>OY757014.1:138952307-141484807 GCA_963580285.1 Lucinisca nassula
TGGATCCCTACGGTCACCCCTGGGCCATGCCCCGCCCCCTTTGCTTCATTAAAGTCGTTATATCTCAGAAACTGTCCATATTACAAAGCTGAAATTTGGTATGACATCTACTCAGACCAAGACCTATCAGTTCATGTTCAAGTTGACCCAGGGTCATGCCCCTGGGTGGGCCCAGGGGTCAGATTGCGTAACAGGTCAAAATTGTCATATAGGAATTTGTATGCAAAACTGTCAAAATGTCCAATTATCTTGAAAATTAATCAGATTCGAACACCTAAACCATATATATTATTGTTCCTTATGATATGACACATTCCATGACACAGACTTTGGTTCCCTATAGTCACCCCTTGGCCATGCCCCGCCCCCTTTGCTTCATTAAAGTCTTTATATCTCAGAAACTATCCATATCCCACCCCTTAACCATATATATTATTGTTCTTTATGATAAGATGCATTGACTGATACAGACATTGGCTCCATCCCGACCCCCCCCCCCCCACCTAAACCATATATATTATTGTTGCTTATGATATGACACATTCCAAGACGCAGACTTGGGTCCCTCCGTGCACTGCCCCCTTCATAAAAGGCTTTATATCTCAGAAACTATCCATGTCCCCACCCCTAAACCATATATATTATTGTTCCTTATGATAAGATGCATTGACTGACACAGACTTAATCAGATTCGAACACCTAAACCATACATATTATTGTTCCTTATGATATGACTCATTCTAAGACACAGACTTTGTCTCCCTCTGGTCAACCCCGGACCATGCCCCGCCCCCTTCAATTCATAAAAGGCCTTATATCTCAGAAACAATTCATATCCCCACCACTTAACCATATATATTATTGTTCCTTATGATAAGATGCATTCACTGACACAGACCTTGGGTCCCTGTGGACAGCTCCGGGTCCCTCCGGACACCCCCGTGCCATTCTAGAGAATGGGTACAAGCCATATCGACAAAGATATATGGCGGGGGCATCTGTGTACTTTGGACACATGTCTAGTTTCTCTTATAAAGTTCGGTTTTTTTCTGCAGTAAAGTTGACAATGCATTTATATAGGCGTGTTTTCGTAATTCTTATTTCTGCTCCAAGATACAAGTTATGTGTACTGGTCAGGCCCGTCTCAATGAGCAGGACTGATCAGAATGCGTCTGTGACAACCTTCAATCACAATTAGTTTAATATTAATCTATGTTTATGCAAACTAGTCATTGCTTAGAACCCTCTCATATCAGTTAACAGGTCTATGCGATAAACCATCTGCTTGAGAACGATTGAACCAGTATCAAAGATCTATGTAAGAAATATAACTTTTATCAACTTTCGTTACATAATTTTGCCTTCACGGAATCTTCTATTAAGTTGTTAGGAAATAAGATCAAATTATTTATTGCTATTTTTATTTCATATACAAAAAATAACCAATGGGACGTTTATAATAAATATAACAACGGTTACACGACAGTTTCAGGTTAACTTAGAAGACACTCTGAAGGACAGCTAATCCCCATTCAACCGTGAGGTTGAGCTTGAGTCAGCATCATTAAAAGTGGGGTTGGCGGGTTGTTCTAATTGTGAATATTTGATACTGATAGTCAATGAGCCTTTTCTACAAAAATACGGGCCATAAAGACTTTGCACTCAGTGTACATTCAGGTCCATCTGATCTGGATCTACACTGTCATTCAGTTGCGAATTTTAAATGAATATAATATACATGTATCAAGTAATTTGAGGGGCTGATAGCCAGAAATGTGACTAATAAATACATTAAACAAGTATACAGTATACTTGTTATGCGGCAGGGCTTGAAATGTCATAAAAGTCCCACAACATTGGAAGCAACGTCTCCAAATGAGATATATTGTGTACGTTAAACCAAAAATCAAACAAACAAACATATTAACGATAGCGACAGGAAGCTCAAAACACTTTTTTACGCATTAGATGCACAAGAAAACCTGATATTTGCAAGTGTGAACAAATGCGCAGATCAGCCTGCGCATCAGCATAGACTGAGCAGCGTATATAATGCAAGCTTTTGTGGTCAAGTTATCACTTAAGCAGCTGTATGTCAAAATTCAGGTCACCTAAGGCCTCTCACCGCTGTGGGTTCGAGGCTGACTCGGGTCACATGTGAGACGCAAAGGTCTGCAACGGAAGGTCAGGTGGTTTTTCTCAGGGCACTCCGCTTTTCGCCCACCTATCATTAGAGACCGGCTCGAAATGTGATTGACATGATCTTGAAAGCACCGCAAAGTGACCTAAAGCGCGGGACAAAAGTGAACGACATGTACGGCAAAGGAAGGTCATTTTTTCCCGGCACACTGGTTTTCGCCCACTTCTGATTAATGATAGGCTTGAAATAAGTGAAAAAAAATATTGAAATGGTTATAAAACAAAATAAAATATGTATTTAAGTAAATACATAATGAAAAACAGGGTGGATTCGGGGATGGTGTTGCAGAGGTATATAGTATTTTTCATTTTCCTTAGTTTTACTCCAATACTTAGGTTTTGGATACTCGTTAAAAAACGCCTCTATGAGGCGGTTCTAACAGCACCATTGACCTTACATATTTCCATCACCTTTTTGAGATTTGAAAGAATGTACTTTGTCACACGGATGTGTTTTGGTAATGAGAACTCGCTTTCATGTCTCAAACATGTGTATAAAGATACAAAGCTTTATAGGCCCGTACTGACTTTTCAACAACGCGGGCGCCTTCCGAGCGCGCGCCTGCCTCTTTAACGCAAGCGTTTGGTACTGAGTCATTTGCGCATGAGTACACGGTATTCATGTTATTTCGGTAGGGATTTTTAACCTGCTTTAACCTGCACAGAAGACGATTTTCCCTGCATATGCCCCCCTCCCCCCCCCCTCAGTTATCGTCCCGATCGGATGGACAGTGCACTTTGGTGCATTCATCCCTGCAAATGATGTCAGTGGAGCATGTTCGGACAGCGCAATATTATTACCGCTGTCAGGAATCGAACCGGAGGCATTTACATCAAAGGCCACTAACCGCTGATCTAACGTAACCCCACCGACAGGTTCTGATGCCGTCAAATTATAAATTTTCTTGAAATACTTCCCTAAAATCTTCCCTTTTTCAACTGTTACATAAGCTGTGGTATTTGTTAAGAAAATAAAATGACAAATAGAACTATTAAATATAGCTATGTTTTTTTTTTTTATTTCATTACACCGATTTGGACCTCAGCTCCAGATTTTTTGGATGAGTCGTATGTAACAGTTGGACCGTGTGGCTTGGTAGCTAAGTCGATAGCGTGTTCGCACGGTATGCGAGAGGCCCTGGGTTCGAGTCCCGCCGAGACATTACTTTTTCCACCCCTGTGACATTTGGTGACCAGTGTGGTTCAGCACCGCATCTGAGGGCATGAAAGAGTATGAAAACTAAGTTTCGCAGCCGGACTGGATAGGACTCAGAGATTCGGGACGAATCTCAATCTCATAAGGAGAGATTCGGGATGAATCTAATTAGGCAGGGGGGGGGGGGGGAGGTGTAACAGGTCGACCGTGTGGCTCGGTAGCTCAGTCGGTAGAGTGTTCGCACGGTATGCGAGAGGCCCTGGGTTCGACTCCCGGTCGAGTCATGTTCTTTTTCCACCCCTGTGACACATAAAACAGAGGTCCTGTCCCCGTATGACCTGCAGGTAATCCCCGCGAGGGGGTGTCGCAAATAATAAAATAAAATAATAATCGACCTTATTTATAGAGGGTAACACATTTAGTACTAGTACTAATCTCCCATGTGGCCCTCTTTTCCTGGGTAGGAACCAGTACTAAGCAATGTGGATAAAGTCTCTTGCTCAAGGAAACAACACCTGGCGCTTGCGAGGATCGAACCGGCTACCTCTCGATTTCAAATCCGATGCTTTATCACTGCACCGTAGCGCTCCATAGATATAGACAGATAGATGTCGCACGGTATGGCAACTGTAAACGACTGCTCGGTGTCTGAATTTAAACCCTCCATTGTTCTCTAACAATGGCACTGGACAACAACATTGACCTTTTTTTTTTTTTTTTTTTTTTTTTTTGAGGGGGGGGGGGGGGGTCAGTTGTCACTGTTGAACTTCAGATGAGATGTCAGAATTAATTAGGTCTACTCGATCTCATTCGCCGGTAAGCCCAGCCTCATCAAGATGTTATTTAACTTGTTTGGGTAATTGTTTGGAGCAAATTTCAAACAGACGACATTATTAGGGGAGTTTTAAAATACATGCAGTAGTCTCTCGTTATTTCAAACTGACATCTCAAACAATGGCTTAAGTCAAACCAAATTTTGTGCTGCTGGTTTCAGTGGCTTATACTGTGCTATTTATAAATCCTGTATATTGATTAACTTATGACGTAGGAGTTAGACGTCACCAACATCCACTGTCTGTGAACTGGTTGACCTTATCGCCCTGTTTTGTTTGTTTGAAATGCGGTTTAACGCCATGTCAACACTATGCCATTTTGAAGACGTTGCTTCCAGTTTTATGGGACTTTTACCCGACACTGAAATGACATCTCAAGCCTTCATGCCCAATGAAAAACAAAATGCTTATATGCATTGGGCGGTCTGACTCACATCACTTTGCCTGGTCCTTCTAAGCGGTTTACCAGTCAGCTTCAGCTCTGCGTGGAAGCACCATACAGCCCAATCTATTTCTCCAAGCCTCGATGGGCACCTTATCGCCCTAGCTGAATATATCTTCTGGGCCTGGTTGGTTGACCTTACCCAGATGAAAAAAAAATCGTTGTCCGGATCAGACATGTAACCTGAAAACGCTGTTAAAACAATGCATCCATCGTTTACGTAATTGTTCAGAAAACAAAACTTTGGCGTTTACTGCTCAAACAAGGGACGAAACTCCAATAGGAACACTGAAAAATCAGACTTGAAAAAAAAACATTTCACCATATTTAAGGAGCATTGTGAGTCCAATTAAGACAGCGTAATCAAATTATCAGCAAATGACGTTAACGTGAACATTATGTTCGAACGTCATTTACGCTAAATGACGTAATTTCCCAGAAGGTCCCTTTTCGCGTGACGGGTCACATATATATACATATAGTATACATGTATCAAGTAATTTGAGTAGCAGAAATGTGACTAATAAATAAATAAATAGATAAATAAATAAATACATAAAGTATACAATATACTCGGTTCTGTCCGTCTTTAAATATGAGCTAAAATGACTATCAAATGTGTGAAATTTTTTAACAATGATCTGTTTATTGGGGAAAAGGGATTAGTAACGCCTGGTTATTTTTTGGCTTCACACTTTACTAATTTAAGTCAATCGTAATTGTTCTTGTAAAACGTTTTGTTTGTTCATGCAAGCTAAATAGTGTACAAACCTAAAATTCATTAACCCATATCGCGCTGAACACGATAATCCTTATCTTTGTAAACAGCGTAGGTCCTGATCAGATTGCTTCTGCCCTCTCAACCGGATCCGCACCGTTTTTCATGCAGTCTTTTAATTGCATGCATACATTATATTAATTGGTTTAGTTACGAGGATAGTTCTAGTTCAGTTTACCTGAACACTGATAATTACCTAATAAATAAATAAATTGTTTGTTTGTATTGGAGTTTAACGGCCCAGTCAACACTAATTTAGGTCATTTTTGAGCCGGTCAGTTTACCTATCCACACTTTTCCTGGACAGGCTTATACCTAAGCGGTTAACCAGTACAGTGTACATATTTTCGCCAGAAAGTGACAACTGACCTTCTTGAATCAGCGGAAGGGAGAGAATGACCGTAGAAAATATTTCATAATCAGTCTCCACGAAAGAATGTTATCGAACCCGCGTCCTCCTGATCACCAGTCAGGCGCACATCCGACTTAGCTACCGAGGCCGGATACCCCGAACATGTGACCCCGAGCCATGTCCGAAAAAACGTCCATACGTCTATCCATCAATCCATCCATCCACCGATCCATCCAGATTTCAATCAAATTAATAGCATATGTTTATTGAAATTTATTTAAAAAGTATTTTAGAGGTGTGAAATATGATCAAAAGAGCAGAAAAGTAAAAAAAAAAAAAAAAAGAGTGTGTCATAATATTAATCTTTAAGGAATGCCGCAATGCAATTAGAATTATATATTGAAATAAAAAATGGGACTTTTCAAATTCATCTTCCATTCTTCTTAAATGGATATATAGATTTTCTATTTAGTAACGTTATGATATATAATAAATCTATATAATATAGGAGTTAAAATATTCGTGGCTCCCTGTCAAAATAATCAAATCAGCAATTAAATAAAACAAAAACTAGATCGCGCAGTCGATGGCGCGCCATCGCAAATTCCCATGTTTTGACCTCTTCCAGGGACCCCTGGGGGCTGGTCCAAAAATTAATGTTCTCTTGCAGAAGCCATTCACGTAAGTAACTCGCACACCAAATTTGGTTGAATTCCAGTGAACGGTATAGGAGGAGATAGCCGGACAGGCGGACGGACGGACGGACGGATGGACAGACGGAGGCGATAACAATATCCCCACTTTTTCTTCGAAAAAAACGTCGGGGCCGAAGTGTCTAGGTATATGGGGCCGACGTGTCTAGGGGCCGAGGTGTCTAGGGGCCGACCCGTCTAGGGTTTCAATTTTATGTGGGGCCGTGGTGGTTTTGGGGCCGAGGTGTCTAGGGGCCGAAGTGTCTAGGGGCCGAGACGGTTTTGGGGCCAAAGTGTCCTGTTACCTCATGACAAATTTAATTTCAAAAATTTAATTTGAAAATTCAATGTTGGGCTTAAATCTGTTCTGCAACAAGGTCTATCGGAACCGGAATTTAAGGGTGACTTAGTATATAAATTCAGCACAAATACGAGTGCAATGACTTCCGCGCCCAATTTCGTAAAATCTTTCTTTGATTTAAAAAGATTTGGTACAACATAAATGTTATAAGACAAACTGCATGTATGATAGTTAACCAAATCACGGTTGACAACTTTGCTTCCCTCTTTAATTGCACGCCTGTGGATCAGGCCTCAGATTCTACGACGGTTCCAGCGTAAAGGCGTACTGAGAAGTAGAGAGAATTTTATTTTATGTAATGTCGGTTGGTACCTGATGCTCTGTCTCTGTACTGGCCCATCGGGGTCTACCTGTTGGTTTAAGCTCCAGCATTTCAGTGTTTTTTTTTTTTGTTTGTCTTTTTTTCTTTCTTTCTTTGCTGTCAAGTCCTCACCGTTGTTTCATCTCTGTGGTTGTTTGAGTTTTGTGTTCTCGGAGATGTTGCACTGATGAGGTAGGAGGCCTCCATGCGGACTGAACGAACTATTTGTCTAAAACGCAACGGAAGTAAGGACGAGGATTGCGGCCGCGTAAAATCGATATAAGCTTGTTTTTGCATTTTTACCTGCTTTTCAATGAGTGATAGAGATTTCTCAGTGAAATCTAAATCGATTTCTTACACGCTTTTCAATGAAATATAGAGATTTCTCAGTGAAATCGAAAACGATATTGTCACTGTTTCAAACGGTGACTGATATCAATTTTATTTTTCACTGTTCGGGACGTTTTTTTTCTCGAAATCTAATTCTGTGGTCATTTTTTTCTCATTGTCAGATGATTGAAAATTATTGAACTGTATTAGAATTGACGCAAAGCACGTTCACACGTCGCGAGGATGTTAATGACGTCATTTTCGACGCTGACATTATGTATTTTGTCGCGCGACGTTAGATCTGTCCGCAGCTTCTTTGGGAACCTAATCTGTCAATTATTCCAGTAACCATTCATAGAAATGCTGGCTATTTTTCAGGTGCAAACTTTTCGTTACACCCAAAATTATCAGTGATTATACCCAGTACCACTAAATTGACGCGAAACGACCATGAACAAAGTTAGTTTTTCTCTTAGAATGAGTGACGCGATTAGTGAAGCTATATATAGCTGTTTTGAAGCATGTAAGAAACAGAAAATCTAATTTTTTTTTTAGTGTAAGATCAAATTTTATTTCACTCATGAACACCAAAACTGGTATTTTCACTCGTGGCTTCGCCACTCGTGAAAATACTGGTTTTCGTGTTCATTCGGTGAAATAAAATTCGAGCTTACACTGAAAAAAACAAATATCCTCTATATCTCCACTGTTTCAACGATTTTTATTTTTCACTGTTTGTGAATTCGATGTACCCTTAAAAATACCATACATTGCCGGTTTGTGAAAAGTCAATTTGCTAAACATTAAGATGTGTGACAGACATTACGTCACGCACAATTTAACGTCATTCCGACTTTGATGACGTCACTTTTTCCACCTACGCAACGTATTTAATGCACGCGACCCCAGACAAGCTTAGCTACTGCGGACATTATTGTAATGCAAATTTCAAGAGAACCATTTGATAAAGTTACATTCCAAACTGTTTACCAGGTCCAATCTTTCAGTTTACATCCAATATTATACCCAGTTAACACGATGAACACTTCTAAATCGACGCGAAATCGCCCTGGAAAGAGTTTGTTCTCTGTGATGAATGCTGACGCTTTGAAATTACGTTGCAAATTACAATTTAAAGCATGAAAGAAACAGAAAAATTGATATCAATTTTTAAACTGAAAAAAAAATAATAATAAAAATAAAAAATCCTCTATATCTTAAACCGGTACTAATTGTTATAAAGCCATGGATTAACTGAATTTGACACCGACATGTTTTCAGTTTTTGTAGACCCTTCGATAGGATGCACGACAGTGCCTTCATGATCCAAAGAATCTCTAACGCCCGGCATTTAAACGTTGGCCAGTCGCGGACATATGGTCCGCATCATTCCGAAAACGGCGCTGTTAGCTGTCTTCTGAAAGTAGTGGGAAGGATAATGATCAGAAGCCAATACTACCATACATGATCCGTCCAAGACATCAAAGTGAAAAAAAGGACGCACAAAACAATGGAGGATCTTACATAAGGCATCATGTATTATAGAATTTATTAAGCGAATTGAGGAAAAGGGATAAAATGCGGGCCTAAGATGTTATGACGGTTCCAGCGTAAAAATTTTATTTCATTTTAGTATTCTTTATGTTTTTTGGCGCCTGATGCTCCGTCTTTGGTCGGGCTCCTCGGAGTCTAACTGTTGGTTTTCTTTTGCTCCAGCAATTCTGTTGTTGTATGCTGTCGAGTCCTCAACCTTGTTTCATCTCTGTTTGGTTTTTTGATTTGTATGTTCTCGGAGATGTTACACTGATGCCTTTATGCGGACTGAACAAAATTAGTGTATACCGCGACAGAGGTAAGGGCGAGGATTATGACCATGTAAAATCAATTTAAGCCCCCCCCCCCCCCCCCCCCCAGTGAAATTCTTTCCACTGACCGTTCCAAGGCGGTTTTCTGTGGCGGTTTATTTATGTTGTTGTTTGTTACTTACTGTGTGTATCACTGGTGTCTTTTTATTTTGGATGGCCATTTTGCCATTTTGTGGGAAAGTAACTGTCCTTATGGCCTTCCTTTGTTTAAGTTTCCATTATGGTCAGGTCGCTTCGTGTTTGTGTTTCTTTCCCTTTGGTGTAGGTGATGGGTGGAGTAAGTTAATTTTATCGATTCCTGATCTTTGTTTTACTTCTACTTTTCATATATGAGCATGAATACAAGATTGTTTTATCATATAATATTTAAAACACATTTTATTCACTACTTTTTTTTCAAAAATGCCAATAGTCCACCATTAGTATACGCGACGTCGTTAAGGTTGTCGTACATGTAACGTTACGGGGCGTATCTAACTAATTTGCATATTTAATCCCCTAGTCGATTGCCGAATTTATTTCCTGGCGTTATTACATTCTCAGACGCGACGCCATATGATAAAAATATTTCAAGACAAAAGCCCAAAACACCATAACTGATTCTTTCGCAAAAATGACCAAAACGGCCATCTAAATTACAATTAATAAAGTAGCAGGAAAAACATGCACAAGCAAACAAAGGTAATAATTAATCACAACAGAAGTTCCCAAGCAGGCACATGACGTAATTATGATGTCACACCAACGTAAGTCACGACGTTTGTGCACCGACGTTTATCTGACGTTGCCCTAGCGACGTGTGTCTGCTAGGGGATCCAACTTCGAATGATCAATTAAACTTTAATCGATTTAACGTGGAATTCGTACTTTGCGCGTGTAGGGTTTCTAACTCATTATGGTCTTAGAACATACAAGCCAAAGAAAGCCAGGGGTGAAACAATTGGCTATGGGAACATGGAAATAAATAAATAAATGAAGACCTACAGGAGCCTCTTACGCCCGGTATTTAAACTATTGCATAAACTCTACAGAGATTAGAAAACATGATTTTCGTTGTCTTCATGACTTTATTATTATTATTTATTTGCTCTTTTTCTGTTTTTATTGGTTTGTTCTGTTTTTGTTCAAGCCATTGAGTTGATGTTTTACGTCCCCGTCAACACTATTAAGGTCAGTTTGGTAACGTTGCTTCCAATTCTGTGAGACTTTTACCCGAGATTGGGATGAAATGACATTTCAATCTCTACTGCGGGTTTCCAGTAAACTTTTCGTTTATTTGGTAAATTCTTTGCTTCCACAGGATCTAACTATTTAGAACTTATTAAGACCCCAGTGCTCGTGCGGTTGGTTTCACCTCTGCGTGGAAGCACCATACAGCCGAATACAAAACCATTTGTCCAAGTACCAATCGAACGCATCAAAAACATACCTTTCCAAAATGTGCTGAACATATTTTTATGTACTGCATTGTTTCTTTAATTGGATCCGTTTGGTAGTTTAATGATACCAGTACAGTCATCGGGACTTGGAGAAATACATGTAGATAGGGCTGCATGATGCTTCCACGCAGAGCTGAAACCGACCGCACATGATACTGGTAAACCGCTCAGAGGGTCTAATACGTTCTGAATAGTTAGATCCTTTGGAAACAAAGAATACATCAAATAAACGAAAATAGCAGACTCGGCTTTATTGCATCTGTTCATGACCAATACTGAAATGTGCAACGCCAGCCACGCCCTCTAGCACCGGCTGAAGCAAAACTCTATTTTCAAAATGATTCTGAATGAACGCATTGATCCCAAAAGGACCAGGAAATATAATCTGCACTATGATGATGTACGGAAAGCCTTTTCACGACCGCAACACGACATAACACCAGCTGCAGTGGAGATAAATAAGTTATGAATAATTAGATCCCTTGGAAGCCAGGGGTGAGGACATGGAAATAAAAGAAAACCCACATGAGCCTCTTACGCCCGGTAGTTATTCTGTTGCATAAACGCTACAGAGATTAGAAAACATGATTTGCGTTATCTTCATAACTTTATTATTATTATTTATTGGTTCTTTTTCCGTTTTTTTTTTTTTTTGTTTTTGTTTTTTTTTTTTTGCTCGGCTTTTGTTCGTTTTATTGAGTTGGTGTTTTACGTCCCCGTCAACACTATTAAGGTCAGTTTGGAAACGTTGCTTCCAATTCAGTGAGACTTTTACCCGAGATTGGGATGAAATGCCATCTCAAGCCCTACTGCGGGTTTCCAGTAAACTTTTCGTTTATTTGGTAAATTCTTTGCTTCCAAAGGATCTAACTATTCACAACCTATTAGACCCCAGTACTCATGTGCTGTCGGTTTCAGCTCTGCGTGGAAGCACCATAAAGCCGAATACAAAACCATTTGTCCAAGTACCAATCGAACCCATCAAATACATAACTTTCCAAAATGTACTGAACATATTTTTATGTACTGCATTGTTTCTTTAATTGGATCCTTTTGGTAGTTTAATTATACCAGTACAGCCATCGGGGCTTGGATAAATAGAAAGGGCTGTATGATGCTTCCACGCAGAGCTGAAACCGACCGCACATGATACTGGTAATTTAAAATCGCCTAGAGGGTCTAATACGTTCTGAATAGTTAGATCCGTTGGAAACAAAGAATACATCAAATAAACGAAAATAGCTGACTCGGTTTTATTGCATCTGTTCATGACCAATACTGAAATGCCAGTGCAACACCAGCCACGCCCTCTAGCACCGGCTTAAGCAGAACTCTATTTTCAAAATGATTCTGAATGAACTCATTGATCCCAAAAGGACCAGGAAATATAATCTGCACTACGATGATGTACGGAAAGACTTTTTACGGCCGCCACACGACATAACACCAGCTGCAGTGGAGATAAATAAGTTATGAATAATTAGATCCCTTGCAAGCAAAGAATACACCAAATAAACGAAAATAACTGACCCGGTTTTATTGAGTCTTTTCATGACCAGAACTGAAATGTGGAACACCAGCCACGCCCTCTAGCACCGGCTTAAGCAGAATTCTATTTTCAAAATGATTCTAAATCAACCCAAAGATCCTAAAAGGACCAGACACAATTTTCTGTCAAAAATAGAATAATCAAAGCACTGAGAGTGCTCGTGGAGCGTAGCTTAGATAATTTGCGTTAGGCAAATTTAGTGTCTGATTGGTATTTTAAATCAGGCTCATATAGATTCAATGAACATAGTTGTCTGGAGCTATTCTGGGTCAGAAGTCGTGTTAAAGCAACAAAACCTATATTGAAATTAACTCACGCTAAGATGTAGACCCCGAAACAAACATCACGAAAACACGCCTGTACAAATTCAATGTCAGTTTTTCGGCAAAAAATGGAAATTTTAAATTGTGACATTTTCTTATCTCTGCTCAAAACGTTGATTGCGGGGACTTGATTGAACCGCCTTGACGAGGCAGTTTTATCAAGATTCCACAACCAATGTTTTTAGTAATATAGCAACCATGCAGTTGTACAGTTTACTTGAAGATTTCTGCTGAGCTATACACGGCTGGTAAGCTCGTAAGGGGTAACCGCCGGTTATGCACTCAAAATCCTTACGGAACTTCTGGTTATGCCTTCCGAGACCACAAATATGTTATTCTCAACAACTTTCATTTCTGCTTCAGAAAAGATGGATGTGGACATGAAAAGGCAAGCGGTCGATTTTTAATTTAATTTCTCCCTGACGAAGGTAGTCAGATATTTCTGTTTTGACCTGTTTTCTTGTGCCGAATGAAGGCATTTTTCAGCTACCCGGACGATGCTAAACTAATCCAACATGCCAAATAACACGTAATTCAAACCACTTTCATGTTGAAATACAATTTCCGCAGAATTTTTTCCAGGAACTGTAATGTTTGTGTCTATTATGACTTACGAGGACCCATTACCCCTTACGGGAGCATTACCCCTTACGGTGCCAGTACCAATACTAGCATGTAGGATCAAGACGGTAAGTTTATTTTTAGTCATTACTGATGATGTACAAACTTAATCGGAGCAGCTCTGTTGATGTTGCACTGATGAGTTAGGAGGCCTCCATGCGGACTGAACAAATTATTTGTCTTAATCGCGGCGGAAGTAAGGGCGAGGATTGTGGCTACGTAAAATCGATTTAAGCACCCCAGTGGAATTCGTTTCCGCTGACCGTTCCAATGCGGTTCTTCTGTCGCGGTTTATTTTTGTTATGGTTTGTCTTTTGGTGTTTGTGTCGCTTATATTATTTTATTTTGGATAGCCTTTTGGCCATTTTGTGGGAAAGTATCTGTCCTTTTGGCTTTCCGCTGTTGGTGTTTCCGTTGGGGTCTGGTGCTTCATGTTTGTGTTTCTTTCCCTTTGGTGTCTCTGATGGGAGCAGTGGGTTAATTGTATCGATTCCTGATCATTGCCTCTACTTCTATTTTGTACATGTCAGAAAGTGTATTTAGGACTGCTGAATTTAGGATGGGACCATTGAGGCTGAAAGGACTCTCAGAATTTTGAACTGAGGGAAAACCCCGTGACACTTCGTAAATCCAATATCTAGAGCCTTCAATTATTATATTATAGCTAAGTTTACACAGTCGTTTCATTTCAGAGACGTTGCTTACTTTTTGTTGGACTTTTACCCGACATTGGGATGGAATTGTATCTCATACCCTACCGCACATAGAAATCGCTAACGTTTAATGAGCGTTTTCCTCGCAGCAGGTTTTCTGGGCAGGCTTAGACCTAAAGGGTTTACCAGTACTCAAGTTCGGTCGGTTTCAGCTCTGCGCAGAAGCACTCAAGTCCCGATGGGCGGGGGCGTATAGTAAAATGCGTATCTAATGTGAAATTTATTCTACTGTACGAGCATATCAGATAAATGCCTTGAAAATATAGCAATATCAGGTTTTCAGCAATTCGTTCGAGTACATGAATTAGGACACGTACGAGCAATTCATACGAGCGCATGAATTTCGATTTTAAGTTAACGTTCTGAATAAAGTTAGCAGTATTATCAGTCGTACCGAGCAATTGCAGTGTCTTCAGGGCTTTAATGAACCGTTTGTGTGAATTATTGAATAAAGAAACGCATTTCAATCAGACACCTGGCTTTTTCTGTCCCCGTAAGGGGTAATGCTCCCGTAAGGGGTAAGGGGTCCTCGTAAGTCATACTCGACACAACTATTAAAGCTCCTGGAACAAATTCTGCGGAAATTTTGCAACTTATGTATTTCAACATGAAAGTGGTTTCAATTACGTGTTATTTGGCATGTTGGATTAGTTTCGCATCGTCCGGGTAGCTGAAAATGCCTTCATTCAACACTAGAAAAACAGGTCAAAACAGAAATATCTGACTACATTCCTAAGGGAGAAATTAAATTAAAAATCGACCGCTTGCCTTTTCATGTCCACATCCATCTTTTCTGATGCAGAAATGAAAGTTGTTGAGAATAGCATTAACCGATTTCTCAAAAAAATGTTTACAAAAATGAATAAAAATCGTATATCGGGAACACTCACCTGTTTGTTGACATATCTGTGGTCTCGGAAGGCATAACCAGAAGTTCCCGTAAGGATTTTGAGTGCATAACCGGCGGTTACCCCTTAAGAGTTTACCAGCCGTGCTATAGTTCGTGCAATAACTGTGGCTTGCGCAATTGTTTGGCGGATTAAAAGTTATTTTATATAATCCGTTTTTGAAACATTACCTTGGGGAGGTTATTTATCTTGCATTAGACATTCTCCTTGGTTACGTCTTGATTACGTTTATGTTCATGTGAAAAATTATCATAATTTTCCCAGCAGTTTATTAGTTATACATCTTATACATCCGTAATCCGTCTTTAAAAATTCCCTCGGCGAGGCTGTTGATAAAGCTATCTGGCATTAGACAATATCATTAGCTTGATCTTGTCAATTTACATCTGCATGCAAAACATTTTTAAAATATACCCGTCGGTTTGAAAGTTATACGACCGTGTCAGTGGGTGAATTTTTACCTTGCCGAGGCTAAAATAAAGAAACCGGGCATTCAGGAATCCCGTTGGTTAGATCTGTACATTATCTATCTGCATGATAACAGTTGTCAAAATATTCCAAGTAGATTAGAAGTTACACTTCGAAATAATTTTTCAAACAGTTTGCCTAGGCGGGACCGTTTGTAAAGTAATTTGGCATAAGGCAATTTTGCGGGTTATGTATTGTCAATATCAACCTGTATGCCGAAAACGATCAAAGCCGGGTTTAGATGTTATACTCCGTATTCATTTTTTATATTATTTTGCCTCGGCGAGGCTATTCACAAAGTAATCGTGCATAAAACAGCCTCATGGGTTAGGTATTGTCAATATCAATCCGAATGCCAAAAATGATCGGACTATTCAGAGTTTTGAACTTTATACTCTGTTAATTTTTTTCTAAATATATATTGCATCGATGAGGCCAGTAATGAAGTGATATTGCATACGACATTTTCTTTGGGTTAATTATTGTCAGTATCAATCCATAGGAATATTTGAAGAGGTTTATACATTATACTTCGTCATTATTATATAAAAATAAATTGCCTCGACGAGGCCATTTATGAAATGATTTGGCATTAAGGCAATTTCTTTGGTTATGTATTGTCAATACTGCACAGTGCTCGGTCTTTTTCTGGAAATCAACAATTGCCCTTCTTGAATCAGCGAACGGGATAGAATCACCGTGGAACAGATTTCTCGATCAATCTCCTGGAATAAATGTTGCCGAACCCGGCAGGTTTCAAACTTGCGTCTGAGCTGATAATTTGCTTTCTTTATGGTCACATGCCTAGGACGCAGACAAGTCGCTTTAAACAAAGTAACATTCCCCCCCATTAACCCATACTCTGAGTATATGTCTAGCAGTCTTTTAAGGGGACCGACCTAGCAGACCCAGATCAGACGCTTCAACAAGTGGCCTCTCATCTGTGTCTAAACTGAAAAATTTAAGCCTTGCTCCTTAAAATTTGACGTGCCATTGACTGGATGATTCCAACTGTCTGAAACAAAGAATTACATTATCGACCCACACTGCGTACTTTTAACCCATTTTAAACCAATGGAATCCTCAACCTTATATCAGTATGGAATAAGATCATTTTAAAATCAGGGATGTCAGGTTGTGGCTTCCACAAAATATTTGGCAAAAATGGCTGAACCTTTTGTAAGTATGCAGTGTAGGTCATAATGAGACTCCGCGTTCTGTGGTATCTGATCTGGGTTTGTCCCGTTTGCCTTTTGCCAGGTTTAGGATTTTACGGTACAAAATGGGCTGTAAACCGGGTTATCGGGTTATATGAACTGAACTATAAAATGATTAGACTGCTACACAGTTCATCTATTAAAAATATTCATCTATTCCGTTTGAAATAGGTGGTCTGTGAAGCAGTCTATAAGAAGATACCGCACGGCGTAATAATCTACTATGTTATTACGGGACTCTATTTTCTCACTGGTGAGTAACGCTAAAAGTAGTGCCGAAATCACTTCTCATTTCACTGGAGCTACGCTGCAAGAGCTACGCTCCAAAAATGAAAATATAGGCCTGCCACCCCTTATATGACAAATGAACAATATATACATGTAGCAATGGAATAGGCCATTAATATACAATTGGTCGATGAAGCAAACGCCGTCAGTGCAACTAGTTATTAACTAAACTAATCATTACCCCACAACGCTATATTCTGTGTTGTGGTTTATAATAAGGCTTATTAAATCCTCTTACCTCGATTATTATTATACCTGTTGATTTGCAAACTGTCTCTGATTTACCTAAATTAGAATCAATTATTACACTTAGTGAAACAATATAATTGTGATCACATAGGAAACATTAACAGATTCCGCATTAATCGATTTTTGCCGTCATGTAACATGTTCCATTTATGAAGATACGTGTCAATTCCACTTTATATAAAAGTGGAATTTACATCGGTTTACTTTGTCCCATACTTTTGCTTAAAAAACTAAAATCATCACGTGAACAAGTCCGTGATATGAATATCCCCTAAACCCCACTTTATATAGAGACAACTGGGGTTTAAGGGGGCATTCATTATCTTTCTTATTTCTGCTACATTCATAGGTTGTCGGTACTCATTAGAACCGCCTCAACGAGGCGGTTCTAATGAGCACCAACAACTTATGTTTGCAGTAATAATAAGAAAAAATATTACGGATTTTCATATAAAAGTTAGCCATTTTGAAGATGTGAAAAATGCACTATGTCGTATGGGTGAGTTATCGTAATGAAAATAAAATCGCCCTTGCGAGCAGTTCAATCGTGCTGACTCAGAGAGTGCTTCTAACAGAAACAAGATACATATCAAGTTTTTGTACCAGAAGTATGTTTCTCATAACCCTTATAAGTATGTGTTTTGAAATGGCTCTTCGCATGTTCAAGCGATCTATGGAACAATTGGCAGTCCAGAACAGGAACCTGCTACAAAAGCAAGTGTCAATCTGTAGGTTTTCTCACATACCGATCAAATGTACTTGCAATTATAGGCGACCATATACCCTGCCTAGCAAGTTAATTATAGAATCGTGGTAGCCATTTAAACTATGATTAAATGATGTATCATGCTGTTTATACGACAACGCCTCCACAAATAAAGACATTTCGATGCAAACCGAAAAATCTATTACATGACGTGAGACAAATGGCGACAATGAGCAACAAATGCACCAAGGTTGTCTTTAACCTTTTTGTACCAAATGGAATCTTCCTTCTTATATATAGCATTTCAAACTTTAGGGGTGAAGGTTTTTTTTCTTCAGAAATTATGTGGAAATGTCTGTGGCAACTGGGCTGGGCCTGAACTGTTTGCCAGGGTAGCCCTTTCGGGTTTTACGATACAAAAAGGGTTAATCCTCACTTAACAGTTTATCTATGCTATTAGGCTCCAATTATTGCGTATGCGGATAACTCTCTTCAGCAAGAACGTGGTGGTACTAAGGCCTCTGAACTGCAGCCTTTAGCTGTAGACAGGGTTTAGTTGATGACCAGATTTGTCATTCAGCCACCAAGTTTGCTGTCTGTTTTACAGAAGGCAAAGACAAGCTTCCTACTTTATATTGGTTACCTTCTTCATAAAAGACCATACAAAGCACGGTTTATTACAAATTCAAGCCCTTTTACCACCACTGACATCTCATAATTATTGACTTCATGTTTACTGCCATAAAAAATACATGTAATAAAATATTGTGACAAAGTCTTCGAAAGATCAGGTAGATATCTGTTTCCATTGTGGAATTTTGAAAATATTTGAGGGTCACTGATGAGGCCTAAATGGCCGAAACTAGCTAGTATAGCCCCAAAAAACATGTACACTCAATATTTTCCAGTTCTGTAGTGTGTTCCTTGTTTCCTACGGATAACCCTTTCCAGAACATACGAGTGTTTTGAGTTTTACAGAGACGGGACCTCGGTTTAAAGACTCATCCGAAAGTCTGGAGAAGCCCGGGATCGATCCTGCGAACCCTGGTTTACAAGGCGAGTAGCGTAACCACTGCACCACGGAGGCTTCTCCTTTCCAGAACATATTGGTCTATAAAAAATTCTAAGGAAGTTTTAAATAAATTGAAATGCAGACGCTTTCGTGTTTCAAGTCTGTCTACTTATGATTTTTCCACCCTTTAAACTACACTTCCTCATAATATTATAAAAGCAAAACTTAATGGTTTAATTGAATGGACATTTCATAGGGAAAATAGAAGTGGAGGCAATGATCAGGAACCGATACAATTAACCCAGAGCTCCCATCAGAGACACCAAAGGGAAAGAAACACAAACATAAAACAACAGGCCCTAATGGAAACACCAATAGCGGAAATCCAACAGGACAATTACTTTCCCACAAAATGGCCAATAGGCTATCCCAAATAAAACAATATACGCGACACAAACACCCAAAGACAAACCATAACAAAAATTAACCGCGACAGAAGAAGTCTCACTCTATGTTGCATATAATGTAAGAAATGTTTTTTTTTTTTTCACTTCTGAAGAGCATAAAAATTATACTTATGGTCATGTCCGAAAATGTGTGAAGCTCTTACCTTTCTACTTGACAATATTTACATAAGATTTGGCACTATGTTATTTAGACAAATTGTAGGTATTCCGATGGATACTAATTGTGCACCCCTTGTGGCTGATCTGTTTTTGTTTTGCGAGAGACTTCATGATGTCCCTTTCTGCTGAAAACCAATCTGAAATCATTGAAGCTTTTAGCTCAACATCTAGATATTTGGATGATTTATTAAATATTGACATTACCTATTTCGATGGTTTGATCATTCAAATTAACCCCCAACCGCCAGAACTTCAGTTAAATAAAGCAAATTCTTCTGATACCGAGGCCACGTTCTTGGATTTACATCTATCTGTTGTAGATGGGTTTGTTTATTGCGAAATGTAGGATACACGCGATGATTTTGATTTTGAGATTGTAAATTTTCCTTTGTTTGGATGGTGATGATCCTCGTGCGCCATCCTATGGCGTTTATATTTCGCAATTGATTCGATTTGCCAGAGTGTGTAGTCATGTAACTGACTTCAACATTCGTAATCAATTGTTAACTGCTATAATCAGGGTTATCTGTACCATAAACTACGTAAAGCCTGTTCAAAATTTTATAGACGGCATTCTGATTTAATTTAACAATTTAATATTGGACTTAAATCTCTTCTGCAACAGGGTCTATCGGAACGACTTAGTATATCAATTCAGAAAAATATATAACCGCAATGACTTCAGCACCCAATTTCGTAAAATCATTCTACGATATAAAAAGATTGGGTACAACATAAATGTTATACGATAGACTGCATGCATGGTAGTTAACCCAATCACGGTTGACAACTTTGCTTCCCTCTTTATTTGCACACAGGTGGGTTAGGCCTCAGATTCTATGACGGGTCCAACGTAAAAGCTTACTAAGAATTAGAGAGAATCTAATTCTATGCAATGTTGGTTGGTGCCTGATGCTCTGTCCCTGGTCGGGCCCGTTGGTTTTCTTATGCTCCAGCCTTTCAGTGGTTTCTTGCTGTCGAGTCCTCACCGTTGTTTCACCTCTGTGGTTGTTTGTTTTGTTTGTACTCACAGAGAGGTTGCACTGATGAGTTAGGAGGCCTTCATGCGGACTGAACAAATTATTTGTCTTAATCGCGACGGAAGTAAGGGCGAGAATGTTGGCTACGTAAAATCGATTTAAGCCCCCCACCCCCCCCCCCACCCACCCCTAGTGACATTCGTTTCACTGGTTTGTATCGCTTATATTATTTTGTTTTGGATAGACAATTGGCCATTTTGTGGGAAAGTAAATGTCATTTTGGCTTTCCGCTATGGATGTTTCCATTAGGATCCGTTGTTCATGCTTGTGTTTCTTTCCCTTTTGTGTCTCTGATGGGAGCTGTGGGTTAATTGTATCGATTTCTGATCATTGCCCTCACTTCTTTTTTTCCTGAATGTTCAAATTAACTGCATGCAAGTGGAATATAGGTTTAACATATGCCTGGCTCAATATATTCATGCAGTTTTCAGATATATTTTTAGAATCAAAACTTATTATAATATTTTATTGTCGTACTTTAGAATTTCATAAATATGGTGACAAAAATAGCACTGCTGAATATACTTAACTAAAAAGAACACCACATAACGATGTAAAATACAATTTTATAATGTAGAACTTTAGTCTCAACAGCCGATGTAATAGTTAAATTAATACTCTTTCTACCAAAAGGTTTGTCAGATATGCGGACCCCCTGGATACAAGGCGGTCGTTCTTTGCAGTGTCCTTGTAACTGTTATTTGGCTATGTGCCGTTGGTTCATGTTACGTCTGTTTTTGTGTGCGTTTCCGTGTCACTTTCTATAGGTGACTTGAGACGGCTGCGTTCTTGGAGTATGGCCTTTCCTTATTGACATTTTCTTACTAGTTTACATTTTACTTCATAGTCATAGTTGGGGTTCCAAAACAAAAGCTCTCGTTTGATAATAATGCGTTTTCACATTGCACAATTCTTTTTCACGACTTCCACAAATCAAGTAAAAAACGCATTGCCTCCAGATAACACTATTTAGTATTTCCAACTTCATTTCTTTAGATTTATGTATTTATTTGCCACAGCCCTTGTCAGATGCACTTGTGGAGCCTGTAAAAGGTTTCCCCGTACTACATCAATAGTGCTGTTTATTAACTAAGTTTATGAAACTTCGAGGTTGAAAAAAATGTCATCAGCGCCCGGTTAGCTCAGTCGGTAGAGCACATGCTTTGTAAGCGAGGCTTCTCCGGTTCAAATCCCGTTCTGCTCGCATTTTTTCAACTTCATTTCTTAAAGATTTATGTATTTGTTTGGAGCTTAACGGTCCAGTGACCACTTTCAGTGCTAAATCATGTTGTTGTTTAACAAATAAACATTCTTGATTTTTGCGTTTATGTCTTACTGTCATCAAAAAGCATTTGATTAAATAATGCGACAAGTTGTATGATAGATGAGGAAATAATCTGTTATGATTCAAAAAATTAATAAAGTCAAATCAAGAAGTTTGCGTGCCTATGGTTTTCCACTTTTTGCACTAGATTGGGTACAACATAAATGAAATGCTAGAGACTGCGTGCATGGTAGATGGTAGTGAATTAGAAGTGGGGGCAATGATCAGGAATCGATACAATCAACCCACAGCTCCCATCAGAGACACCAAAGGTAAAGAAACACAAACATGAAACAACAGACCTAATGGAAACATCAATACCGGAAAGCCAAAAGGACAGTTACTTTCCCTAAAATTTGCCATTTGTCTATCCAAAGCGATACACACACTCAAAGACAAATCATATCATAAACAAACCGCGACAGAAGTACCGCATGGAACTGTCGGTGAAAAGAATTCCACTGGGAGGGGAAAAATCGATTTTACATGGCCGCAATCCTCGCCCTTCATCACGAAAACACACCTATATAATTTTGACCCCCATTGAACCCCACTTTTGTAAAGTAAAACAGGTGTTTACAGGGGTAAACTTATTTTTCTTATTTGTGCACTAAAATATAGATTGTGGGTTAAGAAATAGATCAGCTCTAGCTGTGATTTGTTGTGTAATAAATCACAGTTTGGAGGTCAGTTGTAAAGTAGACAAATCACGAGCGCGTAGCGCGCGTGATTTGTCTACTTACAACTGACCGACAAACTGTGATTTATTACCCAACAAATCACTGGCTAGAGCTGATCTATTTCGATTCTAACACGCTGAAAATCGGCAATAATGTTGTTGTTTCCTTCAAAATCTCACAACTTTTCGCCATTGTTAGAAGAAATCCCGCTAAAATTATCGACTGAAACACATGCATTTATATTCTTTTCTAACGTTTTCGATGCGAGAAAATGACGTTACACCGTCTAACGTCAAGGACATCGACTAGTGACGTCATAAATTTGCAGTTTTTAATGACGTCACCCGTCACGCTCTTCCGAGCTGTGATTTGTTGCAGAATAAAACACAGTTATTTTCCATTGCCTATATAGGCGCGCTGTGTTAGAATACTCGTTAGAACCGCCTCGATGAGTCTTCATCGTTGTTTCATCTCTGAATTTGTTTGACTTGAATGTTCTCTGATGAGTTAGAAACTTGTGAATACCACGACAGAATTGGCCATGTTAAATTGATTAAAGCCCCAATGCCTCGTATAACGGGCATCCGTGGCCTAGTGGGTAAAAGCGTTGACTCCAACTATACCAGTTGATGATTTTTTTTTCAATAATTTCACAAAAATACTTCATTGGTGACTCTCCGCCAAAATTGTTCCAATCATTCTGCTCCAATGACCATTGAACATAATGGCCATCAGAGCCAAACAAAAAGTAAAGAAAACACGTTTAAAAGGAGTTCTATTCCTAAGCCAAGGGATGGTTTTTTAGCTCTCTTGAGTACAACGTAATCAAGGTGAGCTGTTGTGGCCGCTTGCCCTCCTTTGTCCACCCTTCTGTCATTGCACATTTTCTTTATTCAACATCTACTCCTGACTCACACAATGGCTATTTCTTACATGCTGTTCAATGAATGATAGAGATTTATCAGTGAAATATAAATCGATATTTTCACTGTTTCAAACAGTGAAAATACGATTTTTTATTTTTCACTGTTTGGGACTACTTTTTTCTTCAAATCTAACTCTAATTTCAATTTTATCTTTTGTCAGATAACTGAACAATACTGAAATGTGTTCTAATTGACGCATAGCCCGTTCATGTGTGACGGGGACGTTACTGACGTCATTTATGACGCTGACGTCACGTCTTTTGTCGCGCGACGTTAGACTTGCCAGCAACTTCTTTGGAAAACTACTCTCTCAATTATTTCATTAATCATTCATAATAATACCATCCCAGGCCATTTCTCAGGTGCAAACTTTCAGTTTACACCCAATAGTATACCCACTTAACACGATGGACACCACTAAATTGACGCGAAACGAACAGGAACAAAGATAATTTTCTCCGAATGTGAGCGACACCATTAAAGACGCTAAATATTGCCCTTTGAAGCATGTAAGAAACAGAAAATTTGATTTTTTCAGTGCAAGATCAAATTTTATTTCACTCATGAACACCAAAACTGCTATTTTCACTCGTGGCTACGCCACTCGTGAAAATAACAGTTTTGGTGTTCATTCGATGAAATAAAATTCGATCTTACACTGAAAAAATCAAATATCCTCTATATACTAAACCTGGCAGGAATGATCTTTGGGTAACATTATGATAACACACCCGTTCGACATAGTGCATCTCGAAAATGGCTTTTTCTTCTGATGAAAATCCGTGATATTTTCCTTATGTATAATGCAAACATAGGTTGTCTGTGCTCGTTAGAACCGCCTTATTGGGGCGGTTCAAACGAGTACCCATAACCTATGTCTTAGCGAAGAAGTAAGAAAAATAGCCTATATCCCTGTAAATCCTAGTTTTTCTAGGGGGTGCTCATTTCGCGGACTTGTAGGAGGGGTGTGTGTTTTTTCTAGGAGGTGTTCATTTCACGGACCTTTCTATAGAACATAGTTAACGCCACTACAGCTGGGGTCTGGGAATGTGCGGCGGCCGTAAAAATGTACATTTCATATTTTTCAGTTCTGTGGTGCATTCCTTGCTTCCAAAGGATAACCCTTCTATTAGAACATATTGTTCACATGATGGCTCTTTCGAAGTTGTTCAAAGAATTCCATTTCGTGCAGAATTCTGGTTGATATGGCAATAAATGTGGTAAATTATAAAATAAAATAGAAATCTTCTTGCTGAAACCAGAAGCTCAAGTGCCTTGATATTTTATGTAGCTTCAATAAGTAGACCTCTAACAAAATGGTTGAAATTATTGCCCTGGTGTAAATATAGCCCTGCCACGGGTAAATATAGCCCTGCCTCGGGGGGGGGGGGGGGGGGGGGGGTTCTTGTTTTTCATAGGCCCATATGGGGGAAAATCTTAAAAATCTTTTTGTCTGAAATCAAAAGGCCCAGGCCTTTGATATTGGGTCTGTAGTTTCATCTAGTGTGCCTCTACCAAGATTGTTCAAATCCCCAAGATACAAAAATGGACCCGCCTCGGGAACGAATTTTATTTTACATAGACTTATATAGACCCCCCCCCCCACACACACACACTTCTTGCCTTAAACCAGAACACCTGAGTTATATTGTAGCTTCATGCGGATGGTCAGACCGCGCAAATGGATAACCTGATCGTAGCCATATATTTTTTTACGAAGTAGCACACATGTATTTTGCCACACTGATGGATGCTGATTATCTTTGTATAATTGTCGTTTATAATAATAATGATAATAGTAATAATCGACCTTATTTATAGAGGGTAACCCATTTAGTTCTAGTACTAATCTTCCATATGGGCCTCTTTTTCCTGGGAAGGAACCAGTACTAAGCAAGGTCCCTAAAGTCTCTTGCTTAGTGAAACAACTCTTGGCGCTAGCGGGGGATCGAACCGGCTACCTCTCGATCTCAAATCCGATGCTTTTCCACTGCACCATAGCGCTCCGCTATTTGGCTTTTGCCCGGGGAATTTAAGTCTGTTTGGTTCACTTGTATTTCTTTGCTAATCAGATCATCTGTAATATGTGCCAGCGCACGACAAAACCTACAATAAGACAAGTTCGCCCAGCGAAGAATCAGATCAGCCTGCATATCCATATAGTCTAACCAAAGACTTCTCTTGCTGCACAAAGGAGCAATGGGCCCTTAGTTATCCTGAGAGCGCACAGTGAAGACTCTGATCAGACTGCGCGGATGCGCAGTCTGATCTGAGTCTTCGCTGGGCGCACATGTCTTATTGTAGATTTTGTCATGCGCTGGCTCATATGTCATTATGAGACTTGGTCTTGTAAACATCATTATTGTACACCAAACGTAATACTTAAGGTTTCGTTTCTGGATAAGCTTAATGTCATTAATCTTCTTAAACCAGACGTATTCCAGCTAGAAATAGCAGAATGATGGAGCATTTCAAATCCTATTGTCGATATTTTGCTTTTTAATATGATACTATCATGGTGTAAACTTTTGACTTTTTGGATGCGGATTTACACAGCGAAAATTCTGATTTGTCGCTAGGCTCACATGCACAATGGCATCATTTCGACTGGCTCGACTCTTATGTGCTTCACTTACTCGTATAAACAGACGTACTGAGTACCCAGAGCCTATGTCTTACCAAAACATTACGAAAGCACACCCGTTCTTTCATTTCTGCAAAATGGTCATTTTCTGATGAAAATGAAACTGGGGTTTAGAGAGCTGTACATTACACGGGCTTGTCATCACGAAAAGACGCCTATATAATTTTGACACCCTGAACCTGACTTTTATATTGTAAAAATGAGGTTTACAGGGGTAAATCTTACTTTTCTTATTTATGCTCTAGAACATAGCTTGTGGTTGATGAGGCGATTCAATAGAGTACCCACAATCTATATGTTGAGAGCAGAAATAAGACAGTACGATTTTGTATTTTTTTTTTTTTTTTTTGGTTTGGTTTGAAGTTTAACGTCCCCGTCAACACTGTAAAGGTCATTTTGGAGACGTTGCTTCCAATTTTGTGGGACTTTTACCCGACATTGAGATAAAATAACATCTCAAGCCCTGCCGCCCAATGAAACCAATAAGGTTTATAAGCATGGACGGTCCGACAAAGACATAACGATAACTCACCCGTGCGACACAATGCATTTTTCACATCTCCAAAATGGCTGCTTTTCTGGTGAAAATACGTGATACTTGTCTTATTTATACTGCAAATATAGGTCGAGGGTGCTCGATAGAACCGCCTCATTTGAGGCGGTTCTAACGAGTACCCACAACCTATGTTTTGGAGCACAAATAATAATTATATTATAATAATTTATACCCCTGTGAACCCCAGTTTTCTCTTTATAAAGTGGGGCTTAAGGGGGTGTTTATTTCACAGACTTGTTCACGTAATGTACATGTATAGGCGTGTTTTCGTAATGTAACATGATGAAGGAAACTGACATATACTACGATCTATGTGTTACCCTACTTTTATATTTTTGCAAGGGTATTTAGTTCATCGAAGTGAAAAAGTGATGTGTTTATTTCTGCCCAAACATAAACTTACGATTCCTGGCCAGGCGGTGCAAACATAAGATAAAGAATAAACCTCTGGCACTTAAAACAAACAAACAAACAAAAATAAAACAAAACACTCCAAATTAAATTCAAAATTTAAAAAAAAAATAACTTTGCGAAAGGCATTCTTATAGAAGTATAACTGATCTGATAAGATAATTCACTTGATAATCAACGGTAACCATAGCAATAATTTTATTGTTTCCAAGAGGGTGTAGCTATTTCATGTTTTTTTGTGGGTTTTTTTTTCCTTTTGTGTTTCTGATGGGAGGTGTGGGTAAACTGTTTCGATTCCTGATCATTGCCTTCACTTCTATTTTACTAGATCATAAAAGGGGCCCAAAGTGTGCGTAGGCAGCAAACTATACTTAGTCAAAAAAGTAACTATACCAACCTCCGGGTGAAACTCACTAGATATCTGGCAGCTAATGAGCTTAATTTGGCTGTAGACATGTAAATCGGACGTTTAGCTAGAGTATGCTCAAACTTGCATTTGCCCATACCTTTCTGCTCCAGAGTTGTCTTGCAATATGTGCCTAGAAAGATTTTGGTAGAAAATGGGCATTGCGCATGCGCAGAAATCTCTTTTTGTCTAAGATGGAAGACAATATCCTCTGAACATCGGATAACACTTTACTTTTACAATATCTCATGATCTCGCATTATAAGCGAGGTTTTAATTTTTGAAATTCTCAAATTATCTCCCTTGCAATTAAAAATATAGCAATTTTCGGGCTGCTGTAATTTTTATTCCTGTCAATCCATGTTTGTCATTTTTTCAAAAAACGCTTTGTTTCCACCATTGCTGTTCATTATGATGGTAAAATATGCAGAAAAACCATGTAGCATGTAGCACTATCGATTGCGATTTTCTACGGAGTTCCCATTGAAAGCAGCATTTGCACACAACTTCTAAGATTTGGAGGTCAATATGTGATAGCCTGTTTCTCGTAGCTGGTGCAACTTAAGTTCCAAATCTTTTGTGAATAGACGCAAACGGTATCTAAACAAATGTTACATGTATCAAATTTTAGAATGTAGGGTTCAGGGAAATTTTGTGATGTTAAAAATCATAACATGTTTTAATGTTTTTCTCTGCGAAAATGACACAGTGACCCCTTGGGTGTTTAAAGCAATAGTCTACGATGATGTGTTTATGAAAACAAAAACGAATGGGGCTTTTGCACGAAAAAATGAGTCTTCTTACTAAAACATAACAAACTTTGTGTAGTTTTTTATCTGTAGTAGCTATAGTAACAGAAGCAATTTTACGTATAGGAACTTTTTTGACTGAGTATAGTACGGCTATGCATGCATTTATTTTATACTTAGCACGGTTAAATGCTTATTATCTGAAATAAATAAAAATGATATTTTCACGTCGTAAAAATTAGATACAACTGTAAATCAATATGTATCTCTCTTTACCTATGACTTCATCTTTTTCCACATACTCGTCCCGCAGCAATAAGCACTTCCTCCATCGATGTTTCAAGGTTGAAGGTCCATTTTTGTAGATTTCGGTGTGTTTAAAGCCATTCCATCATCCAACTTTCATCTGACCGGTAGTGACGGGCACGCTATTCGTTCTTCAAAATCGGAAACAAACAAGTAATCACTGGCTGCCAGATCAGGAAAACATCACGTGAACTAGCTCGTGAAATGAAGACCCCCTATACCCCACTTTATGTAGAGAAAATGGGGTTTAGGGAGGTATACATTATTTTTTTATTTTTACTCAAAGACATAGGTTGTGGGTACTCGTTAGAACCGCCTCAATGAGGCGGTTCTAACGAGCACCAACGACCTATGTTTACAATATTTATAAGAAAAATATCAAGGATTTTCATTAGAATAGCAGCCATTTTGGAGATGTTTGTTTGCAGTATTTATAAGAAAAATGTCCGGGCTTTTCATTAGAAAAGTAGCCATTTTGGAGATGAGACCATATGCCACATGTCACACGGGTGTATTATCGTAATGAATAGGGTGGATGGGCTCCCATGGGTAAGGGTTTAAAACCGCTCCTCTTCATTATGTCCACAAAAACGTTGCAAGTATGAAGTCTAGCACTGTCATGTTGTAACTGCACACATTTTGCAATTTTTTCCACGCCTTTTCTGTACTCATTACGATAACACACCCGTACGACATAGTGCATTTTTCACATCTCCAAAATGCCAACATTTCTTTAGAAAATCCATGATATTTTTCTTATAAATGCTCATAACACAGGTTGTGTGTGCTCGTTAGAACCGCCTCATTGAGGCGGTTCTAACGAGTACCCACAACCTATGTCTTGGAGCAGAAACAAGAAAAATAATAAATACCCCCGTAAACCCCAGTTTTCTCTTTATAAAGCGGGGTTTAGGGGGTATTCATTTCATATTATATATCCATATTATTAATAGTTTCGGAAATCCATTAATAGACTGGCTCCACCAACAGAACCCCCTTGCTATCCCAAAACACTGTTACCATGACCTTACCAACCGAAGGCTTAGTCTTGAATTTCTTTGGACACGGTGAACCGTGACCGGTTTATTGTTTACTCTGTTATTTAGTCTCAGGATCAAGTTTTGCACCCGGTAACAATTCTTTCAAGAAAGTCTTCCGGATCAGAATAATATCTTTCCAAAGTGACTCAGGCATGGATACTCGGACAGCTCGTTGTTCTTTAATAAGGCATTATGGCACCCAACGTACAGAAAGCTTCCTCATGCCCAGCCGTTCATGTAAAATGTTAAAAACGCTACCCTCAGAAATCTCCAATCTTCTAGCCATTTCTGAAACTTTCATTCGTGTGTCCTGCTTTACTAGTTACTTTAGATTTTCACAAGTAACGCCATCAATAGCGTGCACAGATCTTCCACCCCAACGTTACCCGACCAGGTTTAAAATCAGCACGCAAATTTTAACAGCTGAATATAAAGGAGCAGTCTCCCCGTAAACTTCCCACAATTCCTCATTAATTTCCTGGTTCGTCTTAAAAAAAAAAACAGGTATCTAATCACTGCTCTGTGCTCAAATTGTGAAACAAATTCGACAACATTGAACCCTGCCATGTTGTTTTACCTCTCACGGACTTCACATACTGGGAGCTTTCCACTAAATGTTTTCCATAGGCGACAATAGTAACCTTTTACCTGCTCCCACAAAGACTGCAAAACTTTTTAAACCTTACTTGTTTATAGAGCCATCCTAGCCCAATGAGTTAATGAGAAAAAATCCACATGTTGAACTGCTCCTTTTCAAGTTACAGTCAACCATGTTTTTACCTACTAGAACGGAGTAAATACAAACCAACATTTTTAACGGAGGGGTGACCATATAAAATCAGCAACAATTTCTTTGAGCTTGCAGATACCTTTATGAAACATGCATCATTATAGTCCCCTATACCTATCATTTTCTCACATTGAAATAAAACATGGGATATATATCCAATGGAAGCAAGTCTGGTATTTAGAACGCAACTAAATGCTCGGTCCACAAGTGATAAAACCCTGCACCTCCCAGTATTTAGTTCAATGCTACCTACTAGACTGACCGATAAAACTTTGTGTAACCATGCATAAGGCATTGATGTATAATATATAAAAAGCGTGTACTTTCCACTGGTCAGTAACTGTGTTAGGCTAGTTAAATATTGAACGACCCTTGTATTTCCACATTGCGAAAAATAACATGGCCATGATATCTTCACAGTAGCAGCCCGGACTACTTATTTGCAGGTACAAAATGTAAACAAAATGTATTTATTTATTTATTCATTTAGTTTTTGATAAACAAAATCATCTTGTGTGTTTAAAACATCAGAATCCATCACGTGGACAAGTTGGTGTAATGATTAACCCCCTAAACCCCACTTTATATAGAGTAAACTGATGTTTAAGGGGACAAATATTATTTTTCTTATTTCTGCACCAAAGCATAGGTTGTGGGTACTCGTTAGAACCGCCTCAATGAGGCGGTTCAAACGAGCACCCAAAACCTATGTTTGCAGTATAAATCAGAAAAATATTACGGATTTTCATCAGAAAAGTTGTCATTTTGAAGATCTGAAAAAATGCACTTTGTCGCACCGGTGTGTTATCGTAGTGCAGAATTTCCACTCGTGCCTTTTGAATTCTTCTTGCACAAAGTCGCTTCAGAATTCTCATTGCAGACTCATTAGCTCGTCTGTTATTATCAAAAATGGCCAATTATACAATCAAATGTGAAGTGCTGTTGTTTGTGTGGTCTAAGATTGTTTAGGGGAACATATCTCTAAACTGCTTGTTGCAGATGAAAGAGATGTCTGAGTCTCTGGGTCTGTGCTGAGCACGTTTCTACCCACATTCGCTGTCTCTTTTAGTCTCATAGTAACCAGCATCCCTTTTGATGAGGACTCGCTGCTATCTTCAGTGAGTGAATGTTTGAGTTTTACATCTCACCAACAGCTAAGGTCATACGGAGGCGGGACCTCGCTTTAAAGACTCATCCGAAAGTCTGAAGAAGCCCGGGGTCGATCCTGCGACCCCTGGTTTACAAGGCGAGTAGCATAACTTCTACACCACGGAGGCCTCTACTACTTTGTTCATTCCTGTGCAATATGTTTCCACGACTCTGTTGGAATGTTGAAGTTCCCGAGGGAGGCTTTGGGGTGTTCTTCAGTTGCAACTGTCTGACCACCTTTTTCCCACTCGTAGTTTCCAATAAAGCATTGCGATAACACATCCGTGCGCTAAAAGGATGTCACTGAGGCGTTTCTAACGAGTACCATCAATCTAGGTTTTTTTAGCAAAAAATTAAAAACAACTAACGAATATCCCAGTAAACACCACTTCTTTCTATAAAAAGTGGGGTTTAGAAAGGGTGTTTATTACACGGACCTGTTAATCATAAATATTTTCATTGACAAACGTTCATCACACCACGTGAACAAGTCCGTGAAATGAACACCCCCTAAACCCCACTTTATATAGAGGAAACTCGGGTTTACGGGGGTAAACATTATTTTCCTTATTTCAGCTCAAAGACATAGGTTTTGGGTACTCGTTAGAACCGCCTCAATGAGGCGATTCTATCGAGCGCCCAAAACCTATGTTTGGAGAAGACATAAGGAAAATACATGTATCACACATTTTCATCAGAAACAAGAAATATCTTTAAAAAAGATATGCGGCGTAGATTTAATTGGAAGGTTGTTTAGAAATATGAGCTACAATAGTGACAGCAACAGTTGTCTAGCTATGAACTGGTTTACTGTATTCAAACAATTCAGATGTCACGCGAGGTAAAATAGCTTTGCAGAGGGCGGTGTCCCGCCTGTTTGAGCTAAGGTCAATGTGAAAGGTCAAGGTTAAAAACATGACCTCATTTCAAGAGCATATGATCTCAAGTATATGCACAACAAAAAAGAAAACTTTATCATTTACTGTTTTTGAACACAAATTCTAGGGTTAACATTTAGGGTTGGCGCTATGGTGAACGTAAACGCATAGACGGACGAACAAACGGACGAGCAGACAAACGGACGGAAACTTGATCTTATGTGCACTTAACTAAAACTCAAATTACACTTATTCCTTTTCAGAATTTATATAACATTAATGATATTCGAAAATGTCCATTTTGTGTTAAAATGGAGGACATAAAGTATGCTGAAGACAAATGATACACTGCAACTTTTATTGGGCATATACTGTAAATTAAACATCTGTCAATTTGTAATGCGATTATTACATGTTTTTGTCATGCTATATCTCTTTATTGGTTTCATTGGGCAACAGGGCTTGAGGTGTCATTTTATCTCAATGTCGGGTAAAATTTCCACAAACTTGGAAGCAACGTCTCCAAAATGACCTACACAGTGTTGATGGGAACGTTAAACCTCAAATCAAACAAACAAAATTCTTCCTTTCGCGAAAGGAACCTTCCTTTCGCGAAATGGTTCCTTTCGCTATATAGACCAACCACGTGAAATTAGGTCAAAATAGCTATTCACCGCAGCAGTTTCAGAACTCACTAAAAACACAATTATACATATGACGTATGGTCATCAAAGGAAAAGACGGTGAGCAAGCCGAAACTGTATATATTTTTCATTCATGTCTCACATAAAAAATGAAACATTTCCTAGGTTAAAACTTCGGTAAACTGTCGTATTTTTTAGTAGATTTATTTATGCAAATCATTGACCAATGAAATGGTCATCTCCTTGAACATGTGGTTTTATTGACCAATGGAATAACGAAAAATGTAGGACAAAAGCAAAAACATAACGGCTACGCCGTAAAAATACCCTTTTTTAGGTTTGAAAAATATCACACGTATGTGTTATCGCAGTGACATGGCCTGTCCAAAGCTAGGCCTAATTATGTCCGTTTCAGTATGAACACTGTATCTCTACCCTTTTCAGGACATCTGTGTCTGGAATCCTGTTTGCAACCTATTCTTTATAATTATGTTTCCTAAAGCCTCGATCTCACAGTGATTGTTCATCAGTCGCCGACCGGTCGCCGACCAGTCGCCGTAAAATCGGTGATAGTTATTGCATGCAGTCGACGATTGATCGGCGACGTGTCGCCGTAGGATCGGCGACTGCTCTGCAGCCAGTTTAAAGTAATCGACCACCTGTCAGAGACCAATCGGCGACTCTTCTGAGACTGGTTGCAACCGAGCGGCGTCATTTGGCGACCCTTAGTGCGATCAAAACAATATTAATATAAAACTGCAAGGACTGCATGATGCCCCGCCATTACAATTGACATCACAGTGAAAAGGAATCCAAGGTAAGGATGTATTTCTCTTTCCCTTAATAAAGTTAACAGGAATACGTGACAGAGATGACTATATTCAATATTCAAAGACTCATTGCTCCAAAAGAAAGTAAACCAGATTTAAAATTCTCATTTTCAGTTTTTTTGTTTTTTTTAGGCGGGGGGGGGGGGTGGGGTGGGGGGCAGTGCCCTTTAAAATAATGTGAAGGTCTCCAAAATCTAGTCAAATCTTTTGTCGATTGCAATTATATTTCGTACCAAGTTAGACCACATTTCATTGATGTGTTCATGAGACTCGGTGAAGTTTCGTGAAAATATCTCAAACGGTGTCAGAGTTATGGAGCGGACACGAAAATTTGAGGCGCTGACAGACGGACGGACGGACGGACACTAAAAACTTCGGTGGGTATAACATAGTTTTGAATGGCGGGGCATAAGAATTTGTCGACATGCATGAACTCATTTCTGTGCAAAAAAAAAGAAGTAAAGGCAATGATCAGGAATCGATACAGTTAACCCACACCCATCAAAGACACCAAAGGGAGAGAAACACAAACATGAAATAACAAGACTAACAGAAACACCAACAGCGGAGAGCCGAAAGGAAAGTTACTTTCCCACGAAATGTCCAGTTGGTTATCCAAAACAAAAATTCAAAGACAAACTATAACAAAACGAAACCGAGACAGAATAACCTTCTTGGAACGGTCAGGGAAAAGTATTTCACTTGGTTTGGGGTGGGGGGGGGGCTTTAATCGATTTTACGTGGCCGCAATCCTCGCCCTTACTTCCGTCGCGATTTAGACAAATAAATTGTTCAGTCTACATGAAGGCTTTCTAACTGATGCAACATCTCCGATAACACAAAAAATCAAACAACCACAGTGATGAAAAAACAGTGACGACTCGACAGCGAGAAACCACTGAAAAATGCTGGAGCAAAATAAAAAGCAAACCGTTAGACTCCGATGGGCCCGACCAGAAACAGAGCATGAGGTACCAACCAACATTAAATGAAATTCATAGAATCTGGCGCCTGACCTACCGGCGTGCAATTAAAGAGGGAAGCAAAGTTATCATTCGTGATTCGGTTAACTACCGTGCATGCAGTCTGTCGTATAACATTTATAATGTACCAAATGAATTTCTTACGAAATTGGGTACTGAAGTCATTGCAAATATAAATTTTTCTGGATTTATACACTAAGTCACCATAAAACTCGGGTTCCGATAGATTTTGGTGCAGAAAAGATTTAAGTCCAAATTGAATTTTGAAACCGAATCGGAATGACGTCTGTAAAACGTATAAAAGGTTTTGCGTAGTTTATGATAACCCTGATTAAGAAGTTTAGCAGTGAACAATTTATTACGAGAATTGAAGGCAGTTACATGACTAGACACTCTGGCAAATCGTATTTATTACGAAATATAAATGTCATAGGCTGCCGCACGAGGAGCATCACCATTCAAGAAATGAATTTTTACAATCTCCAAATCAAAGTCATCGCGTTTGTCATTAATACTACAGGAAACAAACCCATTTACAATAGATAGATGTAAGTCCAAAAATGGGGCCTCGGTATCAGAAGAATTTGCTTTATTTAACTGAAGTTCTGTGGGGTAAATTTGACTGATCAAACCATCGAAATAGGTATTGTCAATATTTAATAAATCATCCAAATGGAGAAGTCGAGCTAAAGGCTATGTATTGTTGGTTGGTGCCTGATGCTCTGTCTCTGGTCGGGCCCATCGGAGTCTAATTGTTGCTTTTTTGCTCCAGCATTTAAATGGTATCTTGCTGTCGAGTCCTCACCATTGTTTCATCTCTGCGGTTGTTTGATTTTTTTGTGTTCACGGAGATGTTGCACTGATGGGTTAGGAGGCCATCATGCAGACTGAACAAATAATCTAAATCGCAACGGAAGTAAGGGCGAGGATTATGGCCACGTAAAATCGATTTAAGCCACCCAGTGGAATTCGTCTCACTTACCGTTCCAATGCGGTTCTTCTGTCGCGGTTTAGTTTTGTTATGGTTTGTCTTTGAGTGTTTGTATCGCTTATACTATTTTGTTTTGGATAGCCAATTGGCCATTTTGTGGAAAAGTAACTGTCCTTTTGGCTTTTCACTATTGATGTTTCCATTAGGGTCTGTTGTTTCGTGTTTGTGTTTCTGCCTCTTTGGTGTCTCTGACGGGAGCTGTGGGTTAATTGTATCGATTCCTGATCATTGCCTTTATTTCTATTTTTCAATGATTTCATAATTGTTTTCAACGGAAAGAGACCTCATGAAGTCTCTGTCATAACAAAACAAGAACAGATCAGCCGCAAGGGGTGCACAATTCGTATCCGTCGGAGTGCCTGCACCCACGATTTGTCTAAATAACTTAGTACCAAATCTCATGTAAATATTGTCTAGAAAGGTGAGAGCTTCACACACTTTCTGACAATACCAAAAGGTATCATTTTTATGCTTTTCAGAAGTGAAAAAAGCAATTTCTTACATTACATGAAAGATAGGGGGAATCTTCTCTTGAAATGTTCATTCAATTAAATCAAGTTGAGAACATGGTAACACAACAACAGATACAGTTGCTTCGCTTGTAACAAAATAACCAGAGTGTAGGAATTGGCATTGCAAACTCCTTGCAACATGTCGGGGACCAGTCGGCGACTAATCGATGATATCGATTAGTGGCTGGTCGGCGACTGTTCGGCGTCTGATCTGCGACTTCCAGAAAACCATTGCAACTAGTCTGCGATCAGAATCAGTCGCGGCAAGTATGCTAGTATTTTGTGTGTGCCCCAAACACTGGCTGCGAGTTATTTTGGTCGGCGACCTACCCGCGACCTCGTTGCGAACTTTATAAAACTCTCCTCAACACCTCGACTTCTTCAACATTCTCTGCCATTGTCATCTTATTTATATTTTTTAGTCGCGGAGAACAGAGATCGGTGGGACCGGGGCTTAAGACAGAACTGTTTCAGTCTTTTGGTACTAAGCAAGTTTCAAATGCTGTTGGGAGCACCACAGCTCTACTCATTTTTATTTTGCACCTGTGCAAACATACCATTGGGAAACTAGTGCTATGTGCAAGCTCGTCTGGGCATCTCGTATGTGACAAGAACCTTTTTCTTTTACCCGGTTCTTTTGCAGGATTCAATATTATTACAATTATCATATTAAGAATGTAAGTGCTCACATTTACATCTAAACATTTATTTCTCACTCTAACACAGCGCGCCGTTATAGGCAATGGAAAAGGTACGGCGATTAATTCTGCAACAAACTAATGAATGAATAAGCGTGATAAGTGACGTCATAAAACCGCTGTTTTAAGACGTCACTCGTTGATTCGTAAAACGTTGTTTTCATAACAAACTGACATGAATGAGTGTGGGCCAGGCCAAGCGAAAATGGGTCTTCGGACCATTTTTTTCGAAATCTGTTTTTTTGTTGAGTTTAGAAGAACAGTATCTTTGAAGCATATAAATGCTTAATTCAAGTCAATATCGCTTCTAATAATCGAGATATAAGCATTTATGTGTCACCACTGTTCAGACGTTTCATCAATAAAATCATTTTAGCAACAGGAAAATCACAAATGATACCAGGGAAAACAACATGGGGATTACATCATGGTTGTATTCAATATTCAAAATAAACACATCAGTATATAACAAAGTAGAAGTAAAACAAAGATCAGGAATTGATACAATTAACTTACTCCACCCATAAAAGACACCAAAGGGAAAGAAATACAAACATTAAGCGACCAGACCATAATGGAAACCTAAACAAAGGAAGGCCATAAGGACAGTTACTTTCCCACAAAATGGCCATATGGCCATCCAAAATTAAAAGACACAAGTGATACACACAGTAAGTAACAAACAACAACATAAATAAATCGCCACAGAAGAGCCGCCTTGGAACGGTCAGTGGAAGATTTCCACTGGGGGGCTTAAATCGATTTTACGTGGCCACAATCCTCGCCCTTAGTTCCGTTGCGATATAGACAAATAATTTGTTCAGTCCGCATGAAGGCCTCCTAACTCATCAGTGCAACATCTCCGTGAACACAAAAATCAAAGAACCACAGAGGTGAGACAACGGTGAGGACTCGACAGCAAGAAACCACTGAAATGCTGGAGCAAAAGAAAACCAACAGTTAGACTCCGATGAGCCCGACCAGAGACAGAGCATCAGGTACCAACCAGCATTATCTCTCTAATTCTCAATAAGCCTTTACGTTGGAGCCGTCATAGAATCTGAGGCCTGACCCACCGGCGTGCAATTAAAGAGGGAAGCAAAGTTGCCAACCTTGATTGGGTTAACTACCATGCATGCAGTCTGTCGTATAATATCCATGTTGTACCCAATCTTTTTATATCGAAGAATGATTTTACGAAATTGGGTGCTGAAGTCATTGCGGTTATATATTTTTCTGAATTTATATACTAAGTCACCATAAAATTCGGGTTCCGATAGACCTTGTTGCAGAAGAGATTTAAGTCCAATATTGAATTTTGAAATTAAATCAGAATGGCGTCTGTAAAATTTTGAAAAGGCTTTGCGTAGTTTATGGTACCGATAACCCTGATTAAGGAGTTTAGTCGTTAATAATTTATTACGAGTGTTGAAGTCAGTTACATGACTACACACTCTAGCAAATCGAATTAATTGCGAAATATAAACGCCATAGGATGGCGCACGATGAACATCACCATCCAAAAAAGGAAAACACCCAGAACTGTCCAAATTACATAATAAATATTATTAATATTCATTGAACAAGTTAAAAGAGATAAGATGCGAGGTTTTGCCGAGCATTTAGTATTTTTCTAAAATTTCAATATATTGACAAATTCAGAAACCCAAAATCAAGTTATTATATACAAACAGATTGCACGTTTCCTATCACAGTTGCAATATTGTAGTAAATATAGAATTCTTGTATAAATATCTATGCGCATGGCTGTTTGAAGCCATTGTCAAATGGACCGAAAGCCGTGCTCAAACAGCAAAAACCATGTTCAAATCATAAATTTCGTGTGCTGTTTGAACATGGATTTTGAGATTCTGATATCACAAGACTATGGCAAGCCAGTTTACTATTTATTATGGAATGTAGATATCTAATTTATTATATAAGATATCTTATATGTTATATTAGACATCTTATTTATTATATAAGATTGTATCTGATATGTTATATAAGGTATCTGATATGTTATATAAGATATCTTATATGCTTTATAAGATATCTTATTTAGTATACCAAAAAATAATACCGGCCCCGATAGCTCAGTTGGTAGAGTGTCCGCTCCGGGGACCGGGAGGTCTCGGGTTCGATCCCGGGCCGCGACATACCAAAGTCGTTAAAAATGGTACTAGCTGCTCCTCGTTTGGCACTCAGATTTACGGGGTAGAGCTAGGACTGGTCGATCCAGTGTCAGGATAATGTGACTGGGTGTGGTATCATGTAATGTGTCTGGGACATGATACTTCAGTGAGGCAGCACTATAAACGTGAGCATTGAGCTCCCTGTCGCAACCAGACACCGTCGTGATATGACTGAAAAATTGTTGAAAGCGACGTTAAACCCGAATCCACACACACACACACACACACACACACACACACATATACCAAAAAATAATATAAGTCTCCCCCAAACTGCCAACGATGGCTCCCCCCATTTATGCCTAACATTCCATAACCCATTTTGTACCGGAAACCCCAAAACGGTACTGGCAAACAGTGCAGGCCCAGATCAGATCAGGGTCTACACTATTTGCAAAACGTTCAGATATTTTCAGATTACACAACCTGTCATACCTTATTTAGTATATTAGATATCTTATTTAGCATATAACATATCTTATATGTTTTAGTAAATAAGATATCTTAATTGACAAATCAGATATCTTATTTAACATATAAGATATCTTATGTTATTTAAGCTATCCTATTTAAGATATAAGATATCTTATATATCATATCAGATATCTGAATTGCAGAATTAAATAAGATATCTAATATAGGATATAAGATATTTACTTTAGGATGTAAGATATCTTATTTGTTATATCAGATATCTTATATGATATAACGCGATGTCTGATTGGATAAGGTCAAAAATTTGTGACAGTATGTTCTCAGATATACTGTCGGAAATCCGACGTCATCATGGAACGTCGCTTTTCATTGGTTGTCATTTGGTTTTATGCAGCTCAACACGCTTGCCCCCTTATGCAAAATAGTACAATTTTATCTTAACAACCAAAAACGTGTTTTAGAATGGGGAAAATTGTATTGAAAATTGTCATTTGGGGAGGTAAATCGTCGGTTTTTTGGTCGTTTTTTTTTGTACAGCTTCTTAATACTGGCAAACCAGTAAAATAAAAAATGTAGGCGTTAGAGCGATGACAATGTTTTTTTTTTTCTAAAAATACTCACAGTAACCTTTACCTAGAGGCCATGACCTTGAAAGTCGAGCTCACTTGAGAAATTATCATAAGTAACATTTCTGTGAAGATATATTAAAATCGGTCAAGAAATTGATATTTAAGGCCCGGTCCCACAGAGCTTGCGACCGCGATGCGACCTCTCCACGACTAAAAAAAAAATGGCAATCGCGGAGCGGTTGCAGAAGTCACAGAGAGGTTTCATAAAGGTTGTAGCAAGGTCGCGGGTAGGTCGCCGATCAAATTTAGTCGCCGATCGTCTTTTGTGCATGCACAAAAGACTGGCTGCAGATCGCAGACTAGTTGCAATGGTTTTCTAGATGTCGCAGACCAATCAGAATCTCCGATCGATCGCCGAACAGTCACCGATCGATCCCCGACCGAATTTATGCAAATTTGGCTGTAAATTCTAGCAACCTTATTGCAACTTATCGGAGACTTGTCGCAGACCGATCGCCGACTAATCGCCGACTGATCCGCGATCGATCCACGACCTATCGGCGATCGGTCGGCAACTGTTCGGCGATGGGTCGGCGATCGATCGGAGATGGATCACTGATAAGTCTGCGATTGATCTGCAACTGGTCGCCGACAAGCTGTAAAAAGGTGCAAAAACCACCGAACGATTATAGCGCCAACTACAATAAAAACTGTTAACATCCTAGCATCATTTCGACGACAGCTTTCAAAGAGGCAACATGGTTCGAAGAGGCGGGCAAAAGAAAACGGCGGCGCCGCCGAAAAAAAAACAGGAAGCAAGTCTCGGACACCAATTTCGGATGACGAGGACTTGCAGCAGCCCAGAGAAGACTCTTAGCAGTTGAAAATTTAGTTTATTTTTGTCTGTGTAAAAAAAAAAACACACACACAAAACAGTCTCCGACAAGTCGCCGATCGGTTTTATCCAGTCTCTGAAGAGTCGCCGATTGATCGCCGTCTAGTACCCGATCATGTTTCACTTGTTGCAAGTCAGTCGCCGATCATACGGCGATTCTTCGGCGACAAGTCGCTGATCAATCGCCGGCTTTGGGCAACATTAATCGCCGATTGTTCGGCGACCGGTCGTCGACTAATCGGCGATCACATTTACGGAGCAAATTTAGTTGCAACAGTTGGAAAGGTCGCGGGCCAGTTGCAACGAAATCAGTTGCAGAGAGGTCGCATCGCAGTCGCAAGGTCTGTGGGACCGGGGCTTTAAACAATAAGACTGATAAATTGTTAGTATCTTTTTAATAGCGCATTTGTGATTTAAAAAACTATTTGAGGTAAAAAAAAAATAAGGAGAAGAAAAATTAATTACAAGTGAAAAAAAAAAAAAAAGAAAGAAAAACTATAATAATAATAAAACATATTTTCGGAGTTTTGAACCCACGACCTTAGGATCGGTTTTGCACCGTGCGCGCCACCTGGATTTGATTGCTCGTACGAAAAATCAATACATATCGATTATCCAATAACAGTCCCGCGCGCCTAAAGTCGTTTGTCATACTTAAAGGGGGTCTTTCAAGGTATAGGAAATTTGCATTGGTTTCTGCCCACGCTTGGATTCTGATGAAACTATGCACAATAATTGCCTTGGGTATAACCATTATAATTACGATGCATTCACTTTTAAATTTTATTTCCGTGGTAAATTTATTACATATTTTATGAGGTCTCTATCACAACAGAGAGTACTCTCATATAAACTTGTCTACAGTATTCAGAGTTTCATATATCAAATGCTGATATGTTTTATGAGTTAAAGCCATAATTGGTGAGTTAGTTGATTCTATGAATGACAACATATGTCTAGTAATAGTGGCTGGGCATTCAGTTTTCTTTTATGGTGTCCCCATATTTCAGCTCCTTTTTTGTATTCATTAAAATTGTATATGCATTTTTACCATGTTCCAATTTTTGTCAAGACACCATTTTGGCATAAAAACTACCCACATATCTTAGGAACATGTTAATGAATTTTGATGGAAATTGAGGACCGGTAACATTGTGTTTTAACAGACTGAATACTGATAGTCCTGATTCAGCAAAATGTGAAATTATATGATTATCATGTTTTGGTCATGCTGTTTAATAATACTTTACTATTGCTTTCAATTTGGATGGCTATAGTATAGTATGGTTTGTGTAAGTAGTTCATAGCATAATTATAAGTATTATTTCTAATCATCCATTTCGGTAAATTTGCCCCCTATGGAACAAACTATTTTGTCTACAGAACTATACCGCAAAGGTTTTGATGACAAACATATTCGAACGCACCCATGTAATCATGTGCACAGTTTTCTTTCTGTCTTTTTTGTCTAATTTGGCAATGGTGCTAACGTGATGTTTAGATTTAACATTCAAATCAACAACATACGAGTCACTTTAGATGTTGCTTTAGATTTTGTGAGATTTGTTATCCGACTCGAGATAAATGACTCTCAAGTCAAACTGTTGTTTGTTTAATTAACCCTAACTGTCCATTTAAAAAGAAAGGTTTACTCTAGGGAAAATCAATAACACTTGAGATTCCTTTTCCTTGACATTAAGTTTTCAGAAGTTGTATCTTCATAGGCACTAGCCAATCTATCTTTTTTGTATAGCCCCTATGAACGAAATCAAACGGCTTCCTGAAGCTGTATTCCAAAGCCATTTGAATTTGCTTTTAGAATTCACATAGTCGTACATTTGTCAGTGTTCCAAAACTTATGTGATCATGATTGTGTTGTCTATATATTTGTATCGGTCTTTCACTTCATTTACCTATCTCAGCAGTTGTTGCAGTATTTACAAAGCACATTATGTAAGATATCAAGAAGCATTTAAACTGTTGATAATAATTATTCAATCTGTGAGTAGTTATCGCATTACTCATAGGATTTTTATTTATTTACAGTAAATACATTGTGATGCTTTTTTCTGTCCAAACACTGCAATGCTCTTTCTAAGCTGAGAGATACATTGCACAGAAATGTACTGGTAATTATTAATGAACAAAAAGCAAGAACAGTGCTTAAAAAAAAAACAGTGAACTTGCATTCAGCAGAAACATTCAAGAAGTGGTTGAAAGTTTTACAACCAGAAAAAAATACTAAAAGCTCACTCCCGATAAATTAACCACTATATTGACAAAGTAAATAGAAAAAATAAGACACTAAAGAAACATCAACAATTACAATACCAATGCAGAAAAAGAGACATATTTATGTATGTGTACTATAAGGAAGGAAACTGTTTCTCTCCCTGTCTAATAGCAAAATTTCTCTAGGTCATGGAACAGCTTTGTTTACACCAAATACTCTGCGCCTCATCCATCAATGATATCTTTTGCAACAGAAACTCAACATCAGTGACATTTCGATTTTTGGAAATACAAACCAATAATTACTGTAACTTTTTTGTTAGGATAATAATCCAGTGTTCATAAAGACAGTATATCTAAGGCTTAATCTGGCCATGGATTTATCAACAGAACTATTTTTACTAGTAACAACAAACCACTGACCATTGCGTCCTTGCATACCAGCTTGGTAGGGAAATGAAAATAATGGATCTCCTTGCCTTACACCTATTTGAGTAGCATGACTTATGCAAAGTTATTAAATAAAGTTGCACATGTTCACAATAATTTTGCTGCTAATAAAAAAGCAATATAATGTTGTTAAGCCTAATTTGTTGATTAGAATACCTTTTGATTTAGTGTTTTACTATCTTCTATTTTGGATAGATCATAGTGTATAAATGAAAGAAAAATATCATAAATTCATGATATTTTAATAGTTTCTAAGCTAGATCAGCTCAATATGTATTCATTTTGATTTGTATAATCTCATTTTTATTACGTCAGTGTTACGAATTGCCTTTTTGTAAGGTTCTTGGATGATTTCAATAAAATAGTAAATTTTGCAGAAACGACTTACATCCATTAAAGGTGTGAAACTACAGTGTTACCGGTTTCGGATTTTCATGAAATTTGGCATAGCTAAAGAAGATACATATGGCAAGTTTTCCTAGCAAAATGAAATCTTGACAAAGACTAGAACATATTTATCTTAGGGATTGAATTTTGATATTTTTTTTTTTAAATTTTAATTAAAAAATGAGATTTTTGATAATTATTTTATCAGAAAATGTAAACTTTAATTAATTCAAAAGGTTTCTTAGTATCAAAGGAATGCCTATGGAGTTCTGCATTCAATCCAGTTCACAGATCTTGAAACTAAATAAAACATAAGATTTAAGACGCACTTATTTAGAGGCAGACACCAGCTCATGGAGGGAGTCAGTTAGAGTGGTCTCCTGAGCCCTACTTTGATTTATATAATTTATTAAATACATTTTTATAGGTCGTATATGCTGAGTTATTAATATACAAAGTTTAAAGAAAAAACATGCATGGGCACAAATGAAAGACCCCCTTTCGATTTTTTTTTTTTTTTTTCATTTTCAATATTCTGACATATATTAGTGTTATTTAAATCAGGATATATCAGCTCTAGCCGAGTGAATGCTAAAATATATATAATTATTTCAATAACAACCAAGCTCCTCTTTTCTGCCGTACTGAACACCGCGGATCTAGCAAGATTTCTCATGGATTGTATAGCTACAGGTCACAAACAACTTAGTTTACTTACCCTCAACTCATCCATGCTGTGTTATCGGTTGAACCACTATCTGGTAGTCTTTATTTGGTCAACTTTCGGCATTTACAAATCTGTTTACAAACAAAGCCATGTGCAGACAGACACATGTTTGAAGCTTCTCTTTGACAGCGACTTCTGTCAAATGACGTCAGATGCTCGAAGACCCAAAATCGCTGTGTGATACAGTCAATAATGTTCTAACAATGGCGAAAGGTTGGGAGAATTTGAAAGAAACAACAAAATTGTTGTCGATTCGAAATAAATTGGCTCTAGCGTATGATTGCGCCCCCGCCCATCGGGGCTTGAAGAAATAGATGGGTTGCATGATGCTTCCACGCAAAGCTGAAACCGACCCGCACAGGAGTACTTGTAAACTGCTTATAGGATCTAAGCCTGCCCAGGCAAAGCGGTGCAAGCCGGCCCGTCCATCCTTATAAACGATTTTGGTTGCATTGGACGGCAGGGTTTGAGATGTCATTTCATCCCAATGTCGGGTAAAAGTCCCACAGCATTGGAAGCAACGTCTCCAAAATGACCTTTTCAGTGTTGACGGAGATGTTAAACCTCAAATCAAACAAAATCAAATAAATTTAGCGTATGATTTGTTGAGTAATAAATTACAGTTTGTCGGTAACTTGCAAAGTAGCTTGGTGTACTTTACAACTGACCGCAAAACGGTGATTTATTATTCAACAAATCACTGCTAGAGAGGATCTATTCCTTAATCTTTATTTCGTAATGATGTTTGTATTTATGGGAGAGGGGTGGGGTAACGTCAAGCCATCTGTAATTATGAATTATTTTTTTTTTTTGGCAGAATTGCCACATTGGATCGATCCTTGGTAGTGCTAGACGATATTATTTCATGCTTTTACATCACGAAACCACGCCTATATAATTTTGACCCCCTTGAACCCTACTTTTATTTAGCAAAACTGGGGTTTACAGGGGTAAAGCTTATTTTTCTTATTTCTGCTCTAAAATATAGATTGTGGGTACTCGATAGAACCGCCTTGATGAGACACAAACCTACCTAACGAGTATAGATTGCGGGTACTCGTTAGAACCGCCTCGATGTGGGTACTCGATGAGGCGGTTCTAACGAGTACCCACGATCATATTTTGAGCAGAAATAAGAAAAAATATCACAATTTTTCATCTTATTTTTTTTCGGCGTTAAAGATTACAATGTATTTGAATAGGCGTGTTTTCGTAATGAGAGGAACAGATGCACGTAAGCAGGGTTTTATATAGACGCCATTCTGATTTAATTTCAAAATTCAATATTGGACTTAAATCCCTTCTGCAACAAGGTCTATCGGAACCCGAATTTTATGGTGACTTATAATATAAATTCAGAAAAATATATAACCGCAATGACTTCAGCACCCAATTTCGTAAAATCATTCTTCGATATAAAAAGATTGGGTACAACATAAATGTTATACGACAGACTGCATGCATGGTAGTTAACCCAATCACGGTTGACAACTTTGCTTCCCTCTTTAATTGCACGCCGGTGGGTCAGGCCTCAGATTCTATGACGGTTCCAACGTAAAGGCTTATTGAGAATTAGAGAGATCTAATTCAAGGTAATGTTGGTCGGTGCCTGATGCTGTGTCTCTGGTCGGGCCCATGGGAGTCTGATTGTTGGTTTTCTTTTGCTCCAGCATTTTAGTGGTTTCTTGTTGTCGAGTCCTCACCGTTGTCTCACCTCTGTGGTTGTTTGATTATTTGTGTTCACGGAGATGTTGCACTGATGAGTTATGAGGCCTTCATGCGGGCTGAACTAATTATTTGTCTAAATCGCGACGGAAGTAAGGGCGAGGATTGTTGCCACGTTAAATCGATTTAACCCCCCCCCCCCCCCCAGTGGAATTCGTTTCCGCTGACTGTTCCAATGCGGTTCTTCTGTGGTGGTTTATTTTTGTAATGGTTTGTCTTTGGGTGTTTGTGTCGCTTATTTTTGATAGCCTATTGGCCATTTTGTGGAAAAGCAACTGTCCTTTTGGCTTTCCGCTGTTGGTGTTTCCATTACGGTCTGTTGTTTCATGTTTGTGTGTCTTTCCCTTTGGTGTCTCTGATGGGAGCTGTGGGTTGATTGTATCGAGTCCTGATCATTGCCCCCACTTCTTTTTTGCTTAAATACCCAATCAAAGAATACCTAATTAGAAATTAAGTTGAAGATTTTTCGGCCCCCGTCCATTGGGGCTTGAAGAAAAAAGTGGTCTGCATCGATGAGGCGATTCTAATGAGTACAGAGTACACACAGCATACATTTCCATTATATAACACCGAAAAGATGTCCAAAAGTATATCGTATACCTCCTGGCAGTAGCCCTGAGTGGCTCGAACTACCCCCGTCTCGAACAGAATTTCGAGGTACCGAAGGTGTTCGAGCCATTGAAGTTCGACTGTAGATGGCTAGGTAAATCAAAGCACTGAGATTACAGGTGGGTCGATCATCTCTGAGTGAAGATAGGGAAAATGGGGCTGAACGCGGACTAAGACTGTTTCGTTTAATCCTTAAATTCCTGTACTGTAAGCAAACAGTGTAGACCCTGATCAGACGCCGCGTTCTGCGGAGTCTGATCTTTGTCTACTCTGTTTACCAAGTCCAATCCATGATTCGAGCCCAGATTCTACAGATAACCCTTTTACACAAACACGTTGTCCTCACTGCGATAAATTTCTATAAATAAGTTTTGTCCCTATAACTTTGGGTCGATTGTTTTTCAATCGACCCAAAAATTAGAAACGTCTCGGATAAACCTGTTTTGGACAGTTAAGACACAAACCTACCTGTTCAGCTACACAGACCAGCAAACGGCCCCCGCCCATCGGGGCTTGAAGAAATAGATGGGCTGCATGATGCTTCCACGCAGAGGTGAAACCGACCTGCAAACGAGTACTGGTACATGTACACGTAAACCGCTTAGAGGATCCAAGCCTGCCCAGGCAAAGCGGTGCGAGTCGGACGGTCCATGCTTATAAACCCTATTGGTTTCATTGGGTGGTAGGGCTTGAGATGTCATTTCATCTCAATGTCGAGTAAAAGTCCCCCAAAAATTGAAGCAACGTCTCCAAAATGACCTTGACAGTGTTGACGGGGACGTTAAACCTCAAATGATACAAACAAAAACACAGACCAGCAAGAGTATTGAAGTAGCTGCGCAGTCTGATCTGCACATTCATTACGATAACACATCCGTGCGACAAAGTGCATTTTTCACACCTCCAAAATGGCTATTTTTTTATGAAAATCCGTGATACTTTTCTTATTTATACTGCAAACATAGGTTGTGGATGCTCGTTAGAACCGCCTCATTGAGGCGGTTCTAACGAGTACCCACAACCTATGTCTTGGAGCAGAAATAAGAAGAATAATGCATACCCCTTAAACCCCACTTTTCTCTATCTAAAGTGGGGTTTAGGGGGGTCTTCATTTCTCGGACTTGTTCTCGTGATGTAACGGTTGTTCGCAGATTCCATGAAGCAGGTTTTCTCCCGACGCGCATCGTTTGTTTGTCTACATTTTTTCGCAAGTCCCTTGTTTGATTGTTAGGGGATTAACGACACGTTAACACTTGTGGTCGCCCAGAAAAAAGGAGAAAGGAGAAAAGAGCAAGAAGAGATAGGAATGGAGATGAAAGTGAGGGACAGTGAAGAAAAATGAAAATGAATGGAAGTATATAGAAACAGAAGAAATAACAACACACACCCTCTACACTTACCCGCTGCAATGACAGCAGACCTTGTCCGACTGGGTGCCGATACCAGTTGAACTCCCCAGTGACGCAAGGCACACGACAACTTTGCCTCACCCAACCACCCCAAGAAGTCCCTTGTAAACTCTTCAGCGGTACTTATGTGATGATTTTATTTACCAGGCTTTTCATTTTTCCCCTCATCACGTCAACATGTCCGTGTAATGAAAAAAAAACCCTTTTAAATCCCACTTTATACAGAGAAAAGTGGGGTTTACCGGGGTATACGTTATTTTATATGTGTACTCGTTAGAAGCGCTTCAATGAGGCGGTGCTAACGGGCACCCACCCTCAACCTATGTTTGGAGTACAAATAAGAAAATTATACGTTTGTGAGATAGGAAAAAAATGCACTATGTCTCACGGATGTGTTCGTGATGTACTGCTTAAGGGGAATTGGGACACCTTCAGGGGAGGCAACTCCTGCAAAAGTATTGTGTCTCCCATATCAATAGGGGTCAACTCTTAAAGGAAAGAAATTCTTTCCTTTAGGAGTAGACCCCTTTATCAGTGGGACTCAGCCCATAGAAAAGCCAACAGGAAATCTCGAAAGTTGTCTCCCTTTAATAAATGTCGGAAAATGTGGTAAGCGTTCCCATTCCCCTTAAAGTGCCTTTGCTGGTAAACCATCTGATTCGTACACGGTTATTTGGAAAAGCCTAAACATCCTTATTTTATATGCTTACTTCAAAATACATGTAATTATTGTGTCTACAATAAGAAAAAATACACCGTGTACTAACAATTAACTGCACTGACGTAGAGTAGGCACTTATTTCTGTCTGGGCAGTTCGATCGTGTCTTAACAATTCAATACTAAATCTATAAAGTGAGCATGGGTGTGTCTGTGACCTACTGTCTTTTATTTATTTATTTATTTTATTTATTTATTTTTGTTGTTGTCGTTGCTGTTCTTGTTCCGTAACCATGCATTTAGACAAGAGACAGACTCAAGTACCAGCCAACATTACCTATACAAAAAAAGAGAAATAGAAGGGAAGGCAATGATCAAGAACCGATAAAATTAACCCACAGCTCCCATCAGAGAAACACAACCATGAAACAACTAGACCCTTATGGAAACATCAATAGTGGGGTTACTTTCTCACAAAATGGCCTAGTGGCTATCAAAAACAAAATAACACAAGCGACACACACGCTCAAAAGCAAACCATAACGAAAATAAACTGCGACAGAAGAACCGCCTTGGAACGGTCAGTGAAACGAATTCCACTTGTGGCGGGGGATGAGGGGTTGGGGGCTTAAATCGATTTTACGTGGCCATAATCCTCGCCCTTACTTCCGTCGCGACTTAGACTTAGACAAATTATTTTTTCAGTCCGTATGAACTCCTCCTAACATATCAGTGCAATATCTCCGTGACAGCCACAGAGATGAAACAACGCTGAGGACTCGACAGTAAGAAACCACTGAAATACTGGTGCAAAAGAAGACCAAAAGTTAGACTGCGATTGGCCCGACCAGAGGCAGATCATCAGGCACAAACCAACGTTACATAAAATTCAGTACTCTCTATTTCTCAATAAGTATTTTCGCTTTAACCGTCATAAAATATGAGGCCTGACCCATCGGCGTGCAATTAAAGAGGGAAGCAAAGTTGTCAACCGTGATTGTATTAACTACCATGCATGCAGTCTGTCGAATAACATATATGTTGTACCCGATCTTTTTATATCGAAGAACGATTTTACGAAATTGAGTGCTGAAGTCATTGCATTTATATATATTTTTTTCTGAATTTATATACTAAGTCACCGTAAAATTCGGGCTCCGATAGACCCTGATGCAGAAAATATTTAAGTCCAACACTGAATTTTGACAGAAAATCGGAATGACGTCTATAAAATTTGGAAAAGGCTTTGCGTAATTTATTACAGGAAAAATAAGGTATACCCCCGTAAACCCCAGTTTTACTATATGAAAGGGGTTCAAGGGGGGGGGGGGGGATCAAAATTATATAGGCGTGTTTTTGTGAGGCAATTGATTTAAAACTTCATTAGAACTTGTTACAGACTTACAAAACAGACTTCTCCATGATCTTTCAAAGACTTTCGCAATATTTAAGCACATGATTTTTGATGTCAGTACAACATGAATTTAATAATTTGAAGAGTTCATTTGTGGAACAAGAGCTTGAATTTGCAATAAACCGTGCTTGGCTTGGCCTTCTGTAACACAGACAGCAAACTTGGACAAATGTGGACATCAACTATAGCCCTCTCACAGCCAAAGGCTGCAGTTCATGGACCTTAGCACCACCAAGTTCTAACATAGTAGAGCCATCAAACAACGGCCACATTGTTAGCGGCCTTATCTGCAGGAGCCAAGATAAACTTCTTATGAAATTCTTGAATACCTAGTTTAAGGTGGCTTAACGTCTTTGGTTTAGGAGGCAATAAGTTCGTATTTTGAGAGTAGAAAGAACTGCGTTTGTTCCCTAGTTTCAGAATGATAAGTCTCCATTCTTTGAGAGCCTTTACGCTGGAACCGCCAAAGAAACCAAGGTCCGACCAGCCGGGCATGCAATTAGGGAAGCAAATTGGTTTAACGTTTGAAGTCATTTTTATTTTTAGTTCGTTTGTCGTAAGTTTCCCTTTGATATCTTGAACTGGAAATGTGAGGTAATTGTATCGATTCCTGATGATTGCATTCACCAGGTAAGCTGCTGAGCTGGCCTGATTACGAGGTTCTTGTCATACTAGCGATACTGTATTTACGTTTAACGTCCCCGACATCACTATTAAGGTCCTTTTGGAGACGTTGCTTCCAATTTTGTGGGACTTTTATCCGACATTCAGATGCAATTATATCTCAAGCCTTCAGCCGAAACAAGCTAAAAGGGTCCGACTCGCACAACTTTGTCTGGGCTGGCTTAGACCCTCGAAGCGGTTTACTGGTACTCTTGGGACGGTCGCTTTCAGCTCTGCGTGCAAGCATCAGGCAGCCATATCTATTTCTCCAGGCAACGATGGGCGCGGGCCATACTAGGGTCACTTATGCTGTTCACAGCGGAAGCAATTAATAACACTACACTCAGAATATGCTGTTACCACCAAAGGGAATTTAAAGAGATTACGAAATGAGCCCTGTCTTGTGAAAAAAGTTATGTCTTGTGCGCACAGCAAAGACTGATCAGCACGCGCATTTGCGCATGCTGATCTGAGTCTCCGCTTTGCGTTATAAGTATAGTCTTTTACCCAAAGATTCTTTTGTTGGGAAGACAAAACTGCACTCTGCCAGGGTTTCAGTCTTTGCTATTAGAACACTTCAGAAGATATATTTTCACATGTTGCCGATCAAATGAGACTCCCTTTGATGACTTTGACTGAGCTGTTATAGTTCTTTTCCGTGTCCCATTAAATCTATTCTGCGGAAAATGGCTCTGTTTAGGCCATGTATTATTGAAACACGCAAATGCTTTTACAAAAGACTGATATATTTGACAAATGCTCTTCGACTTTGACTTTTACAGCTTTCAGACAGATAAATGTATCCAGCATAAAACAAGTTGTGGGTTATAATGTCAGGGAATCGCAGGAAACATTAAGGCCATTACATTAACACACCTTTGTCACACAATGAATATTTTTAATTGCTTGTTATAGCCGCACCAAGTGAAAAAAACAATTCTTCGCTCATGTATGTGATTTGAAGACAAAAGTCAGTCTAGCAAGTCTGGTCCAGAAAATGTTGCACACGTCGATATTTTTAAATCTCTGATGTCACAGGGGTGGGAAAAGAACATGGCTCGACCGGGACTCGAACCTAGGGCCTCTCGCATACTGTGCGAACACTCTACCAACTAAGTTACCGAGCCACACGGTCGAGCTGTTACATTTTCCCCCTGCCTAATCAGATTCGTCCCGAATCTCTAAGTCCTATCCAGTCAGGCTCTATGTCTTATTTTCAAACTGCTCTCAGGCCTGATGCTGGACCTACACTGGCCACCAAATGTCACAGGGGTGGAAAAAGAATATGGCTCGACAAGGCCTCTCGTATACCGTGCCAACACTCTACCGACTAAGCTTCTGAGCCACACGGTCGACCTGTTACACTGGTATATTCCTTACTTCAAAATGATTACTTTTAAGAGAACAATTTAACCTCACTGCGGCTGGTGTTTCGGGAATGTGTGGCGGCCGTACAAAGACCCTAGCGTAGATATTTTATATGTTCTAGCCTTTGTGATCATCAATTTCATTGTGGGAATTGGTCACATTGGCCGAAACCAAAAACACTCAACACTTCACAATTTTTACTTCTGTAGCAAATTCCTTGTTTATATTCGAACTTAAAGAAACACTCCTCTATCAAGACCACCTTTGAGACTGTTCAAAAGTGGTCTTTGAACAGACCCAAAGATGTTCTCCTATCAGGAGACACTGGGTGTAGGAAACACAAAGAACGAATAACTGAAACCCTCTCAGTAATCTTTTAAAAGCAGATTTAGTTTTAATTTTAGGTGGTCTTAATAGCGGAATTTTACTCTATTCAATTTCAGTCTCAAGAACAGTAACCCTTAGCTTGCTGTTCACAACAATCCCTATCTTTGCAAACAGTGTAGATCCAGATCAGGTGGCTTCTGAAGAAACCATCTGATCAGGATCAACACTGTTTGGCATTCAGTTTATGATTTTGTAGCAATAAATTACATCAAGTAATGTGATTGGTTGATAGACAGAAATGGGTGTGGCTTAAATGAATATTCAGCAAGATAAGGGTCAAGATCATATACATGTAACGTAAATAAACACCCCTGTAAACCCCACCTTATATTGTGAAAAGTGGACTGTACGTTGGTGTATATCATTTTCCTCATGTTTCCTTAAAAATCATAGATTTGGGGTACTCTCATTCACAGTGTAGGACATGAAATGTACAGTGTTTGGGACTAAATGTGACCTGCGATTCTATACAGTGACAGTTTGTCACTTGCAGGATTAAATAAGGCTGACACGGTATGTAAAATTTGTGCTCATTTATCTTTTTGGCAGTTACCTCAAACCCTTGTTATCCAGTTGTTTTTGTTTGTTTGTTTTGGAGTTTAACGGCCCAGTCAACACTATTTTAGGTCTTTTTGAGCCGGTCAGTTTACCTATCCACACTTTTCCTGGGCAGGCTTATACGTACGCGGTTCACCAGTACAGTGCACATTCTTTCGCCAGAAACTGACAACTGCCCTTCTTGAATCAGCGGAAGGGAGAGAATGGCCGTTGAAAAGCTTTCATGATCAATCTCCACGAAAGAATGTTGCCGACACCGGCGGGAATCGAACCCGCGTCCTCCTGATCACCAGTCAGACGCGCAACCGACTGAGCCACCGAGACCGGCGTTATCCAGTGGTGAGTTTGATATAAAATGATCATGTCAGGCACGTACATATAAGTGTGCCTTGTGTAACTTTTTAAGAACAATGGGAATGGCTTGATCATTTCGGCGTGCAAAACTTGAAAGGATTCTGCCTGCAAAGATCTGCCAGTATCAGCTCATTAGAATGCGTGAACGTGTTTTCTACCGATAAAAAGGTTCATTGGTGTATACTGTCAATGTGTTTATCAACAACTTCCAAGGTACAATCCTCAAATGCGATAGAAATACCACAGTCCATCCTCTTGTGCTAAAGCATTTTTGTATTGTCACTTGCAGAAGCATGTTTCAGATTTGTACAGTCATCTGATACGATTTTGTACTGTCACCTGAAGATTTAAAAGCTGGTTCGAGGTAAATGGGGGGGGGGGTCGCCAGTTTGCAGCAAAATCTCATGATGGCCGCGGAGAAGATAGTAATAGTCTAGAAATGTTATATAGAGGATCTTACATGAGTGTTCATGAATTATTGAATTTATTAAACGAGTTGAGGGAAAAGGATAAAATGCGAGGTTTTGCCAAGCATTTATCCCTTTTCCTCAACGAGTTTAATAAATTCAATAATACAATAGCACAAATGCAAGATTCTATTTATCATATGACATTTAAAACGCATTTTATTCTCGATTGTTTACAAAAATATCAATATTCCGCCATTAGCAAACGCGACGTTATTAAGGACGTCGTATATGTAACGTTACGGGACGTATCTGGCTATTTTGCATATTTAATCCACTAGTGGATTATCGAAAATATTACATATGGCGATATTACACTCTCAGACGCGACGTCATGTGATAAATTGCATTTCTGTTGGGTCCTGAATAGTATGTATCATGGCAGCGAGAACATAATAAATCACGTATTTGGATGACAGTCGTAAGTCGTCTTGAACTTGTTTAATAGTTAACAAGAGGACCGAGATGGTAACTAGTCAACTCGTACATAAGTCAGCTCGTACCTGTTCTTTGGTCAGCTCGTACCCCACAAGTCATCTCGTACCTGTTTTGGTTAACTAGTATGGTGGTGGTGGTGGTGTCTGGGGTGTGTGTGGGGGGTGGGGGGCGTAGGTACTCTTAATTCTGCCTGCTACATAGGGTGGGACAAACCAGATTTTAAAGGTTTTTTTTTTTTTTTTTTTTTTTTTTCGGGGGCGGGAGGTGGGGGGCAGTAAGTTTATGGGTATAGGCTATTTAGCAGATATTTTGTTGGGGAGGGGGTCACTTCTAAAACTGACTTTATTTTTCTGGAACTTTCCAAAAATGATTTTTTTTTGGGGGGGGGGGGTGGGTTGGGGGTGGGGGCCTTAAACACTGTTATGTGTTTAATGAGTATTTTTGACACATTATTCCGCTCATATCGTACGGCAAAAAAAAAGTAAAATGAATAATAACAGAAATATTGATTATATAAATTTGGTAATCCACTAGTGGATTAAACATGCAAATTAGTTAGCTACGCCCCGTAACGTGACACATGCGACGTTCTTAGCAACGTCCCGTTTACTAATGACGGAGTATTGACATTTTTAAATGTCAAAGGATAAAAAGAACCTATCATTCATCCATTTTCCTCAACTCGTTTTACTCATACTCGTTGAGCAAAAGACATAAAATGGTCGGCAAAGCCTCGCATTTTATTTCTTTTCCTCAACTCGGTCAATAAATTCAATAATACATGTACACTCATGTAAGATCCTCTGTATCTAAATTGTTTAGGTGTTTAGACTACATCAAGTACTTCAGTCATGATATCAAGACTTTGGCAGGGAAACCCCGTTTTGTTTGTATGATATGATATTTAACGTCCTCCTCAACACAATATACAGGTCTAAGAATTTTTTTATATTTAAAGACTGTCTATAAATTTAAAGACTGTCTGAAAATTTAAAGACTTTTTAGTCTGCAGATTTAAAGACTAACACAAGGGAAATCATGAAAATGATGAACACTGATGAAACACGAACAAATCGCATTCTCATACGTTGCGTATGTCCCCAGTCTTCATCTCATTTAAATGTGTTGCTAAAAACTGCATGTATTTTATTGTCTGTAAATATTGTTTTAATTATAGAAAATAATTAAGAAATAAAACAACACTGTTCCTTCCCTTAGACCACAAATGTGGTGAAACACTGCAGAAAGGGAGGAAATATCTGACAAAGGTCGAACATAAGATGAGTTTCGTACTGACATCATTTCGTTTTCGGACATTTTACTGTTGTATTCATCAAATTTAGTTGTCAGAAAACTGTCTGTCGAAGCGAGTGGTCAGTATGTTGACAAAATGATCAAATCGTTATATACTTTCATTCCTAAGCTCATTTTACATATGAAACTTACTGCAAACGTGTTTTTTCTGAAAAATCTCAATTATGGTTGAAGGAATTTAATTAAGTAAAGCTAACTATTTAATTTGCAGTTACACATGATTAAATATTCCACCGATAACGACGAAATTACTATATATAACGAAGCGCGATTTTTTCGTTTTATGCCATTTTCATGATGTTATTTGTGCCAGTCTTTAAATCTACAGACTAAAAAGTCTTTAAATTTACAGACAGTCTTTCAATTTATAGACTGTCTTTAAATAAAGCAGCTTACTTTGACCTGATATTGGTCATTTTGGAGACGTTGCTTCCAATTTTGTGGGACTTTTATCCGACATTGAGATGAAATGACTTCTCAAGCCCTACCGCCCAATGAAACCAACAGAGCGTGTACCACTTTACCTGGACAGGCTTAGACCCTCTAATCGGTTTTCAAGTACTCGTGTGCGGTCAGTTTCAGCTCTGCGAGGAAGCACACTGCAGCCGAAACTATTTTTCCAAGCTACCCGTGTAATTATAACTATGAATAGTGAGAGTGAATAAAGTTCATTACGAAAACACGCCTATACAAATACATTGTAAACCTTACTGCCGTATAAAGAACATTTTAAGACGAAAAATTGTGATAGTTTTCTTATTTCTGCTCTAAAATATAGATTGTAGGTACTCGCTAGAACCGCCTCATTAGTTTTCTTATTTCTGCTCAAAATATAACTTGTATGTACTCGTTTGAACCGCCTCAATGTGGCGGTTCTAGCGAGTACCTACAATCTATATTTTAGAGCAGAAATAAGAAAATAAGGTTTACCCCTGCAAACCCCAGTTTACTATATAAAAGTGGGGTTCTAGTTTAGTTTAAACGTATTTTATTGCATCAAAACATGACAAAACATGCTTGCAATGGGATTGGGTCACAAGTTCTCACAACATTAGTTACGAACCTTCCCCTACATATAGTAACATCATCATAATAACAGTCACGCGATAATGACAAACACTTAAATTATTAACATTTATACTTTAGCAGTATTTGATAAAATAAATAAATAAATAAATAAATAAATAAATAAAGTGTGCGTCTCTACAGAATGGTTGTGGTTTGGGATTCAGCGGTATGATAAAGATCATCACGCATACATGATTTGATGCATAATCTCAAAAGTTATTAGAAAATCTACCAGTATTCTTGATGTATGTATGTACAGCATTGAAAAGAACCATGTTCAAATGGGGTTCAAGGGGGCAAAATAGATATAGGCGTGTTTTCGTGATGGATTCTGAGCGACGGCCGCGCGAAGGGCAGCGGAAGGCCAAAAGAAATAGTTGTCTTCCGTCAGATCAATCAAATGGGCAGTGTTTTATAGTCGTGTCATCAAATATTCTCAATAAACACCTCCCCTATACCCTAGAAGCCTCCGTAGTGTAGTGGTTACGCTACTCGCCTTGTAAACCAGGGGTCGTAGGATCGATCCCGGGCTTCTCCAGACTTTCGGATGAGTCTTTAAACCGAGGTCCCTTCTCCGTATGGCCTTAGCTGTTGGTGGGACGTAAAACTCAAGCACTCACTCACTCCCCTATGCCCTATTCATGTGGACCGTGACATAATTTCAATGTTTGTTTTTAAAGCTATGCTTTTTCTTTGTCTGCCAATCAAAGTATTTTTTTAGCAATTTTTGTTTACAATCATAGTTGCTAAGAATATCCTGCATTCTGATTGACGCTTTTGGTGAGACCTTGGCCAAGATTTTGATGGAAAACACGATCTGTTTTTGTTCAGATCAAAATTTGATAAAACAAAATTTGATCAAACTTGTACTACGCAATATGTATTTTTCGAATCACCAAAACCGGCATTTTTTCCAATGACATGTCTCGTAACTCTGCTGTAAACAAGGACCCTGCAGGCACAAAACGTTGACTCAACGTGGAACTAACGTTGCGACAACGTTTTCAATGTTGTTGCAACGTTAGTTCGACGTTGAGTGCCTGCTGGAGATTGTGTTTTCTCGTTAGAACCGTTCTAAAGATTACCCACATACCATAAGCTATGTTTTGAACATGTATGAATAATGTACACGGGTAAATAACACTTTTCTCTGCATAACGTGGGGTTGACGAGAATATTTATTACATGGACTTGTTAAAACGATGCCTTGGAAACATCATGAAAACACACCTACATATATATTATTTTGACCCCCTTTAACTATACTTTTATATTGCAAAACTGGGTTTACAGGGATATACATTAATTTTCTTATTTCTGCTCAAAAACATAGTTTTAGGGTATTCGTTAGAACCGCCTCATCGAGGCGGTTCTAACGAATACCCACAATCTATGTTTTGAGCAGAAATATGAAAAATATCAATTTTTCATCTGAAAATTTTCATTATTTTTTGGTGGTAAAACTTTCAATGTATTTGGATAGGCGTGTTTTCGTAATTGATGTTTTCTCCAGTAGTTGCCTTTATTGTCAGAATATTTCTTTAGAATTACAAATCTGATCGCATGTGATAACATATTGACAAGCAGGAATTTGGCATTTGCCATCAATTTAGACGACTACTCAGTAGACTATTGAACTTTGGTAACGCCTGTTGTGAGCATTTGGCGCGATATCCGGGTTAAGTCCATCAGCAGGCATAAAGTGCCTTCCCAACGGCAACAATACGTACACTGTGGAAGGTGTCCGACATCTCAGCCTCAAATCCCTCCACAAAAATCCGTAAGCTTCCCCCGCTCCCACCTCGAGGGCAAATTATTGTTCTTATTTGAGTGCTAATGTTCTCTCTCTCTCTCTCTCTCTCTCTCTCTCTCTCTCTCTCTCTCTCTCGTTCGTCATATGGTGAATACTTTCATGTTTCAACAGAGACAATTGACGATATTTTCATTTTATTACATGTATTTCTGACACAAGCATAGATTGGGAGATGGTTCTAATGAGACCCCACAAACGGTCTTTTTTTTTTGTTTGTTTTTTAATTTGAAGAACAAAAAACGAAACTAATGCATACCCTTGAAAATCCAACCATTCTCTATATAAAACGGGGTTGCAACGTTGCAAATTATAAAACGGGGGTTTGACTGTTTGATATGCTTCATATCGATGCAAAATGAAATGATGACAGAAGACAAGAGCACATTAGACATATGATGGGCTACTTGCAGAAGAACATTTCTGTTGATTATGCACCGTAGTTCTCGTCATAATTGTCTCCACATCCATGTGTTAGCCTTAAAAATTCGGGTTACTTTTGTTTCCGTGATGATTGGAAAGATAGGCCATCTTTCAAAGCAAAATGCTTGTGCAATTTTTCATTTAGAACAGAACTCACACTGTCGACGCAAACAGAAATAAAATTAAGTATGCCACCTACATGTATCATCGCAAAATGAAATATTCTTTTTTCATTTTGATCCAACCTTTATATCGACACATAATGAAGTAAAAACTGCATTTTATTTGATTTCGCATGGACTAAGCCAACACAAAATGAAATAAAAGTTTCAAATGAACAAATTACTTCATCACTACATTTCGCGTTGTATCAAAGGTTTCGCTTCTCTTTGAGTAGATTTTATACATCTTGTTAAGCAGGACTTAATCAAACATCTGATACTTGTAATGTCTCTCCAAGAGATGTTTGGCTTCCGAGATCGCCCAGTAAACAAGAAAGAGGAAATGCATATACATAAATTAGTAACATGCAAATATGACATTTTCTGCATTGACACGGTACAGTACATATAATTTGTCGATGTACAATGTGAAACGAATTTACAAAGAAACGTGAGAAACGCCAGGTTAAAACATTACGAAAACACGCCTATACAAATACTATGTACATTTTACCTCCTAAAACACGAAACTTTTAGAGGAAAAATTGTGATATTTTTCTTATTTCTGCCCCCCCAAAAAATTGTGGATACTCGTTAGAACCGCCTCATCGAGGCGGTTCTAACGAGTACCCACAATCTATATTTTAGAGCAGAAATAAGAAAAATAAGGTTTACCCCTGCAAACCCCAATTTTACTATATAAAAGTGAGTTCACGGGGGGTCAAAATTATATAGGCGCATTTTTGTGATGAGTCAGTGAAATAAACCCCACTTTATAAGGAGAACACTGGGTTTTACACGGATATGCATTATTTGTCTTATGAGTGTTCCAAAACATTGGATTGTGGGGGTTCTAACGAGCACCCACAACCTATGTTTTGAGTAAAAATAAGAAAAAATATCGCGAATTTTCATAGGAAAAGTAGTCATTTTCGAAATCTGAAAGAATGTACTATGTCATACGAGTGTGTTCTTGTAATGTTTTGTAAATTGTCACCTTTCCAATGAGCCTTGATATGACAAAAACAGCAATAAGACGTGAGACCAGCTATGATTTTGATCAGCCAGTGCATCCGCGCAGTCTAACTTGCAAAGCCTTCTACGGCATCCGGGTTACCATCACGAAAACATGCCGCATGTAAAAAGGGTTTTACTCTTACAGGAAAAAGGAGCAAATGCTTCCTTTTACGGGTAGACACAGATTTCCCAAATACGAGTAGACCCAGATTTCTGAAGCAGGCGAATAAGGACTATGCCATTGTAATCAGGAACACAACTTGTGATAATTTATGTTCGGTTTCTGATCAACTGAGACCTTCTATAAAAGATTCTGAATCAGCACCGTCATTCCTGCGAAAATAGTTTAGTTAATTTGCACCAATATATTGATTAGCGGATTGGATGAGAGACTCCGCATAGAATTTTCGAACTGATTGGACCCCGTGCATATCTTTAGTTTTCGAAAGCTAGTACTTGCATGTATTGGTTCCCAGTTCAAGATTTACAAAAGTTTGGGTTTAAGTATGCTTAAATTACGCGTCGGGATCCAGACAAAAGTAGTGGTCGAAAGGTCTGGAGGTTTGGACTTTGTCCGTGATGAACCCGGTTCGAATCCCCACAGTGCATATTTATTTATTTTTTATTTTTATTTTTGTTTTTCTAACTAATTTTTGCTTTCCTTTTCTCTCTTTTTTCCCTCATGTCCTTTTTACTCTTTTGTACCTATCCTCCACTTGTCTTTATTCCGGTCGCACTTGTTTCGTACAGAGAGCACGCCGTCTCAAAGGACATCGGAGAGGCATCAGGGGACAGTTTCGCATTTGAGGGTGGACGTTTTTTAAAATATTATAGTAGTAGGGTCAATAATGGCATGGTTGCTCATAGAAAGTGTGATATTGGATATTTTTTGTCAATGTGGGCTTGTTTGCTGAGTATCTGTACTTTTATGAAATGGAATACGAAACTCTCACTCCAGCTGTCTGAATGCTGTGCAAGTTCAAGGTGCAGCGGCATATCTGAATTCACGAAGGTAGCTTTGGTACTAAAAAGTGGCTGTTTTTCAAAGGGGATAACAGGAAAAGTTTACCGGTTGTGGAATACTTTGTCTATTTCGTTGCATGTGACTGAGTGTACATGACATTTCAACAGGTGTTAAGTACTGGTGGTTTGGGAGTAAATTCACAGGATCTATCAAAGTGAGGTAGAACCATGCTTTTTGTATGTAAAAATAGTGGGTTGGGTGAGTGGAATAATGATGTTGTCAACCTATGCAAAAACAGACGTGTTTCTTTGGTATTCTGTTTTGATTTTGTGCATGTATTGAGCACTTTGAAACCAGATCAGAAGTTATCGCTTCCTCCAGGAGTTGTCGATAATGATTCAAAACGTTAGTGTAGCGCGGACAAAAAAGTGTTGCGAATAACTGGATGCCAGAGCATGGCATTTTCATAGGCTTATTTGTTTCGACTTTTTGCCAGGTTTCGAAGTAGAAGTAAAACAAAGATCAGGAATCGATACAATTAACTTACTCCATCCATCACAGACACCAAACATGAAGCGACCAGACCATAATGGAAACCTAAACAAAGGAAGGCCATAAGGACAGTCACTTTCCCACAAAATGGCCATATGGCCATCCAAAATAAAAAGACACAAGTGATACACACAGTAAGTAACAAACAACAACATAAATAAACCGCCACAGAAGAACCGCCTTGGAACGGTCAGTGGAAAGATTTTCACTGGGGGGCTTAAATCGATTTTACTTGGCCACAATCCTCGCCCTTACTTTCGTCACGATTTAGACAAATAATTTGTTCAGTCCGCACGAAGGCCTCCTAACTCATCAGTGCAACATAACCGTGAACACAAATAATCAAAGAATCAAGGTGAGACAACGGTGAGGAATCGACAGCAAGAAACCAGTGAAATGCTGGAGCAAAAGAAAACCACAGTTAGACTCCGATGGGCCCGACCAGAGACAGAGTCTCCGTTCCTGTTCCAGTATCTCTTTGAGGATTGATATGCATGCTGTGAACAGTTATGGGTAAACCGGAATCAAAAAAAAAACTCTTGTCAAAAGAATGGTTGAATATGCGAAAGAATGACATCACGAAAACATGCCTATATAATTTTGACCCCCTTGAACCCCACTTTTATATAGTAAAACTGGGGTTTACAGGGGTAAACATTATTTTGTTTATTTCTGCTTTAAAATATAAATTATGGTATTCGTTAGAACCGCCTCAATGAGGCGGTTCTAACGAGTACCCACAATCTATATTTTGAGCAAAAAATAAGCAAAATATCATAATTTTTTATCATGAAATTTTCATTTTTTCGGCGGTAAAGATTACAATGTATTTGTATAGGCGTGTTTTCGTAATGGGGTCGTTCAAAAAGATTTTGGCAGCAATTACGCATTAATACCCTATGGTGGTGGAAAGGATATATTAAAAATTATAACAAATTTTTCATAAGTAAAATGTCTAGTTTAGGATATGAAAGGATACGTTAGTTTCGGTTTGATTTTGTTTGGCATTTAATGGTATGGTCGACGCTATTTATGTCATATCGAGACAGCCATTTCACCTAACCACACTTTTCCTGAGTAGGTTTATACAAAAGCGGTTAACGGACCCCGCCCATAGGAGCTTGAAGAAATATATGGGCTGCATGATGCTTCCACGCGACCTTAATCCGGCCCGCACACTAGTACTAGTAAACCGCTTAGAGGATCTTAGCCTGTCCAGGAACCGCGATGCGAAGCGGACCGTCCATGCTAATAAACCCTATTGGTTTCATTGGGCGACAGGGCTTGAGATGTCATTTCATCTCAATGTCGGGTATAAGTCCCACAAAAGTGGAAGCAACGTCTCCAAAATGACATTTACAGTGTTGACGGGGACGTTCAACCTCAAATCAAACAAACAAACAAAAGCAGTTAACCAGTTCAGTTCATAATCTATCTCCAGAAACTGACAGCTATCCTACTTGCTTTCCTTTGACGAAAGGAGAAAATTGGTCAATTAGTTAAATAGATTTTGGTCCCCATGTCGTGAACAAGTCCGCGAAAAGAACATCCCCCTAGATTCCACTTTATTTAGAGAAAACTGCGGTTTTAGGGGGTATACATTATTTTTCTTTTTTCTGACCCAAGACATAGGTTGTGGGTACTCGTTAGAACCGCCTCAATGAGGTGGTTCTAAAAAGCACCCACAACATATGTTTGCGGTATTAATAGGAAAAGAATCTTGGATTTTCATCAGAAACGTAGCCATCATTGGGATGTAAACAGGCACAGTGTCGCGCGGGTGTTATCGTGACGTTTTTGATTCAAGGTCCAGCATTTAAGACTTCGTGTTTGCCTTCATATAAACTGGATTCTGTTGAAAACTGGGTCAGGAATTAAAGGAAAGAATTTGTTCCAATGGAGCATATTCTTTCCTTTAAGAGAAGACACAGCTTTCCGAAATAGGCAAGCAGGGACAATGTCATGTTAATCAGGAACACAGCCTTTGATACTTCCTGTTTGATTTCCTATCAGCTGACCCTTCTGTGAAATGGATTTAATATTACAGGAAAGAATTTGCTGTGGTTCGAACCTGGCTCGGGTCACATGTGAGACGCCAAATTCTGCAACGGAAGGTCAGGTGGTATTTTTCCGTGTACTCCGGTTTGCGCCCACCTCTGATTAACGATCGGCTCGATATGAGTGAAATAATCTTGAAAGGGCCGTAAAACAAAACCAAAAAAAAAAAAAAAAGAATTTGCTCCTTCTTTTGCTGGTTTCCCTAGTAGGAAAACAGAGACAGTGCCATGTAAACCAGGAACACCACCTTTTACACATCCTGAATGCTTTCCAATCAAGTGAGTCTTGTGAAAGGGGTTTTACTCTTACAGGAAAGAAGGAGCAAATGCTTCCTTTACGGATAGACACAGATTTCCCAAATACGAGTAGACCCAAATTTCTGAAGCTGGCGCATAGGGACAGTGTCATTGTTATCAGGAACACAACTTGTGATAATTCATGTACGGTTTCTGATTAGCTGAGACCTTCTGTAAAAGATTCTGAATCTGCACCGTCATTCCTGCGAAAATATTTTTGTTAATTTGCACCAATGTATTGATTAGCGGATTGGATGAGTGACTCCGCATAGAATTTTCAAACTGATTGGACCCCGTGCATATCTTTACTTTTTGAAAGCTAGTACTTGCATGTATTGGTTCCCAGTTCAAGATTTACAAAAGTTTGGGTTTAAGTATGCTTAAATTACGCGACGGGAACCAGACAAAAGTGGTGGTCGAAAGGTCTGGAGGTTTGGACTTTGTCCGTGATGAACCCAGTTCGAATCCCAACAGTGCATATTTATTTTTTTTTTTTATTTTTATTTTTTTTTCTAACTAAGTTTTGCTTTCCTTTTCTCTCTTTTTTCCCTCATGTCCTTTTTACTCTTTTGTACCTATCCTCCACTTGTCTTTATTCCGGTCGCACTTGTTTCGTACAGAGAGCACGCCGTCTCAAAGGACATCGGAGAGGCATCAGGGGACAGTTTCGCATTTGAGGGTGGACGTTTTTTAAAATATTATAGTAGTAGGGTCAATAATAGCATGGTTGCTCATAGAAAGTGTGATATTGGATATTTTTTGTCAATGTGGGCTTGATTGCTGAGTATCTGTACTTTTTTGAAATGGAATACGAAACTCTCACTCCAGCTGTCTGAATGCTGTGCAAGTTCAAGGTGCAGCGGCATATCTGAATTCACGAAGGTAGCTTTGGTACTAAAAAGTGGCTGTTTTTCAAAGGGGATAACAGGAAAAGTTTACCGGTTGTGGTATACTTTGTCTTTTTCTTTGCATGTGACTGAGTGTACATGACATTTCAACAGGTGTTAAGTACTGGTGGTTTGGGAGTAAATTCACAGGATCTATCAAAGTGAGGTGGAGCCATGCTTTTTGTATGTAAAATAGTGGGTGGGGTAAGTGGAATAATGATGCTGTCAGCCTATGCAAAAACAGGCGTGTTTCTTTGGTATTCTGTTTTGATTTTGTGCATGTATTGAGCACTTTAAAACCAGATCAGAAGTTATCGCTTCCTCCAGGAGTTGTCGATAATGATTCAAAACGTTAGTGTAGCGCGGACAAAAAAAGTGTTGCGAATAACTGGATGCCAGAGCATGGCATTTTCATAGGCTTATTTGTTTCGACTTTTTGCCAGGTTTCGAAGTAGAAGTAAAACAAAGATCAGGAATCGATACAATTAACTTACTCCATCCATCACAGACACCAAACATGAAGCGACCAGACCATAATGGAAACCTAAACAAAGGAAGGCCATAAGGACAGTCACTTTCCCACAAAATGGCCATATGGCCATCCAAAATAAAAAGACACAAGTGATACACACAGTAAGTAACAAACAACAACATAAATAAACCGCCACAGAAGAACCGCCTTGGAACGTTCAGTGGAAAGATTTCCACTGGGGGGCTTAAATCAATTTTACTTGGCCACAATCCTCGCCCTTACTTTCGTCACGATTTAGACAAATAATTTGTTCAGTCCGCATGAAGGCCTCCTAACTCATCAGTGCAACATAACCGTGAACACAAATAATCAAAGAATCACAGAGGTGAGACAACGGTGAGGAATCGACAGCAAGAAACCAGTGAAATGCTGGAGCAAAATAAAACCACAGTTAGACTCCGATGGGCCCGACCAGAGACAGAGTCTCCGTTCCTGTTCCAGTATCTCTTTGAGGATTGATATGCATGCTGTGAACAGTTATGGGTAAACCGGAATCAAAAAAAAAACTCTTGTCAAAAGAATGGTTGAATATGCGTAAGAATGACATCACGAAAACATGCCTATATAATTTTGACCCCCTTGAACCCCACTTTTATATAGTAAAACTGGGGTTTACAGGGGTAAACATTATTTTGCTTATTTCTGCTTTAAAATATAGATTGTGGTATTCGTTAGAGGCGGTTCTAACGACTACCCACAATCTATATTTTGAGCAAAAATAAGCAAAATATCATAAGTTTTATCATGAAATTTTCATTTTTTCGGCGGTAAAGATTACAATGTATTTGTATAGGCGTGTTTTCGTAATGGAGTCGTTCAAAAAGATTTTGGCAGCAATTACGCATTAATACCCTATGGTGGTGGAAAGGATATATCAAAAATTGTAACAATTTTTTCATAAGTTAAATGTCTAGTTTAGGATATGAAAGGATACGTTAGTTTCGGTTTGATTTTGTTTGGCGTTTAATGGTATGGTCGACGCTATTTATGGCATATCGAGACAGCCATTTTACCTAACCACACTTTTCCTGAGTAGGTTTATACAAAAGGGGTTAACGGACCCCGCCCATAGGGGCTTGAAGAAATATACGGGCTGCATGATGCTTCCACGCGACCTGAATCCGGCCCGCACACTAGTACTAGTAAACCGCTTAGAGGATCTAAGCCTGTCCAGGAACCGCGGTGCGAGGCGGACCGTCCATGCTAATAAACCCTATTGGTTTCATTGGGCGACAGGGCTTGGGATGTCATTTCATCTCAATGTCGGGTAAAAGTCCCACAAAAGTGGAAGCAAAGTCTCCAAAATGACATTTACAGTGTTGACGGGGACGTTAAACCTCAAATCAAACAAACAAACAAAAGCAGTTAACCAGTTCAGTTCATAATCTATCTCCAGAAACTGACAGCTATCCTACTTGCTTTCCTTTGACGAAAGGAGAAAATTGGTCAATTAGTTAAATAGATTTTGGTCCCCATGTCGTGAACAAGTCCGCGAAAAGAACATCCCCTAGATTCCACGTTATTTAGAGAAAACTGGGGTTTTAGGGGCTATAAATTATTTTTCTTATTTCTGCCCCAAGACATAGGTTGTGGGTACTCGTTAGAACCGCCTCAATGTGGTGGTTCTGAAAAGCACCTAAAACACATGTTTGCGGTATTAATAGGAAAAGAATCTTGGATTTTCATCAGAAACGTAGCCATTATTGGGATGTAAACAGGCACATTGTCGCGCGGGTGTTATCGTGACGTTTTTGATTCAAGGTCCAGCATTTAAGACTTCGTCTTTGCCTTCATATAAACTGGATTCTGTTGAAAACTGGGTCAGGAATTAAAGAAAAGAATTTGCTCCAAATGGAGCATATATTCTTTCCTTTAAGATAATCCACAGCTTTCCGAAATAGGCAAGCAGGGATAATGTCATGTTAATCAGGAACACAGCCTTTGATACTTCCTGTTTGATTTCCTATCAGCTGACCCTTCTGTGAAATGGATTTAATTTTACAGGAAAGAATTTGCTGTGGTTCGAGCCTGGCTCGGGTCACATGTGAGAAGCCAAATTCTGCAACGGAAGGTCAGGTGGTATTTTTGCGTGTACTCTGGTTTGCGCCCACCCCTGATTAACGATCGGCTCGATATGAGTGAAATAATCTTGAAAGGGCCGTTAAACAAAAACCAAACAAAAAGAAGAATTTCCTCCTTCTTTTGCTGGTAGACATAGATTTCCCTAGTAGGAAAACAGAGACAGTGCCATGTAAACCAGGAACACCACCTTTTACACATCCTGAATGCTTTCCAATCAAGTGAGTCTTGTGAAAGGGGTTTTATTCTTACAGGAAAGAAGGAGCAAATGCTTCCTTTACGGATAGACACAGATTTCCCAAATACGAGTAGACCCAGATTTCTGAAGCTGGCGCATAGGGACAATGTCATTGTAATCAGGAACACAACTTGTGATAATTCATGTACGGTTTCTGATTAGCTGAGACCTTCTATAAAAGATTCTGAATCAGCACCGTTATTCCTGCGAAAATAGTTTTGTTAATTTGCACCAATGTATTGATTAGCGGATTGGATGAGTGACTCCGCATAGAATTTTCGAACTGATTGGACCCCGTGCATATCTTTACTTTTTGAAAGCTAGTACTTGCATGTATTGGTTCCCAGTTCAAGATTTACAAAAGTTTGGGTTTAAGTATGCTTAAATTACGCGACGGGAACCAGACAAAAGTGGTGGTCGAAAGGTCTGGAGGTTTGGACTTTGTCCGTGATGAACCCGGTTCGAATCCCCACAGTGCATATTTATTTATTTTTTATTTTTATTTTTTTGTTCTAACTTATTTTTGCTTTCCTTTTCTCTCTTTTTTCCCTCATGTCCTTTTTACTCTTTTGTACCTATCCTCCACTTGTCTTTATTCCGGTCGCACTTGTTTCGTACAGAGAGCACGCCGTCTCAAAGGACATCGGAGAGGCATCAGGGGACAGTTTCGCATTTGAGGGTGGACGTTTTTTTAAATATTATAGTAGTAGGGTCAATAATGGCATGGTTGCTCATAGAAAGTGTGATATTGGATATTTTTTGTCAATGTGGGCTTGTTTGCTGAGTATCTGTACTTTTATGAAATGGAAAACGAAACTCTCACTCCAGCTGTCTGAATGCTGTGCAAGTTCAAGGTGCAGCGGCATATCTGAATTCACGAAGGTAGCTTTGGTACTAAAAAGTGGCTGTTTTTCAAAGGGGATAACAGGAAAAGTTTACCGGTTGTGGTATACTTTGTCTATTTCTTTGCATGTGACTGAGTGTACATGACATTTCAACAGGTTTTAAGTACTGGTGGTTTGGGAGTAAATTCACAGGATCTATCAAAGTGAGGTGGAGCCATGCTTTTTGTATGTAAAAATAGTGGGTGGGGTAAGTGGAATAATGATGTTGTCAGCCTATGCAAAAACAGACGTGTTTCTTTGGTATTCTGTTTTGATTTTGTGCATGTATTGAGCACTTTGAAACCAGATCAGAAGATATCGCTTCCTCCAGGAGTTGTCGATAATGATTCAAAACGTTAGTGTAGCGCGGACAAAAAAGTGTTGCGAATAACTGGATGCCAGAGCATGGCATTTTCATAGGCTTATTTGTTTCGACTTTTTGCCAGGTTTCGAAGTAGAAGTAAAACAAAGATCAGGAATCGATACAATTAACTTACTCCATCCATCACAGACACCAAACATGAAGCGACCAGACCATAATGGAAACCTAAACAAAGGAAGGCCATAAGGACAGTCACTTTCCCACAAAATGGCCATATGGCCATCCAAAATAAAAAGACACAAGTGATACACACAGTAAGTAACAAACAACAACATAAATAAACCGCCACAGAAGAACCGCCTTGGAACGGTCAGTGGAAAGATTTCCACTGGGGAGCTTAAATCGATTTTACTTGGCCACAATCCTCGCCCTTACTTTCGTCACGATTTAGACAAATAATTTGTTCAGTCCGCACGAAGGCCTCCTAACTCATCAGTGCAACATAACCGTGAACACAAATAATCAAAGAATCACAGAGGTGAGACAACGGTGAGGAATCGACAGCAAGAAACCAGTGAAATGCTGGAGCAAAAGAAAACCACAGTTCGACTCCGATGGGCCCGACCAGAGACAGAGTCTCCTTTCCTGTTCCAGTATCTCTTTGAGGATTGATATGCATGCTGTGAACAGTTATGGGTAAACCGGAATCCAAAAAAAAAAAACTCTTGTCAAAAGAATGGTTGAATATGCGAAAGAAAGACATCACGAAAACATGCCTATATAATTTTGACCCCTTTGTACCCCACTTTTATATAGGAAAACTGGGGTTTACAGGGGTAAACATTATTTTGCTTATTTCTGCTTTAAAATGTAAATTGTGGTATTCGTTAGAACCGCCTCAATGAGGCGGTTCTAACGAGTACACACAATCTATATTTTGAGCAAAAATAAGCAAAATATCATAATTTTTTATCATGAAATTTTCATTTTTTCGGCGGTAAAGATTACAATGTATTTGTATAGGCGTGTTTTCGTAATGGGGTCGTTCAAAAAGATTTTGGCAGCAATTACGCATTAATACCCTATGGTGGTGGAAAGGATATATTAAATATTATAACAAATTTTTCACAAGTGAAATGTCTAGTTTAGAATATGAAAGGATACGTTAGTTTCGGTTTGATTTTGTTTGGCGTTTAATGGTATGGTCGACGCTATTTATGTCATATCGAGACAGCCATTTTACCTAACCACACTTTTCCTGAGTAGGTTTATACAAAAGCGGTTAACGGACCCCGCCCATAGGGGCTTGAAGAAATATATGGGCTGCATGATGCTTCCACGCAGAGCTGAATCCGGCCCGCACACTAGTACTAGTAAACCGCTTAGAAGATCTAAGCCTGTCCAGGAACCGCGGTGCGAAGCGGACCGTCCATGCTAATAAACCCTATTGGTTTCATTGGGCGACAGGGCTTGAGATGTCATTTCATCTCAATGTCGGGTAAAAGTCCCACAAAAGTGGAAGCAACGTCTCCAAAATGACATTTACAGTGTTGACGGGGACGTTCAACCTAATATCAAACAAACAAACAAAAGCAGTTAACCAGTTCAGTTCATAGTCTATCTCCAGAAACTGACAGCTATCCTACTTGCTTTCCTTTGACGAAAGGAGAAAATTGGTCAATTAGTTAAATAGATTTTGGTCCCCATGTCGTGAACAAGTCCGCGAAAAGAACATCCCCCTAGATTCCACTTTATTTAGAGAAAACTGAGGTTTTAGGGGGTATACATTATTTTTCTTTTTTCTGACCCAAGACATAGGTTGTGGGTACTCGTTAGAACCGCCTCAATGAGGTGGTTCTAAAAAGCACACAAAACATATGTTTGCGGTATTAATATGAAAAGAATCTTGAATTTTCATCAGAAACGTAGCCATCATTGGGATGTAAACAGGCACAGTGTCGCGCGGGTGTTATCGTGACGTTTTTGATTCAAGGTCCAGCATTTAAGACTTCGTGTTTGCCTTCATATAAACTGGATTCTGTTGAAAACTGGGTCAGGAATTAAAGGAAAGAATTTGCTCCAATGGAGCATATTCTTTCCTTTAAGAGAAGACACAGCTTTCCGAAATAGGCAAACAGGGATAATGTCATGTTAATCAGGAACACAGCCTTTGATACTTCCTGTTTGATTTCCTATCAGCTGACCCTTCTGTGAAATGAATTTAATATTACAGGAAAGAATTTGCTGTGGTTCGAACCTGGCTCGGGTCACATGTGAGACGCCAAATTCTGCAACGGAAGGTCAGGTGGTATTTTTCCGTGTACTCCGGTTTGCGCCCACCTCTGATTAACGATCGGCTCGATATGAGTGAAATAATCTTGAAAGGGCCGTAAAACAAAACCAAAAAAAAAAAAAAAGAATTTGCTCCTTCTTTTGCTGGTAGACAGAGATTTCCCTAGTAGGAAAACAGAGACAGTGCCATGTAAACCAGGAACACCACCTTTTACACATCCTGAATGCTTTCCAATCAAGTGAGTCTTGTGAAAGGGGTTTTACTCTTACAGGAAAGAAGGAGCAAATGCTTCCTTTACGGATAGACACAGATTTCCCAAATACGAGTAGACCCAGATTTCTGAAGCTGGCGCATAGGGACAATGTCATTGTTATCAGGAACACAACTTGTGATAATTCATGTACGGTTTCTGATTAGCTGAGACCTTCTGTAAAAGATTCTGAATCAGCACCGTCATTCCTGCGAAAATATTTTTGTTAATTTGCACCAATGTATTGATTAGCGGATTGGATGAGTGACTCCGCATAGAATTTTCAAACTGATTGGACCCCGTGCATATCTTTACTTTTTGAAAGCTAGTACTTGCATGTATTGGTTCCCAGTTCAAGATTTACAAAAGTTTGGGTTTAAGTATGCTTAAATTACGCGACGGGAACCAGACAAAAGTGGTGGTCGAAAGGTCTGGAGGTTTGGACTTTGTCCGTGATGAACCCGGTTCGAATTCCCACAGTGCATATTTATTTTTTTTTATTTTTTTTTTTCTAACTAATTTATGCTTTCCTTTTCTCTCTTTTTTCCCTCATGTCCTTTTTACTCTTTTGTACCTATCCTCCACTTGTCTTTATTCCGGTCGCACTTGTTTCGTACAGAGAGCACGCCGTCTCAAAGGACATCGGAGAGGCATCAGGGGACAGGTTCGCATTTGAGGGTGGACGTTTTTTAAAATATTATAGTAGTAGGGTCAATAATGGCATGGTTGCTCATAGAAAGTGTGATATTGGATATTTTTTGTCAATGTGGGCTTGTTTGCTGAGTATCTGTACTTTTATGAAATGGAATACGAAACTCTCACTCCAGCTGTCTGAATGCTGTGCAAGTTCAAGGTGCAGCGGCATATCTGAATTCACGAAGGTAGCTTTGGTACTAAAAAGTGGCTGTATTTCAAAGGGGATAACAGGAAAAGTTTACCGGTTGTGGTATACTTTGTCTATTTCTTTGCATGTGACTGAGTGTACATGACATTTCAACAGGTGTTAAGTACTGGTGGTTTGGGAGTAAATTCACAGGATCTATCAAAGTGAGGTGGAGCCATGCTTTTTGTATGTAAAAATAGTGGGTGGGGTAAGTGGAATAATGATGTTGTCAGCCTATGCAAAAACAGACGTGTTTCTTTGGTATTCTGTTTTGATTTTGTGCATGTATTGAGCACTTTAAAACCAGATCAGAAGTTATCGCTTCCTCCAGGAGTTGTCGATAATGATTCAAAACGTTAGTGTAGCGCGGACAAAAAAGTGTTGCGAATAACTGGATGCCAGAGCATGGCATTTTCATAGGCTTATTTGTTTCGACTTTTTGCCAGGTTTCGAAGTAGAAGTAAAACAAAGATCAGGAATCGATACAATTAACTTACTCCATCCATCACAGACACCAAACATGAAGCGACCAGACCATAATGGAAACCTAAACAAAGGAAGGCCATAAGGACAGTCACTTTCCCACAAAATGGCCATATGGCCATCCAAAATAAAAAGACACAAGTGATACACACAGTAAGTAACAAACAACAACATAAATAAACCGCCACAGTAGAACCGCCTTGGAACGGTCAGTGGAAAGATTTCCACTGGGGGGCTTAAATCGATTTTACTTGGCCACAATCCTCGCCCTTACTTTCGTCACGATTTAGACAAATAATTTGTTCAGTCCGCATGAAGGCCTCCTAACTCATCAGTGCAACATAACCGTGAACACAAATAATCAAAGAATCACAGAGGTGAGACAACGGTGAGGAATCGACAGCAAGAAACCAGTGAAATGCTGGAGCAAATGAAAACCACAGTTAGACTCCGATGGGCCCGACCAGAGACAGAGTCTCAGTTCCTGTTCCAGTATCTCTTTGAGGACTGATATGCATGCTGTGAACAGTTATGGGTAAACCGGAATAAAAAAAAAACCTCTTGTCAAAAGAATGGTTGAATATGCGTAAGAATGACATCACGAAAACATGCCTATATAATTTTGACCCCCTTGAACCCCACTTTTATATAGTAAAACTAGGGTTTACAGCGGTAAACATTATTTTGCTTATTTCTGCTTTAAAATATAGATTGTGGTATTCGTTAGAGGCGGTTCTAACGACTACCCACAATCTATATTTTGAGCAAAAATAAGCAAAATATCATAATTTTTTATCATGAAATTTTCATTTTTTCGGCGGTAAAGATTACAATGTATTTGTATAGGCGTGTTTTCGTAATGGGGTCGTTCAAAAAGATTTTGGCAGCAATTACGCATTAATACCCTATGGTGGTGGAAAGGATATATCAAAAATTGTAACAATTTTTTCATAAGTAAAATGTCTAGTTTAGGATATGAAAGGATACGTTAGTTTCGGTTTGATTTTGTTTGGCGTTTAATGGTATGGTCGACGCTATTTATGTCATATCGAAACAGCCATTTTACATAACCACACTTTTCCTGAGTAGGTTTATACAAAAGCGGTTAACGGACCCCGCCCATAGGAGCTTGAAGAAATATATGGGCTGCATGATGCTTCCACGCAGAGCTGAATCCGGCCCGCACACTAGTACTAGTAAACCGCTTAGAGGATCTAAGCCTGTCCATGCTAATAAACCCTATTGGTTTCATTGGGCGACAGGGCTTGAGATGTCATTTCATCTCAATGTCGGGTAAAAGTCCCACAAAATTGGAAGCAACGTCTCCAAAATGACATTTACAGTGTTGACGGGGACGTTAAACCTCAAATCAAACAAAAAAACAAAAGCAGTTAACCAGTTCAGTTCATAATCTATCTCCAGAAACTGGCAGCTATCCTACTTGCTTTCCTTTGACGAAAGGAGAAAATTGGTCAATTAGTTAAAAAGATTTTGATCACCATGTCGTTAACAAGTCCGCTAATTGAACATCCCCCTAGAGTCCACTTTATTTAGAGAAAACTTGGGTTTTAGGGGATGTACATTATTTTTCTTATTTCTGCCCAAAGACATAGGTTGTGGGAACTCGTTAGAACCGCCTCAATGAGATGGTTCTTAAAAGCACCCACATCATATATTTGCAGTATTAATAGGAAAAGAAGCTTGGATTTTCATCAGAAACGTAGCCATTATTGGGACGTAAAAAGGCACAGTGTCGCGCGGGTGTTATCGTGACGTTTTTGATTCAAGATCCAGCATTTAAGACTTCGTGTTTGCCTTCATATAAACTGGATTCTGTTGAAAACTGGGTCAGGAATAAAAGGAAAGAATTTGCTCCAATGGAGCATATTCTTTCCTTTAAGAGAATCCACAGCTTTCCGAAATAGGCAAGCAGGGACAATGTCATGATAATCAGGAACACAGCCTTTGATACTTCCTATTTGATTTCCTATCAGCTGACCCTTCTGTGAAATGGATTTAATATTACAGGAAAGATTTTGCTGTGGTTCGAGCCTGGCTCGGGTCACATGTGAGACGCCAAATTCTGCAACGGAAGGTCAGGTGGTATTTTTCTGTGTATTCCGGTTTGCGCCCACCTCTGATTAACGATCGGCTCGATATGAGTGAAATAATCTTGAAAGGGCTGTTAAACCACCACCCCCCTCCAAAACAAAAAAAAGATTTTGCTCCTTCTTTTGCTGGTAGACAGAGATTTCCCCAGTAGGAAAACAGAGACAGTGCCATGTAAACCAGGAACACCACCTTTTACACAACCTGAATGCTTTCCAATCAAGTGAGTCTTGTGAAAGGGGTTTTACTCTTACAGGAAAGAAGGAGCAAATGCTTCCTTTACGGATAGACACAGATTTCCCAAATACGAGTAGACCCAGATTTCTGAAGCTGGCGCATAAGGACAATGTCATTGTAATCAGGAACACAACTTGTTAATATTCATGTACGGTTTCTGATCAGCTGAGACCTTCTATAAAAGATTCTGAATCAGCACCGTCATTCCTGCGAAAATATTTTAATTAATTTGCACCAATGTATTGATTAGCGGATTGAATGAGTGACTCCGCATAGAATTTTCGAACTGATTGGACCCCGTGCATATCTTTACTTTTTGAAAACTAGTACTTGCATGTATTGGTTCCCAGTTCAAGATTTACAAAAGTTTGGGTTTTAAGTATGCTTAAATTACGCGACGGAAACCAGACAAAAGTGGTGGTCGAAAGGTCTGGAGGTTTGGACTTTGGCCGTGATGAACCCGGTTCGAATCCCCACAGTGCATATTTATTTATCTTTTTTTCTAACTAATTTTACTTTCCTTTTCTCTCTTTTTTCCCTCATGTCCTTTTTACTCTTTTGTACCTATCCTCCACATGTCTTTATATCGGTCGCACTTGTTTCGTACAGACAGCACGCCGTCTCAAAGGACAGCGGAGAGGCATCAGGGGACAGTTTCGCATTTGAGGGTGGACGTTTTTTAAATATTATAGTAGTAGGGTCAATAATGGCATGGTTGCTCATAGAAAGTGTGATATTGGATATTTTTTGCCAATGTGGGCTTGTTTGCTGAGTATCTGTACTTTTATGAAATGGAATACGAAACTCTCACTCCAGCTGTCTGAATGCTGTGCAAGTTCAAGGTGCAGCGGCATATCTGAATTCACGAAGGTAGCTTTGGTACTAAAAAGTGGCTGTTTTTCAAAGGGGATAACTGGAAAAGTCTACTGGTTGTGGTATACTTTGTGTATTTCTTTGCATGTGACTGAGTGTTCATGACATTTCAACAGATGTTAAGTACTGGTGGTTTGGGAGTAAATTCACAGGATCTATCAAAGTGTGGTGGAGCCATGCTTTTTGTATGTAAAAGTAGTTGGTGGGGTAAGTGGAATAATGATGTTGTCAGCCTATGCAAAAACAGAGGGGTTTCTTTGGTATTCTGTGTTGATTTTGTGCATGTATTGAGCACTTTGAAACCAGATCAGAAGTTATCGCTTCCTCCAGGAGTTGTCGATAACGATTCAAAACGTTAGTGTAGCGCGGACAAAAAAGTGTTGCGAATAACTGGATGCCAGAGCATGGCATTTTCATAGGCTTATTTGTTTCGACTTTTTGCCAGGTTTCGAAGTAGAAGTAAAACAAAGATCAGGAATCGATACAATTAACTCACTCCACCCATCAAAGACACCAAAGGGAAAGAAACTCAAACATGAAGCGACCCGACCATAATGGAAACCTAAACAAAGGAAGGCCATAAGGACAGTCACTTTCCCACAAAATGGCCATATGGCCATCCAAAATAAAAAGACACAAGTGATACACACAGTAATTAACAAACAACAACATAAATAAACTGCCGCAGAACACCGCCTTGGAACGGTCAGTGTGGGGGGGGGGGGGGGGGGGGGGGGGCTTAAATCGATTTTACTTGGCCACAATCCTCGCCCTTACTTCCGTCGCGATTTAGACAAATAATTTGCTCAGTCCGCATGAAGGCCTCCTAACTCATCAGTGCAACATCTCCGTGAACACAAATAATCAAAGAATCACAGAGGTGAGACAACGGTGAGGAATCGACAGCAAGAAACCAGTGAAATGCTGGAGCAAAAGAAAACCAACAGTTAGACTCCGATGGGCCCGACCAGAGACAGAGTCTCCGTTCCTGTTCCAGTATCTCTTTGAGGATTGATATGCATGCATAGAGCAGTTGTGGGTATACCGTATTAAAAAAAAACTCTTTTCAAAAGTGTGGTCGAATATGCGAAAGAATGACATCACGAAAACATGCCTTTATAATTTTGACCCCCTTGAACCCCACTTTAATATAGTAAAACTGGGGTTTACAGGGGTAAACATTATTTTGCTTATTTCTGCTTTAAAATATAGATTGTGGTATTCGTTAGAACCGCCTCAATGAGGTGGTTCTAACGAGTACCCGCAATCTATATTTTGAGCAAAAATAAGCAAAATATCATAATTTGTTATCATAAAATTTTCATTTTTTCGGCGGTAAAGATTACAATGTATTTGAATAGGCGTTTTTTCGTAATGGGATCGTTCAAAAAGATTTTGGCAGCAATTACGCATTAATACCCTATGGTGGTGGAAAGGATATATTACAAATTATAACAAATTTTTCACAAGTGAAATGTCTAGTTTAGGATATGAAAGGATACGTTAGTTTCGGTTTGATTTTGTTTGGCGTTTAAATGTATGGTCGACGCTAGTTATATCATATCGAGACAGCCATTTTACCTAACCACACTTTTCCTGAGAAGGTTTATACAAAAGCGGTTAACGGCCCCCGCCCATAGGGGCTTTGAGAAATATATGGGCTGCATGATGCTTCCAAGCAGAGCTGAATCCGGCCCGCATACTAGTACTAGTAAACCGCTTAGAGGATCTAAGCCTGTCCAGGAACCACGGTGCGAGGCGAACCGTCCATGCTAATAAACCCTATTGGTTTCATTGAGCGACAGGGCTTGAGATGTCATTTCATCTCAATGTCTGGTAAAGGTCTCACAAAATTGGAAGCAACGTCTCCAAAATGACATTTACAGTGTTGACGGGACGTTAAACCTCATATCAAACAAACAAACAAAAGCAGTTAACCAGTTCAGTTCATAATCTATCTCCAGAAACTGGCAGCTATCCTACTTGCTTTCCTTTGACGAAAGGAGAAAATTGGTCAATTAGTTAAATAGATTTTGGTCCCCATGTCGTGAACAAGTCCGCGAATTGAACATCCCACTAGAGTCCTCTTTATTTAGAGAAAACTTGGGTTTTAGGGGGTGTACATTATTTTTCTTATTTCTGCCCAAAGACATAGGTTGTGGGAACTCGTTAGAACCGCCTCAATGAGATGGTTCTTAAAAGCACCCACATCATATATTTGCAGTATTAATAGGAAAAGAAGCTTGGATTTTCATCAGAAACGTAGCCATTATTGGGACGTAAAAAGGCACAGTGTCGCGCGGGTGTTATCGTGACGTTTTTGATTCAAGGTCCAGCATTTAAGACTTCGTGTTTGCCTTCATATAAACTGGATTCTGTTGAAAACTGGGTCAGGAATAAAAGGAAAGACAGGGCTTTAGATAATTTTTTTTTCAAAAGAGTACAGTACTCGTCCTTTTTTAAAAAAAGGAGTAACGAGAAATTTTTAAGAGTACTGAAAAATAAACCAAAAAACTTCATTTTGCAGTCTCGACACAATGTTTTTATGGACTGATTTGTGGCCAGGTGTACTGTTTGTTTTCTTATATATACACATATTCAATATGTGTGTCTATTAGAAAACAAGCAGTATGCCTGGCCACAAATCAGACAAAACAATGGCATATTGAAATCTCTTCTGAGCAGTATGTTGATGGAGAAATCTAACTTTTGGGGTTCAGTTGTCTTGGCGGATAGCCGGACTTCAATGGCTGATTATTGTGGTCAAAGAGTTTCCAAAAATTTAGAATATCAGCTTCACTTTATTGTCCAAGATATGGAGTGAAACTCATATTCTTTAAAACTTTTAAAATTCCTTTTCAAAACCATATTCTCAATTTCATCATCTATTGTCCATGGATATTTATTTTCTTCCACCCTTCGATCGTGGGACCAATCGTGTTTCCTTACGGGCAATGTTATAATCGGAACCAGTTACTGAATCAAAAATCTGTCAGGATCTTTTTCACAAAAAGTGCGCCTGACCAGCTGAAAAGAACTTGAGGATTGCAGTGCTCCATCTAGGATTTTAGAGCCAAGGGGCGCTAGGCTGGGCAGGGCAGCTTTGCATGTACAATTTGGATACCATGTTTTGGTTTATGATATGCCATCAGAATCGTTATGATCAGTTGGCTTTTCACAGGTTAGTGAAGCTAATGAAGCTGGTGTCCCCATTGGAATTATATACATCTATATGTACATGCATTTCACAAGTAAGTAGTGTACTGGGTCGAAACAATAGCAACGTTTATTATTTAAAAAAACATTTGAACATTTAACTTCTAGGTATCTTTTAATATAGAATTATAATATTTAAATAAAAAAATAATTTGTTTGATTCATCTGAAAGCGTGTTATTAAAGCAATACAAAAAATAACCGATGACTGAATAAATAATCTGTTCAAGGGAGACTACTCAATAATTATCCATGTCATTTGACGTTTCAGAACTCAGGCTGAACGTTCGTCTTCACTGGTTGCCAATGATCGGCAAAGACTCTGATCAAAATGCGAAGCTAGTGTTTGCAATATCCCCGCAGCTTGACCAGTCTGCGTCAGTATTACAAGTAAACAGTGTGAATAACGAGCTGCGTCGCACAACACCTTGCAAAGACCCAGATCAACATGCGCAACTCGGGCAACCTTTTTTCTCACCTATCTCTGAGTAGCCCTGCAAAAGGCTCTTGGGGTCAGCGAAGACTGAGCAGTTTGCAATGATGCGCAGGCTACTCCGAGTGTTCACTGGTCGCACGATACTCGAAGACTTAGAACAGCATGCGCAACCACTACGTAAGTCCGTTTGGATAACCCAGCTTGTAAAATCAGCGATGCGCAGACGGATGCGCGTCGATACTGTTGAGCAATGACCTGCTCATCCAATCAATAAGGCTAATGAAGGCTCGTGCGCATGCGCTGACTGATCCGAGACTTCACTGCTCGCTCGTCTTACAATAGTTCAGATTACTCCGGTTTACGCCCTCCTGATTAACGATCGGATCGGCTCTATATGTGATATAATCTTGAAAGGACGGTAACCCCAACCCCAATAAAACTTGATTCCCTTGAAATAATTTATGAATGCATAATTTTCCCGGGTGAGAATTTCCCGCCTTTTATTACACACGTCATTTATTTCACGTGCGTTCCAAATACGCTCTCAAAAAATATTAAATGCGTAATGCTAATTTGTTTTTCGTACCTGATACGCAGCAGATTTGAAAAAAAGGAGTATCCTCCCAATTATTTTCGTAATTTACGCGGTACGCAGCCTTATCTAAAGCCCTGGAAAGAATTTGCTCCAATGGAGCATATTCTTTCCTTTTAGAGAATCCACAGCTTTCCGAAATAGGCAAGCAGGGACAATGTCATGATAATCAGGAACACAGCCTTTGATACTTCCTGTTTGATTTCCTATCAGCTGACCCTTCTGTGAAATGGATTTAATATTACAGGAAAGAATTTGCTGTGGTTCGCGCCTGGCTCGGGTCACATGTGATACGCCAAATTCTGCAACGGAAGGTCAGATGGTATTTTCCGTGTACTCCGGTTTGCGCCCACCTCTGATTAATGATCGGCTCGATATGAGTGAAATAATCTTGAAAGGGCTGTTAAACCACCCCCACCCCCCACCCCCCAAAAAAAAAAGATTTTGCTCCTTCTTTTGCTGGGAGACAGATATTTTCCTAGTCGGAAAACAGAGACAGTGCCATGTGAACCAGGAACACCACCTTTTACACAACCTGAATGCTTTCCAATCAAGTGAGTCTTGTGAAAGGGGTTTTACTTTTACAGGAAAGAAGGAGCAAATGCTTCCTTTACGGATAGACACAGATTTCCCAAATACGAGTAGACCCAGATTTCTGAAGCTGGCGCATAAGAACAATGTCATTGTAATCAGGAACACAACTTGTGATAATTCATGTACGGTTTCTGATCAGCTGAGACCTTCTATAAAAGATTCTGAATCAGCACCGTTATTCCTGCGAAAATATTTTAATTAATTTGCACCAATGTATTGATTAGCGGATTGGATGAGTGACTCCGCATAGAATTTTCGAACTGATTGGACCCCGTGCATATCTTTACTTTTTGAAAGCTAGTTCTTGCATGTATTGGTTCCCAGATCAAGATTTACAAAAGTTTCGGTTTAAGTATGCTTAAATTACGCGACGGTAACCAGACAAAAGTGGTGGTCGAAAGGTCTGGAGGTTTGGACTTTGGCCGTGATGAACCCTGTTCGAATCCCCACAGTGCATATTTATTTATCTTTTTTTTTCTAACTAATTTTACTTTCCTTTTCTCTCTTTTTTCCCTCATGTCCTTTTTACTCTTTTGTACCTATCCTCCACATGTCTTTATTCCGGTCGCACTTGTTTCGTACAGACAGCACGCCGTCTCAAAGGACATCGGAGAGACATCAGGGGACAGTTTCGCATTTGAGGGTGGACGTTTTTTAAATATTATAGTAGTAGGGTCAATAATGGCATGGTTGCTCATAGAAATTGTGATATTGGATATTTTTTGCCAATGTGGGCTTGTTTGCTGAGTATCTGTACTTTTATGAAATGGAATACGAAACTCTCACTCCAGCTGTCTGAATGCTGTGCAAGTTCAAGGTGCAGCGGCATATCTGAATTCACGAAGGTAGCTTTGGTACTAAAAAGTGGCTGTTTTTCAAAGGGGATAACTGGAAAAGTTTACCGGTTGTGGTATACTTTGTCTATTTCTTTGCATGTGACTGAGTGTACATGACATTTCAACAGGTGTTAAGTACTGGTGGTTTGGGAGTAAATTCACAGGATCTATCAAAGTGAGGTGGAGCCATGCTTTTTGTATGTAAAAATGGCGGGTGGGGTAAGTGGAATAAGGATGTTGTCAGCCTATGCAAAAACAGACGTGTTTCTTTGGTATTCTGTTTTGATTTTGTGCATGTATTGAGCACTTTGAAACCAGATCAGAAGTTATTGCTTCCTCCAGGAGTTGTCGATAACGATTCAAAACGTTAGTGTAGCGCGGACAAAAAAGTGTTGCGAATAACTGGATGCCAGAGCATGGCATTTTAATAGGCTTATTTCTTTCGACTTTTTGCCAGGTTTCGAAGTAGAAGTAAAACAAAGATTAGGAATCGATACAATTAACTTACTCCACCCATCAAAGACACCAAAGGGAAAGAAACACAAACATGAAGCGACCAGACCATAATGGAAACCTAAACAAAGGAAGGCCATAAGGACACTCACTTTCCCACAAAATGGCCATATGGCCATCCAAAATAAAAAGACACAAGTGATACACACAGTAATTAACAAACAACAACATAAATAAACTGCCACAGAACACCGCCTTGGAACGGTCAGTGTGTGTTAGTGGGAGGGGGTGGGGGCTTAAATCGATTTTACTTGGCCACAATCCTCGCCCTTACTTCCGTCGCGATTTAGACAAATAATTTGTTCAGTCCTCATAAAGGCCTCCTAACTCATCAGTGCAACATCTCCGTGAACACAAATAATCAAAGAATCACAGAGGTGAGACAACGGTGAGGAATCGACAGCAAGAAACCAGTGAAATGCTGGAGCAAAAGACAAAACCAACAGTTAGACTCCGATGGGCCCGACCAGAGACAGGGTCTCCGTTCCTGTTCCAGTATCACTTTAAGGATTGATATGCGTGCCGTGAACAGTTGTGGGTATACCGTATTCAAAAACAAACTCTTGTAAAAAGTATGGTTGAATATGCGAAAGAATGACATCACGAAAACATGCCTATATATTGGTTTCATTGGGCGACAGGGCTTGAGATGTCATTTCATCTCAATGTCGGGTAAAAGTCCCACAAAATTGGAAGCAACGTCTCCAAAATGACATTTACATTGTTGACGAGGACGTTAAACCTCAAATCAAACAAACAAACACACAAAAGCAGTTAACCAGATCAGTTCCTAATCTATCACCAGAAACTGACAGCTATCCTACTTGCTTTCCTTTGACGAAAGGAGAAAATTGGTCAATTAGTTAAATAGATATTGGTCCCCATGTCGTGAACAAATCCGCGAAATGAACATCCCCCTAGAGTCCACTTTATTTAGAGAAAACTGGGATTTTAGGGGGTATACATTATTTCTCTTATTTCTGCCCCAAGACATAGGCTGTGGGTACTCGTTAGAACCGCCTCAATGAGGTGGTTCTGAAAAGCACCCACAACCTATGTTTTGCGGTATTAATAGGAAAAGAATCTTGGATTTTCATCAGAAACGTAGCCATTATTGGGATGTAAAAAGGCACAGTGTCGCGCGCGTGTTATCGTGACTTTTTTTATTCAAGGCCCAGCATTAAAAACTTCGTGTTTGCCTTCATATAAACTGGATTCTGTTGAAAACTGGGTCAGGAATTAAAGGAAAGAATTTGTTCCAATGGAGCATATTCTTTCCTTTAAGAGAAGACATAGCTTTCCGAAATAGGCAAGCAGGGACAATGTCATGTTAATCAGGAACACAGCCTTTGATACTTCCTATTTGATTTCCTTTCAGCTGACCCTTCTGTGAAATGGATTTAATATTACAGGAAAGAATTTGCTGTGGTTCGAGCCTGGCTCGGGTCACATGTGAGACGCCAAATTCTGCAACGGAAGGTCAGGTGGAATTTTTCCGTGTACTCCGGTTTGCGCCCACCTCTGATTAACGATCGGCTCGATATGAGTGAAATAATCTTGAAAGGGCCGTTAAATCAACCACCCCCCCCCCCCCCAAAAAAAAAAAAGAATTTGCTCCTTCTCTACGGTTTCTGATCAGCTGAGACCTTCTATAAAAGATTCTGAATCAGCACCGTCATTCCTGCGAAAATATTTTAATTAATTTGCACCAATGTATTGATTAGCGGATTGGATGAGTGACTCCGCATACAATTTTCGAACTGATTGGACCCCGTGCATATCTTTACTTTTTGAAAGCTAGAACTTGCATGTATTGGTTCCCAGTTCAACATTTACAAAAGTTTGGGTTTAAGTATGCTTAAATTACGCGACGGTAAGCAGACAAAAGTGGCGGCCGAAAGGTCTGGAAGTTTGGACTTCGGCCGTGATGAACCCGGTTCGAATCCCCACAGTGCATATTTATTTAGCTTTTTTTTTTTTCTAACTAATTTTACTTTCCTTTTCTCTCTTTTTTCCCTCATGTCCTTTTTACTCTTTTGTACCTATCCTCCACAGGTCTTTATTCCGGCCGCACTTGTTTCGTACAGACAGCACGCCGTCTCAAAGGACATCGGAGAGGCATCAGGGGACAGTTTCGCATTTGAGGGTGGACGTTTTTAAAAATATTATAGTAGTAGGGTCAATAATGGCATGGTTGCTCATAGAAAGTGTGATATTGGATATTTTTTGCCAATGTGGGCTTGTTTGCTGAGTATCTGTACTTTTATGAAATGGAATACGAAACTCTCACTCCAGCTGTCTGAATGATGTGCAAGTTCAAGGTGCAGCGGCATATCTGAATTCACGAAGGTAGCTTTGGTACTAAAAAGTGGCTGTTTTTCAAAGGGAATAACTGGAAAAGTTTACCGGTTGTGGTATACTTTGTCTATTTCTTTGCATGTGACTGAGTGTACATGACATTTCAACAGGTGTTAAGTACTGGTGGTTTGGGAGTAAATTCACAGGGTCTATCAAAGTGAGGTGGAGCCATGCTTTTTGTATGTAAAAATAGTGGGTGGGGTAAGTGGAATAATGATGTTGTCAGCCTATGCAAAAACAGACGTGTTTCTTTGGTATTCTGTTTTGATTTTGTGCATGTATTGAGCACTTTGAAACCAGATCAGAAGTTATCGCTTCCTCCAGGAGTTGTCGATAACGATTCAAAACGTTAGTGTAGCGCGGACAAAAAAGTGTTGCGAAATAACTGGATGCCAGAGCATGGCATTTTAATAGGCTTATTTCTTTCGACTTTTTGCCAGGTTTCGAAGTAGAAGTAAAACAAAGATCAGGAATCGATACAATTAACTTACTCCACCCATCAAAGACACCAAAGGGAAAGAAACACAAACATGAAGCGACCAGACCATAATGGAAACCTAAGCAAAGGAAGGCCATAAGGACACTCACTTTCCCACAAAATGGCCATATGACCATCCAAAATAAAAAGACACAAGTGATACACACAGTAATTAACAAACAACAACATAAATAAACTGCCACAGAACACCGCCTTGGAACGGTCAGTGTGTGTGTGGGGGGGGGGGGGGGGGTGGGGCTTAAATCGATTTTACTTGGCCACAATCCTCGCCCTTACTTCCGTCGCGATTTAGACAAATAATTTGTTCAGTCCGCATGAAGGCCTCCTAACTCATCAGTGCAACATCTCCGTGAACACAAATAATCAAAGAATCACAGAGGTGAGACAACGGTGAGGAATCGACAGCAAGAAACCAGTGAAATGCTGGAGCAAAAGAAAACCAACAGTTAGACTCCGATGGGCCCGACCAGAGACAGAGTCTCCATTCCTGTTTTAGTATCTCTTTAAGGATTGATATGCATGCTGTGAACAGTTGTGGGTATACCGTATTCCAAAAAAAAACCTCTTGTCAAAAGTATGGTTGAATATGCGAAAAAAATGACATCACGAAAACATGCCTATATAATTTTGACCCTCTTGAACCAACTGGGGTTTACAGGGTAGACATTATTTTGCTTATTTTTGCTTTAAAATATAGATTGTGGTATTCGTTAGAACCACCTCAATGAGGCAGTTCTAACGAGTACCCACAATCTATATTTTGAGCAAAAATAAGCAAAATATCATAATTTTTTATCATAAAATTTTCTTTTTGTCGGCGGTAAAGATTACAATGTATTTGTATAGGCGTGTTTTCGTAATGGGATCGTTCAAAAAGATTTTGGCAGCAATTACGCATTAATACCCTATGGTGGTGGAAAGGATATATTAAAAATTATAACAAATTATTCATAAGTAAAATTTCTGGTTTAGGATATGAAAGGATACGTTAGTTTCGGTTTGATTTTGTTTGGCGTTTAATGGTATGGTCGACGCTATTTATGTCATATCGAGACAGCCATTTTACCTAACCACACTTTTCCTGAGTAGGTTTATACAAAAGCGGTTAACGGCCCCCACCCATAGGAGCTTGAAGAAATATATGGGCTGAATGATGCTTCCACGCAGAGCTGAATCCGGCCCGCACACAAGAACTAGTAAACCGCATAGAGGATCTAAGTCTGTCCAGGAACCGCGGTGCAAGGCGGACCGTCCATGCTAATAAACCCTATTGGTTTCATTGGGCGACAGGGCTTGAGATGTCATTTCATCTCAATGTCGGGTAAAAGTCCCACAAAATTGGAAGCAACGTCTCCAAAATGACATTTACAGTGTTGACGGGGACGTTAAACCTCAAATCAAACAAACAAACAAAAGCAGTTAACCAGTTCAGTTCGTAATTTATCTCCAGAAACTGACAGCTATCCTACTTGCTTTCCTTTGACGAAAGGAGAAAATTGGTCAATTAGTTAAATAGATATTGGTCCCCATGTCGTGAACAAGTCCGCGAAATGAACATCCACCTAGAGTCCACTTTATTTAGAGAAAACTGGGGTTTTAGGGGGTATACATTATTTTTCTTATTTCTGCCCCAAGACATAGGCTGTGGGTACTCGTTAGAACCGCCTCAATGAGGTGGTTCTGAAAAGCACCCACAACATATGTTTGCAGTATTAATAGGAAAAGAATCTTGGATTTTCATCAGAAACCTAGCCATTATTGGGATGTAAAAAGGCACAGTGTTGCGCGGGTGTTATCGTGACGTTTTTAATTCAAGGCCCAGCATTAAAGACTTCGTGTTTGCCTTCATATAAACTGGATTCTGTTGAAAACTGGGTCAGGAATTAAAAGAAAGAATTTGTTCCAATAGAGCATATTCTTTCCTTTAAGAGAAGACACAGCTTTCCGAAATTGGCAAGCAGGGACAATGTCATGTTAATCAGGAACACAGCCTTTGATACTTCCTGTTTGATTTCCTTTCAGCTAACCCTTCTGTGAAATGGATTTAATACTACAGGAAAGAATTTGCTGTGGTTCGAGCCTGGCTCGGGTATCATGTGAGACGCCATATTCTGCAACGGAAGGTCAGGTGGTATTTTTCCGTGTACTCGGGTTTGCGCCCACCTCTGATTAACGATCGGCTCGATATGAGTGAAATAATCTTGAAAGGGCCGTTAAACCAACCAACCCCCCACCCCACCCTCCCCCCCCACCCCCCCCCCCCCCCCCAAAAAAAAAAAAAAAAAGAATTTGCTCCTTTTGCTGGTAGACAGATATTTCCCTAGTAGGAAAACAGAGACAGTGCCATGTAAACCAGGAACACCACCTTTTACACAACCTGAATGCTTTCCAATCAAGTGAGTCTTGTGAAAGGGGTTTTACTTTTACATGAAAGAAGGAGCAAATGCTTACTTTACGGATAGACACAGATTTCCCAAATACGAGCAGACCCAGATTTCTGAAGCGGGCGCATAGAGACAATGACATTGTAATCAGGAAAACAACTTGTGATAATTCATGTACGGTTTCTGATTAGCTGAGACCTTCTATAAAAGATTCCGAATCAGCACCGTCATTCCGGCGAAAATATTTTAGCTAATTTGCACCAACGTATTGATTATCGGATTGGATGAGTGACTCCGCATAGAATTTTCGAACTGATTGGACCCCGTGCATATCTTTACTTTTTGAAAGCTAGTACTTGCATGTATTGGTTCCCAGTTAAAGATTTACAAAAGTTTGGGTTTAAGTATGCTTAAATTACGCGACGGGAACCAGACAAATTGGTGGTCGAAAGGTCTGGAGGTTTTGACTTTGGCCGTGATGAAACCGGTTCGAGTCGCCACAGTGCATATTTATTTATCTTTTGTTGTTTTTTTTTTTAACTAATTTTACTTTCCTTTTCTCTCTTTTTTCCCTCATGTCCTTTTTACTCTTTTGTACCTATCCTCCACATGTCTTTATTCCGGTCGCACTTGTTTCGTACAGACAGCACGCCGTCTCAAAGGACATCGGAGAGGCATCAGGGGACAGTTTCGCATTCGGAGAGGCATCAGGGGACAGTTTCGCATTTGAGGGTGGACGTTTTTTAAAATATTATAGTAGTAGGGTCAATAATGGCATGGTTGCTCATAGAAAGTGTGATATTGGATATTTTTTGCCAATGTGGGCTTGTTTGCTGAGTATCTGTACTTTTATGAAATGGAATACGAAACTCTCACTCCAGCTGTCTGAATGCTGTGCAAGTTCAAGGTGCAGCGGCATATCTGAATTCACGAAGGTAGCTTTGGTACTAAAAAGTGGCTGTTTTTCAAAGGGGATAACTGGAAAAGTTTACCGGTTGTGGTATACTTTGTCTATTTCTTTGCATGTGACTGAGTGTACATGACATTTCAACAGGTGTCAAGTACTGGTGGTTTGGGAGTAAATTCACAGGGTCTATCAAAGTGAGGTGGAGCCATGCTTTTTTTATGTAAAATAGTGGGTGGGGTAAGTGGAATAATGCTGTTGTCAGCCTATGCAAAAACAGACTTTATTTAGAGAAAACTGGGGTTTTAGGGGGTATACAATATTTTTCTAATTTCTGCCCCAAGACATAGGTTGTGGGTACTCGTTAGAACCGCCTCAATGAGGTGGTTCTGAAAAGCACCCACAACATATGTTGCGGTATTAATAGGAAAAGAATCTTGGATTTTCATCAGAAACGTAGCCATTATTGGGATGTAAACAGGCACAGTGTCGCGCGGGTGTTATCGTGACGATTTTGATTCAAGGTCCAGCATTTAAGACTTCGTGTTTGCCTTCATATATACTGGATTCTGTTGAAAATTTGGTCAGGAATTAAAGGAAAGAATTTGCTCCAATGGAGCATATTCTTTCCTTTAAGAGAATCCACAGCTTTCCGAAATAGGCAAGCAGGGACAATGTCATGTTAATCAGGAACACAGCTTTTGATACTTCCTGTTTGATTTCCTATCAGCTGACCCTTCTGTGAAATGGATTTAATATTACAGGAAAGAATTTGCTGTGGTTCGAGCCTGGCTCGGGTCACATGTGAGACGCCAAATTCTGCAACGGAAGGTCAGGTGGTATTTTTCCGTGTACTCCGGTTTGCGCCCACCTCTGATTAACGATCGGCTCGATATGAGTGAAATAATCTTGAAAGGGCCGTTAAACCAAAACCAAACAAAAAGAAGAATTTGCTCCTTCTTTTGCTGGTAGACAGAGATTTCCCTAGTAGGAAAACAGAGACAGTGCCATGAAAACCAGGAACACCACCTTTTACACATCCTGAATGCTTTCCAATCAAGTGAGTCTTTTGAAAGGGGTTTTACTCTGACAGGAAAGAAGGAGCAAATGCTTCCTTTACGGAGAGACACAGATTTCCCAAATACGAGTAGACCCAGATTTCTGAAGCTGGCGCATAGGGACAATGTCATTGTAATCAGGAACACAACTTGTGATAATTCATGTACGGTTTCTGATTAGCTGAGACCTTCTATAAAAGATTCTGAATCATCACCGTCATTCCTGCGAAAATATTTTAGTTAATTTGCACCAATGTATTGATTGGCGGATTGGATGAGTGACTCCGCATAGAAATTTCGAACTGATTGGACCCCGTGCATATCTTTACTTTTTGAAAGCTGGTACTTGCATGTATTGGTTCCCAGTTCAAGATTTACAAAAGTTTGGGTTTAAGTATGCTTAAATTACGCGACGGGAACCAGACAAAAGTGGTGGTCGAAAGGTCTGGAGGTTTGGACTTTGGCCGTGATGAAACCGGTTCGAGTCGCCACAGTGCATATTTATTTATCTTTTTTTTTTTTTTTTCTAACTAATTTTACTTTCCTTTTCTCTCTTTTTCCCCTCATGTCCTTTTTACTCTTTTGTACCTATCCTCCACATGTCTTTATTCCGGTCGCACTTGTTTCGTACAGACAGCACGCCGTCTCAAAGGACATCGGAGAGGCATCAGGGGACAGTTTCGCATTTGAGGGTGGACGTTTTTTAAAATATAATAGTAGTAGGGTCAATAATGGCATGGTTGCTCATAGAAAGTGTGATATTGGATATTTTTTGCCAATGTGGGCTTGTTTGCTGAGTATCTGTACTTTTATGAAATGGAATACGAAACTCTCACTCCAGCTGTCTGAATGCTGTGCAAGTTCAAGGTGCAGCGGCATATCTGAATTCACAAAGGTAGCTTTGGTACTAAAAAGTGGCTGTTTTTCAAAGGGGATAACTGGAAAAGTTTACCGGTTGTGGTATACTTTGTCTATTTCTTTGCATGTGACTGAGTGTACATGACATTTCAACAGGTGTCAAGTACTGGTGGTTTGGAAGTAAATTCACAGGATCTATCAAAGTGAGGTGGAGCCATGCTTTTTGTGTGTAAAAATAGTGGGTGGGGTAAGTGGAATAATGCTGTTGTCAGCCTATGCAAAAACAGACTTTATTTAGAGAAAACTGGGGTTTTAGGGGGTATACAATATTTTTCTAATTTCTGCCCCAAGACATAGGTTGAGGGTACTCGTTAGAACCGCCTCAATGAGGTGGTTCTGAAAAGCACCCACAACATATGTTGCGGTATTAATAGGAAAAGAATCTTGGATTTTCATCAGAAACGTAGCCATTATTGGGATGTAAACAGGCACAGTGTCGCGCGGGTGTTATCGTGACGATTTTGATTCAAGGTCCAGCATTTAAGACTTCGTCTTTGCCTTCATATATACTGGATTCTGTTGAAAACTGGGTCAGGAATTAAAGGAAAGAATTTGCTCCAATGGAGCATATTCTTTCCTTTAAGAGAATCCACAGCTTTCCGAAATAGGCAAGCAGGGACAATGTCATGTTAATCAGGAACACAGCCTTTGATACTTCCTGTTTGATTTCCTATCAGCTGACCCTTCTGTGAAATGGATTTAATATTACAGGAAAGAATTTGCTGTGGTTCGAGCCTGGCTCGGGTCACATGTGAGACGGAGACGCCAAATTCTGCAACGGAAGGTCAGGTGGTATTTTTCCGTGTACTCCGGTTTGCGCCCACCTCTGATTAACGATCGGCTCGATATGAGTGAAATAATCTTGAAAGGGCCGTTAAACCAAAACCAAACAAAAAGAAGAATTTGCTCCTTCTTTTGCTGGTAGACAGAGATTTCCCTAGTAGGAAAACAGAGACAGTGCCATGAAAACCAGGAACACCACCTTTTACACATCCTGAATGCTTTCCAATCAAGTGAGTCTTGTGAAAGGGGTTTTACTCTGACAGGAAAGAAGGAGCAAATGCTTCCTTTACGGAGAGACACAGATTTCCCAAATACGAGTAGACCCAGATTTCTGAAGCTGGCGCATAGGGACAATGTCATTGTAATCAGGAACACAACTTGTGATAATTCATGTACGGTTTCTGATTAGCTGAGACCTTCTATAAAGGATTCTGAATCATCACCGTCATTCCTGCTAAAATATTTTAGTTAATTTGCACCAATGTATTGATTAGCGGATTGGATGAGTGACTCCGCATAGAAATTTCGAACTGATTGGACCCCGTGCATATCTTTACTTTTTGAAAGCTGGTACTTGCATGTATTGGTTCCCAGTTCAAGATTTACAAAAGTTTGGGTTTAAGTATGCTTAAATTACGCGACGGGAACCAGACAAAAGTGGTGGTCGAAAGGTCTGGAGGTTTGGACTTTGGCCGTGATGAAACCGGTTCGAGTCGCCACAGTGCATATTTATTTAATTTTTTTTTTTTTCTAACTAATTTTACTTTCCTTTTCTCTCTTTTTCCCCTCATGTCCTTTTTACTCTTTTGTACCTATCCTCCACATGTCTTTATTCCGGTCGCACTTGTTTCGTACAGACAGCACGCCGTCTCAAGGGACATCGGAGAGGCATCAGGGGACAGTTTCGCATTTGAGGGTGGACGTTTTTTAAAATATTATAGTAGTAGGGTCAATAATGGCATGGTTGCTCATAGAAAGTGTGATATTGGATATTTTTTGCCAATGTGGGCTTGTTTGCTGAGTATCTGTACTTTTATGAAATGGAATACGAAACTCTCACTCCAGCTGTCTGAATGCTGTGCAAGTTCAAGGTGCAGCGGCATATCTGAATTCACGAAGGTAGCTTTGGTACTAAAAAGTGGCTGTTTTTCAAAGGGGATAACTGGAAAAGTTTACCGGTTGTGGTATACTTTGTCTATTTCTTTGCATGTGACTGAGTGTACATGACATTTCAACAGGTGTCAAGTACTGGTGGTTTGGAAGTAAATTCACAGGATCTATCAAAGTGAGGTGGAGCCATGCTTTTTGTATGTAAAAATAGTGGGTGGGGTAAGTGGAATAATGCTGTTGTCAGCCTATACAAAAACAAACTTTATTTAGAGAAAACTGGGGTTTTAGGGGGTATACAATATTTTTTTAATTTCTGCCCCAAGACATAGGTTGTGGGTACTCGTTAGAACCGCCTCAATGAGGTGGTTCTGAAAAGCACCCACAACATATGTTGCGGTATTAATAGGAAAAGAATCTTGGATTTTCATCAGAAACGTAGCCATTATTGGGATGTAAACAGGCACAGTGTCGCGCGGGTGTTATCGTGACGATTTTGATTCAAGGTCCAGCATTTAAGACTTCGTCTTTGCCTTCATATATACTGGATTCTGTTGAAAACTGGGTCAGGAATTAAAGGAAAGAATTTGCTCCAATGGAGCATATTCTTTCCTTTAAGAGAATCCACAGCTTTCCGAAATAGGCAAGCAGGGACAATGTCATGTTAATCAGGAATACAGCTTTTGATACTTCCTGTTTGATTTCCTATCAGCTGACCCTTCTGTGAAATGGATTTAATATTACAGGAAAGAATTTGCTGTGGTTCGAGCCTGGCTCGGGTCACATGTGAGACGACAAATTCTGCAACGGAAGGTCAGGTGGTATTTTTTCGTGTACTCCGGTTTGCGCCCACCTCTGATTAACGATCGGCTCGATATGAGTGAAATAATCTTGAAAGGGCCGTTAAACCAAAACCAAACAAAAAGAAGAATTTGCTCCTTCTTTTGCTGGTAGACAGAGATTTCCCTGGTAGGAAAACAGAGACAGTGCCATGAAAACCAGGAACACCACCTTTTACACATCCTGAATGCTTTCCAATCAAGTGAGTCTTGTGAAAGGGGTTTTACTCTGACAGGAAAGAAGGAGCAAATGCTTCCTTTACGGAGAGACACAGATTTCCCAAATACGAGTAGACCCAGATTTCTGAAGCTGGCGCATAGGGACAATGTCATTGTAATCAGGAACACAACTTGTGATAATTCATGTACGGTTTCTGATTAGCTGAGACCTTCTATAAAATATTCTGAATCATCACCGTCATTCCTGCGAAAATATTTTAGTTAATTTGCACCAATGTATTGATTTGCGGATTGGATGAGTGACTCCGCATAGAAATTTCGAACTGATTGGACCCCGTGCATATCTTTACTTTTTGCAAGCTGGTACTTGCATGTATTGGTTCCCAGTTCAAGATTTACAAAAGTTTGGGTTTAACTATGCTTAAATTACGCGACGGGAACCAGACAAAAGTGGTGGTCGAAAGGTCTGGAGGTTTGGACTTTGGCCGTGATGAAACCGGTTCGAGTCGCCACAGTGCATATTTATTTATCTTTTGTTGTTGTTTTTTTCTAACTAATTTTACTTTCCTTTTCTCTCTTTTTCCCCTCATGTCCTTTTTACTCTTTTGTACCTATCCTCCACATGTCTTTATTCCGGTCGCACTTGTTTCGTACAGACAGCACGCCGTCTCAAAGGACATCGGAGAGGCATCAGGGGACAGTTTCGCATTTGAGGGTGGACGTTTTTTAAAATATTATAGTAGTAGGGTTAATAATGGCATGGTTGCTCATAGAAAGTGTGATATTGGATATTTTTTGCCAATGTGGGCTTGTTTGCTGAGTATCTGTACTTTTATGAAATGGAATACGAAACTCTCACTCCAGCTGTCTGAATGCTGTGCAAGTTCAAGGTGCAGCGGCATATCTGAATTCACGAAGGTAGCTTTGGTACTAAAAGGTGGCTGTTTTTCAAAGGGGATAACTGGAAAAGTTTACCGGTTGTGGTATACTTTGTCTATTTCTTTGCATGTGACTGAGTGTACATGACATTTCAACTGGTGTCAAGTACTGGTGGTTTGGAAGTAAATTCACAGGATCTATCAAAGTGAGGTGGAGCCATACTTTTTGTATGTAAAAATAGTGGGTGGGGTAAGTGGAATAATGCTGTTGTCAGCCTATGTAAAAACAGACTTTATTTAGAGAAAACTGGGGTTTTAGGGGGTATACAATATTTTTCTAATTTCTGCCCCAAGACATAGGTTGTGGGTACTCATTATTGGGATGTAAACAGGCACAGTGTCGCGCGGGTGTTATCGTGACGATTTTGATTCAAGGTCCAGCATTTAAGACTTCGTCTTTGCCTTCATATATACTGGATTCTGTTGAAAACTGGGTCAGGAATTAAAGGAAAGAATTTGCTCCAATGGAGCATATTCTTTCCTTTAAGAGAATCCACAGCTTTCCGAAATAGGCAAGCAGGGACAATGTCATGTTAATCAGGAACACAGCTTTTGATACTTCCTGTTTGATTTCCTATCAGCTGACCCTTCTGTGAAATGGATTTAATATTACAGGAAAGAATTTGCTGTGGTTCGAGCCTGGCTCGGGTCACATGTGAGACGCCAAATTCTGCAACGGAAGGTCAGGTGGTATTTTTTCGTGTACTCCGGTTTGCGCCCACCTCTGATTAACGATCGGCTCGATATGAGTGAAATAATCTTGAAAGGGCCGTTAAACCAAAACCAAACAAAAAGAAGAATTTGCTCCTTCTTTTGCTGGTAGACAGAGATTTCCCTAGTAGGAAAACAGAGACAGTGCCATGAAAACCAGGAACACCACCTTTTACACATCCTGAATGCTTTCCAATCAAGTGAGTCTTGTGAAAGGGGTTTTACTCTGACAGGAAAGAAGGAGCAAATGCTTCCTTTACGGAGAGACACAGATTTCCCAAATACGAGTAGACCCAGATTTCTGAAGCTGGCGCATAGGGACAATGTCATTGTAATCAGGAACACAACTTGTGATAATTCATGTACGGTTTCTGATTAGCTGAGACCTTCTATAAAATATTCTGAATCATCACCGTCATTCCTGCGAAAATATTTTAGTTAATTTGCACCAATGTATTGATTAGCGGATTGGATGAGTGACTCCGCATCGAAATTTCGAACTGATTGGACCCCGTGCATATCTTTACTTTTTGCAAGCTGGTACTTGCATGTATTGGTTCCCAGTTCAAGATTTACAAAAGTTTGGGTTTAAGTATGCTTAAATTACGCGACGGGAACCAGACAAAAGTGGTGGTCGAAAGGTCTGGAGGTTTGGACTTTGGCCGTGATTAAACCGGTTCGAGTCGCCACAGTGCATATTTATTTATCTTTTGTTGTTTTTTTTTCTAACTAATTTTACTTTCCTTTTCTCTCTTTTTCCCCTCATGTCCTTTTTACTCTTTTGTACCTATCCTCCACATGTCTTTATTCCGGTCGCACTTGTTTCGTACAGACAGCACGCCGTCTCAAGGGACATCGGAGAGGCATCAGGGGACAGTTTCGCATTTGAGGGTGGACGTTTTTCAAAATAATATAGTAGTAGGGTCAATAATGGCATGGTTGCTCATAGAAAGTGTGATATTGGATATTTTTTGCCAATGTGGGCTTGTTTGCTGAGTATCTGTACTTTTATGAAATGGAATACGAAACTCTCACTCCAGCTGTCTGAATGCTGTGCAAGTTCAAGGTGCAGCGGCATATCTGAATTCACGAAGGTAGCTTTGGTACTAAAAAGTGGCTGTTTTTCAAAGGGGATAACTGGAAAAGTTTACCGGTTGTGGTATACTTTGTCTATTTCTTTGCATGTGACTGAGTGTACATGACATTTCAACAGGTGTCAAGTACTGGTGGTTTGGAAGTAAATTCACAGGATCTATCAAAGTGAGGTGGAGCCATGCTTTTTGTATGTAAAAATAGTGGGTGGGGTAAGTGGAATAATGCTGTTGTCAGCCTATGCAAAAACAGACTTTATTTAGAGAAAACTGGGGTTTTAGGGGGTATACAATATTTTTCTAATTTCTGCCCCAAGACATAGGTTGTGGGTACTCGTTAGAACCGCCTCAATGAGGTGGTTCTGAAAAGCACCCACAACATATGTTGCGGTATTAATAGGAAAAGAATCTTGGATTTTCATCAGAAACGTAGCCATTATTGGGATGTAAACAGGCACAGTGTCGCGCGGGTGTTATCGTGACGATTTTGATTCAAGGTCCAGCATTTAAGACTTCGTCTTTGCCTTCATATATACTGGATTCTGTTGAAAACTGGGTCAGGAATTAAAGGAAAGAATTTGCTCCAATGGAGCATATTCTTTCCTTTAAGAGAATCCACAGCTTTCCGAAATAGGCAAGCAGGGACAATGTCATGTTAATCAGGAACACAGCTTTTGATACTTCCTGTTTGATTTCCTATCAGCTGACCCTTCTGTGAAATGGATTTAATATTACAGGAAAGAATTTGCTGTGGTTCGAGCCTGGCTCGGGTCACATGTGAGACGCCAAATTCTGCAACGGAAGGTCAGGTGGTATTTTTTCGTGTACTCCGGTTTGCGCCCACCTCTGATTAACGATCGGCTCGATATGAGTGAAATAATCTTGAAAGGGCCGTTAAACCAAAACCAAACAAAAAGAAGAATTTGCTCCTTCTTTTGCTGGTAGACAGATATTTCCCTAGTAGGAAAACAGAGACAGTGCCATGAAAACCAGGAACACCACCTTTTACACATCCTGAATGCTTTCCAATCAAGTGAGTCTTGTGAAAGGGGTTTTACTCTGACAGGAAAGAAGGAGCAAATGCTTCCTTTACGGAGAGACACAGATTTCCCAAATACGAGTAGACCCAGATTTCTGAAGCTGGCGCATAGGGACAATGTCATTGTAATCAGGAACACAACTTGTGATAATTCATGTACGGTTTCTGATTAGCTGAGACCTTCTATAAAATATTCTGAATCATCACCGTCATTCCTGCGAAAATATTTTAGTTAATTTGCACCAATGTATTGATTTGCGGATTGGATGAGTGACTCCGCATAGAAATTTCGAACTGATTGGACCCCGTGCATATCTTTACTTTTTGCAAGCTGGTACTTGCATGTATTGGTTCCCAGTTCAAGATTTACAAAAGTTTGGGTTTAAGTATGCTTAAATTACGCGACGGGAACCAGACAAAAGTGGTGGTCGAAAGGTCTGGAGGTTTGGACTTTGGCCGTGATGAAACCGGTTCGAGTCGCCACAGTGCATATTTATTTATCTTTTGTTGTTTTTTTTTTCTAACTAATTTTGCTTTCCTTTTCTCTCTTTTTCCCCTCATGTCCTTTTTACTCTTTTGTACCTATCCTCCACATGTCTTTATTCCGGTCGCACTTGTTTCGTACAGACAGCACGCCGTCTCAAGGGACATCGGAGAGGCATCAGGGGACAGTTTCGCATTTGAGGGTGGACGTTTTTCAAAATAATATAGTAGTAGGGTCAATAATGGCATGGTTGCTCATAGAAAGTGTGATATTGGATATTTTTTGCCAATGTGGGCTTGTTTGCTGAGTATCTGTACTTTTATGAAATGGAATACGAAACTCTCACTCCAGCTGTCTGAATGCTGTGCAAGTTCAAGGTGCAGCGGCATATCTGAATTCACGAAGGTAGCTTTGGTACTAAAAGGTGGCTGTTTTTCAAAGGGGATAACTGGAAAAGTTTACCGGTTGTGGTATACTTTGTCTATTTCTTTGCATGTTACTGAGTGTACATGACATTTCAACAAGTGTCAAGTACTGGTGGTTTGGAAGTAAATTCACAGGATCTATCAAAGTGAGGTGGAGCCATGCTTTTTGTATGTAAAAATAGTGGGTGGGGTAAGTGGAATAATGCTGTTGTCAGCCTATGCAAAAACAGACTTTATTTAGAGAAAACTGGGGTTTTAGGGGGTATACAATATTTTTCTAATTTCTGCCCCAAGACATAGGTTGTGGGTACTCGTTAGAACCGCCTCAATGAGGTGGTTCTGAAAAGCACCCACAACATATGTTGCGGTATTAATAGGAAAAGAATCTTGGATTTTCATCAGAAACGTAGCCATTATTGGGATGTAAACAGGCACAGTGTCGCGCGGGTGTTATCGTGACGATTTTGATTCAAGGTCCAGCATTTAAGACTTCGTCTTTGCCTTCATATATACTGGATTCTGTTGAAAACTGGGTCAGGAATTAAAGGAAAGAATTTGCTCCAATGGAGCATATTCTTTCCTTTAAGAGAATCCACAGCTTTCCGAAATAGGCAAGCAGGGACAATGTCATGTTAATCAGGAACACAGCCTTTGATACTTCCTGTTTGATTTCCTATCAGCTGACCCTTCTGTGAAATGGATTTAATATTACAGGAAAGAATTTGCTGTGGTTCGAGCCTGGCTCGGGTCACATGTGAGACGCCAAATTCTGCAACGGAAGGTCAGGTGGTATTTTTTCGTGTACTCCGGTTTGCGCCCACCTCTGATTAACGATCGGCTCGATATGAGTGAAATAATCTTGAAAGGGCCGTTAAACCAAAACCAAACAAAAAGAAGAATTTGCTCCTTCTTTTGCTGGTAGACAGAGATTTCCCTAGTAGGAAAACAGAGACAGTGCCATGAAAACCAGGAACACCACCTTTTACACATCCTGAATGCTTTCCAATCAAGTGAGTCTTGTGAAAGGGGTTTTACTCTGACAGGAAAGAAGGAGCAAATGCTTCCTTTTCGGAGAGACACAGATTTCCCAAATACGAGTAGACCCAGATTTCTGAAGCTGGCGCATAGGGACAATGTCATTGTAATCAAGAACACAACTTGTGATAATTCATGTACGGTTTCTGATTAGCTGAGACCTTCTATAAAAGATTCTGAATCATCACCGTCATTCCTGCGAAAATATTTTAGTTAATTTGCACCAATGTATTGATTAGCGGATTGGATGAGTGACTCCGCATAGAAATTTCGAACTGATTGGACCCCGTGCATATCTTTACTTTTTGCAAGCTGGTACTTGCATGTATTGGTTCCCAGTTCAAGATTTACAAAAGTTTGGGTTTAAGTATGCTTAAATTACGCGACGGGAACCAGACAAAAGTGGTGGTCGAAAGGTCTGGAGGTTTTGACTTTGGCCGTGATGAAACCGGTTCGAGTCGCCACAGTGCATATTTATTTATCTTTTGTTTTTGTTTTTTCTAACTAATTTTACTTTCCTTTTCTCTCTTTTTTCCCTCATGTCCTTTTTACTCTTTTGTACCTATCCTCCACATGTCTTTATTCCGGTCGCACTTGTTTCGTACAGACAGCACGGCGTCTCAAAGGACATCGGAGAGGCATCAGGGGACAGTTTCGCATTTGAGGGTGGACGTTTTTCAAAATATTATAGTAGTAGGGTCAATAATGGCATGGTTGCTCATAGAAAGTGTGATATTGGATATTTTTTGCCAATGTGGGCTTGTTTGCTGAGTATCTGTACTTTTATGAAATGGAATACGAAACTCTCACTCCAGCTGTCTGAATGACGTGTAAGTTCAAGGTGCAGCGGCATATCTGAATTCACGAAGGTAGCTTTGGTACTAAAAAGTGGCTGTTTTTCAAAGGGGATAACTGGAAAAGTTTACCGGTTGTGGTATACTTTGTCTATTACTTTGCATGTGACTGAGTGTACATGACATTTCAACAGGTGTCAAGTACTGGTGGTTTGGAAGTAAATTCACAGGATCTATCAAAGTGAGGTGGAGCCATGCTTTTTGTATGTAAAAATAGTGGGTGGGGTAAGTGGAATAATGCTGTTGTCAGCCTATGCAAAAACAGACTTTATTTAGAGAAAACTGGGGTTTTAGGGGGTATACAATTTTTTTCTAATTTCTGCCCCAAGACATAGGTTGTGGGTACTCGTTAGAACCGCCTCAATGAGGTGGTTCTGAAAAGCACCCACAACATATGTTGCGGTATTAATAGGAAAAGAATCTTGGATTTTCATCAGAAACGTAGCCATTATTGGGATGTAAACAGGCACAGTGTCGCGCGGGTGTTATCGTGACGATTTTGATTCAAGGTCCAGCATTTAAGACTTCGTGTTTGCCTTCATATATACTGGATTCTGTTGAAAACTGGGTCAGGAATTAAAGGAAAGAATTTGCTCCAATGGAGCATATTCTTTCCTTTAAGAGAATCCACAGCTTTCCGAAATAGGCAAGCAGGGACAATGTCATGTTAATCAGGAACACAGCCTTTGATACTTCCTGTTTGATTTCCTATCAGCTGACCCTTCTTTGAAATGGATTTAATATTACAGGAAAGAATTTGCTGTGGTTCGAGCCTGGCTCGGGTCACATGTGAGACGCCAAATTCTGCAACGGAAGGTCAGGTGGTATTTTTCCGTGTACTCCGGTTTGCGCCCACCTCTGATTAACGATCGGCTCGATATGAGTGAAATAATCTTGAAAGGGCCGTTAAACCAAAACCAAACAAAAAGAAGAATTTGCTCCTTCTTTTGCTGGTAGACAGAGATTTCCCTAGTAGGAAAACAGAGACAGTGCCATGAAAACCAGGAACACAACCTTTTACACATCCTGAATGCTTTCCAATCAAGTGAGTCTTGTGAAAGGGGTTTTACTCTGACAGGAAAGAAGGAGCAAATGCTTCCTTTACGGAGAGACACAGATTTCCCAAATACGAGTAGACCCAGATTTCTGAAGCTGGCGCATAGGGACAATGTCATTGTAATCAAGAACACAACTTGTGATAATTCATGTACGGTTTCTGATTAGCTGAGACCTTCTATAAAAGATTCTGAATCATCACCGTCATTCCTGCGAAAATATTTTAGTTAATTTGCACCAATGTATTGATTTGCGGATTGGATGAGTGACTCCGCATAGAAATTTCGAACTGATTGGACCCCGTGCATATCTTTACTTTTTGCAAGCTGGTACTTGCATGTATTGGTTCCCAGTTCAAGATTTACAAAAGTTTGGGTTTAAGTATGCTTAAATTACGCGACGGGAACCAGACAAAAGTGGTGGTCGAAAGGTCTGGAGGTTTGGACTTTGGCCGTGATGAAACCGGTTCGAGTCGCCACAGTGCATATTTATTTATCTTTTTTTTTTTTTTCTAACTGATTTTACTTTCCTTTTCTCTCTTTTTTCCCTCATGTCCTTTTTACTATTTTGTACCTATCCTCCACATGTCTTTATTCCGGTCGCACTTGTTTCGTACAGACAGCACGCCGTCTCAAAGGACATCGGAGAGGCATCAGGGGACAGTTTCGCATTTGAGGGTGGACGTTTTTTAAAATATTATAGTAGTAGGGTCAATAATGGCATGGTTGCTCATAGAAAGTGTGATATTGGATATTTTTTGCCAATGTGGGCTTGTTTGCTGAGTATCTGTACTTTTATGAAATGGAATACGAAACTCTCACTCCAGCTGTCTGAATGCTGTGCAAGTTCAAGGTGCAGCGGCATATCTGAATTCACGAAGGTAGCTTTGGTACTAAAAAGTGGCTGTTTTTCAAAGGGGATAACTGGCAAAGTTTACCGGTTGTGGTATACTTTGTCTATTTCTTTGCATGTGACTGAGTGTACATGACATTTCAACAGGTGTCAAGTACTGGTGGTTTGGAAGTAAATTCACAGGATCTATCAAAGTGAGGTGGAGCCATGCTTTTTGTATGTAAAAATAGTGGGTAGGGTAAGTGGAATAATGCTGTTGTCAGCCTATGCAAAAACAGACTTTATTTAGAGAAAACTGGGGTTTTAGGGGGTATACAATATTTTTCTAATTTCTGCCCCAAGACATAGGTTGTGGGTACTCGTTAGAACCGCCTCAATGAGGTGGTTCTGAAAAGCACCCACAACATATGTTGCGGTATTAATAGGAAAAGAATCTTGGATTTTCATCAGAAACGTAGCCATTATTGGGATGTAAACAGGCACAGTGTCGCGCGGGTGTTATCGTGACGATTTTGATTCAAGGTCCAGCATTTAAGACTTCGTGTTTGCCTTCATATATACTGGATTCTGTTGAAAACTGGGTCAGGAATTAAAGGAAAGAATTTGCTCCAATGGAGCATATTCTTTCCTTTAAGAGAATCCACAGCTTTCCGAAATAGGCAAGCAGGGACAATGTCATGTTAATCAGGAACACAGCCTTTGATACTTCCTGTTTGATTTCCTATCAGCTGACCCTTCTTTGAAATGGATTTAATATTACAGGAAAGAATTTACTGTGGTTCGAGCCTGGCTCGGGTCACATGTGAGACGCCAAATTCTGCAACGGAAGGTCAGGTGGTATTTTTTCGTGTACTCCGTTTTGCGCCCACCTCTGATTAACGATCGGCTCGATATGAGTGAAATAATCTTGAAAGGGCCGTTAAACCAAAACCAAACAAAAAGAAGAATTTGCTCCTTCTTTTGCTGGTAGACAGAGATTTCCCTAGTAGGAAAACAGAGACAGTGCCATGAAAACCAGGAACACCACCTTTTACACATCCTGAATGCTTTCCAATAAAGTGAGTCTTGTGAAAGGGGTTTTACTCTGACAGGAAAGAAGGAGCAAATGCTTCCTTTACGGAGAGACACAGATTTCCCAAATACGAGTAGACCCAGATTTCTGAAGCTGGCGCATAGGGACAATGTCATTGTAATCAAGAACACAACTTGTGATAATTCATGTACGGTTTCTGATTAGCTGAGACCTTCTATAAAAGATTCTGAATCATCACCGTCATTCCTGCGAAAATATTTTAGTTAATTTGCACCAATGTATTGATTAGCGGATTGGATGAGTGACTCCGCATAGAAATTTCGAACTGATTGGACCCCGTGCATATCTTTACTTTTTGCAAGCTGGTACTTGCATGTATTGGTTCCCAGTTCAAGATTTACAAAAGTTTGGGTTTAAGTATGCTTAAATTACGCGACGGGAACCAGACAAAAGTGGTGGTCGAAAGGTCTGGAGGTTTTGACTTTGGCCGTGATGAAACCGGTTCGAGTCGCCACAGTGCATATTTATTTATCTTTTGTTTTTGTTTTTTCTAACTAATTTTACTTTCCTTTTCTCTCTTTTTTCCCTCATGTCCTTTTTACTCTTTTGTACCTATCCTCCACATGTCTTTATTCCGGTCGCACTTGTTTCGTACAGACAGCACGGCGTCTCAAAGGACATCGGAGAGGCATCAGGGGACAGTTTCGCATTTGAGGGTGGACGTTTTTCAAAATATTATAGTAGTAGGGTCAATAATGGCATGGTTGCTCATAGAAAGTGTGATATTGGATATTTTTTGCCAATGTGGGCTTGTTTGCTGAGTATCTGTACTTTTATGAAATGGAATACGAAACTCTCACTCCAGCTGTCTGAATGCTGTGCAAGTTCAAGGTGCAGCGGCATATCTGAATTCACGAAGGTAGCTTTGGTACTAAAAAGTGGCTGTTTTTCAAAGGGGATAACTGGAAAAGTTTACCGGTTGTGGTATACTTTGTCTATTACTTTGCATGTGACTGAGTGTACATGACATTTCAACAGGTGTCAAGTACTGGTGGTTTGGAAGTAAATTCACAGGATCTATCAAAGTGAGGTGGAGCCATGCTTTTTGTATGTAAAAATTGTGGGTGGGGTAAGTGGAATAATGCTGTTGTCAGCCTATGCAAAAACAGACTTTATTTAGAGAAAACTGGGGTTTTAGGGGGTATACAATTTTTTTCTAATTTCTGCCCCAAGACATAGGTTGTGGGTACTCGTTAGAACCGCCTCAATGAGGTGGTTCTGAAAAGCACCCACAACATATGTTGCGGTATTAATAGGAAAAGAATCTTGGATTTTCATCAGAAACGTAGCCATTATTGGGATGTAAACAGGCACAGTGTCGCGCGGGTGTTATCGTGACGATTTTGATTCAAGGTCCAGCATTTAAGACTTCGTGTTTGCCTTCATATATACTGGATTCTGTTGAAAACTGGGTCAGGAATTAAAGGAAAGAATTTGCTCCAATGGAGCATATTCTTTCCTTTAAGAGAATCCACAGCTTTCCGAAATAGGCAAGCAGGGACAATGTCATGTTAATCAGGAACACAGCCTTTGATACTTCCTGTTTGATTTCCTATCAGCTGACCCTTCTTTGAAATGGATTTAATATTACAGGAAAGAATTTGCTGTGGTTCGAGCCTGGCTCGGGTCACATGTGAGACGCCAAATTCTGCAACGGAAGGTCAGGTGGTATTTTTCCGTGTACTCCGGTTTGCGCCCACCTCTGATTAACGATCGGCTCGATATGAGTGAAATAATCTTGAAAGGGCCGTTAAACCAAAACCAAACAAAAAGAAGAATTTGCTCCTTCTTTTGCTGGTAGACAGAGATTTCCCTAGTAGGAAAACAGAGACAGTGCCATGAAAACCAGGAACACAACCTTTTACACATCCTGAATGCTTTCCAATCAAGTGAGTCTTGTGAAAGGGGTTTTACTCTGACAGGAAAGAAGGAGCAAATGCTTCCTTTACGGAGAGACACAGATTTCCCAAATACGAGTAGACCCAGATTTCTGAAGCTGGCGCATAGGGACAATGTCATTGTAATCAAGAACACAACTTGTGATAATTCATGTACGGTTTCTGATTAGCTGAGACCTTCTATAAAAGATTCTGAATCATCACCGTCATTCCTGCGAAAATATTTTAGTTAATTTGCACCAATGTATTGATTTGCGGATTGGATGAGTGACTCTGCATAGAAATTTCGAACTGATTGGACCCCGTGCATATCTTTACTTTTTGCAAGCTGGTACTTGCATGTATTGGTTCCCAGTTCAAGATTTACAAAAGTTTGGGTTTAAGTATGCTTAAATTACGCGACGGGAACCAGACAAAAGTGGTGGTCGAAAGGTCTGGAGGTTTGGACTTTGGCCGTGATGAAACCGGTTCGAGTCGCCACAGTGCATATTTATTTATCTTTTGTTTTTGTTTTTTCTAACTAATTTTACTTTCCTTTTCTCTCTTTTTTCCCTCATGTCCTTTTTACTCTTTTGTACCTATCCTCCACATGTCTTTATTCCGGTCGCACTTGTTTCGTACAGACAGCACGGCGTCTCAAAGGACATCGGAGAGGCATCAGGGGACAGTTTCGCATTTGAGGGTGGACGTTTTTCAAAATATTATAGTAGTAGGGTCAATAATGGCATGGTTGCTCATAGAAAGTGTGATATTGGATATTTTTTGCCAATGTGGGCTTGTTTGCTGAGTATCTGTACTTTTATGAAATGGAATACGAAACTCTCACTCCAGCTGTCTGAATGCTGTGCAAGTTCAAGGTGCAGCGGCATATCTGAATTCACGAAGGTAGCTTTGGTACTAAAAAGTGGCTGTTTTTCAAAGGGGATAACTGGAAAAGTTTACCGGTTGTGGTATACTTTGTCTATTACTTTGCATGTGACTGAGTGTACATGACATTTCAACAGGTGTCAAGTACTGGTGGTTTGGAAGTAAATTCACAGGATCTATCAAAGTGAGGTGGAGCCATGCTTTTTGTATGTAAAAATTGTGGGTGGGGTAAGTGGAATAATGCTGTTGTCAGCCTATGCAAAAACAGACTTTATTTAGAGAAAACTGGGGTTTTAGGGGGTATACAATTTTTTTCTAATTTCTGCCCCAAGACATAGGTTGTGGGTACTCGTTAGAACCGCCTCAATGAGGTGGTTCTGAAAAGCACCCACAACATATGTTGCGGTATTAATAGGAAAAGAATCTTGGATTTTCATCAGAAACGTAGCCATTATTGGGATGTAAACAGGCACAGTGTCGCGCGGGTGTTATCGTGACGATTTTGATTCAAGGTCCAGCATTTAAGACTTCGTGTTTGCCTTCATATATACTGGATTCTGTTGAAAACTGGGTCAGGAATTAAAGGAAAGAATTTGCTCCAATGGAGCATATTCTTTCCTTTAAGAGAATCCACAGCTTTCCGAAATAGGCAAGCAGGGACAATGTCATGTTAATCAGGAACACAGCCTTTGATACTTCCTGTTTGATTTCCTATCAGCTGACCCTTCTTTGAAATGGATTTAATATTACAGGAAAGAATTTGCTGTGGTTCGAGCCTGGCTCGGGTCACATGTGAGACGCCAAATTCTGCAACGGAAGGTCAGGTGGTATTTTTCCGTGTACTCCGGTTTGCGCCCACCTCTGATTAACGATCGGCTCGATATGAGTGAAATAATCTTGAAAGGGCCGTTAAACCAAAACCAAACAAAAAGAAGAATTTGCTCCTTCTTTTGCTGGTAGACAGAGATTTCCCTAGTAGGAAAACAGAGACAGTGCCATGAAAACCAGGAACACAACCTTTTACACATCCTGAATGCTTTCCAATCAAGTGAGTCTTGTGAAAGGGGTTTTACTCTGACAGGAAAGAAGGAGCAAATGCTTCCTTTACGGAGAGACACAGATTTCCCAAATACGAGTAGACCCAGATTTCTGAAGCTGGCGCATAGGGACAATGTCATTGTAATCAAGAACACAACTTGTGATAATTCATGTACGGTTTCTGATTAGCTGAGACCTTCTATAAAAGATTCTGAATCATCACCGTCATTCCTGCGAAAATATTTTAGTTAATTTGCACCAATGTATTGATTTGCGGATTGGATGAGTGACTCCGCATAGAAATTTCGAACTGATTGGACCCCGTGCATATCTTTACTTTTTGCAAGCTGGTACTTGCATGTATTGGTTCCCAGTTCAAGATTTACAAAAGTTTGGGTTTAAGTATGCTTAAATTACGCGACGGGAACCAGACAAAAGTGGTGGTCGAAAGGTCTGGAGGTTTGGACTTTGGCCGTGATGAAACCGGTTCGAGTCGCCACAGTGCATATTTATTTATCTTTTGTTTTTTTTTTTCTAACTGATTTTACTTTCCTTTTCTCTCTTTTTTCCCTCATGTCCTTTTTACTATTTTGTACCTATCCTCCACATGTCTTTATTCCGGTCGCACTTGTTTCGTACAGACAGCACGCCGTCTCAAAGGACATCGGAGAGGCATCAGGGGACAGTTTCGCATTTGAGGGTGGACGTTTTTTAAAATATTATAGTAGTAGGGTCAATAATGGCATGGTTGCTCATAGAAAGTGTGATATTGGATATTTTTTGCCAATGTGGGCTTGTTTGCTGAGTATCTGTACTTTTATGAAATGGAATACGAAACTCTCACTCCAGCTGTCTGAATGCTGTGCAAGTTCAAGGTGCAGCGGCATATCTGAATTCACGAAGGTAGCTTTGGTACTAAAAAGTGGCTGTTTTTCAAAGGGGATAACTGGAAAAGTTTACCGGTTGTGGTATACTTTGTCTATTTCTTTGCATGTGACTGAGTGTACATGACATTTCAACAGGTGTCAAGTACTGGTGGTTTGGAAGTAAATTCACAGGATCTATCAAAGTGAGGTGGAGCCATGCTTTTTGTATGTAAAAATAGTGGGTAGGGTAAGTGGAATAATGCTGTTGTCAGCCTATGCAAAAACAGACTTTATTTAGAGAAAACTGGGGTTTTAGGGGGTATACAATATTTTTCTAATTTCTGCCCCAAGACATAGGTTGTGGGTACTCGTTAGAACCGCCTCAATGAGGTGGTTCTGAAAAGCACCCACAACATATGTTGCGGTATTAATAGGAAAAGAATCTTGGATTTTCATCAGAAACGTAGCCATTATTGGGATGTAAACAGGCACAGTGTCGCGCGGGTGTTATCGTGACGATTTTGATTCAAGGTCCAGCATTTAAGACTTCGTGTTTGCCTTCATATATACTGGATTCTGTTGAAAACTGGGTCAGGAATTAAAGGAAAGAATTTGCTCCAATGGAGCATATTCTTTCCTTTAAGAGAATCCACAGCTTTCCGAAATAGGCAAGCAGGGACAATGTCATGTTAATCAGGAACACAGCCTTTGATACTTCCTGTTTGATTTCCTATCAGCTGACCCTTCTTTGAAATGGATTTAATATTACAGGAAAGAATTTACTGTGGTTCGAGCCTGGCTCGGGTCACATGTGAGACGCCAAATTCTGCAACGGAAGGTCAGGTGGTATTTTTTCGTGTACTCCGTTTTGCGCCCACCTCTGATTAACGATCGGCTCGATATGAGTGAAATAATCTTGAAAGGGCCGTTAAACCAAAACCAAACAAAAAGAAGAATTTGCTCCTTCTTTTGCTGGTAGACAGAGATTTCCCTAGTAGGAAAACAGAGACAGTGCCATGAAAACCAGGAACACCACCTTTTACACATCATGAATGCTTTCCAATAAAGTGAGTCTTGTGAAAGGGGTTTTACTCTGACAGGAAAGAAGGAGCAAATGCTTCCTTTACGGAGAGACACAGATTTCCCAAATACGAGTAGACCCAGATTTCTGAAGCTGGCGCATAGGGACAATGTCATTGTAATCAAGAACACAACTTGTGATAATTCATGTACGGTTTCTGATTAGCTGAGACCTTCTATAAAAGATTCTGAATCATCACCGTCATTCCTGCGAAAATATTTTAGTTAATTTGCACCAATGTATTGATTAGCGGATTGGATGAGTGACTCCGCATAGAAATTTCGAACTGATTGGACCCCGTGCATATCTTTACTTTTTGCAAGCTGGTACTTGCATGTATTGGTTCCCAGTTCAAGATTTACAAAAGTTTGGGTTTAAGTATGCTTAAATTACGCGACGGGAACCAGACAAAAGTGGTGGTCGAAAGGTCTGGAGGTTTTGACTTTGGCGGTGATGAAACCGGTTCGAGTCGCCACAGTGCATATTTATTTATCTTTTGTTTTTTTTTTCTAACTAATTTTACTTTCCTTTTCTCTCTTTTTTCCCTCATGTCCTTTTTACTCTTTTGTACCTATCCTCCACATGTCTTTATTCCGGTCGCACTTGTTTCGTACAGCCAGCACGCCGTCTCAAAGGACATCGGAGAGGCATCAGGGGACAGTTTCGCATTTGAGGGTGGACGTTTTTTAAAATATTATAGTAGTAGGGTAAATAATGGCATGGTTGCTCATAGAAAGTGTGATATTGGATATTTTTTGCCAATGTGGGCTTGTTTGCTGAGTATCTGTACTTTTATGAAATGGAATACGAAACTCTCACTCCAGCTGTCTGAATGCTGTGCAAGTTCAAGGTGCAGTGGCATATCTGAATTCACGAAGGAAGCTTTGGTACTAAAAAGTGGCTGTTTTTCAAAGGGGATAACTGGAAAAGTTTACCGGTTGTGGTATACTTTGTCTATTTCTTTGCATGTGACTGAGTGTACATGACATTTCAACAGGTGTCAAGTACTGGTGGTTTGGAAGTAAATTCACAGGATCTATCAAAGTGAGGTGGAGCCATGCTTTTTGTATGTAAAAATAGTGGGTGGGGTAAGTGGAATAATGCTGTTGTCAGCCTATGCAAAAACAGACTTTATTTAGAGAAAACTGGGGTTTTAGGGGGTATACAATATTTTTCTAATTTCTGCCCCAAGACATAGGTTGTGGGTACTCGTTAGAACCGCCTCAATGAGGTGGTTCTGAAAAGCACCCACAACATATGTTGCGGTATTAATAGGAAAAGAATCTTGGATTTTCATCAGAAACGTAGCCATTACTGGGATGTAAACAGGCACAGTGTCGCGCGGGTGTTATCGTGACGATTTTGATTCAAGGTCCAGCATTTAAGACTTCGTGTTTGCCTTCATATATACTGGATTCTGTTGAAAACTGGGTCAGGAATTAAAGGAAAGAATTTGCTCCAATGGAGCATATTCTTTCCTTTAAGAGAATCCACAGCTTTCCGAAATAGGCAAGCAGGGACGATGTCATGTTAATCAGGAACACAGCCTTTGATACTTCCTGTTTGATTTCCTATCAGCTGACCCTTCTGTGAAAAGGATTTAATATTACAGGAAAGAATTTGCTGTGGTTCGAGCCTGGCTCGGGTCACATGTGAGACGCTAAATTCTGCAACGGAAGGTCAGGTGGTATTTTTTCGTGTACTCCGGTTTGCGCCCACCTCTGATTAACGATCGGCTCGATATGAGTGAAATAATCTTGAAAGGGCCGTTAAACCAAAACCAAACAAAAAGAAGAATTTGCTCCTTCTTTTGCTGGTAGACAGAGATTTCCCTAGTAGGAAAACAGAGACAGTGCCATGTAAACCAGGAACACCACCTTTTACACATCCTGAATGCTTTCAAATAAAGTGAGTCTTGTGAAAGGGGTTTTACTCTTACAGGAAAGAAGGAGAAAATGCTTCCTTTACGGATAGACAGAGATTTCCCAAATACGAGTAGACCCTGATTTCTGAAGCTGGCGCATAGGGACAATGTCATTGTAATCAGGAACACAACTTGTGATAATTCATGTACGGTTTCTGATTAGCTGAGACCTTCTATAAAAGATTCTGAATCATCACCGTCATTCCTGCGAAAATATTTTAGTTAATTTGCACCAATGTATTGATTAGCGGATTGGATGAGTGACTCCGCATAGAAATTTCGAACTGATTGGACCCCGTGCATATCTTTACTTTTTGAAAGCTAGTACTTGCATGTATTGGTTCCCAGTTCAAGATTTACAAAAGTTTGGGTTTAAGTATGCTTAAATTACGCGACGGGAACCAGACAAAAGTGGTGGTCGAAAGGTCTGGAGGTTTGGACTTTGGCCGTGATGAACCCGGTTCGAATCCCCACAGTGCATCTTGATTTATCTTTTTTTATTTTCTAACTAGTTTTACTTTCCTTTTCTCTCTTTTTTCCCTCATGTCCTTTTTACTTGTTTGTACCTATCCTCCACATGTCTTTATTCCGGTCGCACTTGTTTCGTACAGACAGCACGCCGTCTCAAAGGACATCGGAGAGGCATCAGGGGACAGTTTCGCATTTGAGGGTGGACGTTTTGTTTTAAATATTATAGTAGTAGGGTCAATAATGGCATGGTTGCTCATAGAAAGTGTGATATTGGATATTTTTTGCCAATGTGGGCTTGTTTGCTGAGTATCTGTACTTTTATGAAATGGAATACGAAACTCTCACTCCAGCTGTCTGAATGCTGTGCAAGTTCAAGGTGCAGTGGCATATCTGAATTCACGAAGGAAGCTTTGGTACTAAAAAGTGGCTGTTTTTCAAAGGGGATAACTGGAAAAGTTTACCGGTTGTGGTATACTTTGTCTATTTCTTTGCATGTGACTGAGTGTACATGACATTTCAACAGGTGTCAAGTACTGGTGGTTTGGAAGTAAATTCACAGGATCTATCAAAGTGAGGTGGAGCCATGCTTTTTGTATGTAAAAATAGTGGGTGGGGTAAGTGGAATAATGCTGTTGTCAGCCTATGCAAAAACAGACTTTATTTAGAGAAAACTGGGGTTTTAGGGGGTATACAATATTTTTCTAATTTCTGCCCCAAGACATAGGTTGTGGGTACTCGTTAGAACCGCCTCAATGAGGTGGTTCTGAAAAGCACCCACAACATATGTTGCGGTATTAATAGGAAAAGAATCTTGGATTTTCATCAGAAACGTAGCCATTACTGGGATGTAAACAGGCACAGTGTCGCGCGGGTGTTATCGTGACGATTTTGATTCAAGGTCCAGCATTTAAGACTTCGTGTTTGCCTTCATATATACTGGATTCTGTTGAAAACTGGGTCAGGAATTAAAGGAAAGAATTTGCTCCAATGGAGCATATTCTTTCCTTTAAGAGAATCCACAGCTTTCCGAAATAGGCAAGCAGGGACGATGTCATGTTAATCAGGAACACAGCCTTTGATACTTCCTGTTTGATTTCCTATCAGCTGACCCTTCTGTGAAAAGGATTTAATATTACAGGAAAGAATTTGCTGTGGTTCGAGCCTGGCTCGGGTCACATGTGAGACGCCAAATTCTGCAACGGAAGGTCAGGTGGTATTTTTTCGTGTACTCCGGTTTGCGCCCACCTCTGATTAACGATCGGCTCGATATGAGTGAAATAATCTTGAAAGGGCCGTTAAACCAAAACCAAACAAAAAGAAGAATTTGCTCCTTCTTTTGCTGGTAGACAGAGATTTCCCTAGTAGGAAAACAGAGACAGTGCCATGTAAACCAGGAACACCACCTTTTACACATCCTGAATGCTTTCCAATAAAGTGAGTCTTGTGAAAGGGGTTTTACTCTTACAGGAAAGAAGGAGAAAATGCTTCCTTTACGGATAGACAGAGATTTCCCAAATACGAGTAGACCCTGATTTCTGAAGCTGGCGCATAGGGACAATGTCATTGTAATCAGGAACACAACTTGTGATAATTCATGTACGGTTTCTGATTAGCTGAGACCTTCTATAAAAGATTCTGAATCATCACCGTCATTCCTGCGAAAATATTTTAGTTAATTTGCACCAATGTATTGATTAGCGGATTGGATGAGTGACTCCGCATAGAAATTTCGAACTGATTGGACCCCGTGCATATCTTTACTTTTTGAAAGCTAGTACTTGCATGTATTGGTTCCCAGTTCAAGATTTACAAAAGTTTGGGTTTAAGTATGCTTAAATTACGCGACGGGAACCAGACAAAAGTGGTGGTCGAAAGGTCTGGAGGTTTGGACTTTGGCCGTGATGAACCCGGTTCGAATCCCCACAGTGCATCTTGATTTATCTTTTTTTATTTTCTAACTAGTTTTACTTTCCTTTTCTCTCTTTTTTCCCTCATGTCCTTTTTACTTGTTTGTACCTATCCTCCACATGTCTTTATTCCGGTCGCACTTGTTTCGTACAGACAGCACGCCGTCTCAAAGGACATCGGAGAGGCATCAGGGGACAGTTTCGCATTTGAGGGTGGACGTTTTGTTTTAAATATTATAGTAGTAGGGTCAATAATGGCATGGTTGCTCATAGAAAGTGTGATATTGGATATTTTTTGCCAATGTGGGCTTGTTTGCTGAGTATCTGTACTTTTATGAAATGGAATACGAAACTCTCACTCCAGCTGTCTGAATGCTGTGCAAGTTCAAGGTGCAGCGGCATATCTGAATTCACGAAGGTAGCTTTGGTACTAAAAAGTGGCTGTTTTTCAAAGGGGATAACTGGAAAAGTTTACCGGTTGTGGTATACTTTGTCTATTTCTTTGCATGTGACTGAGTGTACATGACATTTCAACAGGTGTCAAGTACTGGTGGTTTGGAAGTAAATTCACAGGATCTATCAAAGTGAGGTGGAGCCATGCTTTTTGTATGTAAAAATAGTGGGTGGGGTAAGTGGAATAATGCTGTTGTCAGCCTATGCAAAAACAGACTTTATTTAGAGAAAACTGGGGTTTTAGGGGGTATACAATATTTTTCTAATTTCTGCCCCAAGACATAGGTTGTGGGTACTCGTTAGAACCGCCTCAATGAGGTGGTTCTGAAAAGCACCCACAACATATGTTGCGGTATTAATAGGAAAAGAATCTTGGATTTTCATCAGAAACGTAGCCATTATTGGGATGTAAACAGGCACAGTGTCGCGCGGGTGTTATCGTGACGATTTTGATTCAAGGTCCAGCATTTAAGACTTCGTGTTTGCCTTCATATATACTGGATTCTGTTGAAAACTGGGTCAGGAATTAAATGAAAGAATTTGCTCCAATGGAGCATATTCTTTCCTTTAAGAGAATCCACAGCTTTCTGAAATAGGCAAGCAGGGACAATGTCATGTTAATCAGGAGCACAGCCTTTGATACTTCCTGTTTGATTTCCTATCAGCTGACCCTTCTTTGAAATGGATTTAATATTACAGGAAAGAATTTGCTGTGGTTCGAGCCTGGCTCGGGTCACATGTGAGACGCCAAATTCTGCAACGGAAGGTCAGGTGGTATTTTTCCGTGTACTCCGGTTTGCGCCCACCTCTGATTAACGATCGGCTCGATATGAGTGAAATAATCTTGAAAGGGCCGTTAAACCAAAACCAAACAAAAAGAAGAATTTGCTCCTTCTTTTGCTGGTAGACAGAGATTTCCCTAGTAGGAAAACAGAGACAGTGCCATGTAAACCAGGAACACCACCTTTTACACATCCTGAATGCTTTCCAATCAAGTGAGTCTTGTGAAAGGGGTTTTACTCTTACAGGAAAGAAGGAGCAAATGCTTCCTTTACGGATAGACAGAGATTTCCCAAATACGAGTAGACCCAGATTTCTGAAGCTGGCGCATAGGGACAATGTCATTGTAATCAGGAACACAACTTGTGATAATTCATGTACGGTTTCTGATTAGCTGAGACCTTCTATAAAAGATTCTGAATCATCACCGTCATTCCTGCGAAAATATTTTAGTTAATTTGCACCAATGTATTGATTAGCGGATTGGATGAGTGACTCCGCATAGAAATTTCGAACTGATTGGACCCCGTGCATATCTTTACTTTTTGAAAGCTAGTACTTGCATGCATTGGTTCCCAGTTCAAGATTTACAAAAGTTTGGGTTTAAGTATGCTTAAATTACGCGACGGGAACCAGACAAAAGTGGTGGTCGAAAGGTCTGGAGGTTTGGACTTTGGCGGTGATGAACCCGGTTCGAATCTCCACAGTGCATCTTGATTTATCTTTTTTTATTTTCTAACTAGTTTTACTTTCCTTTTCTCTCTTTTTTCCCTCATGTCCTTTTTACTTGTTTGTACCTATCCTCCACATGTCTTTATTCCGGTCGCACTTGTTTCGTACAGACAGCACGCCGTCTCAAAGGACATCGGAGAGGCATCAGGGGACAGTTTCGCATTTGAGGGTGGACGTTTTTTAAAATATTATAGTAGTAGGGTAAATAATGGCATGGTTGCTCATAGAAAGTGTGATATTGGATATTTTTTGCCAATGTGGGCTTGTTTGCTGAGTATCTGTACTTTTATGAAATGGAATACGAAACTCTCACTCCAGCTGTCTGAATGCTGTGCAAGTTCAAGGTGCAGCGGCATATCTGAATTCACGAAGGTAGCTTTGGTACTAAAAAGTGGCTGTTTTTCAAAGGGGATAACTGGAAAAGTTTACCGGTTGTGGTATACTTTGTCTATTTCTTTGCATGTGACTGAGTGTACATGACATTTCAACAGGTGTCAAGTACTGGTGGTTTGGAAGTAAATTCACAGGATCTATCAAAGTGAGGTGGAGCCATGCTTTTTGTATGTAAAAATAGTGGGTGGGGTAAGTGGAATAATGCTGTTGTCAGCCTATGCAAAAACAGACTTTATTTAGAGAAAACTGGGGTTTTAGGGGGTATACAATATTTTTCTAATTTCTGCCCCAAGACATAGGTTGTGGGTACTCGTTAGAACCGCCTCAATGAGGTGGTTCTGAAAAGCACCCACAACATATGTTGCGGTATTAATAGGAAAAGAATCTTGGATTTTCATCAGAAACGTAGCCATTATTGGGATGTAAACAGGCACAGTGTCGCGCGGGTGTTATCGTGACGATTTTGATTCAAGGTCCAGCATTTAAGACTTCGTGTTTGCCTTCATATATACTGGATTCTGTTGAAAACTGGGTCAGGAATTAAAGGAAAGAATTTGCTCCAATGGAGCATACTCTTTCCTTTAAGAGAATCCACAGCTTTCTGAAATAGGCAAGCAGGGACAATGTCATGTTAATCAGGAACACAGCCTTTGATACTTCCTGTTTGATTTCCTATCAGCTGACCCTTCTTTGAAATGGATTTAATATTACAGGAAAGAATTTGCTGTGGTTCGAGCCTGGCTCGGGTCACATGTGAGACGCCAAATTCTGCAACGGAAGGTCAGGTGGTATTTTTCCGTGTACTCCGGTTTGCGCCCACCTCTGATTAACGATCGGCTCGATATGAGTGAAATAATCTTGAAAGGGCCGTTAAACCAAAACCAAACAAAAAGAAGAATTTGCTCCTTCTTTTGCTGGTAGACAGAGATTTCCCTAGTAGGAAAACAGAGACAGTGCCATGTAAACCAGGAACACCACCTTTTACACATCCTGAATGCTTTCCAATCAAGTGAGTCTTGTGAAAGGGGTTTTACTCTTACAGGAAAGAAGGAGCAAATGCTTCCTTTACGGATAGACAGAGATTTCCCAAATACGAGTAGACCCAGATTTCTGAAGCTGGCGCATAGGGACAATGTCATTGTAATCAGGAACACAACTTGTGATAATTCATGTACGGTTTCTGATTAGCTGAGACCTTCTATAAAAGATTCTGAATCATCACCGTCATTCCTGCGAAAATATTTTAGTTAATTTGCACCAATGTATTGATTAGCGGATTGGATGAGTGACTCCGCATAGAAATTTCGAACTGATTGGACCCCGTGCATATCTTTACTTTTTGAAAGCTAGTACTTGCATGTATTGGTTCCCAGTTCAAGATTTACAAAAGTTTGGGTTTAAGTATGCTTAAATTACGCGACGGGAACCAGACAAAAGTGGTGGTCGAAAGGTCTGGAGGTTTGGACTTTGGCGGTGATGAACCCGGTTCGAATCCCCACAGTGCATCTTGATTTATATTTTTTTATTTTCTATCTAGTTTTACTTTCCTTTTCTCTCTTTTTTCCCTCATGTCCTTTTTACTTGTTTGTACCTATCCTCCACATGTCTTTATTCCGGTCGCACTTGTTTCGTACAGACAGCACGCCGTCTCAAAGGACATCGGAGAGACATCAGGGGACAGTTTCGCATTTGAGGGTGGACGTTTTGTTTTAAATATTATAGTAGTAGGGTCAATAATGGCATGGTTGCTCATAGAAAGTGTGATATTGGATATTTTTTGCCAATGTGGGCTTGTTTGCTGAGTATCTGTACTTTTATGAAATGGAATACGAAACTCTCACTCCAGCTGTCTGAATGCTGTGCAAGTTCAAGGTGCATCGGCATATCTGAATTCACGAAGGTAGCTTTGGTACTAAAAAGTGGCTGTTTTTCAAAGGGGATAACTGGAAAAGTTTACCGGTTGTGGTATACTTTGTCTATTTCTTTGCATGTGACTGAGTGTACATGACATTTCAACAGGTGTCAAGTACTGGTGGTTTGGAAGTAAATTCACAGGATCTATCAAAGTGAGGTGGAGCCATGCTTTTTGTATGTAAAAATAGTGGGTGGGGTAAGTGGAATAATGCTGTTGTCAGCCTATGCAAAAACAGACTTTATTTAGAGAAAACTGGGGTTTTAGGGGGTATACAATATTTTTCTAATTTCTGCCCCAAGACATAGGTTGTCGGTACTCGTTAGAACCGCCTCAATGAGGTAGTTCTGAAAAGCACCCACAACATATGTTGCGGTATTAATAGGAAAAGAATCTTGGATTTTCATCAGAAACGTAGCCATTATTGGGATGTAAACAGGCACAGTGTCGCGCGGGTGTTATCGTGACGATTTTGATTCAAGGTCCAGCATTTAAGACTTCGTGTTTGCCTTCATATATACTGGATTCTGTTGAAAACTGGGTCAGGAATTAAAGGAAAGAATTTGCTCCAATGGAGCATATTCTTTCCTTTAAGAGAATCCACAGCTTTCCGAAATAGGCAAGCAGGGACAATGTCATGTTAATCAGGAACACAGCCTTTGATACTTCCTGTTTGATTTCCTATCAGCTGACCATTCTTTGAAATGGATTTAATATTACAGGAAAGAATTTGCTGTGGTTCGAGCCTGGCTCGGGTCACATGTGAGACGCCAAATTCTGCAACGGAAGGTCAGGTGGTATTTGTCCGTGTACTCCGGTTTGCGCCCACCTCTGATTAACGATCGGCTCGATATGAGTGAAATAATCTTGAAAGGGCCGTTAAACCAAAACCAAACAAAAAGAAGAATTTGCTCCTTCTTTTGCTGGTAGACAGAGATTTCCCTAGTAGGAAAACAGAGACAGTGCCATGTAAACCAGGAACACCACCTTTTACACATCCTGAATGCTTTCCAATCAAGTGAGTCTTGTGAAAGGGGTTTTACTCTTACAGGAAAGAAGGAGCAAATGCTTCATTTACGGATAGACAGAGATTTCCCAAATACGAGTAGACCCAGATTTCTGAAGCTGGCGCATAGGGACAATGTCATTGTAATCAGGAACACAACTTGTGATAATTCATGTACGGTTTCTGATTAGCTGAGACCTTCTATAAAAGATTCTGAATCATCACCGTCATTCCTGCGAAAATATTTTAGTTAATTTGCACCAATGTATTGATTAGCGGATTGGATGAGTGACTCCGCATAGAAATTTCGAACTGATTGGACCCCGTACATATCTTTACTTTTTGAAAGCTAGTACTTGCATGTATTGGTTCCCAGTTCAAGATTTACAAAAGTTTGGGTTTAAGTATGCTTAAATTACGAGACGGGAACCAGACAAAAGTGGTGGTCGAAAGGTCTGGAGGTTTGGACTTTGGCCGTGATGAACCCGGTTCGAATCCCCACAGTGCATCTTGATTTATCTTTTTTTTATTTTCTAACTAGTTTTACTTTCCTTTTCTCTCTTTTTTCCCTCATGTCCTTTTTACTTGTTTGTACCTATCCTCCACATGTCTTTATTCCGGTCGCACTTGTTTCGTACAGACAGCACGCCGTCTCAAAGGACATCGGAGAGGCATCAGGGGACAGTTTCGCATTTGTGGGTGGACGTTTTGTTTTAAATATTATAGTAGTAGGGTCAATAATGGCATGGTTGCTCATAGAAAGTGTGATATTGGATATTTTTTGCCAATGTGGGCTTGTTTGCTGAGTATCTGTACTTTTATGAAATGGAATACGAAACTCTCACTCCAGCTGTCTGAATGCTGTGCAAGTTCAAGGTGCAGCGGCATATCTGAATTCACGAAGGTAGCTTTGGTACTAAAAAGTGGCTGTTTTTCAAAGGGGATAACTGGAAAAGTTTACCAGTCGTGGTATACATTGTCTATTTCTTTGCATGTGACTGAGTGTACATGACATTTCAACAGGTGTCAAGTACTGGTGGTTTGGAAGTAAATTCACAGGATCTATCAAAGTGAGGTGGAGCCATGCTTTTTGTATGTAAAAATAGTGGGTGGGGTAAGTGGAATAATGCTGTTGTCAGCCTATGCAAAAACAGACTTTATTTAGAGAAAACTGGGGTTTTAGGGGGTATACAATATTTTTCTAATTTCTGCCCCAAGACATAGGTTGTGGGTACTCGTTAGAACCGCCTCAATGAGGTGGTTCTGAAAAGCACCCACAACATATGTTGCGGTATTAATAGGAAAAGAATCTTGGATTTTCATCAGAAACGTAGCCATTATTGGGATGTAAACAGGCACAGTGTCGCGCGGGTGTTATCGTGACGATTTTGATTCAAGGTCCAGCATTTAAGACTTCGTGTTTGCCTTCATATATACTGGATTCTGTTGAAAACTGGGTCAGGAATTAAAGAAAAGAATTTGCTCCAATGGAGCATATTCTTTCCTTTAAGAGAATCCACAGCTTTCTGAAATAGGCAAGCAGGGACAATGTCATGTTAATCAGGAACACAGCCTTTGATACTTCCTGTTTGATTTCCTATCAGCTGACACTTCTTTGAAATGGATTTAATATTACAGGAAAGAATTTGCTGTGGTTCGAGCCTGGCTCGGGTCACATGTGAGACGCCAAATTCTGCAACGGAAGGTCAGGTGGTATTTTTCCGTGTACTCCGGTTTGCGCCCACCTCTGATTAACGATCGGCTCGATATGAGTGAAATAATCTTGAAAGGGCCGTTAAACCAAAACCAAACAAAAAGAAGAATTTGCTCCTTCTTTTGCTGGTAGACAGAGATTTCCCTAGTAGGAAAACAGAGACAGTGCCATGTAAACCAGGAACACCACCTTTTACACATCCTGAATGCTTTCCAATCAAGTGAGTCTTGTGAAAGGGGTTTTACTCTTACAGGAAAGAAGGAGCAAATGCTTCCTTTACGGATAGACAGAGATTTCCCAAATACGAGTAGACCCAGATTTCTGAAGCTGGCGCATAGGGACAATGTCATTGTAATCAGGAACACAACTTGTGATAATTCATGTACGGTTTCTGATTAGCTGAGACCTTCTATAAAAGATTCTGAATCAGCACCGTCATTCCTGCGAAAATATTTTAGTTAATTTGCACCAATGTATTGATTAGCGGATTGGATGAGTGACTCCGCATAGAAATTTCGAACTGATTGGACCCCGTGCATATCTTTACTTTTTGAAAGCTAGTACTTGCATGTATTGGTTCCCAGTTCAAGATTTACAAAAGTTTGGGTTTAAGTATGCTTAAATTACGCGACGGGAACCAGACAAAAGTGGTGGTCGAAAGGTCTGGAGGTTTGGACTTTGGCCGTGATGAACCCGGTTCGAATCCCCACAGTGCATCTTGATTTATATTTTTTTATTTTCTAACTAGTTTTACTTTCCTTTTCTCTCTTTTTTCCCTCATATCCTTTTTACTGTTTTGTACCTATCCTCCACATGTCTTTATTCCGGTCGCACTTGTTTCGTACAGACAGCACGCCGTCTCAAAGGACATCGGAGAGGCATCAGGGGACAGTTTCGCATTTGAGGGTGGACGTTTTTTTTTTAAATATTATAGTAGTAGGGTCAATAATGGCATGGTTGCTCATAGAAAGTGTGATATTGGATATTTTTTGCCAATGTGGGCTTGTTTGCTGAGTATCTGTACTTTTATGAAATGGAATACGAAACTCTCACTCCAGCTGTCTGAATGCTGTGCAAGTTCAAGGTGCAGCGGCATTTCTGAATTCACGAAGGTAGCTTTGGTACTAAAAAGTGGCTGTTTTTCAAAGGGGATAACTGGAAAAGTTTACCGGTTGTGGTATACTTTGTCTATTTCTTTGCATGTGACTGAGTGTACATGACATTTCAACAGGTGTCAAGTACTGGTGGTTTGGAAGTAAATTCACAGGATCTATCAAAGTGAGGTGGAGCCATGCTTTTTGTATGTAAAAATAGTGGGTGGGGTAAGTGGAATAATGCTGTTGTCAGCCTATGCAAAAACAGACTTTATTTAGAGAAAACTGGGGTTTTAGGGGGTATACAATATTTTTCTAATTTCTGCCCCAAGACATAGGTTGTGGGTACTCGTTAGAACCGCCTCAATGAGGTGGTTCTGAAAAGCACCCACAACATATGTTGCGGTATTAATAGGAAAAGAATCTTGGATTTTCATCAGAAACGTAGCCATTATTGGGATGTAAACAGGCACAGTGTCGCGCGGGTGTTATCGTGACGATTTTGATTCAAGGTCCAGCATTTAAGACTTCGTGTTTGCCTTCATATATACTGGATTCTGTTGAAAACTGGGTCAGGAATTAAAGGAAAGAATTTGCTCCAATGGAGCATATTCTTTCCTTTAAGAGAATCCACAGCTTTCTGAAATAGGCAAGCAGGGACAATGTCATGTTAATCAGGAACACAGCCTTTGATACTTCCTGTTTGATTTCCTATCAGCTGACCCTTCTTTGAAATGGATTTAATATTACAGGAAAGAATTTGCTGTGGTTCGAGCCTGGCTCGGGTCACATGTGAGACGCCAAATTCTGCAACGGAAGGTCAGGTGGTATTTTTCCGTGTACTCCGGTTTGCGCCCACCTCTGATTAACGATCGGCTCGATATGAGTGAAATAATCTTGAAAGGGCCGTTAAACCAAAACCAAACAAAAAGAAGAATTTGCTCCTTCTTTTGCTGGTAGACAGAGATTTCCCTAGTAGGAAAACAGAGACAGTGCCATGTAAACCAGGAACACCACCTTTTACACATCCTGAATGCTTTCCAATCAAGTGAGTCTTGTGAAAGGGGTTTTACTCTTACAGGAAAGAAGGAGCAAATGCTTCATTTACGGATAGACAGAGATTTCCCAAATACGAGTAGACCCAGATTTCTGAAGCTGGCGCATAGGGACAATGTCATTGTAATCAGGAACACAACTTGTGATAATTCATGTACGGTTTCTGATTAGCTGAGACCTTCTATAAAAGATTCTGAATCATCACCGTCATTCCTGCGAAAATATTTTAGTTAATTTGCACCAATGTATTGATTAGCGGATTGGATGAGTGACTCCGCATAGAAATTTCGAACTGATTGGACCCCGTGCATATCTTTACTTTTTGAAAGCTAGTACTTGCATGTATTGGTTCCCAGTTCAAGATTTACAAAAGTTTGGGTTTAAGTATGCTTAAATTACGCGACGGGAACCAGACAAAAGTGGTGGTCGAAAGGTCTGGAGGTTTGGACTTTGGCGGTGATGAACCCGGTTCGAATCCCCACAGTGCATCTTGATTTATCTTTTTTTATTTTCTAACTAGTTTTACTTTCCTTTTCTCTCTTTTTTCCCTCATGTCCTTTTTACTTGTTTGTACCTATCCTCCACATGTCTTTATTCCGGTCGCACTTGTTTCGTACAGACAGCACGCCGTCTCAAAGGACATCGGAGAGGCATCAGGGGACAGTTTCGCATTTGAGGGTGGACGTTTTGTTTTAAATATTATAGTAGTAGGGTCAATAATGGCATGGTTGCTCATAGAAAGTGTGATATTGGATATTTTTTGCCATTGTGGGCTTGTTTGCTGAGTATCTGTACTTTTATGAAATGGAATACGAAACTCTCACTCCAGCTGTCTGAATGCTGTGCAAATTCAAGGTGCAGCGGCATATCTGAATTCACGAAGGTAGCTTTGGTATTAAAAAGTGGCTGTTTTTCAAAGGGGATAACTGGAAAAGTTTACCGGTTGTGGTATACTTTGTCTATTTCTTTGCATGTGACTGAGTGTACATGACATTTCAACAGGTGTCAAGTACTGGTGGTTTGGAAGTAAATTCACAGGATCTATCAAAGTGAGGTGGAGCCATGCTTTTTGTATGTAAAAATAGTGGGTGGGGTAAGTGGAATAATGCTGTTGTCAGCCTATGCAAAAACAGACTTTATTTAGAGAAAACTGGGGTTTTAGGGGGTATACAATATTTTTCTAATTTCTGCCCCAAGACATAGGTTGTGGGTACTCGTTAGAACCGCCTCAATGAGGTGGTTCTGAAAAGCACCCACAACATATGTTGCGGTATTAATAGGAAAAGAATCTTGGATTTTCATCAGAAGCGTAGCCATTATTGGGATGTAAACAGGCACAGTGTCGCGCGGGTGTTATCGTGACGATTTTGATTCAAGGTCCAGCATTTAAGACTTCGTGTTTGCCTTCATATATACTGGATTCTGTTGAAAACTGGGTCAGGAATTAAAGAAAAGAATTTGCTCCAATGGAGCATATTCTTTCCTTTAAGAGAATCCACAGCTTTCTGAAATAGGCAAGCAGGGACAATGTCATGTTAATCAGGAACACAGCCTTTGATACTTCCTGTTTGATTTCCTATCAGCTGACCCTTCTTTGAAATGGATTTAATATTACAGGAAAGAATTTGCTGTGGTTCGAGCCTGGCTCGGGTCACATGTGAGACGCCAAATTCTGCAACGGAAGGTCAGGTGGTATTTTTCCGTGTACTCCGGTTTGCGCCCACCTCTGATTAACGATCGGCTCGATATGAGTGAAATAATCTTGAAAGGGCCGTTAAACCAAAACCAAACAAAAAGAAGAATTTGCTCCTTCTTTTGCTGGTAGACAGAGATTTCCCTAGTAGGAAAACAGAGACAGTGCCATGTAAACCAGGAACACCACCTTTTACACATCCTGAATGCTTTCCAATCAAGTGAGTCTTGTGAAAGGGGTTTTACTCTTACAGGAAAGAAGGAGCAAATGCTTCCTTTTCGGATAGACAGAGATTTCCCAAATACGAGTAGACCCAGATTTCTGAAGCTGGCGCATAGGGACAATGTCATTGTAATCAGGAACACAACTTGTGATAATTCATGTACGGTTTCTGATTAGCTGAGACCTTCTATAAAAGATTCTGAATCAGCACCGTCATTCCTGCGAAAATATTTTAGTTAATTTGCACTAATGTATTGATTAGCGGATTGGATGAGTGACTCCGCATAGAAATTTCGAACTGATTGGACCCCGTGCATATCTTTACTTTTTGAAAGCTAGTACTTGCATGTATTGGTTCCCAGTTCAAGATTTACAAAAGTTTGGGTTTAAGTATGCTTAAATTACGCGACGGAAACCAGACAAAAGTGGTGGTCGAAAGGTCTGGAGGTTTGGACTTTGGCCGTGATGAACCCGGTTCGAAACCCCACAGTGCATCTTGATTTATATTTTTTTATTTTCTAACTAGTTTTACTTTCCTTTTCTCTCTTTTTTCCCTCATGTCCTTTTTACTGTTTTGTACCTATCCTCCACATGTCTTTATTCCGGTCGCACTTGTTTCGTACAGACAGCACGCCGTCTCAAAGGACATCGGAGAGGCATCAGGGGACAGTTTCGCATTTGAGGGTGGACGTTTTTATTAAAATATTATAGTAGTAGGGTCAATAATGGCATGGTTGCTCATAGAAAGTGTGATATTGGATATTTTTGCCAATGTGGGCTTGTTTGCTGAGTATCTGTACTTTTATGAAATGGAATACGAAACTCTCACTCCAGCTGTCTGAATGCTGTGCAAGTTCAAGGTGCAGCGGCATATCTGAATTCAAGAAGATAGCTTTGGTACTAAAAGGTGGCTGTTTTTCAAAGGGGATAACTGGAAAAGTTCACCGGTAGTGGTATACTTTGTCTATTTCTTTGCATGTGACTGAGTGTACATGACATTTCAACAGGTGTCAAGTACTGGTGGTTTGCGAGTAAATTCACAGGATCTATCAAAGTGAGGTTGAGCCATGCTTTTTGTATGTAAAAATAGTGGGTGGGGTAAGTGGAATAATGATGTTGTCAGCCTATGCAAAAACAGACGTGTTTCTTTGGTATTCTGTTTTGATTTTGTGCATGTATTGAGCACTTTGAAACCAGATCAGAAGTTATCGCTTCCTCCAGGAGTTGTCGATAACGATTCAAAACGTAAGTGTAGCGTGGACAAAAAGTGTTACGAATAACTGGATGCCAGAACAAAGATCGGGAATCGATACAATTAACTTACTCCATCCATCACAGACACCAAAGAGAAAGAAACACAAACATGAAGCGACCAGACCATAATGGAAACCTAAACAAAGGAAGGCCATAAGGACAGTCACTTTCCCACAAAATGGCCATATGGCCATCCAAAATCAAAAGACACAAGTGATACACACAGTAAGTAACAAACAACAACACAAACCACTGCTTCAGCTAAAGTGCACGACCCGCCGGATGCTTTTAGCTTTATTAGTGTTACCATATATGGGTATGGCGGCCATTTTGGTCATGTGGTCTGGACCTAAAACGGTTCACCCAATAAATGCGCCTTATCGCAAGGAGCAAAAATATATCTTATACTTTAGTACTGTATTCTGAATCGTTTGCAGGATAAAATGCATTCTTACTTTTCCAATACAAAAGCATATGTGTCAAAGTTTGACCTAGGCACAAAGAATGTCAAGGTCAACCCAGGGTCACCATTTTAGCACGTTATGATGGGCCTACATCCCAGATGCTATTTATCAAGTTTCGTGGAAATCTGCCCAGTGGTTCCGGAGAAGACTATTTTTGAAGGGTTTTTACAATATATGGCTTAGCGGCCATTTTGGTCACGTGACCTGGACCCCATGAGGAAATTTTGTTTTTACCTATCCCATAGAGGCTCCATATGAACTTTGACTTCAATCGGCCCAAAGGTTTCCGAGGAGAAGCAGTTCGAAATGTTCACATTTTTCGCCTCGGCGAGGCTTTACTAAATGGAATGTAATATTTGGCAAGTTCATTGGTTAGATCACATTAAAATCTGTCAGTATGCCAAAAATTATTTAAATATTCCAATCGGTTAAGTCACTATCACCAATTTTCACAAACGGGTTACGGACGGACAGACAGACAGACTGAGAGAACGACCCGGTGATTTTAGGACACTCTTAGAAAATCAACTGACTTCAGTCGGTCGCCTTTTCTGCGGGTCGTGCAATAAACCGTCACACAAGAACCGCCTTGGAGCAGTCAGTGGAAAGATTTCCACTGGGGGGCTTAAATCGATTTTACTTGGCCACAATCCTCGCCCTTACTTCCGTCGCGATTTAGACAAATAATTTGTTCAGTCCGCATGAAAAGTAGAAGTAAAACAAAGATCAGGAATTGATACAATTAACTTACTCCACCCATAAAAGACACCAAAGGGAAAGAAATACAAACATTAAGCGACCAGACCATAATGGAAAATCTAAACAAAGGAAGGCCATAAGGACAGTTACTTTCCCACAAAATGGCCATATGGCCATCCAAAACCAAAAGACACAAGTGATACACACAGTAAGTTACAAACAACAACATAAATAAATCGCGACAGAAGAGCCGCCTTGGAACGGTCAGTGGAAGATTTCCACTGGGGGGCTTAAATCGATTTTACGTGGCCACAATCCTCGCCCTTACTTTCGTCGCGATTTAGACAAATAATTTGTTCAGTCCGCATGAAGGCCTCCTAACTCATCAGTGCAACATCTCCGTGAACACAAATAATCAAAGAATCACAGAGGTGAGACAACGGTGAGGAATCGACAGCAAGAAACCAGTGAAATGCTGGAGCAAAAGAAAACCAACAGTTAGACTCCGATGGGCCCGACCGGAGACAGAGTCTCCGTTCCTGTTCCAGTATCTCTTTGAGGATTGATATGCATGCTGTGAACAGTTGTGGGTATACCGGATTCAACAAAAAACAATTGTCAAAAGTATGGTTGAATATGCGAAAGAATGACACCACGAAAACATGCCTATATAATTTTGACCCCCTTGAACCACACTTTTATATAGTAAAACTGGGGTTTACAGGGGTAAACATTATTTTGCTTATTTCTGCTTTAAAATATAAATTGTGGAATTCGTTAGAATCGCCTCAATGAGGCGGTTCTAACGAGTACCCACAATCTATATTTTGAGCAAAAATAAGCAAAAATCATAATTTTTTATCATAAAATTTTCATTTTTTCGGCGGTAAAGATTTCAATGTATTTGTATAGGCGTGTTTTCGTAATGGGGTCGTTCAAAAAGATTTTGACAGCAATTACGCATTAATATCCTATGGTGGTGGAAAGGATATATTAAAAATTATAACAAATTTAAACAAAAGTAAAATGTCTAGTTTAGGATATGAAAGGATACGTTAGTTTCGGTTTGATTTTGTTTGGCGTTTAATGGTATGGTCGACGCTATTTATGTCATATCGAGACAGCCATTTTACCTAACCACACTTTTCCTGAGTAGGTTTATACAAAAGCGGTTAACGGACCCCGCCCATAGGAGCTTGAAGAAATATATGGGCTGAATGATGCTTCCACGCAGAGCTGAATCCGGCCCGCACTCTAGTACTAGTAAACCGCTTAGAGGATCTAAGCCTGTCCAGGAACCACGCTGCGAGGCGGACCGTCCATGCTAATAAACCGTATTGGTTTCATTAGGCGACAGGGCTTGAGATGTCATTTCATCTCAATGTCGGGTAAAAGTCCCACAAAATTGGAAGCAACGTCTCCAAAATGACCTTTACAGTGTTGACGGGGACGTTTAACCTCAAATAAAACAACCAACAAAAGCAGTTAACCAGTTCAGTTCATAATCTATCTCCAGAAACTGACAGCTATCCTACTTGCTTTCCTTTGACGAAAGGAGAAAATTGGTCAATTAGTTAAATAGATTTTGGTCCCCATGTCGTGAACAAGTCCGCGAAATGAACATCCCCTAGAGTCCACTTTATTTAGAGAAAACTGGGGTTTTAGGGGGTATACATTATTTTTCTTATTTCTGCCCCAAGACATAGGTTGTGGGTACTCGTTAGAACCGCCTCAATTAGGTGGTTCTGAAAAGCATTCACAACATATGTTTACGGTATTATTAGGAAAAGAATCTTGGATTTTCATCAGAAACGTAGCCATTATTGGGATGTAAAAAGGCACAGTGTCGCGCGGGTGTTATCGTGACGTTTTTGATTCAAGGTCAAGCATTAAAAACTTCGTGTTTGCCTTCATATAAACTGGATTCTATTGAAAACTGGGTCAGGAATTAAATGAAAGAATTTGCTCCAATGGAGCATATTCTTTCCTTTAAGAGAAGACACAGCTTTCCGAAATAGGCAAGCAGGGACAATGTCATGTTAATCAGGAACACAGCCTTTGATACTTCCTGTTTGATTTCCTATCAGCTGACCCTTCTGTGAAATGGATTTAATATTACAGGAAAGAACTTGCTGTGGTTCGAGCATGGCTCGGGTCACATGTGAGACGCCAAATTCTGCAACGGAAGGTCAGGTGGTATTTTTCCGTGTTCTCCGGTTTGCGCCCACCTCTGATTAACGATCGGCTCGATATGAGTGAAATAATCTTGAAAAGGCCGTTAATCCAACCCCACCCCCATCCCCCCTAAAAAACAAAGAATTTGCTCCTTCTTTTGCTGGTAGACAGAGATTTCCCTGATAGGAAAACAGAGACAGTGCCATGTACTAGTACTTGCATGTATTGGTTCCCAGTTCAAGATTTACAAAAGTTTGGGTTTAAGTATGCTTAAATTACGCGACGGGAACCAGACAAAAGTGTTGGTCCAAAGGTCTGGAGGTTTTGACTTTGGCCGTGATGAACCCGGTTCGAGTCTCCACAGTGCATATTTATCTATATTTTTTTTTGTTTTGCTTTTCTAACTAATTTTACTTTCCTTTTCTCTCATTTTTCCATCATGTCCTTTTTGGAGCGTAGCTGTAGCCGCGTAGCTCCAGTGAGATGAGAAGTGATTTCGGCACTACTTTCGCTGTTACTGCATATGACCCAATCACCAGTGAGAACATAGTACCCCGTGTTAACGTAGTAGATTATTACGCCATGCGGTATCTTCTTATAGACTGCTTCACAGACCACCTATTTCAAACGGAATAGATGGATATTTTAATAGATGAACTGTGTAGCAGTCTAATCGTTTTATAGTTCAGTTAATATAACCCAGTTTACAGCCCATTTGCACCATAAAGTCCCACACCTGGCAACTTGCAAACAGGACAAACCCAGATCAGATACCACAGAACGCGGAGTCTCATTATGACCTTCACTGCATACTTACAAAAAGGTTCAGCCATTTTTGCCAAATATTTCGTGGAAGCCACAACCTGGCATCCCTGGTTTTAAAATGAACACATTCCATACTTATATAAGGTGTTGAGGATTCCATTCGTTTAAAATGGGTTAAAAGTACGCAGTGTGGGTCGATAATGTATTACAAAAATAAGACAGTTGGAATGAGTTTGGACAGGTGCACGTCAAGGCTTATATTGTAAGGAGTAAATTTTGCAGTTTAGACACAGATGAGACGCCACTTGTTGTAGCGTCTGATCTGGGTCTGCTATGTTTGTCCCTAAAAAGGCTGCTACACATATACTCGGAGTATGGGTTAATGTGTGTGCGTGGGGGGGGGGGCAATGTTACTTTTTTAAAGCGACCTGTCTGCGTCCTAGGCATGTGACCATAAAGCAAATTATCAGCTCAGACGCAACTTTCTTTCCAGGAGATTGATCGTGAAATATGTTCCACGGTGATTCTATCCCTTTCCCTGATTCAAGAAGGGCAGTTGTTTGTTTGTTTGTTTGATTTGAGGTTTAACGTCCCCGCCAACACTGCAAAGGTCATTTTGGAGACGTTGCTTCCAATTTTGTGGGACTTTTACCCGACATTGAGATGAAATCACATCTCAAGCCCTGTCGCCCAATGAAACCAATACGGTTTATTAGCATGGACGGTCCGCCTTGCACCGCGGTTCCTGGGCAGGCTTAGATCCTCTAAGCGGTTTACCAGTACTAGTGTGCAGGCCGGATTCAGCTCTGTGTGGAAGCATCATGCAGCCCATATATTTCTTCAAGCCCCTATGGGCGGGGGCCGGAAGTGCAGTTGTTGGTTTCCAGTAAAAGACTGTGAACTGTGCTGTTTTGACAATATCTAACCAAAGAAATTGCCTTAATTCCAGATAAGTTCATAAATGGCCTCGTCGAGGCAATTTATTTTTAAATAATAATAACGGAGTACAATGTCTAAACCTCTTCAAATATTCCTATGGATTGATATTTACAATGACTAACCCAAGAAACTGTCGTATGCAAGATCACTTCTTAAATGGCCTCACCGATGCAATATATATTTAGAAAAATGTTAACAGAGTATAATGTTCAAACCTCTCTGAATATTCCGATCATTGTTGGCATTCGGATTGATATTGACAATACCTAACCCATGAGGTTGTTTTATGCAAGATTACTTTAAGAATGGCCTCGCCGAGGCAAAATAATATAAAAAATGAATACGGAGTATAACATCTAAACACGGCTTTGATCATTTTCGACATACAGGTTGATATTGACAATACATAACCCGAAAAATTGCCTTATGCCAAATTACTTTACAAACGGCCTCGCCTAGGCAAACTGAAAAATTATTTCGAAGTGTAACTTCTAATCTACTTGGACTATTTTGACAACTGTTAGCATGCAGATAGATAATGTACAGATCTAACCAACGCGATTCCTGAATGCCCAATTTCTTTATTGTAGTCTCGGCAAGGTAAAAAATTCACCCACTGACACGGTCGTATAACTTTCAAACCGAAGGGTATATTTTTATAATGTTTTGCATGCCGATGTAAATTGACAAGATCAAGCTAATGGCATTGTCTAATGCCATATAGCTTTATGAACAGCCTCACTGAGGCAATTTTTAAAGACTGATTACGGATGTATAACTTATAAACTGCTGAGAAAATTATGATAATTTTTCACATGAAAACAAACATCATCAAGACATAACCAAGAAGAATGTCTAATGCAAGATAAATAACCTCCCCAAGGTAATTTTTCAAAAACTGATTACATAAAATAACTTTAAAGCCGCCAAACAATTGCGTAAGCCGCAGTTATTGCACGAACTATAGCTCAGCAGAAATCTTCAAGTAAACTGTAGAACTGCATGGTTGCTGTATTGCTCAAAACATTGATTGTGGGTACCTGATAAAACTGCCTCGTCAAGGCAGTTCAATCAAGTCCTCGCAATCAATGTTTTGAGCAGAGATAAGAAAATATCACAATTTTGTATCTTAAAATGTCCATTTTTTTTTTCGCCAAAAAAATGACAATGTATATGTACAGGCGTGTTTTCGTGATGGTTGTTGCGGGGTCTAAACCTTAGCGTGAGTTAATTTCAATATAGGTCTTGTTGCTTTAACACGACTTCTTGCCCAGAAAAGCATTAAACAGCTATGTTCATTGGATCAATATGAGCCTGAATTAAAATACCAATCTGACGCTAAATCAAATTATCAAAGCTACGCTCCATCAGCACTCTCAGTGCTTTGATTACTCTTTTGTACCTATCCTCCACATGTCTTTATTCCGGTCGCACTTGTTTCGTACAGACAGCACGCCGTCTCAAAGGACATCGGAGAGGCATCAGGGGACAGTTTCGCATTTGAGGGTGGACGTTTTTTAAAATATTATAGGAGTAGGGTCAATAATGGCATGGTTGCTCATAGAAAGGGTGATATTGGATATTTTTTGCCAATGTGGGCTTGTTTGCTGAGTATCTGTACTTTGATGAAATGGAATACGAAACTCTCACTCCAGCTGTCTGAATGCTGTGCAAGTTCAAGCTGCAGCGGCATATCTGAATCCACGAAGGTAGCTTTGGTACTAAAAAGTGGCTGTTTTTCAAAGGGGATAACTGGAAAAGTTTACCGGTTGTGGTATACTTTGTCTATTTCTTTGCATGTGACTGAGTGTACATGACATTTCAACAGGTCTCAAGTACTGGTGGTTTGGGAGTAAATTCACAGGATCTATCAAAGTGAGGTGGAGCCATGCTTTTTTGTATGTAAAACTAGTGGGTGGGGTAAGTGGAATAATGATGTTGTCAGCCTATGCAAAAACAGACGTGTTTCTTTGGTATTCTGTTTTGATTTTGTGCATGTATTGAGCACTTTGAAACCAAATCAGAAGTTAACGCTTCCTCCAGGAGTTGTCGATAACGATTCAAAACGTTAGTGTAGCGCGGACAAAAAAGTGTTGCGAATAACTGGATGCCAGAGCATGGCATTTTCATGGGCTTATTTGTTTCGACATTTTGCCAGGTTTCGAAGTAGAAGTAAAACAAAGATCAGGAATCGATACAATTAACTTACTCCATCCATCACAGACACCAAAGGGAAAGAAACACAAACATGAAGCGACCAGACCATAATGGAAACCTAAACAAAGGAAGGCCATAAGGACAGTCACTTTCCCACAAAATGGCCATGTGGCCATCCAAAATAAATAAATAATATTATTCCACTTACCCCACCCACTATTTTTACATACAAAAAAGCATGGCTCCACCTCACTTTGATAGATCCTGTGAATTTACTCCAAAACCACCAGTACTTGACACCTGTTGAAATGTATGGCGGCCATTCTGGTCATGTGACCTGGACCTAAAACGGTTCCCCCAATAAATGCGCCTTATCGTAAGGAGCAAAAATATATCTTATACTTTAGCACTGTATTCTGAATCGTTTTCAGGATAAAATGCATTCTTCCTTTTCCAATACAAAAGCATATGTGTCAAAGTTTGACCTAGGCACAAAGAATGTCACGGTCAACCCAGGGTCACCATTTTAGCACTGTATGATGGGCCTACGTCCCAGATGCTATTTATCAAGTTTCGTGGAAATCTGCCTAGTGGTTCCGGAGAAGACTATTTTTGAAGGGTTTTTACCATATAAGGCTTAGCGGCCATTTTGGTCATGTGACCTGGACCCAATGAGCAAATTTTTGTTTTTCCCATCCCATAGAGGCTCCATATGAACTTTGACTTCAATCGGCCCAAAGGTTTCCGAGGAGAAGCAGTTCGAAAATTTTCACATTTTTCGCCTCGGCGAGGCTTTACTAAATGGAATGTAATATTTGGCAAGTTCATTGGTTAGATCACATTAAAATCTATCAGTATGCCAATAATTATTTAAATATTCCAATCGGTTTAGTCACTATCACCAATTTTCACAAACGGGTTACGGACGGACAGACAGACTGACAGAATGACCCGGTGATTTTAGGGCACTCTTAGAAAATCAACCGACTTCAATCGGTCGCTTTTTCTGCGGGTCGTGCAATAAACCGTCACACAAGAACCGCCTTGGAACGGTCAGTGGAAAGATTTCCACTGGGGGGCTTAAATCGATTTTACTTGGCCACAATCCTCGCCCTTACTTCCGTCGCGATTTAGACAAATAATTTGTTCAGTCCGCATGAAGGCCTCCTAACTCATCAGTGCAACATCTCCGTGAACACAAATAATCAAAGAATCACAGAGGTGAGACAACGGTGAGGAATCGACAGCAAGAAACCAGTGAAATGCTGGAGCAAAAGAAAACCAACAGTTAGACTCCGATGGGCCCGACCAAAGACAGAGTCTCCGTTCCTTTTCCAGTATCTCTTTGAGGATTGATATGCATGCTGTGAACAGTTGTGGGTATACCGTATTCAAAAACAAACTCTTGTCAAAAGTATGGTTGAATATGCGAAAGAATGACATCACGAAAACATGCCTATATAATTTTCACCCCCTTGAACCCCATTTTTATGTAGCAAAACTGGGGGTTTACCGGGGTAAACATTATTTTGCTTATTTCTGCTTTAAAATATAGATTGTGGTATTCTTTAGAATCACCTCAATGAGGCGGTTCTAACGAGTACCCACAATCTATATTTTGAGCAAAAATAAGCAAAATATCATATTTTTTTATCATAAAATTTTCATTTTTTCGGCGGTAAAGATTACATATTTTTGTATAGGCGTGCTTTCGTAATGGGGTCGTTCAAAAGATTTTGACAGCAATTACGCATTAATACCCTATGGTGGTGGAAAGAATATATTAAAAATTATAACAAATTTTTCATAAGTAAAATGTCTAGTTTAGGATATGAAAGGATATGTTATTTTCGGTTTGATTTTGTTTGGCGTTTAATGGTATGGTCGACGCTATTTATGTCATATCGAGACAGCCATTTTACCTAACCACACTTTTCCTGAGTAGGTTTATACAAAAGCGGTTAACGGACCCCGCCCATAGGAGCTTGAAGAAATATATGGGCTGCATGATGCTTCCACGCAGAGCTGAATCCGGCTCGCACACTAGTACTAGTAAACCGCTTAGAGGATCTAAGTCTGTCCAGGAACCGCGGTGCGAGGCGGACCGTCCATGCTAATAAACCCTATTGGTTTCATTGGGCGACAGGGCTTGAGATGTCATTTCATCTCAATGTCGGGTAAAAGTCCCACAAAATTGGAAGCAACGTCTCCAAAATGACCTTTACAGTGTTGACCGGGACGTTAAACCTCAAATCAAACAAACAACAAAAGCAGCTAACCAGTTCAGTTCATAATCTATCTCCAGAAACTGACAGCTATCCGTCTTGCTTTCCTTTGACGAAAGGAGAAAATTGGTCAATTAGTTAAATAGATTTTGGTCCCCATGTCGTGAATAAGTTCGCGAAATGAACATCCCCCCTAGATTCCACTTTATTTAAAGAAAACTGGGGGTTTTGGGGGTATACATTATTTTTCTTATTTCTGCCCCAAGACATAGGCTGTGGGTACTCATAAGAACCGCCTCAATGAGGTGGTTCTGAAAGGCACGCACAACATATGTTTGCGGTATTAATAGGAAAAGAATCTTGGATTTTCATCAGAAACGTAGCCATTATTGGGATGTAAACAGGTACAGTGTCGCGCGGGTGTTATCATGACGTTTTGTATTCAAGGCCCAGCATTAAAAACTTCGTGTTTTCCTTCAAATAAATTGGATTCTGTTGAAAACTGGGTCAGGAATTAAAGGAAAGAATTTGTTCCAATGGAGCATATTCTTTCCTTTAAGAGAAGACACAGCTTTCCGAAATAGGCAAGCAGGGACAATGTCATGTTAATCAGGAACACAGCCTTTGATACTTCCTGTTTGATTTCCTATCAGCTGACCCTTCTGTGAAATGGATTTAATATTACAGGAAAGAATTTGCTGTGGTTCGAGCCTGGCTCGGGCCACATGTGAGACGCCAAATTCTGCAACGGAAGGTCGGGTGGTATTTTTCCGTGTACTCCGGTTTGCGCCCACCTCTGATTAACGATCGGCTCGATATGAGTGAAATAATCTTGAAAGGGCCGTAAAACATAACAAAAAAAAAAGAATTTGCTCCTTCTTTTGCTGGTAGACAGAGATTTCCCTAGTAGGAAAACAGAGACAGTGCCATGTAAACCAGGAACACCACCTTATACACATCCTGAATGCTTTCCAATCAAGTGAGTCTTGTGAAAGGGGTTTTACTCTTACAGGAAAGAAGGAGCAAATGCTTCCTTTACGGATAGACACAGATTTCCCAAATACGAGTAGACCCAGATTTCTGAAGCTGGCGCATAGGGACAATGTCATTGTAATCAAGAACACAACTTGTGAAAAGTCATGTTCGGTTTCTGATTAGCTGAAACCTTCTATAAAAGATTCTGAATCAGCACCGTCATTCCCGCGAAAATATTTTAGTTGATTTGCACCAATGTATTGATTAGCGGATTGGATGAGTGACTCCGCATAGAATTTTCGAACTGATTGGACCCCGTGCATATCTTTCCTTTTTGAAAGCTAGTACTTGCATGTATTGGTTCCCAGTTCAAGATTTACAAAAGTTTGGGTTGATGTATGCTTAAATTACGCGACGGGAACCAGACAAAAGTGGTGGTCGAAAGGTCTGGAGGTTTGGACTTTGGCCATGATGAACCCGGTTCGAATCCCCACAGTGCATATTTATTTATCTTTTTTTTTTTTCTAACTAATTTTACTTTCCTTTTCTCTCTTTTTTCCCTCATGTCCTTTTTACTCTTTTGTACCTATCCTCCACATGTCTTTATTCCGGTCGCACTTGTTTCGTACAGACAGCACGCCGTCTCAAAGGACATCGGAGAGGTATCAGGGGACAGTTTCGCATTTGAGGGTGGACGTTTTTTAAATATTATAATAGTAGGGTCAATAATGGCATAATTGCTCATAGAAAGTGTGATATTGGATAATTTTTGCCAATATGGGCTTGTTTGCTGAGCAACTGTACTTTTATGAAATGGAATACGAAACTCTCACTCCAGCTGTCTGAATGCTGTGCACGTTCAAGGTGCAGCGGCATATCTGAATTCACCAAGGTAGCTTTGGTACTAACAAGTGGCTGTTTTTCAAAGGGGATAACTGGAAAAGTTTACCGGTTGTGGTATACTTTGTCTATTTCTTTGCATGTTACTGAGTGTACATGACATTTCAACAGGTGTCAAGTATTGGTGGTTTGGGAGTAAATTCACAGGATCTATCAAAGTAAGGTGGAGCCATGCTTTTTTGTATGTAAAACTAGTGGGTGGGGTAAGTGGAATAATGATGTTGTCAGCCTATGCAAAAACAGACGTGTTTCTTTGGTATTCTGTTTTGATTTTGTGCATGTATTGAGCACTTTAAAACCAGATCAGAAGTTAACGCTTCCTCCAGGAGTTGTCGATAACGATTCAAAACGTTAGTGTAGCGCGGACAAAAAAGTGTTGCGAATAACTGGATGCCAGAGCATGGCATTTTCATAGGCTTATTTGTTTCGACTTTTTGCCAGGTTTCGAAGTAGAAGTAAAACAAAGATCAGGAATCGATACAATTAACTTACTCCATCCATCACAGACACCAAAGGGAAAGAAACACAAACATGAAGCGACCAGACCATAATGGAAACCTAAACAAAGGAAGGCCATAAGGACAGTCACTTTCCCACAAAATGGCCATGTGGCCATCCAAAATAAATAAATAATATTATTCCACTTACCCCACCCACTATTTTTACATAAAAAAAGCATGGCTCCACCTCACTTTGATAGATCCTGTGAATTTACTCCCAAACCACCAGTACTTGACACCTGTTGAAATGTATGGCGGTCATTCTGGTCATGTGACCTGGACCTAAAACGGTTCCCCCAATAAATGCGCCTTATCGTAAGGAGCAAAAATATATCTTATACTTTAGCACTGTATTCTGAATCGTTTTAAGGATAAAATGCATTCTTCCTTTTCCAATACAAAAGCATATGTGTCAAAGTTTGACCTAGGCACAAATAATGTCACGGTCAACCCAGGGTCACCATTTTAGCATTTTATGATGGGCCTACGTCCCAGATGCTATTTATCAAGTTTCGTGGAAATCTGCCCAGTGGTTCCGGAGAAGACTATTTTTGAAGGGTTTTTACCATATAAGGCTTAGCGGCCATTTTGGTCATGTGACCTGGACCCAATGAGCAAATTTTGGTTTTACCCATCCCATAGAGGCTCCATATGAACTTTGACTTCAATCGGCCCAAAGGTTTCCGAGGAGAAGTAGTTCGAAAATTTTCACATTTTTCGCCTCGGCGAGGCTTTACTAAATGGAATGTAATATTTGGCAAGTTCATTGGTTAGATCTCATTAAAATCTATTATGACATAGTGGCTGTTCGCACACTCTGATCTGGGTCTACAATTGTGAAGTGCAGATATTGTGCAGTCTGATCAGGGTCCACACTTGTCAAGTGGGGACATGACCAGCGGGGTCTACACTGCATTATGATCATGCTATGGTCTTAATATGTTTATAGGGCAGTAATTTTATATGAACAGAAAACCGTTATAAGCTTCTTTAATAATGACAGAGAATATTGGTAAAATTTTAACAGTTGAAACTTGTCTATAATACGCAGTATAAAATGCATGTATAAGTGGGATGTTGTATTGGCACAAAAGCAAGTCAATATAAACTATGTAAATAATAAGTACAAACCTCATGTGATCGCTACATGTAGGAATTTGTTATAAAACATGGTTTGAAATGTATAACTGATTTTGACAGAAAAGTGCCATAATATTATTAAATATTTTTCAGTTAATTTATAGTTAAATGGGTATGATGGACAAGAAACCATAGCATGATGCAGTTTTGGTATGAAAATAGTAAACACAGGTGTCTTTTCAGACAGACCAGGTGTAGCCCTAGACTACATGTCTGGAAAGAGCCTGTGAATGGAATTCTGCTGGAATGTCCTGAAACATATATAAACCCCCTATCTCAGTCTCTCAGTGTATTGTGTATTATGTTTTTGAATTTTGGATCGTTACGACTCTTGCTTTTGTTCTGTGCAGTCTTGCTGCTGTACAGTTCTCGTGCAGTAAAAACTTAGTCTCTGCATGAAGTTAACTTGCTCAATAAAACAGTCGTTTGTCTGTCTGTCTGTTAAAGAAACACAACGCATAAAACTATACGATCACAGCTCTAACAGGCTACGTTACAGGCTTGTTAATTGTTGCCGCTCGCAGGATTATTCTTGAACTGGATTGAAAATGGACAGGAAGACAACAGAGAAGGTAGGCTTCTATTGTTACTCTTTTGTTGCATGCAAGTTAAATTTTCTTTAATGACAAGATGAATGGTAGATCAAAAGAAAATGTAAGTTATGTCAGGATAAGGTAAATTTCATTAAGGCACTATTTTTGATAAGGGTTTTGTTAGGTATTTTACTTTATCTCATGACAGAATTTTGTTAAGGAAATTTATTTATTAATTTTTTTAAATATGGATGATCAAGCACAAGCCCAAGCTCAAGCCCAAATCTTTTTAAATATAAATAGGGAACTGACTAGTGTATCTCAAGCCCTAACAACGCAGGGCATTTCACATACTGTCTCAAAGTTTGACGGTAACCCAAAGAATTTTAGGGAATGGGTGAAGTCTATTGAGAAGTACGCCACATTAGTAAACATACCTGATGACAGAAAGAAGCTTATAGCCTATCAGTCATCAACAGGTGCAGTAAGTGGATTTATCCACAGGTATATGCAGGCTAATCAGCATCAACCATGGGCTCATTTGAAACAACAATTGGCTGTGAGGTTCTCAGATGTGATGGATGCTCAAATGGCTTTGTCACTTCTGCGTAATTGCAAACAAAAGCCAGGCGAAAACATTCACATGTTCGCCGAGCGATTATTGTCTCTTGCTGAGGAGGCGTATAACAATCAGGGTGGTGACGCTGTTGAGCGCCAACTGATTGATATATTCGTTGATGGCTTGACGAATGACCAAATGAAACTTAAGATCCTCAGGGATCATCCTGATACTCTTCAGGCTGCCATTGGTGTAGCTACTAATGAGCAGAACTTACGTGCAAGGGTAAATATGTCACACAGAACAAGTGAACCAATGGAAGTTATTCATTCACGGGGTCAAAGGTTCAGGCCTAGAAATAGGTATAACAGGGTGAACACTGTAAACAATGGGTCAAACAAACCTATTAGATGTTGGCATTGTGGTCAAGAAGGCCACGTGATAAGGGACTGTAGGGTCAAGGAACAAGGAAATAGACCAGCAATGGGTCATGGCAGAAGTAGGTCAAATGAGGCGAGGCGACCTGGTTTACAGGAAAACTAGGTAGTTCCCTGCACAAAGAGATCGCTGCAGAGAACAGTAGAAACAAAAACAACATTTCCACATACAGAGTGAATATTTCTGGCAATCCAAACTCTTGTATAGTTTTCATTGGTAAGCAAAAGTTTAGATGTCTTGTTGATACGGGGGCGGAGTGTTCATTGATGCACCGTAGAGTGTATGACAATTTGAAAAACAAACCAAAGCTGCTTAAAAAGACTGTGGATTTGCAATCAGCAAATGGCACATCATTAAAAGTAGACGGTTGTGTTAATGTTCAGTTCCGTATCGGTGGTACCGAAGTGTCACAAGACTTCTATGTAGTCAGAGATTTAAATAGAAATATGATTTTGGGTTTGGATTGGCTGAAATCAAACAATGTTAGGATATACTTTGACTTAAAACGCTAAAGGATAAATGGAAAAACATATGTTAATTTAGAAGAAGATATTCATGTATCTTCAACCATAAGGATGAAACATACATGTGTTATAAAACCAAACACTGCTCAGATATGTTATGGGAAAGTGAGAGAGACTCCTGACCTTCCTTCAGGTCAATGGTATGACGTAACAGAAATTGATAGAGGTTTCATTGCAAATGAACCGGGGTTAAAGGTTATAAATTGTGTAACGACATTACCTAAAAATAGAACTTTACCTTTGTTGATAGTGAATCAAACAAATAGGCATTTTAAGATTTATAGGCATGGATTGTTGGCTAAAGTAGTACCAGTAAATAAAAGTAATATAATTAATACTTGTTCAGTTATTAAAAATGGTTCCACTAATGAGACATTAAGTTTAAAAGACTTGGATGTATCAGAGAGGTATAGAAAAAGGATTGAACAATTGGTTTTGAAAAATAAAAACTTGTTTGCTAGCAAGGAATCAGAACTAGGTCATACTGATGTTGTGAAAATGAAAATAGACACTGGAGAAACAAAACCTATAAAGTTGAGACCTTATAGGACTCCAATTAAAAACAGAGAGGTCATTGATAAGGCAGTTGATGAGATGTTAGATGCGGATGTAATCAGAAGATCGAATTCACCTTGGTCATTTCCAGTTGTAATTGTTGATAAGAAGGATGGAACAAAGAGATTTTGTGTTGACTTCAGAAAACTTAATCAGGTCACTAAAAAGAACTCTTATCCTCTTCCTTTGATTGATGACATTCTAGCACTCCTAGGTAAAGCTCATTTCTTTACATCTTTAGATTTGAAGAGTGGTTATTGGCAGGTATTAATGGATGAGAAAGATAAAGAGAAAACGGCATTTGCATGTCATAGAGGTCTTTTTGAATTCAATGTTATGCCTTTTGGACTTTCTAATGCTCCCGCTGTCTTTCAAGAGCTCATGTCTATTGTCTTAAATGGTTGCGATGCCTTTGCCATTGCATATTAAGATGATATTTTGATTTTCAGTGAAACTTTTGATAATCACATGTTTCACTTGAATACCATCTTTGAAAGATTATATCAGGATGGGTTGAAACTCAAACTTAAGAAGTGTAGTTTCTTACAGACTGAGGTTAATTATCTTGGATTTGTCATTGATAAAAATGGCATCAAGCCAGATCAAAAGAAAGTTGAAGCAATAAGGACTTTGCCAGTCCCAACTTGTGTGAAAGAAGTTCGTTCTTTTGTAGGTATGTGTTCATACTATCGTAGGTTTATTCCAAATTTCTCACAAATTGCCGAACCCATTATTGACTTGACCAGAAAGTATGCTCACTTCAAATGGTCAGATGTACATCAAACAGCTTTTCAGTTCATTAAAGATAGTTTGACAACGGTTCCATTGTTGGTGTATCCAGATTCAAATAAACCTTACACATTGTACACTGATGCAAGTGACACATGTATAGGTGCTTGCTTGACACAAACTTGTGATGTAGAAGAGAAACCACTTTATTATTTGTCCCACAAACTAAGTAGGTCACAATGTAAGTGGTCGACTGTAGAAAAGGAAGCTTATGCAATACACTTCTCTTTACAAAAGTTAGACTATTATCTTCATAATGCTGAATTTGTGATTAAAACAGATCACAAACCCCTAAAATATCTCTTAGAATCTCCAATGCAAAACAGAAAAATACAAATGTGGGCATTAAGCATGGCTGGTTATAGCTGTGAGATAGAATACATTGAGGGTAAGACAAACACCTGTGCAGATTTATTGTCAAGACATCCTGAGAATGTCGGCTCAGGGAAAGAAAGATTGGAAGATGAAGTTGACTTGGACATTAATGATAACCTTTATCAGGTAAATGTTTTGGATTCCTCTAGCTTTGATCCTAAGACATACGCTAGTTGTAACATCCCCCAGAAAGACTCAATGGAGAAATGTGATCTTTCGGACTTCAAAGATTTTAATATGTCTGTTGAACAATCAAAAGATGAGGAATTGGTGTTTTTAAAATCTAAGATTGACAGTGGTGTCTCCGGAAAAGATAAACGAAAACATTATCTTGTTGTTGATAATTTATTATATTACATCTCAAATGTTGAAGATGACCCATATTTGAGATTATATGTACCAAAACACCTCAGAAGTCTGGTTGTTACACAATATCATGACATGAATGGTCACATGGGCGTACAGAAAACTTTTGATTCAATCAAACAGAAATATTACTGGCCAAATTTGTTCAAAGAATTGAATGACTTTGTTACAGCCTGTGTTGTATGTCAAACTAGATCTTTGCAAAAGGTAAAACAGCCATTGCAAGAAACAGATATTCCGCCTTACCCTATGGCAAAGATTAGTCTAGATTTGTCAGGTCCTTATCCAACTTCAATGTCAGGTAACTGATATATAATAGCATTTGTTGATTGGTTTAGTGGTTGGCCAGAGGCTTTCGCTGTCCCTGATAAAACAGCTGATACAGTTGCTCATTTGTTGCTCGAACACATCTTTCCACGCTTTGGGTGTGCATTGCAAATAGTTACAGATAACGGCACAGAAAATGTTAATAAGATTGTTAAAGATGTTTTAGATACCCTGAAGATTGATCATGTATTGACTAGTGTCTACCATCCCCAGAGTAATGCTAAAGTAGAAAGGTTTCATCGTACATTGCATGATGTTTTGTCAAAAAGGTTGACGGAGGATCAAAGAACTTGGGACTTACATTTGAATCAGGCATTGGCTGCTTTGAGATTTAAAGTTAGTGAATCTTCTAAATTCTCACCGTTTTATCTGTTGTATAATAGAGATGTGGTTTTACCTGTAGACAACTTACTAAAACCTCGTAGAAAATACCATGGTGAGGAATTACACAAAGTTACATTGCAAGAACAACATAAAGCTTTTGTAACAGTTAGAAATAATCTGAGAAAAGCAAAGAAAAGACAAGCTAAATATGCAGATAAGAATTCAAAAGCAGTAGAGTTTGAAATAGGTGATCCTGTTTATTATAGAAACAACAAAAGAAAGAACAAGTTTGATTTAAAATGGAAACCATTTTACAGAGTCATTGAAAAGAAAGGTCCTGTGACCTACATAATTAAAAATAAATTAGAAGGTTCGACTAGCAAAGTACATGCGGAAATGTTGAGGTTGGCTAATATTGAAGATTGGGATACATCCAAAAGTACGGGTCAACGTTTACGGGATGCTGCTTATGTAGTTCCCCCGGAAGCTAGTGATTCTAGTTCTGACACTGACCCGGAAATGAATGTTCCTTTAAATAAATTGGTAAAGAAATATAGGCACGAAAGAGAAGACTCTGACAGTGAAGATGATATTCCACTAATGGAATTATCAAAACGACTTAAAGCTAGAAAGCGAGTTAAAACTGAGGCCAGTAGTTCAGAGGAGAACATGGATTATGATGACATGTCTTCTCAAGAAATGCAAATAGACGAGGTTAAGGTCAAGAAAATTAAACAAAGTAAGTGTAAGAAAGATAACGGTGTCAGTGAAAGAGATTATTTAGAAATCATGAAAATGCTGCTACAGAGAAAGTAACTCTTATTGTGGACATGTTATAAATAAAGAAAGGTCTCAAGTTGTTGTAAATATACTGTGTAGATACATGTTGATTAATTTAGTACACTGAACTGTTGTATACTTAACGTTACTTTATATTCTTTCAGAATATACTGATATACTGTATAGTCTGCATTTCATGGCTCATTAATGGTTCTAATGCCTTGCATATTTCTGAAAATGTGATTTTTCAGAAGACCAATGAAGTTTATACTAATGATGCACATTGGTATGTCACATTTGTACATGACCTAAAACCATTTCAAGATCTTGTTAACAAGATCAAGGATGACATTGAAAGCACTAGTGGGATATTGCACACAATTGCATACAGGTATGATACGAAAGACCTAGTGGAATACTTTGAAACTTTTAAAAGTTTGCAGATTGAGGTTGACTTATTAACTGATACTTACCAGTCCATATTCAAAACCTTTGAGGACTATAGAACATTGCACAAAGATAGTGGTAGAGTTAAGCACTCTATCCTACCATTTGTAGGTCAGCTTATGAGTACATTGTTTGGTACAATGTCGGAATCTGACCTTGAAAATATTAATAGAAACATAAATGTGTTGGCTAAGAATCAAGAACAGATTGTTCATGACTTAGATATGTCACTATCTGTATTGAATATGACAAGAGTACAAGTAAGTGAAAACAGGACATCAATTATGGATCTCATAATCTGTGTTCAGAAGCTTGACAAGAAAATTTTTAAGCTTCAGGGATATCTTGAAGAAAAACTAACAAGACTGGGTCAGTTTATTCATACATATCTCCAGTTTCAAATGATTTTTGATGAAATTAAAATGACAATTCAAAACGCAGTCTTCTATATTGGAAGTTTGAAAACAGAGATTAATATGTTAACATTAAATCATTTATCCACAAGTACTATATCTCCCAGTGATTTAAAAACTTTGTTGGTAGAAGTTCAGTCAAAGTTACCCATGAACTATGAGCTACCGAAGAATCCTAATATTGACATCTGGTATTTCTATAAGACGTTATCATGTATTACGTACATGGAGAAAGATCAAATACGTATTGTCTTAAAAATTCCTCTAATTAATACTAAAGAAAAGTATGATATCTTTAAAGTACATAATATCCCAGTACCGGTTTATAATACACCAAACCTTGATAAGATAAAACACTGTTTGGTTAAATATGAACTTGAAGCTGAGATGATAATGATCTCAAAGAATAGGGAAGAATATGCTATTTTGTCAGAAAATGATTATTACATGTGCAACCATCATAAATTGCCTTTTTGTAATCCTAAAGCAATGTTCTACCCAACGAATATGAATAAGTTATGTGTTATGGCTTTGTTTATGAAACATCAAAGTGATGTACAAATGTTTTGCAAACAAACTGTAGTATTAAATCGGAAGTTACCATTGGCTCAATATTTATCTTCAGGCATTTGGCTTATTGTGACAAATGAAAACTTGAAATTTACAGTTAGTTGTCAGTCGGAAGACATAGAATCAAAAGAAGTACATGTTGAAGCACCTTTTGGTATCTTACATCTCAACAATACATGTAGAGCATCAAATCGATACTTGAGATTACTAGGTTTCTTTGATGAAAGTAGTTCTTTAAAGAAATCAGACGCTCTGAAATCACTTCTGAAACTAAGAAAACTTACATCGTTTGATATTGAACAGAAATTCAAAAACATCTTTGAAAATGTTTCTAAAGCAGAGATCCCTTCACATCTTTAACAATTGAAAGAAATTCCTATGCAGACTTTTATTCACGAGATTGGTCATTTAGATACAGTCAAGATAGATCGTAGAACGTTTTGGACATTTACTAATGTTGTCCTGATAATTTTGTTTGCTGCTATAGGTTTGGTTATTGTCATGTACATAGTTAAATTAAGGCTGAAATCATACCATTCATTTTGTTTGAAAAGAACAATTGACGAGCATGAAACTGCAGTAACAGTATTGAAGTTACCGACTAAAGATGTCGATGAAGAGTCTGTACCACATAATAGTGGAGGTGGCAGTACCACTTACAAGGATCAAACATTCCTTGGACAGACAGATGCGGTATTAGCATGGCCTAAGGTTGGAACAGAGATGAAGTAAAAACGTTCCTGGAGCCTTATAATGCTGTGTAATGAAACTGTGCTTAATAATAATGTTATTATTAAAGTCCACTGCATTTCACCTTAAGTGGTGCAGAGGTGAAGATTTTATTTATTTTATGAACTTTATTGATTAATGAATTAATTAATTAAAGTCCTGTGTATTTCACCTTAAGTGGTGCATAGGTGAAGATTATACATTTTTATATGAACTTTTTAAAGTTGACATTATATTATGTGACGAATGCACACACAGTGGTTTTATTCCTCTAATGTTCCAGATACTCGATGACTGCTCCGTCATGAGGGAGTACTATAAAGAAGAAGATCCACATCCTGTGTTGCTGGTGGTCAACAAAAACAATAAAAATGTTTACCGGGACAGGGAAGTGATAGCCAAGATGTCGCACAAGACGCCGTTAGTGGTTTTGCCAGGACAGCCTACTGTTAGACAGATCCAAGGACAGCGAATGGAGGGAGATATTGACTGCATTATTCTTTAGTGAAAATAAAAATAGTGAACTGTAACTTTATTGACTATGTGACCATGTACTGAACAATGATTGATTAGTTTCAGCTTCGATAAGATATTCATCAGATTGAGTGTTCAGGTAAACTGATCACTGAATGGGTTGATCTCTTATCAAACTTCAATGATTTTATAGTTAAAACGAAAATGTTGTATAATCCTGGTCACCATTGTCTATGTAATTATAATCCTGGTCACCATTGTTTGTACATATCCTGGTCACCATTGGTTGGAATCCTGATTACCATTGGGTGGATGTTATAGTTTCAGGGTCACTATGAAGAAAACAAAGACTCAAGCTATATTGCTTTAATTGTCTTATATGAATAATCTACATTATTTAATTGTACATGAAATATGTTGAAATATGTTGTACATAAAATTTGCATATATGTTATTAACGAGAGGTCTGAGAGAATAAATCAATTGACATTGATTGATTCTCTAAAGATGGGGAGGTGTATCACATAGTGGCTGTTCGCACACTCTGATCTGGGTCTACAATTGTGAAGTGCAGATATTGTGCAGTCTGATCAGGCTCCACACTTGTCAAGTGGGGACATGACCAGCGGGGTCTACACTGCATTATGATCATGCTATGGTCATAATATGTTTATAGGGCAGTAATTTTATATGAACAGAAAACCGTTATAAGCTTCTTTAATAATGACAGAGAATATTGGTAAAATTTTAACAGTTGAAACTTGTCTATAATATGCAGTATAAAATGCATGTATAAGTGGGATGTTGTATTGGCACAAAAGCAAGTCAATATAAACTATGTAAATAATAAGTACAAACCTCATGTGATCGCTACATGTAGGAATTTGGTTTGAAATGTATAACTGATTTTGACAGAAAAGTGCCATAATATTATTAAATATTTTTCAGTTAATTTATAGTTAAATGGGTATGATGGACAAGAAACCATAGCATGATGCAGTTTTGGTATGAAAATAGTAAACACAGGTGTCTTTTCAGACAGACCAGGTGTAGCCCTAGACTAACTGTCTGGAAAGAGCCTGTGAATGGAATTCTGCTGGAATGTCCTGAAACATATATAAACCCCCTATCTCAGTCTCTCAGTGTATTGTGTATTATGTTTTTGAATTTTGGATCGTTACGACTCTTGCTTTTGTTCTGTGCAGTCTTGCTGCTGTACAGTTCTCATGCAGTAAAAACTTAGTCTCTGCATGAAGTAACTTGCTCAATAAAACAGTAACTTGTGATAGTCGTTTGTCTGTCTGTCTGTTAAAGAAACACAACGCATAAAACTATACAATCACAGCTCTAACAGGCTACGTTACACTATCAGTATGCCAATAATTATTTAAATATTCCAATCGGTTTAGTCACTATCACCAATTTTCACAAACGGGTTACGGACGGACAGACAGACTGACAGAATGACCCGGTGATTTTAGGGCACTCTTAGAAAATCAACCGACTTCAGTCGGTCGCTTTTTCTGCGGGTCGTGCAATAAACCGTCACACAAGAACCGCCTTGGAACGGTCAGTGGAAAGATTTCCACTGGGGGGCTTAAATCGATTTTACTTGGCCACAATCCTCGCCCTTACTTCCGTCGCGATTTAGACAAATAATTTGTTCAGTCCGCATGAAGGCCTCCTAACTCATCAGTGCAACATCTCCGTGAACACAAATAATCAAAGAATCACAGAGGTGAGACAACGGTGAGGAATCGACAGCAAGAAACCAGTGAAATGCTGGAGCAAAAGAAAACCAACAGTTAGACTCCGATGGGCCCGACCAAAGACAGAGTCTCCGTTCCTTTTCCAGTATCTCTTTGAGGATTGATATGCATGCCGTGAACAGTTGTGGGTATACCGTATTCAAAAACAAACTCTTGTCAAAAGTATGGTTGAATATGCGAAAGAATGACATCACGAAAACATGCCTATATAATTTTCACCCCCTTGAACCCCATTTTTATGTAGCAAAACTGGGGGTTTACCGGGGTAAACATTATTTTGCTTATTTCTGCTTTAAAATATAGATTGTGGTATTCTTTAGAATCACCTAAATGAGGCGGTTCTAACGAGTACCCACAATCTATATTTTGAGCAAAAATAAGCAAAATATCATAATTTTTTATCATAACATTTTCATTTTTTCGGCGGTAAAGATTACAATGTTTTTGTATAGGCGTGTTTTCGTAATGGGGTCGTTCAAAAAGATTTTGACAGCAATTACGCATTAATATCCTATGGTGGTGGAAAGGATATATTAAAAATTATAACAAATTTTTCATCAGTAAAATGTCTAGTTTAGGATATGAAAGGATATGTTAGATTCGGTTTGATTTTGTTTGGCGTTTAATGGTATGGTCGACGCTATTTATGTCATATCGAGACAGCCATTTAACCTAACCACACTTTTCCTGAGTAGGTTTATACAAAAGCGGTTAACGGACCCCGCCCATAGGGGCTTGAAGAAATATATGGGCTGCATGATGCTTCCACACAGAGCTGAATCCGGCCCTCACACTAGTACTAGTTAACCGCTTAGAGAATCTAAGCCTGTCCAGGAACTGCGGTGCGAGGCGGACCGTCAATGCTAATAAACCTTATTGGTTTCATTGGGCGACAGGGTTTGAGATGTCATTTCATCTCAATGTCGGGTAAAAGTCCAACAAAATTTGAAGCAACGTCTCCAAAATGACCTTTACAGTGTTGACCGGGACGTTAAACCTCAAATCAAACAAACAACAAAAGCAGTTAACCAGTTCAGTTCATAATCTATCTCCAGAAACTGACAGCTATCCGTCTTGCTTTCCTTTGACGAAAGGAGAAAATTGGTCAATTAGTTAAATAGATTTTGGTCCCCATGTCGTGAATAAGTCCGCGAAATGAACATCCCCCCTAGATTCCACTTTATTTAAAGAAAACTGGGGTTTTGGGGGGTATACATTATTTTTCTTATTTCTGCCCCAAGACATAGGCTGTGGGTACTCATTAGAACCTCCTCAATGAGGTGGTTCTGAAAGGCACGCACAACATATGTTTGCGGTATTAATAGGAAAAGAATCTTGGATTTTCATCAGAAACGTAGGCATTATTGGGATGTAAACAGGCACAGTGTCGCGCGGGTATTATCATGGCGTTTTGTATTCAAGGCCCAGCATTAAAAACTTCGTGTTTGCCTTCATATATACTGGATTCTGTTGAAAACTGGGTCAGGAATTAAAGGAAAGAATTTGTTCCAATGGAGCATATTCTTTCCTTTAAGAGAAGACACAGCTTTCCGAAATAGGCAAGCAGGGACAATGTCATGTTAATCAGGAACACAGCCTTTGATACTTCCTGTTTGATTTCCTATCAGCTGACCCTTCTGTGAAATGGATTTAATATTACAGGAAAGAATTTGCTGTGGTTCGAGCCTGGCTCGGGCCACATGTGAGACGCCAAATTCTGCAACGGAAGGTCGGTGGAACTTTTCCGTGTACTCCGGTTTGCGCCCACCTCCGATTAACGATCGGCTAGATATGAGTGAAATATTCTTGAAAGGGCCGTAAAACAAAACAAAAAAAAAAAAGAATTTGCTCCTTCTTTTGCTGGTAGACAGAGATTTCCCTAGTAGGAAAACAGAGACAGTGCCATGTAAACCAGGAACACCACCTTTTACACATCCTGAATGCTTTCCAATCAAGTGAGTCTGGTGAAAGGGGTTTTACTCTTACAGGAAAGAAGGAGCAAATGCTTCCTTTACGGATAGACACAGATTTCCCAAATACGAGTAGACCCAGATTTCTGAAGCTGGCGCATAGGGACACTGTCATTGTAATCAAGAACACAACTTGTGAAAAGTCATGTTCGGTTTCTGATTAGCTGAAACCTTCTATAAAAGATTCTGAATCAGCACAGTCATTCCCGCGAAAATATTTTAGTTGATTTGCACCAATGTATTGATTAGCGGATTGGATGAGTGACTCCGCATAGAATTTTCGAACTGATTGGACCCCGTGCATATCTTTCCTTTTTGAAAGCTAGTACTTGCATGTATTGGTTCCCAGTTCAAGATTTACAAAAGTTTGGGTTGATGTATGCTAAAATTACGCGACGGGAAGTAGACAAAAGTGGTGGTCGAAAGGTCTGGAGGTTTGGACTTTGGCCGTGATGAAACCGGTTCGAATCCCCACAGTGCATATTTATTTATCTTTTTTTTTTTTTTTCTAACTAATTTTACTTTCCTTTTCTCTCTTTTTTCCCTCATGTCCTTTTTACTGTTTTGTACCTATCCTCCACATGTCTTTATTCCGGTCGCACTTGTTTCGTACAGACAGCACGCCGTCTCAAAGGACATCGGAGAGGCATCAGGGGACAGTTTCGCATTTGAGGGTGGACGTTTTTTAAATATTATAATAGTAGGGTCAATAATGGCATAATTGCTCATAGAAAGTGTGATATTGGATAATTTTTGCCAATGTGGGCTTGTTTGCTGAGTATCTGTACTTTTATGAAATGGAATACGAAACTCTCACTCCAGCTGTCTGAATGCTGTGCAAGTTCAAGGTGCAGCGGCATATCTGAATTCACCAAGGTAGCTTTGGTACTAAAAAGGTGGCTGTTTTTCAAAGGGGATAACTGGAAAATTTTACCGGTTGTGGTATACTTTGTCTATTTCTTTGCATGTTACTGAGTGTACATGACATTTCAACAGGTGTCAAGTATTGGTGGTTTGGGAGTAAATTCACAGGATCTATCAAAGTGAGGTGGAGCCATGCTTTTTTGTATGTAAAAATAGTGGGTGGGGTAAGTGGAATAATGCTGTTGTCAGCCAATTCAAAAACAGACGTGTTTCTTTGGTATTCTGTTTTGATTTTGTGCATGTATTGAGCACTTTGAAACCAGATAAGAAGTTATCGCTTCCTCCAGGAGTTGTCGATAACGATTCAAAACGTTAGTGTAGCGCGGACAAAAAAGTGTTGAGAATAACTGGATGCCAGAGCATGGCATTTTCATAGGCTTATTTGTTTCGACTTTTTGCCAGGTTTCGAAGTAGAAGTAAAACAAAGATCAGGAATCGATACAATTAACTTACTCCACCCATCAAAGACACCAAAGGGAAAGAAACACAAACATGAAGCGACCAGACCATAATGGAAACCTAAACAAAGGAAGGCCATAAGGACAGTCACTTTCCCACAAAATGGCCATATGGCCATCCAAAATAAAAAGACACTAGTGATACACACAGTGAGTAAAAAACAACAACCCAAACCAGTGCTTCAGCTGATGTGCACGACCCGCCGGATGCTTTTAGCTTTATGAGTGTTACCATATATGGGTATGGCGGCCATTTTAGTCATGTGACCTGGACCTAAAACGGTTCCCCCAATAAATGCGCCTTATCGTAAGGAGCAAAAATATATCTTATACTTTAGTACTGTATTCTGAATCGTTTTCAGGATAAGATGCATTCTTACTTTTCCAATACAAAAGCATATGTGTCAAAGTTTGACCTAGGCACAAAGAATGTCAAGGTCAACCCAGGGCCACCATTTTAGCACTTTATGATGGGCCTACGTCCCAGATGCTATTTATCAAGTTTCGTGGAAATCTGCCCAGTGGTTCCGGAGAAGACTATTTTCGAAGGGTTTTACCATATATGGCTTAGCGGCCATTTTGGTCATGTGACCTGGACCCCATGTGCAAATTTTGGTTTTACCCATCCCATAGAGGCTCCATATGAACTTTGACTTCAATCGGCCCAAGGTTTCCGAGGAGAAGCAGTTCGAAAATTTTCACATTTTTCGCCTCGGCGAGGCTTTACTAAATGGAATGTAATATTTGGCAAGTTCATTGGTTAGATCTCATTAAAATCTATTCGTATGCCAAAAATTATTTAAATATTCCAATCGGTTAAGTCACTATCACCAATTTTCACAAACGGGTTACGGACGGACAGACAGACTCACAGAATGACCCGGTGATTTTAGAGCACTCTTAGAAAATCAACCGACTTCAGTCAGTCGCTGTTTCTGCGGGTCGTGCAATAAACCGTCACACAAGAACCGCCTTCGAACGGTCAGTGGAAAGATTTCCAGTGGGGGGGGGGGGGCTTAAATCGATTTTACTTGGCCACAATCCTCGCCCTTACTTCCGTCGCGATTTAGACAAATAATTTGTTCAGTCCGCATGAAGGCCTCCTAACTCATCATTGCAACATCTCCGTGAACACAAATAATCAAAGAATCACAGAGGTGAGATAACGGTGAGGAATCGACAGCAAGAAACCAGTGAAATGCTGGAGCAAAAGAAAACCAACAGTTAGACTCCGATGGGCCCGACCAAAGACAGAGTCTCCGTTCATGTTCCAGTATCTCTTTGAGGATTGATATGCATGCCGTGAACAGTTGAGGGTATACCGTATTCAAAAAAAAAACTCTTGTCAAAAGTATGGTTGAATGTGCGAAAGAATGACATCACGAAAACATGCCTATATAATTTTGACCCCTTTGAACCCCACTGTTATATAGTAAAACTGGGGTTTACAGGGGTAAACATTATTTTGCTTAATTCTGCTTTAAAATATAGATTGTGGTATTCGTTAGAATCGCCTCAATGAGGCGGTTCTAACGAGTACCCACAATCTATATTTTGAGCAAAAATAAGCAAAATATCATATTTTTTTCGATTTTGGCAGCAATTACGCATTAATACCCTATGGTGGTGGAAAGGATATATTGAAAATTATAACAAATTTTTCATAAGTAAAATGTTTAGTTTAGGATATGAAAGGATACGTTAGTTTCGGTTTGATTTTGTTTGGCGTTTAATGGTATGGTCGACGCTATTTATGTCATATCGAGACAGACCACACTTTTCCTGAGTAGGTTTATACAAAAGCGGTTAACGGCCCCCACCCATAGAGGCTTGGAGAAATATATGGGCTGCATGATGCTTCCACGCAGAGCTGAATCCGGCCCGCACACTAGTACTAGTAAACCGCTTAGAGGATCTAAGCCTGTCCAGGAACCGCGGTGCGAGGCCGACCGTCCATGTTAATAAACCCTATTGGTTTCATTGGGACACAGGGCTTGAGATGTCATTTCTTCTTAATTTCGGGTGAAAGTCCCACAAAATTTGAAGTAACGTCTCCAAAATGACCTTTACAGTGTTGACCGGGACGTTAAACCTCAAATCAAACAAACAAACAAAAGCAGCTAACCAGTTCAGTTCATAATCTATCTCCAGAAACTGACAGCTATCCTACTTGCTTTCCTTTGACGAAAGGAGAAAATTGGTCAATTAGTTAAATAGATTTTGGTCCTCATGTCGTGAATAAGTCCGCGAAAGGAACATCCCCCTAGAGTCCACTTTATTTGAGAAAACTGGGGTTTTAGGGGGTATACATTATTTTTCATATTTCTGCCCCAAGACATAGGCTGTGGGTACTCGTTAGAACCGCCTCAATGAGGTGGTTCTGAAAAGCACCCACAACATATGTTTGCGGTATTAATATGAAAAGAATATTGGATTTTCATCAGAAACGTAGCCATTATTGGGACGTAAAAAGACACAGTGTCGCGCGGGTGTTATCGTGACGTTTTTGATTCAAGGCCCAGCATTAGAAACTTCGTACTTGCCTTCATATAAACTGGATTCTATTGAAAACTGGGTCAGGAATTAAAGGAAAGAATTTGCTCCAATGGAGCATATTCTTTCCAATAAGAGAATCCACAGCTTTCCGAAATAGGCAAGCAGGGACAATGTCATGTTAATCAGGAACACAGCCTTTGATACTTCCTGTTTGATTTCCTATCAGCTGACCCTTCTGTGAAATGGATTTAATATTACAGGAAATAATTTGCTGTGGTTCGAGCCTGGCCCGGGTCACATGTGAGACGCCAAAATTCTGCAACGGAAGGTCAGGTGGTATTTTCCGGGTACTCCGGTTTGCGCCCACCTCTGATTAACGATCGGCTCGATATGAGTGAAATAATCTTGAAAGGGCCGTTAACCCCCCCCCCCCCAAAAAAAAAAAAAGAAAAAGAATTTGATCCTTCTTTTGCTGGTAGACAGAGATTTCCCTAGTAGGAAAACAGAGACAGTGCCATGAAAACCAGGAACACCACCTTTTACACATCCTGAATGCTTTCCAATCAAGTGAGTCTTGTGAAAGGGGTTTTACTCTGACAGGAAAGAAGGAGCAAATGCTTCCTTTACGGAGAGACACAGATTTCCCAAATACGAGTAGACCCAGATTTCTGAAGCTGGCGCATAGGGACAATGTCATTGTAATCAGGAACACAACTTGTGATAATTCATGTACGGTTTCTGATTAGCTGAGACCTTCTATAAAAGATTCTGAATCAGCACCGTCATTCCTGCGAAAATATTTTAGTAAATTTGCATTAATGTATTGATTAGCGGATTGGATGAGTGACTCCACATAGAATTTTCGAACTGATTGGACCCCGTGCATATCTTTACTTTTTGAAAGCTAGTACTTGCATGTATTGGTTCCCAGTTCAAGATTTACAAAAGTTTGGGTTTGAGTGTGCTTAAATTACGCGACGGGAACCAGACAAAAGTGGTGGTCGCAAGGTCTGGAGGTTTGGACTTTGGCCGTGATGAACCCGGTTCGAATCCCCACAGTGCATATTTATTTATATTTTGTTGTTGTTGTTTTTTTTCTAACTAATTTTACTTTCCTTTTCTCTCTTTTTTCCCTCATATCCTTTTTACTCTTTTGTACCTATCCTCCACATGTCTTTATTCCGGTCGCACTTGTTTCGTACAGACAGCACGCCGTCTCAAAGGACATCGGAGAGGCATCAGGGGACGGTTTCGCATTTGATGGTGGACGTTTTTTAAAATATTATAGTAGTAGGGTCAATAATGGCATGGTTGCTCATAGAAAGTGTGATATTGGATATGTTTTGCCAATGTGGGCTTGTTTGCTGAGTATCTGTACTTTTATGAAATAGAATACGAAACACTCACTCCAGCTGTCTGAATGCTGTGCAAGTTCAAGGTGCAGTGGCATATCTGAATTCACGAAGGTAGCTTTGGTACTAAAAGGTGGCTGTTTTTCAAAGGGGATAACTGGAAAAGTTCACCGGTAGTGGTATACTTTGTCTATTTCTTTGCATGTTACTGAGTGTACATGACATTTCAACAGGTGTCAAGTACTGGTGGTTTGGGAGTAAATCCACAGGATCTATCAAAGTGAGGTGGAGCCATGCTTTTTGTATGTAAAAATAGTGGGTGGGGTAAGTGGAATAATGATGTTGTCAGCCTATGCAAAAACAGACGTGTTTGTTTGGTATTCTGTTTTGATTTTGTGCATGTATTGAGCACTTTGAAACCAGATCAGAAGTTATCGCTTCCTCCAGGAGTTGTCGATAACGATTCAAAACGTTAGTGTAGCGCGGACAAAAAAGTGTTGCGAATAACTGGATGCCAGAGCATGGCATTTTCATAGGCTTATTTGTTTCGACTTTTTGCCAGGTTTCGAAGTAGAAGTAAAACAAAGATCAGGAATCGATACAATTAACTTACTCCATCCATCACAGACACCAAGGGAAAGAAACACAAACATGAAGCGACCAGACCATAATGGAAACCTAAACAAAGGAAGGCCATAAGGACAGTCACTTTCCCACAAAATTGCCATATGGCCATCCAAAATAAGACACAAGTAATACACACAGTAAGTAAAAAACAACAACATAAATAAACCGCCACAGAAGAACCGCCTTGGAACGGTCAGTGGAAAGATTTCCACTGGGGGGCTTAAATCGATTTTACTTGGCCACAATCCTTGCCCTTACTTTCGTCGCGATTGTGATAAATAATTTGTTCAGTCCGCATGAAGGCCTCCTAACTCATCAGTGCAACATCTCCGTGAACACAATTAATCAAAGAATCACAGAGGTGAAACTACGGTGAGGAATCGACAGCAAGAAACCAGTGAAATGCTGGAGCAAAAGAAAACCACAGTTAGACTCCGATGGGTCCGACCAGAGACAGAGTCTCCGTTCCTGTTCCAGTATCTCTTTGAGGATTGATATGCATGCTGTGAACAGTTGTGGGTATACCGGATTCAAAAAAAAAACTCTTGTCAAAAGTATGGTTGAATATGCGAAAGAATGACATCACGAAAACATGCCTATATAATTTTGACCCCATTGAACCCCACTTTTATATAGTAAAACTGGGGTTTACAGGGGTAAACATTATTTTGCTAATTTCTGCTTTAAAATATAGATTGTGGTATTCGTGAGAATCGACTCAATGAGGCGGTTCTAACGAGTACCCACAATCTATATTTTGAGCAAAAATAAGCAAAATATCATAATTTTTTTATCATAAAATTTTATTTTTTTCAGCGGTAAAGATTACAATGTAGTCGTATAGGCGTGTTTTCGTAATGGGGTCGTTCAAAAAGATTTTGGCAACAATTACGCATTAATACCCTATGGTGGTGGAAAGGATATATTAAAAATTATAACAAATTTTTCATAAGTAAAATGTCTAGTTTAGGATATGAAAGGATACGTTAGTTTCGGTTTGATTTTGTTTGGCGTTTAATGGTATGGTCGACGCTATTTATGTCATATCGAGACAGCCATTTTACCTAACCACACTTTTCCTGAGTAGGTTTATACAAAAGCGGTTAACGGACCCCGCCCATAGGAGCTTGAAGAAATATATGGGCTGCATGATGCTTCCACGCAGAGCTGAATCCGGCCCGCACACTAGTACTAGTAAACCGCTTAGAGGATCTAAGCCTGTCCAGGAACCGCGGTGCGAGGCCGACCGTCCATGCTAATAAACCATATTAGTTTCATTGGGCGACAGGGCTTGAGATGTCATTTCATCTCAATGTCGGGTAAAAGTCCAACAAAATTGGAAGCAACGTCTCCAAAATGACCTTTACAGTGTTGACGGGGACGTTAAACCTCAAATCAAACAAACAAACAAAAGCAGTTAACCAGTTCAGTTCATAATCTATCTCCAGAAACTGACAGCTATCCTTCTTGCTTTCCTTTGACGAAAGGAGAAAATTGGTCAATTAGTTAAATAGATTTTGGTCCCCATGTCGTGAACAAGTCCGCGAAAAGAACATCCCTCTAAAATTCCACTTTATTTAGAGAAAACTGGGGTTTTAGGGGGTATACATTATTTTTCTTATTTCTGCCCTAAGACATAGGTTGTGGGTACTCGTTAGAACCGCCTCAATGAGGTGGTTCTGAAAAACACCCACAACATATGTTGCGGTATTAATAGGAAAAGAATCTTGGATTTTCATCAGAAACGTAGCCATCATTGGGATGTAAACAGGCACAGTGTCGCGCGGGTGTTATCGTGACGTTTTTGATTCAAGGTCCAGCATTTAAGACTTCGTGTTTGCCTTCATATATACTGGATTCTGTTGAAAACTGGGTCAGGAATTAAAGGAAAGAATTTGCTCCAATGTAGCATATTCTTTCCTTTAAGAGAAGACACAGCTTTCCGAAATAGGCAAGCAGGGACAATGTCATGTTAATCAGGAACACAGCCTTTGATACTTCCTGTTTGATTTCCTATCAGATGACCCTTCTGTGAAATGGATCTAATATTACAGGAAAGAATTTGCTGTGGTTCGAGCCTGGCTCGGGTCACATGTGAGACGCCAAATTCTGCAACGGAAGGTCAGGTGGTATTTTTCCGTGTACTCCGGTTTGCGCCCACCTCTGATTAACGATCGGCTCGATATGAGTGAAATAATCTTGAAAGGGCCTTTAAACCAAAACCAAAAAAAAAAAAAAAAAAGAATTTGCTCCTTCTTTTGCTGGTAGACAGATATTTCCCCAGTAAGAAAACAGAGACAGTGCCATGTAAACCAGGAACACCACCTTTTACATATCCTGAATGCTTTCCAATCAAGTGAGTCTTGTGAAAGGGGTTTTACTCTTACAGGAAAGAAGGAGAAAATGCTTCCTTTACGGATAGACACAGATTTCCCAAATACGAGTAGACCCAGATTTCTGAAGCTGGCGCATAGGGAAAATGTCATTGTAATCAGGAACACAACTTGTGATAATTCATGTACGGTTTCTGATTAGCTGAGACCTTCTATAAAAGATTCTGAATCAGCACCATCATTCCTGCGAAAATATTTTAGTTAATTTGCACCAATGTATTGATTAGCGGATTGGATGAGTGACTCCACATAGAATTTTCGAACTGATTGGACCCCGTGCATATCTTTACTTTTTGAAAGCTAGTACTTGCATGTATTGGTTCCCAGTTCAAGATTTACAAAAGTTTGGGTTTATGTATGCTTAAATTACGCGACGGAAACCAGACAAATGTGGTTGTCGAAAGGTCTGGAGGTTTGGACTTTGGCCGTGATGAACCCGGTTCGAGTCCCCACAGTGCATATATATGTATCTTTTTTATTTCTAACTAATTTTACTTTCCTTTTCTCTCTTTTTTCCCTCAATTTCCCTTTTACTCTTTTGTACATATCCTCCACATGTCTTTATTCCGATCGCCCTTGTTTCGTACAGACAGCACGCCGTCTCAAATGACATCGGAGAGGCATCATGGAACAGTTTCGCATTTGAGGGCGAACGTTTTTTAAAATATTATAGTAGTTGGGTCAATAATGGCATGGTTGCTCATAGAAAGTGTGAGATGGGATATTTTTTGCCAATGTGGGCTTGTTTGCTGAGTATCTGTACTTTTATGAAATGGAATACGAAACTCTCACTCCAGCTGCCTGAATGCTGTGCAAGTTCAAGGTGCAGCGGCATATCTGAATTCACGAAGGTAGCTTTGGTACTAAAAAGTGGCTGTTTTTCAAAGGGGATAACTGGAAAAGTTTACCGGTTGTGGTATACTTTGTCTATTTCTTTGCATGTGACTGAGTGTACATGACATTTCAACAGGTGTTAAGTACTGGTGGTTTGGGAGTAAATTCACAGGATCTATCAAAGTGAGGTGGAGCCATGCTTTTTGTATGTAAAAATAGTGGATGGGGTAAGTGGAATAATGATGTTGCCAGCCTATGCAAAACCAGACGTGTTTCTTTGGTATTCTGTTTTGATTTTGTGCATGTATTAAGCACTTTGAAACCAGATCAGAAGTCATCGCTTTCTCAAGGAGTTGTCGATAACGATACAAAACGTTAGTGTAGCGCGGACAAAAAAGTGTTGCGAATAACTGGATGCCAGAGCATGGCATTTTCATAGGCTTATTTTTTTTCGATTTTTTTTGCCAGGTTTCGAAGCCTCCGTTCCTGTTCCAGTATCTCTTTGAGGATTGATGTGCATGCTGTGAACAGTTGTGGGTATGCCGTATTCAAAAACACTCTTGTGAAAAGTATGGTTGAATATGCGAAAGAATGACATCACGAAAGCATGCCTATATAATTTTGACCCCCTTGTACCCCACTTTTATATAGTAAAACTGGGGTTTACGGGGGTAAACATTTTTTTTGTCATTTCTGCTCTAAAATATAGATGTAGGTATTCGTTAGAACCGCCTCAATGAGGCGGTTCTAACGGGTACCCACAATCTATATTTTGAGCAAAAATAAGCAAAATATCATAATTTTGTATCATAAAATTTTCATTTTTTCGGCGGTAAAGATTACAATGTATTTGTATAGGCGTGTTTTCGTAATGGGGTCGTTCAAGAAGATTTTGGCAGCAATTACGCATTAATACCCTATGGTGGTGGAAAGGATATATTAAAAATTTTAATTTTTTCATAAGTAAAATGTCTAGTTTAGGATATGAAAGGATACATTAGTTTCGGTTTGATTTTGTTTGGCGTTTAATGGTATGGTCGACGCTATTTATGTCATATCGAGACATCCATCATTACCAGGAATTCTCGTACTACAGGAACTGTCACTCAGATTACCGATAGCCCATATTTGATTGACACCGGTTATTTCCCTTAGACCGTAGTCGAGATAGCGTCGTTTACCTGTGTTGATAGTGTGTAATAACAGTTTCACACCTCCTGGTTTGAATTACCATACACAACCAATCTGTGTTCTATCCAGTGCCCTGTTAAAATTAGTATGGATATATTGTAAATTTTGCCACCGAAAATTTCAAGATAAAAAATTGTGATATTTTATATAAAAAAGGCATGTTTTGCTAAAGGATGACCAGGTGTTTTATCCTCGATATAAGTGAAATATTCTTGGCCGGGCCGTTAATCCAAAATTAGAGGGAAATAAAAAACATCACATTAATATATATATATATATATATATATTTCTTTTTTTATTTCATGGGTATACGAGTATTCATGTAATTTTGTTCCTTTCTATACTGTGGACATCGGTAAAAAATAAAAGAAACGTAATGATGACAATATATAAAAGAATTTATTTAATTAATGAAATTCATCGTATTGTAAATACAAGCGGGGCTTGAAGATATATATGGGCTGCAAGATGCTTCCACGCAGAGCTGAAATCGACCCGCACACGAGTATTGGTAAACCGCTTAGAGGATCTAAGCCTGCCCAGGCAAAGCGGTGCGAGGTCGGCTCGTCCAATGCTTATAAACCCTATTGGTTTCATTGGGCCGCAGGGCTTGAGATGTCATTTTATCTCGGTGTCGGGTAAAAGTCCCACAAAATTGGAAGCAACGTCTCCAAAAAGACCTTTATAGTGTTGACGGGGACGTTAAACCTCAAATCAAACAAACAAACAATAAAGCTCCAGCCTCTAGTGAGGACTGTTACGCCGTTTTGTAGGAATTAATGCGTAACTATACCTAATTTAGTGACACAAAGGCCTTTCTGATATTTAATCTTCATCAGTGTGCCTCAACCCCAAAGTTCTGAAACCGAAACGGATGATGGACAAGACCCGGCAAGCAAAGCACATCCCCCTCCGAGCACACACCGACCGACGTAGCTCGTGAGACAGGTCAACTGGAGGCATCAGAAACAAATAAAACAATAAGACCCTAGTAGACGCGGCGGCGTATGTTTGGAATTCAGCCACGACACAGGAATATCCAATAATGTGGTAGTTTTTAAGGTGAAGACAAGATCAGCCTGCATGTTTGCTGATTCAATATCGGTTCTATGAATTACATTGCTTCCGCACTACCAAAGGCTCTGATCAGACTGCACTCGGTTCAGCGCAGTCGGATCTGAGTCTATGCTAGTCACCATTGCCATATTGTTTAAAATCACATGTCGGGGCTTTTTTTTTTTTTTTTTTTTGCTTTTTTTCTTTGTTATGGAAAAGTCATTTTAAATAACCATATATGAAGGCCTAATTTTACTTACATGGGTGTTGACTTATTTCTGAATAAGTTCTGAATAGTTAGATCCTTTGGAAGCAAAGAATACACCAAATAAACGAAAATAGCAGACTCGGTTTTATTGAGTCTGTTCGTGACCAGTACTGAAATATGCAACACCGGCCACGCCATCTAGCACCGGCTTAAGCAGAACTCTATTTTAAAAACGATTCTAAATGAACCCAATGATCCCAAAGGACCAGAAAATATAATCTGCACTATGATGGATGTACGGGGAGACTTTTTACGGCCGCCACACGGCACAGCACCAGCTGCAGTGAAGATAAATAAGTTCTGAATAGCTAGATCATTTGGAAGCAAAGAATACACCAAATAAACGAAAATAGCAGACTCGGTTTTATTGAGTCTGTTCGTGACCAGTACTGAAATGTGCAACACGGGCCACGCCCTCTAGCACAGGCTTAAGCAGAACTCTATTTACAAAATGATTCTAACTGAACCCAATGATCCCAAAGGACCAGAAAATATAATGTGCACTATGATGGATGTACGGTGAGACTTTTTACGGCCCCCACACGGCACAGCACCAGCTACAGCCGGCCTCGGTAGCTCAGTCGCATGCGCGTATGATTGGGCGGGTTCGATACCTGCTTCTTTCGTGGAAATTGATCATGATATCTTCTCTACATTCATTCTCTTTCTTCAACTGTTTCAAAAGGGCAGCTGTCAGTTTCAAACAAAAGAATGTGCGCCATCGTAGTTAATGGCTTATCTATCTATCTATCTATCTATCTATCTATCTATCTATCTATCTATCTATCTATCTATCTATCTATCTATCTATCTATCAATTTATCTATCTATCTATCTATCTATCTGCCATTACTTCTAAACCTCCGAGGAGGACTTTCAGAAGGGGTATACTCAGAATTCAATAAAAGCCTGGCCAGGAAAAGTGTGGATAGGTAAACTGACCAGCTCGATATGGCAAAAAGTGTTGAGAAGGCCTTTAAACTCCAGTCTGATTTCTGATATGAACAGCTCTACCTACACTGGGATGTGTTAAAGCTCTGTCGTCTAGATCAGTTTAACGCATTTTTTACCAACCGGAATTGTCAATCTTATATATACGGTAGAACAAGTCCATTTCAAAATTTAATGGTGTGAAGTTGTGTTTTCTAAATATATATTTGAAAAACAATGGCTGAATTTTTTTGCAAACAGTAGTTCCTGAACAAAAGCCTAGCTCGTTGGCGTCTGATCTGGGCCTGCACATTTTGCTATAATCCGTTTTGGGGAATTCGGTTCAAAATGGATTAATGCACAACAATCACAAACTTTGGATAAACATATCTCGGATGCCCCAGGCGAGAAGTACTCACGTTCTTTCAATATACACCGATACGTCCTCAGTCATTTCAGAATAAAGAAAGTGGGTTTGTGACTTAATTTTCTTTAAGATTAAAACAAGACACAACGAAAGCAGCCTATACTCACATTATACGAGGACTGTTCAAATATGAATGCAAGTAGAACGTTTTCTCATGCACTAATGCGAAAATCACCTGGAAATAAATATCACAGCGTAGAAAAACATTTTACCTATACATTGATACCAAACCTGTTAAAATCCGTCCACTTTAGCCATGTATATCGTTCGATAAACACTGTCTACTCTTGTATACTAATACAAAACATGGTTGGAAGAATGTCAGAGTACGCCGTTGAAATACGGTCCTATATTAAGAATCGTTGTATTCTTGGCATACGGTGCAAAGACATTTTTGATGAAATATGTTCGGTTTATGGGCATAATGAAATGTCTTTTCCGACAGTTTTTCGTTGGTGTAAGAAATTCAGCTGTGGGTTAGGCTCAACAGAAGATGCACCACATGATCGTCGGCCGAAAAGAGCAACATCTGCCAAGATGGTTGCTAGAGTGAAAGAAATAGTTGCTACCGATGCACGATACACCACTAGGCAAATAGCTAGTATGGCTGGCATCTCATTAGGAGCAGCTCATACAATTCTGAAACGGGATTTGAAAATGAGAAAGATCTGTGCTAGATGGATTCCCCATCTGTTGACAGATGAGCAGAAAAAGACACGCGTTCAGTGCGCCAAGAAGTTGCTAAAAAAGTTTCCAAATTACAATGCACGGTCTTTTGCTAATGTCGTCACAGGTGACGAGACATGAGTTCACTTTTTTTAGCCAAAACGAAAGATTCAGAACAAAATATGGGCAACAAAGTCTTGCAAAAGACCATCCATTGCAAAGCGGACCATGAGCGTCAAGAAGGTAATGTATGCCATATTCTTTTCAAATCAGGGCCCTGCTATTCAGGTTGCTGTGCCTAAAGGCAAATCAGTAAATGCGAAGTTTTACAAGAATAAAGTTCTTCGAAAGTTGAAGAAATATTTCAAAGAACGAAGACCCGCAATTGGTTTGGCCAATGTCAGATTGCTACATGACAATGCGTCACCGCACAAGGCGTTCATTGTGCAAGACTATCTGAAGCAGGAAAAGGTTGTTGAACTTCCTCACCCCCCGTATTCCCCTGACCTTGCCCCGTGTGACTTTTTTGTTCCCGCGGCTGAAAACATACCTTTCTGGTCGAAAATATGTACAGCGCAAACACCTCGGTTCTGCAATACTCCAGTGCCTTCATAGTATACCTCGAAAAGACTACCAAAATGCATTCAATGATTGGATCAGAAGACTGAAAGTTTGTATATCTGTTAAAGGGGAATACTTTGAGGGAACAAAATAAATTTTTTATCGAAATCTATCACGGAATCATTTTTATGTGCTTAGTTGCATTCATATTTGAACAGTCCTCGTATTATAATATATTAAAAAATTTACCACCCTAAAATTGAAATTTTCAGATTAAAATATCCTGATAATTTTAATATTTCAGCACATTAAATACATTGCGGATACTCAGTAGAAACGCATCGACTATACTATCAGCCAATCAGACTACATTGTATACTGTTTGCGTTCAAATTCAGAAACTGGTTGACAAACAGTGTAGATCCTGATCAGATGGCTTCTTCAGAACTAATATCAGATTATGATAAGGGTAAATGCAATGTAAAAAAATGGTTTGTGGTTTGTCATTGTAAACCTCACTTTTTCTATGTAATTAAGATAATCAACCAATCAAACAATCCATTAAACTACCGTAACTCTTGCGCGGTATATCACGCACCCCCACCCCCCATCCACCACCACACACAAACCTTTATTGTTGAGTTTTGTGACATAAACGGTCAATTTCATAGCATAGACTCCGGGTGAACCATTGTGCATTTTACATTTAATCATCTGACTTGATCATCTTGGACTTTGCTAAGGCCTTTGACAAGGTACCTCACAGAAGGCTATTACATAAACTGGAGTACTATGGGATAAGAGGATCCACGCATAGGTGGATTAGCTCATGGCTCTCTGGGCGCTCACAACAAGTTGTACTTGATGGCCAAGCGTCTGATCCAGTCCCTGTTTTATCTGGAGTCCCCCAAGGTTCGGTCCTTGGACCGGTCCTTTTCTTGGTTTTCATTAATGATCTCCCCGATAATATCAGGTCATCGGTCCGGTTGTTTGCTGATGATTGTGTCCTGTATAGGAACATATATTCTCCTTCTGACTGTCTTATTTTACAAGATGACCTGGATCAACTTGCACAGTGGGAGGCCAATTGGCAAATGAAGTTCAATGTGGCCAAATGTCACTCAATGAGAGTGTCACGACACCCTCCGGACAAGCAAATTAAGTTTGATTATACTCTTCACCAGCAAGTTTTGGAGCATGTTCAATCCGCCAAATATCTTGGTATCACCATCACTGACGATCTTGATTGGGGTCAACATATCTCAGAGATTACATCTAAAGCAACTAGGACTTTGGGATTCCTTAGACGGAACTTGGCTTTTGCACCTAGGCAGACAAAGGATGTTGCATTTTACATTGGTTCGCCCTCAACTCGAATATGCATCACCCATTTGGCACCCCTATGTTAAAACTCAGACTCAGCAGGTGGAGAAGGTGCAGAGGACAGCTGCTCGATGGACCTGTAGGCGATGGCGAAATAGAAGTAGCGTCGGTGACATGCTTAATGAGCTAGAGTGGCCGTCCCTGGAGGCCCGTCGTGAGCAGTCCTCTTTAACCTTCTTCTACAAGATACACTCTGATTCAGTGTCTATTGATAAAGATAGGTACTTGACCCCTGTAACACTGTCGACCCAAACAAGGGCATCAAAATTAAACGACTCACAATATCGTAGATACCAGTCCTATAGTGATGCCCTGAAGAACTCGTTTTTTCCTAGAACTATTCCCCAATGGAATAGTCTTCCCTCCTCTGCGGTGAATGCCAAGTCCGCAGAAGAGTTCAAAGCCCGCACAGTGTAAGATTGGGTCTCAGAGGTATGCGTTTTAGGATACCTCTGTTATGCAGATTGTAAATAGTTTTAAGGACGCATCCAGTGCCTCTTTTTTTTTTTTTTTTTTTTCAGCTAAATTCTAAATTTAGCCACCCAATCAACTGAGGTAATGGCCAGATATGACCGACTCAGTATAAGAAGATAGATAGATAGATAGATAGATAGATAGATAGATAGATAGATAGATAGATAGATAGATAGATAGATAGATAGATAGATAGACAGATAGATAGATATTTTACATTTAAAAATGACGGGCCCTCGTGGCCTAGTGGGATAGGGTGCTGACTCTTAAACATTAGATCTCTCACCGCTGTGAGTTCGAGCCTCGGTCAGGTGGTGTTTTCCGGGTGCTCCGGTTTTCGCCCACCTCTGATTAACGATCGGCTCGATATGAGTGAAATAATCTTGAAAGGGCGGTGAAACCAAAATCCAAACATTTAATGACAACCTTATATATTTTAATTTAAGGGAGTAATGCGTGAAATAAACACAGCTTCTGAAACGATTGCACAAATGAGATAAATTTAATATTTTATCTCGGCTAGGCTCAGAGAAAATTAATTAATGAGACAAAGAAAAAAAACAATGTTTGGACTTCATAAGAGAAAAATGACAGGATCCAGACGAAAGATTCTTACTTCTTATGTATGACTTTAAGGCACGAACCATAAATTCTGGGTGCTCATTTTTTATTTCTGCTCTAAAATATAGATTGTGGGTACTCGTTAGAACCGCCTCGTAGAGGCAGTTCTTATGTGTACCCATAAATTATATGAACCAGAAAAATATCATATTTTTTCCTAAAAATTGCTGGTTTTGGCCGTGAAATTTACCATGTATTTGAAAAGGCTTGTTTTCGTAATGATGGAAATATGCATCGTATTATATAAATTATAACTTATCAAGAACATTTAAGTTTTCTTAACACATGAAATAAAACACTGCGTCTACAGGACTGGTGTAAAATCTAACAAACATTACATAAACATGCCTATTCAAATGTAGATTGCAAATTTTACCGTTTTTGACCCTCACAAACATTAATTGTCTTATTTCAGCTAAAAATATAGATTGTGGTTACTCGTTAGAACCGACTCCCTGAGGTGATTTTAACAAGCACCCACATTCTTTATGTTGAGCAGAAATGAGATAAAAATAAAGGACTTTTGAGCTTAAAATCATACGTTTGACTGTTCTAACGAGTCATCAACGTCATTCTAACGAGTACTCTCAATTTATAATTAAGAGGAGAAATAAGAAAAAAACTTTTTCTTAAATTGCTGTAAGTTGGCCTTGAAATTTACAATGTATTTTAATAGGTGCGCTTTCGTAATGATGGAAATATACATCGTGTCATAAGTTTTCTAATTAAGCAGTTTGTAGCTTTCCTAGGCGAAAATATAAATATACCAAATCTTAAAGGAAGTGTCTAGAGTGCCGGTACCGGCACCCTGAACTCTGAGGCTAGACTCGGTGGCTAAAGTGACGGACCCGGTACTCTAGCCATTCCTATGTGGGCAGGCTAAAGTGCCGGTAATACCCGGTAATACAATACTTGATAGCTATAATCCGCCAGAGCGCATCATACTAAGGACGAATTAAAGAAAGAAAACATTTGCCTGACATAATATCTAAAATCATCAACCATATTGGAGGAAAGACTGGTACGTATACTAAGTATATCAGCAACTGCAAAACCGCCTCAAGGGAGAATACTTCACATGATTTTGAAACTGTGTATATCAACAACTGCTAAAATTGGACACTAGCAACTCGCAATGTTTCGGTGAGTGGAAAAAACCCAAATCTATCCAAATCCACTGTATTTACCCAAATCAACCCAAAACCACCTGATAATTACCCATATCCACCTATAGCTGGCCCATTTAATTTCATATAAGTTGTTTTTAATGTTTATATGATAGAATATATCACTTAGGACAAATAAATTATCAAATTTATTATTTTGTAACAATTTAACACGCACTTTAGATAAACGCGTGTAGTGTGACGAAACATCTTTCAGTTGGTTTCCTAGGGTTACCACTGTAATAATCATAGTTCACACACGTCTATTATAAATAATGTTAGATAATTGTAAAAAAAATATTTATTTATTTATTCATTTATTTATTTTTGTTATTAAGAAAGGAAGAAAGGAAAGGAAAATAAATAGACAACTGAATGTTTGACGGCTGAGTGAAAAATACAACAAAAAACATGCAGAATATACCGCAGAATATACGACCTTATTTAACACAACTTTTTATAAAGTAAGGGGACGTATTATTTTTATTAGTTCTGCTAATGGAAACCACAAGGTCACGGAGGCCAAGGGTATATGCAAAAAAAAAAACAACTTTTAAAATGTATGTTGAAGCACATTCTGCTCTTCACAATCTTATTTATGTTCATAACAAAATGGATTTAAACGAAGTCGGAGATCACCCATTCATTCATTTACTCACGTGAACAAGTCCGTAAAATGAACATTCCATAAACCCCACTTCATATGTAGAAGGGGTATGTATACATAAATAGAGGATATTTACTTCTTTTTTTTTTTTTTTTTTTTTTTTTGTTTGATTTGAGGTTTAACCTCCCCGTCAACACTGTAAAGGTCATTTTTGAGACGTTGCTTCCAATTCAACCTCGCATCAAACAAACAAACCCATACAACAATGTACCGATCGTTTATTTTGACATACCGGTAATTGATATTGACGGATGTACTTTTCCAGTGGGCATACAACGTCGGAAAAACATTAAAACCACATTCATCCAACGTCATGACATTGAATTGAAGTCTGTTCATCAATGGTCGACTGGGCTTTACCACGTTTTGATTTATATCAGTCTTTGAATCGACTGCCTAATCGAAATTCGCAAAATTGCAGTATGTTTCCTTTGGCTTTCTTTGCCGGATCATTAGGGTCACTGATGAGGCTTTATTAGCCGAAACTACGTAGTATGACCCAACTTCTTTCTTATGAATGTTTTCATTGCTCTTAAAGGAACTCATTTTTTATTTTTATTTATTAAAAACATTGAAGAAAAAAATGGTTCCTCTCCAGTATGGATAATTTCGACCATAGTGTAAAAGACTGTGAAACGTATCGCCACTGCCCAAAAGGGCTTCCCAACATAAGGAAACGGTACACGCCTCATTTCACAGTCTTTCACATCATAGTGTAGTTTATATTTTCTTGTCCTTTGGGATCTTTGATTCCATTGTGGAATTTTGGAAATATTTGAGGGTCACTGATGAGGCCTAATTGGCCGAGGCTAGCTAGTCTGGTCCGAAGGCGTGTACACTTCATATTTTCTTGTTCTGTGGTGTATGCCTTGCTTCCAAAGGATAACCCTTTTAGAGAACATACTTAAAGTCACTACAGCTGGTGTCTGGGAATGTGTGGCGGCCGTAAAAAGTCTCCCTGCCCTACATCATAGTGTAGTTTATATTTTCTTGTCCTTTGGGATCTTTGATTCCATTGTGGAATTTTGAAAATATTTGAGGGTCACTGATGAGGCCTAATTGGCCGAGGCTAGCTAGTCTGGCCCGGAAGGCGTGTACACTTCATATTTTCCTGTTCTGTGGTGTATTCCTTGCTGCCAAAGGATAACCCTTTTATAGAACATATTTAGCAGAATGGTAAAACACAAATCTTTGAGGACTGTTCTAACACGCGCCTACAACCCGTATTGCTAGCATAAATGAGCGACATATTACACAATTTCCGAAAATTAACTATACTAACTATACATACTGTGTTTTCGTAAAGAGACCTGCGCTTAGCGAATGCTCTGTTCAAGCTGCGTGTCTGCGCAGTCTGGCCAGTCATGGCCTTCACTATTCACTTATGGAAAATGAATGAACGCTTTTGCAAGCCACATGTCAAAACTCAGATTCTGAGTGCGTGAATGCGCCATCACTTGGCACAGATTTTAATTGATTTTAAAAACATATAAACACACACACACACACACACACACACACACACACACACACACACACAAACACACACACACACACATGGCGTCCAACATGGTGTCAGAAAGTACAAAAATTAAGTTAAAATTGTAATATCTTTAAATATTTTGCTTTCAACACAGATTGTGGGTGCTCGTTAGAATCGCCTCAATGAGTCTAACTATTACCCACAACCTATGTTTTTGAAATAAAGGCAGATCATGTATACCCCCGTAAACCCCATTTTCCTCTATATAAAGTGGGGTTTAGAGAGGTCTTAGTTTCACGGACTTGTTATCGTGATGTGCGTAATGCTTCCAAGCAGAGCTGAAACCAAACTCACAGGAATACTGGAAAACTGCTTAAAGGTTTTAAACCTGTCCAGGAAGCGTGGTGCGAGTGGGACCGTCCATGCATATCAACTGTATTGGTTTAATTGGATGGCAGGGTTTAAGGGCTTCAATGCCACTTTTATAGAACTCCTTTTCTTGGATGTTCAGAAAGTCATCCACTGCATGTATGACGTCATCATCGGAATGAAAGTGGGTATTTAAAATAGCCGCTTTCAGTTTTGGAAATAGATGAAAGTCTGATGGAGCGCGATCAGGTGAATAAGGCGGATGCTAAATCAATTTGAAGCCACACTCGTGAATGGCAGCCACAGCAATGATATACCCTTAGTGAGCTTTCCGCGGTGCTTAAATTTAATATTTTACCGTAACTGCGTCAGAACTGAAGCATAGTATGAGCCTTTGATTGTTTGTCCCTTTTGGAGATAATCAATCAGCAGAATGCAATCTGCATCCCAGAAAAGCGAGGCCAGTTGATGGAACAGTCTTTGGGTGTTTGTGTCGCTTATATTATTTTATTTTGGATAGCCTATTGGCCATTTTGTGGGAAAGTAACTGTCCTTTTGGCTTTCCGCTATTTATGTGTCCATTAGTTTTTGTTGTTTCATGTTTGTGTTTCTTTCCCTTTGGTGTCTCTGATGGGAGCTGTGGGTTGATTGTATCGATTCCAGATCATTGCCTCCACTTCTACTTTGCCTTCTTTGGCGGGGGTGAGCCAGGGTGCTTCCATTGTTTCGAGATTCTGATTGGCCTATGGGGTAAAATAGTGGCCCCATGGTTCATCCATAGTGACAAATCTCTGAAGAAAGTTGGCATGATCTTCCTCAAAAAGGTTAAGATTAGCACGCGATAATGTGCGCCTGGTGGTTCCGATCAACTGTCAGAAGTCTTTGTACCCATCGAACCCAAAGCTTTCTCATTACAAGATCTTCTGTCAGAATGGAATGTACTATTTCCTGTGAAATGCAAACTCTACTGGCTATATATCTTTCTGTGACTCGTCTGTCAGTCATAGCAATATCATGGTCTTTTTTGACCATTTCTTGGGTTACAACATTGACAGGCCTTCCAGGGCGGGGGCCATCCTCAAGGCTCTGCCTGCCACACTTAAATTCCGCCACTCACCTTTTCACTGTAACATATACAGGGGCATCTTTCCGTATCATAATGGATATCGCAAGGTGTTAAACCTTTTTAAGCAAATATTGGATCACTGGTCTTTTACCGATTCTGTCCATTTTGCAAAAGCTGCTTGTCTTGTTTACTTAAGAGTGCTGCCTCGCCGATATAAACTGACCAAATGAGACCAGTCCTTGGGTATACGGCCCTATATAGTCAGAGAATAGTAGGACTTATAAAGAACATTCCTGAATACCTCCTTCAATTCGAGGCTCACAACATATCAATCAGCCCACGTATATGTGTGTGTTCGTAATGCAGTGTATTGTTCAATAATTATCACGTTCTTTTCGTGTCACATAAAATCATTTCTGTCGTATTATGACACTATTTTTGCTATCCAATTATTAAAACATGCAAATGCTTTTACGACACTTGTTCTAATCTTTATTATTGCAGATTAGCAACGTAACTGTCTTAAAACAAATTATACCTTACAAGTAAACCAATATATGCATTACGTCCAAAACAGGGGCACGAACAATATAGATCCAGCTCAGCGCCGCAGAAGTGACTTAATTGTGTGCTTAATGTGATTTAATCCATCAATGGATTTTGTAATCACTCATTTCTTTATTTCTCGGGTCGTTGTGGAACCTTTGGTGACCTCATGGTAATCTCTTTCCAACCCTGCCCTCTGAGATGTTGCAAAACTCAACCCGGTCCACTTCTTGATATTGTATCTTCCCAACTTTTCTTTTATCTTACACACCTTATTCCATCAAGTATTCCTTGGAGTATTGCCTTGGCGAGGCCTGATGAGCGGGAGCCACATACATACATGTACCATCTCAGTTTTCTTTTCTTAACTGTAGTAAGGCGCTACCGACTGCGGACCTCTTCATTAATGGTGTGGGTCATGTAAGAAATGTTAAGGATCTTATCTTTAGGGATTGGATTATTCTCTCCATTTTCTCTGCCAGTAATGTATATAGAGATTATTCATTCTCCTATTTGAAATATGGGATTTATAAACCAAGGGAGGTAAACCAATCCGAAAAAAGAAACAAGTGCTTATTTGAAATATGGGATTTATATGCATGTACCTTTATAAAACGAGTGAGGTAAAACAATCCGAAAAAGAAACGAGTGCGACGCATGGTTTTCTTTAAAATATTGTTTTACCTCCCGATGTTTATAAATCCCATATTTCAAATAGGAGAAATGAATAATTTGTATATTACATGCACTTCCATAGACTTTTATGAAAGCTTGGATCTTGAATTTTGGATCTGAATTCCCGTTTATATGCCACGGTTACATTTGGCTACGGGCGCAAAACGATTTATTTGTCTACGATTTTCCGTACGCTTTTTAGAAATCGTAGGAGGCTACTGGCTACGATTTATGTGGCTACATTGTATACGGACATTGTGCGATTTCTTGTACGGGTTTTCTGTGACCAGCTGGTTCAAAATCGACGGGGAGCGTACGGGCACCGCACGGAGACCGTGCGGAAATCTTACGGACATAATGCGGTCTCCGCAGCTCCGTATGGCACTCGTACGGAGCCTATGCGGCGTCCGTACGGCGGCCGCACGGATATCGTACGATAACAGAACGATCTTCATGTAGTTTTGAGCTCATTTTGTGTACCAAGCGTGTACAACTTCACGTTTCATGTGCAGTCGATCATCAATATGCCGCCCAAAAAAAAAGCAGCCAAGGTTTCACCCAAACCGTCATATGCCGGCATCCTTGTTTGGCTCCTTGCTCTTCCATGAGAGCCAGGACTGCAATTATCTCCTGCTCCCTGCTTATATTCTGCCTCAGTTGCAGCCGCAAATGTGCTACTCTGAGCCTGAGTGGCGGAATCTGAACCACTCTTCGTTTCAGTGTCAACTCTTGAAATAAAATGAACAGTTGGAACTGATGATGACAAATATTATACCCATCTGAAAATTAAAATCATTCGCATATAGAGAAATCTGCTTCAGTTAACAAAAGTAATGTCCCCTGCCCTAGATAAATTAGTCAAGCTCAGTCAAACACATTTATTCCCCTTGCCACTTTCTGATCTTATTGAATTGATTATGCACAATTTTCTTTGGCACACAATGCAGGTTGGGCCATACAGGGAAGCAATTTCCACATTTCTGACTTTTATGAAAATTATATCGGTTCAACGTCTGGAATGTATTCGACATAAAACAAATACTGGAAAAAACAACAACAGGAAATTGTCATCACGCGAACCTGTCCGTGAAATAAATACCCCCTAAATCCCACTTTATATAGAGGAAACTGGGGTTTATGGGGGTATACATGATTTTTGCTCCAAGACATAGGCTGTGGGTACTCGTTAGAACCACCTAGCGGTTCTTCCGAATACCCACAACCTACGTTTGCAGTATAAATAAGAAAATTGTCATGCATTTTCATCAGAAAAGTAGCCATTTTGGAGATGTGAAAAATGCACTATTTTTCACGGCTGTGTTATCGTGATGTGAATATAAAATGATACGTATTAATGGTATGAAAATGCAATTCTATGCTTTTCGCATCAATTTCTCTGATATTTAGATAGCAGTATACCATTGAAAATCTGAAACACCGGGGAAGCAACAAACGTTAGTCAAATTTTAACGAAAACGGCATCATCTTGAAGGGAAAAGACTGAATTTTAATGTAAACACTTGAAAGTTTGTGCCAGTTTCCAAGAATAAAAATCAAATTTAATTCAATGTAGTGGTTTTATACAATTTAGTGCATTTTGTCAGTTGGTTTTGTCCAGGTACATGTAGCAGTCAAATAAATCGATAACTCTCATGACTAAAAGTTGTTTTGAGGATAATTTTGACATATGTACACCAATCAAATAGCCGTACGGTCCACGTAAGATTGCCTCAAGATAACCGCTCGATGACAGCGCTATGTCCGTGCGATTTTACAGACACCGTGCGGCAACCTTGCAATATCCGCATCGTACTGGCACATCCTTAAGAGCTTACGATCATCGCAAGTTTGTATTAGCCCAAATTTTAATCAAAACTCTTGCAGTGCCCGCACGATCATCGCATCATATCCGCGCGGTTCCCGTGCGATTCCCTTGCGGTGATCGTGCGATTCTTTCTTTGCGCTTAGGGCTTGCGATTTTTAAAATTTGTCAAAGTGCGGAGCTATACCAAATCGTATAAGATGCGGCGCCCAGCGGACGTCTTAGGAACACGTAAATATTACGGTAAGTGTACGGTCGCCCTACGGCGCCCGTAAGGAAATGGAGTTACGGGCGCCGTACGGACGCCGTAGTCCATTTGTAACCTAGGCATTAGTTGACTGTTTACAGCTCACTTTTTACGGTTCAATCAGCGTAGTGTTCCAGAAGCTGGGTGGAAGAAAAACCGGATGGGCGCCATTTTGAAAGCGCTTTCTACAGTTTTGAACAAAAAAAAAATAGAAGAAAAATAGTGTTTTGACTGAACAACTGAAATATAAGATTAAATAAATCAAAACGAAAAACTATTCAATGGTCATATCCAGGTTTTCTCTTGTTTCAGCTTTGCATCGACTCAAACGTCACGCATTTTGAACATATGTTGATATCTTCCCAGACGCCATTGCAATGTGCCATGAATAACGTCGACGTGACTGAAACTGTCCCGCGTTTGAGTATTGAGTTTATTGATAAAATGCTTAGACAAAAAAAAAACAACCGCGTTTGAATATAACCATTTCACTGCAAAAGCGGTATCTTGTATCTCGTACATAAAGTAGTTCCAGCTAAAGAGCTTATAAAATCCTTTTTATACAACTATGCTGATGATAATACTTTAGCTTATATACATAAGGATTTTAATACTCTTAAGATAGTTTTAGAAACTGAAAGTCTCAATCTTATTTCATGGTTTGCTGAAAACTTTATGAAGGTCAGTCCAGATAATCAGGCTATATGTCTTGACCAGAGCACTCACGATCACATAAAGTCTTTCCAAGTTGGCAGCACTTCAATAAAATGTGAGGATAATGTCACGCTGCTTGGTGTCAACATAGATTACATGCTGAAATTTGACAACCATGTGACTGATATCTGTAGGAAAGCATCCAAACAATTAGCTGTTTTAAAAAGACTTTGTAGATTTGTAACCAAACAAAAGAAAATTGGTTATTTATAATTCTTTTATTACATCAAATTTTAGCTACTGTCCCCTAGCTTGGCATTTTTGCAGTGCCTCAAGCACAAATAAACTTGAACAAATTCAAGAGATTCATGTTTAATGATTATTCTTCATCGCTGGGCGAGTTATTAAACCTGTCAAATATTCAGCCTTTGCATGTGAGAAGAATTAAACTCATGGCTAGTGAGGTATACAAGATTGTTAATGGACTTTCTCCACATTATATTCAAGATCTTGTTAATATAAAGGAAACTTCTTATACTTTCAGAAATGAGAAAACTGCTGATGTCCCACAGGTAAATACGACAAGGTATGGCTTGAGGTCATTTAGGCCCCCAGGATCTGGAGTAGCCTGCCAAACAACGTGCGATTAGCTGAATCCTATCCGCATTTTCGTAGGCTCCTCCAGAGCTGGAATGGCTTTGGATGTAAGTGTCCTGTATGTTCTACCTAATCTCCTTTATTCAGTTACTTGCTGGATTTTATTCCTTTCAGTCTGTTAAAATCTTTGTTCTGTTTTGCATGCTTAGTACCTTGTTTTCCTTTCGACCTTTTTCGAGCAAGTCATTCCATTGGTATGCCTTGCAGCCTTTCGATTTTTCGACCAAATATGGTATTGGCTGTGCCAGGCTAAGAGACAATTTTGATCTTTTAGCACTCGAGTTTCGCGTTGAGCCTTTCTCAAGGGAATCTTGCATTTAAATTATCTTAGTGCCATATACCTCTTACAATTTCTTAATAGCTAAGCATTCAGTGCTATTTTACCATATTTATGCTATGTTATATCAGTCTAATGCTAGTTTTAAAAGGATAGATGCGGGCATGATGACAATGTCTTTGTGTAGCAAAAGAGCTGAACTTAGATGCCATCGTGTCCGTAATCGTCATAGATATAGCTTTCTTTTGGATGCCTGTAGTAACCCGAGTTCCTTCGAGGGTGATGCGTTGGCGGCGACCTAGGTGGCGTACCCAGCAATCAGACAGCTTGTCAACGCACACCCTCGGATGATACTTTTGAGAGTGAATTTTAGGCAAGCTCTTTTTTCTAAAATTTTCAATTTAAAGTGCCGGATATACTTTTAGTGTGTATGACTATTTAAATGTTTTTATGCTCATTATTACGATTGTCTCATACTTCTTACATCCTAAAATATTTTCAAATATTCTTATGCTAAATTTCTGTGATAAAATCTCTTAATGTGCAAGTAATTTTATGTATATATGTGCATGCTGTGATATATTTAACTTGCTGATATTTTACAATTGTTTGTCGAAGTAAAAACCCTACAGGGCTTATGTTGTGCTGTTGATAGTATTCGACGAAAAATAAAATTTCTATGTCTATGTCTATGTCTATGTCTAAAGTGATTTTTCCCCGTCAAAGAGGAAATATTCCTTCTTAGCAAAAAGAAAATATCAAGTTTATCATAGTGTTTCTCTGTTATGCATGTAATATACAGGACCAAAATGGTACAGCGAAGGCCTGACCATTATAAAAGCTGCTTCGATACTGTCCCTCGTATATTTATTTCTATATTTGAAAGCGTATTGCTATTGTCATACAATTTCGTGGTTTTACCCATAGTTGATAGTCATCACCTATGCATCCCGGTGTAACATAAGATAATAATGTTTTCTGCATTCCGTTGTAGAATGGACTGTCTGTATTGTTCGTCCGTCCGTCTGCAACTGTGTCTGTTACCTGTATTGTATGTTATGTGTATTGTTCTGTGATCGGTGTCACATTGTTGTCTTTTGTATGTTGCAAGCACCCTCTATTTACATGATATATATATTTCATCGACCAACATCATTGTAAACTCACAAACCTATATATCGAGTCGTTGTATTTATGACCCCTGCGTCCTTTAAAAACCTGTTCTTTTGCTTCCTTGGAGCTCTACACCTAATTATTTGAATGTTTTCTGGCAATATGGCTGGGATTGAAAGATATTTTAAAGATATAGGCTCGTTTTCCATCAAATAAAAAGTTGACAAAAAATATAAAGTTTAATTGACCTACCGACCCTAATTTTTTCGGCATGTTAGCGGACCCACAGCTATTTTTACGGCCCTTCTAACGGCCATGGCGGAATGATTATTCACTTATCATTTTATTTGTATTCTAACACTTACACTTTCAACTTATCGATCGCCGTTGACGTCACTTGATATACAATGACGTAACGCGCGGCTTCTAAACGTGTTCTTCGACGTCACGTTATGATATTACTGCCTGTCGCTGTGTGAAATAGTTCTGTGATGCTTGCTCACGGAATTTATCCAAGTATAAAGCTTTTATTTCAACCAATCAAATTGCTCGAAACGTACATAATGATCGAGAATTTGAATAATATCCCTTTCAACCCCACTTTTCTCTATATGAAATTGCGTTTAGAGTGGCATCATGAAAACACGCCTATATACGTTTTACCCCCTTCAACCCCACGTGGATATCGTAAAACTGGGGTTCACTGGGGTAAACCTTATTTTTCCTTTTTCTGCTCTAAAATATAGATTGTGGGTACTCGTAAGAACCGCCTCGATGAGGCGGTTCTAACGAGTACCCGCAATCTATATTTTAGAGCGGAAATAAGAAAAATATTACAATTTTTCATCTTAAATTTTTCTTTTTTCGGCAGTAAAATTTACAATGTATTTGTATAGGCGTGTTTTCGTTATGGTGTTCATTTTACCGACTCTTTAACATGATGGCAAGTGAGCACAAACCTCTCATCTGGGAGTTGAGCGATATGGTCATGTCTTTCGCAATAAAAGCGCAGCGCGGCTACTGTTGAGCAATTCCAGCAAGAACTTCGGGTTATGAACCTTCATCTGTCGCAATAAATCCTTGATACTTGAAGGATTTATATAACGAAAACACGCATATACTGATTTCCTGTAAATTTGACCGCCGTAAAAACAAAAATTTTAAGAAAAAAAAAGTGATATTTTTCTTATTTCTGCTCAAAATATAGATTGTGGGTACACGTTAGAACCGCCCCATCGAGGCGGTTCTAACGAGTGCCCACAACTTATATTTTGCGCAGAAATAAGAAAAATATCTTTTACATCTTAAAATTTACTTTTCTTCGGCGATAAAGATCACACTGTATTTGTATAGGCGTGTTTGCCTAATGTATATTGTAAAGTTTACCGCCGTAAAAAACGAAAATTTTAAGATGAAAAATTGTGTTATGTTTACCCCTGTAAACCCAAGTTTTACTACGCAAAAGTGGGGTTAAAGGTAGTCAGAATTATGTAGGATTGTTTTCGTGATAATTTCACTTAATTCGTTTTTGACGTGTGGCGGTTTGTTTGTGCTGTTGTTTGTTACTACTTACTGTGTGTATCACTTGTGTCTTTTTATTTTGGATGGCCATTTGGCCATTTTGTGGGAAAGTAACTGCCCTTATGGCCATCCTTTGTTTAGGTTTCCATTATGGTCTGGTCGCTTCATGTTTGTGATTCTTTCCCTTTGATGCCTTTGATGGGTGGAGTAAGTTAATTGTATCGATTCCTGATCTTTGTTTTACTTCTACTTTACTATGTTATCGATTTTAAATAGAGCACCTTGAATTTCAGTTACCGTGTAATAATATACTCCTCGAATATTTTCAAAGTTCCACAATGGAATCAATGATCCAAAGGAATTCGAAATTATAATCTACACTGGCAAAAACTATACTATTACGAAAACACACCTATATAACACCCCACCCCGGGTAACATCAGGAAAACACGCATATATAATTTTGACCCCTTTGAACTCCACTTTTATATAGTAAAACTGGGGTTTACAGGGGTAAACATTATTTTTCTAATAAGAAAAGCTTCAAAATTTTTCATCTTAAAATTTCGTTTTTTCGGCGGTAAAAGTTACAATGTGTTTGTATAGGCGTGTTTTTGTAATGAAACCCCACTTTTACACAGAAAAACAGGGATGTCTCTGGTCGGGCCCGTCGAGTCTGACTGTTGGTTTCCTTTTGCTCCAGCGTTTCGGTGGTTTCTTGCTGTCGGGTCCTCGCCGTTGTTTCATTTCTGTGGTTGTTAGGTTTTTTGTGTTCGCAGAGGTGTTGCACTGATGAGTTGGGAGGCCTTCATGCGGGCTGAGCAAATTGTTTGTCAAAATCGCGACGGAAGTAAGGGCGAGGATTGTGGCCGCGTGGAATAGATTTAAGACATCCCCCCCCCACCCCACAGTGGAATTCGTTTCACTGACCGTTCCAGGGCGGTTCTTCTGTCCGGTTTATTTTTGTTGTGGTTTGTCTTTGAGTGTTTGTGACGCTTATATTAATTTGTTTTGGATAGCCAATTCGCAATTTGGTGGAAAAATGACTGTCCTTTTGGCTTTCCGCTATTGATGTTTCCGTTAGGGTCTGTTGATTCATGTTAACTTTGTGTTTCTTTCTTTTTGGTGTCTCTGGTGGGAGCTGTGGGTTAATTGTATCGATTCCTGAGCATTGCCTTTACTTCTATTCTACAGGGATATACATTATTTTTCTTAATTCTGCTAATAAAACAGAGATTGTGTGTACCCGTTAGAACCACTTGGTAATATAACGCACACGATCTATTCTGGAGCCATTTGTTCAAAGCATCCACATTATTAGCTTAACGAACTCGTTAGTGGTCAAATTGTTAGTAGTTATCTATTCTAACACTGGTCACCTATATAGCCAATGGTTAAGTCAAGTGATATATTGAGTGACAAATCACTAGGCAAAAAATGACCTTTTGCATTGTCATCGATCGTTCCCTTTGCGTAAGACGGAGAAACGTCTTTTTCACGCATCAAGTACGATTTAAAAAAGGAACTGCACGTGTTACAGTCAAACATTTTGGCTGGATTTCTTCAAACAATGGCGGAATGTTGATAGAATATGAAGGAAACAACAGCATTTGGTCGACAATCGTTTGAATCGAAATAGACCAGCTCATTAGTGTGATTTGTTGAGTAATATATCACAGTTTTTCGGTCAGTTGTAAGTAGATAAATCACACGTGCTATGCGCTCGTGATTTTTCTACATTGTACCATGCAACAGTGATATATGACTAAACAAATCACGGTTAGAGCTGATCTTTTTCCTAATTACATAGTAAAGTATCTTATATAGTGTTGTTTTCGCAAAAAAATATAACAGCCTTTGCATTTGCAAAAACTGCTCACATAATTTCATCAAAAATAGTATCATATTTGCCATATTAAATTACATATATCAAACTATTAACGATACGTTTACTAACGACGTCGTTAATTTTGGACATCTGGGTCTATTTGTTCAAAACTAACGAGGTCGTTAGCTAACATATCGTTAAATCTTTGGTCATTTAATGTGGTGAATATACTGTTTTTGCTGAAAAAATGTGAGCAGCTAATGCAAAATATCATTGTATTTGATATTGTAGTTGCTAGAACAGTTCACAATTTGACCACCAACGAGCTTGTTAAGAAAACGATGCTTTGAACAACTGGCCCCTGGTCCCTGAATTTTACAAGGGCATTCTGCATGATGCTTCCACGCAGAGCTGAAACCGTCCGCACACTAGAACTGGTAATCGCTTAGAGGATCTAAGCCTGTCCAGGAACCGCGGTGCGAGGCGGACCGTCCATGATTATAAACCCTTTTGGTTTCGTTTGGCGACAGGGTTTGAGATGTCATTTCATCTCAATGTCGGGTAAAAGTCCCACAAAAATGGAAGCAACGTCTCCAAAATGACCTATACAGTGTTGACGGGGACTTTAAATCTCAAATCAAACAAACAAACAATTACAAGGGCATTCATTGTATGTCAGCGCGATGTTGAGACAGGTACATCCGTACACACGTACAGTATGGCGATACCGTTGAAAGAATGATTTTTTTTTTTAGAAATAAATCTATGTTCACTTTTCATTCCCTTGAGATGGGACTCCATAAGGCATAAATGCCCGACTGATGAGGCTGAGACTACCCTTATCTGGTAAGAGGTATGCAACTATTGTCAGACCTATGCAGTCACAGTGACCAACCCAGATGAGGTCATAGAGAATTTCTATGATGATTTACACTTTGTTTTTTCTGCTACATCCCGGGGAGACAAACTCATCATCCTGGAAGACTTCAATGCTAGAGTGCGACAAACCATGAGCCCTGGGAAGCAGTGATTGGTAATGAAGGAGTAGAAACGTGCAATAGCAATGGCCTTCTCCTTTTAAGGAAGTGTGCTGAGCATGAACTGCTGATCACCAACTCAGTCTTCCGTCAGCCAACTCGCAACAAGACATCATGGATGCATCCTCGCTCCAAACACTGGCATCCCATTGATTATGTCATAGTTAGAAGGAAGGGCAGACAGGATGTCACAGTGACATAGACTGTGTGTGGTGCAGACTGCTGGACAGATCACAGGCTTGTTGTCAGCAAACTCAACCGGCGTATCCAGCCTGCACGGCGACCACAAGGCAAGAAAGTGCCAATGAGACTGGATGTCTCTAAGTTGAATCAAGACAGAAAAAGGCAAGCCTTCACCCATGACATCTGCAGCAGACTAGATGCAATTTTAATTCAATTCAGATGATCCAGAAGAGAACTGGACAGCCTTCAAAGACTGTGTTTACTCTCCAGCAATGGATTCCCTAGGTCCAGTATCTCGCAAACATCCAGACTTGTTTGACGAGAATGATGAAGAAATTCAGTTACTACTTGAAAAGAAGCACCAAAAATACAGGGCATACCTCAGGGATACCAGATCTGTATCTTATAAGGCGGTCTATTCAGATATATGCAAAACAGTCCAAACAAGACGCAAAGACATGCAAGACCCGTGGCTAAAGAACAAGGCTGGTGAAATTCAATCCTTTGCCGACAGAAAGGATATGAAGAAGTTCTTTGATGCACGAAAGACAGTTCATGATCCCAGAGCGTCGGAACCACTCCTCTCCGCAGTGCAGATGGAACTAGTCTTCTTACTGACTAAGAAGCTGTCTTGAAAAGAAGGCATGAGCACATTGATAATGTTCTGAGTCGTGCATCATCTTTCAATGATTTTGCTATCAACAGACTACCACAGGTGGAATGTAATCTGCTGCTTGACAAGCTCCCAACCATCTCTTTATTGTCAATTGCTGGGAAAGTCCGTGCAAGGGTCCTACTTAACCGACTGAATGAACACAGTGAACAGTCCGGGCTTCTACCAGAAAGCTAGTGTGGGTTTAGTTAAGACAGAGGACCAATTGAAATAATCTTCACAGCAAGGCAGCTGCAAGAGAAATGACAGAAATATACCATAGAGATGACCTGTGTTGACCTCATCAAAGCATTTGAAAAAGTCAGTCGTGGGGGCCTTTGGAAGATCATGGTGAACTTTGGATGTCCAACCAAGTTTATAGTAATGATGAGACAGTTCCACGATGGTATGCTTGCACGAGTCCAAAATGCGGGTGAGCTTCCATATCCATTCCCTGTGGCAAACGAAGCCAAGCAAGGCTGTGTGTTAGCCACAACACTGTTCAGCATGATGCTTTCAAGGAAGGTGGCAATGGCATACCTATTAGGTATCGCTTTGACGGGAAGCTTTTCAATCTCAGACGGTTGCAAGCCAAATCCAAGGTGCAAACAGAGGTGCTAAATGAGTTCCTCTTCGCTGATGGCATGGCAAAGGTTGCTCGAACAAAAGAAAAGATGCAAAAAGGTATAAATCAAGTATCTGGCTCGTGTGATAGCTATGACCTCAAAATTAGCATCAAAAAGACTGAGGCAGTCTATAAGCCAGCACCTCGCAAGCTAGTAAGAAAAGGTCAGTCAGGAAAGACCACGATCTAAGAACGCAGCCGTCTCAAGTCACCTATAGAGATTGACAAGGAGGCACACACAAAAACAGACGAAACATAAACCAACGGCACAAAGCCAAATAACAAATAAGACACTGCAAAAGAACGACCGCATTGAGACGGTCAGTAGTAAAACTACTGGGGGGGGGGGGGGGTGCTTCAACTCCGGAGTTTATGAAATTTCAATCCTCGTCCTCAGTTCCAGTACAGCATCAAACAAAATTACAAATTGATCCGCATGGAGGCTTTCTAGCTCAACAGTGAGTCATGATAAAATACGTGGTAAAATGGTTATGTATAGATTAATATTATCATGAATCAGGTTGTGGACTCAACAACAATCCAACGTCAGAGCAGAAGAAAACCACCAGTTAGTTCACGAAGGGTCGAACTCAGGGAATATCAGGCGTCCCCCTTCCCGAATTCAACGTCAACAAATAGTCCGAAGTTCGGCTTACCGCCGTGCAACCAAAGAGCGAAGCAAAGTTGCCCACTGTAAAAGGGTCGACAACCAAACACGCGTTCTGTCGCATAACATCCATGCTATGGTTAGAGATTATCACATGGGGTTTTGATTATCGCCCTTAGTATAAACCCGAGACCCAATTATCGATAATGGTGCGGGCCGCGGATAACCAAAACACCATGTTATAATCTGTTAATCGCATCTCGTTTCTACATTTATACGGCGGATCGCTATATAACATTGGATGGATCCGCCAAAAAAACACGTTGTCATGTGAATTCGGTACTGTGTTTTACCCGTAATCAAGGTCGCAAAAAGGGGTCTTGGCCCGTAACTGTGAAAATGTTTAACTGCCCCTGTCGTGTCTCTTTATATGTTCACATTTTTCAAGTCTTGTTGGGTGTTCATTTTGGGGGTCAGTGGTGCCGTTTTATCTTGCGTCACTGTGGAGTCCTACTGATATTGGCTCAAAGATGTGCAAGGCCTGTGGTACTTGTTTGTTTGTTTGTTTGTTTGTATTGGAGTTTAACGGCCCAGTCAACACTATTTAGGTCATTTTTGAGCCGGTCAGTTAACCTATCAACACTTTCCTGGGCAGGCGTATACGTAAGCGGTTAACCAGTACAGTGCACATTCTTTCGCCAGAAACTGACAACTGCCCTTCTTGAATCAGCGGAAGGGAGAGAATGACCGCAGAAAAGATTTCATGATCAATCTCCACGAAAGAATGTTGCCGACCCCGGCGGGAGTCGAACCCGCGACCTCCTGATCACCAGTCAGACGCGCATCCGACTGAGCCACCGAGGCCGGCACTGTGGTACTTGTGTGTGTGTGGGGGGGGGGGGGGAGGGGGGAGTGGGGGGGGAGGTTGCTGTTTCTTCTGTTTCTACACTTTCATTCATTTTCCACAGTCTTCCGTGTCCTTCATTGCAACTCCTCTAGACTATCTCTTCTACACTTTTCTCTTATTTTCTTGGGAGACGACACAAAACAACACACAAATGTTGACGTATCGTGAAACCCCAACAATAAATCAGTTTGACAGATTACGTTAGAATGGTTACATCACGTGATGACGTAGTTGTTAGTGATGACGTAGTTGTTAGCAATGACTGTGTCACTGATGATTTTTAAAGTAGGTAAATCGATTTTTACGTTTAAAGGACTGGACACAGTCCAGAAGTGTATTAGCCGAGCACGATAATCTCTCTTAATGTAAAAATACATTACTTCGGGTTATCAGGCCGGGCGGGCAAAACACTGGTTATCAGGGGCAGTGTCCATAACCTTCGGTATGTTTCGCTATTATCGCATATGCAAAACTTGTGGTTATGGATGTTTATATAGAAGCAAACCACTTTTCTTGTATTTAGAAACAATTTTTTCTGAACTGACCAGAAAACATATCACTACCTAGTATTCTTCTGAATTTATAAACTAAATCCCCATAAAACTCATGTTCCGACAGTCCCTGTTTGAAGCCTTACAAAGTTCCCGCCTTCACAGTGAAAGGTCAAAGATTGCAAGTGGTAGACACGTTCACTTTCTTCGGGAGCAAACTGTCAAGAGCCATGCACCGTGATGATGAAGTCAATGCCAGGATTGCCAAAGCTAGTGCAGCTTTGGCCGACTACGTTAGTGCCTGGGATCGAAGTGGATTCAGACTTGACACAAAACAGAAAGTCTACAGAACTGTCGTGTTGCCAACACTATTACATGCATGTGAGACATGGCCAGATTACCAACGGCACGTTTAGCCGGCCTCGGGAGCTCAGTCGGATGCGCATCTGACTGGTGAGCAGGAGAACGCGGGTTCGATATCTGCCGGGTCGGCAACATTCTTTCGTGGAGAGTGATCATGAAATATTTTCTACGGTAATTCTCTCCTTTCCGCTGATTGTCAGTTTCTGGGTAAAGAATGTGCACTCTACTGGTTAACCGCTTACGTATAAGCCTGTCCAGGAAAAGTGTGGATAGGTAAACTGACCGGCTCAAAAATGAACTAAATAGTATTGACTGGGCCATTAAACTCTGATATAAACAAAACAAACCAACGGAACGCCAAACGACTGAATCACGTAAGCTGTCTTAGAAAACTGTTAAAGAGGATTCCAGACACGGAAGTCCTGAACAGGGCAGTGATGCAAAGTGTACATACTCTTCTGAAATAAGCACAGTTAAGATGGACAGGCAATGTTACTAGAACGCCTTAGGAACGTTTGCCAAAGAAAAGTCTCTATGGCCAGTAGAAGCGCTACAAGGACACCCGCAAAGCCTCCCTCTGGGACTTCAACTTTCCAACAGAGTCGTGGGAACAAAATTCCACAGAACAGAGCAAAGTGTTGAGGTCTCATCAGAAGGGGTACCAGTGAATACGAGGCGAAAAGAATCGGTGAAGCTGAGCAGAAACGCGCAAAGGCAGAGCTTAGGCATCGCCAACAGAGCTGTCTTCCCCTAGCCTCTGTTGATCTATCTACAAAAGACAGATCAGAGCTAGAATCGATCTCATCTGCCATCTAAGAACACACAAACAGTAACTTTTCTCAAATATAATTAAGATTGGTCATTGTCAGAAAAGACAGACGAACTATTACCAAGGACCCTCATTATAACGACAGCATTTGTTCTCTGATAGTGTGCCGTTATAAAGAATTTGTCGTTATAAAGAATACTAGTTAGGAAAAGGTCTTTCCCCATTTTTACTCCAAGAAACAAATGTTATAGACATTTGTTAGAATCGCCTCGGTGAGGCGATTCTAACAAATGTCTATTACATTTATTTAAACGGCCCCGATAGCTCAGTTGGTAGAGTGTCCGCTCCGGGGAACAGGAGGTCACGGGTTCGATCCCGGGCCGCGACATACCAAAGTCGTTAAGAATGGTACTAGCTGCTCCTCGCTTGGCACTCAGATTTACGGGGTAGAGCTAGGCCTGGTCGACCCAGTGTCAGGATAATGTGACTGGGTGTGGTATCATGTAATGTGTCTGGGACATGATACTTCAGTGAGGCAGCACTATAAAAGTGAGCATTGAGCTCCCTGTCGCAACCAGACACCGTCGTGATATGACTGAAAAATTGTTGAAAAATCGTCGTTAAACCCTAATTCACACACATTACATTTGTTTCTTGGAGTATTAGACAACAAGAATCTTTCATGACTATGGACTCGATTTCGGCCACCGCCCATCGGGGCTTGCATAAATACAAGGGCTGCATGATGCTTCCACGCATCGCTGAAACCGACCCGCACACGAGTACTCGTAAACCGCTTAGAGGATCTAAGCCTTCCCAGGCAAGGCGGTGGGAGCCGGACCGTCCATGCATATACACTCTATTGGCTTCATTGGGCGGCAGGGCTTGAGATGTCATTTCATCTCAATGTCGGGTAAAATTCCCACAAAATTGGAAGCAACGTCTCCAAAATGACCTTTACAGTGTTGACGGGGACATTTAACCTTAAATCAAACTGCCTCTCTCTCTCGCGCTCGTGAAAACACCCGATTTGAGTGTTCGAGAGCGATTCAATAAGCTTGAAGCTTTCATCGCAATCGAACTAAAATAAATTAGTATAAACTACAGTCGAACTTCAATGTCTCGAAAACCTTTGGGACCTCAAAAATCTGTTCTAGACAGGGGTAGTTCGGGCCACTGAGGGCTACTGTCAGGAGGCATAACGAGATACTTTTTGACATCTTTTCGGTGTTCTATAAAGAATATGTATGCGGTGCGTACTCATTAGAATCGCCTCATCGAGGCGATTCTAATGAGTACACACAGCATACATTTGCAAGATAAAAGACTAAAATCTTCTGAATTATCCCCCATTATTTCTTATGTAGAGGATTTTGCTAGGGACTCAAGAATGTGTTCGACTCATCCATGGTAAACGAGCCATCTGTGTTCGAGCCATCGAAGTTCTACTGTTACTAACTCAAACAAACAAATGGACTCGATTTGTGCATTTCCAACCCGAGGGCAGGCCACGCCAGCCGGAACCGAGCTAGGCCCTTAGCTGAGTGGTTATTCCATTGAAATTGTCGTTATAACGAATTTTACGGTAATAACAAATGTCGGTATAAAGAGGGTTGACTGTATTATAGTCAACACTGGTAATCTCAAACTCAATCGGAAATTCGAGTCCATTTGCAGCTTTGTCGTCGCTGACTACAAATTGTTTTTTGTTTGAGTTTAGGTTTAACGTCCCCATCAACACTGTAAAGGTCATTTTGGAGACGTTGCTTCCAATTTTGTGGGACCTTTACCCGACATTGAGATGAAATGTCATCTCAAGCCCTGCCGCCCAATGAAACCAACAGGGTTTATAAGCATGGACGGGTTGACTGGCGCAGCTTTGCCTGGGCAGGCTTAGATCCTCTAAGCGGTTAACCAGTACGCGTGTGCGTGTCGGTTTCAGCTCTGGAAGCATCATGCAGCCCATATATTTCCCCAAGCCCCGATGGGCAGGGGCCGTGTCTACAAATTGTGCACAGCAGATTGGGACAAGGAGCTTGAGATGAACAGAAACCTCGTGAGACATAGAGGATCTTACATGAGTGGTCATTTCATATAAGGTTTATGAAACGAGCCTTCGGCAAGTTTAATAATTTTTACATAAGATGGCCACGAGTATAAGATTCTTTTCCTCATATAATGATTTTCTATCGGATTGTATCGCGGAAGAAATTTAAAAGAACCATATGACATTATGACATTACGCGTCATTAACCATGTGTTATTACACGTGGCCTTACGTTTTACGTCGCCCTAAGAATGTAATAATATAATAATCTTACATGGGTTTGAGGGGTGGATGGAAAAATCTGTCCCGATGGTCACTGTGCGGCATCACGAGGATTGCCGAGTGATGCCGAACAGTGATCCCGAGGGACGGATTTTTCTATCCACCCCTCACACCCATGTAGGATTCCTTCCATTTCTGAGCGTGGATTTTAATGCTGCAGTCACTTCGGTTGCCGACGTCAGCCATATTTTGATGACACAACAGTGATGTTTAGTGACGTCACGTAATGAGCTGTGACGCCAACCTTAACGACGGTGCATATGAGGCGCATATGAGCAGATGAGGTCGTATTCAACCAGTGCATTTATCAAACACGAGATATTATTCGATTTTTGGGTATTCAGAGTTTCAATCCCAAGCTTAAACTAGGGATTTCCTTAACTGGTGTTCAAGAACGCCTATTCTAACACTGGTCGCCTTTATAGCCAATGGGTAACTCCGGTGATATATCGAGTGAGAAATCACTAGGCGATAAAGCGTGGCGCGAAGAGCTGACGTATCATGACGTTCTGCGATGTCATCGATCATTTCCTTGATGTTAGACGCAGTACCGTCTTTTTCACATATAAAGTACATGTACATTACAAAAATGTAACTGCATGAGCATTGGCGGGATTTCTTCAAACAATGGCGGAATGTTGGGAAAATATGAAGGAAACAACAACATTTAGTCGATTTCAGTGTGTTAGAATCAAAACAGATCAGCTTTATTGCGTGGTTTGTTGGGTAATATATCACAGTTTGTCGGTCAGTTGTAAGTAGATAAATCACTCGCGCTTCTCAACAAATCACAGCTGAGCTGATTTATTTCTTAATTATCATAATTGGGCCCCGTCAAGCGATTTTGGTACTTATCGCCTATGCGAGCAACGAAGGTTCAGGCGAGCCTGCGCATCCGCGCAGTCTCGCCAGAACCTTCGCTGCTCGCTCATACAAGCAGTGAATCAAGAGGAACCTTCAGACAGAAAGCCATATCCCTGGCCCCTCTGAATGGCTGGGCATGCGCAGTTAAAATGTGTCATGACGGAATGCTCGAAGACACAAATTCGCTTGGCGGGGCTCATATGACGTCGTTGATAAGCTGAGATTACGTCGTGTGATAAAAATCGTATGACTAAACATGTAATATCACTGTGTCGGGATTAAGTTACGTCATGACGACCTTCATATCAACCATGTATTTATTGCGGAAAAATAGTCAAATTTAAAAGCGATAAAATCCAATTTACCGGCGCATATTTTCATCTCAAATGGTAAACAAGAGTTATGCATAAAATCCATAAAATGCACGCGTAAACACTGCCTTAAAAAATTCTGACAAAACTGCTTTTCTCTGTCGCCAGTTAAAAGCAAAATAATTGATGTGGAAGGTAGAATTCATTATACGATTGTAATTCCTCAAGTGATTCTTGAAACAAATTGGTTTCGGAATGATTCAATTGATACCGTCGTTGCAACGGAGTCACACGGCTTGAGATATTCATCAAACCATCGAGAAGTAAGTGAAAACGACAGCAATCTAATTACGAGACAATAAAACGAATGATCATGATACTGTGATAAAGAACAATAGGATAAATGGTAGATGGTTGTTTGATTTGAGATTCAACGTCTCCGCCAACACTATATAGGTCAAATTCGAGACTTTGCTTCCAATGTTGTGGACCTTTTACCCGACATTGAGATGAAATGACATATCAAGCCCTGCCGTCTAATGAAACCGATAGGGTTTATAAGCATAGACGGTCTAACCCGCACCACTTTGCCTAGGCAGGCTTAGACTACCAGTACGCATGTGCGATCAGTTTCTATGGGGTGCCGTTTTATTATTTAATCAATATTTATAGATATCCATAATTCGAATTATGGATATCCATAAATCAGCCGAATAATGGATATCCATAATTCGAATTATAGTTATCCGTAAATCATATTATGGAAATCCATAATTCGATTTATGGATATCATCTATTTATAATTCGTATTATGGATATCACTAATTCCAATAATGGATATCAATAAATCAGAATATGGATATCCAATATTCCGCTGATTTATGGATATCCATTAATAGAATTATGGATATCTATAAATCGGGCTGAATTAATGACGTCCATATTTCCATATCCATATCCATCTTTCGAATTATGGATATCCATAATTCACCGCAAAAACCTTTGTTTTCAGCCATTATTTATTGTTTTTATTTGCAAAGACCAATTATGGTTATTCATAAATCGAATTAGTGATATCCATAAATGGACCAAATTATCGATATCCATAACTCGAATTAATGATATCCATAATTCGAATTATGGAAATTCATAAATCGATCTGAATTAATGATAGCCATAAATTGAATTATGGATACCTGTAATTAGATTTATGAACATCCATAATTCGAATTAATGATATCCATAAATCAGCCGAATAATGGATACCCATAATTCGATTTATAGATATCCATAAATCGAATAATGGATATCCATAATCGAATTATGTACATCCATAATTCAAATCAATTTATGGATATCCGTAATTCGAATTATGGGTATCATTTATTCGAATTATGGATATCCATAAATAATTTTTGGTATTTAGAAATAATTATGGACATCCACAATTCGAATTATGGATATCCATAAATAAATAGGGAATAAATAGTAAAATGGCGTTCCATATGTTTCAGCTCTGTATGGATGCCATGCAACCAAGTTCCGACGGGTGGTGGCCAGAACAGGATGTGGTAGATCATACAGAAGAAGAAGAAGAAGAAGAAGAAGAAGAAGAAGAAGAAGAAGAAGAAGACGAAGAAAAAGAAAAATAAAAAAAAACACTATGCGGAAATGTCATGTGAGGTATTTTTTCTAAGTTTGTTTGTTTGTTTGATTTGAGGTTTAACGTCCAGGGCAACACTGTAAAGGTCATTTTGGAGACGTTGCTTCTAATTTTGTGGGACGTTTACTCGACATCGAGATAAAATGACCTCTCAAGCCCTGTCGCCCAATGAAACCAATAGGGTTTACACGCATGAACGGTCCTACTCGCACCTCTTTGCCTGGACAGGCTTAGATCCATTAAGCGCTTTACCAGTACTCGTGTGCGGTCGGTTTCAGCTCTGCTCGGAAGCATCATATATTTCATCAAGCCCCGATGGACGGGGGCTAGTTTTTTCTAAGTATTCTATATTTAGACAATTCTTGTATCATATCAGGTCGCTGTAATATAGTGAATAACGTCATGTCATAAAAAGAGGATCTTACATGAAAGCTCATATATTAATAGTTAAATTTCCAGTGTAAATACTCATGTAAACCTATAGAAAACAATGTAGTTCATACTTCCATGAACCCATCGAATCACATGATTTTTCGGTCGTCAAGTGACGTCATTCTAAACAATGGTTCTCTACGAGCGTTGGTGACGTCAACGCTGTTCCACTCTTCGTAGAAAAACAGCGTGTAAATGTTTTTCAGCTACAAAAGTTTGCATTTTTTCGCCAAGTGATGAGGGGCAAAGAATGTTAATATAAAAAATAATCTTAATTTTTCTGCTTTTCATGAAATTAAGAACGACAGCGGGTCGCTAGCAAAGTTTTGACTTTATTTAACGAGTTGAGAAAAAGAGACAAAAATGCGAGGCTTGCCGGCTATCAGAGTACACAAGATCCCGTACTTCGTTACACGTTTCTCTGATGGGCATCAAGACCTGACCCCGAGGTTATAAAACTTTTTTCATGCTCAACTTAGCTGAGCATAAAACTTGTTGTGCTCATAAAAATTAAAATACTAAGAAGTTGAGCGATTTTTCTTTCTCAAATAGCAGAGAATGTTATTAGGCCTAATCACAAATTTTAAAATGCCAACGATTGTTGGCATTTTAAAATTTGTGAGCAGGACAAATTTCACGCTCAAGTGAGTTGAGCAAGAAAAAAGTTGTATAACCTCGGTGCCTGGTTTCGCCTTCTAAAGACGTTCTACCGCATTTGAATTCCCCAACCCAGAATTTAACTTGTGCATACGATGGCGCAGAAGACCCATAAACATTGGTCAACTCGCAATGTATTTCCTGACCTGTTTTCACTTTCAAATACAAATACTGAATTACAGCACGGTACTCAACTGTTAACGAAAAGCTTGCTTTTGCATCGCTAGCCATATTTGACGTTCAAAATCTTACGAGTGACTTGCACGATAAGGGTGCAATTTTGCCCTCATGCCTAAAACATGATTTGAAACAAATAAAAATCAAAAATGAGTTCCTTTAAGAGCAATGAAAACACTCATAAGAAAGAAGATGGGTCATACTACGTAGTTTCGGCTAATAAAGCCTCATCAGTGACCCTTTAATGATCCGGCAAAGAAAGCCAGAGAAAACATACTGCAATCCTGCAAACCCCGAACAGGCAGTCGATACAAAGACCGATACAAACCAAACTGGGGTCCAAAAAATTAAAAACCCGTCTAGAACATGAGTCCAAACCAAAACATTTTTTTCCTGATTTCTCAGAATATTCACGCCGATCTCAAAGGACCAAAAGTAAAATACAAACTACACTATGGTTAATGTACGGGGAGACGTTTTACGGCCGCCACACGGCACAACACCAGCTGCAGTGAAGGCAAATAAAAATCAAAAATGAGTTCCTTTAAGAGCAATGAAAACACTCATAAGAAAGAAGATGGGTCATACTACGTAGTTTCGGCTAATAAAGCCTCATCAGTGACCCTTTAATGATCCGGCAAAGAAAGCCAGAGAAAACATACTGCAATCCTGCAAACCCCGAACAGGCAGTCGATACAAAGACCGATACAAACCAAACTGGGGTCCAAAAAATTAAAAACCCGTCTAGAACATGAGTCCAAACCAAAACATTTTTTTCCTGATTTCTCAGAATATTCACGCCGATCTCAAAGGACCAAAAGTAAAATACAAACTACACTATGGTTAATGTACGGGGAGACGTTTTACGGCCGCCACACGGCACAACACCAGCTGCAGTGAAGGCAAATAAAAATCAAAAATGAGTTCCTTTAAGAGCAATGAAAACACTCATAAGAAAGAAGATGGGTCATACTACGTAGTTTCGGCTAATAAAGCCTCATCAGTGACCCTTTAATGATCCGGCAAAGAAAGCCAGAGAAAACATACTGCAATCCTGCAAACCCCGAACAGGCAGTCGATACAAAGACCGATACAAACCAAACTGGGGTCCAAAAAATTAAAAACCCGTCTAGAACATGAGTCCAAACCAAAACATTTTTTTCCTGAAGAAGGAAATGAAAATCTTGGTTGCCCCGGTTAATTGGAAATGTGATAGCAACACGAAAACACGCCTATATAAAGTTGACCCTCTTGAACCGCACTTTTATATAGTAAAACTTGGGTTTGCAGGGGTGAACCTTATTTTTCTGATTTCTGCTCTAAAATATAGATTGTGGGTACTTGTTAGAACCGCCTCGATGAGGCGGTTCTAACGAATACCCACAATCTGCATTTGTGCATTAGGTGCATGTGTTACGGTTATTTATAAGGCTGACGCGATTAATCGTATAATCGATTAATCGATCGATACATTTCACAAAAATGATTATCATTTCTGATTTGCTTTTAATCGATTACTTGATAGGTACAATTTACTACCCAAAGTTATGCCTAAAATAGCTTAATGAGTGGCAAACAGTGCAGACCCTGATGAGACGCCGCATTCTGCGGCGTCTCATCTAGGTCTACACTGTTTGCTCAGGCCTGTCTGTTCAAATCTACATATGGTAAAGTGCAACATATGGTAAGAAATATGCTCAGACAGAAAGCCAGATAGGTAAAATTATGACAAAAACCTCAGCGATTACTAATCGATTATCGATCTCAATGACAGGACTCATAATCGATTATCTTTTCAACTCCGATTAGCCAGCTCTAGTTATTTATAGCAAAAAAATTACTTATGCATGTTATGTCAAGGCGCTGTGTAAAAGCGTTGGCGGTCTGGTGTACTTATTCGAGCCAGATCAGATCAGGGTCTACACTGTTTGCTGAAAGTACCAGAATTAAAGGGTCTATCCAAACAGTCTTACTTCCAGACAATCGACCCACTAGATGATTTGTTTAAATATCGTTGTATATGCGACTCGAATACTTTGTGTAGTAACTATGGGTCGATCGGTAACAATGGACCAAAACAAAAAATAACTCATTTTTAAATTTCAGTTTTATTCTTGTACATAAAACAGTCTCCTTACACAATTTCTAGACACATTCAAGTCATTAGAGCTTAGTGCAGGGAATCTCTTCAGGCGGATTTAGAAATCTCGCACATCACATGAACAAGCCCTCATCTCAATGTCGGGTAAAAGCCCCACAAAATTGGAAGCAATGTCTCCAAAATGACCTGCACAGTGTTGACGGGGACGTTAAACCTCAAATCAAACAAAACTTTGAACAAAATACATGTATAGATACAGTTACATGTGCATCGGTTATTTTTGCAAAGTTTTACTTATCCCTGTAACATCAAGGCACTGTGCAAAATCGTGAGTATGTTAACCCTTGTCCTGCTGAGCCCGGATATGCCTTACCTTTCAAACAATGTTGATCCAGATCAGATGGCTTCTGAAGAAGCCATCTGATCAGGATCTACATTGTTTGTCATTTAGATTGTGAATTTGTTGCAATAATTTGCATCAAGTAATCTGATTGGTTGATATTCAGTTGTGGGTGTTGCATATTTGAATAATCAGCAGGACAAGGGTTAACTCGGGACATGTCTGGTGTACTTGTTCATTGACAAACAGTGTAGAGCCAGATCAGATGCCGCAGGGTCTACACTGTTTGCTGGAAGTACCGGAATTAAAAGGTTAATCCAGACTGTCTTACTTCCAGACAATCGACTCACTAGTGCAATCAGTGTTATGATTTGTTTAAGTACCGTTGTATAAGCGACTCCAAAACTTTGTGTACATTTAGTAACTATGGGTCGATCGGTAACAATCGACCAAAAAAAAATAATAACTCATTGTTGAATTTCAGTTTTAATCAGACTCCTAACACAATTTCTACACAATTTCAAGTCATTAGTACTCAGTGCAGGGAATCTCTTCGGACGGATTTAGAAATCTCGCGCACCACCAGCTGACTATATCAACAAACCAAAGCACTCTGGTAAAGTGCGATATAGTGCATTCTATCGTATCTCCAAAACTGGTATATTTCATATGAACTGTTGTAATATTTGTATTATTTATACTCCAAATTTTTAACATAGGTTGTGGGTGCTTGTTGTGGATGCTTGTTAGAATTGCCTCATTTGAGCAGACATAAAAAATATGATGTATATCCCTCAATTTGTTTGTTTGTATTGGAGTTTAACGGCACAATCAACACTATCAGCTGACTATTTTAGGTCATTTTTGAGCCGGTCAGTTTACTTATCCACACTTCCTGGGCAGGCTTATACATAAGCGGTTAACCAGTATAGTACACATTCCTTCGCCAGAAAGTATACCCCTTTAAACCCCAAGTTTTTTGTAGATAAAGCGAGGTTTAGAGGGGTATTCATTACGTGACTTTGACATCGTGATGTTATATTCATGGAGGTATAAGTGTGCATTACAAGGGTATCGGTATATACTATAGTTGTCTTGTTTATTCTCCATAATGCACAATGTGTACACATGCCCTCGCCCATCGAGGCTTGAAGAAATAGATTGGCTGCATGATGCTTCCACGCAGAGTTGAAGCCGACCCGCACAAGAGTACTGGTAAACCGCTTAGAGGATCTAAGCTTGCCCAGGCAATGCGGTGCGAGTCGGCCCGTCCATGCTTATAAATTCTATTAGTTTCATTGGGCGGCAGGGCTTGAGAAGTAATTTCATCTCAATGTCGGGTAAAAGTCCCACAAAATTGGAAGCAACGACTCAAAAATGACCTTTACAGTGTTGACGGGGACGTTAAATCAAAGAAAGAAACTATGTGTACACGTTAGAATCGCCTCAATGAGACAATTCAAACGAGAATCACATAATCCATGTTGTAGCATAAAACAATCATAATAACCTGTCAACCTTGAAGGCTGGTACCAATAATCATGAAAATATTTAAGAGAAATTGGAACACCTCGCAGATTTTTCCGCCATTCTTCAAAGGGGAACAAATTTCGGAACTTCCTGTTCGCTTTTCAATTATCTCTGTCCAATGGAAATGGGGGTCCACTCTTAAAGGAAAGAATTTGCTCCTAAGGAGCAAATTCTTTCCTTTAAGAGTTGACCCCTATATTGACATGGGAGACAAAAATACTTTTGAAGGAGTTACCTCCCCTGAAGGTGTATCTATTCCCCATTCAGATGACAATTCTTCTCCCGCCAGGATCTATGCCGTTTCCTGCCCCATTAAACGTATTTTGACTTAACTCCAAATTCAACAGAATAGACACGTCCTGGAACTTGAAATTCCATTTCATATTCTCAGGTGTGAAAGGAAATTTTCATCTGTCATGCGTCAGTTTCAGAACCGGGAAAGACGGGTTTTACTAATATGTCTGCAGTTTCTGAATGTAAGCGTCTATGCATCTGAAGGTTTAATTCTTCGGTTTTTTCTTACTCCCGGTAGAAGCAGGCGGGCTTGGCTCTGGTGGGAGATCGGGAAAATCGGACATCGCTTGATTCTGGCCGGCTGTCTTTGCCGGCGGCTTTGCCCCATGGCCCCTAAAAGGTTCAACGTCGAGGCCAAGGTCAACGACAAACGCTACCATCTTCTCCTCAAGCTTGCTACTCGAGTCGTCTGCGTTTGACTCCGCCGGAACAGTTTTTACAACAACCGGTGGGTCCGCTTTTTCTGAAATAAATAGATTACATTATTTATATATAATATACTAACATGTGTATATTTTCAAGAAGCTATCTATTTCTACTCGTTTGTTTGTATTGGAGTTTAATGGCCCAGTAAACACACTTGTAGGTCATTTTTGAGCCGGTCAGTTTACCTATATTCACACTGTTCCTCGGCAGGTTTATACGCACTGACGTACATGTAAGCAGTTAACCAGTGCAGTGCACATTCTTTCGCCAGAAATATTTCTACTCGTATTTCGTAATGGAAAACTAAGATTTTCTTTTTAAATTCCTTAGTTGTGCTCGAAGATATAGATTTTGAGTACTCGTTAGAACCGCCTCATTGAAGCAATTCTAACGATCACTCATAATCTATATTTGGAGTTTTGTTTGTTTGATTTGAGGCTTAACGTCCCCGTCAACATTTAAATGTCATTTTGGAGACGTTGCTTCCACTTTTGTGGAACTTTTACCCGACATTGAGATGAAATGACTTCTCGAGCCCTACCGCCCAATGAAACCAATAGGGTTTATAAGCATGGACGGGCCGACTCGCACCGCTTTGCCTGGGCAGGCTTAGATCCTCTAAGTGGTTTACCAGTGCTCGTGCGGGTCGGTTTCAGCTCTGCGTGGAAGCATCATGCAGCCCATATATTTCTTCAAGCCCCGATGAGCGGGGCCGCTATAGTTGGAGTAAAAAAAAAGAAAAAAATATCAAAATTTTCATCTGAAAAATGTTTGTCCTAGAGATATAGAGAATACAAGGTGAGTGTCTTTTGATATCAAGTTTATCAGGCAAGGCTTTGAGAACGCTTGTAGAATCGCGAGGCTTGCCGAGCGATTCTACATGCGTTCTCGAAGCCGAGCCTGATAAACTTGATATCAAAGGACACGAATCTGGTATTCTATTTATCAGTGTTTCCCGATATACACTTACATTTTTGCCAATTTTTTCAGTTTTGCCAGTTCTAAGAAGTGCAAAGTCACGTTGACCTGATAAAGCTCACTTGTCCTGAGATAGCAGATGTTTATCAGGTCAACGTGCTGCAATGCAATTAATATAGGAGGTGACTGATAAAAGAAACTTTAAGACGCAATTTTAATACATGGGTGCATTATCGTTTATTTTTATTTTTTTTTTATTTTATTTTTTTTTTTTTTTTTTTGGTGTGCTTTTTTGGCCCTTTAAAGAATATTTCACTTATATATCGAGCCGACCGTTAATCAGAGGTGGGCGAAAAACCTGAACCCCGAGAAGAAACACTTTCATTGCAGAACTTGGAGTCTTACAGCGAGCATCACGTAAACCCGCCTATATAATTTTGATCCCTTAACCCCATTTAGTACCGGAAACCCCAAAAGGGTAAGTGGCAAATAGTGCAGGCCCAGATCAGACGCCGCAGAACGCGGCGTCTGATCAGGACCTACATTGTTTGCAAAACGTTCAGCCATTTTTCAAATAAATTTTGAAGAAAACACAAACTGACGGCCCTAAATTTTGAAATGGACTAATGCTATCTATAAGGAGGAAGATTCCATTTGTTACAATCAGACTTTCGGATGAGTCTTTAAACCGAGGTCCCGTCTCCGTTTGACCTTAGCTGTTGGTGGGACGTAAAACTAAAACTCACTCACTCACTCCATTTGTTACAAAAAGGGTGAAACACAATTTATATTGTAAAAATGGGGTTTAGGGTGGTATACATCATTTTTGTTAGTTCTGCTCAAAAACATAGACTGAAGATACTCGTTTGAACCGCCTAACTGAGGCGGTTCTAACGAGTACCTTCAATTAACGTTCTGAGGTGGTAAAGTTTAACCAAAAAAGACGTACAGTTTTGTTTGTTTGATTTGAGGTTTAACGTCCCCGTCAACACTGTAAAGGTCATTTTGGAGACGTTGCCTCCATTTTGTGGGACTTTTACCCGACACTGAGATGAAATGACTTCTCAAGCCCTGTCGCCCAATGAAACCAATAGGGTTTTTAGCATGGACGGTCCGCCTCGCACCGCGGTTCCTGGACAGGCTTAGATCCTCCAAGCGGTTAACCAGTAAAATTCCGCTATTAAGACCACCAAAAATTGAGATTAATTCTGCTATAAAAAGCTTATTTGGAAAGTTTCAGTTATTCTTTCTTTGTGTTTTCTGCGTACAGTGTCCTCTGGTTAGAGACCACCTTTGGGACTGTTCAAAAGTGTCTTTAAGACCACTTTTGAACAGTTCCAAAGGTGGTCTTAAAATAGGAATTTTACTGTATTTGAATAGGTGTGTTTTCGTAATGCTCGAATCACGAAGTGGGTCTTTAACCTGACAGCAAAAAGAAAAAGGAAGTATATCCTGATCAGATGCCGCGTCTGATCTGGGTCTACACTGTCAGCCAATTTCTCATTTGCGACCCACATATAACCATTCAAATAATATAAACGGACCCCCGCCCATCAGGGCTTTGAAAAATAGATTCGGCTGTATGATGCTTCCATGACCGAACATGGGTACTGATATACCGCTAAGAGGATCTAAAGTGTTGCGAGTCGGACCGTCCCTGCATATAAACCCTATTGTTTTGTTCGGGTTGAAGGGTCTGAGCTGTCATTTCATCTCAATGTAGGATACCTGTCTCCTAAAATTGGAAGCAACGTTACCACAATTACCTAAATAGTGTTGACGGGCCATAAAACATCAACACAAACAAAATAATGAAAACACAACGATAAACATTCGACCCAAAGCCACTTGCGTGCACGTCAGATAAATATATTTGTGGCTAACCGTCTCGTCATTGCGAAATAAAAAATCCTTATTTAAATACATATTGGTTTAAACAATATTTTATTCAAACTTTAGCAAATGAACAACACAAATACATAGATGTGGAGTGTATAAGGATCTGAACGGAAGCCTATAGCTTATAGAGTTCATTTCCTTGTGGTATCAATAAGTTCACAGCAATAAAATTTGTCTGTGTGACAACATGAATAACTAGTTCATATCATTTAAACGCATACTATATATGTTTCTGAATAGAGAAATGAAAATATAATGAACATAAACTGGAAGGATGATAAATGACTAAATGAGATCATGAAACCATCAGGCCAAACACCGTGGAACGCACTGTCAAACTTGGTTCTGATAAATTCCTAGCCCAGCAGGTACACAACGCGCAGGCAACACCGCATCAACGCCGATACAACGTCATGGCGTTGCATCGACGCCGATGCGACACCGCCCAAACGTCAGTGCGCCGGGTAGGAGTGGTCGCAGAGTGGCACTCTGATTTTAATTAAACCGTTTAGTAGCCAAAATATACAACTGGACGCGTCTAAAGATGGCATTGTTCACGGTTACATTTTCATCTGTTTTCCCATTTAATAGTATATTTACTGTCAATGGCAGGCCGAGTCCAGAAAAGTAACGCTGTCTCAAGTCACTATAGTGAACACAAGATAACAAAAAATGAAATGATGTTTCTGGTGCTCCACACGAACAGAGGGGGCTTGCAACCAAGTTTTTATTGTATAGATGATGATTTAAGGAGCTGCATTCAAGCCTTAAACGTGTGTGCAGAATTTGTCCCAGGCGTGATGTTTGTATGGTATTATAATAGATCGGTGGAATTCGTAGTTGGGACTTGAGTTTATGCTTAAATACAAGTAAGGAGGCCGATTTTTTTACATCTGATCCAGCAAGTTCCATTCTCTTAGAGTCGATGGTAAAAAGGAATTAAAATGGTATGTCGTTCTAGAGGCAGGTATCACAAAGTTTGTAATATTTCGAAGAGTGTATCGTGTTTGTTCCTGGACTCTTGGAGGGATCAATTCTTGTAGGTAAGGAGGAGTCAGATTATTCACCATTTTATATAGTTGACATAATTTATGTTTTTCGCGGCGAGTCGTTAATGGTTCTATACAAGTGTCATCATATAACATTTGTGTACTACATAATTTAGTAGCTCCTGTGAGTATTCGAGCAGCATCAAGCTGGATATTTTCTAAGTTACGTTTATTTTCCAGACTACAGTTATCCCATATTATGTCGCCATACTCTAACAATGGCCTAACAAACGTTGTATACAGCTTAAGCAGGGAACACCTATCTAAAGCAAATTTGTGCCGCCTTAATGCCCCTAATCGTTTGCAAGCCTTTTCTTGTATAGTTTTTAAATGATCATTCCATGAGAAATCGCAAGATATCATTAACCCTAGATGTTTATGCGTTGGGATCTCCTTTATTTGAGTATCTCCCATGAACAATGGAGGATGATATAATTTTATTCTTTTCTTGGAAATGAGAAGGACCTCAGTTTTGAGGGCATTGAATAAAACTAACCATTGTTTTGCCCAAGCAAGTATTTTCTTTAAATCGCCGTTTAAAGTCGCTGCGGAAGCAACAGGATCGTCAACTATTTCGAAAATACAAGTGTCATCTGCAAAAAGCCTTATGAGACTATTGATATCATTTACTATATCATTAATAAAAAACAATAAATAGCAGAGGTCCCAGGATAGAGCCCTGGGGCACACCAGCAGTAATCTTTTTCCATGAAGATGTGACGTTTCTTATGCATACACGTTGATACCTGTCCGATAGATAATTACTGAACCAATCAAGAAGTTTACCAGAGACACCTACTGACTTAAGCTTGTACAACAGACCTTTGTGCCAGACACGATCAAAGGCCTTACTGATATCTAGAAATACTATTCTTAGTTCCTTATTGTTATCAAGCGCGTTAGATATTTCATTACAAATATATAAAAGCTGGTTTACCGTGGAATCACCGCTCTGGAATCCGGACTGAAAGGGCGTAATGATAGAATGTTCAATTAGGTATTCAGATACATGTTTATGTATTAACCGTTCCATTAGTTTACCAGCATAGTTCAATAATGAAATGGGTCTATAATTACTGGGGTTGGAGCGACTATCCTTTTTGTGAACGGCGGTTAAATTAGATATTTTCCAAGAAACAGGGAATACTCTTACTGCCAGAGAGAGGTTAAATAGCTTCCTTAATTGAGGAATAAGTACGTCTGCACCTTCTTTGTACAGCCTGGGGCTTATATAGTCTGGACCAGGGGCCTTGTTCGATTTCACTAAACTAATTGCTTCCCTTACATCATCGTTTGTTATAAGTATATTTTCAAGTAATTCATAGTTCGGAGTGTGGGATTCTGGGAGCGAGGCTTGACTGTCATCTAATGTTGACTGCTCGAGAAAGTACTTGTTTAAAGTTTCTGCTATTTCTGGATCAGATTGTACAATTTCATCATCAATTTCAAGAAATTGGATTGGCTGTTTATTGTTTTGAGGGATAATAATTTGATTAACTAATCTATGCCATCGTTTGGAGTTCTTGTTGCTACTTATCAGGTCATCAGTGAGTTTATCGTTGTACTGTTTCTTGGCCTCTCTTATCATTAAGGTCACTTCATTTCGTTTCTGTTTAAACTTGTTCCAGGTGACACTTGTATTTTTACGTCGAGCGTTTTTAAATAGGCGTTTCCGTTTTCTTATTTCACGTTTTATTTGTGCGTTTATCCAATCAGGTTCGTTAGGTCTAATGGTCACTGTTTTATTAGGAATTGTAGCTTTAGCTGCTTTTAAGATGGAATCTGTAAATTTATCAGCACATTCATTTATATTATCGGTTGCAAATACCTGGCCCCAGTCCACCAGAGTCAATTTGTCTCTATACTCATTATAGTCACCTCTGTCATATAGCCAGATATGTCGCTTGTACGTCTTGCCAACAGGTTTTCGATATTTTAAATACAGGACAGTTGGGCAATGATACCGAACAAGGTTTGGTATAAAAGGAGATATGACGTCAGAATAGAGTACGTTTTCAGGCTTACTGACAAGAACAAGATCAATTATTGAATGCGAATTTTCAGTGTAGTGAGTTGGTTCATCTATAAGTTGATGAAAATTATAAGAGGAAATGAGATTTGTCATTTTAGTCGAGGCAGTAGAATTCAGCATGTCATTGTTAAAGTCATCTACAATTATGATGTCCCTAGTTCCTGAATTTGACAGACTATCAAACATGTCGTCAATTAAGTCCCAATGTGCATTAGGGGAGTTTGGTGGTCGATATATACCACAAACGAGAAGTTTATGGTGTTTTAACATAAGTTCAATGCAAAGTCCTTCGAGTTCTCCGTTGATCAAGTCTGGTCTACAAATACAGTTGTGACCAGTTCGGACATAGATCGCAACCCCACCCCCAGGTCTGTCCGTCCTATCTTTCCTATATGGTATATCAAAGTTTGAAATACGTAAGTCATCGTCTAGATTTTCTGGTTTGAGCCAGGTCTCGGTAAGTACAAGTATATCATAAGGGAGCTTACCACTAAATATTTTTCATAGACGACAATAGTAACATTTTTCCATCTCCAACAAAAACTGTACATGCAAAATATTTCAAACCTTGGTGGTTTGTAGAGCAACTCTAGCTGAATAAATCCCAAAGAAAAAATCCACATGTAGCCCGTCTCCTTTTTGAGCTATTGTCCGCCATATTGTTGATGTGTAGCGCCGCAGTGAATAACAGGGCAATTTTTTCTCAAAGGGGTGACCATGAAAATGTGGCAGCAATATTTTTGGGCTTGCAGATATAATTGCAAAGCATCTATTATTTTGTTTTGCTATAAGTACCCTTTTCTTAAAATGAAATAAATCCAGCGTATATAACCAATGAAATGCACAGCTGGTATTTGATCCTCTATCAAATCTTCTGTCCCAAAGTGCTGGTTCCCCGGCTCAGCAATATTTAGTGTTAAGCTACCTATACCAAACCCTTATTGTCTTTATGATCCATCAAAAGCATTGTCAAATAGAAATTTAGATCATATCTAATAATTTAAGCATGCATAATAAATGTTCAGTGACAAAGAATCTTTGAAGTTTGCGAAAAAGTTATCGCTTTCAGATTCTACAATGAAAGCCGAACAAACAATATTTTGTGAAAAGGGGCAAAGTTTACCTCTTTCTGGAATGGAACCCAGACACCGGCTGGCATCAGTGGTTCTTCTCCTATGTCTTTGGAACACATCAATCCTAAAATGCACTAAAGTGTGCCTTAATAGCATACCAACTGGTATTTATGGCTGATTTCACACCTATACCCCCTATTTTATGTAAAATTGGCATTTTGAGGATATTTTGATGATAAAACTTTGACAAAAATGATTATAAATGCCTCAATACCATGAGAAATAGTGGATATATATCTGTTCAGACCCTTTAACATGAATCTAATCAATAAGAACCAATAAGAGATGAGAAAACTTATCGCGATATTGCAGCAGAGACAATTTTGAAGTTTTGCTTTCGCTAGAGACCAAGGCCAAAAACCAGGTAACCTTAGTGTTAAATTCCAGATGGAGTAGATCCTTTCTCTTGTGTTTCTGGTTATACACTTACTGTAAGACTTTTTCCAAAACAAACCCATTAACAATTGATTAACATGGCTTTAAAGTACCCCCCCCCCCCTCAAAATGCACAGATCAGAAGCAAAAACTGATCAAAACACCCAGTTAGACCTAAATTACCACAAACCTTACACTTTTTTACAGTTTCTATGGCAAACCACATGCCAGGAATATCCATTTTATGATACAGAATTGGATAGAACCTACCAATGTGTGAAAATATGATGAAATGACTGAAAACTGGAGTGTGGGGCTGATTTTCCAAATTTTGGTATACCAAACCCTTATTGTCTTTATGATCCATCAAAAGCATTGTCAAATAGAAATTTAGATCATATCTAATAATTTAAGCATGCATAATAAATGTTCAGTGACAAAGAATCTTTGAAGTCTGCGAAAAAGTTATCGCTTTCAGATTCTACAATGAAAGCCGAACAAACAATATTTTGTGAAAAGGGGCAAAGTTTACCTCTTTCTGGAATGGAACCCAGACACCGGCTGGCATCAGTGGTTCTTCTCCTATGTCTTTGGAACACATCAATCCTAAAATGCACTAAAGTGTGCCTTAATAGCATACCAACTGCTATTTATGGCTGATTTCACACCTATACCCCCTATTTTATGCAAAATTGGCATTTTGAGGATATTTTGATGATAAAACTTTGACAAAAATGATTATAAATGCCTCAATACCATGAGAAATAGTGGATATATATCTGTTCAGACCCTTTAACATGAATCTAATCAATAAGAACCAATAAGAGATGAGAAAACTTATCGCGATATCGCAGCAGAGACAATTTTGAAGTTTTGCTTTCGCTAGAGACCAAGGCCAAAAACCAGGTAACCTCAGTGTTAAATTCCAGATGGAGTAGATCCTTTCTCTTGTGTTTCTGGTTATACACTTACTGTAAGACTGTTTCCAAAACAAACCCATTAACAATTGATTAACATGGCTTTAAAGTACCCCCCCCCCCCTCAAAATGCACAGATCAGAAGCAAAAACTGATCAAAACACCCAGTTAGACCTAAATTACCACAAACCTTACACTTTTTTTACAGTTTCTATGGCAAACCACATGCCAGGAATATCCATTTTATGATACAGAATTGGATAGAACCTACCAATGTGTGAAAATATGATGAAATGACTGAAAACTGGAGTGTGGGGCTGATTTTCCAAATTTTGGTATAGGGAGCTTACCACTAAATATTTTCCATAGACGACAATAGTAACATTTTTCCATCTCCAACAAAAACTGTACATGCAAAATATTTCAAACCTTGGTGGTTTGTAGAGCAACTCTAGCTGAATAAATCCCAAAGAAAAAATCCACATGTAGCCCGTCTCCTTTTTGAGCTATTGTCCGCCATATTGTTGATGTGTAGCGCCGCAGTGAATAACAGGGCAATTTTTTCTCAAAGGGGTGACCATGAAAATGTGGCAGCAATATTTTTGGGCTTGCAGATATAATTGCAAAGCATCTATTATTTTGTTTTGCTATAAGTACCCTTTTCTTAAAATGAAATAAATCCAGCCTATATAACCAATGAAATGCACAGCTGGTATTTGATCCTCTATCAAATCTTCTGTCCCAAAGTGCTGGTTCCCCGGCTCAGCAATATTTAGTGTTAAGCTACCATAATATTGCATTTCGGTTTCAAGAATATCGAGTTTTGGGATTAAGCTTTGTATGTTCAACTGTATTATGCTGAGATTGTGATTGAATAAGGATGTGTTATTTGCGTCTGGAGTGTTTGATAATGAAGCACTTTCAGGACCGGGGTTTGGATGTATATCATTTGATAGAAGGATATGCACTAAGAAGCACCATGTAGTACAAAAAAAGAAGCTGCAAAATACTTTTTTGGTGAAATTCACATTATCAACTGCATGTTTACCAAAGACTGCTTTTCTGTGTATACCGGTATAAAACCGTGTACCTTGCCTAAGGTTCAAATGAATGCTAAACATTATTTCAGGCCGTTTTGAGCAGATAACAAGAAGCAAACTAACGAGCACCATCCGCCATATCGCCACAAAAAAAAGAATTTTTCGAATTAAAAACTGGGATATTTTTTCTTATTTCTGCTCAAAGTATAGATTTTGGGGTACACCCGTACGTTCGAACCGCCTAAATTTCTGCTCAAAATATAGATTATGAGTATACGTTTGAACCGCCTCATCGAGGCGGTTCTAACGAGTACCTACAATCTATATTTTGGAGCAGAAATAAGAAAAATAAGGTTGTAAACCTCAGTTTTACTTTATAAAAGTTGGGTTCTATATAGGCGTATTTTGAAAATAAGGAAATGTGTACATTTGTCAATACAAAAACACGCCTATATAAATGCATTGTAATCTTTATCACCGAAAAATCTAAATTTTTAAGTTGAAAATTTGTGACACTTTTCTTATATCTGCTCAGAATATAGATTGTGGGCACTCACAATCTTATTTTAGAGCAGAAATAAGAAAAATAAGGTTTGCCCCTTTAAACCCCAATTTTACTTTATAAAAGCAGGGTTCAAGGGGTTCAAAATTATATAGGCGTGTTTTCGTGATGTGTAACCCCAATTTACATGTACTTTGTACAAAGTGGGGGTTACAAGTATGTATACTTCACGGACTACTTAACGCGATGAAGGCTACTTACTCTTTTTTGGTGCAGATAAAACGCCACAAACCACCAAAGAGATGATAATTAGTCTCAGCATTTCCACCTGAAACGATACAATAAAATATAAACACCATACCAAAAACAAGTCCGTGTAATGAACACCCCTCTAAATCCTACTTTATATCGAGAAAACTGTGGTCTACAGGGGTATTCGTTAATTTTATCATTTATGTTCTAAGACATAGGTTGTGGGTACTTGTTAGAACCGCCTCATTGAGACGGTTCTAACGAGCAAAAAAACTTATGTTTGGAGTATAAATTAGGAAAATATCGCAACTTTTCGTCAGAAAAATTGCCGTTTTGAAGATATGAAAAAATGTACTTCATGTATTTCACATGGATGTGTTATCGTAATGTTTAGTGGGTATTATCATATAACCACAATGTCATGTTAACCCTTAAAACGACGAGAAAAACTACATCATAAAATGTCGTCTGCTTATATGTCGTCTGCTGATTGTTTTTCATATCTTTAAAACAAAAAATATTTTTTGCTTACAGGCAAACAGTGTGGACCCAAATCAGTTTGATTTTGGTCCACACTGTTCGCGGAAAAAAAAACTTTTAAAGTAACTGGGAGACGACAAAGCAGACGACAATTGTCTTGATTGGCATTTTATGGATTAAAGGTATTACGTCATGTACTACTTGTGTTATTATGGCGTGTTTCATATCTCTGCAATAACCTTTTTCTCAGGTCAACCTTTTTCTTATTTCAAGTCCAAACATAGATTGTGCGCGCTCAGTGACATTACGAAAACACGCCTATTCAAATACATTGTAAATGTTTCGCCGAAAAAAATAGGTTGAAAAATTGTGATATTTTCCTTATTTCTCCTCAAAATATAGATTGTGGGTACTCGTTAGGGCCGCCTTGTCGAGGCGGTTCTAACGAGTATACACACAATCTATATTTTAGACCTAAATAAGAAAGAAAATTAATGTTTACCCCTGTAAACTCCAGTTTTACAACATTTAAGTTGGATTCAAGGTGGTCAAATTAAATAGGCGTGTTTTCGTGATGACTCAAAAAGCCACTCAGTAAACCTTCTTACATTGTAGATGGATGGTTGGGTGCGGCGAAGGGGTCACCGTGGCACACAGCTGATATTGGCTTACAGTTGCGCAATGTCTGTTGTTCTTGCAGCGGGGAATCTTGTTATTTATTCAGTTTCGTCCCCTTCTTTGTTTTTCGGCTTATTTCCCTAGCCCTCTTTTGCATCTCCTGTAGTATGCCTTCTATCTCTTTTCTCACTTTGACTAGGAGACGACGCAAAATGACCCACAAGGGTTGACATGCCGTGAAACCTCACACCATTAAGAACATATGCCTATACAGATGCATTGTAAACTTTACCTTAAAAAGATGAAAAATTGTGACATTTTTCTTATTTCCGTTCATAATATAGATTGTGGGTACACACTGGAACCGCCTCATTGAGGTGGTTCTAACGAGTGCCCACAATCTATATTTTAGAGCATAAATAAGGAAAATAAGGCTTACCCCTGTAAACCCAAGTTTTACTACATGTATATAAAAATGGGTTTTAAGGGGGTCAAAATTATAAAGACGTGTTTTCGTGATGACTCAGAAAGCGTATATGTACATATCCACTCGTTACATGTAACCTTCTCAGATGGATGGTTGGGTTAGGCGAAGGGGCACACAGCCGATATTGGCTTACAGTTCGGCAATATCTGTTGTCCTTGCAGCGGGGAATCTTGTTATTAAATCTGTTTATTCCCTTTTTTTGGCTTTCGGTTTTCTTCCCTAGCCCTCTCTTGTATCTCCTTTACTATGCCTTCTATTTCTTTTCTCACTTTCGCCCACGCCTATCTGGGCTTGATGAAATAGATGGGCTGCATGATGCTTCCGCGCAGAGCTGAAACCGACCGCACACGGGTACTGGTAAACCGCTTAGAGGATCTATTCTTGCACACCAGACAAGGAAATCCGTGATTTTACCCTGGGATAGAAATTTATGTTCTGACCCTGGTGTTCCGACCCCAAATCGAATATAATCGCGTGTTTGATAAATGCACTGGTTGATTACAACCTCACGCGCGGCGTCGTCATGCGTGACGTCACTAAACATTACTGTTGTGTCATCACAAAATGGCGGACGTCGGTAACCGAAATGACAGCAGCAATAAAAATTCGCAATAGAAATGGAAGGTATGCAAGAAAAAGAATCCTATATGAGTGTGAGGGGTGGATAGAAAAATCCGTCCCTCGGGATCACTGTCCGGCATCACTCGGCAAGCCTCGTGATGCCGGACAGTGACCCTCAGGACGGATTTTTCCATCCACCCCTCACGCCCATATAATGCACTAGTCATTTGTAACCACTGCCCCCCCCCCCACACCTAAGGGGATAGGCGGGGGATAGCAGGGCTAATGTGCGGGTAATTACCCTCTGTGTTCCCCCGCAGCGCCGGGCTAATGCAGGGGTTTTGATAATAGGCAAATATACCCCCAGTGGAATCAACTATTATAAACAGCGGGGCTTTGACCTTCTGGAGGTCCCCCGCAGTGCAGGGCTTCTGCAGGGCTGTGAAAAGTGAAAAGTCATTGTCCCTGCTATCCCCGTAGGTGGGGGGGGGGGGCAGTGGTTACAAATGACTGGTGCATAAGATTCTTATAAGCTTGCCCTGGCCGTCCATGCCTATCAACCCCATTGGTTTCATTGGGCGACAGGGCTTGAGATGTCATTTCATCTCAATGTCGGGTAAAAGTCCCACGCGTCTCAAAAATGACCTTTACAGTGTTGACGGGGACGTTAAACTTCAAAGCAAACAAACAAATGTCCTTTACTTTTACTATGTCTTCTATCTCTTTTCTCACTTTGTCTAGGAGACGACCCAAAATGACCAACAAAGGTTGACGTGCAGTTAAACCTCACAGCATTACGACAACATGCCTATTCAAATGCATTATAATCTTTACCGCGATAAAAAAAAAAACACAAAAAAATGAAGATGAAAAAAAATGTTATATTTTCTTATTTCTGCTCAAAATATAGATGTTGGGTTATCGTTAGGACCGCCTCTTCGAGGCGGTTCTAACGAGTACGCACAATCTGTATTTTAGAGCAAAAATAAGAAGAGGCGGTCCTAACGAGTACACACAATTCTGCTCAATAAAAAGATTGTGGGTACTCGTTAGTCCTAACGAGTACCCACAATCTATATTTAGAGCAGAAATAAGAAAAATAATATGTACCCCTGTAAACCCCAGTTTTACTATATAAAACGGCCCCCGTCCATCAGGGCTTGAAGAAGTAGATGGGCTGCATGATGCCTCCACGCAGAGCTGAAACCGACCGCACACGGGTAAAGGTAAACCGCTTAGAGGATCTAAGCCTGCCCATGCAATGCGGTGCGAGTCGGCCCGTCCATGTTATAAACCCTATTGGTTTCATTGGGCGGCAAGGCTTGAGATGTCATTTCATCTGAGTGTCGGGCAAAAGTCCCACAAAATTGGAAGCAACGTCTCCAAAATGACCCAATCAGTGTTGACGGGGACGTTACAAACTTTTCTCACTTTCTCTAGGAGACGACCCAAAATGACCCATAACAGTTGACGTGCCGTTAACCACACAGCAATCAATTCTGTAGAAAGAATCAAGGGGCACCCATACAGAGCACAATGAAGACGAGGATGCGCAGTATCATCTGAGTCATCGCTGGGCGCACATGCCTGAGGGCACCTTTTCTCTTGACGTTGCAGTGAAACCTCAATTACTCGAATACGGATTGTCTGTTTACCATGGCTAATTCGAACTTGTTCATGAGGCGCTTGAGAATGATTTCCCCCAAAGCTCCAGATTTCCATATAATTAGGATAATACAGTAAAATCCCTATATTATGACCACCTTTGGTACTGTTCAAAAGTGGTCTTTAAGACCACTTTTGAACAGTCCTAAAGGTGGTCTCTGACCAGAAGTCAATGTCTACAGAAAACGCAAGGAAAAATGAATGAAACATAGTAATAAGTTTTTTTTGAAGCAAAATTGGTCTTAATTTTAGGTTGTCTTAATAGCGGAATTTCACTTTTCACTAATTCTGCTTTGAAAACCTTATTAATTAGATTTCAGTTTTTTCTGCATAGAGTGTCCTCTGGTCTGAGGTGGTCTTAATATAGAAATTTTACTCTAGTTGCTCCCATGCTATAAGTTCAATAAGAAGGTATTATAAAACTGGTTACTTTATGAGTGTTACACACTGTATGCTCAGCATTTTTACGGCCCTTTCTAGATTAAAGCTTCTATTTTGACCTTCCATTGCAGATTTGGGATCTCATGTGTAATCCTATCGGGGCTGGAATCCGCAAGAAGAGCACTAAAAAAAAGTAATTATCTCGTTGCTTGGCATGCCATTAGACTTTTACTTGTAAAGGGAACGAATAGCGTTTATGTAGAAACGTCATTCTTGTACGAGTAATCTCTCTCTAGACCATTCACGCTTGCCACTTATGATCCCCCACTTTATCAAGATAAACTGCATCGGTTCATGTACAGCATGAACCCTGTCAACATATGAGATGACCCCTGTCAACATATGAGATGAGCTCCGTTAGTATATGAGACTATGATGAGGCCTGTGAGCATATGACATGCTCCCTGTCTGCATATGAGATGAACCCTGACAGCATGAGGTGCTCCCTGTCTGCATATGGGATCTGCCAGCATATGAGATGACCCCTGTCAGCATTCAATAGAGTAAGACCTTTCAGCATATGATACACTGTATGAGCCCTGTTTGCATATGAGATTACCCCTTCCAGCATATGAGATTCCCACTGTCAAAGAGATAAGACCTTTCAGCATATGATATTAGCCCTGCCAGCATATGAGATGTGTCCTGTCAGCATATGAGATGATCCCTGTCAGCATTCAAAGAGATAAGACCTTTCAGCATATGATACCTCGTGTGAACCCTGCCAGCAAATCCAGCATATGAGATGTGGCCTGTCAGCATATGAGATGATCCCTGCCAGCATATGAGATGTGTCCTGTCAGCAATCAATCAGATAAGACCTTTCAGCATATAATATGAGCCCTGCCAGCATATGAGGTGTGTTCTGTCAGCATATGTGATGACCTTTGTCAGTATATAATTGCTTCTGTCAGCATATGAGATTAGCCCTGTCAGCATCTGAAATGAGCCCGTTCAACATAGAGATGAACCCTGTCAGCATATGAGATGAGCCCCTTCAGCATATGAGTTGAGCCCTGTCAGCATATGAGATGAACCCTGTCAGCATATGTGATGAGCCCGTTCAGCATATGAGAAGAGCCTGTCAGCATATGAGATGAACCATATCAGTATATGAGATGAGCTCTGTCAGCATATGAGATGAACCCTTTCAGCACTTGAGATGAACCCTGTCAGCATATGACATGAACCCTCTCAGCATATGAGATGAACCCTATCAGCATATGAGATGAACCCTGTCAGCATATGAGATGAACCTGTCAGCATATGAGATTAGCCCTGCCAGCATATGAGATGAGAACGTTCAGCATATGAGATGGGCCCCCTTTTAAGTGGGAACGGGTTTATAGAAAAGCAAAGAGGAAGTCCAGAAAGATTGTCTCCCTTTACAAAATGGCGAAAGAGTATGCCAGGGGTTCCCATTCCCCTTAATAACTTGTGGCATGCCCATTCCTAATTTCAAGTGTGTCATATTTGTTTTATTTGTTGTGAGTTTTATAAAATCTTCTTTATACTTAAGAAAACAGTGCACATTCAGATTCAGACACAGGGCACTTTAGTCTCATCTGATCACCCCCAACAAACAGTTCATTGTATTTAAATAAGATGCTTTCTATAGTTTGCAAAGAAGTTTATTATATGTACCCCCCGCTCATAGGGGCTTGAAAAAATAGATTGGGCTCCATGATGCTTCCACGCAGAGCTGAAACCGACCGCACATGAGTACTGGTAAACCGCTTAGAAGTTCTAAGGCTGCCCAGGGAAAGTGCTTCGAGTCGGACCGTCCCTGCATATAAACATTAGCGGTCATTTATTTTATTTATTTTTTTTTTTCGAGGGTGATGGGGGTGAACTGGGTTGTGTGTAGGGCTTAAGATGCCACTTCATCTCAATGGCGTGTAAAAGTAAAAAAAAAAATCGTGGAAGCGACGCCTCCAAAATGACCTACATCGTAAATAGTGTTAACGGTTACGCAAAACCTCAACACAAGCAAAATACATGTAATCAATGGATCGAACATTCAGTTGTTTGGAATGGATATTCTGAGCCACTGAGGAGTAATCAGAGCGCCAAGGTGGGGGGCAAAATGATGACTTAACCCTTATTCTACTGAATAAATTGATTTAGCCACACCCATTTTTGACAATCCACCAATCAAATTACGTCATATTAGTTATTCGTTCTATTCACAAACTGCATGATAAATAGTGTAGATGCAGATCAGATGGCTTCTGATCAGGATCCACACTGTTTGCAAAGATAGGGGTTGTCATGTTGAGCAGAATAAAAATTACATGTAATGGTATTTCTTCTATCTTCAATGTAATAAAGGTAAATTGTGTGTGCTCATTAGAATTGTCTCATTAAAGCGATTCTAAAAAATACACACATCACCACTTTTCTTTAATTATGTAAAAACTACATTTATAAGTGTGTTTGTTTGATTTGATGTTTAACGTCCCCGTCAACACTATATTGGTCATTTTGGAGACATTGCTTCAAATTTTGTGGGACTTTTACCGGACATTGAGATGTTATGACATCTCAAGACCTGTCGCCCAATGAAACCAATAGGGCTATAAGCATGGACGGTCCGACTAGCACCGCTTTGCCTGGGCAGGCTTAGATCCTCTAAGTGGTTTACCAGTACTCGTGTGCGACCGGATTCAGCTCTGTGTGGAAGCATCATGCAGCCCATTTATTTCTTCAAGCCCCGATAGGCGGGGGCCGTACATTTATAAGAATCTTATATGGGTGTGAGGTGTGGTTTGAAAAATACGTCCCGAGGTTCACTGTCCGGCATAACGAGGCTTGCCGAGTGATGCCGGACAGTAATCCCAAGGGACTGTTTTTTTGTTGTTGTTTTTTTGTTGTTGTTGTTTTTTACTATCCACCCCCACACCCATGTGTGATTTTTTTTCTTGCATACCTTTCATTTCTGAGCGCGGATTTTAATATTGTAGTCACTTTGGTTGCCGACGTCCGCCATATTGTGATGTTTAGTGACGTCACGTAACGTGTTGTAACGTCAACCTTAACGACGGCGCTTATGAGGTCGTATTCAACCAGTGCAAACACGCGTAAATGTTCGATTTAGGGTAAGAACACCAGGATTAGAACCGAATTTCTATCCAAAGTTAAAATTATGGATTCCCTTATCTGGTGTGCAAGAAATATATGTAGATAGGCCCTATCTGAAGCGTATACCTTCCATTTTGAAATTGGACAAGGGTAACAGGAGACGTTGTCGTTTGAGGAGTTTTACTTTTTAGCTCCGGCGGCCATTTTGTTCATCCACCCCTCACACCCATGTAGGATTCTTTTTCTTGCACACCTTCCATTTCTGAGCGCGGATTTTTAATACTGCAGTCACTTCGGTTGCCGACGTCCGCCATATTGCGATGTTCAGTGACGTCACGCAACGTGATGTGACGTCAACCTTTACGACGGTGCATATGATGTCCTATTCAACCAGTATTCAACCATATATCAAACACGCGAGAATATTCGATTTTGGAAGAACACCAGGGTTAGAAAAGAATTTCTAACCCAAGTTAAAACTATGGGTTTCCTTATCTGGTGTGCAAGAAATAGATATCTGAAGCTAATACCTTCCATTTTGAAATTGGCCCAAGGCTGCAGGAGAAGAGTTTTACTTTTTTTTAGCTCTGGCGGACATTTTGTTCATCCACCCCTCATAGCCGTGTAGGATTCTTTTTTTTGCACACCTTCCATTTTTGAGCGGGTTTGAAGAATTTGAATTTTTAGCTCTGGCGGCCATTTTATTCAGCCACCCCTCACACCCATGAAGAATTCTCTTCCTTGCATACCTTCCACTTCTGAGAGCGGAATTTTAATACTGCAGTCACTCAGGTTGCCGGAGTCCGCCATATTGTGAACAGTTTTAGTTGTTTTGGCAAGAAGTAAGTAGTTTAGGTCGTAGTACCAAAGCGTTAATCCAAAATCATTAATCCATAAACAAAATGGAAAATATCAATGTTCAGATCAACAGACATGGACTCCAGAAGAGTGTAATCAGGTGCCGCGGATATTAAGCATTACTTGGTAAGCAAGCTTCGCCCACCATGCCCATCGACCCGAACAATGCCGAGAAGGGTATGTCCGAGATCCGAGATTGTGGAAGTCTTCCTATGGCTTTCTATTGGCAAACATAAATTAGACAACATTCTTGTGACGTTTGGATCAAACTAACCTAAGGGTTTTGGAGAGATTCGCAGTTAAAGCAAAGTTTTGGTATGTTTTTTTATTATTATTATTATTATTATTATTATTATTATTATTATTATTTTTGTTATTTTTAGCTCTGGTGGCTATTTAGCTTATTGGAGCTAAACCTTTTTACCTCGTTTGGTAGAGGGTCACCTACGCAACATTCCTATGAAGTTTGAATGAAATTGGCCTGAGAGTATAGGAGGAGTTGTCGTTTAAAGATTGTTTCCTATTTTTGGATCTTGCGGCCATTTTCTTCATCGAGCCGGATTGATTTTAGCTATTTAGGTAGGGTGCTACAGAGGCAACATCCACATGAAATTTGAATCAAGTTGGTCGACTGGTTTAGGAGGAATTCGTCATTAAAGCAAATTGCTGACGACGCACAACGCTCGGCGACGGACAACGGACGACGGCCATTGACCGATCACGATACCTCTCCATGAGAAGTGCTCGGGTGAGCTAAAAAATCAGCACATATTTTCTCCCTTAAAATAAAAACTATTTCTGTCCATATAAAGATTTGTTTGATTTGAGGTTTAACGTCCCCGTCAACACTGTAAAGGTCATTTTGGAGACGTTGCTTCCAATTTTGTGGGACTTTTACCCGACATTGCGATGAAATGACATCTCAAGCCCTGTCGCCCAATGAAACCAATAGAGTTTATTAGCACGGACGGTCCGCCACGCACCGCGGTTCCTGGACAGGCTTAGATCCTCTAAGCGGTTTACCAGTACTAGTGTGCGTGCCGGATTCAACTCTGCGTGGAAGCATCATGCAGCCCATATATTTCTTCAAGCCCCTATGGGCGGGAGCCAGTCCATATAAAGAAACAACGATACTGTACATAAAACTACAGTAAAATTTCTTTATTAAGACCATCTTTGGGACTGTTCAAAAGTGGTCTTGAAGACCACTTTTGAACAGTCCCAAAGGTGGTCTCTGACCAGAGCACACTGTATGCACATCACGAAAACACGGCTATATAATTTTGACCCCCTTGAACCCCACTTTTATATAATAGAACTGGGGTTTGCAGGGGTAAAGCTTATTTTTCTTATTTCTGGTCTAAAGTATAGATTGTGGGTACTCGTTAGAAACGCCTCGATGAGGCGGTTCTAACGAGTACCCCAATCTATATTCTGAGCAGAAATAAGAAAGATATCACAATTTTTCATCTTAAATTTTTCGATTTTCGGCGGAAAATTTTACAATGTATTAGTATAGGCGTGTTTTCGTAATGAGAAAACACAAAGAAAGAATAACTACAACCTACTAAATAAGCTTTTTGAAGCAGAATTAGACTGAATTTTAGGTGGTCTGAATAGCGGAATTTCACTGTATTTATATTTATGGAAATACTCACTTTCTTTGTTATGTAAATATACAATGTTTTATATTCCTGAAAAAATAGAACAAACTGAGAAACGTGAGACCATAAATAGTCAATTTAAAAGCCGTTTAACTGCGTCATGCAACGTTACACCTATGGCTGAACTAACGTCAATTTCTCTTGTTTATGCGTTGAAATAATAACATTCAAACAATTAAATGTGATTGATGGTTATGACATTCAAAATGAGTACATGTAATAAACGCATGACTACGACAAGCATAACTTTGCTTCATCATGTTTATTTACGTATGTTTCGAACTGCGTCGTTTGCGTCCCAATATACGACATTACGTTCGGCCCGTCCATGCTTATAAACCCTATTGGTTTCATTGGGCGACAGGGCTTGAGGTGTCATTTCATCTCAATGTCGAGTAAAAGTCCCACAAAATTGGAAACAACGTCTCCAAAATGACCTTTACAGTGTTAACGGGGACGTTAAACCTCAAATAAAACGAAACGACATTACGAAAACACGCCTTTTTAAATACAAGGTAAATTTTAACGCCGAAATAAACGAACATTTTCATAAGAAAAATTGAGATATTTTTCTTATTTCTACATAAAACATAGATGATGGGTACTCGTAAGAACCGCCTCGACGAGGCGGTTCTAACGAGCACCCACGGTCTATGTTTTTGGGCAGAAATATGAAAAATAGAGTACACCCCTGTAAACCCCAGTTTTACTATTTAAAAGTGGGGTTTCAGGGTGGGGGAGATTTGTATAAGAGTGTTTTCGTGATGATAGGGTGAATAACATGCTTTCCATCCTGTCAACAAGTCCGTGAAATGAAGACTCCGTATACCCTACTTTATCGGCCCCGCTCATCGGGGCTTGAAGAAATATATGGACTGCATGATGCTTCCACGCATGCAGAGCTGAAACCGACCCGCACACGAGTACTGGTAAATCGCTTAGAGGATCTAAGCCTGCCCAGGCAAAGCGGTGCGAGTCGGCCCGTCCATGCTGATAAACCCTATTGGTTTCATTGGGCGGCAGGGCTTGAGATGTCATTTCATCTCAATGTCGGGTAAAAGTCCCACAAAATTGGAAGCAACGTCTCACAAATGACTTTGATTTGAGGTTTAACGTCCCCGTCAATACTATATATGTCATTTTGGATATGTTGCTTCCAATGTTGTGGGACTTTTGCCCTACATTGAGATAAAATGACATCTCAAGCCCTGTCGCCAAATGAAACCGATAGGGTTTATATGCATGGATGGTACGACTCGCATCACTTTGCCTGGGCAATAGGCAGGGTCCTAGTAGGGGCCATCATGCAACCCCTCTAGACTTTTTTTCACATATACCAGGTTGTTCCTTAGTACAAGTGGTGTTATTTAAAAAAATGTTTCCATCGATAAACTCATTTGGGCTATATAATATTTAACTGTTTCCATGGCAACCGACACATTTCAAGTGGTATACACATATGCACAATGAATGCAGCATATCTTGCTTGCTGTTTGAGATAGAAAAACAAAATTAGTGTCAAAGTAAAGGTGATGCATGCAGCTTGCATTTGCCATCAATTAATGCAAATTAGCTCATTTGCATATTCATGAATATTAATGAGAAGGTCAAAAACATGGTATAAAATGCTAAAATTTGTCCCTTTTGGGAATGGTAGTATGTTTATCTTCCCAAAATTTATCATTTTCTTTGCTAAAATGGTATCAGATGATAGCTACAACATACTGTTGTTGATATGCTATAAGTGTTATGTCTTTGGTGTTCGAATACCAACTGACAATATCACAAAAAGTGGGTGGGGTAAAGTATCTCAAATTAAGAAAAAAAATAAAAACATCAATTTCTTAGTTTTGCCTAAATTGGGGTTACATATAATAATTATATTCAACTTTCCTGCTTCTAAATGACATTGGTTTGTTTCTTTACTGATAAATCAGCACATTTGCATATCCATGGATATTAAAAAAACAACACAGTCACAATATTATAAGAGCTATTATACCTATGACAAGAAGAATAAATGCTGACAATATTGATCGCATTGTTCCAATTTTAGGGTGAAATTGTTAAGTGTTCAACTCTCAAATATTCTAATGATACACCACAACCTCATTATAACACTGTTCGTTATAACACGGTTTTGTATATAACACGGTTTCCTTATGGATCCAAAAATGTATAGATTATATAGAAAAATGATCATGAATGGTCATTTTTCTACATAATCTACACATTTTTGTTTGGATATAACATGGTTGTTTAACTAGCACGATCATTGCTATGGACCCCAACAATAGTGTTATAAAGGGGTTGAGGTGTATCTGTATATCCCACTAGTCCATTAAGGATAATTACTTTTTAAGCTGGTAGACCATGCCTTATATAGTAAACAGGTACTTAACAAGATATCATAGCACTTATACACGTGTATAAACTGTCCTTATATAGTAAACAGGTACTTAACAAGATATCATAGCACTTATACACGTGTATAAACTGTAAGTCCAAATGTCAAGGTTATAAACACTAGCACATATATATTTCAATCATCCATAAGTTCATACAGATCTTCATCGCTCTCATCATTGTTCTCGTCGTCATCATCAGTCAATTCTGTAATCGCATTCTTCACCAGAACATCCACCATCTGTGGTGGTACGATGTCACCTTCAATCCACAGAGGTTCAATGTCGCCATTCTCATCTCGAGTCCATCCGTGAGCTTCTGATGCGGGAGGAATGTCAGGATCAGCAATATGAGATCGCTTCCATATACCAACTTGGTAGTTAACCCGTTTGATGTGTTGAACCAAACATCTTCTACAAGGTGGTAACACCGCAAGGTCAATATTCCTTGAGGCATCTATGGGCTTATCATCACACTTTTCCTTGATTTTAAATAATCTCAGGTCATCGACTGATGTGAATCTATGATTCCCGTACATGGCACATGTAAACTCTTCTAAACCTTGAATAAGCTCCTCTGATACACTCCAGGACGTCCCAAGTTGAGCTATTGTGTTGACAGTCTTTGGTCTTTTCTGCATTGTCTTTATAGGCATGATATGCCCTTTTCCCTTGAAGGCACTCGTTGAGTCGCACCCACAAAAGGCATGTAAGCCCAGCAAGGCAGACCTGTAATCTTCAGTAAGGCTACTGGCAACTTCATCCATGTCGATTAATTTCCTTTTGTTACCAGTTCCTGTATCGAACAAGATGTTACAACCATCTAACATATCGATGTAATACAGCAGTATAAAGAAGATGTCACTGTCTGGACTCCGCACCTGAATATTTCTGTAGCCCTGCTCTTTCCCGTATAAACAGTAGTACACAACCCTTGTATCTGTTTCTTCTTGTGTTGAACTTAGAATGTCAATGCTTGTCTTCTCAGTTGTCTGGCCATCTGAAGATGTGAATTGGTAAGCTATACCTTCACAAATAAGTGTAACATTTCTGCCATGTAGCCTTTTTGCATACAAGTTGTTAGACCATGCTTTACACATAACTTGAACTAGCTGTTTCTTGTTGTCTTCATTGGCCAGAAACGATTTCCATTCTGCTGGTCTCTTTGTATTTTCTCCCTGTATTAACAGCCTATCTCCACTTCCACGGCGTGTTATTTCCATGCTTTTCACAGAACCTTCTATGTACATATCAGTACTGAAAAGTATGTCTGCTTTCTGTGTCATCATGTTAAACAACTTTTCGGATATCTGTTTGAAATTTGATGGAATATCTTTCATGGAATGGAATAAAGCATTCCCGTCTTCTATTACAAGCAAAGTCTCGTCTTTCGGCGGTACCTCGGCCAGGTTTATTCGTTCGATCATATGCCTGAATCCTTTTGATTTATCTGTTTTAGCTAGGAAACCATCTGCTGTTCCGATGCTGAATGGCACAGGTGTGAGTGGGTATCTCAACATCTCAGCTAAATCCATTTGCACTCCAGGTTTCTGTGATTGAACTAGCAACTGCATTGCAACATTACTGAGTTGTTTGTATTGTACACTTCTATTATTTAGTGATTTAACTTTTACAGCTTTGCCTGTATCCTCCATGGTTTTCAGATTGAGTCTCTTGATTGGCTCAAAGAACTTGTTCTTTTTTTTCTAGCCTTTCAGATATGAACAATTCTTTTGCTTCTCTTCCGCGTACCTCAGCCAGCAGAATATCATTCTCGTTTGCAACCGGAATTACGGCACCAGACGACACACAATACAGACGTTCTTTATCGTCAATGTTGAATGGATTAACAAATCCTTTTATTGCATCTACTGTTTCACATACTTCTGCATCACCTTTTAGAATCTCTGTTGGCCGGAGCTCTCTATGTCTTGTTCCTGAACTTGAGTCACTCATCATGTCTGCCATATTCAGCGTTGCCTCTACATACTTTGACCTCTCATGCGAGGTACGAATCCATCTTTGATATGCGTTGTAATTTCCGGAAATGCCTGAAATACCAGCACCGCTCCCACCTGTTCCACTGTGACTTTTTGCATGTTTCATAAATGTCTCTTCCATTGTTTTATCTACGGCACATCTGTTGCCTGGAATGAAGGATCTTGCGACGCTCATTCCACCTCTTTTTAGAAGCTCTGTGGCACCTGGGTGCCACTCCTCAAGATTGGCAATGAAAGCTGAGAAGAAGGTAAGGTATCTTGCATAGTTCTGACCGTCAAAGCTGAAGAAGAGAGAGGCCATTTTGCATAAGCTGTCAGCATACAATAGAAACATGTTTATCTTCACCGCCTTTAACAGAGTTAAAACTAGCCAAATATGGTCCATATAGGACATCCAGAATTTTGCTTTCTTCCCTAGTTTTCCATCACGGACATTTTGTTTAAAGCTGGCGTACTTTTTAATGTAGGTTCTTACATTGCCATCTTTAAGTGCTTCATCCAAGCTTTTCCCCGAAGGAACCGCAGAAAGACGTTCTAGCTTTTCTTTCGATGACTCTGGCAATCCATCAAATGCTTTCTCTGTGCCATCCGCTAGTAGAAACTGTTCTACTAGGAGTCTTTCTGAACTTTCCAGCAATACCTTATGACAATGCATTGCCCTTTCATAATGCTTTCCTGTCATTACTCCTAGAATGGAACCAGTTCCAATCAGTCCAGCCTCTAGCATTATATCTGAAAGCCCAGACCCAGCCATTTTCTTGGCTACCATGTTCATATATGCACATATCAGGTGAAATGTGCCAATCAAGACTATATATTTCTTGTATCTATTGGGATTATTCCATATGATGGGGTACTCTTTCATACAAACCCCAAGATCGAATGTCGTGACTGTATATGTCTGACCAACTTCACTTGTGGCTTCTTCTGCATATCTCAAACATTCCTGTACAGTTTTGTATTCAGTAATCGGATAGTTAATCTCAGGATAATAATCAATTGTTGTTAACTTAACCGGTTGCTTTCCTGTGACTGAAACAAATCCTGTCCAACCTGGTATTTCCTGTCCCTCAGATGACTTGTCATTCCTCAGTAAAGTCCAAGCTGTATCTTGATCATTACTTACATCGACTGACCCTTTACTTCCTGGATATGTTTTGTTTCTAAAACTGTTACTTGGGCTCTTTCTCTGACCAACATAGCAATCTGGCAACTCTGGTTGAACTTGGACATTTATTGTATGATCTTTAGTTCTTGGTACCTCTGGCATAACGGGTTTAGTACCGCCAGGATCTACAGACTCTTTAACATTCAAATCTTGCATCATTATACCATGTGCTGTATGAATTGAGTCAGTTCCTCTTAATGTGTTGACAAGTTGATCAAAGTTGTCAAACTCTGAGTGAAAAATAGAAGGAACATCTGGTTGCCTTTGTCAAACTCTGAGTGAAAAATAGAAGGAACATCTGGTTGCCTAACAATCTGGTTTGTCAGTAGCGATGATGTCTCTTCCAAAGCATTGGCAATAGCTGTTTCTAACTCTATCCCAAAGGCATGACTTTCACTGTGACCTAATCTGTTTAAGAGTGTGGTTAATTGCTTACTCCTGTAAAGATGTCTTAATGTCATGGCAATAAGTATATGTTTGGGAAGCTTCCACTCTCCGTTCGTAACTGCTCTACACATATCTTGACCAACTGAGCATACAAGCCTGTTTGCCTGTGTTGAAGTATCTTCAATCTTGCCCGAAAACACATACTTCAGAAATTCTTCCAATGCTTTCGGAATGACATTTTCAGTATTACCTATTGCTTCAACAGTTGGGGGCCATCTTAACTCATCTGCCTTATCAAATGCATCAAGTATCACCTGTCTCAGATACAAAGCCGACTCGGTCAATATATTTTTACTGCCTAATACATAGGCACTCTTAACTGCCGTTTCAAGTTTCATTTTTGCATTGTATACTAGCTGTGATTCAAATTTCCGTTTCTTATCCAACTTACAAAATGCTATCTGCTCTTTAAATCGGGCCTCAAGTTTTGCTTTTAGCTTTTCACTTCTGTACTGTGCATTAGCAAACTCTGTTTTCTCTAATAGAGTAATATATGTCTTAACTAAGTCATTTAAGTTTAAAACTTTCTCTTGATTTATAATTTCGCCTGAAACTCTCATACATACTTCATTAAATGCACTATTGTGAGCTTCTTCAAGTTTCTTCTGATAAAGCTTTGACTCGCTGTCACTGCTTTTTCCCTGTATACCCTGTTCAATCACATATTTTTTACGACAGCTTGGATGGAAATGAGCTTCAGAAGCAAACAAGTCACACCCTCTGATTCTTACCAACAGTGACTCGTCTTGTTTCAATTCAGCACATTCTACGACAGTTTTCCAGGCACCACTTTTGAACTTATGTGTTCCTTCAGTCGTCCAACTTCCTGACTTTTTAACAGCAATGGAACTCTCTTTATTACAAAATATACAATCCTTTGTAAATAACGCAATATTGTCACCACTGAGCCTTCTGTGTTTCAGTCTTGATTCTGTCGATGCTCCCGCTACAGGTTCAGTTTTCTTCAATCTATCAACATGATTTGTAAAGTACTGATAGCAATCCCGATGATAGCCATGCCCAGGCTCTATGCTGGAGGGTATCAAATCACAAATGCTTTCCATTCTGTGTTTTGAATCAGGTGGCTGGGATAATCTCAATTCACGTATATCATGAAGGTATTTAAGTCTCTCAGATGAGTTCTGGACTTCTGATAAGAATGTGACGCATTCATTGCTCGATTTATCACTATGTAGAATACATATTTGGGTAATAGGAGAAAGGAATTGTTCATCCGCCTTCCGCTTTCTACCACTGAATTTCTTTGAAAACTCCATTATGTCATCAGATAAATATCAATGATGGATCAAAGGGTGAACTATAAACATATAGAGAAACTCTGTTAATCAAACATATAGAGATATACTGTTAGTCAAGCAGACTCTGAAAGAAAAATAAAGACACAAGGTGTTGACGAGTATGTGAAACTATTCCGCTCTACAGCGGTGACGTATCCAAGTGACGTATCCAAGTACTACTCAAGTTGTAAAAATACTATGTAAATGTCGTCACCTTTACAATGCCATTACTAGCAGCCACAGAACGGGTTGATGATTACACAAATCAAAAGTGGACATAGACGAGGACTATAATTGTTAAAATATATACAGCAGGAACATTGGGATGCAAATCGTGTATCACAAACAAAGGGAGGGGAGGCGACTTTGCGAACAAGCAGGTCACAAACCACTAAATATTAAATAGTAATGATATCAATACAAACTCCCATTTATTTACCAATGAATGTTTGTGTATTGTAACATTACTATGAAAATTAAATGAGTACCTGTAAGAACCAAATACCAATGCCAGTACACCTACCATACATATAATACACAGTTCCTGTAACATATGTACCTCATATCATGTGTTAGTGAATAGTTATATCTTTGTATTGTAAATTACATTGGCACAGTATAACATATTTAGTCAAGGACAAACTTTATAATGCAACAACAAGAAATTTGCGTTTTTAACATTTTTCGAAATTTAAGGTAATATACCCCACCCACTTTTTGTGTAACTGACAGTTGATTTTCGAACACAAAGATATGAAACTTGTAATATATGATCAGTAATATGTTGTCACTATTTTGGCAAAAACAAAAAATAAATCTAGGGAAGATAAACATACTTTTATTCTAAATATAGAGAATTTTTAGCATTTTATACCATATTTTTGACCTTCTCATTAATATTCATGAATATCCAAATGAGCTAATTTGCATTAGTTGATGGCAAATGAAAGCTGCATGCATCACCTTTACTTTGACACTAATTTTGTTTTTCTATCTCAAATAGCAAGCAAGATATGCTGCATTCATTGTGCATATGTGTATACCACTTGAAATGTGTCGGTTGCCATGGAAACAGTTAAATATTATATAGCCCAAATGAGTTTATCGATGGAAACATTTTTTTTAAATTACACCATTTGTACTAAGGAACAGCCTGGTATATGTGAAAAAAAGTCTAGAGGGGGGTGCATGATGGCCCCTACTAGGACCCTGCCTACAAGTTTTGACCCTTTAAGCGGCTTACCAGTTCTCATGTTTGGTCGGTTTCTGCTCTGCGTGGAAGCATCATGCAGCCTAATCTATTTCTTCAAGCCCCAACGAGCCGGGGTCATATTTATTGTACAGTAAAACTGGGGTTTACAGGGGCAAACCTCATTTTTCTTAGTTCTGCTCTAAACTATAGATTGTTGGTACTCGTTAGAACCCTAACCAGTATCCACAATCTATATTTTGAGCAGAAATAAGAAAAACACCGCAATTTTTCATGTAAAAATTTTCGCTTTGTACTTGTTTTTCGGCGGCAGTGTTAACAGTGTATTTGTATAGGCGTGTTTTTATAATGAATTAAAAGTTTGATCGACGGCTTTCAAAAACGGTTCGATACAAGTCTTCTAATACATGAGCATACTCTACAAATTTGTCCTGCCCATGCCTTGCACCGTGGCACTCAATTTGTTAGTAATGCATGCATCCACCAATGACGTAAATCGCAGTCTGAACAAGGCATTATCGTCACGAGCCGACGTGCTCTTTGGACTGTACGATTTATCACCCTTTGATCACTACTTAACCTTCTTTAATCTCCATGTATTCTCCCTACCTGGCTTGAAAAATTGTCATTAACGTGGTCTTACTCTTAATTCTTTGTACTGCAGCATACTGTGTAGACATCAGACCATTGACCATTGAATGCCTGTACTATAAGCAAAACGTCTACCTCCTGATCAGGCGCGCCCTGATCTGGATCAAGCCAAACACATGATTCCAACTAACCCTCTTCTTGCACACCAGATAAGGAAATCCATAGTTTTAGCTTGGTGAAGAAGTTCTGTTCTAACCCTGGTGTTCTTACCCAAATGCGAGTATTCTTACATGTTTTATAAATCCACTGCTTGAATGCGACCCCATATGCGCCGTTGTTAAAGTTGACGTCACAGCACGTTACTAAACATTACGCTAGTGTCATCACAATATGGCGGACGTCGGCACCCGGAGTGATTGCATTATTAAAAATCCACGCTCGGAAATGAAAGGTATGCATCGTGATACCGGACATAGGCCCTCGGGACGGTTTTTTGCATCCACCCCTCACACCCATATAAGATTCTTACATAACGCAACACTCTTAACAAGGCGTGAGCGATAAGAACTGTGTGGCTTTTTTTCTATAAATGGCTATTTTCTATAACTAACCATTGCTTTGATTTCCTACAAATTAGTGGGAGTCATGTGGACATCAGCTCTGAAGAGCTTCTGTACTTAGTAACTATGCGTCAATCGACCCAATGATATATGGTGCGATACCATTACGATAACACGCCAGTATGGCATAGTGCATTTTTCACATCTCCAAAATGGCTACTTTTCTGATGAAAATATGCGATATTTTTCTTATAAATACTACAAACATAGGTTGCGGGTGCTCGTTAGAACCGCCTCATTGAGGCGGTTCTAACGAGTACCCACAACCTATGTCTTGGAGTAAAAATAATGTTTACCCCCTTAAACCCCAGTTTTCTCTATATAAAGTGGGGTTTAGGGGGTGTTCATTTCACGGACTTGTTCACGTCATGCAATATGGCCAAAAGCTATACACCACACCTCTATGGCCCCAAACTTATATTAGTCTGTGTCGAATGGGAATCTCGTGCAAAATTCATGACGATTTTTGACGACCTATACCAAATCAAACTTTAGGGCATATGAAATAATTTCAACCAGTTCGTCGCCCTGAGACCCGCGTCTGGGAAAAATAATGACGTCATCAAAATGGCGGCCATTGCGCTATTTAAACACATTCATATTTAATGAAACTGAAAGTATGTAAGCTTGATAAAAGTTATTTTTTATCACTTTAAATGTCCTTGTGGGTCCTTATGTGTGATACGAAACTGTTCGTATCATCAACATGTGCAACAAAACGCAATACCGTACTCGCTCCATAAAACGCCCCGGTCGCTTAAAATTTGATAAAAAGCAGGGGTGCTTAATATACACAAAGCTTCTTCCAGATTGTGCATTTAAAGTAGAAGTAAAACAAAGATCAGGAATTGATACAATTAACTTACTCCATCCATAAAAGACACCAAAGGGAAAGAAATACAAACATTAAGCGACCAGACCATAATGGAAACCTAAACAAAGGAAGGCCATATGGACAGTTACTTTCCCACAAAATGGCCATATGGCCATCCAAAATTAAAAGACACAAGTGATACACACAGTAAGTAACAAACAACAACATAAATAAATCGCCACAGAAGAGCCGCCTTGGAACGGTCAGTGGAAGATTTCCACTGGGGGGCTTAAATCGATTTTACGTGGCCACAATCCTCGCCCTTACTTCCGTCGCGATTTAGACAAATAATTTGTTCAGTCCGCATGAAGGCCTCCCAACTCACCAGTGCAACATCTCCGTGAACACAGAAATCAAAGAACCACAGAGGTGAGACAACGGTGAGGACTCGACAGCAAGAAACCACTGAAATGCTGGAGCAAAAGAAAACCAACAGTTAGACTCCGATGAGCCCGACCAGAGACAGAGCATCAGGCACCAACCAACATTATCTCTTTAATTTTCAAAAAGCCTTTACGTTGGAGCCGTCATAGAATCTGAGACCTGACCCACCGGCGTGCAATTAAAGAGGGAAGCAAAGTTGCCAACCGTGATTGGGTTAACTACCATGCATGCAGTCTGTCGTATAATATCCATGTTGTACCCAATCTTTTTATATCGAAGAATGATTTTACGAAATTGGGTGCTGAAGTCATTGTGGTTATATATTTTTCTGAATTTATATACTAAGTCACCATAAAATTCGGGTTCCGATAGACCTTGTTGCAGAAGAGATTTAAGTCCAATATTGAATTTTGAAATTAAATCAGAATGGCGTCTATAAAATTTTGAAAAGGCTTTGCGTAGTTTATGGTACCGATAACCCTGATTAAGAAGTTTAGCCGTTAATAATTTATTACGAGTGTTGAAGTCAGTTACATGACTACACACTCTAGCAAATCGAATTAATTGCGAAATATAAACGCCATAGGATGGCGCACGAGGAACATCACCATCCAAAAAAGGAAAATTTACAATCTCAAAATCAAAGTCATCGCGTTTATCATAAATTTTGCACGAAACAAATCCATCTACAATAGACAGATGTAAATCCAAAGTCTGTTTAAATGTAAAAAAATGCAATTATCTAAACAGCATTGCAATTTTGTTGCTTTAGAATCCAATACCATATTTGCTCCAAAAACGCCACGTGCGCTTAACATTTGATAAAAAGAAGCGGACCATAATATGAAGAAAGCTCCTACCAGAATGCACATTCTAGACTGGGAACTAAGTAAAATGTCACTTGTCATAAGCATTTTGATGCTTACGCATATCAAGTGAGAAACAGTAATCACAGACTCATCGGGATGGTTTGGTCATAGAATGCAGAGACCCTGAGATATAGGGGGGACACAAACATTCCTTGCATGATAAATTCTAAAGTAGATTAAGGCTACTGATTCAGAAATATTCACTTTTGGTTAAGTAAGTAAATTGTTCTTTAAATGCGGAAAGAGCTATCCTTACATTTTCTTGGGAAACAGGGGCGCTTATAGAAGCAGGGGCGATGCCTGAGATGAATACAGTATGCTATCACAGGTACATTACCACAGTATTATACGTTGTACTCCAGTCACAAAAAACAGTAACATACTATTTTGATTAATGACTGAAGTTTTTGCTATCATTAAGATACATTTCCCTGAAAGGACATAACTTGCCAAACTAAAGGCACGCTAGACTCCTCAAAAGTCGCCGTCATAAAACGCAGCAACAATGTTCTTGCATGCATCTGCTACAGCTCCAAAAGAGCACAAGTCATGCAAAACAAATTATTGGAATTGCATTTGCAGCGCGAAGTGTCGCAAGCAGATTTACTTCAACCACATTTTACCAGCTGGAGCAGGGTCTCTGGAGCAGGAGGCAAGGTAGTCATATTAGGGATATAAATGTCACCATCCCGTCTCCAACCATGGTTTTCAGGCAATGGTATATTGGGAGTAGGTTCAGTTGCAGATTCCCATATGATGCACTGATAGTGGGACCTCTCTACACTTTCCAGGAAAGCAGCTCTAGTTGGTGGTAACTTGTTTGATTCGGCCTGTTTTCGACGAAACAGGTTGCACCGCTTGTTTCTCCAGAATAGCCATTAGCTGACTTTTTTCAGAGCAATGATTCATCAATCCATCTGCTGCAAACAACGACCTCGGCACAACTGATAGCTCATAAGTGCCTATAGTTCTCCCCAGGCTTATGCCAGGTCTAGAATTGGCGACAATGAGCATTCTTGCAAACAAACCCCTGTCTTCTTTCAACTCCACAGCTTTGTCGCCAACTTTAAGCTTTGTTTCCTTCAATGAAGCCTTCCATGTTTTAAGTGAAATCGTTTTCATGGGGTCCCAGACATTTATTCGCTGTGTCTTCAGTCTTGATTCAAGAAAGTCATCCAGACTATCTGATCCTACTTTTTTGATCTTTGCCAGGTCACTTTGGACAGTTTCAGGAACTACAGCTTTTGTTACTATATTGACAATGTCATCACCCTCTTATTCAAACGGGTTTGTAAAACCTTGTAATGTCGTTGAAAGAGACAAAGCTGAGAAAAACAACTTATTACGAGCTGTGTTTGACAGTTCGTAATGCTTTGATGAGGGCTTTTGGTCAAGGTTGGCTAATTGTTTTGACTCTGCCTTAAGTCTCGCTAACTTCGTGGCTACCAAAACGAACCTTGTCCTTGCGGTCGGATTCTGAGTTATTCCAACTATTCCACCAGCTACCTTCATCCAACGATTTACCTGCTCCAATGCATGATCTGCACCAAGCGCACAAGAAGCAACTTGGTTTTTGTTCACCACCCAATTTCCTGTATAGAACTCGTGCCATAACGCGGGATCGCTTTGCTGTAATGCAAACATTTCTGAAATATAGAGTGGCGTCATTCTAGCGTAGTTCAGTTTGTCAAATGCAAAAAAGTACTTGACAAATGCTGCGAGGAAATACAAATGCCTTCCCAGTCCCCATTACGAACTGCTCTGATAAATTGTAACATCAGGGTAACCATTCTCATATACACCAAAATGACTTCATGCATCAAATTGCCTTCCTTGTTAAAATTTGCAAACTTTGCCTCAAAGTCTGAAGATCTGATATAGTCTTTTACCACTTCATACCCGCTGGAAATTTTCTCAAGGGATGACAAATCATTGCAGTTCTCTACGAATTTCCTGAACTCAGCTTTGCATTCATCGACGACTTCTGGGGCTCGCTTAGAAAATGCTTCCATATTCATAGTGAACAACGACAGGAGGGTCACGGTATGTGCTCTCACTCCCCTTTTCACATGGTTACCATCTAGTATCTGTTTTATAGTCGTTTGACCAAGCAGGTCGGCATGAAGCCAAACTGCGTCAATTCCCGAATTGTCAATGAAACAGCCAATTGTCCGTAGCCTAGCAATAACTATGTGGAGATTACCCGGACGTAGCACAATATTTTTGAGTTCATTCTTCTTTGCCATGAGCAGTTTTTGAGCAGGTTGGTACAGACCCATGTCAAGTGTTACAACGGTCTTGTGCTCATCTCCAACAAGAACTGTGTTTATCTTCTGAGCTTGTTTTAGTACCGTGAGAAGTGTGGAAAATTCATGTGCTGGAGCAGCAATCAATGGCGGTGAAGCAACTCTGGTCAAAGGCAATTGCTTGTTCAAAATAGAATTTAGAGCTGACCATGTTGGTGGACAATGAGCTTGCCGTAGAGTCCGGTTCTAACTCCGGTTCCATTTTGTTTTTGAGACCAACGAAAGCTGCTGCAAGCCAGCACAATTCTTTGGTACTTGCAATCTCAGTTCCTATCTGATTTGGAGATGTGCTAAATATTTCACAGTTTGGCTTCGTATCGTTTGATAAATTGCATTCTTCAATCTCAGTGATGGTTTTGGGGAGGTCGTAAAGCCGGCGATCTTCAATCTTGTCATCAAAGGCAAAGCTGGTTATTCCATCGTTGTCACTGATTCTCTGATATATATTCATGCCTGTGCCATGCAATGTATTTTTTCCATCCGCAGTATCTTCTTGAAAGTCACAGTTGTCTACAGCAAAGAAAATATGTCTCCCAGGAATGAAGCTTCTAGGGACATAGACTCCTTCGTTTCCATACATGCTTACTACAGCTTGATTAGCGAGCTGAGTTTCAACTGCTATGATACGCCTGTAAACTACTGATATGCAAAGCCCATGCAGAAAGTCTATAAGTTCCTTGCTGCGGAATGTTGTATGTACCGTCAAACCAACACTTAATTGTAATGGCCATTCATTAGAATGCTGCAATGTTAGGGTTTTCTTATTTTCACTGAGCTGCTTTCTTGTTAAACAAGCATACATTGCATGCTGAGCTAGGGTCAAAGCTCTTTTGTGAAGTAGAAGTAAAACAAAGATCAGGAATTGATACAATTAACTTACTCCATCCATAAAAGACACCAAAGGGAAAGAAATACAAACATTAAGCGACCAGACCATAATGGAAACCTAAACAAAGGAAGGCCATATGGACAGTTACTTTCCCACAAAATGGCCATATGGCCATCCAAAATTAAAAGACACAAGTGATACACACAGTAAGTAACAAACAACAACATAAATAAATCGCCACAGAAGAGCCGCCTTGGTCAGTGGAAGATTTCCACTGGGGGGCTTAAATCGATTTTACGTGGCCACAATCCTCGCCCTTACTTCCGTCGCGATTTAGACAAATAATTTGTTCAGTCCGCATGAAGGCCTCCTAACTCATCAGTGCAACATCTCCGTGAACACAGAAATCAAAGAACCACAGAGGTGAGACAACGGTGAGGACTCGACAGCAAGAAACCACTGAAATGCTGGAGCAAAAGAAAACCAACAGTTAGACTCCGATGAGCCCGACCAGAGACAGAGCATCAGGCACCAACCAACATTATCTCTTTAATTTTCAATAAGCCTTTACGTTGGAGCCGTCATAGAATCTGAGGCCTGACCCACCGGCGTGCAATTAAAGAGGGAAGCAAAGTTGCCAACCGTGATTGGGTTAACTACCATGCATGCAGTCTGTCGTATAATATCCATGTTGTACCCAATCTTTTTATATCGAAGAATGATTTTACGAAATTGGGTGCTGAAGTCATTGCGGTTATATATTTTTCTGAATTTATATACTAAGTCACCATAAAATTCGGGTTCCGATAGACCTTGTTGCAGAAGAGATTTAAGTCCAATATTGAATTTTGAAATTAAATCAGAATGGCGTCTATAAAATTTTGAAAAGGCTTTGCGTAGTTTATGGTACCGATAACCCTGATTAAGGAGTTTAGCCGTTAATAATTTATTACGAGTGTTGAAGTCAGTTACATGACTACACACTCTAGCAAATCGAATTAATTGCGAAATATAAACGCCATAGGATGGCGCACGAGGAACATCACCATCCAAAAAAGGAAAATTTACAATCTCTAAATCAAAGTCATCGCGTTTGTCATAAATTTTGCACGAAACAAATCCATCTACAATAGATAGATGTAAATCCAAAAACGGGGCCTCGGTATCAGAAGAATTTGCTTTATTTAACTGAAGTTCTAGGGGGTAAATCTGACTGATCAAACCATCAAAATAGGTATTATCAATATTTAATAAATCATCTAAATATCTAGAAGTAGAGCTAAAAGCTTCAATAATTTCAGATTGGTTATCAATGGAAAGCGACAAAATGAAGTCTCTTTCATAACAATACAAGAACAGATCAGCCACAAGAGGTGCGCAATTAGTACCCATCGGAATACCCACAATTTGTCTAAATAACTTAGTACCGAATCTAATATAAATGTTGCCAAGTAGAAAGGTGAGGGCATCACACACTTTCTGACATGACCAAAGTGTATAATTCTTATGCTCTTTAGAAGTGAAAAATGCATTTCTGACATTACATGCAAGATAGAGAGAATCCTCTCTGTGAAAAGCCCATTCAATTAAATCATTAAGCTTTTCTTTTATAAGATAATGAGGAAGTGTAGTGTAAAGAGTGGAAAAATCGTAGGTAGACAGACTAGAAGCACGAAACTGTCTAGATTTCAATTTATTTAAAGTAGAAGTAAAACAAAGATCAGGAATTGATACAATTAACTTACTCCATCCATAAAAGACACCAAAGGGAAAGAAATACAAACATTAAGCGACCAGACCATAATGGAAACCTAAACAAAGGAAGGCCATATGGACAGTTACTTTCCCACAAAATGGCCATATGGCCATCCAAAATTAAAAGACACAAGTGATATACACAGTAAGTAACAAACAACAACATAAATAAAATGCCACGGAAGAGCCGCCTTGGAACGGCCAGTGGAAGATTTCCACTGGGGGGCTTAAATCGATTTTACGTGGCCACAATCCTCGCCCTTACTTCCGTCGCGATTAAGACAAATAATTTGTTCAGTCCGCATGAAGGCCTCCTAACTCATCAGTGCAACATCTCCGTGAACACAGAAATCAAAGAACCACAGAGGTGAGACAACGGTGAGGACTCGACAGCAAGAAACCACTGAAATGCTGGAGCAAAAGAAAACCAACAGTTAGACTCCGATGAGCCCGACCAGAGACAGAGCATCAGGCACCAACCAACATTATCTCTTTAATTTTCAATAAGCCTTTACGTTGGAGGCGTCATAGAATCTGAGGCCTGACCCACCGGCGTGCAATTAAAGAGGGAAGCAAAGTTGCCAACCGTGATTGGGTTAACTACCATGCATGCAGTCTGTCGTATAATATCCATGTTGTACCCAATCTTTTTATATCGAAGAATGATTTTACGAAATTGGGTGCTGAAGTCATTGCGGTTATATATTTTTCTGAATTTATATACTAAGTCACCATAAAATTCGGGTTCCGATAGACCTTGTTGCAGAAGAGATTTAAGTCCAATATTGAATTTTGAAATTAAATCAGAATGGCGTCTATAAAATTTTGAAAAGGCTTTGCGTAGTTTATGGTACCGATAACCCTGATTAAGGAGTTTAGCCGTTAATAATTTATTACGAGTGTTGAAGTCAGTTACATGACTACACACTCTAGCAAATCGAATTAATTGCGAAATATAAACGCCATAGGATGGCGCACGAGGAACATCACCATCCAAAAAAGGAAAATTTACAATCTCAAAATCAAAGTCATCGCGTTTATCATAAATTTTGCACGAAACAAATCCATCTACAATAGATAGATGTAAATCCAAAAACGGGGCCTCGGTATCAGAAGAATTTGCTTTATTTAACTGAAGTTCAAGGGGGTAAATCTGACTGATCAAACCATCAAAATAGGTATTATCAATAAAACCTCATTCGAATTTTTTATAGACCAAAACAGATTTCTTCCTGATCTTTCAAAGACTTTATCACAATATTTAATTACATGCGTTTTAATCGCAGTAAGACAGGAAGTTAATAATTTAGAAAGTTCAGTGGTAGTGCAAGAACTAGAATTTGCAATAAACCGTGCTTTGCAATAAACCGTGCTTTGTAAGGTTTTTTATGAAGTTTTGGTAACCAGTATAGCGTAGGAACCTGCTCATCAACATTGTCGTAATCCATGGCAAGTTTTGAAGGTCCTTGAATTCACCATCGCAAGAAAATTACGAGCGATTTAGGTACACACTTACCAAGTATCTCGTTGTTATCTACAGAGCCGGAGAACCTCCAAGACTCGACATTCAACATTTGTTTATGTAAGGTTTTGGCAACACTGAACATATTTTGCATGTCGGTTTCTAATTGGGTTTCCTCAAAAGCCTGAATGGCCCTGTCACTTGTCTTTTTCAGAGTTACCCTTTAAGATTCATTTTATCTGCTGGGCTTACTGAATTGTATGTCATCAATATTTTCTGTCAAGATTTGTTTCATTTGAATTTTCGAAATTCCTGATTGTTCAACCCCATTGCTTTCTCTAATTTCTCGGAACTTTATTACTAAATCCTTCATTGTTAAAATCTTGCCTCTGTTGAGACTTTTCTCAACTTCGCCAAGAAATTCAATTTCGGCTGCCAATTCAGATTCGACCGTTTTAGACTTCGAACTGTCTTGGGGCTCGGCCCGCAATACATTTGTTACATGGTTAACGTAACAGTTGTTATGGTACCTTACATCAATTGCATGAGCATCGTCAGGATTGATGGCAGTACTAAGACGAACACGGAAAACTTCATTCCCTGACTTCTCCACTGTTTTGCGTAATTTCTTATCAGCACTGTCTGTTTTCAGTTTAATCAATGCATGCTTTTTTGTCTCGCCCTTTTGGCAAAAGAAACATACTCTGTTGTCAAAAAGTTCAACAGACCGACGGGTTAGTATCGGGCTAGCCCGACTTTGTTTAGATTCCTCTAAAACATAGCTTGGTCCAGCAAGGCTTGCTATCGCTTTCTCATATCGAGCTTTCGCTCTTGCAATATTGTTTTTACTTGTGGTGTTTTTGTAACACTCTTTATGCCAAGTTACACCTTTTTCTTTCAGCAAAGTGGTTGATATATCACCAAGATGCCCACTTCTCTCTGGGTATATCCCATCCCCGTATTTCCCGCGAGTATGGATGGAATCAAGTATTTGTTCGTAAGAGCTCGGTTTCTCCCACAGAAGCTTGGCTTTATCGTCTGACAGACAATACAAAGGTTCCAAACAATTTCCATACGCGGACTCTTTCGGTCACTTGGTCCACCCTCGTCGACGTCGGACATAGTTCAGAACAAATATGAATCAACAGGAAATAAACATACACAAAACTAGTTTAACTAATCAGATTGGGGAAGACAGGCTCACAGGAAATAGGAATAGAAAAAGGTACAAAGGACAGACAGATTGACAGACAAATAGACATACATATAGAAATATTGATAAAAGAGTAAGTTATATTAAACGAATAATGTAGGTAGACAAAACTGTCACAAAAACAGCACGAAAATGAAACATAAACAGCGAAATAACACTTTCAATGCGTGGTTATTTGTCAAACAAAAGGATTGAAATCAATCAATTACAAGGCTATAAGCGTGGTCTATGGCTCGTGGCAACAGACAAAACAAACGCGTAGTGAATTACGTCACGCAGAGAAAACAATATCCGGCTATTAATAGATGGTGAAAATACATCGTGCATATATTGTCACGGTAAGATTTGTGGCAGTTTAACGGTCTAGATACCCAAAAATACCCCTATATAATATATGAGCCAGCGCATGACAAATTATATAAGAAGGTTTGAGCGGCCAGCGAAGACTTAGATCAGCCTGCGCGTTCGCTGATTGCATGTACCTATTATAGGCTACGTTCTATGCAGCGATACATAAGCAAATGGTCTTGTCATAGTCGATGGGTGCGCAGGTTGATTGAGTATCTTCTTATTGTATGTTTTGTCATGCACCGGCTCATATAGGCCCTATGTTCTCTTGCATTAAAAAGTCATTTTTGTATTACTGTCGTTTCTTTGATAAAATTTTAGAAGGCAAAGACTTTTAAAACTTTTCAATCTATATTTATAAACGTATATATAGACAGCGTTATAGCCGCCATTTTGATGACGTCATTATTCAGCTCAGACGCGGACCTCAGAGTGCCGAACTGGTTGACATTGTTACACATGCCCCAAAGTTTAATTTGATATAGGTCGCCAAAAATCGTCATGAAATTTGCACGGGACAGGTTTTCTGTCCCATTCGACATAGACTATATAGAGAAATGTGATATAAGTACAAGGGTGCCAAGAATATATGTAATTAAATGACGTTGCGCCTGAGGATGTAAAAATTCGTTCTTGCATAAATACCTATGCGCATGGCTGTTTGAAGCCATTGTCAAATGGACCGAAAGCCGTGCTCAAACAGCAAAAACCATGTTCAAATCATGAAATTCGCGTGCTATTTGGACATGGATTTTGAGCTTTTGATATCACAAGACGGACCTTGCTTTGTTACCTCACGTTGAGTGACGTTACATTATCGCCCTGAACGTTGCGTTTGAGGGTTCTATGAAGACCTCCGATGGTTAATGCGTAACAACGTCATTGCAAACAACATTCCGAACTGGCCGCCATGTTGGTTCGCCGGTCGCATTTGAAGAGTTTATATCATGACGTTTGGGCGTTTTCGTCTACATTTGCTGTCGGAATCGTAAATTATTCAAGAACAACGATCATCCATGGTGATTTCATTGCATAAACATTTTCCGGATCCCTCGGAAGATATTTGAACATTCGGCCTGGCGGCCTCATGTTCAAACAGCTTTCTCGGGACCCGGCAAATGTTAATGCATGAAAAACCATGGTTTATCCCTATAATAATCCACTAGTGGATTAAATATGCAAATTAGTCAGATACGTTCCGTAACGTTACACGTACGACGTCCGTTAAGACGTCGCCAATATTGACATTTTTGTAGAAAAATCGTGAATAAAATGCGTTTAAAATGTCCAATGATAAACAGAGGGCTTGCATTCGTGCTCATGTATTATTGAATTTATCAAAGCCTCGCATTTAATTCCTCCTGCTCAACTCGTTTTATAAATTCAATAATACATTAACATTCGTGTAAGATCCTCTATTTATCATATTACGTCGAGTATGAGAAAGTTTTAACGCAAAAATGCGTCTGAGAACGTAATAACGCAAAAACGCAAATGTACAAAAATCATGAATTAAATGAGTTTGAAACGTCAAATGATAAATAGAATCGTGCATTCGTGTTCATGTATTATCATGATTATTAAGTTTATTAAACTCTTTGAGGAAAAGGGATGAAATGCTCGGCAAAGCCTTGCATTTTATCCCTTTTCCTCAACTCATTTACTACATATAATAATACATGAGCACTCATGTAAGATCATCTATTTCCTTACTTTTGCTAAATAAATCGATAACGGGTACTCGTTAGAATCGCCTCAGTGAGGCGGTTCAAACGAGCACTCACAATCTTAATATATAGACCAGAAAAAAATGTTTAATTATTTTGATTTTATTTAAATAATATTTAAAGAGGGTGACACATTATATATCTTTCTGGCGAAAGAATGTGCACCGTACAGGTTAACTGCTTACGTAGAGGATAAGCTTGGCCAGGAAAAGTGTGGATACTAGGTAAACTGACCGGCTCAAAAATGGTATGAACAGTGTTAACTGGGCCGTTAAACTTCAATACCATCAAACAAAAAATATAAGCTGCAATAGCTGGTCTACCTTTTCGGCCCTTCTATAACAAATAAACACATCTATTTACATATATATTGAAAAACAGACTCATATTGAAATCAAATGCGTTTTAAATGTCATATGATAATGGAAAGCTTCCTCATGTGTCTCCAATTTTAAAGAAGGGAGACAAGTCAGACCCTACAAATTACCGGCCAATCTCCTAAAACTTTAAACAGATGTTGGAAATGATAATATATCGAGCGAGTTTGACTTTCAAGGTAATGGCCTTAAGTTCAAGGTCACTGTTGCTATTTTAAGAACTTTGTCATCACTCTAGAACCTACATTTATTGATGTTTTTAATTTACCTTAAACACAAATGTTGATTATGATAATATTTTGAGCAAGTTCGACTTTCAATGTTATGGCTTCAAGGTCAAGGTCACTGTGGCTATTTCTAGAAAAACTCAAAACTATAGCGCCTTCATTTATTGATAGATTTTAGTATAACTTCACATGAATGTTGGGTATGAGCATACCCCGGGCAACTTCGACTTCCAGGGTCCTGAGATCTAGGTCAATGTCACTGTGGCTATATTTAGAAATCATTATCATCGCTCTAGCGCCTACATTTATCGATGAATTTTGCCATTACTTTACACAGATGTTGGAAATGATTATACCATGAGCGAGTTCTACTTTCGGGGTCCTGTGCTCAAGGTCAAGGTCACTAGCTAGTGTAAGAAAAACATTTCCATCGCTCTAGAGCCTACATGTATTGATGGAATTTAATAAAAGTTGATGCAAATGTTGCAAATGATAATATCTCAACCAAGTTGGCCTTTTGCTAGTTCAGTGTTTTCCACACACAAATTAGTTTTTTGCGAGGTGATTTTTTATCGCCTGCGATGCCTTGTTTTAAATGGAGTAAGTTCTGACAAAAGAGCAGTACCTTCTGGCGTCCCGTAGAGCTCAGTCCTTGGGCCCATACACGCGAGTCCGTGAAATGAAAACCCCTGTAGACCCCACCTTATATATGACAACGAGTGTAATCTTCCAATTGTGAACATATATCAGGTAGAAGAAAGTTGTTTTATTTAAAAGCTGTCTTTAAATTTAAAGAATTTTTAGTCTGCAGATTTAAAGACTAACACTGAGTAACACAACGGAAAATCATGAAAACGATGTAACACGAAAAAATCGCATTCTCATACGCAGCCTCAGTATTCATTTCATTAATAAAACGTGCCTTGCTAAAGACTGCATGTATTTTATTGTCTTCTAATATCGTTTTAATGATAGAATAGTTAAGAAATAAAACAGCACAGTCCCTTAGACCACAAATGCCGTGAAACTCTGCAGTAAGGGAGGAAATATCTGCCAAAGTTTGAACATAAGATGAGTTTCGTACTGACGTCATTTCGTTGCCGGACATTTTACCGTTTAGTCCGTATGAAACTTTCATCAATTTTAGTTGTCAGAAAATCTGTCTGTCGAAGCGAGTGGTCCGTATATTGACACAATGATAAAATCGTTATGCACATTCATTCCTGAGCTCATTTTACATATGAATCTTATTACAAAACTGTTTTTCTGAGACCTCTTCAATTATGGCGGAAGGAATTTAATTTAATAGAGACAACTATATAATTTGCAGCTACACATCATTAAATATTCCATAGACAACGGCCAAATTACTATAAACAGCAAAGTGCGATTTTTCCGTTTTACACCAGTTTCGTGATTTTATTTGTGTCAGTCTTTAAATTTACAGACTAAAAAGTCTTTAAATTTACAGACAGTCTTTAAATTTAAAGACAGTCTTTAAATAAAACAACTTTCTTCTACCTGTATATGATGGAATTTATTGAACTCGCTGTCATATATAAGGTTTCCATTTCACGGACTCGTTACACATGATGTAATAAACAGGTAGACGAAAGTAGGTTTATTTATTTTATTTATTTATTTCCTCCCCTACTGCGGAGTTTCACGGCATTTGTGGTCTAAGGGAAGGAACTGTGTTGTTTTATTTCTGAATTATTTCTATAATTATAACGATATTAGAAGATAATAAAATACATGCAGTCTTTAGCAACGCATGTTTTATTAATGAGATGAATACTGAGGCTGCGCATAAGAATGCGATTTTTTTGTGTTACATCATTTTCATGATTTTCCGTTGTGTTACTCAGTGTTAGTCTTTAAATATTCAGACTAAAAGTCTTTAAATTTACAGACAGTCTCGAAATTTAAAGACAGTCTTTAAATAAAACAACTTTCTTCTACCTGATAAATGACACTGCGTACTGTGTCTATAAGACTTCGTTTAAGAGTTTAGTGCGTATTTTGTTCGTTTGAATTGAGGTTTAACGTCCCAATCAAGACTAATTAGTTCATTTTGGAGACAGACGTTGCTTCCCATTTTGTGGAACTTTTACCCGACAATGAGATGCCGCCCAATGAAACCAAAAGGCCTTATATGCACTGGACGGTCTGACTCAGACCGCTTTGCCTGGGTAGGCATAGTCCTTCTAAGCGGTTTACCAGTACGGACTACGTTTGTTATGTCAGCGCCATGTAACACTCTACCATTCGACATAAAAATGCAAAAGAGGAACAAAATTGGACTTCAATTCTACATGTTTCACTGATTTTTTTTTTTTTTGCACTGAATGACAATGGAAAAAGTACTGAACCTTAAGTCACCTATATTTTAAATTAGTCACGTACATGTTGTTAATGCAGTGCACTTGATAAGTGTGTCTTGCTTTCATGCGAAATGGTATTAACCCATTTTGTACCAGAAACCCAAAAAACGGGTACCCTGGTAAACAGTGCAGGCCCAGATCAGACGCCGCATTCTGTGGCGTCTGATCAGGGCCTACACTATTTGCAAAACACTCAGCCATTTTCCAATAAATTTTGAAGAAAACACAACCTGACACCTCTAAATTTTGTAAAGTAATATATAAGGAGGAAGATTCCATTTGGTGTTAAAAGGGTTAATTACAGTCAACCCGTATTTACATGTACCTGATGCAGAAATGGTTTCAATCATTTCCATCATGATGACAAATCCGTGAAATGAACACCCCTCTAAACCTCAGTTTGTTTAAAGAAAACTGGGGTTTACATGGGTAAACCTTATTTTCCTTATTTCTGCTCTTAAACATAGATTGTGAGTACACGTTAGAACCGCCTCATCGCTCGATGAGGCGGTTCTAACGAGTACCCACAATCTATATTTTGATTAGAATTGAGAAAAATATTAGAATTATTCATCTTAAAATTTGCATTTTGTTTTTCAGCAGTAAAGTTTACAGTGCATTTGTATAGGCGTGTATTCGTAATGGAAGTTGTTTTGCATTGAAAAAGCAATGGAAAAAAACACTGAACCTCTAGTCTCCTATTTTTTTAATTAGTCACGTACATGTTGGTAATGCAGTGCACTTGATAAATGTGTCTGACTTCCATGTGATATGGTATTAATTTCAAATTCAGCCGAACGCAGAAACGATTTCAATCATTTTATTCCCAATTATCATTTATGTAATCCGTCAAAGTTCACGAAACAAAAGAGTCAATGATATCGACAGAGCAGTTGCGTAGTATGTACGCAAACCCATTACGTAAACACGTCTATATAATTTAGACCCCTTTCAATCCCACTTGTATATAGTAAAACTGGGGTTAACAGGTGTATACCTTATTTTTCTTATTTCTGTTCTAAAATATCGATTGTGGCGGTTCTATCGAGTACCTACACTTTATATTTTGAGCAGAAATAAGATCGAGGCGGTTCTAACGAGTACCCACAATCGATATTTTAGAGCAGAAATAAGAGAAATATCACAATTTTTCATCTAAAAATTTTCATTTTTTCGGCGATAAAGGTTACACTGTATTTGTATAGGCGCGTTTCCGTAATGAAAACGAAAAAGCGACAGTAAAGTCTACTTTGCATGTTTCACACCCATGTTATATAAGTTTTCAAATTTTCAAGGCAACACGTGCATTTCATCCTCTCAGCTGTGATACTTTATTGTTTGGTAAAGATGAATTGTCTAGCGACGAGAACCAGCATTTACGGCGCCCGCCCATCGGGGCTTGAAGAAATACATGTAGATGGGCCGCATGATGCTTCCACGCAGAGCTGAAACCGACCCGCACACGAGTACAGGGAAACCGCTTAGATGATCTAAGCCTGCCCAGGCAAACGGGTGCGAGAGTCGGATTGTCCATGCTTATAAACCCTATTGGTTTCGTTGGGCGGCAAGGCTTCAGATGTCATTTCATCTCAATGTCGGGTAAAAATACCACAAAATTGGAAGCAAAGTCTCCAAAATGACCTTTATAGTGTTGACGGGGACGTTAAACCTCGAATCAAACAAACAAACAAACAAGAACAAGCTTATATTTAATATAGCACATCTCTATATTAAGAACACAGGTCGATTTGATTGATATTAATACAGTTTCTTATCATGTAATACGGCTTTGTAATGTGTTATGTAATTGTATTTATTTGTTTATTTGATTTGAGGTTTAACGTCCCCGTCAACACTGTATAGGTTATTTTGGACACGTTGCTTCCAATTTTGTGGGACTTATACCCGACATTGAGATGAAATGACACTTTTGGGTACAAATGACAACATCTTTCTTATTTCTGCTTTCAACAGAGATTGTGGGTGCTCGTTAGAACCGCCTCCGTGAGGCGGTTCTAACGAGTACCCACAATATATATTTGTGAGCAAAAATTAGGCAGATAATGCATGCCCCGTAAACCCCACTTTTCTCTATATAAATTGGGGTTTAGAGGGGTATTCGTTTCACGGACATGTTATCGTGATGCGTTGCAGAACTTGCCGTCCCAAATGTGATCCAAGCCGGGCTCGAACCACAGCGGTGACAAACCTAATGATTCAGAGTCAGCGCTCATATCCACTAGGCTACGGAGGCCCTCCATATACATTTTAATTCGGGTTTAAATAGTGTATGTAAGTATGTATGTATGTATGTATGTATGTATGTATGCATGTATGTATGTATGTATGTATGTATGTATGTATGTATGTATGTATGTATGTATGTATGTATGTATGTATGTATAATCACAATAAAAAAGGCTTTTAGGTTATAAACACTTTTTAAGCTCATTTTAAAACAGCATGGCATTCAATGTCATACTGCTAATACAATTAAACATTATGTATCAATCAATAGGGCCCCCAGCCCATCGGGGTATGAGGAAATATATTGAGCAGCATCGTCCTTCCACAAACAGCCGAAACTGACCGAACGTTTGAGTAGCGGTAAACCGCTTAGGAGGTCTTGAACCCTAGGGATTTCTTTGGGTCGTAGGGCTTGATCATCGTATCTGAATGTTGGGTAAATGTCCAACACAATCGGAAGCAACGTCTCCAAAATCACCTAAAGAGTGTTGACGGAGACGCAAATCATCAACACAATGACCGTAACGTGTTTGTTATGTTTATAAAATAGAAGAGGAGGCAATGATCAGGAATCGATACAATCAACTCACAGCTCCCATCAGAGACACCAAGGGGAAAGAAACACAAACATGAAACAACAGACCCTAATGGAAACATCAACAGCGGAAAGTCAAAAGGACAGTTACTTTCCCACAAAATGGCCAATAGGCTATCCAAAATAAAATTATATAAGCGACATAAACACCCAAAGACAAACCATAACAAAAATAAACCGCGACAGAACTGCCTTGGAACGGTCATAAACCTTTAAATACTAATAATTCTTGCCATTTTAACATTTATGGACAGGAACAAAATGTTAATCACAATTAACAGGTCTTAGAAAGTTGTTTCATTTAAAGACGGTCTATAAATTTAAAGACTCTCTGTAGATGTAAAGACTAACACAAGGAAAATCATGAGCATGAAGCTAAAACATCACGAAAACAAGCCTATACAATTTTGACCCCTTGAACCCCAATTTTATATAGTAAAAAAGGGGGTTTACAGGGGTAAACCTTATTTTTCTTATTTCTGCTCTAAAATATAGAATGTGGGTACTCGTTAGAACCGCCTCATCGATTGCAGAAATAAGAAAAATATCACAATTTTTCATCTATAAAAAATCGATGTTTCGGAGGTAAAGCTTACAATGTATTTGCATAGGCGTGTATTCGTAATGAATCGGATTCTCATCCAGTCTTCATCTCATTAAAAGAAATGTGTTGCTCAAAACTGCATGTATTTTTATTGTCTTTAAATATTGTTTTAATGATAGAAAGTTATTAAGAAATAAAACAACACAGTTCCTTCCCTTAGACCACAAATGTGGTGAAACTCCGTAGAATGGGAGGAACTATCTGACAAAGGCCGAACATAAGATGAGTTCCGTACTGACGTCATTTCGTTTTCGACATTTTACTGTTTTAGGCAGTCTGAAACTTTCATCAATTTTTGTTGTCAGAAAAACTGTCTGTCGAAGCGAGTGGTCAGTATGTTGGCAAAATGATCAAATGAAATCGTTATACACTTTCATTCCTTAGCTCATTTTACATATGAATATTACTACAAACCTGTTTTTCTGAGAAATCGTCAGAAAAGGTTGAAGAAATTTAATTAAGTAAAGCTCACTATTTAATTTTCAGTTACACGCGATTAAATTTTCCAATTACTATAAATGACAAAATGCGATTTTTTCGTTTTATGCCATTTTCATGATTGTATTTGTGTCAGTCGTAAAATTTACACGCTAGCCTCTCTTCAAATGTACAGTCTTTGAATTTATAGACTGCCTTTAAATAGAACAACTTCCTTAGACCTGATTAAGCTGGGCATAAAATAAGTTTATAACCTCTGAGCCTTGACATACACTGCCGTTAAAAGGTTATTCAGTGCTGTCTTTTTTTTTTTTTGTTCTCATCACAATGAACTGAGTACTCGCATTTTGACTGTTTTGCACTTCTGACTGTGGCGTAAGAGTCTGATTAAAATTGATTCTTTAATCGCATCGAATTATCCGCTCTGTGACATGTTTTCACATCTACTTAAATTTGAAGACAAAATGTACATAAATCTGTAACAGATAGGTCATAGTGCTGGTCACAAAAGAATAGTATTTGAACATAATCATTTTTTTTTCTATTTCTGTCTCGAAAACATATTCCCTTTTAATGAAGCGGAGCTAGCAGTTTTAGTTGTGTTCCCCGAATGTGATCCGGGTAGTTCTTCGCCTAGTTCAACTTCTGGAAGTTCAACCTCGGGCCCTTCAGTCACAGCAGTGGTTGTCTTTATCTCAAGTTTTCTTGGAATGGTAATAGGTTTTTTAGATGAGACATTGCTGACATGAACATTTCTTCCTGTTATAATTTTATCGGACGTTGGAAGTACTTTTGCGATTTCTCCGGCTATCGTTTTATCCAAAGATGGTAATACTTGAGCGAGTACCAATTCATGTAGTAGGTTTCTGTTAATACCGCCTTTTACTACTAAAGCATCAGTTGATATAAGTGTATCTTTAACTAGAGTATTTACATTAGGTGTTACATCCTTTGTGATTTCGCTTACAGTTTTATCTGAAATTTTGTTCAAAGCTCTGCCTCGAAACTCATTTTTATTATCTACCTGAAAATTTGAATCCGTTTTTGAGACAGAACGAGTATTTGTAAGGTTGGCTTCTTTAGCTATACTGCTCAGTGGCAGTAACGTTGTAATGGCATCAGACCTGTTTATAAGCTTCTGAGAATCATTACTTGGAGAAGTAGCTTGGTTCGTTTGATCTGGCTGTTGATATATGACTTTATGTCCAATATCACCATGGTGCCATAGTAGCTTAGAAATCTGACTTTCAGAATTCTGATGCGTTCTTAAGTTGTTTATTTTTCCTTCTGTCTTTAGTCGCGATGCTGAAGACTGGTATCCTAATGAATTGCTTTTTGAGGCCGGTGGTTTAGAATAAGTCTTTCTGTTTTCTTCTGTAGAGCTGGTTGGTGTAGACTTCTTAAACCGCGGGTCTATTATTGACGGACCTTTTCGGTTTATAGAACCTTCTCTTGCGGCTTTCAAGAGAGCAGCAGCTGTGCTTTCTATTGTTACCTTCAGATCTCTAGAGGGGAATGGTTGATTACCATTTCCTTCGTTTTGTTTACTTACCGACGTGGGACGGTCCATAGCAACGGGGAAATGTTTTGCTGACAAGCCATTTGCTGAAGTTGTCTTATCGGATACTAATGGCATAATGTTCGGGTTCGACTGAGTTTTTACGTCAATTCCGCCTGATTTCTTTTGTAACTCATTTGGTGAACTAGGATTGCTAGAGCCTCTGTACCCAAAGGCATTCAAACCATGTAGTTGTATAATGTCCGCCAATGATGCTGGTATTCCAGCTGCAGGCAGTTTTTCAATAGAATTTGACATCTTGAATAGATCAGAAGGTAATGACATAACTACTTCATTGCGTTTATTCATAACGACAGCCATTGGATCATTTTTGTAGATACCTACATAGAATACATCAGCGAATGGTCTTTCTTGATTATTATGAGTATGGCTGAGCAAGTTTTGGTTTATATCATATGTATGACCACCAAATGCCATTTGGTGAGAGAGTACTATCTGCGTCAACAACGTCAGTGCCCCAGCATGTAGATTCAAGAGGGCGTGTCCGGTCTGACAGCTGCTGATAGCTACGACGAACATTAGATACATTCCGACACGCCAAATATGCATCTGAAACAACAAAAACCGACATGCAATAATGACGAAATATATTAAATAAACAGGATTATGTTAGGGAGTTAAGGTACATGCATTCCCTAATATATTTGCCTAACGCAAATGCAAATTCTTAGGTGAAAAGTAATGAAGCATAGCTGAAAATCCCACTTATAGCGGGATTCACTTGAAAGTTCAGTGCTCTAACCACTGAGTCAAAGGGTCGACACACTGACGCAGTTGTAAGAGATTGATTACATACATATACCTACGAGCTATGTAGGAGTTGCCGGACCACCTTACAAGTTTTAAAGGTACATTGCTGTATATGAAGAGACTCATTAAAACTGAGTCTCCGATTGTCGTTTATTTTATGTGTTCTTTGGTTCCAAAGGCAACCTTTTAGTTTTTTATTTTACCTCACTGCAGCTGGTGTTAAGTGCCGTGTGGCGGCTGCTGTATAAAGTCTCCCGTGCCTCATCATAGTGCAGATTATATTTTCGTTTCCTTAGGAATCATTAGGCCAATATTGGTTACATTGAAAATCGAATACCGCTCAAGCCGGCGCTAGGAGGCGTATGCAGCCTTGCAAACTTCATTGCTATATATGAAGAGACTCAATAAAACCGAGCTCCGATTTTCGTTCTTTTATGTGTTCTTTGTTTCAAAGGCACCTTTTTAAATTTTGTTGTAGTTTAATCCGTAGTCTATACTAAACAAATATTCGAAACACTAGCCATCATTTGTTATACATATACATGTACATGGAAGTGTACATTTACACCTAAGATGTACATTTACACCATATACACTGTCCAGTCTCTTCTACAACCACCTCTTGGGTACTGTTTTTGTAAAATACTGTCCAAAGTAGGGTTATAGATTGTAGGCTGTTAAGTTATATCTGAGGTTACAAAATTCTACCCTGTTAAGATACATCTGAGGTTACAAAATACTACCTAAAAGAGGGTGCACGCCGGTGGGTCAGGCCTCAGATTATATTACGGTTCCAGTATAAAGGCTTACTGAGAATTAGAGAGAATCTTATTCTATGTAATGTTGGTTGGTGCCTGATGCTCTGTCTCTGGTCTGCCCATCGGAGCTTAACTGTTGGGTTTCATTTGCTCCCGCATTTCAGTGGTTTCTTGCTGTCGAGTCCTCACCGTTGTTTCATCTCTGTTGTTGTTTGATTTTTTGTGTTCACGGATATGTTGCACTGATGAGTAAGGGGACCTTCATGCGGACTGAACAAATCATTTGGCTAAATCGCAACGGAAGTAAGGGCGAAGACTGTGGTCACGTAATCCCCAGTGGAATTGTTTTCACTGACCGTTCCAAGGCGGTTCTTCTGTCGCGGTTCATTTCTGTTACGGTTTGTCTTTTAGTGTTTGTATCGCTTAAATTATTTTGTTTTGGATAGCCAACTGGCCATTTTGTGGGAAAGTAACTGTCCTCTTGGCTTTCCGCTATTGATGTTTCCATTCGGGTCTGTTGTTACATGTTTGCGTTTCTCTTTGGTGTCTCTGATGGGAGCTGTGGGTTAATTGTATCGATTCCTGATCATTTCCTTCACTTCTATTATAGATTGTAGGGTGTTAAGATTCATCTGAGGTTACAAATTACTACCCACGAGAGGGTTATAGAAGAGATTTGTCAGACACGAAAGCCTAAAATGGGTGATCAGGTACATCTTGTACAAGTCTGTGAAATGAAGACACCCCTATACCCCACTTTATAAAGAGAAAACGAGTTTACGGGGGTATACATTATTTTTCTTATTCTTGCTCCAAGTTATATGTTGTGGGTACTCGTTAGAACCGCCTCATTGAGGCGGTTCTAACGAGCACCCACAACCTATGTTTGCAGTATTTGTAAGAAACATTTCGCGGATTTTCACCAGAAAATGGCCATTTTAGAGATGTGTAAAAATGCACCAATTCGCACGGGTGTGTTATCGTAATGATACCCTCACTGTACTCATCAGACCTCCTGATCCAACATCAACCACGCAGAGCAACCTTCTGCACAGCAATCACCACTGTAAATGCAAACGTAAATCCCACTGTACATAATGATAACTCACCCTTGCGACACAGTGCATTTTTCAGATGTCCAAAATAGCTACTTTTCTGATGAAAATCCGTGATATTTTTCTTATAAATGCTCAAAACATAGGTTGTGGGTGCTCGTTAGAATCGCCTCATTGAGTACTCAATACCTATGTCTTGAAGTAAAAATAAGAAAAATAATGTATACCCCGTAAACCCCAGTTTTCTCTATATGAAGTGGGGTTTAGGGAGGAGTCTTCATTTCACGGACGTGTTCACATGATGAAATGCACATGCAAAAGCCAGGATTTGCCAAAACACTAGAGCAAAACCAAGGCAGCAAGCAATTGGTGGACCGTCTGATTATGAAACTGAAACTGAACCTTTCCAAATTTGGTACCTTTCCCTATCACCGCAAGGTATGAAAAGTAGAAGTAAAACCAAGATCAGGAATTGATACAATTAACTTACTCCACCCATAAAATACACCAAAGGGAAAGAAATACAAACATTAAGCGACCAGACCATAATGGAAACCTAAACAAAGGAAGGCCATAAGGACAGTTACTTTCCCACAAAATGGCCATATGGCCATCCAAAATTAAAAGACACAAGTGATACACACAGTAAGTAACAAACAACAACATAAATAAATCGCCACAGAAGAGCCGCCTTGGAACGGTCAGTGGAAGATTTCCACTTGGGGGGGGGGGGGGGGGGGGTTAAATCGATTTTACGTGGCCACAATCCTCGCCCTTACTTCCGTCGCGATTTAGACAAATAATTTTTTCAGTTCGCATGAAGGCCTCCTAACTCATCAGTGCAACATCTCCGTGAACACAAAAATCAAAGAACCACAGAGGTGAGACAACGGTGAGGACTCGACAGCAAGAAACCACTGAAATGCTGGAGCAAAAGAAAACCATCAGTAGGCTCCGATATGAAGCCGAAGCAACACTGGCACTTGAAGGATCCCTACAGTCTAAAAACAGCTTAATATGTCCCATAAGATCAAAGTCATACAAAGAATTGAGAATTAAGAATTAACAGCTTCCTAATTCTCAATTCTTAGAATGGAGAATTTACCCGCCACAAAAATTGCCAGATTATCCCCCACAAATGACGAGCGCGAACTATAACATCATGAAATTCTGTGTCTGACTCTATCTTATTCATTTGAAATGTTTTGTTTTAAAATTGAGGAAAGAAAATGCTTAGTTTTGTTTATGCAGATTGCCGAATCATTTTTTGTTCGAGTTGATATTTTACGCCAGTACTATGTAAATCATTTTGGAGACGACATTTACATGTAAATGTACCGAAATTGAGATGAAATGGCATTTCAACCCCTACCGCGCAAAGAAACCGCTAGGGTTCATAACTAGGGACGGGACAACTCGCATCACCTTAGACCTTCTAAGCGAATTACCAGTATTTATGTTCGGTCGGTTTTAGCTCTGCGCCCCGCGCAGGCCTATCTATTTCTTCCAGCCCCGATTGGCGGGAGCACTGAAGATTGTTGAATAAATGAATTAAAATTGGTAACGATAAAAATATGTCTTACCATAATAATAAAAATTCCCGGATTAACTATGATATTTTAAACAACCGTCGTATGGTACCAACTGATAATGAAAATTACCAGAAAGAAATTCAATTTAAGATCTGTCATCCGACGTGTAACAGGAAAATGGTTTTAGTAGTGACATGCATTGATATCTTATCTGAAGTTTTATGTAAGGTATTTGCTACGAAGGGTTTTAGTCAATGTATACACCTATATTTGAATTACCTTGATTATAACTTTATTTTATTATTTCGTTATTTTATTAGAATTTGTTTTGTTTATATATTCGCATATAACGATGCTGTATGGCCCCTTTACTTAACTCGTTTAGTACCAAATGGAATCTTCCTCCTTATATATAGCAGGAGTAAATTTCAAAATTTAGGGGTGTCAGATTGCGTTTTCATCAAAATTTATTTAGAAAATGACTGAGCTTTTAGCATACAGTGGAGGCCCTGATCAGATGCCGCGTTCTGTGGCATCTGATCTGGGCCTGCACTGTTTGCCAGGGAACCCGTTTTGGGGTTTCTGGTACTAAATGGGTTAACTGATGCTCAATTATAACCTTAAATTAAACCAGATATGTATGCATGATCAATGTTAAGATCGCTTTTCGTTAACTTAAAATTATTATATATCTCTAGTGCTTTGTAATACATAACCTGCACCGGCACAAATCAATCAAAATCATTGAGCCGGAACACAAGCAAAGAATCAATGCATCTTGTGACAATCCATGATTCAGATCCGCATGTACCTTCGAAATATATGCAGTTGTTATAGGTTATTGACTTTATATTGTGAAATATTCGGCACGTGTTCATATGGCGAAGGACGCACGAGCTTGCGAGTGCGTCTTCGCCATATGAACGAGTGCCGAATATTTCACAATATAAAGGCAATGTGTGTGTGAATTCGGGTTTAACGTCGCTTTCAACAATTTTTCAGTCATATCGCGACGGTGTCTGGTTGCGACAGGGAGCTCAATGCTCTCGTTTATAGTGCTGCCTCACTGAAGTATCATGTCCCAGACACATTACATGATACCACATCCAGTCACATTATCCTGACACTGGATCGACCAGTCCTAGCTCTTCCCCGTAAATCTGAGTGCCAAGCGAGGAGCAGCTAGTACCATTTTTAACGACTTTGGTATGTCGCGGCCCGGGATCGAACCCCAGACCTCCCGTTCCCCGGAGCGGACACTCTACCAACTGAGCTATCGGGGCCGGTCAATATAAAGGCAATAACCTTTTTATTATATACCCAAAAATTCAAATGTCGGCTAGAATTCAGGATTGTCTGGTATGAATTTCTGAACGTAAAATCAGATTATACATCTTTTAAGTGGTTTGAAATGGAAAATAATGAAGGTCGTAAAGTGTCTCCCTACTCGTTGAAAAACCACGCCCAATGGCGCCAAAGTGAAGACGACGTTAACGTTAGTGGATGTGACGTCATTAAAAACATTGACGTTTCCAAAACAGGACGCCATTGTTTCCGAAGCGTCGGTTATATTTCTTTCAAAATACTCCTGATTTCTTAGAAGAAAGTATTGAAAATCTAAACAGATTGCAGGTAGGTCATATTTGACAGCATAAAATGCGGTTTTTTTACTTTGTCAGAACCTATATTCGTTTTCTTTCACGTTCTTTCAGTCGATTCGCACGACAAGATGGCTGCCGATTTTTAAGATTCAAAACTGAGAAATTTGAAAGTAGTCCTGTTATGCACGAGACTGCTTATCTCCGGGCAATATGAACTTGACTACGGGCAATATGGAAAAATATTGACCGGTAACTTTTGTACAAAGCAAACGGGACATTTTCTGGGTATATAATAATGATAGATGATGCCTGTGGCCAAGAGAATCTCTGCTTAGAGTCCGTGGATAACCAATAACATAATGCATCGTGTCAAAATAATATTACATGTGGTTGGGTTGAGACTGAGGCAAGGATATCACAGGCAAAGTATTACAGTGAAATTCCGCAATTAAGACCACCTAAAATTAAGACTAATTCTGCTTAAAAAAGCTTATTTGGTAGGTGGCGGTTATTCATTGTATGGGTTTTCTGCATACCATGTCCTCTGGTTAAAGACAACCTTTGGAACTGTTCAAAAGTAGTCTAAAAGACCACTTTTTAACAGTCCTAAAGGTGGTCTTAATATAGGATTTGTACTGTATTTCATTTACGTTCCGTGCATGCCGACCTAAATAGTGTTGACTGGGCAGTTAAACTCTAAAACAAAACAAACAAAGTCCCATGCTGGGTTGTACCGGGCACGGGGCTTTTATGACAAACAACTGGAAACGAGGCTGGAATTTCCTTATTGAGGAGTGTACCCAATTGTTTATTCAATTGTCACCCACAACTGCTTGAACGATTGTTTGGAATGATAAAATCTCCTTATAATACCCCATTCCACTAGACGGCGATGCCGCTGCGCTCATGGCGATCATGGCGCTTCTTCAAATCGCCGTAGAAGAGCCGACATATGACACTTTTTGGAACTTCTGCGTTTCTACTACGATTCCAGTACGCTTCTACTGCGATGTCGCTGCGATGGTCACGCTCATGCTGCGATACTGTTGCGCTTCCGTGGCGCTTTGGGTCTCTTCATGGCGTTTCTACAACGCTTTCGCTACGACGAAGGAGATCAGGCTACGCTTAGTCTACGCTATCGGCGATGTAGTTGCGATGTTACTACGACCAAGGCGCGGTAGCTGCGCTGCTGTTGCGCTTTTAGACGATTTCTATATAAAGTTGACAATGAAAACGGAAAAGCAGCAGTTGAACACCCACCGTCTAAGGGTATGGATCGTGTAGTTCCAGTGGCCATGCTTCAGCTGGCTATTATGAACCATAGACTTATAGGGTTGGAGATCCAAACCAGACGAAGAAGGAGGGCAAAACGGTTCTGGGTCCGTCCTTGGTTGTCTGCAGACCGAAGGCTCCAGTTTGGAACGTCAGCAAAGAATGAAATTTGCAATCAAAGCGTGCTACTTTTATACTGATCGCCAACGTCGTGGAGCGAAACGTCATGAGCGCAGTTCAGTCGCCAAGAGCGTGGCATGAACGTGGAGGGAACGCAACCATGTCGCCAAGACCGTAGTGGAAGCGTAGCGGAAGCGTAGTAGTTAGGTTTTCGCAAATTGTTTAAGGCCCCGTCACACTCAGACAAAGACCTGAAAGACCGCACTGCGTTCTTAAAACTTAAACTACGCAGGGAGAACGGGATGAAATGCAGGAAAAATCGCAGTTTTCAAGTTGGTTCTACGTCCTTACTACGCCCATGTCAGGATGCCACTGCGTCTAACACGCACCAGCTACGCTTTGTCGCGCGCTTGATCAGGCATACACCACGTCTTTTGCGTTTTTACTACGTTTTTACTACGTTCTTCCCAAGACCTTTGAGACAACACCACGTGCTTAGTGCGCGTTTACTACGTCCTCACTGCGCCCTTCAAGATGTTATAAATTAAAGTCAACTGCCTCTGCGTTCTCATTCGTTCTGCATTCTGAGGAAATTAAAGAATGACTGCTGATCCTCCATTCTTAGCTCTGCCATCAGTCTGTCATAGTGGCCAAATTGAAATCGTCTTTCAACCGAAAGCCAAGGGCGAACCCAACAAGATCTAGGTTGCCTTCTATTCCTTCTCCGTCTTATTCTCCTTAATAACACAAGGGCAGCCTGCGCATCAAGCAGAGTTTGGTTGCCTTGGAACAGCGCACACTGCAGAAGTTTTGATTCTGTGTGTTCATGATAAAAGTTGAAACACAAGTGAAAATGTGAGAAATTCGGTGAAGTATTTATACTTAATTGCTTGACTTGACATGGACGCTATGAGAACTTGCTGCAAACGTTAAACGGGCGTGTTAAGCACCGAACGAACGTGTAACAAACGTAATGTTGTCTTATACAACGTGGTATGAACGTACTCTTGCCTTTGCAGAAACGTGGAACGGTCGTGGTGGGTACGTGATTGATGTGGTATGAACGTTGTATGAACGTCGTATGAAGGCAGTGCAAACTTTTCCGTCCATACCAGGTTTGTACTACGTCAATGTTGACCATATTAGGTTCATGCTCCGTTGGTACTACGTCAATGCCGTTGTTTCCATGTCCTTACTGAGTTCTTACAGCGTCCTTATTCGATCACGTCCTTGCCACGTATTTTTTGAACATGTTCAAAAATCATCCACGTCAGCCAAGACCATAAAGATCGCATCACGTCCTTATCGGTTTCTACTGCGTTCCTTCTACGTCGTACAAGTTTGTACTACGTCGGCCCGGTTTTACATTGACGCAGTGGGAACTTGGTCTAGTGTGACTGGGGTTTTAGTCGCCGCGGAATCGCCAGGATCGTAGCCTGGGCGCATATAGCGTAGCGTGATCGCAGTGAACGTAGCAGAAGCGTAGCTAGATCGTAGACGAATTTCTTCGCGCTGTCGATACGATGTGACTACGCGCTTGCTACGATCCTGGCGATTCTGCTACGATACAGCTGCGCTCATGAATTTCTCGCTACGCTTTTCTACGCTTCTGTTGCGCTTCGTCTGCTCGGCGCTTCCGCTACGTAAATTTTGAGCAGGGTCAAAACAAGCGCCGTGAGGTGGCGATCATGAAGCTTCCGATGCGCTTCTACTACGCTCATCACGCTTCTATTGCGCTGTTGGCGATTCTGCTACGATCCATGGCGATTTGACCAAAAATTTGAAGCGTAGCGGAATCGCCGCCTAGTGGGTACAAGAAGCCATTGTCATCAGACTGAGAACAGAGAAGAGATATGCAAAATGGCCGCTTCATAAACACAGTGAATATTTTATTGCCGAAAAAATGAAAATTATAAGATGACAAATTTTATTATTGTTCATAATTTAGAACATAAATAAGAAAAAATAGGAATTACCCCTGTAAACCCTAGTTTTATTATATAAAAGTGGCGTTCAACGGGCAGGGTTGGAACTATATAAATAATATAGGATTATTTTCGTGATGCAAATACTGAGTAACAGAGTTAAGAATCTTGAGCCCTAAGTCTGTTGTTCTTACCTTATGAAGAAATCCTTCGCCGAGCATGTAGAACCCTCCGTGGTGTAGTGGTTACGCTATTCGCCTTGTAAACCAGGGATCGCAGGATCGATCCCGGGCTTCTCCAGACTTCCGGATGAGTCTTTAAACCGAGGTCCCGTCTACGTATGACCTTAGCTGTTGGTGGGACGTAAAACTCGAACACTCACTTCGCCGAGCATGAGACTTAAATAAGCTGAAAACGAGCATGTGATTTCCTAGTCGAGGTCTCAACCCCATCATTGATCATTTTTCTCACCGACTTACTTTAAAGAATGTGATGCAAACGGTAAAAAGATGTTGCCATCAAACTCCCCAATAATACAGAAAAAAATATATATATGAAAAATGGCTCCTTCACAAATATGTAACAGTAAAAAGGATGTAGAGCCTTTGTTATTCTTAATATGCACTGCTCACAAATTGATGATCGAAGAGGGACGATATTCATATATAGATCCAAACCTAAGAGTATGCCAGTTTTGTTATATGAACCACCATTGCGAAAACACACCTATACAAATACATTGTAAATTTTACCGTCAAAAAGTGAAAAATCTAAGATGAAAAATTGTGATATTTTTTCTTATTTCTGCTCTTAAATATAGATTGTGGGTACTCGTTAGAACCGCCTCGATGTATTTTTCTTAATTCTGCTCAAAATATAGATTTTTGAGTACACGTTAGAACCGCCTCCTCGAGGCGGTCCTTACGAGTACCCACAATCTGTATTTGAGAGCAGAGATAAGAAAAATAAGGTTTACCCCTGTAAACCCCATTTTTACTATATAAAAGTGGGGTTCAAGGGGATTAAACCTATATAGGCATGTTTTCGTGATGGTCGAGACTGAGTACCATTTCCTATTGGTCTCTCCTGCATATTGTGACATTCCCAATTCTTGCTTCCCTGCTTAAAACGGTAGATGGCCATCAATTCATAAATTTCGCAATAAAGAAAAATAAAACGTCTCTTAAGATTTTTAGCTGAAATATTAAACAAACGTGGTCGTCACGCTATGATGTTATTTTTAAGTTCTCTTCCTATTCCAGTCAAATGGAAATTAGAAAAAAGAGGCTTATAGATAAAATGACAACAAGGTCATCAATTTTATTATGCATCACTTTTAACTAGCTGTTATACTCATCATTTTTCTCGCACAACAATCGATTCTGAAATGAATCACAAATTAACGTTATTTTATATATATATATATATATATATATATATATATATATATATATATATATATATATATATATATATATATATATATATATATATATAAAAAAATGTAAACAAGACAATTGAGTTAATTGATTTACCTAGTGTATTCAGTAGAGACAAATGTGTATGTAACTTCTTCATACCGGATTATTTTAATTATAAAAAAATCCCTATGATTTGTTATGCATAAACAAATCGATAATAAATTCTATATTTAATTTTTAGAACAATTAGATCACGTGGCATAATCGATCCGTTTTGGTAGCGGTGGCCCCAGAGTATTGAAGAGTGATTTTGGCACTACTTTTTGCATTAATGCATACGACCTAATCACCACAAAGAGACACCGTGAGAAAATATAGCGCAATATTCGAAACAGGTTCAAAAGTTCCTCATTAAATGGAACAGCCGATGGAAATAGATATTATAATTTGAATGTTTTATAAATTTACCCATAACGTTTACCGTGGCAGGGATTCACTTGCGGATTCTCCGTATATAAAACGTGACTAATACGCCATTCAGCGTTTTTAGCTCACCTGTCACGTAGTGACAAGGTGAGCTTTTGGGATCACTTTTTGTCCGTCGTGCGTCCGTGCGTCCGTCCGTGCGTCCGTCCGTAAACTTTTCTTCAAACGACATCTCCTCCTAAACCACTGATCGGATTTTGACCAAACTTCACAGGAATGATCCTTAGGTGGTCCCCTTTCAAAGTTGTTCAAATGGTTCCGGTCCATTGCACATATAGGTCACAGTAGCCAAAAATAGATTTTTTTCACCGAAAACTTAAAAAATCTTCTTCTCTGAAACCGCAAGGCCCAGGTCTTTGATATTTGGTATGAAGCTTCATCTAGAGGACCCCTAACAAGATTGTTCAAATTATAGTGCTGGGGCCAAAAATGCCCCCTCACGGGGGCCCTTTGGTTTTACATGGGCTTATATAGGGAAAATCTTTAAAAATCTTCTTCTCTGAAACCGCAAGGCCCAGATCTTTGATATTTGGTATGAAGCTTCATCTAGTGGACCCCTACCAAGATTGTTCAAATTATAGTGCTGGTGCTAAAAATGCCCCCGCACGGGGGCCCTTTGGTTTTACATGGGCTTATATAGGGAAAATCTTGAAAAATCTTCTTCTCTGAAACCGCAAGGCCCAGGTCTTTGATATCTGGTATGAAGCTTCATCTAGTGGACCCCTACCATAATTGTTCAAATTATTGTGCTGGGGCCAAAAATGCCCCCGCACGGGGGCCCTTTGGTTTTACATGGGCTTATATAGGGAAAATCTTTAAAAATCTTCTTCTCTGAAACCGCAAGGCCCAGGTCTTTGATATTAGGTATGAAGATTTATCTAGTGGACCCCTACCAAGATTGTTCAAATTATAGTGCTGAAGCTAAAAATGCCCCCGCACGGGTGCCCTTTGGTTTTACATGGGCTTATATAGGGAAAATCTTTAAAAATCTTCTTCTCTGAAACCGCTAGGCCCAGGTCTTTGATATTTGGTATGAAGCTTCATCTAGTGGACCCCTACCAAGATTGTTCAAATTATAGTGCTGGGGCCAAAAATGCCCCCGCACCAGGGCCCTTTTGTTTTACATAGGCTTATATAGGGAAAATCTTTAAAAATCTTCTTCTCTGAAACTGCAAGGCCCAGGTCTTTGATATTTGGTATGAAGCTTCATCTAGTGGACCCCTACCAAGATTGTTCAAATTATAGTGCTGGGGCCAAAAATGCCCCCGCACCAGGGCCCTTTTGTTTTACATAGGCTTATATAGGGAAAATCTTTAAAAATCTTCTTCTCTGAAACTGCAAGGCCCAGGTCTTTGATATTTGGTATGAAGCTTCATCTAGTGGACCCCTACCAAGATTGTTCAAATTATAGCCCTGGGGCCAAAAATGCCTCCGCTCCGGGGCCCTTTGGTTTAACATAGACTTATATAGGGAAAATCTTGTTTTACATAGACTTCTATATGCAGGGTAAACCTTTAAAATCTTCTTCTCTGAAACCAGAAAGCCCAGGTCTTTCATATTCGATATGAAGCTTCATCTTGTGGACCTCTACCAAGATTGTTCAAATTTTTGGCCTAGGGCCAAAATTGACCCTGCCCGGGGCCCACTTGTTATGCTTTGGATCAGGTGAGCGAACCAGGGCCCTCTGGGCCCTCTTGTTTATAGATCTATTCAATTAGCCCATTTACCAGCTTATTTTGCACCGGATATCCTAAAACTGGCAACTGGCAAACAGCGCAGGCGCAGATCAGATACCACAGAACGTGGAGTCTCATTAGGGCATACACTGCATGTTTGCGAAAGGTTCAGCATTTTCCAGATAAATTTAAAAGATGCCACAACCAGACATCCCTAAATTTTGAAATGGACTCGTTTCATACTGATATAAGGTTGATGATTCCATTCAGTACAAACGGGGTTAAAAGTACGCAGTGTGGGTCGATTATGTAGTTCTTTGTGTCAGTAACCCATATAAGACAATTGATATCTCCCAGTTAAGAAGTTTGGAGAGTTTCATGTCCAATTGTAGAGGAGCCAGGTCTGCCAGCAAATTTTGCAAAAACATGTATGTACTTTCAGCAAACAGTTTAGACACAGATGCGACGCCAGGTCTTGCGGCATCTGATCTTGGTCTGCAATGTTTGCAAATGTCCCCACAAAAGGCTGTTTGGCATACATGTGCTAATGGGGTGTTTATATTAATAACGAGAAAGCCATTTTGTTTTCAGAGACCTAATGGTTAAGTGTTTCCCCCCTGGGCATGTGAACGGCCTCGCTCGCTCAGTCGGATGCGTGACTGACTAATTATCGGGAGGACGCGGGTTCGATACCAGCCGGGATCGGCAGCATGTTTCTTGGAGATTGAACATGAAATTTTTTTCCACGGTGATTATCTCCCTTTTGCTGATTCAAGAAGGGCAGTTGGAAGTTTCTTGTTTGGTTGTTTGTACTGGAGTTAAAGGCCCAGTCAACACTATTTATGTCATTTCTGAGCCGCTCACTTTTCCTGGACATGCTTATACGGAAGCGGTTAACCAGTACAGTGCACATTTTTTCGCAAGAGACTGACAACTGCCCTCCTTTAATCAGCGGAAGGGTAAGAATGACCGTAGAAAATAGTTCATGATCAATTTCCAAGAAAGAATGTTGCCGACCCCAGCCGGTATCGAACCCGCGTCTTCCTGATCCACAGTCAAACGTGCATCCGACTGAGCTTCCGAGGCCGGCTGGAAGTTTCTGGTGAATGAATATGCACTGTACTGGTTTACCGTTTCCGTAGGAGAGGTGTGGCTAGGAAAACTGACCAGCTCAAAAATGACCTAAAAAGTGTTGAATATTAAGAAATATAAACATTTTTTGTTTTCGAAAATGTAAAAGAAACAAGAACAACAGTGAAAAAAAACATCGGTGAACAAACAGTCCCTTTATATCAGGAGTAGTACATGTATATGTCTTGTGTAAAGGTTGATGCTCTGGAAAAAATGAAATTCCCCAAAGGAATTTAAACATCGAGTGGTGAGATTTTCTAGACTAGTTTAGCTTGTTTCGCCAAAGTAGGCATCATAAGCCACCTTCCAATTATTCAAGCCCCATTTGAACAATTAAAGGGATCATCCATAGTTTTTCATGAATAACATTTGCAGGATTCCAAAGAAGATGTCTGAATATCTTCGAAGGACCAGACAAATGTTATTGCAATGAAATAAACACACAGGGTCGTCATTCTTGTATTTCCTACGGCAAAATGTGACGAAAACGCCCCACAATATCATATCACCTCTTCAGATGCGACCGTTAAACTAAAAGGGCATGGCGGCTAGTTCAAAACGTTGTTAAAACGATAATGTCTGTCCTTCAACACATAAAAATGCTGCGTTCACTGGGTCAACGTTACATCGCTCTAACGTGAAACGCAAATAACGCAAGGTCCATTTTTTGATATCCAAAGATCCAAACTCATGATTCAACAGAATTTCAACATGGTTTTAATGACAGATTCAATCTGTCATCTCTAGCTATACTGCGTGTTGTAAAGTAGTTCCGGCTTTCTTACGACTTTCTTCCGGCTTTGACCGCAAAAGAAATATGAGTCCGCACAAAAATGTAGTCCGGTTAGGCGCAGTTATCAAAATTGTACATCCTATAATCGCAATACAAACTTTTGAAGCAGACGACTCGACGATTATATCTTACCTTTCAGGGAATAGATTCAGCATTTCATATGAATCAGCTGCATCATGCGAGACTGTATACCTAGATCAATGCGGCACCTGCTCAGACGTCTGCTCAGGTTTAACACTGTTTTCTAACAGTGCTGTCCATGTTTAATCCTTAAAGACCAGCCGGTCAGCTGCAGACCAGAATATTAATGGGTTTTCCGACATTCGAGGTCAAGTCTAGGTCAGTTACAACTAGGTGTATATCAGAATTTGCGAGAAAGGCTGTCCCTTTCAACCCTGGAATATGGTACAGATACCTATGCAAACAGTGTACACTATATAATTTTACTCCAGTTTGGTTGCTCACCTATGAGTCGAGCTGTCTAGGCAGTGGACCGTTAGCTAAATATTTTGGATAAACACTGAACTTCAGGGAACTTGTAAAGCTGATTCTTATCAGCAAATTTATTGGGATATTTTCCTGGACCTTTCAACATCTGGTTTGCATTAAAAATTAGAAGAAGAGAAAAAAAAGGAGAAAAGAAATTATTGTTATTATTTAATTCAAATTGATTTGCAAAATCAATGTGCAAAATTGAATCATATCTAAGTCACTTGTGAACATTGATAAAATACCATAGCTTCTTCAAAACTGAATTTATCATTATTTTAACCCTTTAATTCCTAAGTTTCCACACTGGATTGTTCCATCATTATCCTCGCGCTTTTCGAAGAAAAAGTGGGGGTCATATATTACAACCCCACCCCCTGTCCGTCCGGATGTCGGTCCGTCTGTAATGTGCCACCATTTCTCCTACAACATTTAATCTAGAATCTCGAAACTTTCACAGGCAAAAGCCCTGTGGCTAAGGACTACAGCAACGTCAAGATAGGGGCCCAACACTGTCTGAGGGGTCAAAATTCATTTTGTTCAAACATAGTCACGTTGCATATCAAATCGAAGGTAATGATGAGTAGAATACAGTGGTGCAAAAGTTTGCCCCGGGGATTGACTTGGGGTCAACAGAATTCAACTAGAAATGTGTCCAGACGACACAGATGCCCCCGCCAAGGGCCCCGCCTCACCCTAAAATTCCATGTTGCAACAAAATTTTCTAAGTGTGTGACCTTGAGGTCATGGGCAGGGTCGTTGGTATGGGTGAATGAGACTTGGGACCTGTATCTATCATCATTCCAAATATGAAGCCAATCTATAAATATGAGCCCTAAAACTTTAAAAGCATAATAAGACTAAGTCTGTGACCTTGACCTTGAGGTCAGGGGTGGGGGTATATACAACTTTGGACCTGTAACTATCATCATACCAAATATGAAGCAAATCTATATGGTTTGGTGAGTATGAGCTCTTAATAAATTTTAAATAAAAAATTTCTTTGTCTGCGACCTTGACCTTTAGGGCACATGCATGGGTGGGGGTATTGCACTAGTATCAATCATCATACCAAATATAAACTTAATTCATCATACGATTTGGAAAATATAAACTCTTAAAATATCTAATTAAAAATTTCTAAGTCTGTGACCTTGACCTTGAGCTCATGGGCATGGGTGGGGGTATCGCTGAATAAAATGGACAGGTATCTAACATCATACCAAATATAAACTCAATCCATCACACGATTTGGAAAACATCAACTCTTAAAATATCTAATTAAAAATTTCTAAGTCTGTGACCTTGACCTTGAAGCCATAGGCATGAGGGGGGGGGGGGGTATTGCCAAATAAACATTTGGACCTGTATCTATCATCATAGCATATATAAGCCAAATCCATAAGATGGTTTGGAAAATTTGAGCTCTTTAAAATCTTTAACATTAAAATTGTCTAAGTCTGTGGAAAATATGAGTTCTAAAATGTTCAGGTCTACCTGTTACAAAAACCTTAACCTGAGTCTTTAACATTGAAAATTTCTAGGTCTGTGACCTTGACCTTGAGGTCACAGGCATGGGTGGGGGTATTGCTTAATAAAACTTTGGACCTATATCTATCATCATACCAAAGATGAACCAGTTCCATCTAATGGTTAGGAAAATATGAGTTCTAAAAGTTCAGGCTCTACCTGTTACAAAAACCTTAACCTGAGGTTACAGGATCACGTTTTGATTGTTTGTTTGATTTGAGGTTAAACGTCCCCGTCAACACTGTATAGGTCATTTTGGAGACGCTGCTTCCAATTTTGTGGGACTTTTACCCGACATTGAGATGAAATGACATCTCAAGACCTGTAGCCCAATGAAATCAATAGGGTTTATAAGCATGGACGGTCCGACTCATGCGCACCTCTTTGCCTGGGCAGGCTTAGATCCTCTAAGCGGTTTACCAGTACTCGTGTGCGGGTCGGAGTCAGCTCTGCGTGGAAGCATCATGCAGCCCATATATTTCTTCAAGCCCCTATGGGCGGGGGGCTGACAGGATCACGTATGTACGTACGTACACACACACGTACAGACGGACGTACATATGTACGCACGTACGGAAAACCGAAAAACTATATGCCCCCGGCATCATATGATACTGGGGACATAAAAAAGTGTGTCATTTTGCCGATTGTCACAAAACTCCTCGTAGTATCTTTAAGCTAGAATCATGAAACTGTCACAGTTAATAACTCTATCGGATGAGGACTGGAGGAACTTATTTGGAATTCTGATGTGACACACCAGGCCAGGGGGTGAGCCCCAAGGGATCAAAATTCTTTTTTTGCTCAAACATAGTCATGTTGCATGTCAAATCGAAGGTAATGAAGAGTGGAATTCAGTGGTGCAAAACATTTTGCTCCAGGTGCATAGCTGGGGTTCACCAGAAGTCAAAAATAGGATTTTGGGTCCTTTTTCGATTATCACAAACTCCTCCTAGACTTTTTTAGCTAGAATCTTGAAACTGTCACAAGTATTGGCTGTATGGAAGAGGACTGGTGGAACATATTAAGCATGTTGAAATGACTCCCCTCTACAGTAGGGGCCTGATCCCCACCGAAGGGGTCAAAAAATATTTTGTAGAAAACGGTCATGTTGCATATCAAATCGAAGGCAATGAAGAGTAGAATATGGTGGAACAAAACGTTTGCTCAAGAGGGATGTCTTGGGATCACCAGAGGTATTTTTGGGTCCTTTTATTGTGACATGGTTTTCACAGCGTGGGGATATGCGATGGCGCGCCATTGACTTGCTTTAGTTAAAATTGAAAGCTCTTTTGATACAAAAGGGACATTATGTGAGTGAGTGTTTGAGTTTTACGTCTCATCAACAGCTAAGTTCATGCAGTGACAGCCTCACTGAGACTTAAATGTAAAAGTGTTCAAACAGTTGGGCATAACATACTGACAAATACTGAAAATACCAATGTATTAAATAGTCAAATGTCGGATTTCATCGCCGAGATAAAAATGAATAAATATGAAACTGCCTGGAATATTTTCATTTTATGATGGATATCAGTTAAATCAGATCAATCATCTTGCTATGTTCTTGGTATATGGAGGGGCATCACCCTATGAAAAATCTAAAACAACTTTTTTGTCATCTATGAAAAAGTGAAAAAAATGTCCATATAAACTGAGATAGAGTAAGATTCTGACAGAAATCATACACTAAAATCAAGTAGCCTCTTGTAAATGTATTATCAGAGATTTCCATCACAAACAATAACAAATCACCACACACCAGTTGCAGATTAAATGGTCTCAAAAATTATTTCCAGCTGTGCTGAGAAACAAGCTAAAATTCGCTGAAAGTGGAGTAAAATTATACAGTGTGTAGGTCCTATGATATAATTCTAGGTGCCATATTTAGCAGAATGGACGAGCCCAACTTCAGTAAGGGAAGAGTACACTCCAGAAACTCAAGGCAGTGAATAAATCAAAGCACTGGCAACACTCAAGCCGATTGTCTCTAAATGCAGGCTGGTCATGAACGAGGACTTGGATTGATCCGTTTAAACTTAACGGATGTTAGTAACTGATGCAAAAAATGAAGAACAAGATCAGCACCTTGTTTTGTGGCATTTGATCTTAGTCTACATTGTTTGCCAGATCGAACATTTCATTCAAGTGCAGATTTTAAGATAACACTTACATGTACCCAAGACTGACAAACGACCCGGCTATGTTTGGGTTGATTGTTTGGCATTCGACCCTAAGTTACTAATAAAAAAACGATTCAGAGCTAACGTCTACGTGACTATCACTGACTTCTCAGAATGACCTTTTTCTTGCAGAATATAGCCGCAGTGAGATCAGGGTATTCCATAAGACTGAAGAGGGTCATCCTGGAATCATAGGGTGAGCTTGGCAAACAGTGTAGACCAAGTTCGGACGCTGCAGAACGCGATTCTTATCAAAATCTTCACTATTTGTTTGGAATTTCAGAGTTAAATTAAACAGTTTAATCTCAGGCCAGGACTTTTACCCCAACCTACATCCCACCAACACTTTCGGTGCTTTGATTTTGAAACCATTACAACACGCTTAGGCACCATGCCCTTTAGCTAAAAAGGTTAAATCAATCAACCGTGACGTATGGTTACCAGTCCGGCCACGACCCTGTGTTTTGTTTTGTTTGATTTGAGGTTTAACGTCCCCGTCAACACTGTATAGGTCATTTTGGAGACGTTGCTTCCAATTTTGTGGGACTTTTACCCGACACTGAGATGAAATGACATCTCAAACCCTGCCGCCCAATGAAACCAATAGGGTTTATATGCATGGACGGTCCGACTCGCACCTCTTTGCCTGGGCAGGCTTACATCCTCTAAGCAGATTACCAGTACTCGTGTGCGGGTCAGTTTCAGCTCTGCGTGGAAGCATCATGCAGCCCATCTATTTCTTTAAGCCCCGATGGGCGGGGCCCAACGATCCTGTGTACCACCTTCACACCAGCACTGATAGAAACCACATGTTCAGGATCAAACTTTTGATGTGTGATGTAAGGTTGTGCCTAGAAAAGAAGAAATTGTATTTTGTTCTCAAAAAGCATCAAGTGAGAACGTATTGCAACATTTTTCATTAAACCCTGGACAGTTAGAGTGAGTGTTTGAGTTTTACGTCCCACCAACAGCTAAGGTCAAACGGAGACGATACCTCGGTTTAAAGACACATCCGAAAGTCTGGAGAAGTCCGGGATCGATCCTGCGATCCCTGGTTTACAAGGCGAGTAGCATAGCCACTACACCACGGAGGCTTCTAATGGACAGTTAGAAGCTGGTCGGAAAGCGGATGGTGTTGACTCTGATTTTGGGTGCCACTATTTGTCTGTTGGAGCGACATCTTACTATCAACAGAAGACGCTAGTGGACGTCGACGTAGCGGAAGACCGACGCCAGTACGTCAAGATCGATTCATCCGACAGACGCATATGCATCTGTTACACTGTACCTGTAGATAAACACAGGGTTTCAACTACCGACTAATAAGCACTGACACTGTTCGTCGCACTTATGCGATGCACTTTTGAGAGCTAGACGTCCCTGCGTGACCAAAATTAAGACGTCGACACAGTACGAAACACTTACGCTGGTGCATGAAATACGTACATATATATTGGCGTCTAAGCGACTCGCGTGTTATGCGTTTCAGTGACACATCGCACTTAAGCGTGAATCACGCCGATTGTCGTTTCGGGATGTTTCGACATATAGGTGTAAGGTATGCAGAGGCGACGCGTGCGTAATAGAGTACGACATATCGGATGGAATAAGCGAAATGGTATGTCGAGCTATTGCTATATCTAGCGACATTAAGAACATTCAAGATCATGGCTGAGACGTTAACTGAACAGCGAGACGATAAGGCCCGTTTACACGATAAGATTAGTCTTTCATGATTTTGTCATGCATGATTTTCTCCCGGAAGATTTTAACGTTTACACACCACGACAAATCTTGCATGATTTTATTTTCCCGCCTTATATCAGGAGATAAACAATGGAGTAAGGAAATTTTGCAATTCCTTTATGTATAATAATAATTGCAAGTGCAGTATTGAGACTGAGAAGTGAAAGAAGACCTTTATCTGGCTGAATAGCTTAATTTAGCCACACTTATGTTTAATATCACACCATCAAATCACTTCATGTTATGCATTCATTACGTTCACAATCTGTCTGATAGTGCAGATCCTGATCAGATGGCTACTACATGGCATAGTTGCTTTATTTTTTCACATCTCTACATGCAGGGCACTTTATCAATGGAATGTTTAGCCTTGACTCTAAAATTTCATGTGGAAGTAATGAACCTCAGTCACCTTTGCTCTGATTTGCTGAAATGGCATGACTAGTCTTGCCGAAATAGAACATGTTCTATCTGCCATGACTGTCATACATGACTCCCAAGACTGTGTAAAAGCAGGGTTTACACGGCAAGATTTGTCTTGTAAGACTAATCATATAAGACTAATCTTGTCGTGTAAACGGGCTTTTACATAAATCAAGTGAGTCGGCCTCACGTGGTTCCATTTATTTGTTTACGCTCAGAATCCGGGATATCTAATCCAGCAGGATTACGCGCGGGTTTATAGTGCTGTTCTTACTCAAAAATGTCTTCAAGCCCATTGAATTCATGTACTGGACTGACCAGCCTTTCTCCTCCGATCTCTTTGTGAAAAATAGAGTATCTTTTGTGGGAGGTATCCACAACCGACCAGACAAAAATGTTAGTAATTGACAGTAGTATTGTTAAAACTTGAATTTTAATGTTTGGTTTTGAAAACGTAAATAGTTTCTTTCCAAAATTTGAAACATCATGATACCACCATCTGCAAACATATCATACAATGGAATTTGCAGAACTACTTTTCTGAATTTTAAGATCTTTCTAGAAAGGTTGTCTGTAAGTTTTCAGTGTTTTGATTTTCTCGTAGAATCTGTCATTTCAGTGCCTTTGGCGCTTTGATTTTTTTTTTGCATTAACAGGACTTCTGGCCCAGAATAGATTCTAAAAGCTATGTTCATTGGATTTCATTCAAAAATATATTCTTCATGTGTCTGATTTTAAATGCAAGCCTCGGGGATCAGATTCCACGATGGTTTTGTCTTAAAGCTACTTATTATGTGGTCGGAGCCGGAACTTTTATGTCTGTTGCTTGGTCCAAGGGTGTTCAACTGCTGGTTTTCTTTTGTCTCCAGTGTTCCTGTGGCGTTTCGTTCACACTGGATGGCTCACTGCGTTTTACTGTCGAGTCCTCATCCTTGTGTCAACTTGGCATTATTTGTGATTTATTTGTTTACCGAGTTGATTCACTAATAGAGTTTGAAACCCTTCACGCGGACCAAACAAATACTTGTTTGAACCACAGCGAAAGTGATGGTGAGGGTTGTGATTCTGTACAGTTAACTTAAACCCACCAGTATGTTTTCTGACCGTTCCAAGTCGGTGTTTTTGCTGTGGTTTGTGGTTCTGATTCTTTCCCTAATCATATATGTTGTTACATTGATTATTCTGATTCTTCCTCCTTTTTATTGTTAATTTTTAGTTAGGTTTGTTGTCTAAAAATTTTTTGTCTAAATCGCGACGGAAGTGGGGGCGAGGATTGTGGCCACGTAGAATCGATTTGAGTCCCCCAGTGGAAATCTTCCACTGACCGTTCCGGGGCGGCTCTTCTGTGGCGATTTATTTATGTTGTTGTTTGTTGTTGGTGATTTTGATGCTTTCCCTCATTACGTATATTGCTCCTTTTTAGTTAGGTTTAGATATTCTGAGTCACCACCTGTTTGGAAAAGAGCTGCTGACTCGATTTACCTTTTGTGCGTTGTGTTTACCGTCGTCACTCCATGTTTCGACATTTTTCCCTAGGCATATAGTGGGAAGAATTTCGGATCTGAATGTATCAGTGAATTTAATGACTAACTATCAAAATGAAATCGTTAAAAAGCTAGCTAAATATGTTTATCAAAGTTTATCATATGACGTCGCGCCTGAGAATATAATAACGCCGTGTAATAAATTCGATTATCCACTAGTGGATTAAATGTGCAAATTAGTTAGATACAGCCGTAACGTTACATGTAGGACATTCTTAACGACGTCGCGTTTACTTAAGACGGAATAATGACATTTTGTTAATAAATCGCGAATAAAATGCGTTTTAATTGTCTTATGATAAATAGAATATTGCATTCGTGCTCATGTATTCTTGAATTCATTAAACTCGTTGAGAAAAAAGGAAAATAAAATCGAGGCTGCTATTGAATGTATTAAACCCGTTGAGAAAAAGGTATAACTTGTTCGGCGAAGCCTCGCTTTTTATCCCTTTTTCTCAACAAGTTTAATAAATTCAATAATACATGAACATACATGTAAGATCTTCTATTTATCTTTCGAACGTAGAAATTCTTTTTCTAATTTACTGTGATGTAAAGAGATCTTTTTTTTCTCTCTCTCTCTCTCTCTCATCTCTCAATGATCAGGTAGAAGAAAGTTGTTTTATTTAAAGACTTCTTTAAATTTAAAAACTGTCTTTAAATTCAAACACTTTTTAGTCTGTAAATTTAAAGACTGACACAAATAAAATAATGAAAATGGTGTAAAACGGAAAAATCGCACTTTGCTGTTTTTATTAAATTGGCAGTTATCTATGGAATATTTAATTATGTGTAACTGCAAATTATATAGTTGTTTCTATTTAATTAAATTCCTTCCACCACAATTGAAGAGTTCTCAGAAAAACAGATTTTGTAATAGATTCATTTGTAAAATGATCTCAGGAATGAATGTGTATAACGATTTTGTATCATTTTATCAATATACCGACCACTCGCTTCGACAGACAGTTTTTCTGACAACTAAAACTGATGAAAGTTTCAGACGGACTACAACAGTAAAATTTCCGAAAACGAAATGACGTCAGTACGAAACTCATCTTATGTTCGACCTTTGACAGATATTTCCTCCCTAACTTTCACGGCATTTCTCGTCAAAGGGAAGGTTTTATTTCTTAATTATTTCCATCATAAAAACGATATTAAAAGACAATAAAATACATGCAGTCTATAGCAACGCACCTTTTAATAATGAGATGAAGACTGAGGCTGCGTATGAGAATGTGATTTCTTCGTGTTACATCATTTTCATGATTTTCCGTTGCGTAACTCAGTGTTAGTCTGTAAAACTACAGACTAAAAAGTCTTTAAATTTACAGACAGTCTTTAAATGTAAAGACAGTCTTTAAATAAAACAACTTTCTTCTATCTGATGATGTGGTTTAAGGTTGAATGATGTATTCATGTTTACCATCCTCTTCTCGTGTTTGTTTGCCTTGTATAAGACCCTGAAACACTTCTGTGTTTTGTTCCGAATAAACTGTTTGTATTGCATAATTATTGTCTAACGGCTTCCGCCCATCGGAGCTTAAAGAAATAGACGGACTGCATGATGCTTCCACGCAGAGCTGAAACCGACCGCACACGAGTATTGGTAAACCGCTTAGAGGATCAGACAAAGCGGCTTATAAACCATACGTGTTTCATTGGGCGACAGGGCTTGAGAGGCCATTTCATCTCAGAGTCGCACAAAAGTTATACAAATTTGGAAGCAACGTCTTCAAAATGACCTATACAACAAACTTATTGTCTAAAGGAATGTTATTAAACTTTTTTTCAGTGAGCTGCTAAAATTAAGTTTCAATGCATTCATTTAAATGTAATGGTAATTATGAAAAGAAAACAAGTTGTTGTTTTCTGAAAACTGTAACAGTGCATGTACATTTCATGACTTCTTTTCTTGACCCTTAGCAGTAAAATAAATATATATACTGAATGTTCATTTGATTACAAGTTGACTTGTTGCTTTAAAATGTACATGTAGGGAGACACATGCAACAGAAGATAGTTAAAATAGTTCCACTGCAATGTACATGTTTTTCGTTATTTAGCAATGCTTGGCAGTTTTAGCCAGCTAATAAACCCTAGGGTGATACAGCAGTGTGTGGCAAAGAAATCACACACTGTCATATAAACAGCTGATAAAGGGATATTCTTGTACCATGTTTGAGAATATAAGAATCTTACATGAGTCTGGATTCGATATAGGGATCGCCAACCCGCCGATCGGATTTGAAGCAAAGCCGAAGGCTGGAAACGATACGAGGAAAGATTTTTTCCTAAATATAAAATTTTTTGTTTCTTTCCGATGTATTCATTTTCTTTACGATTTTTTGTTTACATCGAGTTAGCACCCATAAAATAGAAATGAATGCAATATGTTGTAGAATGAATATGAAAAATGAAATAACATTTTGTTTTTGTGCGCGCGTTTGTGCCTATGTGGGTGCGCGCGTGTGTGTTTGTGTGTAAGTGATGTTATGTCTATGGTAGTTGTTTTTGAAACTTCCAAGGTGTCAGCAACAAGAGATAAAAACTTATTCCAGTTCTACCCTTTTTATTATCTGTAAAACGACTGTATTATGTTATGCCCCATTTCGTTTCCGGATAACCACTGCATTTCGCATCCAATCCATAAGAATCTTGATAATAGTTAGACCATGATGTGGAGCAATGTATAAAGTTTACGGTGTACCAAATATTACGAGAGTTATGGAGATTTGTGTAAACATTTCGTTTCCGGCTTACTCCGTCTACAATTTACACCCGATCAAGCCGAACGTTTATATATATTTAGCCAAAAAGTGGAGCAGCGCATACTGTTCGAGGGTATAGTGTACCAACTATAAAAATAGCTATGTCCCTTTGAACATTTCTGAAAACATCTCTTTTACGGTTAACTTGAAATTAAAATTAATTTTATGTAATGTTGGATGGTACCTGATGATCTGTCTCTGGTCGGGTCCATCGGAGTCTAACTGTTGGTTTCTTTTTTCTCCAGCATTCCAGTGTTTTTTGCTGTCTAGTCCTCACCATTGTTTCATCTATGTGATTACATTATATCAAAGTGCAACTTATTAAATCATGGACGCCACTCAATGCTTGCATTTTTAAGTTCATTATCCATTTGTTTCTGTTTTTCGTATTCTGGTCACCGAGGCGAATAAATTCTACGATAGCTACAATTAGTTATACGATGCTTCTCTTTTGACTAGAGGTTATACTCAGCATGCTCTTCGTCCTTTCTTCGATTCTGAAATTAATCACAAACGTCATTACATCAAAATATCCTTCATTAATAAGGGTTTGGATTTATAGATTTAGCTTGTATCTTCCGGGACAGTTCCTGCCTCTTTTCAAAATACTGAAAGACCCATAATTTCTATAAATACAATGAACCTGTTAGATATATCATTTCTTTTTCCAATAAACTTGTTTCTGATCTTGATATTGACACTAACACTCCTGAATCCTGAGATTGTAAAAACTCAGTGTATTGCTATTCTGCTGCTGTTCATATTATTACTGCCAATTTGAAAATTATTCCTTATTCTAGGATACGAAATATAATTTCTAATAGACCGAAATATCGATTTCCTTCTAAAAAAAATGATTTCAATAAGTTTTGAGATAATATCGCTGCTGCCTTGAATGAATTTGGTAATCGATGCTGTAAACGAGGGTATGTTGAGCATAAAGCCCTTAAAGAATGGAAACTTAGCATTCTAAAATTAGTGAACAAACACATTTCTTCTACTCTCAAAAAACGTAAACCTTAGACATCTTTACGTCACCTTAAACTAGGCATTAAGCATTTCGTAAGAATTTTGTTATAGCTCCAGCAGACAAGGCCGCTATGATGAATTAGACTTTAGCTCAAATTCTAGATATCTGGGTGATTTATTAAATATTGACAATATTTATTTCGATGGTTTGATCAGTCAAATTTACCGCCAAGAACTTCAGTTAAATAAAGCGAATTCTTATGATATCGAGGCCCCGGTTTTGGGTTTACATCTTTCGATAGCAGATGGGTTGGTTTCCTGCAAAATTTATGATAAACGCGATGATTTTGAATTTTTCTTTCCTGGATGGTGATGTTCCTCGTGCGACATCCTATTGCGTTTTGTATTTCGCAATTATTTCGATTTGCCAGAATATCTAGTTATGTAACTGACTTCAACATTCGTAGAAGCCTCCGTGGTGCAGTGGTAACGCTACTCGCCTTGTAAACCAGGGGTCGCAGGATCGATCCCGGGCTTCTCCAGACTTTCGGATGAGTCGTTAAACCGAGGTCCCGTCTCCGTATGACCTTAGCTGTTGGTGGTATGTAAAACTCAAACACTCACTCACTCACTTCAACATTCGTAATAAATTGTTAACTACTAAACTTTTAAATCAGGGTTATCGGTATCATAAACTACGCAAAGCATTTTCGATTTTTTTATGACGTTATTCCGATTTAATTTCAAAATTCAATGTTGGACTTAACAAGGTCTGTCGGAACCCTAATTTTATGGTGTATTCCTTGCTTCCAAAAGATAACCCTTTCTAGAAAATATTTAACGTCACTGCACCTGTTGTCTTGGAATGTGTGGCGGCCGTAAAAAGTTTCGCTGCCCTACATCATAGTGCAGTTTATATTTTCTTGTCCTTTGGGATCATTTATTCCATTGTGGAATTTTGAAAATATTTGAGGGTCACTGATGAGGCCTAAATGTCCGAAACTAGTGAGCCTGGCCCAGAAAACGTGTACACTCCGTATTTTCCAGTCCCGTGGTGTATTTCTTGCTTCCAAAGGATAACCCTTTCTAGAACATAATTAGTATATAAATTCAAAAAAATATATATATATTTGCAATAACATCAGCACCTAAGTTCGTAAAATCATTCTTCGATATAAAAAGATTGGGTACACCATAAATATTTTACAACAGACTGTATGCATTGTAGTTAACCCAATTTCAGATAGCAACTTTGCTTCCCTCTTTAATTGCACGCCGGTGGGTCCTCAGATTATATGACGGCTCCAGCATAAATGCTTTATACTGAGAATTAGAATTTAATTTTATGCAATGTTGGTTGGTACCTGATGCTCTGTCTCTGGTCGGGCCCATCGGAGTCTAACTGGTCGTTTACTTTTTCTCCAGCATTTCAATGGTTTCTTGTAACACTGAAAATAGTTGCACCATGGTGTAAGCCAGCGCATATTGTTTCTGGATTACAGTCCACCAAATATTAGCAGAGGTACAAAGCCTTCATGCGGTCTGAACAAATTATTTTTCTAAATCGAGACGGAATCAAGGGCGAGAATTGCGGCCGCGTAAAATCGATAAATGCTCCCAGTGAATAAAGTTTTCACTAACCGTTCCAAGGCGATTTTCTGTTGTGGATTATTGTTCTTATATTTCGTTTTCACGTGTTTTTTTTTTTTTTTTTTTTTATTTGATAGCCAACTGGCCTTGTTCACAGAGTCACAGAAGGCCAATCGGAGCCCGTCTGTTGGTTTATATTTCAGTTGTATAGTGATGTATTTGTCTTAGCCGCGACCGAAGTAATGGCGAGGATTGCGGCCGCGTATAATCGATGTACGCCCCCAGTGAAATTCTTTTCACTGACCGCTCCAATGCGGATCTTCTTTTGCAGTTTATTTTTGTTACGGTTCGTCTTTGAGTGTGTGAATCACTTACATCTTTTTGTTTCGAAGGATAGTCAACTGACCAGTTTGTGGGAAAGAAACTCTCCTTATTGCTTCCCGCCTTTGATGTTTCCATTTGGGTCTAGTAATTAAATGTGTGTGTTCCTTTCCCTTTGGTGTCTCAGATGGGAGGTGTGGGTTAATTGCATCCATTCCTGATCATTTATTTCCTTCTATTTTACGTTTATGTCCCTTTGAAAATTTCTGAAATATTTTATTTTTTGTTTCCTCCTATAGTTTACGTCAGACAATGTGGAGACTTTAGAAAAAGTGATATACTGTTTCATGGTAACAGTCCACAAAATATTAGCAGAAGCATGCCATATGAAAATTGTGTAAACTCTTGGTTTTGGGCTAACCCTTCATTCAGTTTACAAACCATCCGGCTGAAACTTTATGTATAGCCAGACCATGATGTGGAGCAGTTCATATTATTTAAAGTAGTTGTTTGTTTGTTTGTTTGAATTGAGGTTTTACGTGCCCGTCAACACTATTTAGGTCATTTTGGAGTTGTTACTTCCAATTTTGTGGTACTTCTGCCCAGCATTGAGATGAAACGACATCTCAAGCCCTGCCGCCCAAACAGACCAGAAGGGTTTATACGGTCCGACTCGCACCACTTTGCATAGGTAGACTTATACCCTTTAAGCGGTTTACCTGATGGCGGGGCCTGTGTATCAAGTTCGCAAAATACTATGCTCCTTAAAAATTCTGTAAACTGTTTCTGGCTGACTCATCCAACAATTTACAAACTTGATTTCTTGATTTATAGTGACACATATTGTTTTGAGGTTACAGTCCACCAAATATTAGCAGAATGGTCCTTTGAAAATGTCGTAAGTCAACTCTTCCTATTTTGTTCGTTAGATTAAACTGAAACATTGTAAAACGTCACACCATGATGTGGTGCAGCACATACACATGTACCTATTCGAGGTTTCAGTCAACTCAATATTAGCACAGTTATGCACTTGTCACTTTTCAGTTCTAGCGTATTAATTCTATACATGTAGTTTGCTTCCAATCAAGCTGAAAGGTGATTTGTAGATGGATCATGACATGAAGCAGTGCACTTTTTGTTGTAGTTGTTGTTTAGCGATTACAGCACACCACTTGTACCAGAAACTCCATAACGGATATTTGGCAAACAGTTCAGGCCAAGATCAGAACGCGGCGTCTGATCAGGGCCTACACTATTTGCAAACAGTTCAGCCATTTTTTTTCAAATAAATTTTGAAGAAAAACACAACTTGTTGCCCCTTAATTTTGAAATGGACGCCTGCTATCTATAAGGAGGAAAAAGGGTTAACAGAATTGTGTCCCTCTGCCTTTTGATAAATTTTCTATTTGGGCTTACACTCCTCCTTTTTGTTAGTTGTTGTTTTTGTAATGGAGTTTAACGGCCCAGTCATCACTATTTAGGTCATTGTTGAGCCGGTGAGTTTACCTATACGCACTTCTCCTGGGCTGGCTTATACGTAAGCGGTTAACCAGTACAGTGCACATTCTTTCGCCAGAAACTGACCACTGCCCTTCTTGAATCAGCGGAAGGGAGAAAATGACCATAGAAAAGATTTCATGATCAATCTCCACGACAGAATGTTGCCGACCCCGCAGGTATAGAACCCGCGTCCTCCTGAACACCAGTTAGACGCGCATCCGACTGAGCAACCGATGCCTATTTTTAGTATATAATGCATCCGATTACTTTCCACGGGCGTACCATCACGAATACACGCCTATATAATTTTGATCCCCTTAAGCCCCACTTTTATACAGTAAAACTTTGGTTTACAGAGGTATGAATTATTTTTCTTATTTCTGCTCAAAAACATGGCTTCAGCGAGGGGGTTCTAACGAGTAAAAACAATCTATGTTTTAATCAGAAGTAAGAAAATAATATATACCTCTTAAACCCCAGTTCTGCTGTATATATAAAAGTGAGGTTTAAGGGGGTCAAAATTATGTAGGCGTGTTCTTCTGATGTGTGAACCCGTTTAGGAATACAGTCGAACTTCAAAGGTTTTAACGGCTATGGGACCATGATAGGGGTATTTTTAGACACTGACGTTTAATCATAGCTGGTATCTTTTTGCTTCAGAGATTTAAGGATTGTGTTACGAGCCAGGCGTAGCAGAAAGAAAAAGCAAACAAGCCTTTTAACAAATTTTAACAAAAATTATTTACAAAGTATCTTTAACCTATAAAAGTAAGAAAATTAAATGTACTTAGCTCTGTTATGAAATAGCCTTGAATGAATTTATTTTCCTTGATCCCGAAGAATCCACAGTCCGAAATGAAATATAACCTTTAACAATCCAGAAATAAATTTTTTTATAAACCCAAACTTCAAACTCCAAAGTCTGACTCAAAGAGAAAAATCAAGCTCTTTTATAGACCCCAAGATTTCTCTAGAACGTTCCAGAGGGCTGTGGAATAAGATTAGGTAATTTTCTAAAAATAATGCAACCCTGAACTTTCTGGAAGATTCCAAAGTACTTTTCCTTTTAAACAAGTTGTTTACAAAAATGAAATTAATCTGTGACTCATTTCTTTCTAGAAAGTTCTTTAAGAAGAATAAACATGATGTTATCAGGTCACCCAGTGAGGTGAAAGTGGGAATCAGAAAAATAAATTCTTATGCATAACAATTGTTGTGTTTGCTTTGACTGTATTGTTTAACCTCTTAACCCATAAATGTCAATGGAGTCTTCCACCTAATAGGTTAGGCGCGATCCATTACCATTTGTACGGGTATCAGTTTTTTTTTTGTTTGTGGTAAGGTTTAAAAAACGTATGTACTTAACACAAACAGTGTGGACCAGATCCGACGCCGCGTTTTGCGGCGTTGGGTCTAGGTCTATACTGTTTGCCAATATCCCGAAATATGTACGCTTGACATATATGAGTTGATTCCACCTAACAGCATACAGTTCCAGTTGCAACAAAATGGATGTTTGTTTTACTTTTTAAGTGTTTCAGTGCTGTAAGAAAACGGAGTAGACCCCAATCAGCCAACGCATACTTAGTCGCTTGAAATATGTCTGCATAGCTTACCACTGTACCAAATTATGACGTTAGGCATCTATGGGTTGACCAGTTAAATACTGACAACACTTGTCCTACTTCAGGGTCCTTAAGTTTCCGTTGGTTCTTTTCAAATATAGGGATCAACCATGGTTCAAATATCTTCCGAGGGATCAGGCAAATGTTAATGCAACGAAATAACCATGGATGATCGCTGTTCTTGCATAACTTACGATTCCGATATCAAATTTTGACGATAACGCCCAAACGCCCAAAAGGAGGCCTTCATGCGGACTTAACAAATTATTTGTCTAAATCGCGACGGAAGTAAGGGCGAGGATTATGGCCACTTAAATCTATTTAAGCCCCCCAGTGGAAATCTTTCCACTGACCGTTCCAAGGCGGTTCTACTGTGGCGGTTTATATATGTTGTTGTTTGTTACTTACTGTGTGTATCACTTGTGTCTTTTTATTTTGGATGGCCATATGGCCATTTTGTGGGAAAGTAATTGTCCTTATGGCCTTCCTTTGTTTAGGTTTCCATTATGGTCGGGTCGCTTAATGTGTTTGTGTTTCTTTCCCTTTGGTGTCTTTGATGGGTGGAGTAAGTGAATTGTATCGCTTAATGATCTTTATTTTACTTCTACTTTCTATATAAACTCTTCAAATGCGACCGGCGAACTAACATGGCGACCAGTTCAGAATGTTGTTTACAATGATGTTGTCACGCAGTAACCATCTGACGTCATCATAGAACCCTAAAACGCTACGTTCAGGGCAATAACGTTACGTCCCTCAACGTAAGGTAAACAACGCAAGGCCCGTCTTGTGATATCAAAAGCTCAAAATTCATGTTCAAACAGCACGCGAATTTCATGATTTTAACATGTTTTTTTTTCTGTTTGAGCACGGCTTTCGGCCCATTTGACAATGGCTTCAAACAGCCATGCGCATAGATATTTATGCAAGAATGTTATTTTGTATTGCGCAAAACTTTATTATTTCGTGGATTTCGCTAATTCGCTTTGCTTCCTATTTACCAGCACCCCTTCTAATGGGGCCTCGCTAATCTGTACGTCCTATGCAATTTGCTCCCACGACTCTGTTGCTTTGTTAAAGTCTTTGAAGGAGGCTTTTTGGTGTCTTTTTATCGCATCTTCTGACCTCCAATGGAGCGTTTTATGAATTGTAGGGCAAACGTCCATCAGGCATGTTGGTAATATGGCCTGTTCATCAAAATTATGCCAGTTTCAGACGACTATGTACACTCTGCATCTCTGCCATGTTCAGGACTTCTTTATCTGAAATCTTATCGCGCGACTCAGTATTTGGACAGCTTGTACAGAAGTGGTCTTTGTAATCTGGTCAAGTTTCAAGTGCGTTTAATCGTGCAAGTCTGTAAACGTCCAGTTTTGTGTCAAGTCTGATTCCACTTGATCCAAAATACTTTCAAATAGTTGGCTCAAACAGTGCTTCAGCTGAAGTGCACGACCCGCCGGATGCTTTTAGCTTTATGAGTGATACTATATATGGGTTTGGCGGCCATTTTAGTCATGTGACCTGGACCAAAAACGGTTCCCCCAATAAATGCGCCTTATCGTAAGGAGCAAAAATATATCTTATACTTTAGTACTGTATTCTGAATCGTTTGCAGGATAAAATGCATTCTAACTTTTCCAATCAAAAAGCATATGTTTCAAACTTTGACCTAGGCACAAAGAATGTCAAGGTCAACCCAGGGTCACCATTTTAGCACTTTATGATGGGCCTACGTCCCAGATGCTATTTATCAAGTTTCGTGGAAATCTGCCCAGTGGTTCTGGAGAAGACTATTTTTGAAGGGTTTTTACCATATATGGCTTGGCGGCCATTTTGGTCATGTGACCTGGACCCCATTAGCAAATTTTGGTTTCACCCATCCCATAGAGGCTCCATATGAAAAGTAGAAGTAAAACAAAGATCAGGAATTGATACAATTAACTTACTCCACCCATAAAAGACACCAAAGGGAAAGAAATACAAACATTAAGCGACCAGACCATAATGGAAACCTAAACAAAGGAAGGCCATAAGGACAGTTACTTTCCCACAAAATGGCCATATGGCCATCCAAAACCAAAAGACACAAGTGATACACACAGTAAGTAACAAACAACAACATAAATAAATCGCCACAGAAGAGCCGCCTTGGAACGGTCAGTGGAAGATTTCCACTGGGGGGCTTAAATCGATTTTACGTGGCCACAATCCTCGCCCTTACTTCCGTCGCGATTTAGACAAATAATTTGTTCAGTCCGCATGAAGGCCTCCTAACTCATCAGTGCAACATCTCCGTGAACACAAAAATCAAAGAACCACAGAGGTGAGACAACGGTGAGGACTCGACAGCAAGAAACCACTGAAATGCTGGAGCAAAAGAAAACCAACAGTTAGACTCCGATGAGCCCGACCAGAGACAGAGCATCAGGCACCAACCGACATTATCTCTCTAATTTTCAATAAGCCTTTACGTTAGAGCCGTCATAGAATCTGAGGCCTGACCCACCGGCGTGCAATTAAAGAGGGAAGCAAAGTTGCCAACCGTGATTGGGTTAACTACCATGCATGCAGTCTGTCGTATAATATCCATGTTGTACCCAATCTTTTTATATCGAAGAATGAAATTTGACTTTAATCGGCCCAACGGTTTCCGAGGAGAAGCAGTTCGAAAATTTGCACATTTTTCGCCTCGGCGAGGCTATACTAAGTGGAATGTAATATTTGGCAAGTTCATTGGTTAGATCTCATTGATATCTATCAGTATGCCAAAAAATACTTAAATATTCCAATCGGTTAAGTCACTATCAACAATTTTCACAAACGGGTTACGGACGGACAGACAGACTGACAGAATGACACGGTGATTTTAGGGCACTCTTAGAAAATCAACCGACTTCAGTCGGTCGCTTTTTCTGCGGGTCGTGCAATAACATCTCAAGCCCTGTCGCCAAATAAAAAAAGATGTGGTTTATGGTGGTTTACCAGTACTCATGTGCGGTCAGTTTTAGCTCTGCGAACCCAGGGCCTCTCGTATACCGTACAAACACTCTACCGACTGATATTAGGGCACTCTTAGAAAATCAACCGACTTCAGTCGGTCGCTTTTTCTGCGGGTCGTGCAATACTGGACAAGGTTTAGCAATCCTGGCATCAATGTGCACAACTTCTGACAATGTGATTCAAGGCAGATAAACTAATACGTGACCTTTCTATATGATGGTAGGTTCTTGTAAGGCTTTCCACCCTTGTGGTTTATCTGTTCTTGTTTTGTTATGGAAGAGACTTCATGATGTCCCTTTCCTTTGAAAACCAATCTGAAATCATTGAAACCTTCAGCTCGACTTCTAGATAAATTAGATGATTTATTAAACATTGACAATAGTTTAGTTTAATATTCTAATTTATTTTAGCTCGATTGCTTATAGAATTGCTCTTGAACACCCGTTCAGGGTGTTTTAACGCGCGCGCGAGAGAGAGGCAGTGGTTTTTAAACCACTTCTACCCAATTACACCTGGGTGGATTCGGGCACTGTCAAAACGGGACTTGCCCAAGGACACACCTCGATACCGGTGGCCGGATTCGAACGCACAACATCTCGATCATAAGTCGAACGCGTTAACCACTGCGCTATCGAGACAATTGACAATACCTATTTCAATGGTTTGATAGTGAAATTTACCCCTGCCCCCGAACTTCAGTTAAATAAAGCTAATTCTTCTGACACCGAGTCCCCGTTTTTGGATTTACATCTATCTATTGTAGATAGTTATATTTCCTGCAAAATTAATGATAAACGCGATGATTTTGATTTTGAGATTGTAAATTTTCCTTTCTTGGATGGTGATGTGCCTCGTGCGGCATCCTATGGCGTTTATATGTCGCAATTAATTCGATTTGCCAGATTGTTGTCTAGTCATGTATCTGACTTAAACACTCATAATAAATTGTTAACAGCTAAACTTCTTAATCAGGGTTATCGGTATCATAAACTAAGCAAAGCCTTTTCAAAATTCCGATTTAATTTCAAACGCAATACTCTTCTGCAACAAGGTCTATCGGAACCCGAATTTTATTGTGACTTAGAACATAAATTTAGAAAAATATATAAATGCAATGACTTCAACACCCAATTTCGTAAAATCATTCTTCGATATAAAAAGATAGGGTACAACATAAATGTAATACGACAGATTGCCTGCATGGTAGTTAACCCAATCACCGTTGACAACTTTGCTTCCCTCTTTAATTGCACGCCGGTGGGTCAGGCCTCAGATTCTGTGACGGTTCCAGCGTAAAGGCTTATTGAGAATTAGAGAGATAATGTTGGTTGGTGCCTGGTGCTCTGTCTCTGATCAGGCCGATCGGGGTCTTACTGTTGGTTTTCTTTTGCTGCTGCATTTCAATGATTTCTTGCTATCGAGTTCTCACCGTTGTTTCATCTCTGTGGTTGTTTGATTTTTGTGTTCTCGGTGATGTTGCACTGATGAGTTAGGAGGCCTTCATGCAGATTGAAATTATATGCCTAAATCGCGACGGAAATAAGGGCGTGAATTGCAGCTGCGTAAAATCGATTTAAGCCACCCCCCCCCCCACTCACCACCACCACCACCACCACAATCAGTGGAATTCGTTTCACTGACCATTCCAAGGCAGTTCTTCTGTCGCGGTTTATTTTTGTTATGGTTTGCCTTTGAGTGTGCGTTTGGCTTATATTATTTTGTTTTGAATAGCGTGGGAAGTAACTGACCTTTTGGCTTTCCACTACTGACGTTTCTGTAAGTGTTTAACTATTTCATGTTTGTGTTTTTTTCTCTTTGGTGTCACTGCTGGAAGCTGTGGGTTAATTGTATCGATTCCTGGTCATTGCTTCACTTCTATTTCCCTAGAAATGAGATCCCTACCGAGTAACGATACTCGGTAGTGAGACACAAAAGTCTCTACAATACTGCAAAGGAAACGTGATTCACGTTGACATCAATTTCAAGACTTCGATGTGTTTCCTTAGACAATAATACTGATACAAAATTAGTTTGATGTTTTCTCTTTCCACCGCAATCGTTTCTTTGACAAGAACTAACCTCTAAAAGGTTGTGTACATTCTTTTTCAAAAGTGCTACCTTCCCCGCTTCGGTATGTCAGCCATCTTTGTTGATTTGTCACTGGTTCCCGTTCGTCATACTAATGTATGACACGAATAAATAGTCAGTCAAATGGTTTTCAAGTAAAGCGCCATGTAAAGTTAATTTGCAATAAATAGATTTTTAATGATATGAAATAGTATTTTGGCATTAAAATGAAATCAGATACTACTGACACACTCAAAACAAACACAAATTATATAGTATCACGCTTCAGGTCAGCCAGACACGAACCATTATACCTTACATGATGCAAGGCCGAAATGGTTCAGTTGCGAAACATGCGGAGGACGAATCTATGATGCTGTTTATTTTGACGTTTCGTACATTCATAAAGTGTTATGGCGGACAAATAAATGTGTTTACTTAAGCAACAAAATTGTCTAAATTTAAAGAGTATCTGAAGAAGCATGGATCAATCATATGGATAAAAAAGTAGCCGCAAAGATATATGCAAAAAAAAAATCGAGTTAAGCATGTGGAAGGAAAGAATATTTTTTTTGTTTGATTTGAGGTTTAAAACGTAAAATCGTGTTAGCCTTTGGAAGCAAAGAATACTTTTTTGTTTGATTTGAGGTTTAAAATGTCCGTCAACACTATTTAGGTCATGTTGGAGACGTTGCTTATTTTAAGCGGGTTATCTAATTTATTTCAACTCTGCTTGGCAGCAAATATGCAGCCCAATTTATTTCTCCAAGCCCCGATGGGCGGGGCGGTAAGCGAAGAATACACCACAAAGTAAAAGTATGGGCTCTTCATGATTTCAGGGCCAGATTTTTATTTTTTTTCGAAATTGTAAAGTATAAATAGAACTTCGCTATTTTCTTCAGTACAAAATCTTTCGGCAAAGTTTAATTGCAAACATAAACATGCTTTCTAAGGTTCTCTTAAAAGCAGAGGGTTTTTATTATGCATCTATCAATGTTTCTCTTAGGCCTGTGGACGATGGACATAAACTGACAGTTACATATAATCACTGGGACAACATTTGAAGCAAATATATTAGTTAAAACTTTAGTCTCATTATTCTGAACCTGCCATACTTTACTAGTTACAAATGTACATTTTGTTAAGACTGGGAGTCTCGACTAAACGATCTCCACCCAACTCCACCAGGCCTATACCCTCCTGGCCCAACACTTACCTAAAGCCTCCCCACCCCCCACCTCTACCCACTCCGCCTCAACACGTACAACATCCGACACTACCCTACCTCAACCCGACCTACCTTAACCAACAACTAACCTATCCTATCCAAACTGACGCCATTCGACTCCGCCCTCCCCTACGCCTCACCGCCTCTACCCTACCCTGTCACACCCACCATCCATACCCTACACAATTCTACCACACCCAATCTACCCCCTACCCACCCTTACCCTTATCTACCCTACTCGCCCTACCTTACCCTACCCAACGGTACTCCTACCCACTCCGCCCTACCCTATCTCACCCACCGCATCCTACCTACCCCACCCAACTACCTTACCCCATCAAACTCTACCCAACCCATACCTACCTACCTACCTACCTAAACTACCATACTCCACCCTACCCCACCCGACCCCCGATGACTCGACTCGAACCGACCCACCTACCCCATTAACCCGCAACCATCCAACCCACAATACTCTACCCTTCCCAGTACGATCCGACCCCAATCGACCCGAATGCACCCTATCTCACCCACCGCACAGCGCTCCACCCTTAACCTAAACTATGTCCATACAACCCAAACCTAGCCCATACACCTACCCTATCGCACCCAACCACTACCCACCCACTCCCTAACTACCCTACCCCAACCGACTACACGGCCCATCGTGCGCGAAGAAATACATTGGACTGCATGATGCTTACACGCAGAGCTGAATCGACCGCACATGGTAACATAGAAGTGAAATCAATGATCAGGAATCGATCCAATTAACCCACAACACCCATCAGAGACACCGAAGGGAAAGAAACACAAACATGAAATAACTAGACCATATTGGAAACATCAATAACGGAAAGCCAAATTGACAGTTACTTTCCCTTTAAAAATTCCTAGAAGATGTTTGTTTTGTTTGTTTGATTTGAGGTTTAACGTTCCCGTCAACACAATTTAGGTCATTTTAGAGACGTTGCGTCCAATTTTGTGGGACTTTTACCCGACAATGAGATTAAATGACATCTCAATCCCTGCCGCCCAATAAGACCAACAAGGCTTATATACATGGACGGGCCGGCTCGCAGCAGTTTTCCTGGGCAGGCTTAGACCTTCTAAGCAGATTACCAGTACTCATGTGCGGTCGGTATCAACTCTGCGTGGAAGCATCATGCAGCCCATCTATTTCTCCAAGCCCTGATGGGCGGGAGCGGCCTAGAAGATGTTTGGTGCATGCACAAATTAAAACCTCCTCATTTGGCTCTCCAGTCTGATGAAGTCAGAATGATTTGGTGCGCAGAGGGAGATCATTGCCAAGCCAATAAAATAACACAATCCGCACCGAAACATTTGATATCAGTTCACTTTCATGCTTTTATCTTACACTGATATTATTTCCCTCAATGAAAATGTGTGTCGATAGACTGCAAATCGGTGAACCTACCTTAGGTGTGACGGATTTAATCCCCGGTGAACTGTCTTGTCGATGAACTGTATCGACCATCCCCCACATACACACAAATTCATTGGAATAGTATACGTTCCTTGTCTATTGCAACTGCGTATTTCACATCACGTATACACAACAGAAGTAAAGCGAACGATAATAAATAGATACAATTACACCACACATCGCCCTACCTCCACAATCGGGGCTGCAAGAAATAGATTGGGCTGCATGATGCTATACATGGAAGAAGCCGACCTGAGTACTGGTAAGCCGCTTAGAGGTTCTAAGCCTGCACAGGAAATATGGTGCATTAAAACCATATCGGTTTCATTGGGTGGCAGGGCTGGAGATGTCAGTTAATCTCAAGTTCGGGTATAAGTCCCACGACATTGGTAGCAACGTCTCCAAAATTACTTACGAAATCAGTGCAGTTCATTATTTTACAGTTGCCCACATACCTCTGAAATAACATTGATAGGTGTATAATACAACCCTTTAGGTTTTGACGTTATAAAAATAACAAAATAAAGAAGTCAGTGAGTCAGTGAGAATGTCTACATGTCACTGTATCAATTGCGGGAAAGACTTCCCAAAAGGGGTGAAAACAAGTAAGAAGAGCATAGTGGCTAAGCTTGAAAAAATTGACAGAACGGCAAAAGACGTACTAGAGGATGAATGGGGTTTAACCCTTACACCCAAACAGAAAGAATCTAGGTTTCTTTGTGGCGGTTGTTCATGGAACCTAGTTTCAATTGCCAAAAGTACAGAACGGACAAAAAAGGCAAAACGGAGCTTTGGGGAATCGTCCACAGCATACCTAAAAGAGAAGAAGCACACAGCATATTACATGTGCAACAGAACACCTACTGCCACGACAAGGAAATCCAAACGACCTAGACTTTTTTCACCAGCAAAGGTAACTATGAAACCAATAGTTAGACCCATCCAGTTATACAACACGATAACACATCTTTCATATCTCCAAAACTGTTACATGTATGTGGTTTACCAGTAATTATTTTAGGTCAGTTTCAGCTCTGCGTGGAAGCAAGCCCCTATGGGCAGGGCCATACGTGGCGCGCGGCTATACGTGACCTCAATCTGTCGTGGTTTACACAAATAATATGTTTAGTCCTCATGAATGATTTCTATGTCAGCAGTAATACATCTCTGAGATAAAAGTCAAATGACTACTTAGATGAAACACCAATGAGGACTGGACAGCACGGAATAAATGAAATGCTGGAGCAAAAGAAAACCATCAGTTAGACACCGCTGGGTGCGACTAGATACAGAGCATAAAGTACTTACCTACATTACCTGAAAGCTTTAGTTTTCGGTCAAAATAAGTGGCGTCCTGGTCTGTGCACTGCTTTTATTTAAAAGCACGGCTACATAGGTATCAATTAAAAGGTTTCAAGGAGCTTCAGATTATATGATCAAATATATCATTGGTATTGCTATGCCTGAAAATTTATGGTCATAAAAAAGACGAAACTTTCTATTTTAAGGCACTTTTCGTGAAAAAAAAAATACAGAACCGTCAAAATAAAGTAACTTATACACGAATTTACGTTTGTTTTATGTTTTCTGAAATACGACAGAAATTCATATATTCTCCTCTTTTTCCTCAAGCTGGAAAAAGCACCTCCCTTCCCAAGTTCGCCTTTTGTAATTATAGTGCAAAGGCAACTATATTTTAAGGCCCTGCAGTGAAGAAATGTAACATATTAGCCATTGTATATTCTCAATAGTCCTATAATGTACAGGTATTTCAAGTTCATGTACATGATAACAAATTAAAAGATTTACTCTTACTTACAGACAGCTATTTCAGCATGTAACTGCTTTTTTTCAGTCAGTTTCATCAAAACCTTCAACAATTTACCATCCAAAACAACAACAGCCAACCACTGACATACATTCTCAACAAGGAAAATCTGCACCACAAATGAAATCCACGAGCGTAAAGGTAAGTAAAGAAGTTTAGGCTTAGAAGGATGCTGCTCTTAAACTTTCCGGTCGAAGATTATAATCGCACTCCGCCAAAAATTTTTTAAAAGCATAGCCCAAACCTTAAGTTTTGTTAAATCAAGGGCTGATTCTGTTGCAGTTTCTCATACATTTGTGTGAACTGCCCTGTTCAGTGTGTGTGTGCGCGCACGTGTGTGTGTGTGTGTTAGTGAGCGCGCGATCTTCCCGCATTGTTTTTATATTTATTTCATAACATTAGGGGGTTGAAGTCGCTTATTTCGGCTGGAACCCTCTGACTATACATTTCAACGGAAACTTGTACAAACGCACAATGCCTTGGTAGATGTCCATCCATTTGTCCATATGCCATATATTATTTGCGGCAAATATTTGCAGAAGGGTGAATAGTATCTCCGAAGTCTTCATGCGGTCTAAACAAAATTATTGTCTATACCGCGACAGAAGTAAGCGCTAGGATTATGACCATGTAAAATCGGTTTAAGCCCCCTACTCCCACCCCTAGTGGAATTCTTTCCACTTACCGTTCCAAGGCGGTTCTTCTGAGGCGGTTTATTTATGTTATTGTTTGTTACTAATTGTGTGTATCACTTGTGTATTTTTATTTTGGATGGTCATTAGGCCATTTTGTGGGAGAGTAACTATCCTTATGGTCTTCCTTTGTTTAGGTTTCCATTATGATCTGGTCGCTTCGTGTTTGTGTTTCTTTCCCTTTGTTGTCTTTGGTGGGTGGAGTAAGTGTATTGTATCGATTATTGATCTTTGTTTTACTTCTATTTTACTAACAATGATAATTATCAAACGAGGCTTCTGTCTTGTATAGCTATTCTGTCAGTATTGATTTTCCAACAGACGAAGCTCATACAACGATATAACTTTAATGACACTATAAATATTCCTGATGGCTCACAGTGTGCATTTAACAAGCCTGTATTTATTGACGAAAAAGTAATGATTATACAATTAAGATCCCTCTTCTCTACAAGACACTTAAGGGATAGAGAAAACGCCCCACCCCCCGCCCACCAACAAAATATTGCAAATAAAAAGTAGAAGTAAAACAAAGATCAGGGATCGATACAATTAACTAACTCCCCCCAACAAAGACACCACAGGGAAAGAAACACAAACACGAAGCGACCAGACCATAATGGAAACCCAAACAGAGGAGGGCCAAAAGGACAGTTACTTTCACACAAAATGGCCTAATGGCCATCCAAAATAAAAAGACACATATGATACAATAAGTAACAAACAATAACATAACCGGTTTTATTATCGGTGATTTTATGGTGTTTTTTTTTTCAGGTATCAAGCCAAGACTATGATATTAAGAAAGCCTTCAAATACATAAAATGGAGACAGTATCGAAAAGGTGTAAACATTCTTATGGATACAAAACAAGCATTCAAAAAGGCTGTCATTGAATTTGTGCAAGATGACATAAGAAAAGAAGTTGGGTCCCATGTGAAACAAACTGATTCCATATTCAGGGGCAACAAAACATTAGAGGAAATGGCAGGGTTCAGTTGGGATGAAGTGTTTTTAGAGCTTCTTGAAAAATGTTCAACGCTTGCCAATATTTTGATTGGTACTGTCAGTTCCAAGATCTCAGTAAAGGTCTTAGGACTCTCTAATAGCCACAAGACATCGTTGAAGCCATTTGTTGGGACATTAGCTGCGTCGATACTTTTTACACGCAACCCCATGATGTGTAATCTTCAACAAATGAATTCACTCCAGATGTGGCTGGCTAGTGCAAAACGTGAGGTAAGATTTTGTTTTTAATTTCTAAATAAAGTTTGAAAGAAAAAATGTTACAAAACTTGAAAGCATTAAAACATGTTCTGGGTTTTATTGCTGTCTGATTCCACGGATCAAAGTAATGCTTTCTGTAAGTTTTTCTTGGTTACATACGGGCATGCGAGAATGTACACACGAAAATGTTTTTAGCAGTTTTATTCTCTTTTCCGCATGATTTTGTAAAGGTGATCATTGGAAGCAAGGGTTATTACACAGAATGGAAAACGGTTCATTATCATCGTTTTTTTATCTTCACCAGTCTAGCTAGTCTCTCTAAATTAGGGTTCAACTTTTTTCTCAACTTCATTTCATAATGATATATCTATTTATATGCAACAGCCGGTGTTAAGTGCAGTTGTGGAGCCTGTAAAAGGGTTCCCCGTACTTCATCTAGAGTGCTGTTTAGTAACTAAGTTTATAAAAACTTCGAAGTTGAAGAAATGCTATCAGCGGCCGGGTAGCTCAGTCGGTAGAGCGCTTGCCTTGTAAGTGAGGGGTCGCCGGTTCGAGTCCGGTTCTGGTCGCATTTTTTAAACTTCATTTCATAATGATCTATGTATTCATCATTGACCCTGAAATTTTCGATGATCGTGAAGACTAAAAATAGAGCCCATGCTATGATGAAGGGCAAAGTGAATTTTAACCGACACTTCACACAAGACTCATTGTTGTTATATATACTTCCTTTTTCCAAAAGGATAAGCCTCTCACAGAACATAATCAACATGCATTTATATGTCACAAATACATACCTACTAATACCATGTTTAATGAGTTTTACAAACTGACAAAATGCCATATGTCGATATTGAACCGTTTCATTTAACAAGTAAGTAGACTAATTAAAGTATAGGGAGGTGAAAAGATGAAGCCTAAATTTATACCTGAACATCCAATGTGCTCTGAATGTAGTTTTAATTCGTTTATGCTACACTTCATCAGAGTTGATGCTGAGGGTAACGTAATGGTAATTAACCTTAAAAAAACCTAAGTCCATAACATCTGGTGTCCAAACTCCCGAGGCATTCGACCATCTGCAGTTCTCATGAAAACATTTTGTTAAATGAGATTGGAACATGAAATGGTTGAATCGGTTTACATTCCTTCTGTGATTGTGATTATAACGCGTATTGGTGCGCGTTCTTTTAACATTTCGTCTTTTGTTGACTTGAGAATATATTTTAAGAAAGGGTCGATCTTTTGGCAGCAAGGACACAGAACTGAAAAATGACGTGGGCATTTTTTCCTAGGTCATACTAACTTTTTTCGGCCAATTAGGCCACCGTATTCACTCTCAAATATTTTCAAAATTCAACAGTGGAATCAATGATCCAAAAGGGCCAAAAAAATACACTTTGGCGAAGGGCAGGGAGAAACGGCGGTGTTTGGTATGTTTTCCTGAATAATATATTTTCTTCACATTCATCAATTTCAGCTGTTTGCACGCTTCAACCATCTAAGCTTCTGTGTAGGTCAGAGAGCTACAAGAACAGTTATTGATCGGATAAGAAGTAGCTACGACAATGAGGTGATGCAATGGAAGATGAAAATTTCGGAAGAACTACTTGAAATGTCCGACGAAACAACGGCAGACACTATACCATATGGAGAGTCAGAAGATGAAGCTAGAGACCTTGATTTACAAAGTGAGGGTGACAATAATATCAACTCGCCTATGACTGTATCACCAAGGCGTCCATCACCAGACAGGAGCATGCCCACTGCGTCTGACAGCTCATTGACTGCATCATATCCTGAAGGTATCTAAATATAATTTTTTTAATTTTTAAAAAATCGCTGAAATGAAAAAAACTTTCGTTATAAGGTATTTTTTATTTATGTACGAATTCGTGACGGTCGTTAATGTCTCCCAGCCCTTCATCATAGTATAGATTTTATTTTCTGGTTCTTTTGTACCATTGATTCACAAGTGAAATTTGGAAATATTTTCGAGAATCTTAGACTCAATAAAACAGAGTCTGCTATTTTCAATCATTTTGGTGTTTTCTTTGCTTTCGAAGGATCCAGCTACTCAAAACTTATTTGAATAGCAAAAATGTAAATGAAGGCAATGAACAGGAATCGATTCAGTTACCTCACAACCGAAGACAGCAACTAGTTATTCTGGTCCAAAATAAAAGCTTTTATACTCAACACTGTAGGTATCTAGAATAATAATTTGCTTCAAAGTAAAATGCTTTTAAAACCATATTAAAACTATATTATAAGACACTTTCGTTTGTATGGAATTTAACGACCCAGATATTAGAAATGAAGCCAATGATCAGGAATCGATACAATTAACCCACACCTCCCATCACAGATACCACTTAAAAAAGAAACACAAACAAGAAATAACTAGACCCTAATGGAAATATCAACGGGGGAAAGACAAAATAACAGTTACTTACCCACAACATGTACAAAAGGCTATCCAAAATAAAAAGATACCACGATACACACATTCAAAGACGAACTATTACAAAAAAAACCGCGACAGAAGAACCGTTTTGGAACGGTCAGTGAAAAGTATTTTACTGGGGGATTAAAGGGATTTTACGCGACCGCAATCCTCGCCCTTACTTCTGCCGCGGTTTAAACAAACATTATGTTTAGTCAGCATGAAGGCTTCCTAACTCCTCAGTGCAACGTCCCCGATTAACAAAATAAAACAAACAAATATCAAGTCGGAACCCTAAACAATTGTACTCTCCTTGTATTTTAATATTGTGTAAATGTACTTGCTTCCACCGGATTACCTTTTTCTAATAGAATTCCTAACGTTGTATCTCCATAATTGGTTTGAACAGAATGTTAAATGTTGTAAGTAAATACGCTAAAACAATGATGTTACATAGGGTTTAGCAAAGACATAAAGAGAAATAGAAACAAATATTATGCTCATCCTCTAATGCGATAGGCAGCTCGGGTAAGCTCAGTCGTATTATTTAATTTAAATTATGCTTTCTTTTCTAGGAAAGTTTGGCTTTTCAATTTGTTTCGACAACGTGAATACTAAGGTTACAGTTCGTCATCAATCAAGAGACAGGAAAAACAATATGTTCAACATGGTACAAGCATATGCAGCCAGGGATAGGGTACCCTCATTACATATGTCAGATATACAGCCATCGCCAGAAGACGTTTCAGATATACCTTTGGAAATTTACTTTCCAACACAGCTGGATGAAATCAGCCTTCGATCAGAAATGACTGTAATTGTTACCAGGGTGCTGAGCACAACTCTTGAAGTTTTTAAAGATCTCAAAACTCACGTGAATCATCACATAGAACATAGATATTCGAAGGAATCTTCGAGAAAAAGTTTGATGGTGAGTCAGTAATTGGAATGTAAAGTGTACCTCACTGTATCGGGGGAATAAAGTGTTGAATCTCTGTAAACAGTTTGGTGGCGTCGCGCTCCTACCACATTTGTCATTTGTCACTAATCAATATTGGTGTAAACCGACAACTAACTCATTTCAGCATTTTCAAAATATCAAACTAGTTTCAGTGTACAAACTTACCTAATCATAAACGAAAGCTTTTTAAGGGGAAAGGATACACTTTTCTTTCATAGTTATATTGCATGGAAAGCGACTCATCTCGGTTTCTGTAAACGGCAAGCCATCACTTAGATGGAATGTATCTCAGTGTAAGGAATATATAAAAAAAATCAGTTTAAAGGATACCTGTATTAACTGGGTATACCAATTGCTTTCAAAGAGTTATGTTCGCTGATTGTATAGCCGTCTACTTATAAAAAAATACGATGCGTCGAAATTGGGTAAATGTATCAAAAATACCTAGATTATAAAATATATTCATCACAAATAAGAATTGGTTAAAAAAAATTTTTTTTAATATTTTGTTTATAAGAAAACTTATATTCGAAAATAACGAAAAAATAGTTAGAGTCACACGACACAATGTTCATTAACAATATGAAGTAATGCACATAGGCTTGAAGTTTGGTGAGAAATGCATGTCCAAATAACCAAAACACGACAGCTTAGAAGTCTCCATGGCTTTGTAAACAACCAGATGCAACGTTGACAAGATTCATTTCTATTACAAAATATGAAAGTACCTGTTGGTGTCTAGAATGAAAAAATCCATATCATGGACTAATACTACAAAAACGTCCTCGCCTTAAAGGATTGTCGAATTTGGCTATTTTGGGATGCATTGTTTGCTGAAATTTTAGCTCTTGTGACAGTCATGCTAATGACATGTGACTTTTACAGATCTTTCGCCTACCTTGTATTGTTAAAATCACAAAATATTATTCACATGTACCACAAGAATTATTTAATCTGTAGGTACCACTTGGAGTCCTGGACAAAGATGAAAGTAAAGTGGCTGACATGATTGATATCATCGAAGAGTACCACAAATACGTTCCTCTTAAACCAGATGGAAGCCCGCTTATACTTCCACTTCATGCTGACGGACTCAGTTACGAGAGGGGTAACGATGCACAAAGTGCCAGAATCAACGCTAACAATCACTGGCAACAACTACAAGGATTCACATTGAACATACAAGAATGGCATAAAAGATGTACACTCCTGCAGGTAAAAGAAATATAAACGTATGGTGCTGAAATTTTATCAAATTGGGGAACTCAAATATTTTACGATGTGAGTGTGAAAGGAGGGGTTCAGAGCATCCCTTTGCAGTCTCGACGGATTGGTTGAAATTTAGATAAATAATAATAATAATACCACTATAAATATAGATAATAAGTTGGAGACGAAGCCAAAAAGGTGAGGCACACTAATCACACTAAAGACAGCTATTCAAAGCTGTGGCACTGACCACGATTTAATACGATTTTCCTAACACAAGCAATGATAATGGAAGAAATACATATTTAAAGCAACTTCAGCGCAATTCAAACATCATTTTAGTTACATTTGATTATTCTGAGTCACTACCTGTTTTTGGAAAATAACTGCTTACTCGGTTTAGCAGTCTGTTTTGTTTACTGTCATCACTCCGTGGTTCGACTTCTTTCCCTAGTGATATCGTGTAGAGGATTAGGGCTTTGTCTGAATCGTCCCTGGTCATTTCTCTTTTCAGGTAATCAGAAAACCCATATTACAATTTCTTTCAAACGATGTTGCAAAACGCTATTTTTAATATATAAAAAGATATAGAAGTGCAATCGTGCAAATTGAAAAGGGAAACGATCAGGAACTGATACAATAAAATCCCAAATCATCCACACAATATTACGAGGCAAAGAAGTCGAACAACGGATGACAACAGTAAACAATACAGAAAACTGCAAAACCGAGTCAGCAGCTCTTTCTGAAATAGGTGACACAGAATACTTAAACGTAAGTTGAAGAAACGACCAACATAATGGGGGAAAGAATTAGAATCGACAACATGGCAGACATTAAACTGGAAGGACAAACTCAATATAAAATGAACAACCGAAAAGGGGTAGGGGAGAATCCGAATCATCAGCACAGCAGAATACATAAGTTACAGAATACCAAAGAGGTAGGAAACACAGCAAATGCACCGACATTGAACGGTCAGTAAAAATACTTGTCGAAGTTATGTAACGTAACAAATCATAACAGATTGACCTTTGAGAGGTCATTATGCAAGAATTGTCGGAGTAGGACGAGGAGCTAAAATAAATTTTACCTGGCAACTTTCCTTTCCAGTATTCTGAAATAAATGTTTGTTTACGACGAATGTGGCTGGAAGTCCAACGTCTTATCTAAGAGCATAATGGCAGGGGAAAAGGTTACCTATCGATAGTCGATAGAGTGTTCGCACGCGTTGCGAGATGCCACTGCTTCGGGTCCCACGATATACACGGTATAATTGTTTAAAATAAGTAACACATATCATTATTTAACAAGACTACCGACAAAAGCAGCCATTCATCATTAAATAGAAGAAAAAACATTCGACACTTAACAGAAATTAAAATGAACTCAAACAGTCAGAAACAAAGCCACTGGTGTTTACGATTGGCGTGATATTTGTTTGTTTAACTAGAGGTTAAACGTACACTTCGTCAATATTTGGATCATTTTGGAGGCATTATGTCCAATTTTTCGCACTTTTACCTGACATTGAGCTGCAATGACGTTTAATCTCTGTCATCAATTGAAACCAATAAGGTTTATATTATGGTCAGACTACTTTGCCTGAGCAAGCTTTGACCTGCTAAGCGGTTTACCAGTACTCCAAAGCTTGTATATAAACTCGTTCCAAATATGCACGGACTAGACTAGTTGCCAAAATATGTTGTCGTGTCTTGAGAGTATAGCCATTTTAATTAATTACAGTCAATTAAAATTAATCAAAATTAATTTTATCAGTAAATTTTGACACAATGTGGTTGAAATTTTTAAGTATTGATTCTGTTGAAACTGAATGGAAAGCAGCTTTAAGCTTATAAATTTGCCGAATTTGTGCTAAATGTGCAGAAACTAAGTGAGTACCTAGGTTTCTCGTTAATGTTTACAAAAATTGCTAAACTATTCATCAAAATAATGTTTCATTCCCACAAGCAATACATTTAACTATTGCTTTTTAAAGTGAAATATTACCGTTTTGTTGAAAGAAGGGATATCTGTAGCAATGAACCTCTGTCTTGCCAAAAATGTAAGTCTGAGGCACGCTAGGCCACGACAGCATTTTCGATAAATATCATCACTTACAGTGAAGTGACTAGTCCGTGTATATTGGGTCCGTGATATAAATTAAGAAAGATGAAGCACTCCTGTTCTATTAATTATTCTGGTATGTTCCCTTCTAGGATTATTATGACGAGCTATTTGGTTCATCGCCAAGTGACAAAGGAACATTGATGTATCTGAAAAACTACTTCAATCACAGAAATGTTACCACAAATGTGAAAGATTCGTTTAATTACAATGAAGAATTTCTAGACTTCTGTGGCGATGGATACATAAATCTTGCTGCTATGTATTACATGGGAATTGAAGAAATGAATCAAACTCCTTGTAATTTCCCGGACGACACGGACGACCAGATGGCCTACTTAAATGATATTTCATCGAAAATAATGGATATGGTTTTCATTTCAAGTTTTCCTCTTGTTCAGAGGATTATTGACAATAACGCTGAAGAAGTTGTAGAAGATGGTTACGAATACTGCACATGCAAAACAGATCAAGGAGGGCCTATGGTTTTCTGCGAAAATAGAAACTGTGTAAGAGGTGTTTGGTTTCACCTTGAATGTTTGGAAATGACGGAAGACGATGTGCCCGATGGAAAGTGGTACTGCAGCGAAAGGTGTAGAAAAGAAGCGGCGACGCGAAAAAGCAGAAAGTCTAGAAGAAGAACCGTTGCAGAGGCATTTACAGATACTAAAAGAAACTATGCCATCATGGTCATCTGGAGAAGTCTGAACCAAAAGGTTCGTAGAGATGCAATTCGTGAAAATGATGGTAATAGAATTATCCTTCACTGGAAATTCGACATGTTGCAGTTTTTGGAAAAGCACCATCCAAAATACTTTCTGCTTGGGCAACGTTTGCTATGGGCAATGAACGGTGGCGTCAGTCCTCAACTAAAACAAACGTTAAAATGGAACAGGACCGTCAATCCCACTGGTGGAAAGGGAAAAAACATTTCAATGGACCTACAGATGGAATTCTATAACAAAGAGTATAAAGGTAATGATAACAGTCATAGCATGTAACCGAAAAGCTTTTAAGGCATAAGTTGTAGCTTTCTTTAAAGTACTTCACAATTACAGTAAAAAACGGGCCTCCGTGGCCTAATGTATAAGAGCTCTGAGTCTGACTCTTAATCTTTAGGTCTCTCACCGCTTTGGTTCGATCCTGGCTTGGGTTACACGTGAGATGCCAAGTTCTTCAACCGAAGGTTAGGTGGTTTTACTCCGGATCCTCCGGTTTTTGTCCAACTCTGACTAACGCTCGATATGAATGCGATAATCTTGAAATGGCCGTAAAACAAAAAAAAAATATAAAAATAAATAATAAAAAAAAAACAATTACAGTACATGCACCGCATAACAAATTAAAGCAATCCTAATCAGTCCAGCCAGCGGCTGAAGTAATCTCATTCAGAGACGAGAAAGCTATTTACGAAATACATTAATCTGAAAGATTAATTTTTAAGAAAAGAAGTGTCACAGACTAATTTCTAACCAATCACAACAATGTTAAGTCATCGCCCCCGTCCATAGGGGGGCTTGAAGAAATAGATGGTCTGCACGATGCTTCCACCAAGAGCTGATACGGACCTCACATTAGTACTGGTAGTCTGCATTTCATCTCGATGTCGGGTAAAAGTCCCACAAAATGGAAGCGGCGTCCCCAAAATGACGTAAATAGTGTTGACGGGGACGTTAAACCTTAAATCAATTAATCAGTATTACATGACCACAATACTCGCCGTTGGCTGCCGTGGTTTAGAAAAATTTACTTATTTGTTCGGTCCATTCGATCGGTTTGGCGATTTATGCGGTGGTTCGATTGTTGTAGCCAGTTTAAGCCCCCAGTTGGAACTTTTTACTGTCCTTTCCCAGGCTATTTACTAGTGGCAGAGTGGAGCTTTCGTATGTACCTTCCTTAGGATTTTTCATTGACAAGCGTGTTTGTTCAGGACATTCCTGCTTCATGCTTTTTTTGTAAAAATGGCAAAACTTCTGTGTGTTAATGTGTACAGATCTGCACAGATCAGTGGCATTGCATAGTGTTCTTGACAAGTTTGCGATGCATCCTTTTTTCACTGCATCTTTTTATGCTACACCATGATGTGTACTTATCTTGAATATTTATTATCACTTATCCTGCTGAACAACACACACCTTTGCAAACGGTATAGATCCAGATCATATGAAGACACCATCTGATCAGGGTGTATACTGTTTGTTATGCAGTGCGGGAATTGAAAGAATAAATAATATCAAGTATTTTCTAATTGGCTGCTGGTCAACAATGTGTGTAGCTTAAATATACAGCAGAGTTACTTTTATACATCTCCTTATAGAAAGCGTCAAAGATGCAGCAGGAATGCTAACCGAAAACACGATAGCACGTCACAGTCAGATGGTGGGAATCGGAAAGGAACTGCGCAAAGTCTATGAAAAACAAGTGTCAGGCCTATCCGGGAGATGAATCCATAAATCAACAGAAGTGAAACGAGATGAGGACTTGGCAGCGTTTGTTTCAGTATTGGGTACAGAGGATTTTTTTAGTCATCATCCAGGACGGAAATTAGCATCTTATCCTGACATGGATCTAAATCTCTATCCCAACATAGTTCCTAGAAATGCCCACTCCAGACTTACAACGCTTACGAAAGTGATGTCAAAAAGACGACAGTTGATTTTGAACATGCAAAGACATTTTTGAAATCAAAATCGGGGAACACTATTGCAAGCACAGGGGCCAGGTTCAAGCTTTCTGAGAAGAAATATATACTATACTACAATAATATACACAATGACACCATCGGCAAACTATGACCAGTCGTGAATTAAGTTGTGTACCTCCGGCAGTTTGTTACACACAAATCAAAACTATTGCTACACAGTTGCATATTTCATTGATTGATGAAATATTACCTACATTCTTTAATCTGGTCCTCACGGTATGAAGCAATGGCAATCCAAATGTCCAAAATTGATCAGATTTCCTTGCTAGTAGTTAAACCTGTCCATTCAGAATCACAATTTCAACAAGAGATTCATAAGTATTGTAGGGCACAACTCCAAGAAAATTTATATCCCTGTGCAATATTGTCACAAACACCAATTACCTGTGCCCAAAGCATCAACAAAAAGTCACAGATACTACTTCAAAACTTAAAAACAAAAACAATTTGGCTTTCTGACCACTAGAGAGGCCATTTTTTATTTGCATGTTTGAAGTAAATAAAATATTATGCTATTACGTATTAGGCAAATTTTTCATTGGCTGATTTGAATTTCAACCAATGAAATTGCTACTTTCAAAAGGGGATTTCCAGTTTTTAAAACAATGGCTGTTCTTGTGATGAACTGTCAAATTCTTAATGTTTTTTATGTTTTGCAGTGGTATGTGTGGGTTTTTGTTGATACGTTGGGCACAGTTGAATGATGTTGGTGACAATATTGTACAGGGATATTTTTTTTTTCTTTGTGTTATACTTAGGAATCCCGTGTTCATGCTGTGATTCTGATTGGACAGGCTTAACTACTAGCAAGGAAATCTGATCAATGTTGGACATTTTGATTGCCATTGCCTCATACCGTGAAGACCAGATTAAATAAAACAGGTATTATTTTATCTATCAATGTAATATGCGACTGTGTAGCAATAGTTTTGACTTGTGTGTAACAAACTGCCGGAGGTACACAACTTAATTCACGACTGGTCAACTAAATTCACAACTGGTCATATATTGCCGATGGTGCCCTTGTGTATATTTAATTTGGTATAGTATATCTTTCCTCTCAAAAAGCTTGAAACTGGCCTCTGTGATTGCAGGCTTGTTTTATTCAGCATGAAAGAAGTGTTGAAAACAATATGTGAAAATGTGAAAGACATCAAGCAAAAGGTTGAAATATTGGAAGTTAATGTCAAAAATATTTAAATAGGAAATTCGTGTAAACAAAGGAGATGATCACGAAAATATTTTATGTTTACTCACTTGTCAATGTCAATATGATCTAAAAAGGCTAATACTTTGGTATAAATTTGTACTCGGATGTTAATCTTAATATCAGACACAAACTGATACTTCAACCGATGCTTAATGTTTTTATTTGGCACGAGTAATTTGGAGCATAATAGTGACCAGTAAAATTTGGTGCAGTGTCTGTAAATAACAAAAAGGTCCACTAAATATATCCTCAGAGGCACCTGTCATTCTTTGTGGAATAGCATCTATACCTCAGGGATGGTATATTCAGTCATTTGTGTTCCATGCCATTGTTTGTTTGCTTTGAGGTTTAACGTTCCCTTCAGCACTATATAGGTCATTTTTGAGACTTTGTTTCCAAATAAACTTTTTCCAGACACTGAGATTAAATGACATCTCAGCCAATGCAAACCAATGAAACCATAAGGGTTATCTGCATGGACGGTCCGACTCGCACCACTTAGCGTGTGCAGAATTAGACCAAAGCGGTTTACCAGTACTCGTATATGGTCGGTTGCAGCTCTGCGTGTAAGCATCATGCAACCCAGTCTATGTTTCCAAGCCCAGATGGACGGTGGCATTTTTACTACAAAATTAATTGTAACAATCTATTTCTGGCACTATTTGCTTGTATTTGGAGTTTTGGAGTTTAACGACCCAGTCAACACTATTTAGGTCATTTTTGGGCCGATCAGTTTACCAGTGCAGTGCATATTCTTTCGCCAGAAAATGTTTCTTTTTTACGTAAAGATCAAAGATACGAATAGCAATCAAGATTGTGTTAACTAAACTATTTTTCACATCAAAAGGTCCACCATGCTAGATCAAGAGCCCATCCACTTGTCAGTGATGCTCGTTGAATGGTACGACAAGCAACACCTTTTCTGGACAGACGTAGAACCTCTAAGCGGTTTACCAGTACTCATGTACTCTGTGTGGAAGCATCTTGCAGCCCGATCTATTTCTTGAAGCCCCAATGGGCGGGGCCGATATAGTTCTTCCATCAGAAATAAACATTTATTTTGTTGGTGGAGCAGACGGCAACAACAACGTCAGCGTAGTTTCATCTATTTATATCATTAAAGAACGTTTCAAAACTGTTTTCATTTCTGGGGTAGGCGTTCATGAAAGCAGATAGTTTAATGGACGCATACCTTCAAAAATAATACAATTTTGAAAAAGTTAGATGGATGATACTTTATATACATGTAGTTACAAGAGAATAATATGATAGACCTGTCGTTGTGTAGTTTTGTTTTCAACACTCTTACTTGACACTTATGTAAAAAAAACGTCAATCTTGGATTTCTCTTTTCCAACACAAACACAAGACTGCTGGCAGCGAACGCAGCAAAGGCATTTTGTACAGTCACATCAATCGCATTTAGCCATGCAAACTTCTGTTGGCCTAATCAGTTCAAGCGTAGCCTCATCCATCCCCTCTAAAAGAAAGTTTTCGAGAATAGCACATCTAATACAGTTCTCTGACTTCGCTATTTTCTTTATCTCCTCATCACTTTTCGAAATACTCCGTTTGAAAGAATAACATATTGCGTATCCTCTTCTGCCATCTCGAGCACACCTTCCAACTTCTTGCCAATACTCCAATGGGGAAGATGGCAAACCCCAATGAATTACAATATCTATGTTTGGAATGTTAACACCCATTCAAAAAGCGACAGTGGAAATGAGTACTTCGATGCTATCCCCCACTTTTGTAAATTCTTTTATCACTCTTTCTTTAGGGTCTGGGTCGGTGTTGGCGTGAAACATTTCCACCCGTCTGCTTTCAGCTGAAGGCTCCCCAACGAATCCTTTATCCATGGAGTTTGTCATCACCCATAAGTAAATGTTATAACATTTATTAATAGACCGCACATATATTATGATTTTTTGTCACGTTTGTCACTGTTGAGTCTCTCCAACAACCCCGACAATTCTTCCTCGTAATTTTCTGTAGACGCTGTAATGTCCAGGAAGATATTTGGTCTGAAAAATTATCGAAAAGTTTTTAGCACTTGGAAAGTCATATTTTGAGATGCCGGTATGACTATATGAGACTGCTTCACTGACGTTTAGAGCTATTCTTGCGTCAGTAGCGAATTGTTTCATATTTCCATACATATTTCAGTACCACTTAACATTATTTGTCTTGAAATTTTGCACTTACATTCAACTATAATAGTTCTGTTTTGTTTTTGTTTTGGGTTTTACGGCCCTTTCAAGATTATTTGACTCATATCGAGCCGATCTTTAATCATAAGTGGGCGAAAACCGGAGTACCCGGAGAAAAACCACCTGACCTTCCGTTGCAGAACTTGGCGTCTCACACGTGACCCGAGCGAGACTCGAACCCACGGCGGTGAGAGACCTAGTGACTAAGAGTCTGCGCTCTTATCCATTATGCAACTAGTTCTGCTATACTAATTATCTAATTAGACTACGTTGTACGGATTGTAATCCTTTTTATTCACGGACGACAAAACAGAACAGAAAACTGTCGAGTAAACAAGTATGTTTCAGTCATTTAGGCCTCAGATAGTTTAAAAATTTAGCGGTGGAATCATTGAACCCCAATGATTAGAAATAGAACCCACACAATTATGAAATAATTTCGATGGAACAAAGTCGTAAGAATCGGTCACTCGCGCTCAAATTATGAAATATCACATAAAGCGATACTTTCGCCGAGTCTAGTTGCATTTTTTAATATATTCTATTTTTTTTTTTTTTTTCGAATTATTTTGGAACGTTACGATTATTGTGATGATGTTTTAGGTATCCAGCAAGCAACCCGCCTGTATTTCAAGACCTATGAGCATAAGTCCTTAATGATTTATTTCATCTGAAATACTATTTAAATAATATGCTAGCGAAACTCTGGTATATGCTACGTCATTGTTATCATAATTACAGTTATTATTTAATTATCATTAACATCAACATAATTATATTGATAAAAAACTTTTATATCAAGTGGATGTTTAAAAACACATATCTTTACATCCCTTCCATACTTTACCTGGTTGTATTTCAATACCAACCTGTCAGGTAAGGCGGATACAACCTTAGTTTTCTCTGCTTCAAAATTTAACACATTGTAGATATCCTGTTGAATTTTCCTGGTACAAGTTGCTGTTAGAGCTAGATTAGGAACTTGAAAGAAGCTTTGTAACATGGGAACTTCTCTATATGACGGCCTGAAGTCTCGACCCCTAAGATAAATGATACAGACATAAAAGAGAGCTAAATTCCTTATTAAAATCTAATATAGAAATGATGAGGAACCGTTGCAATCATATCTCAAGTCCTACCTACAATGTCACTTGGGAAAGAAGTCGAAATATGCAGTGACGACCATAAACAAACAGACCACTGTAAAGTAGAAGTAAAACAAAAATCAGGAATCGATACAATTAACTTACTCCACCAATCAAAGACACCAAAGGGAAAGAAATACAAACACGAAGCGACCAGACCATAATGGAAACCTAAACAAAAGGAAGGCCATAAGGACAATTACTTTCCCACAAAATGGCCTAATGGCCATCCAAAACAAAAAGACACAAGTGATAAACACAATAAGTAACAAACAGTGACATATTTAAACCGCCACAGAAGAACCGAGTCAGCTGCTCTTTCCTAAAAAGAAACAAACCAAAAATGCCCAAACGCTGCAAAACGCGACGCCTGGTGAGTCTCAAAACATTCAATGGTTGCAAAGTTGTAGTGCCTGAAGGAGTAAGTGTTTTTCTCCGAAGGGTTAGAAAAACTGAGTGTTTCCATTAGGGCTTTGTTCATTCATTTTCGAGTGTTTTCCCTTTGGCGACTCTGATTGGAGGTTATGGGTTATTGTATCGATTCCTTATCATTGCCGACTCTTCTGTGTTTAGAAACGTTCACCTCTATAAAATCTGAGAGTCTCTGCTAAAAGTAAATACAGATACAAATAAATGAAACACAATTCTTATACCTCCCCTAATATATGCTGTAGTCAGAACAAAGAAAAGCTTAATAAGATAAAACTATAATGTTGGAACTGGTCCTAATGAAAAACCGTCAGGCCACTAAAATTATCAGCTATCTCAAGTCATTTAGTAAGTGACACAGAGGCATACAAAAATCATACGAAACCCCAAACAACGGCACAAAGCCAATTAACAAGCACATACATAACCACATTATTCACGATTGGGTAGCCTAGTCTAGCCAAATAATAATAATAATAATAATAATAATAATAATAGTAATAATGATAACAATAATTATGATAGACCTTTTTGTAGATGGTAAACTGTTTATTAAACAATAGATCTGCCATTATGTCTTTGTAAATGAAACTGTGATTAATTCTCAATAAACGAAAATTAATGCACGGCTAAACTGTGCATTAATTTTCAATTTGAAAATTAAATCACGGTTCCATTTAAGCAGGTGCACATGCACTGATGGTTGGTTGACCTTTCAGTAAGTTTACACATGTAGTGCATCATTACAGACCATGATAAAACACATGAGCCAGCACATGACAAAACCTACAAGAAGGCTTGAGCGACCAGCGAAGACTCAGATCAGCCTGCACATCCGCACAGTCTGATCAGTCTTCGCTGATCGCATGTACCTACTATAGGGGACAATATATCCAAACAGACATAAGCAAAAGGTTTTGTCATATTCGATGGTTGCGCAGGTTGATATGAGTCTCTGCAGGTCCAACGGTCTTATTGTAGGTTTTGTCATAATAAGACGTGCGACCTGCAGAGACTCAAATCAACCATCGAATATGACAAAACCTTTTGCTTTATGTCTGTTTGGATAGATCGTCGCCTATAGTAGGTACATGCAATCAGCAAAGACTCTGATCAGAATGTGCGGATGCGAAAGCTGATCTGAGTCTTCGCTGGTCACTCAAGCCTTCTTGTAAGTTTGTTCATGCGCTGTCTCATATGTGTTTTTATCATGGTCTGTAATGATGCACTACATGTGTAAACTTACTGAAAGGTCAAATACTTTTTCTCCTCCTCATCAGCGATTTGTGAAAGAAGCAGATTTTCTGCTTCACAAGATAAATTCAAATCCATGTTAACTTGACCACAGCTGAGCTCAGAATGAAGAGCAGTTTGACTGCTGAACATAAGCAAGTAAGGGCGGATTTAATTTTTTCACTAGCCAATCACATTTTTTCTCACTTAAACTGCTCTGGACATACGCAAATAAAGACTGACCGTGATTTTTTTAGGATTACTAAGGTCAAACTGTCTAGACGAGTGCAAGTGCACCAATTCAGCTGTCCTTTTATATTAAGGTGAATAAATACACTTTCAAGGTTTTAATACCATTTCAGAGCTGGGAAAACTTAACCCGTTCAACTGACCAGCCAGAAAGAAAACTTAATTTGTCTCCCCTGACAGTATATCAATTCTCCTCAGTAATAATAATTTTAATAATAAAAATATTGAAAATTTAAGTTAAAAAAATTCAAGATCTTTTTGTTTAAATTACTTATGTCATGGTATTTTCTCGATTTTGCTTGTATTGAAAATTAAATCACAGTTTGGAGACCTTTCACTGTCTGACCCCAACTCGGCTACGCCAGTGACAGTGAAAGGTCATCAAACTGTGATTTAATTTTCAATACATGCAAAATCTCGAAAATACTCATGACATAACTATAACGTAAACTAGTACTAGTCTCACATGCTGCCATCTTTTTTCATGGTTAGAATTAAGCAATGTATATAAAGTCTCTTGTACAAGGCAACAACACTTGGCGCTTGTAGGAATCGAACTGGTTACATATCTCAAATCCGATGTTTTTACTCATAAAAAGTATGATCTTATCAAAAACTTAATCTACAATTTCACCTGACAGCGAACTTAGGTTAGTTTTTAGGAAACTGACTCATATCGCGTATATACTCATATGTTATTTGATAGGCACTCGCCTCCTATTATTTTTACTTAGCACGATGAAATACAATGGGCCTCGTCAAACACTAAGACACATCCACTTTCTTGGAATGTACTTTTCCACAGCTGCCGCCATTTAGGTAAAACTGCCGCCTCTGGCGATGTGAACAATACACTTATACCAGATGTAGACATGTCTGTGATTTCTAAAAAAAATTAAAAGGTGTCAAGGAATGCAAATGTTATACAGCCAAGACATTATTTGTTTCTGAAGATGAAGTCTACATGAAAACATTTTATTATAGAAAGGCATTTTTATTGAATTAACGTATTACGTCCCCGTCAACTCTAGTTCGTTTTGGAAACGTTGCTTCAAATTTTGCAGGGCTGCTAACAGACATATAGATGAGATGCCCTGCCGCCTACTGAAACTAATAGGTTTTGTGCTGTTGTGTCCCCATCGTTGTTTCATCAACGCAGTCAATTGTTTGATTTGTATGTTCTCTGGGATGTTGCACTGGTGAGTTAGGAAGCCTTCGTGCGGACTGAACAAATTAATTGTCTAAACCACGACAGAAATAAGGGCGAGGATTGCGGCCTCGTAAAAACGATTTACCCCCCCGCCCCCAGTGGAATTCTTTTCACTGACCGTTCTAATGAGCTTTTTTTTCTATTTCTAATTCGTTATTGTTCGTATTTGATTGTATGTATCGCATATATCTTTTTTTGTTTTTGATAGCCTATTGGCAGTTTTGTTGGAAATTATCTGTGATTTTGGCTTTCCTCTATTGTTGTTTTCATTAGTATCTAGTTACTTCGTGTTTGTGTTACTTTCCCCTTTTGTGTCTCTGACGGGAGCAATGGGTTAATTGTATCGATTCCTGATCATTGTATTTTATTTATATATATAAATGGACGGTCTGACACGAGTTGCTTTACCTGGGCAGTCTCAGACCCTCTAAGCGGTAACCAGTACCCGTGTTTGACCAACTCCAGCTATGCTAGGAATCATCATGCAGCACAATACATTTTGCAAAGCCCCAATTGGCGTGGGCTGTATAGTTAATTTCATTACGTGTATTGGAACTACCAGCTAATCAGCTTTGGACCGCTTCGACAATACATTGTCTTACCTTTAAATGAAGTATCTTCCATTATTGCAGCCGCTGGAACTTTATGTTCATTAAGGAATGCCACCTGGTCTTTCATTAGGGCCTTCAGTGGAGATACAACAATAGCTGTATGTTTTTTTTTGTCAGAGTGAAGCTGAAATACAGTTAGATACTACCGGTTTCATATCAGTCGATTACAAAATGCTATTCAACTAGATGTAATCGCTAATAGAATGGTTTGCATACATCTGTACTTTCCTTTTAACTGTTAAAGGAAAACAACTAAGCGTGTTAAAAATGAAAAAAAATCAATAAACAAATAAAAGTGATATAGTTTGTGTCATATTTCCCGGTATTGGTTTTGAATATCTGATCCTTGTCGATTGGGGCTTGGAGATAAAGATTGGGCTGCATGGTGACCGTTCCAAAGCAGTAAATTCTTGGGAGCTTCTGATATTTTTTCTCGGTTTTGGGCTGTTGGTTGATACATGCACGAATGCATTTGCATCGTCTCGCCATAACAATGGTTCTTTTGTGACTTCGGATGCTGTCACAAATTAGTCCGTATACAATTATTGTGAACCATTTATATTGTGTTGGAGGTCTAACAACTCCGTGATACATTGGTTGTTTATTGTACAACATACACCATTCCCATAGTGATGGTAGCATAAATATATGCAGAGTTACCATAACAAATTAGCAAGTTTAACTCTAGCTTTTAATTTGTTCAAAACAGTAAATATATGAATATCTGGAACCACAAATTGTGTTGACAAATCATCGAAACTGTCTCATTTTCAGTGATGATATCATTATTTTGTCCACACAGTGGTAATCTATCTCTTTAAGCATGCATTATATTGCCCAGTAAGTAATAACGTAACCTTGATAGAAAATAATACTGTATTGTCCATTAAGCCATATTGTATCTTGAACTTTTTTTTCATATTAATATATGACCACTATGTTATTTTTTCCACAAATTAAGACACACGAAAAAATCTTTGAATCTGGTTAATTGCATCCGTCGTTACAGAACCATTTCACCCACCGTTACTTAAATACATTTTATCCGTCTTTACCAAACCGTTTCACCCTGCGTGACTTTATATATTTATATATGTTTTTTTATCTTTTTTTTTTTTTGCGGGGGGGGGGGTTGGGTTTTACGGCCCTTTCAAGATTATTTCACTCATATCAAGTCGATCGTTTAAAAAAGCATATATTCTGCACTGTATCAACGTGATTTTCAAATAGATAGTTGGATATAACTTGAAAACGCTGTCGTTTCATTATATCATGAGAGTTTAATCTTTTTGACAGCATAGTAATTAAAAACAATAAAAGTACAACACAGTCAATGCTCCCTTGCGAATATGCATTGGTATGCAAAAAGCTGCAACTATGCCTTATACTCACACCTGGATATTGCCACATGGACTAAAAAGCAAAAGACTGGACAGGACTGAACTAACGACTCTTGATAGGACTCAGGATTCTTGACTGGAATTTAGATGCGTAGATTCGCCGACTCATGCCGTTCAGACACAGGTGAGCCTTGCTCGGGCCACGTGTGAGACGCCAAGTTCTGCAACGGATGGTCAGGTGGTTTTTCTCAGGTACTCCGGTTTTCATCCACCTATGATTAACGATCGACTCGATATGAGTGAAAAAATCTTGAAAGTGCCGTTAAACCCAAACCAAAAAAAAAAATGACGATGTTGACGAACGACTTTTTACAATGAAAAATTGAATTTTTTCTTATTTCTGCTAAATAGATCGTGGGTACTCGACCGTCTCCTTGAGGCGGGCCTAACGACTGCTCCTTGAGGCGGGTCTAACTACTGAAGCAAAAATAAGGTTAAAAAATACTGATTACTCCTGTAAATATGAGTTTTCTCTACGGGGTTTTCATTTCACTGAAAACAGACTCAAAAGTTCATAACTGTCTTGCAACCTGCTAATTCAGAAAGAAACAGATAAAATTGTATATATACTTACCTGATCAAGTAAAAGTGGTATTATGGTATATGTTATAGATTTCCCCAAATCCTGTTGGCAACAGCCCAAATACGTCCTCTCCTCCGCAGATGCAGTTTATTATGGTGATCTGCTCTTGTTTAAGCGAAAAATTAAATTTACATTCGGCCATAATTCTTTATATTATGTCGTCCGTCGCCATATTGTTTTCCTCTTGTTCTGAGAATCTGACCGCCGTTGACGGAATCTGTTTGCATGGACTAGATTTCTGCCGATAATCAGTATTTTCGTTTTAGACTAGATCGTGAAGTAATTACGGTCATTAATTTGTCTGCTTTCAGTTTCAAAATATAATGGATGTTCTACGACACCGGGGCGTCGGAACGATTTTGACATTTGGGCGACCCAACATCACGATAATTTGCCTATATTTTTGACCCCCTTAAACCCCTTTTTTATATATTAAACCTGGGGTTTAAGGGGGTTATATTATTTTTTCTTATTACTGCTTATTACTGCTCAAAAACATAGATTGTGGGGACTCGATAGAACCGCCTCATCGAGGCGGTTCTATCGAGTCCCCACAATCTATATTTGGAGCAGAAATAAGAACAATATCACAGTTTTTCATAAAAAATATGCTTTTGGTAATAAATTTTCCAGTGTATTTGCATGGGCTGGTTTTCGTAATGACGAGAGCCAAAGGCACGGGTGGGGGAGAACACAAGAGGGGTGCCCCTCTCGTCAGTGGGGTGGGGGCGGGGGGGGGGGCTCTTCCAAAGAATTTTTATGTTTGGACAAAATATTTGGGCGGCGGCCGCCACCCCTATTCCGACGCCCCTGCCGACAGTCGCACAGAGCTGCGTTTTCGAGAGAACTTTTAACGTATGACACATGGGCAAAGAAACTGTATAACAAACGGCTGTAAATGACTGTTTTCAGATAGATATCAGTTTCTTTTTATTTCTTCTGCTATCTATCTATTTTATACGCGCGTAGTGCTTCAAAAGCACTGAGTTTTGGCACCAATGATAACAAAAGATCCCTCGTTACTAGTCGTTAGAGATAAAATTTCCTACAAAAGCGTGATAGCTCAGTCGCGATAGCACCTAGAGCTCCTTCCCCAACCCCCAACCCCCTATTCGATCCCCTTCAGCAGAGATAAAATTGTGGTGTCCGAACATGCTCCATTGGAACCTGGCCATTAACCGTGGCCACAAACCGTTAGGAAAACACGCCTATACAAATACATTTTCACTCTTACCTGAACAATATGATTTTTACGATGAAAAATCGGGATATTTGTCTTATATCTGCTCAAAATATAGATTGTTGGTGTACGTTATAACCACCTTGTCCCTGTAAACCCAAGTTTTGCTGTATGAAGGTTGGGTTCACAGGTTCGTGATGAGACTGACATAATTATCATGGACTTTCACGAGATATCCCACGGAAGTCTGTTTTGTACAAACTGAAACTTGACTGCTACGGGATAAGAAGATCCACACATAGGTGGATTAGCTCAGATCGTCGGTCAAAATTGAAAAAAAAAATCACGACATCGTAAAAAAAAATCACGACATCGTTTCTGTCATGACTACTACGGGATAAGAGAGGGGTCAGGCTCTCGGGGCGCTCACATCATGTAGTCACATCTCATCTTCCTGGCGAGCACATTACGTTCCATTATTTACCACACCAGCAGACTTTGATGTGCGTTCAATGAATGCCGCCAATATCTCGTTATCCCCACCACGGACGATCTTTATTTGGGTGTCTTTCTTTTTTTTTCTTTTTTTTTTTTTGGGGGGGGGGGGGGTGGGTCAATCTCGCCTTAACCCCAATAGGTACTAGGACTTCAGTACTTCTTGGACATGGTTGGTTTAGTTTTGTACCTGGGCGGACAGAGGAAGATGCTGCTTTAAAAAAAGGGTTCGTCCTCCACTTCAGTTGGTATCACCGATTTTTATATATTTGTTAAAAACTCAGGTTCAGGTTACGAAGGTCTAGAGAACAGCAGCTCGACGGACCTGTCAACGACGGCAAAAAAGTAATGTCGTGAGTCGTGGTAGCTCGGCAAGTGCACTTGCCTCTGGGCCCCGGTTCAATTCCTAGTAGCGGTGGAAATTACATGACGGGTATTGATTGGTACCGGAAAGTACATCCACCGATACCGGATTTTCTGATTAACGCATTATTGTATTCGTGTCGCGAATTAAGAGGAAGTTTGTTTATTTATCAAAATGGCTGAAGTCGATCTGGAAATTTTATAGAAATGTATTTAGTCGGCGTATTATGACTACAGCGAATAAACATTGTACATAAGGTAATAATGTGAAAGAGGACAACATAAGGTTACTGTGTAAGCTACAGACATTTATGAATTTACGAATTAGTATTTGCAGCGTTACCTTGAATGCAGCGCATCGTTTCGTCAATATGGGCAAATCTAACAAAAATAAAAAAGCCCATTTGTCGAAACGACATCGTTTCTTCTATTTTCCAAGTCCTGACTTATATACTACAGTACGTATATGTCCGTTTGATGCTGACTGTGATACAATAGTTGTCACGTTCATTAACTAGATACTCGTACTTGTTTCATACCTGTTTTTCATCCTCTGATCTTTGTCAGTCAAGTCATCGGTGTACAAGCTCTGCTGCAAGTTGATTACGCTCGCAAGCTTCGTAGGTTTAAAAGCATCTCATCTTAGCCTCTGACACCATCCCCAAAAGCACCTATGAGAACGGCAAATAACATCATGCTGATCAATGTTTGAGCTAGTACACAGAATTGCTTAACTCCACATTACCAAAACACGCCTATACAAAAATATTGTAAACATTACCGCCGGAAAAACGAAAGAAAATTTTAAGATGAAAAAATGTTATACTTTTTCTTATTTCTGCCCAAAATATAGATTATGGGCGGTTCTAACGAGTACCCACAATCTTTATTTGAGAACATAAATAAGAAAAAAAAGATTTAGCCCTGAAAACCCCTGTCCTCACCGTTGTTTCATCTCTGTGGTTGTTTGATTTTTTGTGTTCACGGAGATGTTGCACTGATAAGCTAGGAGGCCTTCATGCGAACTGAACAAATTATTTGTCTTTAGAAATCACGACGGAGGTAAGGGCCAGGATTGTGGCCACGTAAAATTGATTTGAGCCCCCCCCCCCCCCCCAATGGAATTCGTTCCCGCTGACCGTTCCAAGGTGGTTCTTCTGTGGCGGTTTATTTTTGTTATTGTTTGTCTTTGGGTGCTTGTGTCGCTTATATTATTTTATTTTGGATAGCCTATTGGCCATTTTTTGGGAAAGTAGCTGTCCTTTTGGCTTTCCGCTGGTTGATGTTTCCATTGGGGTGTGTTGATTCATGTTTGTGTTTCTTTGCCTTTGGTTTCTCTGATGGGAGCTGTGGGTTTATTGTATCGATTCCTGATCATTGCCCCCACTTCTATTTTACTATATAAAAGTGGGGGTCAAGGGGGTCAACATTATATAGGCGTGTTTTCGTGATGATTTGATGCAAGGAATGGAACAGATAACTCGTGATCGTTTTGGACCGCACATGCATCGTGAAACTGCCACGCCATTGCACGGACAGCCAAACTTGTTCATAATTTTCCATCAAAGCCCTAAACGACTGACTGTATCAAGTGCTTTAATAAGGTCGACAAATGTCTTGTGAATGTCCACATTCTGTTCCGTGCTATTCACATTCATTTCTCATGATGCTGCCTTGTTGTGAAGATCATGAAAATTCTTTTTTCTGGTAGGAGGCCTCAATGGTCAAGTTGTTCGTTCAGTCGGTTAAGGGGGACTCTTGCAAAGATCTTCTCAGCAATCGACAAAAAGAGGGCCCCGGTGATTGTCCCATACTCTCCTTTCTTTTAAATAGAAAACTGATGTATCCTTGATTTTTAGGGCGGCTTCTTTCGTACATATAATACGAAACAGCTTGCAAGTTTCTCTGCAACTAAAGGACGTCCTGATTTCTAAATCTTGTCTTATCCATGAGCCTTGCCAGATGACAGGACTTTATTCGTTTTACCGTTTAAGAGACGGTTTGGAACTTAACAAGCAACATATTACATACAAAATGTGTAAGTCTGTTAAATAGATTGTGACCGATTTGGAACACAAAGTGTTCAGACTATCTTCTCAAGAGCTCAAGATACATTTTTTCGATCATAATATAAGAATCTTACATTTGTGTGAGGGGTGGATGGAAAATCCGTCCCCAGTGTCACTGTCCGGCATCACGAGGCTTGCCGAGTGAAGCGGGGCAGTGATCCCGAGGGATGGATTTTTTCTATCCACCCCTCACACCCGTATATGATTCTTTTTCTTGCATACCTTTCCATTTCTTAGTGCAGATTTTTAATGTTGCAATCACTTCGGTTTTCGACATCCGCCATATTGTGATGACACTACAATGATGTTAAGTGACGTCACGCAACGTGCTGTGGCGTCACCTTAACGACGGTGCATATGAGGTCGTATTCAACCACTGCATTTATCAAACGCGCGAGAATATTCGATTTTGGGTAAGAACACCAGTGTTAGAACAGAATTTCTATCCCAAGCTAAAACTATGGATTTCCTTATCTGGAGTGCAAGAAACCTTTTTTCGATCATACGTATAGTAGTTCAATCTGTTCTAAGAAATGGGGTGATTCCTGGGCTGTCTGGACAGTTGACTGTCTTAAATGCATTAAAGAACACTTTCATATCCCTTCTGTCTACCAATGTCTAGATTTCATTAGCCTTGTTGTTCAGCCAGGAGAGATGCATATCTCTTAGCCCACTCTGGAAGGTCTCACATATGTTTTGATGGGCAACCTTGTTACATACTTAGCTGGCATCACTGTACCTCGAGCGTCTGCTGTTTTTCTCCAAGGAGGACTCCTATAAGAATGATAAACACTCTACCTTTCTTTGCTCTGTTACATTTGTTTGAAGGGGCCATTTTGAATATCAACTTGAACGGTCTACTGACAATATCTTTAGAAGAATTTAACATTCAAAACGCATTCTTTATGGTAGGTGGGTGTGAAAAATAATGAATGATTGGTTGAGATCTCTGCAATGAAGTTTATCTAAATATTATGATATGTATAGCCTTGCATGACACTTAAACAAGTTGATAAATTGCCTGAGATTTCCATGTTTCGGTATAAACCCTATCATGTCGAACTTTAACGGACATCCACTGGCAGGTAACTGCCGTCGGTTAAAGTTAATATATAGATTTATATAGGAACTTGATAATTATTTCCCCATTAAATAAAATCTTATAGGAATATGGGTGCAAGCGGCTCATGATTTTACATTCTTTTTTGAAAATTTTATGAACAACTTATTAGTCCCCTTTACATATTTTTGGAAGCACCCTCTAAATGTATAGAATATATAGTACAACTACTGAATACAGCGACAAAATCTGATGTTTTTTTTTTTCAAATGTTATTTCTATTCTGTGCCAGCGAAAGTAAAATTGCAAATTTATTGTGAACACATTCATATAAATTTTGTGAAATAAAAGTGAACATAATTTGTTCCTTTTTGAAAATGAAGTACACTCCCCCCTTTTTCTATTTCCAGTTTACCTTGGCAACCAGCAGTCAGCAGTTGTCACTACGGTAAACAATAACAAAGACTATGTTACGCCTACGATGTACTAATTGATACATTTGACAATTTGTAATTAATAATAATTATTTATGTACGTTATTCTTTATTTAGTCTTTTTTTTTACTCGCACCGCTTTTTCTGGGTAGGCTTAGATCCTCTTAAGCGGTTTACCAGTACTCGTGTGGCGGGTTGGATTCAGCTTTGCGTGAAAGCATCATGTTGCCTATCTATTTTTTCAAGCCCCGATGATCGGGGGCGAAGTTACATTGTAACACTATCTCCACTTTCTTAAATCAGAACAGTGACCTATAAAATACATATAATTAAAAGCGGTCCGCAGACTTCATAGTGATGCCTCAAAATCGTTCCGATGTCACCTACGTAACCACGGTTAGGTAGTTGAGGCCTTGGGGGAGATAACCATTCATTTTCTGTGTCACAGTGTTCGTGTTTATTACCTTGATTATCAGCACAGCTGAGAAAGGTCGTGTCCGTATAAGTCCGGTATGCATAGAGTCTATAAGTGTGTCTGGGTGTCGCCAAGATCACAGAATCACATAATCAAATGTATATCATCATAAAACTTGTTTTAGTCTCATTTTAGGTTGATAATGTTGGGTGCATAGACACTAACATCTGGCGGTCATTTATGGCTTTAGTAGTCCTAAGAACTTGCCGACAAGGTGTGTATTGATAGCGAATCCTACCCCTGCTTGAAAGTCGCTCTTCGTTCGTATGTTCCAGAAGAAAGTATAGCCGCTTCCAACTTCTTTTAAAAGCGCTTCCTCCGCAAGTCTCAATCCGAGCTTCAATCTCGACGTTGTATCTACCAAATTCTTGCACAATTAGTACTGTTCTTCGTTGAAGTCACTGTCCATAAGAGTGCGCAAATTCCATGTGGCGATTCTTAAAGGCAATATACGAGGGCTGATTGATATGGTGTGAGCCTCATATTGAAGGATTTGAATTTTGTCGGAAATAATGCATTATTTGTCAACATAATCCCCTTCAGTATCTATACATGTACACATTCGCCAGCGGTGTTTAAGGGCCTCAATGCCCCTTTTATAGAACTCCTTTTCTTGGCCGTCCAGAAAGTCATCCACTGCATATACGGCTGAAAGCTGGTGCCTGAAATAGCCGTTTTCAGTTTTTGAAATAGATGAAAGTCTGATTGAGTGAGATCAGGTGAATTAGGCGGACGTTCAATCAATTTAAAGCCACAATCGTGGATGGCAGCCATAGCAATGACAGGCTCAACACGCCTTAGTGAGCTTTCCGCGGCGCTTAAGTTTAAAATTTCCCCGTAACTGCGTCAGAAGTGAAGCATAGTACATGTATGTGACATTGATTGTTCGTCCCTTTTGGAGATAAGCTATCAGCATAATACCATCTGCATCCCAGAAAACCGAGGCCAAAATCTTCACAGCTGATGGAACAGTATTTGCCTTCTTTTTCGGGGGTGAGTCAGGGTGCTTCTATTGTTTCGATTGTTGTTTGGCCTCTGGGGTAAAATGGTGGACACCACGAAGGCTTCTGTAAATAATACTGAAAAATACTGAATCATGCACAAATTTCTGCGCAGTAAATTTTATGACGTAAAGTATATCGTCGTATTATGTAAAATATATCGTCCTAGCATATAAACCTATACACATTATTTCTTACGCTTTGTCAAAGACATAGACTGTGTAGGTACTCCTATAAATTAAGAAAAATGTGTCTGGGACATGATACTTCAGTGAGGCAGCACTATAAAAGTGAGCATTGAGCTCCCTGTCGCAACCAGACACCGTCGTGATATGACTGAAAAATTGTTGAAAGCGACGTTAAACCCGAATTCACACACACACACACACACACACATACTTGTAAAGTGAACAGATCGGGGAAGTCTGCCTGTAACCTACCAAACGCGGAGGTAGCTTTGCTTCGGTATTTTTGGTAAAAAATGATATATTAAGCATAAAATAGATTTGTTCAATTAGAATTTGAATTTTTATCATTAAAACTCTCCTATATTAAAAAACTGTTGAAATGTGAATTTTTACTACCAAAGCGGGGAAACACCCATTTTTATACACAATTGTGAAATGTTTACTACAAAACGGGGTACCTACAAACGGGGGATACACAATCCGAACACACAGCAAAACGAGGAGAATTATTAACACAATTTAAATTCAGACAAGATCAAATTATTCCTCCTTCAAAATGCTAGACATGTACGTGGGTATGCAATCCATCTAGTTCTCAGACTAGGGTGGAAGTTCATGTTGTGCCCCAAATTATACATATACATTAATCGCTTTAATTGCTCTCTTCAGATTGCAAATGCGCAGGCTGATCAACGTTTTGCTTGCATGTCACTAATTGGCATTACTGAAAGGCTATACGTACAAGAGAAATATTAAAAAAGAAAGTTTTTATCGAATCGGGGATGCACAATTTGAATCCACACACCGAAACGAGGAGTTATGAAGATACACACCCAAACGAGGAGATCATTAAACACATTTTGATTTGTTTGTTTGATTTGAGGTTTAACGTCCGCGTCAACACTGTAAAGGTCATTTTTGAGACGTTGCTTCCAATTTTGTAGGACTTTTACCCGACATTGAGATGAAATGACATCTCAAGCCCTGTCGCTCAATGAAATCAATAGGGTTTATTAGCACGCACCGCGGTTCCTGGACGGGCTTAGATCCTCTAAGAGGTTAACCAGTACTAGTGTGCGGGCCGGATTCAGCTCTGCGTGGAAGCATCGTGCAGCCCATATATTTCTTCAAGCCCCTATGGGCGGGGCGGAAACACATTTTGAATATGCACAGCCAAATGCCGAGTTAATATTTTTGCATTGGTAACACATATAATTAAAACAAAATTAGCATGATTTCAATTATGTGAGTAAAAATCTTATATACCTACTTAAGGTCAATTAGTGTTCTGATCTCCACTGTGGAATTTTGAAAGTTTTGAGGGTCACTGATGAGGCCTAATAGTCCAAAACTTGCTAGTCCCGCCCAGAAAATTCTTGTCCACTCGACAGTTTTCAGTCCGGTGTTGTCGACCTTTCTTCCAAAGGACTACCTTTCAATCGAGTTTATTTAACTTCGCCACCGATTGTGTTAAGGGATTGTGCGGCGGTCGTAATAAGGCTCCCTGTCCTTTATCATAGTGTGGGTTATATTATCTAGTCCTTTGTTTGTTTGTTTGATCTGGGGTTTAACGTCCCCGTCTACACTGTAACGGTCATTTTGGAGACGTTGCTTCCAATTTTATGGGACTTTTACCCGACATTGAGATGTAATGACATCTCAAGCCCTATCGCCAAATGAAACCAATAGGATTTATAAGCATGGACTCGCACCGCTTTGCCTGGGCAGGCTTAGATCCTCTAAGCGGTTACCAGTATTCTTGTACGGGTCGGTTTCAGCTCTGCGTGGAAGCATCATGCAGCCCATATCTTCAAGCCCCGATGAACGGGGGCCGATATTATCTAGTCGTTTTACCTTTCCACAGAACATATTGTTCTGATTTTCTACAGCTGAGCGTGGTCTTTTATACACTTGGTAAACCAGGCTTGGTGATAGTATGCTAGATTTCTAAGGCTATTTACCTTTTACGGAAATCATTCTTGCCCACGCCCATCGGGGTTTGAAGAAGTAAATGGGCGGCATGATGCTTCCACGCAGACTGCACACGAGTACTGGTGAACCGCTTAGAGGATCTAAGGCTGCCCAGGAAAACTGTGCGAGTCAAATCGTCCATGCTTTTAAACCCTATTGGTTTCATTTGGCTACAGGGCTTGAGATATCATTTAATCTCAATGTCGGGTAAAAGTCCCACAAAATTGAAAGCAACGTCTCCAAAATGACATATACAGTGTTGACTGGGACGTTAAACCTCAAACCAACCAAACACAGAACGGAAATCATTCACTGGGAAAGATATTGTTACCATTACCTTTACGCAACCAGACGTACGTGATTCTAATGAAGCCACAATTAAGAGAGCTGAAATGTTTTGTTTCACTAATTAATGCGCCCATTGGTCTCCTACAACATCGCGTTCATAGTTCCTCATTAGTTAAAGGATAGTAAAAAAAAATCTGTCTAAGAACTTTCACCCCTAATAATATACCTATATATGCAATACTTCGTTTACTCCTTACTTCATTTTCCTAGTAATGTCTTGTTTACCATTGGCCCTACGCTAAACAATACATTAACATGTCTCCGGGTGAATATTACATAATGAATGCTTGAAGCATAACTCGTAAAAATAAAACTAACTTTTTTCTTGAAAATTTGCAACAACGAAGTAATGCATATTATCATATGACGTCGCGTCTGAAAATGTAATAACGTCATGTATTGAATTCGGTTGTTATTCACTAGTGGGTTAAATATGCAAACTACTTAAATCTGTCGTACGACGTCCTTAACAACGTCGCGATTACACGTACTTGTGGTGGAATATTGTTTTTGTTTTTGTGTGTTCCTTAAAAAGTACACACGTAAAAATGCGTTTTAAGTGTCATATGTAACACGAGTCTGGCATTCGTGTTAATGTATTATTAAACCTTTTAAACTCGTTGAGGAGAAGGGATAAAATGCTCGGCACAGCCTCGCATTTAATAACTTTAACAATACACGAACACTCACGTGATTCGCTGTTTGTCTTACAGGTGTGTCTACTTGATGCAGATCATATTACAATGTGCATGTACCCGTTCCATAATGAATAAAAATGTTCAGCAATATATTCACATGTATATGCAATAGTAGTTAAAACCCCGGCTATCACATTGTTTATGTTGTTACACGTTATTTTTGCATGTGCACATATTGTTTTCCCTATTTCTGCTTAAAACATAGATATCAGGTATTATTTAGAGCATTCTTATTTAGAGGCTCTAAATAGCACAAAAATCTGCTTGAAGCATGAAACGCAAAGATATCACTTTTACTCCTGTGCAATGTGTCACATAACACAGACAATGTTAATATGTGCATGAAACCGCACCTAGCATAGGAATAAACATACATTGTACCTAACATTACATTAACATATAAATGTAGTTAAACCCCATTAACCACACTTCATGTGGAAAAGGTGATGTTTGCATGGTGTTTATAATATTGTTCCTAATTCTGTTTAAAACCTAGATATCGAGTACTCATTAGAGTTACTTTTAAATGCACATTCAACATGCACAACTATCCAATCTTTGAAGCATAAATAACATTGTGTTTCGCATAAATGAACATATTTAACATTAACATGACACGGTAGTTAAAACCCCGGTAAATTATACTTCATGTAGTAAAAAGCGATGTTTATAGGGGTATATATAATTGTTCCTATTTCTGCTTAAACATATGTAACTTGCATAAAAATCTCTGCTTGAAGTATAAATCACAAAAAATAACACTTCATTTTTCTGAAACAAAAAACTCTCAGGAGAAAAACCCTCAATATTACAACAGTGAAATGATACGTGCCGCCAAATAAGGAAGACTATGTTTACATGTACATGAGATGCTGCACAGAATCATAAAATGTAACAATACATTTACATGTCGCCGGAGTTTTAACACCGGTAAACCAAACTTCAGGTAGTAACCTCTTTATGTAAAAAAGTATTGATTGCAGGGTAGGAAATATTTTCCTATTTTATCTAAAACACATAGATGAGTTAAAATCATAAATAATCACACTGTCAAAAGTCCAGCAATGAAATAAAACAGCGATAACGCAAAACAATGTTTACATGTACCTGAGAATGTGCAAAGAATTATACATACCTAAAATACATTAACATATTAATGTAGATCTAGTTAAAACTGCAGTAAATCCCATTTTATGCATTAAAAAGTGATATTTGTTCCTATTTCTGCTTAAAACATTGATATCGGGTAGTATAAACTCCTATTCAAGCGGTTATAGCGTGCCAAAAATCTGTGTCTGAAGGATAAACCAGAAAAAAATAACAGTCTTCTTCTTCTTCTTCTTCTTCTTCTTCTTCTTTTTCTTCTTCTTCAACGGTGAAAACCGACAGAATATAATAACTGCAATGCTGAGCAAAAAAAAAGTTTATATCCCATCGGCCTGAAGGTATGCAGAGAATCAGGCTGACATCATTTAATTCAAGTTTGGTGCAAACAATATTTGTTAACTTCCAATGAAGTACAAGAATACAATTACACGTTGTATGAAAAAAGTTTTACAGGATTTGAAAACAAGCATAAATGCTTATACTAATCATCTCCTGTATACAAGTTAAGGTAAGTCTTAGGGCCTCTTAACGCATGAGCCGTTATAGACTCAGAGACCCAACCCGCCGGCTTGCAATTAACAAAAAAAAAGAAGCAAAGTTATCTAAGGGTAGCTGATGAGGCCGTATTGGCCGAAACTAGCTATTCTGGTCAGAAAAACTTGTATATTCCATACTTTTCAGTTCTACAGTTATTTACGAACATGAAATCATTGCAAGCTTATATATTTATGAATTTATATACTCAGACACCATAGAATTCTGGTTCCGACAGGCCTTGTTCCAGAAAAGATTTAAGTCCCACATTGAATTCTGAAACTTAATCGAAATGACGTCTATAAAACTAAGAAAAGAATTGCGAAGTTAATGATATCAATTACCCTGGTTAAGAAGTTAAGCAGTTAAAAATTCTTACGGTTGTTGATGTCAGTCAGTTACAAGACTAGACATTTTGGCAAACCGAATTACAGTGTAATTTCGATTATTAAGCTCCATCTGATGCCACAAGAGCAACATCACCATCCAAGAACGGAACATTTATTTCAAAATACAGTCGACTCTCGTTATCTCAAACTCTAAGGGACTGGAATTGGTTTGCGATAACTATAGTTTGAGATAAAAGGAGTGGAACTCTAAGGGGCATATAGCAAAACTAACATAACAGTGCACAAAATTTAGTTTGACTTAAGCCGCTTTGAGATATCAGAGCTTGAGATAACGAGAGTGTACTGTAATCGTTTATATCGGAAATTTTGCATGAAACGACCCCATCGAAAGTAAAGGAATGTAAATACAAAGACGGGATTTAGGTATCGGAAGAACTAGCTGTCTTCAGCTGAAGTTCAACTGATCAAGCCATCGAAAAAAGCATTTCTTACCTTACATGTAAGATGGAGGGAATCTCATTTCAATTAAATCAGTAAGTTCTTTAAAAAAATATATGAGGTACAGTGTTTTAAAGCGCTGGAAATTCATACTTTGACAGACTACCTGCACGAAAAACGTCCGGATTTTAATTTATTTATAACTCATTAGGAATTTTAACAGACCGAAATAGAGCATCAAGACAAACATTCTGGTACAGTTTCATGAATAGTCATTCAAAACCTGTGGCCTGTAGATTGTGAACAAGGTTTTAAAGCACTCTGATCCAACATGTCTTATATTCAAATTTGACCGAGATATCATCATGACAAGCATTACGATAACGTCTAATAGAGGGTGAACAATGTTTTACAGAAATTTCACCCAGTTTTTAGATATTTAGATGATTTATTAAATATTGATAATACCTATTTTGATGGTTTGATCAGTCAGATTTACCCCCTAGAACTTCAGTTAAATAAAGCAAATTCTTCTGATACTGAGGCCCCGTTTTTGGATTTACATCTATCTATTGTAGATGGATTTGTTTCGTGCAAAATTTATGATAAACGCGATGACTTTGATTTTGAGATTGTAAATTTTCCTTTTTTGGATGGTGATGTTCCTCATGCGCCATCCTATGGCGTTTATATTTCGCAATTAATTCGATTTGCTAGAGTGTGTAGTCATGTAACTGACTTCAACACTCGTAATAAATTATTAACGGCTAAACTCCTTAATCAGGGTTATCGGTACCATAAACTACGCAAAGCCTTTTCAAAATTTTATAGACGCCATTCTGATTTAATTTCAAAATTCAATATTGGACTTAAATCTCTTCTGCAACAAGGTCTATCGGAACCCGAATTTTATGGTGACTTAGTATATAAATTCAGAAAAATATATAACCGCAATGACTTCAGCACCCAATTTCGTAAAATCATTCTTCGATATAAAAAGATTGGGTACAACATGGATATTATACGACAGACTGCATGCATGGTAGTTAACCCAATCACGGTTGGCAACTTTGCTTCCCTCTTTAATTGCACGCCGGTGGGTCAGGCCTCAGATTCTATGACGGCTCCAACGTAAAGGCTTATTGAGAATTAGAGAGATCTAATTCAAGGTAATGTTGGTTGGTGCCTGATGCTCTGTCTCTGGTTGGGCCCATCGGAGTCTAACTGTTGGTTTTCTTTTGCTCCAGCATTTCAGTGGTTTCTTGCTGTCGAGTCCTCACCGTTGTCTCACCTCTGTGGTTCTTTGATTTTTGTGTTCACGGAGATGTTGCACTGATGAGTTAGGAGGCCTTCATGCGGACTGAACAAATTATTTGTCTAAATCGCGACGGAAGTAAGGGCGAGGATTGTGGCCACGTAAAATCGATTTAAGCCCCCCAGTGGAAATCTTCCACTGACCGTTCCAAGGCGGATCTTCTGTGGCGATTTATTTATGTTGTTGTTTGTTACTTAGTGTGTGTATCACTTGTGTCTTCTAATTTTGGATGACCATATGGCCATTTTGTGGGAAAGTAACTGTCCTTATGGCCTTCTTTTGTTTAGGTTTCCATTATGGTCTGGTCGCTTAATGTTTGTATTTCTTTCCCTTTGGTGTCTTTTATGGGTGGAGTAAGTTAATTGTATCAATTCCTGATCTTTGTTTTACTTCTACTTTAACCGGACAAGACCTATCGAACTTGTCCTTATATCATCAGGACAGACATTCTGGCAAAGTTTCGTGGTAACTGTAGTACAGCTGTAGGCTATTTTTGTTTGTTTGAGTTACAGTTTTACGGCCCAGTTAACACTATTAAGGTTATTTTTGAGCCGAGATCAGTTTATCCATTATTTTCCTGGGTAGGCTTATACGTTACCGGTTAACAAGCATTCATTCACCAGAAACTGACCACTACCCTCCTTGAATCAGCGGAAGAAAGTGAATGAACCGTAGAAAAATTTCATGATCAATCTCCACGAAAGAATGTTGCCGACCATGGCAGGTATCGAACCCGCGGGCCCCCTGATCACCAGACAGAGCTACCGAGGCCAACACAACTGTAGGCTGTAGCGGATGAAAAACGTAAAGTTGACGACGGTAGACGCACGACCCCCTTACCACAGGCACAGGGTGATAGCTATAGCTCACTTGTGCACTTCGTGCTCATGTGAGCAAACATATGATATGGCAATAGTAAATATTAATTATTATATAATATCTTATTTCAAAAGAAATATTGATAGATCTAGTAGAGATTCGGATAAAGAACATTACAATAAAGGGAATTTCTCATTAAACAACAACTGCAACACTACTACTACTACAACACCATCTTCTAAATATTAATGTTAAAGAGGCAGAAATAAGAAAACAAAAGCGACCGGTACAGAGGCTTTAAAAGCATTACAATAACATTCCCGTGCGCTAAAATGGCGTTTGCCATGTCTTGAAACCAGCATTTTTCACAGGATGTTTTATTTTCTTTCTTTCTTTCTTTTCACGTCATCGCGAAAACAAGCCTATATAATTTTACCCCCATTAAACCGCTAGTAAAACTAGCGTTTATAGGGGTATACAATATTGTTCGTATCTTTGCCCAAAAACAGATATATAAGCAACCGCATTACCCGATAAAGGCCGTCGAATAACTGCACGCTATAATCGGTAGTGACCTATAATAACATTGTTACTGGCCTATAATACGTCTAGTGACCGTTTATAGACCAGACCTACTTTTAAGGTCCATAATTTGCAAATGTAAACAATAACATGCAACCTTTTATAGACGGGAAAACAACGAAACTGCAAGTTAAAATTCTTTGCAATATCTATTTAAACATATTTCCAGCTAGATTCTTACCTTCTCGAGCTTTCCTGGTTCGCATGGTCTGTTGGAATATAGTAAATACATGGTTAGTGTCTTAAATAATAAAAAAAACACTAATCATGTATTTAGTTTATACCGCAATTCAAAACTATCAACGGTTTTACAATAATTTAGCAAATTTAAGCAAAAAAATACAGCAGACAGTGTTGCATGTTAAACGACATTCAGTGTCATGGCGCGCACACGTAGTATAAAGTGACGTCAAATAGCCCGAAATTTCTGCCGTCACCACGCCACAGGGACGCAGGAAACAACATGGACGCTCGAGTTAAAGTTTCCCAACGCTTTACAGTCTGTATGAAAATCTGCAAATAAATAGTTTATTTGAGTTTTAGAAATTATTTTCGAGGTTGAGACGCAACCACATTACCAGTGCGCAATTATTCCAACGTACCATTCAAACCAGGAAAGCCCAAGAAACTAAGAATTTAGCTGAAATTTCTGAAAAACTGTTTGAATAAATATTGTAAAGATTATAACTTGCAGTTTTGTTGTTTTCTCGTGTATAAAAGTTTGTATGTTATTGTTTACGCTTGCAAATTAGGGACCTGAAAAGTAGGTCCGGTCTATTAACGGTCACTAGGCGTATTATAGATCAGTAGAAGGTATCATAGGTCACTGCCGATTATAGCGAGCAGTTATTCTTGCATAAATATCTATATCTATGGTTGTTTGAATCCATTGTCAAATGGACCGAAATCCGTGCTCAAACAGCAAAACCCATGTTCAAATCATGAAATTCGCGTGTTGTCTGAACATGGATTTTGAGCTTTTGATATCACAAGACGGGCATTGCTTTGTTTACGTTACGGTTTACGTTACGTTGAGCGACGTAACGTTATCGCCCCGAATGTAGCGTTTTAGGGTTCTATGATGACGTCGGATGGTTACTGCGTAACAACGTCATTGTAAACAACATTCTGAACTGTCCGCCATGTTGGTTCGCCGGTCGCATTTGCAGAATTTATATGGAGTTTATATGGAACTTTTGGGCGTTTTCGTCAAAATTTGCTGTCGGAATCGTAAGTTATGCAAGAACAGCGATCAACCATGGTAATTCCATTGCATTAACATTTGCCGGATCCCTCGGAAGATAATTGAACATTCGGCCTGGCGGTCTCATGTTCAAACAGCTTCCTCGGGATCCGGCGAATGTTAATGCATGGAAAATCATGGTTGATCCCTATATTGGACCCCCTTTATTAGGTTACTAGAATGTCTGATTGCGGTATAAAATGGCACACTGCTACTGCGGTTCTGTCTGAACCTCGAAAATAGGTTCTAAAACTAAAATAAACTATTTATTTGCAAATTTATATACAGGTTGTAAAGCTCTGAGAAACTTTCATTCAAGCGTCCATGTTTCTTACGTCTTCGTGGCACGATGACGTCAGAAACTTTGCAATCTCTGACGTCACGGTTTACTACATGTACGTGTGCGCGCCATGGCACCAATGTCCTTTATTATGCCATACTGTCTGCTGTCTTTTTAGGGTAAATTTGCTAAAGTAGTGCAAAGCCCCTTGATTGTTTTGAATTGCGGTATAAACTAAATGCATGATAAGTGTAATAAGATATAATTGGTTCGCCGCAACAATTTTATAGGGGCTCGCTGAAGCTCGCCACTTTTAAATTGTCTAAGGCTCACATATTATATTTATTATTAAAGGCACTAACCATGTATTTAGTATAATCAGGGTGCGGCCCCGCCCATCGGGGCTTGAACAAATAAATGGGCTGCATGATGCTTCCCCGACCGCACACGAGTACTGATTAACCCCTTAGAGGCAAAACGATGCGAGTCGAACCGTCCATGCTTATAAACCCTATTGGTTTCAATGGGCGACAGGGCTTGAGAAGTCATTTCATCTTAATGTCGGGTTCCCGATAGCTCAGTTGATAGAGTGTCCGCTCCGGGGAACGGGAGGTCACGGGTTCGATCCCGGGCCGCGACATACCAAAGTCGTTTAAAATGGTACTAGCTGCTCCTCGCTTGGCACTCAGATTTACTGGGTAGAGCTAGGACTGGTCGACCCAGTGTCAGGATAATGTGACTGGGTGTGGTATCATGTAATGTGTCTGGGACATGATACTTCAGTGAGGCAGCACTATAAAAGTGAGCATTGAGCTCCCTGTCGCAACCAGACACCGTCGTGATATGACTGAAAGATTGTTGAAAGCGACGTTAAACCCGAATTCACACACACACACACACTTAATGGCGGGTCAAAGTCCCACAAAATTGGAAGCAACGTCTCCAAAATGGCATATACAGTGTTGAAGGGGACGTTAAACCTCAATTCAAACAGACAAAACTATATTCAGGGTACTTGTTGGAAACGCCTTAGGCGGTTCTTGAACGTTCTCTTAATTTGTTTGGAGCAAAACCGTTAAAAATAACCGAATTTTCTACCCGAAAATTTTCATTTTTGGGTGATGAAATTTTCTATGTATTTGAATATAGGCGTGTTTTAATAATTATTTTTCTTGGTTCTAGTCAAACATAGATTATCGGTGCTCGTTATATCCGCCTCCTATTTTTATGAGCGGAAATCAGGAATACTTTGTATACCCCTGTAACCCCACTTTTACCTGTATAAATTGGGTGTCTATATTGGTGGTCATTACACGAAGTTGCTAATCTGATGACGTTTAGATATCAATAACGTTAGACGGCGCTTAATTATGAAAGTCGACACCAACAAAAAGAGGCATCAGTTACAAAAGAGTAATCGAAATTGCTTTGATTCTTGTATTGCAAACATACGATAAAACTTTACAGTCTGCCATGGCATTAATTGTTTGTTTGTTGAATTTGGGTTTTATGTCTCCGTCAACACTAGTTATGTCATTTTGGCAACGTTGATTGCAATTTTGAAGGAATTTACTCGGCATTGAGATGAAATGACATCTCAAACCCTATCGCTCAATGAAACCAATAGGTTTATGTGCATGGGTGGTGCATGGGAAGGCTTCGACCTTCCAAACAGTTACCAGTACTCATGCGCGGTCGGTTTCAGCTCTGTGCAGCGCAATCTATTTCTCAAAGCCTCGATGTGGAGTTTGGGAGGGGGCAATAGGGCGCACCATGAAATAATTTAATGAATAAAGTAATGGGATTTTAAATGATTAAATAATAATAATGAAACGGTTAAAAGCCCCTGTCCATCGGGGCTTGAAGAAATAGATGGGCTGCATGATGCTTCCACACAGAGTTGAAACTAACTGCACACAAGTACTGGTAAACCGCTAAGAGGATCAATCCTGCCCAGGCAAGGTGATGCGAGTCGAACCGTCCTACTTATGACTCCGTTTTGGTTTCATTGGGCTACAGGGCTTGAGGTGTCATTTCATTTCAATGTCGGGTAAAAGTCCCGAGAAATTGGAAGCAACGTCTCCAAAATGACCCATACAGTGTTGACGGGGACGTTAAACCGCAAAATCAATAAACACACAAAGGCAGTGGTATCCAATGTATTCTGTTTGTTTTGTTTGATTTGAGGTTTAACGTCCCCTTCAACACTGTAAAGGTCATTTTGGAGACGTTGCTTCCAATTTTGTGGGACGTTTACCCGACATTGAGATGAAATGACATCTCAAACCCTGTCGCCCAATGAAACCAATAGGGTTTATAAGCATGGACGGTCCGCCTGGCACCGCGGTTCCTGGACATGCTTAGATCCTCTAAGCGGTTTACCATAACTAGTGTTTGGGCCGGATTCAGCTCTGCGTGGAAGCATCATGCAGCCCATATATTTCTTCAAGCCCCTATGAGCGGGGCTTTCCAATGTATTCTGATGTACTCAGTTTCAAGCCGCTGAAAAAAGTCGCTTCATTCCTAATAAGAGTCTTTGATTTAAAGTTGTTTAAAGAAAAATCATGGCCCCCGCCCATAGGGGCTTGAAGAAATATATGGGCTGCATTGTGCTTACACGCAGAGCTGAATCCGGCCCAAACACTAGTACTGGTAAACCGCTTAGAGGATCTAAGCCTGCCCAGAAAACCGCGGTGCGAGGCAGACCGTCCATGCTAATAAACTCTATTGGTTTCATTGGGCGACAGGGCTTGAGATGTCATTTCATCTCGATGTCGGGTAAAAGTCCCACAAAACTGGAAGCAACGTCTCCAAAATGACCTTTACAGTGTTGACGGGGACGTTAAACCTCAAATCAAACAAAACAAAGAAAAATCACCTCTGTAGATCTTAACACTTTCCCGTTCTGTGGAATAAGAATTTTTCCGCACAAACGGGGAGGTTCGATATCGGCGTTACACACTTGAAACTTTTAATCGATCAGCAGTTATACACTTTTGTGTAGGCGATATACGTCCTGAACCTACAAAACGGGGAAGGTGTTAGATTACCATGGGAAACTATTTTTAAGGTTCATCTAGTACTGAATTTTCAATATTCCTTGCATTTTCAAAACGGGGAGCTCCGCGTTTGGAGGTGTCTCCCCGATTCGAAGGTGTGTATTCTTATGTACTTCCCCGATTGGTAGCAAGTACAAACACACACACACACACACACACACACACACACACACACACACATGTCCCAGTAATGATTTCATCATGTCATACGCAAGTTTCTACGCGAGAAATGGATTTAGTTGTAATGATCCTTAGTACAGGGACACATACACCTAAGCAAACAGTGCATATTCAGATCCGTCTGATTAGGGTCTACACTGTTTGCTTTACCGTCTGCACATTTTGGACTCTTTGCTGGATCGTGAAACAAAGTTGTTAAAATTTGAGCCAGCGCATGACAAAACCTACAATAAGACGTGCGCCCAACGAAGACTCAGGTCAGTCCGCGCATCCGCGCAGTCTGATCTGAGTCTTCTCTGTGCTCTCTAAGGAAAGCTAAGGGCCCAATGCTCCTCCATGCAGCAAGAGAAATATGTGGTTAGACTATATGGTTGCGCAGGCTGATCTGAGTCTTCTTTGTGCTCCCTAAGGAAAGCTAAGGGCCCAATGCTCCTCCATGCAGCAAGAGAAATATGTGGTTAGACTATATGGTTGCGCAGGCTGATCTGAGTCTTCTTTGTGCTCTCTAAGGAAAGCTAAGGGCCCAATGCTCCTCCATGCAGCAAGAGAAATATGTGGTTAGACTATATGGTTGCGCAGGCTGATCAGAGTCTTCTTTGTGCTCTCTAAGGAAAGCTAAGGGCCCAATGCTCCTCCATGCAGAATGAGAAGTCTCTGGTTAGAGTATATGGTTGCGCAGGCTGATCAGAGTCTTCTTTATGCTCTCTAAGGAAAGCTAAGGGCCCAATGCTCCTCCATGCAGCAAGAGAAATATGTGGTTAGACTATATGGTTGCGCAGGCTGATCAGAATCTTGTTTGTGCTCTCTAAGGAAAGCTAAGGGCCCAATGCTCCTCCATGCAGCATGAAAAGTCTCTGGTTAGAGTATATTGTTGCGCAGGCTGATCAGAGTCTTCTTTGTGCTCTCTAAGGAAAGCTAAGGGCCCAATGCTCCTCCATGCAGCATGAGAAGTCTCTGGTTAGAGTATATGGTTGCGCAGGCTGATATGAGTCTTCTTTGTGCTCTCTAAGGAAAGTTAAGGGCCCAATGCTCCTCCATGTAGCATGAGAAGTCTCTGGTTAGAGTATATGGTTGCGCAGGCTGATCAGAGTCTTCTTTGTGCTCTCTAAGGAAAGCTAAGGGCCCAATGCTCCTCCATGCAGCAAGAGAAATATGTGGTTAGACTATATGGTTGCGTAGGCTGATCGAAGGGTTCTTTGTGCTCTCTAAGGAAAGCTAAGGGCCCAATGCTCCTCCATGCAGCAAGAGAAATATGTGGTTAGACTATATGGTTGCGCAGGCTGATCTGAGTCTTCTTTGTGCTCTCTAAGGAAAGCTAAGGGCCCAATGCTCCTCCATGCAGCATGAGAAGTCTCTGGTTAGAGTATATGGTTGCGCAGGCTGATCTGAGTCTTCTTTGTGCTCTCTAAGGAAAGCTAAGGGCCCAATGCTCCTCCATACAGCAAGAGAAATGTGGTCAGACTATATGGTTGCGCAGGCTGATCTGAGTCTTCGTTGTGCACTCTTAGGAAAGCTAAGGGCCCAATGCACCTCCATGCAGCAAGAGAAATATGTGGTTAGAGTATATGGTTGCGCAGGCTGATCTGAGTCTTCTTTGTGCTCTCTAAGGAAAGCTAAGGGCCCAATGCTCCTCCATGCAGCAAGAGAAATATGTGGTTAGACTATATGGTTGCGCAGGCTGATCAGAGTCTTCTTTGTGCTCTCTAAGGAAAGCTAAGGGCCCAATGCTCCTCCATGCAGCATGAGAAGTCTCTGGTTAGAGTATATGGTTGCGCAGGCTGATCTGAGTCTTCTTTTTGCTCTCTAAGGAAAGCTAAGGGCCCAATGCTCCTCCATACAGCAAGCGAAATGTGGTTAGACTCTATGGTTGCGCAGGCTGATCTGAGTCGTCTTTGTGCTCTCTAAGGAAAGCTAAGGGCCCAATGCTCCTCCATGCAACAAGAGAAATATGTGGTTAGAGTATATGGTTGCGCAGGCTGATCAGAGTCTTCTTTGTGCTCTCTAAGGAAAGCTAAGGGCCCAATGCTCCTCCATGCAGCAAGAGAAGTCTCTCGTTGGAGTATATTGTTGCGCAGGCTGATCAGAGTCTTCTTTGTGCTCTCTAAGGAAAGCTAAGGGCCCAATGCTCCTCCATTCAGCATGAGAAGTCTCTGGTTAGAGTATATGGTTGCGCAGGCTGATCTGAGTCTTCTTTGTGCTCCCTAAGGAAAGCTAAGGGCCCAATGCTCCTCCATGCAGCAAGAGAAATATGTGGTTAGACTATATGGTTGCGCAGGCTGATCTGAGTCTTCTTGTGCTCTCTAAGGAAAGCTAAGGGCCCAATGCTCCTCCATGCAGCAAGAGAAATATGTGGTTAGACTATATGGTTGCGCAGGCTGATCAGAGTCTTCTTTGTGCTCTCTAAGGAAAGCTAAGGGCCCAATGCTCCTCCATGCAGCATGAGAAGTCTCTGGTTAGAGTATATGGTTGCGCAGGCTGATCTGAGTCTTCTTTGTGCTCTCTAAGGAAAGCTAAGGGCCCAATGCTCCTCCATGCAGCAAGAGAAATATGTTGTTAGACTATATGGTTGCGCAGGCTGATCGAAGTCTTCTTTGTGCTCTCTAAGGAAAGCTAAGGGCCCAATGCTCCTCCATGCAGCAAGAGAAATATGTGGTTAGACTATATGGTTGCGCAGGCTGATCTGAGTCTTCTTTGTGCTCTCTAAGGAAAGCTAAGGGCCCAATGCTCCTCCATGCAGCATGAGAAGTCTCTGGTTAGAGTATATGGTTGCGCAGTCTGATCAGAGTCTTCGTGATGCACTCTTAGGAAAGCTAAGGGCCCAATGCACCTCCATGCAGCATGAGAAATATGTGGTTAGACTATATGGTTGCGCAGGCTGATCTGAGTCTTCTTTGTGCTCTCTAAGGAAAGCTAATCGCCCAATGCTCCTCCATGCAGCAAGAGAAATATGTGGTTAGAGTATATGGTTTCGCAGTCTGATCTGAGTCTTCTTTGTGCTCTCTTAGGAAAGCTAAGGGTCCAATGCTACTCCATGCAGCAAGAGAAATATGTGGTTAGAGTATATGGTTGCGCAGGCTGATCTGAGTCTTCTTTGTGCTCTCTAAGGATAGCTAAGGGCCCAATGCTCCTCCATGCAGCAAGAGAAATATGTGGTTAGCCTATATGGTTGCGCAGGCTGATCAGAGTCTTCTTTGTGCTCTCTAAGGAAAGCTAAGGGCCCAATGCTCCTCCATGCAGCATGAGAAGTCTCTGGTTAGAGTATATGGTTGCGCAGGCTGATCTGAGTCTTCTTTTTGCTCTCTAAGGAAAGCTAAGGGCCCAATGCTCCTGCATACAGCAAGAGAAATGTGGTTAGACTATATGGTTGCGCAGGCTGATCTGAGTCGTCTTTGTGCTCTCTAAGGAAAGCTAAGGGCCCAATGCTCCTCCATGCAACAAGAGAAATATGTGGTTAGAGTATATGGTTGCGCAGGCTGATCAGAGTCTTCTTTGTGCTCTCTAAGGAAAGCTAAGGGCCCAATGCTCCTCCATGCAGCAAGAGAAGTCTCTGGTTAGAGTATATGGTTGCGCAGGCTGATCAGAGTCTTCTTTGTGCTCTCTAAGGAAAGCTAAGGGCCCAATGCTCCTCCATGCAGCATGAGAAGTCTCTGGTTAGAGTATATGGTTGCGCAGGCTGATCTGAGTCTTCTTTGTGCTCCCTAAGGAAAGCTAAGGACCCATTGCTCCTCCATGCAGCAAGAGAAATATGTGGTTAGACTGTATGGTTGCGCAGGCTGATCTGAGTCTTCTTTGTGCTCTCTAAGGAAAGTTAAGGGCCCAATGCTCCTCCATGCAGCAAGAGAAATATGTGGTTAGACTATATGGTTGCGCAGGCTGATCAGAGTCTTCTTTGTGCTCTCTAAGGAAAGCTAAGGGCCCAATGCTCCTCCATGCAGCATGAAAAGTCTCTGGTTAGAGTATATGGTTGCGCAGGCTGATCTGAGTCTTCTTTTTGCTCTCTAAGGAAAGCTAAGGGCCCAATGCTCCTCCATACAGCAAGCGAAATGTGGTTAGACTATATGGTTGCGCAGGCTGATCTGAGTCGTCTTTGTGCTCTCTAAGGAAAGCTAAGGGCCCAATGCTCCTCCATGCAACAAGAGAAATATGTGGTTAGAGTATATGGTTGCGCAGGCTGATCAGAGTCTTCTTTGTGCTCTCTAAGGAAAGCTAAGGGCCCAATGCTCCTCCATGCAGCAAGAGAAGTCTCTGGTTAGAGTATATGGTTGCGCAGGCTGATCAGAGTCTTCTTTGTGCTCTCTAAGGAAAGCTAAGGGCCCAATGCTCCTCCATGCAGCATGAGAAGTCTCTGGTTAGAGTATATGGTTGCGCAGGCTGATCTGAGTCTTCTTTGTGCTCCCTAAGGAAAGCTAAGGGCCCAATGCTCCTCCATGCAGCAAGAGAAATATGTGGTTAGACTATATGGTTGCGCAGGCTGATCAGAGTCTTCTTTGTGCTCTCTAAGGAAAGCTAAGGGCCCAATGCTCCTCCATGCAGCATGAGAAGTCTCTGGTTAGAGTATATGGTTGCGCAGGCTGATCAGAGTCTTCTCTGTGCTCCCTAAGGAAAGCTAAGGGCCCAATGCTCCTCCATGCAGCAAGAGAAATATGTGGTTAGACTATATGGTTGCGCAGGCTGATCAGAGTCTTCTTTGTGCTCTCTAAGGAAAGCTAAGGGCCCAATGCTCCTCCATGCAGCATGAGAAGTCTCTGGTTAGAGTATATGGTTGCGCAGGCTGATCAGAGTCTTCTCTGTGCTCCCTAAGGAAAGCGAAGGACCCAATGCTCCTCCATGCAGCAAGAGAAATATGTGGTTAGACTATATGGTTGCGCAGGCTGATCAGAGTCTTCTTTGTGCTCTCTAAGGAAAGCTAAGGGCCCAATGCTCCTCCATGCAGCATGAGAAGTCTCTGGTTAGAGTATATGGTTGCGCAGGCTGATCTGAGTCTTCTTTGTGCTCTCTAAGGAAAGCTAAGGGCCCAATGCTCCTCCATGCAGCAAGAGAAATATGTGGTTAGACTATATGGTTGCGCAGGCTGATCTGAGTCTTCTTTGTGCTCTCTAAGGAAAGCTAAGGGCCCAATGCTCCTCCATGCAGCAAGAGAAATATGTGGTTAGACTATATGGTTGCGCAGGCTGATCAGAGTCTTCTTTGTGCTCTCTAAGGAAAGCTAAGGGCCCAATGCTCCTCCATGCAGCAAGAGAAATATGTGGTTAGAGTATATGGTTGCGCAGGCTGATCAGAGTCTTCTTTGTGCTCTCTAAGGAAAGCTAAGGGCCCAATGCTCCTCCATGCAGCATGAGAAATATGTGGTTAGACTATATGGTTGCGCAGGCTGATCAGAGTCTTCTTTGTGCTCTCTAAGGAAAGCTAAGGGCCCAATGCTCCTCCATGCAGCAAGAGAAATATGTGGTTAGACTATATGGTTGCGCAGGCTGATCAGAGTCTTCTTTGTGCTCTCTAAGGAAAGCTAAGGGCCCAATGCTCCTCCATGCAGCATGAGAAGTCTCTGGTTAGAGTATATGGTTGCGCAGGCTGATCTGAGTCTTCTTTGTGCTCTCTAAGGAAAGCTAGGGGCCCAATGCTCCTCCATGCAGCAAGAGAAATATGTTGTTAGACTATATGGTTGCGCAGGCTGATCGAAGTCTTCTTTGTGCTCTCTAAGGAAAGCTAAGGGCCCAATGCTCCTCCATGCAGCAAGAGAAATTTGTGGTTAGACTATATGGTTGCGCAGGCTGATCTGAGTCTTCTTTGTGCTCTCTAAGGAAAGCTAAGGGCCCAATGCTCCTCCATGCAGCATGAGATGTCTCTGGTTAGAGTATATGGTTGCGCAGTCTGATCAGAGTCTTCGTTGTGCACTCTTAGGAAAGCTAAGGGCCCAATGCACCTCCATGCAGCATGAGAAATATGTGGTTAGACTATATGGTTGCGCAGGCTGATCTGAGACTTCTTTGTGCTCTCTAAGGAAAGTTAAGGGCCCAATGCTCCTCCATGCAGCAAGAGAAATGTGGTTAGACTATATGGTTGCGCAGGCTGATCTGAGTCTTCTTTGTGCTCTCTAAGGAAAGCTAAGGGCCCAATGCTCCTCCATGCAGCATGAGAAGTCTCTGGTTAGAGTATATGGTTGCGCAGTCTGATCTGAGTCTTCTTTGTGCCCTCTAAGGAAAGCTAAGGGTCCAATGCTCCTCCATGCAGCAAGAGAAATATGTGGTTAGAGTATATGGTTGCGCATGCTGATCTGAGTCTTCTTTGTGCTCTCTAAGGATAGCTAAGGGCCCAATGCTCCTCCATGCAGCAAGAGAAATATGTGGTTAGACTATATGGTTGCGCAGGCTGATCAGAGTCTTCTTTGTGCTCTCTAAGGAAAGCTAAGGGCCCAATGCTCCTCCATGCAGCATGAGAAGTCTCTGGTTAGAGTATATGGTTCCGCAGGCTGATCTGAGTCTTCTTTTTGCTCTCTAAGGAAAGCTAAGGGCCCAATGCTCCTCCATACAGCAAGAGAAATGTGGTTAGACTATATGGTTGCGCAGGCTGATCTGAGTCGTCTTTGTGCTCTCTAAGGAAAGCTAAGGGCCCAATGCTCCTCCATGCAACAAGAGAAATATGTGGTTAGAGTATATGGTTGCGCAGGCTGATCAGAGTCTTCTTTGTGCTCTCTAAGGAAAGCTAAGGGCCCAATGCTCCTCCATGCAGCAAGAGAAGTCTCTGGTTAGAGTATATGGTTGCGCAGGCTGATCAGAGTCTTCTTTGTGCTCTCTAAGGAAAGCTAAGGGCCCAATGCTCCTCCATGCAGCATGAGAAGTCTCTGGTTAGAGTATATGGTTGCGCAGGCTGATCTGAGTCTTCTTTGTGCTCCCTAAGGAAAGATTAAGGGCCCAATGCTCCTCCATGCAGCAAGAGAAATATGTGGTTAGACTATATGGTTGCGCAGGCTGATCTGAGTCTTCTTTGTGCTCTCTAAGGAAAGCTAAGGGCCCAATGCTCCTCCATGCAGCAAGAGAAATATGTGGTTAGACTATATGGTTGCGCAGGCTGATCAGAGTCTTCTTTGTGCTCTCTAAGGAAAGCTAAGGGCCCAATGCTCCTCCATGCAGCATGGGAAGTCTCTGGTTAGAGTATATGGTTGCGCAGGCTGATCTGAGTCTTCTTTGTGCTCTCTAAGGAAAGCTAAGGGCCCAATGCTCCTCCATGCAGCAAGAGAAATATGTGGTTAGACTATATGGTTGCGCAGGCTGATCAGAGTCTTCTTTGTGCTCTCTAAGGAAAGCTAAGGGCCCAATGCTCCTCCATGCAGCAAGAGAAGTCTCTGGTTAGAGTATGTGGTTGCGCAGGCTGATCAGAGTCTTCTTTGTGCTCTCTAAGGAAAGCTAAGGGCCCAATGCTCCTCCATGCAGCATGAGAAGTCTCTGGTTAGAGTATATGGCTGCGCAGGCTGATCTGAGTCTTCTTTGTGCTCCCTAAGGAAAGCTAAGGGCCCAATGCTCCTCCATGCAGCAAGAGAAATATGTGGTTAGACTATATGGTTGCGCAGGCTGATCTGAGTCTTCTTTGTGATCTCTAAGGAAAGCTAAGGGCCCAATGCTCCTCCATGCAGCAAGAGAAATATGTGGTTAGACTATATGGTTGCGCAGGCTGATCAGAGTCTTCTTTGTGCTCTCTAAGGAAAGCTAAGGGCCCAATGCTCCTCTATGCAGCATGAGAAGTCTCTGGTTAGAGTATATGGTTGCGCAGGCTGATCTGAGTCTTCTTTGTGCTCTCTAAGGAAAGCTAAGGGCCCAATGCTCCTCCATGCAGCAAGAGAAATATGTGGTTAGACTATATGGTTGCGCAGGCTGATCGAAGTCTTCTTTGTGCTCTCTAAGGAAAGCTAAGGGCCCAATGCTCCTCCATGCAGCAAGAGAAATATGTGGTTAGACTATATGGTTGCGCAGGCTGATCTGCGTCTTCTTTGTGCTCTCTAAGGAAAGCTAAGGGCCCAATGCTCCTCCATGCAGCATGAGAAGTCTCTGGTTAGAGTATATGGTTGCGCAGTCTGATCAGATTCTTCGTTGTGCACTCTTAGGAAAGCTAAGGGCCCAATGCACCTCCATGCAGCATGAGAAATATGTGGTTAGACTATATGGTTGCGCAGGCTGATCTGAGTCTTCTTTGTGCTCTCTAAGGAAAGCTAATCGCCCAATGCTCCTCCATGCAGCAAGAGAAATATGTGGTTAGAGTATATGGTTGCGCAGTCTGATCTGAGTCTTCTTTGTGCCCTCTAAGGAAAGCTAAGGGTCCAATGCTCCTCCATGCAGCAAGAGAAATATGTGGTTAGAGTATATGGTTGCGCAGGCTGATCTGAGTCTTCTTTGTGCTCTCTAAGGATAGCTAAGGGCCCAATGCTCCTCCATGCAGCAAGAGAAATATGTGGTTAGACTATATGGTTGCGCAGGCTGATCAGAGTCTTCTTTGTGCTCTCTAAGGAAAGCTAAGGGCCCAATGCTCCTCCATGCAGCATGAGAAGTCTCTGGTTAGAGTATATGGTTGCGCAGGCTGATCTGAGTCTTCTTTTTGCTCTCTAAGGAAAGCTAAGGGCCCAATGCTTCTCCATACAGCAAGAGAAATGTGGTTAGACTATATGGTTGCGCAGGCTGATCTGAGTCGTCTTTGTGCTCTCTAAGGAAAGCTAAGGGCCCAATGCTCCTCCATGCAACAAGGGAAATATGTGGTTAGAGTATATGGTTGCGCAGGCTGATCAGAGTCTTCTTTGTGCTCTCTAAGGAAAGCTAAGGGCCCAATGCTCCTCCATGCAGCAAGAGAAGTCTCTGGTTAGAGTATATGGTTGCGCAGGCTGATCAGAGTCTTCTTTGTGCTCTCTAAGGAAAGCTAAGGGCCCAATGCTCCTCCATGCAGCATGAGAAGTCTCTGGTTAGAGTATACGGTTGCGCAGGCTGATCTGAGTCTTCTTTGTGCTCCCTTAGGAAAGCTAAGGGCCCAATGCTCCTCCATGCAGCACGAGAAATATGTGGTTAGACTATATGGTTGCGCAGGCTGATCTGAGTCTTCTTTGTGCTCTCTAAGGAAAGCTAAGGGCCCAATGCTCCTCCATGCAGCAAGAGAAATATGTGGTTAGACTATATGGTTGCGCAGGCTGATCAGAGTCTTCTTTGTGCTCTCTAAGGAAAGCTAAGGGCCCAATGCTCCTCCATGCAGCATGGGAAGTCTCTGGTTAGAGTATATGTTTGCGCAGGCTGATCTGAGTCTTCTTTGTGCTCTCTAAGGAAAGCTAAGGGCCCAATGCTCCTCCATGCAGCAAGAGAAATATGTGGTTAGACTATATGGTTGCGCAGGCTGATCAGAGTCTTCTTTGTGCTCTCTAAGGAAAGCTAAGGGCCCAATGCTCCTCCATGCAGCATGAGAAGTCTCTGGTTAGAGTATATGGTTGCGCAGGCTGATCTGAGTCTTCTCTGTGCTCTCTAAGGAAAGCTAAGGGCCCAATGCTCCTCCATGCAGCAAGAGAAATATGTGGTTAGAGTATATAGTTGCGCAGGCTGATCAGAGTCTTCTTTGTGCTCTCTAAGGAAAGCTAAGGGCCCAATGCTCCTCCATGCAGCAAGAGAAATATGTGGTTAGACTATATGGTTGCGCAGGCTGATCAGAGTCTTCTTTGTGCTCTCTAAGGAAAGCCAAGGGCCCAATGCTCCTCCATGCAGCAAGAGAATTATGTGGTTAGACTATATGGTTGCGCAGGCTGATCTGAGTCTTCTTTGTGCTCTCTAAGGAAAGCTAAGGGCCCAATGCTCCTCCATGCAGCATGAGAAGTCTCTGGTTAGAGTATATGGTTGCGCAGTCTGATCAGAGTCTTCGTTGTGCGCTCTAAGGAAAGCTAAGGGCCCAATGCACCTCCATGCAGCATGAGAAATATGTGGTTAGACTATATGGTTGCGCAGGCTGATCTGAGTCTTCTTTGTGCTCTCTAAGGAAAGCTAAGGGCCCAATGCTCCTCCATGCAGCAAGAGAAATATGTGGTTAGAGTATATGGTTGCGCAGGCTGATCTGAGTCTTCTTTGTGCTCTCTAAGGAAAGCTAAGGGCCCAATGCTCCTCCATGCAGCAAGAGAAATATGTGGTTAGAGTATATGGTTGCGCAGGCTGATCTGAGTCTTCTGTGAGCTCTCTAAGGATAGCTAAGGGCCCAATGCTCCTCCATGCAGCAAGAGAAATATGTGGTTAGAGTATATGGTTGCGCAGGCTGATCAGAGTCTTCTTTGTGCTCTCTAAGGAAAGCTAAGGGCCCAATGCTCCTCCATGCAGCAAGAGAAATCTGTGGTTAGAGTATATGGTTGCGCAGGCTGATCTGAGTCTTCTGTGTGCTCTCTAAGGATAGCTAAGGGCCCAATGCTCCTCCATGCAGCAAGAGAAATATGTGGTTAGAGTATATGGTTGCGCAGGCTGATCAGAGTCTTCTTTGTGCTCTCTAAGGAAAGCTAAGGGCCCAATGCTCCTCCATGCGGCATGAGAAGTCTCTGGTTAGATTATATGGTTGCGCAGGCTGATCTGAGTCTTCTCTGTGCTCTCTAAGGAAAGCGAAGGACCCAATGCTCCTCCATGCAGCAAGAGAAATGTGGTTAGACTATATGGTTGCGCAGGCTGATCTGAGTCGTCTTTGTGCTCTCTAAGGAAAGCTAAGGGCCCAATGCTCCTCCATGCAACAAGAGAAATATGTGGTTAGAGTATATGGTTGCGCAGGCTGATCAGAGTCTTCTTTGTGCTCTCTAAGGAAAGCTAAGGGCCCAATGCTCCTCCATGCAGCATGAGAAGTCTCTGGTTAGACTATATGGTTGCGCAGGCTGATCTGAGTCTTCTTTGTGCTCTCTAAGGAAAGCTAAGGGCCCAATGCTCCTCCATGCAGCAAGAGAAATATGTGGTTAGACTATATGGTTGCGCAGGCTGATCTGAGTCTTCTTTGTGCTCTCTAAGGAAAGCTAAGGGCCCAATGCTCCTCCATGCAGCAAGAGAAATATGTGGTTAGACTATATGGTTGCGCAGGCTGATCGAAGTCTTCTTTGTGCTCTCTAAGGAAAGCTAAGGGCCCAATGCTCCTCCATGCAGCAAGAGAAATATGTGGTTAGACTATATGGTTGCGCAGGCTGATCTGAGTCTTCTTTGTGCTCTCTAAGGAAAGCTAAGGGCCCAATGCTCCTCCATGCAGCAAGAGAAGTCTCTGGTTAGACTATATGGTTGCGCAGGCTGATCTGAGTCTTCTTTGTGCTCTCTAAGGAAAGCTAAGGGCCCAATGCTCCTCCATGCAGCATGAGAAGTCTCTGGTTAGAGTATATGGTTGCGCAGGCTGATCTGAGTCTTCTTTGTGCTCTCTAAGGAAAGCTAAGAGCTCAATGCTCCTCCATGCATCATGAGAAGTCTCTGGTTAGAGTATATGGTGGCGCAGTCTGATCAGAGTCTTCGTTGTGCGCTCTTAGGATAGTTAAGGGCCCAATGCTACTCCATGCAGCAAGAGAAGTCTCTGGTTAGACTATTACGGATGCGCCGGCTGATCTGAGTCTTCGATGGGTGCACATGTCTTACTGTAGGTTTTGTCGTGCGCTGGCTCATTTCAGAAGAATTACAGCAAGTACTAAAGGCTTCCGAATTTTTATTGCTTGTACCTACTCCAGCTCATCACGATAACAAGTCCGTGAAAGGAAGATCCCTCTAAACCCCACTTTTTACAGAGAAAGGTGTTTGTGTCGCTTTTATTATTTTATTTTGGATAGCCTTTTGGCCATTTTGTGGGAAAGTAACTGTCCTTTTGGCTTTCCGCTGTTGGTATTTCCGTTGGGTTATGTTGCTTCATGTTTGTGTTTCTTTCCCTTTGGTGCCTCCTGATCATTGCCTCTACTACTGTACCGTTTCACGGGGGTATACAATGCACATTATTTGTATTATCTTTGCTCAAAACATAGATTGTGGGTATTCGTTAGTCCGCCTCAGTGAGGCGATTCTAACGAGTACCCAAAACCTATATTTGATAAATAAACAAGTATAATATGACATATTTCATGAGAATAAAAACGTTTTCGGGATATGAAAGAATGCACTCGAATGTGTTATCGAAATGGTTACGATTTACCCCCAATGACTCGAACTATCCCTGTCTCAAAGGTGTTTGAGTGATTGAAGATCGACTATATACACTTTATGGGTCCACAGGTACTTGTAAAAGAGGAAGGATTTATGCGCAAACGGTTCTGTCATCCCTTTGGGACCACGAAAATTTGTTCGAGGCATAATGAAGATAATTGTGGAATATCTTTTCGGTGTTCTATATTGCACGACCCGCAGAAAGCGACCGACTAAAGTCGGTTGATTTTCTAAGAGTGCCCTAAAATCACCGTGTCATTCTGTCATTCGGTCATTCGGACATTCTGTCAGTCTGTCAGTCTGTCTGTCCGTCCGTAACCCGTTTGTGAAAGTTGGTGATATTGACTTAACCGCTTGGAATATTTAAAAAATTTTGGCATACTGATAGATATCAATGAGATCTAACCAATGAACTTGCGAAATATTACATTCCATTTAGTATAGCCTCGCCGAGGCGAAAAATGTGAATTTTTTTTAGAACTGCTTCTCCTCGGAAACCGTTGGGCCGATTGAAGTCAAATTTCATATGGAGCCTCTGTGCGATGGGGGAAACCAAAATTTGCTCATGGGGTTCAGGTCACATGACCAAAATGGCCGCCAAGCCATATATGGTCTGTCTGTCCGTCCGTCCGTAACCCGTTTGTGAAAATTGGTGATAGTGACTTAACCGCTTGGAATATTTAAACAATATTTTGGCATACTGATAGATATCAATAAGATCTAACCAATGAACTTGCGAGATATTACATTCCATTTAGTATAGCCTCGCCGAGGCGAACAATCCGTAACCCGTTTGTGAAAATTGGTGATAGTGACTTAACCGCTTGGAATATTTAAACAATATTTTGGCATACTGATAGATATCAATAAGATCTAACCAATGAACTTGCGAAATATTACATTCCATTTAGTATAGCCTCGCCGAGGCGAAAAATGTAAAAAATTTCGAACTGCTTCTCCTCGGAAACCGTTGGGCCGATTAAAGTCAAATTTCATATGGAGCCTCTATGGGATTGGGGAAACCAAACTTTGCTCATGGGGTTCAGGTCACATGACCAAAATGGCCTCCAAGCCATATATGGTTTGTCTGTCTGTCCGTCCGTGCCCCGTTTGTGAAAATTGGTGATAGTGACTTAACCGCTTGGAATATTTAAACAATATTTTGGCATACTGATAGATATCAATAAGATCTAACCAATGAACTTGCGAGATATAACATTCCATTTAGTATAGCCTCGCCGAGGCGAACAATCCGTAACCCGTTTGTGAAAATTGGTGATAGTGACTTAACCGCTTGGAATATTTAAACAATTTTTGGCATACTGATAGATATCAATGATATCTAACCAATGAACTTGCGAAATATTACATTCCATTTAGTATAGCCTCGCCGAGGCGAAAAATGTAAAAAAAATTCAAACTGCTTCTCCTCGGAAACCGTTGGGCCGATTGAAGTCAAATTTCATATGGAGCCTCTATGGGATTGGGGAAACCAAACTTTGCTCATGGGGTTCAGGTCACATGACCAAAATGGCCTACAAGCCATATATGGTCTGTCTATCTGTCCGTCCGTGCCCCGTTTGTGAAAATTGGTGATGGTGACTCAACCGCTTGGAATATTTTAACAATTTTTGGCATACTGATAGATATCAATGAGATCAAACCAATGAACTTGAGAAATATTACATTCCATTTTGTATAGCCTCGCCGAGGCGAAAAATATGAAATTTTTCGAACTGCTTCTCCTCGGAAATTGTTGGGCCGATTGACGTCAAATTTCATATGGAGCCTCTATGGGATGGGGGGGAAACCAAAATTTGCTGAATGGGTCTAGGTCACATGACCAAAATGGCCGCCAAGCCATATATGGTCTGTCTAACTGTCCGTCCGTAACCCGTTCGGAAATTTAGTGATAGTGACTTTACCGCTTGGAATATTTTAACAATTTTTGACAAACTGATAGATATTAATGAGATCTAACCAATGAACTTGGAAATATAACATTCCATTTAGTATAGCCTCGCCGAGGCGAAAAATCCGTAACCTATTTGTGAAAATTGGTGATAGTGACTTAACCGCTTGGAATATTTAAAAAAATTTTGGCATACTGATAGATATCAATGAGATCTAACCAATGAACTTGCGAAATATTACATTCCATTTAGAATAGCTGCGCCGAGGCGAAAAATGTGAAAATTTTCGAACTGCTTCTCCTCGGAAACCGTTGGGCCGATTGAAGTCAAATTTCATATGGAGCCTCTATGGGATGGGGGGAAACTACACTTTGCTCATGGGGTCCAGGTCACATGACCAAAATGGCCGCCAAGCCATATATGGTCTGTCTGTCTGTCCGTCCGTAACCCGTTTGTGAAAATTGGTTATAGAGACTTAACCGCTTGGAATAGTTAAACAATTTTTGGCATACTGATAGATATCAATGAGAACTAACCAATAAACTTGCGAAATATTACATTCCATTTAGTATAGCCTCGCCGAGGCGAAAAATGTGAAAATTTTCGAACTGCTTTTCCTCGGAAACCGTTGGGCCGATTGAAGTCAAATTTCATGTGGAGCCTCTATGGGATGGGGGAAACCAAAATTTGCTCATGGGGTCCAGGTCACATGACCAAAATGGCCGCCAAGCCATATATGGTAAAAACCCTTCAAAAATAGTCTTCTCCAGAACCACTGGGCAGATTTCCACGAAACTTGATAAATAGCATCTGGGACGAAGGCCCATCGTAAATTGCTAAAATGGTGACCCTGGGTTGACCTTGACCTTCTTTGTGCCTAGGTCAAACTTTGACACATATGTTTTTGTATATGGAAAAGTGAGAATGCATTTTATCCTGCAAACGATTCAGAATACAGTACTAAAGTATAAGATATAATTTTGCTCCTTACGATAAGGTGCATTTATAGGGGGAACCGTTTTAGGTCCAGGTCACATGACCAAAATGGCCGCCATACACATACATGGTAACACTCATAAAGCTAAAAGCATCCGGCGGGTCGTGCACTTCAGCTGAAGCACTGGTTATAAATGTATGTTGTGTGTATTCATTAGAATCGCCTCGATGCGCTCATCGAGACGATTTTAATGAGTGCACACAGCATACATTCGCGCGATGAAAGAAAGAACAGCTGCCTAAATTATCCCTTTTTCGTATTTAGAGGAATTCCCTCGGGCTCAAGGATGGGTTCGACTCATCCATGGTAAACGAGCCAACGGGACTCGAGCCATTGAATTTCTACTGTAGTTAACTTCTAAATTTCGAAGTAAACTAGTCCGAGCGTATGGGCCTCCGCGGCCTAGTGGGTAAAAGCGCTGACTCTTAATCATTAGGTCTCTCACCGCTATGGGTTCGAGCCTCGCACGGGGTTCACGGTGAGACGCCGTTATGCAACGGAAAGTCATGTGTTTTTTCTCCAGGTACTCCGGTTTTCGGCCACCTTTGATAAACGATCGGCTCAAAAATTCGTATATGTGAAATAATCTTGAAAGAGCCGTAATAGCAAAAATTAGAAAAAAAAGTAAATAAATAAATAGCCCGAGCATATGGAATTACATTAAATGGAAGAAATGTCGTTTGTTTGTTTGTTTCATCTAATGTTTAACGTCCCCGTCAACACAGTTTTGATCATTTTGGAGACGTTGCTTCCAATTTCGTGGGACTTTTACCCGACATTGAGATGCAATGGCGTCTCAACCCCTGCCGCCAAATGAAACCAATAGGGTTTATATGCATGGACGGTCACACTCGCACCACTTTGCTTTGGCAGGCTTAGACCTTAGCGGTTTACCAGTACTCTTGTGCGGTCGGTTTCAGCTCTGCGTGGAAGCATCATGAAGCCCAATCTGTTTCGCCAAGCCCCGATGGGCGGGGGCGATGGAGAAATGTTGTCATTACGACAATACATCCGTGTGTCATAGTGTATTTTTTTCATATCTCCAAAAGTGTATTTGTGTATGATGAAAATTTGCTATATTTCTCTTATTAATATACCCGAAACATAGGTTGAAGGTGCGCATTAGAACCGCCTCTTTGAGGCGGTTCTAACGAGCACCGACAACCTATGTATGAGGCGGCTCTAACGAGCACCTACAACCTATGTCGTGGAGCAAAAATAATAAAAAAATAATGTATACCTCCACCGCAAATCCCATTTTTCTCTATAGAAAAGGGGATTTCGGGGGTGTTAATTATATCGACTTGTTAACATGATGGCATTTGAACAGTCTACACAGAGGTTTCATTGTGCTCTCGGCCCCCGCCCATCGCGGCTTGAAGAAATAGATGGGCTGCATGATGCTTCCACGCAGAGCTGAAAGCGCCCCGCACACGAATACTGGTAAACCGCTTAGAGGATCTAGGCCTTCCCTGGCAAAGCGGTGCGAGTGTCGAACCGTCCATGCTTATAAACCCTATTGGTTTCATTGGGCGACAGGGCTTGAGATATCATTTCATCTCAATGTCGGGTAAAAGTCCCACAAAATTGGAAGCAACGTCTCCAAAATGACCTTTTACAGTGTTGACGGGGACCTCAAATCAAACAAACAAATCATGTTGCTTTATGTGGATGCACGGGCCAAGAAGGTTACAATCTCACTGAGTGGATAGCTGGCTACTTTTGACGCCGCATAGTTGAGCGCACGTGGTTTAAAACACATTTTTCTTGTCGCGCATCACTACATTTGTACGATAACATTGGCGCCTTTCACACCTACTTAAGGGATTGTTGTTTTATTTATCTTATTTCGAGTCCAAACATAGATTGTCGGTACTCGTTAGAACCGCCTCAGTGAGGCGGTTCTAACGAGAACACACAATCTATGGATTTGAACAAAATAAGGAAACTAACGCATACTCATATGAAATAGCCATAAAAACAGTATAGTTGAGAGAATTTTACAAGCGGTCAAACATGTAACTACATTGTATATTAGTAGTGTAAATTTATTATATTGTCAAAATTTGAAACTTGTGCTATTAAACAGCAATTGTAATGAAATTTTAATAGCCTCCGCCCATCGTGGCTTGTAGAAATAGATTGGGCTGCATGTCATTTCGTCTCAGTCCCACAGAATTGGAAGCAACGTCTACAAAATGACCTAAAAGTGTTGCCAGGAACGTTAAACATCAAATCAAACAAAAAATAAAGAAATTTTAAATATTCTATTATTAAGCAGGATAAACACAAAGAGGGTAATTTTACTGAAAATCCTATTTGTTCCAAAGTCATGCTTATTTCCGCTGCATAAGAAACTCAAGTTATTGCCTCTGTTTACAGTAGAACTTCAATGGCTTGAACAACGATGTCTCATTTACCATGACCGAGTCGAAGCCATTATTGAGTCCATAGGAATTCCTCTCCATAAGAAATAGAGCGGGATAGTTACATGTACATGTAAGGAGATTTTCGACTTTTCTATTGCCAATATATGCTGTGTGTGCTCATAAGAATCACCTCGATAATGCGATTCTACTGAGTACACACGGCATACAATTTTATAGAACACCAAAAAGATGTCCCGAAATTAACCCTGTTATGCCTCTTGACAGTAACCCTCAGTGGCTCGAACTACCCCTGTCTCGAACAGATTTCGTGGTCCCAAAAGTGTCCGTTCGACCGTAGCTTGTAAGGGGGGGCTCTAAAACCATGCCGGTAATCATTCTAGGAGCTGGCGACTCCAAACAATACTGCATATTCAGGCCCAGAGGTTACAAAACATTTTTCATGCTCAACACAGCTGAGCATGAAATTTGTAATGCTCATAACTGTTCAAATACAATCAAATCAGGCAATTTTCCTGCTCAGACATCACGAAAACACGCCTATATAGTTTTGACCCCTTTGAACCCCAATTCTGTATAGTAAAACGGGGGTTTACAGGGGCAACCCTTATTTTTCTTATTTCTGGTCTAAAATATAGATTGTGGAACGTGATGCGGTTTTACCGAGTACCTACAATCTATATTTTGAGCAGAAATAAGAAAAATATATCATTTTTTCATCTTAAAATTTTCATTTTTTCGGCGATAAAATTTACAATGTATTTGTATAGGCATGTTTTCGTAATGTAAGCACAGAATGTCATTTATCCTGCCCATTAATTTTAAAAATGCCAATATTTGTTGGCATTTTAAAATTTATGACCAAGACAAATTTCATGCTCAAGTGAGTTGAGCATGAAAAACATTGCATAACCTCGGGACCAGATTCGCCTGTTTCAGAAAAAAATATGTAAATAAGTTCTAAATGGTTAGTTCCTTCAGAAGCAAAGCATACACCAAATAAACGAAAATAGCAGACTCGGTTTTATTGAGTCTGTTCATGACCAGCACTGAAATGTGCAACAGCGGCCACTGAAAGCCCGCTTCGGCTTTTGGGCGGAAGACATCATGTCTTTTGATTCTACTATTTAGGTCATTTTGGAGAAGTTGCTTCCAACTTTGTTGGACTTTTACACGACATTTAGATAAAATGACATACCACCCAAACAAACCGATAAGGTTTATATTCAGGAAAAGTCCGAGTCGCATCACTTTGCCTGGGCAGTCTTAGACCTTGTAAGCGGTTTTCCAGTACTCATGTGCGACTGGTTTACTAACGGCATCGGGGGCCCCCGCCCATCGGGGCTTGGAGAAATTCATTAACACACCCGTACCACATAGTGCCTTTTTCGCATCTCCAAAAATGGCTTCTTTTCTGATACTGCAAACATAGGTTGTGGGCATTCCTTAGAACCGCCTCATTGAGGCGGCTCTAACGAGTACCCACAACCTATGTTTTGGAGAAGAAATAAGACAAATACTATATAACCCCGTAACCCCAAGTTTTCCCTTTATAAAGTGGGGTTTAGGGGGTGTTAATTTCACGGACTTGTTCACGTGATGGATTTGGGTTGCATGATGCGTCCACGAGAGCTGAAACTGACCGCACACGAGTACTGGTAAACCGCTAAGAGGATCTAAGCCTGTCCAGGCAAAGTGGTGCGAGCCGGAATGTCCATGCATATAAATCATGTTGGTGTCTATGGACAGCAGGGTTTGAGAAGTCCTTTCATCTCAGTGCCGGGTAAAAGTCCCATAAAACTGAAAACAGCGTCTCCAAAATGAGCTGTATAGTGTTGACGGGGACGTTAAACCTCAAATTAAACGACATCGTTAGTTTTCAACAACTGACCCCTGATTGACGTATCTGTTAAAAGTAATTAGAAACATAGATCATTTCGCGTGTATAGTGCAAGAAGGTTGCCTATTTGTATCATGCTTTGTTTTTTTTTTTTTTTTTTTTTTTTTGTTGTTGTTGTTTTATTGTTGTTTTATCGATGTTAGAGTCTGCCTATCTTGCGACTGGTCAGAAATTCGAATATCCATCGTGTTAATAAGTCCCTGAAATGAAGATCCCCCTATACCCCAGTTTATATACAAACAACTTGGGTTTACGGGGGTATACATTATTTTCCTTATTTCTGCTCCTAGACGTAGATTTTTTATTATTATTATTATTATTATTGTTGTTGTTTTATCGATGTTAGAGTCTGCCTATCTTGCGACTGGTCAGAAATTCGAATATCCATCATGTTAAAAAGTCCGTGAAATGAAGATCCCCCTCTACCCCAGTTTATATACAAACATTATTTTCCTTATTTCTGCTCATAGACATAGATTGTGGGTACTCGTTAGAACCGCCTCAATGTAGCGGTTCTAACGAACACCCACAACCTATGTTTGCAATAAAAATAAGAAAGAATGTCACGGATTTTTATCAGAAAAGTAGCCATTTTGTAGATGTGAAACAAATGCACTGAGTCGCACGGGTGTGTTATCGTAATGTAGAGTCTGCCTATCTTGCGACTGGTTAAAAATTCGAATGTCCGTAGCTTTAAGGCTTCTGTTCCGTTTGCAAATATAGTCAGTTCGGCTATAGTAACACCAGAGCCGTGACGTCTTGTTCATGTTGTCGTCAATAGTTTTTGGAAGTTCCCGCTCCGGGCTTTTTATTGTAATTATTTCTGTGCGTAATAACCGAATGAATCAAATTCATTATCAGATGGTCAGATTTCAACACTGTCCAATGCTTCAGGCACAGGCTAACTTTTATAAAATCGTCTTCTGAAATGATCATGTCCACAGACAAGCTGAACAGCGCAGTTTGCATGCTTTGAATTCGACGTGCAAGACAGCAAGACATAAAAAGATGTTTCTCAGGTAAGTAATTACTGTTTGTTTGTTTGATTTGAGGTTAAACGTCCCCGTCAACACTGTAAAGGTCATTTTGGAGATGTTGCTTCCAATTTTGTGGGACTTTTACCCGACCTTGAGATGAAATGACATCTCAAGCCCTGTCGTCCAATGAAACCAATAGGGTTTTTTGGCATGGACGGGCCGACTCGCACTGCTTTGCCTGGGCAGGCTTTTCTCGAAGTGGTTTACCAGTACTCGTGTGCGGGCCGGTTTCAGCTCTGCGTGAAACTTGCGGCATCATGCAGCCCATCTATTTCTTTAAACGCCCCGATGGGCGGGGGTCGAAGTAATTACTGTACACTATAAATAATGTTTTAACCCTAATCCTGCTGAACATTAGAACTCAGTATAGGCACAGATATACACTGTTTGTAATTCTGATTTTGAATTGGTCGATTATACAGTAAAATTCCGCTATTAAGACCACCTGAAATTAAGACTCTGCTTTAAAATGAGCCCCGCCAAGCGAATTTGTGTCTTCGAGCATTCCGTCATGACAAATTTTAACTGCGCATGCCAAGCCATTCAGAGGGACCAGGGATATGGCTTTCTGTCTGAAGGTTCCTCTTGATTCACTGCTCGCATAGGCGATAAGTACAAAAATCGCTTGACGGGGCCCAAATGCTTATATAGAAGGGTGCACTTATTCTTTCTTCGAATTTCCTGCACACCATGTCATCTGGTGAGGGACCACCTTTGGGACTGTTCAAAAGTGGTCTTAAAGACCACTTTTGAACAGTCCCAAAAGTGGTCTTAATATAGGAATTTTAGTGTATTATACATTACGAAAACACGCCTATACAAAAACATTGTAAACTTTACCGCCGAAAAAAACGAAAATTTTCAGATGAAAAATTGTAATATTTTTCTTATTTCTGCCCAAAATATAGATTGTGGGTACTCGTTATATCCACCTCATCGAGACGGTTCTAACGAGTACCAACAATCTATATTTTAGAGCAGAAATAAGAAAAATAATTTTCATTTTTTCGGCGATAAAGGTGGCAATGTATTTGTATAGGCGTGTTTGCGGAATGGATTGAAAGCTCTTATGCTTGTGCTCATATAGTATGAAATGTATGAAACTAGCCTATGGCGAGTTTTTCATAAAGGACAAGTCTCCATAAGGGGGTTTTCCTGGTACCTGAATTTTTCAATAATATTTTGGGAAAATATAGCCACACAGAGGGGACATTCATCCCAGGTAAGTTTGAATCAAACAGAACTCTAGTTTTGTAGTAAGGGTTTATCAAAAGTGGGTGGGGTAATTCCATATCAGTTCTACCAAGGACAATTAATCAGCAATTGACTATATTAAAATAGCACACTGACAAAACTTTTTGCCATGCAATGCATAGACTGTGGGTACATATTAATGTGAAATAGGGTGATTGTATCTTTTATTGAACTTTGCTAAAATATAACTAGAGCCAGTGTTTATGAAACACAATGCCCCCAACTGCTTGACCCTAACACTGCTTGACCCTAACACTGCTTGTCCCTAACAGTAATTGAGATATCTTTTTTTTATTTGGCTGCAATGCTGAAATTTTAGAAGAACCAGAAAGAAACACAATTGAGAGGCAAAAAATTATAAAGGGCCATAACTTTAACAAAATTTTATAGAATTGGTTGAAACTTTAATCAGGTAGTCTCCTCCTTAGTCCCAATCACTATACCATGTATCAGGGCTGTAGCTTAAATACTTTTTGAGATATCTTGCTAACGAGAATTCTATGTTTTTTAATTAAAGGGGAAATAATTCAAGAAGGGGAGATAATTTGGACAAGAAAAAAAATACGGGTCAACTATTTTTTCATGAGGAACTCATATATGAAATTTCAAAACACTAGCATACACGGTTCTGAAGATATGCTATGCACCAGAAAGCAACACAATTGAGTAGCAAAAAATTACAAAGGGCCATAACTCTAACAAAATTTTATCGAATTGGTTGAAAATTTAATCAGGTAGTCTCCTCCTTAGTCCCAATCACTATACCAAATATCAAGGCTGTAGCTCAAATACTTTTTGAGATATCTTGCTAACGAGAATTCTATGTTATTTAATTAAAGGGGAAATAATTCAAGAAGGGGAGATAATTTGGACAAGAAAAAAAATACGGGTCAACTATTTTTTCATGAGGAACCCATATATGAAATTTCAAAACACTAGCATACACGGTTCTAAAGATATGCTATGCACCAGAAAGCAACACAATTGAGTGGCAAAAAATTACAAAGGGCCATAACTCTAACAAAATTTTATAGAATTGGTTGAAAATTTAATCAGGTAATCTCCTCCTTAGTCCCAATCACTATACCAAATATCAAGGCTGTAGCTCAAATACATTTTGAGATATCTTGCTAACGAGAATTCTATGTTATTTAATTAAAGGGGAAATAATTCAAGAAGGGGAGATAATTTGGACAAGAAAAAAAATACGGGTCAACTATTTTTTCATGAGGAACCCATATATGAAATTTCAAAACACTAGCATACACGGTTCTAAAGATATGCTATGCACAAGAAAGCGTGACGTACGAACGGACGAACGGACGGACAAGCCAGAAGCAATATGCCCCCCAACTTTTTTAAAGTTGGGGGCATAATAATTTATTTGCACTTTGCGGATTTTCATTAATTTTTCATCTACCAACTTTGCCAAAAAGTTGAACATTTCTCTATTAAGCAACACATTCTTACCTCTTTTCTAGAAAATACTTATCAATGCTTGGCCATTGCAGAATTGTAAGGATTTTTTTATAAATGGTCTGTCACATGAGTTATGTGCCCTTGAAAAGAGAAAATTGCAGTAAAATGCGATGAAATTTTCAAAACTTTGTTTTGCCTTTTTGCTATTAGTTTACTGGCGAGATATGCTTACAGGAGTTAAATTCTAATGTATTTATCGTGTAAAAGTGTTTAACTATTGTAGCAGAGACTAAATTGGTATCAGTTAGGGTCAAAATTACTTTTAGGGCTTTTAAGAACTGGATATAATTGACACACATTTGCTCATCTCATTCCGTATCACTTTCTTCTGAGGAGTCGCTGTTGGTATTCATAACTTCAGCTGCAGTATCTGTAAGAAAATCCATGTATTTATTATGTATCTCAGGCCCTTTTGTTGCTGGCTGGTGTCGCTCAAACTCCAAATACCATAAGACTGATGCAATATGGGCACAGCAGCCCACTACTCTAGCCCCTGATTTGCATGTGCAAAACCAACCGACGATAGGTGATAAGCCTGTGCTGTATTCAATCCATAAATTATAGGTCTTACTACTGGTATGCCTTGAACGTAATAGGGACTTGATGACACCTTCTTGCTCTTTGTTTATAAGGATTTCATATTTGGCGTCATCTGTTTGGTGTTCTTTCGTGTAGGATTTGGCCTGGCGAATCTGATAACCTCCCATTGTCATTGTCAGGTCTCTTAATTCTGCTTCGTTCAGTTCGGAGAAATCTGGCATTTCAGATGCACCCATGCTTATCCAAAAAGTGCGCCGTTTGTCCCACTAATTGTCAGTCACATTTTGTTGAAGTTTATTGGGTGACTTTGCTAAGGCCATCATTCGTTTGGCCATGACACCATCTGATTCCAAACTAGTCACCAAGGGTGCCCTGAAAGCGTTGCAAAGGGAGCAAACAATTCGCACATAATCGCCAGCAAACGGGATTTGAGAGTTGGGAAGCATATTACTTAAAGCTTTCCATTGCTTTATACGCCCATATGCTGACTCAACAACCCATCTCACTTTGGTAACAAGCTTCCTCAGTGCTATGCTGTTTCTCTTTTTTCTTCAAGAAATGAGGCATTTCAGTATTGATCCTACAAACATTAATTCCGCCCCCGCCCAGAGGGGCTTGAAGAAATATATGGGCTGCACGATACTTCCATGCAGAGCTGAATCCGGCCCGCACACTAGTACTGGTAAACCGCTTAGAGAATCTACGCCTGTCCTGGAACCGCGGTGCGAGGCGGACCGTCCATGCTAATAAACCCTATTGGTTTCATTGGGCGACAGGGCTTGAGATGTCATTTCATCTCAATGTCGGGTGAAAGTCCCACAAAATTGGAAGCAACGTCCTTAAAATGACCTTTACAGTGTTGACGGGGACGTTGAACCTCAAATCAAACAAACAAACAAAAACAATCATTAAGTCTGTTACATCCCTAAACCCCCTATCAACAATGAAAACAACCCCTTCATTGAACCAATTTCTATTATCCTCACTGTTGCTCTTCAGCATATGCTCTGTTATCTTGGCATCTGAGTTTTTACCATCAGCCAGGTAAGGTCCAAGCACTGTAAGTATGTAGCCGCCATTTGCTACAAGCATCATCGGTTTAAGCAATGGGCGACCTTTATGGACAGAATAAGAACGCCCTTGGAATGAAAAGTCACCGCTTCACCATCAGCAACAGCAATAGCAACATCTTTCTGTGAATTAGCAAACAGCACCCTTGCAAATTCTGTAGTGTGATCTTCAATTATGTTATTTCGAAAAGGCAAACAGGAAATCTAATGCACTGAATTTTGACAACGCTGATGAAATGAAAGGTGAAGACTATGTCAGACTGAAAGGCATCACAAAGGATCAGTTCAATGATGTACATGAATCGCTCTCCTCGTTGCGTTCTACATCAACAAGGAGCACACGTACAGCCCTTGCCATGTTGCTTGTAAAACTTAGGACTGACAGGCATAACAAAGGATCAGTTCAATGATGTACATGAATCGCTCTCCTCGTTGCGTTCTACGTCAACAAGGAGCACTCGTACAGCCCTTGCCATGTTGCTTGTAAAACTGACAGACTGGTCTGTCCTTGGCTGTTCTTTCAACATTGTTTGGGGTGAAGAAAACTACTTGCAGTAAGGCAATCCATTGAGCCAGAGCAAGTCTAATGTCCAATTTCGTTCCAAAATATCTTGGCCTGCCACATATAGAACGAAATAAAGTAATTGAAAATCACACTACAGAATTTGCAAGGGTGCTGTTTGCTTATTCACAGAAATATGTTGCTATTGCTGTTGCTGATGGTACCTATGTGTACATAGAGAAAAGCGGTGACTTTTCATTCCAAAGGCGTTCTTATTCTGTCCATAAAGGTCGCCCATTGCTTAAACCGATGATGCTTGTAGCAACTGACGGCTACATACTTACAGTGCTTGGACCTTACCTGGCTGATGATAAAAACTCAAATGCCAAAATAACAGAGCATATGCTGAAGAGCAACAGTGAAATATAAGAAATCGGTTCAATGAAGGGGTTGTTCTCATTGTTGATAGGGGGTTTAGGGATGTAACAGACTTAATTAATGATTGTGGGATCAATACTGAAATGCCTCATTTCTTGAAGAAAAAAGAGAAACAGCATAGCACTGAGGAAGCAAATGAATCCAGACTTCGCAAAATTGCAGTATGTTTCCTCTGGCTTTCTTTGCCGGACCATTACAGGGTCACTGATGAGGCTTTATTAGCCGAAACTACGTAGTATGACCCATCTTCTTTCTTATGAATGTTTTCATTGCTCTTAAAGGAACTCATTTTTGATTTTTAATTGCCTTCACTGCAGCTGGTGTTGTGCCGTGTGGCGGCCGTAAAACGTCTCCCCGTACATCAACCATAGTGCAGTTTATATTTTACTTTTGGTCCTTTGAGATCAGCGTGAATATTCTGAAAAATCGGAAATAAATTATTGGTTTAGACTCATATTCTAGACAGGTTTTAATTATTTGGACCCCATTTTGATTTATATCAGTCTTTGACTCGACTGCCTATTCGAAATTCGCAAAATTGCAGTATGTTTCCTCTGGCTTTCTTTGCCGGACCATTACAGGGTCACTGATGAGGCTTTATTAGCCGAAACTACGTAGTATGACCCATCTTCTTTCTTATGAATGTTTTCATTGCTCTTAAAGGAACTCATTTTTGATTTGAGATGGGTTGTTGAGTCAGCATATGGGCGTATAAAGCAATGGAAAGCTTTAAGTAATGTGCTTCCCAACTCTCAAATCCCGTTCGCTGGCAATTATGTGCGAATTGTGTGCTCCATTTGCAACGCTTTCAGGCCACCCTTGGTGACTAGTTTGGAATCAGATGTTGTTATGGCCAAACGAATGATGGCCTTAGCAAAGTCACCGAATAAACTTCAACAAAAGGTGACTGACAATAAGTGGGACAAACGGTGCACAATTTGGAAAAGTATGGATGCTTCTGAAATGCCAGATTTCCCCGAACTGAACGAAGCAGAATTAAGAGACCTGACAATGGGAGGGTATCAGATTCGCCAGGCCAAATCCTACAAGAAAGAACACCAAACAGATGACGCCAAATATGAAATCCTTATAAACAAATAGCAAGAAGGTGTCCTCAAGTCCCTAATACGTTCAAGGCATACCAGTAGCAAGACCTATAATTTATGGATTGAATACAGCACATGCTTATAACCTATCGTCGGTTAGTTTTGCACATGCAAATCAGGGGCTAGAGTAGTGGGCTGCTGTGCCCATATTGCATCAGTCTTATGGTATTTGGATTTGAGCGACACCAGCCAGAAACAAAAGGGCCTAAGATACATAATAAATACATGGAATTTCTAACAGATGCTGCAGCTGAAGTTTGGGATACCAACAGCGACTCCTCACAAGAAAGTGATACTAAATGAGATGAGCAAATGTGTGTCAATTATATCCAACTCTTAAAACCTCTAAAAGTAATTTTGACCCTTACTGATACCAATTCAGTCTCTGCTACAATAGTTAAACCCTTTTACACGATAAATACATTAGACTTTAACTCCTCTAAGCATTTCTCGCCAGTAAACTTATAGCAAAAAGGCAAAACAAAGTTTTGATAATTTCATCGCATTTTACTGCAATTTTCTCTTTTCAAGGGCACATAACTCATGTCAAAGACTATTTATAAAAAAATCCTTACAATTCTGCAATGGCCAAGCATTGATAAGTATGTTCTAGAAAAGAGGTAAGAATGTGTTGCTTAATAGAGAAATGTTCAACTTTTTGGCAAAGTTGGTAGATGAAAAATTAATGAAAATCCGCAAAGTGCAAATAAATTATTATATTTTAGCAAAGTTCAATAAAATATACAATCACCCTATTTCACATTAATATGTACCCACAGTCTATGCATGACATGGCAAAAAGTTTTGTCAGTGCGCTATTTTAATATAGTCAATTGCTGATTAATTGTCCTTGGTAGAACTGATATGGAATTACCCCACCCACTTTTGATAAACCCTTATCACAAAACTAGTGTTCTGTTTGATTCAAACTTACCAGGGATGAATGTCCCCTCTGTATGGCTATATTTTCCCAAAATATTATTGAGAAATTTAGGTACCAGGAAAACCCCCTTATGGAGACTAGTCCTTTCGTAATTTTAAAATATCCCTAACTATCCATCACTATTTATAGGCCCAGTTATTCAAAGAATCTTAGCTTAACGAGCCCGTTAGTGATCAAATTGTTAACTGTTCGAGTAAGTACAATATCTGATGCAGTATTTTTGCTGAAAAAATGTGAGCAGACGCTGCTCACATGTTTTCAGCAAATAAAGTAGCATGTTTGCCTTAGTAAATGATTACAATTTAACGATATGTTAACTAACGACGTCGTTAGTTTTGAACAACTGGCCCCTGATCTTAAGGGGAATGGGAACACCTTAGGGGGAGGCAACACCTGCAAAATTATTTTGTCTCCCATGTCAATAGGGGTTTTAAGTCCCTGTCAAAAATATATAGGTCATTTCGGAGACGTTACTTCCGTTTTTGGGGTTTATTTCTCACTTTTACCCGACACTGAGATGACATAAGTTCTCAAGCCCTACCGCCCATAGATACCGCGTGGGTTTAAGACGCGTTCAGACTCGGAACACGTCTTAAACCCTAGCGGTTGTCTGAGCAGGCTTAGACCTAAGCGGTAAATTCGGTCGGTTACAGCTCTGCGTGGAAGCACCTTGCAACCAGATTTTTTTTCCAAGCCCCAATGGACGGGGTCGCTTAATACTGTCGTAGTTTTGTTGAAAAAAGTGAGATAGCAAGTCACTTTTTTATCGTCATCAACGGTTGAGTAATTGCTTTGCATCACGAAAGCATATACATATAATTTTCACCCCTTTTAACCCCAATCAAAGTTTTATAAAGTTCTTTCCCTTTGGTGTCACTGCTGGGTGTTGTGGGGTTACAAATGTAATTGTATCGGTTCCTGATCATAACCTTCACTTCTATTTTACAGGAGTATATATTACTGTTTTCTTATTTCTACCCAAAAACTTCGATTGTTCTCAAAACATCGATTGTGGGTACTCGTTAGAACCGCCTTGGTGAGGCGGTTCTAACGAGTACCCACAATCTATGATTTGAAAAAAAAAAATAGAAAAATATCAGAATGTTTAATCTGAAAATGTTCAATTTTTGGTAGTAAAATTGTCAATACAGTAGAATTCCTACATGTTTATTAAGACCACCTTAGGGACTGTTCAAAAGTGGTCTTTAAGAACACTTTTGAACAGTCCAAAAGATGGTCTCTGGCCAGAGGGCCACTGTACGCAGAAAACACACAGAAAAAATAACTTCCTAGTCTTTCACTGTATATTTGAATAGGCGTGTTTTGGTAATGGTTCAGGTATTTTTCAGAGCTTGTGTCATTCTTTCTGTGCTGCTGCCCTTTGTGCTTTGTGAGACCGTTACTATCAAGACGCTAAGTACAAAGTTGAAAGGTAAAACAGGCACGGAATACAGATTCAGTGGAATGTGCCTTTACGAGGAAACCACAGCTGTTGACCCTGAGTGAAAGTAACATTTTCAATCCAGCTTGACATACCAACCACCGGATTCAAGGTAAGAAACATTAGTTTTGTCCTCATGCAAGATTTTAGAAGCCTCCGTAGTGTAGTGGTTACGCTACTCGCCTTGTAAACCAGGGGTCGCAGGATTGATCCCGGGCTTCTCCAGACTTTCGGATGAGTCTTTAAACCGAGGTCCCGTCTCCGTATGACCTTAACTGTTGGTGGGACGTAAATCTCAAACACTCAGTCACTCATGCAAGATTTGTTTTCTTGAGCAACCACTGAAACAGACTCGAGCTTTACATTACGAAAACACGCCTATACAAATATATTGTGAAATTTATCGCCGAAAAAAAAGAAAACTTTAAGATAAAAAATATGATATTTTGTCTTATTTCTGCTTAAAATATAGATTGTGTGTACTCGTTAGAACCGCCTCAATCTATATTTTTAGAAAGAAATAAGATAAATAAGGTTTACCCCAGTAAGCCCCATTTTTACTATATAAAAGTGGGGTTCGAGGGGGTCAAAACTACATAGGCCTGTTTTCGTGATTACCTAGGTACATGTCCGCCAATAGGGGCTTGAAGAAATAGATGGGCTGCATATTGCTTCCACGCAGAGCTGAAACCGACCCGCACACGAGTACTGGTAAACCGCTTAGCGGATCAAAGCCTGCCGAGGCAAAGCGGTGCGCGTCGGACCGTCCATGCTTATAAACCCTATTGGTTTCATTGGGCGACAGGGCTTGAGATGACGTTTCATATCAATGTCGGGTAAAAGTCCTACAATATTGGAAGCAACGTCTCCAAAATGGCCTATACAGTGTTGACGGGGACGTTAAATCTAAAATCAAAACCTCCCAAAATGAATGTTTTCAACTTACAGTTGTCCCAATGCTAATGCACTTATTCAGTTCTCTTGTTACAATTGTAATACCTTGCTCAAAGCGGCAAGAGTTGTAAGCTCCCTAAAACGACATTACGACAATACACCCATGCGACATAGTGCATATTTCTAATCTCCAAAATGGCTACTTTTTTATAAAAATCTATGTTATTTTTTTTATAAATACTGCAAATATAGGTCGTGGGTGCTCGTTAGAAAATAAGAAAAATAATATATACCCCGTAAACCCCCGTTTTCTCTATATAAAGTGGTGTAGGGGGGGGAGGGGGGTCATTTCACAGACTAGTTCACGTGATGAAATGCTACCCAATGAGGAGCGACGCTACACGTTGACGTCGGGTTTCCGACAGTTTATCGCAGGATATCGTAGAGTTGCAAATTGTTGACGTTATCCAATCAAACATCGCGTTACATGTACATACGCACGTGCATTAGAATTGGCGCTTTTTGCATGCCGCTGCAGATCAGAGTTTCAGTTGATAACCATGTTAACGTTTGTTTATCGGTTTCGCCAACCTTTGTCTGTACAACCAGCAATATACACTGAAGACTTATATAAGTCCTAGATGTTAATAGGTGTGCTTATGCATTCCATATTTTACATTATGCCACAATGCAAGGCTAGATTTTATTTATCCTGACACAAACGTGATGAGAGCTCAAGAGAGAGATTTGAGGAAGGGATATATATTTTCATCTAAGGATTACTTTGTAAAGGTAGCAAACCACTATTCCAAGCTGTCGGCGAGACTCGGACCCGCAGCGAACGAAGTTTTTTGAGCCGTAACAAATAGTACACTTTGCAACCCTTCTCTTTTGTGTTATCACTGCATTGTGACTTGCCACAGAATAATTTGAAGCTGGTTTCTATAGCTTGTACACTGTACAGCCAATGTAGTGGCTATGTAAACAAATCCTACCCCACCCACTTCTGCTGCTTTTTTTTACCATTTTCTGCTGTTTTCAAGGAAGCCCTGGCAGCACACTGCATTTGCAAGGACAATTGTCAGCATTCAGCTCTATTGTACACCTACCAAAAATGAAAGGGGGCTAGAAATTGACCCCTGCCAGCCGTTTACTTTTTTAGCAATATCCAAATGAAGTCTGACAGCTATTTTAAACAGAAAGTGTAGCGATAAATTCGTATAGCAGTAGTTTCGTATTTTCAGTTACATCCCTTGATATCCAGGTCATGTGACCATGAATTAATTCATATTTCTCCACAATGACACAAAAACAATACACTGAATTCAAGATATTGCTTTCATAATTGCCAAACAGTATTTAGACACTGAATTTGATCCCTACTCTTACTTATGAAGAAATTTCCCCATGTGCACAGGCTGGAAACTGTGTACTGCTACCTTTAAGACAAATATGACTTTTCTCAAAAGTGTCAAATTGGTAGTAATTCCACCTTATTATGATAAGTTTAATTGTGGAATCAAAGAAAAACAGTAATAATTGTCATTATTAGCTCACACCACAGCTGCTAGCAGTCAATCTCAGCTGAGAGAAGCTGTGGATACCCCAGCATACAAGACACAATTACGAGCCTCTGTGGCCTATTGGATAGAGAGCTGACTCTTAATCATTAGTTCTGTCAAGGTTGTGGTGGGGAGCCTGCCTCGGGTCACACGATGTGATACACCAAGTTCTGCAACTGGAGGTCAGGGTGTTTTTCTCCGGATACTCCAGTTTTGCCACCTATGATGCAAAAATCAGCTCGATATCAGTGAAATAATCTCGAAAGGGCAGTAAATCCCCCCCCCCCCCCCCCCCCCCCCGTGCAAGAAAACCAAACAAAAACAAAAAACAAGGCACAATTATTTTACGCGTTGGGTTGTTTATAGTAATTTATTATAAAAAATGACTCTTTCTTGCAAACAGTGAGGGCCCTCATCATACGCACCAATTTAGGCCGACGACTGATGTGGGCCTGCACTATTTGCCAGTGCCTTAGTTTGGGATTTCCTGTTTAAACTAGGTTAACAACAGTTGGTTACCTGTAACTATTTGTTACGGCTCAAAAAACCTTGTCCGCTGCGCATCAAAGTCTCGCTGACAGCATGGAATACGGTGCTTTGCGACTAATCAACACTATTTCAGTATAACGGCTTTCCAAGCTGAAAATGAGAGAAAATTAATCATTTAAAATCTATCGTTTGTACACGAAATGCCCAAAATATTGGTCAAAATGGGTTTAATCACCTTTAATTTAAGATTGAATAAGCTTTGACAGCACCAAAATGATTAACAAACCTCTAGACTAAAATTCTGATTTTGGAGTTGTCTCCCTTGCCTCAGACCCTACCTGTAGGCTTACATACAAATTTCAGTTTTATGACCCAATTTCATCAGAAACAATGGTGTTTTTGTCTAAATGTTGATTCTGGTAAAGGAGTAGATAAAAAAGATTGTCATAAATGGCACTTTGAAATTTGACATATTGGTTAATGGTAGCAAACCACTATTCCAAGCTGTCGGCGAGACTCGGACCCGCAGCGAACGAAGTTTTTTGAGCCGTAACAAATAGTACACTTTGCAACCCTTCTCTTTTGTGTTATCACTGCATTGTGACTTGCCACAGAATAATTTGAAGCTGGTTTCTATAGCTTGTACACTGTACAGCCAATGTAGTGGCTATGTAAACAAATCCTACCCCACCCACTTCTGCTGCTTTTTTTTACCATTTTCTGCTGTTTTCAAGGAAGCCCTGGCAGCACACTGCATTTGCAAGGACAATTGTCAGCATTCAGCTCTATTGTACACCTACCAAAAATGAAAGGGGGCTAGAAATTGACCCCTGCCAGCCGTTTACTTTTTTAGCAATATCCAAATGAAGTCTGACAGCTATTTTAAACAGAAAGTGTAGCGATAAATTCGTATAGCAGTAGTTTCGTATTTTCAGTTACATCCCTTGATATCCAGGTCATGTGACCATGAATTAATTCATATTTCTCCACAATGACACAAAAACAATACACTGAATTCAAGATATTGCTTTCATAATTGCCAAACAGTATTTAGACACTGAATTTGATCCCTACTCTTACTTATGAAGAAATTTCCCCATGTGCACAGGCTGGAAACTGTGTACTGCTACCAAAACAAAGGCACATCTCATCAGACTTTATAAGTCTATATACACTGGGGCTAGTGCAAGAATATCTTTGTCAAAAATTAGTTATTATTAACAGATATGTAATGTTGTCCGCCATCTTTAAAATACCTAATTACACCAAAGCCTACATTCGACGACGTTACATGTACAGCTTAACCCTTAAGACGCCGAAAAAAAAACTACATCTGAAATTGTCGTCTGCTTATGTCGTCTACTGATTTTTTTTTTCAAAGATTTTGCAAACATTTTGAAAATACCTTTAGCATATAGGCGGGAAATGTGGACCCAGATCAGACTGCTGCTAGAGGAGCAGTCTGATCTGGGCCCACATTGTTTGCAAAAAATAACTTTTAAAGTAACAGGCAGACGACAAAGCAGACACAATTGTCGTGACTGGCATTTTATAGGTTAAGATTTTTTTTTTTGTTTGTATGTTTTTCAGCCGATAAAATCATGTCTTTTGATTCAAGTTTCATGAAATATCATGAAAATTTATAATTACATTGCACAGAACAGTGGTAGAAAAAGCGTTTGCAAAACAGAATATTCTGAAGAAATATTACATCATTACATCATCTCACGTCACGATAACACACACGTGGGACATAGTGCATTTTTCACATCTCCAAAATGGCTACTTTTCTGATGAAAATCAGTGATATTTTACTTATTTATACTGCAAATATATGTTGCGGGTACTTGTTAGAACCGCCTCATCGAGGCGGTTCTAACGAGTACCCACAACATATGTTTTGCAGCAGAAATATATGAAAATGATATTTACCCCCCGTAAACCAAAGATTTCTCTATATAAAATGGGGTTTAAGTGGGTGTTCGTTTCACGAACTTGTTCATGTGATGACATGCAACAAAATGTGACTTAGCCACCTCTTCGGTCATCGCGTATTATGTGATTTTTTGTGGGGGTGGGAGGGTTGGTTTTAGGGCCCTTTCAAGAACATTTCACTCATATCGAGCCGATCGTTAATCAGCGGTGGGCGCAAACCTGAGTACCCGGAGCAAAAACCACCTAACCTTCCGTTGAAGAACTTGGTGTCTCACGTGTGACCCGAGCCAGGTTTGAACCCACAGCGGTAAGAGACCTGATGAATGATTAAGAGTCAGATCGCTCTTATCCACTAGGCCACGGACGCCCGTATGATAAACTTATGACAGCATTCGATATTAAGGGAAATAAATAATCCAACTTCAGGAAAGCCAACTCTTTCAAAAAACGATTTATTTCCTCTTCCAAGAATATTTAGGCGCTCGTGTGAACTCTTAGAGAATAGGCTTGTCTATTCTTAAAGGATAGAATTCGCTCCACGGGAGCAAATTCTTTCTTTTCAGAGTAGCTCCGTTTGCAGAGGGACTGAATGTAGCTCCTTTTGCAAAGAGACTAAATTTACAGACAAGTAAACGGAAAACCACAAAGTTGTCTCCATTTTAAAACAGACTGTAAAGTCTGCCGGTATATCCATTACCTTTAACTTTAATATTAAGGACACAAAAGGTCTCATAATTTCTTAAAAATTCATTACAATAACACAGCCGTGTGACATAGTGCATTCTTTCTAATCTCCAAAATTGTGGCTTTTCTGATTTGAGTTTTGGTTTTACGGCCCTTTCAAGATTATTTCACTCAAATCAAGCCGAGCGTTAATAAGAGGTGGGCGAAAACCGGAGTACCAGGAGAAAAACCACCTGACCTTCCTTTGCAGAGCTTGGCGTCTCACATGTGACCCGAGCGAGGCTCGAACCACAGCGGCTGTGGCTTTTCTGATGAAAATTCGTGACATTGTTCTTATTTGTACTCAAAACATAGGTTGTGGGTACTCGTTAGAACCGCCTCATTGAGGCGGTTCTAACGAGTACCCACAACCTATGTCTTTGAGCAGAAATAAGAAAAATAATGTATACCCCTGTTAACACCAATTTTCTCTATATAAAGTGGGGTTTAGAGGGGTCTTCATTACACGGACTTGTTCAAATGATGACTGCAGTATACATGTATTAAGCTTTTGTTTGTTTGCCTTCGAAGTTTAACGGCCCAGTTATTAATATTTAGGTCATTTCGAACCGGTCATTTAACCTAAAAAACCTTTTCTGTTTAGGCTCATACATGATCGGTTTATCAGTACCTTGCACATTTTTGCAAGAAGATTTCATGATCAATCTCCACGAAAGAATGTTGCCGACCAGGCGGGATCGAACCCACGACCTGTTGATACCTGTCAGAATCGCACCCGATTGAACCACCGAGGCCGGCATATATAAACCTGTGACCGCAGAGATGTTGTGCATGCATATTTTCACGAGAAAACAGAAATGCGAGCAACGTTGCATCAACGTCGATGTAACGTCATGACGTTGCATCGATGTTGATGCGACGTTGCATAGCCGTTGGATTCTTGCACACTAGATAAGGAAATCCATAGTTTTAGCTTAGGATAGAAATTCTGTTCTAACCCTGGTGTTCTTACGCAGGGCCAGGATAAACATGAAATATTATCGCGTGTTTTATAAATGCACAGGTCGAATACGACCGCATACAGTGCGTCGCCGTTAAGGTTGACGTCACAGTACGTTACGTTACGTTTCTAAACATTCCTGTAGTATCATTACAATCATAGCGGACGTCGGTGACCTTAGTTACTGCAGCATTAAAAAATCCGCGCAAACAAATGGAAGGTATGCAAGAATAAGAATCCTATATGGGTGCGAGGGGTGAATAGAAAAATCCGTCCCTCGTGATCACTGGCAAGCCTCGTGATGCCGAACAGTGACCCTCGGCACGGATTTTTCCATCCACCCTAACAGCCATTTAAGATTCTTATATTCCCGCTGGGAGTGGACACAAATTTGTTGACCAGACTTCAGGGATGCGCGCGCAGGATGAGCTACAGCGCCTTTGTCGTGCGCAAATGGCAGGGACCAGTTATTCAAAACTAACGACGTCGTTAGTTAACGAATCTTTAAAACTTTGATCATTCAAATGGCAAGTATGCTAAAATTTTTGTTGAAAAAATGTGAGCAGCTTTTGCATATGCAAAATGTTTTCAGCAAAAATAATAAAATTCTGAATATTAAACTTGCTAGAACAGTTAACAATATGACCACTAACGAGCTCGTTAAGCTAACGATTCTTTGAACAGCTGGGCCCATGTAAATATAATGTGTACGGCGAAGAATAAGATCAGTTGACGCATCTGCGCAGTCTGTACAGCACCTTAACTGTCCATGACTCATTATGTTAAGTCTAATAATCTGTGTTTTTGCTTCGGTTTCAGTCAAAAATGGTAAAGGTATTGACCACGGATGGTAACAATTACTCTGTAACCAACACCAAAAAAATAAAGAACAAATTCGCTGTGGTGTTCCAAGTGAACTACGATGGGGCTGACGGATGTGTCCCAACTGGCACGTGCACTATGCTGGAACCAGTTGTTCCAGAAGAAGACAAGTAAGGTAAGTACAAAAATCATAATAACAATGTTTGCATGTCCCTGAAGAACAATTTCATATCGATTGTTTGTCAATAGGCCCAAAGTTACTAAGCGCAGTTGATTTCTTTTGCTAACGCCCACGTGACCATCACTGATATTTCACGAACTCCAGGTAATGGTTATTTACATGTTACATGCTGCAGTAATCTCTTTTCTCTCTCTCTCTCTCTCTCTCTCTCTCTCTCTCTCTCTCTCTCTCTCTCTCTCTCTCTCTCTCTCTCTCTCTCTCTCTCTCTCTCTCTCTAATCAGTTTACATTCTGTCGTAACTACATATGTTATTAAATGCAAGTAATAAATATTGTACAACCCTTATCCCACTGTTCACAACAACCCCTACCTTTGCAAACAGTGTAGATACAGATAAGATGGCATCTAAAGCCATCTGGTCAGGATCTACACTTTTTGTCATTCCCCCACGAATTTGAATGAATAAATTTAAATCATGTAATTTGATTGGTTGTCATGTAAATGGGTGTGGCTAAATTAATTTACGCAGCGGGATAAGGGTTCATCACGTGGACAAGTCCGTGAAATAAAGACCCCCCTAAACCCCTCTTTATATAGAGAAAACTGGGGTTTACGGGGGTAAACATTATTTTCCTTATTTCTGCTCCTAGACATAGGTTGTGGGTACTCGTTAGAACCGCCTCAATGAGGCGGTTCTAACGAGCACCCAAAACCTATGTTTGGAGTATAAATAAGAAAATTACCGCAAATTTTCAACAGAAAAATTACCTTTTTTGAGGTTTGAAAAAATGCTCTATATCACACGGATGTGTTATCGTAATGTAAACCAACGGTTATTTTTAATGGCGCAATTCTTATCTTGGTCTCGCCTGAGTTCTATATAAAGAAACTTACGTCACGAAAACACGCCTATATAAATTTGACCCCCTTGAGCCCCATTTTTATGTAGTAAAACTGGGGTCTACATGGGGTAAACCTTATTTTTTCTTATTCCTGCTCTAAAATATAGATTGTGGGTACTCGTTAGAACCGCCTCGATGAGGCGGTTCTAACGAGTACCCACAATCTACATGTACATGTATATTTTGAGCAAAAATAAGAAAAATGTCACAATTTTTCATCTTAAAATGTTGGTTTTTTCGGCGGTAAAGTTTATAATTTGTTTGTATAGGCGTGTTTTCGTAATGTCTGTAAAACTCTGGCTCTGGAAGATCGGAAAGAGTGTAGACCCAGATCAAATGCGCTTAAAGTACATGAATTTCAGGGTTAATGAACAGTTTTAGTCCCTTCCCAGTCTACATTCAAGGGCAATCCAGCCACCATCAGTGCTTTGATTGAATTCAATTGAGACGGAGGTGTTCAAAGTGATCAGGATCTACTGGAATTTGAGGGTTAAACGACACAGTCGAAGTCTCCGTCCTGGCGACTTTCCCAGTCTAAACTCAAAGACAGGGGCTTGAAGGAAGCTGAAACCGACCCGCAACGAGTACTGGTAAACCGCTTAGAGGATCTAAGCCTGCCCAGGCAAAGCGGTGCGAGTCTGTCCGTCCATTATTATAAACCCTATTAGTTTCATTGGGCGGCAGGGCTAGAGATTTCATTTCATATCAGTGTCGGGTAAAAGTCGCACAAACTTGGAAGCGACGTCTCCAAAATGACCTTTACAGTGTTGACGGGGACGTTAAACCTCAAATCAAACAAACACAATAGGTCAATCGGTGCCCTCAGTGCTTTGATTTGTTTTTATCTTGACATTTTGGCCATTCACATTTTTGGGTCGATTTTTGTCAGTCGATCCAAAGTTACTAAGCACGAGAATCTCTTCAGCACTGATGTCCACGTGACTATCAGTGACTTTTTTTTAGAAATCTAAGTAACAGCAACTAATAGAATATGGCTTCGCTATTCTTATCGCTGTGAGTTCAGAGAGTTGCGTAAGAGGGTTTCGAATACAATCTGGACTGGAATCGTGTTTTGATGCTTGGCAAACAGTGTAGACCCAGATCGGACGCCGCAAAACGATAAGGGTCTATCCTGTTTGCTTTAAATACTGGAATTTAAGGGTTAAAGAAAACGGTCTGGCCCATTTTTCTCGCCTACACTCAGATATAATCGGCCCCAGTACTCTCAGTGCTTTGATTATTGTATGGGCCCCATCACCAGAAAACTCGATATCGGTGTGTGTGTGTGTGCCTGCGTGCGTGCGCACAGGTGCGCGCATGGGTGTGTGTGTGTACGTGTGCGCGTGTGTGTGTCATACAGGACACAAACCGGCCAGCTCATCTTCACAGGCAAGCAAAAATAAGAAAAATGTCATTTTTCATCGGAAAAGTAGCAATTATTGAGACGGTTCTATCGAGCACCCACAACCTATGTCTTGCAACAGGAATAAGGAAACCCATGTGTACTCCCGTAAATACCGAACCCGGGAAGGGACATGATTTTTTTATTTTTATTATGTTGTGCGAACAAGATAATATCTTGAGCGGACATGATATTATCTTGTTCAGACAACATATTATCTTGTTTGAACAACATAGATCTTGGGAAGTTGTGCGGACAAGATATTATCTTGTGCGGACAAGATGTTATCTTGTGCGGACAAGATAATATCTTGTGCGCACAAGATAATATCTTATGCGCACAAGATCTATGTTATGCAGACAAGGTATTATCTTGTGCCGACAAGATAATATCTTGTTCGCACAACTTAATATCTTGTGCGGACAAGATAATATCTTGTCTGCACAAGATAATATGTTGTCCGCACAAGATAATATCTTGTGCGGACAAGATATTATGTTGTGCGGACAAGATATTATCTTGTCCGCACAAGATAATATGTTGTCCGCACAAGATAATATGTTGTCGGCACAAGATAATATCTTGTCCGCACAAGATATTATCTTGTGCGCACAACTTATAAAATAAAAAAAATTCATGGCCCTTCCCGGGTTCCGTACGTAAACCCCTCTTATGTCCATATAAGGTGGGGTTTAGAGTGGTTTTCTTTTCACGGACGTGTTAGTATGATGACAGGCAAGCAAGAGTCTTGAAATTACAGATATTTTTTCCTAATTTTTACTTTTTTGGGGTGTGTGTGTGGGGGGGGGGGGGTGTAGCAAGAGTTAATAATAAAAATAATGGTAATAAATCTAAATTATTTTAAGTAAGAATAGTGGCTCACGAGTAGAGGCCATATTAGAAGATAGAGAATGACACATAGTTAAAAGCAAAAGAAAAAGAAAAAAAAGAATAGTCATTCTGGTACGGAACCCGGGAAGGGACATGATTTTTTTTTATTTTATAAATTGTGCGCACAAGATAATATCTTGTGCGGACAAGATATTATCTTGTTCGGACAACATATTATCTTGTGCGTACAAGATATTATCTTGTGAGGACAACATTTTATCTTGTCCGCACAAGATATTAAGTTGTGCGAACAAGATATTATCTTGTCCGCACAAGATAAAATCTTGTCTGCACAGCATAGATCTTGTGCAGACAAGATATTATCTTGTCCGCACAACTTATTATCATGTGCGCACAAGATATTATCTTGTCCGCACAAGATAATATCTTGTGCGCACAATATAATATGTTGTCCGAACAAGATAATATCTTGTCCGCACACGATAATATCTTGTTCGCACAACTTCCCAAGATAATATCTTGTCTGCACAAGATAATATCTTGTCCGCACAAGATAATGTGTTGTCCGAACAAGATAATATCGTGTCCGCTCAAGATATTATCTTGTTCGCACAACATAATAAAAATAAAAAATCATGTCCCTTCCCGGGTTCCGTACTGGAGAAGGGGGTATTTTTCTTATTTGTCTGCTCAAATTGTTTTGTATCTTTCAGGCTGGGAACCAGAACAAGACGTCAACTAGGATAGAAAATAAAAACAGACAGTAGTTGTTCTAAACTTCCAATTTTTGTTGGCATTTTTTAATCATTGACACTGTTTATGCAGATTACGATTTTCTAAGAAAATGTTAGAGCCAGCGCGCGTCACCTACATGTTCAATACAGCTTGTGCGACCACCGAAGACTCAGATCATTGAGAATATGCTCCCTTCGAACCATGTTCTTGTTTTCTCCATGGAGTTAATGTAAGAAATAAAATCTGCTGATTCTAGGTTTGTTGTTGTTGTGTTTGTTTGGTGTGTTTGCTTGTTTCTTTGTTCGTGTGTTTGTCTGTCTGTCTGTCTGTTTATCTGTTTGTATCTGGACTCAGATGTTCAAAAAGTAACAAGTTACATGTACATGTATGTCTTGCAAACATTCTGACAGTTTCGCTGAAAGAAAAACTGTTGGTACTCGTTAGAACCGCATTATTGAGGCGATTCTAACCAATACCCACAATCTATATTTTAGAGCAGAAGTAAGGAAAATAAGGTTTACCTTACCCCTGTAAATCCCAGTTTTACAATATAAACGTGGGGTTCATTGGGGTCAAAATTATAAAGGCATGTTTCCGTGATGTGCTTTGAAAAACTGGACACAGATATGATGATAATTGCGTCTTGTTATACTGCAAAGAAATTCCCAGGCTTTTGACTAAATAGCGCAAGGACATTTTTTTGTCCGCATACCGCGTCAGCAAAAATATATTACCCTCTCGCGCTTGCCTTCGCTGAAATGCGATACCCGCCATCCTGGATTTACTGCAGTTGGTAAGAATATAAGCAAATTTATTTCATACACCACAATAATTTCCAACCAATTAATATATAAAATAAAACTTGATTTTTTTTTCAGTCATTCGGTACTTTATTCCATTGTTTTCCTTTACACAACTCTTATTCAGATATGACGTCAAAACTTGCCCACTGAGCACCGTGATCAAAGTAGTGCATGCAGAAGGGCGCGTTTGATGACGCCATATATAAACATGTACTACTGACGACGTCCGCTACAAAAACTTGTAACAATACACCAACTGTCGCCAAAAAGCTTTCCAGTATAACAAATTCGTTATCCTGATTCTTGACAGGGAACATAGGATCATATTCCCCGCCTGATGGCTATATTTGTCCTCGCCTAATGGCTAGGGCGAAAAGCGCTCTCAGGCGAGCAATATTATAAGAATCTGATATGGGGTTCTGTTGTAGATGAGCGTTTCCAACCCTCTGGATGACCGTGCTGAGCGGAACCGAGGCTACGCCGAGGTTCCGCTCAGCACGGTCATCCCGATGGTTGGAAACGCCCATCTACAACAGAACCCCATATTGGATTCGTTTTCTTGCACAACACCTCCGGTTAGTTTTGACAGCTCGCACATGTATATTGTTTACAAAATAAAAGTAGTGCGGAAGTAGTTCCGGCAGTTGAATAGAATTGAAGCGCATTTGTTAGATGCCTGGATCGGAACACCAGGGTCAGAACTAAAATTTCTATCCCACGGTAAAATCAAGGATTTCTTTGTCTGGTGTGCAAGAATATAAGAATCTTATATGGGTGTGATGGGTGGATGGAAAATCCGTCCCGAGGTTGACTGTCTGGCATCACGAGGCTTGCCGAGTGATGCCGGACAGTGATCCCGAGCGACGGATTTTTCTACCATGAAATGCACATGTATGTCACTGTGACCTACATTTTTCGGGTAAATGTTGGATTATATTTTCTTGCACACCAGACAAGGAAATCTGTGATTTTACCCTGGGATAGAAATTTACGTTCTGACCCTGGTTTTCCGACCCAATATCGAATATTCCCGCGTGTTTGATAAATGTACTGGTTGAATACGACCTCGTATGCGCCGTCGTTAAGGTTGACGTCACAGCAACGTCACAAAACATTCCTGTACTGTCATCACAATATGGCGGACGTCGGTAATCGAAGTGACTGCAGCACTAAAAATCCGCGCTAAGAAATGGAAGGTATGCAAGAAAAAGAATCCAATATGGTAGTGAGGGGTGGCTAGAAAAATCCATCCCTCGGGATCACAGTCCGGCATCACTCGGCAAGCCTTGTGATGCCGGACAGTGACCCTTGGGACGGATTTTTCTATCCACCCCTCACACCCACATAAGATTCTTATATTATCATACACTTATTCTTGTATTGCCCTTGAGACAACAGATTTTGCACCCCCACCCCCTATCTCACTATGTTAGTGGCAGACATCTCGCCTACAGTCTAACAAGCTGACTCGATGGCCGGGACAGAAGACTGTCCCGCCCTTGAGACAACCTGTCGGCCCTGCAAATTTTAATACATGAGAAATGGCATAAAAATGTTCAAATGACAATAATAAATAGCTGGAGAAGCCAAAAATGTTTTTCATTCTTTTTGTGTTAATTTTTTAAAGAAAGTGTTAATTTTTTAAAGAAAGTCCAGTTAAATTCTTCCTACGTTCTCGGGCTTTCCTTGTTTGAATGGTCTGTTGGAATAATTGCGCACTGCTACTGCGGTTGCGTCTACACCTAATATGGATGACTAATATGGAGAGAAAGAAGAAAACACATCGTTGAAAGTCTCGTCAATGCATATGACATAAACATTGGTATTTTTCGAAAAAACTCTTGTAATGCAAAAGCTACGCTCCACATTACGATAACACACCCGTGCGACATAGTGCATTTTTTCACATCTCCAAAATGGCATTTTTTTTCTGATGAAAATCCGTGATATTTTTCTTATAAATACTGCAAACATAGGTTGTGGGTACACGTTAGAACCGCCGCTCATTGAGGCGGTTCTAACGAGTACCCACAACATATGTCTTGCAGCAAAAATAAGAAAAATTAGTATACCCCCGTAAACCCCAGTTTTCTATATATAAAGTGGGGTATAACGGGGTCTTCATTTCACGGACTTGTTCACGTGGTGAATTATCAGCAAAAACATCTGGGTATTGGATATTGGGCCTGCCAGAACAGTTAATATATCGAACGATGTTTTTAAACATAAAGGCCCTGGTGGGCAAGAAAAGAAAATAATTGGCCCTTCAGTAAGTTACCTTTGTTCTGGAAACAACATGCTGCTACTATAGCTAGGGTGTAAAGACCTGGCAGATTTTTTCCGCCATTTTTCCAAAGGGATACATCTTTCGGGACTCCCTCGTCGCTTTTTATAAGCTCTGTCCCACGGAAAAAAGGGGTCAACTCTTAAAGGAAGAAATTTGCTCCTCGGGAGCAAATTCTTTCCTTTAACAGTTGACCTCTATTGACATGGGAGACAAAAATACTATTCAAGTAGTTGCCTCCCTTGAAGGTGTACCCATTCCCCTTAAGAAAATTCAATAATAAATTGATAATAACTAGACTCACTACGCATCACGTTAACACGTTCGTGAACGTGAACCCGTGCGACATAGTGCATTTTTTCACATCTCCAAAATGGCATTTTTCTGATGAAAATGCGTGATATTTTTCTTATCAATACTGCAAACATTGAGGCGGTTCTAACGAGGCGGTTCTAACTAAACCCCACTTTACATAGAGAAAAGTGGGATCAATGGGGAATTTTATCATTTTCCTTATTTTTGCACGAAATATAGATCATGTGTTCATGTACTAACGAGCACCAACAATTTACATTGGATTAAAAATAAGAAAAATATCAAAGCCTTTCATTACGAAAGCACGCCTATTCAAATACATTGTAAATTTCACTGCCAAAAAACGACAATTTTCAGATGACAAATTGTGATATTTTTCTTATTTCTGTTCAAAATATAAATTGTGGGTTCTCTTTAGGTTCTAACGATTACTCGCAATCTATATTTTAGAGCAGAACTAAGTAAAATAAGGTTTACCCCTGTAAACCCCAGTTTTACTATATAAAAGTGGGGTCCAAAAGGGTCAACATTATATAGGCGTGTTTTCCTGATGGAGAAAAGTGGGGTCAATGGGGTATTTTATCATTTTCCTTATTTTTGCTCAAAATATAGATTGTGGGTGCTAACGAGCACGAACCATTTACACTGGATTAAAAATAAGAAAAATATCGAAGATTTCAAAACAAAAGCACGCCTATTCAAATACATTGTAAATTTCACTGCCAAAATACGCCAATTTTCTGATGACAAATTGTGATATATTTTCTAATTTCTGCTCAAAATATAGATTGTGGGTACCCGTTAGAACCGCCTCATCGAAAAGCTTTACTTTTGTAAACCCCAGTTTTACTACATAAAATTCTGTTTCAAGGGGTCATAATTTTATTGGCATCTTTTCGTGATGGCATCTGAAAATGATTGGTCTAGATTTTGTTTGTTTGTTTGATTTGAGGTTTAACATCCCCGTCAACACTGTAAAGGTCATTTTGCAGACGTTACTTCCAATTTTGCGGGACTTGTACCCGACATTGAGATGAAATGATATCTCAAGCCCTGCGACCCCGGCCAATGAAAGCAATAGGGTTTATAAGCATGGATGGTAATTTCACACCGCTTTGCCTGGGCAGGCTTAGATCCTCTGAGCGGTTTACAATGTACCAGAACTCATGTGCGGGTCGGTTTCAGCTCTGCGTGGAAGCATCATGCAGCCCATCTATTTCTTCAAGCCCCGATGGACCTGGCCGCTGAACTGCAGTATGAAATTCTGTGGATGTTGTGGATGAAATGACAAACACTATGCTTAAAAAATCTTATTTTTCCTTAATTTACTGTACACACACGGGCTCGATTGATTACTTTTTGCCACACATGACTGCGCATGCGCAGCGTAAACAAGGAAGTTAATCAGCCTAAACTCATCTATTGCTCCTTTCTGCATCCATTTCTTCATTACGATTAAACTCCCGTGTGACATAGTGCATTTTTTCGCATCTCCAAAATGGCTACTTTTCTGATGAATTTCCGTGATATTTTTCTTAAACATAAGTTGTGATTGCTCGTTAGAACCGCCTCAAAAAGGCGGTTCTAACGAGTACCCACAACCTATGTCTTGGAGCAGAAATAAGAAAAATAATGTATACCCCCGTAAACCCAAGATTTTCTATATAACGTGGGGGTTAAAGGGGCGTTCATTTCACGGACATGTCCATGTGATGTTATAGGAGATACGTATTCATATCATAAATTCGCCCCCGCCCATCGGGGCTGGAGAAATAGATTGGGCTGCATGTTGCTTCCATGCAGAGCTGAAACAGGCCACACACGAGTACTGGTAAATGGTGTGAGTCAGACCGCCCAGTACATATAAGTCTTTTGGTTTCACTTGACGACAGGGCTTGAGATGTCATTTCATCTCAATGTCGGGTAAAAGTCCCACAAAATTGAAAGCAGCGTCTCCAAACTGACCTAAATAGTGTTGACGGGGACGTTAAACATCAATTCAAACAAACAAACATACCATGACTGATTTAAACCAAAGCTTCTAAAGGCACTGACATGTCAGATTCTATGAGACATTCGTTAATGTCAAGGCCTTTATGTAAAGGTTTCAAGTTTATTCTTTTAACCTTTACCACTCTCTGGGCTAATTCAGCAGACGACAAACTGTTGATATTTTTTCTCATTTTTCCTAGAAAACAGGACTTTACATCTCATGAAAATTGTCTCCATAGGAGACAATTTGAATGAATTGTCAAATCCTGTTTTCTGGGAAAAAAAATTCAAAATGTCGTCTGCTGAATAATGCACAGCATGCATAGCGTTAAAGTTACAAGGACAAAACCTCTGTTAGTGCTGAAGTTCATTTTGGGGAAACCAAGGTTACGGTTATTATAAGAAAATAGCTAGGTCAGTGTGTTAAAGAAATAAATCAGCTCTAACTGTGATTTGTTGACTAATAAATCACAGTTTGGAGGTCAGTTGTAAAGCAGACAAATCACGGCGCGTAGCGCGCGTGATTTGCCTACTTACAACTGACTGACAAACTGTGATTTATTACTCAACAAATTACAAACTAGAGCTGATCTATTTCGTTTCTAACAGGATGAAAATCGGCAATAATGCTGTTGTTTCCTTCAAAATCTCACAACTTTTCGCCATTGTTAGAAAAAATCCCGCTAAAATAATTGACTGAAACACATGCATTTATATCCTTTTCTAACGTTTTCGCATGGGGAATATAACGTTTCACCGTCTAACGTCAAGGAAATCGACTAGTGACGTCATAAAATCGAAGTTTTTAACGACGTCAATCATGACGCTCTTCCTTGCCGAGATTTGTTTTAGAATAAAACACAGTTATTTTCCATTGCCCATATAGGCGCGCTGTGTTAGAATTATCAATAGAATATGGACATGGCTGATGGGTTGGGCTTGACGAACACTATAGACCCAGAGCAAACGTCACATAACGCGGCGTCTGTATAACGCGGTGTCTGCATAACGCGGTGTCTGATAACAGACTACACTATTTGCTTAAAATACTGTTTTTTTTTCAGGGTTAAACAAAAGTTCATTTCAGGATTCAACAAATCAACATTTATATGCCTCTGTTATGCTGTCTGCTTTATATTCTTGCTCACTTTTCAAACCTATCTTTGCTATAGGCAAACAGGCTAAAGGAGCTGTCTGGTCTAGGCCGACATTGTTTGCAACAGTGACTTTTAACTTTAGTAGCAGACAGCAAAGCAGACGACAATTGTTGTGATTGGTAATTTAAATGTTTATCGAATGCAGAAGAAATCAACCGAAGTGCTTTGACGGACCTCTACGGAAACTATCGAACTCATATATCCATCAGTGCCAATCGTCAAATTACCGGGACATTCGAAAATATTTAAGACCCTGATCAAGTTATTTAACCCTTTCAACGCTGTCGACCGGTGCAAACCTTGTAGATCCAGATGAGACGGCACGTAACGAGCAGTCTCGCTAGGATCTACCTGTACAATGTTTGCCCTCGTGTCAATGAACTGGAAAAAAAAACTATTTACAAGAACAAATACACCCAAGAGTCCTGTTCTGAAACTCAGGGTTAAAAGGTAAAGTCTCGAATGTAGGTTATATAAATAATGATTGTTCAAGGCATTTGCAAACTTAAATCAATACGAGCGAACCTGCGCTAAAAACTGAAAACAAGTCGGACTACGTTTTAGCGCGGACTCAGTTTCAGCAGTACTCAGTCAAAGCCGGAAGTTAGTGAGCAAACTCGTGTAATAACTAAGAATGACAGATAGAATCTGTCATTTAAAATACACTTCCCTTTAACACGTTTACATAGCCGTATTAAAATCCCATATAAGCCCCAATTCATATAGAGAAATTATTATTATTATTATTCTTTATTATCTCTTGTTCTGCTGAATAAATTAATTTGCCACAACCATGTCAGTCAACCAACCAATCAAATTACTTGATATAATTTATTCGTTCAAATGTACATACTGATCGACAATCAGAGCAGTTCCGGATCAGGTGGCTTCTTTAGAAGCCGTCTGATTTGGATCTGCATTGTCTGTAAACATCACGAAACAACGCCTATATAATTTTTACCCACTTGAACTCCACTTTGATATAGTAAAACTGGGGTTTACAGGGATTAACCTGATTTTTCTTATTTCTGCTCTAAAACATACATTGTGGATACTCGTTAGAACCGCCTGGATGAGGTGGTTCTAACGTGTACCCGCAATCTATATTTTGAGCAAAGAATAAGAAAAATATCACAATTTTTCATCTTAAAATTTTGATATTTTCGGCGGTAAAATTTCCAATTTGTATAGGCATGTTTTGGTAATGACTAGGTGTTATTGTGGTTCAGAAGCACTAGGGATAATATTTTCAAACTGTTGGTACTCATTAGAACCGCCTCACACGAAAACATACCTACATAAATGTGCCCCTCTAAAACCCACGTTGTATTTAGTAAATCTGGGGTTTACACATTAGGCAAACACGCCTATACAAATATATTGCCACCTTCATCGCCGAAAAAATGAAAATTTTAGGATGAAAAATTGTGATATTTTTCTAATTTCTGCTCAAAATATTGATTGTAGGCATTCGTTAGAACCGCCTCATCGAGGCGGTTCTAACGAGTACCAACAATCTATATTTAAGAGCAGAAATAAGAAAAAAATAAGGTAGACCCCCGGAAATCCCAGTTTTACTATATAAAAGTGGGGTTAAAGGGGGTCAAAATTATATAGGCGTGTTGTCGTGATAGGGGTGTACATTACTTTTCGTTTCTGCCCTAAAACATAAATTTTGGGTATTTGTCAGAATCTGAGGTGGCTCTAACGAGTACCCACAATCTGTGTTTTGAACAGAAAAGTGAAAAATATCTGAGTTTCTTATCAAAAACTTCCATTCTTTTTTTGTGCTAAAATTTTCAAATGTTTTCGAACATATAATATGAGACGGTTGTAAAAAGAACCCCTATCTGTCTGCAGCAGCAATTATAATCCTGCTGGCGATCGCATCGCTTGCTTAACAGCCCAATTTGGCGCATTCCTTTGAGCCCTCCCGCCCATCGGGGCTTGGAGAAATTGATTGGACTGCATGCTTGTTTTGACAGCAGTGACCCCATACTAGGAAGCAATACAGAATCGTCCAGATTTTGGCCAGATTAAACGCGCAGAGCTGAATTCGGCCAAACTTGAGTGCTGGTAGACCGCTTAGGTCTAAGCGTGTCCAGAAAAAGTGATGCGTGTCGGGCCGCTCCCTAAACCTTAGCGGTTTCTATGAGCGGTAGGGTTTGATATAGTCGCACAAAATCGGAAGCAGCGTCTCCAAAATGACCTAAATAGTATTGCCTTAGCACACACAAAACACGCGTCTTCGATGGCATCTTGATGGGTCGGTCTTCATGCTAAATGACGGCTCCTCTTTCATAAACCCTTTCCACATTGCGGTTACATGTACTAAATCTCGGTGCTTAAGCGAACGTCCCTTGACCTAGCATTGATCTAAGCCAGTCCAGCCTGAAAAAAGAAAAAGACTCGCACCATATACAAAACGCCATGCTACATGTATGAATGTACCATTACTTAAACACGCCTATACAAATACATTGCCACCTTTATCGCCGAAAAAAAGAGAAAATTTTATGATGAAAAATTGTGATATTTTTCTTATTTCTGCTCAAAATATAGATTGTGGGCACTCGTTAGAACCGCCTCATCGAGGCGGTTCTAACGAGTACCCACAATCTATATTTTAGAGCAGAAATAAGAAAAATAAGGTAAACCCCCGGAAACCCCAGTTTTACTATATAAGATTGGGGTTCAAGGGGGTCAAAATTATATAGGCGTGTTTTCGCGATGTCTTCAATAAAATACAGAGAACCCTCGTTATAATGACAGTATTTGTTTCCTATTATTGTGCCCTTATAAAAAATTAGCCGTTATAAAGAATCCATCTTTGGAGTATGATAGGTAATAAAAGGCCTTTTCAAGAAACAAATGTTATAGACATTTGTTAGAATCGCCTCGGTGAGTCGATTCTAACAAATATCTAAAACATTCGTTTCTTGGAGTATTAGATTACAAGACCCTATCATGACTATGGACTCGATTTGTGCATTTCCAACCCGGGGGGAGCAGACGCCGCTCGGAACAGAGGCTAAGCCTTTAACTAAGCAGTAAGTTCATTCAAATTGCCGTTATAACGAGTTTTGCCGTTATAACGAATGTAGGTATAAAGAGGGTTGACTGAAACACATAAGACTGGTGGACTTAAGAAATACGCGGCTGACCATCAAGGCAAAAACATAATTTAACCCATTTTCTACCAAATGGAATCTTCCACTTTATATATAGCTGGACTTCATTTCTAAATTTAGGGGTGTCAGGTTACATTTTCTTCGAAATATTTTTGAAAAATGGCTAGACTTTTTGCAAACAGTACAGGCCCCTGATCTTGGCCTGCTCTGTTTGCTAATGATGCGTTTTGGGGTTTCTGGTACAAAATGGCGCCAAAATATTCCGAAGGAATATTATGGGATATACAGTCGGAAACCTGACGTCATCACGTAACTTTGATTTTCATGCAGCTGAGTCTTACTGGTTTGGCAAATGGTTATGTTTTGTTTGTTTGAATTGAGGTAAATGTCCCCGTCAACACTATTTAGGTCATTTTGGAGACGTTGCTTCCATTTTTGTGGGACTTTTACCCGACCCTCATCACGGTAACACACCTATATTATTTTGACTCCCTTGAACCCCACTTTTATATTGTAAAACTGGGGTTTACAGGGGTAAACCTTATTTTTCTTATTTCTGCTCAAAAGAATAGATTGTGGGTTCTAACAAGTACCCACACGATATATTTTGAGCACAAATAAGAAAAATATCACAATCTTTCATCTTAAAATTGTCCGTTTTTCCGGCAGTAAAGCTTACAATGTATTTCATCTCCTGTGTTGAAAACATCAGAATTTTCACGAATGCATCGTGTGTTGAAAACATCAGAATTTTCACGAGTGCATCGTGTGTTGAAAACATCAGAATTTTCACGAGTGATTCGCACTCGTGAAAATTCAGATATTTTCAACACACTCGATGAAATATTTTTGGTATTCATCGCAAAAAAGTAAATATCCTCCATATATTTCATTGAAAACATATCACGTAAACACATTTGTAAATTGTATTTGCCACAGCTCTACCTAGCGCTTTAATCCATAAAATGCCAATCACGACAACTGTCATCTAGAAGCCTCCGTGGTGAAGTGGTTACGCTACTCGCCTTGTAAACCAGGGATGGCAGGATCGATCCCGGGCTTCTCCAGACTTTCGGATGAGTCTTTAAATCGAGGTCCCGACTCCGTTTGACCTTAGCTGTTGGTGGGACGTAAAATTCTAACTCACTCACTCACAACTGTCGTCTGCTTTTACGTCCGCTGGTTTCTTTAGTAAGTCATTTTTGCAAATAGTGTGGACCCAAATCAGATAGGAGCAGTCTGAGTTGGGTCCAAACTGTTTGCCTGTACGCACAACTATTTTAAATAGTCTGCCAAAAATTAGCAGACGACATAAGCAGACGATATTTTCAGATGTAGTTTTTTCGGCGTCTTAAGGGTTAAAGGACTTAATTAATATACCATTACCTAAGCTGTTTTGTTTGTTTGAATTGAGGTTTAACGTCCCCGTCAACACTATTTAGGTCATTTTGAAGACGCGGCTTCCAATTTTGTTGGACTTTTACCCGACATTGAGATGAAATGACATCTCAAGTCCGGCCACCCGACGAAACCAAAAAGGCTTATACATTGGGCGGTCTTACTCACACCACTTTGCCTTCACATGCTTAGATCTTCTAAGCGGTTTTCCAGTACCCATGTGTGGTCAGTTTCAGCTCTGTGTGGAAGCAACATGCAGCTGTCTATTTCTACAAACTCCTATGGGCGGGGGCGTACCTAAGCTGCGTGGCGAAGGCAATTTTTGTATATGAAACCAATAACATTATTATAATATTTAAAAAAGTATGTGTTTCTGAATCACGATCATGTCCCCGGGCCTAGTTCATTGTTTTCTTTAAAGTAGGTCACAGGTCAAAATGAACTACATGAGTTGGAAGCCTTTGTCATAAGGAACCTAAATGCCAAATATGAAGGCTCTATTTCAAACTGTTGACACGTTTAAAGTAGGCCACAGGTCAAGGTAAAAAAACTACATACCAAATATGAAGGCTCTGTCTCAAACGGTTCAAAATTTATGATAAAGTAGGTCACAGGTCAACGTTGCAGGTCAACTGTTTTTGTATCAGCGGGAAGCCCTTTTCAAAAGGAAATTACATGACAAATATGAAGGCTCTATCTCAAATGGTTAAACTATTATGATAAAGTAGGTCACATGTCAAGGTATATGTGACAGTTCAAAATTTTTGTATGGAAAGGAAGCCCTTGGAACTAGGGACCCACATACCAAATATGTAGGTTCTATCTCATATGATTCAAAAGTTACGATAAAGTAGGTAACAGGTCAAGGTCACCATCACAGGTCAAATATTTTGGTACGCGGCAGAGGAAGCTACATGCCAAATACAAAGGCTCTACCTCAGATTGTTCAAACGTTATGACAAATCTCGTATTTTCTTCTTTTTGATTGATTGATTTTTTATTGATTTGACGTTTAACGTCCCCGTCAACACTATATAGGTCATTTTGGGGACGTTGCTTCCAATTTTGTGGAACCATAACGAAAACACGCTTATACTTGTACATTATAACCCTTATCGCTGACAAAAAGAAACTTTTAGATGAAAAATTGTGATATTCTTTCTTATTTCTGCTCAAAATATAGATTGGGGTACTCGTTAGAACCGCCTCATCCAGGCGGTTCTAACGAGTGCCCATAATCTATACTTTAGAGCAGAATTAAGAGAAATAAGGCTTACCCCTTTAAAACCCCAGTTTTAGTATAAAAGTGGGGTTCAAGGGTGTCAAAATTATATAGGCCTGTTTTCGTGATGTTTTACCCGACATTGAGATGAAATGACATCTCAAGCCCTGTAGCCCAATGAAACCAATAGGGTCTATAAGCATGAACACTCCGACACGCACCGCTTTGCCTGGGCAGGCTTAGATCCTCTAAGCGGTTTACAAGTGCTCGTGTGCGGTCGGATTCAGCTCTGCGGGGTAGCATCATGCAGCCCATTTAATTCTTCATGCCCCGATGGGCGGGGGGCCTTGTGACAAGGGCTCCACACTTATTAAAAGCAATGACTTCTAAGAAACCTATCAATACTTACTCCACTCCGGATACTTACTGGCGTCAACTTGCTGATCTGTTCTAAAGTAGGTCACGGGGCAAGGTTATGGTTCATAATTTAACGAGTGTGAAGCCCTTGTCACAATGAATCTACATGCCAAATATGAAGGCTCTATCTCAAACGGTTCAATAATGTGATATCGTAATGTTGCCAACGGAATCCATTACGAAAACACGCCTATGTAAATGCATTGTAACCCTTATCGCCGAAAAAATGAGAAATTTAAGATGAAAAATTATCATATTTTTCTTATTTCTGCTCAAAATAAAGATTGTGGCTACTCGTTAGAACCGCCGCATCGAGGCGGTTCTAACGAGTACCCTCAATCTATACTTTAGAACAGAAATAAGAAATATAAGGTTTACCCCTGTAAACCCCAGTTTTACTATATAAAAGTGGGGTTCAAGGAGGTCAAGATTATATAGGCGTGTTTTCGTGATGACGGCTATGTACTTACATTAAAGAAGAACGTTGACTAGGTGGCCTTGGATACATTCCCAGATCAATACTATGGCTAGCAGGAGGTCCGACTCCACCTAGTTCTGGCGAGTGTCCAGCAGCACGAGAACCAGAATTTGGTACTTCTGTTCCCTGCTCAGATATCCTTCTAGGAGGTGGTACAACTGCAGCGTCAACTTGCTGTTCCGCTCCAGTAGTTCCGGCTGCTGTAGGGTCTTTTTGTAATGGTCTGGTGGGGTCTGCTATCGCGACATTCGGTTGAGCTACTTTTGGCTGCATCTGCTGAGATGCTTCAGCTCTTGCGTTTTCTTGTGCTTCCGCCGCTTCTATTACTGTTGCGTTACTTGACTGTTCAGTTGGCTCTACAACTGATAATGGAGGTCCAACAGCTGGTTGTGGAATACTCTGAGCAACCGGTAATAGATAAGGGTCAAAACCCGGTTGAGCAATACTCTGTGGTGCCATTCCCAGACCTGCCATGTGTGATTCTATTGTCGAAATACTGCTTTGAACCGGCATTTTTTCAAATACACTACTACTTCCTAAAGGCAAACCTCTATAATTGGTCAATTTATCTGCTACACTGGGTTTTCCCGAGGGTAAGTTATTCGATGCAATACTACCATCCGCGACTGCGTTTACAATCGGTAATTCTTTTGTCTGACCACTGCTACTCGTACTAACAGTCATACTTTCGGGGTTTTGTTGCATATCAGCCGGAGTGGATGAAGTATTGCTAGGTTTCTTAGAAGCCGCAGCAGCAGAAGTTGCTGAGGAAGCAGTCGCTTCAGCAGCCTCTGCTGCTTCTGCTGCCGCCTCAGCTGCGGCTTCTGTTGCTTCATTTTCAACAGCAGAAGTGGAAGCTGTCGCTTTTGCTGCTGTACCGGTACTGGCACCGCCCTGCGAAGCTGTAAACGTTCCAGGAGCTGCTTCTACCATTCCCTTTGAAATCTTGCTGGTTTTCATATTACCGAAAGCTTGTGCATATTCTGTGGGAGAACTTATTCCGCCAACTTTATTAATGCGTGAAGATGGTATTATATTCGGGTGAGTTCTGCCCTGTCTTCTTGGTGGCATTTTGCTGCTAGGTACAGTGTCTGCTATTAGGTCTCCCAAATATCCTGATTGTGCCTTTGCTTTCGGTGTGAACACGTCATTTGCAATTATGTTTACATTGCTCTGGACTGACGAACCCATAGGGTTTGCTCTACCTGCGTGCGGATTACTCCAACCAATACTTTCAAAAAGAAGGGAAAGTTGAGACATTAAAGTCTGAAAATTATTTGGCGTTAAGCCGACATTTTGCAAGTTTTGCCTTGTCTCAGCAACCCACCTTGGATCTGTTGCTGTCTGACCATTTAGTGACCTTCTGCCTGAGCCAGTATCAGGAATTCCAAATCCTGTGCTAGCTGTCTTTCCAATTAATTGAGAACCTTTACTCGAGTCCATGTTTTCTACATATCCTGGCAAACCGCCACTGACACTCATGTCTGGTACTATGCCCATTGATGCTTTCCTTGTATCTATTAAAGGAGTGCCGTCTGGCAAATACGGGTTTCTTTCATATATGGAGGACAAAATTCTTCCACTTAAACCAGTCTTAGCGCCTGGTGTTGAAGCTATAGTTCCCAAAAACATAGCGTCATTCGTCAGCGCTTGCTTTTTCACACTCAAACTACCATCCGTACTTGAAGCAATCTTATTATTTGGTACCAACGGCGAACCATTTCGCACATCAGGAATTGCTACATTTCTAGGTGATACACTGTTGCCTTGCATGCTGGATGGCGATTGTCCTGCTGCCTGTAGATCTCTCTGCAATGGAGCAACCTGAGGCAAGGCGGGATATGCCGCACTTTTATATAATGCTTTGGTGGTATCACTAGGAAAGCTAGCCGTTTCTGCCGATGTTTGCATTCTTCCAAGAAATGAACTGTCCGGAAGTATCATAGCTGTATTGTCTGTTGGCATGTGTTTGCTTGGCAAACTAATTTTAGCGGAAGAAGAAACAACGTCTGTTGCAACTGAGGACGGTTTGAAAGTTTTCGTAGCAGGGTTGGATGCGAGAATTGGAGGGCTTTGTTCAGGCTTGCTACTCAGCTTTGGCGTTCCGTATACATTATTCTGATAATGTGCCAGAATTTCAGAAATAAATTTACCATGCGTTTTACTCTTTTCAAGACCTGCTGCCTGAGACTTCAAACCTGGTTTCAATGCTGTCGGAATTTGCAAAACCCGGGTTTCTGAATTAGTTGTCTGGGGGACAGAAAGCCCGATCGTTTGCTCAGATGCTAATGGTTTGGATCTTTCTAGCGTTTTTTCATTGCTCTTTATTTCGACTGAACCTTTAACAGGCGATGCGTTTGTCTCAGCTGTTATAGTTGCTTTCTTCAGAGTTGGTGGCACAACGCCTCCGGCAGCTGTACTAGCAATATTAAGAGAACTAACGAGTTGTTTTTCTGTTTGGGTCGCCTTTGGTTTGATAGTATTCCCTGCTGTGTCAAATACTGACGGAAACGGAAGTGGCTTAGACTCCCGCTGCGGCTGATTAACTAGGGCATTCTCAGGAGCTGGCTTCGTATTTGGTGGTAGCCTTTCAATAACTTCGCCTTTTGCGTTCATCAGAAACCTCTCAGGGACATTAGGAAACTTAACCAAATATACAGCTTGAGCGATACTGCTGCCCAGTTTTGTAGCAGCTGGATTCGGAAGAAGGTTTTGAATTTGTGGGTTATCTGGTGGTAATGTACCTATGACTTTCCCATTGGAATCATTGATATGGTACAACAATGTCAGAACTGTCAGACAGGAATAGGTCCGGAACATCAAGCCATGACCCATAGTGGAAGCAGCAAATACCAATAAAACTTGTCCGAGGCGGCGAATGTGCATCTGTAAATGACAAATAATACAGTCGAACTTCTGTATCTCGAACACATTTGGGACCTTGAAAATTGGTTCGAGATAGCAGTAGTTCAAGCTACTCAATGTTAAAGTTTGCACAAGGTCAGGTGTCATAACTGGCTTGATCATTACGATAACACATCCGTGTGATATGTGATATAGTGAATTTTACAAAATGCCAAAAAGGTAACTTTTCTGATGAAAGTTTGTTACATTTTTTCTTATTTATACTCCAAACATAGGTTTTGGGTGCTCGTTAGAACCGCCTCATTGATGCGGTTCTAACGAGTACCCATTATCCTATGTCATGGAGCAGAAATAAGGAAAATAATGTTTAGCCCCGTAAACCCTAGTTTTCTCTATATAAAGTGGGGTTTAGGGGGGGGGGGGGCTTATTTAACGGACTTGTTCACGTGATGTTAAGGATCTTGTTATATTAAGGTAATTTAAAATATATTGTGTGTACTCATTAGCATCGCCTCGTAGAGGCGATTCTAATGAGTACAAACAATATACACCTTTACGATACAATAAAAGAAAAATCCAAAGGTTATCTTAAATATGCTTATATTTCGAATGATGGGAATAGTTCTACAGAGACTCTAGAGCAAGTTCGGTTTAATCATGGTATTCAAGCCATCGATGTCCGAGCAAGTGAAGTGTCATTATACCATACATCAGGTCTAAGAAAGTTGTTTTATTTAAAGACTGTCTATAAATTTAAAGGCTGTCTGCATATTTAAAGTATTTTAGTCTGTAAATTTAAAGACTTACGCAAATAAAATCAATAAAATGGTGTAAAACGGAAAAACCGCACAATGCTATTTATAGTTATTTGGTCTATGGAATATTTAATCCTGTGTACCTGCAAATCATACAGTTGGCTTTGCTTAATTAAATTCCTTCAGCGATAATTGAAGATTGCTCAGAAAAACAGGTTTTTTAATTATATTCGTAGTGTAAAATGAGCCAAAGAATGAAAGTGTATAACGTTTTTATCATTTTGTTAACATACTAACCACTCGCTTCGACAGGCAGTTTTTCTGACAACTAAAATTAATGAATGTTTCAGACTGTCTACAACAGTAAGTTTAAAAATGTCCGAAAACGCAATGATGTTAGTACGAACCGCCCCCGCCCATCAGGGCTTGAAGAATTAGATGGGCTGCATGATGCTTCCACGCAGAGCTAAATCCGACCCGCACATAAGTACTGGTAGACCACTAAGAGGATCTAAGCCTGCCCAGGCAAAGATCCAGAAGAAACTCCAAAACAAACAAACTATTGATCTGTATGGAAGTTTCATCATTTTTCTCCAAAAGAAACTCAATTGTAACGGAGATACATTTTCTCCTGGAATTTGCTTCAAAGTAGAAGTAAAACAAAGATCAGGAATCGATACAATTAACTTACTTCACCCATCAAAGACACCAAAGGGAAAGAAACACAAACATGAAGCGACCAGACCATAATGGAAACCTAAACAAAGGAAGGCCATAAGGACAGTTACTTTCCAACAAAATGGCCAAATGGCCATCCAAAATAAAAAGACACAAGTGATACACACAGTAAGTAACAAACAAACAACATAAATAAACCGCCACAGAAGAACCGCCTTGGAACGGTCAGTGGAAAGAAATCTACTGGGGGGCTTAAATCGATTTTACATGGCCATAATCCTCGCCCTTACCTCTGTCGCGGTATACACTAATTTTGTTTAGTCCGCATGAAGGCTTCCTAACTCATCAGACTTGAGTGTAACATCTCCGAGAACATACAAATCAAAAAACAAGGTTGAGGACTCGACAGCATACCACAACAGAATTGCTGGAGCAAAAGAAAACCAACAGTTAGACTCCGAGGGACCCCACCAAAGACGGAGCATCAGGCGCCAACCAACATAAAGAATACTAAAATAAAATAAAATTGTAGCCAGTATCTATATTTCTCACAATTTTATCGAGCTAGCACGGGTATGCATGATTTTCTTGTATAGCCGATAGATATAAATACCCTGAAGATTATCGTAATGTCAGCTGCAGGTCAGAATCGGTACAATAGCCCCCCCTCCCCCCCCCCCAACTTTGTGCCGAGCCAAACGCCGAGGCTTTGACGGTAAGTTAAATTTATGTTTAGTTTTATTTTTTGTAGGAACATGCTTGTTTGTTTTGAAGGGTTTTCTCCTTAGTATACCCCAACTTTCTGAAGCTTCTTCTGGATTCATTTTAGAAGCCTCCGTGGATTATTGGTTATGCTACTCGCCTTGTGAACCGGGGATCATGGGATCGATCCCGGGCTTCTCCAGACTTTCGTAAACCGACGCCCCGATTCCGTATGATCCAAGATGTTGGTGAGACGTAAAACGCGGGCACTCGCTCATTTTGGATTCATTTAGGCTTTACTAACGTCGGGTCACTTGTTCGACCCATAGCTTTTGACTACCGGTTGTTAGAAAACCTAGTTCCTGTCTCTATATGACATTAGGTGTTCAGGGGTCGTAAAATTTAACAGACAGGTTTAACCATATCTTCATCATCAGGGTGAGCTCTTAGACAAGAGCCTGTCGGGTTATCCCTGATGATGAACCGCGATGAACCGATACTGCAAGCATGTTCATGTTGTGTAGGAAGAATTTTGTTCAAGAAGAGTTCATTTTTTGTAACGATGCTTTTTCTGTTTAAGAAATCTGTTTCTACCAGTAAGCAATGTAAATAACATGTTTTTTCTGCAAGCACTGCATTAAGTTTAGGCATGTATGTAGGATGACAAGTTGCGGTATTTGGTCATCACACGTTATAAGGGCCTGAGTGTCGTTAATGACGTCAACAATGTTATCAACGTCACAAAATCGGTTTTAACGTTACGTCTACTAAATACGGGAATGATTTTAGTTTAGTATTTTACAGCAAACAATGTAGTCCCGATCAAATATTGATATGTTACATGTACTTTGCTAAGGCAAACGGCAGGCAAATATTGATTTGCGATGTATAGATTGAGGTAAAAATCCTCCTGTTTTAGTTTCTAGCTGTTGTTAATGTAATGAATTTGTGAACAGCTATATTTGTGAGCCGTGTCGCTGAGAAGGAATTCGTTTTCGTAAACCGAAATACAAGTGCACTCAGAAGATGACTTAAATTCACCTAAAGTGGACTTATATATTTTGCCGGCATATTTTTTTCGTTGGTTTGCTTCGTTTTCCTTTATTTGTGTACTTTGTGTTATTTGTTTCTATATAATTCACACGTCACAGTCCCGAGCACAAAACAGAGTTTTGCCTTCGGGACAAGCGCCGTGAAATGTTATAGAAACAGATATAGTGTAAAGCGTTGGTATTGTTGTAGATAGTTATTGTTAATCATTTATGTCTTGTACATAACGCAAGTTTTACCGGCCCCGATAGCTCAGTTGGTAGAGTGTCCGCTCCGGGGAACGGGAGGTCACGGGTTCGATCCCGGGCCGCGACATACCAAAGTCGCTAAGAATGGTACTAGCTGCTCCTGGCTTGGCACTCAGATTTACGGGGTAGAGCTAGGACTGGTCGACCCAGTGTAAGGATAATGTGACTTGGTGTGGTATCATGTAATGTCTCTGGGACATGATACTTCAGTGAGGTACATGTAGCACTATAAAAGTGAGCATTGAGCTCACTGTCGCAACCAGACACCGACGTGATATGACTGAAAAAATTTTGAAAGCGCGACGTTAAACCCGAATTCACACACATTTGTATATAACATCTTTCTTGTGCCTTGCCCTATAATTGCCCGTTCACCTGTCAGAGATCATCCTTGGTCGTCTTGTCAGCACGTGGGTTTGCGGGACACCGTTACCCTACATGTAACACTATTGTAGATGGTTTGTTTCCTGCAAAATTTATGATCAATGCGATTATTTTGATTTTGAGATTGTACATTTTCCTTTCTTGGGTGGTGATGTTCCTCGTGCGACATCCTATGACATTTATATTTCGCAATTGATTTGACTTGCCAGAGTGTCTGGCCTTGAAACTGACTTCAACACTCGTAATCAATTGTTACCCGCTTAACTTCTTAACCCTTCTCTTGCTGAATATTCATTTTAGTCACACCCATCTGTGACTTTGAACCAATCAGATTACTTGATGTAATATATTCCTACAAATTCATACACTGAATATCAAACAGTGGAGATCCTGATCAGATGGCTTCTTCAGAAGCCATCTGATCTGGATCTACACTGTTTCCAAAGATATGGGTTGCCGTGAACAGCATGATAAGAGTTAATCAGGATTATCGGTATCATCAACTACGCAAAGCCGTTTCTAAACGTTATAAACGTCATTTCGATTTAATTTCAAAATTCAATGCTGGACTTAAATATCTTCTGCAACAAGGTCTATCGAAACCCGAATTTTATGATGACTTAGTATATAAATTCAGAAAAATATATACTTGCAAAAATTTCAGTACCCAATCTGCTAAAAACGTCCTTCGATATCAATAGATTGGGTATTACAGATATATCATACGACAGACAGCATGCATGGTAGTTTACGGTTGATCACGGTTGATAACTTTGCTTTTCTCGTTAATTGCACGCCGGTGGACCAGGCCTCATGGTCTATGACTGTTCCAGCGTAAAGGCTTACTTATGTAATGTTGGTTGGTACCTGATTTTCTGTCATGGGTGTTCCCATACCAGTCTAACTTTTGGTTTTCTTTTGCTCCAGCAATTCAGTAGTTTGTTGCTGTCGAGCCCTTGTCGTTGTTTCGTCTCTGTGTTTGTACGTCGTATGATTTGTGCACTCGGAGATGTTGCACTGATGTGGTAAGATGCCTTCATGCGGACTGATTTGGTTTGGTTTGATTTCAGGTTTAACGTCCCCGTCAACACTGTAAAGGTCATTTTGGAGACGTTGTTGCCAATTTTGTGGGACTTTTACCCGACATTGAGATGAAATGACATCTCAAGCCCTGCCGCCCAATGAAACCAATAGGGCTTATAAGCATGGACGGTCCGACTCGCACCGCTTTGCCTCGGCAGACTTAGATCCTCTAGGCGGTTTACCAGTACTCGTGTGCGGATCGGTTTCAGCTCTGCGTGGAAGCATCACGCATCCCATCTATTTCTTCAAGCACCGATGGGCGGGGGCCGGTTCATGCGGACTGAACAAATTATTTGTCTAAATCGCGACGGAATCAAGGGCGTGGATTGCAGCCGCGTAAAATCTATTTAAGCTCCCACCCCCACCACCACCACCACCCTCAAATGAAATTCTTTTCACTCACCGTTCCAATGCGGTTCTTCTGTCGCGGTTTATATTTGTTATGGTTTGTCTTTGAGTGTGTGTATCGCTTATATCTTTTTTGTTTTTGATGTTCAATTGGCCATTTATTTTTATTTTTTTTTTTTTTTGGAATGTAAGAAAGTAACTGTCAATTTGGCTTACTGCTATTGATGTTTCCTTTAAGGTCTAGTTATTTATTGTTTGTGTTTCCTTCCCTTTGGTGTCTCTGTTGGGAGGTGTGGGTTCATTGTATCGATTCCTGATCATTGCCTTCACTTCTATTCTGTTCTCTTCTATATGCATTTGGGGGAAATTGAAAATATTCCAAAAGTTCTTCAATATGTTGATAAATGTTTTCGGATTAGACAAAAGTTTCATGAATCTAGTCAGTATGCAATCACTTAAACTAAATTTCATTACAATAGGCAAGATTAAACATACATCAATATTTGACATGATACTGGAATTAGAATAATTACTGCTAGATGATAATATATTAGGGTAAACGACTGCACTGTTATTACGAAAACACGCCTGTCCAAATACATTGTAAACTTTATCGCCGAAAAATTGAAAATTTGAAGATGAACAAGAGCTGTCACTATAGGCGACCAATGCCCCCGTGGGAGCCAATTACTGAGTTTTTGCAAAATTTCAAGGGGAGATAATTCAGCCAAAATGATAACAGAGTTATGGCCCTTGGTCAGAATGTAGCCCTTGTGATGGTGAATAAGTGTGTGAAGTTTCATTGGGCTAGGTCAAATACTTTTGAAGTTATGATCAAGGTTAAAGTTGTTGTGACGGACGGACGGACATACAGACAGACAGACAGGCAAACAAACAAACAGACAGACAAAGATTCTCGAGGGGGGGGGGGGGGCATAAAAATTGTGATATTTTTCTTATTTCAGCTCAAAATATAGATTGTGGGTACTCGTTAGATCCGCCTCATCTATATTTTAGAACAGAAATAAGAAAAATAAGATTTACCCCTGCAAACCCATCACGAAAACATGCCTATATAATTTTAACCCCCTTAAACCCCTCTTTTATATAGTAAAACTGAGGTTTACAGGGGTATTCATTATTTTTCTTCTTTCTTCTCAAACACATAGATTATAGGTACTCGTTAGAACCGCCTCGCCGTTTTGGGCAGAAATTAAAAAAAAAATCACAATTTTTCATCTGAAAATTTGCATTTTTCGGTTTTAAAATTTACCATGTTTGTGTATAGGCGTGTTTTTGTAATGCCCAGTTTTACTACATGTATATAAAAGTGGGGTTCAAGGGGTGTGAGAATTATATAGGTGTGTTTTCGTGATGCAAGTAATTGTGTAAGAATAAAATAGAAATGGAGGCAATGATCAGGAATCGATACAATTAACACACAGCCCCATTCAGAGACACCAAAAGGAAAGAAACACAAACTTGAAACAACAGACCCCAATGGAAACATCAACAGCGGGAAGCCAAAATGGCAGTTACTTTCTCACTTTCCCACAAAATGGCTAATAGGCTATCCAAAATAAAATAATATAAGCGACACAAACACCCAAAGATAAACCATAACAAAAATAAACTGCGACAGAAGAACCGCCTTGGAACGATTAGCGGAAACGAATTCCACCGGGGAGCTTAAATCGATTTTACGTGGCCACAATCCTCGCCCAAACTTCCGTCGCGATTTAGACAAATAATTTGTTCAGTCCGCATGAAGGCCTCCTAACTCATCAGTGAAACATCTCCGTGAACACAAAAAATCAAACAACCACAGAGTTGAAACAACCACAGAGATTAAACAACCCCAGAGATGAAACCTAATTTATGCATTTGTTGTCCACAATCTCTCATTGTGTCCTGTATTGTGTTTGTTTCTGTTTTTATATATGTCTGATGTTACATGTTTCTGCCATAATCCTATTTGCATCACGTGAACAAGTCCATGAAATGAAGACCCCCACCCCCATATACCTCAATTTATTTAGAGAAAACTGGGGTTAACGAGGGTATACATTATTTTTTCTTAATTTTGCTCTAAGACATAGGTTGTGGGTACTCGTTAGGACCGTCTCAATGAGGCGGTTCTAACGAGTACCATCAACCTATGTCTGCAGTACATATTAGAAAAATGTCACGAATTTTCACCAGAAAAATGACCATTTTTGGAGATGTGAATAAAATGCACTATGTCGCACGGATGTGTTGTCGTTATGTTTTGGACTGGATGCAGAAAAAAATGAATCTTTAAACTTTTATTCCAAAGGGTAATTTTTACCCTCACCCTCTCAGGAATGTAATATATTTTTATTATACCGAACAAAAGTAATGATTACGGTAAGAGATCTTCAATGAAATATACAGGATTTATGACGTCATGACGTTTAAAATTTTCGGATAACGTCGACGTTATACTGTACATGAGCGACGTTAGCTGGTGAAACAGAACTTCAGAAGTTCAAACGTCTATAACGTCTTTTTGTCCTGCTTACATGAAGAATCGAACCGTACGCACGCATAATTCCGCGCATGTGGCAGTCGAAATTATCGCAGGGTGATAGATATAATATAATCCTCATGCCTATGGGCGTTTGTATAATTGAGACACGTGAGATATATAGAGGATCTTACATGAGTGGTCATTTCATAAGGAATTTATGAAACGAGCCTTTAATGAATTTATGAAACGAGCCTTTTGCGAGTTTCGTTTTTCTCATATGAAATGACCACGAGTGTATGATACTTTTTATCATATAATGATTTAAATTCAGATTTTATCGCCGAAGTAGTTCAGAAGAAAACACAGGGATGCCACGGACGGCGTAATGACGTTACGCTCCAGTTTCTATGTGTTATTACACATGTGGTCATATGATTTTTATTACATGACGTTATCCACTAAATTACAGCGACGTTATATGATAAAACAATATAGAAATATTACATTCCTCAGAGGGTGATAGTGAAAAATGCCCCCCTGAGGAATATGAATATCAATCGAGGCGCAGCAGAGGTTGATATTCATATTACAATGACTGACAGTTTTCACTATCACCCTCTCATGAATGTAATATGTTTTTATTATACCGAACATGGTGTATGAATGTCATTTCCTGGTGTATGAATGTCATTTGACGTGTCACCAGTAACAATTCAATTCTGAACAAAACTAATGATGAGAAGAGTTTATTGATTTTACGACATACTGCTTTTTGGTGACGTTATCTGAATGTTAGACTTGTTTACGTGATGTGGCGTTACTCGTGTCGCAACGGTACGTCGGTAACGCTACGTCTGTTACTAGGTGAATGGTCGGTTGAAAGAAGACGTCGCGGTTAATCGTATGGGCCAAAATTAGTTTAAAGTTTGCAAATAAACAGGATTTTACATACAAACTTGGTTTTCTTGTGTTATTTCCATAATCTGGTAATTCTACGAACCAAAAATTGGAAGCAGAGCGAGGTTTAGAGACATTTTTTCGTCGAAAATACGTAATTACGCAAAATGGCGTCGTTGGAGAACGGGATCAACGGCGATGATCAGGGCAAAAACGTCAGCAACACAGGAACAACTGGCGATTTAAAAGACATGATAGCAGAATTTAAAAGGGAAAAGTTCCGCGCTGAACCGAACTTCACAAGGCAAAAAAGGTATTGTTTTTAATCGACCAGCCGGAAAAGCCTGGATATCGCGAGATTCCGAAGGCATGTAATAAAATGGACAATGCTATGGAGAGGGCTATGGACGTGATGACAAGACTGTCCGAACTTTACGAGAAAAATAAGGATAACCAGCTTGAAAAGTAATGCTCGAGATGGAGGAGCTGGATGATGAATTTTCGTCAACATACGCGGCGGCTCAGCAATATATCCACACACAAAAGGGACAATCAAGTGACCCTTCAGAGATACTGTCAACTGACTTGCTCAACCGCATGAACATTTCTGATCAGTCAGAGACCCACAGAAAGGACGGATACGTTTCACAAGAGGTAGGATTTATTGATTCTTACAGTGAAGTCTGCAATTCGATATCGTCAAATGGTACAGAGAAACAAATAAACACTAGCCCCGAATACAAGCAAAATGACAGCGTAGCAGAACCACAGCAAGCACAAATGGAGGACATTTCGTTGCCGAAAGAACAATGTCAAGGACTTAATCGCCCCCGAAGTCAACAAACGCAGCATGAGCGCCACAGCAGCACAATTCGAGCCAACTGCTACATATAGTAACAACACTTCCCCTATCATTGGTCAACACTTAGTCAGTGTCACGTGAAGGATATAAAATAAAAATAAAAAAATGAGTTCCTTTAAGAGCAATGAAAACATTCATAAGAAAGAAGATGGGCCATACTACGTAGTTTCGGCTAAAAAAGCCTCATCAGTGACCCTGTAATGATCCGGCAAAGAAAGCCAGAGGAAACATACTGTAATTTTGCGAATTTCGAATAGGCAGTCGATTCAAAGACTGATATAAATCATAATGGGGTCCAAATAATTAAAAAACCTGTCTAGAATATGAATCTAAACCAATAATTTATTTCTGATTTCTCAAAATATTCACGTTGATCTCAAAGGACCAAAAGTAAAATATAAACTGCACTATGGTTGATATACGGGGAGACGTTTTACGGCCGCCACACGACACAACACCAGCTGCAGTGAAGGCAAATAAAAATCAAAAAATGAGTTCCTTTAAGAGCAATGAAAACATTCATAAGAAAGAAGATGGGTCATACTACGTAGTTTCGGCTAAAAAAGCCTCATCAGTGACCCTGTAATGATCCGGCAAAGAAAGCCAGAGGAAACATACTGCAATTTTGCGAATTTCGAATAGGCAGTCGATTCAAAGACTGATATAAATCAAAATGGGGTCCAAATAATTAAAAAACTGTCTAGAATATGAATCTAAACCAATAATTTATTTCTGATTTCTCAAAATATTCACGCTGATCTCAAAGGACCAAAAGTAAAATATAAACTGCACTATGGTAGATGTACGGGGAGACGTTTTACGGCCGCCACACGGCACAACACCAGCTGCAGTGAAGGCAAATAAAAATCAAAAAATGAGTTCCTTTAAGAGCAATGAAAACATTCATAAGAAAGAAGATGGGTCATACTACGTAGTTTCGGCTATAAAAGCCTCATCAGTGACCCTGTAATGATCCGGCAAAGAAAGCCAGAGGAAACATACTGCAATTTTGCGAATTTCGAATAGGCAGTCGATTCAAAGACTGATATAAATCAAAATGGGGTCCAAATAATTAAAAAACCTGTCTAGAATATGAATCTAAACCAATAATTTATTTCTGATTTCTCAAAATATTCACGCTGATCTCAAAGGACCAAAAGTAAAATATAAACTGCACTTTGGTTGAAGACTTTGCTGATCTTCTAGACATTGCAATGATCAACCTACAAGAGGTCGGCCAACATCACGAGCTCGGTGTTGGGTCGCTCTATGCAAAGCTTCAGCGCAAGATACCCGATGCAATGTTAGCGAGGTACCATCGCTGGGTGTTCGGGTACAGCAAAGAAGAGTCAGTGCTATCATTACGGGAATGGATACTGCAAGAATCGGAATTCCAGACGATAAACACAGAAGCAGTTGGCAGATTGTCAGGCAAGGCTACTAAACCATCATCTCGACCAACACCTAGACAGGGGAACCAGCGAACATTTTTTCAGTGATGCCGATTCTGGTCATAATTCGAAGAAAGTGCCATGCCTTGACTGAGGAAAGAATCATGGCACATGGAACAGTCCAGAATTTAAGCGAAGAAAGTTAATATATAGATGGAATATTGCAAAACACAATCAGTTATGTTTTCGCTGTTTAGTTCAAGGTCACCAGGAAAAAATATGTGCTAGAAGTCGTCAGGGCGGCCAGGACGGATGTACCGACCTTCATCACAGGCTATTACATAAGCCAGGATCCGGCAAACCAAAGCCAGTCAATTTAGGAAAACCGTCGGGAGTAGTAGTACCGGCACTATGGGGTCGCAAGATAATCCATCGCGAGAAGTAGATACCGGCACTATAGGGCTGCAAAATTGGGACAGTAGCCTTACGGAGGGGAAACAGCAGACAGCAATGTTGACTCAAAGCAACATCAGAGCAAACTTCATAGAACTTCGTACAGTTCCAGTCATCGTGAAAAATGCTGAACGATCATTGAAAATAAATGCATTGTTGGATGACGCCAGTACAAAGTCCTACATCAATGCTGACGTGGCAGCTGAGCTAGGGCTACAGGGAAGAACAGAAAAGATGACGGTGAACGTATTAAACGGACAGGTGGAGACATTCGAGACTAAACCTATCAACGTTGAACTGACGAGTATAGCCGGCAACGTTAGCACAAGGATAACTGCATGTACAGTAGTTAGAGTGGCGGGTAACATGCAGGTTGTAGAATGGAACAAGGTCAGGGAGAAGTGGTCACACTTAAGAAACATCGACTTCCCGACTTCAGCCACGAGACCAATCGACATGCTGTTGGGACTGGACTGCGCCGATCTGCTATACGCCATACAGGAAGTTAGGGGGCAAACCAGGAGCGCCTATCGTCAGGCTTACACCGCCAGGATGGACATGCACTGGGAATACCGAGTCCACTTCTCAAGAGGTATGTCAAACAAATTTGGCCTACACAAACTTTGTAAAAGAGCAGGCTAAAATTGAGCAGATAAACTCAACGTTAAAACAGTTTTGGGAAATCAAAATTATCCAGTCACCATATGATCCACCGATAGTTCGCATTGAAGAGCAATTGGCTATGAAAAAGGTTGAAAGCATACTTTCGTTCGAGAACCAGATGTACAGTGTTGGTATACCGTGGAAGTCCGATATACGAGCATTGTCAGATAATTATGAGATGGCTCTTAGAAGACTAGAAAACACTGAGAAACGACTTAAAAGGGTCCCGGATGTTGCAGAGGCATACAGCAAGTGTATTGACCAGTACGTCCAGAAGGGTTACGTCACAAAAGTTCAAGAGCCGGAGCGGTCAACGTCAAGGTGGTACCTTCCATACTTCTCGGAATTAAGGCCAGATAAAAACACTACCAAGGTGAGAATTGTCTTCGACGCATCGGCAAGAAACGAAGGTCATTCGATAAATGAACTGATTTACCAATGTCCAAAGCTATAGCGGGAACTATTTGATGTTCTGCTGAGAGTCAGGCGACAACCAGTTGCACTTGTATGCGGTATTGCGGAAATGTACCTGCGAATTGGTAGAGCTCATGAAGACAAGCCTTTCCAACGATTCCTATGGAGGGGAATAAATCAAAATCGCCAGCCAGATACTTACCAGTTTGATCGGGTCGTGTTTGGTGTCAATTCTTCTCCGTTCCTGGCCCAGTTTGTCCTTCAATACCACGCTAAGAAATTCACGGACAAATTTCCCCTGGCAGCTGAAACGGTAGTGTGGTATACATACATGGATGATTCGATGGATTCGGTAGCAGGCAACTATCGGAATTGTTGACACAGGCCGGAATGCATGCGGGAAAATGGTTGTCTAACTCACATCGAGTGTTGAGGAACATCCCCGTAGAGGATCGCAAGGCTGAAGTAGACCTGGACGCAGACTACTTACCGAGTACAAAGACACTAGGAGTGTGGTGGCTATCAGACCAAGATGTTTTACATTCAGGGAAAATGCACGCAGTAGTGAGATGACGTATACAAAACGGAACTTTCTGATAGCCACACCCTTTGATCCCATCGGTTTGTTTGCTCCATTCACCATAAGAGCCTAAATGCTGCTTCAACAAATGTGGATGGCCGGATTGAACTGGGGCGAAGAGCTAACTGAACCGTTAACCAACGCAGCATGGGCCTGGTTCAGTGAACTACCGGAGCTAACTCAGCTACAGATACCACGATGTCTGCTTGTAGGAGCAAAGCAGATAGACAACGTTTCCATGCATACATTCGTTGACGCCTCTGAAGATGCTTTTGGAGCTGTTGCTTATGTAAGGTACAGATACCAAGATGGGACTATCTCTACAAACATAGTGGCTGCTAAGACACGGGTCGCGCCTACCACAGCAACAAGTATCCCACGTCTAGAACTCATGGGCGCAGTTATTGGGGTCCGATTAGCAACGAGGATAGCGAGGGTTTTGGAGCTTCAGGTGAATCAAGCTGTCTTATGGTCGGACAGTCAGAATGTCCTTTGGTTCATACGTGGGCATAGTCGAGACTTCAAACCATTTGTTGCTAACCGGGTGGGCGAAATTCAGACAAGTACAAATCCAGAACAGTGGTTGTATATACCAACAAGTTTAAATCCAGCCGATATACTCAGCAGGGGAATGGCAACAACTGATATTGAAAGTTGTAACAGGTGTTGGAAAGGGTCAGAGTTCCTGAGACAGCCAGAAGACGCTTGACCGATAAAAGTCGTTAGCGACAGGCATTCAGGATACGACGAGATGAAACGACCCGGAAGACAGAATGACAGCTTTAAATTCTTGCCTGGAACGAATCCCAGCTCAGAGTCGGTATATATGACTGTCATAGCAGTCGAAGATAATCTCCCTTTGGAACCACGCAACTACTCTAGCTTGCTTCGCTTGAAAAGAGTGTTGGCATGGATAAACCGGTTCGTTGGCAAAAGTATAAAGCCGAAAGAAAACAGGACATCCGGTGAACTGCTGAGTGACGAACTGAAACGAGCCGAAGTCCAGATTATTCACCATGCACAGGTCACAGAGTTCACTAACGATTGGAATGCTCTCTCGCGCAAAAAACCATTACCATCAAACAGCAAGCTGTTTGGGCTCCAGCCAAAACTTGACGACGACGGGCTGAAGCGGTCTGATAATCGACTGAAGCATGCAGAGTTTCTACCATATGACGTCAGGTTTCCAGTCATTCAGCCAAGAAGAAACTGGATTACTAAGCTTATCGTGAAGGAATACCATGAACGAGGAAACCATGCCACGAGAACGAACCAGACACTAGCAGCTTTATCCACTAGATACTGGCTACTTTCAGGACGTGAAGAAATACGAGAATGGGAGAAGGAATGCGCGGTATGCCACCGACGGAAAGCGAAGCCGTGCTCGCAAATAATGGCACCATTGCCAACATCGAGATTGAAGCCATCTCTGCGAGCATTTGCTAGATCGGCAGTCGATTTCGCTGGCCCGTTCATTGCATTGCAAGGACGACGGAAACGACGCGAAAAGAGATACCCCTGCCTGTTTACATGTCTCGCCAAATGAGCTGTTCACTTGGAGGTGGCCTACGGACTGGACACGGATTCTTTCCTGAATGCGTTTTACAGGATGTCCAGCCGCAGGGGTTTACCAGAGAAAATGTTCTCAGACAACGGTACTCACTTCAAAGGGGCGGACGCAGAACTTAAAGCATTTGTCAGGGAGTTAGATGAGAACAAAATAAACCAGTCTACAGCTAACAAAGGAGTCAAATGAAACTTCAACTCACCGCTCGCACAACAGTGGTGTCCATAAAACTATGATTAAGGCAGCAAAACAGGCAATACAAGCGATACTGGGTAAAGCAGATATCAAAGACGAGGAACTCACAACAGCAATGATCGGAGCGGAGGGCCTGATAAACTCGAGGCCTCTGACGTACCAATCGACGAAACCAGCAGACGACGTCCCATTGACCCCAAATGATTTTCTACACGGACAAGTCGGGGGTCAATTTGCACCAACCTCCTGCGATAAAACAGACTTCAATTCGATGAAGCGTTGGCGCCGAATCCAGAAACTCGTGCGCCATTTTTTGGAGCAGATGCGTGCGTGAATGGCTACCTGTACTCAACGCACGACAGAAGTGGTTCCAGACGCAGCGTGACGTCCAGGTCGGTGACGTCATGTTGGTCATCTCACCGGACACATCGAGAGGGAACTGGCCGCTTGAACTGATACTCGACGTCTATTCAGGGTGAGACGGCACGTGCGGGTTGTGAAGATCCAAGTCGGAGAGGTGACTTTAGTTCGACCAGTGCACAAGCTATGTCCACTGGAGTTGGAACATGAACCATGACTGATGGACTATACCTGCTTAATTAAGTCTTAATTAAGTCTTTGATAATTTCATTGTTAGATATACGTTTTCTTATTTAAATAGTTTTTAAGTTTCAAATAATGAATCAATTACATTAGAAGCAGGTGCGCGCTATAATTAGGTAACTGAATGACTAGAAGCTAACATTTATTGAACCAGGCTCATTTGAGGAGGGGAAAATGATGAGAAGAGTTTATTGATACGACATACTGCTTTTTGGTGACGTTATCTAAATGTTAGACTTGTTTACTTGATGTGGCGTTACTCGTGTCGCAACGGTACGTCGGTAACGCTACGTTTGTAACTAGGTGAATAGTCGGTTGAAAGAAGACATCGCAGTTAATCGTATGGGCCAAAATTAGTTTACAGTTTGCAAATAAACAGGATTTTGCATACAAACTTGGTTTTCTTGTGTTATTTCCATAATCGGGAAATTCTACGAACCAACTAATAATTAAGGTGAGGGATCTTTAATTAAAAATCAAGGATTTGTGACGTCATGACGTTCAAATACATAAGCGACGTTAGCTGATGAAACAAATTCGGAAGTTCAAACGTCTATAACCGCGTTATTTTTTCAATAAAACCCTAAAGTGTGGGTATGCGCTTTCTTAATTATATCAAAAGAAACAATTTGGAACCAAAATTTCTCGACTTTGGTGCAGTTTTGGTTTAGACACTTTTTCTCGAATCGAACAGTATGCACGCCCTATTCCGCGCATGTGATAGTCGAAATTATTGCATCGTGATAGTAAAAATATAATCCTCAAGCCTATGGGAGTTTTGTATGGGAAAGACACGCGAGGTATAGCAATATAGAAATATTAATTTCCTCAGGGGGTGATAATGGAAAATGCCACCCTGGGAAATATGAATATCAACCGAGGCGCAGCCGAGGTTAATATTCATATTACAATGGCTGACAGTTTTCGCTATCGCCCTCTCAGGATTGTAATAAGTTTTTATTATACCGAACAAAACTAATAATTAAGGTAAGGGATATTTCATGAAAACATACTTTGTGACGTCATGGCGTTCAAAATTATCGGATAACGTCGGCTTTCTACATAAACGACATTAGCTGGTGAAACAGAAATTTGGAAGTTCAAACGTCAATATCATCGTTATTTCTCAATAAAACCCTAAAGTGTCGCTTTCTTAATTATGTAAGAAGAAACATTTTGGAACCAAAATATCTCGACTCTATTGCAGTTTTTGGTTTAGACTCATTTTCTAGAGTCGAACCGTACGCAGGCCCTTTTCCGCACATGTGATAGTACATAAATATTGCATTCCTGACAAATGTCACCCCGAGGAATATAAATATCAACCGAGGCGCAGCCGAGGTTGATATTCATATTTTGAAGGATTGAAATGTTTCACTATCATCCTCCTAGTTATGTAATAATTATTATATTATACCGAACAAAACTAATAATTATGGTTAGGGATTTTTAATGAAATGATAAACATGTAGGACTGCTCACAAGTGACGTTTGACGCAATGACGTTCAAAGTTATCGGATAACGTCGGATTTCTACGTAAGCGACGTTAGGTGGTGAAACAGAAATTCAGAAGTTCAAACGCTTATAAATTCGTTATTTCTGAATAAAACCATAAAATGTGGGTATGCGTTTTCTTAATATTTAAGAAGGAACATTTTGGTACCAAAATTTCTGGACTTTGTTACAATTTTTGTTTAGACTCATTTTCTCCTGCTAGACAGAATAGCCGAACCGTACGGACACCCAGTTCCGCGCATGTGATAGTCGAAATAATCGCAGGGTTGTAGTGAACAATATCACCCTCAGACCTATGGGAGTTTTGTATGAGAAAGTCACGTGAGGTATAACAATCGAAATAATCACAGGGTAATAGTAAACATATAGTCCTTAGGCCTATGAGAGTTTTGTATGAGAAAGTCACGTGATGTATAACAATCGAAATTATCGCAGGGTGATAATAAACATATAATCCTCAGGTCTATGGGAAAGCCACGTGAGGTGTAACAATATATAAATATTACAACCCTCAGAGGGTGATAGTGGAAGATACCACCCTGAGAAATAAGATTATTAACCGAAGCGCAGTCGAGGTTGATATTTATATTCCGATGGGTGACAGTTTTCACTATCACCCTCTCAGGAATATAATATTCATTTTATTGTACCGAATTAAACTAAATTTTAAATTAAAATTAAATTTTTTAAATTAAAAATACAGGACAGTTAACACGCGACATTTGAGGTCATGACGTTCCAAATCATCGAATAACTTCGACATACTACATAAGCGACGTTGGCTGGTGAAACAGAAGTTCACACGTCTATAACTGTTTTTAATAAAATCCTAAAGTGTAGGTACGTTTTCTTTATTAAATCAAAAGAAACATTCTGGAACCAAACTTTCTCGACTTTCTTTCAATTCCTGGTTTAGACTCCAGCTTTCACGAAGAATAGAAACGCATGCGTACCCAATTCCGCGCACAATCGCAGAGTGATAGTAAAAACCTGTGTGAATTGTGTTTGGGAGAGCCACTTGAGGCACAATTATACAAAATACACTTTTAAGTTCAGTCATAGTTTCTTGGCTAGTAGTTTGTTTGAGTTGAGGTTTTACGTCTCCTGCCAACACTATTTATGTCATTTTGGAGACGTTGCTTCCGATTTTGTGGGACTTTTACCCTACATTAAGATGAAATGACACCTTACACCCTATCGGCAATAGAACCCGCTAGGGTTAGAAGAGCGGTCCGACTAGCATCACTTTACCTGGGCAGGCTTAGACCTAAGCTGTTTACTAGTACTCAATTTGAGTCGGTTTCAACTCTGCGCGGAAGCATCATGCAGCCATATCTTTTTCTCCAAGACCCGTTCAGCGGGGGCGCTCTTGGCTTGTAGTTGAGCCAAGGACCAGACACTGGGGATAAGGGATCAGGATTATGGGGATAAGGTGTATTCATACATCGTCTAGGAAACTAGGGCACTCGAATAAACTAAGACACTGGGCGTGCGATCACTATGCTGCCGCATGCCGACGCCAGGAATCTGACCCCGGTAACAGCATAGCTAGCGTTGCCTATAACCTTGTCATCACGTTAACCAGTCCGTAAAATGCAATCCCACTTTATATTTACAGGGGCATACATTAGTTTTCTTATTTCTGCTCTGGTACTCGTTAGAACCAACTCGATGAGGAGGTTCTAATGAGCACCCAAATAATGTTTTGAGTGAAAAATAACAAATCGTACATTTTTGTCAGAAAATTAACCGTTTTAGGATATGAAATAATTCAATTTGACACGCGGATGCGTTTGTGAAATCATAACGAAAACACGCCTATATAATTTTGACCCCCCCTTGAACCCCACTTTTATATAGTAAACTGGGGTTTCGGGGGTAAACCTTTTTTTCATTATTTCTGCTTTAAAATATAGTTTGTGGGTACTCGTTAGAACCGCCTCGATGAGGAGGTTCTAATGAGCACCCAAATAATGTTTTGAGTAAAAAATAACAAATCGTACATTTTTGTCAGAAAATTAACCGTTTTAGGATATGAAATAATTCAATTTGACACGCGGATGCGTTTGTGAAATCATAACGAAAACACGCCTATATAATTTTGACCCCCCCTTGAACCCCACTTTTATATAGTAAACTGGGGTTTCGGGGGTAAACCTTTTTTTCATTATTTCTGCTTTAAAATATAGTTTGTGGGTACTCGTTAGAACCGCCTCGATGAGGCGGTTCTAACGACTACCCACAATCTATATTTTGAGCAGAAATAAGAAAAATATCACAATTTTTCTCTTAAAATTTTCATTTTTACGGCGATAAAAGTGGCAATGTATTTGTATAGGCGTGTTTGCGTAATGTTCACCACCCAGGCCGTCGTTGCTTTCTTGAGATATGATCGGCAGGTATTTCTATCATAGGCACATTATTAACCCTAAGGACGCCGAGAAAAACTACCTGAAAATGTCGTTTGCTTATGTCGTATGCTGAATCTTTTTGCAAACTTTTCAAAATATTTTTGCATACAGGGAAACAGTGTGGACCCAGATCATAGGGTCCACGCTGTCATCTCCAACGTTTTTAATACTGGAAAAAAAGGTAAAACAGGGGAATTAACGAAGCTTCGTTAATAATACCTTAAGGTCAACAGAGTTGCGTAGCGTGGCAGTCTATAATTTTGTGATGAGGAGCCTTATTATGAAACCACGCATATTTAGGCAATATCACCACCTAAATGATAATAACACATTTTTCGAAGGGGGGGGGGTGAGCTGGGGTGGGGTGGGGGAAAGGATAAATAAATAGCATGAAAAATAGAAGTGAAGACAATGATACGGAATCGATATGTAATTAACAATTAAGTCATAAGTCATTTGGTATCTCGGCTGCTCGTTAGTTTCCGAGATTTATCGTACATTCCCGGATTACTGTTTCAACCAATTTTGAGCATAGGGTTGCTAATTTCAAACTAAAAAACGACCAAACAGTTGTGCATTTACCTTAGTAAAGTTTACATCAATATAAAAGTCTGATATTGAAAAAACCGACCCCGAATAAAAATGACCGATCACATCTGAAAAGCACGTACTAGTCTTTATCAATATTTTATTTCATTGTCATCTTTTCTTCATTTTGTTATATATTTTAATCATTTCAATGGTTGTAACAAATAACCCGAAAAAGGACCAAATTGTCGTGGCGATAAAATCGCAGAAAAATATCAGCTTACTCGGGATATAATGTAGCATTCAATGCCGACTGAAAAAAAGTTTTTATCTGTAACAATAAGTTTGAAATAGATCATTAAAACGTAATCTTCTATCTACATGCAAATCAATGCGATTTTTGTGTATCCGTCATCTGGGTATTAGATTGACTCAGTTATCGAAAGTTGGCAATGTTGCAAAAACTAAGTTTAAAGTACTTGGCGGACGGCAAAGCAGGCGACAATTGTCGGGATTGGCATCTTATGGGTAAAATATCACGTTCCTTACCTTTCTTTCCTAATCCAAAATAAATTGTCCGTTCTCCCTGGTTCTAGCTGCAGTCTGTCTGTTCACGTCGGGACTTTGAGGAAGAGTTTTAGAAAAGTAAAATATGTAAATAGTTCGGTCATAAACCCATTAAGAAAATATATATGACACAGTTAATTGATTAACTTTTAATAGTTTCAAGAAATTATTCATAGTGTCTGGTAGATAGTAGCTTATTCAATATATCGCAGTTTAAGATTTATGATTTTTATTTCTTTGTTTTTTTTAGCGTGTCAATTTTATGACGCTCCTTGACATTATACGTTCTGTTTTCTATCTCATTTGCGATTAGTTATACTTATGTTGACGTCTAGTTTAAAACTTTTGTCGTTAATTAAGAGCGCAATCGCACAATGACAGTTTTGTCAGAACTTCGTTATAGATTGAAAACGTATCATCTGTATGCATTAACATAACGTTTAACTGGGCCGTGGCATAAAAAAATATGTTTTTTTTTTTTTGTCATTTGCAAATATTTGCATTCACAGGTCATTTACAGAAAGCAACTATAGCTAACTATAGAGACACAGTGTTGTTCCTATCTCAATGAGCATACTGACTCATGCATCACGATCACAAGTCCGTGAATCGAAAACTCTTCTAAACCCCACTTTATATAGATAAAATTGGGATTTACGGGAGTATACATTATCTGCCTTTTTGCTCAAAACATAGATTATTGGGTAGTCGTTAGAACCGCCTCATTAAGGCGGTTCTAACGAGCACCCAAAATCTATGTTGAAAGCAGAAATAAGAAAGATGTTATCATTTTTACCCGAAATGTGTAATTTCTGATACCATGTTGGACGCCATTATTTCACAAGGACATGTTTTCCTAATTTGCGACGTCACAGTCATGATCATTCAGTGACGTCAACATAAATCAATATGAATGGACGATGACGACGTTATTACGTCAACAACACTCTTACGTCAATGGGATATACTCTCTTTAGCAGATCAAAGGCAGCCCCTAATATGGTGATTAGTAGCTCTTGTTGAATCCCTGACTGAGGATTTAAAGGGGAAAATCAAAAAGGTACACTCTAGTCAACAGTATGTAAACTATTGATTTTTCCCCAAGAGGCCCCTTACCTGTTGGAGACAGAGCACTTCTCTTCAGTCAGCACTGAGGGCTATATAACATTATGTAATGCAATGATGGTCCTCAATAAATGAGAATAAATGCCTTTAATAGCGGAATTTCCCTATAAGTAATAAAGGTAATTTATTCAACGTTCATATGAAGTATGAATAACATCGGATCACGAGCAAAGTTTAAGTGAACCGAAATGAGGGGGTTCACTTAATCATCGGGGTTCACTTAATCTTTACTCGTGACCCCATGTCAGTCATATAATACCTTCTTCAATGAACTTTAAATAAATTACTTAAATTAAAAAAAAATCGCTTTGTTCTCTGATAAGTGAGTGGGATAATTGGCATCACATCCTTTTCCATTAAAACTAAACATTTTTTAAACAAAATGCCCATAGACACGAGTTACACTTGGCAGACACTGCATGTATATTGGTGTTGACGTATCTTTCAACATTTTTTTCCGTCTTACTCCTGACGCACTGTTACATTCCCTCTTTGGACATTTTCCATTTCTTGTTTCTTTTCTATTTCTGTTCTTTTCTACTCCCTTTATCATTTTCTTTTATTTTATCTTTTGACCGATTGTTCTTTTTCCTTCTCAAGTAGAACTATATGAAAAAAGTACTTTATTGTTTGAATTTATACAGCATGCCATTCACAGAAAACTTATTCTTAACAGGAAATGAATTGTATAAGCGTTTCGCTTGTTTTCAAATCCTGTCATTGTAAATTGTACATGTACTATTCGAATTGACTTGTCAAATGAAATGAATAAATATTGTTTAAACCAAATTAACTACTTGTATATCTTATTTTTCTGTGTATACGTAATTTTAGCGTGCATATGAAGTATGAATAACATCGGGTCACGAGAAAAGTTTAAGTGAACCCCGATGACGGGGTTCACTTAAACTTTTCTCGTGACCCGACGTTATTCAAACTTAAATGAACGTTAAAAAATACGTATACTAACAAACCGTGAATAACGGCTTTAAGATTTAAGCCCCCCAGTGGAAATCTTCCACTGACCGTTCCAAGGCGGCTCTTCTGTGGCGATTTATTTATGTTGTTGTTTGTTACTTACTGTGTGTATCACTTGTGTCTTTTAATTTTGGATGGCCATATGGCCATTTTGTGGGAAAGTAACTGTCCATATGGCCTTCCTTTGTTTAGGTTTCCATTTTGGTCTGGTCGCTTAATGTTTGTATTTCTTTCCCTTTGGTGTCTTTTATGGATGGAGTAAGTTAATTGTATCAATTCCTGATCTTTGTTTTACTTCTACTTTGCCGGTGGGTCAGGCCTCAGATTCTATGACGGCTCCAACGTAAAAGCTTATTGAAAATTAAAGAGATAATGTTGGTTGGTGCCTGATGCTCTGTCTCTGGTCGGGCTCATCGGAGTCTAACTGTTGCTTTTCTTTTGCTCCAGCATTTCAGTGGTTTCTTGCTGTCGAGTCCTCACCGTTGTCTCACCTCTGTGGTTCTTTGATTTCTGTGTTCACGGAGATGTTGCACTGATGAGTTAGGAGGCCTTCATGCGGACTGAACAAATTATTTGTCTAAATCGCGATGGAAGTAAGGGCGAGGATTGTGGCCACGTAAAATCGATTTAAGCCCCCCAGTGGAAATCTTCCACTGACCGTTCCAAGGCGGCTCTTCTGTGGCGATTTATTTATGTTGTTGTTTGTTACTTACTGTGTGTATCACTTGTGTCTTTTAATTTTGGATGGCCATATGGCCATTTTGTGGGAAAGTAACTGTCCATATGGCCTTCCTTTGTTTAGGTTTCCATTATGGTCTGGTCGCTTAATGTTTGTATTTCTTTCCCTTTGGTGTCTTTTATGGATGGAGTAAGTTAATTGTATCAATTCCTGATCTTTGTTTTACTTCTACTTTGCACATCATTGCAATTTGATCAGTTCTTCGAATAGTACAATTTTATATCCCACAGTGTCATCTGTTTGTTTGTTGTCTCACCTAATCGTAAACAATGAACACAGTTCTTGATAACGCAATCAGCCATTCCAGCAACCCAATAAAGGGGGGTAGAAAATCGATAGTGACCTGCAATACCTTCAACTGACCTTTAATGCGTCTGGAGACCGCGTTTATCGGCGGGACCTACTTTTCAGGTACCGAATTTGCAAGTGTAAACAATAATATGGGCCCCGTCAAGCGATTTTGGTACTTATCGCCTATGCGAGCAGCGAAGGTTCAGGCGAGCCTGCGCATCCGCGCAGTCTCGCCAGAACCTTCGCTACTCGCTCATACAAGCAGTGAATCAAGAGGAACCTTCAGACAGAAAGCCATATCCTTGGCCCCTCTGAATGGCTAGGCATGCGCAGTTAAAATTTGTCATGACGGAATGCTCGAAGACCCAAATTCGCTTGGCGGGGCTCATATGCAACCCTTTGTACCCGAAAAAAAAAACAACAAAACTGCAAGCAATTATCTGATTATCTTTGCCACACCGTACAAACGATTACAGATTAATTACTGCCGCGAAGACAGATCACATAAAAGATTTCGAAGAAAGGATAGCTGTAGTTTTTTCGTTTGTATGACTCGAGAGGGCAATCTTTTGCTGCTATTGGGGAAGACACTAAATACCTGGAGATACCGCAGCAACATTCTGACTATATTTTAAAACCAGATAAGGCTTTTCCAGTTCGTTGAAAAGTGTTTTCAAAGAAAATTGTATGAAATTCTGTTTTCGGCGTCAAGCGCACGTCTACGGAACAAATATGTTACAATCACTTGCTCACGCTAAATCTACGATTATCCAACAGCGTTTCTGCCACATTGGACTGTATAACTCAGTTAAATAAACAACTTACGCTCCCCTAAAGAGACCAGGTGTCAAACAAAATGCTGTCTGAAACTACAGATTGTTTTCATACGACTGTCCACAAACACAAATCGGAGATTTCGAAGGCTAACATTAATGACCGATCAGAATTTCGGTTAAATCTTCAAGAAAGACGTATTCCGAATGATTTCTAAAAACTATTATCGCGCCAAATTTATCTTGACTTTTGCTGCTATTGGAGAAGAAACTAAATACCTGGAGATACCGCAGCAACATTCTGACTATATTTCAAAACCAGATAAGGCTTTTCAAGTTCGTTGAAAAATGTTTTCAAAGAAAATTGTAAGAAATTCTGTTTTCGGCGTCAAGCGTACGTCTACGGAACAAATATGTTACATTCACTTGCTCACGCTAAAACTACGATTATTCAGCAGCATTTCTGCCAAATTGGACCGTATAACTCAGTTAAATAAACAAACTACGCTCCCCTAAAGAGACCAGGTGTCAAGAAAAATGCTGTCTGTAACTACAGACTGTTTTTATACGACTGTCTACAAACACAGATCGGAGATTTCGAAGGCTAACATTGATGACAGATCAGAATTTTGGTTAAATCTTCAGGAAAGACGTATTCCGAATGAGTTCTAAAAGCTATTATCGCGCCAAATTTATCCGGCGTTTCTAAGGAATCGGCCTACGGTTTGTATATACCCGTCTCCATTACAAAACAAAAACAAAAAACAACAACATAAAAACGTCTTTTAGCTGGTAAATAAGAGTGCAATCAATCCGGGTAACTACGGACAGAGGTATAAATAAGGGCAGTTAGATACGAATACCCATATATCGGTCCCCAGTAAATTTCATCCCTTCACCCCCTTCCCTCTTTCTTCACTCAGGTATCTCTCTTTCCCTCTATGCCTCCTTCCCCTCTAGGCCTGCTTCCCCTTCCGTTTCTCCCACTCCTCTTCTACCACATTCCCTTTTCCCTACCCTTTTTCGCCTCTCCATTCCCCGTTCTCTCTTCATTTCCCCGTCTCCCCTCTCCATTGGCCTATTTTCTTTTTTCACTGAAAAATAGAAGTGGACTCCGAGGCAATGATCAGGAAATGATAAAACTTAACCCACAGCTCCCATCAGAGACACCAAAGGGAAAGACACACAACCATGAAACAACATCCTTAATAGGAACATCAATAGCGGAAGGCGAAAAGGACAGTTACCTCCCCACAAAAAGGCCAATAGGCTATCCAAAATAAAATAATATAAGCGACACAAACACCCAAAGGCAAACAATAACAAAAATAAACCGCGACAGAAGTACCGCCTTGGAACGGTCAGCGGAAACGAATTGCACTGGGGGGGGCTTATTTTATAAAGTAAGGGTCACTGATGAGGCCTAATTGGCCGAAACTAGTTAGTCTGAACCAGAAAACATGTACACCCCATATTTTTCAGTTCTGTCGTGTATCCTTTGCTTCCAAAGGATAACCCTTTCTAGAACATATTTACAGGGGTAAACATTATTTTTCTTGTTTCCTCTCTAACTTTATCATGTCGTTCATATCTTTGGAAACAGTGTAGATCCCGATCAGATGACTTCTTAAGAAGCCTTATGATCAGGATCTACACTGTTTGACAATAAGTTTATATCTTTGTAAGAATAAATTACATCAACTAATCTGATTGGTTCAAAGTCAGAAATGGGTGTTGCTAAACGGAATATTAGAAGGCGATGAGGAGGTTCTGCTATGTAAACTTTGGTATCATTGATTCCATTGTTAAATTTTGAAAATATTTGAGGGTCACTGATGAGGCCTAATTGGCCGAAACTAGCTAGTCTGGTCCAGAAAACATGTACGCTCCATATTTTCCAGTTGTGTGGTGTATTCCTTCATTCCAAATGATAACCCTTTCTAGAAAATTGTTAACGTGATGAAAACCACAGCCTCAGTGTTACTCAGATTATGGCTCGTGCGTGAGCAAGTGAATGTAACATATTTGTTCCGTAGACGTACGCTTGACGCCGAAAACAGAATTTCTTACAATTTTCTTTGAAAACATTTTTCAACGAACTTGAAAAGCCTTATCTGGTTTTGAAATATAGTCGGAATGTTGCTGCGGTATCTCAAGGTATTTAGTTTCTTCTCCAATAGCAGCAAAAGTCAAGATAAATTTGGCGCGATAAATTTGGCGCATTTTTCTTGACACCTGGTCTCTTTAGGGGAGCGTAGTTTGTTTATTTAACCGAGTTATACGATCCAGTTTGGCGGACATGCTGTTGAATAATCATAGTTTTAGCCGGAGCAAGTGAATGTTACATATTTTGTTCCGTAGACGTACACTTGACGCCGAAAACAGAATTTTATACGATTTTCTTTGAAAATATTTTTCAACGAACTGGAAAAGCCTTATCTGGTTTTGAAATATAGTCAGAATGTTGCTGCGGTATCTCGAGGCATTTAGTTTCTTCTCCAATAACAGCAAACGTCAACAGATTGCCTTTTCGATTTATACAAACGAAATAATTTCAGCTCCCCTTTCTTATAAGCATTTTATGTGATCTGTCTTCGAGCGAGTAATCTGTCTTCGCCGCAGCCGGTTGTACTGTGTGCTTGCCAAAGTTATTGAAATACATTTTCAAAAATCAGATTCAATTAGATTCTTGCCTTCTCGGGCTTTCCTGGTTTGAATGGTCCGTTAAACTAATTGCGCACTGCTTCTACGATTGCGTCTAAAACTCAAAAATAATTTCAAAAGCTAAAACAAACTATTTATTTGCAGGATTTCATACAGAATGTGAAGCGTCGAGAAACTTTTATTTCGAGCGATTATGTTGTTTCTGATGTCTGTGTGGTCCGGTGACGTCAGAAACATTGCACTCTGACGTCATGTTATGCTACGTGTGGACGCCATTGCACTTAATGTCATTTAACATCTTTTTTGGTGAAGTTTGCTAGATTATTGTAAACCCCCCCCCCCCCCACCTCACCCTCTTTTTTTTTTTTTTTTTTTTTTTTTTTTTTTTGGAGTGCTGTATTAGCTAAATGCATGATAAGTGTCTTTAATGATAAATTTTCTTTATTGTTAAAAACCCTAACCATGTCTTTACTATTTTTCTTGCCACGCGCCTCATTCCTTCTCTTGCTGAATATTCAGTTAAGCCACACCCATTTCTGACTTTGGACCAATCAGATTACTTGATGTAATTTATTCCTACAAATTCATAAATTGAATGTCAAACAGTGTAGATCATGATCAGATAGCCAAAGATAGGGGTTGTCGTGAACAGCAGGATAAGAGTTAAGCTGCAAGACCGACGTAAAAACAATGCAATGGGAAGCGTAAATTTTATATGCTGTGCTTTGCTACAATTTGACGCCAGACGTACCATCAACATGAGCATAGAAATTGTGCTTAAAAGAGCCTCTGTACGCCAAAACCCTAAGAAAAGTTCTGTGTGACCAACGAAGAATCAGATCAACCGTGCAGCCTGATCACAATCTTCGTTGTACGCAAAAGTTATCTACAGTAGGGAATGGGAACATTGGATATTTTTTGGCCATTTTTCAAAGGGAGACAATTTTCGGGACTTGTCGTTCGCCTTTCTATAAGCCCTGTCCCATGGAAAAAGGGATCTACTCTTATAGGAAAGAATTCGTTCCTCAGCAGCAAATTGTTTCCTTTAAGCGTTGGCTCCGTATTGACATGGAAGACAAAAATACTTTTGGCTGGAGTTTCCTCCCCTGAAGGTGTTCCCGTTCCCCTTTAAAAGCTTAATCATGTTAGCAAGTCCATGAAATACACACCCCTCTAAACCCTGTTTATTTATAGAAAACTGGGATTTACAGTGGTATATATATTTTTCTTATTTCTGTTCCAAGACATAGGATGGCGGTTCTAACGAGCACCTACAACCAGTGTTGATGAGTTACACCAGCTTGTAGCACTGTCAGACTGGTTTGAATCTACGCTGATAACACAGGTCTTACGGTAGTTTTGTATTGCCCTGGCTCGAAAAATGTGAATCTTCGTAGACGGGATCAAGAAAAATAGAATCAATCCATCTTCTGACCCCTGGGTTATCGGATACTATAGTCTTTCAAAACGCAGTGAGACGTGACTGCATTTTTAATTTTGCACTAGGCCGTGTTTTAAGTAAGTCGCCTTCAGTTGGGATTTTACATTGGGAGATAAAGTTTTACTGAGATTCGTACTGCATCATACTAACCACTTGGCAACGACTTCTACATAATGACATTATCAAAAAACTTATTTATAGTTTTAAAATCCTTTGAAAAAAAATCCGAAACCTACTTCCTCTAAAACATGGAATAGTCTTGCCACGCTTGAACGTTGAACTCTCAGAGTCGTTGATAAACTATATCGGAAACGAGGTTTTACTCGGAAACGGACTTTATGTGTTGACCAAAGGCTTTGAATTATTTCGCAGTCTGCATCGAAGATGAATGTTTTTGGTTTTGTCCTACATTTTTCGTTCTTAATGTGTGTAAAAAAGACAGGCCAGTACCTTTAATATTAATTTTATAGTGCTTTAATCTACCTCTGTTTGAAAGAATAAACTCAAACAATTTTATTAATATGTATGGTGAAAGGACAATCAAAATTTCTTCTTTCGGTTTCCGCATATCGGAACACATTGCAAGCACTTAGTGGCATTGACTTATTTTATTTATCGTGATGGGTTAAACTAGCTTGTTGCACTGTCAGACTGGTTTGAATCTACGCTGATCACATAGAGAAAACTGGGATTTTTAAAACGCTTAGGTACTGCGACCTAAACTACTTATCATCTTGAAATGGTCGTCAAACAAATACAAAAACGATTTAATTAATTATAATATTTAATTTGATATACTCAACAGGAGCCTCCGTGGTGTAGTGGTTTTGTTACTCGCCTTGAAAATCAGGGATCGCAGGATCGATCCCGGGCTTCTGCAGACTTTCGGATGAGTCTTTAAACCGAGGTCCCGTCTCCGTATGGCCTTAGCTGTTGGTCAGACATATAAGTCAAACACTCAACCATCGAAAAAGTGTTATATGTGGCCGTTATGTGAACAACGTTGTATATACCTGTTTTAGCTCACCTGAGCCGAAGGCTCCGGGGGAGCTATTGTGATCAGTCACCGTCCGCCGTCGTCGTCGTCGTCCGTCCGTATGTCCGTCCGTTCACAATTTCTTTAAACAACATCTCCTCCTAAACCACTGAACAGATTCTAACGAAACTTGGCAGAAATGATACTTAGGTGGTCCTCTCTCAAAGTTGTTCAAAGAATTCCATTCCATGCAGAACTCTGGTTGCCATGGCCACAAAAAGGGGAAAATAAGAAAAAAACCTTTAACAAATCTTCTTCTCTGAAACCAGAAGGCCTAGGTCTTTGATATTTGGTACGAAGCTTCATCTAATGGGCCTCTAATAAGATTGTTCAAATTATGGCCCTGGGGCCAAAAACGACCCCGCCCCAAGGCCCACTGGTTTTATATAGGCTTTTTATAGGGAAAACCTTTAAAAAACTTTTTTTCTGAAACCAGAAGGCCGAGGTCTTTGATATGAAGCTTCATCTAGTGGACCTCTTCCAAGATTGTTCAAATTATAGCCCTGGGGCCAAAAACGGCCCCGCCCCGGGGCCCAGTGGTTTTATATAGGCTTATATAGGGAAAACATAAAAATCTTCTTCTCTGTGACCAGAAGGCCTAGGTCATTGATATTTGGTATTAAGCTTTATCTAGTGGACCTCTACCAAGACTGTTCAAATTATAGCCCTGGGGCCAAAAACGACCCCGCCCCGGGGCCCACTGGTTTTACATAGGCTTTTATAGGGAAAACTTCTAAAAATCTTCTTTTCAGAAACCAGAAGGCCTAGGTCTTTGATATTTGGTATGAAGCTTCATCAAGTGGACCTCTACCAAGATTGTTCAAATTATAGCCCTGAGACCAAAAACGACCCCGCCCTGGGGCCCACCGGTTTTATTTAAGCTTATATAGGGAAAACATAGAAAAATCTTCTTCTCTGAAACCAGAAGGCCTAGGTCATTGATATTTGGTATGAAGCTTCATCTAGTGGACCTCTACCAAGATTGTTCAAATTAAAGTCCTGGGGCTCAAAACGACCCCGCCTCGGGGCCCACTGGTGTCACATAGGCTTATATAGGGAAAACCTTTAAAAGTGTTCTTTTCTGAAACCAGAAGGCCGAGGTCTTTGATATTTGGTATGAAGCTTCATCTAGTGGACCTCTACCAAGATTGTTAAAATTAGAGCCCTGGGGCCAAAAACGGCCCCGCCCCGGGGCCCACTGATTTTATATAGGCTAATATAGGGAAAACATAAAAATCTTCTTCTCCGAAGCCAGCAGGCCTGGATCATTGATATTTGGTATGAAGCTTTATCTAGTGGACCTCTACCAAGATTGTTCAAATTAATGCCCTGGGGCCAAAAACGCCCCCGCGCCAGGGCCCACTGGTTTTACATAGGCTTATATAGGCAAAATCTTGTTGTCTGAAACCAGACGGCCCAGGTCTTTGATATTTGGTATGAAGCTTCATCTAGTGGACGTCTACCAAGATTGTAGCCCTGGGGCCAAAAACGGCCCTGCCCTGAGGCCCACTGGTTTTATATAGGCTTATATAGGGGAAACATATAAGAAACCAGAAAGCCCAGGTCTTTGATATTTGGTATTAAGCTTCATCTAGTAAACCTCTACCAAGATTGTTCAAATTAAAGCCCTGAGGCAAAAAATGCCTCCGCGCCAGGGCCCACTGGTTTTACATAGACTTATATAGGGAAAACATTTAAAAAGCTTCTCGTCTGAAACCAGAAGGCCCAGGTCTTTGATATTTGGTGTGAAGCATCATCTAGTGGATTCTACCAATATTGTTCAAACTAGAGCTGTCAGTGAAACTGACTAGGGCCCCGGCAGCGCTATCAGAGGAGTAGGAAAAAATTTGTGGACGGACAGACGGACAGACGGACAGACAGACAGACAGACGGACGGACAGAGTGATTACTATAGGGCACCCACACTTTCAGTGCGGGGCCCTAATAAGAAAGTTATGGAGGATAAAAAAAGTTGTGGACGGACAGACGGACAGACAGACAGACAGACGGACGGACAGAGTGATTACTATAGGGCCACATTATGGTTAACATTTCTGCCAAGTAATATTTAAATCCATCCAGGAATAATAACAAAGTTATTAATTGGACACAGGAAAGACCCTTTTTTGACCTTTAACCTCTAAGTATGACCTTGACCTTTGAGGTACGGACCTGAGTCTTGCGCGCAACACTCCATCACATTATGGTTAACATTTCTGCCAAGTAATATTTAAATCCATCCAGGAATAAGAAAGTTATGGAGGATAAAAAAATTTGTGGACGGACAGACGGACAGACAGACAGACAGACAGACGGACAGACAGACGGACGGACAGAGTGATTACTATAGGGCACCCACACTTTCAGTGCGGGCCCTGATTATAGCTCTGGGGCCAAAAACGACCCGCCCAGGGGCCAAATAGTTTTTCATTGGCTTTTATAGGGAAAATCTCTAAAAATCTTCTTCCCTGTAACTAGAAGGCCCAGGTCTTTGATATTTGATATGAAGGTTTTTCTGATGGACCTATACCAAGATTGTTCAAAGTATAGCCCTTGGGCCAAAAATGCCCCCGCGCTGGGGCACACTGGTTTTACATAGGCTTATATTGGGACAACCTTTAAAATTCTTGTCTGAAACCAGAAAACCCAGGTCTTTGATATTTGGTATGAAGCTTCAACTAGTGGACCTCTACCAAGATTTTTCAAATTATAGCCATAGGGCCAAAAACGGGTTTTATATAGGCTTATACTAGGGAAATCATATAAAAATCTTCTTGTCTGAAACCAGAAGGCCAAGGTCTTTGATATTTGGTATGAAGCTTCATCTAGTGAACCTCTAACAAGATTGTTCAAATTTTAGCCCTGGGGCAGAAAAAAGGCCCCGCGCCGGGGCCCACTGGTTTTCCATAGGCTGATATAGGGAAAACCAGTGGATCTCTGCTTAGATTGTCCAAATTATAGACCTGGGTCCAAACATTGAACCGACCTGGGACCTACATGTTAATCTCTTAGCTCAGGTGAGCGATATAAAACCATGATGGTCCTCTTGTTTTTTTTTTTTTTTTTTTTTTTTTGTTATTTTTTTTTTTTTTTTTTTTTTGTTGTTGTTTTTTTGTTGTTTTTTGTTTTTTTTTTTTTTTTTTTTTTGTTTTTTTTTTTGCCCTTTTAATCTTTGTCCCGCGTATGTAGAAAAAACAACAACTGTTGCTAAGCAAATCTCTACTTTTGCCTCTCCGAGGCACCTACGTAGATTGAGAATAGGCCTACTCCGGGAAATGCAAAATTTGTAACCTTTACAAATTTGGCTTTCGGTCTGTAGTCAATCTCAAAATAGAATAAAATATCCACATTGGTTTTGGAGATATGGCGGTTTAAATTTGGATATTTCCAAACATGGTCATTTAAGTGGGTCGTTGTGCATACAGTCGTATTGCGACTAAGCGTGATTTTAACAGGGCCGCTTCCCTTATACTGTAAATACATTTTTTGTGTCCTTTGACCTTACGGAAGTTAACACGCATGTGTATTACATAGCAATAGCCTTTTTGTAATAATCTTTCGGAGACGTCTGTTCGCTCGTCAAGCAACAAATTTAATCCAGGTCATCCATCATGGGATTGGGACAGGACAATGCCTCCACGTAAACGAAAAGCTAGCCAGGAGTTGCAGAAACAGGTTAGGACAAAAAGGCAGGGTCAAGAACGGCCTCAACCACTTCCAGAACAGACTACTACTACCACAGGTGTGGAGATATTAATCCCATTGCAGACGGGTCTTGTTGCAGCGGCGCCAATGACATCAGCTCTTCCGGATCAGGAAAGCCCTCACGTAGCAGTTTTACAATCATCAGCTGCTACATCTCACCAAGTCACGGGATGGTGGTGCCCTCCCTGTCCTCTGGCTTGCAGTCTACTGTCTCCTTAATGTCTGGTAATGGTCAGTCAGATTCTGACCCTTTGCCTATTTGCACGTTCAGGGACCTAGATATTTTCATAACGGATGCATCAAAACAAAAATAATTCAAAGTATATTGGCTTAGCCCTGCTGCTTCGTCAAAATTTCTGCCCGAATTCGGATACAGAGGGAACCTTAACAGTTGTCAATCATCAGCTGGCAGTCAAAACCGGAGCTCCCAAAATCAAAGTACCTGCAACTATATTAACAGCATAGAGCTTTGGACTGACGCTTTTATCCACATCATAATGGTTTTAAGCCTAAAAGATCAGGAAAAGACCGCTGACTTTTTAAAGTATATGATTGTTATTAGAGGTGCGGCAGTCAACAACCCAATTCAACGGTGGGCGACATATGACATTCAGTTTAGGCTACGCATGTCGAGAGACCCCAGCAGGTCATGGTCAACCATCGATCGTCATTTATGGTTACTATGTGGGTTGTCAGGTGACTTGTCTGCCACGTCACTAACATCTGGTCATGTTACGAATATAATTTTAAGGGTTTTTGTGCTAGGGTAAATTGCAGCTATTCCCACACTTGTAAAAAATGCAAAGTTCAGCACCAAGTTGTTACTGTAACCTTTTCAAGGATTCTAAATTTCAACCCGGAAATAGAAATACCAGTTTGGCCATTTTGTGGGATTGTAATTGTCCTTTTGGCTTTCCGCCATTGGTGTTTCCATAAGGGTATGTTGTTTCATATTTGTGTTTCTTCCCATTTGGTGTCCCTGAGGGGATCTGTGAGTTACCAGTTTGATTCGGTCATATTTGAAAGCAAAATGCCAGAAGAGAAAGTATAAAACCTCTTAAATATCATTGAAAACACGTTGGGACGCAAGCGAATTAAGCTCAGGGACATGTAGTCCTTGATCGGTTCCCAAGCTTTCTGTGCCAAAGCAATGCCATCTGCTAGAGACATCATTAGGCAAATGTATGTATCAATGTCTGGAAGAAGTAGTTTAGGTCGTAGTACCAAAGTTGTAATCGAAAATCATTAATCCATGGACAAATGGCAAATATCACTGTTCAGATCAACAGACATGGACTCCAGATGTGTGTAATCAGGCGTCCGCGGACAGTAAGCATTTCTTGGTAAGCAAGCTTCGCCCACCATGCATATCGACCTGACCGAAGAAAAGGAGTAAATGCCGAGAAGGGTATGTCCGAGATTTAGGAAGTCTTCCTATGGCTTTCCATTGGCAAACACGTCAGAAATAATTCTGGAAATGGCCACATTGTACGGATCAACAAGATCGTGGTGCCCCCCAATAGAACTTCTTTAGTGTCGATACCAACAAATACACCTCACAATCTCATTTGACTATCTAAGGGCGTTTAAGAAGACCTTCGAATGTAGCAGCAATTTTTGACTAAGTTCAATGGAGTTTCTTAGAATTGGTTTCTGCTGATACATTGAATTAACAGACAGATAGCGCGGGTGGCTCGGCACTAGGTTCTAGCTTGTACTTTGACTGACATTTATGTCATTTGTATTGGCCAGACCGGTGGTCTAAATCTCACTTATTAAGAGAAATAACAGTTTTTGGAATTAATACCAATTGCATTAGCAGTCTCTTAATGGAAAGGCAAAGTGTATTCAGTTTGCTTGGCATAACATGGCAGTAAGACAGCTAAGGCTGAAAGAGTTATGGTTCTTGTTAGAGATATTGTTAAGTGGTCTTTGTTACATCACTTTCACATTAATGCATTGCATGTCACTTCTGGAAACAATGGTATAGCAGATTTAATTTCTCGAAAACAATTGCATCGACTCGAGGGCCTGGCATCGGCGGCCGACCCACAACCATTAGCTGTTCCTCCTCAGGTATGGAACCTCTTGCCAGCGAAGTAGATCGTTTACTCAGTGCATCACTTTCCGATCATATGGTAAAGATATATAATCAGGCTTTAGCAAGATTTGACGCATTTCGCACATACTACAGCTTCCGAAAATCGTGGCCACCTAACATCAATGATATGGTTTAGTTTATTGCTTATCTTTCCTCTGAGTGTGACTCCTTTTCAACAGGGAAAACGTACCTCTCGGGCATATCTTTTATATCAGATTAAATAACTGGTCGGACCCGTCGGAAGCATTTGTAGTAAAAAAGATGCCTAAAGGCTTTCAATGATTCCTGATCATTGCCTCCACTTCCATTTCAAAGGTCGAATCCTACGAAAGACGGCAGGGTACCAGTTACTTTACAAATGTTTTAAGACTTTCTCTTTTCATTAGCCTTCATTAGGAGGTGAGATGGTAGCTGACGGGAAATCTGGTGACAATTCGCGAATTATACAGGTTTCTGATGTTATCCAGTATGAGGAGAACGTTAAAATTACTTTGCGCTTTTCCAAAACCGACCTGTTAGGTAGATCGGAAATACTGTTGTTCTATCCTTGTCACCAAAAGCAAATTCGCCCGGTAAGTTTTATAAAATAAAAAGTTCCTTCAAGTTCGTCCGAAAGTTCAAGACCCTCTTTTCTGTCATTTTGATGGCCAACCTGTTACCCGTTCAATTCTTGATAGAGCGGTCAGGTTCAGAGGGTCACCATTTTCATTAGCTATCAAATGGCATTCCTTTCGAATTGGGGCTGCCACGCTTGCAAGCTCTCAAAACGTATTGGATTCCGATATAAAACTAATGGGCTGATGATCAGAGCAAAGTGCTTCTTACAGACGTAATATACGTTTAGACAAAATTAAAACTTAAAATGTTTTCCATATATACTAAAGATAGACATGCATGCATTTCATTTTAATGCCAAAATATTAATTTTCACAAAGATTTTCAGATTCTGCAATGATCTGGTTGTTGGTTCTTCCCTAATTAAAAAAGCTTACAGCCATGCCAAAACAAGACCGATTGGAGATAACCTTGGATTGGGAAGTTATGGTTACAACTTCATTTGGGCTGGCCATTCGGGCTTAAGTTTCACCCAAGTTTAAGGTATTTGCCAATGGTTAAATAACTATAGCATGTGCAGACCTCCTGCTTACCTCCTTGTTCATTGATGTGGTAATGACATATCCAGCATCAATGCTCGAGACTTAAAGAACGTTATTAAGCACACATTGAGCAATCTTATAGCCTTATTTACTCATACATGTATAGTGTGGTCCAGTATTTTACCCCGAATGCGTTGGCGGTAGTCTGAAGAACACCAGAACAAACCGAGCTATTATTCAACATAATTATGGTACAAAGTGGCGGCAAAGCAATCAAGCATCCAGACTTTAATGATAGATATCCTGCTTCATTTGAAGTTTCTTGCCACCTGTCCTTCATTGGAAATGATATGTTCCTTAATATATTTCAGGGAGCTTTATGCACCTTTATCAATTATCCTGAAGCTAAGGTCTATCCCCTTTGATAGAAAGATTATGTTGTTTTCCCTTGGTTGTTTTGGTAGGAAGTTAATCACATGTAAGGCCATATTTTCAACTTGGTGTCAGTGGTCTGGCAGTTTCATTTTATGGACCTGCCTGACCAGTGCCGAAAGTTGAAAAATCAGTCGGAAAAAACTCAGTTTGCAGGTCTCGCTACTTTTGACATCTCCTTCCTGATGCCCGGGACTTCCGTGGAATGTGGGTCATGTTTGCTGATGTTGGCTCGGTGGGGGACGCCTATAAGCCCTAGGGTAGGCGCCTCTTGCCTGATGCCACCAGTTGATCTGTTTCATGAGCTACGTCGGTCGGTATGTGCTCGGAGGGAATGTGCTGTGTTTACCGGGTCTTGTCCATCATCCGTTTCGGTTTCAGAACTTTGGGGTTGAGACACACTCATGAAGATCAAATACCAGAAAGGCCTCTGTGTCAATAAAATTGGTATAGTTACACCTTATTTGCTAACATTAACAATCGGATAAGATAGATTCATTAGTTTATTCATTGCGTGTCAACTGCTGCTTAGCAGTTTTATCGTCTGATGTAAAATGCATGATTTTGTTGTGTACCCCACCGAATCATGCAGTTGTTATGATGGAATTTGATACAAATATAACAGAAGTTTGTGACTAGTGGATAGTTGAAACGTGATGTGAATATTTTAAGTTGATTCATTGAGTTAATATGTTGTGATTGACACATTTAGTTGAGAAAGGTTGTTAACAGTAGATCAATGTGTTCATGACAATAAAACAAACTGCAATTACATCATAATAACCACCATGACCAAGTTAAAGACAACATTGAATTAAATTGGTTTAAACAAAATTGGTTGTTTATTTGTTTTTGATTCCAATTCTCAATGATCGAAAAAATAAGTACTGGTATATATTGATTCCGCTTGGTTTATTACACCTATAATAATAGAATTTAATTCAAAGTGTAGAATTAAATTCATTTATTATAGGGATATACACTTTGTGTTTTTGAGAGTAGAGTTGATCGTCATACATACAGTCTTATTACGACAAAGCGTAGTTTTAACAGGTTCGCTTCCCTTATATTGTAACTGCATGTTTGTGTCCTTTGAATTTACGGAAGTTAACACGCATGCGTAGTACATAGCAAATTGCCTTTTTTGTAATAATATTTCGGAGAGGTCTGTTCGCTCGTCAAGCAAACCCAACCTGCTCAGCCCTCCCTTTAAGAATTTAAGTCAACAGAGCGGATAGGTAATATGTGACAGGGGGTATGTAGTGCTGTTTTCTTCTGTGTGTTTTCCTTCAATTATAGGTGTTCTATCCAACAGCATCAGTAGTAAATTCTTTGCCTGTCATGACGGTTATCAAGTTCATTTAAAAGGACAGCGTCAATTACAGAGTCATGTGCCGGAGATGGGGTCCCCTCACTGGCGAAAGTTGAAAATTCAGTCGAAAAAAGCTCAGTTTGCTAACATTAATAATCGGATAAGAGAGATTCATTAGTTTATTTCATTGCGTGTCGACTGCTGCTTAGCAGTTTTATCGCCTGTTGTCAAAGTCATGATCTGGTTGTGTACCCCAGCGAATCATGCAGTTGTTATGATGGAATTTGATACAAATATAACAGCAGTCTGTGACTAGTGGACAGCTGAAACGTGGTTATGGATCTTTTAAGTTGATTCATTGAGTTGATATGTTGTGATTGAAACATTCAGTTGAGAGCGGTTGTAAACAGTACATCAATGTGTTCATGACAATAAAACAAACTGCAGTTACATTATGATAACCGTCATGGCCAAATTAAAGCCAACATTGAATTAAATTGGTTTAAACAAAACTGGTTAGTTATTTGTTTTTCATTCAAATTCTCAATGCTCGAAAAAATAAGTAATGGTATATATTGCTTTCGCTTGGTTCCTTACATCTATAATAATGCATTTTAATACAGGGGGCTTATTAGGATCAAAGATGATAAAATTGCTCATTTCTACCTACCTAAGTACAAGCTATGCGTTTTGTTATATATTCAATATAGTTTGCGTGGCTGTAACTCCAGAATTCGTAAAAAATATCAATTTCAAATTTTCAGTATTTCTTAGTTTTATAGAGGTAACAAAATGTATTTAATTTCAGAGGGCTAGGTGAACAAGTTTTAAAGTTGTCATTTTCCTGATAAGCCCTATTTACATGCATAAATAACATCTGCCACCTTGTAAATAAATTTTAAACCATGTTGCTTTCCCTATGATCACCGCATATTCCAGACTTGAAAGCTTGCCGTCTCTCTGCCCGTCCGAATGTCCGTTTGTCAGTCAGTTACTCAACAGGCAAGTGATTTTCTTTGCAAGTGTTTTCGGGAAGATTTCATTTCACAAGCAACACACAACGAGAAGTCATTGCAGAGTTTTTTTTCTGTGAATCTTGGCAAAATATTAGCCTATTGGTCTGACTAGACACTCTATTTCTTGCACACCAGACAAGGAAATCCGTGATTTTACCCTGGGATAGAAATTTATGTTCTGACCCTGGTGTTCCAACCCAAAATCGAATATAATCACGTGTTTGATAAATGCACTAGTTGATTACGACCTCGTATGCGCCGTCGATAAGGTTGACGTCACAGCACGTTACGTGATGTCACTAAACATTCCTGCAGTGTCAACACAATATGGCGGACGTTGGTAACCGAAGTGACTGCAGCGTTATAAATCCGCGCTAAGAAATGGAAGGTATGCAAGAAAAAGAATCCAAAATGGGTGTGAGGGATGGATAGAAAAATCCGTTCCTCGGGATCACTTTCCGGCATCACGAGGCTTGCCAAATGACCCTTGGGACAGATTTTTCCATCCACCCCTCACACCCATATAAGATTCTTATAATATACCCTAGCCCGACCTACTCTAGCCTACTACTGTGAGACCTGAATGAAAAATATATTCACCATATTTGCATTATTTGCTGGCTCCCACCTTGCACTTTGTCGATATTGGAAAAACAGGTATCCAGACCCCCTGACCAGGCGGGTCTGGTTACCTGTTTTTCCAACACTGGTAACCTCAAGACTAGGAACCAGCAGATAATGCAAATAAGGTGAATACCATTTTGGCTTGCTCACCTTTGTTCTTTAAAAATATTTTCCCTTAATGACCAAACGCCACATGTATAGTTGTGTTTCTAGTGAATTCTGTACATTCTGCAGTGCATTACGCAAACACGCCTATACAAATACATTGCCACCTTTATCGCGGAAAAAATGAAAATTTTATTATGAAAAATTGTGATATTTTTCTTATTTCTGCTCCAAATATAAATTGTGGGCACTCGTTAGAACCGCCTCATCGAGGCGGTTCTAACGAGTACCCACAATCTATATTTTAGAGCAGAAATAAGAAAAATAAGGTATACCCCGGAAACCCCTGTTTTACTATATAAAAGCTGGGTTCAAGGGGGGTTAAAATTATATAGGCGTGTTTTCGTGATGGCATAGCTTCATATGGAGACAAGCGTATCGTTAGTTGCAGTTTTACAAACACCATTTTCTAGTTCAACGTTAAACTATGACAAACCTGTAACATTGAAGGCAATGTTACAATTTTTGCTCGCCTGAACAACATTCACGAACAACCCATTTCCCGCGGGCATAAGTATCAGCAAATGTTAGAGTTTAATTTCAAACTGGTGTCTTTTCAAACCGTTATAGTTAGGTCCACATAAGACATTATTTTTTGTTGCGCCTGCTTCAGCAGGGGTATATAGGCGTGCAAGTTTCCGTCCGTTTGTCTTTTTATCCGTTTATTCGTCCGTCTGTGCACTTAAGTCCACAGAAGGGACAACCCCTTAATGTTGACCCGCTAATTTGTGTTCAAAACTCAAAAATAGTAAAAGATGAAGTGTTCATTCATAGTATTGCATGTATGCATATACTTGAGCTCACATGCTCTTTAACTGAGGTCGTATTTTTATCTTGAACCAAGTATATTTTGAAAGAGGATTTTTTTTCTCTTTTTTGGTCATATGTTAATAATTCAAGGTATTTATTACGATTTATTACGATCTTTTTATTCATTCTATCAAAAATCTTGGGCACAGTATTTCACAAGTTATGGTGAGTGTTTTCTACAGCTGACTCAATAAGTGCATTTTAACAATTCAAAAAAAAATGAATTAGATGCACTGAGTGAAGAACTATATGCTCGTTTGAATTGACTGCATGAAGCGGTTTAGTCAAGAATCTAGAGTCTATGTTTTTACAGCAATGTAGATTGTGGATGCTGGATTGAAATATCAGAATAAGGATGTTTTAATAAATACACACTTAAACATTATCTGATCAAAAGCACGTGCAAAGTGCACAAACAAAATGGAACAATACATGTTTGCAGAGGAAGACAAGAGCTAAGTATGTCCGTTTGTTACACATTCTAGTAAATCCCACTCAAAACCGTGCCAAGTGGCATATATTAAAACGACTGTGTTCTAATTTTTTCATCACGTGAACTAGTCCGTGAAATGAAGACCCACCTATACCCCATTTTATAAAGAGAAAACGGGGGTGTACATTATTTTTCTTTTTTTTTTAATCCAAGACGTAGGTTGAGGGTACTCGTTAGAACCGCCTCATTGTGGCGGTTCTAACGAGCACCCTCAACCTTTGTTTCAAGCATTTGTAAGAACTCTTTCAAGGATTTTCATCAGACAAGTAGCCTTTTTGGTGATGTGAAAAGTGTACTATATCGCATGGGTGATTTTTCGTAATGGATTCAGTATTTTTATTATTACAATACTCTGAATAAGCATATTTGCCAATGATAAAGTGTATGCTAATAATATCATGCACATGCAAAATGGTTCGACATGCCTAATCAATGACTCAGAATTAGGTAGTCATAGAGAGTGTAATGTGACGGATTAGCATTTCCCTTCTTAGGTACTATTACATCATCGGTGCATGCTCAATAATAAATGTGATAAATTAGAGGCACACTGACAAAAATACCTATTTCGGGTTTTAACTTCCATCGGAGTCTAAGTATTGGTTTTCTTTTGTTCTAGCATTTCAGTGGTTTCTTCGTCGAGTCCTTACCGTTGTTTCATCTCTGTGGTTGTTTGATTTTTATGTTCACGGAGATGTTGCACTGATGAGTGAGGAGGCCTTCGTGCGAACTGAACAAATTATTTGTCTTAATCGCGACGGAAGTAAGGGCGAGGATTGTGGCCACGTAAAATCGATTTAAGCCACCCCAGTGGCATTCGTTTACGCTGACCGTTCCTAGGCGGTTCTTCTGTCGCGGTTTATTTTTGTTATGGTTGTCTTTAGGTGTCTGTGTCGCTTGGATTATTTTATTTTGGATAGCCTATTGACCATTTTGTGGGAAAGTAATTGTCCTTTTGGCTTTCCGCTATTGATGTTTCCATTAGGGTCTGTTGTTTCATGCCTTTGGTGGCTCTGATGGGAGCTGTGGGTTAATTGTATTGATTCCTGATCATTGCCTCCACTTCTATTTTGCGACCAGATAAGACGTAACTTGCATGCTCAGCTGCGCAGATAGCAAGTTTAGAGGTAGATGTTTCATGTAGATGTAGATGATGTAGCGCTACGCAATAATGCTAATTACGAAAACACGCCTATACAAATACATTGTAAACTTTACCGCCGAAAACAAGGTTTAAATATGAAAAGTCGTGATCTTTCTTATTTCTGCTCAAAATAAAGACTGTGGGTACACGTTAGAACCGCCTCAATGAGGCGGTTCTAACGAGTACCCACACTCTTTATTTTAGAGCAGAAATAAGAAAAATAAGGTTTACCCCTGTAAACCTCAGTTATACTTTCAGTGGGGTCAGAATTATATATGCGTATTTTCGTGATGGGATCAGGCTAAAAGAACTGGCCGATTTGCTTCTTTGTTGTTCGGAATAGCAAATTCTGGTTTTCTCATAGCGCGGCTAAGTGGGTCTTTTACAAGTGCGTCACAATCGTTGTCAATGTAAATCGGAGTACTGAAATTACATGTACTGAGGAAAGTTGATTTATGAGGAATAATTATCATGATAACAATGTCAGTAGTAGATCAAACAGTTGTCTAGATATTTCGTTGACAAGGTCTGTTGCAACGCATTATTAAGTAATGAAGTAATTGTTTCATTTTGAACTTTTTACTTCATTTTGCGTTAACATAGACGATCGAAATGATATAAAATGCAGTTTTACTTCATTTTGTGTCGATACTATGAGGTTATATCACAAGGAAAAACATTATTACATTTTGCGATGATAGGTGGCAAACTTAATTTTACTTCAGATAGACATGCGGACTGAAAAGATTATTTATCTTAATCGCGACTTAAGTAACGGCGTTGACTGTGGCTACGTAAAATCGATTTAAGCCCCCCGGTGGAATTCGTTTCCGCTGACCGGTCCATGGCGGGTCTTCTGTCGCTGTTTTTTTTTGTTATGGTTTGTCTTTGGGTGTTTGTGTCGCTTATGTTATTTTATTTTTGGATAGCCATTGGCCATTTTGTGGGAAAGTAACTGTCCTTTTGGCTTTCCGCTATTGATGTTTCCATTGGGGTCTGTTGTTTCATGTTTGTGTTTCTTTCCCTTTGGTGTCTCTGATGGGAGCTGTGGGTTAATTGTATTGACTCCTGATCATTACCTCCACTTCTTATTTTCATTTTGCGTCGACAGTATGATGTCTGTTTTGTTTGTTTGAATTGAGGTTTAACGTCCCCGACAACACTATCTAGAGACGTTGCTTCCAATTTTGTGGGACTTTTACACGACATTGAGATGAAAAGGCATCTCCAGCCCTGCCGCCAATAGGGTTCATGTGCATGGACGGTCCCCGTCAACACTATTTACGCCATTTTGGAGACGTTGCTTCCAGTTTTGTGTTTCCCGACCGCCAAATGAAATCAATAGGGTTTATAAGTACCCAGAGGGTTAAAACATCGACGAAAGAAAAAAGCAAGAAAGGAAGATAAATGTCTCTGCTCATTTTTTTATAGTAAAACCATATATTTCAAAATAAGCTTAGTACTTTTGGTGTTTTTCCGGCGCCGTTTTTTCCCTTTGCTAAAATCTTATATTTATTTGCTTAAAGTACGGAACTTGATTTAATAAAAATCAAAAATGAGTTCCTTTAAGAGCAATGAAAACATTCATAAGAAAGAAGATGGGTCATACTACGTAGTTTCGGCTAATAAAGCCTCATCAGTGACCCTGTAATGATCCGACAAAGAAAGCCAGAGGAAACACCCTGCAATTTTGCGAATTTCGAATAGGCAGTCGATTCAAAGACTGATATAAATCAAAATGGGGTCCAAATAATTAAAAACCTGTCTAGAATATGAGTCTAAACCAATAATTTATTTCTGATTTCTCAGAATATTCACGCTGATCTCAAAGGGTCAAAAGTAAAATATAAACTGCACTATGGTTGATGTACGGGGAGACGTTTTACGGCCGCCACACGGCACAACACCAGCTGCAGTGAAGGCAAATAAAAATCAAAAATGAGTTTAAAACTCATCTGCAGCTTATAGAAAAAAACCCTGAAAACACATAGTTTGTAAGTAGAGCTCTCGAGAGCAATCGATGTCGGTCAGCAAAGGGTTGTTTAGTTGGTCACTGATACACTAACGCTATTTTGAAGTCCGGTGCAGACCGGTGGAAATACATTGTGCCTATGCAAACCTTGTACACCCTGATAATACAGCACGTAGCGAGCAGTCTCGCCAGAATATACATGTTCACTGTTTGCCATTATATCAATGAACTAAGCAGAAATCCCTTTTTAAAGCTAGAAGAGTCAGAGTTGAAAGAGTAAATTCTCAAACCAGTTACGAGTATATTCACCATATTTGCATTATTTGCTGGCTCCCAGCTTGCACATGGTCAATATTGGAAAAACAGGTAACCAGACCCCCCTGACCTTTAAAGGTCAGGGGGGTCTGGTTACCTGTTTTTCCAACACTGATAACCTTCAGACTAGCAACCAGCAGATAATGCAAATAAGGTGAATAAATGTCATCGGAAAGCGCGTAGGAAAGTAGTCCCGGGGTATCGTTTTCTTTTCAGAACTCGTGTTTCTGTCCCCAATTTATTTCTAAAAGATAATTAGAATGTTAAGTATTAAGAACTCTCATCACGTGAAAAAGTCCGTGAAATGAACACCCCCTAAACCCCACTTTATATAGAGAAAACTGGGATTTACGGGGGTATACCTTATTTTTCTTATTTCTGCTCCAAGATATAGTTTGTGGGTACACGTTAGAACTGCCTCAATGAGGCGGTTCTAACGAGGACCCACAACCTATCTTTGCAGTATGAATAAGAAAAATACAAATGTATCAAGTATTTTCTTCAGAAAAGTAGCCATTTTGGAGATGTGAAAAATGCCCTATGACGCACGGGTGTGTTATTGTAATGTCTGAAGCCCAGTATTGTCATGTTTATACCTTGAAAATGATTTTTGGGCTCTGATGGAAGGAGTATACTTCTTCTTAAGCCCGCGTCTTAATTGAAATCCTTCTGCCACTGTGTCTTTGTATTTTCTTGACTGTTTTAATTGAGCATCATATATGTACAGTTTTGAGGTTAACTTAGAGGCACTTGTATGAATATGTCTTGAGGACATATTACAGGTTTAATACATATACATAACTTCATGGCTCCAGTGCTTGTCTAATTGTGTTTTAAAATCATTGACAATTTTCGCTGCTATAACATACTCTGGAAACAACGTATTCCAGTCGTCAATTATTCTTTGTGAGAAATGTTGTAATCGCACTGTTGTCTTGCATCTGGGTTTCCCTAATTTAATACTATGTCCACGTGTTGATGAATTTTCATTCAATTTGAAAAATCTTTCTGTAGGTATACCATCCATGCCTTTAATAATTTTGAATGTCTGTATCATATCACCACGACTTCTACGATGAGCTAAACTAGGTAATTTCAAATTTTTCAGTTTTGTCTTTCGGTATATGTAAGGTCTCTCAGTTCAGGTACGAGTTTAGGTGCACGTTTCTGTACTTTTTCAACAGCTTCAATGTCTTTTCTCAAAAATGGATACCATATTGTGTTCCCATATTCAATATTAGATCTCACCATGGCCTTAAAAAACAACATAAAGGCGTCTTTCTCAACATAGTCTCAAGTTCTGACAATTAATGACAGTACACTGTTGGCTTTCTTGACTTTTTCAGCAATATGACTACTAAATTTGAGATCTTCTTGAAAAATTACTCCTAAATCCCTTTCCTCACTAGCTATATCAATATCTTCAAAATTTATGCCATACTGATATTCCTGGTAATTTTTTACCAAAGGAGGGTCTTACATTTCTTGACATTTAATTTCAATTGCTACAACATTGCCCAAGTATATAGTGCATCCAGATCTTGTTGTATAATATCATTATTACTGTCCTTGTTGTAGCGTTTGGTGTCGTCTGCAAAAATTTTCACTAAGAAGCAGAAGCGGAGTGGTTGGGTCTTGTGCCGGATATAGATTTGCGTTGACATAGAAACTTTCAACAAGTATCAACTCTGAAAAATGGCCAATTTATCACCTATATTTGTACAGACAGTAAAAAATAGACATCACGTGAACAGGTCCGTGAAATAAAGACCCTCTAAACCTCACTTTATATAGAGAAAACTGGGGTTTACGGGGTATACCTTGTTTTTCTTATTTCTGCTCCAAGACATAGGTTGTCGGTACTCGTTAGAACCGCCTCAATGAGACAGTTCTAACGAGCACCACAACCTATGTTTGCAGTATGAATAAGAAAAACATCACGGATTTTCTTCAGAAAAGTAGCCATTTTGGAGATGTTAAAAATGCACTATATCGCACAGGTGGGTTATCGTAATGTCCGATGTTTCACGCCCATGTTTGATCCATAAGAACTATTTTATTACATGTAAGTGTATGTTCGAAGAAGCAGAAGCGGTGTGATTGGGTCTTGAACCGGTCATAGAATTGCGTTGACATAGAACATTTCAACAAGCATCAACTTTCAAAAATAACCAATATACCCCTATGTTTGTACAGACAGTAATAAAGAGACATCACGTGAACAAGTACGTGAAATAAAGACCCCCCTAAACCCCATTTTAGATAGAGAAAACTGGGGTTTACGGGGGTATACATTATTTTTCCTGTTTCTGCTCCAAGGCATAGGTTGTCGGTACTCGTTAGAACCGCACCCACAACCTATTTTTGCAGTATAAATAAGAAAAAATATCACGGATTTTCAACGGAAAAGTAGACATTTTGGAGATGTGAAAAAAAGTGCACTATAGCGCACGGGTTTGTTATCGTAATGGATTCGACAGAAGGAAACCAATAAAACAAACAATGTCTAGATAACGTGCAACGATGAAAATATAAATGACAAATCATTTACAGGCTGTTATTTCTGTATTAATACTGGATGAGAACGTGTTGAAATTATTCCTTCCTAGTTTTAGATCTAAATTAAGCTTAGAAGGTTGAAGTAAGAAACGCTTCATGATAGCACTAAAAACTTAAATATCCACTGTTGAGTCCAGGATGACAATGCTAGCTAGCTACATGTATTAACCTTCAGTACTTTGTTTTGTTTGATTTGAGGTTTAACGTCCCCGCCAACACTGTAAAGGTCATTTTGGAGACATTGCTTCCAATTTTGTGGGACTTTTCCCCTACCTTGAGATTAAACAACAACATAAAGGCGTCTTTCTCAACATAGTCTCAAGTTCTGACAATTAATGACAGTACACTGTTGGCTTTCTTGACTTTTTCAGCAATATGACTACTAAATTTGAGATCTTCTTGAAAAATTACTCCTAAATCCCTTTCCTCACTAGCTATATCAATATCTTCAAAATTTATGCCATACTGATATTCCTGGTTATTTTTTACCAAAGGAGGGTCTTACATTTCTTGACATTTAATTTCAATTGCCACAACATTGCCCAAGTATATAGTGCATCCAGACCTTGTTGTATAATATCATTATTACTGTCCTTGTTGTAGCGTTTGGTGTCGTCTGCAAAAATTTTCACTAAGAAGCAGTTGCGGAGTGGTTGGGTCTTGTGCCGGATATAGATTTGCGTTGACATAGAAACTTTCAACAAGTATCAACTCTGAAAAATGGCCAATTTATCACCTATATTTGTACAGACAGTAAAAAATAGACATCACGTGAACAAGTCCGTGAAATAAAGACCCTCTAAACCTCACTTTATATAGAGAAAACTGGGGTTTACGGGGTATACCTTGTTTTTCTTATTTCTGCTCCAAGACATAGGTTGTCGGTACTCGTTAGAACCGCCTCAATGAGACAGTTCTAACGAGCACCACAACCTATGTTTGCAGTATGAATAAGAAAAACATCACGGATTTTCTTCAGAAAAGTAGCCATTTTGGAGATGTTAAAAATGCACTATATCGCACAGGTGTGTTATCGTAATGTCCGATGTTTCACGCTCATGTTTGATCCATAAGAACTATTTTATTACATGTAAGTGTATGTTCGAAGAAGCAGAAGCGGTGTGATTGGGTCTTGAACCGGTCATAGAATTGCGTTGACATAGAACATTTCAACAAGCATCAACTTTCAAAAATAACCAATATACCCCCTATGTTTGTACAGACAGTAATAAAGAGACATCACGTGAACAAGTACGTGAAATAAAGACCCCCCTAAACCCCATTTTAGATAGAGAAAACTTGGGTTTACGGGGATATACATTATTTTTCCTGTTTCTGCTCCAAGGCATAGGTTGTCGGTACTCGTTAGAACCGCACCCACAACCTATTTTTGCAGTATAAATAAGAAAAAATATCACGGATTTTCAACGGAAAAGTAGACATTTTGGAGATGTGAAAAAAGTGCACTATAGCGCACGGGTTTGTTATCGTAATGGATTCGACAGAAGGAAACCAATAAAACAAACAATGTCTAGATAACGTGCAACGGTGAAAATATAAATAACAAATCATTTACAGGCTGTTATTTCTGTATTAATACTGGATGAGAACGTGTTGAAATTATTCCTTCCTAGTTTTAGATCTAAATTAAGCTTAGAAGGTTGAAGTAAGAAACGCTTCATGATAGCACTAAAAACTTAAATATCCACTGTTGAGTCTAGGATGACAATGCTAGCTAGCTACATGTATTAACCTTCAGTACTTTGTTTTGTTTGATTTGAGGTTTAACGTCCCCGCCAACACTGTAAAGGTCATTTTGGAGACATTGCTTCCAATTTTGTGGGACTTTTCCCCTACCTTGAGATGAAATGACGTGTCAAGCCCTGCCGCGCAATGAAACCAATAGGGTTTATTAGCAAGGACGGGCCGACTCGCACAGCTTTGCCTGGGCAGGCTTAGATCCTGTAAGCGGTTTACCAGTACTCGTGTGCGGGTCGGTTTCAGCTCTGCATGGAAGCATCATGCAGCCCATCTATTTCTTCAAGCCCCAATGGGCGGGGGCCGAACTTTCCGTACTAAATCTGAAAATGTCATATAAACAACGCGCACAACCATTACGAAAACACGCCTATACAAATACATTATAACCTTTATCGCCGAAAAAACTGAAAATTTTAAGATGAAAAGTTGTGATATTTTTCTAATTTCTGCTCAAAAAATATAGATTGTGGGTACTCGTTAGAACCGCCTCATCGAGGCGGTTCTAACGAGTACATGTACCAAAAATCTATATTTTAGAGCAGAACGAGTACCAACAATCTATATTTTAGAGCAGAAATAAGAAAAATAAGGTTTACTCATGTAAACCCCAGTTTTACTATATAAAAGTGGGGTTCAAGGGTGTGGACATACCCCGCCCATCGGGGCTTGAAGAAATAGATGGGCTGCATGATGCTTCCACGCAGAGCTGAAACCGACCCGCACACGAGTACTGGTAAACCGCTTTGAGGATCTAAGCCTGCTTAGACAAAGCGGTGCGAGTCGGCCCGTCCATGCATATAAACACTATTGGTTTTATTGGGCGACAGGGATTGAGATGTCATTTCATCTCAATATCGAATAAAGTCCCACAAAATTGGAAGCGACGTCTCCAAAATGACCTTTACAGTGTTGACGGGGACGTTAAACCTCAAATCAAACAAACAAAGCATTAACGAGAGACCATTTCGTACATCAAGGGCAAACCAACACTTGCATCTAGACAAACCAAAATGTGCATCAACGACAAACCAACACGTGCATCTAGACAAATCAACAACTGCACCAACGGCAAACCAACACGTGTATCTGCGACACACAGACAAATAACATATTAAAAATAGCAAAAAGCATGCATGTTCATATAAAACATCGGGCATCTTGTAAGGCCCGGTCTAAACCCATATATGACAATAGAATTTCCCACCAATAAGTTTTGAGTGGTCCAATGCCCAATGTAGGGGTGCCAGATTTGTCTTGTAAACGGTAAGTTTTGCAAAAATGTATGTGCTTTCAACAAACAGTTTAGCCCCAGATCAGACGTCTGGATCTGCACTGTTTGCCAGTGTCTCAAAAAAGGGCCGCTAGGCATATCATTACGCTAACACACCCGTATGACATAGTGCATTTTTTTCACATCTCCAAAATGGCTACTTTTCTGATGAAAATCTGTGATATTTTTCTTATATATATACGGCAAACATAGGTTGTGGGTGCTCGTTAGAACCGCCTCGTCGAGGCGGTTCTAACGAGTACCCACAACCTATGTAATGGAGCAGAAATACCCACAACCTATGTATTGGAGCAGAAATAAGAAAAATAATTTATACCCCCTTAAACCCCAGTTTTCTCTATATAAATTGGGCTGTAGGGGGCTGTTCATTTCACGGACTTGTTCACGTGATGTATGGGTTAAACATGTTTAAATATAAGGAAGTTCCTATTTTCCGTACTGTCTCGCGAACCTGTCTACGTCAAACTAATGTATGGAACAGAGTGCCCTACCGATTCGTAGTATATTTTTAATTCCGTCAGCAGATGTTCAAAGTCATAAATATGAATAAGACGCAATATATAATTCATCATGAGTACGTTATCACTTTCAAATACGCTTAACGCAACCTCCTATCAAAGAACGGTTTCTCACAAGCTGTTCAGAGCCATCCATAAGCATCTTTTGTGGGACTGTTTTGCAAGGTCATATTCCTATTCAGCAGATGCACCGGCTATTTTGAACTATCACTGTACGCTCTTGTTCTTGCTCTAAGACACGTTTTCGCAAAATGCATACTTTTTCGCAAAATGCATCTCTATTTTTACTGCATAAAATCCATCTATGTCAAATATTAAATGAAATACGGAAGAGAAGTTAAAAGTGGTTCATTCACGTGCAGAACGCATAGATATGCATTTTGCAAGCACTGCCGTTTATAGTTAATAATATGTTAATAGTTTTGACCACACTTTTTCTTTTGCCACCATGCCAGACCAGATTTTAAATGAATATTCATGATATGTACTACAGACACCATGAAAAAAGCATCTCAGATTTTTTAAGTCAATTAATAGTTATATAGTCTGATGAGATGCTTTTAAAGTCTATTTATAAGTTTACCTGGAATGTTGTTCAATCATGGTTATCATGTCAATCTAATGAACACCACTCTAAACCCCACTTCATATAGAAGCAACTTAAGTTTACGGTGGTAAACATTATTTTCCTATTTTAGTCCAAGATGTAGTTTGCGGGTATACAGAGTCGGTTCTAACGAGCACCCAAAACCTATGTTTTATGTATAAATAAGATACACACCACGAAAACACGCTTATATAATTTTGGCCCCCTTGAACCCCTCTTTTATGTGGTAAAACTGGGGTTTGCAGGGGTAAACCTTATTTTTCTTATTTCTGCTCTAAAATATAGATTGTGGGCACTCGTGAGAACCACCTCAAGTGATTCTAACGTGTACCTACAATCTATATTTTGAGCAGAAATAAGAAAAATATGACAATTTTTTATCGTAAAACTGCCATTTTCTTGGGGGTTAAGTTTACAATGTATTTGTTTAGGCGTGTTTTCGTAACATGTTGACATAATTCCATAAGACAAATAACCATCTTGGAGATATGAAAAGATGTACTATGTCACACAGATGTGTAAACGTCCAGTCCAGTATTATGGCCTCTTGTTCTATCCCCCAACGCATGCCACATTTGGGTTCACATTTTGGTTAAGCAACTGCTTTCGCATTTTTAGGAAATTAAGGCGATCATTTCGATAATACACCCGTGAGGCACTGTGCATTTTTCTCATCCCGAAGACGACCATTTTTGTGGTGAAACGTTGTGATATTTCTGAAAGTTAATACTTGTATCAAGTTTCTATGTCAACGCAATTCTATTTCCTGTACTGGACCCAACCACAGCGCTTCCGCTTCTTCGAACACACACTAAACAAAAAATAGTCCTTAAGATCAAACATGACAGTACTTGGTTGAGTACTGAACTTCGGAAAAGTTCTAAATACTTAACATGATAATTATCTTTAACAAATAAATTGGCACAGGAAGACGAGTTCTGATAAGAATACAATACACGGGACTATTTTCCTACGCGCTTTTCGATGGCATTTATTTAATGATTTGAGATTTAACTCTTTTTTCCCTGGGTTTGAACAACGTAACGTCGCGCTAGTCATTGAGAAAGTACATATTTTAATTTAGCAGCTACTTTGCACTCCGCACTGGTAAAAATAACATACCTAAAACTCCGTTCAGAAAATCTGAATCATCGATTATTTCGTTTCTTCCTTTTAATACTCATTTTAGCCCATACACCACTGTGGGAAAGTTGTAGACCTCACCCTCCGCCGATTTCTCCAACAAGTCGTATGCCTCTGCAACAGTCAGGAAATGCTGTGATTATTTGGAGAAAATGGCAAAACAAAGAAATGAGACCACAGACTAAGTCCATTTGATGATGATTGTCAGGTAAAATAATACATATTCAAATCCATGTGATGCACTTTATAAATAAATATGCAATTACGACATACCTTACATTCGAATGGCTAGATAGAAGCTCACTAGGAACAGGGAGCCACTAGCGCGATGTGCTGTCAACAGTGGTCAAAATGAATTATACCGATATCAGATGTGGTGTCACAGATAATGATTTTCCATGAAGTGATCGTGCAAATAAAATATAGACGCCCTTGTAATTTACAAGAGCAGTAACCACTTCTATATATGGTTTAAAATGGTGTGTCGAATCTGTCAGAATGTCTTAGTCTGTGAACGAAAATTTAGATTTTGCAATTTTCTCCAAATAATCACAGCCTTTCCTGGCTGTCGCAGAGGCATACGACTTGTTGGAGAAATCGGCGGAGGGTGAGGTCTACAACTTTCCCATAGTGATGTATGGGCTAAAATGAGTATTAAAAGGAAGAAACGAAAAAATCAATGATTCAGATTTTCTGAACGGAGTTTAGTTCAAACTTGCCATTGTTTTTAGCATATTCTAATTAAAACAATTATCTTATTGTATTCATTTATATAGCCCAATGTGAATCGACTGAGCTACAGACTACCGAGTCCGGGCCAAATGGAATTTAAATATTATAACGAAAATACGCCTATATAATTTTGACCCCCCCCCCCCACCCAAACTAAAACCCAACTTTTATATATTAAAAGTGGGGGCAACAGGGGTATACAGATTTTGTTTTATTTCTGCTCAAAACGTAGATAGTGGGTACTCTTTAGACGAGGCGGTTTATATGAGTACCCACAATTTGTTTTGAGCAGAAATACGAAACATTCAGGAATTTTTGTCTGAAAAAAGAAGTTTACTTTTTAGTTGTAAAATTTTCAGTATATTTGAATAGACGCGCTTACTTAATGTCAACTGTTCGTTCTGCGTATCGGACGAACCAAAAGTTTGTTTTTACGACACTCTGGTACTTTTGCCTCATATCAACGTTTTGTTTATGGAGACTGATTCTCATTGCAGGAGACATTGAGACTAACCCTGGTCCGGATATGGCTGATATGTCTTCATCATTTGAGTCCTCTGTTACTATTGATGTCTCGCTCATACAAAATAATTTTTCTCTCGTTCATTACAATGGTCAAAGCTTGCGCAATAAAATTGACCAAATTCAAACTGAACTTTCTCATTTTGATGAAATAGCGCTGACCGAAACCTGGCTTTCTCCTGATATCAGTAATGATACTATCAAAACATTGAACTATCAAGATCCATTTCGTAAAAACAGGCAAACGAATAACTATGGCGGAGTCCTAGTATATGTTCGAGAAACATTCCATGCAAGAGAAGACATGAACTGGAAATACCGGACCTTGAGTGTATCTGGTTAGAGTTCAAAGTCCGATCTAGATCTGTATTGTGTGGTCTATTTTATAGACCGCCAAACGCTGTTCATGACACTTATGACAAAATAGAACAATCTGATTATCTAGTAACGTTAACGATGTCATTGTTACTGGCGATTTCAACCTTAATTACCTTGATATCGCAGGTAAAAATAAAATAAACCAAATTTTTACACAGTACTCCCTCGATCAAATAATAAATGAGCCAACACATTTCACCGAAACCTCTTCCACACTCATTGAGCTGCTCTTTACAAACCAGATAACTAACGTACTGGTAAGTGGAGTGGGCGAACCCTTCCTTGACCAAAACATTCGTTTCCACTGCCCCATGCAGTTTTCAAATATGATAAACACAAGCCTCAGTGTTGCAGAAGAAGAATTTGGTCATATGATAAGGGCGATTACGAACTTCTTCGACGCTCCATAACCGAGTTTCACTGGCAATCTATGAAAAGTTCTAACATTAGCACGTATGTGGAAAATATTACATATAAAATTATTGACCTTTGTGAAAACATCCATTCCGAACAAAATTATTACTGTACGACCTTCAGACCCTCCACGGTTTAACAATTACATCAGGAAATCAATTCGTAAACGAAAACGTGCACACAAAATTGCCAAGCGTTTAAACACTGCTGAAAGCTGGAAAAAGTTCAGACAACTACGCGATGAGGTCATCAATATTATTCGTATATCCAAAAAGGACTTTAAAGATAAAATAGCTGATAAAATCAAGAATGATAAATTATCTGGCAAGGATTGGTGAAAACTCTTCAAAACTTTGACAGGCAAGACTAAAAAGTGACCCCATTCCTCCACTGAACCATCAAGGTGAATTAATTACAGATCCAACTGAAAAAGCAAACATATTTAATATATAAATTCAATCACAATCTACTATACATTAGACAATTAAATGATCCCTCATTTTGCCCAACCTATCAATACTATATCATCAGTTACTGTCCAGCAAGACGAGGTTTGTTCAGTTCTGAAATCTCTTCCAACTGGAAAAGAATGCGCACAACAATTACCTGGTCCCTTGACTGACCTATTCAACTTCTCTTTGTCGAACTCATCAATGCCTGATGCATGGAAAAGGGCCAACGTTACCCCTGTCCATAAGAAGGACGATAAATCCCTTGTTGAAAACCATAGGTCTATCTTTCTCCTAAGTTCTATTGGTAAATCACTTGAAAAAATAGTACATAAACACATGCACAACTTTTTACTTGAAAATACCATTATCACTCCATTTCAGTCAGGGTCCACTCAAGATGACTCTATCGTAAACCAGCTCGTAGATCTATACAATACATGTACCTTTAACCGAGCCCTGGACGAAGGCAAAGAAGTCCGCGTTGTATTTTGCGACATCAGCAAAGCCTTCGACAGGGTCTGGCATAGAGGATTGTTTGCAAAGCTAAAATATTATGGCATCTCTGGTCGCCTTCTGAATTGGTTTAAAAGCTATTTATCAAACAGGTAACAACGAGTGGTGTTATCCGGAGGTAGATCTGAATGGCTTCAAATCAGGGCCGGAGTCCCCCAGGGGTCTATTCTTGGTCCGCTTCTCTTCATCATATACATTAATGACATTGTGCAGGAGATACATTCAAATATCCGATTGTTTGCGGATGACACAAGGCTTTACATAATAGTAGACTTTCCAGACTCGGCAGCTCAAATACTAAATGTTGATCTTTTCAGAATAGGCAACTGGGCTGATAGATGGTCAGTTAACTATAACCAAAATAAATCCGAATCATTGCTCCTGAGCCGTAAGATTAACAGGATAAATCACCCAGCACTTTTCTTAAACGAGGTCCAAATAAATGAAGTAACTTCACACAAGCATCTAGGTCTGATCTTTTCCGAGCGCTGTGACTGGCAAAACCATATGGACTATATTCAAGTAAAAGCTTGGTCTCGAATGAATCTCCTCAGAAGTCTGAAATTCACGCTTGACAGACAATCTCTCAAAAAAAAATATTTTTCTTTCATTCGCTCTCTCTTAGAATATGCAAACGTTGTTCGGGACAATATTAGTCAGCACACAATTCCCGAGTATTTTTACTGCGGAGATAGATTAGCCCAGATTCTCCACACTCGTTTAAGAACTGAAAGTAGTGCATTAAACCAGCACCTATTCAGAAGAAATCTCATACCAAGTCCGAATTGTACATGTGGCGAGATAGAAAGCAATGACCATTTTCTTTTGGCTTGCCCACGATTCATTATAATTCATATGGAAATGATAACCAAAATACGCATGTATATACCGCTTGACATTATCGTCACAAGAAGATTGCTTTTGCAAGGTGACACCAATATTTCTGTCGAAAATAACAGTATCTTCAAGGACGTACAGGCCTATATTTTAAACTTTAAGACAAATCGCTTTGTTCTCTGATTAGTGCGCGGGATAATTGGCCTCATATCCTTTTCCATTAAAACTCAACTTCTTTTTTTAAAGAAATTGCCCATAGACACGAGTTACTCTTGGCAGACTCTACATGTTTAATGGTGTTGACGTATCTTCCAACATTTTTTTTCTGTCTTACTCTTGTCGCACTGTTATATTCCCTCTTTGGACATTTTCCAATTCTTATTTCTTTTCTATCTCTATTCTTTTCTACTCCTTTTATCATTTTCTTTTATTATATCTTTTGACCGATTGGTCTTTTTTTTTTCCTTCTTAAGTAGAACTATATGTAAAAAGTACTTTATGGTTTGAATTTATACAGCATGCCGTTCACAAAAGCTTATTCTTAACAGGAGATGATTAGTATAAGCGTTTCGCTTGTTTTCAAATCCTGTCATTGTAAATTGTATATGTACTGTTCGAACTGACTTGTCAAAATGAAATGAATAAATATTGTTTAAACCAAAATTTGAAGGACACAACAACATTATTGCCGATTTTAAGCGTGTTAGAATCGAAATAGATCAACTCTAGTCGGTGATTTGTTGGTCGGTCAGTTGTAAGTAGACCAATCATGCGCGCTACGCGCTCGTGATTTGTCTACTTTACAACTGACCTCCAAACTGTGATTTATTACTCAACAAATCATAGCTAGAGCTGATCTGTTTCTTAACTATTCAAATAATGAGGTTATTAGGACCAGGACTGCATTTGGAAAACACGCCTTAACAAATACATTGTAACCTTTATCGTCGAAAAAAATGAAAGTTTTAAGATTATTATTTATGCTCAAAATATAGGTAATGGGCACTCGTTAGAACCGCCTCATCGAGGCGATTCTAATGAGTACCTACAATCTATATTTTAGAGCGGAAATAAAAAAAATAAAGTTTACCCCTGTAAACCCCAGTTTTACTATATAAAAGTGGGGTTCAAGGGGGTCAAAATTATATAGGCGTGTGTGCGTGATGGTAAGTAATTGTTTTGCTATTTTGACAGATTTATGAATTTTTACCAAAGGTGCAAGTGAATATTAAGGTCGGTAGATAAGAAGATATTTTTTTCTGGATTGCTGTGAAAACCGAAGGCCGGGTTGGCACAAAAATTCAGGGTTCATGCGGACTGAACAAATTATTTGTCTAAATCGCGACGGAAGTAAGGGCGAGGATTGTGGCAACGTAAAATCGATTTAAGCCCCCAAGTGGAAATCTTTCCACTGACCGTTCAAAGGCGGTTCTTCCTTGGCGATTTATTTATGTTGTTGTTTGTTACTTACTGTGTGTATCACTTATGTCTTTTTATTTTGGATGGCCATATGGCCATTTTGTGGGAAAGTAACTGCCCTTATGGCCTTCCTTTGTTTAGGTTTCCATTATGGTCTGGTCGCTTAATGTTTGTGTTTCTTTCCCTTTGGTGTCCTTGGTGGGTGGAGTAAGTTAATTGTATCGATTCCTGATCTTTGTTTTACTTCAACTTTGGTCGGGTGTATTTATCTATCTATCTATCTGTCAATACTTCTTAACCTCCTAGGAGGACTTTCAGATGGGGTTCCATTATACCAAAACATGAAGGGGGTTAATTGAAATAAAAGTTAAGTATAGCAGGTGGAAGGAGTTTGAGTGTGTTAGTATAGTTAAAAGTAAAAACAGAGACCAGTGACTAGGGGGACACATGCACCACACGGCACACAGCATCACTAAACTGTGCCAGGGTAGTGGGCATAACTATTTGGCGGGATAGAGCATTCCAATGAAAAATGGTTCTGGGAAAGAATGAATTTGTAGTAGTTGAGAAATTGTAGTAGTAGTAGTAGTAGTATTGGAAACATAGGTATTTTAGGCCTTAATGCTGTCAACAGACGCAACATGTAAAACTCTGGCAAAGATTTGATCGAAAGCGCTTTCTATTTGAGCCAGCGCACGACAAAACCTACAATAAGACATGTGCGCCCATCGAAGTCTCAGATCAGCCTGTGCATCCATTTAGTCTAACCAGAGAATTCTCTTGCTGCATGAAGGAGCATTGAGGCCTTCGCTATTCTTAGAGCGCACAACGAAGACTCTGATCAGACTGCGCGGATGCGCAGGCTGATCTGAGTCTTCGTTGGGCGCACCTGTCTTATTGTAGGTTTGTCATGCGCTGGCTCATTTGCCACCAGATATTACGAAAACTTGCCTATATAACTTAACCACCGAAAAAAAACTGTCATTTTAAGATGAAAATTGTGATATTTTTTTCTTTTTTCTGCTCAAAATATAGCCTATGAGTACATGTACTCGTTAGAACCGCCTCATCTATATTTTAAAGTGAGTGAGTTTGAGTTTTACGTCTCACCAACAGACAAGGTCATACGGAGACGGGACCTCGGTTTAAAGACTCATCCGAAAGTCTGAAGAAGCCCGGGATCGATCCTGCGACCCCTGGTTTACACGGCGAGTAGCATAACCACTACACCACGTAGGCTTCTCTCTATATTTTAGAGCAGAAATAAGAAAAATAAGGTTTACTCCTGTAAACCCCAATTTTACTACATGAAAGTGGGGTCCAAGACTTCAAAATTATATAGGTGTGTTTTCGTGTAGTTAAAATTTGGGCGTGCGTCCTTTTCAATATTTCATTTAAGATGAGACGATCGTTATTTAGAGATAAACACATTGTGGTTGGGTGAGGCAGAGGTGACATGTATCTTGCGTCACTAGGACGTCCATTACGATAACCTACCCGTACGACATAGTGCATTTTTCACATCTCCAAAATGGCAATTTTGTTGATGAAAATCCTTGATATTTTTCCTACAAACGCTCAAAACATAGGTTGTGTGTGCTCGTTAGAACCGCCTCAAGAACCGCCTCATTGAGGCGGTTCTAACGAGTACCAACAATCTATGTCTTGGAGCAGAAATAAGAAAAATAATGAATACCCCCGTAAACCCCAGTTTTCTCTATATAAAGTGCGGTTTAGGGGTCTTCATTTCACGGACTTATTCACGTGATGCAACTGGTATTAGCTAACAGTTGGACAAGGCCTGTCGTCCTTTCAGCAGGTAAGGTAGAGGGGGGAGGGGGGATCGATTTACGGATATCCATAATTCGATTTATGGATATCCATATTTCGAATTATAGATATCCTTAATTCGATTTATGGATATCCATTATTCCTCTGATTTATGGATATCCGTAAATCGATCTGAATTAATGATATCCATAAATCAAATTATGGATATCCATAATTCGATTTATGGATATCCATAATTCAGATCGATTTATGGATATCCATAATTCGAATTATGGATATCCATAAATCACCGCCAAAGCTTTTGGTTAAATGATTTCTCCCTAAGACACGTGATTGTTTAATGTAAAAATCTTCAAGGTCTCCATCATCGCTGGAAGATGATGGCCAGTCAAAGGGACCTCTCTGCCGTGCAGCCTTTTCAGCCCGTAAGGCTTCCAAAGCAACTGACGCCATACGCTGAACGCCCGTCACGCGTGCAGTTAAATATCGGAACCAGCCGTAAGATCTGGAAAGTCCGGCCAACGTATCATGTCCCTCTGGAATAACCTGTATGAGGACTGCGCACCAAAGGACATTGAAAGTCGGACGTAAGATTATAATGACCCAGCAATCCGTGCATGCTTTCTCGAGAAAAATGCACATGGTCGTTATACAGTAAAATTCCTATATTAAGACCGTTTTTGAACAGTTCCAAAGGTGGTCCCTGACCACAGGACATTATGTGCAGAATTCACGAAGAAATAATAACTGCACCCTTCTAAATAAGCTTTTTAAAGCAGAATTAGTCTTAACTTTAGGTGGTCTTAACAGCAGAATTTCACTGTATATAGCATTAACATCTATCCATATAATACTCTATTTGAGATGTAAGGAGTACCAGGCAGATTCAGATATACCTCCTGGCCCCGCCCATTGGGGCTTGGAGAAATTGATTTGGCTGCATGAGCTGAGAGTACTGGTAAACCGTTTAGAAGGTCTAAGCCTGTCCAAACAAAGTCCTGCAAGTCAATGGGCGACAGGGATAGAGATGATTGTTTGTTTGTTTTTATTTGAGTTTAACGGCCCAGTCAACACTAACTTAGGCCATTTTGAGCCGGTCAGTTTACCTATCCACACTTTTTCTGGGCAGGCTTATACATAAGCAGTTAATTAGTACAGTGCACATTCTTTCGCCGGAAACTGACAACTGCCCTTCCTGAATCAGCGAAAGGGAGAGAATGACCGTAGAAAATATTTAATGATCAATCTCCACGAAGGAATGTTGCCGACCCTGGCAGGTATCAAACCCGCGTCCTCCTGATCACCAGTCAGACGCGCATCCGACTGAGCTACCGAAGCCGGCGAGATTGAGATGTAATTTCATCTCAATGAAAGCTTAATGCCCGACATAATTGGATGCAACGTCTCCAAAATGACCTAAATAGTGTTGTAGGGGACGTTAAACCTCATATCAAACAAAACATATCTCTCCTACACCATAGGCCACCACTAAGCCTATACCGGCCCTGATAGCTCAGTTGGTAGAGTGTCCGCTCCGGGAAACGGGAGGTCACGGGTTCGATCCCCGGCCGCGACATACCAAAGTCGTTAAAAATGGTACTAGCTGCTCCTCGCTTGGCACTCAGATTTACGGGGTAGAGCTAGGACTGGTCGACCCAGTGTCAGGATAAAGTGACTGGGTGTGGTATCATGTAATGTGTCTGGGACATTTTACTTCAGTGAGGCAGCACTATAACAAGAGTTGTCAGAAGACAACATAGCTCGCCTTTGGGGGCCTAAGATGGATGAGGGCAAGTTATCAAAAAAGAGCCACAGTGACCTTGACCTTCAGCCCCAGACCCTGAAAGTCAAACTCGCTCGAGATATCATCATACCCAACATTTGTGTAAAGTTATATTAAAATCCATTCATAAATGTAGGCACTAGAGCGATCACAAAGTTTTTCTAAAAATAGCCACAGTTACCTTGACCTTCAGCCCTGGAACCTGAAAGTCAAAGTCACTCAAGATATCATCATACCCAATATTTGTGTGAAATTATATAAAAATCCATCCATTAATAAAGGCGCAAGAGCGATGAAAAAGATTTTCTAAAAATAGCCACAGAGACCTTGACCTTCTGCCCCAGACCCTGAAAGTCGAACGAGCTCGAGATATCATCAAACCCAACGTTTGTGTAAGTTATATTAAAATCCATTTATAAATGTAGGCACTACCGCGATCACAAAGTTTTTTCGAAAAATAGCCACAGTGACCTTGACCTTCAGCCCCAGACCCTGAAAGTTGAACTTGCTAGAGATATAATCATACCCAACATTTGTGTGAAGTTATATTAAAATCCATCAATAAATAAAGGTGCTAGAGCGATGACAATGTTTTTTCTAAAAATAGACACAGTGACCTTGACCCAGTGACCCTGAAAGTAGTGACCTTGACCTTAAGCCCCAGACCCTGAAAGTCAAAGTCACTCGAGATATCATTATGTCCCAAGTTATATTAAAATCCATCAATAAATGAAGGCGCTATAGTGATTACAATGTTTTTCTAAAAATAGCCAGTGACCTTGACCTTGAGCCCCAGACCCGCTATGTTTTTATAAAGAAAAAAAAAAGAAAAGGAAAAGAAAAAAAAAAAAAAAAAAAAAACATGCCTCCCCCGGGATTTGAACTCACGCAGCTTGCAGGTAAACTTTAACACAGGATTTCAAGGGAGGTAATACAGAGGAAAATATTAACTTCTCAAAAAGACTAATTTAAGCCAAAAAACCTGTAAAATGAAGTAAAATGATAATGTTAAATATTGTTTTTTACCAATTGTGAATTATATATTCAAAATAAACTTGTAAAACATCACATATAAGAGCTTGCAGGTAAACTTTAACCAAATGCGGACGCCGACGCCGACGCTGACGCTGACGCTCACGCCGACGCTGACGCCGACGCTGACGACGGACGCCCGGGGATATGGCAATAGCTCCCCCTTACTTTCGTAAGGCGAGCTAAAAATGAGCATTGAGCTCCCTGTCGCAACCAGACACCGTCGTGATATGACTGAAAAATTGTTGAAAGCGACGTTAAACCCGAATTCATTCACACACACACACACACCACTAAGCCTACCCTACATTACTTCCACCTCCATCCCGGCTTTTATTACACACCTAAATCGGACACCTGGCGTGAATGGTCGAGTTTTTTTTTACAAAGGGAGCAGTCATTATTCATTAGGTTTTATTTGCAGAGTTGAATTATGGATATCCACAATTACATTTATGGATATCCATAAATCAGCCGAATAATGGATATCCCTAATTCGAATTAAGGATATCCATAGTTCGATTTATGGATGTTACATGTGGGTTTACGGCGTCCCGCAAACCCCCATGCTGACAAGACAACCGAGCGTGATCTCTGACAGGTGTACGGGCAGCTGTGGGGTAAGGCACAAGAAAGATGTTAAATGAATGACATGAATTATTTACAGTATCTACATACAACACTTACTAACACAAAACATCACAAATTGTTGCTTCTGTAGCCAACTCACGACGTCCGCTCCGAAGGCAAAACACTGTTCTGTGCTCGGAACGGGTGACGTGAATACCTACAGAAGCAAACAACAAAAACAAGAAAAACAAAAAAAAGAATCAACACAAGACGCGACTGGCCAGTTTATAACTTAGGGTGAATCCCCCACTCGCGTGACACTTCCTCTCGCGAACTAGTAAAACTAGTCTATCAACATAGTTGATAATCCTAGGATTAGCGATCACGTTTGCTGATCAGACGTTTAGTGATCGTCCAAATAAGGTAAGTTGACCTCTTCCATGATCACATTTGTTTACAACGAACAATGATTTAGAAGAATCTGCTTCTATCCTGGTAGGCGCTGATTACGGCGGTCTGTCCGCCCTTGCTGGACCCTAACGCCTAGCGTCGTACCAGTACCTGCTGCTATGAAGCAGGGAGCAGCAGGTCACACATTGTTGTGCCTGCAAATTACGATAACGGGACTAGAAACGAGTCACAAAACATACATGCTATATCATGATCCCCCTCCCGGAGAAGTAAGAATATGTTCATGCATATACCGTTATTGCGCATGCGCCGACCAGACATACAGGCTGATTAGTGCATGCGACAAATAACCGTACAGCAGAACTCAACTTGACTGTGCATCAAATTATCAGCACCCAGCGCTTGACACAATAATACACAAAGTTCATGTTTCCCTACTGAGCACTACAGAAATCAATTAATGCTCACTACTACTGAGCATAATACTCATCAAATTTGTGCTCACTACATTATCACAAGTAAGAGGCAATTGAACAGACCACGCCTTTGCGCTACCTGGTCAGCTGCCAATTACAGGAAACATAACAATCTCTATTTCATATCCTTCTCCGCGACACGGCTCACAAATATAGCTATTCACAAATTCAATACATTAATAACAGATAGAAACTACAACAGAAGATTTTCATCTATAATCCACCACATTTGTTAGTGTCTCATAAGGGCCAACACTGTTTGCCGTAAATTCACTCTGTATTTGGTAGGCACCCCGTCACAACCGTCCTCGCGACGCCGATGACGCAGCTGACGTCATCCCCGCCGCTCAGGCCGTTATGACGTGTGGCGACCAAACACTCCCACTTATCATCACGTTCTTTATATGTACATACATGCACAAACTGAGTTATCAGACAAAAACGGCATCATTACACAATGAACTCGTAATTCTTCTTGAACAAAATTATTTCTAATCAACGTGAACATGCTTGTAAAATAAAATTCATTACGGTTCATCATCACGAATAACCCAACCGGCTCTTGTATGAGTTTGCCCTGATGATGAAGATGTGGTTAAACCCGTCTTAAGTTTACGTCCCCTCTACACCTAATATCATATTGGGACGGAACCACGGTTTTCTAACCGCAGCTAGTCACAAGTCACGGATCAAACAAGTGACCCGGCGTTTATTAATTACATTCTACAAAAGGGGTCTAAAAGCCTAAATGAATCCAGAATGAGCGGGTGTCCCAACTTTACGTCTCACCAACATCTAGGGTCAGCATGAGACAGGACCTCACTTAGAAAGACTCATTCTACTACTGGAGAAGCCTGGGATCAATTCTGCGACGTCTAGCTGGCAAAGCTAGTAGCCTAATCACTACAGGCCACAACAGTGAATTCAGAATAGGCTTCAGAAAGTTGGGGTATACTAGAAGTAAACCCCTCCAAAACCTACAAGCATGTTCATACAAAAATAATACTAAACATAGATTTAACATACCTTTCAATATACTTTCTATTTCCCCGTCACAATGTTGTGTTCACTCTTACAACTTGACCTGCTGCTAAAGTGTCCGCTTTTTTCAGGGTTTATATATCTATGAATACTACCGGAAAATCATGCCTTCTCTTATTACCTTGCTCAATTCGTGGCGAGGTGGAGATACCGGCCACAAACAAAGCCAGATAGCAAAATCGAGTAGATAATGGATTTGCGTTCAAATAGTACATTTCCCATAGGAAAAATTGATGAAACGACCCTATAATCAATGACATGACTCCTGTCAAAACGAACACCCACACAACACGTGACGGGAATAAAAATCATATATGGAACAATTTGGCGGTTGGCGATTTTTAGGCAAATTCTATAGGACTCGGCCTTTTAGCGGCCCCCTGTATTGTAAAAACAGCTCTCTATAAACCACTCATGCATACATCGTATGATATGTGCATGACTTGTTCATGGAGCCGCATAGTTTGCGTACCATATTTCACCTAAAATATTTCACTCGCACCGCCCTACCATATATCTACTAAAATAATTTAGATGTGCATAAGCACCAGAGAGGTTTCCTATTCCATCTCGTAACAAAGGTTTCCCCTTTTGGAGAAAAAACAATCAGAAATGTTTTTTCTTTGTGTATAGAGATGGAATAGGATGAACCTATCTAAACAAGACAGCTTTTACACAACAACCGTGCGAAGAATTACCTACTAAGGTAGTCTGCCCCCAAATTTTCTTGGCCCCGAATTGCAACAATCCGAAATCTATACGGCTGTAGTTTCATTGCCCAACGCATAATTCGAGGATTGAGAATTTTGCTGTTTGCATATAAGACAAGGGCTTGTGGTCTGTCTCAAGCAGGAATTCTACTCCGTAAAGATACTTGCGAAATTTCTCAACACCCCAGATAATAGCCAAACATTCCTTCTCTATTACAGAATAGTTTTTCTCACGAGGCAAAAGTTTCTTGCTGGCATAAGCAATGGGAAGTCGTCCTTCCCCTTCAAACTCTTGGAGCAAAACGGCTCCTATACCAACATCAGAAGCGTCCGTCCGGAGTATGAACGGATTCCCATCATGAAAGATAGGAAGACGAAGAATAGGACTAGACGTGAGTCTATTCTTCAGGGTCTGAAAAGCCTTTTCATGATGGTCCTGCCAGTCTGTGATCTTGTTTGGTCTACTTTTCTTAGTTAAATCTGTCAAAGGGGAAGCAATAGATGAGAAATTTGGAATGAAACGGCGGTAGAAACCAGCCAACCCAAGAAATGACTTTATTTGTCTCTTAGTAGAAGGTCGAGGAGCATCCTTTATAGCTTGTATCTTGTCTTCTTGCGGTCTAACTGACTGGGCAGCTACACTGTGACCAAGACATTCGATACTGCTATACCCAATCATACACTTGGAAGGTTTTGCCGTCAACTTGGCTGTCCTGAGTCTATCCAAAACTTCATGTAATGACGTCAAGTGGTCTTTCCAAGTTTCGGTAAAGATCCACATATCATCGACGAAGCTATCAACGTTAGAAAGTTCGGACAGAATCTTTCTCATCAACCTGCAAAATGTTGCTCCTGAGTTTACCAAACCGAAGGGCATAGTTTTGAATTGAAACAAGCCTTTGGGGGTTTCGAACGCAGTTAGGGGTTTTGCCTTAGACGTCATTTTTACCTGCCAATAACCTTTTGACAAATCTAATTTGCTAAAGTATTTGTGCCCCGACATTCTATTTATAACCTCCTCCATATTTGGCATTGGTTCTGCATCGAACTCCGTCACTTTATTAAGTTTACGGAAGTCAATGCAGAACCGCACCGAACCATCTTTTTTAGGGACAAGTACTACAGGGGATGAATATGGAGATATTGATGGCTCAATAACTCCTAAATCTAACATATCTTGAATTTCCTTTTCCATTACATCCCGTACTTTATATGGTATGGCATAACCTTTTGACCTCACTGGTTCCGTCGTCAGCAACTTTATGTCGTGTTCTATTTGGTCAGTTCGTCCTGGTACACTGGACAGTAGGTCCGGGTATTCTTTTATCAACGTCTCTATTTCTTTACGCTGATCCTGCGTTAACATTTCTGAAATATTGACGTCCTTAAACGTCTCTGGTTGCTTTGCAGTAGGAAAAGCGCAATCTTCCAATGAGAATTCGTCAACGTCATCATTTTCAGTTGACGGAGTGGACTCTACAGAAAGCAAGCAATGTGACGTCACATTTTGACGTTCCACATATTGCTTCAGTATGTTAGCGTGATATGTGTTAACATTTCCATTGACGTCAATCTTATAATCCATTCTGTTCACTACCTCAACCACTTCATAAGGACCTTTCCATTGAAGCAATAATTTATTACTGTCTGTCGGTAGTAACAACAGTACTTTGTCGCCGACGTCAAATTTACGCGACCTCGCGCTTTTATCATAATAAGCTTTCTGCTTAATCTGAACCTTCTTTAAATTATCACGCGCTAATTTGCATGTCTGCTCTAACCGTTGCCTAAGCTCAATAACGTATTGATACGTCGAAAGAACTTGCTCATCGCGTACCTCTTCAGCCCATAATTCTCTTAATATTGCCATTGGACCTCTGACGTTACGTCCATATAACAACTCAAAAGGGGAGTATCATAAAGACTCTTGTGGGACTTCCCTTACCGCAAATAATAAGGCTGGAAGATATTTATCCCAATCTTTTGGACGTTCAGCACACATGCGACGTAACATCTGCTTTAGCGTAGCGTGGAAACGCTCTATCAGTCCGTTGCAAATTGGGTGTCTCGGACTACACGTTAACTGTTGAAGAGAAAGAAGTCTGCTGACTTCCTTCATTACCTCAGCAGTAAACTGTGATCCACAATCAGTCAACATTTCATCAGGAATGCCAACCCTACTAAACATTTCAATAAGCGCTTCCGCGACACGTTCCGTCTCAATACTCGGTAAAGCTATCGCCTCTGGATACCTTGTCGCATAATCTATCATGGTTAAAATATACCGAGATTTCCTATCAGATCGAGGCTCAATTGGACCAACTATGTCCACTGCCACCCTCTTAAATGGCGTATCAATCAATGGCATTTTTCCTAGAGGTACTTTAGTGACCCGACCTTTCTGAATAGTTCTCTGACAAATATCACAAGATTTACAAAATCTAGCGACATCACCGCAAATACCGGGCCAGTAAAACTCAGTTACAACTCTATCCAATGTCTTCCTAATACCCATATGTCCAGACATAAGCGTTTCATGAGCCAGTTTCAACACCTTTCCTCGGAAACTTTGAGGGACCACAAGTTGGAAAGAGACTTTGTTACCCTTGGTGAACTCCCTATATGCCAAACCTTTTTTCTCAATAAACCTAGTTTCACCTCGGTTTAAACCACGACTCACAGTCTTGTTCCCAGATACAACCCTTTTCCTGATGTTTTCCAAAGTTGGATCATCAACCTGAGCTTGCTTGAAAGCCTCCTTGTCATCGTTAATGATCTGATCGGGAACCTTAAGTTTTCTGTAAGGCTTCTCATCCTGCCTAGTTTGAGACCTAGTTACAGCCGCAGCTGAGAAATGAGACATATCAGGAAGTTTTGATCCATCAATGTTACCGATAACCAAATCGTACAACGTATCATCCATACACAAAGCTTCAGTTTTCCCAGTGAAAAAAGGACAATCAATGTCAATCATTGCCAAAGGATACCTTTGTGTGGATTCATCAATCAGCGTAACATTTGATTCCTTCCCTATTAACTGACTATCCGAAACCAAACTTCTCCGAACGACACAGCCTGTACACCCAGTATCTCTTAATACAACCACCTTTTCATTATTAACCAATCCTTGTGCCGTCGGTAACCTTGCCTTTAAGAAGTAACAGACACCTTCCCTAGTTTCCTTACTACACTCCTCCCTATCCGAAATCAAAGGATCACCAACCTTATTTTCAAAAATACTTCCAATCTCATCACCTTTCCTAGTTACTTCCGTCTGACAAAAACTAACTTGGTGTGCTGCGCCACGTGGTGTGCTATTATTTTTACCGCGTCCGCGAAAAGACCCTCTAAAATTACCACGACCACGTGTATAACCACGACCTACATTCTGCGTATTCTCATTCTTAACCTGAGAACCTTGAGTCTCTACGCGCATGTTAAAATTTTCTTTAACACCGCTATCCCCCACTCCAGTTGCTCCTACCTCTGCGCTATACAATTGTTTCCTGTCGGGGTTCTTAAAACATTTAATTGTTAAATGCCCCTTACCGCATATGCTACACTTGATATCCGGTCTACCACTCGGTTTGTTCGAGTCAACTTTGTCCTGTTTACCCTGCGCTGCGCCTCTATTATCGCGTTGCCCCTTATTAATGCAACTATATACGCCCCCGCGCGCTTCTGTAAACAAATCTGCCTCCCTAGCCATTTCATCTAAATTACCAAACTGTTTTGGTTTCAGATGTACATACAGTTCTCTATTACATGACTCCAGGAACTGATCCCTTGCCATGAAATCACAGACAGCCGGAAAAGATTTTTCTATCTTTGCCATATTAAGCCATTTTTCTAAATAACTTCTCAGTCTACTACTGAACTGTATGAACGTTTCTGATTTCTCGGGCCTACTATAACGAAACTGCTTCCTAAATCCGCGCTCCGTCATGTCAAAATTCTTTAATAAAGCGTCCTTTAACTTTTCATAATCCGCCGCATCCTCATTTGACAACCGGTCATATACATCAAGTGCGCGCCCTTTGAGCAACACTCTTATCCCATTTATTAGCCGTAGCATATTTCTCAAACCTAGATAAATAACTATCCATTTTATCTTTACCCTCTTCAAAATAAGGTAACTTAGGATCCCGGGCATGAGCCACCTTCTCAGCTTTTTGCTTTTCAAATTCTAGCTCGAGCTTCGCTCTCTGCATTTCTAACTGATTCCTTAATTCTTGGTGCTGTAGCTCAAACCCATGTTTTATTTGTTCTAAATGGGCCTCACTAACCTCTTTTGCCTCCCTTTCAGTCTTAATGCGTGCCATTTCAAGTTCCTTATTAACATTCAACATAGCTAGTTCATGTGCCCTTTCCTTTTCCTTTTCCTCTAACTTAGCTAGTTCATGTACCCTTTCCTTTTCTTTTTCTGCCCTTTCCTTTTCCTTCTTCAGACCTTAACCTTTCTAAATCCCTTTGCTCTTGCCTTTCTGCCCGCTCAATATCTTGCTGCTCTTTAACAAAACCTTGTAACTCCTTCCCCTCATAACCTAAGTCCTTTCCCATTTGCATTAAACGCTCCATTATTGATAACGTAAATCTCACGTTACTATCAAAACCACTATAAACTGATCAGTTATGATCAGTGATGATTGAATGGGCTTAACTAAAACGTTAAGATATGTGTTATACGCGTTAATCTAACTAAAACGTTAGTTATTAAAGCACACGCGATTTGAAATGTCAAATGCTTTTAGAAAAGTATGACGTTGCGTACTGGTAGTCTAATATGACGTCATAAACCGACGACGTTTACAGTAAAATGCTACAATCCGAAGTTTCATCACATTACAAAACTCCGATCATAACAAGTCACCATTACTGTTTCTATTACGTCATACCTAACCTCAAGCCACTGCGTAAATATTAACGCTGCCGTTATGTCAACGTCAGTAAATTGTTAACGTCACTACGTCAGAACCATGTGTGGGTAAGATCAATTAGTAGCTCCAATTTAACTTAGTAGAATGTCAGGTAACACAATTAAGTGGGGTCTACTTAAATTTTTCGTTACCAAGAAAAAGTGGGGTTTGCCTTGCCTTCCTGCTCAGAAATTATCGACTTGTCAGTATCCGTTCAGTTGAATACATGGGTTTCGCACTTCATCAACGCAGGAAGGAAGATTAAAGTTAATTTCTAAATGTGGCTGTCAATGCATTATTTTTTTTTTCTAAAGTTGATGATTCAGAGTATCAATGTGCTGTTCCACAGCCGGGAACACCAGCCAGAGATCAAATCCTCACTTCACTGACACCAAATGTTACATGTGGGTTTACGGCGTCCCGCAAACCCCCATGCTGACAAGACAACCGAGCGTGATCTCTGACAGGTGTACGGGCAGCTGTGGGGTAAGGCACAAGAAAGATGTTAAATGAATGACATGGATTATTTACAGTATCTACATACAACACTTACTAACACAAAACATCACAAATTGTTGCTTCTGTAGCCAACTCACGACGTCCGCTCCGAAGGCAAAACACTGTTCTGTGCTCGGAACGGGTGACGTGAATACCTACAGAAGCAAACACCAAAAACAAGAAAAACAAAAAAAGAATCAACACAAGACGCGACTGGCCAGTTTATAACTTAGGGTGAATCCCCCACTCGCGTGACACTTCCTCTCGCGAACTAGTAAAACTAGTCTATCAACATAGTTGATAATCCTAGGATTAGCGATCACGTTTGCTGATCAGACGTTTAGTGATCGTCCAAATAAGGTAAGTTGACCTCTTCCATGATCACATTTGTTTACAACGAACAATGATTTAGAAGAATCTGCTTCTATCCTGGTAGGCGCTGATTACGGCGGTCTGTCCGCCCTTGCTGGACCCTAACGCCTAGCGTCGTACCAGTACCTGCTGCTATGAAGCAGGGAGCAGCAGGTCACACATTGTTGTGCCTGCAAATTACGATAACGGGACTAGAAACGAGTCACAAAACATACATGCTATATCATGATCCCCCTCCCGGAGAAGTAAGAATATGTTCATGCATATACCGTTATTGCGCATGCGCCGACCAGACATACAGGCTGATTAGTGCATGCGACAAATAACCGTACAGCAGAACTCAACTTGACTGTGCATCAAATTATCAGCACCCAGCGCTTGACACAATAATACACAAAGTTCATGTTTCCCTACTGAGCACTACAGAAATCAATTAATGCTCACTACTACTGAGCATAATACTCATCAAATTTGTGCTCACTACATTATCACAAGTAAGAGGCAATTGAACAGACCACGCCTTTGCGCTACCTGGTCAGCTGCCAATTACAGGAAACATAACAATCTCTATTTCATATCCTTCTCCGCGACACGGCTCACAAATATAGCTATTCACAAATTCAATACATTAATAACAGATAGAAACTACAACAGAAGATTTTCATCTATAATCCACCACATTTGTTAGTGTCTCATAAGGGCCAACACTGTTTGCCGTAAATTCACTCTGTATTTGGTAGGCACCCCGTCACAACCGTCCTCGCGACGCCGATGACGCAGCTGACGTCATCCCCGCCGCTCAGGCCGTTATGACGTGTGGCGACCAAACACTCCCACTTATCATCACGTTCTTTATATGTACATACATGCACAAACTGAGTTATCAGACAAAAACGGCATCATTACACAATGAACTCGTAATTCTTCTTGAACAAAATTATTTCTAATCAACGTGAACATGCTTGTAAAATAAAATTCATTACGGTTCATCATCACGGATAACCCAACCGGCTCTTGTATGAGTTTGCCCTGATGATGAAGATGTGGTTAAACCCGTCTTAAGTTTACGTCCCCTCTACACCTAATATCATATTGGGACGGAACCACGGTTTTCTAACCACAGCTAGTCACAAGTCACGGATCAAACAAGTGACCCGGCGTTTATTAATTACATTCTACAAAAGGGGTCTAAAAGCCTAAATGAATCCAGAATGAGCGGGTGTCCCAACTTTACGTCTCACCAACATCTAGGGTCAGCATGAGACAGGACCTCACTTAGAAAGACTCATTCTACTACTGGAGAAGCCTGGGATCAATTCTGCGACGTCTAGCTGGCAAAGCTAGTAGCCTAATCACTACAGGCCACAACAGTGAATTCAGAATAGGCTTCAGAAAGTTGGGGTATACTAGAAGTAAACCCCTCCAAAACCTACAAGCATGTTCATACAAAAATAATACTAAACATAGATTTAACATACCTTTCAATATACTTTCTATTTCCCCGTCACAATGTTGTGTTCACTCTTAGAACTTGACCTGCTGCTAAAGTGTCCGCTTTTTTCAGGGTTTATATATCTATGAATACTACCGGAAAATCATGCCTTCTCTTATTACCTTGCTCAATTCGTGGCGAGGTGGAGATACCGGCCACAAACAAAGCCAGATAGCAAAATCGAGTAGATAATGGATTTGCGTTCAAATAGTACATTTCCCATAGGAAAAATTGATGAAACGACCCTATAATCAATGACATGACTCCTGTCAAAACGAACACCCACACAACACGTGACGGGAATAAAAATCATATATGGAACAATTTGGCGGTTGGCGATTTTTAGGCAAATTCTATAGGACTCGGCCTTTTAGCGGCCCCCTGTATTGTAAATCATGCATACATCGTATGATATGTGCATGACTTGTTCATGGAGCCGCATAGTTTGCGTACCATATTTCACCTAAAATATTTCACTCGCACCGCCCTACCATATATCTACTAAAATAATTTAGATGTGCATAAGCACCAGAGAGGTTTCCTATTCCATCTCGTAACAATGGATATCCATAATTCGATCTAAATTAATGATATCCATAAATCGATTTATGGATATCCATAATTCGATTTATGGATATCCATAAATCAGCTGAATAATGGATATCCATTTTCGATTTATGGATATCAATAAATCGAATAATTGATATCCATTATTCGATTTATGGATAACATTACTTCAGTTCGATTTATGGATATCCATAAATAATTATGGATATCCATAAATAATAATGGATATCCATAATTCGAATTATGGATATCCATCATTCTAATTATGGATATCCATAAATAATTATGGATATCTATAAATACGGATTAAATAGTAAAACTGCGCCCCATACGCAAGAACATCTTTACAAGAGCTGGTGTAACGGGAATGTGTGGCGGCCTTAAAAAGTGTCCGTGCCCTTCATCGTAATGTGGGTTATTGCGCTGCGTACCAACGCAGCGCCATTTGTAATGAGTTTGAGACACGGACTAAGTAATCATGAAACTTGACTTTTCAATGATGTACGCGAATTGTCAGTTACTGAAGTTCGCGTTATTGATAAAAGTAAAACACTTTTTTAACAATTTTAATTTGCAACTACATTCAATTATACATTTGTAATCTGAATTTTTGCCATTCGCATTCTATTTTTGATACATTCTGGATTTTTAATAACGAACTATGTTTTTCGTTTTAATCATCGAAAGGGAATTCGGTTTTGATTATTGTTTTAATTTCAGTCAGTACAGTCCTGAATATAGGCCTGATATTTCATTCTTGAGTTATCCCAAATTAAAATTCATTGTTTGAAATGGATGACGGTATGTCTATGTGTGTTTAAAATAGACGACAGTGCTCCTACACAGAATGGTACAATCTACGGTTTAAACGTATCCCTTTCGATTCCAATGATTGTTTAACTGCGCAATAATTAAGCCTGTTACTACAGCAAAGATTAACCCTTTCAACCCTGAAGCCCGGCGCAGATACTTATGCAAACAAAATGTAGATCCTGATGAGATGGAGTATAATGAGCCACCATATAAGGATATATAACTTGTTATCCTGATGACTCTTCTAAGTTAGATACTGTATTAAGGAGAATGGACTTGCCCAAAGTCAGTGATGGTGAGTCCACTCCGAAAACTCAGGGGTGGAAGTGTTAAAAGGGTAAATAAATCAAAGCACTGACAGCACTGATAGGTTGAGTATCTCTGAGTGCTGTCAGTGTCTGAGTGTAGATTGGAAAAATGGTCCTGAAGGGGAACTTGAACTGTTTCGTTTAACCCTTTACCCTAAGCAAACAATGTAGACCCTGATCGGACACCGCGTTCTGATATGGGTCTACACTGTTTGCAAAACCCAACACATGATTCCAGTCCAGATTCTACAGATAATTCTCTAGCATGTACGCAACACTATGAACTCACAGCGGTACAAATAATGCGGCTTTTTTTGTCCGAGTGACCCCTACCTTGATTTCCTAAAAACACGCCTATAAAATTTTGATCCCCTGAAACCCCACTTTTATATAGTACAACTGGAGTTAACGGTGACACCCATTATCTTTTCGAATTTCTGATTAAAAATAGCTTGTAGATGCCCGTTAGAACCGCCTCGCACAGGCGGTTCTAACGAGTACTCACAATTTATATTTTGAACAAAAATATGATAAATATAAGATTTTCTTCTATCTGAAAATTTTTATTTTTTTTGTCGATAAAATGTTCAATGTATTTGAATAGGTGTTCTTTAGTAAGGAGTGATAGTCACGTAAGCGTAAACGTTGAAAGCTCTGTGCTTAGTAACTAAGTGTTTTTTTCTTTTATGTTGGTCTGGGAGGGGTGGAATTTACAGTGATTTCTGGTAGCTGGTTACTTCCCATCAGGCACATGACGTAATTGTGACGTCACATCAACGTCGGTGCAACGTCATGACTTTTATGCAACGTCACATCTACGTCTGTGACGTTGAGTTGACGTTGCCCTTGCGACGTGTGCCTGCTGGGTTATTGATATACATACACGCGTCACAAGGTATGCGACATTTGCAAGTGGACGTTTGAGACGTTTCGCGGTATCCTATCAAAAACCGTTCCACAAATCTTCTTCTTCCTAGAAGAGGTTAGAAGTTTTCTGTAAAATTTACCTTTTGGAGGTAGAGTCAAGCATAACATTCCACAATTAAAATCCCGGTATTTATGTACATGGTCTAGCTATCACCTTCAAATACTCTATAAAGGCTTCCAAGAAAAAAGACGCGAAATAAAAGTGTGCCCTCTTACTTTGCTTCTTTGCGATGTTTCCATTTCGCCCAACCCCTCATGCAGCCTCTGCAATCATCAGTGTCGGAAAGAGAACTCTTAACAATATGTTTGCCAGGAAAATTGTCTTTGGTAACATCTGCACACATATAATATGGCCCTCAGTCGTGTACAATAATTGCTTTGGTAGCACCGATGTTTTGCTTCTGTTCATTTTTCCTGTACATTTGTCACCTGTCAATGCTTGGACAAAAAATTAATTCCGTCTTCATTGGACATTCTTCATAATTGCTCGAGTATGTTGACTGCTGCATTTCGTTGGCTGTCTTTTTTGATGACCTTAATTAAGGCTGCCAGTAAATCTTCTTTCCTTGCTGCCATGCATTATATGCATGAGTACGATACTGTTAATTTGCTTGAACAGGCAACATGAACCCAAGAAAATCATTCGACTACTGCTGAAGCGGCCGATTGCTTGTCCATGAGAAGTTGTGCACAAACCACTGCAATTCCTAGTATGCACCATTTGCCCACTCGCAGGGCTCATGCTCGTACTTAAAGCCATGTGTACCTGACGTGTGTTCCATGTAAATTGCTTCTCCAATATTATGGCCTATACGGATGAACAGAAATGTTTGTCAAATAGACAATATGCATTTAGAAAAAGGCATAATTGTGAAACTCAGTTGAGCACGGTTATTAATGACTGGGTAGAAATCTTGGACAACGGGGGACAGGTTTGACACATTCATTCTGGACTTCGAGAAGGCTTTTGACACACACCCTCATGATCTACTGAAATTCAAATTATCTGATTACGGCATTGTGGGGAAGAGTCTCATATGGATATATTATTATGCTCCCCGAAGAATTTCGCGGGAGCATGTGGTCGCCGCTTCGTCCGTGCGTCCGTCCCGCTCTTGTCTACGCGAATTCTCAGAAACTACTGGTCGGATTTCAAAGAAACTTCATGGGAATATTAGGTATCGAAGGTGGATGCGCATATCACCTGCGTGTTTTGGTTCGACGATTTTTCCAACAGTTATGGCCCTTTGATGAATTCTGCATGAACAGATAGGGTACGGTTCGTGTCCACGCGACTTCTCAGCAACAACTTGCAGAAATTCAACGAAACTTCAATAGAATCTTAAGCAGCAATAGGGGATGCGCATATTATCCGTGCTATCTGGTTAGATGATTTGTCACAGAGTTATGGTACTTTGTTTAAAGCTGCAGTGTAAGGTCACTGTGGCTATATTTAGAAAAAACTTTGTCATCACTCTGCTGCCTACATTTATTGATGGATTTTAATATAACTTCACACAAATGTTGGGTATGATAATATCTTGAGCATGTTCGACTTTCAGGGTCCTGGGCTCAAGGTCAATGTCACTGTGGCTACTTTTCGAAAAGTTTGTTTTCGCTCTAGTGCCTACATTTATTGATGGATTTTAATATAATTTTACACAAATGTTGGGTGTGATAATATCTCGAGCAAGTTTGACTTTCAGGGTCCTGGGCTTAAGGTCAAGGTCACTGCGGCTATTTTTAGAAAAAAAAACTTTGTCATCGCTCTAGCGTCGTCATTTGCTGTTGGATTTTAATATAACTTCACACAAATATTATCCATTATGAAGTACAGTGAGTATACATAGTATACCACTCTTTAACAAGGATAATGTTTCCTGTTCCGACTATTGCACCTTCGGGGAGCATCCATCAGTTTCACCGATATTCCTGTTTTCTTTGTTGCCGAAAATAGCGAGTTATTTGTGAATCTTCGGAGTGGGATCCAGTTTTGTCTGGGGTCCTACAAGGGACAGTTCTTGGGCCACTGTTAGTCTCCCTGTCTATTAATAATATTTCCACAGGCACTGACTCAGAAATTTGACTGTTCGCAGACGATTGCTACCGTGAAATTAGAAATACAGATGACTCACTGAAACTTCAGAAGGATACATATAGACTTGTAGATGTTCGGCACGAAATGGGGCATAAGATTTTAGCCCGTTTAGCTCGTTATACAATATTATGCGAGTACCTAGGAAGAGAGCCAATAAAACTGAGGCGTCTTACACCTGAAAGAGAACTATCCTCGGGAATGTGGATTCCAATAAATACCCTGTTCTGACAATACACACATTAGCGACATGTATACTAAGGCAAATAAAACGCTTGGTTTCCTGAGGCAAAATCTTCATCAGTGTCCTCAGGATGTAAAAGTCGGCAGCATATAAAGGAATTGTTTGGCCAATCTTGGAATGTGGTAGTTGTATCTGGGACCTCTGGGGAGTGATCCTCGATGAAGAAATTGAAAAAAAAAATTCAGAATAGAGCTGCTACATTTTATAACAAGCAATTACTGCTTTGAAACTGGGAGTATGACTGGAATACTAGGAAAATTATGATGTGATGGAAGTCTCTGAAGAATACGAGAAGAGACAGTAGGCTCATAATGTTATACAAAGGTCTAAAGGGTTCTGTCAGCACTCAACAGAAGACCTTGTTCCTCCAGCTATAGGCGCGGTAGAAATCACCATTCATTAACATTTCAGACACCTTGCGCAAGAACTGACATTTATAAAGAATCTTTCTTCCGTCGGTCCATTAGAGTGGAATGCTCTTTCCGATTCGATCATTTCCACAGTAATAGGTACCGAGAGTACTGAAGCTAATTTTGCCTCTTTGGTGAGAGCCAGGGACTAACTTAACGGATCCTGATCTTTGAATGTCATTTGACGTATCCTCAGAAATAATTCCGAATTCTGATTCTGGTATGTGACTTTACCGATGGAGAAGAATCAGCGTTTCCTAAGGTCATCCCAGGAGGCAAATATAGAGTCGCTCACCTCAGAGTGTATGGCCCCCGCCCATAGGGGCTTGAAGAATTATATGGGCTGCATGATGCTTCCACGCAGAGCTGAATCTGGCCCGCATACTAGTACTGGTAAACCGCTTAGAGGATCTAAGCCTGTCCAGGAACCGCGGTGCGAGGTGGACCGTCCATGCTAATAAACCCTATTGGTTTCATTGGGCGACAGGGTTTTAGATGTCATTTCATCTCAGTGTCGGGTAAAAGTCCCACACAATTGGAAGCAACGTCTCCAAAATGACCTTTACAGTGTTGACGGGGACGTTAAACCTAAAATCAACCAACCAACCAACCTCAGAGTGTATAGGACACTTCAGTGTTTTTCACGCGGTGCTTTCGGCGAAAGAATTCCATGCATTCATTTTGCATGTAGGAGTTGCTTATGATACGATATTTTGCAACCAGAAATTATTATATAGTACATGAAAATGAAAAGAAACAAAACGTCCCCTCGCAATTGCTTACAACTCATCATGTGAATATGCCCTATTAAGCATAATAAGATTACCTTTGATGCTTCTATGATGATAGCTTTGTCTTCTATCCTGTTCACAAGGTTTTTAATGTTAAGGTCGTTGTGACCTTGACATTTGACCACTAACCTTGAAAATCTATAGGATTCATCCTCTCGCCACGGGGAAAATTTATGGAAGGTTGGATGATTCAAAGATAATTGCTTTGTTTTCTATCCTGTTCTTAGTTTGTTTTAATGTCAAGTTCATTGTGACCTTGACCTTCGACCCTGAAAATAAATAGGGTTTATCCTCTCCATGGGGAACACTTGTGGAAGGTTTGATGCTTCTGTGATGACTGCTTTGTCTTCTATCATGTTTACAAGTATTTTAATGTCAAGTCCATTGTAAACTTGATCTTTGACCCTTGACCTTGAAAATAAATTTGGTTCATTCTCTTTCCATGGGAAACATGCATGGAAAGTTTGGTGCTTCTTTGATGATAGCATTTGTATTCTATCCTGTTCAAAAGGTTTTTAATGTCAAATCCGTTGTGACCTAGACATTTGACCATTGACCTTGCAAATCAATAGGGTTCATCTTCTTTCTATGGGGAATATTTATTGTGGGTTTGATGCTTCTGTGATGATTGTTTTGTCTTCTATCCTGTTCAAAAGGTTTTTAAAGTCATGTCCATTTTTACCATGACCTTAGATCTTGAAAATCTATAGGGTTCATTCTCTCTCCATGTGGAACATTTGTGGAAGGTTTGATGCTTCTATGGTGAAAGCTTTGTCTTCTATCCTGTTCACTATGTTTTAATGTCAAGTCTATTGTGACCTTGACGCTTGACTTGAAAATCAATAGGGCTCACCCTTTCTCCATGGGTAACATTTGTGGAAGATTTGATGCTTCTGTGATGATTGCTTTGTTTTCTATCCTGTTGACAAGCTTTCTAATTTCAAGTCGATAGTGACCTTGACCTTTGACCAATGACCTTGAAAATCAATAGGTTTCATCCTCTTTCCATGGAGAACATTTCCGGAATGTTTGATGCTTCTACGATGATAACTGTCTTCTATCCTATTCACAAGATTTTTAATGTCAAGTCCATTGTGACATTGACCTTTGACCTTGAAATGAATAGTTCCATCCTCTCTCCATGGGGAATATGTATGGAACGTTTGATCCTTCTATGATGATAGCTTATTTTTCTATCCTGTTCACAAGGTTTTTAATGTCAAGTCCATTGTGATCTTGACATTTGTCCCTTGACCTTGAAAATCGACAGGTTTCATCCTCTCTCCATGGGAAAAATTTACGGAAGGTTTGGTGCTTATAGGATGATAACTGTCTTCTATCCTGTTCACAAGGTTTTTAATGTTAAGTCCATTGTGACCTTGACATTTGACCTCGAAAATCTTTAGTGTTCATCATCGCTGCACGGCAAACATTTGTGGAAAGTCTGATACTTCAATGGTGATAGCTTTGTCTTTTATCTTGTTCACAATGTTTTCAATGTAAAGTCCATTGTTAACTTGACATTTGACCCTTGACCTTAAAAATCAATAGGATTTATTCTCTCTCCAAGGGAACGTTTATGGAAGGTGTGGTGCTTCAGCGATGATGGCATTGTCTTCAAACCTGTTCACAAGGTTCCGTACACAACACAAACACCCAAACATGGACGCGTGGTATCGCCCGCAACTTTGTTGCGAGGGGATAATAACGAACAATCATGTAATGTGTCATTGAATGGTGATTGATAGTCATTCAAAATTCCTTATGTATTCGGTTGCTTATAAAGTTTGCGGCGAAATGCTCTTTATGACCTGCTAGCGAGGGTTCATCTTCTCTGTTTATGGTTTGCTCTGCACTCAATTGGAAATGACCTTAGAAAACCTTTCATATAATGAATCAGTAAGCAAAGGCACACTCTCATGAATTAGGTCCAACTCTTTAAAGACAGTACCGGCCCCGATAGCTCAGTTGGTAGAGTGTCTGGAACGGGCCTCCGTGACCTAGTGGATAAGAGCGCTGACTCTTAATCACTAAGTCTCTCGCCGCTGTGGGTTCGAGCCTCGCTCGGGTCACATGTGAGACGCCAAATTCTGCAACGGAAGGTAAGGTGTTTTTCTCCGGGTACTCCGGTTTTCGCCCACCTCTGATTAACGATCGGCTCAATATGAGTGAAATAATCTTGAAAGGGCCGTAAAACCAAACCCCACACCCACCCCCCACCCCCCCCCCCCCCCCTAAAAAACAAAACAAGACAAAAAAAAACAAAAAAACAATAAACGGTAAACTAGATCGCGCTACTGATGGTATACCTTCGCAAATACCCGTTTTTTCTATGAATAACACTAATGACCATTTATTAGCTAGCCAAACTACATGTGAGTTACAAAAAATTTGCAAAGAACATTCTAACTGATAAGCAAAGTTTCAGAAGTGTAGCTCTTATAGTTTACAAGATATGGCAAAGTCATACTTTTTGACCTTTGACCTTGGATTATGTTGAGGTCCCCCAAAACTATCCCAATTTATTCTATATTCCAATGGCCATCCAATAACCAAGTTTCAGAAGTGTAACACCAATAGTTTAGAAGAAATGGCAAAAGTCATACTATTTGACCTTGGGGTCATGTTGAGGTCAAGGTCACAACAAAAATATCCCAATTTATTCTATATTCCGAGAGTCATCCAATAACTAAAGTTTCAGAAGTGTAACTGCAATAGTTTTGAAGATATAGCAAAATCATACTTTTTGACATTTGACCTTGGGGTCGTGTTGAGGTCGAGGTCACACCAAAAGTAGCCCAATATATTCTACATTCCAAGGGCCATCCAACAAGCAAAGTTTGACAAAGGGAACTCAAATAGTTTAGAAGATATGGCAAAGTCATACTTTTTTACCTTTGTACTTGGGGTCATGTTGAGGTCAAGGTCACACCAAAAGTAGCCCAATTTATTCTATATTTCAGAAGTGGAACTCCAATACATGTAGTTTAGAAGATAAGGCAAAATCATACCTTTTGACCTTTGACCTTGTGGTCATGTTGGGGTCAAGGTCACGCCAAATGTAGCCCAGTGCCATCTACATCCCATGTACTACAGGCAAAGTTTGAAAAGTGTACCTTAACCGGTTTCAGAGGAGATACATTCCATAGAAATGTGACGGACGGACGGACGTACGTATACATACATACATTCAGACAGACAGACAGACCCACGGACTGACAGACACTCGACTCTGACACGAAAACAATATACCCAATTTTTCTTTGAAAAAGCGGGTATAAAACAGTTGTTTTCCGCAGCGCTTCCTCCTTTGCTCCAACATGGAGCAATTTTTTACTTGTATTTTCTACTTGTTTTGGGATCATTGATTCCATTGTGCATTTAAGAAAATAACTGAGGGTCACTGATGAAGCCTTATTGTCCGAAACGAGCAAGTCTGGTCCTGAAAAACAAATGGTAACCTCCACAGTTTGGAGTTCTGTCTTAAAATCGTTGCTTCCAAAGTATTACCCCTTCATAGAACATTTAACAAAACATCCACCCCCAATGACCAGTCGGATATCTAACATTAGTATTGTACCTTTTGCTCAAAGTGGCGAATAAAAATCACGAGCATTACATCACGTAAACACGCCTATATAATTTTAACACCCTTGAACTCCACTTTAATATAGTTTGTTTGTTTGCTTGTTTGTATGGGAGTTTAACGGCCCAGACAATACTATTTAGGTCATTTTTGAGCCGGTCCACACTTTTCCTCGGCAGGCTTATACGTAGGCGGTTAACCAGTACAGTGCACATTCTTTCGCCAGAAACTGACAACTGCCCTTCTTGAATCAGCGGATGGGAGAGAATGACCACTTTTATATAGTAAAACTGGGGTTTACAGGGGTAAACCTTATTTTTCTTATTTCTGCTCCAAAATATAGATTGTGGGTACTCGTTAGAACCGCCTCAGTGAGGCCACAATTAGGCGGTTCCAACGAGTACACACAGTCTATATTTTGAGCAGAAATAAGAAAAATATCACAATTTTTCACTTTAAAATGTTTTTTTTTTTTTTTTTTTTTTTCGGCGGTAAAGTTTATAATGTATTTGTATAGGCGTGTTTTCGTAATGAGTTAATTCAAGATGGCGTTACTGAAAATGAAAAACACAACATTATTTTTCCGCTTCACGTGCACAAAGCCTGATTGTTTAATCTTCAAAGTTTATGGTAAGGTAGGGCAGGGCAGTTCAGTGTGTTGTTTATCTATGTTAACAGGTTATTTTACGCAAACGCGCCTATACAAATACCTTGCCAACTTTATCGCAGAAAAAAAATGAAAATTTTATGATGAAAAATTGTGATATTTTTCTTATTTCTGCTCCAAATATAAATTGTGGGCACCCGTTAGAACCGCCTCATCGAGGCGGTTCTAACGAGTACCCACAATCTATATTTTAGAGCAGAAATAAGAAAATTCTTATTTCTGCTCTAAATATAAATTGTGGGCACCCGTTAGAACCGCCTCATCGAGGCGGTTCTAACGAGTACCCACAATCTATATTTTAGAGCAGAAATAAGAAAAATAAGGTATACCCCCGGAAACCCCAGTTTTACTATATAAAACTGGGGTTCAAGGGGGCCAAATTATAAAGGCGTGTTTTCGTGATGAAATTCGCCGACTCCACAAGATGATTCGGTAAACAGCCTAACACTTGCTTTTCGCAAGCGGACCAAATCCATAGTTTCTTTTGTGTTACATTTGAATATCTGATCTGGGTCTGCAGTCTTTGCATAAAAGGTTAAACGTTACAGACAAACTTGGGGTTTAGAGGACGTTTATTCCATGGGCTTTCTCGCGTGATGATATTCCCAGCCTATAGTCAAGAGACAGTCGATTCTACAATGCTATCAGTGCTTTGATTTAGTTGCATTCCATCCGTACAGCAAGGGAAAATTACTATGATGGATTAGATTCAACAAAGATGTAGGGGTTGATGCCCCTTTTCACAGTGGAAACTTTGCTACGCTCTTTCATCACGATAGCAAGTCCGTGAAATGAAGACCCCTCTAAACCCCACTTTACATCACGAAAATTCTCTCCCTTCCGCTGATTCAAGAAGGGCAGTTGTCAGTTTCTGGCGAAAGAATGTGCACTATACTGGTTAACCGCTTACGTATAAGCCTGCCCAGGAAAGTGTGGATAGGTAAACTGACCGGCTCAAAAATGACCTAAATAGTGTTGACTGGGCCGTTAAACTCCAATCCAAACAAACAAAAAATACATCACGAAAACACGCCTATATAATTTTGACCCCCTTGAACCTCACTTTTATATAGTAAAACTGGGGTTTGCGGGGGTATACCTTATTTTTCTTATTATTGCTCTAAAATATAGATTGTGGGTACTCGTTAGAACCGCCTCGATGAGGCGGTTCTCAGGAGTGCCCACAATCTATCTTTTGAGCAGAAATAAGAAAAATCACAATTATTCATCATAAAATTTTCATTTTATCGGCGATAAAGGTGGCAATGTGTTTGTATAGGCGTGTTTGCGTAATCATATAGAGAACATTTGGGTTTACAAGGGTATACATTATCTGCCTTATTTTTAACGTAGTGGCTGCTGACAGACGTATGTCAGCAGCAAATATCACGTGAATTGGCCGGTGACAGACGTCTGTAAATAGCCGATTTTCGCAAACGTTGCTGCTGACAGATGAATGCTGTAAACCATAAGAAAGCCGTATCCCCGCCCGTCGGGGCTGGTAGAAATAGATTGGCCTGTATGATGTTGCACGCAGAGCTAAAACCTACCGAGCATTAGTACCAGGAAAACGTTAAGAAGTTATAACCTTACCCAGGAAACGCGTTGCGAGTCCATTTGGGCGGATGAGTTTAATCATTTCATCTCAATGTTGGATAGTACAGTGAACATTCTTTCGCCAGAAACTGACATCTGTCCTTCTTGAATCAGCTGAAGGGAGATAATGGCCGTAGAAAACACAACTCCCTTTTCTGATTAATGTTTAAAAAGCATCACGAAAACACGCCTTTTCACAAATATTTAAATTTCACCACCAAAAAAAAAATAATAAAATTTTCAGAGGCGGTTCTAACGAGTACCAACAATCTATGTTTTGAGCAAAAACAAAAACAACTAGAATTTGTTTTTCTACAAAAAAAAAGATGTCTCCCCCGTTTTTGACCTCTAAGTATAACATTGACTTTGGAGGTATTGAGCCGGGTCTTGTGTGCAACACATTATCTAATGAAGATGAACATTTCTGCAAAGTAACTTTAAAAATGTTCATAGAAAAATAAAAAAGTTATTGGCCGTACAAAAAAAAAAAACATTTTTACCTTTGACCTCTAAGTATGGCCTTGACCTTTGAGGTACAACATATCGTCTCATGATGGTTAACATTTCTGCCAAGTAATTTCATAATCCATCAAAGAATAAGGAAGTTATTGACTGTCCCTTTTTTTACCTTTGACCTCTAGGTATGACCTTGACATTGGAGGTATGGACCTTGGTCTTGCACATGACTCATGGGCTAATGACGTTGAACATTTCTGCATGGTAACTTTATAAAGTCCATCCTCAAATAAAAAAGTTACTGACTGGACACAAAAAAAAAAAAAAAAAAAAAAAAAAAAATTACCTCTGACTTCTTAGTATGACCTTGATCTTGGAGGTACCGACCTGGGTCTAGCGTGCACCACATCGTCTCATGATGGTTAACATTTCTGCCAAGTAATTTCACAATCTATCCAGGAATAAGAAAGTTATTGACTGAACACTAAAAAAGGCCCCTTTTTATCCTTTTACCTCTTAGTACGACCTTGACATTTGAGGTACCAACTTGGGTCATGCATGCAACACATCGTCTCATGGTGGTTAACATTTCTGCCAAGTAATTTCAAAATCCATCTAAAAATAAGAAAGTTATTGACAGAACACAAAAGGCCCCTTTTTTACCTTTAACCTCTATGTATGACCTTGACATTTCAGGTACCAAACTGGTCATGCGTGCAACACATCAGCTCATGGTGGTTAACATTTCGGCCATGCAATTTCAAAATCTTTCTAAAAGTAAGAAAGTTATTGACCAAACACGAAAAAAGGCCCTTTTTTTTACTTTTGACCTCTATGTATGACCTTGACATTTTAGGTACCAAACTGAATCATGCATGCAACACATCGTCTCATGATATTTAACATTTTTGCCAAGCAACTTTAAATTCTATCTAAAAATAAGCAAGTTATTGACAAAACCCGAAAAAAGGCCCCTTTTTACCTTTGACCTCTAAGTATGTCCTTGACCTTTGGGGTACCGACCTGGGTCATGCACGCAACACATCGTCTTATATTGGTTAACATTTCTGCCAAGTGATTTCAAAATCCATCTCAAAATAAGAAAGTTATTGACCAAACACGAAAAAAGGTCCCTTTTTTTATCTTTGACCTCTAAGTATGACCTTGACTTTTGAGGTACCGACCTGCCTCATGCGCACCACACATCGTCTCATGGTTGTTAATATTTCTGCCAACTAATTTTAAAATCCATCTCAAAATAAGAAAGTTATTGACCAAACACGAAAAAAGACCCCTTTTTGACCTTTGACTTCTAAGTATGACCTTGACCTTTGAGGGACCGATCTGCCTCATGCGCACCACACATCGTCTTATCGTTGTTAATATTTCTGCCAAGTAATTTTAAAATCCATCTGAAAATAAGAAAGTTGTTGACCGGACACGATTTGCCCATACATATATACATACCGACAAACTTCAAAGGGAGATAATTCAAAAAGTATAAATGCGAGAGTTATAGTTCTTGCGCACTGCACGTCGTCTAATGCTGATTTATATTTATATGAAGTTTCGTGAAGATAGCTCTAACGGTTTTCAAGTTATAGAGCGGACACGAAAGTGTGACAGACGGACAGACAGACAGACAGACGACCGGGGGAAAAACAATATGTCGTTCCGAAAAAAAAAAAATTCGGGAGAGACATAATAATATCAGTTCAATCATATTTTATTGCATATTATAGTAAGCAACGGGGTTGGGCCACAAGTTCTCTCAACATTAGTTACGGCCCTTCCCCTACAGTTACATACACAGTTTCATTATGCACGTGGTAATAGCGACACAATATAGAAAAAAACATATGTTGAAATAAATAAATTAAATAAATAAATAAAAATGGTACTGTCGGGAGAATTTGTTAGTCATGGTAGCCGTGCATAAGAGGAAACAGGTAAACAACAACAGATGGATATTTTGATTACAATAGGAATTGTTAAATCGTTTTGTGACTTTAATGGACTTTTGGACAGCACTTAACAATAATATGTACCCTGTAAACCCCAGTTTTACTAAATAAATCCTTCCGGGAACCCGTCATTCGTTTTCCACAGCTTCGATTAATAGCAATACAATTATGTTATATTCAAAGTTAAAATAAAGATCCTCTCATAATTCGTACCATCTGTCAGTAGCAAATTTTACGAGAATTGGCTCGTGACAGCCGTCTGTCAGCAGCAAATTTTACGTGAATTGGCTGGTGACAGACGTCTGCCAGCAGCAAATTCCACGTGAATTTGCTGCTGGCAGACGTCTGTCACCAGCCTCTTCCTGTTTTTAATCAAAAATATTGATTGTGGGTAATCGTTAGAACCACCTCAAAACATATATTGTGGGTAATCGTTAGAACCGCCTCATTGCGGCGGTTCTAAAGAGTACCCACAGTCTATGTTGAAAGCTGAAATAAGAAAGATGTTATCATTTTAACTAATATGTGTCATTTCTGGCACCATGTTGGACACCATTTGGTTTTTCAAATGGACATGTTTCCCTAATGGGTAACTGCATTCCTGTCACAAAGTTTGTCCCTACAGTATGGAAAATTACTACCATGATTCAATCGAGACCTCTTTTCACATTGGAAACTTTGCTACGCCCTTTGGCTGCATGGCAGGGGCAGGTACTTCTGGTTGTTTGACAGATCCTTGCATCACGATAATACGCCCGTGAGACATGGCGCATTTTTTCACATCTCCAAAATGGCTACTTTTCTGATGAAAATCCGTCATATTTTTGTTATTTTTACTTCAAACATAGGTTTTGGGTGCTCGTTAGAGCCTTATTGGGGCGGTTCTAACGAGTACCCACACCCTATGTCTTGGAGCAGAAATAAGAAAATTAATGTATACCCCCGTAAACCCAAGTTTTCTCTATATAAAGTGGGGTTTAGGGGGGGGGGTCATTTCACGGAATAGTTCACGTGATGTCATACAGTATGATTAGTTTATGTTTATTTAGACTGTAACTATTCTAAATTGCTGATACCGTTTCAATACGATAACACATCCGTGTGATATAGTGCATTTTTCAAACCTCAAAAAAAGGTAATTTTTCTATTGAAAATTTGTGATATTTTTTTTTATTTTTACTTCAAAGATAGGTATTGGGTGCTCGTTAGAAACGCCTCATCGAGGCGGTTCTAACGAGTACCCACAATCTATGTCTGATGAGGCGGTTCTAACGAGTACCCACAACCTACGTCTTGGAGCAGAAATAAGGAAAATAATGTTTACCCCCGTAAACCCCAGTTTTCTCTACTTAAAGTGGGGTTTACTGAGTGGGGTCTTTATTTCACGGACTTGTTCACGTGATGTACACTTAGTCACATGCATGTCACTGGTTAGAGATTATTTTGGGGCACCCCATAAACAGGTTAAATATTAAGCATTTTGTGCCATTTTGATTTCTTTGAATAAAATAGTGAGTCAAAACTGATTTTCTTCAAAACCACCTGCAATGTTAGTTATTGTCCCCCAACGTTAGTCGAAGGGAACCATAGTAATGTGTTCGTCCGACCGTCCTTCCGTTCGTCCGTCAGTCTATCCGTCCGTAGACACAATCTTGACTCCGCAACTTCTCCTACAGTTTTCAAGAGATTTTGATGAAACTTTCTAGTTATTGTTTCGATGACCCGAAGATGATCATGTTTTGTCGAGGTCATGCTCGTCTGATTTTACCAGGTTTATGGCCCTTTTTCGTTTTTAGTAATTTTAGCAACAGAAATTCTTGTCTCCGCAACTCCTACATTTTTAAGGGATTTTGATTAAACTTTCCAGTTATTGTTTCTATGACATGAAGATGATACGATTTTATCGAGGTCATGCTCGACTGATTTCTTCCAGAGTAATGGCCCTTTGTCACTTTTGGCAATTTTATCAATAGATGTTCTTGTCACCGCAACTCCTCCTACAGTTTTCAAAGGATTTTGATGAAACTTTCCAGTTATTGTTCCCATGACTTGAAGATGATCATATTTTATCGCGGTCATGCTCGACTAATTTTTTACCAGGGGTATGGTCCTTTGGCTATTTTTTTCAACGGTAGGTCTTGTCTCTGCACCGCGGGTAAATTCATTTTCAACGAAAGCAATCGGTCAAATTTTCGCCGAGAATCTCCGCGATTTTTCTCCGCAAAATCGGGAGAAAACTTCTCGATCATTTATTTTTTCTCGCGGTTTCGCAGTGAAAATAGCCGATTTCGCGTTAGTTGGTTTCTCCGCGAAACAAAAGAAAATGTTTTTTTACCGTTGGCTGTTCTGTATATATATATATCTTATGTTTTACCTACACTAGAGTTTTCTTCTATAGTCTAGGATGCATCACGTGAACAAGTCCGTGAAATGAACACCCCTTGCACCCCACTTTAGGGTTTACGGGGGTAAACATTATTTTTCTTATTTTTACTCCAAGACATAGGCTGTGGTTACTCGTTAGAACCGCCTCAACGAGGCGGTACTAACGAGCACAACAACCTATGTTTGCGGTATAAATAAGAAATATATCATGGATTTTCATCCGAAAAGTAGCCATTTTGGAGATGTGAAAAATGCACTATGTCTTACGGGTGTGTTATCGTAATGGGATGTTCTGTTCAAGACGGTCAGTCATTAGTCTGTTTGATTTGAGGTTTAACGTCCCCAACAACACTGTAAAGGTCATTTTGGAGACGTTGCTTCCAATTTTGTGGGACTTTTACACGACATTGAGATGAAATGACATCTCAAGCCCTGCCGCCCAGTGAAACCAATAGGGTTTATAAGCATGGACGGGCCGACTCGCACTGCTTTGCCATGGCAGGCTTAGAGCCTATAAGCGGTTTACCAGTACTCGTGTGCGGGTCGGTTTCAGCTCTGCGTGGAAGCATCATGCAGCCCATTTATTTCTTCAAGCTCCGATGGGCGGGGGCCAGGTCAGTCATTAGAAATGATCTAAAATGAAGCTGCACGAATTGTGGGTCTTACTAGTGCAGTTTTATTGACTTTTAGTGAAACCTTCCTTTTATTGTTCCCATGACCTGAAGATGATCAAATGATACCGAGGTCACGCTTGACTACTTATTACCAGAGTAATGGCCCTTTGTCACTTTTAGCCATTTTATCAACAAAAGTTCTTGTCTCCGCAACTTCTACAGTTTTCAAGGGATTTTGATGAAACTTTCTAGTAATTGTTCGCAGGACCTGAAGATGATCATATTATACCACGGTCATGTTCGACTGAATTTTACTAGATTTATGGCCCTTTTTCACTTTCAACCATTTTATCAACTGACGTTCTTCTATCCTCAACTCCTCCTGCTTTTCTCAAGGGATGACCCCCTTGAACCCTATTTTATATAGTAAAACTGGGGTATATAGGAGTAAACGTTATTTTTTCTTATTTCTGCTCTAAAATATAGATTGTGGGTACTCGTTAGAACCGCCTCGATGAGGCGGTTCTAACGAGTACCCACAGTCTATATTGTGAGCAGAAATAGGAAAATATTACAATTTGTCATCTTACAATTTTTGTTTTGGGCGGTTAAGTTTACAATGTATTTGTATAGACGTGTTTTCGTAATGGACGGAACCTTCTAGTTATTGTTCCCCATGACCTGAAGTTGATCATATTTTATTGAGGTCATGCTCAACTAATTACTAAACTGTCCTAGGGTTTTTAACTCTTATCTTGCTGTTCACGACAACCCCTATCTTTGCAAAAGTGTAGATCCAGATCAGATGGCTTCTGAAGAAGCCATCTGATCAGGATCTACACTGTTTGGCATTCAGTTTATGGATTTGTAGCATAAAATTACATCAAGATTGGTTGATAGATAGCATTTTCAAGGGATTTTGATGACACTTTACAGTTATTGTTCCCATGACATAAAGAAGATGGTATTTGATTTTGGTTATGCTTTACTAATTATTACCAAAATTATCTCTTTTTTTTCAAAATGAAGTATTGGTCCTGCAAGTCTTCTTGCAGTTATCGATGACTTTTGATAATTATAAATGTTGCCAACAGAAATTGTTTCCTCTGTAAGTACTCTCATTGATCTTAAATAATCATCATTTACAGTTTTGGAGATCACTTTTTCTGTAAATTTCCTTACAGCTTTAGTAAAATTAAGAAAATAAAACAGTCTATGAAACGGGTTTTAAATCCCAAAGCATGGTTTACAGCATATATGTTGTGGACATAGTCACCACATTCTGACATTTCAAATGTTGGGCGACACTTGGCTTGGGACTTTTTATTTACTATTAATTATAATGTGATATGTGTTTAATAATGATTCTGCTTCATATTATTTGAAGAAGAGGGTGAACGGAGCTACGAGACTGAACAGAGAAGAGTGGAACCCTTTTTCGACCTTCTGTATCTAACCGCAGGTTTATCTGCTATGGTACATGTATCCGTCCATGAGGTTACAAAACCTGTTTAAAGTTCAACTCACTTGAGCATAAAATTTGTCCTGCTCATAAATTTTAACATGCAACATACGTTTGCATCTTAAAATTTATGAACAGGACAATCAACATTGTTTGTTGATCTGAGCGGGAAAAATGTCAATGTATTACAATTATTATGAGTATTACAAATGTCATGTTCAAGTGAGTTGCGCATGAAATAAGTTTTATCATATGACGTCGCGTCTGAGAGTGTAATAACGCCATGTAATATTTTCGAAAATCCATCAGTGGATTAATTATGCAAATTAGGTAGATACGTCCCGTAACGTTACATGTACGTTCTTTACGACGTCGTGTTTTGTCTAATGGCGGGATATTGATATTTTTGTAAACAAACGTGAATAAAATGCGTTATAAATGTCATATGATAAACAGAATCTTGCATTCGTGCTCATGTATTATTGAATTTATTAAACTCGTTGAGGAAAAGGGATAAAATGCTCGGCAAAGCCTCGCATTTTATCCCCTGTCCTCAACTCGTTTAATAAAGTCAATAATACATGAGCACTCATGTAAGATCCTCTATTTATAACCTCGGGCCCTTGCTGCTGTTGAATCGTCAATGGTGTCTTCGTCCATACATGATTATTTCCCCTATATATTGCGTAGCTCTTTTTTCTATTTTTCTGTACATACTGTCATACGTCTCGCGGAAATTCAGGACAGGTCTTCCTGGCTATAAAACCAATACTTAGCAATGTGAATAAAGTTCCTTGCTCAATGGAACAACACTTGATGCTCGCGAGGATCGAACCGGCTACCTCTAAATCTCGAGCTCGATGCCTGACCACCGCACAAGCAAGTCTGGATGCCTACAAACGGATCATCTTGTTATTGTGCACGATATTTAATGGGAATTGAAGGTTCGGCATAACTTAGGTGAGACCCCACCCCTACCCTGGTAGTGAATACGAGGCAAAAAGAATTAGTGAAGCTGAGCAGAAACGCACACTTCGAAAAGCCAGATCTAATGCATCACCAACAGAGCTGTCTTCCTGTAGCCTATGTTGCTCTATCTGCAACAGACAGTTCAGAGTTAGAATCGCTCTCTTCAGCCATCTTAGAACACACGAACAGTAACATTTCTCAAATATGATTAAGATTGGTCACTGTCAATAATAACAGACGAACTTCAGTAAAATTCCCCATTTAAGACCAGATTTGGGGGGACTGTTCAAAAGTGGTCTTAAGACCACTTTTGAACAGTTCCAAAGGTGGTCTCTGCCCAGAGGACACTGTATGCAGAAAAACAAAGAAAGAATAACTGCAGCGTACTAATTAAGCTATATAAAGCAGAACTAGTCTTTATTTTAGATGGTCTTAATAGTGGAATTTCACTGTACAGAGGACTCTCGTTATAACGACATTTGTTATAACGGCAAAACTCGTTATACTACGCCAATTTCAATGGAATGAATTCTTAGCTCAAGGTTTGGCCTCGCTATCGAGCGGCTTGGGCTTTCCTCGGGCTGGAAATATCCAAATCGAATCCATAGTCATGAACGATTCTTGTAAAGTAGAAGTAAAACAAAGATCAGGAATCGATATAATTAACTTACTCCACCCATCCAAACACCAAAGGGAAGGAAACACAATCATGAAGCGACCAGACCATAATGGAAACCTAAACAAACGATGGCCATAAGGACAGTTACATTCCCACAAAATGGCCAAAATGGCCATCCAAAATAAAAAGACACAAGTGATACACACAGTAAGTAGTAACAAACAAAAACATAAATAAACCGCCACAGAAGAACCGTCTTGGAACGGTCAGTGGAAAGAATTCCACTGGGGGGGGGGGGGGGGGGGGCTTAAATCGATTTTACATGGCCATAATCCTCGCCCTTACCTCTAGCGCGGTATACACTAATTATGTTTAGCCCGCATGAAGGCTTCCTAACTCATCAGTGTAACATCTCCGACAACGTACAAATAAAAAAACTGCAGAGATTAAACAAGGTTGAGGACTCGACAGCATACAACAACAGAATTGCTGCAGCAAAAGAAAACCAACAGTTAGACTCCGAGGGGCCTTACCAAAGACGGAGTATCAGGCGCCAACCAACATAAAAAATACTAAAATAAAATAAAATTCCATTTATGTCTTTACGCTGGAACCGTCATATAATCTTAAGCCCGACCCACCGGTGTGCAATCAAAGAGGGAAGCAAAGTTGCCAACCGTGATTGGGTTAACCACCATGCATGTAGTCTGTTTTATAATATTGATGTTGTACCCAATCTTTATATATCGACGAACGATTTTACGAAATTGGGTACTAAAGTCATTACAGGCATGTATTTTTCTAAATTTATATACTAAGTCACCATAGAATTCGGGTTCCGATAGGCCTTGTATCAGAAGTGTTTTAAGTCCAACATTGAATTTTGAAACCAAATCAGAATGACGTCTATAAAACTTAGAAAAGGCTTTACGTAGTTTGTGATACCGATACCCCTGATTAAGAAGTTTAGCGGTTAATAATTTTTAACGAGTGTTGAAGTCGGATACATGACTAGACACTCTAGCGAATCGAATTAACTGCGAGATATAAACCCCGTACGATGTCGCACGAGGAACATCACCGTCCAAAAAAAGGAAAATTTACAATCTCGAAATCAAAATCATCACGTTTATCATAAATTTTGCAAGAAACAAATCCATCTACAATAGATAAATGTAAATCCAAAAAGGGGGCCTCGGTTTCAGAGGAATTTGTCTTGTTTAACGGAAGTTCTAGGGGATAAATCTGACTGATCAAACCATCAAAGTAAGTATTGTCAATATTTAATAAATCATCTAAATATCTAAGAAACAAAGTAACTCTAAGAAACAAATGTCATAGACATTTGTTAGAACCGCCTCATCGAGGCGATTGTAACAAATGTCTATATCATTTGTTTCTTGGAGTAATTAAGTGGAAAAGACCTTTTATAACCTATAATAATCCTAACTGGGATTCTTTATAACGGCAAATTCATTAAATCGATTTTACATGGCCATAATCCTCGCCCTTACCTCTAGCGCGGTATACACTAACAGACTAACGGCACAATAATAGGGAACAAATATTATCGTTATAACATGGGTCCTCTCTATTAACAGGTAGAAGAAAGTTGTTTTATTTAAAGACTGTCTGTAAATTAAAAGACTTTTTAGTCTGTAGATTTAAAGACTAACACTGAGTAACACAACGGAAAATCATGAAAATGATGTAACACGAATAAATCGCATTCTCATACGCAGCCTCAGTATTCATCTTATTAATTGAAAGTGCGTTGCTAAAGACTGCATGTATTTTGTTGTCTTCTAATATCGTTTCAATGCTAGAAATAATTTAGAAATAAACAACACCGTTCCTTCCCTTCGACCACAAATGCCGTGAAACTCCGCAGTAAGGGAGGGAATATCTGTCAAAGGTTGAACATAAGATGAGTTTCGTACTGACGTCATTTCGTTTTCGGACATTTTACTGTTGTAGTCCGTCTGAAACTTTCATCAATTTTAGTTGTCAGAAAATCTGTCTGTCGAAGCGAGTGGTCCGTAAATTGACAAAATGATAAAATCGTTATACACATTCATTCCTGAGCACATTTTACATATGAATCTTATTACAAAACTGTTTTTTTTTTTTTTGTTTGTTTTGTTGTTGTTTTTTTTGTTTTGTTTTTTTTTGTTTTTTTAGAACTCTTCAATTATGTTGGAAAGAATTTAATTAAATAGGGACAACTATATAATTTGCACTTTCACATAATTAAATATTCTATAGACAACGAACAAATTACTTTAAACAGCAAAGTGCGATTTTTCCGTTTTACACCATTTTCATGATTTTATTTGTGTCAGTCTTTAAATTTACAGACTAAAATGTCTTTATATTTACAGACAGTCTTTAAATTTAAAGACAGTCTTTAAATAAAACAGTTTTCTTCTACCTGATTAAAGTTTCGGTGCTGACCACCAAAAAGTTGTAGTTCCGAAAGTCCTACCTTCAATTACCAACATTGAATATTGTGGTTTATAGGCAATCTCAGGCAACAGGGTCAGGGAAAAGGCTCTTTGGCTCACTAATCGAAACTCCCGAGCGGCCTGTGTTCAAAATCAGTCCCAGGCAGGGATTTTTCAGCTATATATCCTTCTTTCTTTTGATACGTCTTCCATATTGTACATGTAAGATGGTGGCTCATCCGGTCCGACGAATTTTTTTTGGTTTTAGTTTAACGACCATTTCAAGATCATTTCACTTAACATCGAGAGGATCGTGAATCAGAGGTGGGCGAAAACCGGATTATTCGGAGAAAAACCACTTGACCTTCCGTTGCACTTGGCGTCTTACATGTGACCCGAGCCAGGCTCGAACCACAGCGGCGAGAGACCTAATGATTAATATCACAGTTTTTCATCTGAAAATTTTCTTTTTTGGTGGTAAAATTTACAATGTATTTGTATAGGCTTGTTTTCGTAATGGTACAAGAAGGAAATAGCATGCCAAACAGTGAATTTTTCTGATGAAACTGACCTTAATGTGATCTTGACCCTATATTTGACCAACCTATTTCAATTTATTTTCAGCAGAAAAAAAATGACAAAATTTGACAATTTGTTTTAAAACTACTTTCACATTAAATAATTCATGGAGGAATGGAGTTTGGCTTGCTTGTTTGATCTTAAATTTATAGCCATCTTGGGTGTCATCTTATATTGCTCTATGGAAGCCGGTACGAAGTTTTAAACCATAAACAGTAAAAATCACGAAAACACACCTATATAATTTTACGTCAGTCTAAACCATGGTTCTTTACGGGCGTTGGTGACATCAACGCTTTTTCCGCTCTTTGTAGAAAACCAACGTGTAAATATTTTTCAGCTTTGCCCTGATAAGCCCAGTGATGAGGGGCAATGAATGTAAATATAAAAAAGAAACATTTATTATTTCTGCTTTTCATGAAAGTATGAACGACAGCGGGTCGCTAGCAAAGTTTACATGAACCCCTCATTTACTTAATATCTTGTGCGCACAAGATATTACCTTGTTCGCACAACATAGATCTTGTGCAGACAAAAGAATATCTTGTGCGCACAAGATATTATCTTGTTCGCATAACAAAATATCTTATGCGGATAACATAATAGCTTGTGTGCACAAGAGTGTGCACAAGATATTTTCTTTTGCGCACAAGATAATATGTTGTTTGCACAACTGTATACCTTGTCCGCACAATATTTTATCTTGTTAGCACAGTTTAATCAGACGCATAAAATATTATGTTGTCCGCACAAGAGCTATGTCTTGCAAACAATATGATATGTTGTGCGAACAAGATAACGTATTGTGCGCACAAGATTTATAGTTGTACAAACAAGATATTATCTTGAGCGCACAAGATATAATGTTGTCTGCACAAGATATATTATGTTGTTCGCACTAGATAATATATTGTGCGCACGACATATCATCTTGTGCACACAAGATAATATCTTATTCGCACAACTTCATATCTTGTTCGCACTACATATTAAAAATTGCATGTCCCTTCCCGGGTTCCGTAGTATAAAGCATTGCTTGTTGAACTTTTATGACCACCCACCCACACGTATATTTTTGCTATAAAAGTCGGTCTAACCAACCGAATCTACGAGAATTATTATACAATAAACAGCAAACCGCTTCATAAAGTTTTTGACAAACTTGTAGACGAATATTGTTGACGTATGAGATAATATAATGTAATGATCCTAAGTAGTGGGACAGATAGGCCTAAGCAAGCAGTGCTAACCCAGCTCAGACTGCCCCTGAAGGGAGCAGTCTGATCAGGATCTACACTGTTTGCCATTCAGTCTGCACTTTTTGGACTCTTTGCTTGATCGTGAAAAAGGTGTTAAGTTTTAGGAGAGATACAGCAAGTTCTCGGTGTTCGGCTTTATAATATTTTTACGGTACTTTCTGCCATAAGTGCCGAATCTGATATGTTTTTAACTAAACATGGACATGATTGATGAGGCAGTGTTTTGTAAGTATAAAAATTATATGTTGACAAGCTAGATGCATGTAAACAGCTTGCTTTAACCTCATCAGTGATATACAGTAAAATTCCTATACTAAAACCACCTTTGGTACTGTTCAAAAGTTGTCCAAAAGGTGGTCTCTGATCAGAGGACCCTGTAAGCAGAAAACACAACGGAATAATAACTGCAACTTACAAAATAAGCTTTTTAAAACAGAATTAGTCCTAATTCTAAGTGGTCTTAATATCGAATTTTTTTAGCCGTCCCCGCCCATTGGGGCTTGAAGAAATAGATGGGCTGCATGATGCTTCCACGCAGAGCTGAAACCGATCCGAACACGAGTACTGGTAAACTGCTTAGAGGATCTAAGCCTGTCCAGGAACCGCGGTGTGAGGCGGACAGTCCATGCTTATAAACCATGTTGGTTTCATTGGGCGACAGGGCTTGAGATATCATTTCATCTCAATTATGGGTAAAAGTCCCACAAAATTGGAAGCACGTCTCCAAAATGACCTTTACTGTGTTGACGGGGACGTAAAACCTCAAATCAAACAAACAAAACAAACACTGTGCCTTTTTACAGTATTTAAAGAAAGTTTAACAGGTGGTTAATGCATAAAAACGTTATATTGTCGCACTGACAATAACAAGAGGTCTATTAAGACGTTTGTGAAGCTTGGGTTACCAATATGTCGTAGGATGTCTGTTTTCGTCTTCTTTTTATGACCCCAACTACGAAGAAGTTGACTTGAGCATGTCTGTCCGTCAGTCCGACCGACTGTCTGTCTGAAACATTTTTTTTTTCGCCATGGCCCGAAGATGTGTATGTTTATTGGCATTGTCTGTAGATCGGCATGTGATTTGCAATTTAATTTTCGTCTCTTTTCGACCTTTGAACGTACTACTGAAGTGCAGTACAGTGTGCATAGGCTCTTTTGTCATAGTCTGCAGATGTGCATGTAATGCTTGCATTTTGGTCAATTCTAACACAGCGCGCCTAGATAGGCAATGGAAAATAACTGTGTTTTATTCTGCAACAAATCACGGCAAGGAAATGCGTGACGAGTGACGTCATTAAAACAGCCAATTTATGACGTCACTAGTCGATTTCCTTAACCTTGGACGGTGCAACGTCATTTTCTCGCATCGAAAACGGTAAAAAAGGATATAAATGCATGTGTTTCAGTCGATAATTTTAGCGGGATTTCTTCTAACAATGGCGAAAAGTTGTGAGATTTTGAAGGAAACAACAGCATTATTGCCGATTTTCAGCGTGTTAGAATCGAAATAGATCAGCTCTAGCCAGTGATTTGTTACGTAATAAATCACAGTTTGTCGGTCAGTTGTAAGTAGACAAATCACGCGCGCTTCGCGCTCGTGATTTGTCTACTTTACAACTGACCTCCAAACTGTGATTTATAACTCAACAAACCACAGCTACAGCTGATCTTTTTCATAATTCTAATGCACTTGCGCATGTAACGCGACGTCTGATTGGATAACGTCAAAAAATTACGACAGTATATATTGTCGGAAATAACGTCGCTTTTCATCTGCTGGCATTTGGTTTACGCAGCTCACAGCGCTTGTCGCTTTGTACAAAATAGTACACTTTTTAACAAAACACACAAGTAAGTGCATTAGAATGGGGATAACTGTATTGAAAATTGTCATTTGGTGAGGTAAATCATCAGTTTTTCGGTCGGAAATTACGTTTTACGGCTCCGCTGACGCCTCACAGTAAAACGAAATTTCGGACCGTAGAACCTCCGATTTACCTCCCCAAATGACAATTTTGAATACTGTTATCCTCTAATTAAATCCTAGACCTGTCAGTATTGTATATCTTTTTCTTTGTTAGCGGGAAAGAAATTCAGTTAGCATGCTCCTTTGGCAGTATCGTCCATTTTTTTTTTTTTTTTTTTTTTTTTTTTGTTGTTGTTGTTGTTGTTGTTTTCTAGACGTTGGTTATTAAAGTACTGTGAATTCTTTAGTTATATTAGAAGAACACTAATTCATAAGAGTTGATATGGAAAGATGGTTGGACCCTTCCAGATGAGTGTTTGTCAGGATTCCATATTTTAAGATTAGATGTGAATGACATAATCTATTTGAAGGGAATTGCTGATGTTTCAATGCATGCTTGTTTGTAAGAAAAGTTTCTGCTCTGGTGGGGCCAATCGGAGTCTAACTGTTGGTCTTCTTTTGCTCCAGCATTTCAGTGGTTTCTTGCTGTCGAGTCCTCACCGTTGTTTCATCTATGTGATTGTTTGATTTATGTGTTCACGAAGATGTTGCACCGGCGAGTTAGGAGGCCTTCATGCGGACTGTACAAAATATTTATCTAAATCGCGACGGAAGAAAGGGCGAGGATTGTGGCAACGTCAAATCGATTTAAGCCGCCAAGTGGAATTCGTTTCACTGACCGTTCCAAGGCGGTTCTCCTGTCGCGGGTTATTTTTGTAATGGTTTGTCTTTGAGCATGTGTATCACTTAATATATTGTTTTGTTTTGGATAGCCAATTGGCCATTTTGTGGGAAAGAAACTGTCCTTTTGACTTTCCGCTATTGATGTTTCCATTAGAGTCTAGTTGTTTCATGTTTGTGTTTCTTTCCCTTTGGTGTATCTCATCACGAAAACACGCCTATATAATTCTGACCCCTTTGAACCCCAATTTTGAACAGTAAAACTGGGGTTTACAGGTGTAAAACTTATTTTTTCTTGTTTCTGCTTTAAAATATAGATTGTGGGTGCTCGTTAGAACCGCCTCACCGAGGCGGCCGCCTCACCGAGGCGGCCGCCTCACCGAGGCGGTTCAAACGAGTACACACAATTTCTATTTTGAGCAGAAATAAGAAAAATATCACAATTTTTCATCTGAAATATTCATTTTTCGACGATAAAGATTACAATGTATTTGTACAGGCGAGTTTTCGTAATGTGATGGAAGCTGTGGGTTAATTGTATCGTTTCCTGATCATTGCCTTCACTTCAATTTTGTTCAGAATGATGATGCAAAATGGTGATTTATAAAATGTTAACCCGAGTTCAAGTATCCTATTACCCCTTCAAAGTATTAGTTTTGTTTGCGTGTCAAAGATGGCGGCCCAGCGAAGTGCTCGTTTGGAAGTTTTGATTTTTTAACCTCGTGGCTGACAGTGGTGTTCTGGCATCAGAGGTTACTTTTCCATTACGAAAACACGCCTATACCAATACATTGTAAATTTTATTGCCGAAAAAAATGAAAATTTTAGCATGAAAAAATGTGATATTTTTCTTATTTTTGCTCAAAATATAGATTGTGGGTACTCGTTAGAACCGCCTCGATGAGGCGGTTCTAACGAGTACCCACAATCTATATTTTAAAGCAGAAATAAGAAAAATAAGTTTTACACCTGTAAACCCCAGTTTTACTGTTCAAAGTGGGGTTCAAAGGGGTCAGAATTATATAGGCGATGAGGCAGTTCTAACGAGTACCCACAATCTATATCTTAGAGCAGAAATAAGAAAAATACGGTTTACCCCTACTAACCCCAGTTTTACTATATAAAAGTGGGGTTCGAAGGGTCAAAATTGTAAATGCGTGTTTTCGTGATGCATGTACATCATTCATATTAAACGAAAAGTTTGATATTCTGTTTAAAATTGATTCGATGTATGGTAGTAAACGAGTGCAATGTCTTTGACCTTCATTTTCAGTGTTTTAACCTATTCTGTACCAGAGACCCCAGACCGGGTAATTGACAAACAGTGCATGCCCAGATCCGACGCCACTGAACGCGGCGTCTGAACAGGGCAAAACACTATTTGCAAAAAGTAGAGCCATTTTTTTCCAAATAAATGAACACAACGTAAAACACACCTGTAAATTTTGAGATGAACTTGTGCTATATATTGATTAAATAGAAAAATCCATTTGGTACAAAAAAGGGTTAATGCATCTAATTTGCTCTAAATGGCATGAATTGTCTGAGTCCATCGATAAATCTCGACTAAGAATGAAGAATTCATTTGAACCAAAAGGGCATGAGTTCAAATCAAATCGGATGATTATTATTTTTATTATTGTTTATTTATTTTTATTTCAAAGTGGCTATTGACAGTTAACTGGCAATGGCGGTTTTACGTTAAAATTGTTATTGCCAGTGTTTTAAGTTAAAGTTGCTATTGCCAGTTAAAATGGTTATAGCAAAAATATCTTGCGACAATCTGTTATTGCCATTTAGCATGAAATAAAATGAAACACCAAAAATATAATAAACTAATGATATGAATGATTATGCACATTTTGTAAAGTGTGGTTGTTTCTGACACGTGGTATATATCCATTTAGTATAATAATACATCTGCTACCAAAAATGAAGCTTGCAGAGATCAGTTTTCTGTTGCAGTTGTACATATATCTGAATGGATTAAAGACTCTCTTTATTTTTCTATTATTTTCTACTCGCTAAAACATAACATTATTAAAACACATCTATTCAATGCAATGGAACATTTATCTGTTTATTACCAAAATACGTCTATTCAAATATAGTGGAAATTTTACCACCAAAAAATAAAAAAATCGATATTTTTTCATATTTCTGCTCCAAAGATAGATTCTAGGAACTAACGAGTACCAACAATCTGTGTTTTGGGCAGAAATAAGAAAAATAATGTATACCCCTGTAAACCCCAGTACTACTATATATTACACTATACCATGCCTAGGTGTCCTCATTAACTTAGATATTTAACAACAATTTTAGTCTGTCTGAGCAATCAAATTTTATTCCCATGTCGACAACACACCCGTGCCACATAGTGCATTTTTCACATCTCCAAAATGGCTACTTTTCTGATGAAAATTTGTGATATTTTTTTCTTACAAATACTGCAAAAATAGGTTGTGGGTGCTCGTTATAACCGCCTCATTGAGGCGGTTCTAACGAGTTCCAACAACCTATGTCTTGGAGCAAAAATAAGAAAAATAATGTATACCCCCGTAAACCACAGTTTTCTCTGCATAAAGTGGGGTATAGGGGGGGTCTTCATTTCACGGACGTGTTCACGTGATGCCATGCAAAGTACTTGTTACTTGTAAGTTCGAGTAGTGGTTCAGTTACTGAATTTCGTATATATGTTACATGTCTCTGTAATGAAGTTGGGATTACATGGGTTACATTAATTTTTTCTTATTTCTGTTTTAAAATGTAGGTCGTGTATACCCGTTTGAAAGCCACCAACATATATATTGGGTCCGTGTCGCCAATAATACAGTTCAGTTTATTCCCAGCGGGCTATGAGTTTGCATTCACGCTGTGTGTCCAGTGAGTTATGCTTGAAAACGCTTTTTTATAATGTCATTCAGGCGTACCAGGCTAAATAGTACCCACGATCTATGTTTGCAATGCAATTAGAAAAATAGAAATAGAAAATTGATGCTGTCCATGGCAGAAACAATGAGGAAAGTTATTCCTATCTTCCAAAAATGAGGTGATTAAAATACTTAATCAAGACAACAATATATTATGGAAATGCTTGGTAAAAGAAAAACAAACAGCATACTGCAACGATTCGTAACTCAGCCCAGTTACACAAGACCCACCACTCTAGATCAAACATTTACAATCATAACATCACTGAAAAAATAATAACCGGAATGAAATAATTCTGCAATCCAACTGTCAATAGCGATTTCAACGTAAATTCGCTATTGCCAGTTAACTGTCAATAGCGCTTTTAACGTAAAACCGCTGTTGCCAATTAACTGGCAATAGTCATTTTAACGTAAAAACCGCTATTAACTGGCAATAGACGGATCCAAAGTTTTGACACGTGACCTTGTTTTACATTTCACTGCGCATGCGCCAATTACCTCCCCTGCCAAGGTACTCTTTTATCTGGTTGGCAAAACATGACTGTTGCCGTACAGTGTCAATGAGAATTTCGAATATTTATAGTGTGATTAAACTCATTTCTTTTCCAAAAAATTAGCTGATCCTTGTCAGTTTGTGTTTTTGAAGTAATAAATGATATAGAACCAATCTCTTCTGACATTTTATCGCACATTATGTTGCCTAAAAAGCGTTATAAAACTACCCACCATCATGCCAAAACGAAGTCGATGCGCTTTATTTAACGAATGGAAATAAGATTAAAGCATGTATATTTTCTATCCAATTTTATACGAAAAGAAGCAATTTAATGTAAAAAATGGTTTGTGGCAAACAGTTTTGATAGAAAGACGATTTAACAAAGGTTATTACAGAAAATAACTCGTGCTACATCAACGGTAGAGTATGGAACCGGAAGTTTTTTCGCCCACCAGATAAAACAAGGCTAATGACCTTTAACCTTGTGTGACGTAGACTTTGGATGTGTCTATAGCCCTTTCCTTTTTATTTTATTTTTGTTTTTCATGCAATCTTATTTCCTATTACTATTACTTGCAAGTTTGTAGATTTTTTGTCAAAAACTGAAAAATAAAAAAATGTGTTTAAAATGCAAAGGCTAAAACTCTCATCGAGGCTTTTTTAACTTTTGTTACCATGTTGCGCTGCCTACGATATATCTCCCAGTTTACTGGAGTTTTGCTTTTCTGAAACTTATGAAAGAGCATCCTTTTCTTGTAAACCGCTCGCCTGAGATTGCTGTTTATGTAAACAGGCTTCTCAGCTTTAGATACTCGCTCTTTGACAGGAACATGTCCATTAATGACATCGGTCAGCAACCGTTCATGGGCTCAATAGATGTCGTCGACATCTTCGAAGACGTAAGCCGCATGAAACGGAATCTGGTCGACATCATCATTGACTTGCTGTTCATCAAACTTCCTATAACTGCGGTATTTCATCACGTGAGCATGTCCGTGAAATGAGCACCCCCTTAAACCCCACTTTATGTGGAGAAAACTGGGTTTTACGGGGGGATACAATATTTTTCTTATTCCCGCTCCAAGACATATGTTGTGGGTACTCGTTAGAACCGCCTCAACGAGGCGGTTCTAACGAGTAGCCGCAACCTATGTTTGGAGTATTCGTAAGAAAAATATCACAAATTTTCATCGGAAATGTAGCCATTTTGGAGATATGACGAAATGCACTGTGTGTCACACGGGTGTGTTATCGTAATGTGACTGCGGTATTTGGTATGCTGTTTAAACTTGAAATAAGAACAAAAGCGAAAACTCTTCGTCTGAAAAATGCCTGTTCTGGATATGAATCGACCGGCCCCGATAGCTCAGTTGGTAGAGTGTCCGCTCCGGGCAACGGAAGGTCACGGGTTCGATCCCGGGCCGCGACAAACCAAAGTCGTTAAAATGGTATTAGCCGCTTCTCGCTTGGCACTCAGGTTTACGGGGTAGAGCTAGGACTGGTCGACCCAGTCTCAGGATAATTTGACTGGGTGTGGTATCATGTAATGTGTCTAGGACATGATACTTCAGTGAGGCAGCACTATAAAAGTGAGCATTGAGCTCCCTGTCGCAACCAGACACCGTCGTGATATGACTGAAAAATTGTTGAAAGCGACATTAAACCCGAATTCACACACACAATGGATATGAATCAACCCTTATGTTCATAAACGCTTCTGTATAGCATGTGCGTGAGTGTTTGAGTTTTACGTCCCACCAACAGCTAAGGTCATACGGAGACGGGACCTCGGTTTAAAGACTACTCCGAAAGTCTGGAGAAGCTCGGGTTCGATCCTGCGACCCCTGGTTTACAAGGCGAGTAGCGTAACCAATACACTACGGAGGGTTCTCTGTATAACATGTAACTACACGTTATACTTTTTCTTCTTTTTTTCTTACTTTTGAACTTGGCCCATTTTGTGCGTACGCATTTACGGTCAATGCATGTTTAAGGATAGGCAAATATTTGACAAACAGATGCTCTTGTTAGTATTTTAATTAAAACTTTAAGTATGTACGTTAGATGCTGCACACTGACAATTGTGTTTGCATCTTTCCGGGCCTGAACACGGGGCTTCGAACCATCAGAAGTATTAACATAATGTAATCGACGGAATCCACAACGTTGATTGCTGCATTGTCGATTACAACCACACTACTTGAACCAAATGTTGTAAATGTGTTTTAGAATCCCCTAAAAGAGGTCCACAGCATTTGTGTTACGGAGTACTAAAGACAATATTTTTTAATATCTTCATTATTTCATCTTCTTTTGCGTCAAGGATTCATCCTATATACATGTACATGTAAATTGTCGTTATATGGAGTTTTCGTGAAAAGAACGCCCCTCTACACACCAGTTTATATAGAGAAACACCGGGTTTACAGGGGCATACATTGAATATGATTTTTATCATTTCTGTCCTAAGACATAGGTTGTGGGTACTCGTTAGAACCGCCTCAATGAGGCGATTATGAGCACCCAGAACCTATGTTATATCCTAAATAAGAAAACCTCACATATTTTTCTTCACGAAAACACGCCTTTATAATTTTGCCCCCCCCCCCCCCCCTTGAAACCTATTTTTATATAATAAAACTTGGGTTTAGAGGGGTTAACCCTTATTTTTCGTATTTCCGCTCTAAAATATAAATTGTTGATGAGGCGGTTCTAACGTGTACCTACAATCTATATTTTGAGAAGAAAAAGAAAAAACATCACAATTTTTAATCTGACAAATTTCGATTTTGGGCGGTAAAATTGACAATGTATTTGCATAGGCGTATTTTTGTTATATCAGTAAAATAACAATTTTTGAGATGTTTTTGTTTGATTTGAGGTTTAACATCCCCGTCAACACTATGTAGGTCATTTTGGAGACATCGCTTCCAATTTTGTGGGACTTTTACCTGACATTGAGATAAAATGACATCTCAAGCACTGTTTATACAATAGGGTTTATGCAATAGAGTTTATAAGCATGGACGGTCCCACTCGCACCGCATTGCCTTGGCAGGCTCTAATCGGTTTACCAGTACTCGTGGAAGCATCAACTGACAACAGACCATTTATTTCTTCAAGCCCCAATGGGCGGGGGCCTAATTCATCCTATATACATGTACATGTAAATTGTCGTTATATGGAGTTTTCGTGAAAAGAACGCCCCTCTACACACCAGTTTATATAGAGAAACACCGGGTTTACAGGGGCATACATTGAATATGATTTTTATCATTTCTGTCCTAAGACATAGGTTGTGGGTACTCGTTAGAACCGCCTCAATGAGGCGATTATGAGGAACCAGAACCTATGTTTATATCCTAAATAAGAAAACCTAAAATATTTTTCTTCACGAAAACACGCCTTTTTAATTTTGACCCCCCCCCCCCATGCAACCAACTTTTATATAGTAAAACTGGGGTTTAGAGGGGTTAACACTTATTTTTCTTATTTCCGCTCTAAAATATAAATTGTTGGTACTCGTTAGAAACGCCTCGATTAGGCGGTTCTGACTTGTACCTACAATCTATATTTTGAGTAGAAAAAGAAAAAAATATCACACTTTTTCATCTGACAATTTTCGATTTTTGGCGGTAAAATTTACAATGTATTTGCATAGGCGTATTTTTGTACTGATCAGTAAAATAACCATTTTTGAGATTACCAGTACTAGTGTCCGGACGGTTTCAGCTCTGCGGGGAAGCATCACGCAGCCCATCTATTTCTTCAAGCCCCGATGGGCGGGGGCCGCTTTGAGATGTGAAAGAATGCTCTTTGCCACAGTGATGTGATTTCGTAATGTGTCCGGTTCGAACAAATGTCGGTAAAAAGAGGGTTGACTTTAAGGGGAATGGGAATACCTCGCACATTTTTCAGCAATTTTTGAAAGGGAGACAACCTTTGGGATTTCCTGTTCGCTTTGCTATAAGCCCTGTCCAACTGAAAAAGGGGTCTACTCTTTAAAGAAAAGAATTTTCTCCTCAGGAGCAAATTCTTTCATTTAAGAGTTGACCCCTATTGACATGGGGAAACAACAAGTTTTTTGCAGGTGTTGCCTCCCCTGAAGGTGTTCCCATTCTCCGTAAGATTAAAAAAAGACTGAAAACGTTTCATTCTTGATGTAAAACTACACGATCTTGTGCTAAACCAGACTAGTGACGAACTTTACGACACGGGTAAATGTACGTGTGTACAGTCGAACTTCAATGGCTCGAACACCTTTGGGACCACAAAAATCTGTACGAGACAGGGGTAGTTCGAGCCACTATGGTTACTGCCAGGAGGCATTAAGGGGTTAATTGTCGCCCCCGCCCATCGGGGCTTTGAGAAATAGATTGGGCTGCATGGTGCTTCCACTTAGAGCTGAAACTGACCACGCATGAGTATTGGTAAACCACTTAGCCTGCCCAGACAAAGTGGTGTGAGTCATTCCGTCCAATGCATATAATCCTTTTGGTTCCATTGGGCGGCAGGGCTTGAGATGTCATTTCATTTCATCTCAGTGTCGGGTAAAAGTCCCACAAAATTGGAAGCAGCGACTTCAAACTGACCTAAACAGTGTTGCTCGGGACGTTAAAATCTCAATTCAAAGAAACAAACAAACAAAATGGGGTTAATTCGAAGTTCTAAAATAAAAAAAAATGTATGCTGTGTGTATTCATTAGAAGTCGGAGACTCGGGTAACGGTTATTGATAGAACAGACCCGTAATATTCTTATCGCTGTGAGGTCAGGGTATTGCGTAAGAGGGCTATCTGAAGACTCTGGACCGGATTTATGAGTTGGTTTTAGACTCAGATCGGACGCCGCAGAAAGCGTCTGACCAACACTGTTTACTGACAGTTTTGTTTGTTTGATTTGACGTTTAACGTCCCCGTCAACACTGTAAAGGTCATTTTGGAGACGTTGCTTCCAATTTTGTGGGACTTTTACCCGAGATTGAGATGAAATGACATCTCAAGCCCTGTCGCCCAATGAAACCAATAGGGTTTATTAGCATGGACGGTCCGCCTCGCACCGCGGTTCCTGGACAGGCTTAGATCCTCTAAGCGGTTTACCAGTACTAGTGTGCGAGCCAGATTCAGCTCTGCGTGGAAGCATCATGCAGCCCATATATTTCTTCAAGCCCCTATGGGCGGGGGCGAGTTTACTGACAGTACATGAATGTAAGAGTTTAACGAACATTTCAAAAACACGCATATGCAAATACAGTGTAACCTTGAACGCAGAAAAAATGCAAATTTTAAGATGAACAATTGTGATATTTTTTCTTATTTCTGCTCAAAATATAGATTGCGGGTATTCGTCAGAACCGCCTCATCGAGGCGGTTCTAACGAATACCCACAATCTATATTTCGGAGCAGAAATAAGCTGATATTTTTCTTATTTCTGCTCAAAATATGGATTGTGGGTACTCGTTAGAACCGCCTCATCGAGACGGTTCTAACGATTACCCACAATCTATATTTCAGAGCAGAAATAAGAAAAAATAAGGTTTACCCCCTGAACACCTTAGTTTTACTATATAAAAGTGGGATTCAAGGGGGTCAGAATTATATAGGCGTGTTTTCGTGATGTTTTGGAGTGTGGGGGGTGGGGTGTTACGGCCCTTTCAAGATTATTTCACTCAGATCGAGACGATCGTTAATCAGAGGTGTGCGAAAACCGGAGTACCCGGAGAAAAAAAAACACCTGACCTTCCGCTGCAGAACTTGGCGCCTCACATGTGACCCGAGCCAGGCTCGAACCACAGCGGTGAGAGACCTAATGATTAAGATTCAGCGCTCTTATCCACCAGGCCACGGAGGCCCGTTCCGTTCAGAACCATGTTTCCAGCCTACACTGAGAGACAATCGACTCACCAGTGCTATCAGAGCTTTGATTTAGGCGGTTCTTACACTATGTCTGAATTAATCACAATTTTCCATCAGAATCAAAGAACTGAGAGTACTGAAGGGCCGATTATCTCTGAGTGTATGTTGGGAAAAATATTCCTGAACTTAGACTTAAAGGGAATGGGAACACCTATCAGATTTTGCCGCCATTTTTCAAAGGGAGACAACTTTCGGAACTTCCTTGTCGCTTTTCTGTAAGCTCTGTCCCACGTTAAAGGTGGCAAATCTTAAAGGAAAAAAATGCTCCCCAGGAGGATCAGCTCTTCAAGGAAAGAATTTGCTCCTCAGGAGCAAATTCTTTCCTTTAAGAGTTGATCCGCATTGACTAGGGAGACCCATAAAAACACCCTGAAGGTGTTCCCATTCTCCATTCTCTTCGTTTGCCAAAAAATCCAGTATTTAAGCTAGCAGTGTATACCTGATCAGATGCCGAGTTATGCCGCGTTATGAGGCATCTGCTTAGGTATCCATTGTTTGCCAGTGCCCAAGTACACGAGCCCAGTCCAGAGTAAGTGAGTGTTTACGTTTTACGTCCCATCAACAGCTAAGGTCATACGGAGACGGGACCTCGGTTTAAAGACTCATCCGAAAGTCTGGAGAAGCCCGGGATCGATCCTGAGAAGACTGCCACTGCTATAAATAACCAGTACCTGGATTTTGTACATGGCCAGTGATAATCACATTGGTAATAGCAGGCGGGAAGCTTGTTTAGTAATTAACGTTTGGTTGATTGATGAACCAATGCCCCAGTACACGAGCCCTTTTTATACGGCGCTCTGATACCACAGCAGGGATAGGACTGAACCTGCTGTAGATATTAGGGTTTTGTACATGGTCAGCGATAGTCATGTGGACAAAAGCAGGCGGTAAGTATAGTAGTCGCAGATACGATTGACTAGGCGGAGCTATTCAGGGGCCAGTTTCATCAATAAACATCGTACGATTAATCTTAAATTGTTCGTGCGCACTTTTTAAAGAACTGTGTACGCCAGTTTCATCAAAACATCGCAAAGTGGTCGTACGAGCTAAATTTGCGTTTCCCTAACATATGTCGCATTTTTGAATATGCTCTAAAACGGGCCACAAATTGTCACATGCGTGATCACGTGCCGTCTTGAAATAGCCGTGTAAAGTAGATAACACGTTTTAAAATTATTGTTCCAGTGAATCAAGATGTATATTCAGTATAAACAACGTTGGATCAACGTTGATTCTTCGTTGTTTCAAACTTGTGTTTCCATTTATTATCATAATATACAGATATTCATTATCTCTGTACCACTGGAGTTGGTATGTTTTTTGGAAGTCGTGACGTCAGACTAGCATCGATTTAACGTAGTCATAATGACCCTTTCACAAGCGTGTTGGTCAGTAAATGTGTTGGTGGGGTTGGGTCTTCAGCATGAGTGCACCATACATATTGCTGAGTTTATAATATTAGATAACATATGAGACTTCGCTTAGCATTTTAATACATTTTCACGCTCAGTTTAATAAATTCAGTAATGCAAGGGCATGACTACAAGATTCAATTTATCGTATGAACTTAAAACGCAGTTTATGAAAACGTAAAAACATGACGTTGTTTAATAAGGATCCGCATATAACGTTACGTGACGTAGCCTCTGTAAGTGTTCGTATTTAACGTATATCAGTTTTCAGCCCCGGTTTGTTGTTGGCAATGGTCTGTAGTAAATATATTTTCATTGGTTGTTCGTCTGTCAGGCCGTTCAGCCATTCAATGAAAACTAAAATCAGTTCATTTGCAACATAGATTCTACAGTATGGCTTATTTTAAATTACAAAGAAACTTTTCTATAGCTACATGTACATGTATACACAATTATACAATCGCCTGCACATAAACGAAATGACAGTACGCAAGACCATGATCACCCTCACGCCGTCGACATTTAATGTTTTCGTACATACGAGCGTACGCACATGTACGTACGTGATCATGTAACCTCTAGTTAAGGCATTGAACCAGGAGGAACCTAAATTTTTAAGAGCTCATATTTTCCAGACCATATGATGGAATTGTGACGGTATGTATAGGTCAAAAGGTTTATTCAGCAATACACTGGCCCTTACCTATGACCTCTATGTCAAGTCATGGACTTAGAATACATTAAATGTTGAAATTATTTAAGAGCTGGTATTTTTAAAATCATATAATGGATTTGGTTCATATTTGGTACGATGGTAGATACACATTTAAAGTTTATTCAGCATACCCGCACCAATGCCCATGACCTCAATGTCAAGGTCACGGACTCATAATTTTCAACAAAATCGCGCCCATGCCCATGACCTCAAGGTCAAGGTCAGCGACTCAGAATTTTTTAACGTCCAGAGCTCACATTTCTCACCCAATTTAATGAATTTATATTTGTATTTGCTATGGCGAAAGAGACGGGTCGTTTCCCCGGTTAATCCGTTTTGTTTTCGTCCAAATCTGACTAACGATCGGCTCGAAGTAAAAGAATTAATCTTGAAAGGGCCGTAAAACCAAAACTCAAGGTCAATGTCATACACGTACGAGGCCTTCATGCGGACTGAACAAATCATCGGTCTAAATCGCGACGGAAGTTAGGGCGAGGATTGTGGCCACGTAAAATCGATTTAAGACCCCGCCCCCGTGGAATTCTTTTCACTGACCGTTCCAAGGCGGTTCTTCTGTCGTGGTTTATTTTTGTTATGGCGTGTCTTTGAGTGTGTGTATGGCTTATATTATTTTTCTTTGAATAGACAATTGGCCATTTTGTGGGAAAGTAACTGGTCTTTTGGCTTTCCACTAGAGATGTTTCCATCAGGGTCTAGTTGTTTCATGTTTGTGTTTCTTTCCCTTGGTGTCTCTGATGGGAGCGGTGGGTTAATTGTATCGATTCCAGATCATTTCCTTCACTTTTCCTTTTACTAATTTATTTTTTATGGATTTGGTTCATATCTAGATAATGATACACACTCTTTCCAAGATTTAAACGACATTACCAACACCTACGACGATGTTCTCAATGATAGTTTTCCAGCCGAACAATGCGGTCTTTTTGTGTGGGTGGTGGGGTGGGGGGGGGTGGTTGGTTGTGGGGGGATGCTTTTTTTTTGGTGAGGATGGTCCCTGGGCGGGCGCATCTCTGTCGTATTCACAATTCTAGTTTTATGGGTCGATTTGAGGAACCCCTGAGTCTTCATTTTAATCAAAAGTCTAATCGCAGATTGTGGGTAATCGTTAGAACTACCTGAACGCGTTGGTTCTTTTGTTTGATTGGGATTTTAAGCCCCCGCCAACCGTTCGTACAATGTACATGTACTTAGGTCATTTTGGAGACGCTGCTTTCGATTTTGTGGGGCTTTGAGGTGAAATGAAATTATAAACCCTAACGACAGGGTTTAAGGAGCGGTTCCACTCGCACCACTTTTCTTGGGCAGGCTTTTACATTATAAGCGGTTAACCGGTAATCAAGTTTGGTCGGTTTTAGCTCTGCACGGAAGCACTATGTCACCAAGCATCGATTGTCGAAAGCCAGTCTCGGTTCTAGGTTATACCATGAAATATAAATTGCACGACCCGCAGAAAAAGCGACCGACTGAAGTCGGTTGATTTTCTAAGAGTGCCCTAAAATCACCGTGTCATTCTGTCAGTCTGTCTGTCCGTCCTTAACCCGTTTGTGAAAATTGGTGATAGTGACTTAACCGATTGGAATATTTAATGAATTTTTGGCATACTGATAGATATCAATAAGATCTAACCAATGAACTTGCCAAATATTACATTCCATTTAGTTTAGCCTCGCCGAGGCGAAAAATGTGAAAATTTTCGAACTGCTTCTCCTCGGAAACCGTTGGGCCGATTGAAGTCAAATTTCATATGGAGCCTCTATGGGATGGGTAAAACGAAAATTTGCTCATGGGGTCCAGGTCACATGACCAAAATGGCCGCCAAGCCATATATGGTAAAAACCCTTCAAAAATAGTCTTCTCCAGAACCACTGGGCAGATTTCCACGAAACTTGATAAATAGCATCTGGGACAGAGGCCCATCATAAAGTGCTAAAAGGGTGACCCTGGGTTGACCTTGACATTCTTTGTTCCTAGGTCAAACTTTGACACATATGCTTTTGTATTGGAAAGGTAAGAATGCATTTTATCCTGCAAACGATTCAGAATACAGTACTAAAGTATAAGATATATTTTTGCTCCTTACGATAAGGCGCATTTATTGGGGGAACCGTTTTAAGTCCAGGTCACATGACCAAAATGGCCGCCATACCCATATATGGTAACACTCATAAAGCTAAAAGCATCCGGCGGGTCGAGCACTTCAGCTGAAGCACTGGTTGTGGATAATCGTAAGCACAACAACCACAAAGATGCGCTTCTAACGAGTACCCTCGATCTCTATTAAAAACAAAACAAAACAGAAAAAAAAAAAACAGAAAAAATCTAAGAAAACCCCAAACCCGAACCCAAACTAAAGATTATAACAAAAGGGTCAGTTTCGAGGGGTCTTCATAGCATATGCTGATATAAGTAATGGGCGTGATCTGCAAAGGTAAGCGAAATGTATGGAATGCCCTGGCTGTCTTACGTGGATGAAATTCATTATGTTTGGTGGTTTTCCTATTATATGCTGTGATAGAAACAGTATATGTAGTGGTTAATCTAGTATATGTAGTGGAAACCTCATTATTTTCGGTGGTAAAACGGTGTATACGCTGTAGTATTTTTATTATATGCTGTGGTTTCAGTGTTATATGTTCTGCTTTTTCCATTATCTATAGTAGATATTTCTTGCTATTCGGTGTCTTCATCAGTTGGTGCAGTGCTTTTTCCATTATATTGAGTGCTTTTGTTCCTATGTTCGGTCCTTTCACACTCACTCTTTATTTGAGGTTGTCACGTCATTATATTCACTGGTAATGTCATTACGTGCAGTAGATAAATCTTTATCTTGGGTGCAAACTTTATTATCATGATGAGATCAGTCGGATGCCTTCGTGAACTACTCGAAAAGTACCGAAGATAAACTGCCGCGGTAAAACCCCGTACCAAGTACAGTGGTGCTTTTGTTGCAGTTGCATTATACAGAAAGAGTTATCTATCCTATTTGAAATGCAAAAACCCTTTTTGTACCAAATGGAATCTTCCTCCTTAGATATAGCATGAGTCCATTTCAAAATTTAGGGGTGTCAGGTTGTGTTTTCTTCAAATCTATTAGGAAAATAGCTGAACTTTTTGCAAACAGTGTAGGCCCTGATCAGACGCTGCATTCTGCGGCATCTGATCTGGGCCTGCACTGTTTGCCAAAGTACCCCTTTAGGGGTTTCCGGTACTAAATGGGTTAAGCATTGTATGATTTATATATCTACTATAGTAACTCTACTGCAGTAATCAGTCTCAAACACGAATCCAAAATATCCTCAGCTATTGGTTATTACAAAATTCCTGTAGCTGGAAAGCATAAATCAGCTTAAAAGTTTCTAGAAGCACTGATGGCTTGATCGACTCTGTCAGCTGTAAAACTAGTCCAAACGGAGAATTTAACTTGTTTGGCTTTCCAGTTTGTCTATCTATCTTCATATACTGAGTCGGTCATACTTGGCCATTACCTCAGTTGGGTGGTGCACTAAATTTAGAATTTAGCCAAAAAAAAAAAAAAAAAAAAAAAACACTGGATGAGTTCTTAAAACTATTTACAATCTGCTTTCAGAGGTGTACTAAAACGCACACCTCTGGATCCCAATCTACACCATGCGGGCTTTGAACTCCTCTGCAGTTTTGGCATTTACCACAGAGGAGGGAAGACTGTTCCACTAAGGAATAATTCTAGGGAAGAAAAATTCTTCAGGGCATCACTATAGGCCTGGTACCTACGATATTGACTGTTGTTTAGTTTTGTTTGAGTTGAAGTAGTCACAGGGGTCAAGTATTTATCTTTATTAAGAGACACCGTGTCAGAGTGAATCTTATAAAAGAAGGTTAAAGAGGACTGCTCGCGACGGGCCTCCAACGATGGCCACTCCAGCTCATCGAGCATTTCACCAACACTATTTCTGTTCCGCCATCGCCTGCAGGTCCATCGGGCAGCCGTCCTCTGAACCTTCTCAACCTGTTGAACCTGAGTTTTAACATGGGGATGCCAAACAGGTGATGCATACACTAGTTGAGGTCTAACTAAGGTTTTGTATGCAACATCCTTTGTCTGCCTAGGTGCAAAAGCCAAATTGCGTCTAAGAAACCCTAATGACCTAGTTGCTTTGGAGGTAATCTCAGAAATATGTTGACCCCAGTCAAGATTATCAGTAATGGTGATACCAAGATATTTTGCGGGTTGGACATGTTCCAAAGTATGCTGATGTAATGAGTAGTTGAATTTAATCTGCTTGTCTGGGGGGTGCCGTGACACCCTCATTGAATGACATTTAGCCACACTGACCTTCATTTGCCAATCGGCCTCCCAACGTGCTAGGCTATCCAGGTCATCTTGTAAGATAAGACAGTCAGAAGAAGTATATATATTCCTATACAAAACACAATCATCAGCAAACAAGCGAACAGATGACCTGATATTATCAGGAAGATCGTTAATAAATATCAAGAAAAGGACCGGTCCAAGTACCGAACCTTGTGGGACACCGGACAAAACAGGGACTGGATCCGACGCTTGGCCGTCAAGTACAACTTGTTGTGTGCGTGCAGATCAACACAGAAAAGGCCTTTGAGCAGCTTTCATTGAGCATTTGCAGATTTAAAATTAGCACATATGCCAATAAGTTGAGAAAAGAAAGACAGTAGCCAATCAATTAGCCTAGCCACTAGGCTTTAAAATGAATGATATGGAATTAAAATAATCTTTTGCACTAAAATGAACAGTGTATAAAAGTTTAGCTAGTCTAGTCTCTCTGGCTGAATTTTAATCCTAAGATTTGAGACTCTACCAAATAGACTTGCCATCACTAAGAAGGTGATATTTTTTTTTTACAATAAAAATACCAAAAAAAAAAACCGATCAGATTTTTATTATCAGACTAGTAGCTAGTCAACGAATCAGTTAAAAACAACGTGATGCAAAAAAAAAAAAAAAAAAAAAAAAATCTCCAGAAAGGGCATAAAGATCAGTGCTCTTCCAACCTAAAAGCACCTATGGGATAATCAAAATTGCTTGCATATACAGTTGCTTGCTAATACAGGTGAACATATTTGGGAACAAAAGGCGTGCTTGCTTAAACCAGATTGCTTGCTTAATAGAGGAGGCCACAATGACAGAGTATAGAGTACCGGTGTATACCAAACTAGAAAAACTGAGTTATAAAAGGAGGTCTATTCTAACGGTGAGCTCTCTTAGCCGCCTTCTTCTTTTTTTTTCGGCTGGTAGGTTACGAATGCACACGCATGATCTCATCATGATAATAACATTTTGCACCCAAGATAAAGACGAATCTACTGCATATAACAATTCAAACTGTGACCACAGCATATAATAAAAATATTACAGCAAATAATGAGTATCCGCAACGTATAATAAAATACTACAGCATATATTAAAATACTACAGCAAATAATAAAAATACCGCAGCATATAATAGAAATACTACGGGTAACCGCATATAACAAAAATACTACAGCATATACAGGTTTTACCACCGAAAATAATGAGGTTTCTACTACATATACTAGATTAACCACTACATATACTGTTTTATCACAGCATATAATAGGAAAACCACCAAACATAATGAATTTTATCCCCGTAAGACAGCCAGGGCGTTCCATGGAAATGACTTGTTACTTACGTTACTCAAGAGATAATCGTATATTTTTATAACCTCTTCTTAAGCTATGACCGTGACGTGTCCAAACTTTAAGACGAAAATTTCAATGTGCGATGTCTGAATATTCATCTCAGAAATACGACAAAATGTGCGAACATCGCAGAACTCGAACATTTGATGAAACAGGATTTTTGTCGTAAGAACTTCGTACGATCTTTTTAAGACGAAAATACGTCGCAAATGCTTTGATGAAACTGGCCCCAGGTGTTGTCAATATATGTCCACCAGAAGATTCGGTAGAGTGCCTTTCGCATGTTTTCTGCTAACGGACCAAATAGCCATACACACCACATTGAGTTGTTTGTGTCACAGTTGAATTCACATTCGGGTGTCTTTGTTAGTAGAACATTCCAAAGTCAGGTGCAAGCGATTGCTCCGCCTAGTCAATCTTATCTGCGACTACCATAACTCTGCTCTTGTACTCGTTAAAATGCTCATTATAAGAAAATCCTGTCTGAAAAAAAGACGTTCTTGGTGTAGCATTTTCGATCAGGGTTTTCCAGTTTATTTATTTATTTATCTTCTTCCGCTTGCCTACAATCTAATGAACTTCATCCTGGACATATTTTGTTTGTTTGATTTGAGGTTTAACGTCCCCGTCAACACTGTAAAGATCATTTTTGAGACGTTGCTTCCAATTTTTTTGAGCTTTTAAGCCGACACTGAGATGAAATGACATCTCAAGCCCTGTCGCCCTATGACACCAATAGGGTTTATAAGCATAGACCGTCCGACTCGCACCACTTTGCCTGGGCAGGCTTAGATCCTCTAAGCGGTTTGCCAGTACTCGTGTGTGGGTCGGTTTCAGCTTTGCGTGGAAGCATCATGCAACCCATCCATTTCTTCAAGCCCCAATGGGCGGGGCTGTCCTGGACATGTAAATATTAAATATGACCAGCACAACAGAACCGTCTTGCTGCATTTACAACATTTCATTCATCACGCGAACGAGTCCTTAAAATGAATACCCCTTTAAACCCCATTTTATATAGAGAAAACGGGGGTTTACAGGGGTATACATATTTTTTCTTATCTCTGCTGCAAGACCTTGGTTGTGGGTACTCGTTAGAACCGCCTCTTTGAGGCGGTTCTAACGAAAACCCACAACATATATTTGCATTATAAATAAGAAATAAAAAATCATGGATTTTCATCAGAAAAGTAGGCATTTTGGAGATGTGAAAAATGCACTATATCGCACGGGTGTGTTGGCGTAATGAACTCATAAAATGCCAATCACGACAACTGTCGTCTGCTTTGTCGTCTGTCGGTTACTTTAAAAGTCATTTTTGCAAACAGTGTGGGCTCAAATGAGACCGTCGGAGCAGTCTGAGCTGGGCCCACATTGTCTGTCTGTATGCAAGTATTTTTTTAAAGTTTGCAAGAAGATTCAGCAGAAGACTTCAGCAGACGACATTTTAAGATGTTGTTTTCACCGACAGCTTAAGTGTTAATGATGCCGAAGCTTTGCTGGACATTACGAAAACAAGCCTTTATAATTTTGACTCCTTTGAACCCCACTTTTATACAAAAAACTGGGGTTTACAGGGGAAAACCTTATTTTCTTATTTCAGCTCTAAAATAAAGGTTGTGGGTACTCGTTAGAATCGCCTCGATGAAGCGGTTCTAACGAGTACCCACAATCTATATTTTGGACAGAAATAAGGAAATTATCACATCTTAAAAATTTTCTTTTTGTCGGTGGTAAAGTTTACAATGAATGTATTTGTATAGGCGTGTTTTCGTAATAAAAAGTGTTTTTGTTGTTGTTGTTGTTTTTGTGCTGTTTTTGTGTGTTCTCTCTCTCTCTCTCTCTCTCTCTCTCTCTCTCTCTCTCTCTCTCTCTCTCTCTCTCTCTCGCTCTCTCCCTCTCTCTCTCTCTCTCTCTCTCTCTCTCTCTCTCTCTCTCTCTCTCTCTCTCTCTCTCTCTCTCTCTATCTTCATATTGTCTATACCACTGCTAGCAGGCAGTGAAGATGGTTGAGACTACTCAGTGGCTTCACTATGTGTTTAAAATATATAGATTTTGCAAAACTTAAAATAAATAAAATAAATCCGGCACCCCTTAAATTGAAATGGACAAGTACAAAGTTACGTATTAGATGGATATGTTTTGTTTGTTTGATTTTAGGTTTAACGTCCCCGTTAATACTGTAAAGGTCATTTTGGTGATGTTGCTTCCAATGTTGTGGGACTTTTACCCGACATTGAGATGAAATAACATCTCAAGCCCTGCCACCCAATGAAACCAATAGGGTTTATAAGCATGGACGGGCCGACTCGCACCGCTTTGCATGGGCAGGCTTAGATCTTCTAAGCGGTTTCCCAGTACTGCGGGTCGGTTTCAGCTCTGCATGGAAGCATCATGCAGCCCATATATTTCTTCACGCCACGATGGGCGGCGCCGACGTATTAGGTGGAAGACTACATGCAAGACGAAGTCTGCCAGACAGACAAACCAATCACCAGTCTGAGCCCAGATGCCATCTGCACTGAAGTACAACTCAGAACTAAGTTAGTTCCTGGCTCCTGGTTCCCGGTTCCAACCGGGAACTAACTTTATGCACATATGCTGGGATCCTAGGATTAGCTTTTAAGTACAGTGAAATTCCGCTATTAAGACCACCTAAAATTAAGACATATTCTGCTTTAAAAGGTTTATTAAGAAGACTTCAGTTACTCTGCCTTCAAGTTTTCTGGACAAAATGTCCTCTGGTTAGGGACCACATTTGTGACTGTTCAAAAGTGGTCTAAAAGACCATTTTTGAACAGTCCCAAAGGTGGTCTTAATATAGGAACTTTACTGTTTTTGTAATTAATATTTTAATTCAAGCATAATATCATGAGCAGAGAACCATGCGCGCTCTATAATACTTGTCATCATTTATTTTATCTCCCCTTATCTATGATTTTTTGTTGTTGTTGTTTGTGTGTTGTTTTGGAGTTTAACGGCCCGGTCAACACTATTTAAGGTCATTTTTTGAGCCGGTCAGTTTACCTATCCACACTTCCTTGTGCAGGCTTATACGTAAGCGGTTAACCAGTGCAGTGCACATTCTTTCGCCAGAAACTGACAACTGCCCTTCTTGAATCAGCGGAAGGGAGAGAATGACCGTAGAAAAGCTCCACGAAAGAATGTTGCCGACCCCGGCTGGTATCGAACCCGCGTCATCATGATCACCAGTCAGACGCGCATCCGACTGAGCGTCCGAGACCGGAATTGTTGTTTTTGACGTCTTATTTGAGTACGTTGAGTCGAACATATAGAGTATATTTAAAATTGTGCGTATTGCCATGAAAAGAACCTGTAACAACAAAGTGTTTCACATCCAGTAACTGACAATTAACTGCTTTATTAACATTGAGCTGGTTGAGCCCCCGCCCATCGGGGCTTGAAGAAATAGATGGGCTGCATGATGCTTCCACGCAGAGCTGAAACCGCCCCGCTTAGAGAATCTAAGCTTGTCCAGACAAAGCGGTGCGAGTGTCGGACCGTCCTTGCTTATTGGTTTCATTGACAGGGCTTGAGGTGTCATTTCATCTCAATGGCGGGTACAAATCCCATAAATTGGAAGCAACATCTCCAAAATTACCTTTACAGTGTTGACGGGGACGTTGAACCTCAAATCAAACAAAACAAAACATTGAGCTGGTGAAATTTCTGTGGCTTGTTTTAGCAGGCGTGAACCGAAATATATCTGATCCTCTGTTCGATTTAGTTGCCCGGTAAGGTCCGTCAACGGGCTTCGGTTTATTCGTCTGCATCCGGTAAACGGCACGGAACTTTAACCCTTATGATGTCAATCACAACAATAGTTGGCTGATTTGTTGTCTGATGGTACTTTAACCATTATCTTGCTGAATATTCATTTAAGCCACACCCATTTCTCCCTATCAACCAATCAAATTATATGATGTAATTTATTGCTACAAATTCATAAATTGAATGTCATTTTAGCAGGCGTGAACCAAACTATCTGATCCGCTGTTCGATTTAGTTGCCCGGTAAGGTCCGTCAACGGGCTTTGGTTTATTCGTCTGCATCCGGTAAACGGCACGGAACTTTAACCCTTAGGATGTCAATCACAACAATTGCTACAAATTCATAAATTGAATGCCAATTCTAACACAGCGCGCCTATAAAGGCAATGGAAAATAACTGTGTTTTATTCTGCAACAAATCTCAGCTCGGAAGAGCGTGACGAGTGACGTCATTACAATTCCCAATTTATGACGTCACTAGTCGATTTCCTTGACGTTAGACGGTGTAACGTCATTTTCTTGCATCGAAAACGTAAGAAAAGGATATAAATGCATGTGTTTCAGTCGATAATTTTAGCGGGATTTCTTCTAACAATGGCGAAAGGTTGTGAGATTTTGAAGGAAACAACAACATTATTGCCGATTTTCAGCGTGTTAGAATCGAAATAGATCAGCTCTTGTCTGTGATTTGTTGAGTAATAAATCACAGTTTGTCGCGCGCTTGTGATTTGTCTACTTTACAACTGACCTCCAAACTGTGATTTATTACTCAACAAATCACAGCTAGAGCTGATCTATTTCTTAAACAGTGTAGATCCTGATCAGATGGCTTCTTCAGATGGCTTCTGAAGAAGCCATCTGATCTGGATCTACACTGTTTGGAAAGATAGGGGTTGTCGTGAACAGCAAGATAAGGATAAAAACCTTTTTTTATTTTTTTATTTTATTTTATTTTTTTTTTTTTTTTTGCAAACAATGTGAACCCAGATCAGACAACTCTTCTAGAAGCAATTTTATTAGGACTCACCCTATTTGGCAACATGCCAAAAATTAGCTTTGTCAAGTTAGCAAGAATATGAAGTAGACGACATGAACAGACATTTTCAGTTGAGTTTTTTCTTGGTTTCTTAAGGGTTAAATTGACAGCACTGATTGGTCAACAGTCCTGAGCTTATTAATACTCTTTCGTTTAACCCTTAACCGTTTTAGTACCGGAAACCCCAAAACGGGTACCAGAGCAAACGGTGCAGGCCCAGATCAGACGCCGCAGAATGCGGCGTCTGATCAGGGCCTACACTGTTTGCAAACAGTTCAGCCATTTTCCAACTTAAATTTCAAGAAAACATAACCTGACAGCCCTAAATTTTGAAATGGACTCCTGCTATATATAAGGAGGAAGATTCCATTTGGTACAAAAAGGGTTATATACAAGTATTTTAAGCAGACAGTGTAGACCCTGTTCTGATCTGGTTCTACACGGTTTGCCAAACCAACATATGATACCTGTTCAGACTCTATTGATAACCCTCCTACGCAACACTATGAACTAAACTGATAATTTCTATTACTATTATTACTATTTTCTATTAATAACAATTACCTGGTTTTCCACAAATAAGTGATAGTCACGAGGACTCTAGCGCTGAACAGGCTTCTGACCTTAGTAGCTGTGGGTCGATTGATAAACAATTCATCCGTAAATTCCATTTCAGAGCCAGGCCTGGGTGCATTATCCGGGAGCATATTATTCATAGCTCCACAGCTCCAAAGGTGGTTATAACGAGCACCAATAACCCGTTTGTTTGTTTGTTTGTTTGATTTGAGGTTTAACGTCCCCGTCAACACTGTAAAGGTTATTTTGGAGACGTTGCTTCCAGTTTTGTTGAACTTTTACCCGACATTGAGATGAGATGACATCTCAAGCCCTATCGCCCATTGAAACCAAAAGCGTTTATAAGCATGGTACCCAAATGACAATTTTAAATACAGTTACCCCCCTTAATGTTCCCTGGCTCTTTTCTTCAAGACTGGACTCCTTTTACTATCCTTTAAAATTATACCTGTTTTTCAAAGTCTACTATCGTAAAACATTACGATAACACATCCGTGTGATATAGCGCATTTTTTTCATACCTCTTCTGATGAAAATTTGTGATATTTTTCTTATTTATACTCAGAACATAGGTTTTGGGTGCTCGTTAGAACCGCCTCATTGAGGCGGTTCTAACGAGTACCCACAACCTATGTCTTGGAGCAGGAATAAGGAAAATAATGTTTACCCCCTTAAACCCCAGTTTTCTTTATATAAAGTGGGGTAGAGGGTGGGGGGGTCTTTATTTCAAGGACTTGTTCACGTGATGACTACTAATGCATTTGCGTATGTTACGTGACGTCTATAGAGGATCTTACACGAGTGTTCATGTATTATTAAACGATTTGAGGAAAAGGGATAAAATGCGAGGCTTTGCCGAGCATTTTAACCCGTTTCCTCGAAGAGTTTAATAAATTCAATAATACATGAGCAAAAGCCTCGCATTTTATCCCTTTTCCTCAACTCGTTTAATAAATTCAATAATACATGAGCACGAGTGCAAGATTCTATTTATCATATGACATTTAAAACGCATTATATATTAGATTGTTTACAAAAATATCAATATTCCGCCATACGTCATTAAGGACGTCGTACGTGTTACGTTACGGGACGTATCTAGCTAATTTGCATATCTAATTCACTAGTGGATTATCGAAAATATTACATGGCGTTATTGCACTTTCAGACGCGACGTCATATGATAAAATTGGATAGCATCAAAACTCGCACCGCTTTGACTGGGCAAGCTTAGAATGTGTGAATTTGGAATGTGTGGCGGCCGTAAAAAGTCTGGGAATGTGTGGCGGTCGTAAAAAGTCTCCCTGCCCTACATTATAGTGTAGTTTATATTTTCTTATCCTTTGGGATCATTGATTCCATTGTGGAATTTTGAAAATATTTGAGGGTCACTGATGAGGTCTAAATGGCCGAAACTAGCTAGTCTGGCCCAGAAAACCTGTTCACTCCATGTTTTTTTCAGTTCTGTGGTGTATTCCTTGCTTCGAAGGATAACCCTTACGAGAACATATTCAGATCCTTAAAGCGGTTTACCAGTACTCGTGCGGGGTCGGCTTTCAGCTCTGCGTGGAAGCATCATGCATCCCATCTATTTCTTCAAGCCCCGATGGGCGGGGGCCTTAACCCATGTCTTGGAGCAGAAATTGTAAAATGATGTACACACCATAAACCACCATATAACTAAAACCTCACATTGTTGTCTACACAGTTTAACTCAAACTTCATATTGCTGTTGTTGTTGTTTTTATTTATATTTTTTGTTAAGAAATAGATCAGCTCTAACTGTGATTTGTTGAGTAATTAATTATAGTTTGGAGGTCAGTTGTAAAGTAGATCAAATCACGAGCGCGTAGCGCTGATCTATTTCGAGTCTAACAGGCTGAAAATCGGCAATAATGTTGTTGTTTCCTTCAAAATCTCACATTTTTCGCTATTGTTAGAAGAAATCCCGCTAAAATAACGACTGAAACACATGTGCATTTATTTCCTTTTCTAACGTTTCCGATTCGAGAATATGACGTTACACCGTCTTACGTCAAGGAAATCGATTACTGACGTCACAAATTGCAGTTTTTTATGACGTCACTTGTGACGCTCTTCCTTGCCTTGATTTATTTTAGAGTTAAACACAGTTATTTTCCATTGCCTATATAGGCGCGCTGTGTTAGAATTTTGGTTATTGGTTTTCTTCCGTGGAGGTTGGGTTATAATATTGCCCTGAAGAGAATCCTTCGCCTTTATAGCAAGAGTACATTGCACAATTTAGTTATGTAAGGCTGAGAAATGTTCAGAAATTTATTCATAATTTGCAAATACATCAGGTTACATGTAACAAGTCCGGGTAATTCACATACCTCTAAACCCTACTTTATATCGAGAACGGTGAGGTGTAGAGGGATATATATTATATTCTTTATTTTTGCTCAAAAACATAGATTGTTGGTACTCGTTAGGACCGCCTCATTGAGGCGGTCCTAACGAGCACACACAGTCTATGATTGAACTAAACATAAGGAAACTATCAAAAATAGTCATCGTTCTAAAGCTTTGAAAGACACAATTTTAGGACATGGTGCGTTATTGTAATAAACACAAACCCTGATCAAACGTGGCGCTATGTGGTGTCTAATCTGGTCCTGGGCTGTGTTCCAGTGTCTCCTTTCTGTGGTTTCTATAGGAATGAATTTCATGTTTCTGCTGTTCATGAAAGTATGAAAGCAGTGGGTCGCGTGCAAAGTAAATGAACCCCGAAGGTGTTCATGTAAACTTTTCTAGGGACCCGCTGTCGTTCATACTTTCAAGAAAAGCAGAAAAAATAAGTTTATTTTTCATATTTACATTCTTTGCACCTCGTCACTGGGTAAAAATGCTTATAGGACAAACTGTTAAAGCTGAAAATAATTTACACGCTGTTTTATTACAAAGAGCGGAAGAGCGTTGACGTCACCAACGCCTGTAGAGACATTGGTTTAGAGTGACGTCAGTTGACGTCACTGAAAATCATGTGACTCGATGCGTTCATGGAAGCATGAACTACATTGTTTCATGTAGGTTTACATTAGGCTTTACACTGGAAATGTAAACATCACGTGAACTAGTCCGTGAAATGAAGACCCCCCCCCCTATACCCCACTTTATACAGAGAAAACGGGGGTTTATGGGGGTATACATTATTTTTCTTATTTTTACTCCAAGACATAGGTTGTGGGTACTCGTTAGAACCGCCTCAGTCAGACGGTTCTAACGAGCACCCACGACCTATGTATTTTCTTGTCCTTTGGGATCATTGATTCCATTGTGGAATTTTGAAAATATCTGAGGGTCACTGATGAGGCCTAATTGGCCGAAACTAGCTAGTCTGGCCCAGAAAACATGTACACTCCATATTTTTCACTTCTGTGGTGTATTCCTTGCTTCCAAAGGATAACCCTTTTATAGAACATATTTAACTTCACTACAGCTGGTGTGTGGGAATGTGTGGCGGCGGTAAAACGTCTCCCTGCCCTACATCATAGTGTAGATTATATTTTCTTGTCCTTTGGGATCATTGATTCCATTGTGGAATTTTGAAAATATCTGAGGGTCACTGATGAGGCCTAATTGGCCGAAACTAGCTAGTCTGGCCCAGAAAACATGTACACTCCATATTTTTCACTTCTGTGGTGTATTCCTTGCTTCCAAAGGATAACCCTTTTATGGAACATATTTAAAAAAAAAATATCAGGGATTTTCATCAGAAAAGTAGCCATGTTGGAGATGAGAAATATGCACTATGTCGCACGGGTGTGTTACCGTAATGTATATAGGAATAAATTTCATTTTTGTGGATTATATCGATGTGTAAACTCCGGCGAATCACTCACAAACTGCATGAAGCCCGAACACATCGATAAAAGCCACAAAAATGATAATTCATTCCTTATAATTCCAACCCTGGTCATCGAAATATTAAAAATGCAACCAAAAAACGTATTTTTTTTGGAATTCTTTCGAAAGCGTAACAATGAACTTTCCAACGACCACGGCGGGATGATTATTCAGTTAGAAGCTGGCATGTTTGAAAGAAACCCAAGCGAAAAAAACGTCAAGTCTTTAAATTCAGTTTATTGTCTTCTAACATTCACGTTTTCAAAAGTTTTCCGTCTTTTAATCGAACGCTATTGGCGTCGTTTATACACGACGTAACGCGCGGGTTCTTATTGTGCTCTTTGACGTCGCGTTATATTACTACCTGTCGCTGTGTGATTACTTCTGAGATTCTTGCTCATGGAATTTATCGAAGCATAAAACTTTTATTTCAACCAATCAACGGGTAGAAGAAAGTCGTTTTATTTAAAGACTGTCTTTAAATTTAAAGATTGTCTGTAAATTTAATGACTTTTTAGTCTGTAGATTTAAAGACCAACACAGAGTAACACAACGGAAAATCATGAAAATGATGTAACACGAAAAAGTCTCATTCTCATACGCAGCCTCAGTATTTACCTCATTAATAAAACGTGCGTTGCTAAAGACTCCATGTATTTTATTGTCTTCTAATATCGTTTTAATGATAGAAATAATTAAGAAATAAAACAACACAGTTCCTTCCCTTAGACCACAAATGCCGTGAAACTCCGCAGTAAGGGAGGAAACATCTGTCAAAGGTCGAACATAAGATGAGTTTCGTACTGACATCATTTCCTTTTCGGACATTTTACTGTAGTCCGTCTGAAACTTTCATCAATTTTAGTTGTCAGAAAATCTGTCTGTCGAAGCGAGTGGTCCGTTTATTGACAAAATGATAAAATCGTTATATACATTAATTCCTGAGCTCATTTTACATATGAATCTTAATACAAAACTGTTTTTCTGAGAACTCTTCAATTATGGTGGAAGGAATTTAATTAAATAGAGACAACTATATAATTTGCAGTTACACATAATTAAATATTCCATAGACAACGGCCAAATTACTGCAAACAGCAAAGTGCGATTTTTCCGTTTTACACCATTTTCATGATTTTATTTGTGTTAGTCTTAAAATCTACAGACTAAAAAGTCTTTAAATTTAAAGACAGTCTTTAAATAAAACGACTTTCTTCGACCTGATCGAATCGCTCGAAATGTATAAGATGGTGGAGTGTTGGAATTAGACGTAAATGGTACATAATGACAAATGGATTATAAATCAAAGATAGGCCTTTTTCTTACCACCACATAAATACCCAACATGCAGAGAGTGTACTGGATCTTACTTGTACGTGGCCGTCACGTGAAGTATTCACCTTATTTGCATTATCTGCTGGTTCCTAGTCTGAACGTTATCAGTGTTTGAAAAACAGGTAACCAGACCCTCCTGACCTTGAAAGGTCGGGGGGGGGGGGGGTCTGGTTACCTGTTTTTCCAATATTGACAATGTGCAAGAAGGGAGCCAGCAAATAATGCAAATATGGTGAATAAACAGTCTGAGCGCCTGAATCGAGAGAAACAGATCTTGTTTCATATTATTACATAAAGCTAGCATAGTCGTCAACATGAAAAAATGAAAGACGTGTATCCATCAGCGGACAAATGGCGTCCCAGCAACGTCGCATCAACATCGATACATGCGTTGCATCGAGGTTGATACGACATTACATACACGTTGTGTGCCCGCTTGGGCATGGCTGTAGCAATAAGCTCTTCCATTGCAAGATTTGAATACCCTGCTTTTATGTGCTAGAGATCGTCAGGCTATCCTTCAAAACTTATACCTGTTTTTCTCAGTCTACTATCGTAAAATAAATTTCTAATGCATTTGCGTATGTTACGTAACGTCTAATTGGACAACATCAAAAATTTGCGACGGTGTACCCTGAGATATACTGTCGGAAACCCGATGTCATCATGCAACGTCGTTTTCCATTGGCCGGTATTCGGTTTTACTCAGCTCACAACGCTTAATTTGCCGCTTTGAGCAAAATAGCATACTTTTATAGAAAACAACCGAATAAGTGCATTAGAATGGGGGATAACTGTGTTGAAAATTGCAAATCCGGGAGGTAAATCGTCGGTTATACGGTCGCAAATTCCGTTTAACGGCTCCGCCAACGCGTCGCCGTGAAACGACGTTTCCGTCTGTAAAACCGACGATTTACCACGGTACCCAAATGACAATTTTAAATACAGTTACCCCCTTGATGTTCCTTGGCTAATGGAGTAAAACTCTTTTCTGGACTCCTTTTAGTAGGAACGCAATCAATAAGTCGAGGAAATCGCTTCCCTTGTAAAACAGTGGAAATTATGCCATGCTCCGAGGTTATCAAACTTTTTTCATGCTCAACTCAGCTGAGCATGAAATTTGTGGTGCTCATAAAAATTAAAACACTAATCAGTTGAGCGTTTTTTCTTTCTCAGATAGCAGAGAATGTTATTTGTCCTGCTCACAAATTTTAAAATGCCAAAAATTGTTGGCATTTTAAAATTTGTGAGCAGGACAAATTTCAATTGCGTTGAGCCTGAAAAAAAGTTTTATAACCTCGGGGCCAGGTATAGTTAATTTTCTTAAGGAACCTCAATTGGTTCTAGAGCTTCTCCTCCGGCAGCTGGCCCAGCTGCACCATTACTTGATGGTGTAGATGCAATCATCTCTCCAAATTCGCCAGGTTCGGCCATTTCCGGTGGCTCTCCAGTAAAAGCGGCTGTTGTTGGTTCTGGCGCAACTGTTGTTGTTGCTGATGTAAGTGTTGTTGTGTTTGCTGCCACAGTTGTTGTTTGTGCTGCTGTGGTATTTGAAGAGGCTGTGGTTTGTGCAGGCGATTTAGCTTTGTTAGGTTTAACTAATTTGACATCTTTCGACGGTTTTGTAGTATCTACACCTACTTTCGCCGTAGCAGAATCTACTGCAGCTTTTCCATCTGCTTTATTTCCTGCCCAGGCCGAAATTTCAACTGTTTGTCCTGTTAATGTTATTTCCATGCCCTTGTTTCCTGCTGTGTTTTGTTTCGTTATTTTATTTTCTGCTACCGCTGGCTTATTCGGAACAACAACCTTATTTGATCCAGCTTTATTCGATAACTGTTTTGTCGCCACATTGGCTGCGGTCTCCTTGGCAGGTGTTGTGGAATATGTGGTCCCAGTGCTTGAAAGGGGTGATGGTTCTTTTGGTTTTTGTTGGCTTGTTTGTGGACGTTGGAAGTTGTCTAATGACAATGTACCCATAAATCTATTATTGGCATCAACAATAATGGGTATAGGATGTGGCAGTACCTGAAGCCAAATGACCCTTAAAGAACTAGCAGTAACGGGACGCTCGTGCGATACATAAACAGTGCAGGCGAAGGTAAGAAGCACCAAACAGAAGGCTTGTTGAAGCATAGTGTTATTCTCAAACCCAAGGACAGGACAAGTGAATGACTGGTCGACAACCTAGATAAGAAGACGAGATATCACCTGAAAAATAAAGTACAGTAAAATTCCTATATTAAGACCACCTTTGGGACTGTTCAAAAGTGGAGTCCCATAAGTGATCCCTGACCAGAGGCAGAAAACACAAGGAAAAAATAAGTGTACCCTAAATATAGCATAATTAGTCGTGGAGGCCATCTATTTCTTCAAGCCCCGTGGGGCCGGCGATTGTGCTGAGATAGCATATCTTCATCAGGTCAGGGTGTTACAGTTCTATTAATTTAGGGGATAACTAGTAAATAAATGTATCAGTTTCATTACATTGCAGGCTCATTAGTGTTATATGACGCTATGCTCAATCCGAACAGTTATACAATAACATTTCTGAAATAAGACAACTTTTGGGACTGTTCAAAAGTGGTCTTTCAGACCACTTTTGAACTGTACCAAAGGTGGTCTGTAAACAGAGGACACTAATTTTAGTTGATCTTAATAGCGGAATTTCACTGTACAATGAAATTCCGCTATTAAGACTCCCTAAAATTAAGACTTATTCTGCTGCAGAAAGTTTATTAAGAAGGTTGCTGTCATTCTTTATTTTTGTTTTCTGCACACAGTGTCCTCTGTTTACAGACCACCTTTGGTACTGTTCAAAAGTGGTCTGAAAGACCACTTTTGAACAGTCCCAAAAGTGGTCTTATTACAGGAATTTTACCGTATAACTGTTCGGATTGAGCATAGCGTCATATAATACTAATGAGCCTGTAATGTAATGAAACTGATACATTCATTTACTAGTTTTCCCCTAAATTAATTGTACTGTAACACCCTGACCTGATAAAGATATGCTATCTCAGCAAAACCGCCGCCGCCCACCGGGGCTTGAAGAAACAGATTGGCTGCCTGATGTTTCCACGCAGAGCTGAAATCGACCGCAAACAAGTACTGGTAAACAGCTTACAGGATCTAAGCCTGCCCATGCAAAGCGGTGTGTGTCGGACCGTCCATGCTTATAAACCCTATTGGTTTCATTGGGCGACAGGGCTTGAGATGCCATTTCATCTCAATGTCGGGTAAAAGTCCCACAAAATTGGAAGCAACGTCTCCAAAATGACCTATACAGTGCTGACGGCATATCGAACCAACAAAATCTCAGGACAAATGAGCTTCATCAGGTCAATATGACATTGCACTTTTATTAATGAACCGGACTCCTGATTATGTTATTATTACTGGAAAAAAATGGAAAGATTACAAGAAAAAATCTCACAGGAAGAACTACGGTCAGGTGATAGTAAATATATGGACCGATTATTGAACACCAGAATATTAGCCCTTCTCTTGCTGAATATTCAGTTTAGCCACACCAATTTCTGACTTTGAACCAATCAGATAACTTGATGTTATTTATTCCTACAAATTCATAAACTGAATGTCAAACAGTGTAGATCCTGATCAGATGGCTTCTTCAGAAGATGGCTTCTTCAGAAGCCATCTGAACTGGATCTACACTGTTTGCAAAGAAAAGGGTTGTCGTGAAAAGCAGGATAAGAGTAGAACGCACTGAGGTCAATCGATAACTGATCGTAAATTGCATATTTAAAGACGGTGTAAGGGGATAAATAGCATACCAGATTCGTGTCATTTGCTATCAAGTTTACATGTATCAAACTCGGCTCCAAGAACGCGCGTAGAATCTCTCGGTAGGCTTCGCGATTGTACAAGCGTTTTCGAATCCTTGCCTGATAAACTTGATATCAAAAGACATGAACCTGATAATTGTGCCAGCGCATGACAAAACCTACAATAAGACATGTGCACCCAACGAAGACTCAGATGAGCCTGCGCATCCGCGCAGTCTGATCAGAGTCTTCGTTGTGCGCTCTAAGGATAGCTAAAAACCCAATGCTCCTTCAGTCAGCAAGAAAAAATTCTGGTTAGACTATATGGATGCGCGGGCTGATCTGAGTCTTCGGTGGGCGCACATGTCTTATTGTAGGTTTTGTCGTGCGCTGGCTCATATTCTCTATTTATTCTGCAATAAATCACAGGTCGGAAGAGAAAGACGCCAAAAGCCGTCGTTTTATGGCATCACTCGTAGACGGTGTATCGCCATTCTCTCAAATCAATGTGCCATATCAAGTGACTCGATTGTGATAGCATTGCACCATTTCGGAAAGAAACAGGCAATGAATGGTTTCTCATCATTAAAGCCGTTTAGTTATAAGTATATAAACTATAATTACATGGACATTGAATTTGCAGTATCAAATTCCGGTTGTACATTTTTGTTCTTATTTGTTGAATTCCATAGACTGAATATCTAAATTGACGTAGAAACCTGTGTTGAAATTTTGTCTGTTTGTTTGATTTGAGGTTTAACATCCCCGTCAACACTGTAAAGGTCATTTTGGAGACGTTGCTTCCAATTTTGTGGGACTTTTACGCGACATTGAGATGAAATGACATCTCAAACCCTGCCGCCCAATGAAACCAATACAGTTTATAAGCATGGACCGACGCGCAACACTTTGCCTAGGTAGGCTTAGATCCTCTGAGCGGATTACCAGTACTCGTGTGCGAGTCGGTTTCAGCTCTGCGTGGAAGCATCATGCAGCCCATCTATTTCCTCAAGCCCCGATGGGCGGGGACGGCCTGTGTTGAATTTAACGATGTATATTTCATAGAGTTGAATTCGACCGTGACTGATCAGCGAGCACAGCCTTAGCAAAATTATAAACCGACAAGCACAATCAGCAAAAAAGACTGGTCTTTTTTAGATTTAGCACCCTCCTTTCCAACATCAAGAACAACACATTATTATTATTATCATTATCATTTTTATTATTATTATTATCGTTTGTTATCATTATTATCATTGTTATTGTTAAATGTTCTTTCCTACAAGCAATATGAGCTAGTGTTTATCCATTTTATTTTCATCACGTTAATAATAATTATAATAATAATAATAGTTGAAGTAGTTGTAGTAGTACAATTATAGTAGTAGGAGCAGTAGTAGTAGTTGTTGTTGTTGTTGTTGTGGGAGTGGTAGCAAGATAAAATTATTATCACCATCCTTTTGATGATGATGATGATTATTTTTTTTATTATAGTAGTACTGAGTTCTAAAAGTTGTAGTAATGGGAGTAGTAGTAAGAGCATAATCATTATTGTCATCGTTTTCATTTTTAAAATTATTATTTTCGTTATTATAAGTAGTATTATCAGTAGAATTTTGTTTGTTTGTTTGTATGGAGATTTTATGTTCCCGACAACATTATCAAGGTCATTTAGGAGACGTTGCTTCCAATTTGTGAGACTTACCCGACATTGAGATGAAATGGCATCTCAAGCCCTGCACCCCCCACCCCACCAAAAAAAAGGGTTTATAAAGGCCCGACTCACATCACTTTGCCTGGGCAGGTTAGGACCTCCTAAACGGTTTACCTGTACTCATGTGCGGTCATTTTCAACTCTGCGTGTAAGCATCATGCAGCCCAATTTATTTCTTCAAGCCCCGATCGGCGGGTGCCCAATAATAGTAGAAGTAGCGGAAAATTTATTTGTTTGTTTGATTTGTGGTTTAGCGTCCCCGTCAACACGGTATAGGTCATTTTGGAGACGATGCTTCCAATTTTGTGGGACTTTTGCCCGATATTGAGATGAAATGACATCTCATGCCCTGTCGCCCAATGAAACCAATAGGGTTTATAAGCACAGACGGTACGACTCGCACCGCTTTGTCAGGATATGCGTAGATCCTCTAAGAGGTTTACCAGTACTTGTGTGCAGTCGGTTTCAGCTCTGCATGGAAGCATCAGTTTCAGCACTGCATGGAAGCATCATGCAGCCCATCTATTTCTTCAAGCCCAGATGGACGGGGGCCGAGCAGTAGTGGGAAAAGTAGTAACAGTACAATTATTATCATCTTCGTTTTATTATTAAAATTATTATAGTAGTAGTAGTAGTAGTGGTAGTAGTAGTATATGTAGTAGTTATAGTAGTATCATAATTATTATTACTCATGTAATCCCTTGAAAATCCGATTTTATGTCAAGAAAACTAATGTTTACATTCCAACCCGCAATTTTTCTGCAATTGTATCGTTAGAGAAATGTCATTTACACGGCATACTTATGGGTGAATAGCAAATTGTTTTCAGTCCCTTTCAATTAACTGTTATAACTTTTATTTGAAACAAATAACTAAATCTTTTACAAGAAACATAATAAAAATATATCTTGTGGACAGCTACATGTATAAATTTATCTTTGTGACTAATACTACATCTTTTAAGTTAGCATATTGTATTGCTTCTCTCCAAAATCAGGGCACAGCACAATGTACATGTTGGCAAGTTTGAAACACAACTTCGCATAAAGATAAAGATAAAGAAGCTTTATTTAACGTCGCATATCCGAAACAAATAACATAAGCTCCGTAGAGCTTTTATTGCGACAAACAAAGTATCCTTTAACAAATACTTACCTGCCTTCATTATCTTCCTAGGACTACCCCTGATAATGCGAGCGTCTGCCAAGGGAGCTCCTAGTACCATTTTTCACGCCTTTGGTATGGCGCAGCTGGGGATTGAACCCACGACCTCCCATTCCCAAAGCGGACGCTCTACCACTGAGCTATCGGGGCTGCATAAAAAAACGATAATGGTACTGAGTCCACTATGTTCCTTACGCACCCTTATTATATCCGTCAAATGATCTTTTAATATTGTATCCAAAATAATCAGAACCTTTTTTTTTCTCACAAAATGTCGATGGAAAAACGTTTAATTTCTGTCAATCAGAATGTGACCCTTTTCTCTTACTGAACTTTTTGTATGCATTCAAGAACTATTTGTGCAAAGAAAATGGATAAGAATTGCCGTGTTGAAGTATTATTATTACAGTCCAACCTATAATAAGCAAGCACCTATGGGATATTCAAAAAAAGATTGCTTAAGGCAGGTGCTTGCTTAACACAGGTGAATTTGAATGCATTTTCCTTTTTTGGGAACTGAATGCCTGCTTGCATAAGACAGGTTGCTTGCTTAATAGAGGTGGCCACTAAGGCAGGTTTCACTGTACTTACTTAACAATAGTATTAGTGACATATGAACAGTTTAGGTCAATCTCAAAAGACTTACAGAATGACTACAATGCATGTATTGCATACAATACTGTTGGCGAGATTTCTACAAACAATAGCGAAAGCTTGGGAGAAATTGAATGAAACAATAACATCACTGCCGATTCTTAGCTCATCTGAGTACGAAGTGCTCAAGTTGAGCTATAGTGATCGCTTTTTGTCCGGCGTCTGTCCGTCCGTCCGTCCGTCATCAATTTCTTCAAATGACATCTCCGAAACCACAGTGCTAATTCTAAAATAATTTTACAAGCATATTTCTTAGGTGATCCTCTACCAAAATTGCTAAATGGTTCCGCTCTGCTGAACAAAATGGCCACAAGAGCTAAAAATAGAAACACCTCTGAACGACATCTCCTTGGCTAATGGTCCGATTTAAAAATAATTTCACAGGAATATTCCTTGGATGACCCTTTACCAAAATTGCTAAAATAGTTCCGCTCCGCTGAACAAAATGGCCACATGAGCTAAAAATAGAAAAACCTTAGAAAAAACTTTAAACGAGATCTCCTCCCAGGCTAATCGTCCGATTTCAAAATAATTTCACAGGAATATTTCTTGGGTGAACCTCTACCACAATTGCTAAAATGGTTTTTCTCCGCGGAACAAAATGACCGCCAGAGCTAAAAATAGAAAAAAACAAAACCCTTTAAACGACATCTCCTCCTAGGCTAATGGTCCGATTTCAAGATAATTTCACAGGAATTTTCCTTGGGTGACTGTGAAAATATGGCCATCACAGCAAAAATCGTAAAACCATAAAAAAAAACTTTAAACGACATCTGGTCTGAATATTTCCTGTGTGGCCCTCTACCTTAGAAAAAAAAACTTTTAAATGAGATCTCCTCCTAGGCTAATTGATTTCAAAATAACTTCACAGAAAAATTTTCTTGGGTGACTCAATACCAAAATTGCTAAAATGGTTATACTCCGCGGAACAAAATGGCCACCAGAGCCAAAAATAAAAACAAAACTTTAAACGACATCTCCTATGCTAAAGTTCCGATTTCTTTTGGTCCAGCATTTCAGTGGTTTCTTGCTGTCGAGTTCTCACCGTTGTTTCATCTCTGTGGTTGTTTGATTTTTGTTCACGCAGATGTTGCACTGATGAGATAGGAGGCCTTCATGCGGACCGAACAAATTATTTGTCATAATGGCGACGGAAGTAAGGGCGAGGATTGTGGCCACGTAAAATCGATTTAAGCCCCCCACCCCCCCCCCCCTCCAGTAGAATTCGTTTCCGCTGACCGTTCCAAGGCGGTTCTCCTGTCGCGGATTATTTTTGTAATGGTTTGTCTTTGGGTGTTTGTGTCTCTTATATCAACCCACAGCTCCCAACAGAGACACCAAAGGGAAAGAAACACAAACATGAAACAAAAGACCCTAATGGAAACATCAACAGCGGAAAGCCACAAGGACAGTTAATTTCCCACAAAATGGCCAACTGGCTATCCAAATCAAAATAATGTAAGCGATACAAACACTCAAAGACAAACCATAACAAAAATAAACAGAAGAACCGCCTTGGAACGGTCCGTGAAACGAATTCCACTGGGGGGGGGGGGGGTGCTTTTATTTTACGTGGCCACTATCCTTGCCCTAACTTCCGCTCGATTTAGAAAAATAATTTGTTCAGTGAAAATTCAGCCTTTGAAAATTCAGAGATACCAGATGTACAGTTTTAATCACAGCGAAAAATTCAGGCGACAGTTCACTCTGTTTTCTTTATGTATTTACTGCACATATAATGCCTTGGAAGAAAAAAATAACAGCTAATTGTTACTCATCAATTTCATAATTATATCCAATCAAATGTGACTAATGTCTCATATATGGCTAAAGGGTGGGTCCACTAAACCTCCTTTTCCAGGATCATAACCTTAAACCAAACCCTAGTTTCTTTATGATACATCAAAAGAATTGCCAAATAGAAATTTAGATCATATCTAATAATGTAGTCATGCGCAATAAATGTTCAGTGACATAGTATCTTTCAAGTTTGCGAAAAGGTTATCGCTTTCAGATTCTAAGATGAAAGCCGAACACATCATATTTTGCGAAAAAGCACAAAGTTTGAGCACAAAGTTAACCTCTTTCTGGACTGGAACACAGAAATCGGCTTAAATCAGTGGTTCTATTCATATGTCTCTAGAACACTTCAATCCTAAAATGCACTAAATTATGCCTAAATAGCATCCTTATACCAGAATTTATGGGTGTTCCTCACCTATATCCCCTATTTTAAGTGAAAATGGCATTTTGAGGATATTTTGAAGACAAAGCTTTGATGAAAATGATTATAGATGCGTTAATGACATGAGAAATAGCTGAATATATCTGTTCAGATCCTGTAACGTGAATCTAACCAATTAGAACCTACAGCCGATGAGAAAACTTATCGCGATATTGCAGTGGGCTATTTTGGAGATGGCTTCAGAGCAAGCCTAAAGCCAAGTAACTTTAGTGATATATTGTAAAGTTTTCTTATTATTAAAGAAAACTTTTGTGTGTGTTTTGCACCATGAGCTGCCTCTTGCTTTGCTGAAAATTGGCTCCACATGAGACACTCAAATACATTAAAACTGTAACAATTTATTGTGTGATTATTATTTTAATATACATTTTAAGCAATGCAGGTAATAAAGTCTCATTCATTCTTTCAAACTATCGGCAATTATCCCTCGAACAGAACCCTGCGAAAAAGCCCCATGAAAATCTATTGGCAAAAAGCCCCTTCGTTACGAATCGTAATCTAACGGCAAAAGCCCCTTCAGAATCTAACGGCTAAAAGGCCCCTTCATAATCCAATGGCATAAACGCCCCTTCAGAATATAACGGTAAAAAGCCCCTGGCATAAAAAGCCCCGAGATGCTGTGGGCACATCTTAAATATTCAGACTCTATCCCAAATATGGTAAGATGCTCTAAACCATAAAAATCAAAGAGCCATGCATTTGGATACTAAAAATAAAGATCCCATGAGACCCAAATATGGTAAAACCCACTCAGCCAGGACAGTCAGACAACCATGCATTTATATACTAAAAATAACCTTCCAAGAATCAGAAAGTGTATCAGTACCACAGCCCAGTGAACTGGAGCTGAGGCTTAAAATAGATGCCCAAAGCATGAAGTGCATCCATATAAAAATAGACATTCAAACTTTCTACATTCTAAGAATAGATATGTGTTTCTCTTAAAATAACCCCAGACATCCATTGACATCAGAGTCTAAATATACCCAGAGCGTGAGAGAATTTGAAGGATCAAAGATTACATGTACTAAATAAATACAGACCAGAAAATACTTCTTGTATCATTTAGGGCTTATCTGCTGCACATCTTTAAATCTGCAAAAAGCAATCTAAAAACCTCAACACTCTCCCCTTCTTTAAAAATTAAAGCGTCCTCGCTTTAAGTCATCTCAAAAGTATTTGCAACAAGCAAAAGGATTACCTTACCTCTACTACAAAGTTTAAATCCCAATTTAAATTTCCAGAAATTAAAGTGTAACAAAATATATACAAAGTGTAACCTTTCGCACATTTAAAGTCCTTCCTTTTGAGTCTTACTTTTTTCCATTCGGCCACATGCACAAAGAACGAAAATATACATTCATTAAAACAGGATTTAATGTCTAAGTCTTATGTGCCATGTTCATTTCCCAATGCTTATAGGCTACTTAGAAATCCTAAATTGAATTCCAATTCTAAAAATATTTAATTGACATAACTGACATAAAAAAATTATGGCACAAATAAGTCTGACGTGTTCATCCCACCATAGAAATCCAGCTAACTTGTCATCAACCATGTTAACCACATCGGCACTCCACCAGATCGTGTCCCATGTTCATCATTCCACATGCACCCCATGACAAACGTTTCGCGTCGTCAACATCGTCAGGACCTGATAATATCGAAATGTGAAACAACCTCGTATCATCATCGGTTTATCAATGTCCCTTCCACCCTCATCACGACATCGTCCCCAACGTCAAATCAACGTCATATTAACATTTTATGGTACAAAAGTCAAAGAACATGGAATCGTTGTCCTGTTATATAATATATCATCCAAATGACGCTAAAAGTCGTTAACAGAAACGTCTCTACTCTTGAGCCTCGGAATATCATCAACAATATGCCGTAAGCTCTCAACAAGACTTGAACAACTGTCTCCTTAACAAGGAAAACTGCTAGAAAGTTATCTTAGTTATTTAGTCCAAGATACGACATATATTTTCAACAGAGTTAAGTGGCATCTGTTGAAATAACCAAATACGCACAACTGATCCAAAAATGTCACTGAAATCATGCTCTGATCAGTATCAAAGCTTATCAATTAGCGATGGCAACCTTTACCAAAATAGTCAATCATGTTACTTTTGGAGTGTCCACTCTCTCAGTTAAGGCCCATAAATGTTAAATTCTCAATTCAGCTGAAAGTCTTGAAACAATAAGAAGTTCCACCATATTTCCTCAATAAAACAGCACCAGTATGCATGTGTGTCAAAGTGTAAATTCCGATAGTGTAAACATCAAAAGTGGATTCTGTAGATTTACTTCAGTATTTCACAGCTTTCCTTTACTAATAGCATATCTGAAGAACAGTCCCGAACAATTTTACGTCGAAGGCATTCAGAGGCCTTGAAATAAACGTCGTAGAAAGATTCTCGTAGGTATGCTCTCTATATAGTAATCATTCTCCCGTTTGCCTGAGTGGACATAGATTCCATCCGCTCCCCAACAAACTCTGTAAAACCGCATTGCTCCCGCAGCCCAGCGTTCCAGCCCGAAGCTTTCAATAACGCCAACATAGCAAAGCATGTTTTCTTCTCCTTTCAATCCGAACTTCCACAGAATGCCTCTCCAATTAAACTTAAATTTTTCTTCAGGTGAATTATATTAATCCAGCAGAACTGACATTTTCACCAAATTTAAACCATAACGGAATATTCAAAATAACAACAATTATGCATCTGAACCAAAAACAGACTGCATATTTAATCACCTTCACACCTACAGAATTAGTAGCACAGACACTTTAAAACATGAAGCACTCATTTTCTAAATATAACCCATATTCATTCATCCATGAATTTCTCTGCTGGAGGAAAACATGAAGCCCTACAATTTGAATGCACGTGACAAAGCAAATTTTCCCCCTTGCATTTTCTTTCATAAATTCCTATTCTTCTAAAGAACCAAGAACAAATACTATCCACTTTAAATTTTTCACAATATATGGCTTAACACATCTACTTTCAATGTCAGCATCTTAAAATGTGAAATTCCTGGATATCTGGGTCCAGCTGGTTCCACTCAATCAAATTTTGCAAGCATGTAAACTGTGGGAAAACAATCTTGAACAAATCATTTATTTCTTCCAAGCAGAAAAAATAATTAACTTCTGCTTTTATCTGGAAAATGCTGGGTGGGCCACCTCATAAACATGACAACAAAAACGTGACAAATTATCTAAAAAATCATGTCTCTGGCTCCAATTTCTAATCTAACATGAATCTGCTGATAAGTATGTCTAATTTTCAGTGCCGAAATCTGAGACAAAAACACTTACAGCCCTTCAACATATTTTTGTCATACAGGTTGACATTTTATTCATTTTCTCATTCAATATCCTGTGCATGTTGTGTGGACAGCAACTCCTATATGGTACAGGCTGCTCTGTTGCTTCACTAGATCTCCCCTTTTCCACGAATAAATGATATATTCCATTCTGACAAATAATCATCTGAGGGCCAGTTTAGTAAAGGCCACTTTATGACAGATCATCTCTGAGGGCGATCTGGCATGTACATTGACCATACTCTTTAACAAAAGGGAATTTGAAGACCTGACCTGCTGCACCTCTGCTCTCCTCATGCATTCTGTTCGCATTCTCTCCATGACATCAGCGTTAAACATTTACGCTCAGACCAAAGAATGAGTCACAACATCCCTGCATATGAGCACCTCTGCAACATCCCAAACAGCAACATGCCTATGCACCCGCACTACCATCAACAACATAGAATATGAATAAAATATTCATTTTTATTTTCATCAGCCTTACACTTTTTCCCCTGAAACTGATTCATCCAGTTTACACGTTCTTCTTTTCTCCAGAAGTTCATATTTACTTGTTCTACAGATGACCCCACAGCACATGTTAGCAAATAATATGTCCCAAAAACATTGTCGGTCACTAAATATTAAGCACAATATCAATATTATTCCAGGCATAATCACTTTTCATTTCCAACAGAAATTAATATGTGACACTATTTATTTTCTTCTTTACTGTTTTTCCTGCTAAAGAAAATATCCATAAGTCATACATTTTCCACTGTGAACCCCAAGTTTCATGATTAAATTCACGTAGAAATTTGTCAGAAGAACAATACATGTATGACAAAATGCACTTACACAATTTCCGGGGTTCAAACCTGTTACATCTGATTCCAAAATGTGCCACCCAGTCCTTGAAACATAAACACGCAACAAGAACAAGCATCACCGTTTTAGGCACCATTCTCTTCGCAGAATGTGTTAAAGTCCGACTCCCGAGGAATCGAGATAAATCTTCACGATTAATCCCACCGCTGCCACCAGTGTAAAGTTTTCTTATTATTAAAGAAAACTTTTGTGTGTGTTTTGCACCATGAGCTGCCTCTTGCTTTGCTGAAAATTGGCTCCACATGAGACACTCAAATACATTAAAACTGTAACAATTTATTGTGTGATTATTATTTTAATATACATTTTAAGCAATGCAGGTAATAAAGCCTCATTCATTCTTTCAAACTATCGGCAATTATCCCTCGAACAGAACCCTGCGAAAAAGCCCCATGAAAATCTAATGGCAAAAAGCCCCTTCGTTACGAATCGTAATCTAACGGCAAAAGCCCCTTCAGAATCTAACGGCTAAAAGGCCCCTTCATAATCCAATGGCATAAACGCCCCTTCAGAATATAACGGTAAAAAGCCCCTGGCATAAAAAGCCCCGAGATGCTGTGGGCACATCTTAAATATTCAGACTCTATCCCAAATATGGTAAGATGCTCTAAACCATAAAAATCAAAGAGCCATGCATTTGGATACTAAAAATAAAGATCCCATGAGACCCAAATATGGTAAAACCCACTCAGCCAGGACAGTCAGACAACCATGCATTTATATACTAAAAATAACCTTCCAAGAATCAGAAAGTGTATCAGTACCACAGCCCAGTGAACTGGAGCTGAGGCTTAAAATAGATGCCCAAAGCATGAAGTGCATCCATATAAAAATAGACATTCAAACTTTCTACATTCTAAGAATAGATATGTGTTTCTCTTAAAATAACCCCAGACATCCATTGACATCAGAGTCTAAATATACCCAGAGCGTGAGAGAATTTGAAGGATCAAAGATTACATGTACTAAATAAATACAGACCAGAAAATACTTCTTGTATCATTTAGGGCTTATCTGCTGCACATCTTTAAATCTGCAAAAAGCAATCTAAAAACCTCAACACTATCCAATTTCAAGTAGACTCGTTTACTTGTGTCTTTCCAAACAGACCAATGACAACTGATTTACATGGCTTTAGCATTATGATAACACACCCGTGCGTTCACATCTCCAAAATGACTACTTTCTGATTATAATCCGTAATATTTTTCTTATATTTATTGCAAACATATGTTGTGGGTGCTCGTTAGAACCGCCTTATTTAGGCGGTTCTAACGAGTACCACACCTATGTCTTGGAGCAGAAATAAGAAAAATAATTTATACCCTCTTAAACCCCAGATTTCTCTACATAAAAAGGGGTTTAGGGGTCTTTCATTTCACGAACTTGTTCACGTGATGGAGTATAGCACCCCCAACCCATCCTATTACATAGATAAGAAGCAAAAATGATCAAATACACCCAGTTAAATATAAATTAGCACTAATCTTACAGTTTTTACAATTCCTGTGGCAAAATAATTGCCAGGAAGATCCATTATATGATACAAAATTGGAAAGAACCTACAAATGTGTGAAAATATTATGTAGTGACTGAAAAACAGTGGAGCTGCTTTTTTTTACTTTCGGTTTAGGTTATAGTCTTCTAATTTCAATCGCACAAGCTTACATGTTAATATTTGACCATGTACCTGATAAATCTGCATTTCAAATGGATTGTCTTACCCCAAAACCTACATACTTATAACAAAAAGTGTCATCTGGCAATAGCAAGCATTCTAACAGTCTAACGGAGGCAACCCTGCTTCAAAGTGAAATGTCAGTCTTGGGAAATGCAGAGATACCAGATGTACAATTTTTATCACAGCAAAAAAAAATCAGGAGATAGACCACTTTGTTTCTTTAATGTATTTACTGCACATATAATACCCTGGGGAAAAAAAAAAAACAGCTGAATAATTCAATAATTATTACTCATCAATTTCATAATTATATCCAATCAAATGTGACTATTGTCTAAAGGCTGGGTCCACTCAACCTCCTTTTCCAGGCTCACGGGTTTTTATTACTTCAAAACAATAGTAAAAATAACAATAAACAACAAACATAGATCACATAATGCTTACCATGCACATATACAACACAAAAAGTGAGGCATCACTATAGTTTATCAGTTGTTAAGAAAAGGTTTTTGGATAAGCATAAAATATACAAAGCTTACACATATAAGATCCAGACTATTTACACATCATACACAGTATATACAAACACAGCACTGACAGTAACATGTGAAAGGACACAAAGCTGTCCGACCATCCATTGAACTAGAAAAACAAACATATTACATATCCTTAGGCCTTTGTATGGGTTGGACAAAACAGATGTCTTAGATGGTTTTTCTCCCATTAAAAGTCATCTTCCTACGAAAAACGAAAACGAAACCAGTTGAATTCGTTTCACTGGCCATTCAAAGGCGGTTCTTCTGTCGCGGTTTACTTTTTGTTTTGTGTGTGTATTGCTTATACTATTTTGTTTTGGATAGCCAATTGGCCATTTCATGGGAAAGTAACTGTCCTTTTGGCTTTCCGCTATTGATGTTTCCATAAGGGTCTAGTTATTTCATGTTTGCATTTCTTTCCCTTTGGTGTCACTGATGGGAGCTGTTTGTTACATGTAATTGTATCGATTCCTGATCACTGCCTTCACTTCGTTTCAGGAACAGGCCTAACGCATTACGATGACACACCCGTGCAACATAGTTCTTTTTTCACATCTCCAAAATAGCTATACTTTTCTAATGGAAATCCGTGATATGTTTCTTATTTATACTCAAAACATAGGTTTTGGGTGCTCGTTAGAACCGCCTCATTGAGGCGGTTCTAACGAGTACCCACAACCTATGTCTTGGAGCAGAAATAAGGAAAATAATGTTTACCCCTGTAAACACCAGTTTTCTCTATATAAAGTGGGGTTTAAGGGGGTCTTTATTTCACGGACTAGTTCACGTGATGAAAGCAATGCATGGATGGAGTAAATTGACTGTTAAAACAAGCCAACAAAATTAAAAAAAAAAAAAAAAACTTATAAGGAAAGATCTTCAAAGTGTTAGCAAACACGAGTGTGGAAAAAAAACTTCCATAACTTAAAACGCATGGAACAGAAACTAAAAGCAAAGCGAATTAGGACTTATTAAGAAAAAAAGTTACTAAACATATAAAGCAGAAATTCAAACGATAGCAGGACACCAAAAAGAAGCCAGGTCAATCAGAGAGGACATGCGCACATGCCGCCATCCCAGCTACGCAACAGCCTCCGAAACTGTGGGTAAGATTCTGCAGTTTCTAATTCAATCGACAGGCTGTTCCATATCCGGACAGCTCCATATCTGAATGACCTTAAACCGTACCTTGTACTGTTTACCGACGGATACACTTGCCAGGTTGTCTTTCCTGAAATTACAAGAAGGTACTTTAAAAATTGTCAAATCTTGTATATATTCAGGAGATATTTTCTCCAGTCACTACCTTTAATCGTCCTATATGCTTTGTTTGTTTGTTTGATTTGAGGTTTAACGTCCCCGTCAACACTGTAAAGGTCATTTTTGAGAAGTTGCTTCCAATTTTGTGGGACTTTTACCCGACACTGAGATGAAATGACATCTCAAGCCCTGTCGTCCAATGAAACCAATAAGGTTTATTAGCATGGAGGGTCCGCCTCGCACCGCGGTTCCTGGACAGGCTTAGATCCTCTAAGCGGTTTACCAGTACTAGTGTGCAGGCCGGATTCAGCTCTGCGTGGAAGCATCATGCAGCCCATATATTTCTTCAAGCCCCTATGAGCGGGGGCTATCGTCCTTTATGCAAGAAGCTCCTGTCCCCAGCTGTTCGAAGATCCCAGAGATGGGACGAGTATAAATTGTCAATGAATCTCAGGGCCCTCTCCTGGATCCTCTCCAATTTTCTGGTACCATTCTGACCACAGAAGTGTCGTGCAATAGGACAGTTGTTAAAATTTGACAATAAAGAAGAGTTAAAAATGGCTAAATTTTACTTGTTTGGTCAGAAGGCTACCCAGTCTTTTAAGAACCACAAGCCGTTTAGAGGGGTTTTTTTTTTCTTTTATTTTGCAAATCTCAGAAACATGATCACTCAAAGACAGCATAAAAATCAATGTTCACTCCTATAGGAGCATAACTTTAGTTTCACAGTATATGACAGTGCCTCCCATCTGGAAATGTTTAATGTCTTCTTGCCTATACAGACTGACTGGAACTTCTTTGGGGTGGCCTTCATAAAATTATCTTCGAACCATTGAATAAGACTTAAACTTTCCTGAGCTAAAACATGTTTTAGAGTTCCAATGTCAGAATGCATAAAAGAAAGTGTTGTATCAGCATAATTGTACAGAGATGCCTCTCGGTCAACATAAAATATATAATTTATAAATGTATCAAAGAGAAGTGGCCCAAGAATTGATCTTTGGGGTATACCTTTGACAATAGTTTCCAGCTGCTGGTATTAAGCCCCAGTCTAACCCCCCTCAGCCTATTACTCAGATAACTGTCCAAAACCTGTACATCCTTCTATGAGAGACCTTATGCCGGTAGCTTTGCACTCATCAAGTTGTGAGACCTTAGACAGATCCATGAGAATGGCAGCGACATGCTCATGGCGGTCCAAGTCCTCAAGAAGACGCAGCACGGTAGTCTGACACCCAAACCCTTTCCTACATGCAGCCAAAAAGGGGGTTAATAATACTGTCGCAATGTATGGAAAGTTGATCATGCATAGTCCTTTCATAATTTTTTGGTTTAAACTTTATTTCTTTGTATAATACATACATCTTTTAAACAAATAATGTTGACAAAGAATACAAGTATCATACAAAGGGATTCAGAAAAAAGTCAAATGACTTATTCAAATCTGTATCCCTCGATTACAATATCAATGTACTAATTATAATTGTGATTGTCACATTTGCTCGAATTTGCAAGTTATTGTGAAGATATTGTAAGTGAATTTCATTTTGGTTACAAAATGAATAGTCATTTTGGTTACAAAATGAAAAGTAGTGAAATAAAGCATATGGCTCCACGGGGAATGGATTTTAAGGTAATTAGCACTGAAGAATCAAGTCTTGTGATTTTGGGCTGTCTCAAGAGAAACAATACATTACAGAAACTCAGTATCGCTCTTCGAATCGTAATGTGAGACAAAGACTGATGATCGGTTGGATTGGACGCTGTAGCTGTTTAATTTTGGCTCGAGTTAGTAGATGTGTTTCACAACCTTTTTTTTATATGAACGTGCGTGTATATATTTATGTATGTATGTGCGCCCGTGTAGAATAACTACACATATTTGTACATCTGAGATAAGTACCAGCAAGGCATTTGAAATATGTGATTATAAGTTTGAAGTACAAAATCGTTTAGACTTAATAATAAAATCTTGTACTGCTATGAATATTTGTATGTTATCATTCACAGAGAGATCAGTACTGCCGTATAGAAGGATGTTTAAGGCAGGTTGGCAAATAGCTGAGACAATGTTTAACATGTCCTGTCTTATGTCCGTGTACTGTGCACAGGCCATGAGGTAGTGATTCGTGTCCTCAACCGCTCCACAAGCACATAAGGAGTTATTTAGAATATTTTTTTGAAAGAGATGGTCATGTAACGAGCTGCAATTAAGCCTTAGTCTGGCATGATGTACTTGCCCAAATCTTTTACCTGCACAAAAATATAACGGTGGTTTCCTTTCGTTAGACTGTAGTTTATGCTTGAAAGTTGCTAATGAGGGTGCATTTTTCTTGTCATCTGGCAAGTCGTTCCAGTTGCGAGTCGCCGACGGGAGAAAGGATGTATAATAAAGTTGCCAGTGGGCTCTGACAGTCTGTAGATTGGCATTGTTTCGCAATTCGTAAACTGTGCTACTGCCTACCGTGAGTGGTACTAGTGAAGATAGGTATTCGGGTGTGAGAAAATTCTGCATTTTGTAATAGAGTACAAGTTTGTGTTTTTGCCTCCGAGCTTCCAGAGTTTCCCATCCAAGATCATAGAGAAGAGAGTTGATTGGTACAAGTTTTGTTGCTCCAGTAACGATTCGTGCGGCTTCATTTTGAACTTTTTCTAATTCGTTCGCCTCGTATCGGGTGCAATTGTCCCAGACAACATCGGCATATTCAAGAAGTGGCCTTATAAAAGAAGTATATATTGTTTGTAGGGATTTTCTATCGAGTGTGAATTTAAGTTTGCGCATTATATTAATCCGCAACCATGCTTTCGTTTTGATGTTGTCTATATGGTCGTGCCAGGTGCAATCGGTCGAAAAAGTTAGGCCTAAATGCTTGTGTGAATGTACTTCGTTAATGTGTTGCTGGTTCATTGATATGGGAGGATGATAGGGTTTATTTATTTTTCGCGAAAAAATCATTGACTCGGATTTCGCAGGATTGAAAGAAACAAGCCATTTCATTGCCAATGAGTTTATCTTAGCCAGGTCAGAGTTAATCTGGGCTGCCGCTTGCATGGGATTCTCCACCACTATGTACAGACTAGTATCATCTGCAAAGAGCCTGATAGAAGAATGTATGTCTACAACTATGTCATTAATATAAATCAGAAACAGAAGCGGGCCAAGGATGGAGCCTTGTGGGACTCCTGCCTTGATAACAGACCAAGACGATGCAGCTCCAGGTAGTACTACTCTTTGTTGTCTATTATTCAAGTAATCTTTAAACCATTGCAGTAGCGAACCAGAAATACCAATGCTGTGTAGTTTGAATAGAAGGCCTTAATGCAATACTCTGTCAAAGGCTTTACTAATGTCGCAAAAGACCGCACGAACTTCTTTACCTTCGTCGAGCGCTTTGCAAAATGTATTGTAGATATGAACTAATTGATTAACAGTTGCGTCTCCAGGAATAAATCCTGACTGAAGAGATGTTAGTATATTATAGTGACGAATAAAGTTAAAAAGGTGCTTGTGAACGATTTTTTCTAGGACTTTGCCTACAGTACTTAAGAGAGAAATTGGTCTATAATTAGATATGATTGAAGGGTCGTCCTTTTTGAAGATTGGGGTCACGTTTTCCTTTTTCCATGTATTTGGGACTTTACCCTTTCTTAGAGAGAAGTTGAAAAGATCACTGAGTGGTTCAGATAGAGGAACAGCTAGTTCTTTAAGAATGCGATTGTTGATTGAGTCAGGACCAGCTGCTTTACCTAATTGCAATGACTTTAATATTAATTCAACTTCTGCCGGAGTGGTTGAAATTTAGCTGAGAAAATTCTGAGCTTGAGGAACATCAGAGGGTAGAGAGGCATTGTCATCATTTAGCATTGTCTGTTCTATAAAGAAGTCATTCATTAGATTAGCCTTGTTTTCGTCTTTTGAATAAACATTATCTTCTTTGTAAAAGGGCGGGAGTGTTGATGATTGATCGGTTTTAATAAACTGTTTTAGTGTTTTCCACCAGTCTCTCTGTTTGATTTCTTCGTTCTTTAATTTGTTTGCCAATTTTTCTGTTTGTAGTTGCTTAGATTTACGAATTTCTCCTATAATTTTATTTCGTATTTGTTTGTAATTGTCAAAATCTACCGTGCTTTTTGATTTTTTGAATTTGTTGTATATACGTTTTCTCTTACGGATCATTTTCTTCATTTCATTAGTTAGCCATGGAGGATCAGATTGACGAATTTTTGCTGTTTTGTTCGGAATGTAATTGGAAGTCAGGTTGGAAATTTTTTCAGTAATGTTGTTGGCATATGTGTCAACGTCATTGTCCTTTAGCTCATTCCAGTTAGTATTTTCGACCTCCTGCGAAAGAGATTGATAGTCCCCACGATCAAAGAGCCAAATATGCCGGTGAAAGACTCGTGTAATGTATTTTTTAAAATTTAGAACGAAAAAGACTGGACAGTGATATCTAATGTTTTGGTCGAGAAAGGGATCACCAGCTCCGCTTAGAAGTACAGCATTTTTGTCGGAAGTAAATATCAGATCAATAGCGGAAGACGAATTCTCCGTTTTGTGTGTCGGTTCCGTTATGAGTTGCTCCAGGTTGAAATGTTGACATATGTCGCGTATTTTATTACCCGTTGCTTGCTTCAAAATATCGAGGTTAAAATCTCCTGTTATAAAAATATTTCTAATGTTTGTGTCAAAAGCAAGACCGATGGAATCTTCTATGGAAGCGCGGGTTGCAGCAGGAGAATTTGGAGGTCTGTAAAATGTACCCAACAAAAATTTTCTATTATGAATGTTGAGTTCCATCCAAAAGCATTCTATATCTGGAATTTCGAGGTCTAATCTACGGCGTGAATATACATTGGTTTTTATGTAAACACATATACCCCCATGACTATCCCCTTCTCGGTCACGCCTGTAAAGTTTATATCCCTCTATAGTGACTAAATCATCTGTCACTCCCTGATTTAACCAAGTTTCTGTTAGACAAATAATGTCAAATATTTTGAGGTGTTGGTGAAATACTGATACGGCGGAAATTCGCCTTGTTTACAGAGTTTTTGTTTCTTAGAAGTGGAAGGACCTCGGCACGCTTGAGTTGAGAAGGAAAGATACAACTTTTAAAAAAGAGATTGACCAGGATAGACACGGCATGACTATAGGACCTAACACAGGATTTATAATTTTAGCCGAAATATTATCTACCCAAGTCAATTTCTTTTATTGAGTCAAGACCTTATTCTACTTAAAAACGTCATTCTGAGACACAGGCCGATAAGAAAAATTTGTGTCGCTGGGGGAAATATTTTGTTTTATATTTTTGATACTGGGATGCTCTTAGAAATCCTTATCACTCTGTTTGCTGTTCCTGCCAATGTTCCTTGCAACATTTAAAAAGAAATCATTAAAATCATTACAGACCTCTTTTTGGCTAGATATTATCTTGCCGCTTTCAGACTGAACAATGGTGATAGCCCCATCAGTCCCTTTCCTTGACAGGAGGGGCTTGATGATAGGTCAGAAATCCTTAGATTTCGGACCACCAGCACATCTTTCGAAAAAGTAAAGCCTTACTGACTGCTTTTCTATTTTGTGACAAAATTTCTCTGTGGCCTATACTTTTCCCAGTATAAACTAGAGCGGCAGAGTTTTAATTTATTAAAAAACATTTGTTTTTTTTTTTAATTTCTCTTCGAAGCTTTCCATTATTGTATGTTTGTTTCTTACATACAGACCATGTTTCCTTTACAGATGCATGCTGGTTGACCACGTCATTCAGGATTCACTCATGCGGCCAGTAAACAGAAGAACTAAAATTACCAGGGCTGATTGATATGTTGTGAGCCTCAAATTGAAGGATTTGAATTTTGTCGGACATATTGTTTTGTTTTTCACCACATAATTCCCTTCAGTATCTATATACTTTTGCCAGCGGTGTTTAAGCGCCTCAATGCCACTTTTATAGAACTATTTTTCTTTGGCTGTTCAGAAAGTCATCCAGTGCATATCTGACGCTATCATCGGACTAAAAGTGGGTGCATGAAATAGCCGTTTTCAGTTTCGGAAATAGATGAACGTCTGATGCAGCGAGATCAGGTGAATAAGGCGCAATCGGGAATGGCAGCCTTAGCAATGACAGACTTGTGGACAGGAACATTGCCCTGATGGAACAACAAACCTTTGAGAGCTTTCCGCGGCATTTAAGTTTAATAATTTCCAGAAACTGCGTCATAAGTGAAGCATAGTATGTGTCATTGATTGTTTGTCTCTTTTTTGGGATAATCTATCAGCAGAATACCATCTGCATACGAGAAAACCTAGGGCATAATCTTCCCAGCTGATGGAACAGTCTTTGCCGTCTTTGGCGGGGGTGAGCAAGGGTACTTCCATTGTTTCGATTGTTGTTTTGGCCTCTGGGGTAAAATGATGGACCCATGTTTCATCCAGAGTGACATATCTCTGAAGAAAGCACAAAACGGTTAAGATTAGCACGCGGTAATGTGCGCCTGGTGTGCTTTCGATCAACCGTAAGAAGTCTTGGAACATTGGGCTTTCTCAATGCAAGATGCTCCGCCAGAATGGAATGTACCCTTTCCTGTGAAATGCAAACTCTACGGGCTATAAATCTTTCTGTGACTCGTCTGTCAGTCATAACACTATCATTGACTTCATTGGCCATTACTGGGGTTGTAACATTAACAGGCCTTCCAGGACGGGGGTCATCCTCAAGGTTCTGTCTGCCGAGCTTAAATTCCGCCACCTACCTTTTCACTGTAGCATATGAAGGGGCATCTTTCCCTAGTGTTGCTACCATACCATTATGGATACCCTTAGGTATTAAACCCTTTTTTATGCAAATATTGGATCACTGCTCTTTCACTGATTTTGTCCATTTTGCAAAAGCTGCTTGTCTTGTTTACTTAAGTGTGCTACCTCGTTGATATAAACCCTCCTTAGATGAAATAAGTCTACTTAGGCCAGAGGAGATTATCATTTGTAATTCATTGAGAAATCGTGGTATTTCTAAGTTATACATGTAATATACACAATATACTGCTCAATCTTTGTGAAAATTACAACCTCCTTTAAGAAAACACAATAACTGAAGTTTCAAGGACTACAATAACTGAAGTTTCAAGGACTCGAACACTGCTGACACATATACAGTCAACCTTCTTTATACCAATATTTTAAACAACAAAAGTCGTTATATCACAGTTTCAGTGAAATTAATCCTTTGCTTAATGCTATGCCTTAGTTCTGATGGGAGGGGGCATTCTTTGTGTTGGAAAATAAGAATCTTATATGGGTGCTAGAGGTAGATGGAAATGTCCGGCATTACGGGGCCGGACAGTGATCTCGAGGGACGGATTTTTTATCCAACCCCATACCCTCGAAGACTTCTTTTTCTTGCATACCTTCCATTTCTGAGCGCGGAATTTTCAATACTGCAGTCACTTCGGTTGCTTACGTCCACCATATTGAGGTGACACTAGCTTGGTGTTTAGTGATGTCATTTAACGTGCTGTGACGTCAACCTTAACGACGATGCCATTCACTTCCATTCGTATTCAACCAGTGCATATCAAACAAGTGAGAGTATTTGATTTCTACCCTGACCCTGGGTAAGAACACCAGGATATAAACAGAAGTGCTATCACAGGCAAAGACCAGGGATTTCCTTAATTGGTCAACAAGAAACACATATATGGAATAATTCTTGTAATCTAACACTCCAAGAAACAAAATGTTCTAGATATTTGTTAGACTCACAACTGCGTTGGCAATTCTAACATGGAGTCATTAAGGCCCTTCATAACTCATCATACTCCTTATTTTGATTCTTTATAACGGCGAGGGGGTGGTTGGGTGAGGCAAAGATGATGCAGTGCGTCACTGGGGCGTCCAACTGATGTTAGCTTACAGTTGGACAGGGCCTGTTTCCCTTGCAGCAGGTAAGGGTAGAGGAGAGAAGTGTTGTCATTTCTTCTGTTTCTTCACTTCCATTCACTTTCCACTTTCTCCTCTGTCCCTCACTTTCATCACTTCTACTATCTCTTTCATCTCCCTCCTCCCTTTCCCTGGGAGACGACCCAAAATGGCCCACAAGGGTTGACGTGTCGTAAAACAAAAAATAACACCTAATTCTTTATATTCTTCCGACCCGAGTCTTTCAGGTTACGGAATCTTACGAAGATTGACGACGGGCCTCAGTGGCTCAGTCGGATGCGCGTCTGACTGGTGATCAGGAGGACGCGGGTTCGACTCCCGCCGGGGTCGGCAACATTCTTTCGTGGAGATTGATCATGAAATCTTTTCTACGGTCATTCTCTCTCTTCCGCTGATTCAAGAAGGGCAGTTGTCAGTTTCTGGCGAAAGAATGTGCACTGTACTGGTTAACCGCTTACGTATAAGCCTGCCCAGGAAAGTGTTGATAGGTAAACTGACCGGCTCAAAAATGACCTAAATAGTGTTGACTGGGCCGTAAAACTCCAATACAAACAAACAAACAAACGAAGATTGACGATCGGTCTGATGATTGAACTTTATATTTATATTTGTATTAAAGTTTACAATATACATGTAACTCGTTCGTAAACATTCTCTGCCTTTTGTGGGCGCATTTCATGTATTCATAATATGATTTGCAAATAAATTTGAGTTGAGTTATAACGACAAATTCTTTATAACGGATTCTTTATAACGGCAAATTCTTTATACGGCAAATTCTTCATAACGGCTAAATACTGTCGTTATAACGAGGATTCTCTGTATCCTCGCAACTTCGAACTCGTTAAAGTCTTCCCATCACAAAGATGCAGTAAAACGTCGAAAACACGAACAGGGATAACTCGTTTACCACGGCTAATTCGATTTCGTTCTGCAGGCCCTTGAGAATTCTTTCCACAGCTCCAGATATTCATTTATTAAGGAAAATATATAAAGTTTTTTTTTTCTGATTGTATTTTAAAAAGGTATGTTGTGTGTACTCATTAGAATCGCCTCAAAGAGTACCCACAACCTATGTCTAGGAGCAGAAATAAGAATAATAATGTTTACCCCCGTAAACCCTAGTTTTTTCTCCATATAAAGTGGGGTTTACGGGGGAGGGGGGGTGGTATTTCACGGAGTTGTTCACGTGATGAAAACTGGCACAAGGTGTATAATGGATATCATTGAAGGGAAATTGATACACTTTTAGGGGAGACGTGTATTTTTTCAGTAGGGGTCAACTCTTAAAAGAAAGAATTTGCTCCTTAGAGTAGACGCCTTTTTAACCGTGGGACGGAGTTGATTAAAAAACCGGACAGGAAGTCCCGAAAGTTGTGACCCATTGAAAAATGGCAGAAAATCTGCCAGGTGTATCGATTCTCCTTAAGGGTGCCTTTTCTTGCTTCTATAAAATAAAGATATATGAGCCCCGCCAAGCGAATTTGTGTCTTCGAGCATTCCGTCATGACAAATTTTAACTGCGCATGCCCAGCCATTCAGAGGGGCCAGAGATATGGCTTTCTGTCTGAAGGTTCCTCTTGATTCACTGCTTGTATGAGCGAGCAGCGAAGGTTCTGGCGAGACTGCGCGGATGCGCAGGCTCGCCTGAACCTTCGCTGCTCGCATAGGCGATAAGTACCAAAATCGCTTGACGGGGCCCATATGTATGTTTTTGTGTACACTTCGGGGTGTGCACATTAAAATCAATTTCATTGATGCGATTCTTATGAGTACACACAACAGAACACAGGAAAACCTCCCTTGTTTCTCCTAAATATGCATGGGCCGCGCCCATCGGAGCTTGGAGATATAGATTGGGCTGCATGGTGCTTCATAGCAGAGCTGAAACTGACAGCACACAAGTACTGGAAAACCGCATAGAAGGACTGAGCCTGCCCAGGCGAGTCGGACCGTCTCTGCAAATAAATCCTATTGGCTTGCTTTGGGTGGAAGGGCTTGAGATGTCATTAATCTCAATGTCTGTTAAAAATCCCACAACATTGCAAGCAACGTCTCCAAAATGACCTAAATAGTGTTTACAGGGACGTAAAACCTCAAAACAGACATACAGTCTCGTACAAATATGGATATCTGTAGCTACTGCTAGAATTCTTTATGGACTTAAAAGGAATTAGAACACCTGGCTGATTCTTTCGCCATTTTTCAAAAGGAGACATTTTCAGGACTTCCAGTTCGCTTTTCTGTAAGCCCTGTCCCACTGAAAAAAGGTCTAGTCTTAAAGGAAAGAGGAGCGAATTCCGTTCTTATTAAGAGTGGGTCCCTTATTGACATGGGAGGCAAAAATACCTTTGCATGAGTTGCCTCCCCTGAATGTGTATCCATTCCCCTTTAGCGCGAGTTCAAATCAGCCATGACACATGAGCCATCCGTGTCTGAGTTTCTGAGGTACAGTCGAACTCCGAAGGCTCGAACCCCTTTAGGACCATGAAAATTTGTTCGAGACAGGGGATGTTCGAGCCACTGAGATTACTTCCAGGAGGTATAATGGGACACTTTTGGACATATTTTTGGTGTTCTGTAATGAAAACGTATGCTGTGTGTACTCATTAGAACCGCATCATCGAGGCGATTCTAATGAGTACACACAGCATACATTTGCAAGATAAAAGACTAAAATCTCCTTAATTATCACCCACTATTTCTTATGTAGAGGATTTCGCTAGGGGCTCAAGAATGGGTTCGACACATCTATGGTAAACGAGCCATCGGTGTTCGAGCAATCGAGGTTCGACTGTATTTGATTTGACAAAAATAAACAGGTTAATGTCACAGAGGTTAAGTTCCTCGCTTGCTTTTGTTTGTTTGATTTGAGGTTTAACGCCTCCCCCACCCCCACCCCCCCCCCCCCCCGCCAACATTTTTAAGGTCATTCTGGAGACGTTGTTTTCAATTTTGTGAGACTTTTACCAGACATCGAAATGAAATGACATCTCAAGCCCTGCGTCCAACGTCACCATTAGGGTTTATATGCATGGACGGTCCGACTCGCACCATTTTGCCTGGGAAGGCTTAAGCCTTGTAAGCGGTTTACCAGTACCCGTGTGCGATCGGTTGCAGCTCTGCATGGAAGCATCATGCAGCCCAATCTATTTCTCCAAGCCCCGATGGGCGGGGGCGATCCTGGCTTGTCGAAACAATACCTATACCATTTACGTTTATTGATTTAACAAGGGTAACTGAAAGGCTTTTAACTAAATCCCTATTTATTGGTTGGATTATAGTCCATGTTTGTCCGTCAAGGCGATTTGTTTGGTTCGATATTTCTTGCCTAGCAATTCTTCGAGGGCTGATTTATATGTTGTGAGCCTCGTATTGAAGAAGGTTTACAAGGATGTTCGATTTAACATCACGTGAAAAAGTCCGTGAAATGAAGACCCCCAATACCCCACTTCATAAAGAGAAAAATGGGGTTTACGGGGGTATACATTATTTTTCTTATTTTTGCTCCAAGACATAGGTTGTGGGTACTCGTTAGAACTGCCTCATTGAGGCGATTCTAAAGAACAACCACAACATATGTTTGCAGTATAAATAAGAGATATATCACAGATTTTCACCAGAAAAATATCGTAATGTCTTGCCTAGCAATTTTTCGTGGGCTGATTTATATGTTGTGAGCCTCGTATTGAAGAAACGAGGCTTTTTTGCAAGGATGTTTTTTTTTTAACATCACTTGAACAAGTCCATGAAATGAAGACCTCCTATACCCCACTTCATAAAGAGAAAACTGGGGTTTAAGGGGGTATACATTATTTTTTCTTATTTTGGCCCCAAAACATAGGTTGTGTGTACTCGTTAGAACCGCCTCAATAAGGCGGTTCTAACGAGCACCCACAACCTATGTTTGCACTATTTATAAGAAAAACATCACGGATTTTCATCAGAAAAGTAGCCATATTTGAGATGTGAAAAATACACTTTATCGCATGGGTGTGTTATCGTAACGAGTCCTATATTCTATGACTGTATAGGGCCGTGTACCCAAGGACTGGTCTCATTTGGTCAGTTTATATCGACGATGTAGCACTCTAAAGTAAACAAGACAAGCAGCTTTTGCAAAATGGACAAAATCTGCGAAAGCGCAGTGATCCAATATTTGCATAAAAAGGTTTAACACCTAAGAATATCTATAATGATATTGCAGCAACACTAGGGGAAAAGGCCCCTTCATATGAAAAGGTGGTTGGCGAAATTTAAGCGAGGCAGACAGAGCCTTGTGGATGACCCCCGTCCTGGAATGGCTGTCAATGTTGCAACCTAGCAATGGTCAATAAAGTCCATGATATTGCTATGACTGACAGGCGGGCCACAGAAAGATATAGAGCAAGTATAGTTTGCATTTCACATAAAAGAGTACATTCCACTCTGACAGAAGATCTTGCAGTGAAAATGCTTTCGGCCCGATGGGTACCAAGACTTCTGACAGTTGATCAGAACAGCAGGCGCATAATATCGCGTGCTAATCTTAACTTTTTATCGACTTTCTTCAGAGATTTGTCGCTGTGGATGATACACGGGTCCATCATTTTACCCCAGAGACTAAACAACAATCGAAACAATGGGAGCACCCTGGCTCGCCCCCGCCAAAGAAGGCAAATATTGTTCCATCAGCTGGGAAGGTTATGGCCTCTGGGATAAAGATGGTATTCTACTGATAGACAATCTCCAAAAGGGGCATACAATCAACGACGCATACTATTTAAACGCCGCGGAAAGCTCACTAAAGGTGTGTTGTTCCATTTGGACAATGCTGTTGTTTACAAGTCTGCCATTGCTATGGCTGCCATTCACGATTGTGGCTTTAAATTGAATGAGCATCCGCCTTCTTCACCTGACCTCGCTCCATCAGATTTCCAACAAAACGGCTAGTTCAGGCACCCACCTTCAGTCCGATAATGACGTCATATACGCAGTGGATGACTTTCTGAACAGCTCCATAAAAGTGGCACTGATGCCCTTAAATGTCGCTGGCAAAAGTTTATAGATACTGAAGGAGTCTAGTACAATATGTCCGACAAAACTCATAGCCTTCAATATGAGGCTAACAATATATCAATCAGCCCTCGTAGAAATAGCCGAAGCGACTAAATAAATTACCCGGATAATTAACACAACATCATGTTAATATGTCCGTGTTATGAACACCCCTGTAAACCCCACTTCATATATAGAAAATCGGGGTTTACAAGGGAAATTTTTTTATTTAGAACCCCAGACATACATACGCGAGTACTCGTTAGAACCGTCTCGGTTCTAACGAACACTCATAACCTATGTTTGGAGTACATGTATACTGGGAGGACCGAAGTTCGAGGACGTAAGCGACTTGACCGGTTTATATTTCTATAAATAGCATTATATTAAAAAGGTTGGTAACAAAATAGTCAAACAACATTTGCTGAATAAACTGTCAGAAACAAACATGAAAATTAACGAGCAAACTTCGACAGAGCCTATTATTTATTGGATGACCCATTTCCTGGTCATTTTCAAAATGTCATTTAAGTTCGAGGATGCAGTTGTCATGAAGATCATTAAGGTGCTGTGTGGGCTAAAAATAAAAAAGAAGGTGTATAATTGATAACAAGATACTTTTATTGTAAATAACATTAATTTTTCTGGAAATCATTTGGAAAATGATGATTTTTTTCACTCATTCTCCATTTGTGCTCAAAACTTTATTATTCTTTTAGATATCTGTTTACTTCATTTTGTTCTATTCAATACGAGTCCAAAAATTTAGCTCCATTTTATAATTTGTCTATTGCTATCTACTTCAAACGAGAAATAGATGTCCCAAGAACAAGAACAATTACCTAAAGTTTTGATTATTACTTTAATATTTCTTTAGAGCATCACAATCACTACTGCACTCCAATTCCCAGAAGAAAAATTAAGCCTCTGAAGTAATAAGGACAGCAGGTTTGTTTAGTTAAAGAATTTTCCCACATTGATCCTCATACGAAAAATAATGGATAAACAGGTCTGCTAGTATGTGTCAACAGTATACAAAGGATGCTTGATGTTTCTGCCAGAATTTGTTTGAATGGAAGAAATCATTGGGTGAAAGTTGGGTGTAAAAGTATTAGCAAAAAAGGCGGATTTTTGTAACTTTTTAATGTCTTAAGCAATATTTACCTCTCTGATCGGTATCGCAAGAATATTATACTGCCAAAAAGTTGGCTTGTATTTGTGGTTTGCTGTTGTTGATTCACAAGAGAATAGCATCAGTAGTAATCGATATATTTGTATACAAATGGCGTTATCGAAATTGCGACATCCTCGAAGTTGTATGACGTCACTATATAAATAAGAATTCTAACACAGCGCACCTATGTAGGCAATGGAAAATAACTGTGTTTTATTTTGCAACAATTCACGGCACGGAAGAGTGTGACGAGTGACGTCATTAAAACTGCCAATTTATGACGTCACTTGTCGATTTCTTGACGTAAGACGTTGAAACGTCATTTTTTCCATCGAAAATGTTAGAAAATGATATAAATGCGTGTGTTACAGTCGATAATTTCTGCGGGATTTCTTCTAACAATGGCGAAAGATTGGGTGAGTTTGAAGCAAACAACAACATTAATGCTGATTTTCAGCGTGTTAGAATCGAAATAGATCAGCTTTAGTCTGCGATTTGCTAAGTAATAAATCACAGTTTGTCGGTAAGTTGTAAGTAGGCAAATCACGCGCGCTACGCGCTCGTGATTTGTCGACTTTACAACTGGCCTCCAAACTGTGATTTGTTACTCAACAAATCACAGCTAGAGCTGATCTGTTTCTTGATTAGATCACAAATCATCTGAAAAATAACCGTTTTTGGAGAGATTAAAGAATGCACTTTGTGACACGGATGTGTTACAACTGTTCAAAGGTTGTTAGTAGATGTGCATTTAGTTCAGCCAAGCAGTATGTTACATGCATATTAACTCGACGATTCATCAAAATGATGAATACATTGCAGAAATCATACATGTAACATGACATTTTGATCGACTAATTGCTCATTATAAACTAATATACATACATGTATATAGTGAAATTCCGCAATTAAGACCACCTAAAGTTAGGACTAATTCTGCTATTAAAAGCTTATTTTGAAGGCTAAACTTAATTTTCTTTGGGTTCTATGGCGTCTGATCTGTGCATGCGCTGTTTGCCAGGCTACCCATTTAGGTGTTTCCCGCTTTTAATGGGTAATACACCTAGTTTTACAGTGTGGGTTATGTTTTCTAGTCCGTTTTGGATCCGGGATTTCACTGCGGAATTAAGGAAATATTGAGGTTAACTGATGAGGCCGTACTGGCCGAAACTAGCTAGTCTCGCCCTCTCAAATAACGTGTTCTATTAGTTGGCCGGATACAAGCTACTGCTTTTTGGGTGCATTCCACCAGTTTTTGTCCACTTCGACATCTGCATGGACATGACACTAATGAAATGCGAGCCATTTAAATTTAACAGTAAATGTCCATTAGGTAGCGTATCAACTGATTGCAAACATACCAAATAATAATTTAATCACCTTAAAACTCACTGCCATTTTTGAAAATATGCTTTTGCACTTACATGAACTATACCCCAACCTACCTCCGACAGCGTTCAATTTTATCCAAAAATGGCCGTTTTCAAGAGAGATTGCCCTGAACTCCATGGTAATACCCTGCCCTGGAACACATGGTAATTTAACAGAGCAGCTACAGAATATTAACCCTTCTCTTGCTGAATATTCAGATTAGCCACACCCATTTCTGACTTTGAACCAATCAGATTACTTGATGTTATTTATTCCTACAAATTCATAAATTGAATGTCAAACGGTGTAGATCCTGATCAGATTCAGAAGCCATCTGATCTGGATCTACACTGTTTCAAAAGAAAAGGGTTGTCGTGAACAGCATGATAAGAGTTAATTGTATGCAGAAATGAATGCCTGTAAGCTATGTTAATTTCGCAAAAATTTTCACCAAAAGTTAGTTCCAATTTTTTTTTTTTTTTTTTTTTTTTTTTAATTTTTGACAGAGTTAAAGCCGGTGTACAATCCTCTGATTATAAGCTCATGTGACCTCAAATAAAGTTTTATTTGTTTGTTTGTTTGTTGTTGTTGTTGTTTTTTTTTTTTTTTTTTTTTTAATGTAAGTTGCCGCAGACAAGCATAAGATTTTAGACTTTGCTAAATCTCCAAGTATTCACAGACTGGTTTTTAGCCCTACCCCCCAAATATTTACATTTTTGTCCAGGTTCAGATGTGTGAAACCGTGGAATGCAACCTTTAGCTGCAGTATAAAATAAAAACCGGAACCAAGCGCACGTGTTTTAAGCACAGTGAACAACAATGGCGTGGAGGGCGAAGAAGATTTAGTGATTGATTGGGTAATAAAACAGTAATTTCTTTGCAGCTTGAAGTATAGTAAAAACTTTTGAATATGACCCCAGTTGCTATATATTATTCTTGCACACCAGATAAGGAAATCCATAGTTTAAGCTTGGGATAGAAATTCTGTTCTAACCCTGGTGTTCTTACCTAAAATCGAATATTCTCGCGTGTTTGATGAATGCACTGGTTGAATATCTCATATATCCTCATATGCGCCATCGTTAAAGCTGACGTCACAGCACGATACGTGACGTCATTAAACATTCCTGCACTGTCACCACAATATGGCGCACGTCGGTAACCGAAGTGACGGCAGCAATAAAGTTCCGCGCTAAGAAATGGAAGGTATGCAAGAAAATGAATCCTACATGGGTGTGAGGGGTGGATGGAAAAATCCGTCCCTCGGGATCACTGCCCGGCATCACTCGGCAAGCCTCGTGATGCCGGACAGTGACCCGGATTTTCCATCCACCCATCACACCCATCTAAGATTCTTATATTCTGTAAACTTTTCCAAAGATTTCTAGACTCTTGTTGGTGTGTGTAGCTAAGCAGACAAATTTATTAAACTAGTTCAGGAAAACAGCTAAAATACGAGGCTTGGCCGAGCATTTTATGCCTTTTCCTCGGCGAGTTTAATAAATCTAAATGTAATTATACATGATTCTATTTGGTTTAAACAATTTTTATTCATTTCATTTGACAAGTCAATTCGAACAGTACATGTACAATTTACAATGACCGGATTTGAAAACAAGTGAACCGCTTATACTAATCATCTCCTGTTAAGAATATGTTTTTGTGAATGGCATGCTGTATAAATTCAAACGATAAAGTACTTTTTTCATATAGTTCTACTCGAGAAGGAAAAAAGACCAATCGGTCAAAAAATAAAATAAAATAAAATGGTATAGGGAGAAGAAAACAATACAGATATAAAAGAAATAAGAATTGGAAAATGTCCAAAGAGAGAATGTAACAGTGCGACAAGAGTAAGACAGAAAAAAAATGTTGTAAGATACGTCAACACCAATATACCTGCAGAGTCTGCCAAGAGTAACTCGGGTCTATAGGCAATTTGTTTTTTTTTTTTTTTTAAAGAAGTTGAGTTTTAATGGAAAAGGGTGTGATGCCAGTTATCCCGCGCACTAATCAGAGAACAAAGCGATTTTTCTTTAAAATATAGGCCTGTACGTCTTTGAAGATACTAGTGTTATTTTCGACAGAAATATTGGTGTCACCTTGCAAAAGCAGTCTTGTTATGACGATAATGTCAAGCGGTATATACTGGCGTATCATTTCCATTCGAATTATATTAAATCGTGGACAAGCCAATAGAAAATAGTCATTGCCTTCTACATCGCCGCATGTACAATTCGGACTTGGTATGAGATTTCTTCTGAATAGGTGCTGGTTTAATGCGCTACATTCAGTTCTTAAACGAATGTGGAGAATCTGGGCTAATCTATCTCCGCAGAAATAATACTCGGAGATTTTTGGCATATTGTGTGCAAGCAATCGTTTAAACGAAGACAGCGAAGTGGCGTTCTTAGTTGCGTTTGGAAGGTTATTCCATGACCGGATAGTTGAGGGGAGAAACGAGTTAGCATAGGCGCTAGTATAAGCGTTGATAGACAAGTAATGGTCAGAGTTTCGAAGGGGATCAGCAGAGACATCGCCTTCACGCGGAGGAATTAGCTCCGTGAGATACAGAGGCGTTAGATTGTTTTCCATCTGGAAGAATAGGTATAGTTTATGCAAATATCTTCGCTCTGATAGCTTGAGCCAGCCAAGTTCTGCATACAGTTTGTCTCTCTCTACTAGCTTAGTCGTACCAGAGACAATTCTACCAGTTTCGAGTTGTATTTTCTCAAGAGATGTGCATTGTTGCTGAGTACAGTTGTCCCAAACAACGTTTGCATATTCTAAGAGAGAGCAAATGAAAGAAAAATATTTTTTTTGAAGAGATTTTCTGTCAAGAGTGAATTTCAGACTTCTGAGGAGATTCATTCGAGACCAAGCTTTTACTCGAATATAGTCAATTTGGTTTTGCCAGTCACAGCGCTGGTAAAAGATCAGACCTAGATGCTTGTGTGAATTACTTCATTTAATTTGGACCCCGTTTAAGAACATTGCTGGGTGATTTATCCTGTTAATCTTACGGCTCAGGAGCAATGATTCGGTTTTGTTTGGGTTATAGTTAACTAACCATCTATCAGCCCAGTTGCCTATTCTGAAAAGATCAACATTTAGTATTTGAGCTGCCGAGTCTGGAAAGTCTACTTTTATGTAAAGGCTTGTGTCATCCGCAAACAATCGAATATTTGAATGTATCTCCTACACAATGTCTTTAATGTATATGATGAAGGGAAGCGGACAAAGAATAAACCCTTGGGGGACTCCGGCCCCGGCCCTGATTTGAAGCCATTCAGATCTACCTCCGGGTAACATCACTTGTTGATACCTGTTTCATAAATAGCTTTCAAACCAATTCAGAAGGCAACCAGAGATTCCATAATGTTTTAGCTTTGCTAACAATCCTCTTTGCCAGACCCTGTCGAAGGCTTTGCTGTTGCCACGAAATACAACGCGGACTCTTTTGCCTTCGTCCAAGGCCCGGTTAAAGGTATTGTATAGATCCACGAGCTGGTTTACTGTAGAGTCACCTTGAGTGAACCCTGACTGAAATGGAGTGAAAATGGTATTTTTCAGTAAAAAGTTGTGCCAGAGAGATAGGTCTATGGTTTTCAACAAGGGATTTATGAATAACATTTAAAATGCAGGTCAAAATTCCGCCATTAGTAAACGCGACGTCGTTACCTAATTTATTATATTGCGTTAATATGAAATAAAGGCACTGCCTTTTGAAAACACACACTCATTTACAACACTTAAGTAGTTAATAGTGGTGTAGAACATCAAAAATACCGCTATTGCTAGAGTGGTAGCTCAGTGGTTAGTGCACTTGTTTCTGATGCTGGAGGCCTCCGGTTTGATTCCCAGCAGGAAAATAAAGTTTGGTGTCTGAACATAGCCCATTGGCATAAATTGAAGGGATAAATTGAATGCCACAAAGTGCACCGTCCTTCGGATCGTTACGTTAACTGGAGGGCACCTGTGCAGCGAGAACCATTCGCTATGCAGGTTAAAGATCCTTATCGTAATATCATGATTATCGCCCATGCGTTCGTCCTACATCTCGAGTTTAGGTACACCTGCGGGTAATAGTCAAATAGTAGATAAATAGATAGTCACGCTAACAAGTCCTTGGTTAACCGCCTTTATCATATGACGTCGCGTCTGAGAGTGTAATAACGCCATGTAATATTTTCAATTATCCACTAGTGGATTAAATATGCAAATTAGCAAGAAACGTCCCGTAATCTTACATGTGCGACGTCCTTAACGACGTCGCGTTTACTAATGGCGGAATATTAATATTTTTATAAACAATCGTGAATAAAATGCGTATTAAATGCCATATGATAAATAGAATCTTGCATTCGTGCTCATGTTTTATTTAATTTATTAAACGAGTTGAGGAAAAGGGATAAAATGCTCGGCAAAGCCTCGCATTTTATCACTTTTCCTCGACTCGTTTAATAAATTCAATAATACATGAACACTCATGTAAGATTCTCTATATATTCAGGTACAGATGGTATTTATGTGGTCGTACTTAACATTTCTTATATCTACTCCTAAGCAAATTAAGGGGAGTCATTGACACCATTCTCCTACGGTATTTTCATTATTTGGGCAGTATTTTCTTTGTGTTTCCCAACTGGGATCCTTTCATCGTGTCCGTCAGACCAAAACAACGGATTTCGAAAGAGGCAGTCGTGTGAAAGTCAGCTTACTTTGACCAAGACCTTGCAATAGGAAGAGATGAAGGCAAACAGATAGACACCGTCGTTCCACATAAATGGCTTGAGCACTGACAAGCTCAGTCACGGCAGCAATCTCTTACAGTGGATCCAGAGCTTCCGGACCAACAGGGGCTAACCCGACCTGGTGAAGGCCAGTTTGCACTATTGGCCCCAGCTGTATCGGGTGTCCCTCAATGTGCCATGCTCGGACATTCGTTGTTCTGCCCATGCATAAATGACCTGCCACAGAAAGTCAGATCTGGAGCTCACCTCCTTGCTAATGACAGTCTTTTATATCACCAGCTCCCAAGCATGAATGATAGTGCAGCATTTCAGAGGGAACTTGAAAGTTCATAATGGAATACAGACTGGCAAAAATTCAGACTGGCAAAAGTCTTTTCAACCCAACCAAATGTGCGGCAGTCATGGTAACCAAACGCAGAAACGTTGATGGTGATTAAGAGCAACTTACATGTTAAAGATACATGACCCTGAACTTCAACCTTTAACACTTGAAAGTACAGTCAAACCTGTGAACAAAGGCCAGCTGTGGGAAAGGACAATTTCGTACCTGAGTATCATTTATTTCAGAAACATATCATGGGGACCCCATTTCGATGCAACTGTAAAAAAAAAGCAAACAGCTGCCTGGCGTTTCCTTGGAAGGAACATAACCAGCTGTTCTGAAGATGTTAAAGCATGATGGTAAAGACCCTGATTAGACTTATCCTGGATTATGCCACGTCAGTATGGGACCCACATTTTGTATCCAGCAGCTGCAGACGTGCATCGGTGAGTAGCTCAGTTTGTCAGAGGTGACTACCAAACAACCAGCAATACTTTCCGAGTGATACCACACTTTGGCCGGCAAACTCACCAGCATCGACATCGTGTGTCAAAGTTTGTGTGGTTTACCGCATCCCTCTGGGCTAAGTGGATACCCATGCTTGCAGGTTCTCCGACCAGAAAGTATCAAACTGTATAGGATACTCCCTGGGATGTATGGACCGACATCTTCTGTCAGCTCTCCTTCATCACCACGGATATTGTCACATCACGGATCCTTGAGGGCTTCAAGAGGGATCGTGCAAGTCTCCCTAAACTACGTAAAAACAGTTGTTTTGTTTGTTTTTTAGCTCACCTGAGCCGAAGGCTCCGGTGGAGCTATTGTGATCCGTCACCGTCCGTCGTCGTCGTTGTCGTCGTCGTCCGTCCGTATGTCCGTCCGTCAACAATTTTCTTTAAACGACATCTCCTCCTAAACCACTCAACAGATTTTGATAAACCTTGGCAGAAATGATTCTCAGGTGGTCCTCTCTCAAAGTTGTTCAAACAATTCAATTCCATGCAGAACTCTGGTTGCCGTGGCAAAAAGGGGTATATAAGAAAAAACCTTTAAAAATCTTCTTCTCTGAAACCAGAAGGCCTAGGTCTTTGATATTTGGTATGAAGATTCATCTAGTGGAGCATCTACCAAGATTGTTCAAATTATAGTCCTGGGGCCAAAAATGCCCCCGCGCCGGGCCGACTGGTTTTACATAGGCTTATAGAGGGTGAAACCTTTAAAAATCTCCTTCTCTGAAACCAGAAGGCCCAGGTTTTTGATATTTGGCATGAAACTTCATCTAATAGACCTATACCAAGATTGTTCAAATTATTTATAGCTCTGGGGCCAACAATGCCCCCGCGCCGGGGCCGACTGGTTTTACATTGGCTTATATAGGGCGAAACATTTAAAAATCTTTTTCTCTGAAACCAGAAGGCCTAGGTCTTTGATATTTGGTATGAAGTTTCATCTAGTGGACCTCTACCAAGATTGTTAAAATTATAGCCCTGGGGCCAAAAATGCCCCCGCGCCGGGGCTCACTGGTTTTACATAGGCTTATATAGGGATAACCTTTAAAAATCTTCTTCTCTGAAACCAGAAGGCCCAGGTCTTTGATATTTGGTATGAAGCTTCATCGAATGGACCTATACCAAGATTGTTCAAATTATAGCCCTGGGGCTAATAACGCCCCTGTGCCTGGGCCCACTGGTTCTACATAGGTTAAATGGGGAAACGTTAACCTTAAAAAATCTTCTTCTCTGAAACCAGAAGGCCTAGGTCTTTGATATTTGCTATGAAGTTTCATCTATTCGACCTCTACCAAGATTGTTTAAATTATAGCCCTGGGGCCAAAATTGCCCCCCGCGCCGGGGCCCACTGGTTTTACATAGGCTTATATAGGGAAAACCTTTAAAAATCTTCTTCTCTGAAACCAGAAGGCCCAGGTTTTTGATATTTGGTATGAACTTCATCTAGTAAACCTCTACCAAGATTGTTCAAATCATAGCCCTGTGGCCAAAAACGTCCCCGCGCCGGGGCCCACAGGTTTTACATAGGCTTATATATAGGGAAAACCTTTAAAAATCTTCTACTCTGAAACCAGAAGGCCCAGGTATTTGGTATGAAGCTTCATCTAGTGGACCTCTACCAAGATTGTTTAATTTATAGACCTGGGGCTAAAAACGACCCCGTCCCGGGGACAACTGGTTTTACATAGACGTGTATTGGGAAGACCTTTAAAAAATCTTCTTCTCAGAAACCAGAAGATCAAGATCTTTGATATTTGGTATGAAGCTTCATCGAATGGACCTATACCAAGATTGTTCAAATTATAGCCCTGTGGCTAATAACGCCCCTGTGCCTGGGCCCACTGGTTCTACATAGGTTAAATGGGGAAACGTTAACCTTAAAAAATCTTCTTCTCTGAAACCAGAAGGCCTAGGTCTTTGATATTTGCTATGAAGTTTCATCTATTCGACCTCTACCAAGATTGTTTCAATTATAGCCCTGGGGCCAAAATTGCCCCCCGCGCCGGGGCCCACTGGTTTTACATAGGCTTATATAGGGAAAACCTTTAAAAATCTTCTTCTCTGAAACCAGAAGGCCCAGGTTTTTGATATTTGGTATGAACTTCATCTAGTAAACCTCTACCAAGATTGTTCAAATCATAGCCCTGGTGCCAAAAACGTCCCCGCGCCGGGGCCCACAGGTTTTACATAGGCTTATATATAGGGAAAACCTTTAAAAATCTTCTACTCTGAAACCAGAAGGCCCATGTCTTTGGTATTTGGTATGAAGCTTCATCTAGTGGACCTCTACCAAGATTGTTTAATTTATAGACCTGGGGCTAAAAACGACCCCGTCCCGGGGCCAACTGGTTTTACATAGACGTGTATCGGGAAGACCTTTAAAAAATCTTCTTCTCAGAAACCAGAAGACCAAGATCTTTGATATTTGGTATGAAGCTTCACCTAATGGACCTATACCAAGATTGTTCAAATTATGGGGGGGGGGGGCAATAATGCCTCCTCTCCTGGGCCAACTGGTTCTACATAGGTGATATAGGGAAAACCTTTAAAATCTTCTTGTCTGAATCCAGAAGGCCCAGGTCTTTGATATTTGGTATGAAGCTTCATCTAGTGGACGGCTACCAAGATTGTTCAAATTAAAGCCCTGGGGCCAAAAGAAAAACCGCACCGTCCGGGGCCCTCTGGTTTTATATAGGGGGGGGGGCAATAATGCCTCCTCTCCTGGGCCAACTGGTTCTACATAGATGATATAGGGAAAACCTTTAAAATCTTCTTGTCTGAATCCAGAAGGCCCAGGTCTTTGATATTTGGTATGAAGCTTCGTCTAGTGGACGTCTACCAAGATTGTTCAAATTAAAGCCCTGGGGCCAAAAAAAAAACCCGCACCGTCCGGGGCCCACTGGTTTTATATAGGCTTATATAGGGAAAACATACAAAAATCTTTTTGTCTGAAACCAAAAGTTTGTCTGAAACCAGAAGGCCCAACTGGTTTTACATAGGTTTACATAGGTCTCTTCTGCAACAAGGTCTATCGGAACCCGAATTTTATGGTGACTTAGTATATAAATTCAGAAAAATATATAACCGCAATGACTTCAGCACCCAATTTCGTAAAATCATTCTTCGATATAAAACATGGGTACAACATGCATGTTATACGACAGACTGCATGCATGGTAGTTAACCCAATCACGGCTGGCATCTTTGCTTCCCTCTTTAAAGGCATTTATTCTTGATTATTGAGGCCTATCATTTCATTACATACTATTATGTAGCCCTCAGTGCTCACTGGAGAGAAGTTCTCTGTCTTCAACAGGTAAGGGGCCGGCTTGGGGAAAATCAATACATTACTTACTGTTGACTGGTGTACATTATTGATTTTCCCCTTAAGTGTCTCAGTCAGGGGATTCAACAAGAGCTACTAATCACCCTATTAAGGGCCGCCTTTGATCTGCTATAGTCAGTATATCACAGGGGGCAATAAAACAATTATGGACACACGGTGTGTTTTACTGTTTCAGAATAAATGCCTTTAATTGCACGCCGGTGAGTCAGGCCTCAGATTCTATGACGGCTCCAACGTAAAGGCTTATTGAGAATTAGAGAGATCTAATTCAAGGTAATGTTGGTTGGTGCCTGATGCTCTGTCTCTGGTCGGGCCCATCGGAGTCTAACTGTTGGTTTTCTTTTGCTCCAGCATTTCAGTGGTTTCTTGCTGTCGAGTCCTCACCGTTGTCTCACCTCTGTGGTTCTTTGATTTTTTGTGTTCACGGAGATGTTGCACTGATGAGTTAGGAGGCCTTCATGCGGACTGAACAAATTACTTGTCTAAATTGCGACGGAAGTAAGGGCGAGGATTGTTGCCATGTAAAATCGATTTAAGCCCCCCCAGTGGAAATCTTTCCACTGACCGTTCCAAGGCGGTTCTTCTGTGGCGGATTATTTATGGTGTTGTTTGTTACGTACTGTGTGTATCACTTGTGTCTTTTTATTTTGTATGGCCATATGGCCATTTTGTGGGAAAGTAACTGTCCTTATGGCCTTCCTTTGTTTAGGTTTCCATTATGGTCTGGTCGCTTAATGTTTGTGTTTCTTTCCCTTTGGTGTCTTTGATGGTTGGAGTTAGTTAATCTTATCGATTCCTGATCTTTGTTTTACTTCTACTTTATATAGGGAAAACATATAAAACATCTTGTCTGAAACCAGAGGGCCCAGGTCTTTGATATTTGGTCTGAAGCTTCATCTAGTGAACCTCTACCAAAATTGTTTAAATTATAGCCATTGGGCCAAAAACGCCCCCCGCGCCGGGTCCCACAGGTTTTAAATAGGCTTATGTACATGTATATAGGGAAAACCTTTAAAATGTTCTTCTCTGAAACCAGAAGGCCCAAGTCTTTGATATTTGGTATGAAGCTTCATCTAGTGGACCTCTACCTAGATTGTTTAAATTATAGCACTGGGACCAAGAACGACCCCGCCCCGGGGCCAACTGGTTTTATATTGACTTGTATAGGGAAAACCTTTAAAAATCTTCTACTCTGAAACCAGAAGGCCCAGGTCTTGAAGCTTCATCTAATGGACCTATACCAAGATTGTTCAAATTATAGCCCTTGGGCCAATTATGTCCCCGCCCCTGGTTTTACATAGGCTTATATAGGGAAAACCTTTAAAAATATTCCTGTCTGAAACCAGAAGGCCCAGGTCTTTGATATCTGGTATGAAGCTTCATCTAGTGGACCTCTACCAAGATTGTTCAAATTATAGCCCTATGGCCAAAAAAGCCCCCGTGACGGGCCCACTGGTTTTACATATGCTTATATAGGGAAAACATTTAAAATTCTTCTTGTCTGAAACCAGAAGGCTCAGGAATTTGATATTTGGTATGAAGCTTTATCTAGTGAACCTCTACCAAGATTGTTCAAATTATTGCCCTGGGGATAAAAATGTCCCCGCACCGGGGCCCACTGGTTTTACACAGGCTTATACTGGGAAAACCTTTAAAAATCTTCTTGCCTGAAACCAGAAAGCTCAGGTCTTTGATATTTGGTATGAAGCTTCATTTAGTGGACCGCTATCAAGATTGTTCAGATTATACCACTGGGGCCAAAAATGCTCCTGCGCCGGGGCCCACAGGTTGGAAGCTTCATCTAGTGGACCTCTACCAAGGCTGTTCAAATTATAGCCCTGGGGCCAAAAACAATTTTATATAGGCTTATATAGGAAAAACATATAAAAATCTTCTTGTCTGAAACCAGAAGGCCCAGGTCTTTGATATTTGGTATGAAGCATCATCTAATGAACCTCTACCATGATCGTTCAAATCATAGCATGGGGGCTAAAATGGCCCCGCCCTTCGGCCCACTGGTTTCACATAGAGATATATAGCGAATACTTTTAAAAAACTTTTTGTCCGAAACCAGAAGGCCCATGCCTTTGAGATTAGATGATAAGCTTCATTCAGTGAACCTCTGCTTAGATTGTTCAAATTATAGACCTCAGTCCAAAAGTTGCACCGTCCTTCGACCTACATATTAATCTCTTAGCTCAAGTGAGTAATATAGGACCATCATGGTCCTCTTGTTTAGTTTTTATTTTTTTTTCTGTTGTGAGGTAAGGGTGACGTGTCGCTTGCATCACTGGGGAGTCAAAATGATATTGACTTACATTTGGGCAAGGCCTGCTGTCCTTGCAGCAGGTAGGGTAGCGGTGGGGTCGTTGTTACTTCTTCTGTTTCTACACTTTATTCATTTCCCCCTTTCTTCCCTGCCCCTCCCTCTCTTCTCCCCTACTACATCTTCTATGCTCTACTACCTCTTCTGTCACTTTTATCCCTTTCTCTGGGAGGCGTCACAAAATGACCCCCCTGGGGTTGACGTGTCTTTAAACCCAAAACAATTGTTTGAGTGCGTGAGTGTTTGAGTTTTACGTCTCACCAACAGCAAAGGTCATACGGAGACGGGACCTCGGTTTAAAGACTCATCCGAAAGTCTGGAGAATCCCGGGATCGATCCTGCGATCCCTGGTTTACATGGCGAGTAGCATAACCACTACACTACGGAGGCTTGTAACAATTGGCCTAAATATGACAATAGACACTTTAAAGTACCCTGAAGCACTAGCGTTATGCTATGGGATTCGGGACTCATCATCACTTTGTAAATCTTGGGAAGATAGAAATCCGCAGTTAGCCAGATAGCGCATTGTGTCTCTTACTAGTCCAAGGACTTTACTGTATACCCTGAGTAAGTTGTGAAAAGTTTTAATTGCTTGTCCAGACGAGAAGCGTTTTCCACCCTGGGGAGAACTTCCGGTAAATCGTTGGTCCAAGAGTGGGGCTGAGTTTTACCGGCAACCTTTTCGGCTCAGTGCCGTACGTTTCAGTTCATTTAAACGCGTGGCGTAGTTTCGCTGTTGATGCAGCAGTCTTTGAAAAGAAGTTTTTTAAATTATTTCGGCGTTTTTTGTTTTTTGTTTTCTATGTGTGTGTTTCTGTTGTTATGAGACTTGACTCTTTTTTGGTTTTGAGAAGCCATTTTGGATGTGAATACAATTCTCATTAGTGGATACGAGATTCCAGGCGAGATTTGGGTGCATAAGTATGTTGTACCAGCCTCTCTACAGTAAAACAAATACTTCGTGTGTTCGCTTTTAAATTCTCAGATGCGTGAAGCTTCGATGGCTCGAACCCGGATAGCTCGTAGCTATGACTAATTCGACTGAGTTCCGAGTCCCAAGATAATTTCACCATGGTTCCGGATATCCGCATATTTAACATAATATATGAAGTTTTTTTATGTTTAATCTGGAAATTGTTTGTTGCGGGTACCCATTAGAATCGCCTCACTGGAGCGATTCTGGTGAGTGCACACAACATTCCTTTATTTGCAGCAGGGATGCCCCGATGTCATTCCCATAGTTCCGGCAAAGGTGATGTGTATCTTGCATCACTGGGGCGTCAAACTGACATTCATCATGAAAACCCGTCTATATAATTTTGAACCCTTGAACCCCCATATAGTAAAACTTGGGTTTACAGGGGTAAACCTTATTTTTCTTAATTCTGCTCTAAAATATAGATTTTGGGTATTCGTTAGAACCGCCTCGATAAGGCGGTGCTAACGAGTCCCCATAATCCATATTTTGAGCAGAAATAAGAAAAATATCGTAATTTTTATCTGCAATTTTTCATTTTCTGGCGGTAAAATTTACAATGTATTTGAATAGGCGTGTTTTCGTAATGCTGGCTCACAGTTGACTGCTGTCCTTGCAGGGGGTGGGGGGGGTTTGTTAATTCTACTGTTTCTACACTCTCATTCATTTTCCTCTTTCTCCTCTATCCCTCATTATCATCTCCTCTACTAACTCCTCTCTCATTTCTCCCTTTCTGTGTGAAACGACACAAAATAAGTGACAAGGTTTGACATGTCGTTAAACCCAAAACAATCAATCATCCCCAAAGTACCTCATGACCTGACACTGTGGTTATTGAAAGTTTGTTTGATTTGAGGTTTAACGTCCCCGACAACACTGTGTAGGTCATTTTAGAGACTTTGCTTCCAATTTTGTGGGAGTTTAACCGACATTGAGATGAAATGACATCTCAAGCCCTGTCATCCAATGAAACCGATATGGTTTATAAGCATGGACGGTCCGAGTCGAACCGCTTTCCCTGAGCTGTCTCAGATCCCCCAAGCGGTTTACCAGTACTAGTGTGCGGTCGGTTTCAGCTCTGCGTGGAAGCATCATGCAGCCCATATATTTCTTCAAGCCCAATGGGCGGGGGCACTACATTGTGGTTAATCCCAGTAGTTCGAACTACTCCTGTCTCGAACAATTTTCATGGTCCAAAAGGTATTCCAGATTTTGATGTTTCACTTATTTCAGACTGGCCCCGATAGCTCAGTTGGTAGAGTGTCCGCTCCGTGGAACGGGAGGTCACGGGTTCGATCCCGGGCCGCCACAAAACCAAAGTCGTTAAAAATGGTACTAGCTGCTCCTCGCTTGGCACTCAGATTTACGGGGTAGAGCTAGGACTGGTCGACACAGTGTCAGGATAATGTGACTGGGTGTGGTATCATGTAATGTTTCTGGGACATGATACTTCAGTGAGGCAGCACTATAAAAGTGAGCATTGAGCTGACACCGTCGTGATTAGACTTAAAAATTGTTGAAAGCGACGTTAAACCCGAATTCACATACACAAACATACATACACACACACAAACACACACACACAATTCACTTATTTAAGTAAGCTATGGCACTCCCTACAAAATTGGAAACAGCGTCTCCAAAATGACCCGTATAGTGTATTCAAACAAACGAAATAGAACTTAATATACCATTGTATTTTTGTTGTTGTTGTTGTTGTTTCAAATTCCTCTCAGGGCTGCATTTTGTGTATCCTTGTCCTAAATCCAACCCACTGTACCGCAAAACTGCTGGTGCATATGAAATAATTGTTCCTTGCTCAATTGTATCTTGTGCCATACGAGTCAGGGCGACTGATATTTGCTCGTTCTAGTTCATTGTGCCATACTATTTCCTTATTTTATCTTGAAAATGTATGTTGTGTGAACTCATTAGAATCGCCTTTATTTTAACCCATTTTCTACCGGAAACCCCAAAACGGGTAATTGGCAAACAGTGCAGGCCCAGATCAGACGCCACAGAACGCGGCGTCTGACCAGGGCCTACACTGTTTACAAGAAGTTCAGCTTTTTTTTTTTCAAATAAATTTTGAAGAAAACACAACCTGACACCACTAAATTTTGAAATGGACTCCTGTTTATATAAGGAGGAAGGTTCCATTTGATACAAAAAGGGTTAAAGAAAAACGAAAAGATATTTCTATTATTCCTTCTGACATGACGCCATGATTAACCTACACTGGCTCAAACTGTTCGTGTCTCAAAAAAAAAAAAATAAAAAAAAAAAACATTCCCGGCCCCGAACGTGATAAGTCATTGAAGTTTGAAGGTGTATATTCGCGGGGAAAAGGACCGCCATTGTAGAACTCGAAAGATGAATCGAGGCCTAAGAAATGAGAGGCTACCGCAAGAGAATCGCAGATGTCATTTGGCTCTCATGACAATCTTGTCAACTTAGCCCTCTAATTAGATAACGATTACATATGGGAAGGCAATGTCAAGTGCTGGGCTGACTAACTTTGCTCCCAAAGAGAAGTTGCAGAAATGGCAAACTGGAGCAAAACAAACTATCAGTGATGCACCTGCAGCTTTATACTAATACAATAAGCTGCTGATGATGACGACGATGATCATGATGATGACGATGATTATGATGATGACACGAGGAGGAGGATGACACAAGGAGAAGGATAACGATGATGGTGGTGATGGTGATGATGATGAGGAGGAGGGGGAGGGTATTTTTATTTCAAGAGAAATATTAGAGGCCTTTTGGGCTACTTGGTTTTCAGGATGATATATAGTTGTTTCTTTTTTTTTTCTCTGCAAAGAAAACATTAAATAGTCGTCCGAGCCATTAAAAAACAGCAAGTCAATGTCGGGACGTTGCTGTTACATCGTATCGATGTCGGACAGACATTCTTTGCTACATGTAGCTGGGCTGTTGGCGTACAGCCGTTACGAAAAGTAAACCCCACTCGGAGTAAATAAGGTCCTTCAATAGTATAAAATGCTATTTAAGTTATCCTCAATGCATTTGAATTTCTTAAATAGAAATAGCCAATAAATTTCAAAAGTCTTACCGTTTCTATCTAATTCCGACCAAACAAAGCACTGAGTATGATGTTTTAATTTTCAGCGAATTAGTGATCTCTTATAGGGCTGACAAATGAACTCTGATTCATCTCTACTATTAATTTTTAATATGCAATAATGAGTTCCTTTTGAACGTCATAGGGCCCATCATTTATACTGTCATGGTTATAAGTAGCCGCTTTGGTCCCGATCTTAATTAACACATGTTTTTTCATAATTGACCCAGCGCACGACAAAACCTACAATAAGACATGTGCGTCCACCGAAGACTCAGATCAGCCTGCGCATCCATATAGTCTAACCAGAGACTTCTCTTGCTGCATGAAGGGGCATTGGGCCCTTGGCTATCATTAGAGCGCACAACGAAGACTCTGATCAGACTGCGCGGATGCGCAGGCTGATCTGAGTCTTCGTTGGGCGCACATGTGTTATTGTAGGTTTTGTCATGCGCAGGCTCATATCGCAGCTGTCATATTAATGCCTAGATGATTCGTAATTTAGGGAAAGAGCATTCTCTAATTTCAATCGAAATTTACCACCATGACAATGGCAGATTTGTGCGGAACACAGTCATGCGCTTCTAATATAAAGTCCGTTTGAAACCGCATTGTGTAGCATACGTTACTTAAGTAATGCATGTACGCCTTTGATGACGTCTAACGTTACGTTAACATGCCTGTTCGCTAAAATGGTATATCGCCAGAACAAGCATTTTTCTGATTTTTTCGCCATTTTCTTTTATTTCCACACAACACATAGATTGTTGTTGTTCTTTAGTGCCAACAACCTGCTTTGCAGCAGAAATAAGAAAAATACCGTATTGTCCTGTAAATCCCAGTTTTCTCTCTATATAAAGTGGGCTTTACGGGGGTCTTTATTTTACGGACATGTTAACGTGATTTGTAACATTTATTTTTGTCAACATCCGTTCCGAAAACATCACGATAATCAAAAATTTCTTTTCGCGTTCATATTTGAACGAAGTGGGGTGCCTCATTGTTTTAGCTGCGTTTCTTCTTCTTCTTTTTTTCTTCTTCTTTTTCTTCTTCTTCTTCTTCTCCTAATTATTATCATTATAATTATTATTAATTATTATTATTATTATTATTATTATTATTATTATTATTATTATTATTATCATATCGTTTTCTTTTCCGCCAAACTTTTGTACGGACGAGTTTTCAGTAACCACTGGACAGACTGTTCTGAAATTTTGGGGTATGATAGATATGCAGTTGTGCAACAGGGTTTCAAAATTTGAAACCGCGAACCCAAAAGGTCCCCTGGTGGGCATGCAACAATCCGCCAAAATTTTGTCCGGACGAGAACAGATTTTTCTGAAATTTGAAAAATATGATAGATTTCAATATTAAGTTTTGTAAGCGGGTTTCAAAGGGTTCCGCGGGGTACGCCGGGGCGATGTCCCACCCTTCCACTTCATAAAAGGCCAAGTAACTGAGATTTCCACTCATAAACCAAATGTATTCTTGTTTCTTATGATATTTCCCCCGAGGTGCGCCGGGGCAATACCCCATCCGGCTACTTCATATATAAAAGGTTAGACATCTCCGAAACCGTTCAGATCCCCACCCCTAAACCATACATAATCTTATAAAAACAGTCAATGACACCAATCTGTCGGTCCCCGGGGTGCGCCAGGGATATGCCCCACCCCACCGCTTCCTAAAAGGCGATATGCCTCAGACACCGTTCAGATCCCTACCCATAAACCATAGATATTCTTGTTCCTTATGACAAGACACATTCAGTGACACCATAATGGGGCCCCGAGGTACGCCGGGGCCATGCCCCACCCCCTCCACGTCATAAAAAGTGTAACACCTCAGAAACCTTTCATATCTCCACCCCTAAATCATGTTGCTCTTGTTTTTATGATAAGTGTCAGCAACCTGGGGTCATGCTCCACCTCACCATTTCATAAAAGGCCATATATCTCAGAAACTGTTCAGATCAACCCCAAACCATATAATATTCTTGTTCCTTATGATAAGACGCGTTCAGTGACACCAACCTGGGGTCCGCCTGGGTGCGCTTGGGCAATGCCCCGTCCTTCCACTTCATAAATGGCCATAAATGTCAGGAACACCATAAAACAAATATATTCTTGTTCCTTATGATAAGACGCATTCGGCGACAACCTAGGCCATGCCCCAACCCCATATATCTCAGAAACCGTTCAGATCCCCAACCGAAACCATATATACTACTGTTTCTTATGGTATGGTTTTACCGGGGCTCTGCAGGGGATATTTTCCACCCCTTCACTTCATAAATAGGCCTAATATCTAAGAAACCGTTAAGATACTCATCTTAGACCCATTCAGCGGTTTCTGGCCAATGTCCGAACCCTCCACTTCTTAAAGGACGTTTTATCTCAGTAACCGTTCAGATCCCTATCCCTAAACCACATATATTCCTGTTTCTTATGATAAGAAGCATTCAATGATACTAATCAGTGGTCCGCCGGGGCCATACCCCACCCTCTCCACTTCATAGAGGCCAAATAGTTTAGATACAAAGTCCACATGGGTGCTCATAGGGGGTTCGTTTTGGGAGACATTAAATCGGAGTAGATTATATTCAATCTTGTTTTGTGCGTGTGGTGGGGGGGGGGGGGTCCACTTGTTTATCAATCGTTCTAAAGCTATAAAGCGCAAATAGCTCTTCAGTGCTAAAGTTCACATGACAATCATTGATTTGTTGATTTGTATGAAATCCAGTTGACTTATTTATAGAAAACAGCAGCGTTACTTTTATCGCATGCAGTGAGGCCAGCGTGTTGCGTAATACGTTTATCTATAGACGGATCCAATGTTTTTACATGTGACGTAACTATGTTTATATTTCATTGCGCATAAGCGAATTACTTCCCCCCCCCCCCCCCCCCCCCTCGAAATCTGACATGGAATCGTTCACCTGACATCGAATCACACAGTGACTCTAAATGGGTAGTTAAATACATTCTTATACTTATTCTTGCATTTTCTGCTGTACGCATTTTTATTATAGAATACCTAAGACCGTCCCGCCCTAATACCTCGTTAAATATGACAGGTAAATACCATCAAAATAGCTTCAACTCTTCTAGAAATCATAATTCCAAGCTAAGACATTTCTTTCTTTAATAATTCAATGGTCAAGTTTGTCGTTTCAAAACCAAATATGAGACATGCTCACAGAAAATAAAATCGTATTTACAATGGTGTAAATGGCGAAAGACGTTTTTGCCAACTACGGGTAAATCCCGGCAAATAGTATGACTGAGCGATGACTTAGTGCTTGTACGTGTCTATAGAATCTGGCCTGGAACAATGGGTTGGTCTTAGCAAACAGTGTAGACCCAGATAAGATGCCACAGAACGCGGCGCTTGATCAGGGTCGAGACTGTTTACTTACAGCTGTGGAGTTTAAGTGTCAGACGCCGCAAAACCAGCATCTGATCAGGGTCTATACATTTTTTGCTTAAAACACTGGAATTTAAGAGTTAAACGAAACAGTTAAAGTCTGAGTTCAAAACCATTTTCTCCGCCTATACTGAATGACAATCGACCCAACAGTACTCTCAGTGCTTTGATTTCTTTTCGCAATTCGAGCTATAACCAGGTCTTAGAACGTTGTTTTATTTAAATAATGTCTATAAATTTAAAGACGGTCAATAAATTTAAAGGACACAAACAAAATCATGAAAATGGCGATTAACGAAACATATCGCGCTTTGCTATTTATAGTAATTTGATCGTTATCGGTGAAATATTTAATCATGAGTAACTGCAATTTAAATAGTTAGCTTTACTAAATTAAATTCCTTCAACCATAATTGAAGAATTCTTAGAAAAACAGGTTTGTAGTTTGAATAACCATCGTTAATCATGATAAATCATGATAAATCATGCCAAAGAAACAGAATTTATTTTAACGCAGTACGCCTATATAGGCTGCTTTGTTCTGCAAGAAAGCGTTTGATGGTTTCGCTTAATATATTACCTATGTCACTACCGATAAATCAAATGCGCGGCATGTTTTTCACGAAAGCGTTTCAAAGTACATTATATTAAAAAAAACATGCTTTTTGGGTCATATGTTCGATTATTTGTCATTCTAATGCGTTTGTGTTTGTAATAGGGCCGTTTGATTTGATAACGTCGCAAATTTGCGAAACTTTATTCTGCGATATAGAGTCGTAAACCCAACGTCATCACGTAACGTCGCTTTTCATCGGATGACATTTGGTTTTATGCAGCTCATAGCGTTTGCCGCTTAGTGCAAATTAGTACAAGCTCTAACAAAGCAGTCGAATAAGTGCATTAAAATGGGGAAAACTGTAGTGAAAATCGTCGGTAATACGGTCTCAAATTACGTTTTACGGCTCTGCTGACGCGTCGCCGTAAAATGAAATTTCCGAATAGACAGGATGACTGTCAATGTGGCTACAACCCGTTGCCCATTTGCTTAGATCTTGGTTGACATTGATTATGTTATTCTGTTTTTTTTTATGAACTGTGCTTACCTAGAAAATTGCCAAAAAAAAAATATGTTTTATTTATGAAATTTTAGTAACGTAAATAACAAATAAGGAACAAAAGGAGAATAATAAACGATTAAACCTTAAAAGCAATTCATATTCCATAAAATCATCAGACAACTCTTGACTGACTGTTCGCTCCAAAGAACTATAAAAAATACTTATTTGACAAAATCTGACATAAATTTCATGTTACCTATAATTTACAAGAAACTTTGAAACTTTTACAACAAAAGATTCTAGCTACAAATATTTGCAATTTCTTTTACTTTTCCGACAGGATGCTTAAAAAGTGAACATTTTCATTTCAGTCAGTTAGTATAAACCAGTCAGTTAGTATATTGGTAGTGCAATAAAAAGGAACATAAATGACATACTTAAGCTGTTACACAAATATGATATTCAACTATTCTGTAAAGCACCGATATAGAACATCTTAATAGTATACACATTTTATGGTCATAAATCATGCAAAAGCAGCTATTCTTATGGGATTGGTTATGCTGCTGCAAACATCTAGATAATGAAGAACACCTAAGGTCTCCGAAATTGATTATAATTATCACTAATAGATTAAAGTATTTTTTACTCCTCTTTGTGAAATAGTTAATGGCAGTATAACATCTGAAATATATTACCTCGAAACTCGCAATATAAATTATATTTCTCATAACATGGCCAACAATTTGGAAGCTCTTAAATGTACATTCGTACTCTCTCATTGACCAATGCATTTGAAATTTACTGACATATATTTGTTAGCTAATATTTATTTGTTTTAGAAACAAAATCCTGCTGCAGTCACAATTTTATTTATTTATTTACGTTAGACTTTATTTTATGGTAAATAGAACATAGTAGTTGAAATCAAACTTTCCAAGACGGTGCTTCTGTTGTGGTTTGTTACTGTCATTGGCTTTGCATGTGCTGGTAACATTTTGTTTTTGATGGTGGTTCCAAGGCAGTTCTTCTCTAGCGGTTAATTATTTTATATTATCATATGACGTCGCGTCTGAGAGTGTAATAACGCCATGCAATATATTCGATAACCCACTAGTGGATTAAATATGCAAATTAGTTAGATACGCCCCGTAACGTTACATGTATGATGTCCTTAACAACGTCGCGTTTACTAATGGCGGAATATTGACAATTTTGTTAAACAATCGTTAATAAAATGCATTTTAAATGTCATATGATAAATAGAATCTTGCATTCGTGCTCATGTATTATTGAATTTATTAAACTCGGTAAAATGTTCGGCAAAGCCTCGCATTTTATCCCTTTTCCTCAACTCGTTTAATAAATTCAATAATACATGAGCACTCATGTAAGATCCTCTATGTTCGTCTTTGAATGTATGTATTGCTTATATCTTTTTAGTTTGGATAGGCGTTTGGCAATCTTGTGGGAAAGTAACAGGTTGGCTTTCCACTTGTGGTTTTCCCATTAGGGTTTAGTTATTCCATGTGTTTGTTTATTTTCATTTGCTGTCTCTGATGGAAGGTGTGGGGTAATTCTGTTGCCTCCAATTCTATTCTGTTATAGTTTGTGGAGGAAACTCTCCTTCCGGCTCTCTTTTGTGTGAATTATAATGCAGTTGCTTTGTGCGTACCCTTTGTAAAAACCACAACAGATTGTAAGAGCAAGGTTTGTGCTATTGATGTTTCCATTAGGGTCTGTTGTTTCATGTTTGTGTTTCTTTCCCGTTGGTGTCTATGATGGTAGCTGTGGGTTAATTGTAACGATTCCTGATCATTGCCTTCACTTCTATTTTGCCTTTCAGTCCGAATTCGGACAATTTTCAGAAATAGGCCTTCTTGCCATACATTATCAAACGCTTTAGTGGCATCCAGGAAAGCTGAATAACTATTTGAACCTAGTTCGGCGTTGTGCGCTAATGTTCCTTGTAAATTAAAAGAAACGGTGAGTGAACCTAAATGTTTCTGGCATGCATTCTGCTGTAAATTTGGGAATTGTTTGTCATGTTCCACAGACCAGTTTATAAGCCTAGTGTACAGCACCTTCTCGAATAATTTATATAGGGTAAAAATTAACGTTATATGCCTAAAGTTTTCTAACTCCCCTTAACATCAACCCGGCTTATGTACAGGTATATTGATTCCTACTTTAAGTTTATCAGGAGCATATTCTAACTGAAACATTTTGTCGTATAGCATCTTCAACTTTTGAAACAATACCAATCCACAGTTTATGATGTGCGTGTTTGTTACTTTATCTGGTCCAGGGGACTTTCGTCTCTTCAAGTTCTTGACAAACCATATAACTCGCTTAACTCTTCTGGACGGCTGAAGTTATCGCAAGTGACTTTCGGTTCGTTATTTTCAACTTGACATTAAACGTTTTGTTCATATTTGTTTGTTTCACTAGATACGAAAATGTTTGAAAAATACCTTGCGCAGGGGTGTGAGAGTTCTTCGGGATCATTTAATATTTCATTGTCTGCTTTAATTCTACAGAAATTGGTGGATTATATTTTTCTCCGTTTATTTACAAACTGCAATAATCGCATATCGTAGTTTGCTGACGTTTCTCATTCGGAGTAATAATAAAATTCTACTGCACTTATTGCTTCGTTTTGGATTTTACGAAAGCGATTTTTCGCCTCTTTATAATCTCTATAGAACATGATTTAACTGTGCCTAGGTCGGCCTCGTTGTATCCATACACTGCGTTTCATTCTTTGCTCAGTATGCGCTGCTTTTACTTCAGCAGTCCAGTGGGGTTTTGCGTGTTTGTTACATTTGCTTTGCGGTAATGACAACTCTGCAGCTTTATGAATTGTTGTTACAATGTTTTCACAGTATTTGTTTATATCTGCGATAGTACATTGATCTGGCAATGGAAGCTTTTGTTTTTTTGATTTGAGGTTTAACGTCCCCGTCAACACTATAAAGGTCATTTTGGAGACGTTGCTTCCAATTTTGTGGGACTTTTACCCGACATTGAGATGAAATGACATCTCAAGCCCTGTTGCCCAATGAAACCAATAGGGTTTATTAGCATGGACGGTCCGCCTCGCACCGCGGTTCCTGGACAGGCTTAGATCCTCTGAGCTGTTTGCCAGTACTAGTGTGCGGGCCGGATTCAGCTCTGCGTGGAAGCATCATGCAGCCCATATATTTCTTCAAGCCCTTATGGGCGGGCAATGGAAGCTGCTCCTGTTCATATTCCAGTGAGTGCTTATACATCGATACCTGCTCTTCAGTGCACTTATTCCATGCTATGTGCTGACTTTCTTGCTTGAGATATTTTTATAAATTCGCAATTTATTTCAGCTATAATAAGTAAATTGTCTGACACATGACATATTAACCAGCGCACGACAAAACCTACAATAAGACATGTGCGCCCAACGAAGACTCAGATCAGCCTGCGCATCCGCGCAGTCGGATCAGAGTCTTCGTTGTTCGCTCTAAGGATAGCTAAGGGCTGAATGCAGCAAGAGAAGTCTCTGGTTAGACTATATGGATGCGCAGGCTGATCTGAGTCTTCGGTGGGCGCACATGTCTTATTGTAGGTTTTGTCGTGCGATGGCTCATATATTTTCGTCTAGAACTGAATTACTAGTGACTAATTCGTTTTTGTTTCGTTCTAGTATGACGAAGTCTAGAATTTTGTGAGATGAGCGGAAGGTAAATTAACCGTATAATTCTACAGGACACGTCCTCGTTTTTTCCATAAAGGAAAGAAATTTTAACAGTCGAGAATCTTGGGGGTCTGAGCTATTTATGTCACAGTAAAAGTCTCCTAAGAAAAGCACTGTGCCTTGCTCGGAGAAACAATCTTGCCTGCATTCAATGTATTCAGCATACTCATTATAAGAATTGTTCACAGAAGTCATATATACAGGGAATCGAATTGGCTGCTTTAGGTTCGAATTTCAAACCTAAAATGCTATCGCTGACTGGAACATCTATTAACGATATGGACAACTGACTTGTTTTCTTATACATAACTGCAACGCCACCTTTCCCGCATCTGGAGCCTGGGGCGACCGAGGCATCTCATGGCGTAAAAGCTGTATAGTTACAGAGAACAGAATCAAGAAAAGACTTGTGCTGTTCACGAAACTTGTGCTCACTAATGAAAGCTAGATCTATATTATAATCGTCGAGAATTTTACTCAGGCTTCCCGCTGATGACATGATGCCCCGGACATTCCAGGTCCGGGTGGGAAATTTTGTGAATGACATCGTGCATAGTAAACAGAGCAAAAATGTATGCGAGTTTCTGTTTATGTTCTGTTCTTGTTTTAGTCGACATCATCAGTACTTAGGTTATCGCAGTAATACCATCAGACCTAGATACCCAGTCTTATCTTCCATACCACCTTCGGCAGTGCATTTTTCTGGGCCACATGTCCGACTCCAGGGTGTATCTATCTGACAAGAATACAGAAATGTCCACGTTTAGTGTCTGTCCTTCCGACTGCTACAGATTCTATACCAAGGGTATTCAGGAAATTTACTAATCCAGCTTTATTCGATTTTATACCTATATTGCCTTCATAATAGCGAATAGTTTTACGACGTACGATACCTTCGAACACTAGTAATTCGGGATCTGATGAGTCGAATGTCGGGTTCACTGTTACAGTCAGTAAAGTCTTTCCGGGATTTTTTATCACCTTGTTTAGCATAATTATGCTGTTGCTTTGGGTACCGTGAAGATTTATTGTAGCTTTGATTTGCATGCTTATAACTTTTACTTTTGTTTCTGTTTCTGTACCGATATTTGTTTAGGGATGATGAATAAGACGGGGTTGGCTCTTTGCGAGCTATCAACAGCGGGCGTATGTCGAGCAAATCGATTAGCCCTTCGTCAGTAAAATACAAGTGTAGATTGTTATTTCCGATTTGTGTTGCTTATTGTTTAAGTGCTGTATACGTTTCAACATTATGGTTCATGGCGTCCTCATTCCGTGTCGCGTTGTCAAAGTTTGAGAGTTTCGCGGTTTTCTTGTGGAATCTCTGATTTGTTTATGCTTACATCAACTAATTCTTGATTTTCTAGTAGCGTATTAACATTCGTGGTTTGTACTTGATATATCGTTTCGGTCTGCATTGTCTGTGCTTGCTGTTTCCCTTGGGGTTTCGTTCCCTGCTTCATATGCATCTTGGTTTGGTTTTATAAATGAATTATGTTCGGGTGTCTGTCTGTCGTTATTTTGAGGTGCATTTTCTTTTTGTTGTAAACATTTGGAGTTACCTTGATTTTGACGTTTTATGTTTTCAAACAGTGCGTCACAGTTTGATTTTTCTTAACTTTGCGTGTTGATTTCCATTTGAACATTTTGATCGCTTCGACTGTCTTTATTGATGGTTCTCGTATGTGCTATCTTTGTATTCAGCTCTGAAACATCTTTTTCAAGTAGCTTAATGGTGTTCTTATCATTTATTTGTTCTTGTTTCAGTTCATACACCGTAGCGTTTAATTCAAGTAATTGGGATTTTAGCTGTGCTATTTCGATCGGTAAAGAGCTTATCCCTGGTTCTTGAGTGCTGATATGTGTTGTTTCTGATTTGATCATCGTTCTCCTTTTAGCAATGACGTTGGTTAAGTGTTTTGGGTAGTTGTCGTAGAGGAATGACTGTAATGCAAAACAGCCGTTAGACTATCGTTCCGTAATAGATTCTAGTTTAGTAGATCTTCTGGTACACAATGGTCCAACTGGACATTTGTGAGTCATCTTTGCAATTATTCGTTTTCTCAATTAATAATTCGATGCACAGATCTATTGGTTTGTTGTGTAGCTCGTGATCTAATACACAGAAGAACTAGAAGAACTCATGGTTACATATAGGTTGACTACAGATCTGTACCATAGATTTATTTTTCAGTGGTATCAGTTTGTTTTGGTATTGGAGGCAATGCTTTACTGGTTTCAGTGTTATCATATTGCGATGTGTCTGCTTGAGAATAGTCGTTTTGTGACAAATGCAACTTATAATATCTAAGCCAATAATTATCAATTTTCTAATTCTACTGCAAACATAGGTCGTGGGTGCTCCTTAGTACCGCCTCTTTGAGCGAGTACCCACAACCTATGTCTTGGAGCAAAAATAAGAAAAATGTGTATACGCCCGTGAACCCCAGCTTTTGCTATATAAAGTGGGTTTTAGTGGGGTGTTCATTTCACGAACTTGTTCTTGTGATGTAACTGAAAAGTAAACAATTGTGTTTTTTACACTTTTGGATTCATTTGTTTTTTACCATTAGCTTAAAAAAGAGCTATTTTTCTTCGATAGGCATCACAAGAACATGCGCTAAAATAATGTTTCACCGATTTTTTCTAATCTTGTTCAAAAGAAAGATTTTGCAGTTTTTATTTTCTGGAACGATATTCATTGGCCATTCTGAACAAAAGCATAATTTTATCCCAAATGGAATGAGATATCAAAATTAAGTGATACAGTTATCATGCTGTGACTTCAAAGAACTTTTTCTCAAAACGTTATGCAATTTGGGCGCTGAAGAAACTGAATCACTTTGAAGACAGCCACCTGCACAGAATTTTCGTTTTTCAGGAATGCTGATAAACGCCTGCTGTCCATTGAAACTATTTTAAAAAAGATTGACTGGGCTGATACTACAGCCCCTTGTCAAATTTACCAATCAGCGTTCACAAAAATTCACCGGTATTATTCTTAGCGTGTTTTACTTCATTAAATATGTAGTTTGCTCATTTTTTTCATTTTCTACTCATAGACATCCATCAACAGGTAAATGATTGACCATGATGCTAAACGAGGGTATAAAGGTTTCACACCTTGTTATAGACTTATTGAAGATGAACCAAGGAAATTTTATGGCTATTAACCAAGGCTATGTATAGACTTTGTTGCACAATATCTAACAACAATTAAATGACCTAAGCATGCTAATTTGATGCAAAAACAAAGCTATGATATTTACAGTCACTTTTAGATTTCTTAAAAATGCAAGCGTATTAAAAAACCGAAAGTCAGGCTTTTGACATAAGATGTGAAATATAAAAAGAATTTAGAAAAAATAAATTGCGAAAAATGCAGAAAATTGTGATATTATGGTGTAGTCTATCCTTAATATGACATCCTGCTTTCTGTATTATGTTATTCACGTCACAATTTATCAGCACAGTAGTGAAAACAGAAGCAAAAGCTAAAAAAAGTTTTCTTAAAGTGAGTATGAATAACAGATGAAGTATTTCTCAACTATTTAATCATTTTATGCTGATACACTATTTTGCACTTGTGTTCATTAATGTATTGAATATAACTAAAGTCAATTTGCGGGAAAAAATCCATTAGGACAACATGTCCGTAAAAAATAATGGCCTCCAACATGGTGTCAGAAAATGATAAATATTACGTAAAATTATAACATCTTTATTAATACTGCTTTCTACATAGATCGTGGGTGCTCGTTAGAACCGCCTCAATGAAGCGGTTCTAACCAGTACCCACAATCTATGTGTTTGAACAAAAGTAAGGCAGATAATGTATACCCCCATAAACCCCATTTTTCTCTATATAAAGTGGAATTTAGGGAGGTCTTCGTTTCACGGACTTGTTATCGTGACTATCTAAAGACCAAGGCAGTCAATTTTTGTACGATTTGCATTTTCAAAAGCCGAGAGTCTTTAAAACAATATCAAATGCTTACCCTACAATACACTAAGTTTAGTTCTTTTTTACAGCTTCGTGTAATTGTATACTATTTTGACGGTCATATTAGACGTCATCTTGAATATTGCAAAATGCTCAAAGATTCCAAGTTGACATTCATCAGAATTCTCAAAGGCAATGTCTTATTTACAAGAATCAGTATAAAAAACAACTTTGTACGCAATTCCCAGGTCCAGGTGAAATCAGCTACTTTTCTGCCGGACTTTTTTTCATGTATTATTGATTTTATTAAACGAGTTGAGGCAAAGGGAAAGAATGCCGGGCTTCAACGAGCATTTATCCCTTTTCCTCAACGAGGTTAATAAATATAATAATGAATACATGAGCACGAATGCAAGATTCTGTTTATCACATGACATTTAAAACGCATTTTATTTACGATTTTTTTAACAAAAATGTCAATATTCCGCCATTAGATACCTCGACGTCGTTAAGGACGTCGTATTTGTAACGTTACTGGGCTTATCTAGCTAATATGCATGTTCAATCCTCTAGTGGATTATCGACTTTAATACATAGAGAATATTTTTTTAGATGAATACCAAAAATATCATCGAGCGTGTTCAAAATTCTCATGTTTTCAACACACGATCGCCAGATGAAATATTTTTGGCATTTATCGAAAAATTGTACATTTTCTTTTTATCTTATACTCGACTTTGGCGATGTACTATCACTGAACACTAACGCTGACTCGATTAATCGTATAATCGATTAATCGATTCGATAAATTCCACAAAAATGATTATCATTTCTGATTTGCTTTTAATCGATTACTTGATAGGTACAATTTGCTACCCAAAGTTATGCATAAAATAGCTGGATGAGTGGCAAACGGTGCAGACCCTGATGAGACGCCGCATTCTGCGGCGTCTCATCTGGGTCTACACTGTTTGCTCAGGCCTGTCTGTTCAAATATACATATGGTAACGTGCAACATATGGTAAGAGTCATGCTCAGACAGAAAGCCAGACAGGTAAAATTATGACAAAAAAACCTCAGCGATTACTAATCGATTATCGATCGCAATGACGGGACTGATAATCGATTATATTTTCAGCTCCAATTAGCCAGCCCTACTGAACACCTGTTCGTCACATGCTTCGCACTCGTGTATATTTCTGGTGTTTTCAACACACTCGATGGTATACGTTATCAACCCATTCGATGAACTATTGGTATTTTTCGAAAAAAAAAACAGTAAATTTTCTTTTTATTTGATACGACAAAACAAAACAAAAACATTAGTCCCGGCTGCTACTGAGAAAATATCATGGTCACGTTATTTTTCACGATGTGAAAAAATATCACTTTTATTTGTGTCAGATATGCGTTGATTTCACTGCTCAATATAAAATCAAAGTACTGAAAGTACTGAGAGGCGGGCGAGTAATGTCATCTATTTACAACGCTCTTTCGTTAAAACTTGAAACAAAAAATGAATACAGTCACACGTAATTGCTCTTGAATTTATCATTGAGTATATTTATCTTCAAACGGGCTATTTCAATAAAAGACCACAGACTCGATGCAGGTCTCCAAGAAGTTGACTCTTTTCAAGCTGGAAGAAACTGTTCAATGATTTATTTATTTATTTATTTTATTTTATTTACATGCACCTTCCTGTATCTTAATTAATTTGCACCAACTTTGCTGACGATCACATTGTTTGATTTGAGGTTAAATGTCCCCGTCAACACTGTATAGGTCATTTTTGGAGACGCTGCTTCCAATTTTGTGGGACTTTAACCCAACACTGAGATGAAATGACATCTCAAGCCCTGTCGCCCAATGAAACCAATAGGATTTATAAGCATGGACGGTCCGACTCGCACCGCTTTACCTGGACAGGTTTAGGTACTCTATGCTGTTTACAAGTACTCGTGTGCGATCGGATTTCAGCTCTGCGTGGAAGCATCATGCAGCCTATCTATTTCTTTAAGCCCCGATGGGCGGGGGCCGACTGACAATCACATAGCTATACACTGAGGACAACCTACAAATTATCATTCTGTGTATTGAAAACCTCAGGAATTTCACTCGTGTATCGCATTCGTGGTTATACTGATGTTTTCAACACACTCGTATTCCGCTGCATTTGATCACTGAGTCGGAACAAACTTTATTTATACAATTTTGTTCCCAAATGATATCCAAATTCTGAGGGAGGTTGATTTATTAGGCCAAATTATACTGTCAATTAGGCTGATCTCTAGATCCGAAATGGTTAAAATGGCTTATTCGAAAAGGGAGACATACTAAATCCGACGGAGGAAATGGAAACATAAATAAGTAAATTTAAATGAATAAACATAAACGAACCTGTTCCTTTTTGTTTTTCATGCTAATATCGTAAATTCGAGAAAATAGCTCAACTTTACGCCACCTGTGCAGTTAGTTAAATAAAGTTCTGTTTTGTCCTGTTCTGTTCCCCCTCTGTAAAATGTCAAAGCCCAACGGACACGCCACCCTATTTCCTTTGGAAGTGGGGACATAAAAAGACAAAAGTTTCGCTAAATTTACCATGTCAGTCGTTTTACCCTTTAATTTCTGGATTTTAAATTATTAGACTGTATGCCTTGATCAGACAGATGCAGCTTATCTGCCCATCACTGCCAAGCGTCCCTTTACTGGAGCATTTGAAAATATTGAAGACCCTGATTACAGACACAGAATGTGGCATCTGATCAGGACCTTCATTATTTGCTTAAAGCACGGAACTTCATGTAAACTCACAACAAATAAAATTTATATTTTGAAATTATACACGTAATTTGACCTCTCCAAAGCGGTCGGATATGTTTGATGTCGATCAGTACAGAGAAGCGTGCCAACCCTTTCAACCCTGTACATCGCTGCAGATACCGATTCAGGTACAAATACCGATATAAACCTTATAGATCCAGATCAGACGGCACATGACGAGCAATCTCATCAGATTCTACACCGTTCGCCAACTGTCAATGACTTGAACAGTACACCATTCTATAAGAATTGTTTCACTGAATATCAAAGCTAGAAGGGTTCTGTTCAAAAACTGGGGGATGAAAGGGAATGATTTCTAGCATAAACAGCAACGGCGTAGGAAAACAGTGCCGGATTTTTATACTCAGCTTTCAGCGCAAATTTATCCGTGAAAGCTAGTAAGCAGGTCTATTTTTACAAACAGTATTCATTTTTCAAACAGTCCGGTCGAACTTGATTGGATTTATTGCGTGTACTGCTTTTTCGTTTTAGTTTTTTCTTTTTTTAGGCGGAGGACTACAAGAAGGCATGTCTAAAGAGGTGCACAAAAATCTGATATATGAGGTGTACGGTGACTATAGACAGGCTACGCCCGCCTAATAAAAGCGCCAAAGGACAGATTCTATGAAAATATCAAGGCACTCTTTATACTTTAAAAAGGCGGTTCTTCTGTCGCGGTTTATTTTTGTTATGGTTTGTCTTTGGGTGTTTGTATCGCTTATATTATTTTATTTTGGATAGCTTATTGGCCATTTTGTGGGAAAGTAACTGTCCTTTTGGCTTTCCGCTATTGATGTTTCCATAAGGGTCTGTTGTTTCACGTTTGTGTTTCTTTCCCTTTGGTGTCTCTGATGGGTGATGTGGGTTAATTGTATCGATTCCTGATCCTTGCCTCCACTTCTACTTTTCAAAAGCAAGAAAGGTACTTCTGAAAATTTAAATATAAAATGTTTGCAGGTGTCTGTACGCAGGTTGTATTATGACATGCCATTCGATGTTAAGAAATATTTTATCCCAAACTATTTACGTTTTCAAAGACTTACAGAAATGAAAGTTTACAAATACATGTATGTCACGTAAGCATTATGTTTAAAGTTGTAATTTTGCAGAATTATTTGCTGATAGACTGGATGAAAAACGTAACTTAAGTTTCCACACATTTCAGTTTCAATGCTCGTAATGTTACATGTACAGTGAAATTCCGCTATTAAGACCACCTGAAATTAAGACTTATTCTGCCATAAAAAGTTTATTTTGAAGGATACACTTAATTTTTATGCCCCCACCTCCCTTGGCAGGAGTGGGGCATATAGCGTTTTGCCGTGATGTTACGCCCGTACGTGCGTACGTGCGTTTGTGCGTATGTCACGTTCGTAACCACCTCGGGCTGAAATGTCGAGCTGGAATGTCGAGCTGAAACCTCGGACTCGCATTAGAGCTCATAATTTTTTACCTGTTGTGCTACAAAGTTGAATTTTGGTATGAAATCTACTCAGACCAAGACCTATCAGTTCATGTTCAAGTTGACCCAAAGTCGTGCCCCAGGGTGGGCCTAGGGGTCAGATTGCGTAACAGGTCAAAATTGTCATATAGGAATTTGCATGCAAAACTGTCAAAATGACTACTTATCTTGAAAATTTATCAGATTCGAATACCTAATCCATATATATTATTGTTCCTTATGATATGACACATTCCATGACACAGACTTTGGGTCCCTACAGTCATCCCTGGGCCATGCCCCGCCCTCTTTGCTTCATTAAAGTCTTTATCACTTAGAAACTATCCATATCCCCACCCCTTAACCATATATAATATGAAATAAAGGCACTGCCTTTTGAGCAAACACACTCATTTACACCCCTTAGGTAGTTAATAGCTATTATCTATCCATCTATCTCCCGTATAGTCAAACCCCTCGCGGGGACATAGACTTTGACGCGCGTCAACCGCCAAGAAGGTTAAAAGTGTAGTAAAAGCATAAAAAGACAGAAAAGAAATGTCAAAAATAGATAAAAACAGGGCAAGAGTACTATGGTGAGACATTTCAACCTGGCTTACAGCCAGACTGAACTCGGGGCCGGACAGGGTGACAACGTCAGGGGGCAAGGCATTCCAGTGGACAATAGTTCTGGGGAAAAAAGAGTACTTGTGATAGTCAGTTTTTGTATGTATTTGCTGGAATGCCTGAGAATAAGAAGTTCTGGAGGATCTAGAGAGAGGGGTCACGGAGTAGGGTAGCTATTGGTCTCTGTTGCTAGGGACCCCCGGTTCGATTCCCGGCAGCGAAAAGAAAGTTTGGTAACCGAATATATGAGCGTGGTAGCTCAGTGGTTAGTGTACTAGTGGCCCCAGGTACGATTCCAGGCAGCGGTAATAAAATCGAGTTGTCCGAACACGCTCCACTGGCATCATTTGCAAGGTGCCACAAAGTGCACCGTCCTTCAGATTGGAACGCTAACTGGAGGCCCCCCTGTGCAGGGAGAACCATCCCCCCGCCCCCGCAAGCAAATTATCCCTACCGTAATTACATGATTACTGTGTAGGCTTTTATCCTGAAAACCTGGTAAGTATGTTATGTACACCTGCATGTATTCTCGTTGGGGGTGTTGCAATATATAAAGAAAAAAGAATAGTGGGGTACAACATCAAAAATACCCGCTTCGATTCCCGGCAGCGACAATAACGTCTGGTATCCGAACATGTTCCACTGACATTATTTGCATGGATGCCACAAAGTGCAGCGTCCTTCGGATCGGGACGTTAACTGGAGCCCCCTCCGCCCCCCCCCCCCTGCCGGGGAAGAATGATCTCCTTCCTTACCGTAATGTCATGATTACCGCGTAGGCGTTTGTCCTCTGTAGGGGTAGGGTAAGGTGTAGGGTAGGGTAGGCAGGTCATTGGAATCCCCTTTTTGATGTAACTGTTACAAGGCAAACCGCAACCTGGAGTTTCTTTGGACGATAACCAGCTGGTCTGAAGATGTTAAAGCATGATGGTAGAAACCATGATTATGCTTATCCTGGATTATGCCACATCACCACGGGACCCGCATATAGTATCCAGCAGGTCGAGACGGTGCAACGGTGACAAACAACCAGCATTACCTCCCGAGTGATACAACACCTTGGCCGGCAAACTCACCAGCATTGACATCAAGATGTCAAACCTGGGCATGATCTATCTCTGGGCTAAGGGACAACCATGCTTGCAAATTCTCTGACCCGAAAACAGCGAACACTAGAGAATACTCCCTGGGGTATATGGACTGACATCTGCTATCAGCTCTCCTTCATCGGCACGGGAATCAGACTTAAGCGCCAACTTCCAAAGAATATTGTCACCTCAGGGATCATTGTAGGCTTCAAGAGGGATCTTCCCTTAACTACATAAAAAACTGTTTTTCAAAGTCTGTTGTGAGGCAAAGGTGTCGGGAGTCAAACTGATATTGACTTACAGTTCGGCAAGGCCTGCTGTCCTTGCAGCAGGTAGGGGCACAGAGTTAGTGTTGTTACTTCTTCTATTTGTACACTTTTGTTCATTTTCCCTTTTTCTCCCCAGTCCCTCCATTCTTCTCTACCTCTTCTATCTCTTTAATCCCTTTCTCTGGGAAATGACACAAAATGACCGACCAGGGTGACGTGTCGTAAACCCAAGACAATTGTTTGAGCTTCAACGCAGCTTTGCACATAGCCTTAGTATGACGATGCCCCAGTGTTGGTCCTGTGTGCAGTTCATGGGCAGAAAATTACAAAGGGTGACTCAGTTAGTTTCCAGTATGGACACTTTAAAGTATCCTGAAGCACTAGCGATATGTTACGGATTTGCGGCTCATCATCACTTTGTAAATCTTGGGAAGGTAGAACTCCACAGGTGGCCAGATAGCTCACCGCCCATGGCTTTATTTTATGTCCCTGAGTAATAGTTTGTGAAAAGTTTTAATTGCTTGGCCAGACGAGAAGCGCTTTCCACCCTACCGAGAACCTCCGGTAAATGCTCCGGTAACTCGTTGGTCCAAGCGCAGTGCTGGGTTTTACCGGCTAACCGTTTCGGCTCAGTGCGGTACGTTTCAGTTCATTTAAACGCGTGACGCAGTTTCGAAACTTTCCCGCGATCAAACTTCAGCGTTTGATGGAACGGTCTTCGAAAAGAGCCTTTTAAAATTATTTCGACGCTTTTTGCGTTTCGGTTGTAATGGGACTTGACTCCTTTGGGCTTTGAGAAGCATTTTTTTGAATGTGAATACAATTCTCATGAACTCTGTAAAGATGGCGGATTATCGCGAGAATTTGAACGAGATTCCAGGCGAGATTTGGGTGCCTAAGTATGTTGTTCCAGCCTCTCTACAGTAAAGCAAACACTTCGTGTGTTTGCTATTATTATTCCTTATGATAAGATGCATTGTCTGATACAGACATCGGGTCCATCCCAACCCCCCAACCCCCCCCCCCCCCCCATTATATAGAAATTTGAATGCAAAACTGTCAAAATGTCTAACTGTCTTGAAAATTAATCGGATTCGTCGAACCCCTAAACCATATATATTATTGTTCCTTATGATATGACACATTCCATGACACAGACTTTGGATCCCTAGGGTCACCCCTGGGCCATGCCCCGCCCCCTTTGCTTCATTAAAGTCTTTATATCTCAGAAACTATCCATATTACAAAGTTGAAATTTGGTATGACATCTACTCAGACCAAGACCTATCAGTTCATGTTCAAGTTGACCCAGGGTCATGCCCCTGGGTGGGCCCAGGGGTCAGATTGCGTAACAGGTCAAAATTGTCACATAGGAATTTGTATGCAAAACTGTCAAAATGTCTAATTATCTTGAAAATTAATCAGATTCGAACACCTTAACCATATATATTATTGTTCCTTATGATATGACACATTCCATGATACAGACTTTTGGTCCCTACAGTCACCCCTGGGCCATGCCCCGCCCCCTTTGCTTCATTAAAGTCTTTATATCTCAGAAACTATCCATATCCCCACCCCTTAACCATATATATTTGTTTGTTTGATTTGAGGTTTAACGTCCCCGTCAACACTGTAAAGGTCATTTTGGAGACGTTGCTTCCAATTTTGTGGGACTTTTACCCAACATTGAGATGAAATGACATCTCAAGCCCTGTCGCCCCTTAACCATATATATTATTGTTCCTTATGATAAGATGCATTCACTGACCCACACCTTGGGTCCCTGTGGACAGCTCCGGGTCCCTCCGGACACCCCCGTGCCATTCTAGAGAATGGATACAAGCCATATCGACAAAGATATATGGCGGAGGCATCTGTGTACTTTGGACACATGTCTAGTTTCTTGATTTCTTTATGATAAATATTGAGAAAATGTTCGATTTTGGTGTAGACTGTGTATATTTTTACAATAATTCATTCGGATATTGGCAGTTTTGACGATTATTTCATACATTTTCGGAGACTCAAGAGGTCTTGGTATACAAAAATTAGAAGATCATTTTGTATTGAACAGGTTGCTCACATAGGAATTTACAGGGCAGTTAACTGGCATTTGTGAACCAAGCCCTTTTGAGCAATGATGTTTTATTTTTGTTGCATATTTCTTAGTTCAACTCCTTTTACCTCAAACTATTTTTGTATCCTGGCAAAAGTTCCAGTCTGTTGGAGTTTGAGATAAAGGGAGTCATGTATTCCAAATGAGCTCTATCACAAGTAAACCTGTTTTAAGGGTTTTTGACGAGGTCAGACAGAAACTGGCCTCATCAGATACCAAAGAATAGACATAGTCTTGAAAACTAGAGACGTTATACTATATTTATAGGTTATTGACTTTATATTGTGAAATATTCCGCACGAGTTTATCTGGCGAATATGAACGATTGTGACGCAGCATACATTTATAATAAATAACATTGGAAAGGTATCCCAATATTATCTCCATTATGTCCCCTTGTATGGTACTTATAGAAAAACTCCGTGACTTGAGCTAGCATTGTCTCAAACAAATTTTCATGGTTCCACAGTGATTAGAGCCATCGAAGTTTTACTGTACTTCTAATGGCAACTTTGAACCACATATATCAGGAGCTGACATAAAAAGCATGTATGTTAAATGGAGAGATCTATTGAGCACTGTGGTGGGGTGGTAAAGCGTCAGATTTCAGATCTGACACACCTAGTCTTGTAAAATTGGAGTTTATCTATGAATTCTAACACGCCTATTCTTGTAAAATTGGAGTTTATCTATGAATTCTGACACACCTAGTCTTGTAAAATTGGAGTTTATCTATGAATTCTGACACACCACATGACACATTGTAAAATTGGAGTTTATCTATGAATTCTGACATGCCTAATCTTGTAAATGTGGAGTTTATCTATGAAATCTGACATGCCTATTCTTGTAAAGTTGGAGTTTAGTCAAAATCATTCATAAGCTGGCACAGTGTAGATACCAATGAGACAGCTCATTGTGAGCTGTCTCATCGGGATCTACACTGTCTGGCCTACAGTCAACATGCCTATGGTTGACAGGTTTAAGTGGAATTGGAACACCTTTAGGGGAGACAACTCCTGCAAGTGTTTTTTGTCTCCCATGTCAATAGGGGTCCTGGGGAGCAAATTCTTTCCTTTGAGAGTAGACCCCTTTTTCAGTGGGACAGGGCTTATAGAAAAGCAAAAAGGAAGTCCCAAAAGTTATCTCCCTTTGAGATATGGCGGAAAAATCTGCTAGGTGTTCCCCTTAAGGAGCAAATTCTGTTCAAAGCCCCATGTCTAATGAATATGGGCGTACAGGGAACCAGTCTTGATGTTACAATGGTCATCTGCCTTTTGAATTGGCAGAAAATATGTTCTATAAAAGGGTTATCCTTTGGAAGCAAGGAATACACCACAGAACTGAAAAATATGGACGTATATGTTTTCTGGGCCAGACTAGCTAGTTTCGGCCAATTAGGCCTCATAAAAAAAGTCTCCATGGAATATTGATTCACCTAAACATATGTTTTTTAATTTCAGAATTCATCTATAGCGAAACATTTTGTTGCTCTCTCAACCAATGCAGTAAGTATGAAATTTACACTACCAGGTTTAGAACTGAAAATATGTTGTCTAGACTAAAACTTATGCTCTGACAAAAGCCATAAGTTTATGTATTTCTTTAAATGTAACAAATGTTTTTAATGACAGATTCCATCTGTCTATTCTTGCTGTGCTGCACGTTTTAAGTAATTCAGGCTTTTTCTTCCGGCTTTGACCGCCATAGAAATATGAGTCCACGCAAATGGAGTCCGGTTTGGCGCAGTAATTCAAATTGTACAATCGTATTAGTTATCCTGTAAGCGTAATACAAACATTTGAAGCAGACGACTTGACGATTGTGCATTTCATATGAATCTATTGCATCATGCGACGGGTATTCCCAGATCAATGCGGCGTCTGCTCAGCAGTCTGCTCAGGTTTTACACTGTTTTCTATCAGTGTTGTCAATATTTAATCCTGAAAGACCAGCCTGCTGTTGGACCAGGTCAGCTGTAGACAAGAATATTAATGCTTTTTCTTTCTGACTTTCGAGATTAAGTTTAGGTCAGTTACAACTTAGGTGTATATTGACTTTGCATGGCGAAATTGAAAAGAAAGGCTGTCCCTTTCAACCCTGGAATATGGTACAGATACTTAGTATAGGTCCTGTGATATAATTCTAGGTGCCATATATTTAGCAGAATGGACGAGCCCAACTTCAGTGATGGAAGAGTGTACTCCAGAAACCCAAGGCAGTGAATACATCAAAGCACTGACAACACTCATGCCGATTGTCTCTAAATGCAGGCTGGTCATGAACGGTGACTTTGACTGATTCGTTTAAACTTAAGATGTTAGTAACTAATGCAAAAAGTGTAGAACAAGATCAGCACCGTGTTGTGTGGCTTTTGAACTGAGTTTACATTGTTTGCAAGATCCAACATTTGATTCATGTGCAGATTTTACAGATAACACTTACATGTACCCAACACTGACAAACGACGCGGCTATGTTTGGGTTGATTGTTTGGCATTCGACCCGAAGTTGCTAATAAGAAAAGAGATTCAGTGCTAATGTCTATGTGACTATCACTGACTTGTCAGAATAACTTTTTGTCTTGTAGAAAATAGCCCCAGTGAGATCGGGGTATTCCATAAGACGGAAGAGGGTTATCCTGGAATCATAGGGTGAGCTAGGCAAACAGTGTAGACCAAGATCAGACGCTGCCGAACGCGTCTTCTTATCAAAATCTTCACTGTTTGTTTGGAATTTCAGAGTTAAATGAAACAGTTTAAATCTAAGCCCAGGCCTATTACTCCAACCTCCACCCCACACTCTCAGTGCTTTGATTCTGAAACCAAAAGATTACAAGACACTTTGGTACCATGCCCTTAAGCTAAAAAGGTTAAATCAATCAACCGTGACGTCTGGTTACCAGTCCGGCCACGTCAATCCTGTGCACCACCCTCACACCAGTACGAATAGAAACCACATGTTCAGGATCAATCTTTTGATGTGTAATGTAAGGTCGTGTCCAGAAAAGAAGAAACTGAAATTTGTTCTGAAAAAAGCATTTAGTGAGAGCGTATTGCAACATTTTTCATTATAGGATCGTAAGCGTGCCCCTGGACAGTAAAGCGGATGACGTTGACTCTGATTTTGGGTGCCACAAGTGTGTGATCTATCGTCTATTAGAGCGACATCTTACTATATACAGAAGACGCTAGTGGACGTCGACGTAGCGGAATACCGACGTCCGTACGTCAAGATCGATTCGACCGTCAGACGCATATTCGAAACAGATTTCCGCCGGCAGCTGCTACACTGTACAGTATAAGATTGACTAGGCGGAGCTATTCAGGTATTGTCAATATCTGTCAAATTCGCTGAGTCCACCAGAAGATTCGGTAGAGTGCCTTTCGCACGCTTTCTACAAGCGGACGAAATCGTCATATACGCCGCGGCTATGCTTGTGTTACAGTTGAATTCACACAATTGGGTGACTTGATTTACCTTTTCATCAATGGAATATTCCTAAGGCAGGTACAAACGATAGCTCCACCTAGTCAATCTTATCTGCGACTACTATACCTGTAGATAAACAAGAGGTCTCAACTACCGACTAATAAGCACTGACAGTGATCGTCGCCCTTATGCGATGCACGTTTGAGAGCTAGACGTCCCTGTCGTGACAAAAGTTAACGCGTCGACACCGTACGGAACACTTAGTGCATGAAATACGTACATTGGCGTCTAAGCGACTGGCATATGCGTTTCAGTGACAAATCGCACTTCAGCGTGAATCACGCCGGTTGTCGTTCCCGGGTGTTTCGACGTATAGGTGTAAGGTATGCCGAGGCGACGCGTGCGTAACAGAGCATGACATATCGGGTGAAATAAGCGTAATTGTGTGGCGAGCTATTGCGTGTAGGTAGTGAAGGCAGCTTAGTGTCATTTTGAACATTCAAGATCATAGCTAAGACGTGAACTGAGCAGCGAGACGTTACTTCAATCAAGTGCTTCGGCCTCACATGGTTCCATTTATTTGTTTACGCTCAGAATCCGGGATATCTTATCCAGGAGGATTACGAGCGGGCGCATATTGCTGTTCTTACTCAAAAATGTCTTCTTTCTTATGAATGTTTTCATTGCTCTTAAAGGAACTCATTTTTGATTTTTATTTGCCTTCACTGCAGCTGGTGTTGTGCCGTGTGGCGGCCGTAAAACGTCTCCCCGTACATCAACCATAGTGCAGTTTATATTTTACTTTTGGTCCTTTGAGATCAGCGTGAATATTCTGAGAAATCAGAAATAAATTATTGGTTTAGACACATATTCTAGAGTGGTTTTTGGTTATTTGGACCCCATTTTGGTTTGTGTCGGTCTTTGTATCGACTGCCTATTCGAAATTCGCAAAATTGCAGTGTGTTTCCTCTGGCTTTCTTTGCCGGATCACTGCAGGGTCACTGATGAGGCTTTATTAGCCGAAACTACGTAGTATGACCCATCTTCTTTCTTATGAATGTTTTCATTGCTCTTAAAGGAACTCATTTTTGATTTTTATTTGCCTTCACTGCAGCTGGTGTTGTGCCGTGTGGCGGCCGTAAAACGTCTCCCCGTACATCAACCATAGCGCAGTTTATATTTTACTTTTGGTCCTTTGAGATCAGCGTGAATATTCTGAGAAATCAGAAATAAATTATTGGTTTAGACACATATTCTAGAGTGGTTTTTGGTTATTTGGACCCCATTTTGGTTTGTGTCGGTCTTTGTATCGACTGCCTATTCGAAATTCGCAAAATTGCAGTGTGTTTCCTCTGGCTTTCTTTGCCGGATCACTGCAGGGTCACTGATGAGGCTTTATTAGCCGAAACTACGTAGTATGACCCATCTTCTTTCTTATGAATGTTTTCATTGCTCTTAAAGGAACTCATTTTTGATTTTTATTTGCCTTCCCTGCAGCTGGTGTTGTGCCGTGTGGCGGCCGTAAAACGTCTCCCCGTACATCAACCATAGTGCAGTTTATATTTTACTTTTGGTCCTTTGAGATCAGCGTGAATATTCTGAGAAATCAGAAATAAATTATTGGTTTAGACACATATTCTAGAGTGGTTTTTGGTTATTTGGACCCCATTTTGGTTTGTGTCGGTCTTTGTATCGACTGCCTATTCGAAATTCGCAAAATTGCAGTGTGTTTCCTCTGGCTTCCTTTGCCGGATCACTGCAGGGTCACTAATGAGGCTTTATTAGCCGAAACTACGTAGTATGACCCATCTTCTTTCTTATGAATGTTTTCATTGCTCTTAAAGGAACTCATTTTTGATTTTTATTCAAGCCACTGGAATTTATGTACTGGACTAGCCAGCCTTTCTCCTCTGATCTCTTTCCCATACTTGGTAGAGGTGTCCACAACCGACCAGACAAAAACTGTTTCTTATGGACAGTAGCATTGTTAAAACTTGAATTTTAATGTTTGGTTTTGAAAACGTAAATACATTTGTAGTTTCTTTCAAAAATTTGAAACATCGAATGGCGTTTCATAATACCACCGGTCTATAGAAATCTGCAAACATATCATATATTGGAATTTGCAGAACTACCTTTCTAAAGTTTAAGCTCTTCTTAGAAAGGTTTTCTGTAAGTTTTAACATTGTTATGATTTATTCATAGAATCTGTCATTGCAGTGCCTTTGGCACTTTGATTTTCCATAGTTTGGCAATTTTTATGCCCACGCCATTCGAAGAATGGTGGAAAGGGCATTAAGTTTTACCCCTGTCCGTCTGTTCGTCCGTTCGTCACGACATCATGTCCGGGCCATAACTCCTAAACCGTATGGAATATATTCATGAAACTTCACAGGTGCATTCATCACACTTGGACGATGTGTCATGAACAAGGAAGACAATTCTTGCATTTTTGGTTTTTGAATTATATGCCCTTGACTTAGTACCATATAGTAAACCGTGTCCGGGCCATAACTCCTAAACCGTATGGAATATATTCATGAAACTTCATAGGTGCATCCATCATACTTCGACTACGTGTCATGAACAAGGAAGACAACTCCTGCTAGTTTAGTTTTTGAATTATCTGCCCTTGACTTAGTACCATATAGTAAACCGTGTCCGGGCCATAACTCCTAAACCGTATGGAATATATTCATGAAACTTCACAGGTGCATTCATCACACTGAGACGATGTGTCATGAACAAGGAAGACAACTCTTGCATTTTTAAATTTTGAATTATCTGCCCTTGACTTAGTGCCATATAGTAAACCGTTTCCGGGCCATAACTTTTAAACCGTATGGAGTATGTTCATGATACTTCACAGGTGGATCCATCATGCTTTGCCGATGTGTCATGAACAGGGAAGACAACTCCTGCTTGTTTAGTTTTTGAATTATCTGCCCTTGACTTACATCCATATATAGTCAAATGGTATGTCGTGTCCGGGCCATAGCTCCTAAACTGTATGGAATATATTCATGAAACTTCACAGGTGCATTCATCACACTTAGACGATGTGTCATGAACAAGGAAGACAATTCTTGCATTTTGGTTTTTGAATTATCTGCCCTTGACTTAGTACCATATAGTAAACCGTGTCCGGGCCATAACTCCTAAACCGTATGGAATATATTCATGAAACTTCACAGGTGCATTCATCACACTGAGACGATGTGTCATGAACAAGGAAGACACTTCTTGCATTTTTGGTTTTTGGATTATCTGCCCTTGATGCATATATTTTATGATTGATTTGAAGTACATTTTTAATATTTTTTATGAATGGCATTTGGCGGGGGCGTCCGTGTCCTATGGACACTTTTTCTAGTTCTTTATGTTTTCTGCCTACAATGTCCTCTGGTCAGGGACCACCTTTGGAACAGTTCAAAAGTAGTCTAAAAGATGATAATATAGGAATTTCACTGTATATATTTTTCGAGATATGTAACATGCATCATGACAACACGCCTTTATAATTTTGACCCCCTTTGAACCCCGTTTTTATATAGTAAAACTAGGGTTAACAGGGGTAAACCTTATTTTTCTTATTTCTGCTCTAAAATAGAGACTGTGGGTACTCGTTAGAACCGCCTCGATTTGGCGGTTTTAACGAGTACCCGCAATCTATATTTGGAGCACATTAAGAAAAGTATAACAATTTGTCATCTTGAAATTTTCGGGGTTTTTCGGCGATTAAGTTAACGATGCATTTGTATAAGCGTGTTTTCGTAATGCAACACATAAAAGTTCACTGGTTTGCCATTGCGTCTCATTTCATTCGTGCATCAAATAATGATGCATTCCGGTATTCCATTGCGTCTGAAAGCTGCACTGTTATTGTTTTGCTCCGGCAGCATAAAAGGTCATGACTGGGAGAATGTTATTTTCTATTGACACGTCATCCGTGTTATTACGCACAGTGATTAAAACCCGGGATTGACCGGAACGCGTCCTTTACTTTAGCACACGCTCCTATGCTTACAAATGAATAGTTTTTCTGGGATTACACGATGTTGACTCCCCCCCCCTCACCCACCCACCCACCCACCCACCCCCCTCATAATACCATAATACACCATGTCTATTTTTCTGTTTGTTTTCACTTTGCAAAACCAAACAAAGACCGTTAGGTAACCAGATTTTTTTCCAAAAGTGAAAGACTAGATATAACTGTCTTACTGGTATTTCGTTTCGTTTGGACAAATCGTTCTCATAGTGTGAGATTGGTTGTTTTGTTTAAATGTGAAGCTGGAGTGAACATTACGAATCTTTGGCTGTTATACACTTCCATGTTTACTGGCACACTTATACAACATTCACATGAACAGTTTTGCCCACGCCCATTGGAGCTTGGTGAAATAGATTGGGCTGCATGATGCTTCCACGCAGAGCTGATACCGTCCGCGCATAAGTACTGATAAACCGCTTTGAAGGTCTAACCCTGTCCAGGCAAAGTTGTGCGAGTCGAGTTTGAAGTTTTGCGTCGTGTACTTATTAAATTTACACAGCTGAGCTTACATAAGTTATCTTGTGTCATGTCTTAATACTTTGCATCACGAAAACATGCCTATATAATTTTGACCCCCTTGAACCCCATCTTAGTAAAACTGGGGTTTACAGGGGGAAACCTTATTTTTTTCTTATTTCTGCTGCTTTTTGTTTGATTTGATGTTTAACGTTCCCGTCAACACTATAGAGGTCATTTTGGAGACGTTGCTTCCAATTTTGTGGGACTTTTACCCGACATTGAGATGAAATGACATCTCAAGCCCTGTCGCCCAATGCATCATGCAGCCCATTTATTTCTTCAAGCCCCGATGGGCGGGGGCCAGATTTTTCTGCTTAAAAATATAGATTAAATATAGATTGTGGGTAGTCGTTAGCACCGCCTCGATGAGGCGGTTCTAACGAGTACCCACAATCTATATTTGGAGCAGAAATAAGAAAAATATTACAATTTTTCATCTTAAAATTTTCATTTTTTCGGCGATAAAGGTTACACTGAATTTGTATAGGTGTGTGTTTCGTAATGTTAAATTCATTGAGTAATGATATCGTTGACCTTTAAACCCTGAACTTCCCGGTGCAGATGCCTATGTCAACAGTGTAGGCTCATAATGTGTCATATCATCCGGGTCTATATGGCTTGTCATTCTGTTGATTATTATGGGCTAGACACCCTATTTACATGTAGTAGAATGAATTTGTCAGACTTCAGTGATGTCGGGAAGAGTGCACTTCAGAAACTCGGGGCGAAAGAGTTTATATCTTAACCTGACTATTTCTTTAACTGTAGTAGAGATCATTTTCTTCCTTTTTTGTCTGAAAACGTGACTTTACATTTCGTCTGATGGCAGCGGATTCATATTAAATGCTGATCTGATCTCCTCTGAAAAATAATAAAATATTACGAAGTCTTTTGCTCGAAGACTGTGTAAGGCGCTTTAAGAATAAATAACACGCTTGGTTAGCTGATTCTTCGGTCATAATCATTTGAATAAAAAACGACGTCGTGTCGTCCGATCCATCACGAAAACACACCTATATAATTTTGACCCCCTTGAACCCCACTTTTATATAGTAGAACTGGGGTTTCCGGGGGGTATACCTTATTTTTCTTATTTCTGCTCTAAAATATAGATTGTGGGTACTCGTTAGAACCGCCTCGATGAGGCGGTTCTAACGAGTACCCACAATCTATATTTTGAGCAGAAATAAGAAAAATATCACAATTTTTCATCATAAAATTTTCATTTTATCGGCGTTAAAGGTGGCAGTGTATTTGTATAGGCGTGTTTGCGTAATGATTCATGGAATTTCTCAATTTAAACCAAAACGTGTATGCAGACATGCGCGAGTAATTCTTCGAAAGTATCACCTAAGGGAAACTGCGCTTAAAACTGAACATGAGCCGGACTACTTTTTGTGCGGACACATTTCTATTGTCATGAAAGCCGGAAGCAACTTGAAAACTCATGTGATAGCTAGAAATGACAGAATCTGCCGTTGATAAATGGCATTATTATACCTTATTAATATTCATGAGTTATTCTAGAATTCTGATTGGTCGAGAAAATGCCATCTATTATCATGTTTCCCTGCAATATACCCTTCTCACGTCACTGCTCAAATGTACAAGTGCATTCGCTGAAAGAATTTCGAGAGGTCACGTGCAGGGCAATTAATTACCATATTCCCTCTGACATCACTGCTCAAAAGTACAAGGGCATTTCTGAAAGAATCTGTAGAAGTCGGAAATCGGTATAATAAATCATTTATTGCTCTTATATGAGGGGAATATGACGATTTGTTCAACCACGACAGGTGTGTGTGTGTGTGTGTGTGTGTGTGTGTATTCGGGTTTAACGTCGCTTTCAACATTTTTTCAGTCATATTACGACGGTGTCTGGTTGGGACAGGGAGCTCAATGCTCACTTTTATAGTGCTGCCTCACTGAAGTATCATGTCCCAGACACATTACATGATACCACACCCAGTCACATTATCCTGACACTGGGTCGACAAGTCCTAGCTCTACCCCGTAAATCTGAGTGCCAAGCGAGGAGCAGCTAGTACCATTTTTAACGACTTTGGTATGTCGCGGCCCGGGATCGAACCCGTGACCTCCCGTTCCCCGGAGCGGACACTCTACCAACTGAGCTATCGGGGCCGGTAAACCATGACAGGTAATATTGTCCGAAGGCTTCACGCACGGGCAATGCTACATGTACCTGCACGGGTGAACAAATCGTCATACTTTCCATACACAAGGGCAATAAATGAATATTATTATATTCTCAGACGCAACGCCTCATGATAAAGCCGTGTTATTCTTGTGGGTGTGATGTTCGGGTGATGTATTCAGACATTTACCTGTAAAATCTCGACTTCGCTCATGTGCGGATACAATTTCAAGTTATAGACCCTGACCAGACGATGAAAAGGTCTATACTGTTTGCGTATGGATCCGGAGCTGAACGGTCAAACGAGCGGTATACATCACGTGAACAAGTCCGTGAAATGAACACCCATCTGAACCCCACTCTATATAGAGAAAATTGGGTTTACGGGGGTATACATTATCTGCCTCATTTTTGCTTTCAACATAGATTGTGGGTACTCGATAGAACCGCCTCGAAGAGGCGGTTCTAACGAGCACCCACAATCTTAGTTGAAAGCAGAAATTAGAAAGCTGTTATCATTTTTACACAAAATGAGTTATTTCTGACACCATGTTGCACGCCATGGGGTCTCCGCGGCCTAGTGGTTAAGAGCGCTGTCTCATCATGATCATAAGGTCTCTAACCGCTGTGGTTTGAGCCTCGCTCGGGTCATATGTGAGACGTCAAGTTCTGCAACGGAAGGTCAGGTGGTTTTTCTTCGGGTACTCCGGTTTTCGCCCACGTCTGATTAACGATCGGCTCGAAATGAGTGAAAGAATCTTGGAAGGGCCGTAACCCCCCCCCCCCCGCAGAAAAAAAAAACGTTGGACGCCATTTTTTCACAGGGACATGTTTTCCGAATGAAGTCTCCGTTCAGGGTCATTTCCCTACCTAATACCCAGGGACAATCAGCCCACCAGTGCTGCCAGTCATTTGATTGCCATAGGGATGCTGAAATTGCAACCGGTTTACGCACATTACAAATACCCAAGATTTGCACACGCATGTTTATTTACACGTGCAAATTCGCTCACTTAAATAGGCAACTCAGCCATGGGTAAACAGTAAAATTCCTATATTAAGCCCACCTTTGGGACTGTTCAAAAGTGGTCTTGAAGACCACTTTTGAACAGTCCCTAAGGTGGTCTCTCACCAGAGGACACGGTATGTAGAAAACACTATAAAAGAATAACTTCAGTCGACTTAATTTACTGCATAAGCTTTTTAAAGTTAATTATAGACTTTTACTCAATTTTAGGTGGTCTTAATAGCGGAATTTCACTGTATTTGCATTGCGTTCTCACGCATTTTTTTTCCATTTCACACCTATCGTTTCTTGGATTTTTTGCTATGATAAATATTCCAGTAATTAGGAGTCACGGCGCTCTTATCCACTAGGCCATAGAGCCCCGTACCTTTTGAAAAGTTATATGTTCATATGTATGGTTGTGAATCTTAGCAACCACGCCAAATGTAATATTAACCCATTTAGTACCAGAAACCCCAAAACGGGTACCCTGGAAAACAGTGCAGGCCCAGATCAGACGCCGTAGAACGCGACGTCTGATCAGGGCCTACACTGTTTGCACTAAGTTCAGCCATTTCCAAAACAAATTTTGAAGAAAACACAACCTGACACCCCTAAATCTCCAAATGGACTCCTGCCATATATAAGGAGGAAGATTCCATTTGGTACAAAAAGGGTTAAAGTTCAGTTTATTGCATGTACATTAGGCGTTGTTACATTAGGTGTACTGAACGCCAAATGTACTCGTAATAACGCCTAATGTACTGATGTAGAGGTTGCCACAATGGTCATATGTATGGTTGTCTTCTCGCCACTTCATCATAGGCAGACGGATCATAAATATGCATGCATTGTAACCATTGAAACACCTCGGAAAATTCTAGGGCAGACGACAATCTTTTTTTTTTTTTTTTTTTCTTCTTCTTCTTTTTTTAAGGGAAAATGATAAAATCAGGCTTGGAATATCATGTGAATCATCTTAATCGTCTACCTAGCAGACGATTTACATGAAATGCCAAGCCTGATTTTCTCTGACATTAAATGAAGATATTTTTAAAATAACCCATCACGTGAGCAAGTCCGTGAGATGAACACCCCCTTTAACCCCACTTTATATAGAGAAAACTGGGGTTTACGGGGATAAACATTATTTTTCTTATTTCTGCTCCAAAACATAGGTTGTGGGTACTCGTTAGAACCGCCTCAACGAGGCGGTTCTAACGAGCACCCACAACCTATGTTTTGCAGTAAAAGTAAGAAAAATATCATCTGATCATAGATTTTCATAAGAAAAGTAGCCATTTTGGAGATGTGAAAAATGCACTATGTCGCACGGGTGTATTATCGTAATGCTGTCAATGTCGTGTCTGGCGGTTAATAAGGGATTTTTATCAGATAGTACAGTACTGACGGATCGCCTGACGAATGGTCGTTTAGATGTTCACTAAATTAATCATAAGAATAAGTGATTGTTTTGTGTGAATACGCTGCATTCAAGCAGCATTACATGCATGTCTGTGCATGTTTGATGTTCATCAATCACTTTGATGTAGTGAATCGAGCACTTCCTACATTTCATGACTTGATAGATTTTGTAAGGTTTTGTAAGGTCTACATTTCATACATTTTGTGTTGATATATATAGGATAAGTTATTCGGTACATCAATCATTCCGAATCATATTTTGACCACGTTTTTGACTGCTCAAAAGTGTATTTCAATACGAAAAAACGCCTATACAAATGCATTGTAAACTTTACCGCCGAAAAATAAAACTAAAATTTCAAGATGAAAAAAAAAATGTGATATTTTTCTTATTTCTGCTCAAAATATTAATTATGAATACTCGTTGGAACCACTTAATCAAGGCGGTCGGTTCTAACGAGTACCCACAATCTATATTAGTAGTAGAAGGGCCACTATAGCCCGACTAACTGCGCATGCGCAGAATGACGTCACTCCCGGAAGCGTAAGGGAAACGATTAGATGACGAAACTACCCTAAATATCGGACGAGTGTTTAATTTATTTAAATTACCGTAATTACGCCGTAATTATCCTAAAGTTTGAGGCCTCGGACGACGCTCGAAAGGCGTTCCCGCGGAATGGCGAAGTTCGCTGTCCCCGATCGGGTCAGGGCGATCGGGGTCTACACCGTTCGCTCGAGCGCTCCTATCCGTCTATTTAGGGGGATACTACCCGGTGTCGTATTGATATTATTGACAATCGCGGCGAACCACTTATCGCCTCGAAAACCGGAAAACAATGGAAGGCGCTGGAAGAGCGCGATTTGATGAACTGCTATCGATTCAATTACTAAAGGCGTGAGAAAGGACTGCGCCCAGGATTTTTTTTTTTTTTTTTTTTTCTTTATCAAACATTTTGCCCCGGTTTTACAAAACAAAATGGACTTAATACGTCCACCAAGTCTGCGCGGATTGACGGGACCGCTCGGATTTTAGGTCTTTGACCGTTCGCGTATACATCGTATTCTACTGTTCCGACCTTCTACACGCGCAGTAAGAGCCTTCGCCGTTCGTATACGCATTAAGTACGGTTTTCTCTTATGCCGGCTGTTTGTAAACGACATCGGACGTTCTACCTACGATTTTGCATACGTACACACTACGTTACAATCCTCGGTCATAACTTCAAAAGGATTTGAAACTTCACACACACACATACTTACCACCACATCGGCCCCCGCCCATAGGGGCTCGAAGAAATATATGGGCTACGCGTTGCTTCCACGCAGAGCCGAATCCGGCCCGCACACTAGTACTGGTGAACCGCTTAGAGGATCTCAGCCCGCCCGGGCAAAGCGGTGCGAGGAGGTCCGTTCACGCTAATAAAACCTATTGGCTTCATTGGGCGACAGGGCTTCAGAAGTCATTTTTATGTCCCACCAACGACAAAGGGCATAGCTGAGGCGGATCGATAGATGCGCTCGATCAGGGTTAGCACCGTTTGGTCAGGGGCAATCGGTCAGTCGTTAAGGCAAATTGTTGCGCGTGTTAAACGAAACGACGTTGTTTTAACGTTGTACGCACGGCGTGTGCCAGTGCACGGCAGCAGCAGTCTTCCATCCAAACATTTAGGATATTACTACTGTCATGCGCTTGTGCGGTGTCATGATCAGTGGGATGTCCTAATTAGTTCCTGTTATTCAAAATGCTTTACTTCATAATAGCTACGCCTTGACCATTCGCTTCTTAAATAGGACCCCACACAGTATAGTTTGGTTGACCTATAGTAAGCACCTTGTCATTCAGTTTGTCACATCTAAACCAAAATATTTAACAGGTCATTACTTTTAAAGAATTATACATACTCTCATGAAACGTCACATACATACCATCACAAGACCTACATTCTGACGACAAAGGGTCGTAATTACTTATTTTCACTGAATTATCTCCCCTGTTTCAAAATAAATATCTCCTGTTGTTTCATAACCATGGGTATTAAGGCTTTCGTATTTCACATGCGTAATCCTTATGACATTCTGCATTGAAAATCGCTTACTATTTACAGGCCCTTGCAGGGCTTACATTTCTCCTTATTTTTGCAGTCGCTTTCCATTGATAACCAATCTGAAATTATTGAAGCTTTTAGCTCTACTTCTAGATATTTAGATGATTTATTAAATATTGATAATACCTATTTTGATGGTTTGATCAGTCAGATTTACCCCCTAGAACTTCAGTTAAATAAAGAAAATTCTTCTGATACCGAGGCCCCGTTTTTGGATTTACATCTATCTATTGTAGATGGATTTGTTTCGTGCAAAATTTATGATAAACGCGATGACTTTGATTTTGAGATTGTAAATTTTCCTTTTTTGGATGGCGATGTTCCTCGTGCGCCATCCTATGGCGTTTATATTTCGCAATTAATTCGATTTGCTAGAGTGTGTAGTCATGTAACTGACTTCAACACTCGTAATAAATTATTAACGGCTAAACTTCTTAATCAGGGTTATCGGTACCATAAACTACGCAACGCCTTTTCAAAATTTTATAGACGCCATTCTGATTTAATTTCAAAATTCAATATTGGACTTAAATCTCTTCTGCAACAAGGTCTATCGGAACCCGAATTTTATGGTGACTTTGTATATAAATTCAGAAAAATATATAACCGCAATGACTTCAGCACCCAATTTCGTAAAATCATTCTTCGATATAAAAAGATTGGGTACAACATGGATATTATACGACAGACTGCATGCATGGTAGTTAACCCAATCACGGTTGGCAACTTTGCTTCCCTCTTTAATTGCACGCCGGTGGGTCAGGCCTCAGATTCTATGACGGCTCCAACGTAAAGGCTTATTGAAAATTAAAGAGATAATGTTGGTTGGTGCCTGATGCTCTGTCTCTGGTCGGGCCCATCGGAGTCTAACTGTTGGTTTTCTTTTGCTCCATCATTTCAGTGGTTTCTTGCTGTCGAGTCCTCACCGTTGTCTCACCTCTGTGGTTCTTTGATTTTTTGTGTTCACGGAGATGTTGCACTGATGAGTTAGGAGGCCTTCATGCGGACTGAACAAATTATTTGTCTAAATCGCGACGGAAGTAAGGGCGAGGATTATGGCCACGTAAAATCGATTTAAGCCCCCCCCCCCCCCCAGTGGAAATCATTCCACTGACCGTTCCAAGGCGGTTCTTCTGTGGCGGTTTATTTATGGTGTTGTTTGTTACTTACTGTGTGTATCACTTGTGTCTTTTTATTTTGGATGGCCATATGACCATTTTGTGGGAAAGTAACTGTATTTATGGCCTTCCGTTGTTTAGGTTTCCATTATGGTCTGGTCGCTTAATGTTTGTGTTTCTTTCCCTTTGGTGTCTTTGATGGGTGGAGTAAGTTAATTGTATCGATTTCTGATCTTTGTTTTACTTCTACTTTACAACAGGCGGCTACTATATTTAGTTTATTTACATCTGACACTTAGTTCATTGATTAACCCATTGTATGCGGGAAACCCCGAAAGGAGTACCTTGGCAAACAGTGCTGGCGCAGATCAGACGTCGCAGAACGAGGGGTCTGATCAGGGCCTACACTATACACATTCGCATACACTCACGCCTACAAACGCGCACAAACTGCTTCAAACCCTAATATAATATGAAAAGTTTTTTAACAAAATCCGACCTTCACTCTCCTATCAGACTATGAACTCTTAAAAGTAAAATCTATGTTAACACTGACTAAGACACATACCGATTGGTTGCTATTAAAAACCGACCGATGATACTTATGCTGGGAACAAACGACAGCCTCGTTTTTGAAATCGGCGAAGAAAATATAAAGGTTGTAGTAAATAACTTCATTCTCAAACGAATCCGCAAAGAGAAAACACCAAGCGTTGCGTTTCAGGTAGGATGGGAAGGTTTCTGACATTATATCGGGCTTGCGGCGGAGAGGAGTGCATCGAAAAGGACACGCGCGTAATTAATGAAATCAACTGGAATTTCAACGAAAGGGGTCTATGTAATTGGATCGAGGACAACTATAAATTTCACTATGGCCAGGAACCCCGACTCACTTTTTACCGGGTAACTTCTCACCATGACGGGGAAGGCAACACGATCTACACCAGAAAGCAAATCTACGATACGGTAAAGCACTACTGGAAACGGCTAAAACAAAAGCTAAGGAGTGGTCAGTGTTATTTCTTCCCACCCGCAAGAACACCGCAGCCGGATAGCGGCGACACCCCCATCAGATATAAGCTGAGTACGGGCGAGCTGTATTCGATAGCTACGTCCGGAGAGAAAAGTCCCATGTATTTGAAAGATGTTGAGTTTTACGAAAAGTGGTTCAAAGACTTACTCGCTTTTATAACAGAATATCTGAGAGATGAGACCCTTAGCTTAGCCGTATCCGATTAGACATAAGAAGCAAAAAGCGATTTTCGCAAATCGAACATTTGGGACCAGTTGTATTCTCGAACGAGATATCTGTGGTGGTGGTGGTTGTGGCTGTGGTGGTGGTGGTGGTTGGTGGTGGTGGCTGTGGTGGTGGTGGTGGTGGTGGTGGTGTCTGTTGTGGTGGTGCCTGTGGTGCTGGTTGTAGTGTCTGTGGTTGTGGATGTGATGGTGGGTGATGGTGGTGGCTGTGGTGGTGGTGACTGTAGTGGTGTCTGCGGTGGTGGTGGTGGTGGGTGGTGGTGGTGGTGGGAGTGGTGGTGGTGGCTGTGGTGGTGGGAGTGGTGGTGGTGGTGGCTGTGGTGGTGATGGTGGCTGTAGTGGTGTCTGTGGTGGTGGTGGTCAATGATGTGAAAAGTTTGTAAGAAATAACCAAACTGGAAACTCTTGAGACCGAAATGAATCGATGCTCGGACTGTAACCTCGGGTTCTTGAGACGCGATGCTTTGTTAAGACATCAACGCAATACGCACGGTAGTGGGATAGTCCCAGACATGACAAACAGCATTACCTTCCAACACCCGTTTTCTATGGTGTTAACGGGCCCTAGCGGAAGCGGTAAAACGGAATGGACTAGAAAATTAGTCCTGTCCGACCTCTTATACCCTCCACCCGAACGTATCGTATGGTGTTTTGGTCAATGGCAAAGATTGTACGACGACTTGCAACGCACTCTTCCCCGGATATATTTTGTACACGGTATACCGGACAACCTGACTAGCTCCGAGTATGTGGATACCCGCAAAAGGAACGTCCTGGTTTTTGACGACTTGATGACCGAGGCTAAATGCGATCAAAGAATTGCGGACCTCGTTACTAAGGGAAGTCATCACAGAAACTTGTCCGTTGTATATCTCATGCAGAATCTATTTCCGCAAGGAAAAGCCTGTAGAGACATCGCTTTGAACACGCAATACCGCGTCCTTTTCAATAATCCCATCGACAGACAACAAGTGGCGACGTTGGCGAGAAGAATTTATCCAGCATCCCATTCCACGTTTATGAAACGACTCGAACAGGCTACGAGTCAGCCTTACGGGTACCTGATAGTCGACCTAAAACAAGAGCGTTTACGCAGTGACATTTTTCCGGTAGAAAGAAAGCGGGAATTAGAGGTATCCGAAGAGTCCGATATAAATGACGAAGACAGTGACGATGACAGGGAATCGATAAGCGACGTAAACGACACGCATTACCCCTATATTAGACCTCCGGGTAAACGCGTCAAAGATGAGCTGTCAGAAGACCGCCTGTGTCTAGAAATATGGGAGAGAAGGTTTAAGGAACCTCTAAGGCAATCGAATGCAGAGCGCTTTAAAGACAAGGTTAATAGCTACATCGAAGACGGGACTGCTCCCGAGGACGCTTATCATCGCGCAGCAAACGAGGACTTGCACTCCCTCGGGAAAAGACTAAGACACGATTACGCGAGGTTTCTCATGGGTTATCACCATCTGCAAAAGGATCCTACTCAACGGCAGATTCTACAGTCGGCTAAAACGTTAAGAATACAGCATGACATGAATGTCGACGAATCCATCCAGCAAGCCGTAAAACTGAGGAAGGATTTATTCGCCAGCGTTTGGTCCGACCATGTCTTGACAGAAAACGATGAAAACCAGGAATCTGATGCCGAATGAAATATACGTAAGAAGGGTAAAGCATCGCTATATTTAGAGAAAATAGATGGGTTCTATAGAAGTGTTTGACAAGAAACTGAATAAATGGGTGCCTTATGTCCCGGACTACGACGCGTGGTACCAACAGTTCAAAGACTTGAGCGAGGGCTACGTTCAACCCGATCACGAGGGGCGGTATATCGTCGGTAGCGGTAGAAGAAACCGTCTTCTAAAGAAAATGGAAGATCAGCGACAAAAAGAAATTAAAATGCTAGAACAGCAAAAACCCGTGGTGAAATTGGTCACTCGCGTGGCTCAAGCGGTTGAAATGGCAAAGTCAGAACTAGCACGATTACAAAAGGAGCATAAGGGCGAGGCCTCTGATCGTAAGAAACCGAGAGCGAAAAACGGGCAGTTGGGAGACTGGACAACCTTTAAATATTAAGCGACGATGAACAGTGATCAACTGACTCGTATACTTTCCGCATACCCCGTAACTGTCTGCGCAGCGGACCAAATTAAAAAACGAAGAGGAAGGTTCGTCATTTCCAACACATCCACGAGTTATCAAAGAGGGGAACACTGGGTAAAATTTTATTTTCCCAAACACGGACCGTACGAATTTTTCGATTCAGTAGGAAACGATCCTAGAAGTTACGGCGTTGGGTTTGAAGAGGTACTCAATAAACCCTACTTAATGAACGATAAACAGCTTCAACAATCTAGTTCTAACGTATGCGGACTATACTGCGCGTACTACGCGATGGCTAGATCTCGAGGAAAAACCATGCGAGACATTATCAAAGAATTCAACCCACGCCAGAAGAAGTTCAACGACCGCCTGATTGTGTCTAAAATGAAAAGAATGCTTAGAAGAAGACGGAAAGACTTTACATGAACATTTATATATGTATATATAATTTGCCACTACGTTGCGTGTAAATAAATATGTAAAAACTATACGTTTGTTTTGTAATCATTTCTATCATAATATGTTCTATAAAAGGGTTATCCTTTGGAAGCACGAAATACACCACAGAAATGGAAAATATGAAGTGTACATGTATTCTGGGCCAGACTAGCTAGTTTCGGCCAATTAGGCCTCGTCAGTGACCCTCAAATATTTTCAAATTCCACAATGGAATCAATGATCCCAAAGGACAAGAAAATATAAACTACACTATGATGTAGGGCAGTGAGACTTTTTACCGCCGCCAGGAAAATAAGAAGTGTTCATGTTTTCTGGGCAAGACTAGCTAGTTTCGGCCAATTAGGCCTCATCAGTGACCGTCAAATATTTTCAAAATTCCACAATGGAATCAATGATCCCAAAGGACAATAAAATATAAACTACACTATGATGTAGGGCAGGGAGACTTTTTTTACGGCCGCCACACGTTCCATCCTATTATGTTCTATAAAAGGGTTATTCTTTGAAAGCACGAAATACACCACAGGAATGGAAAATATGAAGTGTGCGGCCGTAAACACTCTCAAAATAGAAGTGAAGGCAATGATCAGTAATCGATACAAGTAGCCAACACCTCTCTTAAGAGACACCCTAGGGAAAGAAACGCGGACATAAAATAAATAGATCCTAATGGAAACGTCAAAGTTTAAACCAATACAGTTATTTTCCTACAAAACGGTAAATTGGCTATCCGAAACAAACCGAGCACGCCTTATGCCGTTGAACCAAAAAAAAAAAACCCGAACAGTGTAAATCGGGATCTACTCAAGTCCATTTGCGCAATAGTGACCTCGCCTCCCGTATTGTCAGTTATATTTTTCAGGACCTAGATAACTCGCTAGTTTTTTGGGGGGGTTAAAATACAAAGAAGACGAGTACTGTTCCGAGTCTGACACGTTTTATTGTAAAGGATAAATACGTATACGCATTCTTGCAAGTTTACAAAGCAATACAATTTACAATATAACGCTGTATGAATGTTCGTGTCCCTGTCTTTCAAATATTTTTCTCCACCGTTCTGAAGCCTCTCTGGCTTTGCTTCGCAACTGGCGGCATCTTAACCACCCAAACAACTCGTTAAATATTGTCAGTGTCATACGCATTAATCCAAACATTGCTCACATAGGTTCGTCTCCGTTATCTCTCCAGTTTTGACAGCGTTTTGGATCCAATGTACTCACAAAATTATCGGATGCTTTCTTGAAACCGCCTAAGGTCGCACTTGACACGAACGTGACCCCTGTTTGTATTTTAGGTGGTGCCCCGACCATCTTTACGTTTGTACAGTTCGGTGACCATTTGAAGTGTTCTTCGATGGCGTCGTCATCTCTTTCCAAAGAGCTGAGTTTTACGTAACAACTGAAGCACTGACATAAATCCGATTTCCCCGTGTAATAAAGTCCCGCCCGGTTGCATGTTTAGGATTCGTATCGAATGTTTTGAGTCTATTTTCGAATAATTCCATGTCGAGTTGATCAGCGTTACTGTCCATGACGTTCATGATGAGAATGACGATACATCGTTCACACGTCGTTTATATACGCAATGCCTTCTCTCTGATTGGTTTTTATTTAAGAACTTAAATATCTTTGATTATAGATTCTATTGGAAAGGTCATCTATCAACACTACATGTAATGATTACGCGTATTCTTTCTACTTTCTCCAACCAGTCTTCTACAGTCACACGGTGTACTTTTCTCAAATGACAAACGATATACAACACATTCTTTCCATCGCAAATAGGACATTCGTATACGTATCTGTGAGGCATATTTTATCACAAATCGTTAGAATCGTCGGGGGTTACATTCAAAACCCTGTAATGCACCCACGCCTCGATGAGGCGATTCTAACATATATCTATAACATTTGTAGAGAAAAATAAAAGGTGAAGAGGTCCTTAAAATGTACCCGTCATACTCCAAACCGGGATTCTTTATAACGGCAAATTTGTTCTAACGTTGCCATAGTAGGGAACAAATACTGTCGTTATAGCGAGGGTCCTCTGTATGGGGTATTTAGCGCCCCCGCCCCTTTGAGGGCTTGAATAAATAGATCGGGTTGCACGTTGCTTCCACGCACACGAGTACTGGTAAACCGCTTAGAGGGTCTAGGCCAACCCGGGAAAAACGGTTGCGAGTCGGATCGTCCATACTTATAAGCCCTATTGGTTTCATTAGATGGCAGGGCTTGAGATGTCATATCGTCTCAATGTCGGGTATAAGTATCACAAAACTGGAAGCAACGTCTCCAAAATGACCTAAAAAGTGTTGACGGGGATGTTAAACCTTAAATCAAACAACCAAAACTCTTTTTCCCGGGACGCAGTCCATGCCTTTAGTAATTGAATCGATAGCAGTTCATCAAATCGCGCTCTTCCAGCACCTTCCATTGTTTTCCGGTTTTCGAGGCGATAAGTGGTTCGCCGCGATTGTCAATAATATCAATACGACACCGGGTAGTATCCCCCTAAATATACGGATAGGAGCGCTCGAGCGAACGGTGTAGACCCCGATCGCCCTGCCCCGATCGGGGAAAGCGAACTTCGCCATTCCGCGGGAACGCCTTTCGAGCGTCGTCCGAGGCCTCAAACTTTAGGATAGTTACGGCGTAATTACGGTAATTTAAATAAATTAAACACTCGTCCGATATTTAGGGTAGTCTCGTCATCTAATCGTTTCCCTTACGTTTCCGGGAGTGACGTCATTCTGCGCATGCGCAGTTAGTGGGGCCATAGTGGCCCTTCTACTACTTATATTTACCCCTGTAAACCCCAGTTTTACTATATATAAGCGAGGTTCAAGGGGGTAAAACTATAAAGGCGTGTTTTCGTTATGTTGCTCTTAAAGACCCCTTTGAACAGCCCAATAGGTGGTTTAGACGGGTTTTAAGCTCTTACTAGAGGACACTGTGTATTAAAAAAACAGAAAGCGCAAAAACTGAAACCTTTAAAATGAGGTTAGACATAATTTCAGCCGGTCTTTAAAGAGGAATATCAAGTAGTCTGATTCTTCTCTGTTAGGGGTTGAGTGAGGTGGAGGGGATAGGGATGGGAAAATAATTTTCATTGATTGCCTTTCTGTACAACAAGCTCCTCTAAACTGACACATTGAGGCGGTTCTAACGGGTACCCACAACCTATGTCTTGGTGCAGAAATAAGAAAATTATGGGCCGAAAAATAATGTTAACACCTGTCAACCCCAATTTACATATACGCAGATGTTAATTTCACGGACTTGTCAACGTGATGAGGAATAAGATTGCGCATGCGCGAGTTCCTTCCTGTATTGGAGAAGACATATTTTTAAATGTACACTATGCTTTCCCTATGAGGTGGGCCTTTTCCCCTTAATGTAATTCAACCAACCGCCTTCCTTGGATTTCAATTAAATCAAAATCTTCTACTAGGATTTCAGATGATGTCAATTTTGATCGATCACCAAGACAGCTGACTGGCAAAATTAGAGACATCACGTGTACAAGTCCGTAATATGAATACCCCCTAAACCCAACTCTATATAGAAACATAGAAACAGCTGTGGTTTAAGTGGGGGCAGTCAATATCTTTCTTATTTCTGCTCCAAGACATATGTTGTGGGTACTCGCTAGAACCACCGCCTCAACGAGGCGGTTCTAACGAGCACCCACAGCCTATGTTTGCAGTATAGTGTGGACCCAGATCAGACGGCTCCTCCGAGATTAGGCTGATCTGGGTCCACACTGTTTGCATGTATGCAAAAATATTTTTAAAAAACTTTGCTAGAAGATTCAGGAGACGACATAACAGACGACATTTTCTCGGCATCATAAGGATTACGTGTAACGGTGCAGACTCAAAACTATTCTAAAACCATGACTCATTATCATAGATCGTGGGCCTTTCAAATGCCGAAAGGTGGCCTAGTATTGATTTTGCCATAACTTGGTCCTCAAAGTTGGTAACTTCAATAATCGGACACCTTTCAGAAACGGGTTCACTGGGCTTTAGACGCATCAGAACCAACCCAGCTATGACTCATCTGATGCCCCCCCCACACCCCCGTTTTTACTCCCACGATCTGTTCCTGCTCGACACCGTTTCCCTCAGTCCATGCTCCAATTCAGACATGTATCTTTTTTTCTTTGACTTGTTGTTATCCCCGGCATCGGCGATAAAATTTCGGTGTTCTAACACGCTCCATTGGCATCACTTTCAGGGATGAATGTCATTAAGTGCACCGTCCTTCACATCGGGACGTTAACTCCCCCCCCCCCCACCCCCCTTTGCAGGGAGAGTCATCCCCTTGTGCAGGTTAAAGACCCTTACCGTAATTACATGATCATTGTGTAGGCTTTCATCCTTCAAATCGGTAGTGTATATAATGTACACCGTCTGTGTCCCATTCTGATGTTAAGGCGAAATGGAAGAAAGAAAGATCCCGGTGCCATGTTGCAATTTGGAGTCGTCACCAGAACAAATAAGATCCAAGTCAAACAGAACTATACAGGCCCAGCTAAGCTGCTTCTAAATGTTCATAATTTTGTGATATGCAAAATTCTCCAAAGACTGTACACTGTTCAGGTTAACCGCGTATGTATAAGCCTGCACAGGAATTGTAGTAGGTAAACCGACCGGCTCGACAAGACCTATATAGTATTGACGTTATCAACAGACAAAACGAAACTCGACGTCGCAAATGTGGTGTTTTAGAATCCAACAATGGCATGTGATTTAATGCATGTCGTGCACTTTACCCAAAAACTTTATCAATGTACATAATTTTCTTGCAGCTTCATCAAACAACATTATGTTGCAGCCCTCACATTGGCTTCTTTTGAAAGAAGCCAACTTGAATTTGCATCATTTCAAAGTGCACTTGATTATATGTGGTTTTGTTTAGTTTGATTTGAGGTTTAACGTCCCCGTCAACACTATATAGGTCATTTTGGAGACGTTGCTTCCAATTTTTGTGGGACTTTTACCCGACATTGAGATGAAATGACCATTCAAGCCCTGTCGCCCAATGTAATCAATAGGGTTTATAAACATGGACGGTCCGACTCAAACCCCTTTGCCTGAGTAGGCTTAGATCCTCTAAGCGGTTTACCAGTACTCGTGTGCGGTCGGATTCAGCTCTGCGTGGAAGCATCATGCAGCCCATCTATTTCTTCAAGTCCCGATGGGCGGGGGCGGTATTATATGTGGTCACAAACTAGTATAAGCAGGGCAGCTTTTGGTCAAAAGAGTAGAATCAGGGGTATCATTTGAAAGTAAACTGTCCTGTGATTGGACAATAATAGCTTTGGTGACATTAAAAGAAGTTGATTTGACAAATACGTATTTCAAGAAAACATTCTACGAGTACTTGTCTAGTGGACTGGTTTGATAGCTGTGGCTCACAAATTAGGACATAATTGTTTTTTTAATTGTCATGATTGTTTATTTTCTGCGGGATTAGGGGTAACCAGCTTCAGAACCCGTAAACGACATGTGGATGCTGGTCGACTGGTATTTCTTTGCTCTTGATTGTTACATCTAAGTCCCCAGCCAGCAAAGAATGCCGGACCATCGTCTGACCGATAGCGATACGACGTTGCCACGTCGTATCGCTATCGGCCCGACGTTGGCCCGCTCTTTTGTGCTGGGAGGGCCCATACTGTAATTCTAGATTAAACCTTTGGATCCACGAGAGTCGTGAGTGTGCGAATTTCAGGCATCACGAAAACAAGCCAAAATAATGTTGACCCCCTTGAACCCCACTTTTATATAGTAAAACCGGGGTTTACAGGGGTAACTCTTATTTTTTTCTTATTTCTGCTCTAAAAGATAGAGTGTGGGTATTCGTTAGAACCGCCTCGATGAGGCCGTTCTAACGAGTACCCACAAACTATATTTTAGCAGAAATAAGAAAAATATCACAATTTTTCATCTGAAATTTTGCGTTTTTTTTTTTTTTTTTTTTTGCGGTAAAGTTTACAATGTATTTGTATAGGCGGGTTTTCGTAATGAAAGGCTATAATGGAAGTATATGGAAAAAAAAACATTTACGATTCTGTGCCCATGTACATGTACTGTATAATTAAGTTTGTATATATTCTAACATGTTTATAGGCAGCTTCTGCACCAACCTGCCACGAGTGTGCAATCTATATCATCACGAAAACGCGCCTATATAATTTTGACCCCCTCAAACCCCACTTTTATATGGTAGAACTGGTGTTTACATGGGTATACATTATTTTTCTTATTTATGCTCTGAAATATAGATTGTGGGTACTCGTAAGAATCGCCTCGATGAGGCGTTTCTAATTTGTACCCACAATTTATATGGGTACTCGTTAGAATCGCCTCGATGAGGCGATTCTAACGTGTACCCACAATTTATATTTTGAGCAGAAATCATTGTGTTTCTTATTTGTACTCAAAATATAGATTGTGGGTACACGTAAGAATCGCCTCGATATGAAAAATATCACAATTTTTCTTCTTAAAATCTTAGAGTTTTGGCGGAAAAATTTACAATGTATTTTGTATAGGTGTGTTTTCGTTATGTATAATACTCCATTTCGAAAGGAACTCTGTAAGCTTTAAGCTTCCGTTCAAATCCTATAATAGTATTATTGTATACGTGTTTGTTTGTTTTGTTTGATTTGAGGTTTAACGTCCCCGTCAACACTGTAAAGGTCATTTTGGAGACGTTGCTTCCAATTTTGTGGGAATTTTACCCGACATTGAGATGAAATGACTTCTCATGCCCTGTCGCCCTATGAAACCAATAGGGTTTATAAGCATGGACGGTCCGACTCGCACCGCTTTGCCCGGGCAGGCTTAGATCCTCTAAGCGGTTTACCAGTACCTCGTGTGCGGTAGGTTGTAGCTCTGCGTTGAAGCATCATGCAGCCCATTTTTTTCTTCAAGCCCCGATTGGCGGGGGCGGGATTTTAAACATGTATGTATTGCATGTCAAAGAAATTGACAAATAAATATGTTTAAACCAACAACAGGTGCAGGGCAGATCAGTCTGTGCAATTGCTAATTGGATAGTACGAACAGCGGTTTCTAATATATTTTGAAATTGTAAGGCTCTAGCATGTCTTTGCAGCTGAGCAGTCTCGTTTGTGTCCTACGTGGTCGGATACTCCATGACGTGAACAAGTCCGTTTAATGAACAATCCCCTAAACCAAACTTAATATAGAGAAAACTTGGGTTAACGAGGTATACATTATTTTTTCTTATTTCTGCTCCAAGACATAGGTTGTAGGTACTCGTTAGAACCGCCTCAATGAGGCGGTTCTAACGAGCACCCACAACCTATGTTTGCAGTTTGGAGATGCGAAAAAAGTACTTTGTCGCACGGGCGTGTTATCTTAATGCAAAATACAGTTTGTTTGTTCTTTCAGGTCGGGATTCAAATGTTACCTTTTGATGCTCTGTGCTACAGCGTTTTTTTTTTTTCTACATGAGCACGGGTCCATGCGGCTGTATTATTCGTTTGTTTGTCTGTTTGTTTATTTGTTTGTTTGAATTGGAGTTTAACTTCCCCGTCAACACTAAATATGACATTTTGGAGACGTCGCTTCCAACTTTGTGGAACTTGATGATATGACATCTCAAGCCCTGCCGCACAATGAGAGCAAAAAAAACATAAATGCATTGGACGGTTCGGCTCACACCACTTTGCCCATGGACAGGCTTAGACCTTCTAAGCGGTTAACCAGTACTCATGTGTGCGTGGAAGCACCTTGCAGCCGAATCTATTTTCCAAGCCCCTATGGGCGGGGGCGATCATTATTCGGTACACGTGCAAATAAGACTGCTGAGTACTTAGAGGAAGATAGAGTATTTTGACCTCTCTTAACCTGTATAAGATGCCAAGTAAAACGGTGTCTGAAAATGTCGTCTGCTTTTATCGTCTGCTCCTTTTTCTTGCTAACTTTTCAAAAACGTGTTGCATACAGACAAACAGTGTGGACCCTGATCAGACTGCTCCTAAAGGACCAGTCTGATCTGGGTCCACACTGTTTGCAACAATACCATTTAAAGTAACCAAGAGACAACAAAGCAGACGACATTTGTTGTGATTGGCGTCTTAAAACAAAACACACGTGCAGATATTCTTAATTAACTAATTGATTGATTTGTTCAAACAAATGATTATGCACTTTATTGCCTTCTAGTAAAAATTACAATAAAATGTTACAGTGATAAGATAAGCACATTTCCGGTTACCAAAATAATAAATATATGTAAGGAATGTGTTTATTTTAAATTGAAAAATCTTATAAGTTTATCAACGACCTTTGAGAGTTCAACGTTCAAGCGTGGCAAGACTATTCCATATTTTAGGGGAAGCAGGTTTCTGATTTATTTTTTCACAGGATTTTAAAATTGTAAATAAGTTTTTTGATCATGTCATTATAAAGAAGTCGTTGACAAGTGGTTATTATGATGCAGTACGAATCTCAGTAAAACTGTATCTCCCAATGTAAAATCCTGACTGAAGGCGACTTACCTAAAACACGGACTAGTTCAAAATTACAAGTGCAGTCACGTCTCACTGCGTTTTGAAAGACTATATCAGTGTGTTGCTGTTGTTTGATTGTATGTTTGTTTGATTTGAGGTTTAACGTCCCCGTCAACACTGTAAAGGTCATTTTGGAGAACCGACTTCCAATTTTGTGGGTTCTTTACCCGACACTAAGATGAAATGACATCTCAAGCCCTGCCTCCCAATGAAACCAATAGGGTTTATAAGCATGGACGGTCCGACTCGCACCTCTTTGCCTGGGCAAGCTTAGATCCTGCGGCCAGTTTACCAGTACTCGTTACAACAAAAAATATACATTAACCAACCTACATACATTTTTTGTATTGTTATGACTTTCTTTTTGTTCTGGTGGTGGTGGTGATTGTTTTTGTTGTGATACGGCATTTTCACTTATTTCAAGCCGATAGTTAATCAGAGGTGGGCGAAAACCGAAGTACCCGGAGAAAAACCACCTGTCCTTCCGTTGCAGAACCTGGCATCTCACATGTGACCCCATTCAAAGTTCACAGCGGTGAAAGACCTAGCTCTCTTACCTGGATTAAGGCCCCCGCCGATTGAGGCTTGAAGAAATGAATGGGCTGCATGATGCTTCCACGCAGAGCTGAAACCGACCCGCACAAGTACTGGTAAACCGCTAAGAGGATCTAAGCCTGCCCAGGGAAAGAGGTGCGAGTCGGCCCGTCCATGCTTATAAACCCTATTGGTTTCATTGAGCGACAGGGCTTAAGATGTCATTTCATCTCAATGTCGGGTAAAAGTCCCTCAAAATTGGAAACGACGTCTCCAAAATGACCTTTACAGTGTTGACGGGAACGTTAAACCTCAAATCAAACAAACAAAGCGGTGCATGTCAGCCCGTCCATGCTAATAAACCCTATTTGTTTCATTGGGCGACAGGGCTTGAGAAGTCATCCCCAAAATGACCTTTACAGTGTTGACGGGGACGTTAAACCTCATATCAAACAAACAAACAAACCTTACCTGACTCTCTTACATGTACCTAGATTATATAATGTGCTCTAATACAGGTACCTATGACATAACTGTCTTTAGCCCCTATCCTGCTGAACACAATAGCTACTACCTTTTACAAACCGTGTAGATCTACATCACGAAAATACGCCTATATAATTCGACCCCCTTGAACCCCATTTTTATACGTTAAAACTCACTTGCGTTTACAGGGGTAAACCTTATTTTTCTTATTTCTGCTCTAAAATACAGATTGTGGGTACTCGTTAGAACCGCCTCGATGAGGCGGTTCTAACGAGTACCCACAATCTATATTTTGAGCAGAAATAAGTAAAATGTCACGATTATTCATCTTAGAAATGTTCGTTATTTCGGTGGTAAAGTTTTCAACGTATTTGTATAGGCGTGTGTTGTCGTAATATAGATCAGTTTGTTTTGTTTGTTTGATTTGAGGTTTAACGTCCCCGTCAACACTGTAAAGGTCATTTTGGAGACGTTGCTTCCAATTTTGCGGGACTTTTACCCGACATTGAGCTGTCGCCCAATGAAACCAACAGGGTTTATAAGCATGGACTCGCACCGCTTTGCCTGGGCAGGCATAGATTCTCTAAGCGGTTTACCAGTACTCGTGTGCGGGTCGGTTTCAGCTCTGCGTGGAAGCATAAGGCAGCCCATCTATTTCTTCAAGCCCTAAGGGGCGGGGGCCTAATGTAGATCAGTTGATTTTTGATCAGGAATCATGTACTATCATGCAGTTATTGAATAGAAGGAATACACTTTTTCAAGTAATTTGATTGGTTGATAGTCAGAAATCGCGTGACTAAATTTATGTATTCAGCATGATAAAAGTTAAATTTAATTCATTCTTTCATGCTTCAAAAGTCAAAACTGGCATTTTTTGTGATAAAAACTTGTGTTATTTCCTAACATAAATTGACGGTGTTCAATGAGGCGGTCCCTACGATTGTAGGTACTCATTAGAACCACATTGCCGAGGCGGTCGGTTCTAAGGAGCATCGAAAATATATGTTTTCATTACGATAACACACCCGTACAACATAGTGCATTTTTTCATCTCCAAAATGGCTACTTTTCTGATGAAAATCTTGATATTTTTCCTTCAATTGCTCAAACATAGGTTGTTTGTGCTCGTTAGAACCGCCTCAAAGAGGCGGTTCTAACGAGTACCCCAACCTATGTCTTGGAGCAGAAATAAGAATGATAATAAATACCCCGTAAACCCCCATTTTCCCTATATAAAGTGGGGGTTTAGGGGGGTCTTCATTTCATGATGTTGACCAAGATAGAGAAATGTTGTGTACATGTACATTGTACCCTTGTAAATTCTGCCTTTGCCTAAGTCAAATGGTGGTTACAAGGGTATCCAATGTGTTGACGTGTTGATTTGAAAGGAGTCTTGGTCTAAAACTAAATCATGTCGAACTTTAACGGACATCCAGGTAACTGCTGTTGGTTAAAGTTAATACATAGATTTATATAGGAACTTGATAAGTGTGGCCCCATAAAATAAAAACTTTTAGGAATATCTTTTCTGTGCAAGCGGCTCGTGATTTTACATTCTTTTTTTAATATCCACATATATTATAATGCAATTTTATGAACAACTTTTTAGACCTTTTTACATATATTTGGAAGCACCCTCTAAATGTATAGAATATATAGTAAAACTACTGAATACAGCGACAAAAACTTATGAATTTATTTTCATAACGTTTTTGTAAATTGTTTTTTCTTTTCTTTGCCAGCAGGGGTAAAATTACAAATTTATTGTGAACACATCCATGTAAATTTTGTGAAATAAAAATAAAAATAATTTGGTCCTTTTTGAAAATGAAATACACTACCCCCTTTTTCTATTTCCAGTTTACCTAAGCAATCAGCGGGCAGCGGTGTCACTAAGGTAAACAATAACAAAGGCTATGTTACGCCTTCGATGTACTGATTGATACATTTGGCTATTTGTAATTAATATATCATTATGTAAATTATCCTTTATTCAGTCTTTTTTTTTTTTTTTTTTTTTTTTTTTGTCGACTCGCACCGCTTTTCCTGGGCAGGCTTAGATCCTCTAAGCGGTTACCCGTACTCGTGTGACGGTCGGATTCAGCTCCGCGTGGAAGCATCATGCAGCCTATCTATTTCTTCAAGCCCCGAAGGGCGGGGGGTGGGGGCGAAGTTACATTATAACACTATCTCTACTTTCATGAATTAGAACAGTGACCTATAAAATACATATAAAGCGGTCCTCAGACTTCATACTGATGCCTCAAAATCGTTCGGATGTCACCTCGGTAACCATGAGGCCTGGGGGAGATAACCATTTATTTTCTGTGTTGTACGCGTTAGTTCCCTTGATTATCAGCACCGATAGCAGTCATGTCCGTATAAGTCCGGTATGCAAGAACCTGTGTTAAAGAATTTCGATGTGGAGTTTATTTTGTTTGTTTAATTTGAAGTTTAATGTCCCTGTCAACACTGTAAAGGTCATTTTGGAGGCGTTGCTTCCAATTTTGTGGGACTTTTTCTCGACATTGAGATGAAATGACATCTTAAGCTCTGTCGCCCAATGAAACCGATAGGGTTTATAAGCATGGGCGGGTCGACTCGCACCGCATTGCCTCGGCAGGCGGTTTACCAGTATTCGTGTGTGGGTCGGTTTCTGTTCTGCGTGGAAGTATCATGCAGTCCATCTATTTCTTCAAGCCCCGATGGGCGGGGGCTCGATGTGGAGTTTATAATCAGTGCCTAGTTATTTAAAACTAACTCAGTGCATTGTTAGTTATGGTTGCCAATTGGAAAACACGCCTATTCAAATATAGTGAACATTTTACAACCGAAAAAATGCAATATTTTTCATATTTCTGCTCATAACATAGATTGTGGGAACTCGTTAGAACCGCCTCGACGAGGCGGTTCTAACGAGTACAACCAATCTATTTTCTGAGACGAAATAGAAAGAAAAGTATACACCCCTGTTTGTTTTGTTTGATTTGAGGTTTAACGTCCCCGTCAACACTGTAAAGGTCATTTTGGAGACCTTGCTTCCAATTTTGTGGGACTTTTACCCGACATTGAGATGAAATGACATCTCAAGCCCTGTCGCGCAATGAAACCAATAGGGTTTATAAGCATGGACGGTCCGACTCGCACCGCTTTGCCTGGGCAGGCTTAGATCCTCTAAGCGGTTAACCAGTACTCGTGTGCGGGTCGGATTCAGCTCTGCGTGGAAGTATCATGTAGCCCATATATTTCTTCAAGCCCCTATGGGCGGGGGCCGTGCACACCCCTGTAATCGCCAGTTTACCATATATAAAAATGGGGTGTTTTCGTGATGGTTAAGCTTTTGGACATTTAATAACCACATTTGAAAAAGCTACTCACAATTTTCTAGCATAACTACCTCGACTTATCATATGACGTCGCGTCTGAGAGTATAATAAGGCCATGTAATATTTTCGATAATCCACTAGTGGATCAAATATGCAAATTAGCTAGATAGGTTCCGTAACGTTACATGTACGACGTCCTTTACGACGTCGCGTTTACTAATGGCGGAATATTGATATTTTTGTAAAAGATCGTGAATAAAATGCGTCTTAAATGTCATATGATAAATAGAATCTTGCATTTGTGCTCATGAATTATTGAATTTATTTAACTCGTTGAGGAAAAGGGATAAAATGCCTGGCCAAGCCTCGCATTTTATCCCTTTTCCTCAACTCGTTTAATAAATTCAATAAACATGAACACTCATGTAAGATCCCCTATTTAGCATATGACGTCGCTTCTGAGAGTGTAATAACGCCATATAATATTTTCGATAATTCACTAGTTGATTAAATATGCAAATTAGCTAGATAGGTTCCGTAACCTTACTTGTACGACGTCCTTTACGACGTCGCGTTTACTAATAGCGGAATATTGACATTTTTCTCAACAACACGAGAATAAAATGCGTTTTTAATGTCATATGATAAATAGAATCGGCTTGCATTTGTGTTCATGTATTATTGAATTAATTAAACTCGTTGAGGACAAGGGATAAACTGCGAGGCTTTTGTGCTCATGTATTATTCAATTTATTAAACTCCTCGAGGAAAATGGATAAAATGCTCGGCAAAGCCTCGCAGTTTATCCCTTTTCCTCAACTCGTTTAATAAATTCGATAATACATGAACACTCATTTAAGATCCTCTATATTCGACATTTTGAACTTTCTGTAACTGCTAACTTGTGATCACTAACACGCCTCGATAAGGTGACTCTAATGAATACACACAGCATACCTTTTCAATATAAAACTATACAAAAATCCATACATGGATATCTGGAGCTTTGTTTGTTTCTTTGATTGATTTGAGGTTTAACGTCCCGGTCAACATTGTATAGATCATTTGGGAGACGTTGCTTCCAATTTTGTGAGACTTTTACCCGACATTGCGATGAAATGACACCTCAAGCCATGCCGCCCAACGGTAGCAGCCTTCAAACGCAAGTCATTATGAAAACACGCCTATACAAATACGTTAAAACTTTTACCGCCGAAAAAAAAAATAAGATAAAACATTGTGATATTTTTCTTAATTCTGCTAAAAATATAGATTGTGGGTACACGTTAGTACCGCCTCATTGCGGCGGTTCTAATGTGTCCCACAATCTATATTTTAGAGCAGAAATAAAAAAAATTAAGGTTTACCCCTGTAAACCCCAGTTTTACTTTAAAAAGGGGGTTCAATGGGGATCAAAATTATACAGGTGTGTTTTGGTGATATATATTCTAACCTAAGAAACCCTCCGTCGTATTCTGCGTTGGTAAAAGACTAGGACAAATGCACCATGCCAGATTCAGACTTAATTGCAGCTAGCAAATGCAACGTCATCATCTTTTTGAAAACAAATATTGTTGATAATATCCTTTGTGCCTGTGGAGCTATTGATGATACAAACCACTGCCTCTTTGTCTGCGAACAGTACAGAAATTTAGGACAGGACTCAAAAACATTGTCTCAACGATTTTGCAACCTTCTCTAAATATTCTTCTACATGACAATACCTATCTGTCAGAGAACGATAACATACAAATATTTATAAGAGGACAAGTCAATAAGTAACCAGCCTATCCCATTTCCAATTGACCGAGACACCCACGATTGTCATGCCTTGTTTCAATACATGTCTTTAGGCATTAGGGCAAACTTGCACCCTTATCGTATCATTCACTCATAAAATATTGAACTTCAAACATGGTTAGCGATGCGAAAGCTAGCTTTTCGATAAAAGTTGAGTGTCGTGCTGCAATTTGAAAGTTAAAACGGGTAGGAAATACATTGCGAGGTGACCAATGTGTGTGGGTCTTCTGCACCAGTGTATGCACAGGTTAAATTCTGGGTTCGGGAATTCAAACGCGGTAGAACGTCTTTAGAAGACGAAACCTGGTCTGGACGCCCACCAGATGCCACCGATGAAGAAATGTGTAACAAAGTACAGGATCTTGTGTACTCTGATAGGTGAATTACGGTGGAAGAAATTACGAATGCATTATACATTTCACATGGTAGCTTTCCAACAAGTTTACATGATCACTTGGGTATGCGCAAGCTAACAACCCGTTGTGTCCCACAATCTTTTAGCGACGATCAAGAGGGAACCAGAGCATCAGTATGCAGCGCATTGTTGAAGCGGTTTATGTCAAAGGACGATGATTTTCTTTCACGTCTGGTGACTGTAGATAAGATCTGGGTCCATTATTATGAGCCAAAAATAAAGTTCAAAAGTCGCAAGTGGGAAGGGCCGGGATCCCCGAGGCCAAATAAGTTCAAAACGCAACCCACTGCTGCCAAGGTGATTGCACCTATATTTTGGGACGCACAATGCGTTATTATGTTGGACATTCTAGCAAAGAACAGTACAATAACAGTTGCATATTATGCATATTTGCTTGACCGACTGAGAACTCCGATCCGTGAAAAAAACGCCAGGTAAACTTTCCAAAGGGATTTGCTCCAACAGGACATTGCAGTAGTCCTCACTTGCAAAGTTGCAATGGATTCTGTTGAGCGGAATGGGTTCGAGCTATTACCGCACCCACTTATTCTCCAGTGACTATTTCTAATTCCGAAACTTGAAAAAAGGATATCCATGGAAATGTCTTCCGGTCCAACGAAGAAGTCGGGGCAGCAGTAGGCCTCTTCAGTTCTGGAACAGCGTTGGTCCAAGTGCATCATTCTACTGGGCAATTGCATCGAAAAGGAAGAGATCGATCTCACCCAGAAATAAGTTAGGCTGTTTGTTTTTTTGTTGTTGTTTTTTTTGTTTTTTATTATTATTATTATTATTATTGACTCGCCCTCACAGCATTGTAGGATTTCATTCTTAGATCTAAACGATTTTGTGATTACCCACATGCATGCATACCCACATTACGACTTGTTTGTTTGTTTGATTTGAGGTTTAACGTCCCTGTCAACATTGTAAAGGTCATTTTGGAGACGTTGCTTCCAATTTTGTGGGACTTTTACCCGACATTGAGATGAAATGACATCTCAAGCCCTGCCGCCCAATGAAACTAATAGCGTTTATAAGCATGGACGGGCTGACTCGCACCGCTTTTCCTGGGCAGGCTTAGATCCTCTAAGCGGTTTACCAGTACTCGTGTGCGGGTCGGTTTCAGCTCTGCGTATAATTTTGACCCCCTTGAACCCCGCTTTTATATACTAAAACTGGGGTTTGCAGGGGTAAAGCTTATTTTTCTTATTTCTGCTCTAAAATATTGATTGTGGGTACTCGTTAGAACCGCCTCGATGAGGCGGTTCTAACGAGTGCCCACAATCTATATTTTGAGCAGAAATAAGAAAAATATCACAATTTTTCATCATAAAATTATCATTTTTTCGGCGATAAAGACTACAATGTATTTGTATAGGCGTGTTTTCGTAATGATCATGCAGCCCATATTTTCTTCAAGCCCCGATGGGCGGGGGCCAACATTACGACTTGTAGAGTACAGTAAAATTCCGCCATTAAGACCAACAAAAATTGAGATTAATTCTGCATTAAACAGCTTATTTAAAAATTCCAGTTATTCTTTCTTTGTGTTTTCTGCATACAGTGTCCTCTGGTCAGAGAACACCTTTGGAACTGTTCAAAAGTGGTCTTAAAGTCCACTTTGAACAGTCCCAAGGTGGTCTTAATGTCCCAAGGTGGTCTTAATCTAGGAATTTTACTGTATCTGTATCTTATTCCTGAGACAGCTTGTAACCACAGCTGCACTAATTTTATGTAAAGGCATGGTCACTACATATCAGAATAAAAGGATGTCTTCGCTTTAAATTCTCCGCCCCCGTCCAGCCCTATTTCCTTGTTTTATTTCAATACGCTTTGTTTCCTTTTTTGTACACTTTCGTAAACCTCAAAGATATTGACTTGGCTAAAGTTAGAAAATAACGTGTTAATTCAAAGAAAAATAGCAAAGTACTTTAATTGTAAATTCAGGGATACAGATTCAAACATCACGTGAACAAGTCCGTGAAATGATTAACACCCCCCCCCCCCCAAGCCCCCTCAACCCCACTTTATATAGAGAAAACTGGGGTTCACGGGGGTAAACATTATTCTTTTTATTGCTGCTCCAAGACATAGGTTGTGGGTACTCATTAGAACCGCCTCAATGAGGTGGTTCTAATGAGCACCCACAACCTATGTTTGCGGTGAAAATAAGTGAGAGTGAGTGAGTGTTTGAATTTTACGTCCCACCAACAGCTAAGGTCATACGGAGACGGGACCTCGGTTTAAAGACTCATCCGAAAGTCTGGAGAAGCCCGGAATCGATCCTGCAACCCCTGGTTTACAAGGCGAGTAGCGAAACCACTGCGCCACGAGGCTTCTATGAAAATAAGTGAAACATCACATATTTTCATCAGAAAAGTAGTCTTGTTGAAGATATGCAAAAATGCAAGGATGTGTTATAGTTATGTAAGTTTCTGGATCCCATTCGCATGGTATTAGTGTTGGTATGTTTTCAATACAGCACAAAAAGGATAAATAATCATGACCCCCGTGAATCCCATTGTTTCTTGCACACCAGACCAGGAAATCCGTGATTTTACCCTGGGATAGAAATTTATGTTCTGACCCTGGTGTTCCGACCCCAAATCGAATATAATCGCGTGTTTGATAAATGCACTGGTTGATTACGACTTTGTGTGCGCCGTCGTTAAGGTTGATGTCATGCACGATCCGTGACGTCATTTTACATTCCTGCAGTGTCAACACAATATGGCGGACGTTGGTAACCGAAGTGACTGCAGCATGGAAATTCCGCGCTAAGAAATGGAAGGTATGCAAGAAAAAGAATCCAATATGGATGTGAGGGGTGGATGAAAAAATACGTCCCTCGGGATCAATGTCCCGCATCATTCGGCAAGCCTCGTGATGCCGGACAGTGACCCTTGGGACGGATTTGTCTATCCACCCCTCACACCCATATAAGATTCTTATATTCTATTTAACGTCTGGTTTGGAGGGGTGTTCATTACATGGAATTTTTAACCTGATGAACGATCTAATAATACATACATGTACATACAGATATTTAAACAATGGCATCTTTTCTTTAAATTAATGACTTTTATTATCAGAAATAGTGGCTTAATGATGATCGATGCCTGGAATAAGTCCTAAACAATTTCACGTGCAGAACCATCTGACATTGTTTACTACTTGTTCATACTGCATAGTCGTATGAACCCATATCTTCCTGTCGTTCTCTAGGAGGGTCGTTTGAAAAGTTGTCCGCACGACTTTGTCGTGCGTACTATCCATCAAACATACGCATGTTTGCAGTATAATTTTAAATGTCAGTCTCTGCTTTAAATTTATATTTATGAGTCCGAAAGGCTGAGTGAAAGATGCCGTCTAGCTACATGTATAATTTCACCCCGAAACTTGATTTTGAAAAAAAAAATACAGTGATTTTACTGCATATATTTTGCGAGGCATTTACAGCATCACTTTTGCGCATGCGCTTTGAGTATAAATGGAAAGGATTTAATTACATACGAATATATATACCCAATTATCGCTTTATATTCCTGTTTTTCGAAAGTACATGTTTTATACTTGTATTTGTTTTGTCATTCGTTTAGGCTGCATTAGGGTAACACATCCCCTCTCGCACTATTGCATAGTACATGTAGCTCCAAAACTGACAGTTTTCTGATAAAATCCCAGCAGGCACACGTCACTAGGGCAACGTCAAATCAACGTCGGTGCAACGTCATGACGTTGAACCGACGTTGATGTGACGCTGCATAAACGTCATGACGCTATACCGACGTCGATATGACGTCACAATTTATGTCATGTGCCTGCTGGGATGTGTGACCTTTTTCTTACATGTGCTTAAAATATAGGTTGTGAGTGGTTGTTAGGACCCTCTCAACAAAAAGTATCAACAATCTTGAGTAAACCACATACTGTCTTTGTTTGTTTGAATTGAGGTTTTACGTCCCCGTCAACAATCTAAGGTTATCTTTGAGATGTTGCTTCCAATTTTGTGGGACTTAAACCCACATTGGGATAAAATGACATCACAAGCCATACCGTCATAATTGACCAATAATGTTTAAACACACGGACCGTTCGACCCGCGTCACTTTGCCTGGGCAGGCTTAGGCCTTCTAAGCGATTTACTAGTACTCATGTGCGGTCGGTTTCATCTCTGAGTGGAAGCACTATGCAGCCCAATTTATTTCTCCAAGCCCCGATGGGCGAGGACCCAAACCGAATAACGTATACCCAGTTAAACTTTACTTCTGTCTATATAATTTGGGTATATTGTGATGTATAGCGCAAGGCTTAGAACTTTCTAAATGACCCTTGTATGCGACAAAAACCGAATATAGTTGTATGTGATTTGGTTTAATTATTATCCAGCATTATTAACTGTGAAATAAATCAACAAACTTATTATTTATTATAGGAAGTGTTTTAAACTTATTATTTATTGTTCCGTAGATGCATTAGCAATGCTAAAAAGCAAAAAGTCATTACACTAAAGTTTAATTTCGACAGTCAAATCAACCATTTCAACGGCTGTAGACCGATGCCATAAATATGCTAGGAGAGTTTATTCCGATGGGACGGCTCGTTATATGGGTCATCTCATCGGATACCACACTGTTTGCCAAGTAGACCCTGATCAAATGCCACAGAATGCGGCGTCTCAACAGCGTCTGGACTGTGTGCCAATATCCCGTAGACAAGCCCTGTCCAGATTATACAGTTACACAATAGTTTAACCCATAAAATGCAAATCACGAAAATTGTCGTCTGCTTTGCCGTCTGCTGGTAACCTTAAAATATTTTTTTGCCTCGACACACCCGGGAACTCTCGAGCTAGCTCCATCACTAGGAAACTTGTAAACAAAGGTAGGTCTCGAAGAGTTTTATCAATTTTTTCTTTGTAAGCTATTTATAAAAAAATCCGGCCATGCAGTGCCACATAGATATGATTTAACTTTATACCCCGCTAAAACTTGTTATGGACATTTGCAGCGCTGGAGTATGAATGAAAGGAAACTTTTTATCACGGACCTGAAAAATTGTCAATTTATGTCAACACGGAGATTTCGGCCGACGATTTTTCATTTTCCGTCAAAAGTACGCCCTTCACACCCCCAGAAGCAACATCCCTAGTGAAATGAAACATGGAAAGTTTGAAATAAGCAAATAATTTTGGCCGTGATTAAGTAACTTGCGACTTTTGACGAAATTACAGTCCGAGATAGTCTACTCGACAAAGAGCTAGTTCACTCGTCATGGAGGTAGTGCCCTCAAAAAAAAGGAAGATGAAGCATACATCAGATGAATGGGGCCTAATTCGACGTCTTTTTATGGTCCCACCCAGTCTATCCAACTGGTTTCTTTACCTCTGGTTAGTGGGTCTTGTGGTTAAATGCGCTGTCTGTCTGGTTTAACCATTTAGCTGTAAACTCAAATTGAGATTGGACAATTGTATCATGAACTGAAAGGCCTCGGTCTGAGTAAGTGTCATACCAAATTTCAACTTTGAAGCATAACATAAATGGAAGTTATGGGCTCCAAGAGAAATGCAGACCTAAACTTCGAAATTTGTTAGTCTCTGTTTATGAACGTGACTTTCCATTGCAGAACTTGGACATTCCGATATGATCCAAGAGAGACTAGAACCACAGCGGCGGGGTGCCTAATCGAAATAGATTCGTGTTGTTACGTTTTTTTTGTTTTTGGGTTTTTTTTTTTGGGGGGGGGGGGTGGGGGGGGGCTAACCGGTTACGGCCCTTTCAAGATTGTTTCACTCATATCAAACCGATCGTTAATCAGAGGTGGGCGAAAACCGGAGTACCCGGAGAAAAACCACCTGACCTTCCGTTGCAGAACTGTGACCCGAGCGAGGCTCGTCCCACAGCTGTGAGAGACCTAATGATCAAGAGTCAGCGCCCTTAACCACTAGGCCACGGAGGCCCGTTCGTTTTGTTACGTGATTAGTTGCTGAATAGATCACTGTCTGTCGGTCAGTCATAAGTGCAAAGATCTCTCGCGCTATGCGTCCGTGATCACGAGTGAATGATCTAGATACTTGTTACATGGAGGTTTACGGCGTCCCGCAAACACCCATGCTGACAAGACAACCGAGCGTGATCTCTGACAGGTGTACGGGCAGCTGTGGGGTAAGGCACAAGAAAGATATCAAATGAATGACATGAATTATTTACTGCATCTATAAACAACAATACCAACACCAAACATCACATTTAGTTGCTTCTGCAGCCCACTCACGACGTCCGCCCCGAAAGCAAAACAATGTTCTGTGCTCGGAACGGGTGACGTGAATGCCTACAGAAGAAAACAACAAAAACAACAACAAAATAAAAAAAGAAACAACACAAAACGCGACTGGCCAGTTTATAACTTAGGATGAACCCCCCCCCCCCCCCCCCCCCCACTCTCGCGCACTAGTGTGAACTAGTTTGTCGACCTTGTCGTCGACCACAGGTTGATATGTATCATTTATCGATCGCGCACTGGTGTGGACGTGAAGTCCCGGTAACTTCTTCGTTTGATTCGCCTGAATCGCCTGCAGGTTATTTATTCGACCTCTTTATTTTGAATGGTCTCACATTGGTCTCACATTGCTTTCTACGACCTGTTTATGTTGGTTTGTCCGCCCTTGCTGGACCCTAACCGACAGCGTCGTACCAGTACCTGCTGCTATTTTGCAGGGAGCAGCAGGTCACAACACATTGTTGTGCCTGCAAATTACGATAATAGGACTAAGATACAGTTCACAAAACATACATGCTATATCATGATCCCCTCCCGGAGAAGTAAGAATATGCTCATGCATATACCGTTATTGCGCATGCGCCGACCAGACACACAGGCTGATCAGTGCATGCGACAAATAACTGCACAGCATAACTCAACTTGACTGTGCATCAAATTATCAGCACCCAGCGCTTGACACAAGAATACACAAAGTCTGTGTTTCCTTACTGAGCACTATAGAAATCAATTAATGCTCACTACTACTGAGCATAATACTCATCAAATTCGTGCTCACTATATTAGCACAAGTAAGAGGCAATTGAGCTGACCACGCCTTTGCGCTACCTGGTCAGCCGCAAATTACAGGAACATAACAAACTCATTTTCATATCCTTCTCCGCGACACGGCTCACAAATATAGCTATTCACAAATACAATACATTAACAACAGATAGAAGCTACAAACAGAAAGATTTTCATCTATTCTCCACAACATTTGATAGTGTCTCATAAGGGCCAACACTGTTTGCCGTAAATTATCTGTATTTGGTAGGCACCACGTCATAACCGTCCTCGTGACGCTGATGACGCAGCTGACGTCATCCACGCCGCTCAGGCCATTATGACGTGTGGCGACCAAATACTCTCACTTATCAACATCACGTTCTTTATATGTACACACATGCACAAACCAATGTCTCAGACAAAAACGGCATCATTACAAAATGAACTCGTAATTCTTCTTGAACAAAATTATTTCTACTCAACATGAACACGCTTGTAAAATCAAATTCATCACGGTTCATCATCACGGACAACCCGACAGGCTCTTGTAAGAGTTTGCCCTGATGATGAAGATATGGTTAAACCCGTCTTAATTTTACGTCCGCTCTACACCTAATATCGTATAGAGACGGGACCACGGTTTTCTAACCACAGCTAGTCAAACGTCATGGATCAAACAAGTGACCCGGCGTTTATTAATTATATTCTACAAAAGGGGTCTAAAAGCCTAATTGAATCTAGAATGAGCGGGTGTCCAAACTTTACGTCTCACCAACATCTAGGGTTAGAATGAGACAGGACCTCGCTTAAAAAGACTCATTCTACTTCTGGAGAAGCCTGGGATCGATCCTGCGACCTCTAGCTGGCAAAGCTAGTAGCCTAATCACTATACCACCGAGGCTTTAAAAGTAAATTCAGAATAGGCTTCAGAAAGTTGGGGTATACTAGAAGTAAACCCCTTCAAAACCTACAAGCATGTTTATACAAAAATAATACTAAACATAGATTCAACATACCTTTCAATGTACTTTCATTGTCCCGTCACCGTGTTGTGTGAATTTGTTACAACTTGACCTGCTGCTGAATAGTGTTCGTTTTTCAGGGTTTTTATATCTATGAATACTACCGGAAAACCATGCATACTCATATTAGCTCGCTAAAATCGTGGCGAGGTGAAGATACCGTCCACAATCAAAGCCAGATAGCAAAACTCGAGTAGATAATGGATTTGCGTTCAAATAGTATATTTCCCATAGGAAAAAATGATGAAACGACCCTATGAATCAATGGCATGACTCCTGTCAAAACGAACACCCACACAACACGTGACGGGAATGAAAATCATATATGGCACAATTTGGCGGTTGGCGATTTTTAGGCAAATTTTATAGAACGCAGCCTAATAGCGGCCCCTTGTATTGTAAAAACAGATCTCCACAAACCACTCATGCATACATCGTATGATATGTGCCTGACTTGGGCATGGAGCAGCACATTTTGCCTACCATATTTCACCTAACATATTTCACTCGCACAGCCTTACCATATACCTACTAAAATAATTTAGATGTGCATAAGCACCAGAGAGGTTTCCTATTCCATCTCGTAACATTACTTCAACGACTGACTTCCAACCTGTGATCTATTAAGCAACTAATCACTACCAAACACGAACCTATTTCTTATCTTTCAACAATTTAGTCGAAATTTGTTGAGCCTTTATGGGTAGGGGAAACGATAGTTTGTTCGCGGCAACTGGTCACATGACCAAGATGGCTACCACGCCCATATATGGTAAGACCATTAAAATTCTTCTCCAGAACCAGTGGGTTAAATTTCAAGAAACTTGGGTATTCCTCTCTCGCGGTTAATTTTTGTTATGGTTTTTGTCTTTGAGTTTGCGTATTACTTTTTTATAGCCAATTGGCCAGTTTGTGGAAAATTAACTGTCCTCCGTTTGGCTTTCCGCTATTGACGTTTCCATTATGGTCCATTTATTTAATGTTTGTGTTTCTTTCCCGTTGGTGTCTCTGATTGGTGGTGTGGGTTAATTGTATCTATTCCTGATCATTGCCTTCACTTCTGTTTTAAACAAATTGAATTCCAGACATTTTTGTGCTTTCTGTCTGTCTGCTTATGACTTTTTCAAAGCTGTACACTACATTTCTCAAGTCATATAAAAGGAAAACAAACTTTCATAAAGAAGATTCCTTCCATCTTGCATGTAATGTAAGAAATGTTGTTGTTTTTTTCACTACTGAAAAGTATAAAAATAAACCTTATGGCAATTTCAGAAAGTGTGTGAAGCTCTCACCTTTCTACTTGACAATATTCATATAAGAGTTCGTACTATGTTATTTAGACAAATTGTGGGTATTCGGATGAGTACTTCATAATATTATTTAATAACTTCTTACCGTTGTGTCAACTCTGTGGTTGTTTGATTTTTGTGTTCACGGAAATGTTGCACTGATGAGTAAGGAGGCCTTTATGTGGGCAATATATGATAAGACATGAATTTTTGTTTACCAAATAAAGTTGAGTAACGGTATTAGTTTGTACTAAAATATTACGATATAAACTGAGTATACACTTGTGATAGTTCGTAGGCTGTTACTCTAAACAAAAGGGCACCTAATAATATTATCAATAAACAATCTGAGACCAAAAAGTCGAGTTACGGCCAAATAGAGAAAAAAGGAACGAAGAAGAAGTAGAGGAAGAAGAAAAAACGCTTAATCCCTAGGTGTGAGAATAACCATGACTGAGCTACATAATGGGCACGTACCCATTCGTGAGGCAATCTGATCCCTCCGCCATGGGCCTAACACACATACCCTCAAATCGTTTATTTGCTGAATCTTTGGATAACACACACGCATTTTCTCCTACGGAGTAAATTCGGACTTTCAAAAGCTTTTTTCAAAGCTAAATTTTGAATTTTTAAACCCGACACGTCAAATAAAATGAATGTGGGGGAGAGAAAAAGTTTTGTGTGTTTCCGGGTAAATCCCGGTAAAAAAGGTCCAAAAACAAACTATGAATTCAGAGCCCCAGCTAGGAGAGAAACACAACATGAAACAACTAGACCCTAATGTAAACATCAAAAGCGGAAAGCCAAAAGGACAGTTAACTTCCCGCAAAATGGCCAATGGGCTATCCAAAACAAAATGATATAAGCGATATACACACTCAAAGATAAACCATAACAAAAATAAGCCACGACAGAAGAACCGCCTTGGAAAAGGTCAGTGAAAGGAATTCCACTGGGAGTGTGTGTGTGGGGGGGGGGGGGGGGGTAAATCGATTTAACGTGGCCACAATCCTCGCTCTTACTTCCGAAATTAGACAAATAATTTTCAGTCCGCATGAAGGCCTCCTAACTTATCAGTGCAACATCTCCGTGAACACGAAAATCAAACAACCACAGAGATGAATCAACGTTGAGGACTCGACAGCAAGAAACCATTGAAATAAAAATCAAACATGCTGGAGCAAACAAAGACCAACAATTAGACTCCAGTTAAAGTCTAACAAAAATGACAGCAACGTCTCCAAATTGACCTTATCGCTGTTAACGGGGACGTTAAACCTAAAATTAAATTAAGAAAACTGAGCCTCAACCCCCACAAGGGCTTACAACTTTGATATAAAACTGTAAGGTTTTATACCCCAGCTATACACTCTCCGGGAAAACCCGGTCATACTACCTTACAACATATCGTGGGTCTAAATCCCTTATGGGCTTTAAAACGAAGTCCATCAAAGCTCCAGGGGAGAAGTTCCAGAATCGCTCTTGCCATCGTTAAATACATAGTGTAAACGAGTAAACTGTGTAAACATCTTCCACATGGATACGAAATTAACCGTATAAAATAACTTTCCAACTTTACAGCGGCTGAGAAGCCTCCGTGGTGCAGTGGTTACGCTACTCGCCTTGTAAACCAGGGATCGCAGGATCGATCCCGGGCTTCTCCAGACTTTCGGATGAGTCTTTAAACCGAGGTCCCGTCTCCGTATGACCTTAGCTGTTGGTGGGACGTAAAACTAAAACTCACTCACTCACTTTACAGCGGCTGAAGAAGGGTCTTCAGCCCCGAAAACGTCACCGCGTGTCAGTTATCTTTTTACTTAACTCGTACTAAAATATCACGATATAAACTGCACATATTTGTGATTGTGCGCAGGCCGTTATTTTTAACAAATGGGCGCATAATTGTATTATTAATAAACATGCTAACATCCAAGTCGAACTACGGCCAAATAGCAAGGACTCGCACAGGAAAAAGCGCTAAACCCCTAGGCGTGAGAATAACCATGAACGGGCTACAAAATGGGCACGCGTCCTCAATGAGGACATCTGATCCCTCTGACATGGACCTATCCAAATTTTCAAAAATCTGATTTGTAAAATGATTTTCAATATATTGTTTACTATTATCGCTAAATCTATACATTACGAAAACACGCCTACACAAATACATTGCAATCTTTAGCGCCGAAAAAGGGGAAATTTTAAGCTGAAAATTGTGATATTTTTCTTATTTCTTGACAAAATAAAGATTGTGGGTACTCGTTACAACCGCCTCGTCGAGGCGGTTCTAACGAGTACCCACAATCTTTATTTCAGAACAAAAACAATAACAATAAGGTTTACCCTGTAAACCCCAGTTTTACTGTATAAACTTTGCGCCGAAAAAGGGGAAATTTTAAGCTGAAAATTGTGATATTTTTCTTATTTCTGGACAAAATAAAGATTGTGGGTACTCGTTACAACCGCCTCGTCGAGGCGGTTCTAACGAGTACCCACAATCTTTATTTCAGAACAAAAACAATAACAATAAGGTTTACCCTGTAAACCCCAGTTTTACTGTATAAACTTTGCGCCGAAAAAGGGGAAATTTTAAGCTGAAAATTGTGATATTGTTCTTATTTCTGGACCAAATAAAGATTGTGGGTACTCGTTACAACCGCCTCGTCGAGGCGGTTCTAACGAGTACCGACAATTTTTATTTCAGAACAAAAGCAATAACAATAAGGTTTACCCTGTAAACCCCAGTTTTACTGTATAAAATTGGGGTTCAAGGGAGTCGAATTTATATAGGCGTGTTTTCGTGACGGTGAATGTATCCCCCAGTTTTGTAAACCCTCTATTTGCATATCTGTTCCAACCATTCTCTGAGCTCGATAACGCAATGATACGTCATCACACACCTCATCAGCATATGAGCCCCGCCAAGCGAATTTGTGTCTTCGAGCATTCCGTCATGACAAATTTTAACGGTGTATGCCTAGCCATTCAGAGGGGCCAGGGATATGGCTTTCTGTCTGAAGGTTCCTTTTGATTCACTGCTTGTATGAGCGAGCAGCGAAGGTTCTGGCGACACTGCGCAAATGCGCAGGCTCGCCTGAACCTTCGCTGCTCGCATAGGCGATAAGTACCAAAATCGCTTGACGGGCCCATATAACTCTCTTAATATTGCCATTGGATCTCTGACGTTACGCTGTACTACAATTCTAAAGTTGAAAATCCTAATGACTCATTTGGGTCTTCCCTAACCGCAAATAACAAAGCTGGTAGATATTTATCCCAGTCTTTCGGACGTTCAGCACACATGCGACGTTACATGCGTTTAACGTAGTGTGGAAGTGTTCAATTAAGCCGTTACACATCGGATATCTTGAACTTGTAGATAACTGCTAAATTGTCAATTTTGGTTACATGCTTCTTCCCCTGTCCTTCTCTTTTACCTCTACTGCTCGGAGAAGGTTGCATGATGCTTACACGCAGAAATGAAACCAACCTCACATAAGTACTGGTAAACTGCTCAGAGGATCTAAGCCTGCCCATGCAAGTCGAGGTACGAGTCGGACCCTCCCTACTTATAAACCCTATTGCTTCTTTCGGGCCGCGTGGCTTGAGTTGGGAAGTTAAACCTCAATTCAAACAAACAAACTGTCTGTCTCTTCTATCCCTTTTCACCTGTACACTGAGAGACGACACAATGATCTACAAGGAGCAGAAATAAGAAAAATAAGGTTTACCCCTGTAAACCCCAGTTTTACTATATAAACATAAATGTAATACGACAGTATGGAATGCCCTGGCTGTCTTACGGGGATGAAATTCATTATGTTTGGTGGTTTTCCTATTATATGCTGTGATAAAAACAGTATATGTAGTGGTTAATATAGTATATGTAGTGGAAACCTCATTATTTTCGGTGGTAAAACGGTGTATACGCTGTAGTATTTTTATTATATGCTGTGGTTTCAGTGTTATATGTTCTGCGTCTTCCATTATCTATAGTAGATATTTCTTGCTATTCGGTGTCTTCATCAATTGGTGCAGTGCTTTTTCCATTATACGAGGGTCTTCCAAAATAACTGATCGTATTGAGTGCTTTTGTTCCTATGTTCGGTCCTTTCACACTCTCTCTTTATTTGAGGTAGTCACGTCATTATATTCACTGGTAATGTCATTACGTGCAGTAGATAAATCTTTATCTTGGGTGCAAACTTTATTATCATGATGAGATCAATCGGATGCTTTCGTGAACTACTCGAAAAGTACCGAAGATAAAATTGCCGCGGTAAAACCCCGCACCAAGTACAGTGGTGCTTTTGTTGCAGTTGCATTATACAGAAAGAGTTATCTGCAAAAACCCTTTTTGTACCAAATGGAATCTTCCTCCTTAGATATAGCATGAGTCCATTTCAAAATTTAGGGGTGTCAGGTTGTGTTTTCTTCAAATCTATTAGGAAAATAGCTGAACTTTTTGCAAACAGTGTAGGCCCTGATCAGACGCTGCATTCTGCGGCATCTGATCTAGGCCTGCACTGTTTGCCAACGTACCCCTTTAGGGGTTTCCGGTACTAAATGGGTTAAGCATTGTATGATTTATGTATCTACTATAGTAACTCTACTGCAGTAATCAGTCTCAAACACGAATCCAAAATATCCTCAGCTATTGGTTATTACAAAATTCCTGTAGCTGGAAAGCATAAATCAGCTTAAAAGTTTCTAGAAGCACTGATGGCTTGATCGACTCTGTCAGCTGTAAAACTAGTCCAAATGGAGAATTTAATTTGTTTGGCTTTCCAGTTTTTCTATATATCTTCATATACTGAGTCGGTCATACTTGGCCATTACCTCAGTTGGGTGGTGCGCTAAATTTAGAATTTAGCCAAAAAAACAAAAAACAAAAAAAAAAAAAAAACACTGGATGAGTTCTTAAAACTATTTACAATCTGCTTTCAGAGGTGTACTAAAACGCACACCTCTGGATCCAAATCTAAACCATGCGGGCTTTGATCTCCTCTGCAGTTTTGCCATTTACCACAGAGGAGGGAAGACTGTTCCACTGAGGAATAGTTCCAGGGAAGAAAGAATTCTTCAGGGCATCACTATAGGCCTGGTACCTACGATATTGACTGTTGTTTAGTTTTGATGCCCTTGTTTGAGTTGAAGTAGTCACAGGGGTCAAGTATTTATCTTTATTAAGAGACACCGTGTCAGAGTGAATCTTATAAAAGAAGGTTAAAGAGGACTGCTCGCGACGGGCCTCCAACGATGGCCACTCCAGCTCATCGAGCATTTCACCAACACTACTTCTGTTCCGCCATCGCATGCAGGTCCATCGGGCAGCCGTCCTCTGAACCTTCTCAACCTGTTGAACTAAGTTTTAACATGGGGATGCCAAACAGGTGATGCATACTCTAGTTGAGGTCTAACCAAGGTTTTGTATGCAACATCCTTTGTCTGCCTAGGTGCAAAAGCCAAATTGCGTCTAAGAAACCCTAATGACCTAGTTGCTTTAGAGGTAACCAGTGCTTCAGCTGAAGTGCACGACCCGCCGGATGCTTTTAGCTTTATGAGTGTTACCATATATGGGTACGGCGGCCATTTTGGTCATGTGACCTGGACCTAAAACGGTTCTCCCAATAAATGCGCCTTATCGTAAGGAGCAAAAATATATCTTATACTTTAGTACTGTATTCTGAATCGTTTGCAGGATAAAATGCATGCTCACTTTTCCAATACAAAAGCATATGTGTCAAAGTTTGACCTAGGCACAAAGACAGTCAAGGTCAACCAAGGGTCACCATTTTAGCAATTTATGATGGGCCTACGTCCCAGATGCTATTTTTCAAGTTTCGTGGAAATCTGCCCAGTGGTTCTGGAGAAGACTATTTTTGAAGGGTTTTTACCATATATGGCTTGTCGGCCATTTTAGTCATGTGACCTGGACCCCATGAGCAAAGTTTGGTTTCCCCCATCCCATAGAGGCTCCATATGAAATTTGACTTCAATCGGCCCAACTGTTTCCGAGGAGAAGCAGTTCGAAAATTTTCACATTTTTCGCCTCGGCGAGGCTATACTAAATGGAATGTAATATTTCGCAAGTTCATTGGTTAGATCTCATTGATATCTATCAGTGTGCCAAAAAATGTTTAAATATTCCAAGCGGTTAAGTCACTATCACCAATTTTCACAAACGGGTTACGGACAGACAGACAGACTGACAGACTGACAGAATGACCAAATGACAGAATGACACGGTGATTTTAGGGCACTCTTAGAAATCAACCGACTTCAGTCGGTCGCTTTTTCTGCGGGTCGTGCAATCTCAGAAATATGTTGACCCCAATCAAGATTATCAGTAATGGTGATACCAAGATATTTTGCGGATTGGACATGTTCCAAAGTATGCTGATGTAATGAGTAGTTGAATTTAATCTGCTTGTCTGGAGGGTGCCGTGACACCCTCATTGAATGACATTTGACCACATTGACCTTCATTTGCCAATCGGCCTCCCAACGTGCTAGGCTATCCAGGTCATCTTGTAAGATAAGACAGTCAGAAGAAGTATATATATTCCTATACAAAACACAATCATCAGCAAACAAGCGAACAGATGACCTGATATTATCAGGAAGACCGTTAATAAATATCAAGAAAAGGACCGGTCCAAGTACCGAACCTTGTGGGACACCGGACAAAACAGGGACTGGATCCGACGCTTGGCCGTCAAGTACAACTTGTTGTGTGCGTCCAGATCAACACAGAAAAGGCCTTTGAGCAGCTTTCATTGAGCATTTGCAGATTTAAAATTAGCACATATGCCAATAACTTGAGAAAAAAAGACAGTAGCCAATCAATTAGCCTAGCCACTAGGCTTTAAAATGAATGATATGGAATTAAAATAATCTTTTGCACTAAAATGAACAGTGTATAAAAGTTTAGCTAGTCTAGTCTCTCTGGCTCAATTTTAATCCTAAGATTTGAGACTCTACCAAATAGACTTGCCATCACTTAGAAGGTGATATTTATTTTTACAATAAAAATACAAAAAAAAACGATCAGATTTTTATTATCAGACTAGTAGTTAGTCACGAATCAGTTAAAAACAACATGATGCAAAAAAAAAAATCTCCAGAAAGGGCATAAATATCAGTGCTCTTCCAACCTAAAAGCACCTATGGGATAATCAAAATTGCTTACATATACAGTTGCTTGCTAATACAGGTGAACATATTTGGGAACAAAAGGCGTGCTTGCTTAAACCAGATTGCTTGCTTAATAGAGGAGGCCACAATGACAGAGTATAGAGTACCGGTGTATACCAAACAAAAAAACTGAGCTATAAAAGGAGGTCTATTCAAACGGTGAGCTCTCTTAGCCGCCTTCTTCTTCTGTTTTTTTCGGCTGGTAGGTTACGAATGCATACGCATGATCTCATCATGATAATAATAACATTTTGCACCCAAGATAAAGACGAATCTACTGCATATAACAATTCAAACTGTGACCACAGCATATAATAAATATATTACAGCAAATAATGAGTATCCACAACGTATAATAAAATACTACAGCATATATCAAAATACTACAGCAAATCACAAACGGGTTACGGACGGAGAGACAGACAGACCATATATGGCTTGGCGGCCATTTTGGTCATGTGACCTGGACCCCATGAGCAAATTTTGGTTTCCCCAATCCCATAGAGGCTACATATGAAATTTGACTTCAATCGGCCCAACGGTTTCCGAGGAGAAGCAGTTCAAAAAATTTCACATTTTTTGCCTCGGCGAAGCTATACTAACTGGAATGTAATATTTCGCAAGTTCATTGGTAAGATCTCATTGATATCTATCAGTATGCCAAAAAATGTTTAAATAATCCAAGCGGTTAAGTCACTATCACCATTTTTCACAAACGGGTTACGGACGGACAGACAGACAGACCATATATGGCTTGGCGGCCATTTTGGTCATGTAACCTGGACCCCATGAGCAAATTTTGGTTTCCCCCATCCCATAGAGGCTCCATAAGAAATTTGACTTCAATCGGCCCAACGGTTTCCGAGGAGAAGCAGTTCAAAAATGTTCACATTTTTTGCCTCGGCGAGGCTATACTAAATGGAATGTAATATTTCGCAAGTTCATTGGTAAGATCTCATTTATATCTATCAGTATGCCAAAAATTGTTTAAATATTCCAAGCGGTTAAGTCACTATCACCAATTTTCACAAACGGGTTATGGACGGACAGACAGAGAGACCACATATGGCTTGGCGGCCATTTTGGTCATGTGACCTGGACCCAATAAGCAAATTTTGGTTTCCCCCGTCCCATAGAGGCTTCATATGAAATTTGATTTCAATCGGCCCAACGGTTTCCAAGGAGAAGCAGTTCGAAAATTTTCACATTTTTCGCCTCGGCGAGGCTATACTAAATGGAATGTAATATTCCGCAAGTTCATTGGTTAGATCTCATTGATATCTATCAGTATGCCAAAAATTGTTTAAATATTCCAAGCGGTTAAGTCACTATCACCAATTTTCACAAACGGGTTACGGACGGACCCAAAGAAGGTCAAGGTCAACCCAGGGTCACCATTTTAGCAATTTTTGATGGGCCTTCGTCCCAGATGCTATTTATCAAGTTTCGTGGAAATCTGCCCAGTGGTTCTGGAGAAGACAATTTATGAAGGGTTATTACCATATATAGCTTGGCGGCCATTTTGGTCATGTGACCTGGACCCCATGAACAAATTTTGGTTTCCCTATCCCATAGAGGCTCCATATGAAATTTGACTTAAATCGGCCCAACGGTTTCCGAGGAGAAGCAGTTCAAAAATTTTCACATTTTTTGCCTCGGCGAGGCTATACTAGATGGAATGTAATATTTCGCAAGCTCATTGGTTAGATCTCATTGATATCTATCAGTATGCCAAAAATTGTTTAAATATTCCAAGCGGTTAAGTCACTATCACCAGTTTTCACAAACGGGTTACGGACGGACAGACAGACAGACCATATATGGCTAGTCGGCCATTTTGGTCATGTGACCTGGACCCCATAAGCAAATTTTGGTTTCCCCCACCCCATAGAGGCTCCATATGAAATTTGACTTCAATCGGCCCAACGGTTTCCGAGGAGAAGCAGTTAAAAAAAATTCACATTTTTTGCCTCGGCGGGGCTATACTAAATGGAATGTAATATTTCGCAAGCTCATTGGTTAGACCTCATTGATATCTATCAGTATGCCAAAAATTGTTTAAATATTCCAAGCGGTTAAGTCACTATCACCAATTTTCACAAACGGGTTACGGACGGACGGACAGACGGACAGACTGACAGACTGACAGACTGACAGAATGACAGAATGACACGGTGATTTTAGGGCACTCTTAGAAATCAACCGACTTCAGTCGGTTTCTTTTTCTGTTGGTCGTGCAATAATAAAAATACCGAAGCATATAATAGAAATACTACCGCGTATAACAAAAATACTACCGCATATAACAAAAATACTACAGCATATACAGGTTTTACCACCGAAAATAATGAGGTTTCTACTACATATACTAGATTAACCACTACATATACTGTTTTTATCACAGCATATAATAGGAAAACCACCAAACATAATGAATTTTATCCCCGTAAGACAGCCAGGGCGTTCCATACGACAGACTGCATACATGTTAGTTAACCCAATCACGGTTGACAACTTTGCTTCCCTCTTTTATTGCACGCCGGTGGGTCAGGCCTCAGATTCCATGACGGTTCCAGCGTAAAGGCTTACTGAGAATTAGAGAGAATCTAATTTTATATAATGTTGGTTGTTGCCTGATGCTCTGTCTCTGGTCGGGTCCATCGGAGTCTAACTGTTGGTTTTCTTTTGCTTCAGCATTTCAGTGGTTTCTTGCTGTCGAGTCCTCACCATTGTTTCATCTCAGTGGCTGATTGATTTTTGTGTTCACGGAGATGTTGCACCGATGAGTTAAGAGGCTTTCATGCGGACTGAACAAACTATTTGTCTAAATCGCGACGGAAGTAAAGGCGAGGAGTGTGGCCACGTAAAATCGATTTAAGCCCCCACCCCCCAGTGGAATTCGTTTCACTGACTGTTCCAAGGCGGTTCTTCTGTCCTGGTTAATTTTTGTTATGGCTTGTCTTTTAGTGTGTGTATTGCTTATATTATTTTGCTTTGGATAGCCAGCTGGACATTTTGTGGGAAAGTAACCGTCCTTTTGGCTTTCCGCTATTGATGTTTCCATTAGGATCTGTTGTTTCATGTTTGTGTTTCTTTCTCTTGGTGACACTGAGGTGTGGGTTAATTGTATCGATTCCAGATCATCGCTTTTACTTCTATCTTCTATTTTTCAAGGGGTTCAAAAGTATATAGGTTGTTTTCATGATGGAATGCTTAGAGAGTTCTACCCTTGGCCTCAGATGTCCTTATCTTTATGATGAAAGGTCTGCTCTGTGTTCTCATTAGAATCTAATGGGTACAAACAAAATATCTCTATTTCATAGATAATCGGAATATTATAACCACGTGTCTCCGTGGTCAAGTGGATTAGAGCGCTGACTCTTTATCATAAGGTCTCTCACCACTGTAGGTTCGAGCCTCGCTTGAGTCACACATGAATCGCCAAGCTTTGCTACTCCGGTTTTCGGCTGGCTCTCAATAACTATCGGCTCAAAATACGTAAAAAAATTAAAGGGCCGTGAAACGTAAAAAATATAACTATGATCCATCACTATAACAAGTCCGTGAAACGAAGTCCCCTCTAGACTTTTATACAGAGAAAAGTGGCGTTACGGGGTTATACATTATCTGTCTTATTTTTGCTCAAAAACATAGATTGTGGGTACTAGTTAGAACCGCCTCGTTGAGGCGGTTCTAACGAGTACCCACAATCTTTGTTGAAAGCAGAAACAAGAAAGATGTTATCATTTTTATCCAAAATGTGTTATTTCCGGCACCATGTTCGACGCCATTAATTCACACGGACATGTTTTCCTTATGATTATGTCTCCGGAAATGTCGCTTAGTCCCTCGAACCAACATATTAAGGTAGTAACCTGTTTTCTTTTATACCCCCTAAAAATGCAATTTCTGGTTGGTTGTCTTCCTTAGTGTCAATATTTTGCCTGTTTTTTGCTTTGAAAGTGCACAGTAGGTGCCTTATGTTAACAGTCTGTGTTCTTGAGCAAGCTTAAAGGTATTAAGAGCCATTCTCTGTAACCACTTAAAAAGTTTGGCCACGCATAGTCACCAATTTTGCTTAAACTTTCCAATATTACATATTGTGACCCAAAACCAAGCTATCCATGTTTCTTTCATTTCTAGACATTACCGTTGCCATGGTAACGGCAGATGAATATCTGACCCAAAAATGAGGTTAAAATTCACCCAAAATTGACAGTTTTGCAACTGTAGCAGTGGCTATCAGAAAAATCTTATGCATTTAGTTGTTCCTTAATAACAGAAAATAGTTTATCGTTGGCAGTGTCAAGATACATTACATTGCCCATGGGTATTCTGTCACGCTCATAATGATCTTAGAAGTGGGTGGGGTATCTGTTTTCTGGAAATGGCAGTTTTTAAGCATTTCCAAAGCGTTTTTCCCAGTCTGTGCATTTGTGTGCATATCTATGCATGTTTTCACAAGATACAGGAATGTTTGCAGAGTTAATTTGTTGAAAGACATATTTGGGATTTTACCATTTTTTAAGCGTTACCATGGCTACTGTAAGTGTACTGTCCCAAAAATGAAAAACAAATGGTATCATTATAATGATGACACCATACAGCCCTTTCCTTGGTGCAAGTTGTTCTCTTACTTCAAACAGATATTACACGCATCCTATTTTTCAACAGTATACTTTGTATTGTTTTACAGGTCAAGGTCAATGTCAAATGAACAGGAAATGATTTTAAAAATGGCATTTTTCCCTAATTTTTCCTGTTTAAAACATATATTTTCACATAGTCTGTTTTGATATTGCCACCATACGTGGCCATTGTATGCGTCAGTATCAAGTACTTCACATTGAAGTAATTTTTATCTACAAGCATTTTCCAAGATCAAAGGTCAAGGTCAGAATAGCCAGCAAAAATGACTTTACGTCATGTCTCATTTCCCTCTAACACAAGCATATTTTTGAATAATTTTGAATAGTCTGTTGAAATATTATCATCATAAATCGGTATTATGTACATCATTTCTATGGCTAATCATATTCAAATATATTGTCTGTCCTAAGTCCAAGGTCAAGGTCAAAAAAAGAATAAAATTTACCTAAAATTTTCTACTTTTCTGCCCATATTCAATTAAACAGCTAGTAAAATATGCTCAAGAAGAAGGTTTCATGACTTATATTCTCATCAATGGACAAAAGTAAATAATCAAAAATGTTTACTGGTGACATGTCCATAGATAAATATGCACAGTATACTCGGTGCAGAAGGCTTACACTTATAGAATTCAATACAAAGAAATACACTGTAACTGTGCTAATAGCCAGTACTGATGAGTTTCTTCTATCTATCTTCTTATACTGAGTCGGTTATATTTGGCCATTACCTCAGTTGGGTGCGTAGCTAAATTTAGAATTTAGCTAAAAAAAAAAAAAAAGAGAGAAGTCACTGGATGAGTCCTTAAAACTATTTAAAATCTAAATAACAGAGGTATACTAAAACGCATACCTCTGAGTCTCAATCTTAAACTGTACGGGCTTTGAACTCCTCTGCAGTCTAAGCATTCACCACAGAAGAGGGAGTCCACTGGGGAATAGTCCTAGGAAAAAAGGAATTTTTCAGGGCATCACTGTAGGACTGGTACCTATGATACTGCGAGTTGTTTACTTTTGATGCCCTTGTTCGAGTTTGAAACTATCACAGGGGTCAAGTATTTGTCTTTATTAACGGCCACTGTACCTGAATGTATCTTATAGAAGAAGGTTAAAGAGGACTGCTCACGACGGGCCTCTAGGGACGGCCTTTTTAGCTCGTTAAGCATGTCACCAACGCTACTTCTATTGCGCCATCGTCGGCAGGTCCATCGAGCAGCTGTCCTCTGCACCTTCTCCACCTGCTGAATCTGAGTTTTAACATAGGAATGCCAAATGGGTGATGCATTATTCAAGCTGAGGGCGAACCAATGTTTTCTTCCCTTGGTTGTTGAAAATGTAAACAGATGGCGGCAAAATGTGTTGCCTCTACTTCCTGGTTGAAAGTAACATGCTCCGATGACCGACAGTTTGGTGATTTAAGAGATTTTTTTACCAGACTTAGGCATAATTATACTGAATAAGAACAGGTATATATGTGGTTCACATGTTAAGGAACTGAAGAGAATTTTGTATAACAGACAGCGTAATGTGAATTGCCGGCTATTTTGGGTGTTCACAGCGGGATCCGAATGAAGAAAGACCGTTCTTTGAGTGCTGATGCAGTTCAGAACGGGGTCTTAAATCCGGTAGGAACAGGTAAGTCAGCCAAATATATGAAGATACCCCCCTCGTCCCCACCCCCCCCCCCCCCCCCCGACACACACACACACCGGTTTTAACCCCGGTCTGTCAATCGATGTTTCTGTCTAGACACCACGTTTTCATGTCCGCTGCCTAACATTAAGTCTCATGAAACTTTACAGAACCCCCCCTCCCCTCCAAGGTCAAAAAAGAATAAAATTTACCTAAAATTTTCTACTTTTCTGCCCATATTCAATTAAACAGCTAGTAAAATATGCTCAAGAAGAAGGTTTCATGACTTATATTCTCATCAATGGACAAAAGTAAATAATCAAAAATGTTTACTGGTGACGTGTCCATAGATAAATATGCACAGTATACTCGGTGCAGAAGGCTTACACTTATACAATTCAATACCGCGTTTCTGTCTGTACACCACGTTTTCATGTCCGCTGCGTATCATTGAGACCATCTGAGATATTCTACTGAAACTTTACAGAAAAAAACACCATAAGACCACATGCAGAAGACAAGAATGATAATTCTTGCTGTACTGCTTATGGCCCTCTGAGCATTGAAACGAGCGATTTTGTCATTTAATTGCACCCTCTCTCTCTTGAAAATTTTGTGGGATATTCTAATGCAATTTACAGACGTATTTTAAACCTTCAGCAGATGATGCGCAGAAGAAACATGGCAATTCTTATTTTGCTTGAGCCTCTGTTGCCCAATGGGTAAGAGCGCCAGTACAGGTATCTAACACTCAACCCCAACAGCAATCGACACAAACTACTGTGACTACTTAAAACAAAACATGCTACCGACAGCTGCAGTAAGCAGACGAGCATGCTGTCTTCAAATTTCCATTTTGAATGCGTTCCTCTCCTTACTTAACCCTTTTTGTACCAAATGGACTCTTCTTCCTTATATGTAGCAGGAGTCCATTTCAAAATTAGTGGTGTCAGGTTGTGTTTTCTTCAAAATCTATTTGGAAAATGGCTGAACGTTTTGCAAACAGTGTAGGCACTGATTAGTCGCCACATTCTGCGGCGTCTGATCTGGGCCTGCGCTGTTTGCCCTGGAACCGTTTTGGGGTTTTCGGTACCAAATTGGTTAAAGACACTCTATAGCCAACTGGGTAAGAGCACTGAATCTTATAGAATCATCATGTCTCCCGCCGCTTTGTTTTGAGCATGGCTTGGGTCACATGTGAGACGCCAAGTTCTACAAGGGAGGGTCATTCCATGTTTCTGTGTACTCCAGGTTTCGCTCACCTCTGATTAACATTCGGGCCGATATGTGAAACATTCTTTAAAGGGCTGTAAAAGAAACATCAAAATTAAAATCTTCTCCCACAGTACCTATTTGTTTGTTTGATTTGAGGTTTAAAGTCCCCGTCAACACCGTAAATGTCATTTTGGGCACGTTGCTTTCAATTTTGTGGGACTTTTACCCGCCATTGAGATAAAATGACATCTCAAGCCCTGCCACCCAATGTAACCAATACTGTTAATAAGCATGGACGGGCCGACTATCACCGCTATGTCTGGGCATGCTTAGATCCTCTAAGCGATTTACCAGTACTCGCGTGTGGGTCGGTTTCAGCCAATCTATTTCTTTAGCCCCAATGGGCGGGGGCTGATAAACTTGTACTTATAGAAAGGACAGGTAGGATGCACATCTCTCTCTCTCTCTCTCTCTCTCTCTCTCTCTCTCTCTCTCTCTCTCTCTCTCTCTCTCTCTCAAAAAAGAAGGCGAACAAAGCTCATCAAAAAAATATTTAGCCGTCCCATGTGTTTTCCGACAATAGGGCAATGGCCACCAGCAATAAATATCTGAACAGCCTGTATATCCATGCAGTTTGGTTAGAGTCTTTGACAGTCTCTTGAGCATGTAAATCATGTGGGGGCTGTTATGGCAGTCTCCGATTGGATTGGCAATATAGGAAAACTAATCAGTATCTGCACCATCACGTAGTTGGAATTCACATTTTATCATAAATTTGACACCGTTGAACTCCTTTTTTATATAATAATGGGGAATACAGTATTTTTAGCTCACCTGAGCAAAAGGCTCAAAGTGTGCTTAGCTCACCTGAGCCAAAAAGAGCTATAGTTATCACATTGTGTCCGTCGCTGTCCATCGTCAAGAATAAGTTTGACACTCAATAACTAACAATTTTGACCCAGTGCTTGGAATGTTTGCCTCATTCAAATCTAGGTCAGTTTCGATACCGGGTCAAGTCGGGTCAAAAAGTAGGTCAAAAGGTCAAATTATAGAGACCAGAGGACCAATAGTCATGTATCGTTCTCTAAAGCTATTGATTGTTTATGGAGCCATTTGGTTTCTGGGAAGATTTTTGAAGGAGATATTTTCATTCACTCACTTAGCTATCTGCGTCTACCAACTTTCCGATTACAGAGTGCAACATTTCCGAAAAATACAGTTTTGACTTTTTAGCACACCTGAGGATGAAACCACTGTGCCAATTTTAAAATAATTTCACAGGAGTATTCCTAGGGTGACCTCTAGCAAAATTGCTAAAATGATTCCTTCCGCTGAACAAAAATGGCCGCCAAAGCTAAAAATAGAAAAAAGAAACCTTTAAATGACATCTCCTCCTAGGTCAATGCTACCAGAATTGCAAAAATGGTTTCATTCTGCTGGATATGGATTATGTCGGGTCAGAAAGTAGGCCTGAAGGTCAAAACATAGATGGACCCAATTTATACTCAAGCGGCCACAGTTTTGGTCCAATTATCGCCAAATTATCTCAGAATTATCAGCTTGACAATATCATGATGTCTGTAAAGGGTATGAAGGTGTCATCAAACTGACTTCGAACTAGGAACCACCCTTTGTCACCACAACGCATTGTAAGTAAAATAGAAGTGGAGGCATTATCAGGAATCTATACAAATAATCCACAGCTCTCATCAGAGACACCAAAGGGAAAGAAACACAAACATGAAACAACACCCTAATGATAGCCAAAAGGCTTTCCCACAAAATGGCCAATAAACTATCCAAAATAAAATAATATAAGCGACACAAACGCCCAAAGACAAACCGTTACAAAAATAAACCGCGACAGAAGAACCGCCTTGGAATGGTCAGCGGAAACAAATTCCAGTGGGAGGCTTAAATCGATTATATGTGGCCAGAATCCTCGCCCTTTCTACAGTCGTGATTGAGGCTAATAATTTGTTCAGTCCGCATGGAGGCCTCCTAACTCATCAGTGCAACATCTCATAGAACACATAAATAAACAACCACAGAGATGAAACAACGTTGAGGACTTGACAGCAAGGAACCACTGAGCCACTGAACTGCTGGAGCAAAAGAAAACCAACAGTGAGACTCAGATAGGCCCGTCCAGAGACAGACCATCAGGTACCAACCAACATAAGCATTGTTTTTGCATATTGCAGCAATTCGATCTTACATTATACAATGGCTGTCCGTTTTAAAAGTCTTGTCCTTCAATCATTTTTTGTAAACCTGCATGGTAACACCATAAACAAATTTCTTGTTCAAAATGAAGGTCCTTCCCCTTGTGTATGACTTTTTAAACGTCTGGACAAAAACCAGACTACTGGGAAAAAACACCTGACCTTCCTTTGCAGAGAGTGAGTGAGTGTTTGAGTTTTACGTCCCACCAACAGCTAAGGTCATACGGAGACGGGATATCGGTTTAAAGACTCATCCGTCAGTCTGGATAAGCCCGGGGTCGGTCCTGCGACCCCTGGTTTACAAGGCGAGTAGCGTAACCCCTACACCACTGATGCTTCTGCCTTCCTTTGCAGACCTTGGCGTCACACATGACAGCACTGAGTGACCTAATGATTAAGAGATACCGCTCATATCCGCAATACCATGGAGGCCCTGCCATAAACTTTTATATCGGGGTCTATAATGATTATATCTTGTTTCTCAAAGATGGAGTGGCATGATACTTGGTCTTGAATCCAAATGCTGGTTTTAGAGAGCTTGACATGGTCTCCAGAGTTCATTTTGAATCATTTTGAAAATAGAGTTCTGCTTAAGCCGGCGCTAGGGGACGTGGTCGGTGTTGCACATTTCAGTACTGGTCATGAACAGACTCAATAAAACCGAGTCTGCTATTTTCGTTTATTTTGGTGTATTCTTTGCTTCCAAATGATCTAATTTCAGAACTTATTTATTAGACAGATTGAATTATTGGACAGAATTATTTATTATTGGACAGAAAGATAAAAATGACGGTGTCCGTAATGGTCTCTTATTTTATCATTTTGTGAAAAAATATTTAAAATTAGTTAACCCATTTAGTACTAGAAACCCCAACACAGCTAATTGTCAAACAGTGCCGGTCCAATTCAGACGCCACAGAACATTGCATCTGACCAGTCCCTATACTGTTTTGAAAGGTGTTCTGACATTTTCCAAATAAACTTTGAAGAAAACACAACCTAACAACCCTAAAATTTGATGTGGACTAACGGTGTATTATACGTGGAAGAATCCATTGGTATAAAATGGGTCTAGGAGAAAAACGGTTATTTTGAGTCAGTTTTATTGTTTTTGTGACCTTGACCTTCATCATAGAGAGCGTTTTCTATGGCCTCTCGTTTCAGTTTGAAGAGCATATTAAGGAAATATTTAGTGTTCACATATGGTGTCAATATCACGACAGTATATGTAGAATATGTGCAAGTAAGGTAAGTAAGTAAGGGAAAAATATGCATTCTAGTGATGAGAAAAAAGCCCTATTTGGCCATTTGTCTCGTTTTTGTGACCTTCAACATAACCTTAGATAGTGCTTCCTTATGCTATTATCTTTAAAATGAAGAGCATATACATGGGACATCTAATGTTCACCAATGATGGCATTATCACAACATTACATGTGAAAATATTTGTTAGCAAGCGAAGTATATGCCATTTTGAGTCCTTTTTCTTGATTTTGTGACCTTGACCTTGACTTTCTATAATGTTTTCAACTATATTTCCCTTGTATTTGAAAGACTTGGAACTGTTGAAGATAATTATCACACAGGATTACTGTTTTACAGCAGTATTTGCAAAAATATATATGTAATAAAGAGGAAAAAGGTCAATTTTAAAGACATTTTCTAATGTCTGTGACCTTGACCTTGACGTCCATGAAGTAATTATGAAGTACACACAGTCTATTTGGAAGATTAGTTATATTTGCAACTTCAGTTGCTATTTGTAATCCATTTGCTAACTGGAAATGGCTTTAAAATATTATCATTTTAAAGATTCTACATTTTTTATTTTTTGGACGGTACAGTCATAGTTACCATGGTTACGCTTCAAAAAAGGTAAAATCCCAAACATGTCTTTTTATAAATTATCTGTGGAAGCCTTCCTCTACATCAAGAATTTACAAATAAATATGCACACAGATGCACAAACTCAGAAATCGACATTGAAAATGTGTAAAAACTCGCATTTTCAAAATACAGATACCCCACCCACTTCATAGATCATATACAGTGTAGAACATTATACATAGGTATATGTGAGTTTCTGGATTTTAGCCAGGATGAACCATATTTTATAATGGTTGAAAAATAAAAAGCTCATCATTTTTATAATAGTCACTCATTTAACTTGATAAACTGTCTTTTTTGGTCAAAATTCGCATCAATTTTTGGTCAGATATACATCTGGCGTTGCCATAGCAACGGTTGTGTATAGGGATGAATGGAACATTGTTAGCTTGGTTTTAGGTCACAACATAGAAGATAGGAAAGTATCAGCAAAATCGGTGACTATGCGTGCCACGGCCCTATGTAAAAATTTAAATGGTTACAGAGAATGGCTCTTAATAAGTGTCAAAGGAAAGCCCCTTTTTAATACCCGTTTTTTTTAAATTAAAATAAAATAAAAGTAAAACAAAAACAAAAACTAAAAACAAACAACCAAAAAAAAAAAAAAACACGGGTGTATTGCTGGGTTTAATCATGGGTGTACGTCCGCCCGTCCTTCCTTCCTTCCGTCTGTCACAAACCACTTTTTTATTTCTTGGCCTGTGGTGACAAACCTTGGTACACATATTGCTTGGGGACTGCAGATGCGCATGAACGTGTCCAAAATTTTACCTGGCCCCACTGGGGTCATGGGGTGAGGTCAATGGTCAACGATTTCTTGACCATCGAACCATCTGTAGTATCCGTGCTCTAGTCTAGCTATACTGGTACTGTCTCACATTCAAATGGACCTGTATTAGTATTAGTACGTCTGTTTCTTAATAATCTGATTGGGTCATGTAGAAATTGATTATCCTATCAAATTCTGCATACAACTTTAGATTTTAGTGCAGACGGAGTACATATGTATATACATATTTATTAAAAAACAACATCTGTAACTTCAACAACAAAAAACATGGTGTTTATAAGCCCATGTGTAGGCCTCTCCCATCGGGGCTTGGCGAAAAAGACTTGGCTGCATGGTACTTCCGCAGCAGGAAATCAGTACGATCCCTACATATACATCCTAGCGGTTCGTTTGGACGGTAGGGTCTGAGATGTCATTTCATCGGAATGTCGCGTAAACGTCCCACAAATTGCAAGCGACGGCTCCAACATGACCTAAATGGTGTTTTCGGGGACTTAAAAGTTTCATGCAAAGAAAAGAACATCCCTATTAACCCTCTACGTAGGAAAAACTGTGGTTAACAGGGTTATACATTATTTTTGTTCTCGTTTTTGCTCCAAGAAATTTGGTTATGGGTCCTAACGTGCACCTGCGGCCTATATTTGTAGAGTAAATAAGAAACATTATAATACATGTAAAAGTTCAAAAGAAATGCTGTTGTTTTGCAGATTATAAGAATCTTATATGGGTGTGAGGGGTGGATTGAAATATCCGTTCAGAGGGTCACTGTCTGGCATCACGAGGGTTGCCGTGTGATGCCGGACAGTGATCCCGAGGGACGGATCTTTCTATCCACCCCTCACACCCATATAGGATTTTTTTTCTTGCACACCTTCCAGTTCTTAGCTCGGATTTTAATTTTGCAGTCACTTCCGTTACCGACGTCCGCCAGATTGTGATAACACTACAAGAATGTTTAGTGAAGTCACGTTACGTGCTGTGACGTCAACCTTAACGACGGCGCATACAAGGCCGTATTCAACCAGTGCATTTGTCAAACACGCGATTATATTCGATTTTGGGTCGGAGCACCCGGGTCAGAGCATAAATTTCTATCCCGAGGTAAAATCACGGATTTCCTTGTCTGGTGTGCAAGTAAATGTATGCACTGTGTCGCACGGATATATGATATCTGTTTTGTATCAGTTTACTACGAAAGAGTATTAGGGCCACTTTAACTTTTATTTATTTGACTGGTATCTCGAAATTTCGACTTAGTATCTCGAAATTTCGACTTAGTAACTCGAAATTTCTACTTTTTAACTCGAAATTTCGACTTATTAACTCAAAATTTAGACTAAGTATCTCGAAATTTCGACTTAGTTACTCGAAATTTCGACTTAGTATCTCGAAATTTCTACTTATTAACTCGAAATTTTGACTTAGTATCTCGAAATTTCGACTTAGTATATCGAAATTTCGACTTATTAACTCGAAATTTCGACATAGTATCTCGAAATTTCGACTTATTAACTCGAAATTTCGACTTAGTATCTCGAAATTTCGACATAGTATCTCGAAATTTCGACTTATTAACTCGAAATTTCGACTTAGTATCTCGAAATTTTGACTTAGTATCTCGAAATTTCGACATGATAACTCGAAATTTCGACTTAGTATCTCGAAATTTCGACTTAATTACTCGAAGCTGACTCTGTGATCTGCGATGTGCATTCAGCTCTGAATATCTTGCTATGGTCAACTCAGAGTTGAAAGAAGACCTCAGATCTCAGAACCAACTTTCCACGGCTTAAATATGGAGTTTGGATATTTTTGCATGTTTAGCGCCAGAAGTCATTCCTCATTTTGAGAACGAACCATTTGCCCTAGACCTGTGTGCTAGGCCCCGCCATACCTGAATTGAAACATTGGCTTGGCTAGCTAGAAGCCCGGATTTGAATCCCCTGGAACATATTTGAGATATTCTTGGGCGTCGAATACAGAGCATTGAGCCCCTGCGACCCCCCCCCCCCCCTCCCCCAAACCACCACCACCACCACTCACACACACACACGTGCCGGCTAGAGCTGACCGGTCATCAAATTCGACGTCTGACCGATGGTCTAGGAATCTGCTGCTCTATCAAAATGATACATCTTGAACATGCAACGTATTCTGGTATTATATTAAATACCGCATTTCTGGCCGGTTGTTGCTTTGTTATGTTAGTCATGGTGTTCGTGTTGCATAGTTTACCATCTTTGGGTCGATTTTTTATCATTCGACCCAAAGTAACTAGCTACAGAAGCTTCAGGCTCGCCTGCTATAGTCCACGTGACTATCGCTGACCATCTACACCATGAAGGTACCGGTTATTTAATGAAGCTCTGTTCTGCGGTGTCTGATCAGGGTCTACACTGTTTGCAATGTCCATGTTCACCGGCCTAGTCTACATGGCGCACTGACGTCACAAGGAAAACCTAGTGCTGCTATAAATAACTGGAACATGGATTTTGAACAAGGTCAGTGATAGCCACGTGGACAATAGAAGGCGGGAAGCTTCTGTAGTAACTTTTAGTCAGTTGATAATTAATCGACCCAAGCGCGGCGTCTGATCAGGATCTACACGTTTGCTTATATCATAGGAATTTAAAGGTTAAACGAAACATGTACCAATCCACACTCGAAGACAATCTACCCACCAGTGCCGTCAGTGCTTTGATCTATAAATGATTTTTACAGCAATCATTTTATGAGAAAGTTAATTCCTTAAGAGCTAAAACTGTCAAATATGACTTTTAGCCCGCTTTAATTTTACTGAAACGGGATTGAATACGTGACGTCCTGATGAGTCAGAAAATCCTCTGTCTCTTACATGATACACATGTTTGGGGCCTCTAGTTTTATAGGCCTTGAGAAATATTTGATAAAAATTAATATTGGCCAATATAGAGAGAAAGAAGAATGAAAGAACAGATGAAAAAATACATCGAGAAAGGCCATTGACTTTCACACGATACAAGTAAGTCGATAATGAATATAGTCTCTACACAATGTTATCACATAATCTGCTTCCTTGAGAGGAACAGATGTAAACCAATATACGAGTACTCGCACTTTTTTCAAAGCGGGGGTATAATGAAACGGGTGTTTAACATTAACTGTGTGTATAGGATTTAATATCTCGTAAGTCGAAATTTTGAGATACTAAGTCGAAATTTCGAGTAAATAAGTCGAAATACGAAGTCGAAAGTTCGAGTTAATAAGTCGAAATTTCGATATACTAAGTCGAAATCTCGAGATACTAAGTCGAAATTTCGAGTTAATAAGTCGAAATTTCGATATACTAAGTCGAAATTTCGAGTTAATAAGTCGAAATTTCGAGATACTAAGTCGAAATTTCGAGATACTAAGTCGAAATTTCGAGTTAATAAGTCGAAATTTCGAGTTAATAATCGAAATTTCGAGATACTAAGTCGAAATTTCGAGATAATAAGTCGAAATTTCGAGTTACGAAGTCGAATTTTCGAGATAGTACGTCGAAATTTCGAGATACCAGTCAAAGAAATAAAAGTTAAAGTGGCCCTAATACTCTTTCGTAGTTTACTGCCATTTTAGATAATATTGTACACCGTATATGTTTCAGATGTAAGCGGTTGGGTGTGCCGGCAGAGAACCAGGCAGGCGCTGAGAACCAGGCAGGCGCTGGTTATGAGGAGTAGAGGGAGTCGCACTTTCATTAATGAGCTGGAACACTAGCAAACATTGTAGACACAGATCAGACAACAGAGAACATGACGTCTACCTACACTGTTTGCTAAATTGAAAGATTAAAATTTAAGAATTCTAGTGTTAAATCGAACAGTCTAGTTCTTTGATCAGAACAATTTTCCAGCTTACACTCGGAGACAATCGACTTACCATCTGTTAAACATTGATCAATGTTGGTGTTGCTTTTGGGCAGGAGCATATAATTTCACTCACGGGGCTATCAGCTCTCTATACAATCTTCTGTAGAGCTTATGTGATGGTAAGTCCACTAACCATTGGTTCCTGCTCTGAGAGGAAACTCCAAGGTTGTCAGCAATCTGTCAGCATCATTTATTTTATTAGCATTTTTCAAGAGCTCCTATGGCTAGTGTAAACAAATTTTAATGGTTTACTGCAGAACATAGGCCACATCAGGGAAAAGCTATGTTATACATGTAGAGGGTAACAAAATTAACAAGTCAGAATGCACTATAAAAATGAACACATTTACTTTTGCAGTCATGTGTAATGTTATTTTCAAGTTTCTTTTAGCATTTTTATGAAAGCCCAAGTTGAGAAAATAGAGATACATGAAAAAATGCATGTTGAAAATTCGCTTGACACAGCCTTCATTTTTTTGGCTGCATAAACAGATAAATGCCAATCTCTGCTGGGAAGCAACAGCCAATGAGATACTACTTTCATAGACCCTAGCTGATAGCCCCGTGAGTGAAATTATATGCTCCTGTTTTGGGAGAATAGAGCATATATGCTAGAGAGAACTGGCAATTTTTCTGATGGAAATTATCTGCATTTTATTATTGCTGACACAAACAAATATTGAGGATGCTCGCTAAAACCGCCTCATTGAGGTGGTTCTAACGAGTATCCACAATTTATGGTTTTGAGCACAAATAGAACAAATAACGTTTATCCTTGTAGAGCCCACTTTTTCCAAATAAACTGGGGTTTACAAGGAGATTCAAAGGAACAAGGAGATTCAAAGGAACACCTCCTTAAACCCTCCTTTATATATAGAAAACTGGGGTTTACGGGGGTATAAATTATTTTTCTTATTTCTGCTCCAAGACATAGGTTGTGGGGACTCGTTAGAACTGCCTCAATGAGGCGGTTCTAACGAGCACCCACAACCAATGTTTGCAGTATAAGTAAGAAAAATATCACGGGTTTTCACCAGAAAAGTAGCCATTTTGGAGATAAGAAAAATGCACTATTCCGCACGGGTGTGTTATCCTAATGCAAAGCATCGTTAGCTTAACGAGCTCATTAGATGTTAAAATTATTAACTGTTCTAGCAAGTACAATATCGAAAATTTTGTTATTTTTGCTGAAAAAATGGGAGCAGCTTTTGCATTTGCAAAAGCTGCTCACATTTTTTCAGCAAAAATGTTAGCAAATTTGCCATATTATATGATCAAAGTTTTAACGATACGTTAACTAACAATGTGGTTAGTTTTGAACAACTGGCCATTGATGTTCGTGTTTGTTTGTTTGATTTAAGGTTTAACGTCCCCGTCAACACTGTAATGGTCATTTTGGAGACGTTGCTTCCAATTTTGTGGGACTTTTACCCGACATTGAGATGAATTGACATCTCAAGCCCTGTCGCCCAATGAAACCAATAGGGTTTATTAGCATGGACGGTCCGCCTCGCACCGCGGTTCCTGGACAGGCTTAGATCCTCTAAGCGGTTTACCAGTACTAGTGTGCGGGCCGGATTCAGATCTGCGTGGAAGCATCATGCAGCCCTTATATTTCTTCAAGCCCCTATGGGCGGGGGCGTTGATGTTCGTGTAGTCTCTGGTCTATGTGCTATGATTCCAAAGGCAACACAAACATCGGATGCATGTTATTTACCAATTTGCTGAATAAAAATGTTTCACATTTATAGTCGCAGACTAGCTAAAACATCTTGGGCCATTTGTTCAAAAGTAACGACTTCGTTTGTCAGCGAATTGTTAAAACTTTGAATATTTAATATGGCAGATATACTTGTATTTTTGCTGAAAAATGTCAGTAACTTTTGCTCACATTTTTTTCAGCAAAAATACCAAATTTTGAGATATTGTACTTGCTTGAATAGGTAGCAGTTTGACCACTAAAGAGCCCTTTAACATCACAAAACACGCATATATAAATTTTACCCCCTTGAACCCCACTTTTAATATAGTAAAACTGAGGTTACCAGGGATAAACCTTATTTTTCTTATTTCTGCTCTTGTTTGTTTGATTTGAGGTTTAACACGCATATATAACTTTTACCCCCTTGAACCCAACTTTTAATATAGTAAAACTCGGGTTACCTGGGATAAACCTTATTTTTAGCTCACCTGTCACGTAGTGACGAGGTGAGCTTTTGGGATCTATTTTTGTCCGTCGTCCATCGTGCGTGCATGTGTGCGTGTGTGTGTGCGTGTGTGCGTAAACTTTTTCTTCAAATGACATCTTCTCCTGAACCAATGATCGAATTTTGACCAAACTTCACAGGAATGATCCTTAGGTGGTCCCCTTTCAAAGTTGTTCAAATGGTTCCGGTCCATTGCACATGTAGGTAACAGGAGCTAAAAATAGATTTTTTAAACGAAAACTTTAAAAATCTTCTTCTCTGAAACCGCAAGGCCCAGGTCTTCGATATTTGGTGTGAAGCTTCATCTAGTGGACCTCTACCAAGATTGTTCAAATTATAGCCCTGGGGGCCAAAATGCAACCGCCCCGGGGGCCTTTGGTTTTACAAAGGCTTATATAGGGAAAATCAATAAAAAAATCTTCTTCTCTGAAACCACAAGGCCAAGGTCTTTGATATTTGGTGTGAAGCTTGACCTGGTGGACCTCTACTAAGATTGTTCAAATTATAGCCCATGGGCCAAGAATGCCCCCGCCCCGGGAGCCTTTGGTTTTACAAAGGCTTATACAGGGAAAATCTTTAAAAATCTTCACCTCTGAAACCGCAAGGCCCAGATCTTTGATATTTGGTGTGAAGCTTCATCTAGTTGACCTCTTTCAAGATTGTACAAATTATAGCCCTGGGGCCAAAATGCCTCCACCCCCGGACCCTTTGGTTTTTCATAGGCTTATATAGGGAACTCCTTTAAAAATCTTCTTCTCTGAAACCACAAGGCCCAGGTCTTTTATATTTGGTATGAAGATTCACCTAGTGGACCTCTACTAAGATTGTTCAAATTATAGCCCTTTGGGCAAAAATGCTCCCGCCCAGGGGGCCTTTGGTTTTACCTAAGCTTATGTAGGGGAAATCTTTAAAACTTTTCTTCTCTGAAACCGCAAGGCCCAGGTCATTGATATTTGGTGTGAAGCTTAATATAATAGATCTCTACCAAGTTGTTCAAATTATAGCCCTGGGGCCAAAAATGACCCCGCCCCAGGGGCCTTTGGTGTTACATAGGCTTATATAGAGAAAATCTTCAAAAAAATCTTCTTCTCAGAAACTGCAAGGCCAAGGTCTTAGATATTTGATGTGAAGCTTCATCTATTGGACCTCGATCAAGATTGTTCAAATTATAGCCCTAGGACCAAAAATGCCCCCACCCCGGGACCCTTTGGTTTTTTATAGGCTTAATTTGGGAAAATATTTAAAATTCTTCTTCTCTAATACCACAAGGCCCTGGTCTATGTTATTTGATATGAAGCTTCACCTAGTGGACCTCTACCAAGATTGTTCAAATTATAGCCCTGGGGCCAAAAAATGCCCCCAGCCCTGGGACCTTTGGTTTTACATAGGCTTATGCATGGACAATCTTTAAAAATCTGCTTCTCTAAATCCGCAAGGCCAAGATCTTTGACATTTGGTGTGAAGCTTCATCTAGTTGACCTCTTTCAAGATTGTTCAAATTGTAGCTCTGGGGCCAAAATCCCCCCACCCCGGGACCCTTTGGTTTTTCATAGGCTTATATAAAGAAAACCCTTAAAAATCTTCTTGTCTGAAACCCGAAGGCCCAAGTCTTTCATATTTGGCATTAAGCTTCATCTAGTGGACCATTACCAAGTTTGTTCAAATTATAGCCCTTGGACCTAGAATGTGCTAGAGACACTAATTCTTTGGTGAGCGATTCAGGGCCCCTTGTTCTTATTTCTGCTCTTGTTTGTTTGATTTGAGGTTTAACGTCCCCTACAACACTGTAAAGGTCATTTTGGAGACGTTGCTTCCAATTTTGTCGGACTTTTACTCGACATTGAGATGAAATGACATCTCAAGCCCTGTCGCCCAATGAAAACAATAGAGTCTCTAAAATATAGATTGTGCGTATTCGTTAGAACCGCCTCTAACGAGTACCCACAATCTAATTTTTGAGCAGAAATAAGAAAAATATCACGATTTTTCATCTTAATTTTTTTTCAGCAATGTTTACAATGTATTTGTATAGGCGTGATTTCGTAATGGCTAACAATGCATTGATCAACTGGACCCTGATTTCTAAAAACAAATTAGCAGTTCCAAACAGATCAGATGTCATATAGATGTTTTTCTAAAAATGCCCTCAATTTTGCAAAAAAAAAAAAAAAAAAAAAAAAAGATCGCGACTGTATCCACGTCAAGTCGTCGTTAAATTGCGCCTCATTGCAGTCATTTTGCCGCATTAGGTACAGTTTATACGGGGTTTATATTTTCTTGTCCCTTGGAACCATTGTTTCTATTGTGGAATTTTACAAAATATTAAAGGGTCCCTTATGAGGCCTTATTGGCCGAAACTAGCTAGTCTGCCCAAGAAAACATGTACATTCCATACATTTCAATTCTTTGGCATAATACTTGCTTCCAAAGGATAACTCTTTTATATAACACATTTGTTCTGTTGCTAAAGCTGGTGCTTGTGTTGATAAAAAAAAAAATGAACGCGATTCATCCGTTTTAAATAACATGTCAGTGGTGTATGTTTCTGGCTCAATGACGTCTCAAACATAAATATAACCTTTTAGTACACGACCGTTGGCTTTGCCTGGTAACAGACTGGAGTACATGCTTTAACCTTTTGCTTACATCAGTTGATTGGTTTTGTGATCTGTTAGCCTATCCTTTGTTTCATCTGGCCTGAATAATCGATGTAAGCCCATCGCCCAAATGTCCTGGCAGGACTGATGGGAAGACCATGGCTGCGGATGCGCATACTGACTGGTGATCAGGGACGCGTGTTCGACATCTGCCGGGGTCGGCGTCAGTCTTTCGTGGAGATTATGGAATCTTCTCTTCGGTCATTTTCCCACTTCCTCTGATTCAAGAAGGGCAGTTGTTTCTTGTAAAAGAATGTAAACTGTACTGCTTAAGCGCTTTCGTATAAACATTCCCAGGAGAAGCGTGCATAGGTAAACTGACCGGCTCGATATGACATAAAAAGTGTTGACTTGGCCGTTAAACTCCAAAACAAACAAACAAAACAAAGACCATGGTTGGTTCTATTATAATTAAAGTACTGAGTAATACACTAATGTGCCCTATTGTATCAGTATATTAAGTAAATGTTTGGGAACGACCTTATTGTTTTACTTTTAGAACACAGTGTCATTGACATGACTAATAGGATTAGAGTCATTTACTGCAATGAAACTAATAATAAGAACAAGTTCAAAATCAAATGTTGCTAAGCGCATGGGTGACAAACAACCTGTACATAACCTTAGGCGAGCCTATGTATAAGCTCATACAGAGCTCAGACGAGCCTGTACATAAGCTCAGGGAAGCCTGTGCATAAGCTCAGGAGAACCTCTACATAACCCCATACGAGCCTTGCAAAAGCTCACCTAACCTCAGGCGAGCTTGTTTATAAACCCAGCCAAGACTGAACATAAGCTCAGGCGAGCCTGTACATACGTTCTGGCGAGCATGTGCATAACCTCAGGCGAACCTGTGCATAAGCTCACATAAGCTCGGACGAGCCTTACATACGTTCAGAGAAGCCTGTACATAAGCTCAGGCGAATCTGTACATAAGCTCAGGCGAGCCTGTACATAATCTCAGGCGAGCTTGTACATAAGCTCACATACGATCAGGCGAGCCTGTACATAAGATCAGGCGAGTCTGTACGCTTAGGCGAATCTCTGCATAAGCTCAGGCGAGCCTGTACATAACCTCAGGCGAGCATGTGCATAAGCTCACATAAGATCATGCGAGCCTGTACATAAGCTCGGGCGAGCCTGTACATAAGCTCAGGCGAACCTGTGCAAAAGCTCAGTCGAGCCTGTACATAAGCTTGGGCGAACCTGTACATAAGACCAGGCGAGCCTGTGTATAAGCTCAGGCGAGCCTGTGCATAAGCCCAGGCGAGCCTGAGCTTTGGCTGCACGCAGGCATGTCAAACAAACATTGATCTAGATTTATGCAAGAAGTCATCCACGCCTATTCACATATATTGAAAATTTTAACACCAAAAAAAAAAAAAAAAAAATGAAAATTTTCTGATAAAAAAATCTGATATTTTTCATATTTCTGCTTAAAACACAGATTGTGGGAACTCGTCAGAACCGCCAAGCGAAGCGGTTCCACCGAGTACCCACAATCAATATTTTGAGCAGAAATAAGAAAAATGTGTATACCCCAGTAAACTATATAACAGAGGGGTTTACGTGATGTATCTGAAAATTCGTGATGTATCTGAAAATTCTTAGGACCATTTTTTCATGTACATTGTATTGGTTCCCGTGAACAAAACGAAAATCGCTGGTAGACATAATTTGATTTATTACTGCTGGGACTAGTTGATCATGTTTTAAATAAATTTTAAATGCATCAGTGTATCACGTGAACAAGTCCGTGAAATAAAGACCCCCCTAAACCCCACTTTATATAGAGAAAATCGGGGTTTACGGGGGTTATCATTATTTTCCTTATTTCTGCTCCAAGATATAGGTTGTGGGTACTCGTTAGAACCGCCTCAATGAGGCGGTTCTAACGAGCACCCAAAACCTATGTTTGGAGTATAAATAAGAAAAATATCACAAATTTTCGTCGGAAAAGTTACCAATTTCGATGTTTTAAAACATGCACTATATCACACGGATGTGTTATCGTCAGTGTTTCCAATCAGAACAAGAGTATATCGATAGCGACCAAGATGCTTCTACTGATAGTTGCTGCGAAATATACTAGATTCCATTACAATAGCCACAACGTTAACAAACCGTGCAACAAATACCCTTGTCAATCCTCTTTATAAAGAGAGAAGTTGAGGTTACGTAGGAAAACTTTAAACAGCCTATTATTATATCTCGGAAAATATTATTTCACTCGGAAAACAGAGTATTTTCTTCTTATTAAAACTTAGTATATATACAGGGTAAGAGGCTGTCAAAAACTGTGTGGTGCTTGTCATATTGATAACTGGTTGAGGCATTTATCTAATATGAAATAACTCTGTGGGGTTGTTGGCTGTTCTGATCTGTACTTACCTATATTGGCTGCTCGAAGTCACCATAGTATAAACTGTTCATCAATACTGTCACCATATGGTATTCTGATGATAAGGTATGTCTAACATAACCTATATGTTTGTCTATGTTCCGCCTGTCATTCAGGTAGTATAGTATAGTGAACATTTCCTATTCAAGGAATAGGGTATGATAGTCCTTGCCACCATTTGCTATTCATATAATAAGGTATGTATGACATAACCTATTCCAGGAATATGAAATGTTAGTCAATTCCACCATATGCTATTCCAGGAATAGAGGTTGGTGAACATAACCTATTCCTGGAATATGAAATGTTAGCCAATTCCACCGCATGCCATTCCAAGACTAGATATTGTTGAACATAACCTATTCCTGGAATAGGAAATGTTAGCCAATTTCACCGCATGTTATGCCAAGACTAGATATTGGTGAACATAACCTATTCCTGGAATAGGAAATGTTAGCCAATTCCACCGCATGCTATTCCAAGACTACCTATTGTTGAACATAACCTATTCCTGGAATAGGGTATGTTAGTCATTGTCACCATATACTATTCTAAAAGTAATTTTTTTAACATGGCCTTGGAATATATATATGATCGTACACAAGTGGTCATTTCATATACATTTTATAAAACGAGCATTCGCCGAGTTTCATAAATTTCATATGAAAAGATCACGAGTGCAAGAATCTGTATATCATATGACCACCTTAAATTGGATTTAATTGGCTTTAAATTTGACAATTTCCCCCCAAAATATGTATGGATGACATGGATGTCTTCATGAAGCCTGCCAAAGTGTGATTACACAGTCATGTGGTCATAATATTATTATTACGACGTTATCCACTGCGTATCAACAACGTCATAATTAATATAAGGCGTGTTAATCAACATCACCATATGATATTACACCTTTTCCCGTCAATTTAATTCAGTAAACCGTGATCAGAAACTCGTACCTGATGCGATATTGCATGCCCCCGCCTCGCATACGATATCGGCAAATAATGAAAATGGCGCCCAATTCGGTGGACCCGGTAAGAGCATAATTCAAGCAAGGTCACCACGTATTAACAGCACATTAATTTCCTTGTTAATACATGGACATGGCTTTGTCGCTGGTTAATGCATGGCTGTTAATATTGTGCGGCACTGCTTTTTATGCAGTTATACGGCTTTTTGAATATAATCTCTGAATATCGAGAACCTTCCGAATTTCAGTTTCCAGCAGACCCATAAAAAGATTGCACGAATGCGCAGGCGCATCAAAGCCTTCACAGGGCACCAATCTACCGGCGCTGCATCTCATATTAGCCTGTGCACCGCAACACCTGCACGTGACCCAGAAACAAACACAACCCTTTGAGACACTCGTTGATAAACCCAAATTTTCTTTATATATATATATGGTGGTCACTGATGAGCCCTAATTTGCCCAAACCAGCTGGTCTGTTCCGGTGGACGTGTGCACTTCATAGTTTCCAGTTCCTTGCTTCAAAAGGATAACCCTTTTATAGGAAATATTTAGACGTGTATAAAGAAAAGTTAAGTTTGGTTTATTGGCAGTTTCACTAACCCCGTTTTTGCAAGAAAAAAGATTGTGGGTACTCGTCAAAACTGCCACTTTGATGTAGTTTTACAAAGCACTCAAAATCTGAATCTGCAAAAGTTTCATTTAAACGATATGTCGTCTGCTCAGTGCAGCCTTTATCGGTAAAAGTCCCACAAAATTGGAATCAACGTCTCCCAAATAGTGTTGACGGAGACGCAAAACCTAAATTCAAACACTGGCTGACAGAGAGTGTTGATGATATATTTCAATATTCTAAAAATCGTATTACTACTGTTTGAAACAGTGACATTTTCGATTTCAATGCTACTTAAGACTTCCATATTTCATTGAAAAGCATATAAGAAATCACGGTGTATTGTACTAATTTAGAAAATAGGGGCGGCAGAAATAGCCAAATAAACAGCGTTTTTTATCCTTTATTAAGAAATCCAACAACGTTACTACCAACAATATCCTACAATAGAATAACTACGTTGTCTGTCCCATAATTTCAATTAAGGGAAATGTATACACATGTCCGATTTTAACGGTTTTTTTTTCTGAGGGATACAACTTTCTGGACTTCCTGTTTGATTATTATAATCTACGTCACACAGTAACATGGAACTTCTCTTATAAGAGCAAATTCTTTCCTGTAAGAGTGAAGTACTCTTTAATGAAAGAATTTGCTCCTAAGAAGGAGCAAAATTTAGAATTTGTCCTTATTTTGGCTGAAAACATAGATTGTGGGTGCTCTTTAGAACCGGTTCTATGGAGTACCCACCGTGTATGTAATGAGCACAAATAGGAAAAATAAATATATACTCCTGAAAACTCTGGTTTTACTATATAACAAGAGGTGTCACTATAAGTGAGCAATGCCCCCGTGGGAGCCAGTTTTAGGTAAGGGCCGTCACTTCTTCGAAAACTATATGAACAACTTGAAAAGTGTGTTAGGCATTACTTCATCAAACAAGTATAGTTTCCGCTCAATCGTTGAAGAAATGTGGAAGTAGTTCGCATCACAAAAAGGTGCGGACTTACAAACGCACAAACCCACAAACGGACAGTGCAAAAACTGTATGCCATCTGGGGTTTAAGGTGATCAAAATTATATATGCGCATTTTTGAGATTGTGTATCCATTCACCTTAAAATATTAACAAAATATTCTATTAAACTATTTTTTGTGGAAGACCACATAAACCGTGTAATGAGCCGCCCGGCCTGAGGATTTCTGCCGTTCATCCGGCTTAGCTAGCACCCCCTTGAATCATATTTTCCACAAAACAAAAAAAAAAAACAAAAAAAAAAGGACATGAAATTACTTGTAATTTTGATTTATATACAGTGTGCTGGCCTCGGAAGGTCACTCTGATTCTCGTCGTACACATCATCACTTAAAGATATTGCCATTCTACGGTTATTCCATCTCCTCCGCTGATTCAATGTGGACTGAAATGGTTAACCACTTGTATACATTAATAAGCCTGTTAGTTAAACTGGCGAGCTCTAAATATGTATGCCTATACAGTGTTGTTGGGTACGTTAAACCTCAAATTCACCAAACAAATGACCATACATTGTTGACGACAAATCAAACAAACAAATGGAATAAATGAATGCTGTGTGTACTCATTGGAATTGCCTCATTTAGGCTATTCTTATGAGTACACAAAACACCTTTTCAAAAGAAAAAAAGGAAAACATCCCTAAATATTTAAGAAGATAGTGAATGTTAATTCAACGAATCATTGTATTTCCATATGTTTAATTGATGGGCACAACTTCCTAGAAAGGACGCTTTTAATACTGATATAACATGTTCATGCAATTAACACCCTGTCAATAGAGAATACCAGTTTCGTGTCTTTTGATATCAAGTTTATCAGGCTAAGATTCGTGAACGCTTGTAGAATCGCGTCAGTGCTCGTCAGAACCGCCTCAATGACTTGAGGCTGCTAGTGATTCCTTTAGCAACATTCAGACGAGGGAACTAATTGTTCTTCCTCTTCCCCGTCTTCCAACATTGATTTGATTTTTTTATTTGTCTTCAATTCAAGTACAAGCTTACGCTTCAGAGTGTTTAGTAAAGTGTCATTGCTAACTACTTTACCACCCACTCTGACCGTAAGCTCTATGGATATATCGGCATTGTCAGCATCCACTCCCTCCACAGCTGCTTTGCAGAACTGTATGAATGTTCTTGGAATTGTGTTGCTGTCCATTTTCATATCTGGAAATAGAGAAAAAATGAAATGGAATATTTAAAAGCTTATTTAGTGAAGTATTTCATTGTAGTACACAGAGTTCAATCCAGCATGTGTGTATTGAACAAAATATTTCCAGAAAGACCCGCAAATGAGCTATAAATCCATAGCCTTCATATGCACACCTAGTCGTCGCATACATTTTCACAGAACATAACCATGATTACAATGCAGGCTTTTATGAGGGAGTATTATGAGTTTTACGTCCCACCAACAGCTAAGGTCAAACGGAGACATGACCTCGGTTTAAAGACTCATCCGAAAGTCTTGAGAAGCCCGGTATCGATCCTGCGACCCCTGGTTTACGAGGCGTATAGCGTAACCACTTCACCACGGAGGCTTTTATGCCGCAAAACACGGAGGCTTTTATGCCTCCAAACCAAGAGTGTTAGATTATGTTTATCATATGACCAATTTTGTATCACCTATGAACTGAACTTTTCCACAGAAAATGTATGGTTAACATGAACGTCATCGTGATGTTACATAATTCCTAACCAAGTGTTATTACATGTGTGGTCATAGTATTTTTATAAAACGACGCTACCCGCTGAATATCCACGACCTCGTATGGTGAAGATCATTAGATAGATAGATAGATGTGTAGAACAGCAAGTGTCGTCATTGATGTAAAATCACATGCCAACCAACTAAGTTTGGAGGTCACATGTCGATAGCTGCTTTATGATAGTACATGTGTATATCCAATAATTGTCTTCATTTTAACTCCGCTGATCCGAAGGCTCACAGTTGAGCTTATATTATGGTCTGCATTGTCTGTCTGTCGTCATTTGTCTGTCAACATTTTCAAATTTCTTCTCTGTCGAAACCACTGGGACGAATGAAGTCAATTTTTCATGTGGAGCATCCATGATATGGGGGACTGAAAGTTTGTTTGCAAGGTCCAAGCCACATGAACAAGATGGACACTATGCCCAAATAAAAACCCTTAAAAATCGTCTTCTCCGGAACATTTGGCCGATTGTCATGAAACGTGGTATGTATCATTATGGAGTCAGGCCCATCATAATGATGTCACTTGGATGACCTTTGACGTATTTTACACCAAGGTCAAATTCACTGAATATTATATGGGAACTAGTGCAGCATGTGATCTGAGAATTGGTAGATGCATTAAGTTAAAGGAGTGGATGAAACAACAGGAGTATTCAAGGTCAATGTTACTTCGTGACCTTGGCCCAAACTTATTCGGATATGAAAATTAAAACGATTTTTTTTCAGTAACTATTGGGCCATTTATAACAAAATTTCATACGAAAGCTTTTAGAAACAAGGAAATCGAAACTGTGTATGTAGCATTGGGGACTCAAGCCCATCATTATAGATTCAAATTATGACCCTCGTATGACCCTAACATATTTTATGCCAATGTCAAATTTAGTCACTAGACCATTAGTCCTCTGATTGATGGTTGCCAATCAGACATCCAGTAACAATTGCCAATGTTCTAATTTATGAATTAAATTCATTTTAATATCATACTGAGTCGCGTCTGAACATTTAATAACGCCATGTACTGCATTGCGTAATTTACTATTGGATTAAATATGCAAATTTGTTTGGTGTGCAACATAACGTTACAGGTAACGCATCCTTTGTGGCGTCGCGTTTACTAATGGCGAAATTTTGACAGTTATGTTAAAAGATCGTGATTGAAATGCGTTGAAAATGACATATGAAGAAACAAAAACAAATAATCTTGCACTCGTGTTCATTTATTATTTTTAGTATTAAATTTGTTGAGTGATAAGAAAACAATGGTCGCCTAAGCCTCGCATTTCGTCCTTATTCCTCAAATCGTTTAATAAATGCAATTCTACATGAACACTCATAGTTGCTGGTTTGACTTGAGGTTTAATGTCCCCGTTAAAACTGTTTGGGTAATTTTGTAAAAGTCACTTCCAATATTGTGGGACTTTCATCTGATACCTAGATGAAAAGACATCTCAAGCCCTGCGGTCCAAACAAACCGAAAAAGTTGCTTCCAATTTTGTGTGGCTTTTACCAGATACTTAGCTGAAATGACATCTCAATCCCTGCCGCCCAAAAAAAAAACAAAAGAGTTTAAATGGCACTTGGTACCACTCACACCAATTTGTCTGAGCAGTCCTAGCCCCTCCAAGTGGTTTATCAATACTTATGTGCGGTCGGTTTCATCTCGCATGGAAACATCATGCAGCCCAATCTATTTTTCCAAGCCCCGATAGGTGTGTGTCCTGAACACTCATGTAAGATCCGCTATTTAACTGACTTTGCTCGTGACCCGATGTTGTTCATACATATATGAACTTTAAATAAATTACCGTTGTTACTTACATTTACATAAATCCCATCCGGCGTATGACTAATGGTTAAATTTAAAGAAGGCAAAAATTGCACAGTATTCCCTATAACGTCGCCAATGTCTACTCATATTGAAGATAACCATCGTTTATTACGACGTCACAGGCGTTGCGTGAGTCAATGTATTCGCTGAAGTATATATATGATTGCTTACCAGGGTTCTTATTTAAATGCACTGTGAATTTAAGATTTGCACTTTGTCATTTTGGTAATACAAACCTAAAAAGTCATCAATTTTATACATGTGCTGGGGATACTTTTTTTCTGCCTCCTCCTTTGTGTCGCACGCCGTCATTTCAATAAATGCTCTCTCCAGGACCCTTCTCTTTTTAAATTTGTCTATTTCGTTTGTTATAGCTTTTATTTTGTTGACATCTGAGGCAGCTTTCCTTATGAAGTGTAATTGTGCCTCAGATGACAGGCCTTGTAGGGATTTGAATATCTGTAATGACAATAGGTATTAAACAGGTTTAATGACACTTATACACAATAAGTATATTTCCCATCTGGAATAGAGGGATAATCCATGGTTTTTATGCATTAATATATCGTCTGTTTAATGCAATAATGGTGTAACTGAAACTTTTGCCAAAATAGTTTTTTTTTTGCATAAATGGGTGCATTAGGACTTGATACACAATTGTTAAATAAGAGGCTTTATCCACATTGCATAGTACTGGTTTCTACCCAGGAAAAGAGGGCCACATGGAAGATTAGTAATAGTTTACTAAATGTGTTACCCTCTATAAATAAGGTCGGTTATTATTATTATTATTTGGCACATTCGGTTGCAACTGAATTGATAATAAATGTACTGACAGCACTGATGGTTTGATTCAGTGATGATAGAAAATATCCAGTCTCTCAAATTATGATGTATAAAGTCTTGGATGGGGAAATAATAAAGGGGTCAACCATGCTTTTTCATGCATTAACATTAGCCGGGTCTGGAGGAAGCTGTTTGAACTTGAGGCCGCTAGGCCAAATATTAACATTTGGCAAACGTTAATGCAATGAAATAACCATGGGTGATCGTTGTTCTTGCATACCTTAAGATTCTGACAGCAAATTTTGACGAAAACGCGCAAAAGCTCCTTATAAACTCCTCAATTGCGAACAGCGAATCAACATGGCAGCCAGTTCAGAACGTTGTTTACAATGACGTTGTTACGCAGTACCATCTGACGTCATCATAGAAACCTAAAACACTACGTTGACAGCGATAATGTAACATCGTTCAACATAAGGTTACAAAGCATTGTCTGTCTTGTGCTATCAAAAACTCAAAATCCATTTTCAAACAGCATGTGAATTTGATGATTTGAACATGGGTTTTACTGTTTGATCAAGGCTTTTGTTCAATTTGAGAAAGGCTTCAAAAAGCCATGTGCATAGGGTCATCATGCAAGAAAACTCTTTCATTGAACCCATACTTCACTCGCACAATGAGGACACCGATGGCACTGAATTCAAGGTCACAACTGTTTGCAAATGTCCACGCATCTTAGCTAATGCAGAAATTACATAGATGACCATTCTGCGTATGTGTACATTAAATGTTCCATTAAAGGCATTTATTCTTGATTATTGAGGACTATCATTTCATTACATAATATTATTTAGCCCTCAGAGCTGACTTAAGAGAAGTCCTCTGTCTTCACAGGTAAGGGGCCTCCTTGGGGAAAATCAATAAATTACTTACTGTTGACTAGAATATATTATTGATTTTCCTCTTAAGTGCCTCAGTCAGGGGATTCAACAAGAGCTCCTAATCACCCTATTAAGGGCCGCCTTTGATCTGCTACAGTCAGTATATCACAGGGGGCAATAAAACAATTATGGACACACCGTGTGTTTTACTGTTACAGAATGAATGCCTTTAAACACTTTTAGTCCGCCCATCAGGGTTTGAAGAAATATTTGGGCTGCATGATGCTTCCATGCAGAGCTGACACCGACCTGCACACGAGTACTGGTAAACCGCTTAGAGGATCTAAGCCTGCCCAGGCAAAGCAGTGCTAGTCGGCCCGTACATGCTTATAAACCCATTGATTTCGATGGGCGACAGGGCTTGAGATGTCACTTCATCTCAATGTCGGGTAAAAGTCCCAAAAACTTGAAAACAACATCTCCAAAATGACTGTTACAGTAAGAGGTTAAGAATTACTATGCAGATACTCTCCTTCTTGAATCCATGGACTTTATACCTACTCTAGTTGTATGGTTATTAAAAAGTCTTCGACCATTGGGGCTTGGAGAACTGGATTGTGCCGCATGATGCTTCCACAAAATATTGAATCTGACCGTACATGAGTGCTCGTAAACTGTTTGAAGGCCTAAGTCTGCCATATCAAGTTGGACCATCCAGTGCATAAAAACCATATTGGACGACAGGGATTGAGATGTCATTTCATCTCACTATTGGGTAACAGTCCAACAGAACTGGTAGCAACGTCTCCAAAATGACCCAAACAGTGTTGACGGGGACAATATATCTCCTATCAGACTGACATCAAGAGAAACAAGAATTCAAAATATAAATTTATCCACCCGGTGCTTTTAAATCAGATATATGTCCCGCAAGACTTGCAAGTCAGATAAACAATCTCGTGATTCAGACTTGTTTGTTTATCAGATTTATCATGTCTTTGAAAATGTTTAATTAAAATACAATTGAAACAAATTATGTTTGCTTGCACTTATCTTTATATCTTTATTGCTACTATTCAGATTTTCATGGTGGCTTAATAGAAATTCAGCCATAACACTTCCAGCATTAATGGAGGCTTTTGAAAAGTCATATACTCCAACTCCAACAAGTATCAGAACTACCAGAATCTTTGATTGTTCTTCCTGGATTGAAACATTCTCTGAACCATTAAAAGGACAGTCGAAGCCCCATTCATTCAAAATAACTGCGGATGAAAATGGAAAAGCCAAGTTGTACTGGAAAAAATGGGCTACAGACAAGGTAAATGTGGGCATGTGTACATGGATTTTTGGATGTGCCAATAATTTTGCCAAACAAACACTTTTATCAACACCATTTCCTGAATTTAGTTAAGTGAATTAAAAATAATGAGTGGGACTGAATTTATTCAGTGGAACCAAAATATGTCATGGATGGGCCTCCGTGTCCTGTGGATAAGAGCGCTTACTCTTAATCTTTAGTTCTCTTTCCGCTGTGGTTCTAACCTGGCCTGGGGCCATATGTGAAGGGACAAGTTCTGCAGCGGAAGGTCAGGTGGGTTTTCTATGTGTGCTTAGGTTTTTGGCTGATTAATGATCAGCTCGATATGAGTGAAATATTCTTGAAAGGGCCATAAAACCCAAAAGAGAAAAAATTTAGTCATGGAAAAATGAAAGGACACGCAAGACGTTTCTTCCAAGCAACATCTTGTGTATACAGTTCCCTGATTAATATTCTGAGCACATCGATAAGAAAGAGTTGGTTTGAGAACACTTCAATCAAAACTCTTGTAACAGTTCAATTAAGAAATGATTTTTTTTTTCTGCAGTTCATGGAAGTATGAAAGCAGTGGGTGGCATGCAAATTAAATGAACCCATGTAAACTTTGCTAGCGACCCACTGTCGTTCATAGTTTCATGAAAGCAGAAAAGTAAGTTTAGTCATTAAATATGAAATTTTTGAGACAAGCCTTCTGCTGTTCTCATTAAATTAATTTTCATATGAAGTGAATACAAGTGTAAGATTCTGTCTAGCATTTAACAATTTTTAAATAAGATTCTATTGAGAAAGAAGTTTCATTGAAAAGTACAGTGTTGTCCTGTACAGGGGCTTGCTGTTATGCACCAGTAAGCACACGTGTGGACATATGAGTTTTATTACATGAGGTTTTCAACACCACAGCAGTGACGTTGCAGTATGCTAGGACGAATTTTCAGCTTTCTTCCAGGGAACAGGCAAATGTTACTATCCACGCCCCTTGGGGCTTGAAGAAATAGATGGGTTACATGATGCTTCCACGCAGAGCTGCAACCGACAGCACACGAGTGCTGATAATGCGATCTTAGTCTGCCCAGGTGAAACGTTGGGAGTAGGTCGATTTGTTTGTTTGATTAAGGGTTTTACATACATGTAAACACTGTTAAGTTGGGCGACTGGGCTTGAGATGTCATTTCTTCTCAATGTCGGTTATAAGCCCCACACATTTGGAAGCGACGTCACCGAAATGGCCCTTATTTTGTTGATGGGGATGTTAAACATCAAATCATACAATTATTTTGTTGATGCAATTAAATTACCATGGACGATTGTTCTAAACTAGATCGTTTGAGTCACCCCATTATCCAGAGGGTCACATCATAATTTGGATACCTTGATGCTCATATCCAGTCCATAAGCAATATGTGTACGGACCCTGGTCAACATAAGCCCATATATGGTTGGTTGGTTGATTTGAGGTTTAACGTCCCCGTCAACACCATAAAGGTCATTTTGGAGACGTTGCTTCCAATTTAGTTGGACTTTTACCCGACACTGAGATGAAATGACATCTCAAGCCCTGACGCCCAATGAAACCAATAGAGTTAATTAGCATAGACGGTCCGCCGTGCACCGCGGTTCCTGGACAGGCTTAGATCCTCTAAGCGGTTTACCATTACTAGTGTGCGGGCCAGATTCAGCTCTGCGTGGAAGCATCATGCAGTCCATATATTTCTTCAATCCACTATGGGCGGGTGCCGCATAAGCCTAGAAATACTGAAGTAGTTGCATTCACAAATATTTTCGTAGGATTTTGACCAATGACCTCACCCATGACCCCCTGACCCAAATCTGCAGGGGAATATTTTGATAGGCCTGATAAACTTGATATCAAATGACACGAAACTGGTATTACTATTTCTTTACAGATCTTTGCACAGCACACCAGACACTGACTGAAATGGCAAGTTTGCTGGATATTTTTTTTCCCCAAAAGTTAACCAATGCCTGTTCAAAAGAATGAAAACAGAAACCATTTATGTTCTGGAAACCGACTGCATCTTTCACTGATCGCTTTCACGATATGTCATCAAAGGTGTAAATACTGTGTAGGTGGAGTTCCAAGGAAGAAAATACGCTCTCATATGCAAACCAAATCTATAAAAATGAATAACCCCATTGGCTGGAATTACCCATATTGAACACAGTTTGATATGTTCACAATATAAAGTGGACAACCTATGATTGCTTCATATTCACAGTGTGTATTTCTTGGAGGTTCAATGAATTCTGTTAATTTTCAGATGAAATAGAAACAGATGATCTCAGCTTAGCAGCTTCTCAGCTTGATCTTGAAGATGAAGATGCTTCTATACCACCAGTAAGTTATCTTTTTTACAGTCATTCTGTCACATCACTTGGATTTGAGGTTTAACGTCCCCGTCAACACTGTAAAGGTCATTTTGGAGACGTTGCTTCCAATTTAGTGGGACTTTTACCCGACACTGAGATGAAATGACATCTCAAGCCCTGTTGCCCAATGAAACCAATAGGGTTTATTAGCATGGACGGTCTGCCTTGCACCGCGGTTCCTGGACAGGCTTAGATCCTCTAAGTGGTTTACCAGTACTAGTTTGTGGGCCAGATTCAGATCTGCGTGGAAGCATCATGCAGCCTATATAATTATTCAAACAAGTTTGTTCACAAGATTATATGATATAATGCAATATTTACATTTCCAGTGTAAAGTCTAATGTAAACCTATAGAAAACAATTGCGTTCATACTTCCATGCACACATCGAATCACATGATTGTCAATGATGATAAGTGACGTCATTCTAAAACATTGTTTTCTATGGGCGTTGATGACGTCAACGCTGCTCCGCTCTTTGTAGAAAAACTGCGTGTAAATGTTTTTCAGCTTTAAAATTTTGCCCTACAAGCATTTTTTTCTCCCAGTGATGAGGGGCAAATAATGTTAATATAAAAAATAAACTTAATTTTTAGTATGAACGACAGTGGGTCGATAACAAAGTTTACATGAACCCTTTCAGGGTTCGTTTACTTTGCACCCGACCCACTGCATTCATACTTCCATGAACTGCAGAAAAATAAATTTCATTTCTTAATTATTAGCTCGGGATCGGTTGGTTACAATGTCATGACCATTTATTACATTTACTCATTCATACATAAACTGTTTTTAAGTTATTGTAAGAACAGGATTTCTGTACCAAGATAATATAGGGATCAACAATGGTTTTTCATGCATTAACATTTGCCGGAACCCGAGGAAGCTGTTTGAACATGAGTCCGCTACGCCGAATGTTCAAAAATCTTCCGAGGGAGCCTGCAAATGTTAATGCAATGAAATAACCATGGATGATCGTTGTTCTTGCATAACTTACGAATCGGACAGCAAATTTTGAGGAAAATATCCAAAAGCTCCATATAAATTCCATATAAACTCTTCAAATGCGACAGGCAAACGAAAATGGCGGCCATATCAGAATGTTGTTTACAATGACGTCATGCGGTTACGTCATCATAGAACCCTATAACGATACGTTCAAGGCGATAACGTTACATTGCTAAACATAACGTAAACAAAGCAAGGCGTGTATTGTGAAATCAAAAGCTCAAAATCCATGTTCAAACAGCACGTGAATTTCATGATTTGAACATGGTTTTTGCTGTTTGAGCATGGCTTTCGGTCCATTTGACAATGGCTTCAAACAGCCATGCACATAGGTATTTATGCAAGAATATTATGGTTAACACTTTTAATGTTAGAAGAAATTGAAATTCAGCATTCTCTGATGATCATAGAGTGACATGTTTCTTTTGGAAGCAGGAGATATCAAGCATTGCACTTGGTTGCAAATTAGGGTATTTGAGGGCATGGTTTGTAATTAAGTTCTGTGCATGCGGTCCCATTTCAGCCATTGATATGGCATGTAAATTGTCACGGTGTTCTTCATATGCAGCTTCTTGTTTGTTATATTGACATTGTGTTTTGACAACCAGATATAAATCACAAGGGTATTTATTTTCATTTCTTTTCAGGTTATCGTTGGAAAGACACAAAGAAGGAGCAGCAATGAAGCAACAGTTTCAGACCCTTCTATAAAAGAAGGGGATTTATGTTTGATAGAATACGATAAATATGCAGATAAATGGCCTCAACTTGGAAAAATAATATCAACTTCAACAACTAATGCAACAGTGCATTGGTATAAAGGATGCAAGTCTGGAACTTGGAAGCCCTGTACTGTTAGAAGCCAGGGTGAAAAAGTTTCCAGATTTGTTCCTTTTACAGAAGAAATACCACTTTCCTGTATATGGCTTTCAGGATTTATGCTTACAGCATCAAATGCTTTACCAAGTAAGGTGAAAAGGGCAATTGAAAGTCACAGACAGTAAAGTTGTATTTCCTTTGTTCCAATGCACTCAATTTCTTTAACCACTATAAAAATAGATATGAAGGCAGTGATCAGGAATTGATACAATTAACCCACAACTCCCATCAGACACCAAAAGGAAATAATAGGTTATGGGGATGGGGTAAACAGCTTGTCCTCATTCAATAGATGCACACTTGTGATCATCAACACCAAACGCCCTTTTACACACAGAAACATACTAGACCGCACAAGAGTAATGGTAAACACTCATGATGTTGCAAGTATAAGTGGAGGCAATGATTAGGAATCGATACAATTAACCCACACCTAACATCAGAGACACCAAAGGGAAAGAAACAAAAAAAACCGGAAAAACAGAACCTAATGGAAACATATCCAGCGGAAAGCCAAAAGGAAAACCTCCCTCCCACAAAAGGGCAAATATGCCGCCCTGGCTAAGAATGCACAGGCAAAGTGGTGCGTTCTGGACTATCCATGTAGAATATAATGTATTGGTTTCATTGGGCAACACGGCTTCAGATGTCATTAAATCTCATTGTTGGGTATGACCACCTTGTGATCACTGTCCATCCAATACCCTTTGAGACATATTGGTGGTACTTGATGCAGGTGTACATGAGGTTAAGCAGGTGTGTCATGCTCAAGAATTACAACTCTGGTGCTGTGGTTTTTTAGTTGTCTCCCCTGACAATATAACATTGTGATGGCCATAACTCCAACACCCGTTGCGATATATTGAAGGAACCACAACTGTTGGGGCTGTGGTATTTGAGTTATCTAGCTTTCCAATATAACGATATGACCAGCTTTTGATCACCATATCTCCGATACCCTTTGAGACATATTGATGGTACTTTGTACAGAAATACATGAGCTTAAGCAGGCATGTCATGCACATGAACCACAATTCTGAATTCCCAGGTTTTTTAGTTATCTCCCCTGACAGTATTATCGTGTGATGGCCATAACTCGAATACTTAAGTGATATATTGCTGGTTTAATTCTGGTGCACTCTCTATTAGTGAACAATCATCTGAAGGCCATATTGGCTTTTGGTCGGGGATTTGCTATCTCTTCCGATGGCTATTTTATATATTATTAATGATATTAGAGTGAGTGTTTTGAGTTTTACGTCCCACCAACAGCTAAGGTCATACGGAGATGGGACCTCGGTTTAAAGACTCATCTGAAAGTCTTGAGAAGCCCGGGATCGATCCTGGGATCCCTGGTTTACAAGGCGAGTACCGTAACCACTGCACCACAGAGACTTCTATAAATGATAGTAATCATGTATTTAGTTTATTAAGTGGAATCTAACTAAGCGCGCCTATATAGGTCATGGAAAAGCATGTGTTTCGTAATGCAACAAAATCACGGCTCAGACTAGCATGATGAGTGACATCGTTAAAAGCTACCAATTAATGACGTCAATAGTCGATTTTTCTGTACGTTATACGGTGTCACGAAGTTTTCTCACATCAAAATTGTACGAAAGACAAGGACATAATCGTTGTGTTACAGTGGATAATCTTAAAGCAATTAATGACGTCAATAGTCGATTTTTCTGTACGTTATACGGTGTCACGAAGTTTTCTCACATCAAAATTGTACGAAAGACAAGGACATAATTGTTGTGTTACAGTGGATAATCTTGGTGGGATTTATTCTAACACTGCCGAAGACTTGCAGGAATTTGATGGAAACAACAACATTATTTATGATTTTCAGTGTGTTAGAATCGAAATAGAGCATATCTATTATGTGAATCGTTGAGTGATAAATCACAGTTTCTTGGACATTTGTAAGTATCACACCCATGATTTGCTCTACTTTCAACTGACCTCTAAACTGTGATACATTACTCAAAAATTCACAGCTAGACCTGGCCAAGAGGTTATAAAACTTTTTTTCAAGCTAAACTCACTTGAGCCTGAAATTTGTCCTGCTCACAAATTTAAATGTGCCAACAAATGACAGGACAAATAACATTCTCTACTATCTGAGAATGAAAAATCCCTCAACTTATTAGTATTCAGTTTTTTAGGAGCACTACAAGTTTGAGGCTCAGCTGAGTTGAGCATGAAAAAAAAATCTTTATAACCTTGGAGCCTTATCTATTATTAATCTTACAGGAGTGGTCATTTCACATGAAATTCATGAAAAAAGTCTTCTCATATGTTATGAACACGAGTGTAAGATTCTGTTAATCATAAAGCGATTTAAAATAAGATTGCCAAAGAAGTTCAAAGGAAAACATGGTTGTCCTAGATGGCATCATGACATTAAGCGCCAGTAACCATGCTTTATTAAATATTGATAATACCTATTTTGATGGTTTGATCAGTCAGATTTACCCCCTAGAACTTCAGTTAAATAAAGCAAATTCTTCTGATACCGAGGCCCCGTTTTTGGATTTACATCTATCTATTGTAGATGGATTTGTTTCGTGCAAAATTTATGATAAACGCGATGACTTTGATTTTGAGATTGTAAATTTTCCTTTTTTGGATGGTGATGTTCCTCGTGCGCCATCCTATGGCGTTTATATTTCGCAATTAATTCGATTTGCTAGAGTGTGTAGTCATGTAACTGACTTCAACACTCGTAATAAATTATTAACGGCTAAACTCCTTAATCAGGGTTATCGGTACCATAAACTTCGCAAAGCCTTTTCAAAATTTTATAGACGCCATTCTGATTTAATTTCAAAATTCAATATTGGACTTAAATCTCTTCTGCAACAAGGTCTATCGGAACCCGAATTTTATGGTGACTTAGTATATAAATTCAGAAAAATATATAACCGCAATGACTTCAGCACCCAATTTCGTAAAATCATTCTTCGATATAAAAAGATTGGGTACAACATGGATATTATACGACAGACTGCATGCATGGTAGTTAACCCAATCACGGTTGGCAACTTTGCTTCCCTCTTTAATTGCACGCCGGTGGGTCAGGCCTCAGATTCTATGACGGCTCCAACGTAAAGGCTTATTGAAAATTAAAGAGATAATGTTGGTTGGTGCCTGATGCTCTGTCTCTGGTCGGGCTCATCGGAGTCTAACTGTTGGTTTTCTTTTGCTCCAGCATTTCAGTGGTTTCTTGCTGTCGAGTCCTCACCGTTGTCTCACCTCTGTGGTTCTTTGATTTATGTGTTCACGGAGATGTTGCACTGATGAGTTAGGAGGCCTTCATGCGGACTGTACAAATTATTTGTCTAAATCGCGACGGAAGTAAGGGCGAGGATTGTGGCCACGTAAAATCGATTTAAGCCCCCCAGTGGAAATCTTCCACTGACCGTTCCAAGGCGGCTCTTCTGTGGCGATTTATTTATGTTGTTGTTTGTTACTTACTGTGTGTATCACTTGTGTCTTTTAATTTTGGATGGCCATATGGCCATTTTGTGGGAAAGTAACTGTCCTTATGGCCTTCCTTTGTTTAGGTTTCCATTATGGTCTGGTCGCTTAATGTTTGTATTTCTTTCCCTTTGGTGTCTTTTATGGGTGGAGTAAGTTAATTGTATCAATTCCTGATCTTTGTTTTACTTCTACTTTTTATGACAAGTGTGGTCATATGAATTTTATTACATGACGTAATCCACTAATTCTAAAATTAGTTGCTTATATAGCTAATGGATAAATCTGGTGATAAATCACTAGGCGGAAGAGTGCGTTGCGAACAGCCATCTTGTTTTTGAGTTTCATGACGTCATTCATTGTTACCTTGATGTTAGATTGTGTAACATCGTTTTCTTGTATCAGAAATGTTATCAAAACAGGTAATCACATGTGATACGGTCATTTATATTGGCAGGATAACTTCACACAATGTGGTAAGGTAGGGAGAATCTGAAGAAATCAGTAGTAATCGTCTTTTAGTGTGTTAGAATCGAAATTGATCAGCTCTAGTGTCGTGATTTATTGAGTGATATATCACAGCATGTCGGTCAGTTGTAAGTAGACAGATCACTCACGCTACACCCTATTGATATGATCTACATTACAACTGACCTCCAAGGAGTGATATCTGGCCCAATAAATCACTGATAGAGCTGATCTATTTCTTAAATAACAGTGATGTTATATGATAAACCACAATCCAACTGGTTCCCTTTTAGCTAACATTTACGATAGTAAGGGGAAGATATTGCCATACCCTCGGCTTAAATACAGGTTATCATTTGTTCTTCAGGCTACTTTTGGTTCTCTTCCATGTTTAGCTCTTTTACATAAAAAAAATGTCTTTCTTAGGACAAAACCTGCAAAAATGGGATTTTTTTTTTTTAATTTCTAAACGTTACACTTAAAACAGTCGTTGATGGGGGTTCTTATTTAATTGCTGCAGTCTGGTGGGCTGTTTTACAGAAGACAATATCATCCAGCTTAGGCCCCCAAAGGTGAGCTATGCTGTTTTTTGACAAGTCTAATCATTTTACCCATGGAAAATTTCCAACTTAAATATCAGCGTCAGTTTTTTTTATTTCTTTATATTAGAATGAGGCAAAATAAACCACTACATATAAACTCATATATATGCTCTTATCTTTTATTGCATCCTAGTAGACACCCATGATACAATGAAAATCAATGGATTTGACTTTGTTAATTGTCATTTAACAGTGGTGTGATTTTTAAATTGTATACCTTGTACAAAACTACGTGCTTTAAGCTACATTTTAGTTTACACTGCATACCCTAGTCAGACACCCTTCTGGATATCAGACCCTTCTGGATATCGGATATGAATGAGCTCAGTAGACATAATACTTTTGGTGACAATGGTCAATAACAACTATTCTGATAGATAAGTTACAGTGGGGTCTGCAGCAGTAACTTATCTTTGATTTGTATCCAGCTCATATACTTCAAAGATGGGCAAAAAGCTTGTTACTTTTAAAACTTACATTTCAACAGGCACTCATGAAGAATCTCCTAAAGGGACGCTGCGAAACAAACACTATTGTTGATGTACAATATAACACATTCATTGAATAGCATATGGTGACAATGACTAAACTACACTGTTCCTGACGTATTCATCTCCATAGGTTACATTCAAAATGCCCTATTTTATCAGTTAACCCCTATATATATATTGCATTGACCAAGATAAAGATATGTTTCATTGACATGATAATGATATGCTATATCAAGACATGTGAGCTTTATCACGTCAACATGACATTGCACTTTTATGAATGAAATGGGCTACTGGAAAAATGACAGAAATGTTATTGTAAATGGGAAAATGTAAAAATTGCTTGGAAAAAAAATATCATAGGAAAAATATAGTCACCTGATACTAAATATATGGACCGCCATCAATCACTGATCGTAAAATGCTGATTTAAGAGTGTAGAAGGGGATAAACTGATAAATACCAGATTCGTATCATTTGATCAAAGTTATCAAGATCATCTTCGAGAACTCCTGTAGAATTCTCGGCAAGCCTCACGATTCTACAAGCGTTCTCGAAGCACTGCCTGATAAACCTGACATCAAAAAACACTCACCTGGTATTCTCTATATTCGTATTCATATCCATAGGTGAGTGAGTGAGTGTTTGTATTTAACATCCCACCAACAGCTAAGGTCATCAGGAGCTGGGACCTCGGTTTAAAGACTTATATCCATAGGTTACATTCAAACATACCCTATTATTGGAATAGCATATGGTTTGCATTGACCAACATATCCTATTCCTGGCATAGGATATGTCCAACATACCCTATTATTGGAATAGCATATGTTGACATTGATTAAACTAACCTATTCCTGGATTAGGAGATGTTCAATATATGCTATTATTGGAATAGCATATGTTTGCATTGACTAACTAATCCTATTCCTGGCATAGGTTATATCCTACATACCCTATTATTGGGATATCATATGGTGATATTGATTGACATACCCTATTCCTGGAATAGGATATGTTCAAGATACCTTATTAATTGGAATAGCAATCGTTTGCATCGACTAGCATATCCTATTCCTGGCATAGGATATGTCTACATACCCTGTTATTTGAATAGCATATTGTGACATTGAATAACACACCATGGAATTGGATATGTTCAGGATAACCTATTATTGAAATAGCATATGGTGGCATTGACTAACATATCCTATTCCAGGCATAGGATATGTCATGCATACCCTATTATTGGAATAGCATACTTTGACATTGATTAACATACCCTATTCCTGGAATAGGATATGTTCAAGATAACCTATTTTTGCAATAACATATGGTGGCATTGAATAACATTTCCTATTATTGAAATAGGTTATGCTGTTGCCTTTCGATACCTACAAACACTATTTTTGGAATAGCATATGGTGACATTGATTTACATAATCTTGAATAGGATATGTTCAAGATAACCAACTAATTAGATGACATAGCCAACCATATCCTATTATTGGACTACATACCTTATAATCAGAATAGCATATGGTGACATTCTTGGTGAACAGTTCCACAGATCATAATCTTGCTTTGGTATTTATGAGCAGCGAGTACAGGTAGGTACGAATCAGATTTAATAAGAAATTAAAGCAGGAATAAGAGCAAGCAAGCTACCACATTCATTAAATGTAGGATAAATGACTTGACCAATTATTACATACCTCTGTATCAACAGGACAAGCACCAAAGCTATTTTGACCGACTCTTACCCAGTATATATACTAAGTTTTAATCAGAAGAAAATACTCTTGCTTTCCGAGTAAAATAATATTTTCCGAGATATAATAATAGGCTGTTAAAAATTGATGATGTTCATAAAATAGTTGCTTCAGATGTAGTATTTTACTTTAGAGGAATAAAATTTTAGTAGGAATTTACCCAATACATTTGTCTAAAAAACAGTGGAAATAATGAGTGGGTGTGATATATTTAAAAAAAGAAACAGTGTTTAAAACATGATACCTTAGATTAATGCTGAATTACCCCACCCACTTTCATTGTCATGTTTCTCAATAACCAGGGCTTACGTTACAAAATCAATACCATTTTAGTAAATTGGATACTATAGGCAATATATCAGGAGAAAATAAAGACTTTTGTTCCAGGGCAGGAAAAGGGCCTTATGGGCACCCCCCCCCCTTTCAACACTATACGATCATCATAAACAACATGCAATATAACGTATAAAATACTTACAGTATGTAACTTTTCATAACGGCAATCATGCATGCACCCCCGCCCCCCCATAAAAAATAACTTGATATGAGAAGGTGTGTAAGAATACGAGTAAATGTATGTTAGATATTTTGCTACGCGGGTATTCTAAACGTTGTTTTTTCTGCCAGGTGCTAGGTGGGTAATCTGGCACTTTCTTTTTTTCTGTGTGCTTGGTCTGGTTTATAACTGAAATTTGTTGGTGGTGGGGTTCAGTTTATTTTTATCTGGGTGGTGGGTCTTTGGAAAAGGGGACCCCCACCCACCAATACAGTGCATTCTGGAATAGTCCTCACTTAAATGGGATGTAACACATTCGTTTAACTTATGGACCACAAAAACAGTGATATAACTATATCAAGCCACGAAGTAGAAGTTTATCCTGTCATCTCGCTAAAAATAAATAATTGATTTGTTGAAGCAATATATTGTGGTATTATTGCAACACTCTTTCCTTGTATCTAATATCGCAATATATCGCGATACGCTTTTGGCTCATCGTGACATTCCTAGTACTTTACGCGGCATTAATATATCTCTGCAAAGATGGCCATGGAACATATTTGGGCACTGAAAATTTACGGGTCTATCTCTCTAGTTATACTGCAACACCCGCCTGTCGCTCAAACGCCATGAAGGGCCGTTTTACCCTTTAACCTCCAGCAGTCAAAGAAATCACTGTACCCTTCTTAAAATATAGAAAATAATTTTGGTAATAAATGCTTTAAGTGGAGAAGAAAGGTGGCGGACAGACTATTAATTCTAGCTTCACAATCTATGTCATGTGTGGGAAAAACTTCATCAATGAAAACTTCAAATGATTACCACCATTTGATTGTCACTTAGGAAAGTATATCAAGGTTGGGTCGGCAGGGCTTATTATGGGCAGTTAAAACTTAAACATTAAACATAAATTTGAATCAACTGCTAAGCAGCTTTTAAAGGGGCGGTGCCCATTTTGGGGTACTCTGGCCTTGTCCCAAATCTGTTTGTTTTTTTGCAGGTAAACAGCTTAAGATGTGTACTCTATTATGGCATACATCTGGTCGCGCGCAAGATTGGGTTTTATCGAGCTACATGCCTTTAAAAGTGGGTGGGGTAACTTAGCATGACACTGTAGTGTATTTTGAAAGTTAACTGTGTGCTCTTTCACTGTAATTTGTTCTTAGGTAGACAGAAGGATTTCTGAAGTGATGTTTAGTAGACATTAGAAACATTGTTCGAAACAATATTGCAACTTAGGAAGATTAACTGCATTTTTCAAACACTAAGATAGTTTTACTTATTTTTAACCTTAATCGTTATTTTTTAAAGTTTCTGGTAATATGGGAGGAAACCAATGACGATTCTTCGAAAACATTATAATTTTTTATCAGTACAATTGGTAGCAGTGTGGAACTGGATGAATTGAGCAACATTTAGTGGTTCATTGAACACAGAATTGCAAATGGGTGGGGTAATCAGATTGTTAACTCAGTTACTGGTCAACTACCTCACCAATACATCAAAACCATGCACGAGATTTATTTAACAGATGTCATGTCATGTAGTTTTCACATAAGCCGGGTCCGGTTGTCCAATTGAACCCTCAACTGAATGCGAGTTCAACTCGAAACAAAGTGAGCGAGAGTTTGGTTCTCAGGTTCGGTACAGCTTTCCGTGGAAAAAGTTTCCTCCCTACCTTTAATTCAAGTAGGGCAGTCTGCCATTGGTTCGCAATCGGATGGGTAGTTAGAAGTTTCAAGCTAGCCAAAGAAAAGTCTGGCCAGGGTCATTGCCCGCTCCGTCATGACAAGATGTATATGTTTAGCGTCCCAAACATACGTTGTGCATGCTTATGTAAACATTGGTATATATTACATTGCTGACTAACCCTGTTTCATTGACTTCCAAGCCTTGTAAACCAGGTGTCGCAGGATCGATCCCGGGCTTCTCCAGACTTTCGGATGAGTCTTTTAACCGAGGTCCCGTCTCCGTATGACCTTAGCTATTGGTGGGACGTAAAATTCAAACACTCACTCACTCATTTGCACCTCAGTTCCAGTGATTTTCATATGGATCCTGGCATATGAGCCTTGATACCACACTCTTCAAAAAGATCAAACACATCTCTAACGCCCCTATCAATAAGTATCACATCACCTTCCTCAAACCATTCTGGAATATTCTCTGTTTTGGACTTGAACACATGTTTAGTGAGTTGGGCATAGGTTTTAATAATTACCTGGTACGGACGTAAATAAGATAGTTTATAGCCAGTTTACAGCTATCTTATGCAACAATTATCTTAGGTTACAAAACCCTACCCAAAAGAGGGTTTTAGATTGTATGGTGTTCAGATACATCTGAGGTTACAAAATACAACCCATAAGAGAGTTATAGAAGAGATTTGTCAGACGCTAAAGACTATAAAGGGTGTTAAGGTACATCTTAGATTACAAAATACCACCCAATAGAGGGTTGAGATTTGAAGAAGCTAAAGGGTGTCAATGTATATCTTTGGTTACTAAACACTAGTCAAGAAAGGGTTATAGAATAGTAGGACAGAAGCTACATGATATTAAGGTACATCTGAGGCTGCAACATATAACCCAAGAGATTGGCCCCCGCCCAAAGGGGCTTGGAGAAATATATTGGCTGCATGATGCTTCCACGCTGAGCTGAATCCGGCCCGCACACTAGTACTGGTAAACCGCTTAGAGGATCTAAGCCTGTGCAGGAACTGCGGTGCGAAGCGGACCGTCCATGCTAATAAACCCTATTGGTTTCATTGGGCGACAGGGCTTCAGATGTCATTTCATCTCAATGTCGGGTAAAAGTCCCACAAAATTGGAAGCAACGTCTCCAAAATGACCTTTACAGTGTTGAAGGGGACGTTAAACCTCAAATCAAACATACAAACAATAACCCAAGAGAGAGTCATAGAATAGATGTATCTTAGCTAATAGGTATAAAGGTACCATTTGTAATACAAGACAATAACCAAGAGAGGATTAAAGAAGAGATTGAAACGAAGCTACAGTGTGTAAAGCTACTGCCGAGGCTACAACACTATATCCAATAGAAGGTTTAATGATGGATTAGATAGAAGCTGAAGGTTGTAAAGATAGCCCTGAGGCTTCTAGGCACTAACGAAGGGAGAAGTGAGTGATGAGTTATATCTGAAGCTTCCAAACACTATTCCTAAAAAGAACAGGCTGCACTGAAGTTTATAGGTATATACATACATCTAAGGCTGTACAGTAGTACCTAAAGGGGGTTGTAAAATAGGTAAGACTGAAACTTTCTTTTGTAAAGCTATGTCTGAGTGGGGTTTATAGAGCAGATTGCACTAAAACTAACAGCTGTCAAGATACATCAGAGGGTACAAAATCAGCAACCGAAAACAAATGATATAAAATGAATGGGTCTGGTGCCTACCGTTATTTTTTTCAGATGTTTTATACATTTTGGAGTTCACAGACCTGCTTCCCAACATTTCTCAGGTCTCTGAGACAGATAATTCTGGTAAAGATTGACTACACGTGACAAAGTCAGGTATCCCCATCATCACTGCATACACCAAGTTTGATGACAACCCATTAGTGCATTTTGTCCTGAAACTACTATATATTTGAAATAAATATATCAGACAGATTAATGAATAATCTCAAACTACATTATTGTAACAACAGAATTTTGATGTATTGGTATGGTGGATGAATAGTAACTAAACTCGCAATCTTAATTACCCCACCCATTTCCCATTCTGTGTTCACTGAACCATGAAATGTAGCTCAAGTCAACCAGTTCTAAATCGCTATCAATTGTGCTGATAAAAATTTTACTATTGTGAAGGAACCATCATTGCTTGCCTCCTATATTACCAGTAACTTCAAAATATTTAATGATTAAGGTTAAAATAAGGAAAAGTCCTTGATGGTAGAAAAATGCATTTGATCTTCCTAAGTTGCAATTTTGTTTCGAAAAATGTTTTCACACATCACTTCAGACATCCTTCAGTCTACCTAAGAACAAATTGCAGTGAGACAGCACATGGGTGATAACCAAAGTTAACTTTCAAAATATAATACACTGTCATGCTAAGCTACTCCACCCACATTTAAAGGCCTGCAGTTCGAAAAAAAAACCTTACGCGCGACCAGAGGTATGCCATAATAAAGTACACATGTTAGGCTGATTACCTGCAAAAACTGAAAAGATTTAGTACGAGGCAGGAATACCCCCAAATGGAATCGTTCCAACACCAATGACATAACAATTTAAATCGTTCCAACACCAATGACATAACAACTTCAATCGTTCCAACACCAATGACATAACAACTTCAATCGTTCCAACACCAATGACATAATAACTTCAATCGTTCCAACACTAATGACTTAAAATAAATTCTACGATAGTTCTCATCAGTTATATGATGCGGCTCTCTTAACTAGAGGCTATACTCAGCATACTCTCCGTCCTTACATAGATTCTGAAATTAATCATAAACGTCATTTCTTCAAAATATCCTTCATTAATAAGGGTATGGATTTTATAGATTTGCCCAGTATCTTCCGTGAGAGATCGGTGCTTTCTTCCATTCCTGCTTATTTTCAAAATACTGAAACACCTATAATTTGCTATAAATATAACAAACCTGTTAGATCTATCATTTTTAATTTCAATAAACTTGTTTCAGATCTTGATATTGATACTAATACTCCTGATTCATGTGATTGTAAAAACTCAAAGTATTGCTATCCTGCTGCTGGTCATGTAATTACTGGCAATTTGAAAATTATTCCTGATTCTAGGATAAGGAATATAATTTCTAAAGGACCGAAATATCGGTTTCCTTCTAAAATTGATTTCAGTAAATGTAGAGATGAAATCGCTGCTTCCTTGAATGAATTCGGTAATCGATGGTGAAAGCGAGAGTATGTTGAGTGTAAAGCCCTAAAGGACTGGAAACTTAGCATTTTAAGACTAGTGAATAAACGCATTTCTTTCTATTCTCAAAATACTAACTTATTACCTCCTAAGCCCAAGACGTCTTTACGTCATCTTAAACTATGTATTCAAGAATTTCATAAGAAGTTTGTTTTGGCCCCTGCAGACAAGGCCGCCGCCCCCGCCCATAGGGGCTTGAAGAAATATATGGGCTGCACGATGCTTCCAGGCAGAGCTGAATCCGGCCCACACACTAGTACTGGTAAACCGCTTAGAGGATCTAAGCCTGTCCAGGAACCGCGGTGCGAGGCGGACTGTCCATGCTAATAAACCCTATTGGTTTCATTGGGCGACAGGGCTTGAGATGTCATTCCATCTCAATGTCGGGTAAAAGTCCCACAAAATTGGAGGCAACGTCTCCAAAATGACCTTTACAGTGTTGACGGGGACGTTAAACCTCAAATCAAACAAAATCAAAACAAAGCAGACAAGGCCGCTAACAACGTCGTTGTTGTGTGACGGCTCCACTATGTTAACACGCTTAAGCAGGAGCTTGGTGGTACTAAGGCCTATGAACTTCAGCCTTTGGCGCAAAAGAGATCTATAGTAGATAAACATGTTTGTCTTTCAGCCACCAAGTTTGCTGTGTGTGTTAACGAAGGCCAAGACAAGCTTCCTACGCTATACTGGTTACCAAAACTTCATAAAAAACCTTACAAAGCACGGTTTATTGCAAATTCTAGTTCTTGCACTACCACTGAACTTTCTAAATTATTAACTTCCTGTCTTACTGCTATTAAAACGCATGTAATTAAATATTGTGATAAAGTCTTTGAAAGATCAGGAAGAAATCTGTTTTGGTCTATAAAAAATTCGAATGAGGTTTTAAATAAATTGAAATCTAGACAGTTTCGTGCTTCTAGTCTGTCTACCTACGATTTTTCCACTCTTTACACTACACTTCCTCATAATCTTATAAAAGAAAAGCTTAATGATTTAATTGAATGGGCTTTTCACAGAGAAGATTCTCTCTATCTTGCATGTAATGTCAGAAATGCATTTTTCACTTCTAAAGAGCATAAGAATTATACACTTTGGTCATGTCTGAAAGTGTGTGATGCCCTCACCTTTCTACTTGACAATGTTTATATTAGATTCGGTACTAAGTTATTTAGACAAATTGTGGGTATTCCGATGGGTACTAATTGCGCACCTCTTGTGGCTGATCTGTTCTTGTATTGTTATGAAAGAGACTTCATTTTGTCGCTTTCCATTGATAACCAATCTGAAATTACTGAAGCTTTTAGATCTACTTCTAGATATTTAGATGATTTATTAAATATTGATAATACCTATTTTGATGGTTTGATCAGTCAGATTTACCCCCTAGAACTTCAGTTAAATAAAGCAAATTCTTCTGATACCGAGGCCCCGTTTTTGGGTTTACATCTATCTATTGTAGATGGATTTGTTTCGTGCAAAATTTATGATAAACGCGATGACTTTGATTTTGAGATTGTAAATTTTCCTTTTTTGGATGGTGATGTTCCTCGTGCGCCATCCTATGGCGTTTATGTTTCGCAATTAATTCGATTTGCTAGAGTGTGTAGTCATGTAACTGACTTCAACACTCGTAATAAATTATTAACGGCTAAACTCCTTAATCAGGGTTATCGGTACCATAAACTACGCAAAGCCTTTTCAAAATTTTATAGACGCCATTCTGATTTAATTTCAAAATTCAATATTGGACTTAAATCTCTTCTGCAACAAGGTCTATCGGAACCCGAATTTTATGGTGACTTAGTATATAAATTCAGAAAAATATATAACCGCAATGACTTCAGCACCCAATTTCGTAAAATCATTCTTCGATATAAAAAGATTGGGTACAACATGGATATTATACGACAGACTGCATGCATGGTAGTTAACCCAATCACGGTTGGCAACTTTGCTTCCCTCTTTAATTGCACGCCGGTGGGTCCGGCCTCAGATTCTATGACGGCTCCAACGTAAAGGCTTATTGAAAATTAAAGAGATAATGTTGGTTGGTGCCTGATGCTCTGTCTCTGGTCGGGCTCATAGGAGTCTAACTGTTGGTTTTCTTTTGCTCCAGCATTTCAGTGGTTTCTTGCTGTCGAGTCCTCACCGTTGTCTCACCTCTGTGGTTCTTTGATTTTTGTGTTCACGGAGATGTTGCACTGATGAGTTAGGAGGCCTTCATGCGGACTGAACAAAATTTTTGTCTAAATCGCGACGGAAGTAAGGGCGAGGATTGTGGCCACGTAAAATCGATTTAAGCCCCCCAGTGGAAATCTTCCACTGACCGTTCCAAGGCGGCTCTTCTGTGGCGATTTATTTATGTTGTTGTTTGTTACTTACTGTGTGTATCACTTGTGTCTTTTAATTTTGGATGGCCATATGGCCATTTTGTGGGAAAGTAACTGTCCATATGGCCTTCCTTTGTTTAGGTTTCCATTATGGTCTGGTCGCTTAATGTTTGTATTTCTTTCCCTTTGGTGTCTTTTATGGATGGAGTAAGTTAATTGTATCAATTCCTGATCTTTGTTTTACTTCTACATAACAACTTCAATCGTTCCAACACCAATGACATAACAACTTCAATCGTTCCAACACCAATGACATAACAACTTCAATCGTTCCAACACCAATGACATAACAACTTCAATCGTTCCAACACCAATGACATAACAACTTCAATCGTTCCAACACCAATGACATAACAACTTCAATCGTTCCAACACCAATGACTCATTTACCATGGCTCATTCAAACATCTTTCCTTAGTTCAAAATATCTTTTATAATAAAGGGAGGTTCTTCTTTTTTTATCTGGAGAATGTGTGCTATAGGTATGTCAATGTACTCATAAGAATCGCTTCAATGTGCCTTTACTTCATAGAAGATCGATATGATGCCCATAAATTATCCATATTATGAACCCTGGCCTCGTGGTGGTCCCTAAGTGACTTCAACTATCACTGTCTTGAACAAATTTTCACAGCTCCAAGGTTGATTGAACCATTCAAGTTTAAACATTATTTTATTTTTATAAATAAATAATACATAAACACACAAAAAAGCTACAGAACGTTCAATGATATACAAATGGCATTCAGAATAAAGGCGTTTGAATTTTTAGCTCATCTGAGCACGAAGCTACTGTGATGGGTCAATCTTCGTAGTCCGCTGTGCGACGTCAACAATTTGCTTCAAATGGACCCTTGGACCAATTTCAGTCAAACGTCATTTTGCTTAGGTAACCATCTGCCAAAACAGCCAGAATCATTCCGCTCCGATGAACAAGATGGTCGCCAGAGCTTAAATCAAAGGGCTGAATAGCCCTGAAAATGACAGATTCTTTCACAAGTGGCTGTGAAAAGCCGATTTTATTTTCATAAAGAACTATGATTGTTGTATTTTCTACACACTTTCTGTTGGAGGGGTTGAACACCATGTTCCATATGACTTTCCATATAGACAGGCTGTTTACAGAATTTTTAAGCACTCGACCATCATTCGAACACCCAACTGTAAGGTATACAGCCGTTTCGTCAGCAAACACACATGCACAAGTATTCGGACTTTAGAAGTGACGAGATCTGGCAGTTAATTTATGCAGATGAGGAACAGAACCGGTCCCAAAATAGAGCCATGAGACACTCCTAATGTAATTGGACTCAAGTCTGACTCCTAAGCGCCTAGAACTACTGACTGCGTCCGGTCACCCAAAAATGCCCTGAATCTGAAAAGTGCTTTACCTTGGATCCAATACCCACCACCCATCCATCTATCTATCTATCTATCTATCTATCTATCTATCTATCTATCTATCTATCTATCTATCAATCAATCAATCAATCAATCAATCAATCAATCTATCTATCTATCTATCTATCTATCTATCTATCTATCTATCTATTATCTATCTATCTATCTATCTATCTATCTATCTTTGACTGGCGTATTGATATGCGATATGTTAATACACATACACATAATGCTTACATGACTCAACTCTTTTCGCAATAATAACGACATTTCTTCGATAATCAAAATTTCATTTTACATGTTCTAGGTCGCAGACAACATAATTAGCAAGAGAATACCTATATATAACAAGGATTTTAATATATGTCGGTTTTCTATTGTGCGGATAAATATAGCAATAAAAGTCAGTTACCACATACGTTTCTGGTAGCATAGAATGACAGATAGTATAAAAAAATCTTTAAATGACAACTCTTCTTCTTTGGGCCAGTTTCATTCATACTTCATAGGAATTTTGCTCTATGTCAAAATCTGTTAACCGGTTCAGGAAGAGATGTCTTCTAAATATACTGTTGACAGACGAGATGTTTTCTATTTTTTGCTATGGCGGCCATCTTGTTGGTCCGTGCGGAACGGTTTAGGCAATTTTGGTAGAGGCCTAGGAGGAGATGGCGTTTTATTTATTTTTTTTATTAATTTTTATTGTAACATGTTACATGAAATCAACATACAATACGAACTACGACATATTTAAAGAATAAATATACGAAACTGCAGTTGACCTATATATGATAAAAAAGAACCATTTTCCATAACATGAAACAACATTATATATGTGTATAAATAAATAAATTAGTAAATTAATAAATAAATAAATACAAAAAGAGGTAATGAGATAACGAGATGAGAACACTAGATGGGCACCAGAGAGAGAGAGAGAGAGAGCGTATTCTGCCTTAAACTAGTTCAAATACGTTCATAACATTTCCCATTGTCTTTCAAATCCAAAAAGTTTGTCTTTCATAAGAGCTATTTCTTTTTTAATTCACAATCGTTTGGGTTTTTTTTTTTTTTTTTTTTTTCATATGAGTTTTTAAAGTTTGTAAATTAGGAATTGATCGATGGGATTTATTTATAAATACACGTATATAATATTTAGCAATTAAAATTTTGAAGTTTTTAATATTTGATTTATCTGTATATTGCTCTTTTATGCCGAAAGTTACTTTTCTTAAAGCCACATCTAATTCTATCCTAGTTTCGATTTCCATGTTACAGAAATCGCACAGAGATGAACCAACTAACTTGCATTTATTTAAAAATTTGTTTGAGGGAATTATTCTTTTTAAATATTTGTATTAAAATTCTCTTAGATGTAATGACAAAAGGCGTGATATATATAATTTTCCAGTTCAGTTCCTCATTTGAAAAGATGTTGCTCCATTTTTGTTCTGATTTGGTCATTTCAATGTTATCAAGCTGTAGTAGGACTTTTTAGACAAATTTATTAGTTTGTTTAACACAGACAAATTGATTTAACGATGTTGGCTTTAATAGAACATGACCATTTCTTGTTTAAGTCGAAACTTCCAAATATTTGGTATACTACGAACGAGACTTTTATACTTAAGATAATCATGATTTGGTATTTTGTAAAAATCTTCTTATTTTTCAAATGTATGTAGTTTTCGTTGTGTATAATTATAAATATCTTTTATATATTTAATACCTAACTGAGACCAGTTTTTATAGTAGATCGTTCTGTTTTCAGCTTTAATATTTGAATTATTCCATATTATTTCATTACTGTAATCAAGTATAACATCTTTATAGTTTACTTCGTTCTAGGCAAAAAGTATGTCTGTGAAAAAATCATTTTGCTTAAAATTATTTAAAATGTCATTTTGATTAACATTTAACATTGCATTCAAAATAAAGAGCACCGCCGAACTGGCTAAGCCTGTGTAGATATATCTCATTTAGAATGGTCTTATTGTTATGGTCTAATATTCTTTTATCCAGGTTGCTCTCTGTGCTTGCATAAATTGTTGTATGTCGATCATTTTAAGTCCATCTTTACAATATTTTTGAATGAGCGTCTTGCGTTTAATTCTTTCTGGTTTATTGTTCCAGAGGAATGTAAACATGTCTTTTTCTATAGCTTTGATCGAAGTATTTGGTGGATTCGGTAAAGACGATAAGGCATATATTTATTTTGGAAGTGCAAAAGTTTTTATTGCCGTAATTTTTCCCATTAATGTAAGTTTTCGATGCTGCCATTATTTTAGTACATTTTGAATCGGTTAATTTTTTGTTCAAGGTTCAGTTTGAATAAGTCTTCCTTATTTGTACAAAAAGTAATCCCGAGCGCTTTAGCTTCAGTTGAGCTCCATGTGAAATGTTTTTTCTTCAAGTAAATTATGTTTGTATTCCTCGTAATTGCTATTCGTAACACGTTGCATTTCCTAGAATTTAGTTTCAGACCAGATATGTAGCTACAATTTTCTAAAACATCAACCAGTGTTTCGAAAGATTTTTGTGAGCCATCTAATATGAAAGAGGCGTCATCAGCATAACATGAATTGGTCAGGGCCTGTTATAGTTATACCTTTTATATTTTCATTTAATCTTATCTGATATGTCAGTAACTCCATGCAAAGTAGAAATAAATATGCGGACAGCGGACCTTGACAAACTCCACGCTTTGTTTGGAAAAATTCTGATTGGAATCCATTATTAGAAACACAAATCGATCCATGAAATAAAATCATTACCGAAATTAAAATATTTCAGGCAGTTTGTTAAGAAATCATGATAGAGACTCTCAAATGCCTTTTCAAAATCTGAAAAGAAGATCATACCAGGTATATATTGTTCTTCAGTTTGTTTTGTTTGATTTGAGGTTTAACGTCGCCGTAAGCACTGTAAGGTCATTTTGGAGACGTTGCTTCCAATTTTGTGGGACTTTTACCCGACACTGAGATGAAATGACATCTCAAGCCCTGTCGCCCAATGAAACCAATAAGGTTTATTAGCATGGACAGTCTGCCTCGCACCGCGGTTCCTGGACAGGCTTAGATCCTCTAAGCGGTTTACCAGTACTAGTGTGCGGGCCGGATTCAGCTCTGCTTGGAAGCATCATGCAGTCCATATATTTCTTCAAGCCCCTATGGGCATCTTGTTCTTCAGTATAGTTTAGTATTTCATATAAGATTCTAATATATTTCCCAATAAAATGACTTTTAAGAAATCCTGTTTGAGAATTATGAATTATTTTATGTATCACTTGTTTCACTCTGTTTGCAATCGCTTTGGTTGCTATTTTATAATCGACGTTCAATAGACTAATTGGTCGCCAAATTTCAAGAAAAGATGTATCTTTGTCTGACTTTGGAATTAGGGAGATCATACTTTGTGTTTGTAAGTTTGTAAGTTTACCAATTTGGTACGAGTGATTTATTGAGTCTAAATAGAATCATTTAATATCTGTCCAAATTATTTTATAAAATTCTGACGTTAAACCATCTGATCCAGGGCTTTTTATTGTTCATTTCTTTTAGTGCTGTCGCGATTTCCAGTTCTGATAAGACCCCTTTCACAGATATATTTTTCATCTTCATTTAGTTTTTCGATAGTATGGTCAAAAAGTTATGTGTTGTCGATTTCAATATCTGTTTTGAGTATTATTTTTGATAATATGTTTTTTCCTCTTTCAATATTTCATCTTGGTCAGTGATAACTTTACCATTTATATTTAGTCTTGAAATTACTTTACTTTCTGCTCTCTTCTTTTATAAACTTGCGAAAAATTTACTGTTCTTTTCTCCCTCTTCTATAATTTGGGCCTTTGATCTTAAAATATAACCTTTGGTTTTAATTTAAAAAACGCGTATTTAGTTCCGCTTTCTTAGCATCAATTTGTTGTTTTAATAAATCTATATTATCGTGTTTTTTTAATTATTCATCACATTTTCCAGGGTTTTCAATTTCCCTTGTAAGCTTTTGTTAATTTCTAAGCCTTTCTTTGTTCTTTATTGTACCATAGCTTATTGTTACGTTTCTAATCGTTGCTTTTATTGATTCCCATGAAGTGTTTGGATTCGCATTTTTGTTAATGGTCGTGTTTTCGTTTATACTATTTCTATTTTCTTGATATTGATTATCAAACAAGAAAGTATTGTTAAGTTTAAAGTATCCCGGACCTCTTTGAATATTGTTTATATCAACTTTTAATTCAACTATACTATGATCGGATTCATAGCTAATTCTATGTTCACACGAAACAACGTTGTTCTCAAGGTTTTCTGATAAAAGAAAGTAGTCTAATCTGCAGAAAATGGGTTGTTCATTAGACGAATGCCATGTATATCATTTTAAGGTTGGGTGCGCGCTTCTCCAATTATCTATTAAATTACATTCCGATGCTATCATATTTAAGAGGTTTCTGCATGCTTTGTGAGTGTCTGACCGCCAATTCTTTTTATCAATTGTAATATTCAAAAAAAGTATTAAAACCTTCACCTATTATAAAGAATTTATCTGTATTTTCTTTCAATTACTTTTCTAATGTTTTGAAATAAAGTACATCATCTACATTTGGACCCTCACATTTAGAATTACAAGTTCTTTTCCGTTTATTTCCAGTTTCAGGGCTTGTAGTCTCCCCGCCATTATTTCTTTATATTTTAAACCACTACATGAAAGACTAGAGTTTATCGATATAGCTACTACTTCGCTATTTTTTTTTGTCCCACTAAAGTATGAAGTTGCCCTCCCCCACTCGTTTGCCCATGGATCATGTGTTCCCTCGTCCGAGTCTGTTTCCTGTAATAAGCATATCGCGAATTGTTTCTCCTTTAACCATGCAAATACCTGTCCCCGTTTCTTGTTATTTCCCAGTCCTCTTACATTATATGAACAAATTTTGGTTGTCATTTGAGAGAATATAAAAAGGTCGTTCACGCAAAAGCCAGCAACAGGAAAGAGTAATAGGATAAATGAAATACCAGAAATAAATTGCTGTACATAAGAGAAGAAAAGTAACATAATTATGACATTGAATTCTGGGAAGAGTAAGCGATCTTATCTATGCATGTGCATATTGTTCCAGATTGCCATGGGTGTTTTCATGACACCGTTAGAAGCCTCCGTGGTGCAGTGGTTACGCTACTCGCCTTGTAAACCAGGGATCGCAGGATCGATCCCGGGCTTCTCCAGACTTTAGGATGAGTCTTTAAACCGAGGTCCCGTCTCCGTATGACCTTAGCTGTTGGATGGACGTTAAACTGAAACTCACTCACTCACTCATGACACCGTTTTAACACCGTAGGTGGAGTCCAATTGTGGCACGAAAGGAGACTGTCATGATATCGCTCATTGTTTAAGGTTATATTGTTATTGTTGCACATGTTTCGTTTTCCATCAAATCAAACATAAAAAATAAAAATAAAAACCCCACAAACGTTCAATCATGCGACAACCAGTATTAAGGTTACCATATAGTACGCCAAAAGATGGCACGATAAAAGAATGCTCCAGTGCTTCTCAATGGAGTATTCTTGGATATATTTAATATGGTTTGAAAACCGATATTATGAATATTATGTGTAAAGCTATTTCTAACATACTGTAAAACTTCGATAACTCGAAAACGGATAATGCGATTACTATGGTTGATTCGAAATCGTTTTAGAGTTCCTAGAGAATTCTTCCTATAGCTACAGATATCAATGTGCTTGGGCTAATTTATTAATGTTTTTATTTTATCTTGATAATGTTTGTTGTGTTTACTCATTAGATTTACCTAATAGAGGCGATTCTAATGAGTATACACAACATACACTTATTTTTTATGAAAGGTCAAGCTCTTAAAGTCATCTAGATTATGTATTATGGCCAGGCAGTATGTGTAACACTCAATAGAAACAGCTACTCCTGTCTCGAACCCGAATGTATTCGAGTTATAGGAGTTTGACAATACTTTAGTGCAGATAATAAAGGAATAAAGAAAAAGGCAGTTTTGACCAAAAGACATGTATGGCAGTTGTTTCTAAAACGATATGTGACATATACCGATTTCCTGTATCATCATGCTATCAATACAGGTTTTTTAAGCCAATCAAAAATACAAGTGTTCAGAATAGTGCCTGTGATATGTTTCAGAGTATAAGTAAAAGGTACTTGGTGCATGGCGGCACGCTTCTTTGCTTGAGAAGGCGGAAATATTTTATAAACAGGCATAAGGATTAGAAAAGTGGTGGTAGTGACTATTGGTATCATATATAGGACTGGTAACTGCTTTTTTGATAAAGTTTGGGAAAATATGGCCGGAAAAGAGGTGAATTATCATTCAAGTGGACAGTTTCAGGGCGCGAAGCATGGTGCGAGTACTAGTGCTGTCGGAAATAGGTTCGATATGCTCAATTCGGACAGCGAAGGTGACACGTGGCAATACCAACGGCGACAAAATAGCCGGAGTAAGAGGCAAAGCGAATCAACTGGTGGTACATACGGTCATTATGAAGGCTCCGAACATATTCTGGGCACATGTAGAGGTCAAAGAATGAGTAGGGCAGATTTTAAGAAGCTCTCAACGGATGATAAGTTAGTGACCATGTTTGACGCTATTACTAGCATAGGATCGTTACATAGTAGGGTACAAGAGATCGAAAGCAAAGTTACAAACATTCAAACAAAGAGCGAGATCCATAACGAACGCATAAGACTTGTAGAGTACAAAAGCTTGGATATGGAAGCAAGAAGTCGTCGTAACAATTTAATATTTAGAGGTCATCCAGAAAATGTCGAAAATGATGACTGTGTGGCAATAGTCAAACAATTTCTCACTGAAAAACTTGATCTTGACCAAAATTTTTGTATTCAGCGAGCGCACAGAATAGGAAATATAAATCGAAAACGAGGAGGTCGTGGTGGTAATCAAGCGGCCCAGAACCAACCCCGCCCTATAATAGTAAATTTTAGAGATTACCAAAACATTGAAACAATCCTTCAAAATGCCAAGAAGCTGAAAAATATTCCCTTCGGAATTAATAGGGATTATCCTACAGAAATTGTTCGCGCCAGATCTAGACTGTGGCCAATGTATAAAAAAGCTAAGGGGGAAAATCCAAACAGAAACGTGTTTATAGGTTATCCAGCTAAATTAATTATTGAAGGAAAAGTTGTCTTAGATCAATTTCCTGACTGGCGAAAAGTCCTGAATGGCTCAAGGGTACAAGAGGCAAATGCAAACAATGCAGAAAACAATAAAACCGAAAGTAAAAATGTTCATGTGCATATAGAACAGAACTCTCAATCTGCGAAAAAACTCCTAGCAGAAATAAGTAATGTCGATTCAGACGACGTGGCATCAATGGAAAGTGAGAAAACCAGAACTAGATCAAGGTCCCAGTCTCCATCGGCTTCTGGATCGAGAAGCCTGTCTTTGAATAACCAACAAGGGTCAAAACAAGATGTGCAGGCAGAAAAAACAAACACAACTGAAGTTGCTGAAGCTAAAAATCTACAAACATCTATAAAATCACAGGAAACTACCATACGGGATTCAAGGAACGTTTCAGCTTACGATATGGAAATGCACCGCCTACTTGACACCATGCAAAACGCTAGTCAAGCACGACCAAGGGCCGCAAGTGAAACAAGAGCTAAAAGGGGTACGAATGAAATTGATACGAGTCAAGCACAACATGAAAAAGGTCAGTTTTAGGGACACGAAGGGGATGCCATGAAGCAAATTAAACAATCTTACCCGCGAGTGAAACAGGAAAAACTAAGGGTAAATGGAAATACAGAAATTCAAACGAATGACCCAAACATCCATCAAATCGAACATAGAGAAAAACTAGCCAAACTATTTCAAATTGGAACATTGAATGTCTGTGGACTAAAGAGACGATCCTTATACCCAGACTTTAATGACATTGTCAGATGTCATGATATCTTTTGTACTCTGGAGACAAAATTAGATCTAAATGACATTATTTCACTTCAAGGATACCAATACATCAGTTGCCCGAGAAAGCAACAGGTTGTCCGGAAGTCGTGGGGTATAGGCTTGTATGTAAAAAATGAGATCTTTGAGTTCATATCACAAGTAGAGTCCCAATCCGACTATGTGCTATGGATCAAAATCTCCAAGAAGTATACTAATCTGGAGCAAGACATGATGATCGGTTTTTGCTATGTCCCACCTCAAAATTCTAAATATTTTAACGAGGACGATTTCTCACAACTTGAAGAAGAAATAATGTCATTTAGTAGCAGTTTTGATTATGTTTACATAAACGGTGATTTCAACGCTCAAACGGCCAGCATGCGTGATTTTACATGCGCTGATTCCCAGTTCGATAAATATTTAGATTTAGACCAAGAAACAATAGACTATTTTGATCAAGAATCTTTCCTGCTAAAGAGAAATATCGCTGTTAACAGGGTTTCAAAAGACAAAAAGAAAAATAACATAGGCTACAAAATTCTCGATCTTTGCAAAAATAATAATATTTTTATCTTGAATGGAAGATACGGTCAGGATAAAGGTATAGGAGAATTCACTTTTCGGGGTCAGTCGGTTATCGACTACTCAATTACCTCAGTTAAAGGGTTTGACCTTCTAAGGGATTTCAAAATACAAGAACTTGATAGAATATACTCGGATGGCCATTCACTGCTTCAAATGAACTTAGAATTCAAACCCCCTAAAACCCCAATACAACATGATAAAACCCCATTCCAACGAAATTTCTATAAATGGGACAATCAAAAATCAATCGCCTACAGCGAAAATATAGATGTTACAAAAATAGATGAGAAAAACTGTTTCTTAGACTCAATCGGCCAAGAAATGACTCAGGACCTGATAAACGAAAGTTTACACAAACTCACCCAACTATTTACGGTCTCAGCCATGAAAACATTCTCGAGGACAAAAGTAAGATACCTGTATGATAACTCGGACAAGACCCACAAACCTTGGTTCGGATACAACTGCAAAAAAGCAAGAAAATCATATACAAAAGCAAAAAAGCGGTACCAATTATACAAAAATGCAGAAAACAAATTAATCCTATTAAAAGCAAGCAAGAAATACAAAGTTATTATAAACAAACACATTAACCAATACAAAAGAAAACAACAAACAAAACTGAGATCTATGCATAAACATTCGCCGAAGGAGTACTGGAAATATCTAAATAAGCTGAACGGTCCGAAACAATCTAAAACGCCATCCCTCCAAAGTTTCTACGACTACTTTAAAAATCTCAACGACCCTCAAATTAGCCAAGAAAACGACGCAGATAATTATGTAATAAATGAAATCAACCTAGCCGATGATCAACAATTACTAAATTCCCCGATTACAGCAGATGAGAGTTCCAAATGTATAATGAAACTGAAAAATTCCAAAGCTCCAGGGTCTGATCAAATTTTAAACGAATATATGAAATGCACCAGGACACAACTACTACCCCTATATACACGCATTTTTAATATAGTGTTAGACACAGGAATAATACCTGAACAGTGGACCGAGGGAATGATAAAACCCATTTATAAAACAACGGGGATTCTACGAACCCCGAAAACTATAGACCAATAACATTACTTAGTTGCCTTGGTAAACTGTTTACTGCAGTTCTAAACGAGCGTCTAACTGCTTTCGTAACAGAAAATAGCATTCTCTTAGAGAATCAAGCTGGGTTTCGGAAACATTACTCCACCAGCGATCACATTTTCGTCCTGTATTCACTTTTTGAACACCTAAAACTGAAAAAGAAAAAATTATACTGCGCTTTCATCGACTTCTCCAAAGCATTCGATAATGTTTGGCGAATTGGGTTATGGAAAAAACTGCTAAATAATGAAATAAATGGGAATTTTTTTCGTGTCATATATAACCTGTACCAAAACATTTAATCATGCATCACCATGAATGAGTCAAATTCCCTGTTCTTCGAAAGTTTCATAGGATTAAGGCAAGGTGAAAACTTATCACCGCTTCTATTTTCTATTTTTCTGAATGACCTCGAGGATTATTTACAAGCAAACACAAATGCGGGGGTAGAGTTTGAATTCTCCAACGATGACCTATCTTTCTATACCAAGTTTGTTGTCCTCCTCTATGCAGATGATACAGTCTTACTAAGCGAATCTCCCGAGGATCTTCAGAACTGCATGGATAATTTTATTTCCTATTGTAAAACATGGAAATTAAAGATCAATTATGATAAAACTAAAATTGTTGTCTTTGGTGCAAGAAATATTGATAAGTATAGATTTAAAAATGGAAGGCACTACCATTAAAATAGTTAAAAACTACAAATACTTGGGCGTTCTAATGTCAAGCAACGGAAGTTTCCTAAATGCCTGAAAATGCATCTACGAAAACGCCAATAAGGCTATGCATCTATTTTATAAACGAATTAATAATCTAAATTTACCTGTAGACCTGCAACTAAAATTATTTGACAGCACAATTTTACCAATAGCAACCTATGCATGCGAGATATGGGGGTTCGAAAATCTAGACCTCTTCGAGCGTATCCACAAACAATTCCTAAGATCTGTAACGAAATGCAAGAAAAGTACCCCTTTGTACATGTTATATGGTGAACTGGGACGATACCCCATTGAAATCACTATAAAAACACGAATTATTGGTTTTTGGATACGGATTATCACAGGAAACCAACTTAAATTTGCTAACCTTCTATATCAAAAGCTTCTCCAGGTCGGGGGACGTTCCTTTAAATGGTTGAATAATGTACAAAGCATTTTACAGGAAGTTGGAAGAAATGACCTTTGGATAAACCAAAATGAAAATATGCCAAAGGGTATGCGGCATAAAGTTAAACAGGTACTGATTGATCAATTTGTGCAAACATGGCACCAGGCACTGAACCAGTCTTCCAAGGGCCAAAATTACAGTTTATGCAAAGATAATTTCGAACTTGAAAAATACTTTACCTTATTACCAAGAAGCAAATATATCCCACTAATTAAATATAGGACAGCTAACCACTTCTTGCCAATCGAAACTTTAAGATGGCAATCGATTGATATCTCTGAACGAAAATGTACGCTCTGCAATACACGAGACACAGCCGACGAATTTCACTACTTGTTAATTTGTAAACACTTTGAACACGAAAGAAAACAGTATATCAAACCATACTATTATAAAAGGCCAAACGTACTTAAATATAAAGAGCTTTTTAACTCTAAGTCTCCAACAAAACTAGCAAAGTTGAGTAAATTTGTCACCTTCATAATGAAACAATTTAAAAGGATCTAATATCCCTTATACGAACTGTCACCTCTGTTTTAGCGGATAATTGGAAGTAACGGCTACAAAATAACCTAAATAGTGTTAACGGGGACGGTAAACCTCACGACCTTTATATTTGATTTGTATCACTCACGAATAAATCTACCTGTCACTCGAACAAAACAAACCGATATCGACAAAAAGTGTAGTTCCTGACCGGACAAAGAATCATGGCTAAATTTACTCTTTATGCTATAAATAAGTGCAATAACAGAATTATTTATTTATTCATTTATTTATTTATTTATCTATTTGTTTATTTATTTCATTTTCTTTAGATCTCTTAAAAATTTACCTACTACTCACTGAGCCTATTCCTGGTAATTATATGCTCGTCATAAATCTCACACACAAAAAAAATGCACATAAATTGAATATCTGAGCAGAGACAGATCATTACGATTATAAATCTGTGTGCTTTCTTTCTTTTCCTTTTTTCTTCTTTCTTTTTACCCAAAGCCAACATACGGATTCAGTATGCTCACTGGAACCGCCTCTGTGAGACGGTCCTCGTGAGAATGCACGGCCAATGGTTTTGAACAAACGGAATATGGATTGCGAGTGCTCAATTGAGCCACAGCAGTTCCTGTAAGCGCGACCAACACTATTCAACAATAGGAAGGCGGTTAATTATAATCATGTCTCTGTTTAAAGTTGACCGTATACTGGGCCTCCGTTACATTAAAAGTTCGCTTTTAATCATTGGGTTTCGCGCCGCTATGGTTCGAGACTCGCTTGGGCTACGTGTGGGACGCCAAGTTCTGCGGCGGAGGGTCGGTATTTCTTTCTTGGTTCTCCGATTTTCGCCCACCTTTGATTAACGGCATATTCGAAATAAGTGAAATATCCTTGAAGGCTGTAATAATAATAATAACAATAAGAATAAAAAACTATAATAATAATAAAGATTGCTGAACTGATGTTATCTATGATACTAGAAATATGATAAAAATAATAATAATAAAAATAAAATACAGAGCCATATAGTCTACTGGTTTGCCCGTCTCTCTATTTCTCTTTATATTTTGTCAGTTTGAAAATATACGTGTAAATGCAATCGCATGCTGGCACCGAAAGGTAGAATAAAATCGAACTATAGTCTCGCAACCTCTTCCCCACCTAACATTCTTGCATTTCGTTTCGGTAAGAGTGGTGGGGGAGTAGGTATGATGTAGACAAATCTTGTCTAAAAATGGGCCGGTCTCTGGCGGTGCTGATCATGCTGTGATTTTAACCCGACTGCGCGGTGGTGCAGACACGAACGTGTACATGTAAAGTCCTCTCTCACTCTCTCTCTTTCTCTCTCTCTCTCTTCTTCTTCTTCCGCCTGGGGAGGTGGGGGGAGGGAGGGAAACTTTGTTGGGCGACGAAGAACTTGCACGTCGGCACCGCTAGGGATCGGCACATGTCTGCCACACTCCTATGACCCCTTGTGAATCAATATGACAAGGGGCCTGGGAGTGATGGACGACACAACTTGAAAAACGCGTGTCGAATAGATGTGTTACCTAATTACTGTGTTTAATACTTCCCTATAGGGAGGTGTATGTGTACAAAGGTCCATACTAACCCTTTTCTTGTTGAATATTCATTTTAGCCACACCCACCTCTGACTATGAACCAATCGGATTACTTGATGTAATTTATTCCTGTGGATTCATAAACTAAATGTCATCAAACAGTGTGGATCCTGATCGGATGGCTTCTTATCTGATCTGGAACTACACTGTTTGCAATTATGGGGGTTGTCGTGAACAGCAGGATGGGAGTTAAGGGACAAAACCGCCTCTTGCAGGATGGTGCGCATCGGGCTGTGCAGCTATGTTTTCGGAGAAATGTCCTGTACCTTCCTCCGAACCAAAGATGCGGAGCTCAAGTCCATCCAACAATAAATTAGTTGTACACATGCAGAGAAAAGAAAGAAAAAACCTCACCTACATGCTGGCAAGAAAAATACTAATCCATTCACAAACTTGTCAAGGAAATTACTGAACACGTGGTATGTGTGTTGATTGAAAACTGCACGCCCTTTGCACACGTGATATACTTGACAGGTTTGTGAATGAATATACGGGTAAATACGATGGCGTAAGCCTACATTGGATATATCTGCTTATGAGTTTCACGGTTAATATCGGATACATTAACAGGTGTTATCCATCATGTACGGTCGAACTTCGATAACTCGAACGCCTTTGGGGCCATAAAAACCGTTCGAAATAGGGATAGTTCGAATTACTGAGGGTTAATTATGCACCAGGATGGAGATGAATTATGGACATATTTTAGATCTTCTATTGTATAAAGGCATGTTGTGTGTACACATTAGAATCGAATCGTGCAATATACATTTTCAAGATGAGATTTGTGGAATCCAAAATTTATGGATACGTGGAGCTACTGGAAAATTTTCTTGGGATCCACGAGTGAGTTCGAATTAGGCATGGTAAACAAGTCATCCACGTTCCTGTTATCGAGGTTTCGCTTTATTTGGTAGGACAAATTACTCCATAGCCCGGGCACCCGAAGTTGTCGGCTCTGCCACAGCTACATTACCAGTTGTTATCCATCACGAAGGCACGCCTATATAATTTTTACCCCCTTGAACCCCGCTTTTATATAGTAAAACTGAAGTTTCCAGGGGTGGACCTTATTTTTCTTGTTTCCGCTCTGGAGTGTGGGTTGTGGGTGCTCGTTCGGGCTTCCTCGATGCGACGGTTCTAACGGGTGCCCACGATCTGTATTTTGGGCGGAGATAGGAAGAATACCACAATTTTCCAGCTCAAAATTTCGTTTTTCGGCGGTAATTTTTGTAGTGTATTTGTATAGGTGTGTATTCGTAATCTCTCTCTCTCTCTCTCTCTCTCTCTCTCTCTCTCTCTTAATTTGTATTTAATTCCAAAAAATGTATTTACCTATTTATTTGTCTATTCATTTATTGCATATTTATTTATTTATTTATTTATTTATTTATCTACTAATTTATTTATTATCACAAGCTCTTTTTCACGAACTTCACAAAATGGACCACATTAGTGACAACTATTGTCTGACTAGTAGGTTGAAATGTACATATGTCTACATCAACTCTTCGCCTCCCCTATTCTCTACTCTAATATACCTTTATTCATTTTACCTGCTTACTGCCGTCATGCTGTAACATGTCATGTTGTTATGTTGCAATGTTGCTCATATGTAACATTATGTTATCTGAGCTTTCACAATAAAGATATTTTGATTTGATTTGATTTGAATAAATCGAACAAGAAGGTAATTTGTGCATATCTATGTAAGCCCAACCCTCCCTATTGATAAGGTTGGTCCTACCGGGCTAATCATATGAGAGTAATGCAAAACCTCACCCTCTCTCTAGAAGGTGGGACTCATCTTGGTCATACTCACATAAAACCTTCTAAAGCGGTATTTGCCTGTACGATTGTTTCTTGGGCTTAGTATACTCTTAACAAAATATTCAATATGAAATAAACATCATTAGACATAATACAGTTAGTAGTTATGTGTAATTGTATGTTACCATACATGTAGGCCCAATGCAACCGAATACTGTAGCCATCTCCTACCGAAAACGAAAGATGTAATCGGCGAAACATTTTTATTTCGAGATTTCTGTTCTATGCCTTGCTAGCTTTTCAGGGCATTTGTCGCAGAAATTTAGAGATTCAGGTAACTTTTTCGTTAATATCTTTAAGGGCATCCTTCAATATTGGGCTAACTAGCATCAAGGTACGGTCAGCCCTCTCTATTCCGACATTCACCACTATGACAAAAAATTGTTAGAGGAACAATTTCATGGAGCGACTTTTTGATTCAAGATGAGTCGGGGTTAATGGAGTTGTAATTGAGAAACAGATGGTACGGTTACCCGTCATAGGACAATATTCTAACGAATATTCCCATTATCTGTTAAGGGAATTGTCCTTCTTCACTTTTCATTCTGGTTTGTTTGTTTGTTTGTATTGGGGTTTAACGGCCCAGTCAACACTATTTTAGGTCATTTTTGAGCCAGTCAGTTTACCTAATCGTACTTTTCCTGGGAATGCTAATACGTAAGTGGTTAACCAGTACAGTGCACATTCTTTCGTCAGAAACTGACAACTGCCCTTCTTGAATCAGCGGAAGAGAGAGAATGACCGTAGAAAATATTTCATGATCAATCTCTTCGTAAGAATGTTGGCGATCCCGCGTCCTCCTGATCACCAATCAGACGCGCATCCGACTGAGTTACCGAGGCCGGCCTTTCTAATACTGGTAAGTTTGTTTTCACGGTAGATTGTTGTCGTTACAGCGAGGGTCATCTGTATACATTTTAAAAAATACACCAATACTTACTGTACTGTAAAAGGGGCAAGACCGTATAACTTGTTCCTATCACATTTGTTACATTCCCGGACAACTCCGTGTTATTAATGCATTGAAAGCCGCGTCGTGAGAAAATGATCTCATCACTAAACGCAGGTAAGTTTGTTTGTTTGATATGAGGTTTAACGTCCCCATCAACACAGTATAGGTCATTTTGGAGACGTTGCTTCCAATTTTGCTTCCAAATTTGACATCTCAAGCCCTGTCGCCCAATGAAACCAATAGGGTTTATAAGCATGGACCGCGGTTCCTGGACAGGCTTAGATCCTCTAAGCGGTTTACCAGGACTAGTGTGCGGACGGTTTTAGCTCTGCGTGGAAGCACCATGCAGCCCATCTATTTCTTCAAGCCCCGATGGGCGGGGGCGGAAACGCAGGTAAGTAGTCTTCAAAACGCGTCTGCAGTGAAATAACTCGTTTGTTGGCCTAAAGATTTTTTTTAGTTTGTTTGGCAGTAACAGCTGTCAGCACAAGCATTGGCAACACTTGAGTCGTTTTTTGTAACCTGTGGTGTAAAATCGGTATCTGAAATTATTGGCAACTGCATGTCTATGTATAGCTGGTTAAGGTTCCTCAATACAGTTACTTAGCTATATTTGAGGTACTAAAAATCATATTTGCAAATAATTACCCAAAAAGATTTTTCATCAGATGGTAGTCCATGTAAATGAAAGAATATGGAAGCCAAAGATTTTTATTCTAAAGTCACCATTTTTGTAATTTATTGCATTTTTCCTTGGTTTTGCAAAAAAATGATATCTCAAGCCAAAGAACCACAATGTGTAAAATACTATCATAGAAATGTGGCTCAAGGTTGCCTTTAGGTACTGCAACAGAGGAATTTCAAGTAAAATACCTAAATAGTACTGAACATTAATGATTCCCAAAAATTTAAAAAATGTAATTATCTCACCTGGTACTATTTTAAATTCAGTGTATGATCAGTTCTACCAATTTGGCAACAATCTCATTGATTGGGTTGAGGTGTTGACATCTCTTGCATTTAGCTTGTAAAATGATTGCCCTTCTTTGGTGCTTTCAGTTATTCATTTTATATATTTCAGTCATGCAATTTATAACAATTCATGCAATCACTGCACCAAAGTTTCCCTGTGTTACTGATTGTGTTTACAGGATGGGTGACTTGATACCTGATAAATCAAAAACAAAAAATTGAAATTAAGAGAAGCCAACAGTCTATCCCCATATTTGAACTGAAGGACTGCAAGCAGCCTGTTCAGCACCAGAAACTTTGTGCAACTGCCAATAACTGCAGTGGTATAGAAATGATGTTTACCCATTGGTTTGTTACATTGGTTCACATGAGCCACCATAAACAAATCAGTGATTTTTTGACAGGTGAACTTCTGGACAACACAAAGGTTATATTTATCTAATCTATTAAATGATCTGTTGTGTCACCTACTTACCAATGTGTTGGCTGGTTAAAACTCACAGATTCTGAAGCCCAATGCATGTAATATGTTTTGATGAAAAAAGCTTGAAAATTTTATTTTTTTCAATGTGTTTACTTGCAGCTGGACCGAACAACACAATCAGGACGATGTTACACAAAAAAATAGTTCGGAAAATGAATGCATACTTTTCATAAAGTAACAAACAAATTATGTTAGAAAGTATCTGAAATTTGTTGCAAGACAGTTTCAAATTTGAATATTACGTTTTAAATTAAAATAATGGTGTGTCATTGTTATTTTTGGGAAATTAGTTCCAAGGCGTATGAATACAATTTTAGTTGGCAAGATGGATAATTCCTCAATTTGACAGCTACAATAATTTGTCAGTGATGACAGGCTTCCAAGATAGGCGATGTCATAATGCTGTATGTAGGGAGAAGGCTACATAGCTGAATTTTCAAGGTATATTCATTGATGATGGGCAAAATTAAATGTGGAAAGCATAAATGATCAGCATTCTGAGCATTCAAATTTACTGCAAAAAAAAGAAGATGGCGGCGCCCATGAAGAAAAACATGTCAAAGTTTTTTTTCTGGTTTTCAATTTAGGGAGGCTTTTTGATAGAAAGCTTGGTCCGAGTCACTAGTATTTGATGTGAACTATTGATCTGCAGCTGTTTTAGTAACTTGTAAAAAGGCTAGAAAGCAGTTTCATTTTTTTCCTGGTAAAAGTGAAAATACAGAATTGCATTTATTTTCAAAGGCACAGAGATGTAGCTAATGCAAGAAAGTACTTGCTGTAATAATCGTTGGTATCTCCAGACCTTTTTCTTCTAGGACAGGTACTTTAAAAGGAAATCAGGGTCATATTTTTGGAAAAAATAACATGCAAATCTCACACCTATATTTTTCTTGTGCAAATGTATTGAGGAACCTTAAGGACTATGAACATGTCTTCCTGGCACGTGGGCTAAAATTCATGGGTGTTTAGCATGTTGATATATTTCTAGAAAAACAACCAAGGATGTTCCAAATTAAAAGAATAAATATAAAACATGCATATTAAAATGTATTTTTGTTGTTGGAAGAAAAAAAATAAATATTCACTTTGTAAGAAAATTACATTTAAAAATGGTCCATTTTTGAACGTATGTTTCCATTGTCCTTTATTAGAAACATACCATTTTTACACCAAAATATACTTTAGTGTGTATACTAGCTACGACGAGACGTGATTTTTCCAAAAACTGGCATTATAACATTATATCCATGCCGATAGAACCCCTATCAACATGTAGAGTTCACTATACATTGTCATCCATGTACACAGTATGACGCACGGATTAAATTTAGCACTGGGGTAAATAAGCGTAGCGATAATAAAAATTCTGTCAAATCGTTATTATGGCTTTTGGACAAATCAAACAATTTTCCCCTCTTGTATTTATTTAATGCATAATAATATTTATCAACTTAACGGAAGAATAAAGGAAATCATGATCTAGGCATAAAAATATTTATAATAAAATCCGTTGTGCAGGATATTTTTACCCACGATTAGCATGTTTATACCCCGGTTTTACCTGGAGAATTTACCAACCATGTATACAGTAATGGCTGTCAAAATGACCGTTCGATGGGTGTTTAAAAGAATGGATATATTGTTATTGTGGAAGTTTTTGGAAAAACTACTTCTCGTCCTTGCTAGGACATGGAATATACTTTAGGTTAATGTAAAAGCTGAATGTTTCCGAGGAAGGACAATGGAGAAACCGATGTTCAAAAATTGACCATTTTGAAAGGTAATTTTCTAATAAAGTAATTTATTATTTTTTCTTCTAAAAACAGAAATACACTTTTTAATAAGCATATTTTATGATTATTCATATAATTCGGAACATTATGAGTTGCTTTTCTAGAAGCTTGTCGACATTATAAACAACCGTAAATTTTAGCTCACGTGTCTGGTGGACAATTGCATATACAGGTAAACAAACTAGGTCTGGCAGTGACGTCAAATTAATAACAAAGCTAAAGATAGAAAGGATTTTCCAGTATAAATTTGCGCGTGGGTTTATCGTTTGAACTGGACACGCCCTCTGATTATACATCAGTCACAACGGCCCAGGGGATGTCAGCGCTGCTTGTCATGTTGACGGTCCGAGTTCGAATCACACTGATTGCTTTTTTTATTATTTTATATTTGTTTTATATTTTTATTGTAAATTAAATGATCATTGTTTCATATTTTTATATTTTACTGGTTTAAAATTTATAGTTAAATTTTTATATATATTTTTTTTTCTATTTCACTTTTTTTCATCTTCATTTCTCATAAACAAGTTTTATGCAGTCAAGTGTTATGTGTTTGAAAATGAACAAGAAATATGTACTGTACACGTCGTAATTATCCACTTTTAACATGCCACAAGGGTAAAGCAGATTTCACATGTCGTGTATTACGAGGTCAAAAAAAATAATAATAAAAAAAAAATAAATAAATAAATAAAAATAAAAAATCATTCGACTCGTGGGTTTCGAACCAGCCCCATCTTGTTCTGTAGAAAACCCCTTTACTCTTTCGGCCACGAAATTCACAAAGCGTTAGCGGTATGTAAATAATGTTACTCCTAGGTTTCAAGTAAAGGCCATATCATATGAATATTCAAGTAAACTAATTATGACGTAACTGCCAGGAATTCCTTGTCGGACTATACCTTAAGTTTGATACGAGATTGACCTCTTTGCATGGATTAATCAATGGTTTCACCCATCTGGTCGGCCTTCGTAAACTTTTCTTGGTTCCCTGGCATTCCGTGAACGGCGACCCATTTACTTACCACGTACCGAACAAAAATATCGAACTCGAAAAGCATAGGCATTTTTTTCGGGTGCGAAATAATGGCAATAGAGGTCGTATGTCAAGTTGAATCAATTATATCCCATATAGCATGTAAAATATTAAATAGCACACTGCACACTGCTTTAACCCACAAATGTCAAGCGTGTACTATTCCGGACACATGTAAAGCCTGTAGACCCCGATCAGACGTCATATAACGTGACATCTGATCAGGATCTACAACGACCGCACAAGGACCAGACACTTCCGAAACAATACAACTTTTCACAAATAAAATAAACCTGACACTTTTCTAAATAGATCCCCGTCCATTTCATCACGAAAGCCTATTGGAAAAGGCTGACAATTTTCAAATAAAAAATCTGATTTTTTATGTTGCTGCACAGAACATGGACCGTGGGCACCCGTCGGAACTGCCTCCGAGTACCCACAATACATGTCCTGAGCAGAAATAAGAAAGAAAGGGGAATACCCTTGTTTCCCTCAGATTTACAATATCACAGTAGGGTTCATTGAGCTAAAGATAATTTAGGCGTGTTTTCGCGACCATGAGGTGAACACAACAATTTATTAAATTAAACATCTGCTGGACTAACCCATGTAATGTACATCCCCGCAGACTCTGAGCGATGTATAGGGAGATGCGGTCTTTAGAGACATTCCTTATTTTAGAAGGCGTTTTAAGGTTTTTTTTCTATTTTTCACTATTTATAGCTCTGGTGGCCATCTTGTTCATTTAGGCAGTTTTGTTATGCGACAGACAGTATGCCTAGTCATGGTTGATGCCAGGGCCCACTGGTTTGACATAGGCTTATATAGGGAAAACCTTTAAATATCTTCTTCTCTGAAACCAGAAGGCCCAGGTCTTTGATATTTGGTATGAAGCTTCATCTAGTGAACCTCTACCAAGGTTGTTCAAATTATAGCCCTGGGGTCAAAATGCCCCCGCGCCGGGGCCCACTGGTTTTACATAGGCTTATATTTGGAAAACATTAAAAAATCTTCTTGTCTGAAACCAGAACGCCCAGGTCTTTGATATTTGGTATGAAGCTTCATCTAGTTGACTTCTACCAAGGTTGTTCAAATTGAAGCATTGGGACCAAATATGCTCCAGCACCGGGGCCCTCGGGTTTTACATATGCTTATATAGGGAAAACCTTTAAAAATCTTCTTGTTTGAAACCAGAAGGCCCAGGTCTTTGATATATGATATGAAGCTTCATCCAGTGGACCTCTACCAAGGTTGTTCAAATTATAGCTCCGGTGCCAAAAGTGCTCCTACGCAGGGGCCCACAGGTTTTACATAGGCTTATATATGGAAAACCTTAAAAAATTCGCCTTGTCTGAAACCAAAAGGCCCAGGTCTTTGATATTTGGTATGAAGCTTCATCTAGTGGATCTCTACCATGATCGTTCAAATCATAGTGTGGGGGCCAAAAATGGCTCCGCCCTGGGCCCTCTGGTTTTTGATAGACTTATATAGAGAAAACTTTTTAAAATCTTCTTGTCCGAAACCAGAAGGCCCAGGCTTTTGATATTCGATGTTAAGCTTCATTTAGTGGACCTCTACTAACATGGTTCAAATTATAGACCTTGGGCCAAAAATTGCACGCCCTGGGACCCACGTGTAAATCACTTAGCCGAGGTGAGTGATATAGGACCATCACGGTCCTCTTGTTTTACTAGTGGTTGGTGCCTGGTGATTAGTCTTTGTCTTAACTCTTCATGGCTCGCTGGTTTTCTTTAGCCCCAGCTTAAAATATGTGAAAAAAGCAACGAGCCCTCATCTTTAATTCATCACAGTTATTCAATTTGATTTGTATTTCAGTTTGATGTAATTTGTATGTTATTCTGTGATGATCCATTGATAGAGTTAGTTACCTTAAAACCAATTATTTTGTGTGTTGTAAATAATATTAGAACCTGGAGTGAAGGTTGGGTCCATAGAATCCATTTAAACTCCCCAGTGGTTCTCGCTACTGACCATCCTAAGGCAGTGGTTCTAATTTTGTTTATTCTAAATGTAGCTTTGTCCGATTGTCCGACGAGGCTCTTCCATTTGTATATACGGAAGAGCATTATGACCAGGTAAACTTTTTTCTTTTGATAGGTATCTTGAAATGTCGAATAAATAACTTGAAATTCGACTTACCATGTCGAAATTTTGACAAACTATCTCAAAATTTCGACCTAATAAATCAAAATTTCGACTTTGTATCTCGAAATTTCGTCTTATTATAAATTTCAACCTAGTATCTTGAAATTTCGACTTAATAAATCGACATTACGACTTCCCATCTCGAAATTTCGACTAACTGTCTCGAAATTTCTACTTAATATCTCGAAATTTCTACTAAATAAATCGAAATATCGACTTACTATCTCGAAATTTCGACTAAATAATTCGAAATATCGGCTAAGTATTTCGAAATTTCGACTTTCTATTTCTACATACTAACTCGAAATTTCGACTTATTATTTGTTGGTTTGATTTGTGGTTCAACGTTCCCGTCAACACTTTATAGGTCATTTTGGAGACGTTGCTTCGAATTTTGTGGGACTTTTACCCGACACTGAGATCAAATTACATCTCAAGCCATGTCGCCCAATGAAACCAATAGGGTTTATAGGCATGGACGTACTGACTCGCACCGCTTTGCCTGGGCAGGCTTAGATCCTCTAAGCGGTTTACCAGTTTTTGTGTGCGGTCTGTTTCAGCCCTGCGTGGAAGCATCGTGCAGCCCATCTATTTCTTCAAGCCCCGATGGGCGGGGGCCGTTCGACTTATTATAAATTTCAACTTAGTAACTCGAAATTTCGAGTTATTAAGTCGAAATTATGACTTCATATATCGAAATTTCGACTTAATAATTCGAAATTTCGACTAATTATCTCGAAATTTCGACTTACTATCTCGAAATTTCGACTTATTATCTTGAAATATTAACTTATTAACTCGAAATTTGGACTAAGTAACTCGACAGTACGAAATATTTAATCATAAACTCCTTCATAAATGTTAAGCACTTCAGTTATATTATAACCCAGCTTTGAAAAAGTGCGAGTAAATTGGGTCCTTTCGTCTGTCCGTCCGTCTGTTGGACGACCACCCGTCCTTCTGTCTGTCTGTCTGTCTGTCGGACGTCCGTCAGTCCCGATAAAACCATTATTGTTCCGTCAAAGATTTCTCAAGAACCATAAAAGCTAGAACCCTGAAACTTGGCAGAAAGTGCAAATTATAAAGCACTGACAGCACTGGTGGATCGATTGTCTTTGAGTGTAGATTGTTACATGTATAATGGACTTAGACAGTTGCTGTTAATCTTTAAATTCATATGCTTTAAGCAAAAAATGTATATCCTGATCAGACGCCGCGCTTTGGTCGATTAAATATGAATTGACCGAAAGTTACTTACTACAGAAGCTTCCCATCTGCTATTCACAGACCATGGTCAAAATCATGTACCACTTATTTATAACAGCGCTAGTCTTCTCCTTGAGACACAAGTAAATAATAAACTCGGACTAGGCTGGTGAACATGGTCATTGGCAAACAGTGTAGACCCTGATCAGACGCCGCAGGACAGAGCTTCTATCAATAACCGGTACCTAGATGCTGAGCATGGTCAGCGACAGTCACGTGGACAATAGCAGACGGGAAGCTTCTGTTGCTAGTGACTTTGGGTCGAATGATAAAAAAGTCGACCAATAGATAGTAAACTGTGCAACACGAACACATCACAAAGCAACAACCGACCAGAAAATGTACGTTGCGTGTTCAAGATGTATCATTTTTATCTTACCTGAGCAAGAAGCGCTGTGATCACCCTTTGTCCGTCATACGTCCGTCGTCCGTTCTGCGTCGTGCATCGTTCGTCGCCAACATTTACGTTGTTCACCCTCTAGAGGCCACAGTTTTGCTTCAATCTTCTTGAGTCAGCTCAAAAACTAGGTCACTAGTCAAATTTCTATAAAACCTTGTTCACTTTCTGGAGGCCAAAGTTTTGCTTTAACCTTCATGAAACTTTACCAGAATGTTTTGCTTGATGGTATTTGGGTCGAGGTCGAATATGGGTTATTTTGGGTCAAAAACTGGGTCACTAGGTCAAATTGCGTTAAAACCTTGTTCACCCTCTAGAGGCCACAATTTTGCTTCAATCTGCATGAAACTTTACAAAAATGTCTGTTTGATGATATCAAGGTCAAGTTCGAATATGGGTTATGCCAAGTCCAAAACTAGGTCACAGGGTAAAGTTTCTTTTAAACCTTGTTCAACCTCTCAGGCTATAATTTTGTTCCAATTTTCATGAAACTTTTCCAGAATGTCTGCCTTGGAAATATCTGGGTCAAATTTGAATATGGGTCATGTCAGATCAAAAACTGGGTCACTAGGTCAAATTGCCTTTAAACATTATTCACCTCAAGAGGCCATAATTTTGCTCCATCTTCATGAAAATTTATCAGAATGTTACTTGATGATAACTCGGACGAATAGGAATATGGGTCACATCTGATCCAAAACTAAGGCTAGGACATTTTTTAAACCTTGTTCACTCTCTAGGGGCCATAATTTTGCTTCAATCTTCATGACACTTTACAAGAATGTTTGTCTTGTTAATATTTGGGTCGAGTTTGAATATTGGTCATGTTGGGTCAAAAGTAGGTCACAAGTCAAATTGTGTCCACCCTCTAGTTTTACAAAGACTTACAGAGGGAAAACTTTTATATATGCCCCGCCATTAAAAAATGCGGGGTATTATGTTATACCCTTCTCCAAGTTTTGAGTGTCCGTACGCCCGTCCGTCCGTCGGCGCCTCATAGTTCCGTGTCTGCTCTATAACTCTGATACCATTTGAGATATTTTCACGAAACTTTTGAGAGATGTAGAGCACTATCAGACGACTTGCAGAACATATGAATCGAAACTCTGATTTTTTTTTACTTTTGGAGTTGTTGCCCTTTGATCATAGCCATTTCTATCATAGTTTCGTGTCCGCTCTATATGTTCGATACCGTTTGAGATATTTAGTTTATAATAATTTATTTTAGTTCAATTGCGATGAAAGCTTCAATCTCATTGAATCGCTCTCGAACACTCATTCCGGGTGTTTTCACGTGCGCGCGAGCGAGAGGCAGTGGCTGTTACACCATTGCTACCCATTTACACCTGGGTGGAGTGGGGCAGTGTCATTACGTGTCTTGCCCAAGGACACACCTTGAGGTATTTCACAGATATGTAGACACCATGAGACGACGTGCAGAGCATATGAACCGTAATTCTGATTTTTCTACTTTTGGAGTTATTGCACTTTGAAATTTGAATATAGCTGTTGCTGTCAGTTTCGTGTCCGCTCCATAACTCTGATACCATTTGAGATATTTTCACTTCAGAGATATGTAGAGCACCGTGAGACGACCTGCAGAACATATGAAACATAACTCTGATTTTCCTCGTCTCTTGAACATTGAATATAGCCATTTCTATCATGTAGTCTGTTTGAAGCACTATATCTCCTGAACCTAACGATTGTGTCTGACCAAACTCGCATGGTTAAATCACTAGGATGGGGTAAAACAGCCATTAGGTTTTGATGACCTAGACCTTATTTTCAAGGGCACAGACCCCCACCCCCCAAACTGTCAATTTTGGGCCAAAGATGGCTTGTCTGCACCCAATCTCATGAACACATCAATAAAATTTGGTCTAACTTGGAACAATATATCATTGCAATCGACCAGAGTTTTGATTAGATTTTGAAGACTTTCACTTTATTTTAAAGGGCACAGGCCCCCAAAAACTGAAAATGAGAATTATATATTTTGGAGTCATGGCTCTTTGAATATTGAAAATAGTCATCTCAGTCATGTATTCCTGTCAACTTTATTAAGGGGAAAAGTAATGCATCCTTATTTTGATTTCCTTTTTGACTGTGATGTTGTCTGAAACAAGAAGGCTCAGACCTTTGATATTTTGTACACAGCTTCGTCTAGTGGACCTCTGCTGGTTTTGTTTAACTGGTAGGCCTGGATCCAAAAATGGCCCCGTGCAGGGACCCACTTGTTTTACATAGACTTATACAGGGAAAAATATACCTTTAAAATCTTCTTGACTGAAACAAGAAGGCTTTGAGATATTTGGTTCATAGCTTCGAGTAGAAGACCGCTGCCAAGTTTGTTCAAACTATTGCCCTGAGACCAAAAATGGCCCGCCCAGGGGTCCACATATTTAAACTGAATTTATATTGGAAAAAGCTTTAAAACTCTTCTTGCCTGAAACCAGAAAGCCCAGGCCTTTGGTATTTGGAACACAGCTTTGTCTAGTTTCTCAAAACTTAGGGGCACACAACATTCATATCTGTGTCCTATGGCATATAGGTGGGGAGCCGGGCTGCTTTGCATATTAACTGTTGGAAGCACGTCTGGCTGAGAAGCTAGAGGGTGCGGGTTTTAGACCCAAACCGGCTACATACATGTACTTCCATGGAAATTAATCATGGAGTATTTTCATTTTTTATACAATCATTCTCCCCCTTCTAGTGATTCCAAAAGGGCAGTTATCAACTACTGGTAAAAGTATGTGTACTTATTACTAATTAACCACTCAGGTTTACGCCTGTCCAGGAATGGTGCAGTTAGGTTAACTGACCTCAGTGACATAATCCTAATTGGTTGAAAGGCCCCAAATCTGCCAAGCACCATCACATTCCTCCCTCCCACAGCCTGTATAACACATTTTTAAACCTCCAGCCTTTCATCCCAAAACATTTATTTTCAACACACTTTTAACATACATAGACATATGAAGACAAATCATAGTCCTATAGAAAGTACTAGAGACAGTGATACTCAGGCGAGCGAAATAGGGCCCTCTGGGCCCTCTTGTTCACATTAAATAATCGTCTGTTAACGACCCTACGTCTCATCCCATCTGCCAGACGTCGAATTTGATGAATGGTCAGCTCTTGCCACGTGCGATGCAGAGCTGCTTACCGTTCACCCAGATTCTATGCATGAGAGGAGGTGTCCATGTTCTGTATCCGACGCCCAAGAATCTTCCAGGTTTGTTCCATGGGATCTAGCTGACCAAGCCAATGCCTCAATTCCGTTACGTTGTTGATAGGCAGACGCCGCCCAGAACGGCGGGGTCTAACAGGCAGGCCTAGTGGTAAATGGGCGGTTCTCAAAATGAGGCATAACTTATGGCGCTAAACAAGCAAAAATATGCAAGCTCCATAATGAAATCGACGTCTGGTTTATGTTTGTTTTGTTCGATTTGAGGTTTTACGTCCCGTCCCAATCAACACAATTAAGGCCATTTCAGAGATGTTGCTTCCAATTTTGTGGGACTTTTACTAAATATTGAAATAAAATGACATCTCAATCCCTACCGCCCGAACAAACCAATAGGGTTTATATGTAGGGATGATCCGACTGGCACCACTTTGCATGGACAGGCTTAGATCTTCCAAGAGGTTTACCAGTACTCATGTGTGTTGGGTTTTAGCTATGCGTGGAAGCATTATGTAGTCCAATCTATGTCTCCAAGCCCTGATGGGCGGGGACACGTCTGTTATATGTGAAAATGAAGTTGTGGAAAGTTGGCGGTGAGATCTGAGGTCTACCTTCCATTTGCTGTGTTGGCCATAACAAGATATCTGTTATGGCTAATCCCAATTCAGTGTTGAATGCAGATCGCAGTTCACAGAGCCAGCTTCGAGTTTTTTTTTTATCGAAATTTCAATATACAGTAAAACTCCGCTATTAAGACCACCTAAACTTGTGACCAATTCTGCTTTCAAAAACTTATTTAGAAGGCTGCAGATTGTTTTTCTTTCTGTTTTCTGCATACAGTGTCCTCTGGTCAGACACCACCTTTGGGACTGTTCATAACAGGTCATAAAGACCACTTTTGGACCGCCCAATGGTGGTCTTTATTTAGGAATTTTACTGTACTTTGTCGAAATTTCGAGTTATTATGTCAATTTTCGAGATCATAAGTCGGAATTTCGAGTTAATAAGTCGACATTTCGAGTTAATAAGTCGAAATTTCGAGGTACTAAGTCGAAATTTCGAGTTAAAAAGTTGAAATTTCGAGATACTTAGTCAAAATTTCGAGATAGTAAGTCGACATTTCGAGACACGAAGCCGAACATTCGAGATACTAAGTCGAAATTTCGTGTTAATAAGTCGAAATGTCGAGATAGTTAGTCGAAATCTCGAGTTATTTGTCGAAATTTCGTGTAAGTAAGATACTAAGTCGAAATTTCGAGTTATTAAGTCGAAATAACGAGTTAATAAGTTGAAATTTCGAGATACTTAGTCGAAATTTCGAGTTATTAAGTCGAAATCTGAGATATTATGTCGAAATTTCGAGTTACATTCTTATTGGCCCTAATGCACTTCCGTATGCTTATGGTTCTGTATTGTTATTATTATTATTTATTTATTTAATTTTCATCGCGTTCCCGCCCATCGGGGCTTGAAGAAATAGATGGGCTGCATGATGCTTCCACGCAGAGCTGAATCCGCCCGCACACGAGTACTGGTTAACCGCTTAGAGGATCTAAGCCTGCCCAGGCAAATCGGTGTGAGTCGGAAAGTCCATGCTTATAAATTATAAACCCTGCTGGTTTCATTGGGCGACAGGGCTTGAGATGTCATTTCATCTCAATGTCGGGTAAAAGTCCCACACAACTGGAAGCAACGTCTCCAAACTGAAGCTGGGAGCTGTGCTGTTTGTGTCTAGTTTTTTAGCTCACCTGAGCCGAAGGCTCCGGGGGAGCTATTGTGATCACTCACCGTCCGTCGTCGTCGGCCGTCCGTCCACAATTTCTTCAAGCGACATCTCCTCCTAAACCACTGAACAGATTCTGACCAAACATGGCAAAAATGATACTTAGGTGGTCCTCTCTCAAAGTTGTTCAAAGAATTCAATTCCATGCAGAACTCTGGTTGCCATAGCAACGAAAAGGGAAAAATTAGAAAAATAAAAATAAAAAAAAAATCTTTTTCTCTGAAACCAGAGGGCCTAGGTCTTTGGTAATTTATATGAAGCTTCATCTAGTGGACCTCTACCAAGCTTGTTCAAATTATAGCCCTGGGGCCAAAAATGGCCCCGCCCCGGGGCCCACTGGTTTTATATAGGTTTATTTGGGGAAAACATATAAAAATCTTTTTGTCTGAAACGAGAAGGCCCAGGTCTTTGATATTTGGTATGAAGCTTCATCAAGGGAACCTCTACCAAGATTGTTCAACTTATAGCCCTGGTGCCAAAAATGCCCCCATGCCGGGGCCCACTGGTTTTACATTGGCTTATATAGGGAAAACATATGAAAATCTTCTTGTCTGAAGCCAGAAGGCCCATGTCTTTAATATTTGGTATGAAGCTTCATCTAGTGAACCTCTACCAAGATTGTTCAAATTTTAGCCCTGGGGCCAAAAACGCCCCGGCGCCGGGGCCCACTGGTTTTACATTGGCTTATATAGGAAAACCTTTTAAAATCTTCTTCTCTGAAACCAGAAGGCCCAGGTCTTTGATATTTGGTATGAAGGCTCATCTAGTGGACCTCTACCTAGATTGTTCAAATTATAGCCATGCGGCCAAAAACGACCCCGCCCAGGGGCCAACTGGTTTTACATAGGCTTGTATATGGAAAACCTTAAGACAATCGTCTTCTCTGAAACCAGAAGGCCCAGGTCTTTTATATATGTAATGAAGCTTCATCTAATGGACATATACCAAGATTGTTCAAATTATAACCCTGGGACCAATAATGCCCTCGCTCCGGGGCCCACTGGTTTTACATAGGCTTATATAGGGAAAACATTTAAAAATCTTCTTGTCTGAAACCAGAAGGCCTTTGTCTTTGATATTTGGTATGAAGCTTCATCTAGTGGACCTCTACCAAGATTGTTCAAGTAATAGCCCTGGGGCCAAAAACGCCCCCGCGCCGGGGCCCATTGGTATTACATAGGCTTATATAGGGAAAACCTTTAAAAATCTTCTTGTCTGAAACCAGAAGGCCCATGTCTTTGATATTTGGTAGGAAGCTTCATCTAGTGAACCTCTACCAAGATTGTTCAAATTATAGCCCTGGGACCAAAAATGCTCCTACGCCGGGGCCCACTGGTTTTACATAGCCTTATATTTGAAAATCCTTTAAAAGTCTTCTTGTCTGAAACCAGAAGGCCCAGGTCTTTGATATTTGGTTTGAAGCTTCATCTAGTGGACCTCTACCATGATTGTTCAAATTATAGCCCTGGGGCCAAAAACGGTTTTATATAGGGAAAACATATGAAATAATATAGATCTGGGTCCAAAAATTGCACCGCCCTGGGGCCTACATGTTAATCTCTTAGCTCAGGTGAGCGATATAGGACCATCATGGTCCTCTTGTTTCCTTTTTTGATTTCCTCATTATTAGTTACTCTTCCTCTTGGTGGAATTGGTAGGCTGTAATCTTTGATTGTGGCTTTTCCTGGGCATCTATTTCTATATTGATATTGTTTTAGATGTCTTTCAAGTATACTGTTGGCAGACGGGAGGATGATCTATATTTTAGCTCTGGAGGCTATCTTGTTCATCGGGGCGGAAAGGTTCATAGGAATGTTGCATAGGTGAGGTGACCCTCTACCAAAATAGCCAAAAGCGTTTCGCTCTGATGAACAAGATGGCCACAAGAGCTAAAAAAAAATCTTTAAACGACAACTTCTCCTATATGCTTGTGCCAGTTTCAATCAGATTTCATAGGAAAGTTGCTTAAGTGACCCGCTGCCAAATTAGATAAAATGGATCCGCTCTGAGAAACAATATGTCCGCCAGAGACAAAAATGGAAAAAAATACCAACTCCTCCTAAACTCTTGGGCCAATTTCATTCAACCTTAAGAGGAAGGTTGCTTAGGTAACCCTTTACCAAAATAGCTAAAATGGTCCAGCAAAATGACTTACAGCAAAATGACTTACAGAGCTAAAAATAAAAACGTCAACAATTTGCTTTAAATGCCAACGCCTCCTTAACCCTTTCGCTAATTTCAATCAAACGTCATAGGAATGTTGCTTAGGTGACCCTCTACCAAAAAAAGTTAAACTTGTTTCCGCTCCGATGAACAAGAACAGAGCTAAAATGGGCTGCCGGAGCTAAATATAAAAACAAGAGGACCGGACAATGAGGTCCTGATCGCTCCCCTGAGCCCTGAGTATTATTTGGTCTTTTTTTCCTCATCAGAGTGACTATGATCTTTGGTACTGATGAATAGGTCAAGGTCAACATTGGGTCATTATTTATAAAATGGTGTAGTTAACTGTCGTCTCAGTACTCAGTTCCAAGAAATCAGCCCAGTGGTTCGGGAAAAAACAGACGTTTTAATTTTTTTTATTATATATAACCATGGCAGCCATTTTGTCATTTAATAATAATAAAATAAAAATATTAATCGACTTTATTTATGGAGGGTAACACATTTAGTAAACTAGTAATAATCTTCCATGTGACCCTCTTTTATACCACTTCCTGGGTAGGAACCACTACTTAGCAATGTGGATAAGGTCTCTAGCTACACTTGGCGCTCGCGGGTATGGAGACGGCTACATCTCGATTTCAAAGCCGATGGTTTACCACTGCACAACAGCGCCCCATTTGACCAGGACCATTTGAACAAACTTTCATTCATCGATTGCCAAGGCAGCTGTATTTAAGTTGAAAAGTTGATGTACACCTGAGGCCAGGGTTGCTAAATGGCCTTGATGGCATTCACAGACATTTATATACACCTACTCTCATTTCATAATCACAACAGTATTCGAAAAATACATTTCAACCTCATTCCCATTCAAAAGCTTTAAGGGACCGAATTTGACGCCGTCCAAAGATAGGTCAAGGTCCACCTAGGGCCATCAATGGAACAAATCTGTTTGTAGCTTTATGCTAAGTTTCATAGCAATTGGTCAAGAGCTTCTGGAGAAAGTTTTAAGGATTTTACCATGCTTGGGCATGGTGGCCATCTTTGTCATGTGACATGAACGATTCGAATAAACGTTTATTCTGCCATTGTCAGGAAGCTGCAAATAAAACTAAACTGAAATTAGCCGTACAGTTTCATAGAAAATGTAATTTGAAAAGTCAGTGCAATCCAAGTGAGTTGGGGCAAACACCACCAAATCACCTTGACCTTTGACATTCAAAGACATTCATATTGCACCTATTCTCATGTCATACAGCATATAACGTTTCGAGAAAATTGGCCCAGTATTTTCGTCCGTAGATATGGTGGCCATCTTTATCACGAAAACTCGCCTATTTAATTTTGACCACTTTGAACCCCACTTTTATACAGTAAAACTGGAGTTTGCAGGGGTAAACTTAATTTTTCTTAATTATGCTCTTAACTATAGTTTGTGGGTACTCGTTAGAATCGCCTCATCGAGGCGTTCTAACTTGTACCCACAATCTATATTTTGAGCAGAAATAAGAAAAAAAAAATACACTTTTTAATTTTAAAATTTTCCTTTTTTCCGGCGATAAAATCTACAATGTATTTGTATAGACGTGTTTTGTAATGTGGTCACGTGACCTGGATAATTCAATCACGCTTTCAATCCCGATCGTCAGCTGCTTGCATATGAAATTGTATTGAATTGGCACAGCTGTTAAAAAAAGGTCCTATGATATATTGATACACCTGCAATCCATATGATCTTAGATGACCTTAGTGTTTCATTAACATTCATTTTGTACCTACCATCATGTCATAGACCATAGTATTTTTTGAGAAATTAATTGTTATAAATTTTTCCCATCGAAAAGCCTAGGGAACATAGTTTTGGAAAATCCATTGATATAAAATGAAAAGCATAAGGAACCACCTTTTACTTTGGCGTAAAATAGGTTAAGGTCAACCTAGAGTCATCACTTTTGCAAACTTTATAGTACTTATGTACTTAATGGTACATACAAAGTTAAAAGCCATGGAAAAGAAGAGTTTTAAGGTTTTAAACTTATTTGGGCATGGCGGCAATCTTGGTCATGTAACATTCGTACAATTTTTCAGTTTCCCAATGTCCTTAGGCTTCATATAATTTTAATGAAATTGGCCCAGTGGTTTCAGAGAAAATAATTTTTAAATGTTAATGGACATGCAATCCAAGTGACCTTTGGATAAGGTCACAAAATGACCTTGACCTTAAGCATTCACAGATATTCATTTTGTATCTATTCTCATGTCATAGACCACGATATTCCACCCACCCCCCCCCCCCCACACACACACACAAAATACATTGTTTTGCCTTTTTTCCATTGAAAATCCCAAGGAACCAAATTTGACCTTGGTCCAAAATAGGTCCAGGTCAACCTAGGGTCATCATGTTTTCAAACTTCTCTGGGAATGTTTGGCGGCCGTAAAAAGTCTCCCTGCCCAACGTCATAGTGTAGTTTATATTTTCTTGTCCTTTTGGATCATTGATTCCATTGTTGAATTTAAAATTATTTTAGGGTCACTGATGAGGCCTAATTGACCGACACTAGCTAGTCTGGCCCTGAAAACATGTACACTCAATATTTTCCTAGTTCTGTTGTGTATTCCTTGCTACCAAATGATAACTCTTTCCAGAACATATTGTAGGACTCAGTCACTTGATGCTACATACTAAGTTTCAAGACAATAAGCCTAGTAATTCTGGAGAAGAAGATTTTCAAGGCTTTTACCATATTTGGGCATGTCAGCCATCTTGGTCACGTGTTCTTAACCATTTAGACAAATTTTATTTCTCCCACTATCAACAGGTTGCAAATGAAATTAAAAAAAATGGCACAAGGTTTCAGAGAAAATGTATTTTGAAATGCCAAAGGACCTGCAATCTAAGTGACCTTAGACCAAGGTCACCAAATGACTTTGACCTTTAGCATTCATAGACATTCATTTTGTACCTATTCTCATGTCACAGAACACACTATTTTTGAAGAAAAAAAATGCATTGATTTACCTTCTTCCGCATTTAAAAGCGTAAGGAACCAAATTTGTCCTGGCGGAAAATAGGTCAAGGGTCATCAGTTTAGTAGAACTCAGTCACCTGATGCTACATACCAAGATTCAAGGCAATCAGCCCAGTGGTTCTGAATAAGAATATTTTTAAGGTTTTTAACATATTTGGGCATGGCGGCCATCTTGTAATTTGACCTGGACCATTAGGGTAAACAGTCAGGAGGCTGCATATGAAATTGAACTGAAATTGGCCAGATGGTTTCAGAGAAAACGTATTTTGAATTGTGAATGGACCTGCAATTAAAGTGACTTAGGGCCAAGGTCACCATATGACCTCGACATAAACATTCACAGACATTCATTCTGTACCTATTCTCATGTCAGAGACCACAATATTTGTTCAAAAAATGCATTGTTTTACCCTTAACCCATTTAAAAGCCTGAGGAACTAAATCTGACCTTACTGTAAAATAGGCCAAGGTCAACCTAGGGTCATTATTTTTGCAAACTTGGAAGTACTCATTCACCAAATGCCACATACTAAGTTATAAGACAATCGGCCGAGTGTTTATGGAGAAGAATATTTTTAAGATTTTTACCTTATTGGAGCATGGTCGCCATCTTGGTCATGTGGCCTAGTCCATTCTAACAGATTTTGATTCACTTACTGCCCAAGGGTTGCTCATAAAATTTAAATGAAATTGGCTCAGTGGTTTCAGAGAAAATATATTTTGAAATGTTAATGAACCTGCAATCCAAGTGATCTAGGGCCAAGGTCATCAAATGACCCTGACCTTTAGCATTCATAGGCATCCATTTTGTATCTACTTTCAAGTCATATGCCAAAATGCAATATGGGGTCAACATTTTTGCAAACTCAGTCACCCGATGCTACATTCCAAATTTTAAGACAATCGGCTCAGGGGCTCTGAAAAATAAAAGACTTTTTAAAGGTTTTTACCATATTTCAGCATGGCGACGATGTTGGTCATTTGACCTGGACCATTCTTGCACACTTTCTTTCCCACATAGCCAGAAGGCTGCATTAGAAATTTAGTTGAAATTAGTCCAGTAGTTTTAGAGAATAAGACATTCGAAAATGGTGGACGACAGGCGGACGACGGAGGCCTACCATCCTATAAGCTCCCCCGAAACTTTGGCTCAGGGAGCTAAAAAAATAACACAAACTACTTTAAACGACAGCTCCTCGTGTACCTTGGGCCAATTTCATCATTCACTCTTCATAAGAACGTTGCTTAGGTAACCCTCTACCAAATTAGCTACAACAGTTCTACTCAAATGAGATAAAAATAGAAAAAAATCTTATCTTTAAACGACATTTTCTCCTAAACCATTGCGTCAATTTCAGTCAAAGATCATACGAATGTTGCCCACTACACATTGGGTTAGAATCGTTCTGGTCCAATGAAGAGCTAAAATGAAAAAAAAATATTTAAACAACCTCTTTTCCTATACCACTCGGCCAATTTCATTCAAACTTCATAGGTGATCCTCTACAAAAATAGCTATAATTGTTTGGCTAGGATGAATAAAATAAAAACTCATCAACAATTTACTTTAACTGCCAACACTTCCTAAACCCTTTGGCCAATTTCAATCAAACTTCATTGAAATGTTGTTTAGGTGACCCTCTACCAAAAACCTAAATTCATTTGGCTCATTTAATATAATGGCCTTCAGAGCTAAAAATAGAAAAAAATGGCTAAACATTTGCTTTAAATGCCAACTGCTCCTACACCCTTGGACCAATTTGATTCAAACTATACAGGAATGTTGCTTTGGTGACCCTCTACCAAATTAGCTAAAACTGTTCCGCTCTGATTAATCTTGGCCGCCAGAACTTTCAGAAGCAATGTGACATCTTGAAATCAGATGAAGGAACCAGGGCCATGTTGGCCCTATTGCATGAGAAAGCTATTGAAGTTTTACTTATATTGCTTGTTACAAGACCTCTCAGATCGTGACAACATTTTTAAATATAATAGAAGTGAATGCAATGATCAGGAAACCAAGTTCTTTACCCAACATCTCCCAACAGAGACACTGTGGCACTGACCATGACCTTTGACATACTTAAGAAAAACATAATATTACAACCACTGATCATCAGCGACACTGAGACACCTCCCATAAGAGACACTGTGACACCGACCATGACCGTTGACATGCTTAAAACCACCACACTGACCGTACATTTTAAACAAGTTGCCATACAGCTTTCATTAGCTTTCATATCAAACATGAACACGTCACCCTTGACTGCAACGATCGTTTGATGAGTTTGGTAGATAATCATTGGACTCGTAGGTAAAATGATGAAATGACTAAAATCTAGTGCCCAACATTCCTGCTGTATCTTTTTATCCTTTGTGCGGGTATAGAATAGTAACGGTAGGCACCCAGCAATCAGTGAAGACAAATACGAACATTGTCGCCAACCCCAAGCCACTCTATACAAGTCGTTTAGTCAGCTATCTAGGGAAGATTCGAGGGTCCCCTGATTTTTCTGTAGATATGGTAAGTGTTGTGATTCTTTGATACTCGGTCAAAAATTGTCCTGCATGTATAAAGTTTTAAGAATATATGTAGATTTCAAAATTGTCCTATGTTCTTGTGTTCTTTTAACAATATTTATAGTCTTCAGCTGCAATAATAAGTTGGTGGCTTGCAGTTTAGTCGTCACCTAGTTCACATTAAAGCATATTGGGTGGAAATTCACGTCTTTCCGCTGTAGGGACAAAAATCATATAGGAAAGTAGCACTATACCCAATTCAGTAGGATATATCCGGTGGGCATTGTTAATGGTCATAGAACGCACGGACAACTACTACTACTACTACTACTATTACTACTACTACTACTAATAATAATAATTTCAAGAGGGTAACACAATTAGAACAATAACTAATCTCCCTTGTGGCCCTAAAATAATTTACAAGTTTTACAAAGAACAAAGTGTCACATTTACCGCAAGTACCTGGACACACAGGCGAAAGCAAACGGTGTAAAACCAGACAAGATGCCACAAAATGGAGCATATCTTCACCGTTTGCCAGTCATCTAGCCACGACAGACACAACATCAGGTAGTAAACATTCTTGTTCAAGTTTAGGAACAATTTTGGTAAGGAACTCAGGTGTCGAAATATTTGGGGAAAAATACGAAAAATTCCGACAATACTACATGGATTGGTAATACAAACTGACAAAAAGGATCAACGATTTTCCAAGTATGTATAAGAACTGAACTCAACCAAATTCAAAAAATCATAAAAGCAACCATCAAATTTTTGATATACTGGAGGCAAATTGTTGTAATTATTTGACAATTAGGGACAGAAGTTGAAGATGGGAAAAATGAAATAAAAAGAATAATATCCTGGCTGAGAATAACATATACATCATAAGAAGTTATCTGACCCCGCAGTCATTTTAAAACAATTACATGTAATACTTATATACAAGGAAAGAGTCTGCAAATGCCTTTTTCAAACACTCAACACAACCCATAACAGACAAAAAGATATATTCATGTATACAAACTAATGACTTCCACAGACACAAACACACATACAAATGTACCACATGCAAAAAAAAGTTAATACTTAGCTTTTCATCCAGACACCTATTATGGAAAGATTCCACAGAGGGTGTACCCTTTACACGTAAAACCAAAGGAGCTGGTGCATTTTTTGGCCCAAGGGCTGTAATTTGCACAATCTTGATATAGGTCCACAAGACTGAGCTTCATACCAAATATCAAACATCTGAGCCGTCTGGTTTCAGACAAGAAGATTTTTGAAGATTTTCCCTATATTCCCTATGGTTGACACCTGAATGTTACTTAAATATATTGGTAAGTTACTGTTTATCCTACTTCTCTTATGCCGGGTAGTGATTAACATTGCTTTTGTCTTGTCCATATTGATAACCATTCCATTTTGCTTACACCAGTTGTCCAAGTCTAAAATTACAATCTGCAGTTTTCTTTCCATTTCTTCTTTTGACGCGCGTCAACATCATAAAGAGTAGCGTCATCAGCATAAAGATCTGGTATTTTATAAGAATGGAGTGGAAGGTCATTTATGAAGAGGAAAAATAAAAGGGAACCCAAGATAGAGCCTTGAAGCATACCATACTTAACATTGCCATAATGAAACTGGGGTATTTTAAAAAGAAACTTTGTTTTTCCAGACATGTATGATCCAAACATTTTAAAAAGTTCTGACCTAGTTTAAGAAGTTCCAGTATTTTGAGTAAACTCTTTTGGTCTACTAGATCAAAGTATTTATTGAAATCGACCAGAATGATACAAATCACATCACCCTTATCTAAATATGTTCTTTAAAAGGGTCATCCTTTGGTAGCAAAGAATACACCACATAACTTAAAAGTATGAAGTGTATAGTTTTCGGGGCCAGACTAGCTACTATCGACCAACTAGGCCTCATCAGTGCCCTCAAATATTTTCAAGGTTCCACAATGGAATCAATGATCCCAAAGGACAAGAAAATATAAACTACACTATGATGAAGGGCAGGGAGACTTTCTACGGCCGCCACACATTCCCTTAACACCAGCTATAGTGACGTAAATTATATGTTGGTTAAAGGTGCGTTATTGAGCTATCGGTTAAAATGCTTCCAAAAATAAAATACATATAGCCGGTATTTCTCTTTAAAACAATACAAATGAATGCATTTTATGCAAAAACCCGAACAATTATGATGACAGGTAAACGAGTTTGAGAGAGTTTGAACCCCCTAAAAAAGGAAAATAATGTACCCCTGTACACCAATTTTTTCTATATAAAGTTGGGTTTATAGGGTTGTTCAGTACATATGGGGTAGCCTCAATGTGCTTCTAGTGCCCGCTTACCTTAAAAACAATACCATCGTTGTTCAGTACACGGACTTGTTGATGTAATGCTTTTACTTCCTTAAGGATTTGTAAACAAGAGGCCCATGGGCCACTACGCTCACCAGAGGTCATGTGGTTTATACCATTTACAGGCAATGTGCCCATATTGGTCATGTGACAACAATACCACGAATAATGTTTAATTGCCTCGCCCCCATAGAGGCTTTTCATGTAATTTGGTTTCAATCGGCACTGCTCTTTTACTGGAGAAGAAGATAAAATACTGAATCTGAGCCATCCAAGACAAAGGTCAGTAATGACCTTGACCTTTGAAATTGATAAACTTCCATTCAGCTAACTGCAAATATCATTTTTGATGCCACAGCCTACCAGGCAATATGAAATATCCACTACTTTGTCATTTTCCCGTACAAATTTCTAAGTGACCAAATTTGACCTTGACATAAAACAGTTCAAGGTCAACCAAAAGTCATCATTGGTAGGGCCAGAGTCCCTGATGCTGCAAACCAAGTTTCAAGATCATCGGCCGTTCGGTTCTTGAGAAGAACATTTTTAAAGGTTTTTATCATATATGGGCATGGCGGCCCATATTGGTCATGTGACCCAGTCCTCATGAACAAACTTACGTTCCCTCATTCCATAGAGGCTCCACATGTAATTTGGTTTCAATTGGCCAAGTAGTTTAAGTGACGAAGAAGATGAAAATACTGAATCTGAGCGTTCCTAAATGACCTTGGCCTTTGGAACTGATAAACTTCCATTCAGCTGATTGTAAATATCATTTCTGATGCCACTAGCTAATAAACAATCAGAAAAAATCCACTGTTTTGCCATTTTTCCATACAAATGTCTAAGTGACCAAATTTAACCTTCACGTAAAACAGGTCAAGGTCAACCAAAGGTCATCATTTGAACAAACTTGGTAGGGCCAAAGTTCCTTATGCTGCATACCAAGTTTCAAGATCATCGGCCATTCGGTTCTTAAGAAGAAGATTTTTAAAGTTTTTAACATGTATGGGCATGGTGGCTATATTCGTCATGTGACCCAGTCCTCACGAACAAACTTTCGTTACCTCATTCCATGGAGGCTCCATATGTAGTTTGGTTTCAATTGGCCAAATGTTTATGTGAATAAGAAGATAAAAATACTGAATCTGAGGCGTTCTGGACAAAGGTCGGTAAATGACCTTGACCTTTGGAACTGATAACCTTCCTTTCAGCTGATTGTAAATACTATTTCTGATGCCACTAGCTAATATACAATCAGAAAAATTCACTGTTTTGCCTTTTTTCCATACAACTGTCTAAGTGCCCAAATTTGACCTTGACATAAAACAGGTCAAGGTCAACCAAAGGTCATCATTTGAATAAACTTGGTAGGACCAGAGTACCTGATGCTACATACCAAGTTTCAAGGTCATTGGCCGTTCGGTTCATGAGAAGAGTTTAAAGGTTTTTACCATATATGGGCATGGCGGCCATATTGGTCATGTGACCCAGTCCTCACGAACAAACTTCCGTTCCCTTATTCCATAGAGGCTCCACATGTAGTTTGGTTTCAGTTGGCCCAGTAGTTTAAGTGAAGAAGAAGATAAAAATACTGAATCTGAGCCGTCCTGGACAAAGGTCGGTAAATGACCTTGACATTTGAAACTGGTAAACTTCCATTCAACTGATTGCAAATAACATTTCTGATGCCACTAGCTAACATACAATCAGGAAAATCCACTGTTTTGCCGATTTTCCATACAAATGTCTAAGTGTCCAAATTTGACCTTGACGTAAAACAGGTCAAGGTCAACCAAAGGTCATCATTTGCACAAACTTGGTAGGTCCCGAGTCCCCGATGCTGCATACCAAGTTTCAAGACCATCGGCCATTCTGTTCTTGAGAAGAAGATTTGTAAAAGTTTTTATCATATATGGGCATGGCGGCCATGATGGTCATATGACCCAGTCCTCCCGAACAAACTTTCGTTCCCCCTTCCCATAGCGGCTCCACATGTAATTTGGTTTCAACTGGCTAAGTAGTTTCAGAGGAGATGTTGTTTGAAAATGTTGACGACGCAGACTACAATGACGTCGACGACGACGGACGACGGACGACGGACCAATGCCTATATTATAAGCTCCCCCGGAGCCTTCGGCTCTGGTGAGCTGAAAAAAAGAAAGATTACAAAAGTTAATTCTGTCATTTGAGTCACACTTCTCTCGGAGTCTCGAACTTTTCATGGTCACCCAGAATTTCCAGGACGAGTTTACGAAGGGAGTTTGACAGTTGAAATCAGTAAACATAGTTTTGCAGAATCCAACTACAGGCAGATAGTCTAACTAGCTGATAACTTATTGTGTAAAACATTTTTTTCCCGAGTTGAATCAATCTGGGGGAACATCATTATTATTTAAGAACATTATTAACCGTTCCTTTATAAGCGTCGGGTTAAGAGAAAGACAGTTTTAAACCATTGCAGAACTTGTCTCGATCGTGCCTCGAACTCAGGCAGAAAGAGACCTCATATCCTACCAACATGGTCAATTTTACAAAACATGCCATTATTCACCTCTGAAATCAAATTGCGCGTCAAACGAGTAATTTAAAAGCTTAACTTAACTTCTGACAAATTTTCCACCAGCATAAAACGTGTGCGAGTGCGCATAAATGTTCATAAATGCCGATTTTTTTTTTTTTTAACCATTACAATTAGATGCGAACCGACGCTGCGGTTTCGCTCCTCGCCGGGTCCGTGAATATGTTTCTACGTACAATGTCCTCATTTCAATGGTTTAAGACGGATAGCTAACACTGAAACAGTTTCCGTAAAAGTCTTACCAGGAAAATCGTGCTTATTTAGTGCGACAACGTCGATGCAACGTCAAGAAGTGGCATCGGCTTCATGGACATGACATGGGTCTTTTTCACAAAGGCGACAAGCACTGACTCAGGCGAGCCTGTGGGTACGCGCAGCCTTACCAGAGCCTTTACTGCTACGCACATGCATTTGACAAAATGTATGATTATAAGGGATGTAATACAGAGGAAATGATTAACTTTTTAGCACCAAAACCTGGGAAATCGAGTGAAAAAGTTTTTTACCAGTTGATAACTTTACTTGAAAATAAAGGAGCAGTCCCTATAAGGCCCATTTTATGGCCCCTTTTGATTTTCTTTTAACTTTGCATACTCAACATATGATGTATTTGCTTTAGCGTGGTGAAATTTCAGATCCGCAGATGTAATAGTATTGGCTCTATGAGCAACCAAAGTGGGTGGGGTAACTCTACCCCATTGAGGGACCTGTGGTTCTTACGCTATTATCTCTAGCACAAAGCATCCTGGCAAATGGGTCTTTTTAGTATTGTTTAGACCTTTATAGGTATTTAACATAATGTATATGTTTTTGTGGAAAAATTCTTCACTTTACCATTATACTCACTTATAAGTCGTACCTAAATTTCGGCTAAATTTTCTGACCGTCTTTACGCAAAACCACAACATAAGTTCATTTCCAAAGCTATTGCAGAGGTACTTGACAAGGATAATTGAGATATAATAGGCATTGCCAAATTATGAGCATTTCTTTCTTCTATAATTACATATAGAGTTATCTGCCCCTGAATCCTTTTTTGTCATATTTTCTGTCATATTTAAAATCTATAAATATATGCAAAAAGGATTCTTCAAAACCAGTCAAAAATTCAGCAAACAATGGTTTTCTGTCGATCTAATAAAGCTATTAGGTGATTCATACATATCTTCTTTGATAATGACTTAAAACAATATGGGTTGGTCAAATACACCCCCTTGCTATTTCTACTGCAAAATTTCCTTGGCTTTATGTCAATTCATCTTCACAAATTATACTTGTGAACAGTAAGACTACGCATACTATAATTGATGGTAGAATCAATAACTGTTCACATTCGTTGCAACAGAAATGTCTAGAAATAAAGAAATTGATCTTTTATTGGATGACAATACTTATTATACCCCCGGAATCGAGATTCTGGGGGCAAATAGTTTTTGATCTGTCTGTCTGCCTACACGACCATTAACATTGGGCATAACTATTGAATGGTAATAGATAGAGCTTTCATATTTCACATGTGTATACCTTATAACAAGACCTTTCCAGTGTACCATATTTTTTGATCTCGTAACCTTGACCTTTGACCTACTTTTTCCAAAATTTTTAAAAACTTTAATATTGGCCATAACTTTCGATAGATAAGTGATAGGGCTTTCATATTTCACAAGTTCAGTCCTTGTCGCAAGACCTTTCTAGTGGTAGCATAATTTTTGACCTTGTGACCTTGACATTCGACCTACTTTTTAAAAACTTTAACATTGGCCATAACCTTCGATAGGTAAGTGGGAGGGCTTTCATATGTCAAATATGCATTCCTTGTCACAAGACCTTTCTAGTGGTACGATAGCTTTTGACCTCGTGACCTTAACCTTGTAACATTGGCCATAATTTTCGATTGGTAAGTGATAGGGCTTTCATATTTCACAAGTTCATTCTATGGCACAAGACCTTTCCAATGATCTCATAATTTTTACCTTGTGGCCTTGACCTACTCTTTAAGACTTGAACATTGGCCATTTCTTTCGATTGCTTAGTGGTACTGCTTTCATATTTAGCATGCGCTGTCCAGGGGCATCAGTGTTTCACAAACACATCCTGTTTTTACATGGATTTTTATATTTATTCATTTTGCTCTACATCACATTCTATTAAAAGTAAATAGCCTTGATAGCTCAGTGGCTAGTGCGTTAGACTTACAATCGAAAGGTGCTTGGTTCAAATCCGGCCACCAAACGAATGATGGCATTGGAGAAAAGTCCTAACAAGCTTCAGGGAAAAATACTAAAATATGATGGGGGGGGACGTGTTAAATGGATAAAGGGTGCAGGACGCAGGTTTAGAAGTTTCCTCAACTAGCTGAAAATGAGTGTAGGGATTTGAGCATGGGCATATATCAGCTAAAACAAGCTCAGTGTTACTCAGATGAGCATTCCAATGACAATGGGCGGTATGAAATCTTCATCCCTATAGAGGAGGAAAGTATATTTAAAGCCCAGATTATTTCCAGGCATACTTCCAGCAGAACGTTTTTTTTTTTTTTTTTTTTTTTTTTTTGATATGAGGTTTAACGTCCCCGTCAACACTGTAAAGGTCACTTTGGAGACGGTGCTTCCAATTTTTCGGGACTTTTTCCCGACATTGAGGTGAAATGACATCTCAAGCCCTGTCGCCAAATGAAACAAATAGGGTTTATTAACACGGACAGCGGTTCCTGGACAGCCTCGCACCGCGGTTCCTGGACAGGCTTAGATCCTCTAAGCGGTTTACCAGTACTAGTGTGCGGGCCGGATTCAGCTCTGCGTGAAAGCATCATGCAGCCTATATATTTCTTCAAGCAACTATGGGCGGGAGCTGACCAGCAAAACGTAATTGTTTATGGATCGAGTGCAGTCAAGGACTAAATCCATTAGTGGGTGGTACTGTCGGTGCCGAAGTGGGGCACGCACAGTTGGTTGCTGTGCACATATAGCATATGTACTCTGGTACTTAAGTTTCTTTAGATACAGTACAGAAAATGATGCCACTAAACTTAACAGAGCTCACATAGACCACGTCGTAGATGCAGCCATAGACACTTGGAGTGCATCAAGTGTGTCTGATGAAGATGAATAGAAAGGATAGATGGTTACCGGGTATATAAACTAAATTCATTTGTAACAGTAACATCCTTCTCGGTCTGATAGAGAACAGGAGAGGAGACAAACGCACCAAAGTCAAACATCAGACTTGTTTACCCATGAACAAAAGTAAAAAGGAAAGGTTCAAGGAAAGCCACAATCACAAGATGTGGCCAAATCAAGGACAGACAAAACACATATGCAAAGTTCAACAATTTCATCCTCACAAGGGGTGATAAAAATGTTAAACAAAAGACACACAGCAAATGTACCACACAAAGGGGCCAACAACAAGCCAAAGTATTACATGAACCACATCAGAACCACTGCCTTAGAATGGTCAGTAGCACAGACTACCAGTGGGATGAAGGACCCTATATGTCCAGCCAACCATCACCATGGGTTCAGGTGTAAAATATTGAATGCTTGTTTCGTTTACTGGGTTTCTACCATAACTGTCGGTGTCTAAATCAGGATTTGCTTCCTGTCAAATCCCTAAGCAATTGTTGGTCAGCCAAAGCTGATAATCTTTTTAAGACTGGCTGTCAAAATCAATTGATAGGTAAATTCATAAAAAAACAACACCTACCAGTTGGTCGACCATGTATGTGGTGTCAAGAGTTAAATGAAAGGCTCAAAGAGTACAAGAATCAAAGGCCAGAGACTATTGAAGGCTCCAAAATGATATACAAGTGAAGGGACTGGGTAAGCCAGTGCTTGAAGGGCTCTGCAAGCATCATTTCTTGGTTTACCTGAAAGCATATATGGAATCTGGACAAGATGAACCACTGTTTTCTACTAACCATTTTGGCTGGAGTTCCAAATACATGTAAAATCAACAGAAAAGCTTCAAAATAAATGTTTTGATGTAATGCAAGATTTATTAAGTTCAGTAATATTTCAATGTTATAGGTAAGTATGACCTAAAAGGAGACTTATCCTAAAGATTAAGAATGTTTCGATTTTTCTAACTTCTTAATTGTCAGTAAGATAGATTTATGAAGATGAGCTGACATAAAGCCAAGGAAGTTTTGATGTAGAAATAGCAAAGGGGTGTATTTAACCCACCCGTATTGTTTAAGTCATTATCAAAGAAGATATTTACAAATCACCTAATAGCTTCATAAGATCGACAGAAAATCATTGTGTGCTGAATTTTTGACTGTTTTGAAGAATCCTTTTGCCATATATCAATAGATTTTAAATATGACAGAAAATATGTCAAAAATGGATTCAGGGGCAGATAACTCTATAAGTAATTACAGAAGAAAGAAAAGCTCATAATTTGGCAATGCCCATTATATCTTAAATATCCCTGTCAAGTACTTTTGCAGTAGCTTCGGAAATAAACTTATGTTGTGGTTTTGCGTAAAGACGGTCAGTAAATTTAGCTGAAATTTAGGCACGACTTATAAGTTAGTATAGTGGTAAAACGAAGAATTATTACACAAAAACATATACATTAAGTTTAACATCTATAAAGGTCAAAACAATTCTAAAAAGACCCACTTGCCAGGATGCTTTGTGCTAGATATAATAGCGTAAGAACCACGGGTCTCTCAATGGGGTTGAATTACCCCACCCACTTTGGTTGCTCATAGAGCCAATACTATTACATCTGCAGATCTGAAATTTCACCACATTACAGCAAATACATCCCTTTTTGAGTCTGCAAAGTTTAAAGAAAATCAAAAGGGGCCATAAAATGGGCCTTATAGGGACTGCTCCTTTGTAAAACAGCACACATGATTGCTTGCATGCACTTCAACCAAATGCCGACGCCGGTGCTTACGCCCACGACGGACGCCGGGAGTATGGCAATAGCTCCCCCTTAGTTTCGAAAGGCGAGCAAAAATGGCGGATTTTCAACTTTACAAACTGGGGAAGCCTTCCTTTTAAAAGGAAACTTTATTCGAGTTTGGGGAGAGGAAATAGTCCCGGAGAATAGGCTGGGTGCGGTATTAGCTCGTACCCATTCCGCTCAACAGCACCCATGGCAATTTTACAAGTGTGGACTCTTGCATTGTCCTGTTGGAGCAAAATCCCTTTAGAGAGTTTACATCGGCGTTTTTTTTTTTAGCTCACCTGTCACGTAGTGACAAGATGAGCTTTTGGGATCACTTTTTGTCCGTCGTCCGTCGTGCGTCCGTGCGTCCGTAAACTTTTATTGTGAACACACTAGAGATCAGAGTTTTGGGCCAATCATCATCAAACTTGGTCAGAATGATCATCATGACAATATCTCGGTCAAGTTTGAATATGGGTCATGTTGGGTCAAAAAGTAGGTCAGTAGGTCAAATCAAAGAAAAACCTTGTGAACACTCTAGAGGCCATAGTTTTGGTCCGATCATCATCAAACTTGCTCAGAATGATCATCTTGATAATATCTCGGTCAAGTTGGAATACGGTTCATGTCGGGTCAAAAGTAGGTCAGTAGGCCAAATCATAGAAAAACCCTGTGAACACTCTAAAGGCCACAGTTTTGATCCGATGGTCATCAAACTTGCTCAGAATGATCGTCTTGACAATATCTGGGTCAAGTTCGAATATGGGTCATGTCGGGTCACTAAGTAGGTCAAATCATAGAAAAACCTTGTGAATACACTAGAGGACACAGTTTTGGTCCGATAATTATCAAACTTGCCCAGAATGATAATCTTGACAATATCTCGGTCAAGTGCGAATATGGTACATGTCGGGTCTAAAAGTAGGTCAGTAGGTCAAATCATAGAAAAACCTTGTGAATACACTAGAGGCCACAGGTTTGGTCCAATCATCATCAAACTTGCTATGAATGATCATCTTGATAATATCTTGGTCAAGTTCGAATATGGGTGATGTCGGGTCACAAAGTAGGTCAAATCATAGAAAAACCTTGTTAATACACTAGAGGCCACAGTTTTGGTCCAATCATCATCAAACTTGCCCAGAATAATCATCTTGACAATGTCTCGGTCAAGTTCGAATATGGGTCATGTTGGGTCAAAATAGGTCAGTAGGTCAAATCAGAGAAAAACCTTGTGAACACACTAGAGGCCACAGTTTTTGGTCATCAAACTTGCTCAGAATGATCATCTTGACAATATCTCGGTCAAGTTTGAATACGGGTCATGTCGGGGCAAAAAGTAGGTCAGTAGATCAAATCATAGAAAAACCTTGTGAACACTCTAGAGGCCACAGTTTTGGTCCGATCATCATCAAACTTACCCAGAATGATCATAAATTTCGAATATGGGTACAATATGTCGGGTCAAAAAGTAGGTCAGTAGGTCAAATCATAGAAAAACCCTCTGAACACACCAGAGGCCACAGGTTTGGTCCGATCATCATCAAACTTGACAATATCTTGGTTAATTTCGAATATGGGTCATGTCTGGTCAATAAGTTGGTCATTAGGTCAGATTGTTGAAAAACCTTGTAAACACACTAGAGGCCCCAGTTTTAGTCTGATCATCATCAAACTTGCTCAGAATGATCATCTTGACAATATCTGGGTCAAGTTTTTTAATATGAGTCATGTCGGGTTAAAAAGTAGGTCAGCAGGTCAAAACGTTTTGAACACTCTTAAGAGGCCACAATTTTAGTCAGATCATCATAAAACTTGCTCAGGATGGTCATGTGGACAATATCTCAGTTAAGGTCGAAAATGGGTCATGTCAAATCAAAAAGTGGATCAGAAGGTTATTTTGTCATAACTTTTGAACCGTTTGAGATAATGCCTTCATATTTGGCATGTAGGTTCCTTGTGACAACGGCTTCCCTCTCATATAAAGATTTGACCTGTGACTTTGACCTGCGACCTACTTTATCATAACTTTCGAACCATATGAGATAGAGCCTTCATATTTGGCATGTATGTTCCTTGTGACATGTTTTCTGAACCATTCAAAACTTTGACCCATGACCTTGACCTTTGACCTACTTTGTCATAACTTTTGAAGCATTTGAGATACAGCGACAAGGGCTTCCTTTTCATACATAAAAATGATCTGTGACCTTTACCTTGACATTTGACATATTTTGTTATAACGTTTGAAGCATTTGAGATACGGCCTTCATATTTGGCATGTAGTTTCCTTGTGACAAGGGCTTCCTATTCATACAAAAATGATTTGTGATTTTGACCTTGACATGTGACCTACTTTATCATAACTTTTGAACTATTTGAGATAGCCTTCATATTTGGCATGTATGTTCCTTGTTGCAAGGACTTTCCAGCTATGCAAAAATTTTGACCTGTGACTTTGACCTTTGATCTTCTTTCTCATAACTTTTGAACCGTTTAGATAGAGCCTTCATATTTGGCATGTAGGTACCTTGTGACAAGGGCTTCCCACCCATGCAAAATTTTTGACCTGTGACCGGTCATTGCCCATATTTGGTAAAAACCTTTAAAAATCTTCTTCTCAGGAACCGAGTGGCCAATGACCTTTAAACTTGGTATCAGGCATCGGGGACTTAGGGGGTCCTTCCAAGTTTTTTAAATGATGACCTCTGGTTGACCTTGACCTGCTTTACGGCAAGGTCAAATTTGGTTACTCAGACATTTGTATGGAAAAAAGGCACAACAGTGGATTTTTAATGCATGGTAGCTTGTGGCATCAGAAATGATATTTGCAATCACCTGAATCCAAGTTTATCAATTCCATAGGTCAAGGTCATTTACTGACCTTTATCCTGAAGGCTCAGATTAAGTATTTTAATGCCCCCGTATTTTATGCCCCCGTAGGAGGGCATATAGTTTTTGCACTGTCCGTTTGTTTGTGGGTTTGAAAGTCTGGAGAAGCCCGGGATCGATCCTGCTACCCCTGGTTTACAAGGCAAGTAGCATGACCACTTCACTTTGAAGGCTTCTAAACTTCATTGAAATGTTGTGTAGATGACCCTCTAGGAAAATAGCATAAACGATTAACAAATGGTCACAAGAGCTAAAAATAGAAAAAACATTGTAAATTTGCTTCAAATGCGAACTCCTTCTAAACCCTTTGACCAATTGGATTTAAAACTTCACAGGAATGTTGCCTAGGTTACTCCCTACCAAATAAGCTAAAATCACCCTGCTGATGAACAATATGGCTACCAGATCTAGCTGACTCCCTACCAAAATAGTTAAAACTCATTCCACTCCAATGAACAAGATGGCTGCCAGAGCTAAAAATAAAAAAAAATCTTCAAACGACAATTCCTCCTGTACACTTGGGCCAATTTCATTCAAACTTCGAAGTAATGTTTCTTAGAAGACCCTCTACCAAAAAGGCTTAAACGATCCCGCTCCGATGAACAAAATGGCCACCAGAGCTGAAAATGGAAAAATATTGTAAATTTGATTCAAACGTGAACTCCTCCTAAACCCTAAGATCAATTTGATTCAAACTTCACAGGAATATTGCCTAGGTTACTCCCTACCAAATAAGCTAAAATCACCCTGCTGATGAACAATATGGCTACCAGATCTAAAAATAGAATGTACTCGAGACAGTGACACACAGGTGAGCGAACCAGGGCCCTCTGGGCCCTCTTGTTTTTTTGTTTTTTTTTTTTTTTTTTTTTTTCACGGATCGCAGTTCTCAGTTGGTTGAGCAAATTTGCAAAAAAAAGCACCGGTCGTTGTACTTTTCTTTGCTAGAAAGTCCAACATAATAACACATTGTGCTCCCCAAAATACAGCAGAGGGTTGCGTTTTGAACTTCTTTCGCCTCGGAGACCCCGGCCCTACCCACTGGCGACTTTGAGTTTTATTCTTTGGTTCATAATAATGGGACTTATCTACAGTCACCAGACGTGAAAGAAAATCATCTTCCTTTGACCTGAACCGCTTCAACAATGCGCTGCATACTGATGCTCTGGTTTCCATTTGCTCGTCGCTAAGGGATTTTAATACCCAACGGGCTGTTCGCCTGCGCATACCCAAGCTATCATGTAAAATTGTTGAAACGCCACCATGTGAAATGTGTAATGCATTCGCTATTTCTTCCACCTTAATTCGCCTATCAGAGTGCACCCGTACTTCATCGGTGGCATCTGATGGACGTCCAGACCTGGTTTCGTCTTCTAAAGACGTTCTATTGTGTTTGAATTCACCAACCCAAAATTTCGCTAGTGCATACGATGGTGAAGAAGACCCATAAACATTGGCAACACGCAATGTATTTCCTGACCTGTTTTTCCTTTCAAATACAAGTACCGAATTACAACACGTTACTCAAGTTGAGGCAACTCGCTAGGCATGTTTGACGTTCAATATCTTATGAGTGAATTACACAATAAGGGTGCAATTTTGCCCTCATACCTAAAACATGTATTAAACAAGGCAGGAAAATCTTGGTTGCCTCGGTCAATTGGAAATTGGATAGGCTGGTTACTTATAGATGTGCCCTCGTATTGTTAATATTTAAAAGATCATCCAAATATCGAGAGGTAGAGTTAAACGCCTTAATAATATCGGTTTGTTTATTTTTAGAAAGGGACAGCATTAATTATTTTTCATAACAAAACAGAAACAAATCTACAACAAGAGGAGCACAGTTTGTACCCATCGGAATACCAACTACTTATCTAGGTCTATATAATTTTGACCCAAACCTTATATAGATAGTATCCAATAAAAAGGAAAGTGCTTCGCAAACCTCTTGACATGTCCAATATTGCTAATGACTATTGGCACCATCTCAGGAAGCAAGATAAGCATTTCTATCATTGCGGGCCAAATACAGACACTTTTTCCCGAAGAAAACTTTATCCAATTAAAGTAAATAATTTTTCTTCAATCAAATTATTAGGTAAAGTTGTGTATATAGTAGAAAAATCGTATGTTGTCAAACTAGATTCACGAAAATCTCTGCTTTCAGTTTATTCAAAACTTCATTTGATTTTTTATAGACCGAAGCCAGATAATGCCAGATTTTCGTAGGCCTTTTCACAGTATCAAGCAACATAATTTTAATAGCTGTTAAATACGGTGTAAGTAATTTAGAAAGTTCAGTTGTCTTACACGAACTTGAATTGGCTATAAAACGAGCTTTATATAGAGTTTTGTGAAGCTTCGGTAACCAGTATAATATAGAAAGTTTTTTCTTGGTATTCCGTTATGCTTACATTGAAACTGTCAGATTTACCCCCCAGAACTTCAGTTAAATAAAGCAAATTCTTCTGATACCGAGGCCCCGTTTTTTGGATTTACATCTATCTATTGTAGATGGTTTTGTTTCGTGCAAAATCTATGATAAACGCGATGACTTTGATTTTGAGATTGTAAATTTTCCTTTTTTGGATGGTGATGTTCCTCGTGCGCCATCCTATGGCATTTATATTTCGCAATTAATTCGATTTGCTAGAGTGTGTAGTCATGTAACTGACTTCAACACTCGTAATAAATTATTAACGGCTAAACTCCTTAATCAGGGTTATCGGTACCATAAACTACGCAAAGCCTTTTCAAAATTTTATAGACGCCATTCTGATTTACTTTCAACATTCAATATTGGAAATAAATCTCTTCTGCAACAAGTTCTATCGAAACCCGAATTTTATGGTGACTTAGTATATAAATTCAGAAAAATATATTACTGCAATGACTTTATCACCCAATTTCGTAAAATCATTCTTCGATATAAAAAGATTGGGTACAACATGGACGTTATACGACAGACTGCATGCATGGTAGTTAACCCAATCACGGTTGGCAACTTTGCTTCCCTCTTTAATTGCACGCCGGTGGGTCAGGCCTCAGATTCTATGACGGCTCCAACGTAAAGGCTTATTGAGAATTAGAGAGATCTAATTCAAGGTAATGTTGGTTGGTGCCTGATGCTCTTTCTCTGGTCGGGCCCATCGGAGTCTAACTGTTGGTTTTCTTTTGCTCCAGCATTTCAGTGGTTTCTTGCTGTCGAGTCCTCACCGTTGTCTCACCTCTGTGGTTCTTTGATTTTTTGTGTTCACGGAGATGTTGCACTGATGAGTTAGGAGGCCTTCATGCGGACTGAACAAATTATTTGTCTAAATCGCGACGGAAGTAAGGGCTAGGATTGTGGCCACGTAAAATCGATTTAAGCCCCCCAGTGGAAATCATTCCACTGACCGTTCCATGGCGGTTCTTCTGTGGCGGTTTATTTATGGTGTTGTTTGTTACTTACTGTGTGTATCACTTGTGTCTTTTTATTTTGGATGGCCATATGGCCATTTTGTGGGAAAGTAACTGTCCTTATGGCCTTCCTTTGTTTAGGTTCCCATTATGGTCTGGTCGCTTAATGTTTGTGTTTCTTTCCCTTTGGTATCTTTGATGGGTGGAGTATGTTAATTGCATCGATTCCTGATCGTTGTTTTACTTCTACTTTGGTATGCGTTGAAGATGTTCTTTGACGTTAGTAGTTTCATCTTCAGGAAGCAGAACGTAGGTACTTGTCTAAGATTATTAACGTAATGCAGCCGACAAACAACAATTACATTGTTTGCAGACTTGTCAGCTGGTATCAAAACATACCTATTGTGGAATTCTTGCATAACCTTGCTTGAGGTGCCTAAATGTAACTTTTGGTTCGGGAGGTATAAGATGCGTTTTATTTGAGCTCAGCCTCTAATCTTTTGATATTTTGAAGTTTGTCAGTTGCCTTTTGATCGTGGATTTCTTCCATGGGTTAAATTGAAACAAGGTTCACTGAGTGACCGGTACGTTTAAAGTATCCATATATGTGATTATTTAATTTATTAGATTTTTATTTTAGTATTATGTTCTCCGAAGAGAGCCTTCAATACGCGCTTAGTGTGACCAACATAATGAACGCCACAATTCGTGGCGTTTCATATAATAACAAAATATATCTTTCGAATATCTTTCGAATATCATTCTAAATATGAATGGAAGTTCGCAGAAAATGTTCTACCATTTACAGATGAAGTAATACTAGACTTAAAGCAAAGATGTTTACAACAGCCACAACTCTTAGAATGACACTTTGAAATGTTAGGCCATATACTGCGTCTTTTGAATGGATGAACATATTTTCGAATGATAGGTGATTTTAAAGGAGAAATTCTGACATTTAGTTTATTCCTTAATAAAATAGTATTAGAAGTCCCACGAAGGTTAACGGATGAAACAGAAAAAAGTTTAACTGGGGTAATGTTCACTGATGGTTACCCCTTTCTTACGAAGATGTTAGATGACAAAGACATGCGATTTTTTGTTACGTTATGATGTACAATAATATCTACTATGGGGTTCCGGACAGTGAAATGTATCGTCTCGAACCTGTTTATCTGGTCAATACCAGTTTAAAAGATCGAATGGTCTTTCCCCACCGTCGTGTTTCTGATAGCGAATTTCATCAATTATGTCCCCATTTCTGCTGTGTTTGGTAATCGTTGTAGTTGGTATGTCAAATAAACCACGCAAGTCGAGCGCTATATGACGATTTCCCAGTTCACCAGTGTGCAATTGGCCCTGTAAAAAGACAGTACAAATCAGTGATTATTTTTAAGTACATAGGATGAGACGAATTACGGCGAGTGAAAAGAACAAGACGCATCGGCGTATTAACAAGCTATATAGTATGCGCAAAATGAATAAGTGGCATTAACGTAACTAATGTGAATAACTTGACTAGGTTAAATGAGCAAAATAATGTGGTAATCATTTAGCTCGTAAGAATGAACTGGATTGGGTGACAGGAGCAAAATGAATTAGTGGTATTCGAGACCTCACCGTTGTTTCATGTCTGTGGTTGTTTGGTTTTGTGTTCTCGGGGATGTTGCACTGATTGGTTAGGAAGCCTTCATCGATTTAAGCCCCCAGTGGAATTCGTTTCACTCACTGTTCCAAGGCGGGTCTTCTGTCGCGGTTTATTTTTGTTATGGTTTTGTTTTTGAGTGTGTGTTTCGCTTATACTATTTTGTTTTGGATAGCCAGTTGGTCATTTTGTGGGAAAGTGACAGCCCTTTTGGCTTTCCGCTATTGATGTTTCCATAACGGTCTAGTTATTTCATGTTTGTGTTTCTTTCCCTTTGGTGTCACTGCTGGGAGCTGTGGGTTAATTGTATCGATTTCCAATCATTGCCTTTATTTTTATTTTTTCATGCGGACTGATAAAATATTTGTCTAATCGCGACGGAAGTAAGGGTGAGGATTGCCGTCGCGTAAAATCGATTTAAACCCCCCCCCCCCCCACACACACACACACGTGAAATTCTTTTCACTGACCGTCCCAAGGCGGATCTCCTGACGCGGTTTATTTTTGTTATAGTTCGTCTTCGTATGTTTGCATCGCTTATATCTTTTTTTGTTTTTGGATAGCCTATTGTCCATTTTGTGGGAAAGTTGCTGTCCTTTTGGCCTTCCTCTATTGATGTTTCCATTTCGGTCTAGTCATTTCATGTTCGTGTTTCTTTTTTGACTTTGATGTCTCTGACGGGAGGTGTAGGTTGATTTATCGATTCCTGATCATTGCCTTCACTTCTAGTTTGCATATCAAGGCTCTTTTGTTTGTGCCGTGTGATGGCTGTAAAAGGTCTCCCCGTACATGCACTTAACGTTCTTTCTTTTTTCGAATCCTCAGGGATCGCATTTACAATTGTTTTTCACCGTTCCTTAATTTTACATCGTTTAGATACCTGTTGAAGGCCATAATTAGACCGATGTACGTACCACGTTCCATATCAATTGCTTTGATATCTATGGACTTTTTGTTTTGCGGACATAACTGTTTTTGTGGTCTTTTGTACTACCCTCCTTTTATTGGGAGGAATTACCTTCAGTTATTTCGTATACTGTTTAACTTAATGACCAGTATGAATATCGCTTTTCTTTTGACGGTATTGCGACTTTACAAACACATGAGTAGCACAAATAAATCTATATAAACTTAATAAGGCCTATGAACTTCAGCCTTTAGCTGAAGAGAGAGCTATAGTAGATGAACATATTTGTCATTCAGCCACCAAGTTTCCTCTGTGTGTTACAGAAGGCCAAGACAAGCTTCCTACGCTATACGGGTTATCAAAACTTCATAAAAGACCTTACAAAGCACGGTTTATTGCAAATTCTATCTCTTGCACTACCACTGAACTTTCTAAATTATTAACTTCCTGTCTTACTGCTATTAAAACGCATGTGATTAAATATTGTGATAAAGTCTTTGAAAGATCAGGAAGAAATCTGTTTTGGTCTATAAAAAAATCGAATGAGGTTTTAAATAAATTGAAATCCAGACGTTTTCGTGCTTCAAGTCTGTCTACTTACGATTTTTCCACTCTTTACAATACATTTCCTCATAATCTTATAAAAGAAAAGCTTATTGACTTAATTGAATGGACTTTTCACAGAGAAGATTCTCTCTATCTTGCATGTAATGTCAGAAATGCATTTTTCACTTCTAAAGAGCATAAGAATTATACACTTTGGTCATGTCAGAAAGTTTGTGATGCCCTCACCTTTCTACTTGACAATGTTTATATTAGATTCGGTACTAAGTTATTTAGACAAATTGTGGGTATTCCGATGGGTACGAATTGCGCACCTCTTGTAGCTGATCTGTTCTTGTATTGTTATGAAAGAGACTTCATGTTTTCGCTTTCCATTGATAACCAATCTGAAATTATTGATCAGAAGCTTTTAGCTCTACTTCTAGATATTTAGATGATTTATTAAATATTGATAATACCTATTTCGATGGTTTGATCAGTCAGATTTACCACCAAGAACTTCAGTTAAATAAAGCAAATTCTTCTGATACTGAGGCCCCGTTTTTGGATTTACATCTATCTATTGTAGATGGGTTTGTTTCGTGCAAAATCTATGATAAACGCAATGACTTTGATTTTGAGATTGTAAATTTTCCTTTTTTGGATGGTGATGTTCCTCGTTCGCCATCCTATGGCGTTTATATTTCGCAATTAATTCGATTTTCTAGAGTGTGTAGTCATGTAACTGACTTCAACACTCGTAATAAATTATTAACGGCTAAACTTCTTAATCAGGGTTATCGGTACCATAAACTACGCAAAGCCTTTTCAAAATTTTAAAATTATAGACCCCATTCTAATTTAATTTCAAAATTCAATATTGGACTTAAATCTCTTCTGCAACAAGGTGTATCGGAACCCGAATTTATGGTGACTTAGTGTATAAATTCAGAAAAATATATAACCGCAATGACTTCAGCACCCAATTTCGTAAAATCATTCTTCGATATAAAAAGATTGGGTACAACATGGATGTTATACGACAGACTGCATGCATGGTAGTTAACCCAATCACGGTTGGCAACTTTGCTTCCCTCTTTAATTGCACGCCGGTGGGTCCGGCCTCAGATTCTATGACGGTTCCAACGTAAAGGCTTATTGAGAATTAGAGAGATCTAATTCTTGGTAATATTGGTTGGTGCCTGATGCTCTTTCTCTGGTCGGGCCCATCGGAGTCTAACTGTTGGTTTTCTTTTGCTCCAGCATTTCAGTGGTTTTCTTGCTGTCGAGTCCTCACCGTTGTCTCACCTCTGTGGTTCTTTGATTTTTTGTGTTCACGGAGATGTTGCACTGATGAGTTAGGAGGCCTTCATGTGGACTGAACAAATTAATTGTCTAAATCGCGACGGAAGTAAGGGCGAGGATTGTGGCCACGTAAAATCGATTTAAGCCCCCCCCCCCCCCAGTGGAATTATTTCCACTGACCGTTCCAAGGTGGTTCTTCTGTGGCGGTTTGTTTGTGTTGTTGTTTGTTACTACTGACTGTGTGTATCACTTGTGTCTTTTTATTTTGGATGGCCATTTAGCCATTTTGTGGGAAAGTAACTGTCCTTATGGCCATCCTTTGTTTAGGTTTCCATTATGGTCTAGTCGCTTAGTGTTTGTGTTTCTTTCCCTTTTGTGTCTTTGGTGGGTGGAGTAAGTTAATTTAATCGATTCCTGATCTTTGTTTTACTTCTACTTTACAATATCTCCCCTTAGGTTACATTCTGCTTCTTCTGTACCGATTCCCCATTCTATTAATAATTTGAGAACTGTTGCCGTCGGTATTGTTCAGACCTATAAATTTGTTTTCTGCCGCTTTCGTTAATTTCATTGGAGCAGGGAATACTAAAAGGTTTAAAAATAATCTTAGAGTTAGACTATCTTCAATCAAATCGCCCATCCTTCGCAAATATACTAATCCATTCAAAAGAAGTGGAATGTATCCTAGTATTTCTAAGTGCAATGCTAAGAGGTGCAGGTGCTGTTCGCTTTTATGCACTGCGTCTTCCGTTTCTTCATCTGTAAAACGGTAGACGCTTTTCTGTAGTTAGCATGTCCGATTTGACGTGTAAGTTTACAGATTTGATAACATGACGTGCTGCAAATTGTAGAATGGAAACTAATCGTATGTTAAAAACATGATTTAACGAACACTATCGTAGAATGAGTAAGCCTAAAGAAACTGACGGTATCCTGTACCGTCATTTCAAACGTACAAGCAATTCTGTAAATGTTATTTCCATATAACCATTCTACAGCTAGATTTAAAATTATTAAACGACACGAAACTTAATTGAAATGGATTAAATTATTACAGACACCTTTTCCATTTGGCTTTAATGACAACCTTAATTATCAGGGTAATATTTCTAAAATGCCAGATTTTGATATTTTCTCGCTTTGTCGAAAGCGTAAAACTAGATCACACGGCACAAGAAAAAATGGCAACTATAAACGTAAATTACGCACTTTTAAAAGAAACAATTCTAGGCTGAAGTGATTGTCAATAATATTGAACCATGGACGCCACGCAGTGCTTGCATTTCTATGTCCATTACCCATTTCTGTATTACGTATGCTGGACACCGAAGCGAATAAATTCTACGATAGTTCTAATCAGATATATGATGATGCTCTTTTATCTAGAGGTTATACTAAGCATGTTCTTCGTTACTTCATTGATTCTGAAATTAATCACAAACGTCATTGCATCAAAATATCTTTCATTAATAAGGGCTTGGATTTTTATGGATTTGCCTAATATCTTCCGGGACAGTTCGGATATTTAATCCATAATAGAAGTGGAGCAATGATCAGGAATCGATACAATTAACCCACAGCTCCCACCAGAGACACCAATGGGAAAGAAACACAAACATGAAGCAACAGACCCCAACGGAAACACCAGCAGCGGAAAGCCAAAAGGACAGTTACTTTCCCACAAAATGATAAATAGGCTATCCAAAATAAAATAATATAAGCGACACAAACACCCAAAGACAAACCATAACAAAAATAAACCGCGACAGAAGAACCCCCTTGAACGAATTCCACTGGGGGCTTCAGTCGATTTTACCTGGCCACAATCCTCGCCCTTACTTCCGTCGCGATTAAGACAAATAATTTGTTCAGTCCGCATGAAGGTCTCTTAACTTCAAAATACTGTTTTGTTTGTTTGATTTGAGGTTAAAAGTCACCGTCAACATTGTATAGATCATTTTGGAGACGTTGCTTCCAATTTTGTGGGACTTTTACCCGACATTGAGATGAAATGACATCTCAAGCCCTGTCCCCCAATGAAACCAATAGGGTTTATAAGCACAGTCTCGCACCACTTTGCCTTTACAAGTACTCGTGGGCGGTCGTTTAAGCTCTGCATGGAAGCATCATGCAGCCCATCTATTTCTTCAAGCCCCGATGGGCGGGGGCCTAATTCAAAATAATGAAACATTCATAATTTCCTACAAATACATCAAACATGTTAAATGTATTTTTAATTTCAATAAAACTTTTGTCAGATCTTGATTTTGATACTAACACTCCTGATACCTGGGATTGTATTGCTATCCTGCTGCTGATCATATAATTACTGGCAATTAATTAATATTCCTGATTCTAGGATACGAAGTACAGTTTCTAAAGGACCAAAATATCGATTTCCTTCAAAAATTGATTTCAATAAGTGTAGAAGAGAAATCGCTGCTGCCTTGAATGAGTTTGGTAATCGATGGTGTAAACGAGAGTATGATGAGCATAAAACCCCTTAAATAAGTTCTGAATAGTTAGATCCTTTGGAAGCAAAGAATACCCAAAATAAACGAAAATAGCAGACTCGGTTTTATTGAGTCTGTTCATGACCAGTCCTGAAATGTGCTACACCGGCCACGCCCCCTAGCATCGGCTTAAGCAGAACTCTATTTTCAAAATGATTCTAAATGAACTCAATGATCCCAAAGAACAAGAAAATATAATCTGCACTATGATGGATGTACGGGGAGACTTTATACGGCCGCCACACGGCACAGCACCAGCTGCAGTAAAGGTAAATAAGTTCTGAATAGTTAGATCATTTGATAGCAAAGAATACACCAAATAAACGAAAATAGCAGACTCGGTTTTATTGAGTCTGTCAATGGCCAGTACTGAAATGTGCTACACCGGCCACGCCCCCTAGCACCGGCTTAAGCAGAACTCTATTTTCAAAATGATTCTAAATGAACTCAATGATCCCAATGGACCAGAAAATATAATCTGCACTATGATGGATGTACGGGGCGACTTTTTACGGCGGCCACACGGCACAGCACCAGCTGCAGTGAAGATAGCTTTCGCAATTAATTCGATTTGCTAGAGTGTCTAGTCATCTAATTGACTTCAACACTCGTAACCAAATGTTAACTGCTAATCTTCTTAATCAGGGCCATCGGTATCATTAACTACGCAAAGTCTTTTCTAAATTTTATAGACGTCATTCCGATCTAATTTCAAAATTCAATGTTGGACTTAAATCTCTTCTGCAACAAGGTCTAACGGAACTCGAATTTTATGGTGACTTAGTACATAAATTCAGAAAAATATATACTTGCAATGACTTCAGTACCCAATTTCGTTAAATCATTATTCGATATAAAAAGGTTGGGCACAACATAACTGTTATACGACAACTGTTATACGACATACTACATGCATGGTAGTTAACCCAGTCACGGTTGATAACTTTGCTTCCCTCTTTAATTGCACGCCAGTGGGTCAGGCTTCAGATTCTATTACGGTTCTAGCGTAAAGGCTTACTTAGAATTAAAATTTAATTTTATGGAATGTTGATTGGTACCCGATGCTCTGTCTCTGGCCGGGCCCATCGGAGTCTAACTGTTGGTTTTCTTTAGCTCCAGCATTTCAGTTATTTCTTCTGGGAGTTATTGCGCTGATGAGTTAGGAAGCCTTCATGCGGACTAATCAGAATATTTGTCTAATCGCGACGGAAGTAAGGGCGAGAATTGCGGCCGCGTAAAATCGATTTAAGCACCCCCCATCCCCACCCCATACAACCCGTTTGAATTCGTTTCACTTACATTCCGAGGCGAGTCTTCTGTCGCGGTTCATTTGTGTCATAGTTTGTGTTTGTATGTGTGTATCTCTTATATATTTTTGTTGTAGACAGCCAATCGGCCATTTTGTGGGAAAGTGACTGTCCTATTGGCTTTCCGCTATTGATGTTTCCATTGGGGTCTAGCCATTTGATGTTTGTGTTTCTGTTCTTTTGGTGTTTCTGATTGGAGTTTTGGGTCAATTGTATCGATTCCTGATCATTGCCTTCTATCATTCACTTCTCCTTTTCATTGATCTAGAATGAATGAAATGCGCTAGTGTCAGCAAAATGAACTGGAGGCACTGTTATTTGCTAGAGCCAATGGAAAAGAGACAGCGATTTAAACTTTGTCATTGTAACGAACTCATTAAAATAAACCAAAAGTTTTGGAATTCACGAGAGTCATTGGAGTGAAATAAAGTTAGAAAAATGTTTAATGAGCTTGATGTATCAAGATGAAATACAATCAACTGAATAAACTACATGTACATATTTTGGAAATTAATTTGCATTATTCGAATGAAGAGAATCAGTCAAATTAGCTTTAATCATTGAAATGAACAAGACAGTGAACTCTATGTCGAACTTAAGAATGCTCTAGAGCTGTTCGAACGATATTGAGTTGGCGAAATTAACAGTGGAAAGAACTGTAGTCAGTGAAATCAACTTGAGTTTAGGAGTGATCTAGAGTTAGTGATATGAGCTATAGTGAGTAAAATAAACTATAGTCTCTGAAACCAATGTGCCATAGAAATATACCATTATCAGTGAAATGAATTGAAGCTTGTGAATCGAACTAGAGTCAGTTAGTCAGTGAAATGAACTAAAACTCAGTGAAATGAGCTAGAGACAGTGAAACGAACTAGTACGTGAAATGAGCTAGAGTTTGTGAAATGAACTAGAGTCTGTGAATTAACAAGAACTGTGAAATTATCAAACGTTTGTACAAAGTAGAGTCAGTTAAGTTAGAGAAACCCCAAAAAAACATTAAGGCGCAATGCCTTGGAATCATTGAAATGATTCAATCAGTGAATGGACCAATGAATTCGAACAAGAGTCATCAAATAAGCTTGAATTTGTGAAAGAATAGGCGGTCGGATGAATTTGAAAAAGGAGATAGAAATCACTGGGTGAACGGCATGTTAATGTTAATGAAAGGCACCGATGCTGTAAGGCTTTCAGAGAAGACCTTCTGCTGGAAGAATTAAAGCGGCGTCACTTTGTTTTATTTTTTTTATTTTTTTTTGGAATGTGCATGTGGGTGGGGGCGTGGAATTTTGTGAGTGTATGACTTGGCATTCTTGCCACCGACCTTAAGCCATAAGCAACTTTTAGCAGACGAAACTTAATTATTTTAAAGGGAATGATGGTTTGAACAGCTGGCAAGAGAAACTAATTTTTGGAGTGTTGAGAAACACTGGCGAAAGTTTAAATGCCAAGCATTTATGAAACATGAAGACAAATAGATTGTTTGAGGAGGAAGGACCTCCCCAACATACACACTTGATCCATTCATTATTTTGTAAGATCGTTTTAATATTGAGTGAAAGGCTGCTATTGCAATCCAAAGGTACTATTTATTAGGGCTCCGCAAATATCTTTGCGGGTGCCCAATACTAATCACCTCACCATGTCTGCTGGTCGGTCGGTCCGTCCATCCACATTTTTAGATTATTTATAAATAACGTACAAACCATCAAACGCATCAACTTCAAACTTTAAATATAAGGTCACAATATCATTGCACAATTTCCTGGCCAGTTACTTAAACTCTAGCTACAATACTCTCATAGTTATGGCCCTTTGCATAAACTTAAAAAATGTCCACAGTTTTCATGTTTTGTCTTAATAACTTACATACCCTTCTCGGCATTAACACCTTTTTTTCGTTCGGATCGATGGGCATGGTGGGCGAAGCTTGCTTACCAAGTAATGCTTACTATCCGCGCACGCCTTATTATACTCTTCTGGAGTCCATGTCTGTTGATCTAAACATTTGCCATTTTGTCTATGGACTAATAATTTTGGATTATCGCTTTGGTACTACGACCTAAACTACTTACAATTTATTTATGTTGTTGTTTGTTACTTACTGTGTGTATCACTTGTGTCTTTTAATTTTGGATGGCCATATGGCCATTTTGTGGGAAAGTAACTGTCCTTATGGCCTTCCTTTGTTTAGGTTTCCATTATGGTCTGGTCGCTTAATGTTTGTATTTCTTTCCCTTTGGTGTCTTTTATGGGTGGAGTAAGTTAATTGTATCAATTCCTGATCTTTGTTTAACTTCTACTTTACAAGCCTTCAAACGCATCAATCTCAAACTTTAAATATAAGTTCACAATATCATTACACAATTTCATGGCAAAATATGTAACTTCAGCTGCAATACTATTAGAGTTATGGCCCTTTGAAAAACTTTAAAAAGTCCACATTTTTCATGTTTTTTCTTAATAACTTACGAACCGTCAAACGCATCAATCTCAAACTTTAAATATAAGGTCACAGTACATGTATCAATACACAATTTATTGGTTATGTTACTCTAGCCACAATACTCTCAGAGTTATAGCTCTTTGAAAAACTAAAAAACATCCACATTTTTTCAAGTTTTTTTTCTTAATTACTTACAAAGCAACAAACGCACCTCATTCAGACTTAAAATATAAGGTCACAGCACCATTACACAATTTCATGGCAAGTTACGTAACTCTAGCTACAATACTCTAAGAGTTATGGCCCCTTTAAAAAAATCCAAATCCTCCGATAGCGCTGCCGGGGCCCTAGTCAGTTTCAGTTAGGACTTAAAAAGAACACCCCTGTGTACCTCCTTCAATACGAAGCTTACAAAATATCAATCAGCCCTCGTGCATTTTTTTTTTGTATTTCAATTGAATTAACATAACATTTACATTTGTTTCAATAAAGTATTCCAAAGGCAGACGCAAACTATAGCTCCGACCTGCCATTCCTACCTGAGCAAACCCAAAACACATTGTTTTAAAACTCTCAAGCAGAAGATTAACAGATGGCAATTCATAAATCCCCTTGAGTCAGCCTCGATAGCGCAGTGGTTAATGCGTTCGATCCATGATCGAGAGGCTGTGCGTCCGGATCCGGCACCCGGTATCGAGGTGTGTCCTTGGGCAAGACACGTAATAACACCTCCTCACTCCTCCAAGGTGTAACTAGGTAGCAGTGGTGTAATAGGCACTGCCTCTCTCTCGCGCGGGTGAAAACATCCGGAATGAGTGTTCGTGTGCTATTAAATAAGCTTGAAACTTCCATCGCAATTGAACTTAAATAAATTAGTATAAAATAGGACCCCTTTCAAATACGGGGGTGACATCATCGCTTTCATTCGGCATTTGACATTGGTAGGTACCCTTGCGTTGTTAGAACCATTTTTGTACCCAATGGAATCTTCCTCTTTATATATAGCAGGAGTCCATTTCAAAATTTAGGGGTGTCAGGTTGTGTTTCTTCAAAATTTATTTGGAAATGGCTGAACTTTTAGCAAATAGTGAAGGCCCTGATCAGACGCCGCGTTCTGCTAAATGGGTTAAAATTCATAATTTCAGTTTGTGATTTTAATCACTGCTATTTTGTTTGTTTATTAAAAGTACTTAACCATTAACAATATTTGTATATTAACAACAAAAAGATATTTTATGTAATTTGTCTTTTGAACAGTTTATAATTTTAACACCTAAATTTGCAGAAAACACGGTAGTTAGTTTTATGGCAAGCCATTTACTATTTATTATGGAATGTAGATATCTTATATGCTTTATAAGATATCTTATTTATTATATAAGATATCTTATATAGCATATAAGATATCTCATATAACAAATAAGATATCTTATATCCGAAAGTAGATATCTTATATCCTATATGAGATATCTTATCTAATTCTGCAATTCAGATATCTTATATTATATCTGATATAATATATCTGATATTTAAGATAAATATCTTAAATAAGATATCTTATATAACATATAAGATATATGTTAAATATCTTTAATAAGATATCTTATATAACATATAAGATATCTTATATGTTAAATAAGATATCTGATTTGTCAATTAAGATATCTTATTAACTTAAACAAATAAGATATCTAATATACTAAATAAGATATTTAATATAGCATATAAGATATCTTATATAACATATCAGATATCTAATATATTATATAAGATATCTTATTTATATTGGTATATAAGATATCTTAATTTGTATATCAGATATCTTATTTAACATATAAGATATATTATATAGAATATAAGATATCTTATTTAACATATAAGATATCTTATATACGTTTGATAAATAAGATATCTTGATTAACATACAAGATATCTTATATAAATTCGAAAGAAATGACAAATAATAGTCGCTCCCTCTCTTCCGGTTGATTCCATACCTATATGCACATTAGGGTCGTACTTGATTCGCCGTCTTCTGGGTCTTCCGGGATATCCGGAAGGCTCCCGATAAATCAATTGACTTTGAGCGGGACATATAGAGCGACTTCGCCTGGAACTCAGGTAGCTACATTAAACTAACCAAAAATATGTTTGTTTGTTTGTTTGATTTGAGGTTTAACGTCCCCGTCAACACAGTATAGGTCATTTTGGAGACGTTGCTTCCAATTTCGTGGGACTTTTACCCGACATTGAGATGAAAGGACATCTCAAGCCCTGACGTCCAATGAAACCAATAGGGTTTATATGCATGGACGGTCCGCCTCGCACCGCGGTTCTTGGACAGGCTCAGATCCTCTTGCCGAACACCTACGGTAGCTACAAAAGTGACGTCATCGGTCTTCCATTCTGGGGTTGAGTTGCAATGGTACTGAAGAGAATTCAATATGGCGGTCGTGGCTGAAACGCATGACCTGCGAATGTACAAGTCACAGATGTCTCTTCAAGGTGTTTTGAAATGAGAAACATTACTCTTTTTATGTTTCGATGATAACAGAATGTATAAATATGAATGGGTTTAAATACTGGGGTTTAGTCACTATTTCTTTTTTTAGGGCAGGTCTCGTTCTTAGCCGGAAATGTCGTTTTCATGGTAACTAAATAACTGTCAAAAAGCTGCAAAAGGCTTTTTGTTGATAAATATATGATGCTTTTGTTTAAACGAAGGTCCTATGACCTACTTATAGTTATGCTTTCATGGCAGTCTACTAAAGTAGCAACCGTAGGTGTTCCTCTGATAATGCTGGTACGCGTGTCATTGGTAGCTACCCGAGTACCTACTTTAGTTCGAATCGAAGTCGACCCTAAATATAATTACGCATTGTACTTACATTTGCAAAACATGCCTGCAAAGTAATTTGGGCCGAAACAGTTTATAGTGAATAACGCAAGTATAAAAGCTGATGGTTTATTTTAAAATCGAGAAAATTGCAGATGTATATCTTTTTTGATGATTCCCTTTGTGCATTTGAATTTAATGTGTCGAGATTGTTCTCAACATTGTCAAAATTTAATGCATTTAGCGACTCTTCTGTTCATGCCCGTCATATACAATCACGTGATCCTCCCATTCACCCCTCCTTTTTAAAAGCAGATTTGGAAGAGCATTCCGAACAATCTTCGGCGCCACTTGATTTAAAATTCTCCACTTCAGAAGATTCTTGAGGTCGAAACAAGCACGACCTAGACTGCTACACAGACAGAGGACTGGAGATAATCGATTATAAACTGTATCGCACAAAATTGAAAGCTTTCTTGAAGTGTGTTTATAAATAAAACGGGTTTCCCGAACAGGTGCGATCAGATAATAGTCTACATGATCGTTTTTTTTTTTTTTTTTTTTTTTTTGAGAGAGAGAGATAGATAATAAATCCAGCTTGCTTTTGTTTGTATAATTTAATAACCCTCCCTTAGATAGTGGAAGTGTTAATTGAACTTTAAACTCTGCTGCTCGCTGCATGTATTTTGACAAAAAAAGCAAAAACTCTCACCAGACTGTGCATATATTCAGCCTGGTTTCTGTCTCTATTTTTCGCATAATTAGTTCAATATTTCTTTGTCCCTTTTATCCTCTTTTTTACCAAATTTAATCTTCATCCTTATATATGGCAGGAGTCCATTTCGAAAATTAGGTATGACAGGTTGTGTAATCTGAAAAAAAAGCTGAACGTTCAGGCAAATAGTGTAGGCCCTGATCTGATCTGGGCCTGCACTGTCTGCCAGGGTTTCCGGTACAAAATGGTTTATGGAATGTTAGGCATAAATGGGGGTAGTCATTTCCAGATATGCTTTTTGGCAGTTTGGGGGAGACTTCATTATTTTTGGGGGTAAAATATATTAGATATCTTATTTGTCAAATAAGATATCTTATATATTTAGGTAAAAATAAGATATCTTATATATGATATCTTATATGCTATATAAGATATCTAATACATTAAATAAGATATCTGATGTAGATATTAGATATCTTATTTACTGTAATATATAAGATATCTGCTATGCTAAATAAGATATCTAATATAATATATAAGATATCTTATAAAATATATGAGATATCTTATATATCATATAAGATAACTTATTTCCATATAATATATAAGATATCTGATATGCTATATAATATATCTTACATGCTATATTAGATATCTTATTTAGTATATAAGATATCTTATATATTTTTGGTTATAAGATATCTTATATCCTATATTAGAAATCGTATATCCTATATATGGTATCTAATATAATAAATAAGATATATAATATAGCATATAAGATATCTTATATAACATATCAGATATCTTATATGCTATATAAGATATCTCATCTATTATATAAGATATCATATATCTTAGATAATAAATAAGATATCTAATATAATATATAAGATATCTTATATAATAAATAAGATATCTACATTCCATAATAAATAGTAAAATGGCTTGCCATATAGTTTCTTGAATTTATGCTATAAAAAGGTACTGAATTTGATGGCTTCTGCCGGTGGCATTGAGAGGTAGAAACAAGCTGTCAGTGGAAGGCTGCAGTTACGTTGTTTATAAAAATTGGCGCCGTAGATCGTCTAAGGTCAGTCGAACATAGCGATTGATCATCCTGTGGTAAGTTTAAGAAGGAATATTCCTGAAAAACTATTTTGAAATCGGACCCGTGGCCTAGGAGGAGATGGCGTTTTGAGTTTTTTTTTTTTTTTTTTTTTTTTTCTAATTTTCTTTCTTTTTAAACTCTTGCGGTCATCTTGTTCAGCGGAGCGGAACCATTTAGGCAATTTAGGTAGAGGGTCACCCAAGTAACATTTCTGCAAAATTCTTTCAAAATCCGTTCACCGGAACAGGTCGACCGTGTTGCTCAGTCGGTGGAGTGTTCGCATGCTATGCGAGAGGTCGTGGGTTCGGGTCCAGTCGAGTCATGTTCTGTTACCACCCCTGTGACAGCTGTCAAAGGAAGTATGGATTCAGACTGGAAAAACTTAAGGAAGAAGTTTGTGCAGTGCTCGATATACATGTAATAACAACGCATTCACTTGAAAAAGCACTTCCAGATTCACATGCCATCACTGGTTGTGATACTGTAATATGTATGCCTAAAAAGCTACCAGGGCATGATTAAAAGGTAATCTTGGACAAGGTAGTTTATCTACACAAGTGGCTTAACTTCCGAGAGCATTGTTTGCAAGATGTTTTCGTTTACTGAAAGTGACCAGCTGCGTCACAGTTTGTTCTCTCAAGGAACATGTATTCCGATATTGTTGCATGAAGATTAAAGCAAAACTGTGGCAAGGGTTTAAAGCAATTTGACGTAGATACTTAGTTTTTTATCCGACATGAGCTGTATTCGACACTGAGTAAGATATCATCAAGATTTATTTCCTGGCATAATTCCATGAAGATTGAAGCAAACCTGTGGCCTCAAGGGGGAAAACAAGGGTTTAAAGCAAGTTGACCTATTGACCTAGTTTTTGATCCGACACAACCCATATTCGAATTTGATCAAGACAAATATTCTGGTATAATTTTATGAAGATTGAAACTGTTGCCTCTAGAGGGTGAGCAAGGTTTTAAAGGAATTTGATCTAGTGTCCTAGTTTTCCATCCGACATGACCCATATTCGAACTTGACCTACATATATCATTTAGACAAATATTTTTGTATAGCTTCATGAAGATTGAAGCAAAACCGTGGTCTCTGGAAGGTGAACTAGGTTTTCACGCAGCCAACCCATGTGACCTAGATTTTGATTTGACATGACCCATATTCAAACCTCTTCAAGGTATTTTTCGACAACCATTCTAGTAAAAAATCATGAAGATTAAAGCAAAACTGTGGCCTCTGCAGGTTAAACAAGGTTTTGAAACCAATTTGACCTAGTGACCTTGTTTTTGACCTAACATGACCTATATTCAAACTTGACCGAGATATCAATAAGGCAATCATTCTGCAAAAGTTTCATGACAATTGAAGCAAAACTGTGCCTATAGAAGTACAATGATTTTAACCAATTTAACCTAGTAACCAAGTATTTTATTTAACATGACCCATTTTCATACTTGTTCAAGATATCAACAAGACAAACATTCTGGTAAAGTTTCATAAAGATTAAAGCTGTAGCTCTAGGTGCTGAACAAGTTATATGCTGGCGATGGACGAAGGGACAACACATGTGTTAACAGGGGTTAATAGAAATTAAATATATGAAATAAAAAGATATCATCATGAAAACTCAACTATATATTTTTGACCCCCTTGAACCCCACTTTTATATAATAAAAGATGGGTTTACAGGGGTAAACCTTTTTTTTTTTATTTCTGCTCTAAAATATAGATTGTCGGTACTCGTTAGAACCGCCCCATCGTTTTTCTTATTGCTGCTCTAAAATATAGATTGTGGGTACTCGTGAGAACCGCCTCAGCGGTTCTAACGAGTACCTACATTCTATATGTTGAGCAGAAATTTTTCTTATTGCTGCTCTAAAATAAAGATTGTGGGTACTCGTGAGAACCGCCTCACCGGTTCTAACGAGTACCTACATTCTATATGTTGAGCAGAAATAAGAAAAATATCATACTTTTTCTTCTTAAAACTTTCATTTTTTCGGCGATAAAATTTACACTATATTTGTAAAGGCGTGTTTTCGTAATATGGAGTTAGTTTTACATAACAGTAGTAGCGAATCATGCAAAAAAGTAAAAGGAAAATCAAGGGAAACCTCTATCACAAGAGGTAGCCTAGCCTTAGCACCAGTAGAAAGAGAAAACAAGAGGACCGTAAGCTCGCCTCTAGCCAAAGGCTCCAGGGGAGCCTATAGGATGGTAGTCCTCCGTCGTCCGTCGTACACCATTTTCAAATTGGGTGTCCGAAACCACTGGGCCAATTCCAATTTTCGCCCCCGCCCATCGGGGCTTGAAGAAATAGATTGGCTGCATGATGTTATTAGAGCTGAAACCGACCGCACACGGGTACTGGTAAACCGCTTAGAGGATCTTAGCTACCCAGGCAAAGCGGTGCGAGTTGGACCGTCCATGCTTATAAATCCTATTGGTTTCATTGAACGACAGGGCTTGAGATGTCATTTCATCTCAATGTCGTGTAAAAGTCCCACAAAATTGGAAGCAACGTCTTCAAAATGGCCTATACAGTGTTGACGGGGACGTTAAACCTCAAATCTAACAAACAATTTCAATTAAATTTCATATGCAGCCTCCTGGCAATGGAGGAACAAAAAACTGCAAGCATGATCCAGATCACATGATCAAGATGGTCGACATGCCAAAATATGGTAAAATTTTAAACAATTTCCTTCTCCAGAACCACAGGACCGATTGTCTTAAAACTTGTTTGTATCATTAGTTGACTAAGTACTACCAGGTTTGCAAATATGATGACCCCAGGTTGACATTGACCTATTTTCTGCCAAGGTCAACTTTGGTCCCTTTTTAATGGGAAAAGTATAAAACAATGCATCTTTCGAAAAATAGTATGGTCTATGACATGAGAATAGGTGAAAAATGAACGTCTATGAATACTTAAGGTCAAGGTCATTCAATGACCTTGGGTCAAGGTCAATTGAATTATAGGTCTATTGACATTACAAAATACATTTTCTCTGAAACCGCCGGAACAATTTCAAATAAACTTTATAAGTAGCCTTAGGATACTGAGGGAAGCAGAATTTGTTCGACTGATCGAGGCCACCTGACCAAGATGGCCGCCATGTCCAAATTCGGTAAAACTTTAAAAAAAAATTCTTCTCTAGAACAACTTGGCTTATTATCTTGAAACTTGGCATGTAGCATAAGGTAACTGAGTACTACCAAATTTGCAAATATGATGACCCTATGTTGTCCTTGGCCTATTTTACGGCAAGGTCAAAGTTGGTTTCTTCAATTGGAAAAGGGTTAAACGATGCATTTTTTCGGTAAACATATTGTAGTATATGACATGAGAATAGGTAACAAGAGGCTCAATGAGCCTAAACCGCTCACCTGAGGAACTTAAGTTTTAACAATTCACAGACTTGACTACTAAATCTGCTAATAGAATCCAGCCCATTGACCCTTACAGGATATAAGTCATCATTATTGCATTGCATTCCAAGTTTGAGACTTCTAGCTTCTATAGTTCCTGAGAAATCTTTGACGAAAATTTAACATTGGTCAAAATGGAGAGAAAGAAGAATGAAAGAACAGATGAACAAATAAGCTGAGAAAGCCCAATGTCTCTTACACAAAATAAGTCATCATTATTCTATTGAATACCAAATTTGATGCTTCTAGCTTTTATAGTTCCTGAGAAATCTTTAATTAAAAATTTAACATTGGTCTATTATCTCTATATGGAGAGAAAGAAGAATGAAGGAACAAATGAACCAGACTAGCTCCAAAACCTAATGCAGCCTTTCCCCTTGCCCAATGGTGTTACACATAAAATTTAAACAAGATTGGTCGACTGCCTTCTGAGATATGCTTCATTGAAAGTGTGGACGACGGATGGACGGACGACAGACGACGGACTCCGGAGCCTTGGTATACTATCAGCTCACTGGAGCCTTTGGCTCAGGTGAGCTAAAAATTCAAGTTGCTATTTCAGTCACAACATTTTCCCTACGTTAAGTCTATGGGCAAATTTTTTTGTCTCTCAAGGTCACGTAACTCCGAGGTCAATATTCCGATTCGGCCCAAAATCGAACTTAACCGATATTTTATGCCTGTCCTAGTTACCTGCAAGTTTGAAGCTGATATGAATAAAAATAAAATTGCTATCGTGGTCACAACGTATTTTTTTATGCTCAAGGGCAGGTAACTCCAAGGCAAATATTCCGATTCGGCCCAAAATCGAACTTAACCGAGATTTTATGTCTGTCCTCGTTACCTGCAAGTTTGAAGCTGATCTGAAAAAAATTCAGGTCGCTATCGTAGTCGCAACATTTTCCCTAATTAAGTCTATGGGCAAATTTTTTGTCGCTCAAGGTCACGTAACTCCTAGGTCAATATTCCGATTCGGCCCAAAATTGAACTTCATCACGTGAACAAGTCCGTGAAATGAACACCCCCTTAAACCCCACTTTATATATATAAAACTGGGGTTTACGGGGGTAAAAATTAATTGTCTTATTTCTGTTCCAAGACATAGGTTGTGGGTACTCGTTAGAACCGCCTCACTGAGGCAGCTCTAACGAGCACCCACAACCTATGTTTGCAGCAGTTATAAGAAAAATATCACTGATTTTAATCTTCAAAATGGCCATTTTGGAGATGTGAAAAAACGCACTATGTCGCACGGGTGTGTTATCATAATGTTAACCGAGATTTTATTCCTGTCCTCGTTACCTGCAAGTTTGAAGCTGATATGAATAAAAATAAAGTTGCTATCGTGGTCACAACGTATTTTTTTATGCTCAAGGGCAGGTAACTCCAAGGCAAATAATCCGATTCGGCCCAAAATCGAACTTAACCGAGATTTTATGTCTGTCCTCGTTACCTGCAAGTTTGAAGCTGATCTAAAAAAAATTCAAGTCGCTATCGTAGTCACAACATTTTCCCTATGTAAAGTCTATGGGCAAATTTTTTGTCGCTCAAGGTCATGTAACTCCGAGGTCAATATTCCGATTCGAACTTAACTGAGATTTTATGCCTGTCCACGTTACCTGCAAGTTTGAAGCTGATCTGAATAAAAATAAAGTTGCTATCGTGGTCACAACGTATTTTTTTATGCTCAAGGGCAGGTAACTCCAAGGCAAATAATCCGATTCGGCCCAAAATCTAACTTAACCGAGATTTTATGTCTGTCCTCGTTACCTGCAAGTTTGAAGCTGATCTGAAAAAAATTCAAGTCGCTATCGTAGTCGCAACATTTTCCCTATGTTAAGTCTATGGGCAAATTTTTTGTCGCTCAAGGTCACGTAACTCCGAGGTCAATATTCCGATTCGGCCCAAAATCGAACTTAACCGGGATTTTATGCCTGTCCTCGTTACCTGCAAGTTTGAAGCTGATCTGAATAAAAATAAAGTTGCTATCGTGGTCACAACGTATTTTTTTCATGCTCAAGGGCAGGTAACTCCAAGGCAAATAATCCGATTCGGCCCAAAATCGAACTTAACCGTGATTTTATGTCTGTCCTCGTTACCTGCAAGTTTGAAGCTGATCTGAAAAAAATTCAAGTCGCTATCGTAGTCACAACAGTTTCCCTATGTTAAGTCTATGGGCAAATTTTTTGTCGCTCAAGGTCACGTAACTCCGAGGTCAATATTCCGATTCTGCCCAAAATCGAACTTAACCGAGATTTTATGCCTGTCCTTATTATCTGCAAGAATGAAGTTGATCAGAAAAAAATTGACGGAGCTAGAGTGATGACAAGATTTTTCCTATGTTAAGTCTATGGGAGCTATATGTTGCCATGGTAACCAGAGTTCCACTCAGATCTGCATGAAAACCGTATGCAGTCTTTCCACTTGCCCAATAATGTTACACATGAAATTTGATCAAAGTCGGCCAAGTAGTCTTCAAGATATACATTTTTGAAATTCACATTAACCCTTATGCAAAAATGCACAAGGGCAGGTAACTCCTAAGTGAATGATCCGATTCTGCCAATTATCGAACTTGACCGAGATTTCATGGCTGTGCTGGTTATCTGTAAGAATGAAGCCAATCCGAACAAAATTGAAGCAGCTACAGTGATGACAACATTTTCCCCATGTTAAGTCGATAGGCAATTTTTCGGGCGCTCAAGGGGACGTAACTCTTGAGTGAATTATCTGATTCGGCCCAAAATCGAACTTGACCGAGATTTTATGCCTGTACTGGTTATCTGCAAGAATGAAGTCGATCAGAAAAAAATTGACGGAGCTAGAGTGATGACAAGCTTTTTCCTATGTGAAGTCTATGGGAGCTAGATGTTGCCATGGCAACCAGAGTTCCACTCAGATCTCCCTGAAAACCTAATGAAGCCTTTCCACTTGCCCGATAATGCGACACATGAAATTTGATCAAAGTTGGCCAAGTAGTCTTTAAGATATACATTTTTGAAATTCCCATTAACCCTAATGCAAAAACACACAAGGGCAGGTAACTCCTAAGTGAATGATCCGATTCTGCCAGTTATCGAACTTGACCGAGATTTCATAGCTGTGCTGGTTATCTGCAAGAATAAAGCCAGTCTGAAAATAATTGAAGCAGCTACGGTGATGACAACATTCTCCCCATGTTAAGTCAATAGGCAATTTTTTCAACGCTCAAGGGCACGTAACTCCTGAGTGAATAATGCGATTCAGCCCAAAATCGAACTTGATCGAGATTTCATGCCTGTCCTCGTTATCTGCAAGAATGAAGTCGATCAGAAAAAAATTGACGGAGCTAGAGTGATGACAAGCTTTTTCCTATGTTTTTTCAACGCTCAAGGGCACGTAACTCCTGAGTGAATAATCCGATTCAGCCCAAAATCGAACTTGATCGAGATTTCATGCCTGTCCTCGTTATCTGCAAGAATGAAGACAATCAGAAAAAAATTGACGGAGCTAGAGTGATGACAAACTTTTTCCTATGTTAAGTCTATGGGAGCTATTTGTTGCCATGGCAACCAGAGTTCCAATCCGATCTGCCCGAAAATGACATGAATCACTTGTTTGCTGTACCACTAGCACATTGGCTGAATCAAAATCAGTGCAGCCGGCTTCAAATTTTTCTAAAGTACTGCTAGCACATTTACTGTTTGCTATTTTAAATTGTGAAAGTGTTTGAAAGTTGAATTAAGTCTTCTCTATTATATTAATTAATGCTTTCCAAAAATAACTGCTTGTTTTCTGGATAATATATTAGAACATAGATGATCATATTTAAGAATAGAACTTTCTTACAAGTAACAGTTAGTGCGATTGAAGTAGACTGAAGGGGCATTGTCAGAGTGAGCCAAAAACAACAGTACCATTTTGTCTACAGTAATCTGTGTATACAGTGGGCCAAAAGATCAGAAAATATTGTCTCTGTTATTATGACCTACCTGGCTGAAACAATACAAACATCATTATTCTTGGCCATTCAAGCAACCTGTGTCATTCCAGTATGACAATCAGACTTTTCAAACTTTTTAAGACCACTGCATCAATTAAATACATACTTATTAGAGTCAAGTAAAATTGTCTGATTCACAGAACCATCCAGTTTACTTGCCATTTCAACAATCTTTGTCATACTTAGCTTCAGCATTGCCTCCACTTCTATTTAGAATTACATTAATGCAAAAACGCTTGTTCTAAAATGAAGTATTTTTTAAATAAGATCTGATTGAATTGTTAACGAAAGCTCAAAATGAAATGTGTTTTTGGTGTTCATCAGGGCATCATAATTGATATAAATGCTGATTAATATATGAGCCAATACTACATACCATCAGATAAACATACATATATTCATGTTTATTTTATATTGGCGAGCAATTTTTCGATTGAAAATGTCACACCATATGATATCTACAAATGGTTTGAAACAATTCAAACTCTCACCATTACTATTCAATGTTCAAATGCAGTATGTTACCGGTCTCAGATTTTCAAGAAAGTTTGATAAAATAGTCTACATATATATGGTCAATTTTCATATTAAAATGATGGGGTGACAGGAACTGCAACAGTGTGAAATCAAACATCAAACATACTCCAAAAGATTTTATGGTTGTGAATTCTGGGGTCTGCTCCATATGAAATTGAGCATTGTGTATCGAACTTTGCCTAAACAATGCTAAATGTTATACAAAGATAATCACAGATTACTACAGTGATGCCTGAGAACAAAATAACTCCAAAACATCAAAAGGTGGAATGTATATATACACTAGTTTGAGGGTACCCCTAGTTTCAGATGTGGACATAAACAAAACATTGTAGATTTATAACGAAAACAGATATAAGAGTGAAATAGCTAAATAATGAATAGTCATATACCATGCAGTATTTATGCACAATATCATGAAAATCTGTGCGTGGGCAGAACCCTATGGAAATTTACTATAGGCTGGAACCCCCCCCCCCCCTTTGCAAATATGATAACCCTAGGTAGACCTTGACCAATTTAACGCCAAGGTCAAATTTGGTTCCTTAGGCTTTTCAATGGGAAAAGGGTAAAACAATGCATTTTTTTGGAAAATGTTGTGGTATATGAAATGCGAATATGTTAAAAATGAATGTCTATGATGGCTTCAGGTAAAGGTCATTCAGTGCCCTTGGCTCCAGATCACTTGGATGTCCATTGACATTTCAAAATACATTTTTCTCTGAAGCCATTGTGCCACTTTAAATTGAATGTTATCTGAAGCCTTGGGACTTTAAGGGAATGCACATTTGTTCGAATTGTCCCGGTCACCTGACCAAGATGGCCGCCATGCCCAAATATGGTAGAACCTTAAAAAACCTCTTCTCCAAAACTACTGTGCCGATTGTATTGTAACTTAGTATGTAGCATCAGGTGTCTGAGTACTACACGATGACCCTAGGTTAATCTTGACCTAACTTTTGACAAGGTCAAATTTGGTCAATGTGAAAGAGGTTAAAATGTATTTTTCGAAAACTTGTGATTATGAAATGAGAGAGGTACTGTATGAATGTCTGTGAATGCTATTATATGTTAAGCTCGTTCAGCGACCTGGCCCCAGGTGTTCATCAACTTTTCAACTTATATTTTATATACAGCTGCCTAGGCAATGGATTAATGAAAGTTTTTCAAACTGTCCAGATCACAAGACCAAAATGGCTGCCATGGCAATATATAAAAATCTTCTTCTACAGAACCTCTATGCCGATTTCTTGAAACTTCATATGCAGCTTCGCATTCTTTCGTGGAGATTGGTCATGAAATTTTTTCTACAGTCATTCTCTCCCTTTCGCTGAATCAAGAAGTGCAGTTGTCAGTTTCGGGCGAAAGAATGTGTACTGAACTGGTTAACCGCTTACGTTTAAACCGGCCCAGGAAAGTGTGGATATGTAAACTGACCGGCTCAAAAATGATCTAAAATAGTGTTGACTGGGCCGTTAAACTCCAATACAAACAAAATATGCAGTTTCAGGTAACTGAGTACTACAATAATTTGCAAATGAGGAGCCCAGGTTGACCATGACCAGTTTATCAGCACCAAAGGCCATAGTCACTCAAATGAGGGGAAGAGGGACCAAACAGGACTCAGGGGAGCGATCAGGACCTCATACTCCTCTTGTTTTATATTGTATGGCCATGGCAGCCATTTTGGTCATGTGACCTCCACCAGTTGAACAAATTTTCGTTCATCCATTACAAAGGCAGCTGTATATAAAATTTAGGTTGAAAAGTTGATGGACACCTGGGCCAAGGTTGCTGAATAAAACTGACATTTAATAGCATTCACAGACATCAATACAGCACCTACTCTCATTTCATAATCAATCTTGGTCATCATGGCCAAGATGGCCCCCATGCCCAATAGGATGCTTTTCAATAAAGAAGAACAACAAAACTAAAACCCATAAAGCAAAACAAAAACTAACTTACTGGTCATAAGACCTTCCTTTAATAAACAAATTCAATCAAGTAATTATTTACCTCTTTCCGGGCCATATAAAAATAGAAGTGAAAGCAATGGTCAGGAATCGATACAATTAACCCACAGCGCCCATCAGAGACATCAAAGGGAAAGAAATACAAACATTAAACAACAGACCCTAATGGAAGCATCAATAGCGGATCGCCAAAAGGAGAGTTTCTTACCCACAAAATGGCCAATTGGCTATCCAAAACAAAATAATATAAGCGATACAAACCGTAACAAAAATAAACCGCGACCGAAGAACCGCCTTTGAACGGTCAGTGAAACTAATTCAACCGGGGGCTTATATCGATTTTACGCGGCCGCAATCCTCGCCCCTTACTTCCGACGCGATTTAGACAAATAATTTGTTCAGTCCGACCTCACCGAGAACACAAAAATCAAACAACCACAACAATGAAACAACGGTGAGGACTCAACGGCAAGAAGCCTAAGGGACCAAATTTGATCTTGTCTAATTACAGGTCCAGGTCAGCCTAGGGTTAGCAATAAAACAAATTTTGTTCCACTCAGTCACGTAAAGCTGCAAAGTTTCAAGGGAAGTGGACAAGATGTTCTGGAGATTTTTGAGGTTTTACCATATTCAGGCATGGCGGCTATGTTTGTCATGTGTCCTGAAGCATTCCAATCATTATTCATTCTGTCAGTGTCAGGAAGCTGTATATGAAATAGAAGTGCACGCAATGATCAGGAATCGATACAATTAACCCACAGCTCCAGTCAGAGACACCAAATGGAAAGAAACACAAACATGAAACAACAGACCCTAATGGAAACATCAATAGCGGAAAGCCAAAAGGACAGTAACTTTCCCACAAAATGACCAATAGGTTATCCAAATAAAATAATATAAGCGACACAAACACCCAAAGACAAACCATAACAAAAATAAACCGCGACAGAAGAACCGCCTTGGAACAGTCAGCGGAAACGAATTCCACTGAGGGGGGGGGGGGGGGGCTTAAATCATTTTTACGTGGCCACAATCCTCTCCCTTACAGACACCTATTTTGTTCAATCCGCATGAAGGCCCCCTAACTCATCTCCGTGAGTTCAAATAATCAAACAACCAAAAAGATGAAACAAAGGTGAGGACTCGATAGCAAGAAACCATGGAAATACTGGATCAAAAGAAAACCAACAGTTAGACTCCGATGGATCCGATCAGAGACAGAGCATCGGGCACCAACCAACATTACATTGAATTAGATCTCTCTAATTCTCAATTAGCCTTTTCGCTGGAACCGTCATAGAAACTGAGGCCTGACCCACTGGCGTGCAATTAAAGAGGGAAGCACGTTGTCAACCGTGATTGGGTTAATAACCATGCATGCGGTCTGTCGTATAGCATTTATGTTGTACTCGTACCCAATGTTTTTATATCAAAGAATGATTTTACGAAATTGGGTGCTAAAGTCATTGCGGTTATATATTTTTCTGAATTTATATACTCAGTCAGCATTAAATTGGAGTTCCGATAGACCTTGTTGCAGAAGAGATTTAAGTCCAATATTGAATTTTGAACTTAAACCAGAATAACTTCTATAAAATTTTGAAAAGGCTTTGATAATGGTACCGATAACCCTGATTAAGAACTTCAGCCGTTAACAATTTATTACGAGTGTTGAAGTCAGTTACATGACAACACACTCTGGTAAATCGAATAAAATGCGAAATATAAACGCCATTGGATGGCGCACGAGGAACATCACCATCCAAAAAAGGAAATTTTACAATCTCAAAATCAAAATCATCGCGTTTATCATAAATTTTGCACGAAACAAACCCATCTACAATAGATATATGTAAATCCAAAAACGGGGCCTCAGTATCAGAAGAATTTGCTTTATTTAACTGAAGTTCATGGGGGTAAATTTGACTGATCAAACCATCGAAATAGGTATTATCAAATTTGATAAATCATCCAATTATCTAGAAGTGGAGCTAAAAGCTTCAATGCTTTTAGCAGAAAGGTCATAACAAAACAAAAACAGATCAGCCACAAGTGGTGCGCAATGTCGGAATATCCACAACTTGTCTAAATAATGTAGTACCAAATCTTATGTAAATATTGTCATGTAGAAAGGTGAGAGCTTCATACACTTTCTGACATGACCATAAAGTATAATTTTTATGCTCTTCAGAAGTGAAAAAAAGCATTTCTTACATTACATGCAAGATAGATGGAGTCTTCCCTATGAAATGTCCATTCAATTAGATCATTAAGGTTTTCGTTTATAAGCTTATGAGGAAGTGTAGTGTAAAGGGTGGAAAAATCATAAGTAGACAGACGAAAACCCCTGGATCTCAATTTATTTAAAACTTCATAAGATTTTTTTATAGACCAAAACAGATTTCTACCTGATCTTTCGAAGACTTTGTCGTAATATTTTATCACATTTTTTTTTTTTTTTTTTTTGATGGCAGTAAAACATGAAGTTAATAATTTGGAGAGTTCAGTGGTGTTACACGGCCCCCGCCCATAGGGGCTTGAAGAAATATATGGGCTGCATGATGCTTCCACGCAGAGCTGAATCCGGCCCGCACACTAGTATTGGTAAAGCGCTTAGAGGATCTAAGCCTGTCCAGGAACCGCGGTGCAAGGCGGACCGTCCATGCTAATAAACCCTATTGGTTTCATTGGGCGACAGGGCTTGAGATGTCATTTCATCTCAATGTCGGGTAAAAGTCCCACAAAATTTGAAGCAACGTCTCCAAAATGACCTTTACAGTGTTGACGGGGACGTTAAACCTCAAATCAAACAAATCAGTGGTGTTACAAGAGCTTGAATTTGCAATAAACTATAAAACTGAAATTGGCTCTGCCGTTTTAGAAAAATATAATTTGAAATATAAATGCGCCTGCAATCCAAGTGACCTGGGCCAAAGGCCATCAAATGCTCTTGATCTATGGCATTCATAGACATTCATGTTGCCCCTAATCTCATGTCATAAAGCGAACGTTTTCGAAAAATGTTGATGTTGGACCAGTGGGGGACACCTGTAAGTCCCAGGGTAGACATATCTTGCCTGATGCCCCCAGTTGACCTGTCTCATGAGCTACGTCGGTCGGTGTGTGCTCAGAGGGGAGTGTGCCTTGTTTGCCGGTTATTATTCATTATATGTTTTGGTTTCAGAACTTTGGGGTTGAAACACACCGATGACGATTAAATATCAAAAAGGCCTCTGCGTCACTAAATTTGTTATAGTTACGCCTTAAATGCAACCACTGGGTCGGTATCTCTGATGGTTCGTCCCCGAGGGTATCATCAGCTCAGTTTCAGTTCCTTAGTGCTTAGGTTGATACTGCGTTGTTGACGTCAGTTCTCGGGTTCTGATTTAAATAGCTATATTACATCTTTAATTTTTGCAGTATAAAATTCTAATTGTTCTAAAACTAAGACTGACTTGTCAGGTGAGACATGTATCTTAGCGGATTTGGTTGCCACTTTTTGTCATATTTTAAATTTTGCAAGTCTGGCTACTTTGGACATCTCCTTCCTGATGCCCGGGACTTCTGTGGAGTGTGGGCCATGTTTGCTGATGTTGGCTCGGTGGGGGACGCTAATAAGTCCTTGCGTAGACGTCTCTTGCCTGATGCCTCCAGTTGACCTGTCTCGGTCGGTGTGTGCTCGGAGTGGGGTGTGCTGTGTTTGCCGGGTCTTGTCCATCATATGTTTTGGTTTCAGAGACACACTGATGAAGACTAAATATCACAAAGGCCTTTGTGTCACTAAATTTGGTATAGTTACGCCTTAATAACCATTGTCCCATTCAAAACACTAAGGGACCAAATTTGACCTTGCTGTAAAATTGGCCAAGGTTAACAGTGTCATTATTTCAGCAATTCTGGAAGTACTCGGTCACCTAATGCTACAAAGAAGTTTCGAGAAAATTGGCCCAGCACTTCCGGAGAAGATCTTTTAGATGTTTTCACCATATCTGGGCATTTGAGGCATCTTGGTCAAGTGACCTGGACCATTCAATCAAGATTTCATTCCCCAGTTGTCAGGAGGTTGCATTTGAAATTAAACTGAAATTGGCCCAGTCTTAAAGAGAAAAGATCCTTTGAAATGTTGACGGTCATGCAATCCAGATGAACTTGTGCAACGGTCACCAAATGACCTTGACCTTTAGCATTCCTACACATTCATTTTGTACCTATCCTCGTGTCATATACCGCAATAGTTTTTGAAATGCATTGTTCTACCCTTCCCCCCTAAATAACCTATTAAGGAACCAAACTTGACATTGCCGCAAAATTTGTCAAGCTCAACCTAGGGTTTTCAATCGAATATACTTGGTAGAACTCAAGTCACCAAATACTGCGTGCCAAGTTTCAATGTGATCAGCCCAGTCATCTGGAGAAGAAGATTTTTAAGGTTTTTACCATATTTGGGCATGGCGGCCATCTTGGTCATGTGACCTGGGCCATTCAAACAATCTCTTTCAACCACAGTTAGAAGATTGCATATAAAATTTAAACAAAATGGGCCCATTGATTTCGGAGAAAACGTATTTTGAAATGTTGATGGACCTGCAATTCAAAGTAGAAGTAAAACAAAGATCAGGAATCGATACAATTAAATTACTCCTACCATCAAAGACACCAAAGGGAAAGAAACACAATTATGAAGCGACCAAACCATAATGGAAACCTAAACAAAGGATGGCCACAAGAACATAGACTTTCCAACAAAATGGCCAAATGGCCATCCAAAATAAAAAGACACAAGTGATACACACAGTGAGTAGTAACAAACAACAACATAAATAAACCGCCACAGAAGAACCGCCTTGGAACGGTCAGTGGAAAGAATTCCACTGGGGGGCTTAAATCGATTTTAGGAGGCCACAATCCTCGCCCTTACTTCCGTCGCGATGTAGACAAATAATTTGTTCAGTCCGCATGAAGGCCTCCTAACTCATCAGTGCAACATCTCCGTGAACACAAAAAATCAAAGAACCACAGAAGTGAGACAACAGGGAGGACTCGAAAGCAAAAAAACACTGAAATGCTGGAGCAAAAGAAAACCAACAGTTAGACTCCGATGGGCCCGACCAGAGACAGAGCATCAGGCACCAACCAACATTACCTTGAATTAGATCTCTCTAATTCTCAATAAGCCTTTACGTTGGAACCGTCATAGAATCTGAGGCCTGATTCACCGGCGCGCAATTAAAGAGGGAAGCAAATTTGCCAACCGTGATTGGGTTAACTACCATGCATGCAGTCTGTCGTATAACATCCATGTTGTACCCAATCTTTTTATATCGAAGAATGATTTAACGAAATTGGGTGCTGAAGTCATTGCGGTTATATATTTTTCTGAATTTATATACTGTCACCGTAAAATTTTGGTTCCGATAGACCTTGTTGCAGAAGAGATTTAAGTCCAATATTGAATTTTGAAATTAAATCAGAATGGCGTCTATGAAATTTTGACAATGCTTTGCGTAGTTTATGGTACCGATAACCCTGATTAAGAAGTTTAGCCGTTAATAATTTATTACGAGTGTTGAAGTCAGATACATGACTACACACTCTAGCAAATCGAATTAATTGCGAAATATAAAAGCCATAGGATGGCGCACGAGGAACATCACCATCCCAAAAAGGAAAATTAACAATCTCAAAATCAAAGTCAACTCGTTTATCATAAATTTTGCACGAAACAAACCCATCTACAATGGACAGATGTAAATCTAAAAAAAACGGGGTCTCGGTATCAGAAGAATTTGCTTTATTTAACTGAAGTTCAGGGGGGGGGGGGTAAATCTGACTTATCAAACCATCGAAATAAGTATTATCAATATTTAATAAAGCATCTAAGTATCCAGAAGTAGAGCTAAAAGCTTCAATAATTTCAGATTGGTTATCAATGGAAAGCGACAACATGAAGTCTGTTTCATAACAATACAAGAACAGATCAGCCACAAGAGGTGCGCAATTCGTACCCATCAGAATACCCACGGAGAGTATGCTGAGTACAGCCTCTAGTTAAGAGAGCCGCATCATATAACTAATTAGAACTATCGTAGAATTTATTCGCCTCGTTGTTCAGCAGACGCAAAACAGAAACGGGTAATGAACTTAGAAATGAAAGCATAGAGTGGCGTCCATGATTTAATAATATGATTGACAGTCATTTCAGTCTAGTATTGTTTCGTTTAAAAGTACGTAATTTACGTTTATAGTTATGCCCCCAACTTTGAAAAAGTTGGTGGGGCATATTGCTTCTGGTTCGTTCGTCCGTTCGTCTGTTCGTCCGTTCGTCCGTCCGTTACGCTTTGGATGCATAGCATAACTAAAGAACCGTGTATGCTAGGGTTTTGAAATTTCATATATGGATTCCTCATGGAAAATTAGCTGACGCGTATTTTTTTCTCGTCCGGATTATGCCCCTTTTAAGAGTTATTGCCCTTTGAAATGTTTTTAATAAAATCTTGTCAGCAAGATATCTCAAAAACTATTGGAGCTAGAGCCTTGAACGTTGGTGTTTATATTGGTGGTGATGAGTAGATGAACTGATTAACTTTTGACAAAATTCCCAAAAATACTTTGTGAGTTATGGCCCTTTGTCATTTTGGTAATTTGTGCCCATTGTAATGTATGCTAAAAGTGATGCATAGCATATCTTTAGAACCGTGTATGCTAGGGTTTTGAAATTTCATATATGGATTCCTCATGGAAAATTAGCTGACGCGTATTTTTTTTTTGCTCGTCCGGATTATGCCCCTTTTAAGAGTAATTGCCCTTTGAAATTTTTTTAATAAAATCTTGTCAGCAAGATATCTCAAAAACTATTGGCGCTAGAGCCTTGAACGTTGGTGATTATATTGGTGGTGATGAGTAGATGAACTGATTAACTTTTGACAAAATTCCCAAAAATACTTTGTGAGTTATGGCCCTTTGTCATTTTGGTAATTTGTGCCCATTGTAATGTATGCTAAAAGTGATGCATAGCATAACTTTAGAACCGTGTATTCTAGGGTTTTGAAATTTCATATATGGATTCCTCATGGAAAATTAGCTGACGCGTATTTTTTTTCTTGTCCGGATTATGCCCCTTTTAAGAGTTATTGCCCTTTGAAGTTTTTTTATAAAATTTTGTCAGCAAGATATCTAAAAAACTATTAGAGCTAGAGCCTTGAAAGTTGGTGAATATGTTGGTGGTGATGAGTAGATGAACTGATTAACTTTTGACGAAATTCCAAAAAATACTTTGTGAGTTATGGCTCTTTGTCATTTTGGTAATTTGTGCCCATTGTAATGTATGTTAAAAGTGATGCATAGCATATCTTTAGAACCGTGTATGCTAGGGTTTTGAAATTTCATATATGGATTCCTCATGGAAAATTAGCTGACGCGTATTTTTTTTCTCGTCCGGATTATGCCCCTTTTAATAGTTATTGCCCTTTGAAATTTTTTAATAAGATCTTGTCAGCAAGATATCTCAAAAACTATTGGTGCTAGAGCCTTGAAAGTTGGTGAATAGATTGGTGGTGATGAGTAGATGAACTGATTAACTTATGACAAAATTCCGAAAAATATTTTGTGAGTTATGGCCCTTTGTCATTTTGGTAATTTGTGAAAAACTTTGTCATCGTTCTAGCGCCTACATATTTTCACCAATTTCAATATAACTTCACACAAATGTTTCTTATAAAAAAATCTCGAGCGAGTTCGACTTTCAAGGTCATGACCTCAAGGTCAAGGTCACTGTGGCTATTTTTAGAAAAACTTTGTCATCGCTTTAGCGCTTACATTTCTTCACCAATTTCAATATAACTTCACACAAATGTTCCTTATAAAAAAATCTTGAGCGAGTTCGACTTCAAAGTCATGACCTCAATGTCAAGGTCACTGTGGCTATTTTTAGAAAAACTTTGTCATCGCTCTAGCGCCTACATTTCTTCACCAATTTCAATATAACTTCACACAAATGTTTCTTATGACAATATCTCAGCGAGTTTGACTTTCAAGGTCATGACCTCAAGGTCAAGGTCACTGTGGCTATTTTAAGAAAAACTTTGTCATCACTCTAGCGCCTACATTTCTTCACTGATTTCAATATAACTTCACACAAATGTGCCTTATGACAATATCTTGAGCGAGGTCGACTTTCAAGGTCATAACCTCAAGGTCAAGGTCACTGTGGCTATTTTTAGAAAAAACTTTGTCATTGCTCTAGCGCCTACATTTCTTCACTGATTTCAATATAACTTCACACAAATCTTCCTTATGACAATATCTCAATGTGTTCGACTTTCAGGGTCATGACCTCAAGGTCAAGGTCACTGTAGCTATTTTTAGAAAAAATTTGTCATCGCTCTAGCGCCTACATTTCTTCACCGATTTCAATATAACTTCACACAAATGTTCCTTATGACAATATCTCAAGCCATTTCAACTTTCAAGGTCAAGGTCACAATGGCTATTTTTAGAAAAACTTTGTCATCGCTCCAGCGCCTACATTTCTTCACCGATTTTAATAAAACTTCACACAAATGATCCTTATGACAATACCTCGAAAGAGTTTGACTTTCAAGGTCAAGGTCACTGTGGCTATTTTTAGAAAAACTTTTTCATTGCTCTAGCGCTTACATTTTTTCACCAATTTCAAAATCGATTCACACAAATGTTCCTTATGACAATATCTGTAGCGAGTTCCACTTTCAAGGTCAAGGTCACTGTGGCTATTTTTAGAAAAACTTTGTCATCCCCCTAGCGACTACATTTCTTCACTGATTTCAATATAACTTCACACAAATGTTCCTTGTGACAATACCTCGATTGAGTTTGACTTTCAAGGTCAAGGTCACTGTGGCTATTTTTAGAAAAACTTTGACATGGCTCTAGCGCTTACATTTCTTCACCGATTTCAGTATAACTTCACACAAATGTTCCTTATGACAATATCTCGAACTATTTCGACTTTCAAGGTCAAGGTCATTGTTGCTATTTTTAGAAAAGGTTTGTCATCGCTCTAGTGCCTTTATGCAGGCATCCATGTTTAACCTTGACCTAGATTTCATGGTTTGGTGACTTTGCGCCCCCACAGGCGCGATATAGCCTTCGGGGGAATTCTTGTTGTATGTTTTTGAGTCTTTAACAATATTTGTTGAATATTTTGCCATCTAAGGACAAGCAAAGGTTGGGGGCATTGTGTTTTACAAACACCATTTCTAGTTACCATTTTTCCTGGTGCCGTGAGATCTAGTTCTGCGTTTTCGACATTCCAGGAGCTAGAAAATATCAAAGTCCGGCATTCTGGAAATATTACCCTCATGATAAATTTTGTCACTGGTTGTATAACAAAATTATTTACAGAATGACCTGTACGTCGAAAGTGACGGTACAAGAAAGTGTCAGTTTTCTTAGGCTTACTCATTCTACGATAATGCTCGTTCAATTTAGTTTTAAGCATGCGGTTAGTTTGACCGACGTACTGCATATTACAGTTTGCAGCACGTCATGTAATTACATAAATTAAATCTGTAGACTGTCATGTCAAATCAGACATGTTAACTACAGAGGAGCGTCTACCGTTTACAGATGAAGTGACGGTAGACGCAGTGCTTAAATGCGAAAAACATCTGCACCTCTTGGCATTGCACTTAGAAATACTAGGACACATCCCACTTCTTTTCCACGGAATATATATTTCTCAATTAATTCGATTTGCTAGAGTGTGTAGTCATGTAACTGACTTCAACACTCGTAATAAATTATTAACGGCTAAACTTCATAATCAGGGTTATCGGTACCATAAACTACGCAAAGCCGTTTCAAAATATTATAGACGCCTTTCTGATTTAATTTCAAAATTCAATATTGGACTTAAACTCTTCTGCAACAAGGTCCATCGGAACCCGAATTTAATGGTGACGTAGTATATAAATTCAGAAAAATGTATAACCACAATGACTTTAGCACCCAATTTCGTAAAATCATTCTTCAATATAAAAAGATTGGGTACAACATAGATATTATACGACAGACTGCATGCATGGTAGTTAACCCAATCACGGTTGGCAAATTTGCTTCCCATTTTTATTGCACGCCGGTGGGTCAGGCCTCAGATTCTATGACGGTTCCAACGTAAAGGCTTATTGAGAATTAGAGAGATCTAATTCAAGGTAATGTTGGTTGGTTCCTGATGCTCTGTCTCTGGTCGGGCCCATCGGAGTCTAACTGTTGGTTTTCTTTTGCTCCAGCATTTCAATGGTTTCTTGCTGTCGAGTCCTCACCGTTGTCTCACCTCTGTGGTTCTTTAATCATTTGTGTTCACGGAGATGTTGAACTGTTGAGCTTGGAGGACTTCATGCGGACTGAACAAATTATATGTCTAAATCGCGGCGGAAGTAAGGGCGCGGATTGTGGCCACATAAAATCGATTTAAGCCCCCCCAGTGGAAATCTTTCCACTGACCGTTCCAAGGCGATTTATTTATGTTGTTGTTTGTTACTTACTGTGTGTATCACTTGTGTCTTTTTATTTTGGATGGCCAGATGACCATTTTGTACGAAAGTAACTGTCCTTATGGCCATTCCTTTGTTTAGGTTTCCATTATGGTCTGGTTTCTTAATGTTTGTGTTTCTTTCCGTTTGGTGTCTTTGGTGGTTGGAGTAAGTTAATTGTATCGATTCCTGATCTTTGTTTTACTTCTACTTAGTACATTTTCGAAGGATTGGGGACTTGAGAGGAGATAGTCTTATTCGAAGATTATTTTTAAACATATTGGTATTGCCTCCTCCATTGAGATTAACATAAGTTACAGAAGACAAATTTAAGGGTCTGACCAATACCGAAGGCAACATAGTATTAAAGTTCTTAATAGAATGGGGAATCCGTACAGAAGAAGCAGAGTGTAACCTAAGGAGTGATATTGATAGTTTAAATGAATTTGTATTTGTGATACTCATTAGGGTTTATAAGGTTTTGATACCGTCAAAACTAAAGCGATCTTCATACCGGTTATTAAGTAAAACAGCATATAAAATTACTGAAGATAATTCCTTCGAATAGAAGGAAGGTACAACAAAAGCCCACAAAACATCCCTGTCTACTTAAAGTCCAAGGATGCCAAACAAGCAGTTGTTATACAACGAGGAACGAACATCGGTTTAATAATGACCTTCAACAGGTATCTAAAGGATGTCAGTTGATGGAACAGTGAAAAGCAATTGCATAAGCATTAAATGTATGTACGGGGAGACCTTTTACAGCCGCCACACGGCACAAACAAAACAACCCTGATATGCAAAGTAGAAGTAAAACAAAGATCAGGAATCGATACAATTAACTTACTCAACCCATCAAAGACACCAAAGGGAAAGAAACACAAACATGAAGCGACCAGACCATAATGGAAACCTAAACAAAGGATGGCCACAGGGACAAAGCTATTTTGGATAAAGATCACCAAATGACCATGATCTTTGGCATTCATAGACATTCATTTTGTAACTTTTCTCATGTCATTGATCACAATATGTTTCGAAAACTGCATTGTTTACCCTTTTTGGACACGAAAAACCTAGAGAACTATATTTGACCTTTGTGTAAAGCAGATCAAGGTCAACATAGGGTCATCAGTTTTGCAAATTTGGTAGTACTCAGTCACCAAATGCTATATTCCAAGTTTCAAAGCAATCGGCCCGGTGGTTCTGGAAATATAATTTTTAAGGTTTATACCATATTTAGGCATGGCAGCCATCTTGGTCATGTGACCCAGACTATTCGAACAAACTTTGGCTCCCTCACTGTCAGAAGGCTGCTTATAAAATTTCAATTAAATATATTCCTTTGTCGTAGTCCACACTATTTTTGAAAACAAAAATGCATTGCTGTACGCTTTTCACATTGAAAAACCTAGGGAACCAAACTTGACCTTTGTGTTAAGTAAATCATGGTCAACCTAAGGTTATCATGTTTGCAAACTTGGTATGACTCGGTCATCCGATGCTAATTACGGTGTTTAAAACAACCGGCCCGGTGGTTCTGGAGGAGAAGATTTTTTTTAAGATTTTACCACAATTTGACATGGCGGCCATCTTGGTCATGTGACCTGGACCATTTCGAACAAACTTTCTTTCCACCCACTGTCAGAAGGCTTTAAATGAAATTGGCCAAGTGGTTTCAAAGAAAACGTATTTTGAGATGTCAATGGACCTGCAATTTAAGCGATCTTGGGCCAAGTCACCAAATGACCTTGGCCGTTAGGATTCATACAGATTCATTTTGTATCTATTCTAATGTCAAAGACCGCAATATTGTTTGAAAAAAAAGCATTGTTAGCTCACCTAAGCAGAAGGCTGAGACTAAAACCAGAAGGTCTAGGCATTGGATGTTTGACTTGCAGCTACATCTAGTGGACTTCTTCCATGAGTATTCCAATTATAGCCTTAGGGCCAAAATTGGCCCCGCCCCTGGACCCACAGCTTTTCCACATAGTTATAATGGGGAAACTTTTAAAAAATCTTCTTCGCTGAAACGAGAAGGCTCAGGTCTTTGATATTTGGTACGGAGCTTCGTCTTGTGGACCTCTACCAAAGTTATTTAAATTATAGCTCTGTGGTAAAAAATGACACCGCCCCAGGGGTCACTTTTTTAACATAAACCCATATAGAAAAAAAAAATAAAAATCTTCTTGTCTGAAACAAGAAGAGCAAGGCACTTAATACTTGGCATGCATCTAGTTGACCTCAACCAAGACTCTTCAAATCATAGCAATAGGGCCAAAATTTGTCATGCCCTGGGGCCCACGGGTTTTACTTTTGGTCCTTTGAGATCAGCGAGAATATTCTGAGAAATCAGAAATAAATTATTGGTTTAGACTCATATTCTAGACAGGCTTTTAATTATTTGGACCCATTTTGATTTATATCAGTCTTTGAATCGACTGCCTATTCGAAATTCGCAAAATTGCAGTATGTTTCCTCTGGCTTTCTTTGCCGGATCATTACATGGTCACTGATGAGGCTTTATTAGCCGAAACTACGTAGTATGACCCATTTTCATTCTTATGAATGTTTTCATTGCTCTTAAAGGAACTCATTTTTTATTTTTATTTACCCAGAATTATAATGGGAAAAACTATAAAAAATCTTCTTGTCTGTCCTGTGGCCCACTGGTGATTGTGGCCACGTAAAATCGATTAAAGCCCCCCGCCCCAGTGAAATTCGTTTCACTGACCGTTCCAAGGCCCATTTTGTTTTTGTTATGGTTTGCCTTTGAGTGTTTGTATCGCTTATATTATTTTGATTTGGATAGCCAGTTGGCCATTTTGTTGGAAAGTAACTGTCCTCTTGGCTTTCCGCTGTTGATGTTTCCATAGGGTCTTTTGTTTCATGGTTGTGTTTCTTTCTCTTTGGTGTCTCTGATGGGAGCTGTAAGTTAATTGTATCGAAACCTGGTCATTGCCTTCACTTATATTTTACATTGAGTTATATTGGGAAAAACGTTAAAAATCTTCTTGTCTGAATCCAGAAGGCTCAGGCCTTTGACATTTGGTATGCAGCTTTGTCTAGTGGATCTCTACGAAAGTTGTTTAAATTATATCTCTGGGGTAAAAACTGGCCCCGACCCAGGGGTCACATGTTTAAAATAGGCACATATAGGGAACACTTAAAAATCTTCTTGTCTGAAACCAGAAGACCCAGGCATTTGATATTTGGCATTCAGCTACATCCAGAGGATTGTTCAAATCATAGCCCTGGGTCCAAAAATGGCCCCGTCGCAGGATCCACTGGTTTTAGATAGAGCTATAATGGTGTAATAGAAGTGGAGGCAATGATAAGGAATCGATACAATCAACCCACAGCTCCCATCAAAGACACCAAAGGGAAAGAAGCACAAACATGAAACAACAGACTCTAATGGAAACAACAATAGTGGAAAGCCAACAGGACAGTCACTTTCCCACAAAATGGCCAATAGGCTATCCAAAATAAAACAACACAAGCGCTACAAACATCCAATGACAAACCATAACAAAAAATATAGCCACAATGCATAAGTCAAAAAAGGGGCATAACACCGCAAGGACAAGTCCGACGGAAAAGAAAAAAATACGGGTCCGCTTATTTTTCATGCTCATGCCATATATGAAATTTCAAGATCCTATCTCAAGCCATTCTGTAGTTTACCTAGGTACATAAAGCGTAACGGACGGACGGACTGACGGACGGACAGGGCAGAACCTTAATCAGGTCATCTACACATTAGACCCAAACTGTATGCCAAATATCATGAGCCTAGCTGGAGCGGTTCTCCAGATATTTTGTTCAGAAGGTTTCCCTATAGCCACAATGCAAAAGTCCAAAAAGGGGCATAACTCCATTAAAATATTTTCGGAATTTTGTCAAAAGTTAATCAGGTCATCTACACATTAGACCCAAATTGTATGCCAAATATCATGAGCCTAGCTCAAGCGGTTCTCCAGCTATTGTGTTCACAAGGTTTCCCCATAGCCACAATGCTTAAGTCGAAAAAGGTACATAACTCCGTTAAAATGTTTCGGAATTTGGTCAAAAGTTGCTCAGGTCATTTACACATTAGACCAAAACTGTATGCCAAATATCATGAGCCTAGCTCAAGCGGTTCTCCAGATATTTTGTCCACAAGGTTTCCCTATAGCCACAATGCATAAGTTCAAAAAGGCGCATAACTCCGTTAAATATTTCCGGACTTGCGTCAGAACTTAATCAGGTCATCTACACATTAGACCCAAACTGTATGCCAAAATATCATGAGCCTAGCTTAAGCGGTTCTCCAGATATTTTGTTCACAAGGTTTCCCTATAGCCACAATGCATTAGTCAAAAAAGGGACATAACTCCGCAAGGACAAGTCCGACGGAAAAGAAAACAATACTTATTTTTTATGCTTATGATATAATTGAAATTTCAAGATCCTAGCTCAAGCCATTTTTAGTTTACCTAGGTACTTAAAGCGTTACGGACGGACAAACTGACGGACAGTCAAAAAAGGAGCATAAGTCAGCAAGGACAAAAATACGGGTCCGTTTATTTTTCATGCTTATGCCATATATGAAATTTCAATATCCTAGCCCAAGCCATTCTGTAGTTTACCTAGGTACTTAAAGCGTAACGGACGGACTGACTGACGAACGGATAGGGCAGAACCTTAATTATGTCATCTACACTTTAGACCCAACCTGTATGCCAAATATCATGAGCCTAGCTCAAGCGGTTCTCCAGATATTTTGTTCACAAGGTTTTCCTATAGCCACAATGCATACGTCCAAAAAGGGGCATAACTCCATTAAATATTTTCGGAATTTCGTCAAAAGTTAATCAGGTCATCTACACATTAGACCCAAACTGTATGCCAAATATCATGAGCCTAGCTCAAGCGGTTTTCAGATATTTCGTTCACAAGTTTTACCCATAGCCACAATGCTTAAGTCGAAAAAGGTGTATAACTCCGTTAAAATTTTTCGGAATTTGGTCAAAAGTTATTCACGTCATCTACACATTTGACCCAAACTGTATGCCAAATATCATGAGCCTAGCTCGAGCGGTTCTCCAGATATTTTATTCACAATGTTTCTCTATAGCCACAATGCATCAGTCCAAAAAGGGGCATAACTCCGTTTAAAATTTCCCGAATTTCGTCAGAAGTGAATCAGGTAATCTACACATTAGACCCAAACTGTATGCCACCTATCATGAGTCTAGCTCAAGCGTTTCTCCAGATATTTTGTTCACAAAGTTTCCCTATAGCCTAAATGCATAAGCAAAAAAGGGGCATAACTCCGCAAGCACAAGTCCGACGGAAAAGAAAAAAAATACGGGTCCGCTTATTGTTCATGCTCATGCCATTTATGAAATTTCAAGATCCTAGCTCAAGCCATTCTGTAGTTTACCCAGGTACTTAAAGCGTAACGGACGGACGGACTGACGGACGGACAGGGCAGAAACAATATGCCCCATCAACTTCTTCGAAGTTGGGGGCATGATAAACCGCGACAGAAGAACCGCCTTGGAACGGTCAGCGGAAACCAATTCCACTAGGGTGGGGGGGGGAGCTTAAATCGATTTTACGTGGCCACAATTCTCGTCCTTACTTCCGTCGCGATTTAGACAAATGCTTTGTTCAGTCCGCATGAAGACCTCCAATCTCATTAGTGCAACATCTCCGTGAACACAAATAATCAAACAACCACAGAGTTGAAACAACGATGGGGACTCGACAGCAAGAAACCACTGAAATGCTTGAGCAAAAAAAAACCAACAGTAAGACTACGATGGGTCCGACCAAAGGCAGAGCATCAGGCACCAACCAACATTACCTTAAACTAGATCTCTCTCATTCTCAATAAGCCTTTACGCTGGAACCGTCATAGAATCTGAGGCCTGATCCAGCGGTGTGCAATAAAGGAGGGAAGTAAAGTTGTCAACCGTGATTGGGTTAACTACCATGCATGCAGTCTGTCGTATAACATTTATGTTGTACCCAATCTTTTTATATCGAAGAATGATTTTACGAAATTGGGTGCTGAAGTCATTGCGGTTATATATTTTTCTGAATTTATATACAAAGTCACCATAAAATTCGGGTTCCGATAGACCTTGTTGCAGATGATATTTATGTCAAATATTGAATTTTGAAATTAAATCAGAATTACGTCTATAAAATTTTGAAAAGGCTTTGCGTAGTTTATGGTACCGATAACCCTGAATAATAAGTTTAGCCGTTAACAATTAATTACGAGTGTTGAAGTCAGTTACATCGAATTGATTGCGAAACATAAACGCCATAGGATGCCGCACGAGGAACACCACCATCCAAAAAAGGAGACTTTACAATCTCAAAATCAAAATCATCGCGTTTATCATAAATTTTACACGAAACAAACCCATCTACAATAGATAGATGTCAATCCAAAAACGGGGCCTCGGTATCAGAAGAATTTGCTTTATTTAACTGAAGTTCTGGGGGGTAAATTTGACTGATCAAACCATCGAAATACGTATTAAAAATATTTAATAAATCATCCAAATATCTAGAAGTGGAGCTAAAAGTTTCAATGATTTCAGACTAGTTTTCAGCAGAAAGGGACATCATGAAGTCTCCCTCAAAAACAAAAAAAAACAGATCAGCCACAAGTGGTGCGCAATTAGTATCAGAATACCCACAACTTGTTTAAATAATTTAGTACCAAATCTTATGTAAATACTGTCAAGTAGAAAGGTGAGAGCTTCACGCACTTTCTGACATGACCATAAAGTATCATTTTTATGCTCTTCAGGAGTGAAAAAAGCATTTCTTACATTACCTGGAAGATAGTGGGAGTCTTCCCCACGAAATGCCCATTCAATTGAATCATTAAGTTATCTTTTATAAGATTTTGTGGAAGTGTAGTGTTAAGGGTGGAAAGAGGACAGAATTGAAGCACGAACACGTCTGGATTTCAATTTATTTAAAATTTCATTAGAGTTTTATATAGACCAAAACAGAGTTTGCCCTACATCAAAGTGTAGATTATATTTTCTTGTTCTTTGGGATCATTGATTCCACTGTGGAATTTTGAAAATATCTGAGGGTCACTGATAATGCCTAATTGGCCGAAACTAGCTACTCTGGCCTAAAAACATGTACACCCAATAGTTTTCACTTCTGTGGTGTATTCTTTGCTTCCAAAGGATAACCCTTTTATAGAACATATTAAACTTCACTACAGCTGGTGTGTGGGAATGTGTGGCGGCGGTCAAACGTCTCACTGCCCTACATCACAGTGTAGATTATATTTTCTTGTCATTTGGGATCATTGATTCCATTGTGGAATTTTGAAAATATCTGAGGGTCATTGATGAGGACTAATTGGCCGAAACTAGCTAGTCTGGCCCAGAAAACATGTACACTCCATATTTTTCACTTCTGTGGTGTATTCCTTGCTTCCAAAGGATAACCCTTTTATTGAACATATTTAACTTCACTACAGCTGGTGTGTGGGAATGCGCGGCGGCGGTAAAACGTCTCACTGCCCTACATCACAGTGTAGTTTATATTTTCTTGTTCTTTGGGATCATTGATTCCATTGTGGACTTTTGAAAATATCTATGGGTCACTGATGAGGCCAAATTGGCCGAAACTAGCTAGTCTGGCCCAGAAAACATGTACACTCCATATTTTTCACTTCTGTGGTGTATTCCTTGCTTCCAAATGGTAACCCTTTTATAGAACATATATTTAACTTCACTACAGCTGGTGTGTGGGAATGTGTGGCGGCGGTAAAACATCTCCCTGCCCTACATCATAGTGTAGATTATATTTTCTTGTCATTTGGGATCATTGATTCCATTATGGAATTTTGAAATATCTGAGGGTCACTGATGAGGCCTAATTGGCCGAAACTAGCTAGTCTGGCCCAGAAAACATGTACACTCCATATTTCTCACTTCTGTTGTGTATTCCTTGCTTCCAAAGGATAACCCTTGTATAGAACATATTTAACTTCACTACAGCTGGTGTGTGGGAATGTGTGGCGGCGGTAAAACGTCTCCCTGCCCTACATCATAGTGTAGATTATATTTTCTTGTCCTTTGGGATCATTGATTCCATTGTGGAATTTTGAAAATATCTTAGGGATACTGATGAGGCCTAATAGGCCGAAACTAGCTAGTCTGGCCCAGAATACATGTACACTCCATATTTTTCACTTCTGTGGTGTATTCCTTGCTCCAAAGGATAACCCTTTTGTAGAACATATTCTACCTGATCTTTCGAAGACTTTGTTGCGATATTTTATCACATGTTTTTTTATGGCAGTAAAACATGAAGTTAATAATTTGGAGAGTTCATTGGTGGTACAAGAGCTATAATTTGCAATAAAACGTGCTTTTTACGATCTTTTATGAAGTTTAGGTAACCAATATAACGTAGGAAACTTGGTGGCTGAATGACAAATGTGGTCATCAACTAAAGCCCTCTATACAGATTAAGGCTGGAGTTCATAGGCCTTAGTACCACCAAGTTCTTGCTGAAGAGTGTTAACATAGTGAAGCCGTAAAACAACGGCCACATTGTTAGAGGCCTTATCAGCTGGAGCCAAAACAAACTTCCTATGAAATTCTTGAACAACCAGCCCAAGGCGACGTAAAGACGTCTTAGGTTTAGGAGGTAATAATATCGTATTTTGCGAATAAAAAGAAATGCGTTTGTTCACTAATTGCAGAATGCTAAGTTTCCATTCCTTAAGAGCTTTATGCTCAACATACTCTCGTTTACACCATCGATTACCAAATTCATTCAAGACAGCAGCGATTTCATCTCTACATTTATTGAAATAATTTTTAGAAGGAAATCGATATTTCGGTCCTTTCGATATTATATTACGTATCCTAGAAACAGGAATAATTTTAAAATCTTCTGGTCTGAAACCAGAAGATTTTGTTTGTTTGTATTGGAGTTTTATGGCCCAGTCAACACTATTTAGGTCATTTTTGAGCCGGTCAGTTTACCTAACAACACTTTCCAGGGCAGGCTTATACGTAAGCGGTTAACCAGTACAGTGCACATTCTTTCGCCAGAAACCAGAAGAACCAGGTCCTTTTTATTTTGTATGCAGCTTTGTGTAGTGGACCTCTGCCAAAGTTATTTAAATCATAGCCCTGGGGCCAAAAAATGGCCCCGTCCTGGGACACGCTGGTTTTACATATGGTTATACTGGGAAAAAACTTTCATAGAGCTATAATGGGAAAACTTTTAAAAAATCTTCTTTTCTGAAATGTTTTTGATATTTTGGTAATGGCGGCCATCAACATTTTCTTCAAATGACAGCTTCTCCAAAACCACAATACCAATTTTAAAATAATTTCATATAAATGTTTCACAGTTGACCCTGCATAAAAACTGCTGGTTCTGCTCCGCTGAACGAAATGCCCGCCAGAGCAAAAATAGATAACCTTAAATTAAGGCGTAACAATACCAAATTGAGTGACACAGAGGCATTTCTGATATTAAATCTTCATCAGTGTGTCTAACCCCGAGTTTTGAAACAGAAACGGATGATAGGCAAGACGCGGCAAACACAGCATATCCCCCTCCGAGCACACACCGGCCGACGTAGCTCATGAGGCATGTCAACTGGAGGCATCATGCAAGAGACGTCTACCCTAGAACTTATAGGCGTCCCCCACCGAGCCAACATCAGCAAACATGGCCCACACTCCACGGAAGTCCCGGGCATCAGGAAGGAAATGTTCAAAGCAGCGAGACTTGCAAAATTTAGAATATAACAAAAGTGGCCACCATATCCGCTAAGATACATGTCTCACCTGACAAGTCAGTCTTAGTTTTAGAAAAAAAAAATAATTTTGTACTGCAAAAGTTAAAGATATAATTTAGTTATTTACATCAGTACTTCAGTACTGACGTCAACACCACAGTATCAACCTTAGCACTAAGGAACTGATACTGAGCTGACGATACCCTCGGGGACGAACGAATCATCCACCAGCAGAGATACCGACCGTAGATACAATTAAGGCGTACCTATACCAAATTTAGTGACACAGAGGCCTGTCTGATATTTAATCTTTATCAGTGTATCTAAACCGCAAAGTTTTGAAACCGAAACGGATGATGGACATGACGCGGCAAACACAGCACATTCCCTCCGAGCACACACCGATCGACGTAGCTCATGAGACAGGTCAACTTGAGGCATCAGAAAAAGAGACGTCTACCCTAGAACTTAAAGGCGTCCTCCACCGAGCCAACATCAGCAAACATGGCCCACACTCCACGGAAGTCCCGGACATCAGGAAGGAAATGTCCAAAGTAGCGAGACTATCAAAATTTAAAATATAACAAAAGTGGCAACCAAATTCGCTAAGATACATGTCTCACCTGACAAGTCAGTCTTAGTTTTAGAAAAATTATAATTTTATACTTCAAAAGTTAAATATATAATATAGTTATTTACATCAGTACTTCAGTACTGACGTCAACACCGCAGTATCAACCTCAGCACTAAAAGACTGATACTGAGCTGATTATACCCTCGGGGACGAACGAATCATCCACCAGCAGAGATACCTACCAAGTGGTTGCAATTAAGGCGTAACTATACCAAATTTATTGACACGGAGGCATTTCTAATATTTAATCTTAGTCAGTGTGTCTAAACCGCAAATTTTTGAAACCAAAACGGATGATGGACAAGACGCGGCAAACACAGCACATTCCCCTCCGAGCACACACCAACCGACGTAGCTCATGAGACAAGTCAACGGGAGACATCAGGCAAGAGAACGTCAACCCTAGAACTTTAAGGCGTCCCCCACCGTGCCAACATCAGCAGTCATGGCCCACACTCCACGGAAGTCCCGGGCATCAGGAAGGAAATGTTCAAAGTAGCGAGACATTCAAAATTTAGAATATGACAAAAAGTGGCAACCAAATCCGCTAAGATACATGTCTCACCTGACAAGTCAGTCTTAGTTTTAGAAACATTAGAATTTTGTACTGCAAAAGTTAAAGATATAATATAGTTATTTACATCAGTACTTAAGTACTGACGTCAACACCGCAGTATCAACCTAAGCACTAAGGAATTGATACTGAGCTGACGAACGAATCATCCATCAGCAAAGATACCGACCGTGGATGCAATTAAGGCGTAACTATACCAAATTTAGTGACACAGAGGCCTGTATGATACTTAATCTTCATCAGTGTGGCTAAACCGCAAACACAGCATATCCCCCTCCGAGCACACACCGATCGACGTAGCTCATGAGACAGGTCAACTGGAGGCATCAGGCAAGAGACGTCTACCCTAGAACTTATAGGCGCCCCCCCCCCACCCCCACCGAGCCAACATCAGCAAACATGGCCCCCACTCCACGGAAGTCCCGGGCATCTGGAAGGAGATGTCCAAAGTAGCGAGACTTGCACAAATTAGCGTTTTGAAACCGAAACGGATGATGGATATGACGCGGCAAACACAGCATATCCCCCTCCGAGCACACACCGATCGACGTTGCTCATGAGACAGGTCAACTGGAGGCATCAGGTAAGAGACGTCTACCCTAGAACTTATAGGCGTCCTCAACCGAGCCAACATCAGCAAACATGGCCCACACTCAGCGGAAGTCCCGGGCATCAGGAAGGAAATGTCCAAAGTAGCGAGACTTGCAAAATTGAGAATATAACAAAAGTGGCGACCATATTCGCTAAGATACATGTCTCTACTGACAAGTCAGTCTTAGTTTTAGAAAAATTTTAATTTTATACTGCAAAAGTTAATATGTAATATAGTTATTTACATCAGTACTTCAGTACTGACGTCAACACCGCAGTATCAACCTCAGAACTAAGGAACTGATACTGAGCTGATGATACCCTAGGGGACGAACGAATCATCCACCAGCAGAGATACCGACCCAGTGATTGCATTTAAGGCGTAACTATACCAAATTTAGTGACATAGAGCCCTATCTGATATTTAATCTTTATCAATGTGTCTAAACCCCAAAGTTTTGAAACCTAAACGGATGATGGACAAGACTCGGCAAACACAGCACATCCCCCCGTCGAGCACACACCGACCGACGTAGCTCATGAGACAGGTCAACTGGAGGCATACCAAAAGTTCTCAACCAAACATTATAAAAAACAGAGGTTGAGGCAATGATCAGGAATCGATACAATTGACCCACATCTCCCATCAGAGACACCAAAGGGAAAGAACCACAACCATGAAACAACAGACCCTAATGGAAACATCCATAGCGGAAAGCCAAAATGACAGTAACTTTCCCATGAAATGGCCAAAAGGCTATCCAAAATAAAACAAGATGTCTTTGTGAAACACGAACATGTCCCCGGGCATGGTCATTTTTTCAAAGTTGGTCACAGTTCAAAGTCAAGGTCACAGGTCAAGACTTTGGGTTTGAGTTGGAAACCCTTGGCACAAGGAGCTTACATGCCAAATATGAAGGCTCTATCTTAAACGGTTCGAAAGTTATGAATTATAAAAAATTTTCTTTACAGTAGGTCAAGATCCCAGGTAAAATTTTTTAGCATGAATGTGAAGCTCTTGTCACATGCCAAATATGAAGGCTCCATCTTAAACGATTCAAAAGTTATGATCAATTTTATTTGTTCTTTTAAGTAGGTCTAGGTCATGGTAAAAAAATTTAAATGACTGTAAAGCTCTTATCACATGGAACCTACATGCCAAATATGAAGGCTCTATCCCAAAAGGTTCGAAAGTTATGGCCAATTTTTTTTTTCTTTTAAGAAGTTCAAAGGTCAAGGTCACAGGCCTAAAAATTTTGCAATAATGTAAAGCTCTTGTTACAAGGAACCTACTTGCCAAATATGAAGACTGTATCTCAAACGATTCAAACGTTATGACCAATGTTAAAATGTATGGTGTTTTCAGGGTTAAATATTTCTCAGGAACTGTAAAATCTAGACGCATTGTTTACCACAATAATAGTTCGTCTGTCATGACTGGTAATGGCCAGTCTTAATCATTTGAGAGAAATGCTTGAATTTGTGTGTTCTAAGTTCTAGAAAGGGTTATCCTTTGGAAGCAAGGAATACACCACAGAACTGGAAAGTATGGAGTGTACATGTTTTCTGGACCAGACTAGCTAGTTTCGGCCAATTAGGCCTCATCAGTGACCCTGGGAGGGCCGTAACTAATGTTGGCAGAACTTGTGGCCCGACCCTGTTGCTTGATTTATCATGCAATAAAATATGTTTATACTATCAGTGACCCTAAAATATCTTCAAAATTCCACAATGGAATCAATGATCCCAAAGGTCAAGAAATGGTGTAGCGCAGGGAGACTTTTTACGGCCGCCACACATTCCCAAACGCCAGCTGTAGTGACGTTAAATAAGATCTAGAAAGGGTTATACTTTGGAAGCAAGGAATTCACTACAGAACTGGAAAATATGGAGTGTTAATGTTTTCTGGGCCAGACTAGCTAGTTTCGGCCAATTAGGCATCATCAGTGACCCTGCAATATTTTCAAAATTCAACAATGGAATCAATGATCCCAAAGGACAAGAAAATATAAGCTACACTATGATGTAGGGCAGGGAGACTTTTAACGGCCGCCACACATTCACAGACACCAGCTGTATTGACGTTACATGAGTTCTAGAAAGGGTTATCCTTTGGAAGCAAGGAATACACCAAAGAACTGGAAAATATGGAGTGTATTTGTTTTCTGGGCCAGACTAGCTAGTTTCGCCAAATTAGGCGTCATCAGTGACCCTCAGATATTTTCAAAATTCAACAATAGAATAAATGATCCCAAAGGACAAGAAAATATAAACTACACTATGATGTAGGGCAGGGAAACTGTTTACGGCCGCCACACATTCCCACACACCAGCTGTAGTGACGTTAAATAAGTTCTAGAAATGATTATCCTTTGGAAGCAAGGAATACACCACAGAACTGAAAAAAGATCTGTGGTGCTGCTCCCAACACTATTAGATGCACGTGAAAGGTGGATAGTTGATCAACATCTTTTAAGACGGCTATTAAAACTAATACTAGCTCTAAAACTGTGTGTTGCAGATAGAGCAATAGAGGTTGGAGGAAGACAGCTCTATAGGTGACCCCTTTACTTAGGCGTTGCGCTGTGCACGTTTTTGCTCGGCTCGCAGATTCTTTCTGCCTAATTTTCATTAGCACCTTCTATTGAGAGGCCTTGCCACTTTGCTCGGTCCTGCGCAATTTGTTCCCACGACTCTGTTGGTATGTTGAAATACCAACAGGTGTCCATGTATCGCCTATTCTGACCATCATGGGAGCGTTTGCCCATTTCTAGTTCTCCAGAGACGATATCTTTGGCAAACGCTCCTCAGGCATCCTAATAACATACCCAGTCCAAAATTACTGTACCAGTTTCAGAAGAGTATGAACACTCTGCTTCCTTGCCTTTTCAGGACTTCTGTGACTGAAATCCTGTCTTGCTGCTGAAACTTTAAAAGTATTCTAAGACAGCTTGTATTGTAATGGCTTTGTCTTTTGGTGTGCCGTTGGTAAACTATCCACGTTTCGCATGCATATAATAGTGTTGGGAGTACCACAGCTCTATAGACATTCAGCTTTGTGACAAATCGTATTTATTTGTTCAGTCTTTTGGTGTACAGCTGGTAAACTATCAACGTTTCGCATGCATAAAATAGTGTTGGCAGCACCACAGCTCTGTAGACTTTCAGCTTTGTGGCAAACCTAGTTCTACTTCGATTCCAAACAATACCACGTAATTGGCCAAATGCTGCATTAGCTTTGCCAATCCTGGCATTGACTCCATTATTAATGTTCACGACTCTTGACAATGTGCTACCAAGGTATTACTTGCAATCTTTGATCTTTCACTGTAATAGTTGCCGCCGTGTAAGGCTTGTCAGATGTGGGTTGATAAACCTCGCTCTTTTTTATGCTGCTTGTTAGGTCATAGCTGTCACAGGAATCAGGTACCTGATCTACATCTTTTTGCATCTTCTCGTCTGTTGGAGCACCCTTTACCATGTCGTCAGCAAAGAGGAGCTCGTCTAGTGTTATTATGTAATGTGTGTATTACCGCAACATTTACGGAAGGGAACTAACTTTGCTTTTTATTTTAGGCCGGAATATTGTCCTATTGGACCAAACAAAGGAAGATACATTTTTGAGCCGGTTACCCCACCCACCATTATTTACAATGTTTATTTGCATATGGAGTAGTATGGCATTTATTATTTGATTTGTTGGTTTGTTAAATTGAAAACAAATGAATTATTGATTCATTAAAAGCAGTAAAGGGTACGTGTTTTAGAGACGATGATCCCTGTTTTCTTTACGCTTACTGATGCCAGTGGATAGGAAAGAGAAGTTTGTCTAAACAGACTTGAATGTTCGGTGAGCTCTGAAAGTGACGATGATGTTGATGATGACAACTGAGCTTATAGATAAAACAAATTCTCTATGACACGTGTATCCACACATAAAAAAAAACATTAGCTAGACAGCAGCCAAATCTCCGAGCGAAATGTATAAATTATATAAGCATAAGACCATTTATGGTTATAATCTAATAATCTAAGCATTTTGGGACCCATCTTGTGTTTCATCCGAAGCTGTTTTGTTAGGAACTTTTTAATAAAGAATATATTGTGAAAGTACAATTTAACCCCTTCCCACTCAGATACGTCAAATTTACGTGTCTGAATCCCCCCCCCCCATCCCCACACCCCCACTTTTTGAGCCCCAGAACCACCTAAAATCTGCATTCCCCTGGTGGACAGCAATTTTTGTGTTAGGATAAGTTGTCCTTAAAAGATGGCATGTCTTTTTTTCGCGCGGCTCCCTACTAAAAATGTCTGAATCTCTGCCCCAACCCACCCCGCCACCATTTTTTGAGCCCCAGAACCACCTAAAATCTGTATTCCTCACCCCGGGACAGCTATGTTTGCGTTATGATAAGTTGACCTTAAAAATGGCCTGTTTTTTCGCGCGGTTCCCCACTAACAATATACCTATGTGCGATTTGAAAAAAATAGACGTATTGTCCAGTCGGCCGCTGAAATGAAATCTGAGGGTGTCGGGTCAAAATGTCTTGAAATTTTTCGCTTGCAAAACATGCTGCAGACAGCGAAAATCGCCAGTGCCCCTTAATTGTTGCCTTGACAGCAGACTGAAGATATTCTTAGAATAAGATTCGGTAAAAAAATACATGTGAAATCACACTTTTTTACAACTTTGAGATGCCCCAACTTTGCCATGGCAACAATGATTCAGACGAAAAAAATGGTTCCATTTGAAAGTCTACTACCGAGTGAACATTATTGCCGAGTTTGATGTTTGTTTGTTTGATTTGAGGTTTAACGTCCCGTCAACACTTTAAAGGTCATTTTGGAGACGTTGCTTCCAATTTTGTGGGACTTTTACCCGACATTGAGATGAAATGACATCTCAAGCCCTGACGCCCAATGTAATCAATAGGGTTTATAAGCATGGACGGTCCGACACTCGCACCGCTTTGCCTAGGCAGGCTTTGATCCTCTAAGCGGTTTACCAGTACTCGTGTGCGGGTCGGTTTCAGCTCTGCGTGGAAGCATCATGCTGCCCATCTATTTCTTCAAGCCCCGATGTGCGGGGGACAAACAGACCATTCATTTTATTTTGGAAGGACTCATTTCCGACAAATGCTCATTTCTGGAATAAAATTGGATTTCGTATTAAGTGACTAGATTGATGGTTTTCATTTGTGCTGTAATAGTGTTTGAGTGGGCCAAGAACTGATAGCTTGGTGAATAGGATTTTCTCAATTATATGTTTATTTTTAGCACACCTGGCCGAAGGCTCCAGGGGAGCTTATAGTATAGTGGGTCCTCCGTCGTCTGTCGTCCGTCCGTCGTCCGTCCATCCACACTTTTGAGCAGCTATATCATTGCAGCCTGCAGGCTGATCTCAATCATTTCTCATCTGTAGCATGCCTCTGGTGGGGCATTGATGACATAAGCTTTTTTTGAAATCGGATGAAAACTTTGGTTGCTATGGCGTTCACAAGGTCCCATAGACTCACAATGGGAAAATGCTGAAAATGCTACAATGCTTGTCATCACCGTAGCCCCTTCAAGTTTGATCGGATCTTTCTGAAAATTATATATACGGTGGCTGGGGATAAAACCTCGGAGGAATTCGAAAACTGGCCAAGTCGCCCCATTTACTATATAGTTATGTCCCTTTGATGGCTGAAAATGTCGATTTTTGACCTTGTCATCACCGTAGCCCCTTCAGTTATGATCGGATATTTCTGAAACTTATATGTAAGGTGACTGGGGATAAAACCTAGGACAAATTGGAATACCGGCCAATATCATAGATTTACGTCCCTTTGATTGCTGAAAATGCCCTTTTTTGACCTTGTCATCACCATAGCCCCTTCAGTTTTGATCGGATCTTTCTGAAAATTATATGTAAAGTGTCTGGGGATAAATTATTGGATGATTCGAAAACAGGTCAAGTCAGCCCATTTTTCATAGAGTTCTGTCCCTTTGATGGCTGAAAATGTTGATTTTTGACCTTGCCATCACCGAAGCCCCTTCAGTTTTGATCGGATTTTTCTGAAACTTGTATGTAAGATGGCTGGGGATAAAATCTCGGACGAGTTAAAAAAACTGTCCAAGTCGGCCTATTTATTTTAGAGTAACATCCCTTTGATTGCTAAAAATGCCAAATATTTACCTTGTCATCACCGTAGCCCCTTTAGTTTTGATCGGATCTCTCTGAAACTTATATGTAAGGTGGCTGTGAATAAAACCTCGGATGAGTTTGAATACTGGCCAAGTTGGTACATTTATCATAGAGTTACGTGCCTTTGATTGCTTAAAACTGCCTATTTTCGACCCTGTTAGCACTGCTGCCCCTTCGGTTTTGATCGGATCTTCATGAAACTTACAAACAAATAAGTCAGGCAGAAAAGTTCGGAGGAGTTCGTGAAGTTTGTCTATTTGTCACAGAGTAACATCCCTTTGATTGCAGCAGTTAATTGCTTATTTTTAACTTGTCATCACCATAGCCCCATCAGTTATATCTGATCTTCTTAGCAAGTCAGGAATAAAAGTTTGAATGAGTTTGAAAACTGGTGAGGTCAGCCTATTTATCAAAGAGTTACATTCTACTTGATTTGCAGAAATTGCTTACCCTGTCATCACCATATCCTCCCATAAATCCTTCAGTAAAGGTTAGCACTTTCTGAAACTTTGAATCTGTTAGCTCAGGTGAGTGATACAGGACCAGCTTGGTCCTCTTGTTTTTTTTTTTTTTTTTTTTGTTTTTTTTTTTGGGGGGGGGGGGTCCTCTCTTTTCAGACTGTAGATGGTGAATATCAAGGTAATAAAGAGAATAATGGATATTTTCAAAAGGTGTCATCTTCAGCTTGTGGTACGGATATGCCAGTCATCAATACTACATTCTGGTTACACAGACAGATCTTCGTTACAAATGACTGAATATCTGTCCTTGTGCCAGTTGTGTCAGTATTATGAAATCTTCTGATGGCTTAAACTTGTACATGAACAAGATTCTTACTGTGTATTTGGTAGAAACAGCTCTCTGGCAACAAAATAGAAGTAAAGGAGAATGAGCTCGGGCTTTCAGTAAGTTTTTAAAAGCATTTTTGATGCACTATTTCAACAGCTTCAATATCTAGTATTATGCTACCATATGCTTATTTTTTTTTCAATGGTTTTATGCATATTTTTGTTTCTGCACTCCATATATACTGAATTCCATACCTTTAGTTTGCCTTTGGCCCATGCATCATTATTTGCATTGTTATCGTTGTATTTAGGTTATCGTAAGTTTCTAACATATCTTGTGTCCAAAAATCAGCACTTTATATGTGAGCTTTATATGGTAGTGTTGAGTTTTGAAAATATTTTCAAACTTACAAAACACACCACTCATAATGAATAAATGGCTCTATGAAATTGCTGTCCTATGCAACACTGTGAAAATCAGCAAAATTCACAAAGTCCCCAAATGTGTTCTGATCTGATCTGAATCGTTACTGGTGACACGTCAAATCATCACGAAAACACGCCTATATAATTTGACCCCCTTTAACCCCACTTTTATACATTGTGGGTACTCGTTAGAACTGCCACGATGCTGTGGTTCTAACAAGTACTCACAACCTTTATTTTGAGCAGAAATAAAAAATATCACAAGTTTTCATCCTAAAATGTTAGTTTTTTTTCGGCGGTAAAATTGACGATGTATTTGCATCGGCATGTTTTTGTAATGGACATTCATTCACCGGGAAGTTAGTTCATAGCTCTCGCCAAATAAGTTAACTTAGCAATATTATCCTTAGCACCTTCCGAGGATGAAATAACCGAATCTTGAAGGGCATTCCAATCTCTAATTGTCTGAGAGAAGAAGGATCTCATGTAGATGTCAGTTCTCGCAGAGGGCAACTGAAATGCCAAAGAGTGATGCTTTCTGTCACTCCTAATTGGGGGGATAAGGTCATCTGTTGGACTTTAGACCTTTGTACAAGAGTATAGGCCTACCGTCTGTCCTCCTTTTCTTAAAAGACTGCCATCCTAAGTTTTTCAGTATTCCAGTCATACTTCCAGTTTTAAAGTTGTAATTGCTCGCAACAAATCTAGCTGCCCTATTCTGAACTTTTTCAATCTCCTCCTGAAGGACTAGTGCATGGGGTTCCCAAACACAACTTCCATACGTCAAGATGGGGCGAACGAGTCCCTTATATGCTGCTTCTTTTACATCCTGTGGGCATTGGTACCGTTCTAGGAATGGCTGTGCAGGATTCATCACAATATAGCATAAAACTGAAGAAGTTAGTAAATGTTGACATGTAATGCAAGGCGTGTCACAATATTTAATGGATATCAAGATGGATGATGATGATGATGATGATGATGATGATGATGATGATGATGATGATGATGATGATGATATAGCTCTTCCTCTGTATTGTAAGTATCATTGTTGATTCAATACCAATAAGTTGTTTTTTTTCATGTTTTTGTTTATTTTCCCATAAATACAAGTATTTACCCATTTATGCTGAATGGATTCTTCCATCCTTACCAACTGGAAAAGTCCATGCTTCCTTTTAGGGTGTCATGTAGATGTTATCTTAATGTTTTTTTTTTCATAAATCGTTGTATCTTTCAAGCAAAATGTGAAATGAGACGCCTCATCTGGATCTGCACTGTTTGCCTATGTCCCATAAAAGTGACGTTAGGCTTAAATTGGATAATGAATATTTATGAATATGCAAAATAGCTCATTTGCATATTTGTATTAACTAAAAGTTGAATGTTCATGATATTCGTTGGTATCAAGGTTGCTTATCTGTATTGACTGTCGGTGTTGATTTGATAAATTTACTGTGTTTACCCACACTTTATTATTACCAAAGGTTGCCATGGAAACAGAAGGTTTCAAAACATACAACTAACAGGTTTTTTTGCTTAAACTTTGTTAAATGTAACCAGTAGGTCCTAGAGAACAATTTGATATCAGCAGAACTGGTTTGCTGTCGAGTCCTCACCGTTGTCTCACCTCTGTGGTTCTTTAATTTTTGTGTTCACGGAGGTGTTGCACTGGTGGGTTGGGAGGCCTTCGTGCGGGCTGGGCAAGTTATTTGTCTAAATCGCGACGGAGGTGGGGGCGGGGATTGTGGCCACGTGGGGTCGATTTGGGCCCCCCAGTGGAGGTCTTCCGCTGGCCGTTCCGGGGCGGCTCTTCTGTGGCGGTTTGTTTGTGTTGTTGTTTGTTACTTACTGTATGTGTCGCTTGTGTCTTTTGGTTTTGGATGGCCATGTGGCCGTTTTGTGGGAAAGTGGCTGTCCTTATGCCCTTCCTTTGTTTAGGTTTCTATTGTGGTCTGGTCGCTTGGTGTTTGTATTTATTTCCCTTTGGTGTCTTTTTTGGGTGGAGTGGGTTGGTTGTATCAATTCCTGATCTTTGTTTTGCTTTTGCTTTGTTGGCCGAAACTACGTAGTATGACCCATCTTCTTTCTTATGAATGTTTTCATTGCTCTTAAAGGAACTCATATTTGATTTTTATTTGCCTTCACTGCAGCTGGTGTTGTGCCGTGTGGCGGCCGTAAAACGTCTCCCCGTACATCAACCATAGTGCAGTTTATATTTTACTTTTGGCCCTTTGAGATCAGCGTGAATATTCTGAGTAATCAGAAATAAATTATTGGTTTACACTCATATTCTAGACAGGATTTTAATTATTTGGACCCCATTTTGATTTATATCAGTCTTTGAATCGACTGCCTATTCGAAATTCCCAAAATTGCAGTATGTTTCCTCTGGTTTTCTTTGCCGGATCATTACAGGGTCAAAATTTTATAGACGCCATTGTGATTTAATTTCAAAATTCGATATTGAACTTAAATCTCTTCTGCAACAAGGTCTATCGGAACCCGAATTTTATGGTGACTTAGTATATAAATTCAGAAAAATATATAACCGCAATGACTTCAGCACCCAATTTCGTAAGGTCGTTCATCGATATAAAGAGGTTGGGTGCAGCGTGGGTGTTGTGCGGCAGGCTGCGTGCATGGTGGTTAACCCAATCACGGTTGGCGGCTTTGCTTCCCTCTTTGATTGCGCGCCGGTGGGTCGGGCCTCGGATTTTGTGGCGGCTCCGGCGTGAAGGCTTATTGAGAATTAGAGAGATGGTGTTGGTTGGTGCCTGATGCTCTGTCTCTGGTCGGGCTCATCGGAGTCTAACTGTTGGTTTTCTTTTGCTCCAGCATTTCAGTGGTTTCTTGCTGTCGAGTCCTCACCGTTGTCTCACCTCTGTGGTTCTTTATTTTTTGTGTTCACGGAGGTGTTGCACTGGTGGGTTGGGAGGCCTTCGTGCGGGCTGGGCAAGTTATTTGTCTAAATCGCGACGGAGGTGGGGGCGGGGATTGTGGCCACGTGGGGTCGATTTGGGCCCCCCAGTGGAGGTCTTCCGCTGGCCGTTCCGGGGCGGCTCTTCTGTGGCGGTTTGTTTGTGTTGTTGTTTGTTACTTACTGTATGTGTCGCTTGTGTCTTTTGGTTTTGGATGGCCATGTGGCCGTTTTGTGGGAAAGTGGCTGTCCTTATGCCCTTCCTTTGTTTAGGTTTCTATTGTGGTCTGGTCGCTTGGTGTTTGTATTTATTTCCCTTTGGTGTCTTTTTTGGGTGGAGTGGGTTGGTTGTATCAATTCCTGATCTTTGTTTTGCTTTTGCTTTGTTGGCCGAAACTACGTAGTATGACCCATCTTCTTTCTTATGAATGTTTTCATTGCTCTTAAAGGAACTCATATTTGATTTTTATTTGTGGAGAGCACATTAGCTCAAATTAGCTGCTATCCAATATTGCATATCGCCATGTGGTTGAAGTGAGTGGTGTAACAAAAGGCCGTGTAAAAAAAAAATCTGCACCACTTTTGAATCTGGTATACACACTTTTTTAACGTCTATACAATGATACTATTACCTGATATAAGCGGAATTTCTCTACCATGCCGATTGAAAAAAATCTGATCTAGAGCTCATTTTAGCTGTGGCCCTTCTGCTATGGTGGATGATTCGTTCGTCCCCGAGGGTATTATCAGCTCAGTATCAGTTCCTAAGTGCTGAGGTTGATACGGCGGTGTTGACGTCAGTACTCAAGTACTGATTTTAATAACTATATTATATCTTTAATTTTTGCAGTATAAATTTCTAAATTTTTATGCCCCCGCCATTCGAAGAATGGTGGAAAGGGCATATAGCGTTGCCCCTGTCCGTCCGTCCGTTCGTCCGTGCGTCCGTGCGTCCGTCCGTGCATCCGAAACTTAAACGCAGTCAATTACTTCCTTATTTCTTGATGGATTTTAAAATTACTCGGCAGAAATGTTAACCATCATGAGACGACGTGTCACATGCAAAACCCAGGTCCGTACCACCAAGGTCAAGGTCATACTTAGAGGTCAAAGGTCAAAAAAAGGGTCCGAAACTTAAACGCAGTCAATAACTTTCTTGTTTCTGGATGGATTTTGAAATTATTTTGGAGAAATGTTAACCATCATGAGTCGATGTGTCTCCTGCAAAACCCAGGTCCGTACCTCCAAGGTCAAGGTCATACTTGGAGGTCAAAGGTCAAAAAAAGGGTCCGAAACTTAAACGCAGTCAATAACTTTCTTATTTCTGGATGGATTTTGAAATTACTTTGTAGAAATGTTAACCATCATCAGTCGATGTGTCACATGCAAAATCCAGGTCCGTACCTCCAAGGTCAAGGTCATACTTGGAGGTCAAAGGTCAAAAAATGGGTCCGAAACTTAAACGCAGCCAATAACTTACTTATTTTTGGATGGATTTTGAAATAATTTTGAAGAAATGTTAACCATCATGAGACAATGTGTCATGTGCAAACCCAGATCCGTACCTCCAAGGTCATACTTGGCGGTCAAATGGCATAAAAAGGGTCCAAAACTTAAACACTGTCAATAACTTTCTATGGATGAATACAAACATAGACATATTTTCGGGCGGGGGCATCCGTGTCCTACGGACGCATTTCTAGTCTAAAACTAAGTCTGACTTGTCAGGCGAGACATGTATCTTAGCGAATTTGTTTGCCACATTTTGTTATATTTTAAATTTTGCAAGTCTCGCTACCTGGGACATCTCCTTACTGATGCCCGGGACATCCGTGGCGTGTGGGCCATGTTTGCTGATGTTGGCTCGGTGGGTGACGCCTATAAGTCCAAGGGAAGGCGTCCCTTGGCTGATGACTCCAGTTGACCTGTCTCATGAGCTACGTCTGTCGGTGTGTGCTCGGAGGGGGATGTGCTGTGTTTGCCGGGTCTTGTCCATCATCCGTTTCGGTTTCAAACTTTAGGGTTGAGACACACTGATGGAAAGGCCGCTGTGTCACTAAATTTGGATTGTTACGCCTTAACTGCAACAAGGTCAATCGGAACCCAAATTTTATGGTGACTTAGTATATAAATTCAGAAAAGTATATAATTGCAATGACTTCAGCACCCAATTTCGAAAAATCATGCTTCGACAGTGCACAACTGTACTTCCCTCTTTAATTGCACACCAGCGGGTCAGGCCTCAGATTCTATGACGGTTCCCGGGGAAGGTTTACTGAGAATTAGAGAGAATTTGATTTTAATGTTGATTGGTGCCTGATGCTCTGTCTCTGGTCGGGCCAATCGGAGTCTAACTGTTGGTTTTCTTTTGCTCTAGCATTTCAGTGGTTCTTTGTGTACTCATCGTTGTTTCATTTATGTGGTCGTTTGGTTTTTGTGTTCTCGGAGATGTTGCACTGATGTAACTCATCATGCCTTCATGCGGACTGAACAAATTATTTGTCCAAGTCGCGACGGAAGCTAGAGCGGGGATTGCAGCTTTGTAAAATCGATTTACGCACCCCCCCCCCACCCCCCCCCCCCCCACCCCGCCCAGTGGAATTCCTTACACTGACCGTTCCAAGGCAGGTTTTCTATCGCGGTTTTGTTTTGTTATGATTTGGTTTTTGAATGTGCGTATCGCTTACATTATTTTGTTTTGTATAGCCAATTGGCCATTTTGTGGGAAAGCTTTTGGCTTTCCGCTATTGATGTTTCCATTAGTGTCTAATTATTTCCTGTATGTGATTCTTTCCCTTTGGTGTCACTGATTGGAGCTCTGAATTAATTGTATCGATTCCTGATCATTGACTTCACTTCTATTTTGTACATAGTTATTTAGACGAATTCCGATGGGTATGAATTGGATACCCCTTTAGGCTGATTTCTCCTCTTCATATGTTATGAAAGAGACTTATGGTTATGTTATGAAAGAGACTTATGCACGGTGGTTAACTCAATCACGGTTGACAACTTTGCTTCCCTCTTTGATTGCACACCGGTGGGTCGGGCTTAAGATTATATGACGGTGCCAGTGTAAAAACATAAATTGAATTTTATTTTATTTTAGTATTCTTTATGTTGGTTGGCGCCTGATGCTCCGTCTTTGGTCGGGCCCCTCGGAGTCTAACTGTTGGTTTTCTTTTGCTGCAGTAATTCTGTTGTTGTATGTTGTTGAGTCCTCAACTTTGTTTCATCTCTGTAGTTTTTTTATTTGTATGTTCTCGGAAATGTTACACTGATGAGTTAGGAAGCCTTCAGGCGGACTAAACAAAATTAGTGTATACCGCGACAAAGGTAAGGGCGAGGATTATGGCCATGTAAAATCGATTTAAGCCCCCCCCCCCCCCCCCACCCCACAGTGGAATTCTTTCCACCGACCGTTCCAAGGCGGTTCTTCTGTGGCGGTTTATTTATGGTGTTGTTTGTACTTACTTTGTGTATAACTAGTGTCTTTTTATTTTGGATTGCCATTGGCTATTTTGTAGGAAAGTAACTGTCCTTATGGCCTTCCTTTGTTTAGGTCTCCATTATGGTCTGGTCGCTTCATGTTTGTGTTTCTTTCCCCTTGGTGTCTTTGATGGGTTGAGTAAGTTAATTGTATCGATTCCTGATCTTTGTTTTACTTCTACTTTATGGTGTATAATGATCCTATGATACAGAGTATAGATTATATTTTCTTATCCTTTGGGATCATTGATTACATTGTGGAATTTTGAAAATATTTGAGGGCCACAAAGGAGCCCTAATTTGCCAAAACTAGCTTGTCTGGCCCACAAAAAATTGTACACTCCATACTTTTCAGTTCTGTGGTGTATATCTTGCTTGCAAAGGAAAACCCTTTCGTGGAACATAATTAGCTTCGCTACCGCTGGTGTTAAGGGGGTCTGTGGCGGCCGTTTAAAGTCCCCCTGCCTTTCATCATAGTATAGATTAACCTTTTCGTGGTACATATTTATGATGTTCCTTTCTTTTGAAAAGCAATCTGAAATTTTTGAAGCTTCAGCTCGACGTCTAGATATTTGGAGACTTTGTTAACTATTGACAATACCTACTTTGATGTTTTGATCAGTTAAATTCACTCTTCAGAACTTCAATTAAATAAACCATACTTTTTTCTGTCACCGAAGCATCGTTCTGGGATTTACAATTTTCTAATAGTTTAGTTCGTAATGACGAAGGCGATAATTTTGATTTTCCTTTCTTGGATAGTGAAGTTTTTCGTGTGGTATACTACGGTGTGTATATATCGCAATTAATTCGGTTTGCTAGAGAGTGTAGCCATGTAACTTATTTTAGCAGTCGTTATAAATTATTAACTGCTCGACTTTCGGTATCATAAATTTCGCAAAGCCTTTTCTAAGTTTTGTAGACTTTTTTTTTTTCATTTATTTCAAATGTTGGACTTAAATCTCTTCTGCAGCAAGGCCTATCGGAACCTGAATTTAGTGATGACTTAGTATATAGATTTAGAAAAAATGTGTGCTTGCAATGATTTTTCAATGATATCTGTACCCAATTTCGTAGAATCATTCTTCGATATAAACGCATTGGTTACAACATAAATGTTACATGACAAACTGAATGCATGGTAATTGACCCAATCACGGTTGATAACTAATTCATGGTAGGTAACCCAATCACGGTTGGTAACTGCTTCCTTCTTTAACTGCACGGCTCCAGACTGTAGACTAACCTACTGTTGCTACCTGGTACTTGTTGCTTTGTCTCTGGTTGGGCCTACCGTAGTCTTTTTTTTTTTTTTTTTTTTTTTTTTTAGCTTCAGCATTTCAGTTATTTTATGCCGTCGAGTCCTCATCGTTGTTTCATCTCTTTAGTTGCTTTATTCTTATGTTCTCGGATATGTTGTGCTGATGAATTGGAAATATTTCATTCGGACTAAACAACTTATTAGTCTGAGCTACGACAGAACCAACCCCATCCCCCCCCCCCCCACCCAAATTCCACCCCAAGTAAATAAAAGTTTTACTGACCGTTCAAAGGCGGTTCTTCTGTCATGGTTTATTACTGTTACAGTTTGTCTTTGCATTTATGTATTGCTTAATATCGTTTTTTATTTTGGGTAGCCGTTTGGCCATTTTATGGGATTGTAACTGTCTTTTTCGCTTTCCACTCGTGGTGTTTTCATTATGGTGAAGTTGTTTTATGATTTTTTTTCTTTTTGTGTCTTAGGTGGGACGTGTGAGGTAATTGTATCGATTCCTGATCATTACCTTCTCATCATTTTTACTGCTCAGCCAGAAGCCTTGCATATCTCTGAGCCTAGTCTGGACTGTCTTGCATATATGTGAATAGGCCGCCATATTGGATACAGAGCTGGTATTACTTTTTTTTTACAAGGAGGCTCTTGATTACTTCGTCATGCTTGTCAAACCAGTCTTGGTGTTTACGAGATGCTGGTCCTATGGAATCCATTGCTGGAGAGGGAACTGTCTCTAAAGACTGCCCAGTCCTCTTCTTGGTCATCTTAACTGAGTTCCATTGCATCTAATTGGCTGAGGATATCACTGATGAAGGCGTGTCTGGTTTCATCTTATAGACATACAATCTCCTATAAGTTGCCTTGTGGTCGCCGTGTAGTCTGAGTGCGCGGGTTGAGTTTGCTGACAACAAGCATGTGATCTGCCAAGCAATCTTCAGCACACAAACAGTTTAGCAGTGCGCTTATTGTTGCATGTGTGGACCAGCTTCATTGTCTGGTCAGCGCTTGTGCAATAATTGAACAGACACGTTGGACTTGTGCAGGGTTCTCCGGGACAGAGGCTGTATTGTGGTGTATTGTATTATGAAAACCGTTTTGTGGATGTACGTTATTATTTCCAGGAATTTGAGTTGTATGTGTATGGAGGTGACGAATTTGATGGCTACTGTTCCCCACTCCTTGTGAGCAGGCCACGATCAGAGCTCCCGTTAGGCCATCGGGCGATCAGAGCACCAGTTTGGGCATCGGACGATTAGTGCGTTCGTGTTTTGATACACATATAATTTAGACGACTGGTGCCTCGTCATGTATATACATGTGATAGATGGATGTATTGTATGCTCATACTATGACAATCAGGTCCTCCGGGTCCTTTTAAGCCGGCATTTTGTTCCTTTTGTGTTATTGATTGTGATTTGTTTTATATAGTTTTCACGTCGCTGACGCGATCACAAAACTTCATTTGTCTTCGGGTCGGCCCTTTGAAATAATATAGAAACAATATTCTGTAAGTGTTGTTAATGTTTGTTGTTAGTATTGTTGTGAATAGCTGTATATAATGTGCTACAAATGAGATCTTCCTTGTGACTTGTCCTACACATGATCGTTCACCTGTCGGAGACCACCCTCTGTCGTCTTGTCGGCATGTTGATTTAGGGGACGCCGTAACCCCACATGTTACATAATATGCAATGATGACGAATTACATGGTGAAAAAACAGTGGTTTTCTTGGCTTTTTTGTCAGTCTGTTCTTTTATTCATAATGTTATAGTCCAGTCTTGTCAAATGAAAGTACTGACTGCACTGGTGGGTCCATTGTCTACGAGTATAGCCTGAAAAAGTGTCCTGAACGGGAAGTTAGACTGTTTTGTTCAGTCCTTAACCCTTAAGATGCAAATCACAAAAATGGTGTCTGTTTCATTGTCTGCTGGTTACTTTACAGTGTGGACTCTGACCCTGGACTCTGATCAGCAGTCTGATTAGTATACGAGCTGTTTTCTCGTAAGCAGAGTTCGTAAGACTGCAGCAGACGGCAAACAGGCACCATTTCAGCTAGATGGCATCCCTGTACTGAAAGCGAACTGTGTATACCGTGACCAGACACCGCATTTTGCGGCGTCTGATCTGGGTCTGGCCGTTTGCAGAATATGGCGCTCAAGCTGGGCCAACACTGTTTGCCACTATTGGTAACTTCTTACTCAACACAGCGATAAAAAATATATCAGTTATATTCTATAAATAAATGTTGCCTGCAGTGATCGACACATGCACTTCAGCACTGCAGATACTTGTGTTTATTTAAGTTGGGCCGTTTGATAAATGATTTAATTAAAAGTCACCAGAAAGTAATAATGCTGGAACCTCAAAGTATGTATAAATGCAATATGCTAAAATGGGTTTGCTCCGTTGAGCAAAATGTCCCTCAGACTGTAGATCTAAAAATAAAAATAAAAGTTCAAACAACGTCTTCTCATTGGCCCAAGGTTCAATTTCAAAATAAGATCACAGACATGACTCTAGTGTTACCCTCTTCTAAAACAGCTTAAATGGTTCTGCTCGGCTGTACAAAATGGCTGTCAGTTTTGTGTGTGTGTGTGTGTGTGTGTGTGTGTGTGTGTGTGTGTGTGTGTGTGTGTGTGTTTCTAAGAGGCAATAATGTACCGCCTGAAAGCAGAGGCAAATTATTTTTTAGAGTTCCCTCCCTTCATGACATTTTATTCACCTGATGTCATTTACCTTGTTGTCAATTTTGACATTTCGTGGTTGAACAGAATAGAAATCTTCCCTTGCTCTTTTTCTTCCACCAAACTTGGAATATATCCTTTTTACGTCGGTAGCCCCTTTAACTGTTCCTAGAAGTTCGGCCCCGCTTAGAAGAAAGTGTGTACCAGATAAGCCATGAAGAGTGGCGCGACCTGCAAAAATAAATTCAAGTGTATAAAAACAAATTGGCGGCTTTTAAAAATGTCTGGTCTGGTCGGTCTAAATTATGATGTGAATGGTTTCTGAAATCCTTAGTAATGAGTAGGAGCAATCTTTGGACCAGTATCTAACACCATGTATAAACTAAATCTCTGCCCATAATATGGGTTGGAATGCATTGGATCTTAAAAAGAATAGCGCAAAAGTTGATATATAAAATGTATATGCCCCCGAACTCGACTTTAAGGCAGCTGAGACAGAGCTTCAGGAAGATAGAGTCAGGAAGGTCAATTGCCATTTTTAACGAAAAACGTACACTTTGGTCAATCCACAATAAGATAATTGTAAAAGTCATACTCAGTCAATTGAAGGAACACCTTGAACAGCCAGGGGCTTGACAGCAAAGTAGAAGTAAAACAAATATCAGGAATTGATACAATTAACTTACTCCACCCATGGTGTCCATTCATCAAACGACATGGGCTAATGAACCAAAAATCGGATTGAGCTGAATCTTTATAGGGCATCGGAGCGACATGGAGATTCAGATTTGCTAAATTTGTTCCATTTCGTTTTCAAAGATTTCAGCCCTGGAGGCAACTTGATGTTCTGCTGACGACTTCTCCTCCAGGACCATCGGTTGGATCGAGCTGTGACTTGATGGGAGGCATCGAGGCGACACTGAGATTCAGACTGGTTTAAAGCTCAGTTCAAATATCCAAGATTGCTGCCACGCAGGCTTTTTGAATAAAAATCAAAAATGAGTTCCTTTAAGAGCAATGAAAACATTCATAAGAAAGAAGATGGGTCATACTACGTAGTTTCGGCTAATAAAGCCTCATCAGTGACCCTGTAAATATCCGGCAAAGAAAGCCGGAGGAAACATACTGCAATTTTGCAAATTTCGAATAGGTAGTCGATACAAAGACTGATATAAATCAAATTGGGGTCCAAAAAATTAAAAACCTGTCTAGAATATGGGTCTAAACCAAAAATTTATTTCTGATTTCTCAGAATATTCACGCTGATCTCAAAGGACCAAAAGTTAAATATAAACTACACTATGGTTGATGTACGGGGAGACGTTTTACGGCCGCCACACGGCACAACACCAGCTGCAGTGAAGGCAAATAAAAATCAAAAATGAGTTCCTTTAAGAGCAATGAAAACATTCATAACAAAGAAGATGGGTCATACTACGTAGTTTCGGCTAATAAAGCCTCATCAGTGACCCTGTAATGATCCGGCAAAGAAAGCCGGAGGAAGCATACTGCAATTTTGCAAATTTCGAATAGGCAGTCGTTACAAAGACTGATATAAATCAAATTGGGGTCCAAAAAATTAAAAACCTGTCTAGAATATGAGTCTAAACCAAAAATTTATTTCTGATTTCTCAGAATATTCACGCTGATCTCAAAGGACCAAAAGTTAAATATAAACTACACTATGGTTGATGTACGGGAAGACGTTTTACGGCCGCCACACGGCACAACACCAGCTGCAGTGAAGGCAAATAAAATCAACAATGAGTTCCTTTAAGAGCAATGAAAACATTCATAAGAAAGAAAATGGGTCATACTACGTAGTTTCGGCTAATAAAGCCTCATCAGTGACCTTGTAATGATCCGCCAAAGAAAGCCGGAGGAAACATACTGCAATTTTGCAAATTTCGAATAGGCAGTCGATACAAAGACTGGTATAAATCAAATTGGGGTCCAAAAAATTAAAAACCTGTCTAGAATATGAGTCTAAACCAAAAATTTATTTCTGATTTCTCATAATATTCACGCTGATCTCAAAGGACCAAAAGTTAAATATAAACTAATATTAAATATTGAAGTTCTTCAGTCGATATCTCTCCCCGAACTATAGGTCAAATCGACGGCCCCCGCCAATAGGGGCTTGAAGAAATATATGGGCTGCATGATGCTTCCACGCAGAGCTGAGACCGGTCCGCACACTAGTACTTGTAAACCGCTTAGAGGATTTAAGCCTGTCCAGGAACCGCGGTGCGAGGCGGACCGTCCATGCTAATAAACCCTGTTGGTTTCATTGGGCGACTAGGCTTGAGATGTCATTTCATCTCATTGTCGGGAAAAAGTCCCACAAAATTGGAAGCAACGTCTCCAAAATGATCTTTTCAGTGTTGACGGGGACGTTAAATATGTTCTATAAAAGGGTTATCCTTTGGAAGCAAGGAATACACCACAGAAGTGAAAAACACATAGTGTACATGTTTTCTGGGCCAGACTAGCTAGTTTCGGCCAGTTAGGCCTCATCAGTGACCCTCAGATATTTTCGAAATTCCACAATAGAATCAATGATCCCAAAGGACAAGAAAATATAATCTACACTATGATGTAGGGCAGGGAGACGTTTTACCGCCGCCACACATTCCCACACACCAGCTGTAGTGAAGTTAAATATGTTCTATAAAAGGGTTATCCTTTGGAAGCAAGGAATACACCACAGAAGTGAAAAACACGGAGTGTACATGTTTTCTGGGCCAGACTAGCTAGTTTCGGCCAATTAAACCTCAAATCAAACAAACAAATAGGTCAAATCGAGCTGAAACTTGATTCGAGGCATCAGGACGACACTGGGACTCCGATTTCGTTATGACATCTCCCGAACCAAATGTAAGATAGAGCTGATACTTGATGGGAGGCATTGGGGCAATATGGAGAGTCATATTTGCTACAGTCATCCAATTCTGATTTCCAAAATGGTCTCTAAAGGTCGGATCGAGTTCAAACTTGTTGGGAGGATCAGGGCGGCATGGAGATTCAGATTTGCTAAAATGGCTCCGTTCTAATATCCAAGATGGTCACAATTAGAGATTGCCACCATGGCGACAATCATAGCCACCATTGTGGCCTTCTTCAAATTTTAAAGAGCATCTGCTCCTGAACTGAAGTCAGGCTGAGTTTAAACTTGCTGAGAGGCATTTTGGGTGACATGGAGATTCAGATTTGCTAAAACGCTTCTGCCTCAATATCGAAGATGGACACTATGGCCGGCCATCTTGAAATTCTTCAAATATAATTTCCACCTGAACCAAAGATCGAATTGAGGTGAAACTTGATGGGAGGGGACGGGGTGACAGTGAGATTCAGATTTGTTACAACCATTCCGTTGTGATACCCAAGATGGCCACCATGGCGTCCAACTTGAAATTATTTAAAAGACATCTCCTCCCATACTGAAAGGCAGATTGAGCTGGAACCTGGTGAAAACCATCTGGACGGCATAGTGATTCAGAATAACTATATCAATTCCATTCCAACATTCAAGATTGGCAGCCATTTTGAAATTCTTCAAACAACATCGCCATCTGAACCGAATGTCTGAATGAGCTGAAACCTAATGGGGGGCATTTTGGTGACATGGAGATTCAGAATTGCTGAAAGTATTCCGTTCTTTCGCATGTTTTTTTTTTTTTTGGCAGGCGGCCATTGACACGCAGTACTTTTGTCTATGTTGCGGTTGAATTCACTGAATTGGGTGTCATGATTCACATGAATAGTATCCCAATGGCAGGTGCAAATGATAGTTCTGTCCTGTCAACGTATATACCCCCACTCTGCATCAACATCATCTCTTCCTGAAACCTAAATCAGACTGAGTCGTTCAGAAACTTAATCACAGACATCTAGGCAACATGCAGATTCAGAATTGCATAGGGCAACATGATCTGATAGACAGCATGGCCACCAAGGCACAATGAAATATATTATGATCAGCCTCACCAATCTGAGCGATTTCTGGCCCACTTGAGCCTCTAGTTTTTATTTGGGACCCCAATTGTAATCATCCTATCTGTATGTCCGTCCGTCCGTGCGTCCGTCCGTCTGCCGTCCTCATTTTTCATGTTTTTCTCAGTAACTTGCAAACCATTAAACGCATCAACTTCGAACTTTAATCATTAGATCACAACACCAATACACAATTTAATAAAAAGTTAAGTTACTCTTGCTACAATATAGAGAGTTATGACCATTTTGTAAAATTCAGATTTTAAACATTTTTAATTTTATTTTTCTTCATGATTTCAAAACCGTTATAGATATTCCGGTGAAACTTGCTGTACTTATTGACTTATTGACAGTGACAATACGCACATGTGTAGTAAATGGATGTATGTCTGTCTGTTTCATGTTTCTTCTTAATAACTTACAACCCGTTAATTCATCAACATCAAACTTCACAACAACAATGCGCAATGTCTGTCCAATCGTCCGTTTGTCCATCCGCATTTTTCATGTTTTTGAATCTGAGATGATATTGGCTGTAACAGGCAAAAAGGGTCTTCCATGAATGTATACAAACTTACAGTACAACCATCCTTATAGTACAACCATCCTTACAGTACAATCGTCTTTACAGTACAACCATTCTTGATTGCGCGAGGAAGCTGTGTAAGTGACCATTTGTAAAGTGTACAGCAAAGTCTAAGATGTCCATCAAAATTGCTCCAGAATGCCCAGTTTGACATTTTGGCTTCCATAACTTGGCCATTTGTCATCGGATTTCCATATGCGGGACCCTTTGTCAGATTCTGACTGCTGTACTTATTTATTCGTTTATTTATTTGACTGACTACACCTGTACAGTGGTTCGCGAGATATTGCGAGATTTCAGCTGAGCTTCTTATCCTGGTATTTTATTAGTTCTTGGTTACTGTTATTTATAGAACAGTGGGTTTATATGCATGGACGGCCCGACTCGCACTACCTTCCTGGGCAGGCTTAGAATATTAACCTCTTTGCAGTTTACCAGTAGTCGTGTGCAGTCAATTTTAGTGAAAGCATCATGCAGCCCATTCTATTTCTTCAAGACCCCATGGGCGGGGGCAGTCGACCATGTTACTAACAGCGCTCAAGTCCAAATGGCTATCACTGATTTGTTGGTTTCGCAAGGAGGTCAGCATGTTGCGTAATAGGTCGTGTGCGGGATGATTGGAAGCATCATGCAGCCCATCTATTTCTTCAAACCCCGATGGGTGGGGGCCGCTTGTATACACAATAACAATGCAAAGAGTGACATTGTAGGACATTAGAGTATGAAAAAAAAGATATTTTGGTTTGTCGAGCTAATCGTCAGTGTTGACTTCGACAGTCTATTATAGGGAAAATAATTAATAAAACGCATGCGCATACAGATGTCAACGAAATAGTTCATTTAAAGAGACAGACATGTTTACGTTTGTTTTTTTTTTGTGTGTGTGTGTTTACAAAACAACGGCTTCCTTTATCGTGTAATTTATAGACACATCCAAAGTCAACGTCACACAAAGTCAAAAGTCATATGCCTCATTTAATCTGGTGGGCAATAAACTTCCCGTTCCATACTTTACCGTTTGCTGTAGCACGAACTGTTTTCGCTCTAAGAAAACTGTTTGCCACAAACCATTTTGGACATTAAACTGCTTCTTTTTCGTATAAATTTGGATGGAAAATATACGTTTTAATCTTATTTCCTTCATTAAATAGCGCATCGACTACATTTTGGTATGATGTGGTTAGTTTTATAACGCTTTTAGGCAACAAAATGTGGGATAAAATATCAGAAGAGACTGGTTCTATATCATTTAATACTTCAAAAACACAAATGACAAGGGTCAGTTAATTTTGTGGGGAAGAAAGGCCGATAAATACACGATAAAGATTGGAAATTCTCATTGCAACTATACAGCAACAGACATGTTTTGCCAACCAGAATAAAGAGGTACTTGACAGGGGAGGTAATTGACAGGGGAGGTAATTGGCGCATGCGCAGTGAAATGTAAACAAAGTCATGTGTCGAAACATTGGATCCGTCTATTTCGTCAAATTCATGTGGAGTCACAGTGGCCAGTGGAAAGACGGCCAGTGGAAAGAATTCCACTGGGGGGCTTAAATCGATTTTACGTGGCCACAATCCTCGCCCTTACTTCCGTCGCGATTTAGACAAATAATTTGTTCAGTCCGCATGAAGGCCTCCTAACTCATCAGTGCAACATCTCCGTGAACACAAAAAATCAAAGAACTACAGAGGTTAGACAACGGTGAGGACTCGACAGCAAGAAACCACTGAAATGCTGGAGCAAAAGAAAACCAACAGTTAGACTCCGATGGGCCCGACCAGAGACTGAGCATCAGGCACCTGTCAAGTCTTGAATCCTTACCCCATCAATCAATTTCCGTTGTTAAGAATAATAATAGATTTATCACTAGGTCGTATATCTTTTTTAAATATACTTCTTATTTACAGATGTGTCTTCACTACAGCTGGTGTTGTGCCGTGCGGCGGCCGTAAAATGTCTCCCCGTACATCATCATAGTGCAGATTATATTTTCTGGTCCTTTGGTATCATTGAGTTCATTTTAAATCATTTTGAAAATAGAGTTCTGCTTAAGCCGGCGCTAGGATGCATGGCCGGTGTTGCATATTTCAGAACTGGTCATGAACGGACTCAATGAAACCGAGTCTGTTATTTTCGTTTATTTGGTGTATTCTTTGCTTCCAAAGGATCTAACTTCAGAACTTATTCAGAAAGCGCCATAGCGGGGCTGTAGTCAGCTTCTGACAGGTCTAGTTGCCCTTGGGTAACAGAAATAGACGATAAAGAGAGAAAGAAGACATTCTATAGTCTTGAAGTATTCTTTTGGAATAAGTGAGCTAGAAATAAAAGCATGAAAAAATATAATTTCGATAAAAGATCGTTTTTGGTAAACAGTGTTGACTCAGATGAAAGCATGTTCACAATTTTAAATGGCCTCTCCTCTGAAGCTACTGGTCTGGTTGCAATCAAACTGTCTGAAACATCATTATGTAGGAGGGCCGAATGATTGTTCGAAGTTCATGAATGGAGTTATCCCTCTTGTTGCTACAGCAACCAAATCTTTCAAAATCTCCTTTATAAGGGCTGTTTGGATTTTTTTTTCATGGAAATGTTTCTTCAAATATTGTTAAAAAACTTCTGTAGAGGTTCCTTCAAATACTGTTAAAAAAATTCTGTTAAGCCCCTGCCCATGAAATAAATTGGGCTGCACAGTGTTACACTTTGCTTACTTTTTATCATAAAGATGCCTGATTGGCTACTTTTGATGCTGTTTGAATTCGCAATAGAGTTTATATTTTAAAAACGTTCTTTTTTTCATATTGAACCACAAAATAGATTCAATATTCTTTTCCAGTATATCTTACGCCGTTTATCTTTTTAAAGATAGTTCTTGTTTATTTTACCTCACTGCAGTTGGTTTTAAGTGCCGTGTGTGGCGTAGAAATTCTTCCCGTGCTTCATCATAGCGCAGATTATATTTTCTTTTCCTTTGGGATCATTGAGCCCATTCTGGTTACTTCGAAAATCGAATATCGCTATGTATGAAGAGACTCAGTAAAACCCAGTCTCCGATATTCGTTCTTTCATGTGTTCTTTGTTTCCAATAGCAACATCTAGCTTTTTATTTTAACTCACTGCAGATGGTGTTAAGAGCCGTGTGCTGGCTGTAAAAAGACTCCCCGAGCTTCAACATAGTGTAGATATTATTTTCTTTTCCTTTGAGATCATTGAGCCTATTCTGGTTACTTTGAAAATCGAATCTCGCTTAAGCCGGTGCTAGAAGGCGAATGTAGCCTTGCAAACTATATTGCTTGTATAAATTGCTTCATTTTCTTGCAAAGGGTGTTGGCCCTACCTGATCCAGCGTCCGATCTCGGCCAACGCTAGCTTTGCCTAACACCCGTTTTGGGGTTTCTGATACAAAACGGGTATAAACCACCAAAAAATGTAATAAACTAGTTCTTTTTTTTTTTCAGAATCAGAAGAAATGATAGAGGTCAGATGTTTGCTTCTTTTTATGTTTTATACGGTCTAGATCTATTTATTAAGTTATTTTATTATCATAATTTTTATAATCTGCCGATAATATCAGCTTTAAAAATGTAAGATTGTTTACGACTTTGTAAAAGAAAGTAATAAAGTAATGCTAAAATAAAAAAACAGATAGGTGAGGGGGGTGGGAATTAAGAATATTATCATTCCAGCGGTGGTGAGGATCGGCTTGGGGTGGGAAAGCCGAAAGGATGTCTGGGCCACCAGTTTGGCTTTCCTTAGGTGGCCCGGTCCCGTCGCCGCTGGAATGTGTGTGTGTGTGTGTGTGTGTGTGTGTGTGTGTGTGTGTGTGTGTGTGTGTGTGTGTGAATTCGGGTTTAACGTCGCTTTCAACAATTTTTTAGTCATATCACGACGGTGTCTGGTTGCGACAGGGAGCTCAATGCTCACTTTTATAGTGCTGCCTCACTGAAGTATCATGTCCCAGACACATTACATGATACCTAACCCAGTCACATTATCCTGACACTGGGTCGACCAGTCCTACCTCTTCCCCGTAAATCTGAGTGCCAAGCGAGGAGCAGCTAGTACCATTCTTAACGACTTTGGTATGTCGCGGCCAATGACCTCCCGTTCCCCGGAGAGGACACTCTACCAACTGAGCTATCGGGGCCGGTGTGTCGCCGCTGGAAGGCAAACATATCGTGCAACCCGCGAATGAATTTAAATATCAATTAACGAGTTACGCCGCTATACATACATACATACATACATACATACATACATACATACATACATACATACATACATACATACATACATACATACATACATTCATAAATACATACATACATGCATAAATGTATACACGCATGCTGGCGTATGTGCGTGTGTGCATACATGCATGCATAGTACATACATTCATACATACATACATACATACATACATACATACATACATACATACATACATACATACATACATACATACACACATACATACATACATATAACATACATACATACATACATACATACATACATACATACATACATACATACATACATACATACATACATACATACATACATACATGTATACACGCATGCTGGCGTATGTGCGTGTGTGCATACATGCATGCATAGTGATAACGGACACGTAATAACACTAACACAAACAAAACACGAAACGTATACAGACATGCACGGTATCTTTTCTTGATTGCAAAACAAAAAGACAATTTCTCATTTATCTATCTCAGGTCGCTAAAACATACATACATACATACATACATACATACATACATACATACATACATACATACATACGTATGTACGTACGTACGTACGTACGTACATGCGCGCGCTCGTGCGTGTCCGCATGCATTGTCGTTATTAACTATTTATTAAGGTTTTTTTTTCTTTTTAACCACTCATGAGCCTTATAGCTTCCTCATTTATATTTTTAGTATGTCCAGTCGCACCATTAATACGTGCGTGCGCATGCAAACATACATTCATACATACCAATAAATAATGTGCATCTCATTGGAAAATACATACATACATACATACATACATACATACATACATACATACATACATACATACATACATACATATATACCAATTGATGATATGTTTGTTTGATTTGAGTCTTAACGTCCCCGTCAACACTGTAAAAGTCATTCTGGAGACGTTGCTTTCATTTTGTGGGACTTTTACCTGACATTGAGATGAAATGACATCTCAAGCCCTGCCGCCTAATGAATCCAATAGGGCTTATTAGCATGGACGGTCCGCCTCGCACCGCGGTTCCTGGACAGGCTTAGATCCTCCAAGCGGTTTACCAGTACTAGTGTGCGGGCCGGATTCAGCTCTGCGTGGAAGCATTATGCAGCCCATATATTTCTTCAAGCCCCTATGGGCGGGGCGAAATTGATGATAAGTATGTCAATAGAACAAGTAAGTACATACATACATACAAACATACATACGTTTGAGAAATAAATTTTGTTTTTCTGCTGTTCGTGAAGCTATGTGCGCGGCGGGTCGCGTCCAAAGAAAACTCCGAAGGAGTTCATGTAAACTTTGCTAGCGGCCCGCTGCCTTTCGTGCTTTGAATTATTTATTATACATACATACATACATACATACATACATACATACATACATACATACATACATACATACATACATCCGCGTGCCCCAGCCCAGCGGGACCTGGAGAAATAGATTGGCGGCTGCACGGTGCTTCCGCGCAGAGCTGAAACCGACCGAACTTGAGTACTGGTAAACAGCTTAGGTATAAGCCTGCCCAGGAAAAGTGATGTGAGTCGGAGCGCTCCTTAAACCCTTGCGGTTTCTATGGGCGGTATGGCTTGAGATGTCATTTCATCTCATTGTCGGGTAAAAGTCCCACGAAATTGGAAGCAACGTCTCCAAAATGACCTTAATAGTGTTGACGGGGACGTAAAACCTCAACTCAAACAAACAAATACATACATCCGCTTGCACATATTGATCTTAATTTTATATTTACTCTGCACGATATGTAAATGGAGTCGGAAGGGGAGAAGGAGCCGACAAAAAAAATATTGCTGTGTATGAAAAGAATCACTAAAACCGAGTCTCCGATTTTTGTTCTTTGTTTCCAAAGGCAACCTTTTAGCTTTTTATTTTATACTGCTTAGAAATACTTTTTTCTTCATTGTTCATACTTTTCAGGGCCCCCGCCGATCGGGGCTTGGAGAACTAGATTGGGCTGCATGGTGCTTCCATTCAGAGCTGAAACCGCCTGCACATGGGTACTGATAAACCGATTAGTGGGTATAGGCCTGCCCAGGCAAAGTGATGCGAGTCGGACCGCCCATGCATATGAACCCTTTTGGTTTCATTGGGTGGCAGAGCTTGAGATATCATTTCATATAAATTTCGGGTAAAAGTCTCACAAAATGGGAAATAACGTCACCAAAATTATCTATTTAGTTTTGAGGGGCGAGGTGAGGGTTAGTTTCGGTAATAACAGGAACCCCTTTTTCGATTGGTAATTGCATGAGCCACGCAGCAATGACGCTTCATCGGAATAACCTGATTGGTCAATCAGATTACGTTCCCCTCCAAGGAAAAATTAAAATCTGGTCATTAGACCCAGTTTGCTCGTCTCATGGCGACCAAACAAATGAGGTCTTTTAATGTTCGAAACATGAGCTACGCAAAGCTAATAGTTTTTTTGTGTGTGTGCCTAGCGAAGATTTAACAACCTGAGTAATTGCGTAATCAGTGCTGATTTACATCACGAAAACACGCCTATATTATTTTTACCCCCTTGAATCCCACTTTTATATAGTAAACCTTATTTTTTCTTATTTCAGCTTTAAACTTTTATTTAGTAAACCTTTTTTTTTCTTATTTCAGCTTTAAAATATAGAATGTGGGTACTCGTTAGATCGATAAAGTTGAGGCAGTTCTAACGATAACCCGCAATCTCTATGTTGAGCAGAAATAAGAAAATAATCACAATTTTTCATCTTAAAATTTTCATTGTTTCGGAGATAAAGGCTATATTGTATTTGTATAGGCGTGTTTTCGTAATGAGACTTTCCTGAGCGAACATGCTCGAAGACGCTTTTCACTTGGTACGGTCCAAAGTCTCTGCATGATAGTCGGATGTAGCATTTTGAGATTACACGCGGAATCCCTTTATAGACGGACACACCAATAATAGACCCTACCATATATACGAGTACAGTACAGGTCAGGATCAGATTTCTTCACTTTTTTTCAAAACGTTCAGCCATTTTCCAAAGTAAATAACTCAATCTGTCACTCCTACAACTAAAAATGAACTCTTCAAGAAAATAAAACGGAATGAAACATTCAGGAAAATGGTTTTCTTTGTTCGTGTTGAGGTTTTACGTTCCCGTCAACACTATTGGAGACGTTGCTTCCAGTTTCGTCGAACTTTTATACGAAATTCTGATGAAATTCACATATCAAGTCCTACCATCCCCCAAAATCTCTATTGATTAAAGGACGGTTCGACTCGCACCACCTTTCCTGGGCAGGCTTAGAAACCAGTTCTCGGTTTCGGTTGGTTTCAGTTCTGCATGCAGTAGCCCAGCCACATTAAATGCTAAGCATAAAATATGACTTGTGTGCATGCAAGTGAATGGCGAATTAATAGAATTTTATAGAAAGTGATACGACTTTTTTCAGCGCTCATCACTTAATTCGATTCTGGCGCCCCGACCCCATCCCTGGTCCTTAATCAAACTTCAAACTATCAAATTAAACCAAATACTTAAGCGACCTGCCCACATCAGTATGATCTTACGCACTAAAGAAATGGAGTTTACCCATTGACCCATCTTCTTTCTTATGAATGTTTTCATTGCTCTTAAAGGAACTCATTTTTTATTTTTATTATTTGGGATTTTTTTTCCATTACGGTGAAATAATTCACAAGTGTTCAAGGCTTCCGAGTAAAAAACGATTGGGCGATAGTGAACAAGTTTTTGTTACATGAAAGCCCTTACGAATGAATTATTCTATTTGAATTATATATTTTTAACGCTTGGCTGAACGATGTTTAGTTAGTGTATTTGCATTGGCACATCCGCAACTATTATTGACATTTATGACTTTGGCGCAAAGGATTAAGCCTTTTACTGTGCGCTGACCTTCTCGGCTTACCTGTACAGAATCTCTTGTTGGAAATAGCAGGGGCTTTAATGGAAAATAATTTTTAAACAAATATAACTTTTTTATTTTTCAATTTGACAAACATGTTCCGATTTAATTTTATTGTCCGTTTAAATTCCTTCAAAACGATATTAAATAAATGGAACTTTTATTTAATTAGCTGCCGGCATTTTTATTTTCAAATTAATAGCCTATAATCCTTACTTGAAGCATACAAATCTGGGGAAAAACAACGACAGTAATCGACTTTAACGGCTAAAATCTACACTTTTTGTTAATATTGCAAAAAAAAAAAAAACGCCCGTATCAGACGCGATGTGTATACAATATTGTGCATTTTGATAACAATTACAATATTTCAAAATAGTATTTAATAACGGCATTTTGCGATTAAATTTGGTGCTTATTCAGAAAAAGCTTTAACGTCTACACACGCGTGTAATCCCAAAGCAGGTCAGTTTCAATCGACTGTAAAATCAACACATCTTCGCCTGGGCATCTCCTTGGAATGTAAATTAATCTAAGAATGCGGTGTCTGATCTGCATCTTATTTATTTATTTATTTATTTATTTATTTATTTATTTATTTATTTATTCACGTATTTTTTATTTTCATGACCTGATTAGATTTTTGCGCATTCTTTATACATACTACGCAAAATTAAATAAACATTGCTAGTAATAAGATTTATGATTACATTTGTTTGTTTTGTATGTTTGTAAGATTACAGCTGAAAGAAAGAAAGAAAGAAAGAAAGAAAAAAAGAAACCCATGTGAATTTGTCACGAAATTTCCAAATATATATATATATATATATATATATATATATATATATATATATATATAACTTTGTTATAGTATATATCTTATTCCAATTACTCAGATACAGGCTAATCTGACAGTTCGTTGTTCGCACATTGTTTTGTTGGAATACCAGAGGAATGTTTGTTTTATTTTATTTTTATTTATTTCTTATTTTTCTAACATGCGTTTTATTATTTAAATGCTATTGTGAATTCAGTCTGGTAAATAAAAAAAATAACCGTAAAGATGCCATTAATGCCTATGTTAATTGTTTTATATTCATTATTATCATCTTGGTTGTAATGAAAACCTAATTAAAAACTGCTTTATATAGAGAAAACTGGGGTTTACTGTGGTGTTCCTTTTTTTCATTTCTGCTCCAAAACATAGGTTGTGGGTACTCGTTAGAGCCACCTCAATGAGGCGGTTATAACTATGTTTTAAGTATTGATGAGTTTACTTTGACCAATTAACTGTTTTTGAGATATCAAAAATGCATTATGCCGCACGGATGTATTATCGTTATGTGTATATTTTATTATTATTATTATTATTATTATTATTATTCTATACATTTATGTATAATCAAATGATTATTAGAAATTTTTCTTTTATTTAAATTATTTATTTATTTCAACTGTTAAATGATTTAAGATGAGGTGTGTACCCTTTTTCTGGTGTTCTCTCCATGATGCTGCGAAAAAGAATATGCATGTTAACTAAACTTTAACTTTAACCAAACTTTGAAAATTATTCCTGATTCTAGGATAAGGAATATAATTTCTAAAGGACCGAAATATCGGTTTCCTTCTAAAATTGATTTCAGTAAATGTAGAGATGAAATCGCTGCTTCCTTGAATGCATTCGGTAATCGATGGTGTAAGCGAGAGTATGTTGAGTATAAAGCCCTAAAGGACTGGAAACTTAGCATTTTAAGACTAGTGAATAAACGCATTTCTTTCTATTCTCAAAATACTAACTTATTACCTCCTAAGCCCAAGACGTCTTTACGTCATCTTAAACTAGGTATTCAAGAATTTCATAAGAAGTTTGTTTTGGCCCCTGCAGACAAGGCCGCTAACAACGTCGTCGTTGTGTGACGGCTCCACTATGTTTACACGCTTAAGCAGGAGCTTGGTGGTACTAAGGCCTATGAACTTCAGCCTTTAGCTGAAGAGAGAGCTATAGTAGATAAACATGTTTGTCTTTCAGCCACCAAGTTTGCTGTGTGTGTTAACGAAGGCCAAGACAAGCTTCCTACGCTATACTGGTTACCAAAACTTCATAAAAAACCTTACAAAGCACGGTTTATTGCAAATTCTAGTTCTTGCACTACCACTGAACTTTCTAAATTATTAACTTCCTGTCTTACTGCTATTAAAACGCATGTAATTAAATATTGTGATAAAGTCTTTGAAAGATCAGGAAGAAATCTGTTTTGGTCTATAAAAAATTCGAATGAGGTTTTAAATAAATTGAAATCTAGACAGTTTCGTGCTTCTAGTCTGTCTACCTTCGATTTTTCCACTCTTTATACTACACTTCCTCATAATCTTATAAAAGAAAAGCTTAATGATTTAATTGAATGGGCTTTTCACAGAGAAGATTCTCTCTATCTTGCATGTAATGTCAGAAATGCATTTTTCACTTCTAAAGAGCATAAGAATTATACACTTTGGTCATGTCAGAAAGTGTGTGATGCCCTCACCTTTCTACTTGACAATATTTATATTAGATTCGGTACTAAGTTATTTAGACAAATTGTGGGTATTCCGATGGGTACTAATTGCGCACCTCTTGTGGCTGATCTGTTGTTGTATTGTTATGAAAGAGACTTCATTTTGTCGCTTTCCATTGATAACCAATCTGAAATTATTGAAGCTTTTAGCTCTACTTCTAGATATTTAGATGATTTATTAAATATTGATAATACCTATTTTGATGGTTTGATCAGTCAGATTTACCCCCTAGAACTTCAGTTAAATAAAGCAAATTCTTCTGATACCGAGGCCCCGTTTTTGGATTTACATCTATCTATTGCAGATGGATTTGTTTCGTGCAAAATTTATGATAAACGCGATGACTTTGATTTTGAGATTGTAAATTTTCCTTTTTTGGATGGTGATGTTCCTCGTGCGCCATCCTATGGCGTTTATATTTCGCAATTAATTCGATTTGCTAGAGTGTGTAGTCATGTAACTGACTTCAACACTCGTAATAAATTATTAACGGCTAAACTCCTTAATCAGGGTTATCGGTACGATAAACTACGCAAAGCCTTTTCAAAATTTTATAGACGCCATTCTGATTTAATTTCAAAATTCAATATTGGACTTAAATCTCTTCTGCAACAAGGTCTATCGGAACCCGAATTTTATGGTGACTTAGTATATAAATTCAGAAAAATATATAACCGCAATGACTTCAGCACCCAATTTCGTAAAATCATTCTTCGATATAAAAAGATTGGGTACAACATGGATATTATACGACAGACTGCATGCATGGTAGTTAACCCAATCACGGTTGGCAACTTTGCTTCCCTCTTTAATTGCACGCCGGTGGGTCAGGCCTCAGATTCTATGACGGCTCCAACGTAAAGGCTTATTGAAAATTAAAGAGATAATGTTGGTTGGTGCCTGATGCTCTGTCTCTGGTTGGGCTCATCGGAGTCTAACTGTTGGTTTTCTTTTGCTCCAGCATTTCAGTGGTTTCTTGCTGTCGAGTCCTCACCGTTGTCTCACCTCTGTGGTTCTTTGATTTCTGTGTTCACGGAGATGTTGCACTGATGAGTTAGGAGGCCTTCATGCGGACTGAACAAATTATTTGTCTAAATCGCGACGGAAGTAAGGGCGAGGATTGTGGCCACGTAAAATCGATTTAAGCCCCCCAGTGGAAATCTTCCACTGACCGTTCCAAGGCGGCTCTTCTGTGGCGATTTATTTATGTTGTTTGCTACTTACTGTGTGTATCACTTGTGTCTTTTATTTTGGATGGCCATATGGCCATTTTGTGGGAAAGTAACTGTCCTTATGGCCTTCCTTTGTTTAGGTTTCCATAAGGTCTGGTCGCTTAATGTTTGTATTTCTTTCCCTTTGGTGTCTTTTATGGGTGGAGTAAGTTAATTGTATCAATTCCTGATCTTTGTTTTACTTCTACTTTTTATATAAAACAGTCGGGTTATCAGGAATCAGTATGATTTTACACAAAATATAGGAGCTTTTTTCGTGACGTACTTCCGGTTCTAAAAATAGAACTGGAAAAGCCCTGGCCGTCATCTGTCGTATTGCTTCAAGGCAGTTGGACAGATAAAGTGTTAATAACAGCGTAAACCAGTGGAATTCTATTAAACATTTGGCGAATTTTAATGCAAGATAATGGGAGAAATACCGATATGCTGCCAGATGTGTATATTCGCATTACGAAAACGATATATTGTACATACGACCCAACAGGGTCCTCTCTCTCTCTCTCTTAGCGCACCAACAATTAGCGAGCGTAGCTAAGTGTAAATTACAGTTTGTCGTTAAATAACGCCACGTCAACCGACATGTAGCGTGTCAACAACGTCGTGCCAATATCAAAGCGATGCACTGAATTTGACTTTGCAATGTCGATGAAACGTCAGAACGTTGCGTTGGCGATAATGCGGCGTTGATTATTAAAATGTCATTTGCCCAGTGCTCGGACCCATCAAGACTCGGTGAGATTGGAATATTAACCCTTATCTTGCTGAATATTCATTTAAGCCACACCCATTTCTGTCTATCAACCAATCAAATTACTTGATGTAATTTATTGCTACAAATTCATAAACTGAATTCCAAACAGTGAAGATCTTGATTAGATGGCTTCTTCAGAAGCCATCTGATCTGGATCTACACTGTTTGCAAAGATATGGGTTGTCGTGAACAGCAAGATAAGGGTTAAATTCAAAACAAATGTAGAACAGTGCATGAGAATGAAACAATCTTTCGCAAGTGCCAGATCTTACAGTAAAATCTTGTAGTTTTGTAAATTGGTTCAACCTGCCAAGCCCTTAGGCCTACATTAACCCATCTGGTACCGGAAACCCCAAAAGGGGTAAGTGGCAAACAGTGCAGGCCCAGGTCAGACGCCACAGAACGCGGCGTCTGATCAGGGTCTAAACTGTTTGCAAAAAGATCGGCCATTTTCCAAATAAATTTTGAAGAAATGACAACCCGACACCCCTAAATTTTGAAATGGACTCCTGCTATATATAAGGAGGAAGATTCCATTTGGTACAAAAAGGGTTAAGGGCTTCTTGGATAAAGGAATCAGTCAAACCTCTCTCTCATCTCAATGGCCACGTGACATTGAAGTGAGTTGTGGTTGGCGACGGCATGAAGTCGTCGAGCCAACGTTGACTCGACGCCCGTCTGTCAGTCCACTCATTAGTTGTTTTTTTTTTTCGACTGTCAGTATGTTTGTTTGTCTGTCTAACTGTCCGTCCGTTTGTGTTATATATATATATATATATATTATATTTACCCGCATTGTGGATATTATTTATATTTAATCTCTCTCTCTCTCTCTCTCTCTCTCTCTCTCTCTCTCTCTCTCTCTCTCTTAGCGCACCAACAATTAGCGCACCAACAATATATACCGGCCCCGATAGCTCAGTTGGTAGAGTGTCCGCTCCGGGGAACGGGAGGTCTCGGGTTCGATCCCGGGCCGCGACATACCAAAGTCGTTAAAAATGGTACTAGCTGCTCCTCGTTTGGCACTCAGATTTACGGGGTAGAGCTAGGACTGGTCGATCCAGTGTCAGGATAATGTGACTGGGTGTGGTATCATGTAATGTGTCTGGGACATGATACTTCAGTGAGGCAGCACTATAAACGTGAGCATTGAGCTCCCTGTCGCAACCATATATATATATATAAATATATATATATATATATAATCCTAATATCTGTCTTTGGGCGACCAGCTTATTTTTTCTGCATTAGGTGGACTTTTTGTATATATCTTATTTTCTGCTTTTTCACCATTCCAACAACATATTTTTATGCTTTAAATGCATTAAAACCGTGTTCTGTATCTATTTTTATTCTAAACTCTGCAGGAAAAAATATACAAAAATATTGGACCCCTTAATATTTTACTAGTACTTAATCTGGCTTAAGGGGAACTGTGTATATAAATGACATTAGGGGGAACGGTATATAAATGACATTAGGGGGAACGGTATATAAATGACATTAGGGGGAACAAAAGAAGATATATTCTATCTGGTCATAGTGGGGGTATAAATGTAAGGGTATTATTAGGGGGATTAAAGTATATGTGATAATAAATAGATGGATGGGTGGATATTGTGTATGTGACGTTATGGATGTGGGGATACGGAGCCACCAAGAGCGAGCCCTAGTGGTATCTTCTGAAGGGCTGTCACAATGTGCAAATCTCAGAGTAGGGCTTCTAATAGGCATGGAGTTTCAGTGAAAACCCATGAGAAAATCTTAAAATATATCTCTTCGAATACCAGTCTATAGGCTACCAGATTATTTATTCTGCATTAGGTGGACTTTATTGTATTTTTTTTTTGCTATGCAACATACTAAGAATGTATTTTTATGTTTTAAATGCATTAAATCCGTGTATTGTATCTGTTTTCTTCTAAATGTTGTAGGATAAAATATACAAAAATGTTGGGCCCCTTATGTTTGCAAGTATATACACTCCGAATACCAGTCTTAAGGCGACCAGCTTATTTCTTCTGCATTAGGTGGACTTTTTGTATATATTTTATTTTCTACTATGCATCTTATCTATAATGTATTTTTATGACTTAAATGCATTAAATCTGTGTATTGTATCTGTTTTCTTCTAAATGTTGTAGGATAAAATATACAAAAATGTTGGGCCCCTTATGTTTGCAAGTATATACACTCCGAATACCAGTCTTAAGGCGACCAGCTTATTTCTTCTGCATTAGGTGGACTTTTTGTATATATTTTATTTTCTACTATGCATCATATCTATAATGTATTTTTATGACTTAAATGCATTAAATCTGTGTATTGTATCTGTTTTCTTCTAAATGTTGTAGGATAAAATATACAAAAATGTTGGGCCCCTTATGTTTGCAAGTATATATACTCCGAATACCAGTCTTAAGGCGACCAGCTTATTTCTTCTGCATTAGGTGGACTTTTTGTATATATTTTATTTTCTACTATGCATCATATCTATAATGTATTTTTATGACTTAAATGCATTAAATCCGTGTTCTGTATCTATTTTCTTCTAAATGCTGTAGGATAAAATCTACAAAAATGTTGGGCCCCTTATTTTTGCAAGTATATATACTCCGAATACCAGTCTTAAGGCGACCAGTTTATTTCTTCTGCATTAGGTGGACTTTGTGTATATATTTTATTTTCTACTATGCATCACATAATGTATTTTTATGACTTAAATGCATTAAATCCGTGTTCTGTATCTATTTTCTTCTAAATGTTGTAGGATAAAATATACAAAAATGTTGGGCCCCTTATTTTTGTAAGTACATATACTCCGCATACCAGTCTTAAGGCGACCAGCTTATTTCTTCTGCATTAAGTGGCCTTTTTGTAATTATATTATTTTCTAAGTAACTATGCATCATATCTATAATGCATTTTATGACTTAAATGCATTAAATCTGTGTTCTGTATCTATTTTCTTCTAAATGATGTGGGATAAAATATACAAGAATGAAAGACCCCTTAAAATGTTACAAGTATATATATTCCGATAGTCTTAAGGAGACCACCTAACGGGCCTCCGTGGCCTAGTGGATAATAGCGCTGACTCTTAGTAATTAGGTCTCTCACCGCCGTAGGTTCGAGCCTCGCTCGGGTCACATGTGAGACGCTACATTCTGTACGGAAGGTCAGGTGGTTTTTGTCCGGGTACTCCGGTTTTCGCCCACTTCTGATTAACGGTCAGCTCGATATGAGTGAAACAATAAAAGGGCCGTAAAACTCAACAAACTAGAAAAGGTGTCAATAGGACACGGATGCCCCCGCAAAAATGCCATTGAGAAACAAGAGTCGTCAAAAGACTTCACCGGGATTTGAACTCACAACCTTTTGAGTCAGAGTCCAAAGCCTTTGTGCTGGGGGATATTGTGTTTTTAAAAAGAAAAAAAAAGAATAGAAAGAAAGAAAAAATGATGTTTAAAATTTCTGCCAAGTAATTTCTAAACTGATCCAGAAACAAGAAAGTTCTTGACAACGTTTAAGTTTTGGATCCCTTTTTTGACCTTTGACCTCTTAGTATGACCTTGACCTTGTAGGTGGGGGCCTGGGTTTGTGGACGCAACACATCGTCTCATGGTGGTTAATATTTTTACCAAGTTATTTCTAAATTTATCCAGAAATAAGAAAGTTATTGACAGCGTTTAAGTTTCAGAGATGAACGGACGCACTGACGGACAGGGGTAACACTATATGCCCTTTCCACCATTCTTGGAATGGCGGGGGCATAAAAACAAGAGGCCCATGGGCCACTACGCTCACCAGAGGTCAAGTGTGAGAAACTGGCCCGTCCCTGGATGCCATCTGCACCTACCAAGTCTCAGATCAAAGTCTACAATAGTTTCGAAAATACTTGGTTTTGACCGTTTATCGCACAAAAAAGTCTATGTGACCTAATTTGACCTTGGTATAAAGTGAGTCAAGGTCATCCGAGGGTCTACATCTGAACAAAATATGCTGGACCAAAGTTTCTTATTCTACATACCAAGTTTCATTGACAATCGGCTTTTTGGTATAGAAGGAGAAGATTTTTAAGGGTTTCTACCTTCTATGGGCATAACAGCCATCATGGTCACATGACCAAACTCAAATTAATTATGTTTTATTTCCTTGTTCCTAAAAGTTTTCTTATAAAATTTGGTTGCAAATGGCAGGTGGTTTCAAAGAAAAACATTTTTTTAATTTTCATATCTGAATGACCTTGGACCAAGGTCAGAGAAGGACCTTGAAAACTAATGTAGTTTCACTTGCACATTTTGCCCACTGCATATACTAATTTTCAGGTCACAGGCTGCAATAATTAAAAAAAAATATGCTGTTTTGACTTTTTGCCATACAGAAGTCCATGTGACCAAATTTGACCTTGGCATAAAATGGGTCAAGGTCATCCGAGGGTCATCATTTAAGCAAATTATAATGGGCCACGAGTCACCAATGCTACATACCAAGTTTCATCACAATTGGCCCTCTGGTTCCAGAAGAAGATTTTTTAAGGGTTTTACCTTATATGGACATAGCTGCCATCCTGGTCATGTGACCAAACTCAAATTAATTAAATTGCATTTCCTTGTTCCGAAAAGCTTTCATACAAAATTTGATTGCAAATGACCTAGTGATTTCAGTGAAAAACATTTTTTTTTTTAATTTTCATATCTGTATAACCTTGGGCCAAGGTCAGGGAATATCCTTGACCCTGAATACTAATGTAGTTTCATTAGCACATTTTGCCCACTGCATCTACTTAATTTCAGGTCACAGGCTGCAATAATTAAAAAAAAATGCTGTTTTGACTTTTTTCATACAAAAGTCTATGTGACCAAATTTGACCTTGGCATAAAATGGGTCAATGTCATCAAAGGGTCATTATTTTAGCAAACTATGATGGTCCAGAGTCCCCTATACTACATACCAAGATTCATCACAATCTGCCCACTGTTCAGGAGGAGAAGACTTTTGAAGGGTTTTTACCTTATATGGGCATGGAGGCCAGCTTGGTCATGTGACCTGGACCCTACGAGCAAACCTTTGTTCCCCCATCCCATGGATGCTCCACATGAAATTCGCCTTCAATCCGCCCTGCAGTTTTAGAGGAGAAGTCGTTTGAAAATGTTGACACGGACAACAGATGGCGGGTCACTGCCTATACTATAAGCTGCCCCGGAGCCTTCGGCTCTGGTGAGCTAAAAATAAGGAGACCACCGTAATTATTCAGCGTTAGGTGGACATTTTGTATAGTTTTTATTTTCTGCTATGCATTATATTAATAATGAAGCTTTACGCTGTACATTCATTAAACCCGTGTTCTGTATCTTTTTTTCTAAATGCTGTAGGATAAAATATACAACAAGAGTACCCAGAGGGCTGTTTGTTAACTAAGTTTCTCAAACTTCGAAGTTGAAGAGGTGCTATCAGCGCCCGGATAGCTCAGTCGGTAGAGCACTTGCTTTGTAAGCAAGGGGTCACCAGTTCGAATCCGGTTCTGGTCACACTTTTTCAACTTCATTTCTTTATGAACTATCTATTAGTATAATTTCACACCCGATTTAATACGTGTACATATATTTATTTTCACCATTTTCTGAAAAGGTGGAAATTGTTATTTATGAGCCGGAGCATGACAAAACCTACAATAAGGCCAGGGCAACAAGCAGAGACTCAAATCAATCTGCACACCCATCCACTGTGACAAGACCTTTTACTTATATTTCTTGGCATAAATCATAGCCTATAGTAAGTACATGCGATCAGCGAAGACTGATCAGACTGCTCGAATGCGCAGGCTGATCTGAGTCTTTGCTGGTCGCTCAAGCCATCTTGTAGTTCTTGTCATGTACTGGCTTATTTAATACATGGGTCGCGATTCCAAGCTGCCGAAAAATCACGAGTTTTCACAACCCAACATATTAGGCTGAAGCATTTGCTTATTTATTCTTTGCATAAAGGTCAGTCTCATGTCAAATTGTTTGCACTATAATTGTAATTTCACCAATTACATTTTTATAGCCAGGTAATTGTAATTGAATAAGAATGCAGTCTGAGGGACAGCCATAATCCCCTGCCGCCCTTCAGTAACAAAGCTCAACCTTATGACATTAAACTGTGACCTTCGCCGTGATCTTGAATTAGCAATCTTATGATGATTAACATTTTAGCCAAGTAATTTTAAAATCCATCTAGGAGTAAGAAAGTTATTGAAAAACACCAAAAAGACCCACCTCTATGCATGACCTTGACATTTCAGGAACCAACCTGGATTTTGCCTACAACACATCGCCTCATGACGAATACATTTTTTACCTTTAACCACTAAGTATGACCTTTGAGGTACGGACCTGGGGCTTGTGGCGACACTGTCTCATTGAGAATAATATTTGACCAAAGTTTAGTGAACTTCTATCGAAGGGTTCAGCAGATAACTGTTACGAACGGACATTCCACCTTTCACCTCTAAGTATGACCTTTGAAGTTCCGACCTGGGTTTTGCGTGCGACACACTGTCATTTCTGACAAGTAATATTTAAATTCATATAGGAATAAGAAAGTTTTTGATAGGACATGATAAAAAGATGCTTTTTTGACATTTTATCTCTAAGTATGACCTTGACCTTCGAGGTACGGAGCTGGGTCTTGCGCGCGACACACTGTCACATTATGGTTAACATTTCTGCCAAATAATATTTAAATCCATCCAGGAATAAGGAAGTTATTGATTGGACATGACAAAAAGGCCCTTTTTATCTTTGACCTCTGAGTATGTCCTTGACCTTTGAGGTACGAACCTGGACCTTGCACGCAACACATCTTCATACTAAAGAGAAAAACTGACCAAAGTTTAAAGAAATTCTATCAAATGGAGTAGACAAGAAAGTGTTATGTATGGAGGGACAGACGAAGGCATATTCCTATAACCCTGCATCGGGGGATTTATCAATTACTTTCAAATGTAATTGGTCCCAAGCCTGGACCCTACCAGGTATTTAACTTCCAAATACGAGTACTTAGTGATGCGAGACTGTTTGAATATAAGCATTTGAAAAACTTTAACACTGTGTGACAGGAACGCAAACTCACACACAAACGCTCATGTGGACCAACAGAGGTGACAACAATAGCTCTCCTTGTACTTTGTACAGGCCAGCTAAAAAGGTCGTTCCTTTGAAAATGTCAACAGTTAATTACCTTCTTTTAAGTGGGATGGGACCAAATGCTGTTCTATGAATCGCAGTTCAACTGAGCTGCATCAAGACAATAAGTGTCTTCAGACATTCTGTTGTGTGAAAGTTTGAATGCCCGCCATTTAGATGAGACATACCATGGGTTTGGGTGTGTAACTAATTTTGACTGAGATTTATTGAAACAGAAACACAAAGATAAACTATCTGGAAGCTTTAATAACTGTAATATTTAATTTTATGTTTAGTTTAGTTCATAATTAATAACTATCTTGACTTGCATATACTTGAATCGTGGATATGTGCAACACGAAATATAGAAGAGGGTCATAATGGCCCTGGATCGCCATGATGTTAACAAGCTGTGAAACGAACACCCCTCTAAGCTCCAATTCATAAAGAGATAACTGAGGTTTACAGGGGTGTTCATTCAAGACATAGATCATCGTAAATGAAGCCATTTTGTGGATATCATAATGCTCACCTGATCCTCATTGTACAAATGAAATGGTACAAGGAGCCAAACATGATTGCTCTATTTCAACGGATCAAAATTATGACAAAGTAGGCTATAGGTCAAGATCACAGGTCAAAATAATTTGTCGAGTGGGAAGACCTTGTAACAAGAAACCTACATGCCAAATATGAAGGTTCTATCTCTAGTGGTTTAAAAGTAGGTCACAGGTCAAGGTCACATCGCAAAATGTCTTGTACCAAAGAATGCTCTTGTCAATAGTAATCTACATGCCGAATTTGAAGCTCTAGTGGGAAGCCCTTGTCACAAAAAGCTACAAACCAAATATGAAGCTGGTCTCAGCAGCTCAGTCGGATGCACATCTGACTGTTGATCTGGAGGATGCGGGTTTGATACATGCCAAGGACGGCAACATTCCTTCGTGGAGATTGATCATGAAATCTTTTTCAGATTTAGGGACATCTCAGCCCCTAACAAACTAGGCCCCTGACAAACTCGGCCCCTAGCAATCTCGGCCCCAAACACTCCACTTATAGCTATAAATAGGTCATAATAGACAGTTTTTGTCTCCACAATTACATTTGGAAGGTCTATAGTTTTATAAGGCAGTTTGAGCTTAACATATTTTTGAGGAATTATAGAATCCTTACCGGTAAAACACATCGCTAAAATTGTGAATTGTGCTGTGTGTTTGGGGGGGGGGGGGGGGGGGAGGGGAGTTGAAAATGGAAGTATCTTTTATCTTAACCTTATAGTTATAAACTTAAGAGATGACAAGAGCCGTCACATGACAGCATAGCTCGCCTGTTTCGTGCTTTCAAAATATAAGGTAAAATCACTGAACTGTGAAATATAGGTCACAATAACCTTAATACCTTTTGAGGTCAATCATCCAGTCACATGGAAGTAATAATCCAGGTATACTGTTTCTCCATCAAATAATAATCAAGATTATAGGCAAAATCACTGAACCATGAAATATAGGTCACACTGACCTAGACTTATTATGAGGTCAATTATCGGGTCACATGGAACTAATAATGCATAGATGCTGTTTCTCCACTAAATAGTATTCAAGATACAAGGCAAAGTCACTGAACCATGAAATATAGGTCACACTGACCTAGGTCTATTTTGAGGTCAATCATCAGGTCACATGGAAGTAATAATCCAGGTATAATAATTCTCCATCAAAAGTATTCAAGATAATAGGCAAAATCACTGAACCATGAAATATAGGTCACACTCACCTATATATTTTGAGGTCAATCATCAAGTAAAATGGAACTAATAATCTAGGTATAAAAATAGTCCATCAAATAATATTCAAGATATAAGACAAAGTCAATGAACCATGAAATATAGGTCACTATGACCTAGATATATTTTGAGATCAATCATGTGGTCACACGGAACTAATATCCCAGGTATGACATTTCTCCATTAAATAGTATTCAAGATATAAGGCAAAATCACTGGACCGTGAAATATAGGTCACAATGACCTAGATATATTTTGAGGCCAATCATGTTATCATATGGAACTAATACCCCAGGTATGACATTTCTCTATCAAATAGTATTCAAGATATAAGGCAAAATCACTGGACCGTGAAAAATAGGTCACAATGACCTAGATATATTTTGAGGTCAATCGTGTGGTCATATGTAACTAATATCCCAGGTATGACATTTCTCCATCAAATAGTATTCAAGATATAAGGCAAAATCACTGGACCGTGAACAATAGGTCACAATGACCTAGATATATTTTGAGGTCAATCCACTGGTCATATGGAACTAATATCCCAGGTATGACATTCCTCCATCATTCAAGATATTCAAGATATAAAGCAAAATCACTGGACCATGAAATATAGGTCACTGTGACCTTGACCCTTTTACACTTGAACCAATGTCTCATAGTTGGCTGATGTATAAGCAATTAAGTTTGAAACTTGTTACTATAATGGAAATGTATATAACAAATTACAAAGGTGTCCTAGATTTTTTACCCCTAGCCTCATCCCCCCAGGCATGATCCCAGGGGTGTTCTTTTGGAATCTCAGAAGATATTCCCTGGTATTCTCAGAAGACACTCCCAGGTATCCAAGTTGTAACTATGAATGTTTTGTGATGGGTGACTGTTGAGATATAAGCATTTCAAAAACTTTAACACAGTTTTACAGAGGTGTTCTAGATTTTGACCCCTAGCCCCACTCCGGGCTACCCAGGGGTCTGATCTCTTGGAACGTTATAAGACCCTCCCAGGTACTTAAGTTCCAAATATGAGTGCTCTGTGATGCATGACTGTTGAGATATAAGCATTTGAAAAACTATACCGCAGAGTGTGACGGAAAGGGAACGCAAACGCTTACGCTAACGCGCACATCCGGGGTGACAACAATAGCTCTCCATGTACTTCGTATAGGCGAGCTAAAAATAATTCTTTTGTACTATGCATTTATTGTTTGAATATGAAAACATGCATGCCTAAACAAATATACTGTTATTTTTCCTTAAACGCCCCCGACCCAAAAATTGATAATTTAAGATGAAAATTTTTGATATTTTTGCTATTTCTGCTCAAAAATATATAGATTGTGGGTACACGTTAGAACATGCCAAGCTTTGCTAGCACAATACACCATCACGAAAACTTATCTTTTTGACCCAATTAACACCACTTTTATCCAGTCAAACCGTTAAGATTTGCTGGGGGTATACATATCCCTTTTTATCTTAATTCTGCTCAAAAACATTCATATGTAGTTTGTGGGCACTAGTTGGCACCGTGTCGCTCAATGACCGGAAAGACCCTGATCAGATGACTAAATTGGAGGTTTTATATATATAATATAATTTTGGGTGCCGAGTTTGTAGGGGCCTACTTTGCTAGGGGCAGAGTTTGTTAGGGATGACCCGTTACCCTTTTCTACAGTCATTTTCTCCCATCAGCTGATTCAAGAAGGGCATTTGTCAGTTTCTGGCGAAAGAATGTGCACTTTTCAAGTCAGCTGCTTACGAATGAGCTTGCCAAGGCCAAGGCCAAGTGTTGACGTAAGGGTGAGGATTAAGGCCGTGTGAAATCGATTTAAGCCTCCCAGTGGAATTCTTTCCACTGACCGTTCCAAGGTGGTTCTTCTGTGGCAGTTTATTTATGTTATTGCTTGTTAAGTATTGTATGTATTACTCGTGTCTTTTTATTTTGGATGGTCATTAGGCCAATTTGTGGGAAAGCAACTGTCCTTTTGGCCTTCCTCTGTTGAAGTTTCTATTATTGTCTGGTTGCGTCGTGTTTGTGTTTGTTTCCCTTACTTTAAACCCAAATACAAACAAACAAAACAAAAATTGAAGGTTCTATTTCATATTGTTCAAGCCAAGGTCAAATTCACAGGTCAATTTATTTGTTCAGAGATAAGACCGTATTACATGGAACGTTCATTCCAAATATGAAGGCTGTAAAAAGCTATGACCAATATATTTTTATTTAAGTAGGTCTCAGGTCAAGGTCATTTTTTCCATGATCCATATTCTACCTTGACAGAGATGTTGTCAAGGTGATCATTTTGAGCAAGTTTGATAAACATTGGACCAAAGGTTTTTAACCTGACATGATCCATATTTGACCTTGACATATATTTTCAAAGTGATCATTCTGAGCATGTCTGATAAACATTTGCCCAAATTTATCTGCTCCAGAGTTTTCACAGGGGTTTTCTAGGCTACGACCCACTGACTTACTTTTTGACCCGAAATGATCCATATTTGAACTTGACCAAGATATTGCTGAGACAACTTTGATGACGATTCGACCAAACTGTGACCTGTATAGTATTTAAAAGGTTTTTTCTATGATTTGTTCATACTGATCTGCTTTATAGCCCTAAATGACCCTTATTCAAAGTGTACTGAGATGGTAATTCTGCACATGTTTGGGGATGATTGGACAAAAACTGTGGCCTCTAAAGTATTAATAAGGTTTTTTTATGGTATTAACTACTGTTCCACTTTTTGACTCAAAATGCCCCATATTCCAACTTGACAGAGATATTGTCAGTATGATCTAACCAATCTGATCATAATTAGACCAAAACTGTGGCCCAAGGGTGTTAACAAGAAAATTTACACATGGCATCAGCCGCCGCTGGACATCTCAGTCACAAAAGCTCACCATGACCATTGGTTAGGTGAGCTAAAAACAAATGTAAAATAAGTTTTGCTTCTCACATACGGCCCAAAAGCATGTGATGTACAAATGCCTACAGTAACAAAGGGCCATAACTCATCAAGTAGTATTCAGAATTTCTTCAAAAGTTAATAAGGTCATCTACAGATTTCTACCAATGCACTCATCAACTTTCAATGCCATAGCTTTTATAGTTTTTGATAGTTTTATAGTTAAGGTCAAGGTCATCAAAACCTTATGGCTATTTTCCCCATCCTAGTGTTGTAACCAAGCAAGTTACTTCAGAATCCATCAAACGGTTCAGGAGATACAGTGTTTCAGAAGACTAAATGATAGAAATGGCTATTTTCATTTGTCAAAAGGCAATGCCTCTGAAAGTAAGAACACCAGAGTTATGGTTCCTTTGTCCTGCAGCTCATCTCGTGCAGCTGTACAGCAAAAGATGCATCATCCATAGTCTGTGGTCAAACATAATTGCCAGGATATTAAGTTTCTTCTCCTTTACTTTTTCATTGTAACCAGTGCCTGGCTATTAAATTGCTTCTACTTTACTTTTAGCCAATGCCTGGATATTTAATTGCATCTCCTTTATTTTATCATTGTAGCCAATGCCTGGATATGAAATTGCTTGTCCTTTACTTTTTCATAGCAATAGTTAGTTCTTCTGGCTTTGCATCTCGCTTCTCTCTTATGGCTTTTCTGAACAATTTTACACAAATTTTCTTGTAGTCCTTTCCTCTCACATTCAGGTCTTTCAATGGCAGAAATTCATTGGAACTCATGAAATCTTGTGACCTACAAAAACAAGAGTAACAATGTAAGAAATGCCCCGCCATTACACTTACATCTTACAAACAAGTACTATAAGATTGTAAGAAAGGAATTCAAAGTGAAGGTGCATTGTTCTTTCCGCGAATAAATTTCAATGATTATTTTCAATGTTCAAAGGGCCACAGCTTCAAAAGATAGTAAGCAAAAATTACTTTCTCTGATCAGGCTTACGAGATTCTAACAGTTTTCTTTGGCTCCAGCATTTATGTTATTTCATGCTGTCAAGTCCTTATTGTTGTTTCATCTCTGTAGTTGACTGATATTTGTTCTCCGATATAGCACTGTTGAGTTAGCAAACTTCATGCAGACTGAACCATGTGTTTGTTTAGACCATGACAGAATCAAGGATGAGAATCATGGCCATATATAAACAAATTAAAACACACAGTGAAATACATTTTGCTGACCATTCTAAGGCTGTTCTTCTATCCTGGATTATTTATGTTGCATTTATGTATTGCTTATATCCTTTTAGTTTGGATAGCCTTTTACCGTAGCCATTCTGTGGGAAAGTAACTCGTTCTGCTGCCCGCTTGTGATCAGATTTCAACAGTGTTTAGTTACTCCATGTTCATGTTTCTTTCCCTTTGATGACTCTGATCAGAGTTGTTTGACAAATGTTTTGATACCTGATCACTGCCTACATTTTTATTTTACAGTTCCCATTTTTTGCTGAACCCCTCAGGTGATAAACCAATGTGTAAAAATTAAAAATAGTAATGATCAGGAACTGATACAATCAAATCCAAAATCCTCCCCACAACATCACCAGGGAAAGAAGTCGATAACAGAAAATATCATACTAAATATGAACTTAATCCGTGTAGTCATAAAAACGAGATGAGCTTCTAAAAAAACTTTAACGCAAAAACTTTAACATTTGTGGACGTCGATGCCTGGGGTAGTAGAAAAGCTTACCGGGACGAAATTTCCTGAGAGTTAAAAAAGGATAGGAAACCCAAATAAATATGTTTCATGTTCAGCAGAGACTTGCCTGGTAAGAAGCCTTTGCTTTTCTCATTTGTCTCCAGTGTCTTCTGATTAGAATTGTGTCAACAACTGACCATCAAACTGTAAAAAGAAAACAAATATCAAACAAGAGAATCAGAGACACCAAAGGATGCCCCATGAAGATGTGTAATAGAGGAAACAAGATGTGTTTGTGAAACACCGATGCCCCAGGACAGCGCCTGTGCAATATGAAAGCCCCATCACTAAAGTATGTCATGGTCAAGGCCACAAGGTATCAAGGTCAAAAATTATGGTACCAATGGAAAGGTGTTGCGAAAAAGAATACACATGTGAAATATGAAAGCTCTATCACTTACCAATCGAAAGTTATGGACTTTATATTAAAGTTTTTAAAAAGTAGGTCAAACATCAAGGTCAAGGTCACAAGGTCAAAAATTATGGTACCACTAGAAAGGGCTTGTGACAAGGAATGCACATGTGAAATATGGAAGCCCTACCATTTACCAATCAAAAGTTATGGCCAATGTTAAAGTTTTTAAAAAGTAGGTCAAATGTCAAGGTCAAGGTCATGAGGTCAAAAATTACGGTACCATTAGAAAGGTCTTGTGACAAGGAATGCACATGTGAAATATGAAAGCCCTACCAATTACCAATCAAAAGATACGGCCAATGTTAAAGTTTTTAAAAAGTAGGTCAAATGCCAAGGTCAAGGTCATGAGGTCAGAAATTATAGTGCCAATTGAAAGGTCTTGTGACAAGGAATCCACATGTGAAATATGAAAGCTCTATCACTTACCAATCAAAAGTTATGGCCAATGTTAAAGTTTTTAAAAAGGAGGTCAAAAGTAGGTCAAATGTCAAGGTCAAGGTCACGAGGTCAAAATTTATGGTACCTCTTGAAAGGTCTTGTGACAAGGAATGCACATGTGAAATATAAAGGCTCTATCATTTACCATTCAAAAGTTATGCCCAATGTTAAAGTTTTTGCAGAAGGACGTTCTTAGTAGAGGTACCTTGTGGGGTTACTAATGTAAAGTCTATGGAGACTTTAACCCCATAACGCACCACTGTACAGAGTTTTAACCCCACATACGAAATTTTTAACCCCACTAACTGAAAAGTTACTGTGCCTTACGGAATAAACCTCATTAAGTTGAATTGGGCAGAATCCTAACCCCACTAGGTACCTCTAGTCTGCCCGGACAAACGGACAAACGGATTAACGGACAAACGGATTAACGGACAAACAGACGGACAGACCAAAAACTATATGCCCCCCTGAATCTTTGATTCCGGGGGCATAAAAATCTGGGGTTACAATGCACATGTGTTTCATTATCAGCCACACATGACTTTGATAGGACTGACAAAACTGTTAAAAGGGGTGTAAATGTAAACGCAACCATCTACTGTATGTGATTAATAAATCATTGAACTGAAATTTGAAACCTATCATCAATGGGTGTTATGGGCACTTGGTATTTATTCTGCTAGTATTACACCTTCCTTATCTAAGAGACCATGACATTGTGTAGTAAAAGTTTCATCAAAGTTGGGCCACAAACATAATCTAAGTTATCAAGCAAAAAGTGTTTTAATTTTGCAACAAGGAGCAGTCTGAAGGACAGCCCAATCCCCCCACCATTAAAATCAAGGTTCAACCTTGTGACCTTTACCTGTGACCTTGACCCTGCGTCCGCATGGTTTATCTATGGGTTCTGCACGCCAGCTCAGAGGGGAATTATTTCTTAAAAGTTTAAAGGAAAATCCATCCAGGGGTAAAGGAGGTATGGAATAGACATAAAATTCAAAGTTGAAAAACTTCACCTGTGACCTTGCCCTTGAGTTGGCATGTTTTATTTATGGGTTCTGCACATCAGCTCACTGAGGAGGATATTTTACCAATGTTTATTAAAAATCCTGCCAGGGGTAAATAAATAGGCATAAAAGTCAAAGTTTCAAACTCGTGACCTTTAAATGTGATCTTGACCTTGTGTCAGCATGATTCATGTATGCTTTATGCACATCAGCTGTCTGAGGGGGATAATTGACCAAAGGTAAATGAAAATCATTTTAGGGTGAATGAGATATAAGGAATGGACACAAAATTCAAAGCCGTGATCTTCAAATGTGACCTTGACCTAGAGTCAGCCTGATTCATTTATGGGCTTTGCACCAAGGTTGGTAGGTAAATACCAGTGGCAGGAATGCTATTTAAAATCACTCATATGCAATAGATAATGATCCTAAAATTAAGATGGACAGGCCTGAGCAAACAGACAGACCCAGATCAGACTGCTCCATCAGTCTGTAAATGCATCACAAAAACATATGCACATGATTTTGACCCCTCCAACACCACTTTTATATAATAAAGATAGGGTTTAAGAGGGATATACACTATTTTCCGTATCTCTGCTAAAAATATAGATTGTGGGTGCTCAATAGAACTGACTCACTGAATGATCTATAATTTCAGCAGACATACTACAATATTGGAATTTTTAATCAGAAAATTTTCATTTTTTGGTTGTAAAATGTTCATTACATTTGTATAGGCATGTTTTCTTGAACTTTGTGTTTTTTTTTTTTTTTTATGCTTTTGTGAAATGATAAAACACATTGTTAAATTTGTTTGGAGAATTACAACAACTTTTGTGGTTGTCCGAACTTTTTTATGTGTACTTTAAAAAAAGTTTGTTTGCAAGTTTGTCAAGTAGTTACTCCTACTTTTGAACGGTGTGAAAATTTGTTTTGTTTAAGACAGGTATTAAAAGAACAAAATACAATGGGCATACATTTCTTAACCTGCAGGTACTCTCTCAAGTATTTTTATTTACAAGTCAAGTCAAATACCAGTAGCTGATGTCTGAAAACTAGTATTTCAGTATCTTTTGAAAACAAATTCAATACATACTTGATTACTTCAAATATAAAATTATGAAGGTAACAGATTATTAATCTTTCAAACAATTCATTATCAAAAGGTCTGGAAAATCCTAAAACATTTCATTCGACCTGCATGACCAAGTGCATGTAGACTCTACAAGAGCTGTCGCATGTCAGCGTAGCTCGCCTGCTTCGCAGTTCAAGATATAAGGTAAAATCACTGAACATTGAAATATAGGTCGCACTGACCTACAAATATTTTGAGGTCAATCATCAGGTTACATGGAACAAATAATTAGGTATGTAGATTTTTCATCAAATAGTTTTCAAGATCTAAAGCAAAGTCACTGAACCCTGAAATATAGGTCACACTGACCTATATATATTTCAGGGTCAATCATTGGGTGACGTGAAACTAACAATCTGGGTATGACATTATTCCATGAAATACTATTCCAGATATAATGCAAAAACACTGAACCATGAAATATCGGTCACAATGACCTACATTTTCGGGATGGGGGAGAAATATAGGTCACACTGACATGGAGCTAATAACCAATATAGGTCACACTGACATGGAGCTAATAACCAAGGTACATGTATGATGTTTGTCCATCAAATAGTATTCAACATATAAGGCAAAATCAGTGAACCATTAAATATAGATCACAATGACCTAGATTTATTTGAGGTCAATCACTGTGTCACATGGAACTAATAACCAAGGTATGATGTTTCTCCATCAAACAGTATTCAAGATATAAGGCAAAATCACTGAACCATAGGTCACACTTACCTAGATATATTTTGAGGTCAAACATGGGGTCACATGGAACTAATATCCCAGGTATGACATTTCTCCATCAAATAGTATTCAACATATATAAGGCAAAATCACTGAACGATGAAATATAGGTCACATTGACCTAGATAGATTTTGAGGTAAATCCTTGGGGCACATGGAAGTAATTATCCAGGTATAGCATTTCTCCATCAAATAGTATTCAAGATATAAGCAAAATCACTGAACGATGAAATATAGGTCACACTGACCTAGACATATTTTCAGGTGAATCACTGGGTCACATGGAAGTAATAATCCAGGTTTAACATTTCTCCATCAAATAGTATAATATATAAGGCAAAATCACAGAATCATGAACTATAGGTCACATTGACCTAGATATATTTCGAGGTCAATCATGGGGTCACATGGAACCAATATCCCAGGTATAACATTTCTCCATCAAATAGTATTCAAGATATAAGGAAAAATTACTGGACTGTAAAATGTAGGTCACCATGACCTTCACCCTTTTACACTTAAACCAACGTCACAAAGTTGGCTGATGTATAACAAATTCAGTTTGTAACTTGTTAGCATAATGATAATGTATTTAACGAATAACTTAGGTGTCCTAGATTTTGACCTTTAGCCCCACCCCCCCCCCCCATTTGTGAACCTAGGGGTGTGTTCTTTTGGAATCTCAGAAGACAATCCCGCATATTCTCAGAAGACATTCCCAAGTACCCAAGTTGTAAATATGAATGCTTTGTGATGAGTGACTGTTGAGATATAAGCATTTCAAAAACTTTAACACAGTTTTATAAAGGTGTTCTAGATTCTGACCCCTAGCCCCACCTCGGGGCATGGATCCAGGGGTTTGCTCTCTTGGAACATTAGAAGACCCTCCAAGGTACTAAAGTTCCAAATATGAGTACTCTGATGCATGGCTATTTAGATATAAGCATTTGAAAAACTTTAACGCAGTGTGACGGGAACGCACACGCACACGCTAATGCAAACGCGGACGACCGTGGTGACTACAATAGTTCTCCTTGTACTTCGTAAAGGTAAGGTAAAATCAGAGGTGTAAAATTTCCTACAAACTTACTCGCCCTTATCATCTAAACTTTTCATTTAGGTGCTAAAAATGAAGAAAAAGTAAGGTCAGTTTTGAAAAACTTACTCGCCCTGCCTTAAAACTTACTCGCAAATGCAAGCGGGCGAGTGGAATTTTACACCCCTGAAAATGCAAGCCCTGTATGAAATGATTTTACTTTACAATACATATACCTAGGCAGGCAGGGTATATTAAGCAGTCTCAATTGGCCCCACCTACATTAATGTCCATTTTCCAGTATTTCTCAGTATTTACCGGGATTTCCCTGTATTTCCCACTGTCCATGAAACTATATGTGTATTTTCAGCTTTTTTACCAACCTAGCTTTGGACATGAACTTTCTGAGGGGGATAACTGACCAAGTTTGATGAAAATCCTTTAAGGGGTGGAGATATGGAACAAACACAAAATTCAAAGAATAGCTCAGCCAAAGCCACCTCTGACTGGTTATCAGGAAGATGTAGGTTGATTCCTTCCGCAGTCAGGAACATTCTTTCGTGGATATTGATCATGAAATCTTTTCTACAGTCATTTCTCCCATCAGCTGATTCAAGAAGGGCATTTGTCAATTCTGGTGTAAGAATGTGCACTGTTCTGGTCAATTGCTTACGGATAAAATTGCCAAGGTAAAGTGCGGATAGATAATTGGCTCAAACTTTTAGTTAACACTGGCCGTTAAACCCCAATACATAAAAAGAACTGGTGACTATCAAATGTGACCTTGAGCTTGAGTCCAAGTAAGATATTCTGAAGGGCTCTCACATTGTGCAAATCTCAGTGTAGGGCTTCAAACTTCCACAATGAACAAACATTAAAAAATATATCTTCGAATACCAGTCTTTAGGCGACCAGATTATTTATTCTGCATTAGGTGGACTTTATTGTATATACATTTTTTGCTACATGCAACATACATTGTACAACATGTACAAAGAATATATTTATATGCTAAAATACATTAAATCAGTGTAATATTTTGTATCTGTTTTTGGCTAAATTCTGTAGGATAAAATTTACAAAAATGTTAGGCCCCTTATAATAAATATAAAAAAAAGTTATTTCTACAAGTATATATACTCCGAATACCAGTCTTAAGGCGACCAGCTTATTTCTTCTGCATTAGGTGGACTTTTCGTATATATTTTATTTTGTACTATGCATCAAATCTATCATGTCTATAATGTATTTGTTTGCCTAAAATGCATTAAATCAGTGTTCTGTTTTCTTCTCAATGATGTGGGATAAAATATAAAAAAATGATGGACCCCTTGAAATTTTACGAGTATATACTCTGATAGTCTTAAGGCGACCAGCTTATTTATTCTGCATTAGGTAGACTTTTTGTATATATTTTATTTTCTGCTAAGCATTATATTAATAATGACATTTTACCCTGTAAATGCAATAAATCCATATTCTGTATCTATCTGCTTCTAAATGCTGTAGGATAATATATAAAGTAGACATGTGTCAGTATGACACAGATGCCCCCGCACAGGGGCCAAACTCACGCTGAAAACTTACGTTGCAGCAACAGCCGTCACTGAACAGTATAACGCACCTGGAATAGTGTCAAACTAAACTAGATATATCTTTGTTGCATTCATCAAGTCATATTGAATTGATACTTCAGACATGAAGTTTCTCCATCAAATATTATTCAAGATTTCAGGCAAAGTCACTGACCCATAAAATACAGGTCACACCTACCTTGATATATTTTGAGGTCAATCATCTGGATGCATTCAAGTATTATCCCAGACATGACATTCCTCCAAATAGTATTCAAGATTACAGGCAAACTCCCTAAACCATGCAATATAGGTCACACTGACCTAGATATATTTTGTCGAGATCAATCAGTGGGTCAGATGGTATGAAATTTCTCCATAAAATAATATTCAAGATAATGGACAAAATCACTGAAGCACACCAAACTAGATATATTTGGAGGTTGATCAGCGGGGTAAATGGAACTAATAACACAGGCATGACATTTCTCCATCAAATAGTTTTCAAAATAAAAGGCAAAGTCATTGAACCATGAAATATAGGTCACACTGACCTAGATATCTTATGAGGTTGATCAGCAGGTCACATGGGACTAATAATCTATGGCATGACATTTCTCCATCAAATAGTATTCAAGATATTAGGCAAAATCACTGAACCATGAAATATGGTCACAATGACCTAGGTATATTTTGAGGTCAATCATTGGATCACATGGAACTAATAAGCCGGGATTGACATTTTTCCATCAAATAGTATTCAAGATACGAGGCAAAATCACTCATCCATGAAATATAGGTCACAATGACCAATATACATGTAATTATATTTTTGAATCAATCATTGGGTCACAAGTAGCTAATAAACCAGGCATGACATTTCTCCATCAAATAGTATTCAAGATATAAGGCAAAGTCACTCTAGCATGAAATATAGGTCACACTGACCTATATATATTTTGAGGTCAATTACGTACATACACACATTCGTGCAGACGGACGTACATTCATACAAACGTACGTACACACATTCGTGCAGACGGACGTACATTCGTACCAACGTACCTAGGGCTGGCTAATCGTTGCTGAAATGATAATCGCTTATCAGTTTTGCAAACTGTAATATGCAGTACGTCGGTCAAACTAACCGCATGCTTAAAACTAGATTGAACGAGCATTATCGTAGAATGAGTAAGCCTAAGAAAACTGACACTTTCTTGTACCGTCACTTTCGACGTACAGGTCATTCTGTAAATAACATTGTTATACAACCAGTGGAAAAACTTTATTACGATGCAAATTCTACATCTAGATTCAAAATAATCAAAAGACATGAAGCTGAACTGAAATGGATTAAATTTTTACAGACCCCTTTTCCACTGGGATTTAATGACAACATTTATCATGAGGGTAATATTTCCAGAATGCCGGACTTTGATATTTTCTCACTCCTGGAATGTCGAAAACGCAGAACTAGATCTCACGGCACCAGGAAAAATGGTAACTTTAAACGTAAATCACGTGCGTTTAAACGAAACAATACTAGACTGAAGTGACTGTCAATTATATTATTAAATCATGGACGCCACTCTATGCTTTCATTTTTAAGTTCATTACCCGTTTCTGTTTTACGTCTTCTGGACACCGAGGCGAATAAATTCTACGATAGTTCTCATCAGTTATATGATGCGGCTCTCTTAACTAGAGGCTATACTCAGCATACTCTCCGTCCTTACATTGATTCTGAAATTAATCATAAACGCCATTTCTTCAAAATATCCTTCATTAATAAGGGTATGGATTTTATAGATTTGCCCAGTATCTTCCGTGAGAGATCGGTGCTTTCTTCCATTCCGGCTTATTTTCAAAATACTGAAACACCTATAATTTGCTATAAATATAACAAACCTGTTAGATCTATCATTTTTAATTTCAATAAACTTGTTTCAGATCTTGATATTGATACTAATACTCCTGATTCATGTGATTGTAAAAACTCAAAGTATTGCTATCCTGCTGCTGGTCATGTAATTACTGGCAATTTGAAAATAATTCCTGATTCCAGGATAAGGAATATAATTTCTAAAGGACCAAAATATCGGTTTCCTTCTAAAATTGATTTCAGTAAATGTAGAGATGAAATCGCTGCTTCCTTGAATGAATTCGGTAATCGATGGTGTAAGCGAGAGTATGTTGAGCATAAAGCCCTTAAGGACTGGAAACTTAGCATTTTAAAACTAGTGAATAAACGCATTTCTTTCTATTCTCAAAATACTAACTTATTACCTCCTAAGCCCAAGACGTCTTTACGTCATCTTAGACTAGGTATTCAAGAATTTCATAAGAAGTTTGTTTTGGCCCCTGCAGACAAGGCCGCCAACAACGTCGTCGTTGTGTGACGGCTCCACTATGTTGGCACGCTTAGGCAAGAGCTTGGTGGTACTAAGGCCTATGAACTTCAGCCTTTAGCTGAAGAGAGAGCTATAGTAGATAAACATGTTTGTCTTTCAGCCACCAAGTTTGCTGTGTGTGTTAACGAAGGCCAAGACAAACTTCCTACGCTATACTGGTTACCAAAACTTCATAAAAGACCTTACAAAGCACGGTTTATTGCAAATTCTAGCTCTTGCACTACCACTGAACTTTCTAAATTATTAACTTCCTGTCTTACTGCTATTAAAACGCATGTAATTAAATATTGTGATAAAGTCTTTGAAAGATCAGGAAGAAATCTGTTTTGGTCTATAAAAAATTCGACTGAGGTTTTAAATAAATTGAAATCCAGACATTTTCGTGCTTCTAGTCTGTCTACTTACGATTTTTCCACTCTTTACACTACACTTCCTCATAATCTTATAAAAGAAAAGCTTAATGATTTAATTGAATGGGCTTTTCACAGAGAAGATTCTCTCTATCTTGCATGTAATGTCAGAAATGCATTTTTCACTTCTAAAGAGCATAAGAATTATACACTTTGGTCATGTCAGAAAGTGTGTGATGCCCTCACCTTTCTACTTGACAATATTTATATTAGATTCGGTACTAAGTTATTTAGACAAATTGTGGGTATTCCGATGGGTACTAATTGTGCACCTCTTGTGGCTGATCTGTTCTTGTATTGTTATGAAAGAGACTTCATTTTGTCGCTTTCCATTGATAACCAATCTGAAATTATTGAAGCTTTCAGCTCCACTTCTAGATATTTAGATGATTTATTAAATATTGATAATACCTATTTCGATGGTTTGATCAGTCAGATTTACCCCCCAGAACTTCAGTTAAATAAAGCAAATTCTTCTGATACCGAGGCCCCGTTTTTGGATTTACATCTATCTATTGTAGATGGGTTTGTTTCATGCAAAATTTATGATAAACGCGATGACTTTGATTTTGAGATTGTAAATTTTCCTTTTTTGGATGGTGATGTTCCTCGTGCGCCATCCTATGGCGTTTATATTTCGCAATTAATTCGATTTGCTAGAGTGTGTAGCCATGTAACTGACTTCAACATTCGTAATAAATTATTAACGGCTAAACTTCTTAATCAGGGTTATAGGTACCATAAACTACGCAAAGCCTTTTCAAAATTTTATAGACGCCATTCTGATTTAATTTCAAAATTCAATATTGGACTTAAATCTCTTCTGCAACAAGGTCTATCGGAACCCGAATTTTATGGTGACTTAGTATATAAATTCAGAAAAATATATAACCGCAATGACTTCAGCACCCAATTTCGTAAAATCATTCTTCGATATAAAAAGATTGGGCACAACATGGATATTATACGACAGACTGCATGCATGGTAGTCAACCCAATCACGGTTGGCAACTTTGCTTCCCTCTTTAATTGCACGCCGGTGAGTCAGGCCTCAGATTCTATGACGGCTCCAACGTAAAGGCTTATTGAGAATTAGAGAGATCTAATTCAAGGTAATGTTGGTTGGTGCCTGATGCTCTGTCTCTGGTTGGGCCCATCGGGGTCTAACTGTTGGTTTTCTTTTGCTCCAGCATTTCAGTGGTTTCTTGCTGTCGAGTCCTCACCGTTGTCTCACCTCTGTGGTTCTTTGATTTTTGTGTTCACGGAGATGTTGCACTGATGAGTTAGGAGGCCTTCATGTGGACTGAACAATTTATTTGTCTAAATCGCGACGGAAGTAAGGGCGAGGATTGTGGCCACGTAAAATCGATTTAAGCCCCCCAGTGGAAATCTTCCACTGACCGTTCCAAGGCGGCTCTTCTGTGGCGATTTATTTATGTTATTGTTTGTTACTTATTGTGTGTATCACTTGTGTCTTTTAATTTTGGATGGCCATATGGCCATTTTGTGGGAAAGTAACTGTCCTTATGGCCTTCCTTTGTTTAGGTTTCCATTATTGTCTGGTCGCTTAATGTTTGTATTTCTTTCCCTTTGGTGTCTTTTGTGGGTGGAGTAAGTTAATTGTATCAATTCCTGATCTTTGTTTTACTTCTACTTTGCCATTGCGATAAATAATCGATTAGTAATCACTGGAGATTTGGTCATAATTTTACCTGTCCCGCTTTCTGTCTGCACATGACTCTATCATATACATGTTGTAATTCATTCTAGTGTTTTGAATCATCCAGCTATTTAAGAAACATCTTTAGCTGGTAAATTCTACGAAGAAAATAATTGATTACGGAAAATCAGTATCAATAATAATATTTCTGGAATTTATCAATCAATTAATCGATTATCTGATTAATCGTGGCAGCCTTACATGTACGGCAAACCTAAAAACTATATGCCCCCGGACCTTGACATTTTACGAGTATACACACTCTGAATACCAGTTTGTAGATGACCAGCTTATTTATTCTGAATTAGGTTGAAAGCATAAGTGAAAAACTGAAAAAATATACTCCGGACATCATGCCAATGGCGGTGACAAAAATGTAAAAATTCTATTGGAAAAATTAAAATGACTATTAAAACATACTTGACAATCTGTTTTTTCTACAAGAAACGTGAGAAATGTTACTTTTCCCAAATACAGATTAAACAAGAATTCCGCCGAAGGCTATGTCAGGCCTGTTGGGGCGCAAAGTTTTAACCATTAACCGTTTGACGCTTATGACCCACAAAGAGGGTTGACGCGTCGTTAAACACGAAATCATCATCATGGGGCGCAAAGTCACTGAACCATGAAATATGGGTCAAGGTCAGATATGGTTACTTGCGTTGAAGTTGCAGTTCCTAGATTCAAGCTTGTACCAAGTATAATTAATGAAGCTCTAATAATTCTCAAGAAATGGACTTTTACATTAGGGTGAAAGTTAGGGTGGTCGCAATAATTTACAAAGTCAGTGAACAATAAAATATAGGTCAAAGTCAGATACGGATGCTTCTGTTGAAGTCGCAGTTCCTAGATGCAAGCTTGTACCAAATATAATTAAGGAAGCTCTAATAGTTCTCAAGAAATGGACTCTTACATCAGGGTGGAAGTTAGGGTGGTCGCAAATGTTGACGGACGGAAAATTTGACACCTGTATCGCGCCATGCAGGCGCAACAAAAATGATTAAATTTTTTACCAGTTGTTTTTTTTTTTCTTTCAGGGATTTCTTCTTCTAAGCTGTAGTCTTCATCTGTAAATATTTAAAATAATAAATAGAAGATCATGAATATGTTCCATTGAATTTATTAAACTAGAGCAAGTTGATATCCCTGTGCTGTGGAAATCATGTCATGTAATAAAAGGACCCAAAATTTTTTACCTTGGGTAACCCAAATACATGCCTCCCAGCAAAGTTTTGCACCACTGTATTCCCCCATGGGGCTCACCCCACTGCACCCCCCCCCCCCCCCCCCCACCAAAGGAAGTCACATCAGAATTCTGAAAAATTATGTTCCTCCAGCCCTCATTCTGGGAAAGTTTCAAGATTTTATAAGATTCTAGCACAAATACCTAGCCTTGGATGAGTTGTTTGACAATATGACCTAAAACCCTACTTTTTGACTTATCATGACCCCGGGCATTCCCCCCGCCTGCATTTTTTCCGCCATAGCTTTTAATCTCCATTAATACTTTGATTTGATATGAAACATGACTATATTTGAAGAAAATGAAGTTTTACCCTCAGGCAAGTCGGGGCCCCAACCTGTCTGGGAGGTCATATTGAAATTCTTACTATACTAGCCCAAACAGCCCATGCAACAACACATTATTTTAGAAATATTTCACCACATATGAATGTTTCCACCATAAGGAGCTATTTTTAAAGAAAACTAGAATGTGGTTAAATTGGAACGCCATTGCAAATCCCCATGCTTTCCACTCACAGGCTAAGTACCAAAAACCAAGGCCCCAAAATTTAACTTGTATTATATTCTACTAATCATCCCCTTCAATTTGAAATGTCACATGATTATGTTCCAAGAAAATTAAAATTTGACCTTTTGACCCCATCCCCAAACCTGGGCCCCAATCTGACCCTAGGGTCAAAATTTTACTTGCACTGTATTCCACTAATCATACCCTTGAATTTGATATACCACATGACTATATTTCGAAAACATTTTGGCTCTGCAACCCCAAAAGTCTGAACCCTTGGGCATGACCCAGGGGTCTGAGCCAAAATCTGTTCCATATGTTTTACATATTCCATTAATGAGTGAGTGAGTGTTTGAGTTTTACGTCCCACCAACAGCTAAGGTCATACGGAGACGGGACCTCGGTTTAAAGACTCATCCGAAAGTCTGGAGAAGCCCGGGATCGATCCTGCGATCCCTGGTTTACAAGGCGAGTAGCGTAACCACTGCACCACGGAGGCTTCTATATTCCATTAATTATTACTTCTGTAATGTTTGGTATCAAAATCTATAAAATTGACTTTCAAGCCTCCTAGTGACCCACTTTGGAAATATAGGTTTTTATATAGGTTTGTCTTACAGAAAATAATGGCTAATAACAGATTGTTCGATAAAAAATATAGGTTAAAAAGGTTCTTCGACACTCACACTAACACTTAATTCTGCTGAAAAAAAAGATGTCTTTTACGTCACGATTGCTAAAAAAAGTTGATAAGAATTTGGAGTCTGAGTGAGTGAAGCGAGCGGGGAAAAATTACCATTTCTTTACAGTTTTTCATCACTATTTTGGGACTAAAATAAAAAGGAACAATAGGAAAGAAATTTAATGAAAAAAAAAAAAAAGCAGCCAGTGGAATGGCCATAATCCCCTGCCTCCGTTCAGTAACTGTGACCATTGTTACCTCCCTTCCATTATCTACCTTGGTAGATCCATATGCATAGATTCTAGGTTTATAACCACTCTCTGACAACTGCGTCAGGGAGTCGACTCTTTGGCTCAGGGGTAAGAGCAGTGGACTTCTACCCGAGCGGACCGGGTTCGAATCCCACCAAAGACGGGGATTTTTTCACGCTATGCATCTTTCCTTTGTTACGACTGTCACGTCGTAAGATGGGGGCTCGTCCGGGATCGGACTTTATATGCCAGAAATGGCTTCGTGCCGAAGTTGGCATCCTTCACGTCATCATAAATGATGACTTCCTTAAGAGGGGGTGTGTTACCTCCCTTCCATTATCTACCTTGGTAGATCCATGCATAGATTCTAGGTTTATAACCACTCTCTGACAACTGCGTCAGGGAGTCGACTCTTTGGCTCAGGGGTAAGAGCAGTGGACTTCTACCCGAGCGGACTGGGTTCGAATCCCACCAAAGACGGGGATTTTTTCACGCTATGCATCTTTCCTTTGTTACGACTGTCACGTCGTAAGATGTGGGGGCTCTACCGGGATTTGTTACCTCCCTTCCATTATCTACCTTGGTAGATCCATATGCATAGATTCTAGGTTTATAACCACTCTCTGACAACTGCATCAGGGAGTCGACTCTTTGGCTCAGGGGTAAGAGCAGTGGACTTCTACCCGAGCGAACCGGGTTCGAATCCCACCAAAGACGGGGATTTTTTCACGCTATGCATCTTTCCTTTGTTACGACTGTCACGTCGTAAGACCATAACCTGTTACCTTGACCCTAAATTGGCAATCTTTTGATGGTTAACATTTCTTCTAAGTACATGTAATTTTAAAATCCATCCAGGAGTAATACACTTATTGACAAAACACCCAAAAAGATCCTTTCCTGACCTTTGACCTCTAAGTATGACCTTGACCTTTGAGGTACCAACCTGGGTCTTGACATCATCACATTATGGTTAACAATAACAAGTAATTTTAAAGCCATCCAGGAATAGAAATATATTGACCAGGCATGTTAAAAAAAAAATTTTTACATTTAACCCATTCCCACATGGGGACTTTGTGATTTTTGCTGTTTTTTACAGAGTTGCCTAGGGTAGCAAATTCATAAAGCCATTATTTCATCATGGATGGCCCATTTTACACCAAACTTGGCATGAATGTTCACTGGGTAGTAGCCTTTCAAATGACACCATTTTAGACTAAATCTTTGTTGCCATGGTAACGAGGGGGCATCTCAAAGTTGACAAAAAGTGTTATTTCACATGAATTTTTGACTAAATCTTTATCTTCAGCCCGCTGGCAAGGCAACAAATAAAGAGTTTGGCACCCGGGATTTTCACTGTTTGCAGCATGTTTTGTCAGGCTGCATCAATTCGGAGGCATTTTTGACCCCAGACACCGTCAGACCTCATTTCAGCGACCGGCTGGGCCAAAAAACCCATTTTTTTTCGGATGTGAGGGGGGCGACAGCCCCCCTTCAATCCCCCCACAGAACGTATTAGTGGGGAGGCGCGCGAAAAAACAGGTCACTTTTTTAGGCCAACTTATTCTAATGCAAACATTGCTATCCAGGGGTGGGGAGTGCAGGTTTGAAGGTGGTTCTAGGAACAAGGGGGGGGGGGGGGGGGGGGGGGGGGGGGCTCCAGACACGTAAAAACACGTATCTGACTGGGAAAGGGTTAACTAAGGCTGACACTATTAACCGGATAATCGATTAATTGATCAATACATTTTACAAAAATGATTATTGCTACTGATCTGTTAATAATTGATTATGCAATAAGTACAGTTAACTACACAACATACTGCATAAAATAGCTGGGAGAATCGCAAACAATGCAGACCCTGATGAGACGCCGCTTTCCGCGATGTCTCATCTGGGTCTACACTGTTTGCACAGGCCTGTATGTCCTCATGTGTAGGTTAAATATAGTAAAATTTATGCTAAGAAGAAAGCCAGGCTAGTTATACCCGCTTTTTGAAAAAAAACGGGTATATTATTTTCGTCATGGGTGTCCGTCCGTCCGTCAGTCAGTCCGTCCTTCCGTCCGTCCGTCCTTCCGTCTGTCACGTTTCTTGTGAATGCTAACTAGTTTTTTATTTCTTGACCTAGGGTGACCAAACTTGGTACATGCATTGCTTAGGGACTGGAGATGTGCATGAAGGTGTCGAAAATTTGATCTGACCCCCTGGGGGTCACGGGGTGAGGTCAAAGGTCAAATTTCTAAGAAATATCTTGTGAATGTTAACTAGTTTTTTACTTCTTGAACTAGGGTGACCAAACTTGGTACATACATTGCTTAGGGACTGCCGATGTGCATGAAGGTGTCGAAATTTTCATCTGACCCCCTGGGGTCATGGGCGAGGTCAAAGGTCAAAAAGTAGGACTTGGAAGTATCTTCCTAACTGATGGAATTACACATCTGAAACTTGGTTATTGGATGGTCCTTGGAATTTAGAATGCACTGGACTATTTTTGGTGTGACCTTGACCTCAAGGTCAAAGGTCAAAAACTAGGACTTTGCCATATCTTCACAAATATTTGGGTTACACTCCTGAAACTTTGGTTATGGATAGCCCTTTGAATGTAGAAGGTACTGCATGCTGTATTTGGCATGACCTGGACCTCAAGGTCAAAAGCCAAAAACTAGGTATTTGCTGTATATTCTAAACTATTTGGGTTACACACCTGAAACTTGTTAATTGTGTTGTCAATGGAAAAAGCGGGTATTTGCGATGGTGCACCATCGACTGCGCGATTCTAGTTAAATTATGATAAAATCTCCAGTGATTACTAATTGGTTATGGAGCATAATGGCATAAAGGATGATCGATTATCTTCTCAGCTCCGATTAGCCAGCCTTACATTTAACCTCAAAGTAAGACCATGACCTTTGATGTACTAACCTGGGTCTTGTGCATGATTAACTGTCATAATATGGTTAACACTTCTCCCAAGTAACTTTTTAAATCCATCAAGGAATAAGATAGTTATTGATCGGACACAACAAAAAGACCCTTGTTTTGACATTTGATCTCAAAGTAAGACCTTGACCTTTGAGGTACCAACCTGGATCTTACATGTGACACACTGTCACATTATGATTAGCATTTCTGCCAAATAATTTTTACATCCATTCAAGAATAAGAAAGTTATTGATCGGACAAGACAAAAAATATTGACCTTTGATCTCTAAGTATGACCTTGACCTTTGAGGTACGGACCTGGGTCTCACACGCTACAAAAAAATCCCCATCCCCTGGGCCCCAATCTGCCACTAAATTTAGGTCAAAATTTTACTTGTATTATATTCTACTAATCATACCCTTCAATTTGATATGCCACATGACTATGTTGAAAAAAACTTTAATTTTGACCTTTTGACCCCTCCCTAAGGGCCCCAATCTGATCCCAGAGTCAAAATTTTACGTCTATTGTATTCTACTAATCAACCCCTTTGATTTGATATCCCACATGACTATATTCTGAAAAATTTAAAATTTGCCCTTCCGACCCCCAAAGGTGACCTCGTGGGGCATGACCCAGGGGTCGCAGCCAAAATCCCATTCAATATGTTTTACATATTTCATTAATAATTACTTATGCAAAGTTTGGTAGCAAAATCTATAAAATTGACTTTGTAATTGAATTTTGTTGATATTTGACCTTTTGACTTCTCTCCAAGGCCATATGAGGGCTAAAAATAAATGTGCCATTGCGCGAGCCACTGATGTAAACAACCTACACACCAAATTTGTTTAGATTCCGATCAACGGTTTAGGAGGAGATAGTTGGACGGATGGACGGACGTTCTAACATTTCGGGTTTAGGGGCTATTTCTTTTGTTATTTTCTTTTGTTTGGTTTAGGGGCTAACCTCTTTTACCTTTTGTTTACGGAACAAATCTATTATTTCCCAATCATTTTTTGTCGCACCTGCTTGTAGCAGGGTGCGACATAGGCATCAACTTTTCCGTCCGTTCGTCCGTGCGTCCGTCTGTCACATTTACGTCGAAGTTCGACATTTATGTCAAAGTTTTTATTAAAGTCAACTACAAACCTAATCTACCATCAAACCTTATATGAAACATCTCTCAGACCTTCTGACTTTGTAAGCACATTGACCTAGTGACTTTGACCTATATTTTTCGCTCTAGTGACTTTGATCTTTATGTCGAAGTTGGACATAACTTCGACATTTATGTCGAAGTTTTTATTTAAGTCAACTACAAACCTAATCTACCATCAAACCTTATATGAAACATCTCTCAGACCTTCTGACTTTGTAGGCAAATTGATCTAGTGACTTTGACCTATATTTTTCGCTCCAGTGACTTTGATCTTTATGTCGAAGTTCGACATAACTTCGACATTTATGTCGAAGTTTTTATTTAAGTCAACTACAAACCTCATCTACCATCAAACCTTACATGAAACATCTCCCTGACCTTCTGACTTTGTAGACTCCTTGACCTAGTGACTTTGACCTATATTTTGTGCTCCAGTGACTTCGACCATTACGTCAAAGTTTGACATTTATGTCGAAGTTTGTTATATACTCAACTACAAGACTAAATAACCATCATACTTTACATGAAACATCTTCGTAAGCTCCTAACCAAGCAGGGGCTTTCATCTCGTGGCGTTGACCTATATTTTACGCTCCAGTGACCATGACAAATATTATATTATTTAGTGGAACCGTTTGAGATAGAGCCTTTATATTTGGCATGTATGTTCCTTGTGACATTGCCTTTCCACTCGTACAAAAAAAAAAATTACCTGTGACCTTGACCCCTGACCTTTTGACCTACTTACCATAACTTTTTAACCATTTGAGGTAGAGCCTTCATATTTGGCATGTAGGTTCCTTGTGACATTCCCATACCACTCATACAAACAATTTTGACCTGTGACCTTGACCTGTGACCTTTGACCTACTTTATCATAACTTTCCAACCGTTTGAGATAGAGCCTTGTTATTTGGCATGTGGGTTCCTTGTGACATCGCCTTCCCACTCATACAAAAAAATTGACCTGTGACCTTGACCCCTGACCTTTTGACCTACTTATCATAACTTTTTAACCATTTGAGGTAGAGCCTTCATATTTGGCATGTCGGTTCCTTGTGACATTCCCATACCACTCATGCAAACAATTTTGACCAGTGACCTTGACCCCTGACCTTTTGATCTACTTTATCATAACTTTTTAACCATCTGACATAGAGCCTTCATATTTGGCATGTAGGTTCCTTGTGACATTGTCTTTCCACTCATACAAAAAAATTTGACCTGTGACCTTGACCCTGGACCACTGACCTACTTTGTCATAACTTTTTAACCATTTGAGATCGAGCCTTCATATTTGGCATGTAGGTTCCTTGTGACATTGCCTTTCCTTTCATACTAAAAATTTTACCTGTGACCTTGACCCATGACCTACTTTATCATACCTTTCTAACCATTTGAGATAGAGCCTTCATATTTCGCATGTAGGTTCCTTATGGCATTGTTTTTCCACTCATACAAATAATTTGACCATTACCCTGGACCTTTGACCTACTTTATCATCAAGGTTTAACCATTTGACATAGAGCCTATATAGTTTGGCATGTAGGTTCCTTGTAAAATTGCCTTTCCACTCATACAAATAAGCTTATTTAATTTCTACGTTATGATTGTGGCTCCTTTAGCTTTCGCCCCAGCAGGTGCGACGCCGCATTTTGCGGAATTCTTGTTATTGTTATCCAATCCTAACCCTAGCCCCGGACAACAGGCGAACGGACAGAGGCGATAACAATATCCCCAGTTTTTCTTCGAAAAATAAGAGGTTAATAAAAAAACTTGAAATGTGTCACCACGACACAGATGCCCTCACCAGGGGCCAACCTAGAAAAACAACATGACCATGGGCGGGGGTATTGGTAAATCAAACTTCAGACCTATATCTATGATGATACCAAATATGAACCAATGTCATCATAAATGTTCAGTTTCTACCTGTCACAAATACCTTAACCTGAGTCTATATCATTAAAAATTTCTAAGTCCATGACCTTGACCATGAGGACATTGGCATGAGTGGGGATATTGGTGAATACTTTGGACCTGTATGTACCATCATACCAAATATGAACCAAATCAATCCAAAAAGTTTAATACAAAATTATATATGTACATGTAGCTTATTGTTATAGGTTTTATAGGTTTTGCTAGGAGGCTTAGACTTTGTAATTGAATTTTATTGGTACACTTCAGTCCCTTTAGTACTCCTCTCCTTATAACACGGTTTTGGTTATAACACGGTCAAGTCTTGCCTCCCAAATTGTCATTTTACTATTATTTCTGAATAAAATTATCCCTTTATAACAAGGTTCACTTATAACACAGTCCTATTTTATGCATCCCATCATACATTATAGTGTTTTCAAGGGAGTGCACTGTATTTGACCTTTTGACCCCTGCCAAAGGCCCCTGGGGGTGGGACAAAAAAAATGTGATGATGCCCACCCCACTCATGTAAGGAACTAACTAGATCTGACTATAGCCCCACACAGCGCTATCGGAAAAGACAAAAATACAATACAAGAGGGCCATGATGGCCCTGGATCGCTCACCTGATCCATAGAGTAACAAGTGGGCCCCGGGGAGGGCAATTATTGACCCTAAGGTTATAACGTGCATAATGTTGAGGGAGGTCTAAAAAGGTGAAGCTTCTTACCAAATATCAACAAAGGCTACAACTGTCCACTAGATGAAGCTCCATACCAAATATCAAAAAAAACATGGGCCTTGCAGTTTCAGAGAAGAAGATTTTTCAAGATTTCCCTACATAAGTCTATGTAAAACCAAAGGGCCATGTGGCAGGGGCATTTTTGCCCCAGTGCTATAATTTGAACAATCTTGATAGAGGTCCACTAGATGAAATTTCACACCAAATATCAAAGACCTATGCCTTGTGGTTTCACAGAAAAAGATTTTTAAAGATTTAAGCTATAAAAGTCTATGTAAAACCAAAGGGCCCCGAGGCGGGGACATTTTTGGCCTCAGGGCTATAATTTGAACAATCTTGGTAGAGGTCCACTAGCTCAAGCTTCATACCAAACATCAAAGACCTCGGCCTTGTGGTTTCAGAGAAGAAGATTTTTCAAGATTTTCTCTATATGTGCCTATGTAAAACCAAAGGGCTCTGGGGCGGGGGCATTTTTGGCCCCAGTACTATAATTTGAACAATCTTGGTAGGGGTCCACTAGATGAAGCTTCATACCAAATAGCAAAGACCTGGGCTTTGCGGTTTCAGAGAAGAAAATTTTTACAGATTTTCCCTATATAAGCCCATGTAAAACCAAAGGGCCCCGGGGCGGGGACATTTTTGGCTCCAGCACTATAATTTGAACAATCTTGGTAGGGGTCCACTAGATGAAGCTTCATATCAAATATAAAAGACCTGGGCCCTGCGGTTCAGAGAAGAAGATTTTTACAGATTTTCCCTATGTAAGTCCATGTAAAACCAAAGGGCCCTGAGGCGGGGACATTTTTGGCCCCAGCACTATAATTTGAACAATCTTGGTAGGGGTCCACTAGATGAAGCTTCATACCAAAAATCAAAGACTTTGGTCTTGCGGTTTCAGAGAAGAAGATTTTCCTATATAAGCCCATGTAAAACCAAAGGGCACCGGGGTGGGGGCATTTTTGGCCCCAGCATTATAATTTGAACAATCTTGGTAGGAGTCCACTAGATGAAGCTTCATACCAAATATCAAAGACCTGGGCCTTGCAGTTTCAGAGAAGAAGATTTTTTTAAGTTTTCGGTGAAAAAATCTATTTTTGGCTCCTGTGACCTATATGTGCGATGGACCGGAACCATTTGAACAACTTTGAAAGGGGACCACCTAAGGATCATTCCTGTGAAGTTTGGTCAAAATCCAATCAGTGGTTTAGGAGGAGATGTCGTTTGAAGAAATTGTTTACGCACGGATGACAGACAAAAAGTGATCCTAATATTAATCACAAGAGGGCCATGATGGCCCTGGATCGCTCACCTGATCCATAGAGTAACAAGTGGTCCCCGGGGAGGGCCATTATTGACCCCAAGGTTATAATGTGCATAATGTTGAGGGAGGTCTAAAAAGGTGAAGCTTCATACCAAATATCAACAAAGGCTATAATTGTCCACTAGATGAAGCTCCATACCAAATATCAAAGACATGGGCCTTGCAATTTTAGGGAAGAAGATTTTTAAAGATTTCCCTATATAAGTCTATGTAAAACCAAAGGGTCTCGGGGTGGGGGCATTTTTGGCCCCAGGGCTATAATTTGAACAATCTTGATAGAGGTCCACTAGATGAAATTTCACACCAAATATCAAAGACCTAGGCCTTGTGGTTTCACAGAAGAAAATTTTTCAAGATTTTCCCTATATAAGTCTGTAAAACCAAAGGGCCCCAGAGGGCCCGGAGGGGGGGGGGGGGGGGGGGGGGGCATTTTTGGCCCCAGGGCTATGATTTGACCAATCTTGGTAGGGTCCACTAGATGAAGCTTCATACCAAATAGCAAAGACCTGGGCCTTGCAGTTTCAGAGAAGAAGATTTTTAAAGATTTTCCCTATATAAGCCCATGTTAAACCAAAGGGCCCGGGGAGGGGGCATTTTTGGCCCCAGCAATATAATTTGAACAATCCTGGTAGCGGTCCACTAGATGATGCTTCATATCAAATATCAAAGACCTGGGCCTTGTGGTTTCATAGAAGAAGGTTTTTACAGATTTTCCCTATATAAGCCTATGTAAAACCAAAGGGCCCCGGGGCGGGGGCATTTTTGGCCCCAGCACTATAATTTGAACAATCTTGGTAGGGGTCCACTAGATGAAGCTTCATACCAAATATCAAAGACCTGGGCCTTGTGGTTTCAGAGAAGAAGATTTTTAAAGATTTTCCTATATAAGCCCATGTAAAACTAAAGGGCCCCGGGGCGGGGGCATTTTTGGCCCCAGCACTGTAATTTGAACAATCTTGGTAGGGGTCCACTAGATGAAGCTTCATACCAAATATCAAAGACCTGGGCCTTGCGGTTTCAGAAGAGAAGATTTTTTAAGTTTTCGGTGAAAAAATCTATTTTTGGCTCCTGTGGCTTATATGTGCAACGGACCGGAACCATTTGAACAACTTTGAAAGGGGTCCACCTAAGGATCATTCCTGTGAAGTTTGGTCAAAATCCGATCAGTAGTTTAGGAGGAGATGTTGTTTGAAGAAATTGTTTACGCACAGATGACAGACAAAAAGTGATCCTAATATAAAACACAAGAGGGCCATGATGGCCCTGGATCGCTCACCTGATCCTTAGTGTAACAAGTGGGCCCCAGAGAGGGCCATTATTGGCCCCAGGGCTTTAATGTGCATAATGTTGAGGGAGGTCTTAATGGTGAAGCTTCATACCAAACATCAACAAAGGCTATAATTTGAACAATCTTGGCAAAGGTCCACTAGATGAAGCTACACATCAAATATCAAAGACCTGGGCCTAGCGGTTTCAGAGAAGAAGATTTTTAAAGATTTTCCCTATATAAGCCTTTGTAAAACCAAAGGGCCCCGGGACGGGGGCATTTTTTGCCCCAGCACTATAATTTGAACAATCTTGGTAGGGGTCCACTAGATGAAGCTTCATACCAAATATCAAAGTCCTGGGCCTTGTGGTTTCAGAGAAGAAGATTTTTAAAGATTTTCCCTATATAAGCCTATGTAAAACCAAAGGGCCCCGGGGCGGGGGCATTTTTGGCCCCAGCACTATAATTTGAACAATCTTGGTAGGGGTTCACTAGATGAAGCTTCATACCAAATATCAAAGACCTGGGCCTTGTGGTTTCAGAGAAGAAGATTTTTAAAGATTTTCCCTATATAAGCCAAAGTAAAACCAAAGGGCCCCACGGCGGGGGCATTTTTTGTCCCAGCACTTTAATTTGAACAATCTTGGTAGGAGTCCACTAGATGAAGCTTCATACCAAATATCAAAGACCTGGGCCTTGCAGTTTCAGAGAAGAAGATTTTTTAAGTTTTCGGTGAAAAAAATCTATTTTTGGCTCCTGTGACCTATATGTGCAAAGGACCGGAACCATTTGAACAACTTTGAAAGGGGACCACCTTAGGATCATTCCTGTGAAGTTTGGTCAAAATCCGATCAGTGGTTTAGGAGGAGATGTCGTTTGAAGCAATTGTTTACGCACAGATGACAGACAAAAAGTGATCCTAATATAAAACACAAGAGGGCCATGATTGCCCTGGATCGCTCACCTGATCCATAGTGTAACAAGTGGGCCCCAGAGAGGGCCATTATTGGCCCCAGGGCTTTAATGTGCATAATGTTGAGGGAGGTCTTAAAGATGAAGCTTCATACCAAACATCAACAAAGGCTATGATTTGAACAATCTTGGCAAAGGTCCACTAGATGAAGCTACACATCAAATATCAAAGACCTGGGCCTAGCGGTTTCAGAGAAGAAGATTTTTAAAGATTTTGCCTATATAAGCCTATGTAAAATCAAAGGGCCCCGGGACAGGGGCATTTTTTGCCCCAGCACTATAATTTGAACAATCTTGGTAGGGGTCCACTAGATGAAGCTTCATACCAAATATCAAAGTCCTGGGCCTTGTGGTTTCAGAGAAGAAGATTTTTAAAGATTTTCCCTATATAAGCCTATGTAAAACCAAAGGGCCCCGTGGCGGGGGCATTTTTTGTCCCAGCACTATAATTTGAACAATCTTGGTAGGGGTCCACTAGATGAAGCTTCATACCAAATATATCAAAGTCCTTGGCCTTGTGGTTTCAGATGAGAAGATTTTTAAAGATTTTGCCTATATAAGCCTATGTAAAACCAAAGGACCTCGGGGCGGGGGCATTTTTGGCCCCAGCACTATAATTTGAACAATCTTGGTAGGGGTCCACTAGATGAAGCTTCATACCAATTATCAAAGACAGGGGCCGTGTGGTTTCAGAGAAGAAGATTTTTAAAGATTTTCCCTATATAAGCCAATGTAAAACCAAAGGGCCCTATGGCGGGGGCATTTTTTGTCCCAGCACTAAAATTGGAACAATCTTGGTAGGGGTCCACTAGATGAAGCTTCATACCAAATATCAAAGTCCTGGGCCTTGTGGTTTCAGAGAAGAAATTTTTTAAAGATTTTCGCTATATAAGCCTATGTAAAACCAAACGGCCCCATGGCGGGGGGCATTTTTGGCCCCAGCACTATAATTTGAACAATCTTGGTAGGGGTCCACTAGATGAAGCTTCATACCAAATATCAAAGACCTGGGCCTTGTGGTTTCAGAGAAGAAGATTTTTAAAGATTTTCCCTATATAAGCCAATGTAAAACCAAAGGGCCCCGTGGCGGGGGCATTTTTTGTCCCAGCACTAAAATTTTAACAATCTTGGCAGGGGTCCACTAGATGAAGCTTCATACCAAATATCAAAGTCCTGGGCCTTCTGGTTTTAGAGAAGATTTTTAAAGATTTTCCCTATATAAGCCTATGTAAAACCAAAGGGCCTCGGGGCGGGGGCATTTTTGGCCCCAGCACTGTAATTTGAACAATCTTGGTAGGGGTCAACTAGATGAAGCTTCATACCAAATATCAAAGACCTGGGCCTTGTGGTTTCAGAGAAGAAGATTTTTAAAGATTTTCCCTATATAAGCCCATGTAAAACCAAAGGGCCCCGTGGCAGGGCCTTTTTTTGTCCCAGCACTAAAATTTGAACAATCTTGGTAGGGGTCCACTAGATGAAGCTTCATACCAAATATCAAAGTCCTGGGCCTTGTGGTTTCAGAGAAGAAGATTTTTAAAGATTTCTCTATATAAGCCAATGTAAAACCAAAGGGCCCCGGGGCGGGGGCATTTTTGGCCCCAGCACTATAATTTGAACAATCTTGGAAGGGGTTCACTAGATGAAGCTTCATACCAAATATCAAAGACCTGGGCCTTGTGGTTTCAGTGAAGAAGATTTTTAAAGATTTTCCCTATATAAGCCAATGTAAAACCAAAGGGCCCCGGGGCGGGGCCATTTTTGGCCCCAGCATTATAATTTGAACAATCTTGGTAGGGGTCCACTAGATGAAGCTTCATACCAAATATCAAAGACCTGGGCCTTGTGGTTTCAGAGAAGAAGATTTTTTAAGTTTTTGGTGAAAAAAATCTATTTTTTGCTCCTGTGACCTAGATGTGCAACGGACCGGAACCATTTGAACAACTTTGAAAGGGGACCACCTAAGGATCATTCCTGTGAAGTTTGGTCAAAATCCGATCAGTGGTTTAGGAGGAGATGTCGTTTAAAGAAATTGTTTACGCACGCACGGACGCACGCACGGAAGCACGGACGCACGACGGACGACGGACAAAAAGTGATCCCAAAAGCTCACCTCGTCACTACGTGACGGTGAGCTAAAAACAAATGTTTTCAGCTTTCGACCTCTAATTAAAGGTGGAAAAAAGGCAATCCAGAGTTACAATTCCTGTGCTCTGCACATCGTCTCATGGTGCTTTAGATTTGTGTGATGGAGCTCTGCGTTTCATCGTTTCATGGTACTTAACATTTGTGTGAGGTTTCATGAAAATATCTCCAACAGTTTCCGAGATAAGGAGCGAACAAAGTTAAAATTGGTATTTTTCAATGTTTAAAGGGAAATAACCCTAAAAGTAGGCAATCCAGAATTATGGTTCATGCACTCTGCACATTGTCTCATAGTGCTTTACATTTGTGGGAAGTGTAATGAAAATATTAGTTATGACGCGGATAAAGGTTAAAATTGACATTTTTCAATGTTCAAAGGGCAATAACTCCAAAAGAGGGCAATTCAGAGTTACAATGTATGTGCTCTGCACATTGTCTCATAGTGCTTAACATTTGTATTAAGTTTCATGGAAATACCTCAAACAAGGTTAAAATTGCAATTTTTCAATGTTCAAAGGGCAATAACTCTAAAAGTAGGCAATTCAGAGTTACAATTTATGCACTCCGCACATTGTCTCATAGTGCTTTACATTTGTATTAAGTTTCATGAAAATACCTCAAATGCTTTTTGAGTAATGGAGCAAACAAGGTTAAAATTGCATTTTTTATATGTTCAAAGGGCAATAACTCCAAAAGAAGGTAATCCAGAGTTATGGTTCATGCGCTCTACGCATTGTCCTATTGTGGTTTACATTTGTGTGAAGTTTCGTGAAAATACCTCAAACGTTTTTTTAGTTATCATAAATAACGGAATTACGGAATCACAAAAGGACGAGGCAAATCCAGTATAGTGGGGCTATAATTACACACCGAATTTGGTTGGATTCTGACTAATGGTTTAAGAGATAGCATAACAGATTGACGGACTAATGGACTGAGACGATTTTAATATCCCCTACACGAAAGCATGAGGATAACTAGAATGCAGTCGATGGTGTGCCATTGCAAATCCCAATGTTTTCTCCACATGGTCTAAGTACATTTGTACCAAAATCCCCTTCCCGAGCCCGAATCTGCCCCTAGGATCAAACTTTTACTTGTATAATATTCTATGAGTTTTCCCATTCAATTTGATATGCCACATGACCATGTTCGGAAAAACTTAAATTTTGACCTTTTGACCCCCCCTTAGGTCCCCAATCTGACCCTAGGGTTAAAATTTTATCTGCATTACACTCTACTAATCATCCCCTTCATTTTGATATGCCACATTCAATATGTTTTACACTACTAATTATTACTTCTGCAATGTTTGGTATCAAAATCTATTAAAACAGACTTTGTAATTATCCCCACGTTTTTCGAAGATATTGTTATCGGCTGACTCTCTTTCTGTCCATACGTCTGTCCGGCTATCTCCTAAACCGCTGATTGGAATCCAACCAAATTTGGTGTGCAGGTTGCTTACATGAGTGGCTCGCGCAACGGCACATTTACCTTTGGGCCCCACCCTCATGGCCTTCGAGAGGGGTCAAAAGGACAAATACCAATAAAATTCAAATACAAAGTCAATTTTATAGATTTTGCAACCAAACTTTGCATAAGTAATTATTAATGAAATATGTAAAACATATTGAACAGGATTTTGGCTGCGACCCCTGGGTCATGCCCCACGGGGTCACACTTGGGGGGTCGGGGGAGGAGGGGTCAAATTTGAAATTTTTCAAAATAGTCATGTGGGATATTATCATATGGAAGAGTATGATTAGTAGAATACAATATAAGTAAAAGTTTGACTCTGGGGTCAGATTGGGGCCCTTAGGGAGGGGTCAAAGGGTCAAAATTTAAGAATTTTTTAAACATAGTCATGTTGCATATCAATGTCGACGGGTGAGCATCAGGGAGTTGTAATGAGACCCAGACAATAGATTTCTGAGGTTGTTTATATACAAGAAAGGGTGTCCTACAAACAAACAAACACGATTGACAATACACTATCTACAGGACAACACAAATGGTTACTGCTTAATCCATTCAGCAGTACATAAATAATATATCCACCGATATTAACATGGATGAATGACATTACAGGACAATATAAACATAAAACAGTGAATGACAGGACACACTCTGCTGGGATGGTTTGGTTTGGTTTTACGGCCCTTTCAAGATTATTTCACTCATATCGAGCCAACCCTGAATCAGGTGGGCGAAAACTAGAGTACCTGGAGAAAAACCACAGGACCTCCCTTTGCAGTAAGTAGCGTCCTACATATGACCCAAGCGAGGCTCGAACCACTGCGGCGAGAGACCTAATGGTCAAGAGTCAGCGCTCTTAGCCACCAGGTGACAGAGGCCTGTCCTCTGCTAGAATAAAATACATGGATGAGTGGGGATTTTGGGTTGTGAATACACCCGTATAGGGCCCCCGAGCCAGATGTAAGGCTGACAATGAAAATGACAGTTTGGTGGGGAAACTCCGATACATGTGAAGAATTTCATGGCAATGAAATTCTAACACAGGCCGAGTACATTGTGACTTATTAAAGCACTCAAGAATGAAGCTATAGAATAAGCTAGACAAGTGACCTTCGCAGCTTATACTGCATTATTTTAAATGCAAGCAATATGGTGAAATTCCAATAGTTGAGCATGAGCAACAGCAGTAATATGTAACTAAAGCTAAATTCCAAATTATTAAATATGCTCAATGTTCAGAATAAAGAACTATGGAAATAACAATAGAATAAACAGGTTACAGAACAAGAAATTCATACCTGGCTATGACATCTTCAAATAATACTGGTCAATAAAAGACAATGACTGTCTATAGCAGTTCAGTTGAGAACAATGTAGCCTGGGCGAGTAAGTGACTACTCGCAAGGCCCTCTTCAGTCCAACTGAATCAAGGCGGTAAAATTTGTGGTGCAAAGTGTGCAGAAGGTCACATGCAGGGTTAGAGAATTAAAACAGCCAACCATACACAAGCATTCACCCTGGCAACGCTAAAAACATGATAATGATAGGTTAAAACAAGATATTTACCGTTACTGGCATTTAAAGCATGCCAACGTGTTTCGGTTCTAAATTTATTACAAAGTGAAGGTCATTACATCAAGCTAGTGACCTAGCTACCGTGTGTCGGAAACGCGAAACACAGAACCGAACCGAACCGAAAAAACTACATCTATGACATCAAATTGAAGGGTATGATTAGCAGAATAAAATACAAGTAAAATTTTGACCCTAGCGGCAGATTGGGGCCCGAGGGAAGGGGATTTTGGTACATAGTCCCTGCGGAGAAAACGTGGGTAGAGTACTATCATAGGGATCTTCATAATTGGGACAACTTCAGGGCTAGCCGCTGTTCATCCGACAAAATCCTTTTTTTTTTTTTTTTGGTTTGGGTTTTACGGCCCTTTCAAGATTATTTCACTCATATCGAGCCGATCGTTAATCAGAGGTGGGCGAAAACCGGAGTACCTGGAGAAAAACCACCTGACCTTCCGTTGCAGAACTTGGCTTCTCACACGTGATCTGAGCAAGGCTCGAACCCACGGCGGTGAGAGACCTAATGACTAAGAGTCAGCACTCTTATCCACTAGGCCACGGAGGCCCGTTGACAAAATCCTTTCATGACATATCAGGGCAAAACAGACATAGTGACTGACAATGTAGACACTGATCAGGATGCTCCCTTTGGAACAATCTGATCAGGGTCTGCACCATCTGTCCGAATGATTAGGACCATTAGGGTAAAAAAAAATCTACATGCAGCAATTTTGGACCAGAAGAGGTTATGGTTCACAACATACGCTGATGTTGTAATATAAACATCTCAACTGAATCCAGAGGATCTAACTTTTCAGAATTTATTTACATCACAAGGAGGATCACCTTAGCAGTTTGATATGAGTCTGGACAGTTTGGTTAGGACTGTCTCTTCACTACGATAAATCAATGATGTATTAAAGAAATTAATTATTAACTTACAATTTTTGTACTTCTTGTTAACTCCAAATTTGGCTGAATTTACTCCTGAATCCAACTTTTTGGAAAGTCTCAATAGAAAAGTAGGGTAAAACTACAACTTTTTCTGGAGACAGCATTTTTACTCCAATTTTCAAAATCCTAGTGAGAACCCTGCAAAGGGCACAATGTGCTCTGGCATTGTAATCACAATAGGGATTCATATTGCAACAATGCATGGTCAGTCATTTGTAACCACTGCCCAACACCCCCACACACACCTACGGGGAATAGCGGGGACTAAGACTTTTCACAGCCCTGCTAGAAGTCCTGCACTGTGGGGACCTCCAGAATGTCACAGCCCCACTGTTTATAACAGTTAATTCCACTGGGGATATATTTCATAATATCAAAACCCCTGCATTAACCAGTCACTGCAGGGGAACACAGAGGTTAAGTACCCTGCTCATTAGCCCTGCTATCCCCCATCCATCAACGTAAATGACTAGTGCATAAAGGTCCTAAGAATTCAGACACTGTGAGGGCTTATGATGTTATGACAAACTCATGGGTGCAGATGGGGCGACAAGCAGTGTTGGCCCTGGACCAGTCTGATCTGGGTTCCATGGTTCGGATAGAACTGTCTGTCCCAATACTTGGGATCAATATGGTAAAACAATGTTCTTAAAAGGATTGTTTGCACATGATAACTTAGGAGTACAATATGCTGCTGCAGTGTATGAAATCTCCTAATCAGGAGAATATATTCCCAGATGGTGAGATGGATGACAAACTCTTTTCATGACCATTAATTATAAGAGTTGTATAGATTGACTGGCAAACAATGTAGACCCTGATCAGACTGCTCCTTTAACGATCTGCTCAATATGAGTGAAATTATATTGTAAGGGCCATAAAACCACCCCAGTATGGCCCACCCCACAAAATAAGGCATGTATTTGTTATGGGGATGACTATCTCCTGAATATACCTTTTGTTCACGCAATTTTATTTTATTATTATTATTTTTACACCCCTATACTGGTCAGTATCTACCTGTCAATGTGAAAGGGGCATCTGAGCCACCAGGTTTAATATCTGGGTACGGAACCTGCACCCTGATACTGCAAATGACCCTGTGCAATCTAGTGGTATCTGTATCCACAACCTATTTCTCATTCTTGCACAGGTCATCACAATGAAACATTTATTCATGTCAACTTGGAAAGTTGTTGTGTAGTATTGATTTTTAATCCCTTCCAAGCTCTAACTGCTAATCCTTTCCATGCCACTGTTGTGTGGACTCGCATATACTGCTCCACGTTCCAAGCGATTTCAAGCACATCAGGTGCATAAATTTACCGGAATGCTAATTACCGGAACGAACCGGAAAGGACCCATTTCTACCCAGGTTTCTCCCTATTTTTGGGATATTTCCATAATATACAGTCTACTTACACTGCTGTCATTGTTAACTATATTCTGAATGCCCCTTTTCGTAAAAGAATTGTCCCATTTGAAATACGGGTTTAAGTTCACAATAATGTCAATCAGTGCACTCAATGTCTGCCTTGGTAGTTCAGTCGGATGCGCATCAGACTGGTGATCAGAAGGTTAGCTATTTGGTAGATCTGTTTGGAGGATGGATGATGAAATATATTTTTAACAGAACAGCTATTCTCTTTGTTTTGCTGAGCCAAGAAGGGCAGTTGTCAGAATCTGGCGACAGATTGTAACAATACCGGTTAACTGCATTAGCATAAGCTGGCCCAGAAAAAGTGTGGATAGGTAGAGTGACTGGCTTGATATGACCTAACATTGTTAACTCTTAGTAATTATCTTAGATTCAGAAAGTACTATTTCCTCTGTTCCTCTGAGTCAAGAAAGGACAGCTCTGTCAGTTTCTGGTGAAAGAATGCACACTTTACTTGTTAACCACTTATGCATACATGTAAGTGGGCCCAGGAAAAGTGTAGATAGGTAAACTAACGGACTTTACATGACCATGTTGACTGGGCTGTTAAACTCCATGTAATATTTCTAGAACCAGAAAATATGGCACATCTTTTTTCTCTGCTTCACTGAGTCAAGTCTAAATGGTGTACTGGAACATATTCCCAATGCGACCAAATTTGCATGAAAAGATGCATGCAGAATGTAGCTAACTTTAACAGCAGTGTAAGCAATTTGTAAATATCAAAATATCCTAAAATAGGAGGGAATCTGGGTAGAAATGGGTCCGTTCCGGTAATTAGGTCCGTTCTGTTACATTTACGCACTGAGGCACACCCATTAAAGTTTCATGCGTTTTGCATGCAAATAATTTGCTTGGCTTCTGTGATTTTTCCTGTGACAGTCGACGAAATAACCAACACGCCGAGTTACGGTGTAGTCCGGTAACATTGCGCACATAAAGTTTTGATAGCTATGTGTGACTTTGTGGAAACAACCAATCAAAAACTCACAATCAAAACGATTGCAATACTGTCCTATCTACCAACTGCAATAGAAACTGGCCTCTGAAGCTTTAACAGGCAGGAAAATTAATGCTAAGAAAAGGGATACCCCCTTGAAACTGAATTACAAATTCTGTCGCCTAACACTGCGCACAATAACTGTTTTGAGCTGATTGAACACGAAGGTTGACTCAAACAAGTTGTATATTAGATATTCTGTAATGTTGTTAGATGCAGGAAAATTACATACAAAATGTTTGTCCCTTTGCCTATTTTTAAACTCAGTCTTTCAAAGTTTGGCTTGGATATTTTCGGTCTTTTCACAATTTGACAAAATTGAAAAATTCTGCAAAACTGTCACATCTGCACGTGCAACTCCATCTTTTCAAGGCTAAGTTAAAACGTAACGCCGATGCGCTGGTGGTGGTGGAAGAAATTATGAGGGATAAAGATACTGAAAACTAGAATGCAGGGTGCACAAAATTAGCGGCTACCCAATGTTAATGGACTCGACTGTAGGGCTGGCTAATCGGAGCTGAAATGATAATCGATTATCAGTCTTGTCATTCCGATCAATAATCGATTAGTAATCACTGAAGATTTTGTCACAATGTTACCTGTCTGGCTTTCTGGCTGAACATGACTCTTACCATGTGTTGAACTTCACTCTAGGGTTTTGCCCAGACAGGCCGGAGCAAACAGTGTAGACCCAGATGAGACGCCGCAGAACGTGGCTTCTCACCAGGATCTGCACTGTTTTCCACTCATCCAGCTATTTAAGAAACATCTTTGGCTGGTAAATTCTACTAAGAAAATAATCGATTACGAAAAATCAGTATCGATAATCATATTTCTTGAATGTATCAATCAATTAATCGATTATCCGATTAATAGTGGCAGCCTTACTCGACTGTACTCCCATACATGAGAGTTCTGCGTTCCGGACATTTATATTTTACATTCATATGCTGATATTTACGTTTTTTGTTTTTATTCGGATTAACGTGTGCACAACAATAAAAAAAAAATCTTTAAATGGGTGCATGTGATCGTCTAACGTGTTGTACTACACGCCGAGTGTACTGTATTAAGATGTCGGGTTTTGTTTGATTTGAGGTTTAACGTCCCCGCCAACATAGTTTAGGTCATTTTGGAGACGTTGCTTCCAGTTTTGTGGGACTTTTACCCGACATTGAGATGAAATGACATCTCAATCCCTGCCGCCCAATAAAACCAATATGGTTTATATGCATGGACGGGCCCGACTCGCAGCAGTTTTCCTGGGCAGGCTTAGACCTTCTAAGCATATTACCAGTACTAATGTGCGGTTGGTATCAACTCTGCGTGGAAGCATCGTGCAGCCCATCTATTTCTCCAAGCCCTGATGGGCAGGGGCAGTAAGATGTCGGGTAAAAATCACACTCTGCCTGCTGCCTTCACCTAATACATGGACATGGATCCTAGCCAACTATCTTTCATCCAAGGCTATATAATATTAGGGATGAACCATTACAGTTATTTTGTGCCCTGCACCTTCGTCTGATCATAACCTGATAACGGCAGCATTAAATCAACAAATTACCCCCCCCCCCCCCCCCCACCCATCAACCGACCCGAAGCCACAACTATCCTGATAAATCTACGAAAATCGACTATCTGCCCTTATCAATAAGAAAACATACGCATTCAGAAGATCTACAACTGTTTCATCGACAAAACAGTTACTGTTTGTTGTTCTACAACGGAACTTCGGAAGTTGTCAGGCATGCATTTTCTCGAAAATGGCGTATCCGAAATTTGTCGGTGTATTTGCCGGTATGGCGCTGCCAGTAACGATACTTTGGCGATTTGTATTAGACGGAGATAAGCAAACTCTGAAGAGAAGGTTTAAAATTGGGTGCTTCATTGTCAAATTAGAAATATAGCAACACAGAATAAGTTAAAAAAATATTCCTTGAAGGAAAAAACAAGATCTGCATAAATCCGGTACCAGTCCGGCAAATACCGGTATGTACTTTCGTTGACCAGCCCGCCGCATTCAAACCGTGAGGGCCCAAGAAACGTCGACTTTTTTAAACAAAGGGCTTTCCATGATATAACATATTAAATAACTTTATGCTCATATTGAATATCATCATTCAAACATATTTGTGTGAATATATAGTCAAAAAGCAGTAGAATAAGCACTTTTTCTGTGGACGCCCTAATGAAGAAAATAAAATATTCCACAATATATAGCGGTTGTCTAAAACTGACCCTTTTTTGTCCAAAACACAACGGACAAGTAATTAAAAACTTTAAAATATTAATAAACCATCCTTTTTTAACAGAAACTTGAAAGAAACTATTACTATCTGGATTGAGTATTCTCATATTTGCGCTTGAAACATTAGGGGGACCAGCATTGTTCCCCTTAATGTTGCGGTCACCCTATTCCAGATAATATAGTACATGTGTTCTCCTTAATGCAGATTTTATATATATATATATATATATATATATATATATATATATATATATATATATATATATATATATATTTTTTTTTTTTTTTTTTTGATTTGAGGTTTAACGTCCCCGTCAACACTGTAAAGGTCATTTTGGAGACGTTGCTTCCAATTTTGTGGGACTTTTACCCGACACTGAGATGAAATGACATCTCAAGCCCTGTCGCCCAATGAAACCAATAGGGTTTATTAGCATGGACGGTCCGCCTCGCACCGCGGTTCCTGGACAGGCTTAGATCCTCTGAGCGGTTTACCAGTACTAGTGTGCGGGCCGGATTCAGCTCTGCGTGGAAGCATCGTGCAGCCCATATATTTCTTCAAGCCCCTATGGGCGGGGGCGAATATATATATATATATATATATATATATATATATATATATATATATATATATATATATATATATATATATATATATATATAGTCAGTCATTCAGTAAGTCGGTCTGTCTGTTGTCTGTCTGTCTACTGGCCGTTTGTCAGTCAAACCTCTCTCTCTCTCTCTCATCCCAACGGCCATGTGACGTTGGAGTGGGTGTCGACGGCACGACGTCGAGCCAACGTTGACTCGACGCCCGTCCGTTAGTGAACTCATTAGTTTATTTCGACTGTCAGTATGTTTATTTGTCTGTCTAACAGTCTGTCCTTTGGTCTGTTAGTCAGTCGATTTGTTTGCCTGTCCGTCTGTAGACAGATCATTGGACAGTTTTCTCAATAGATAGATCTATCGATCGATCGATCAAAGTTTTGTCCGTATGTGATAGTTATAGTTGGATAGCGAATAAAACGAAAAGTTATGTACAAACTTATTTTGTAAAAGTAAGCTTTCGTGAATATTGGTATCTAAGCCATTGACATGGGCCATTCACGAAAAATTTTCAACAATTAAAAACGGATCCAGGATAAATGAATTTCAGTAAGTAAAGCAAAATATCAATCTTTCCTTCTCGAGGAATTATTTCAATGTAAACATGGGAAACCGGTATATTTTCTCTCAAAATGTCTGAATATTGTTAGCATTTTAAGTTCCGCCAATACATTTGAATAGCGATGGCAGTTTCAATTGACGGCCAGTGCTTTGCGCATGCGCAAGAATGACGTCATAAAGGGAATTCCTAAAACCTCCTATAGGTAGAAAGTACCTGTAAGAACCATATCAATTTTGGGGTTCTGTGCCCATATATTTTCAGCTCACTCAGGGTGGAAACATCACAGGTATTTAAGCTGAAGACAATTATCGCTTTTTATGACACGTGATGTGTATTGTATACCGGCTACTGACCATCAGGAAGCCTGAAGATTAATAGACACGCGCGCAAGGTATATTGTATTTCCTTTCCGGAGAGATTAACTTTATTCATATGCATTAAGTTCTAAGCAGAACAGGTATTATTTAGATAATGAACATCTATTATTATATCTTGGATCAAATATACATGTTTGATTTGTTTGTTTGATTTGAGGTTTAACGTCCCCGTCAACACAGTATTGGACTGAGGTCATTTTGAAGACGTTGCTTCCAATTTTGTGGGACTTTTACCCGACAACGAGATGCAATGACATCTCAAAACCTGTCGCCAAATGAAACCAATAGGGTTTATAAGCATGGACTCACACCGCTTTGCCTGGGCAGGCTTAGATCCTCTAAGCGGTCTACCAGTACTGGTGTGCGGTCGGTTTCAGCTCTGCGTGGAAGCATCATGCAGTCAATATATTTCTTCAAGCTCCGATGGTCGGGGACCGTGAATTATACATGTATACTGTGTCCAAGTTACGAGAATACGTCCGTTTGACACAGTACCTTCTTATAGGTTGTGGGTTATTGCTAGAACTGTTTCTTTAAAATTTATTTTAATTGCTTCAACAGACAAATACATATTATCCAAGATTTGCAAGAACCGGTATATAGAGTACCCACAACCTATATCTTGTACAGAAGAAAAGGTTTGGGATGATTACTGGAAACATTTCATTGATAACATACGTCTTTATTTATCCCCATCAACACTGTATAGGTCATTTTGGAGACGTTGCTTCCAATTTTGTGGGACTTTCACCCGACATTGAGAGGAAATGACATCTCAAGCCCTGCCACCCAATTACACTTATAGGGTTTATATGCATGAACGATCCAACTCGCATAGATAGATAGATAGATAGATAGATAGATAGATAGATAGATAGATAGATAGATAGATAGATAGTTGTGTCTATGAAGATTTGTCCACATGAAACTCAGTAATTGCTCAGTAATATGTTTAGGAAAACTGTTTACTTTCTAAATCTTCAGAAACGCATTTTCTATATTCTGTAATTTTTGCGTACAACTCGATATGACAAAAATATCTATGGCTGCGGCGCAAAACAAAGTAAATAAAAAATATTGTAAATACATATATTATCTAAATGCACGACCAGTAGAGCCGATTGGTTCTAACTAGTACCCAAAACCTACGTCTTGGTGCAGAAATAAAGAAAATAATGTATACCCACTTTTCTCTATATAAAGTGGGGGTTAGAGGGTTTTCATTACACGGACTTGCTATCGTGATGATAAAACGGTGATTCTTTTCAGCAAGAAGCGTAATCTCGGATGAGACCCGGAGTCTTAATTGTTCATTTTATCTGAATTATTTTTATTTACCGTCCTCAGGTTTATGATACTACTTTTTAAATATAACTACAGGTCAAGTTGCCACTTACTGGTCTAGTGACTACTATTGGTGCAAAGATTAACGGCGCGCGTCACAATACTTGGTGATAATTCGATTATCGACAGGCAGTCGGAAGTGTGCTTACTCAATGTATTGATCGATTAACAATCCACCATGAACGATTATATTGACGTGCGTCATTTACCTGAGCAGAAAGAAAGAAAGAAAGAAAGAGCGTATATGATGAAGTTATCGCCATTTAAAAAAGAAAGAAAGATTTACTCATTTAGCACGAACAAAATAAGGAAGAGAAACATTTTAACTAGCTAAGAGATATTGGCGGCACAGGCCGCCACAAATGCTTCTTCTAGGGAGAAAGGGAATAATACAGTATTCTTATTGCTTGTTTAAAACATAGATTGTTGGGCCTCATTAGAATCGCCTCGACGAGGCGGTCTTACGTGTGCTCAAACTCTGTGTTATCAGCATAAATGAGAACATAACAATATTTCATGTGTATTTTCAAATAAATAAATAAAGGAAGAAAAAAGAAAGGAAGATGAATATTATTGAACAACTGAAAACTTGAAGTTGTTTATCTTTACTCCTTTCACACAATGGTGGCATGATAAATATACTATTTAAGGCTTACTGAGTCACTAAGAAGCAACTGAGACTAGATAGATAGATAGATAGATAGATAGATAGATAGATAGATAGATAGATAGATAGATAGATAGATAGATAGATAGATAGATAGTCGGCAATAATTGTGTCAAGACAGATTTATCCACATTAAAATCAGTAAGAGTATCTCCTTTGCATTTCTATGCTTACAACTGAGACTCAAGGTTCTCGTCTTAACGGATACATTACGAAAACACGCCTATATAAATACATTGTAAATTTAACAATCAAACAATGAAAATTTTCAGATAAAAAGTTGGGGTATTTTTCATATTTCTGCTCAAAACATAGATTGTGGGTGCTCGTTAGAACCGCCTTGCCTAGGCGGTTCTGTCGAGTGCCCAAAATCTATGTTTTTGAGCAGAAATAAGAAAAATATTACAAGTTTTTATCTTATTTTTTTCGGTGGTAACGTTTTCAATGCATTTGTAAAGGCGTGTTTTCGTAATATATTTTGCAGATATGAAAGTGATTGGTCCCTTTTGATAAATCGGCCAATTTGTTGTTTATTATTGTTGGCATTTTGAACATATTCCTTTACATTAACAATCAATAACGGCCCCGCACTTCGGGGCTTGAAGAAATAGATGGGCCGCATGATGCAATTACACGCAGAGCTGAAACCGACTGCACACGAGTACTGATAAACCGCCTAGAGGATCTAAGCCGGTGCGAGTCGGAACGTCCATGCTTATAAACCCTATTGGTTTCACTAGGCGGCAGGGCTTGAGATGTCAGTTCATCCCAATGTCGGGTAAAAGTCACACAAAATGGGAAGCGACGTCTCCAAAATGACCTATACAGTGTTGACGGGGACGTTAAACTTCGAATCAACTAAACAAATTAACAATCAATGAACCTTTCTTTCCCGAATAAATATTTGATGTTTGAATTTGCTGTATGTTATTATAGATAATTAAAATGGTTACAGGTAAATAAAGAGTAATTAAAACCTAATGCTTCGTTTTATATTTCTGATTAGTCACAATTAATTTCAAACAGTGTAAGTAAGCATTACCTTACATGGATATGTTACAATATTGAATAATCATTGCGACCCTTATGATAACACATCCGTGTGAAATAATGCATTCTTTAGGTTGCAGAAAACGGTTATTAAAAATTGTGTCAAAGTTTATTACTACTTTAAATATAGGTTGTGGATCTTGTTAGAACCGCCTCGCTTCTAACGAATATCCACAACATATGTTTGGGACAAAAGTAATAGAAAAATATATATGTATGTTCCAGCAAACCACAGTTTTTTCTATATAAAGTTGGATTTAGAAGGGGTGTTCATCAGTGACATGGACTTGTTAACATTGTGATGATAGTCAAGCAGATTTAAGTACATTTTGGACGGGAAAGCCCAAACATGGACACTTATGCTGGAAACAGTGCATGCTCAGATCAGACGTCGAGCTTAGATCATGGCCTTTGCTGTCAACCCATTACGGCCTCCGCCCAACGGGGCTGGAAGAAATAGATTGGGCTGCATGATGCTTCCAAGCACAGCTGAAACTGACTGCAGAGCACATGAGTACTAGTAAACTGCATGGGGGCTCTAAGCCTGCCCATGAAAAGTGGTGCGAGTTGGACCGTCCATGCAGATAAACCCTACTGGTTTCATTGGGTGGCAGGGCTTGAGAAGTCATCTCAGTGCCGGGTAAAAGTCCCTCAAAATTGGAAACAACGTCCGCAAAATGACCTATACATTGTTGACGGGGACGTTAAACCTCCAATCAAACCAAAACTGACAACCCATTAAGAAAACATATCCTTGTGACAAGGTTTTCTTTCTTATCTCCGAAATGTTAATTTATATCTAAAAAAAACCCACATTATTTTTATGATGAAAAATACAATGTCTTGGTGCGGATTATACACATTGTAACCCCTCTAAACCTCTCTTTTCTGTAATGTAAAGTGGGGTTTACAGGGGTTTTTATTACATGGACTTATGAACATGTTGCTTTTCTAAACAATGCAATTTTAACTAATGCAATCTGTCGTCCATTAACTATAAATGTTTTTTGTTGTTGTTGTTTTTTTTTTTTTTTTTTTTTTTTTTTTTTTTTTCAAAAAAATAATAATGTGGAATATCACATTCCAGAAAAAAATGGATTTATGTGAACCGATAATATTTTTAGTACAAAAAGGCTCAATTTTAACCGTTTGACAAAACGAGAATTTTTCTCGCTTAAAGTACCAAAACACGCAGATCTAAATTAACTAGACGTATCTATCGTGCAATATCCCCCGGGGTCATTTTCACACACAGCCGGATTAAAACACAATACTGATTACACGATAGGTACACGAATAGGTATCTATCGTAGGCCTCAGTCAAAGGGAGATAACCCAATATTGACTTTCTGTGCGACTGTCACGGTTGAAAGTCATCGGGCTAATGTCAGATATAGTTGGCCATGTTCTTTTCAGGCCTGTCCGAAATCTGTTTAGTCTGTGTGGTTAGCTCTGGCATCGTATTTGAGCTTTATAACCTGAGTCAGTCAGTGGTATTACCTTAGAGAAGAGCCCATCATCAATACACTGAGTCAGTCAGTGGCACCGTATAAGATAATGGTAGTATAAGAAATGCCCGTCATCTATAAACTCAGTCAGTCATTGGCACCGTATAAGAGATATAGAATAAGAAGTGTCCGTCCTCTATAACCTGAGTCAGTGAGTGTCACTTCTTATAGTCATTAGTGCAAACATATACGAGAATGGTAGATTAAGAAGTGTCCGCTGTCTATAATCCGGAGTAATTGGTGCCACCATATAAGAGAATGGTAGATTAAGAAGTATCCGCTGTCTATAACCCGGAGTCATTAGTGCCACCATACAAGAGAATGGTAGACTTAGAAGTGTCCGCAGTCTATAACCCGGAGTCATTAGTGCCACCATATAAGAGATTGGTAGATAAGGAAGTGTCCGCTGTCTTAAACCCGGAGTCATTAGTGCCACCATATTAGAGAATGATAGATTAAGAATGTCCGCCGTCTATAACCCGGATTCATTAGTGCCACCATATAAGAGAATGGTAGATTAAGAAGTGTCCGCTGCCTATAACCCGGAGTCATTAGTGCCACCAAATAAGAGAATGGTAGATTAACAAGTGTCCGCTGTCTATAACTCGGGGTGATTAGTGCCACCATATAAGATAATGGTAGATTAAGAAGTGTCCGCAGTCTATAATCCGGAGTCATTAGTGCCACCATATAAGAGAATGGTAGATTAAGAAGTACCCATCGTCTATAACCGGAGCCATTAGTGCTACGATATAAGAGAATGGTAGATTAAGAAGTATCCGCTGTCTATAACCCGAGGTCATTAATGCCACCATATAAGAGAATGGTTGATAAATAAGTGTCCGCTGTCTACAACCCGGAGTCATAAGTGCCACCATATAAGAGAATGGTAGAGTAAGAAGTGTCGGCAGCCTATAACCCGGAGTCATTAGTGCAACCATATAAGAGAATGGTAGATTAAGAAGTGTCCGCTGTCTATAACCCGGATTCATTAGTGCCACTATATAAGAGAATGGTAGATTAAGAAGTGTCCGCTGTCTATAACTCGGAGTCATTAGTGCCACTATATAAGAGAATGGTAGATTAAGAAGTGTCCGCTGTCTATAACCCGGAGTAATAAGTGCCACCATATAAGAGAATGGTAGACTAAAAAGTGTCCGCTGTCTTTAACCCGGAATCATTAGTGCCACCATATAAAATAATGGTAGATTAAGTAGTGTCAGCTGTCTATAACCCGGAGTTATTAGTGCCACCATATTGGAGAATGGTAGATTAAGAAGTGTCCGCTGTCTATAACCCGGAGTCATTAGTGCCACCATATAAGAGAATGGTAGATTAAGACGTGTCCATTGTCTATAACCCGGAGTCATTAGTGACACCATATTAGAGAGTGGTAGATTAAGAAGTGTTCGCTGTCAATAACCCGGAGTCATAAGTGCCACGATATAAGAGAATGGTAGATTAAGAAGTGTCCGCTGTCTATAACCCGGAGTCATTAGTGCCACCATATAAGAGAATGGTAGATTAAGAATGTCCGCTTTCTATAACCCGGAGTCATAAGTGCCACCATATAAGAGAATAGTAGATTAAGAAGTGTCCACTGTCTATAACCCGGAGTCATTAGTAACACCATATTAGAGAGTGGTAGATTAAGAAGTGTCCGCTGTCTATAACCCGGAGTCATAAGTGCCACGATATAAGAGAATGGTAGATCACGAGGACTGTTCAAATATGAATGCAACTAAGCACATAAAAATGATTCCGTGATAGATTTCGATGAACAATTTATTTTGTCCCCTCAAAGTATTCCCCTTTAACAGATATACAAACTTTCAGTCTTCTGATCCAATCATTGAATGCATTTTGGTGGTCTTTTCGAGGTATACTATGAAGGCACTGGAATATTGCAGAACCGAGGTGTTTGCGCTGTACAAATTTTCGAACAGAAAGGTATTTTTTCAGCCGCGGGAACAAAAACGTCACACGGGGCAAGGTCAGGGGAATACGGGTGAGGGAGTTCAACAACCTTTTCCTGCTTCAGATAGTTTTGCACAATGAACGCCTTGTGCGATGACGCATTGTCATGTAGCAATCTGACATTGGCCATCCCAGTTGCGGGTCTTCGTTCTTTGAAATATTTCTACAATTTTAGCAGAACTTTATTCTTGTAAACCTTCGCATTTACAGATTTGCCTTATGGCACAGCAACCTGAATAGCAGGGCCCTGATTTGAAAAAATATGGCATACATTACCTTCTTGACGCTCATGGTCCGCTTTGCAATGCATGGTCTTTTGCAATACTTTGTTGCCCATATTTTGTTCTGAATCTTTCGTTTTGGCTCAAAAAAGTGAACCCATGTCTCGTTACCTGTGACGACATTAGCGAAAGACCGTGCATTGTAATTTGGAAACTTTTTAAGCAACTTCTTGGCGCACTGAACGCGTGTCTTTTTCTGCTCATCTGTCAACAGATGGGGAATCCATCTAGCACAGATCTTTCTAATTTCTAAATCCCGTTTCAGAATTGTATGAGCTGCTCCTAATGAGATGCCAACCATACTAGCTATTTGCCTAGTGGTGTATCGTGCATCGGTAGCAACTATTTCTTTCACTCTAGCAACCATCTTGGCAGATGTTGCTCTTTTCGGCCGACGATCATGTGGTGCATCTTCTGTTGAGCCTAGCCCACAGCTGAATTTCTTACACCAACGAAAAACTGTCGGAAAAGACATTTCATTATGCCCATAAACCGAACATATTTCATCAAAAATGTCTTTGCACCGTATACCAAGAATACAACGATTCTTAATATAGGACCGTATTTCAACGGCGTACTCTGACCTTCATCGAACCATGTTTTGCATTAGTATACATGAGTAGACAGTGTTTATCGAACGATATACATGGCTAAAGTGTACGGATTTTAACAGGTTTGGTATCAATGAATAGGTAAAATGTTTTTCTACGCTGTGATATTTATTTCCAGGTGATTTTCGCATTAGTGCATGAGAAAACGTTCTACTTGCATTCATATTTGAACAGTCCTCGTAAGAAGTGCCCGCTGTCTATAACCCGTGTCACTCGGTAGCATTGTGTTAGAGACTGGCAGAATAAGAAGTGTACGTGCTCTATAACCTGAGCCAGTCAGTGGCGCTTTATTAGAGAAACGTTGAAAATAAGTGCCCGTCCTCTGTAATCTGAGTCAGACAATGGCACTGTATAAGAGAATTTAACTTGCTAGAACAGTGCATGGACCACTAAAGAATTGACTTAAGCGAACGGTGCTTTTTACAACTGAGTCCAGTTTAACGGTCTAAATCACAACGTAGAGGCAATGTCTTACAACGTTGATGCAAAGCCACAGTTATACGAGGGCTCTAGAAAAAGTGCCACCAGACAAACAGATCCTGACATCCCGAAAACACGCCTGATTGATCCCATTGAACACCACTATTATATAGTAAATCTGGGGTAGACCTTATTTTATTCATTTCTGCTCTAGAATATAGATTGTGGGTACTCGTTAGAACCGCCTTATCGGGGTACTCGTTAGAACCGCCTCAATGAGGCGGTTCTAACGAGTACCCACAATTTATATTTTGTGCAGAAATAAGAAAAATATCACAATTTTCCTTTTTTCGGCGGTAACGTTAACTATGCATTTGTACAGGTGTGTTTTCGTAATGTAAATACAGGCACCTAAACTCTTCAAGCTTACTTTGAGTCACCAGGAATTGCAATAAAACAACGTTTATCCTACCTGTTTTAAATAGCCTCACTATCGATCTCTCTTCCCTGTTAAACTTCGAAGGACCTGAAGTTATAAAACAGCAAAAAATTAACCAAAATGCACCAAAACCTTTAAACGGACTTAAGGTCTAAATTCCACGGTCCTCCGTTGCCTAGTGGAAAAGAGCGCTGCCTCTTAATCATTAGAACTCAGATTAGGGTCACATGCGAGTCGCCAAGTTCTGCAAGGGAAGGTCGGGGGGGGGCGGTTATCGGGTAATCGAGTTTTCGCCCACCTCTGATAAACGATCGGCTAGATATGAGTGAAATAATCTTGAAAGGGCCGTCATACCAAAACCGGAAATGCCAATAGGCAGCTCTTACAAATGCGCCAGCGCAAGACAAAACCTACACTAAGACATGTGCACCCAACGAAGACTAAGATCAGCCTACGCATCTACGCAGTCTGATCATAGGCTTCGCTGTGCGCTATAAGGATAGCGAAGGGTCCAATGCTCCTTCGTGCAGCAAGAGAAGTCTCTGGTCAGGCTATATGGATGCGCAGGCTGATCTAATTCTTCGCTGGGCACACATGTTAATTGTTAGAAATGCTGTGCCCTGGCTCATATATGTACTCAACATCAATGGCCAATATTGCGGCACCCGCCCATCGGGGCTTGAAGAAATATATGGGCTGCTTGATGCTTCTACGCAGAGCTAAAACCGACCCGCACACGAGTACTGGTAAACCGCTAAGAGGATCTAAGCCTGCCCAGCCAAAGCGGTGCGAGTCTGCCCGTCCATGCTTATAAACCCTATTGGTCGCATATGGCGGCAGGGCTTGAGATGTCATTTCATCTCAATGTCGGGTAAAAGTCCTACAAAATTGGAAGCAACGTCTCCAAAATGACCTTTACAGTGTTGACGGGGACGTTAAACCTCAAATCAAACAAACAAACAAAAAAAAAAAAATGGCCAATATCATATATATGCATAAAATACAGGTATAGAACCAAATTCTTTTTACCAACTAAATTCAGACAAGCATTAGTTTGCAATGCGTGGTTTCGGACTTCTACAAATTAATTTGGCGCAGCCATTGTTTTAAGAAAAAAGTCCATTTCCACAATACAAATAACCTTGCATAGCAGCCGCATTCCATTACATGCTTGTGAAATAGAAAATTTAAAGCAAAAAAAAAAAAAAAAAAAAAAAACCCGATCAGATTCTACAAAACCAAGTGTGGTTGTGTAAGACCCTCCCTCACAATTGAGTCACTGGAATAGTGTTGGGAACTGTGGAGGTAGTGCCATAGCCTAAGGTAGGTGCCGCATAGTTTTATGTCTAAATATTAATATAAAACAAGCTGGCAAAGTTATTCCGTGTAGTATGGTTTTATTTTATCCTCGATTAGATTTTCCTGTGGTATTCCGTGTAGTATGGATTTATTTTATCCTCGGTTAGATTTTCCTGTGGTAATCTGCAGGGCTTGAACAGAAATCTGATAAAATGTTGACAAAGGAATGGAAATTTTCTCAGTTTTCTCTCAACGAGGGGATTTGGACCTACCAGCTTTCATTTTGTTTGAAATCTACAGCCCTGCGACTCACTAAGGCACCAGCCCGTACAAAAATAATCATTGTAGATAAACTGACCGTATTGTACAGACCAAAGGTAACGATTTTTTTTTACGGCCGAGCTAATTCCATCAACCCAGAGCTAGGCCCAACGACAAAGAGCTAGTAGTACCAGTGCTAGTGGTAATAAAATACTGGTGGGTCGATTTCAACTTCTCGGGAACCAAACCATCGTCCTCACTTACATTGTGGTTGGAAATATGTATTCAAATTTGGAATTCTTATTTCACTCGAGCGATTTTTGCGCGCATGCGTATGAAGTCCTTTTTTATTTGCTTTGACGAGTGTTTCTGCGCTTTCTCTGGTGAAAACTACTCCTTTCGAGGTGTTTTCTTTAAAAACTCCCACCTGAAAATAAAGTAAATTGTTTATGTTGCTATAAAATTTCAAATAAGGCCAACCATCATGATAATCAAATGATGGATTCCAAAAATTGATTTACGCAACCCCCCACACACCCACCAGTATAAAACTGTTTACTGACGGGTTCAAGGCGGCATCTCTGTTGTGGTTTCTTATTAATATACGTCTTTGCATGTATGCACAAGTAAAGCTAATATCTTTTTATTTTGAATAGCCGTTTAACCATTTTTGGAGGTTTTTATTGTGGTGACGTTGTTTTATGTTCGTATTTTTCCCTTTGGTGTATGGATGCAATGTGTGATGTAAATGTATCGATTTCTGACCAATGCCTACACTTCTTTTTAGCTCTATTTTTTATTAAAAAAAAAAAAAAAAACCTTGTCAACACCTTAGAGGCCACAAGGTCATGGTTGGCTTTTGTGACCATGAGAAGTCCGGCGCCGTCGGTCGTCGTGTGTCGTGCGTAAACTTTTCTTGTGAACATTTTGAGGTTACAGGTTTGGTCATTAAACTTGGCCAGAATGATCATCATGACAATGTCTCGGTCGAGTTCGAATATGGGTCATGTCCGGTCAAAACGTGTGCCAGTAGGTCAAATCTTAGAAGAACCTTGTAATCACTCTAGTGGCCACAAGTTCGCAATGTAAAAATGACAAAAATGATCCGAGATATATATCCAAAGCACATGCACATCCTCATACCATGTAGAAAACTTAAGTGAAGTTTCAAAAAAAAATGATATAAACTTGTACGAGGAGTTGCGATGACAAGAGGTATCTATTGTCTGTCAATTGATGGTTAAAAATAACTAAGTTCACAATGTGAAAAAAGTGACAAAAATTCATCTAAGATTTATATCAAAACCACATGCACATCCTCCTACCATGACAAAAACGCATACAAAGTTTCAAAATGATTGGTTTAAAACTGTAGGAGGAGTTGCGATGACAAGACATCCGGTGTAAAATGTTGACGGAAAGACGGACGGGCGGACGGGCGGGCGGACGGGCGCCCGGACGGACGGACGGACGTCAGGGGTAAAATATAATACGTCCCGTTTTTCAAACGGACGTATAAAAACTATGTCTAAAGTTTTTGTTTTTATGACTCGCAATAAACATTAAGGTGCCGATATGGCTGCATAAGTGTTCAGGCTGATCTCAAAGTTCGCTGATGGCACATGCCAAACTGTTCTCTGCAGATGTCATATTTCCAGACCCTCGAGAGTGTCATGTGTCTTGCGTCACTGGGTCATTCGACGGATGCTGGCTTACAGTTGAGAAAGGCCTGCTACTATTGCAGCAGGTAAGGGTAGAGGGAGTGTTTAGGCCTAAAAATAGCTGTGTTTCCGCTAACCCGACTGACTCTGATTTTTTGTGCCGATCATGCACTTTTATGGTCATCCAGAAAAAATAAATATATTTTCTTACCTACCGAACTTAATATTTTAAGCTCTTTGATAGAAGTTCATAAAACTGTCAAAAAGCAAAACTAATACTTAAAATCTGTTCGTTTGCTTCCTTGGTGCTCTAAATCTCATTATTTGAATGTTTTCTGGTGATATGGTTTAAATTTAGCCTTTGGAAAGATTTTTGCTCTTTTTCCATAGAAATAAATAAATAAATTGTTGTTGTTGTTTTTTTCTACCTACCGACCTTATTTTTTTCGGCATGTTTGCTGATACATACCTCCTTATTAGGCCTTCTTCAGTTTACTTCCATTCATTTTATTTCTCCCCTGTCCTTTAGTTGTATCTCTAATGTCTCTTCTGTTGCTTTTGCCCTTTCTCTGGGAGACGACACAAAATGTCCCTCAAGGGTTAACGTGTCGTGAAATCCCAATACAATAATAAAAAGTCTCTCCTCATTTTATGAAAAGTAGAAGTAAAACAAAGATCAGGAATCGATACAATTAACTTACTCCACCCATCAAAGACACCAAAGGGAAAGAAAAACAGGGCCATACCATAATGGAAACCTAAACAAAGGAAGGCCATAAGGACAGTTACTTTCCCACAAAATGTCCAAATGGGCATCCAAAATAAAAAGACACAAGTGATACACACAGTAAGTAACAAACAACAACATAAATAAACCGCCACAGAAGAGCCGCCTTGGAATGGTCAGTGGAAAGAATTCAACTGGGGGGCTTAAATCGATTTTACATGGCCATAATCCTCGCCCTTACCTCTGTCGCGGTATACACTAATTTTGTTTAGTCCGATTTTGTGTGTTTGTTTGATTTGAGGTTTGACGCCCCCGTCAACACTGTAAAGGTCATTTTGGAGACGTTGCTTCCAATTTTGTGGGACTTTTATCCGACATTTCGATGAAATGACATCTAAAGCCCTGGCGCCCAATGAAACCGCGGTTCCTGGACAGGCTTAGATCCTCAAAGCGGTTTACCAGTACTAGTGTGCGGGCCGGATTCAGCTCTCTGTGGAAGCATCGTGCAGCCCATATATTTCTTCAAGCCCCTATGGGCGGGGGCTGGTTTAGTCCGCATGAAGGTTTCCTAACTCATCAGTGTAACATCTCCGAGAACATACAAATAAAAAAAACTACAGAGATGAAACAAGGTTGAGGACTCGAAAGCATACAACAACAGAATTGCTGGAGCAAAAGAAAACCATCAGTTTTACTCCGAGGGGCCCGACAAAAGCCAAGACTTTATTACTCACTTCTGAAATCATCTGAGACCTCCGCCACTTGTTTCGATGTTCCTACAACCAGGAGTACTAGTACTAGTAGTGCCTTAACTTGAATCTCAAACATGTCACACTGTATCTGAAAAGTATATTACACCAGATAAGGAGATGTGATAAGGATAATTAACAGGTACTAATCCATTTTACCTATTAGAAACTTAGGTTGTGTGCTGTTCTTACAAGTGATGCTTGAAATTGAGACAAAAGAAATACATCTGAATATAATCATCATCATTGAGAATGTGTCTTCCATGTGCACACATACGCACCCGTTAGCGCAATCGTATCTGAGTCTTTGTTGAGGGCCTGTATGAACATACTTAAACCAAAACTTTCAAGGCGGGCGGAGAAATTTTTCTTCGTTTGCTGAATGAGTGGATGTGCAAGCTGACTTTGTGGATTTGTTTTTAAATATTTGAGGGCCGAAACTACTTAGCCTGTCCCAGAAAAACTTGTACCTGGGACAACTCAGCACATAGTAAACTCGGCACATGACAAACTCGGCACATAGCAAACTCGGCACATAATTAGCTGATTGGGCCAATTATCTATTGTTCACTTGGGTATGGTAATTACATAACCAAACAAACAATCAAATTCAAGTTACCTGTGAAATAGGGACCAACTAAATAGGACTATAAGACTTAATAAGACAAATTTTATAAGTAAGTAAGTAAGTAAGTAAGTAATTTATTCGCAAAAGGCCTATCGGCCCATGAGCTACATACATATACATAACAGCGCATCATAAACATGACATGAAAGCATAATATCTATCTTACATGATGTATATTCACGGATACGAGTGCAATCTCTTATGTACTAAAGCCTTCTTAGGATTACGGGCTCTGCAGTAATCATTATGAAAAGATCTCTTTCAAGGTCTAGAACAGTCGTATTCATGGTGAAAATACTCAACACTATCTATTTATTTCTGCGCTGAATCGTAGATTGTGTATGCCCGTTAGAACCACCTCAATGCGACAGTTCTAACGAGCACCCACAATCCATGGTTTGCAGAAAATAGGGAAAAATAATACACCCACCAACAAATCCCGTGTTTGAATATAAGCTAGACTACAGAAGTCTTCTTCGTTTCATCAACCTGTTAGTATAATGTAATCATACTTATGACATTGTTAATATTCTAGATTTAACAAACTATACACGCATTGGTATACAAATATAGTGGCAGTAAACAGTGCTCATATATGGTGGAAATATTTAAAACCATTTATTTATTTCTGCGCCGAATCATAGATTGTGTATGCCCGTTAGAAACACCTCTACGAGGCAGTTCCAACGAGCACACACAATCCATGGTTAGCAGAAAATAGGAAAAAAAATAATAATAATACTCACACCAGCAAATCCCATGTTTGAATATAAAATGGCATGCGAAAGTCTTTTCGTTTCATGGACTTGTTAGTATAATGGAATCATATTTCTGACAACGTTAATATTCTAGATCTAACTTAAACCATAAGTGAAATAGTATACAGATAGAGTGGCAGTAGATACTTTGGTCATACATTATGGGAATATTTAATATCATTTCTTCATTTCTGTGCCGAATGATAGACTGTGTTTGCCCGTTAGAGCTACCGCACGAGACAGTTCCAACGAGCACCCACAATCCATAGCTTGCAAGAAATAGAGAGAGAGAAAGAAACTCCCTGTTTGAATATAAAAACAAGGTCTTATTTAGTGGATTTGTTAGTGTAAATAAATCGCATTTATGACATCGTTAATATTTTAGATATAACTTAAACTATATACGTATTAGTATACAAGTAAAGAGGCAGAAATCACTGTGCTAATATAAATCAATCCCAGACTGCTCACGTATTTCCGACTTGCGGGAGAAGGCGTATTGTGCATTTTACTCTTAAACCTTGTAAGTAGGCATACAAGACGAGTAATCAAGATCTATATAATAGATCAGTCCTTAAAGCAAATGCTTTTTGGATGAAACAAGCGAGTTTTTGCAATTGCGATTCATTATCTGTTGTCATTAAATCTATGAATTTTAACATATTGGGTCTTCTCCAAAATATAGCCTTAATGTATTTACGTCTTAAATCGCTGTAAACGGGGCATTCTAAAACAAAATGATACTCGTCCTCTAAAGAATTGCAGAAAGAACATACTCTTTCTGAAATTGGTTTCCTATTGGATCTTGCCCATCGACCAGCCTCTATTTCCAATCGATATGTCACATAGTTCTTGAAAGTCATATCAACCAGTGCTTCAGCTGAAGTGCACGACCCGCCGGATGCTTTTAGCTTTATGAGTGTTACCATATATGGGTATGGCGGCCATTTTGGTCATGTGACCTGGACCTAAAACGGTTCCCCCAATAAATGCGCCTTAAATATATCTTATACTTTAGTACTGTATTCTGAATCGTTTGCAGGATAAAATGCATTCTTACTTTTCCAATACAAAAGCATATGTGTCAAAGTTTGACCTAGGCACAAAGAATGTCAAGGTCAACTCAGGGTCACCATTTTAGCACTTAATGGTGGGCCTACGTCCCAGATGCTATTTATCAAGTTTCGAGGAAATCTGCCCAGTGGTTCTGGAGAAGACTATTTTTGAAGGGTTTTTACCATATATGGCTTGGCGGCCATTTTGGTCATGTGAGCAAATTTTGGTTTTACCCATCCCATAGAGGCTCCATATGAAATTTGACTTCAATCGGCCCACGGTTTCCGAGGAGAAGCAGTTCGAAAATTTTCACATTTTTCGCCTCAGTGAGACTATACTAAATGGAATGTAATATTTGGCAAGTTCATTGGTTAGATCTCATTGATATCTATCAGTATGCCAAAAATTATTTAAATATTCCAATCGGTTAAGTCACTATCACCAATTTTCACAAACGGGTTACGGACGGACAGACAGACTGACAGAATGACACGGTGATTTTAGGGCACTCTTAGAAAATCAACCGACTTCAGTCGGTCGCTTTTTCTGCGGGTCTTGCAATATTTAATGCAGAATATCAAAAAAAAATATGAAGCCCCCGCCCTTCGGGGCCTGAAGAAATAGATGGGCAGCAAGACGCTTCGACGCAGAGCTGAAACCGACCAGCACACGAGTACTGGTTAACCGCTTAGAGGATCTAAGCATGCCCAGGCAATGCGGTGCGAGTCGGCCCGTCCATGTTTGTAAACCCTATTGGTTTCATTGGGCAGAAGGGCTTGAGATATCATTTCATCTCAATGTCGGGTAAAAGTCCCACGAAATTGGAAGCAACGTCTTCAAAATGACCTTTACAGTGTTGACGGGGACGTTAAACTTCAAATCAAACAAACTTAATAGAAAATATGAAGATGTTTTTTTTTTGTTGTTGTTGTTGTTGTGTGCATGTATGTGGTTTTTTTTTCTTGTTGTTTTTTTTTTTCAATAAAATTTCATCTATTTAAGTTGTTTCGTAAATTGACCATCGAATAAATCTTTTAAAAATGTCAAATTAATTTATCAGCATTTTCCTGTTGCTCATTACGATAACACACCCGTGCATCATAATGTATATTTATTTACATCTCCAAAACGGTCAATTGTCTGATGCAAATTTGTGATAATATATTCTTATTTATACTCAAAACATAGATTTGGGTGCTCGTTAGAACCGCCTCATTGAGGCGGTTCTAACGAGTACCCACAACCTATGACTAAGAGCAGAAATAAGGAAAATAATGTATACCCATAAACCCCAGTTTTCATTTTATAAAGTGGGGGTGTAAGGGGTGTTCATTTCACGGACTTGTTAGCGTAATGTGGAGAATACGTTACTGATGTTGTTTTTTTTTTTTTTTTTTTTTTTTTTTTAGTTTGTTGTATAGTCTTTCAACCCGCATTAACCGCAAATCCATCAAACCACAAAAAAAAAAAAAAAATCTCATGTGATCCAATTTATAGGCACGAAAAAATATTCAGGAAATGTAAAAATTAAAATAAAAAAAACGGGAAAAAAATCTCCCCAAGATTCGAACCTAGATCTCCAAGCTGGCAGTTGTTTTACTTAACTGTCTCGACCAGCCGTCAATCTGGTTACACGAAGCGTGAGATTAAGAATATGACGGTAATATCGACCAGTGTAGAAAATACCAACAAAAGGCGACTTACCTAAAACACGGACGAGTCCAAAATTAAAAGTGAGACGTGACTGCACTTTTAATTTTGGAGTCGTCCGTGTTTTTTCTACACTGGTCGATATTACCGTCATATTCGTGTAACCAGATTGACGGCTGGTCGAGACAGTTTAGTAAAACAACTGCCAGCTTGGAGATCTAGGTTCGAATCTTGGGGAGATTTTTTTCCCTTTTTTTTATTTTAATTTTTACATTTCCTGAATATTTTTTCGTGCCTATAAATTGGATCACACGAGATTTTTTTTTTGTGTGGTTTGATGGATTTGCGGTTAATTGTCCCCGTCAATTTTGGAGAAGTTGCTTCCGGTTTTGTGGGGTTTTTACCCGACATTGAGATGGAATGACTTTTCAAACCCTGCCACCGGGTTTATAGGTTTATAAGCATGGACGGTCCAACTCGCACCACTTTGCCTGGGCAGGCTCTGACTTACTAAGCGGTTTACCATTGCTCATGTGCCGTCAGTTTCAGCTCCGTTTGGAAGCATCGTGCAGCCCGATCTATTTCTCCAAGCCCCGATGGGCGGGGCCATCACACAAGATGTATATTCATTTTATTGAAAAAGATGGAACGATCACAACGAATCGTTGCAACTCGGATTCCAGAAGTATTATCAAAATTGTTACAATGAGTGAACGTACGTTCATAGCCGTCATTGAAGCCAAATGCGCTGTTGAAATGTATCTGAAAGAGTTTCTTTTGTTTGTATTGGGGTTTTACGGCCCAGGTAACACTATTTAGGTCATTTTTGAGACGGTCAGTTTACTAACCCACACTTTTCTTTGGTAAGCGGTTAACCAGTATTGTGCACATTTTTTTTGACAGAAACTGACAACTGCCCTTCTTGAAGCAGCGGAAAGGAGAGAATGGCCATGGAAAAGATTTCATGATCAATCTCCAGGAAAGACTGTTGCCGACACCGACAGGTATCCTGATAACTAGTCAGACGCGCATCCGACTTAACTACCGAGGCCCGCATCTAAAGATTTACAATGACATAAAATATAATTGGTGAAAATAAAACAAAGGAAACAAAATATAAAGAATGAAAATTAAAAATAACTTAAAACCTAAAAAGATAAAATAAAAATGAAAAATTAAATAGAAATATAAAAAATGTGCCGCTCAGACTCGAACCCTCGTCTACAAGATTTTAAGTGTGACACGCATTAACCACTCGGCCATGACTTCTAGGTAAAGGAAATATCAAAACATTGATTTACATTTTTAAAATCCTGAGAAAAAAGGTATCCGAAACCTGCTTCCCCAAAAAAAATGGAAAAGACTTGTCACGCTTAAACTTTGAACTCTCAAAGGTCGTTGATAAACTATATCAGCCAGAATGTGCAATCATTTTTGTTAACGGGTTGGTCCGTGTGTCATGCCTACTGCAGCTTCACATTACGTTGAGACACCTATGCAACAATGTGACTTCTGCTCGGCTGGGCAATCATGGGTGGCAATGAGTCCCGAACATTATGTTCACAGGTTTTCAGGATTAACTTCCAGCCATCACCTGATTAATCATATAATTAGTGTAGCAATTAAGTCATATCCAGATTAAGATGATTTTTTAGAAAAAAAAAATGCAAAAAAAAATAAACTAGAAACTATTTTATTTAATTTGCATGTATATAAATATTATAGAATAATAGTAATAAAAAACAGACAAATAAAGTATAAATGTACAGCTTTATAACAATTGTGGGCCGAGTTTGCTATGTGCCGAGTTTGTATGGGCCGAGTTGGTTATGTGCCGAGTTTGCTATGGGCCGAGTTGTCCCGTTACCTTCATATGTATGATAAATCCAAGTTTTGCATGCAACACAGTAATTTCATCAATATTATTATTTTGGTAGTTGCATAATACACAAATGGCTGAAGCAAATTGATTTCACTGTTGTTTTTCCCAACTATAATTGCGGACTACCCACGATTCTGACATGGTGTTCAGAAATGGGAAAAGAACACTCAAAGACAAACTTTTATTGTGTTAAGTGTAAGCCTTGACAGAAGCGGAGTTACACAATAATTACAGCAGCAAACTTGGCTGAAAATCGATTATATAGTGTGGGAAAGAAAATTTGGATAACCTAAAACCACCCAAGAAAATGGATTTTAAAACAAAGAACTTATCAGATGCATGGACAAAATGGAAACAAGAACTATTAATGTTTGTTGATCTTTCTATGGAAGACCAAACGGACTTGCAGAAGATAAAAATGTTGAAATATGTGATTGGAGCGCAAGGCAGAGAAATATACGAAACATTCGAATTTCTAAAAGAGGGTGGTTCTGAGGCAGCAGAACCCGACAGGACATTTGATCAGGTTGTAGAGAAGTTTGAATTGTACTGTAACCCCAAAAAGAATGAAACAGTTGAGCGGTATAAATTTTATACACGTGTTCAGCAGAAAGACGAGTCTGACATTTGATAAATACCTGACTGATCTGCGAATACTCGCAAGAACATGTAACTTTGGAGCAATGCTTGAATCCATGTTACGAGACAGAATTGTCGTAGGATAGCAGACTCAGTTTTACAAATAAGACTATTGGGGGAATCAGACCTTACACTTGAAAAGGCAATTTTGCAATGCCAGACATCTGAAATTTCAAAAGAACAGTCAAGGGCGATAGAACAACCAACTGCAACATCTATAGTTCATTCGGTGAAAGCAAACTAAAGTTTCCTTTTAAAAGGAAGGCTTCCCAAGTGTGTAAAGTTGAAAATCCGCCATTTTTGCTCGCCTTTCGAAAGTAAGGGGGAGCTATTGCCATACCCCCGGCGTCCGTCGTCGGCGTAAGCACCGGCGTCCGCATAAGGTTGAAGTTTACCTGCAAGCAATCATTTGTGCTGTTTTACAAATTTATTTTCAAGTAAAGTTGTCAACTGGTAAAAAAAAAATCTTTAACACCACTTTTGAATAGTCCCAAAGGTGGTCTCTGACCACAGGACAATGTATGCAGAAAACACGAAGAAAGAATAACCAAATCCTTCTAAATAAGCTTTTTAAAGCAGACTTAGTCTTAATTTCAGGTGGTCTTAATAGCGGAATATCACTGTACTCTGTATCTCTGAGAGAGGGCTGCGTCATAAAACACTAGGGCCCACAGGGCCCTGGTTCGCTCACCTGTGTGTCACTGTCTCGAGTACATTCTATTTTTAGCTGTGGTGGCCATCTGGTTCATCAGCAGAGTGATTTTAGCTTATTTGGTAGGGAGTAACCTAGGCAACATTCCTGTGAAGTTTGAATCAAATTGGCCTTAGGATTTAGGAGGGGTTCATGTTTGAATCAGATTTACAATATTTTTCTATTTTTAGCTCCGTTGGCCATTTTTTTCATCAGAGCGGGATTGTTTTAGCCTTTTTGGTAGAGGGTCATCTAAGCAACATTACTTCGAAGTTTGAATGATATTGTGCCAAGAGTACAGAAGGAATTGTCGTTTGAAGATTTTTTTATTTTTAGCTCTGGCAGCCATCTTGTTCATTGGAGTGGAATGAGTTTTAACTATTTTGGTAGGGAGTCACCTAGGCAACATTTCTGTGAAGTTTTAAATCCAATTCGCCCAAAGGTTTAGAAGGAGTTCGCATTTGAAGCCAATTTACAATGTTTTTCTATTTTTAGCTCTTGTGACCATTTGTTAATCGTTATGCTATTTTCCTAGAGGGTCATCTGCACAACATTCCAATGAAGTTTAGAAGCCTTCATGGTGAAGTGGTCATGCTACTTGCCTTGTAAACCAGGGGTAGCAGGATCGATCCCAGGCTTCTCCAGACTTTCTGATTGGTCTTTAAACAGAGGTCCCATCACTGTATGACCTTAGCTGTTGGTGAGACTTCAACTCAAACACTCACTCCTATGAAGGAACCTATATGCCAAATATGAAGGCTGTATCTTAAATGCTCCAAAAATTAAGACAAAGTAAGTCAAAGGTCAAGGTCATGGCTCAAAAGTTTTGAATGGTTAAGAAAACTTTGTCACAAGGAACATACATGCCAAATATGAAGGCTCTATCTCATATGGTTCAAAAGTTATGATAAAGTAGGTCACAGGTCAACGTCACAGGTCAAATCTTTATATGAGTGGGAAGCCCTCGACACAAGGAACCCACTTGCGGAATATGAAGGCTCTTTCTCAAACAGTTCAAAAGTTATGACAAAATAATCTACTGATCTACTTTTTGATTTGAAATGACCCATATTCGAATTTAACTGAGATATTGTCCAGATGATCATTCTGAGCAAGTTTTATGATGATTTGACTAAAACTGTGGCCTCTTAGAGTGTTCAAAACGTTTTTCTATGATTTGACCTGATGACCTACTTTTTGACCCGATATGACCCATATTCAAACTTGACCCAGATATTGTCAAGATGATCATTCTGAGCAAGTTTGATGATGATCGGACCAAAACTGGGGTCTCTAGTGTGTCCACAAAGTTTTTCAACAATCTAACTTACTGACCTACTTACTGGCCAGATATGACCCATATTCAAATTAACTGAGATATTGTCAAATGATCATTTTTAGCAAGTTTGATGATGATCACACCAAAACTGTGGCCTCTAGTGTGTTCAGAGGGTTTTTCTATGATTTTATCTACTGACCTACTTTTTAGACCGACATGACCCATATTCGAACCTGACTCAGATATTGTCAAGATGATCATTCTGGGCATGTGTGATGATGATCGGACCTAATCTGTGACCTCTAGTGTGTTCACAAGGTTTTTCTATGATTTCACCTACTGACCTACTTTTTGACTTGAAATGATCCATATTCGAACTTGACCGAGATATTGTCAAGACTGTCATTCCGAGCAAGTTTGATAATGATTGGACCAAAACTGTGGCCTCTAGTGTGTTCACAAGGTTTTTCTCTGATTTGACCTACTGACCTACTTTTTGACCTGCCATGACCCATATTCGAACGTGACCAAGATATTTCTCTAATTTGAACTACTGACCTACTTTTTGAACCGACATGACCCATATTCAAACTTGACTCAGATATTGTCAAGATGATCATTCTGGGCAAGTTTAATGATGATTGGACCAAAACTGTTGCCTCTAGTGTGTTCAAAAGGTTTTTCTATGATTTGACCTACTGACCTACTTTTTTGAACCGACATGACCAATATTCGAACGTGACCAAGATGTTATCAAGATAATCATTCTGAGCAAGTTTGATGATGATTGCACATAAATTGTGGCCTCTAGTGTGTTCAGAAGGTTTTTCTGTGATTTGACCTACTGACCTACTTTTTGACCCGACAACACCCATATTCGAACTCGACTGAGATATTGTCAAGATGATCATTTTGGGCTAGTTTGATGATGATCGGACCAAAACTGTGGCCTCTAGTGTCTTCACAAGTTGTTTTTCTGATTTGACCTACTGACCTACTTTTTGACCCAACATGACCCATATTCGAACTTGACCGAGATATTTTGGGGTGGTAAAAATGTGTGCAAGTTTAGTTAAAATCAAATCATAAATGAAACAGCTATCATGCAGACAAGACCAAAATAGGCAATTTTTGCCCTTTCAGGGGCCGTAACTCCGTAACACATGATGGGATATGGCTGGTTCAATAAAGGAACCCAGATCACATGGTGGTACATGTATAAGTTGTGTGCAAGTCTGGTTAAAATTTAATCATAAATGAAGATGCTATCGTGCGGACAAGACCAAAATAGTCAATTTTTGCCCTTTCAGGGGCCGTAACTCCGTTACACATGATGGGATACGGCTGGTTCAAGAAAGGAGCCTAGATCTCATGGAGGTACAAGTTGTGTGCAAGTCTGGTTAAAATCAAATCAAAAATGAAGATGCTATCGTGCGGACAAGAAATTGTTTACGCACGGACGCACGCACGGACGCACGACGGACAAAATGTGATCACAAAAGCTCACCTTGTCACTTCGTGACAGGTGAGCTAAAGAGTGACCTAATGCTAATGTAGGCTTGGCAGTACCAGATAAGGAGCAGTATCAGGAGGGTTATTCAAAGTTTATATTTCATTTTTTATCGTTCGAAAGATAATGTTTTGGGTACTTGCCAGAAACGCTAAATAATAAACATGAGGTTCTTTAGAGCACCCGAAATCTATGTTCGCTGAAGAACTGAGAAAAAAAATTGCAAGAAATGTCCGCTTTGGAGCCAAAAAACGGAATATTCTATTTGCCACGGGTGTGGTGTCCTTGTGAACACGAAATAAGATAAAAGAACTTTTAAAGATTGTTTTTCTTAGAATTATTATGATTTCATTCCTGTGTGCTTTGGAATATTCATAGTCTAGGACAAAGAGATGTACCAAGGATAATCAAGCGATATTTTTCCTTATTTTCTGTCACAAACTTATGTTTTGGTACTTGTTATAATAATTATCTCGTTGAGCCGATTCTTACGAAAGAGCATTAGGGCCACTTTAACTTTTATTTTTTTTGACTCGTATCTCGAAATTTCGACTTAGTATCTCGAATTTTCGACTTATTATCTCGAAATTTCGACTTACTATCTCGAAATTTCGACTTAGTATCTCGAAATTTCGACTTAGTATCTCGAAATTTCGACTTAGTATCTCGAAATTTCGACTTAATAACTCGAAATTTCGACTTAATATCTCGAAATTTCGACTTAGTATCTCGAAATTTCGACTTATTATCTCGAAATTTCGACTTAGTAACTCGAAAATTCGACTTAATAACTCGAAATTTCGACTTACTATTTAGAAATTTCGACATACTAGCACGAAACTGACTCTGTGATCTGCGCTGTGCATTCAACTCTGAATAGGGATTAGGCATAAAAGGAATCTTGTTATGGTCAACTCAGAGTTGAAAGAAGACCTCAGATCTCAGAACCAACTTTCCACAACTTCATTATCACGATTTAAATATGGAGTTTGGATATTTTTGCATGTTTAGCGCCAGAAGTCATGCCTCATTTTGAGAACGAATCATTTGCCACTGGACCTGTGTGCTAGACCCCGCTGTAACGGAATTGAGACACTGGCTTGGCTAGCTAGAAGCCCGGATTTGAATCCCCTTGAACATATTTGGGAGATTCTTGTGCGTCGAATACAGAACATTGAACACACCCCCACCTCCCCCCCCCAACCACACACACGCGTGGCTAGAGCTGACCGGCCATCAATTTCGACGTCTGACCGATGGGATGAAACGAAGGGTCTAGCTAGGAATCTGCTGCTCTATCAAAATGATACATCTTGAACACGCAACGTATTCTGATACCGCATTTTCTGTCCGGTTGTTGCTTTGTTAAGTTAGTCATGGTGTTCGTGTTGCAAAGTTATCCATCTTTTGGGTCGATTTTTTTTCATTCGACCCAAAGTAACAATCTAAAGAAGCTTCTCGCCTGCTATTGTCCACGTGACTATCGCTGACCATCTACATCATGAACGTACCGGTTATTTAATGAAGCTCTCTTCTGCGGCGTCTGATCAGGGTCTACAGTTTGAAATGTCCATGTTCCCCGGCCCAGTCTACTTGGCACACTGACGTCACAAGGAAAGACTATAGCCCTGCTATAAATAGCTCGACCTGGATTTTGAACATGATCAGTGATAGTCACGAGGTCAATAGAAGGCGGGAAGCTTCTGTAGTTAGTAACTTTTAGTCAATTGATAATTAATCGACCCAATTGCGGCGTCATATCAGAATCTACACATTTTGCTTATAGTATAGGAATTTAAAGGATAAACGAAACATGTTCAAATCCACACTCGAAGACAATCCACCCACCAGTGCTGTCAGTGCTTTGATCTATACATGATTTTTATAGCACACGATGAGAAAGTTTGATACCGAAAAAAAACTGTCGAATATGACTTTAAGCCCGTTTTTATTTTACTGAAACGGGGTTGAATTTGTTTGTTTGATTTGAGGTTTAACGTCCCCGTCTACACTGTATAGGTCAAATTGAAGACGTTGCTTCCACGTTTGTGGGACTTTTACCCAACGTTGTGATGAAATGACTTCTCAAGCCCTGTCGCATTGTTTGTTTGATTTGAGGTTTCACGTCCCCGTCAACACTGTAAAGGTCATTTTGGAGACGTTGCTTCCAATTGTGTGGGACTTTTACCCGACATTTAGATAAATGACATCTCAAGCCCTGTTGCCCAATGAAACCAATAGGATATGTAAGCATGGACGGTGCGACTCGTGCGTACCGCTTTGCCTTGGCAGGCTTAGATCCTCTAATCGGTTTACCAGTACTTGTGTGCGAGTCGGATTCAGCTCTACGTGGAAGCATCATGCAGCCCATATATTTCTTCAAGCCCCGATGGGCGGCGGCCGCCCTGTCGCCTAATGAAACCAATATGAAACCAATAGGGTTTATATGCATGGACGGTCCCACTCGCACCGCTTTACCTCCTCTAAGCGGTTTTCCAGTATTCGTGTGTGGTCGGATTTCAGATCTGCGTTGAGGCACCATGCAGCCTATCAATTTATTCAAGCCCCGATGGGCGGGGGCCGTGAAACGGGATTGAATGCGCGACGTCCTGATGAGACAGAAAACCCTCTGACTCTTACATGATACATATGTTTTGGGCCCCTAGTTTTATAGTTCTTGAGAAATATTTGATAAAATTAACATTGGCCAATATAGAGAGAAAGAAGAATGAAAGAACATGTGTAAAAAATACACCGAGAAAGGTCATTGGCGTTTACACGATGCAAGTAAGCCGATAATGACGATAGTCTCACAATGTTATCACATAATTTGCATAATCTGCTTGATGTAAACTTGTTTTCAAAGCTGGGGTATAATGAAACGGGGGTGTTTAACAATAACTGTGTGTATAGGACTTAATATCTCGTAAGTCGAAATTTCGAGTTATTAAGTCGAAATTTCGAGATAGGATGTCGAAATTTCGAGTTACTAAGTCGAAATTACGAGATACTAAGTCGAAATTTCGAGATAATAAGTCGAAATTTCGAGTCATTAAGTCGAAATTTCGAGATACTAAGTCGAAATTTCGAGTTACTAAGTCGAAATTTCGAGATACTAAGTCGAAATTTCGAGTTAATAAGTCGAAATTTCGAGTTATTATGTCGAAATTTCGAGATACTTAGTCGAAATTTCGAGTTATTATGTCGAAACTTCGAGATACTAAGTCGAAATTTCGAGTTAATAAGTCGAATTTTCGAGTTACTAAGTCGAAATTTCGAGATACTAAGTCGAAATTTCGAGATACTAAGTCGAAATTTCGAGATACCTATCAAAAGAAAAAAAGTATACCTGGCCCTAATGCTCTTTCGTAGATTCTAACAAGAACCCTAGGCATATGTTTTAGGGAGAAATTAGAAAATCATCGTATACTAAGCCTCATTATGCCGCCAAATCTGGAGTTATGGCATAAACCCTTTTGTACCAAATGGACTCTTCCTCCTTATATATAGGAGGAGCCCATTTCAAAAATTACAGGTGTCAGGTTGTGTTTTCTTCAAAATTTGTTTGGAAAATGCTAACCTTTTGCAAACAGTGTAGGCCCCGGCGTCTGATCTGGGCCTGCACTGTTTGCCAGGGTACTCGTTTTGGGGTTTCTGGTACAAAATGGGTTAATACGGTATGCTTCTGACGAAGATTTTGATGATTATATCCTTATTTCTGTTAAAACCACACATTGTGGGTGCTCATAAGAACATGTTGGGAAGACAAACCTTACTGATAGTGTTTGTTTGTTTGTTTGATTTGAGGTTTAACACATCAACACTGTAAAGGTCATTTTGGAGAATGTCGCTTCCAATTCTGTAGGACTTTTACCCGACATTGAGATGAAATGACATCTCAAGCCCAATGAAACCAATAGGGTTTATAAGCATGGACGGGCCTACTGATAGTGTACCTACAATGTGTTTTTAAGAAAAACAAACAAACACACAAAAAAACAAGGAAATAATGTATACCATTGGAAAACACTTGGGTACGATGTCCTACTTACCATCTGGACCAGTGCTGAATGAATATTAACTATGGGTTTAAGTAAAGTTTTTAAATAAAGTAAACGGTAAGATGGCTACTCTTTCGTTTCCGGATTAAAGAGTATCCTGTCTAGGGTTACGTTTGCAACTGGAGATGATACATCTTTTTACAATAATGCGATCATTAACCCGTTTACCCATTGTAGCCATTTTGTCATTGGGACACTGGCAAATAATGCAAGACAAGAACTCGGCGTTTGGTTAAAGCCTCCACTGTTTGCGAGAGAATTATTATTTTTTTTTTTTTCTAAATGAATTTCTTTGAATGACGTAACCTGACACCCCTAAATTATGAAATGGACTCTAGCATCCTCTATGTCTTCATGTCTTTGCTGGTTATTATGGTAAGAACGCTTTTTTCATGGGCTGGCACAATTATACCATATATTTCTGAACTATGTTCTAAATAGATGTGGAGGCAATGATCAGAAATCAATACAATAACCTCACACACCAAAGGGAATGACGATTTTTAACAATAATAAACACAATAGGACCGCCTTGGAACTGTCTGTGAAACGTTTTCCTGTGTTGGGTGGGTGGGGGTGGGGGGTGATTGGAAGTGTGGCTTTAATCGATTTTACGTGGCCACATGTTTCGCCTTCGGTTCTGTCGTTGTTTAGACAAGTCCGCATGAAGGATTTCTAACTCACCAGTGCAACATCTCCGAGAACATAAAATAAAACGAATACAGAGATGAAACAACGACGGGAACCAGGCAGCAGAAAATAACTAAAATGCTGGAGAAAACGAAAAACCAACAGTTAGACTCCTACTAATGCTGCATTAACCCATTTTGTACCGGAAACCCCAAAACGGGTACCCTGGCAAACAGTGCAGGCCCAGAGCAGAAGGCGGCGTCTGATCAGGGCCTCCACTGTTTGCTAAAAGTTCAGTCATTTTCAAATTAAATTTTGAAGAAAAGACAACCTGAAACCCCTAAATATTGAAATGGACCCCTGCTATATATAAATAGGAAGATACCATTTGGTTCTAAAGGGGTTTAACTATGTTTCAAGTTGTATTAAAAAAGACAGGGTAAGTATACGATGAGCGCCCATCGGGGCTTGGAGAGATAGATAAGGCTGCATGGTGCTTCCACGCAGAGCTGAAACCGACCACACATGAGTAATCGAAAACCGCTTAGAGGACCTAGGCCTGCCCAGGCAAAGTGTGGCCAGTCGGACCAACAATGCATATTAACCCTATTGGTTTTATTTGGCGACAGGGCTTGAGATTGCATTTCATTTCAATGTCGGGTAAACTTCATATAAAATTGGAAGCAGCGTCTCCAAAATGATCTGAATAGTGTTGACGGGGACGTTAAACCTCATTTCAAACAAAAATGCCATGAGCGCCCGATTTGCACTTTTAGTTATGTTTTGGTACAAACATTCTGATATGCAGTTGAAGAATACCATCACAATTTCCATGTGTCCCAGATCCTTTGCCGTAATCGAATCGCACGACAGGCACAACAGTTCAAACGTTGGGTACATGGGATTACGCCTGGAGATGCAAACAGGTTTTTTGTATAATAACAGACTCCTTAGACGCCCAGAAACATACATGAACTACACCCCATGCATTACGATTTTGTTTGTTTGTCTGTTTGTTCGTCGTTACGATAACACAACCGTGAGACATATGCATTTTTCACATCTCCAAAAATGGTAATATTTCAATGAAAAGCCGTGATACTTTTCTTATTTATACTGCAAACATAGGCTGTGCGTGCTCGTTACAACCGCCTCAATGAGGCGGGAGGCGGTTCTAACGAGTACCCACAACCCATGTCTTGGAGCAGAAAAAAAGAAAGATAATGAATACCCCCTTAAACCCCAGTTGTCTCAATATAAAGTGGGGTTTATTGGGTATTCATATCACGGACTTGTTCACGTGATGCATTGGTTTATCGGCCCAGTCAACACTATTTTAGGTCATTTTTGAGCCAGTCAGTTTACCTATCCACACTTTTCCTTGGCAAGCGTATACGTTAGCGGTTATCCAGTATATTGCACATTCTTTCGCCAGAAACTGACAACTGCCCTTCTTGAATCAGCGGAAGGGAGATAATGACCGTAGAAAAGATTTCATGATCAATCTCCACGAAAGAATGTTGCCGACCCTGGCAGGTTTAAAACCCGAGTCCTCCAGATCACCAGTCAGACGCGCATTCGACTGTTACCGAGGCCGGCCTATGCGTTACGAAAACACGCCTTTACAAATGCATTGTAACCTTTATCGCCGAAAAAAATGAAGCTTTTAAGATGATAAATTGGGATATTTTAGCTCACCTGAGCCGAAGGCTCCGGGGGAGCTATTGTGATCGGTCACCGTCCGTCGTCGTCGTCGTCCGTCCGTATGTCCGTCCACAATTTCTTTAAACGACTTCTCCTAAACCACTGAACAGATTTTGATAAAACTTGGCAGAAATAATCCTTAGGTGGTCCTCTCTCAATGTTGTTCAAAGAATTCAATTCCATGCAGAACTCTGGTTGCCATGGCAACGAAAAAAGGACATAAGGAAAAACCTTTAAAAATCTTCTTCTCTGAAACCAGAAGTCCTAGGTTTTTGATATTTGGTATGAAGTTTCATCTAGTGGAGCTCTACCAAGATTGTTCAAATTATAGCACTGAGGCCAAATATGCCCCCGCGCCGGGGCCCACTGGTTTTACATAGGTTTCTATAGGGTGAAACCTTTAAAAATCTTCTTCTCTGAAACCAGAAGGCCCAGGTCTTTGTCATTTGGTTTGAAGCTTCATCTAATGGACCTATACCAAGATTGTTCAAATTATAGCCCTGGTGCCAATAATGCCCCTGCACCGGGGCCCACTGGTCCTACATAGGTTATATTGGGAAAGTCTTTAAAAATTATCTTGTCTGAAACCAGAAGGCCCGGTTCTTTGATATTTGGTATGAAGCTTCATCTAGTAGACGTCTACCAAGATTGTTCAAATTAAATTTTGGGGTCAAAAACGGCCCCGCCCCGGGACCCACTGGTTTCATATAGGCTTATATAGGGAAAACATATAAAAATCTTCTTGTCTGAAACCAGAAGGCCCAGGTCTTTGATATTTGGTATGAAGCTTCATCTAGTGAACCTCTGCCAAGATTGTTCAAGTTATAGACCTGGGGCCATAAACACCCCTGCGCCGGGGCCCACTGGTTTTACATAGGCTTATATAGGGAAACATATAAAAATCTTCTTGTCTGAAACCAAAAAGGCCCAGGTCTTAGATATTCTGTATGAAGCTTCATCTAGTGAACCTCTACCAAGATTGTTCAAATTATAGCTCTGGGGCCAAAAACGCCCCTGTGTCGGGGCCCACTAGTTTTACATAGGCTTATATAGGGAAAACATAATTATAAAAATCTTCTTGTCTGAAACTAGAAGGCCCAGGTCTTTGATATTTGGTACGAAGCTTCATCTAGTGATCCTCTTCCAAGATTGTTCAAATTATAGCCCTGTGGCCAAAAACGCCCCCGCGCCGGGGCCCACAGGTTTTACATAGGCTTATATAGGGAAAACCATTAAAAATCTTCTTCTCTGAAACCAGAAGGCCCAGGTCTTTGATATTTGGTATGAAGCTTCATCTAGTGGACCTCTAACTAGATTGTTTAAATTTTAGCCCTGGGGCAAAAACGACCCCGCCACGGGGCCAACTGGTTTTACATAAACTTGTATAGGCAAAACCTTTAAAAAATCTTCTTCTCTGAAACCAGAAGACCCGGGTCTTTGATATTTGGTAAGAAGCTTCATCTAATGGACCTATACAAAGATTGTTCAAATTATAGCCTTAGGGCCAATAATGCCCCCGCCCCGGGGCCCACTGGTTCTACATATGTGATATAGGGAAAACCTTTAAAAATCTTCTTGCCTGAAACCAGAAAGCCCAGGTCTTGGATATTTGGTATGAAGCATCATTTAGTGGACCTCTACCAAGATTGTTCAGATTGGTGCCAAAAATGCTCCTGCGCCGGGGCCCACAGGTTTTACATAGGCGTATAGAGGGAAAACCTTTAAAAAATCTTCTTATCTGAAACCAGAAGGCCCAGGTCTTAGATATTTGGTTTGAAGCTTCATCTACCAAGGTTGTTCAAATTATAACCCTGGGGCCAAAAACAGTTTTATATAGGCTTATATAGCGAAAACATCTAAAAAATCTGCTTGTCTGAGACCAGAAGGCCCAGGTCTTTGATATTTGGTATGAAGCATCGTCTAATGGACCTCTAATGGATCGTTCAAATCATAGCATGGGGGCCAAAAATTGCCCCGCCCTTGGGCCCACTTGTTTTACGTAGAGATATATAGAAAAAACTTTTAAAAATCTTTTTGTCCGAAACCAGAATGCCCATGCCTTTGAGATTCGATGGAAGCTTCATTCAGTGGACCTCTGCTTAGATTGTTCAGATTAAAGACCTCAGTCCAAAAATTGCACCGCCCTTCGACCTACATATTAATCTCTTAGCTCAGGTGAGCAATATAGGACCAACATGATCCTATTGTTCTTATTTCTGCTCAAAATATAAATTGTAGGTACTCGAGGCAGTTGTAACAAGTAACCACAATCTATATTTTAGCAGAAATAAGAAAAATAAGGTTTACCCCCTGTAAACCCCCAGTTTTATTATATAAAAGCCCGAGCGCGGGATTTTTGAAGGCAACAAATGCAACATGTTAGCACTCTGGCCAATGGTGGTTTATCGTGTGACGGCCCGTAGAAATGTTACCAACACCGACTTCCAAAAACACTATATCAAGAGATACACAAAATATTTGGGGGAAAAAAGACGTGCAGATCTGAAATTCATATTGATTATTAAGAGGATGTTTGTATCTATATAATTTGACTAATAAAGCGAATTTCAGAATTTTCACCCCATGACACTTCTAATATGAATCGACAGTCAATGGTTGATGTGAAAAAAGCCCAGTGAGTGTTCGAGAGCTATAAAATAAGCTTGAAGCTTCCATCGCATTCGAACTAAAATAAATTAGATAAACTAAAAACTCAGTGTAACCCCTTTATTTTGAGGTATGTTTGAGTATTGTATGGCTTTACAATAAAGGCAATACAATTTATAATTAATCCATGCTACGGAAGCGTATATGTCTCATTAGATCATCCAAGGAATTTTTGTATTGAGATAAAGATTTATTTGTCAGAAGTGAAGAGAAATACATGTATCTTCACTTATTAACTAGTTTCTGCATATTTGTTGTTAGATGATCTCGAGATGTATTATAAGTATGTATGAAAACTATAATTGTACATGGCATTTATTGCATTTCGAGTTAAGGAAGACATTTTATAGGTAAATAAAAGATGTTAAGATATTAACTTTTTAACCGTCCCATGCATTATCATGAAACTTTAAAAAACTGAAAAACACTATATAATTACATGTGGAAGACAAGAACCATAATACTCGATATTAAATACTGTGCATTTGATTGGAAGTGTGGCTTTAATCGATTTTACGTGGCCACATGTTTCGCCTTCGGTTCTGTCGTTGTTTAGACAAGTCCGCATGAAGGATTTCTAACCCACCAGTGCAACATCTCCGAGAACATAAAATAAAACGAATACAGAGATGAAACAACGACGGGAACCAGACAGCAGAAAATAACTAAAATGCTGGAGAAAACGAAAAACCAACAGTTAGACTCCTACTAATGCTGCATTAACCCATTTTGTACCGGAAACCCCAAAACGGGTACCCTGGCAAACAGTGCAGGCCCAGAGCAGAAGGCGGCGTCTGATCAGGGCCTCCACTGTTTGCTAAAAGTTCAGTCATTTTCAAATTAAATTTTGAAGAAAAGACAACCTGAAACCCCTAAATATTGAAATGGACCCCTGCCATATATAAATAGGAAGATACCATTTGGTTCTAAAAGGGTTTAACTATGCTTCAAGTGGTATTAAAAAGACAGGGTAAGTATACGATGAGCGCCCATCGGGGCTTGGAGAGATAGATAAGGCTGCATGGTGCTTCCACGCAGAGCTGAAACCGACCACACATGAGTAATCGAAAACCGCTTAGAGGACCTAGGCCTGCCCAGGCAAAGTGTTGCCAGTCGGACCAACCATGCATATTAACCCTATTGGTTTTATTTGGCGACAGGGCTTGGGATTGCATTTCATTTCAATGTCGGGTAAACTTCATATAAAATTGGAAGCAGCGTCTCCAAAATGATCTGAATAGTGTTGACGGGGACGTTAAACCTCATTTCAAACAAAAATGCCATGAGCGCCCGATTTGCACTTTTAGTTATGTTCTGGTACAAACATTCTGATATGCAGTTGAAGAATACCATCACAATTTCCATGTGTCCCAGGTCCTTTGCCGTACTCGAATCGCACGACAGGCACAACAGTTCAAACGTTGGGTACATGGGATTACGCCTGGAGATGCAAACAGGGTTTTTTTGTATAATAACAGACTCCTTAGACGCCCAGAAACATACATGAACTACACCGCATGCATTACGATTTTGTTTGTTTGTCTGTTTGTTCGTCGTTTCGATAACACAACCGTGAGACATATGCATTTTTCACATCTCCAAAAATGGTAATATGTGACCAGCCATGAGATTTTGGGTCCAAATGGGGTCCATGACCGAAAATGAGTTTTTGCCATTTTCTGATAGCTTTATAATACTGAAGTGCATATGTGAAATTTCAGATGAAAACATTGAGCGGTATACGAGATATAGGTCTTTAAAGACTGACCCTGAATATGCGAAAATTGCATTTTCAGTCATTTTAGATGTATACTTGCTAGTTATTCTTGACTTCAAAGCCTCATTAAGCATTCAGAGAAAACAAAATATCAGCTAATCATGCTTTCACACAATTATTTATTCACCCAGTAACAATCATTCGTTATATATTTGTTGGGAAGAATTCTGTTGCCATGGCAACAAATTTAAAATAGGTGGATATAGAGTAGCCCACCTACTTACATTATATGTATGTATGTCACCAACATCAATTTGTTTGAATGCTACGTACATCTAAATAGCCAAGGATTGGACTGTACCAATTACTTTAACTGCAAAGTCTGGTTTTTGGGAGCAGACTTTTTAACACACATTGCTACATTCAAGGTCATAGTGGTGAAATGAATGATTTCATGGGGGCTAATAAAATATGAATTCCATATGAAAATTAATAATAATAATAATAATACATAAGACATTTTATAGGTAAATAAAAGATGTTAAGATATTAACTTTTTAACCGTCCCATGCATTATCATGAAACTTAACAAAACTGAAAAACACTATATAATTACATGTGGAAGACAAGAACCATAATGCTCGGTATTAAATACTGTGCATTTGTTGTTGTTTTTGTTTGTTTGTTTTAGTTTTTTTTTTTTCATTTACTCGTTTACGCCCTGTAACTTGAAAACAAAAGTTGAGATGTTTTCATGAAACTTTGCCGAAATGTAAAGCCTCATGAGACGATGTACAGAAAACATTATCCATTAATCTGGTTTTACTACTTTTGAAATGAAAATTTCACATTACAGAACAGCATTGGAAAATGACAAAAGTAACCATTTAAAAGTGCTCAAAGGGCCATAACTTACCAAATGAGGAAATATTAATTATGGCTCCTGAATTCTGCATCTCGTCTTAAGGTGCTTTACTTTCTGTAAAAGGTCATAAACTATCCCATAATTATTTTCAAATTACATTTGAGGCATGAGTAATAAACAAAACCACTACTTTCGATGTCAAATGGGCAATAATTCCAAAGGGTAGTGAAGTCAGACTGTTCTTGAATTTTTCACTTCTACTTCGTCCTATGATCACCTTCAGTTCTGTAAAGTTTGATGGAAATATATCAAACAATTTTAAAGTTACATGACAGACACAGGGAATAACGGAAACCACTGTTTTCATTGTCCAAAGGGCCGAAACGCCAAAGGAAGTTAAACCAGAGTTATGGCCCTTGTCTTCTTCAAATTGCTTAATTATGCTTAGCATTTCTGAAAAAAAAATAAGATAACTGAAACATAGCGGATATCTTTAAACCATCGTTTTTATTGTTCAAAGGGCCATACTTCAGAAAGTAGTTAAGCCACAGTTAGGTACTTGTCTCTTGCACATCGCCCATTGACGCTTGAAATTCATTCAAAGTGTCAGGAATAATGGGTATTTTATCACCGGCATAAAATGATCACATATATAAAGGTAATATGAGATAAATTCCAAAAGATCTTGAGAAATATAATGCCATGTCAAAATATATTTTTGGATGAAGATGACAAATATGTGAATCTCAACATTTTTTATTTAGCTGTAAAATGTTTTTTCTTAATTCCAAATGCAATAAATCCTATGTTAAATTGTCGTTTCTTTACATATTTAAAATAAATATACATCTCGAGATCATCTAACAACGAATATGTAGAAACAAGTTAATTAGTGAATATATTTCTTCACCTATTTACTAGTTTTTGTATATTTGTTGTTAGATGATCTCGAGATGTATATTTTTATACGTATGTATGAAAACTATAATTGGACATGGCATTTATTGCATTTTGAGTTAAGGAAGGCGATAAATAGGTGAATAAAAGATGTGAAGATATACTTATATATCATCTTTTTCAAAATACGTATTTTGACATGACATTATGTTTATGTAGATCTTTTGAAAATTTATCTTATGTTTCCTATTTATATGTGGTCATTTAAGAAAGAATAACCTATTATCTATAAAAAGCAAAATCGGTTTTGCTCCGATGAACAAAATGGCCACCAGAGCTAACAGAAATAGAAAAAAAACCTTTGGTCCAATTTCATTCGAACTTAACAGGTCACTACTGTACACTGCATATTCTTTCGCCAGAAACTGACAACTGACAACTGCCCTTTTTCACAAAAAGTAGGTCAGAATGTCAAATCATAGAAAAACCTTGTGAACATACTAAAAGCCACATGTTTTAGTCCAATCATCATCAAACTCGCTCAGAATGATTATCTTGACAATATCTCGGACAGGTTTGAATATGGATCATGTCGGGTCAAAAAGTAGGTCAGTAGGTCAAATCACAGAAAAACCTTGTGAACTCTAGAGGCCACAGTTTTGGTCCAATCATCATCAACCTTGCTCAAAATGATCATCTTGACAATATCTCGGTCAAGTTCGAATATGGGTCGTGTCGGGTCAAAAAAAAGGTCAGTGGGTCAAATCATAGAAAATATTGTGAACACACTAGAGGCCACAGTTTTGGCCCGATCATCATCAAACTTGCTCAGAATGATCATCCTGACAATACCTCGGTCAACTTCGAATATGGGTCGTGTCGGGTCAAAAAGAATGTCAGTAGGTCAGATCATAGAAAAATCTTGTGAACACACGAGAGGCCACAGTTTGGGCCCGATCATCATCAAACTTGCTCAGAATGATTATCTTGACAATATCGTCGACGAGTTTGAATATGGGTTGCGTGGGGTCAAAAAGTAGGTCAGCAGGTTAAATAATAGAAAAACGTTGTGAACACTCTAGAGGCCACAGTTTTGGTCAAATCATCATAAAACTTGCCCAGAATGATGATCTAGACAATATCTCGGTCAAATTTGAATTTGGATTATGTCGGATCAAAAAGTAGGTCAGAAAGTAGGTTCCTTGTGACAAGGTCTCCCCACCCATACTGAAATTTTGACCTATGACCTTGACCATTGACATTCTATGTCATAACTTTTGAAGCAGTTGAGATAGAGCCTTCATATTTGGCATTTAGGTTCCTTATGACACGTGCTTCCTATTCATGTAAAAAAGCCTGTGATCTACTTTATCTTGAGAACCGTTTGGGAAAAAGTCTTCATATTTTGCGTGTATGTTCCTTGTGGCAAAGGCTTCCCACTCATGCATTTTTACTTGTGACTTTGACCTTGACCTTTGACCAACTTTAACGATAAAATTGACCTCGGCATGGGGACTTGTTTCCATAAGCTATGAAATATCTTGGACTCAGGGGAGCGGTCCATTTGTGTCTTTTTATTATTTTAGCTCTCGGGGCCATCTTGTTCATTGGAGAAGAACCATTTTAGCTATTTTCAAAGAGGGTCACTTTTGCAACATTCCTGTGAAATTTTAATGAAATTGGACCAAAGAAGTTGTTTTTTTTTTTTATTATTTTAGCGTTAGTACATGTAGCATCTTGTTCACCCGACTGAAATCATTTTAATAATTTTGGTAGAGGGCCACGTAAGCAACTTTCCTGTGAAGTTGGAATGAAATTGGACCAAAGGTATATGAGAAATTAACATATTTTTTATCTATCATTAGCTGTCAGTCATTTTGTTTATTGGAGCGAACCCTTTTGGCTATTTTTGTAGAGGATCGCCCAAGCCCTATGAAGTTTGTTTGTAATTGAACAAAATGAAAGGAAAAAATTAGCATTTCATTTTTTTCTGTTTTTTTTTTTTTTTTTTTTTTTTTTTTTTTTTTAACTCTGGTAGCAGCGGAAGCATTGGAGCGAACTGTTGTAGCCATTTTCGTAGAGGGTCGCCTTAGCAACATCCCTGTAAAGTTTGAATGCATCACGTTTACAAGTTCGTGACATTGTTTTTATTATTTTTGCTCCAATACATAGGCTGTGGGTACTCGTTAGAACCGCCTCCAATATGCCTCCAAGGCTGCTTTCGTGACCTTCTACCAAAATGGTTTTGTTTCAATGAAGAAAATGGCTGGCAGACTTAAAAGTAGAAAAGTATTTAAATGACAATTACTCCTAACTTCTTAAATCAGTTTCATTCAAACTTGGCAAGAATGTTGCGTAGGTGACCGTGCATAAGTTATACCTCGTGAAAAAAGATGGCTATCAGTTATTGCACGACCCGCAGAAAAAGCAACCGACTGAAGTCGGTTTTTTCTAAGAGTGCCCTAAAATCACCGTGTCATTCTGTCATTCTGTCAGTCTGTCATTCTGTCATTCTGTCTGTCCGTCCGTAACCCGTTTGTGAAAATTGGTGATAGTGACTTAACCGCTTGGAATATTTAAACAATTTTTGGCATACTGATAGATATCAATGAGATCTAACCTATGAACTTACGAAATATTACATTCCATTTAGTATAGCCTCGCCGAGGCGAAAAATGTGAAAATTTTCGAACATTTTTGAACTGCTTCTCCTCGAAAACCGTTGGGCCGATTGAAGTCAAATTTCATATGGAGCCTCTATGGGATGGGGAAAACCAAAATTTGCTCATGGGGTCAAGGTCACATGACCAAAATGGCCGCCAAGCCATATATGGTTTGTCTGTCTGTCCGTCCGTAACCTGTTGTGAAAATTGGTGATAGTGACTTAACCGCTTGGAATATTTAAACAATTTTTGGCATACTGATAGATATCAATGAGATCTAACCAATGAACTTGCGAAATATTCCATTCCATTTAGTTTAGCCTCGCCGAAAATGTGAAAATTTTCGAACTGCTTCTCCTCGGAAACCGTTGGGCCGATTGAAGTCAAATTTCATATGGAGCCTCTATGGGATAGGGAAACCAAAATTTGCTCATGGGGTCCAGGTCACATGACCAAAATGGCCGCCAAGCCATATATGGTAAAAACCCTTCAAAAATAGTCTTCTCCAGAACCACTGGGCAGATTTCCACGAAACTTGATAAATAGCATCTGGGATGTAGGCCTATCATAAATTGCTAAAATGGTGACCCTGGGTTGACCTTGACCTTCTTTGGGTCCATCCGTAACCCGTTTGTGAAAATTGGTGATAGTGACTTATCCGCTTGGAATATTTAAACAATTTTTGGCATACTGATAGATATCAATGAGATCTAACCAATGAACTTACGAAATATTACATTCCATTTAGTATAGCCTCGCCGAAGCGAAAAATGTGAAAATTTTCGAACATTTTTGAACTGCTTCTCCTCGGAAACCGTTGGGCCGATTGAAGTCAAATTTCATATGGAGCCTCTATGGGATGGGGGAAACCAAAATTTTCTCATGGGGTCAAGGTCACATGACCAAAATGGCCGCCAAGCCATATATGGTTTGTCTGTCTGTCCGTCCGTAACCTGTTGTGAAAATTGGTGATAGTGACTTAACCACTTGGAATATTTAAACAATTTTTGGCATACTGATAGATATCAATGAGATCTAACCAATGAACTTGCGAAATATTACATTCCATTTAGTATAGCTTCGCCGAGGCGAAAAATGTGAAAATTTTCGAACTGCTTCTCCTCGGAAACCGTTGGGCCGATTGAAATCAAATTTCATATGGAGCCTCTATGGGATGGGGAAAACCACAAATTGCTCATGGGGTCCAGGACACATGACCAAAATGGCCGCCAAGCCATATATGGTCTGTCTTTCTGTCCGTCCATAACCCGTTTGTGAAAATTGGTGATAGTGACTTAACCGCTTGGAATATTTAAGCAATTTTGGCATACTGATAAATATCAATGAGATCTTATCAATGAACTTGCGAAATAATACATTCCATTTAGTATAGCCTCGCCGAGGCGAAAAATGTGAAAATTTTCGAACTGCTTTTCCTCGGAAATCGTTGGGCTGATTGAAGTCAAATTTCATATGGAGCCTCTACGGGATGGAGGAAACCAAAATTTCCTCATGGGGTCCAGGTCACATGACGAAAATGGCTGCCAAGCAATATTTGGTAAAAACCCTTCAAAAATAGTCTTCTCCAGAACCACTGTGCAGATTTCCACGAAACTTGATAAATAGCATCTGGAACGTAGGCCCATCATAAATTGCTAAAATGGTGACCCTGGGTTGACCTTGACCTTCTTTGTGCCTAGGTCAAACTTTGCAACATATGCTTTTGTGTTGGATTTTATCCTGGAAACGATTCAGAATACAGTACTAAAGTATAAGATATATTTTTGCTCCTTACGATAAGGCGCATTTATTGGGGGAACCGTTTTATGTCCAGGTCACATGACCAAAATGGCCGCCATACCCATATATGGTAACACTCATAAAGCTAAAAGCATCCGGCGGGTCGTGCACTTCAGCTGAAGCACTGGTTCATATGACTTTCAAGAACTATGTGACATATTGAAATCATTTGAGCGATTAAGGGCCATCTTGGCTCCCTTGTAGTATAAAAGTGATCCGTCTGCTGTTTGGTATACATGCACTATTTGAGTGGTTTTTTGTGCTATGCTTGGTGCGAGCACCAGGTCATTATCTTACTGAAGCCAAAGGACTGAACCTTCGCCCATACAATTGAAGTATTTTAAGTCTCACAGTTGTTCAACCGCCCAGTTGATGCTCTGGTTTTTTGTTATTCCATTAAGAATTTTATGCTGTATAAGTTATGATATTTTTTCTCAATATCAAAAAGCTTAATACTGATGGTTGAATCCGTGCTCACGCATAATAAGTTTTCTTGCTGTAGATGTTTGATGCGTGTTTAACATCTCGTACACAGAAAAACACACGAAAAATGATTTGTGATGTCATTCGGTTTATTTATTCCGCGCTCTGTCACAATTTTTATCTCAAAACAGCTGTTTAGTTGCTGGAGTACAGGTTGAACGGGCGGAGTAACAAATCCTTAACAGAAAAAAACCCTTTGTTTGAGTAACATAAAAGGTTATACAGGGACGGGCTCTCGGTTTAAAGACTCATTCGACAGAGCTGAAACCCACCGCACACGAGTACTGGTAAACCGCTTAGAGGATAGAAGCCTGCCCAGGCAAAGCGGTGTGAGTCGGACCGTCCATGCTTATAAACCCTTTTAGCTTTTTATTTCATTGGGCGAAAGGGCTTGAGGTGATATTTCATCTCAATATCTGGTAAAAGTCCCACAAAATTGGAAGCCATGTCTCCAAAACGACCTATACAGTGTTGACGGGGACGTTAAACCTCAAAACAAACAAACAAACAAATAATCTAGTAAACAATACATGTACGTGTATATTTTAAAGAAATGTTTTGAATACACATTACAACGGGCCTCCGTGGCCTTGTGGATAAAAGCGCCTAGGTCTCTCACCGTTGTGGGTTCGAGCCTGGCTCGGGTCATATGCGAGACGCCAAGTTCTGCAACGGATGGTCAAGTGGTTTTTCTCCGGGTACTCCGGTTTTCGCCCACCTCTGATTAACCATCGGCTCTATATGAGTGAAATAATCTTGAAAGGATCGGTAAAACCAAAATCACCAAACAAAAAAAGAATACACATTACAATGCGATGCAATGTAATCATATCATAACCTGTATCGATAAGAAAGAAATCTAAGATCGACGTACCTATACCACGGAATAAGCTCTCAACATAATCTGGAGCAAAACCATCACGAAAACACGCCTATACAATTTTGACCCCCTTGAACCCCGCTTTTATATAGTAAAACTAAGGTTTGCAGGGATATATCTTATTTTTCTTATTTTGTGCTCTAAAATATAGATTGTGGGTACTCGTTAGAACCGCCTCCGCAATCTATATTTTGAGCAGTAGTAAGAAAAATATCACAATTTTTCATCTTAAAAATTTCGTTGTTTTCGGCGGTAAAGTTTACACTGTATTTGTATAGGCGTGTTTTCGTAATGCGACCAGAAGAGGTGACTGTAACGCACGTCAAAATGAGGACAGCTCACCGAACATGTTTTTGAACTGATTATGGGTGTATACGTCGATTTTCATCGGAAGAATTTGTAGCAAAGTCTATATTCATGTTTATTTCAGAAGCTGCCAAAATATTATTTTGGATTTGTTACATCTCTTATTAACACTAGTTATGCAACACATAAAACATGAAGTCTGACTTATTTTCGTGGAATGTTCAAATTCGTTATGTGAGACTGTTATTCCACACTGTCATGCAAAACAAGAGCTAGCTGTCCAACGCCTGGAATACCGAGCAACCCCCACCCCTTCCCATACGAATCCGTCGACCCTTCGTATTTAGTTATTTACTACGATTTCTGTCCCTAGATTCACTTATGCAACTTTTGGGTAAGTGTATGCCCTGGCACCTAAGAAAGAGAAATCTTCCCGAGTGGTTCCCGAGTTGAAATAATAGACTCTTAGTGGGTATGGAATGAACCCTTTCTAGGAACGCCTTTTTCAAATTCTTTGTGAAAAATCTTATCCATTTCTTCAATCTGTACCACTGGAGGTGGTTGTGAAATGGTAAAAACCCTTCAAAAATAGTCTTCTCCAGAACCACTGGGCAGATTTCCACGAAACTTGATAAATAGCATCTGGGATGTAGGCCTATCATAAATTGCTAAAATGGTGACCCTGGGTTGACCTTGACCTTCTTTGGGTCCATCCGTAACCCGTTTGTGAAAATTGGTGATAGTGACTTATCCGCTTGGAATATTTAAACAATTTTTGGCATACTGATAGATATCAATGAGATCTAACCAATGAACTTACGAAATATTACATTCCATTTAGTATAGCCTCGCCGAGGCGAAAAATGTGAAAATTTTCGAACATTTTTGAACTGCTTCTCCTCGGAAACCGTTGGGCCGATTGAAGTCAAATTTCATATGGAGCCTCTATGGGATGGGGGAAACCAAAATTTGCTCATGGGGTCAAGGTCACATGACCAAAATGGCCGCCAAGCCATATATGGTTTGTCTGTCTGTCCGTCCGTAACCTGTTGTGAAAATTGGTGATAGTGACTTAACCACTTGGAATATTTAAACAATTTTTTGGCATACTGATAGATATCAATGAGATCTAACCAATGAACTTGCGAAATATTACATTCCATTTAGTATAGCTTCGCCGAGGCGAAAAATGTGAAAATTTTCGAACTGCTTCTCCTCGGAAACCGTTGGGCCGATTGAAATCAAATTTCATATGGAGCCTCTATGGGATGGGGGAAACCAAAAATTGCTCATGGGGTCCAGGACACATGACCAAAATGGCCGCCAAGCCATATATGGTCTGTCTTTCTGTCCGTCCATAACCCGTTTGTGAAAATTGGTGATAGTGACTTAACCGCTTGGAATATTTAAGCAATTTTTGGCATACTGATAAATATCAATGAGATCTTATCAATGAACTTGCGAAATATTACATTCCATTTAGTACAGCCTCGCCGAGGCGAAAAATGTGAAAATTTTCGAACTGCTTTTCCTCGGAAATCGTTGGGCTGATTGAAGTCAAATTTCATATGGAGCCTCTACGGGATGGAGGAAACCAAAATTTCCTCATGGGGTCCAGGTCACATGACGAAAATGGCTGCCAAGGAATATTTGGTAAAAACTCTTCAAAAATAGTCTTCTCCAGAACCACTGTGCAGATTTCCACGAAACTTGATAAATAGCATCTGGAACGTAGGCCCATCATAAATTGCTAAAATGGTGACCCTGGGTTGACCTTGACCTTCTTTGTGCCTAGGTCAAACTTTGCAACATATGCTTTTGTGTTGGATTTTATCCTGCAAACGATTCAGAATACAGTACTAAAGTATAAGATATATTTTTGCTCCTTACGATAAGGCGCATTTATTGGGGGAACCGTTTTATGTCCAGGTCACATGACCAAAATGGCCGCCATACCCATATATGGTAACACTCATAAAGCTAAAAGCATCCGGCGGGTCGTGCACTTCAGCTGAAGCACTGGTTCATATGACTTTCAAGAACTATGTGACATATTGAAATCATTTGAGCGATTAAGGGCCATCTTGGCTCTCTTGTAGTATAAAAGTGATCCGTCTGCTGTTTGGTATACATGCACTATTTGAGTGGTTTTTTGTGCTATGCTTGGTGCGAGCACCAGGTCATTATCTTACTGAAGCCAAAGGACTGAACCTTCGCCCATACAATTGAAGTATTTTAAGTCTCACAGTTGTTCAACCGCCCAGTTGATGCTCTGGTTTTTTGTTATTCCATTAAGAATTTTATGCTGTATAAGTTATGATATTTTTTCTCAATATCAAAAAGCTTAATACTGATGGTTGAATCCGTGCTCACGCATAATAAGTTTTCTTGCTGTAGATGTTTGATGCGTGTTTAACATCTCGTACACAGAAAAACACACGAAAAATGATTTGTGTTGTCATTCGGTTTATTTATTCCGCGCTCTGTCACAATTTTTATCTCAAAACAGCTGTTTAGTTGCTGGAGTACAGGTTGAACGGGCGGAGTAACAAATCCTTAACAGAAAAAAAAACCTTTGTTTGAGTAACATAAAAGGTTATACAGGGACGGGCTCTCGGTTTAAAGACTCATTCGACAGAGCTGAAACCCACCGCACACGAGTACTGGTAAACCGCTTAGAGGATAGAAGCCTGTCCAGGCAAAGCGGTGTGAGTCGGACCGTCCATGCTTATAAACCCTTTTAGCTTTTTATTTCATTGGGCGAAAGGGCTTGAGGTGATATTTCATCTCAATATCTGGTAAAAGTCCCACAAAATTGGAAGCCATGTCTCCAAAACGACCTATACAGTGTTGACGGGGACGTTAAACCTCAAAACAAACAAACAAACAAATAATCTAGTAAACAATACATGTACGTGTATATTTTAAAGAAATGTTTTGAATACACATTACAACGGGCCTCCGTGGCCTTGTGGATAAAAGCGCCTAGGTCTCTCACCGTTGTGGGTTCGAGCCTGGCTCGGGTCATATGCGAGACGCCAAGTTCTGCAACGGATGGTCAAGTGGTTTTTCTCCGGGTACTCCGGTTTTCGCCCACCTCTGATTAACCATCGGCTCTATATGAGTGAAATAATCTTGAAAGGATCGGTAAAACCAAAATCACCAAACAAAAAAAGAATACACATTACAATGCGATGCAATGTAATCATATCATAACCTGTATCGATAAGAAAGAAATCTAAGATCGACGTACCTATACCACGGAATAAGCTCTCAACATAATCTGGAGCAAAACCATCACGAAAACACGCCTATACAATTTTGACCCCCTTGAGCCCCGCTTTTATATAGTAAAACTAGGGTTTGCAGGGATATATCTTATTTTTCTTATTTTGTGCTCTAAAATATAGATTGTGGGTACTCGTTAGAACCGCCTCCGCAATCTATATTTTGAGCAGTAATAAGAAAAATATCACAATTTTTCATCTTAAAAATTTCGTTGTTTTCGGCGGTAAAGTTTACACTGTATTTGTATAGGCGTGTTTTCGTAATGCGACCAGAAGAGGTGACTGTAACGCACGTCAAAATGAGGACAGCTCACCGAACATGTTTTTGAACTGATTATGGGTGTATACGTCGATTTTCATCGGAAGAATTTGTAGCAAAGTCTATATTCATGTTTATTTCAGAAGCTGCCAAAAGATTATTTTGGATTTGTTACATCTCTTATTAACACTAGTTATGCAACACATAAAACATGAAGTCTGACTTATTTTCGTGGAATGTTCAAATTCGTTATGTGAGACTGTTATTCCACACTGTCATGCAAAACAAGAGCTAGCTGTCCAACGCCTGGAATACCGAGCAACCCCCACCCCTTCCCATACGAATCCATCGACCCTTCGTATTTAGTTATTTACTACGATTTCTGTCCCTAGATTCACTTATGCAACTTTTGGGTAAGTGTATGCCCTGGCACCTAAGAAAGAGAAATCTTCCCGAGTGGTTCCCGAGTTGAAATAATAGACTCTTAGTGGGTATGGAATGAACCCTTTCTAGGAACGCCTTTTTCAAATTCTTTGTGAAAAATCTTATCCATTTCTTCAATCTGTACCACTGGAGGTGGTTGTGAAATCTCATTCACTCAACCGGCTCTGAGAAATATCCTTTACATGCAATACTTGTCAACGCACATGCTTACCCAATAAATGTCCATGCAGTGCCCAAACCTCCGGGAATTGCGGGTTTGCCAGTTTGCAACATTGGTCGCAATCCGAACTGATTCGGTCACTTTGCAAAACTTTGCAAACTGAAAGTGCCGATGATGCTCAGACTGAACTTGTCATAGGGACAGATCAATTTCTGCAGAACGAAACTGTTGAAATCGGTTCGATTCAGCTCGCTTTCTGTGAGAAATGGTTTATCATATTTTTCATATAACTGGTTACTCTGATGACCAGGCTAAGAATGTGTTCGGTCGGTTTCAGCTCTGGGTGAAAGCACCTTGCAGCCCAATCGTTTTCTCCAAGCCACGATGGCCGTGGGCTCGAAACGTATTATTTCATTTTTTGCTTTCTCAGAAACAAAGATTGGGTGTACTCGTTTGAACCGCCATATTGAGGCGGGATTGTTGGTACTCGTTTGATCCGCATCTATGAGGCGGTACTAACGAGCACCCACAATCTATGTTTGTATCAGAAATGAGAACACAAATGCACATCGGAAAAATGTCGTTTTTCGGAGATATGAAAGAAATCTCTATAGCACACGGATGTGTTGTCCTAATGACACAATGTTATCTTCATGGGCTCAGGAACTTACATTTTTCAGATGAAAATGGTTGACATTTTTTTTCCTTATTTCTATTTCAAACAGGGAGAATATGTGGCAGTAATATCAAGCACCCTTAATCTATGTTTAAACGTTTATTTATTTGTGTAATACCTGAAATACATATAATTAACTAAATATATAAACTCAATATTATACAATGCGATTCAGAAGGAAGTCGAATGAATTATGGAAGTCTGTCTCCCACTAATGGAGGTCCGCTGTTCACAGTCTATTTAAACTGATTAGGTTTCTGGAATATGAATCCATGTTTTGACATAAATAAAGTTCAGTACACCGTTTTATCATATGACGTCGCGTCTGAGAATATAACGCCATGGGATAATTTCGATAATCCACTAGTGGATTTAATATGCAAATTAGTCAGATACGTCCCGTAACGTTACAATCATATAGGACGCCCTTAACGACGTAGCGTTTACTAATTGCGTAATATTAATATGTTTATAAAACAATCGTGAATAAAACGCGTTTGAAATATCATATGATAAATAGAATCTTGCAATCGTGCTCATGTATTATTGAATTTATTAAACTCGTTGAGGAAAACCGATAAAATGCTCGACAAAGCCTCGCATTGTATCCCTTTTTCTCAACTCGATCAATAAATTCAATAATACATGAACACTCATGTAAGATCCTCTATGTACACCTCATTTTTCTCCGTATAAAAGATGGTTTCGAGGATATTCTTTACGGACTTGTGAAAATTTGTATACCACGCATATATAATCGCATTGTATTTGTATCAATATAAGACACAAAGAACACGTTCAATCATTGTATACTAAGTAGAAGTGGAGGCAATAGTTGAAGTGTTAAACAATCATGAACACGACAGATTCTACCGACCAGATTGCCCACACAATTCGAATTATCATTCCACCAGTTCTTCTTGCGATCGGAATTCCAGGAAACATTCTATCTATCGTCATTCTGTACCGGTTGAGAAAGACGCAAAGGTCAACATATCTCGTATGCCTAGCATTTGCTGATCTCATCTTGCTGAGCGTTTGGAAGTTGACGGACTGGGTTACAAGTATAGTAGGCATTCGCGTTCCAGCTACTATTTGTCGCATTCAAGTATTTGGTTATATTTCCTGTTTACAGATTGCTGTTTGGATGCAGATACTTGTGACAATAGAACGAATAATCAGTGTTGCGTGTCCTTATAAAGTACGAAATGTGTTTTCTCCTGCTAGATCTATACTTTCTGTGGTAGTTACATCATCAATTATTCTAGGTTTGAACGTTTCTATTATTACTGCTCCAACCAGTGATGCAAACTTCACCAGTGATCAATATTGTTTTGAAAATGATAATTTTAGATATACATTTATTAACTTCTGGCCTTGGATACATTTAAGTGTTGGATACTTCGTACCGTGGGTAACTCTGTTGTTTGGAAACATTGTGATAGTAGCCGTTCTGAGGAGGAAGACAAAAGACAATAATGTTAATTTGCCTGGGCATGGTGCTGCTGAAGTGCGCAAGTACAAGGTTTCCATAGTGACAAAACGGGTCATTGTCCTGAACGTTGTTTACAACAGTTTCGTCTCTCCACTTTGTATACTTGTGATCGTGTCTCTCTTCGGAGTGACCGCTTCGAAACTGGTTAATACGATACTTACAATGCTTATGTTGGTAAATAATTGCGTCAGCTTCTTTCTGTATATCATGCTAGGTTCTAGATTCAAACAAGAAGTAATCAAACTGTTGTCAAATCTCAGACAATTCTTTCAATGACTACTGAATAGTAAAAGGTATCAAAATAAATGAAAAAGGTAAACTTTGGAAGCAAAGAATACATATTAGATTGAAAACCGTCTCTGAAGCCGTCTCTGAACATTTGCAACTCTGATCAGATAAGTCACAACTGATACCATCTCTTCAGACATGTAATTAACGGACAAGGGATGTAATTCTTATAATCTTTAATTTCTCTTATCAATTAGGATTTGCTTTTATTCATTACTAAAACACGCTTATACAGCTACATTGTAACCTTTATCGCCGAAAACATGAAAATTTTAAGATGAAAAATTGGGATATTTTTCTTATTTCTGCTCAAAATATAGATTGTTTGTATTCGTTAGAACCGCCTCATCAAGGCGGTTCTAATGAGTACACACAATCTTTATTTTAGAGCAGAAAAAAGAAAAATAAGGTTTACCCCTGAAAACCCATTTTTACTATATAAAAGTGGGGTTCGAGGAGGTCGAAATTATATAGGCGTGTTTTCGTGATGTGGTAAGACTTTGTTTCACAGCTTTGATAGGGAAAATATCCTTTGGAGCAAAATATTCAGAATAGAGTATATTTCCAGAAAGCAAACGGGGACATTATAAAGTTATCTAACCTAAGCAAAGCGTTGAACAATAAAACTGTTGCACTGAATTACATCTTTTGTGGCTTCAGTGGTTTGTAAGTTTACCCTTTTCTTGCTGAATATTCAGTTTAACCACACCCATTTCTGACTTACAGCCAATCAGATTACTTGATGTAATTTATTTTTACAAATCCATAAACGGAATGTCAAACAGTGTAGATCCTGATCAGATGGCTTCTTCAGAAGCGATCTGATCTGGATCTACACTGTTTCCAAAGATAGGGGTTGTCGTGATCATCAGAATAAGAGTTAATCTGTCTGATAGACAAGCTTATCCTTAACAAATTATGATAATAACAAAGATAGTAAAATACATATTGCAAAGCACACAATCGACGAAAGATAATATTGACGACATCATTTTCAATAAGGATAATATACAGACCAATATTCTGATTTAAATTGCTATGAAAGTACATGAGATGACATCAGACCGTTTTCTAAACGGTTAATAATGAAGCAAACAAATCGCATCAGAGATAAGGGATGAGGCAGTTACAGATACTGGGACGAGTAAGGTCTCTTGGGTTTAAATTCATGTCGCAGGTAAATTAAACCGTAATTTACTATTGATTTCAATATCCATTAGATTTTCAGTTAATTGTAGCAGATCAAAGTGATACATTCTGATGTAATTTCAGAGTTGATACATCAAATTTTCACCCGTCTCTTTATACTCCATACTTGTCAAAGGTGATTGGCAATTGCTAGACTACCTCTTCTTGAACATGTGCTAATTACTGAAAGTGGAATATGCACACATATTTTGTCATAATTTGCCTAATATTTTTCTATCCTTGTCAGTTTGTGACATCATGATCTAAAGGTCAAAGGATACTGCAACAACTTTGAAGTTGTTTGGCTTTAGACAGTCACTGAGTATCATGTCCACTCCAAAGTGTGATGAATATTGAAATTGGGAGTATATCACAATTAACAAACAGATAAGCTGCATTAACCCATTGGGTACCGGAAAACCACAAAGCTGGTTGTTGGCGAACAGTGCAGGCCCAGATCAGACGCCGCAGAACGCGTCGTCTGATCAGGACTACACTATTTGCAAAAAAGGTTTGCCATTTTCCAAAATCAATTTGAAGAAAACACAACTAGACACCTTTAAATTTTGGTACAAAAAGGGCTAATGCTACAGGCAAGGAAATATTATACACCCACGTGTGTCGTACAAACGACGTGAGTAGAAATATATTCTAGAAGTCTAGTAGAACATTTTGACGAGTTCCTCCAGCCACCGTGAACACAATATTGGGATGCACAATGACCATGTCCCTTGCATCTGAGTATGAAATTGCTTATAAAATACGACTCGCATTTCCATCGATTCTAATGATATTTGGAATACCAGGAAATATTTTGTCAATTATAATTCTGTATCGATTGAGAAAAACACAACAGTCAATATATCTGGTTTGTCTAGCTGTTGCAAACCTTATTTTCATCGGGGTATTCACTACATTTGAATGGATTGCTTATGTAACAGGCTTAAATTTTCTGGACACATATGGTATTATTTGCAGAATTCAAGTATTCGGTTATTGTTCCAGTATACAGATTGCGTCTTGGATGCAAGTCCTTGTGACGATTGAACGAGTTGTGACTGTAGTGAGTCCTCATAAAGTACGAACAATATTCTCATCAACAAGAGCATTATTGTCTGTGGCGGCAGTGTCATTTATTATCATCGGTCTAAAAATAAATTTGCTCACCGAAACGGCAGGCGAACATATCACTACTGAAAGGTACTGTTTTAGCACCAATAATTTTCGATACAATTACTCAGACGTTTTGGCATGGGTGAATTTATGTGTTGGGTATTTCATTCCATGGATTATTCTTCTTCTCGGCAGTATTGTCATAGTAATCAGCCTGAGACGGAAGTCAGCCTTCGACACAGACACTACAGCACAAGCCCAGGACAAGCCAATTGAGAATCGAAAAAATAAGATTTCAATTGTTACTAAACGAGTTATTGCTTTAAATCTTGTATACAATATTTGTGTTACACCCGTCAATGTAATGTCGATTGCATATCTATTCGGCGTGCCAATATCGGAATTAGTGTATACCATACTCACAGTGTTTAAGACAACAAATAACTGTAGCAGTTTCTTTCTGTATATCTTGCTTGGTTCCCGGTTCAAACAAGAACTGAAGAAAATGATGTCAGATTTGAAATGTTCATATTATTCCTCGTAAGAAATAACGCTAGAATAGATGACAAGATAAGACATTAAATTACATCAATGTTTGTCACGTTTTTCACGTTAGTTAGCCCTTAATGAATACTGAAATAAACCCAAATTTAAGTAAATCTTTGATGATTTGTAAATGTGAGTGTGAATTCGGGTTTAACGTCGCTTTCAACAATTTTTCAAGCATATCACGACGGTGTCTGGTTGCGACAGGGAGCTCAATGCTCACTTTTATAGTGCTGCCTCACTGAAGTATCATGCCCCAGACACATTACATGATACCACACCCAGTCACATTATCCTGACACTGGATCGACCAGTCCTAGCTCTACCCCGTAAATCTGAGTGCCAAGCGAGGAGCAGCGAGTACCATTTTTAACGACTTTGTTATATGGATGTTATACGACAGACTGCATGCATGGTAGTTAACCCAATCACGGTTGGCAACTTTGCTTCCCTCTTTAATTGCACGCCGGTGGGACAGGCCTCAGATTCTATGACGGCTCCAACGTAAAGGCTTATTGAGAATTAGAGAGATCTAATTCTTGGTAATGTTGGTTGGTGTCCGATGCTCTGTCTCTGGTCGGGCCCATCGGAGTCTAACTGTTGGTTTTCTTTTGCTCCAGCATTTCAGTGGTTTCTTGCTGTCGAGTCCTCATCGTTGTCTCACCTCTGTGGTTCTTAATTTTTTGTGTTCACGGAGATGTTGCACTGATGAGTTAGGAGGCCTTCATGCGGACTGAACAAATTATTTGTCTAAATCGCGACGGAAGTAAGGGCGAGGATTGTGGCCACGTAAAATCGATTTAAGCCCCCCAGTGGAAATCTTTCCACTGACCGTTCCAAGGCGGTTCTTCTGTGACGGTTTATTTATGTTGTTTTTTTTTTTTGTTACTTACTGTGTGTATCACTTGTGTCATTTTATTTTGGATGGCCATATTGCCATTTTGTGGGAAAGTAACTGTCCTTATGGCCTTCCTTTGTTTAGGTTTCCATTATGGTCTGGTCGCTTAATGTTTGTGTTTCTTTCCCTTTGGTGTCTTTGATGGGTGGAGTTAATTGTATCGATTCCTGATCTTTGTTTTACTTCTACTTTGGTATGTCGCGGCCCGGGATCGAACCCGTGACCTCCCGTTCCCCGGAGCGGACACTCTACCAACTGAGCTATCGGGGCCGGATGATTTGTAAATGATGGCTTTTTGGAACTGATTTTTAGTTTGCTATAACTGCAAAACTACATGTATGTTCGACATAATCTTCTGATTTCATTTTGAAATTGTATGTTGTTTATGCTTATTAGAATCATTAGAATAATGTTGTTTCTGCTCATGGCGATTCTAATGTGTACACACGGCATACCTAAAGTCCTATACTAAAGACGAAATGCGAAAAGATATAGAGGATATTTGATTTTTTCAGTGTAAGATCGAATTTTATTTCATCGAATGAACACCAAAACTGTTATTTTCACGAGTGGCGTAGCCACGAGTGAAAATAGCAGTTTTGGTGTTCATGAGTGAAATAAAATTTGATCTTGCACTGAAAAAATCAAATTTTCTGTTTCTTACATGCTTCAAAAGGCAATATTTAGCGTCTTTAATGGTGTCGCTCACATTCGCAGAAAATTATCTTTGTTCCTGTTCGTTTCGCGTCAATTTAGTGGTGTCCATCGTGTTTAGTGGGTATACTATTGGGTGTACACCTGAGAAATGGCCTGGGATGGTATTATTATGAATGATTAATGAAATAATTGAGAGAGTAGTTTTCCAAAGAAGTTGCTGGCAAGTCTAACGTCGCGCGACAAAAGACGTGACGTCAGCGTCATAAATGACGTCAGTAACGCCCCCGTCACACATGAACGGGCTATGCGTCAATTAGAACACATTTCAGTATTGTTCAGTTATCTGACAAAGATAAAATTGAAATTAGAGTTAGATTTGAAGAAAAAAGTAGTCCCAAACAGTGAAAAATAAAAAATCGTATTTTCACTGTTTGAAACAGTGAAAATATCGATTTATATTTCACTGATAAATCTCTATCATTCATTGAAAAGCATGTAAGAAATCCCTAGAAAACATCACGACCTGGCACTGCAATAGACCTCATTGGCTTGAACAAGCCCTGTCTCGCACAAAGTTTCAAGATCCTGCATCACGAAAACACGCCTATATAATTTTGACCCCTTGAACCCCACTTATATATAGTAAAACTGGGGTTTCCGGGGTATTTCTTATTTTTCTTATTTCTGCTCTAAAATATAGATTGTGGGTGCTCGTTAGAACCGCCTCGATGAGGCGGTTCTAGCTAGTGCCCACAATCTATATTTTGAGCAGAAATAAGAAAAATATCACAATTTTTCATAATAAAATTTTCATTTTTTCGGCGATAAAGGTGGCAATGTATTTGTATAGGCGTGTTTGCGTAATGGAAGGTGTTCGAGACATCGATGTTCTATTGTATAAAGTGGGGTGAGCGTTCCAAGGCGGTTCTTCTGTCGCCGTTTTATTTTTGTTATGGCTTGTCTTTGGGTGTTTGTGTCGCTTAGGACTGTTCAAATATGCACTAATGCGAAAAATATCAGAACCAGTGCTTCAGCTGAAGTGCACGACCCGCCGGATGCTTTTAGCTTTATGAGTGTTACCATATATTGGTATGGCGGCCATTTTGGTCATGTGACCTGGACCTAAAACGATTCCCCCAATAAATGCACCTTATCGTAAGGTACAAAAATATATCTTATACTTTAGTACTGTATTCTGAATCGTTTGCAGGATAAAATGCATTCTCACTTTTCCAATACAAAAGAATATGCGTCAAAGTTTGACCTAGGCACAAAGAAGGTCAAGGTCAACCCAGGGTCACCATTTTAGCAATTTATGATGGGCCTACGTCCCAGATGCCATTTATCTAGTTTCGTGGAAATCTGCCCAGTGGTTCTGGAGAAGACTATTTTTGAAGGGTTTTTACCATATATGGCTTGGCGGCCATTTCGGTCATGTGAGCTGGACCCATGAGCAAATTTTGGTTTCCCCCATCCCATAGAAGCTCCATATGAAATTTGACTTCAATCGGCCATACGGTTTCCGAGGAGAAGCAGTTCGAAAATGTTCACATTTTTCGCCTCTGCGAGGCTATACTGAATGGAATGTAATATTTTGCAAGTTCATTGGTTAGATCTCATTGATATCTATCAGTATGCCAAAAATTGTTTAAATATTCCAAGCGGTTAAGTCACTATCACCAATTTTCACAAACGGGTTACGGACGGACAGACAGACAGACCATATATGGCTTGGCGGCCATTTTGGTCATGTGAGCTTGACCCCATGAGCAAATTGTGGTTTGCCCCATCCCATAGAGGCTCCATATGAAATTTGACTTCAATTGGTCCAACGGTTTCCGAGGAGAAGCAGCACGAAAATTTTCACATTTTTCGCCTCGGCGAGGCTATTAAATGGAATGTAATATTTTTCAAGTTCATTGGTTAGATCTCATTGATATCTATCAGTATGCCAAAAATTGTTTAAATATTCCAAGCGGTTATGTCACTATCACCAATTTTCACAAACGGGTTACGGGTGGACAGACAGACAGACCATATATGGCTTGGCGGCCATTTTGGTAATGTGACCTGGACCCCATGAGCAAATTTTGGTTAGCCCCATCCCATAGAGGCTCCATATAAAATTTGTCTGCAATCGGCCAACCGGTTTCCGAGGAGAAGCAGTACGAAAATTTTCACATTATTTGCCTCGGCGAGGCTATACTAAATGGAATGTAATATTTCGCAAGTTCATGGGTTAGATCTCATTGATATCTATCAGTATGCCAAAAATTGTTTAAATATTCCAAGCGCTTAAGTCACTATCCCCAACTTTCACAAACGGGTTACGGACGGACAGACAGACAGACCATATATGGCTTGGCGGCCATTTTGGTCATGTGACCTGGACCCCATGAGCAAAGTTTGGTTTCCCCCATCCCATAGAGGCTCCATATGAAATTTGACTTCAATCGGCCCAACGGTTTCTGGGGAGAAGCAGTTCGAAATTTTTCACATTTTTCGCCTCGGCGAGGCTATACTAAATGGAATGTAATATTTTGCAAGTGCATTGGTTAGATCTCATTGATATCTATCAGTATTCCAAAAATTGTTTAAATATTCCAAGCGGTTAAGTCACTATCACCAATTTTCACAATTTTCACGGGTTACGGATTTTTCGCCTCGGCGAGGCTATACTAAATAAAATGTAATATTTCGCAAGTTCATTGGTTAGATCTTATTGATATCTATCAGTATGCCAAAAATTGTTTAAATATTCCAAGCGGTTAAGTCACTATCGCCAATTTTCACAAACGGGTTACGGACGGACAGACAGACAGACCATATATGGCTTGGCGGCCATTTTGGTCATGTGACCTGGACCCCCATGAGCAAATTTTGGTTTCCCCCATCCCATAGAGGCTCCATATGAAATTTGACTTCAATCGGCCCAACGGTTTCCGAGGAGAAGCAGTTCGAAAATTTTCAAATTTTTCGCCTCGGCGAGGCTATAGTAAATGGAATGTAATATTTCGCAAGTTCATTGGTAAGATCTCATTGATATCTATCAGTATGCCAAAAATTGTTTAAATATTCCAAGCGGTTAAGTCACTATCACCAATTTTCACAAACGGGTCACGGACGGACAGACAGACTGACACACTGACAGAATGACCGATTGACCGAATGACAGAATGACACGGTGATTTTAGGGCACTCTTAGAAATCAACCGACTTCAGTCGGTCGCTTTTTCTGCGGGTCGTGCAATCAGATCACCCGCGGGAGCAATGTGATTATTTGTTCGTTCGTTCATCCTTACTCCAGTGAACCCTTCCATCCAAATACTTTTACGATTTGACAGTCGTAACAAAGGAAAGAAACATAGCATGAAAAAATCGAACCCGGGCCGCTCGGGTGATAGTCCAGTTCTCTAACCGCTGAGCCAAAGAGTCGACTCCCTGACGCAGTTGTCAGAGAGTGGTTATAAACCTAGAAGCTATGCTTATGATCTACCAAGGTAGATAATGGAAGGGAGGTAACAATACCCACTCACTTATCCCTCTCCGTAGTGTACCTATCCAGCCATCCATCAATTCATCTTTCCATCCATCCAACAATCCATCCATCCATCCATCCAACATCCATCCATCCATTGATGTGTTCTAAATGGGGAGAAGGTGAAGCAGCTAGGTGGGCGAAACGACTAAGGGGGCGAAAAGGCCAGGCTTTGAATGCGAAACAACTAGGGGTGTCAAATGGGGGCGAACGACCAGGGAGAAACGACTGGGCGGGTAAGGGGACGTCTTGGGGGCATGGTATCTTGTCACCCCCAACTAGCCAGAGGTAAAGAAACCAATTGGATAAACTGGTAGAGACCATAGAAATACATCGATTCAGGCCCCAACCATCTGATGAATGTTTCATCTTCGTTTTTTTAAGGGCAAATTCCATGGCATGTTCTAGCGAGGTACAAAGTAAAGTCATTTCTATGTGGCACTGCATTGCCGGATTTTTAGTAAATGGCTGACAAAGAAAAAAATGGTGATAAAACTCTTCGAGACCTACCTTTGTTTAAAATGTTCCTGGTGATGGAGCCAGCTCGAGAGTTCTCGGATGTGCCGAGGGAACATATTTCCATTGGCTCATTGTCCAGCTAGTTCCCCTGATTACCTCCTGTGAATTGAGTATAAAACTTTCACATATTAAATAATGTCGATCGCTATTTGTTTAACAAGAACACTGCATGCGGGTGCCAACGCTCGGCTGCAAAAATTCTACGTCGAGAAAAGGGACATAACTGTGCCAAAAATATTTTGAGTGTTACCTCACCTATTGGTATGAGTTCCCCTTTTCAAAATGAACAACTAGTCCGAGTTTCAAGTAAATATGCTCAGTAATGACAGAGATATTACAAAATGTCCAAGTTTTTGCACGACGACGACGCAGAAATTCTAAGTCGAAAAAGGGGCATACCTGTGCCAAAAATATTTTTAGGGGTTACCTCACCTATTGCTATGAGTTCCCCTTTTCATAATGAACAATTAGTCCGAGTTTCAAGTAAATATGTTTAGTAATGACAGAGATATTACAAAATGTCCAAGTTTTTGCACGACGACGACGCAAAAATTTTAAGTCGAAAAAAGGGCATAATTGTGCCAAAAATATTTTATGGTTATCTCACCTATTGGTATGAATTCCCCTTTTTATAATGAACAACTGGTCCGAGTTTCAAGTAAATTTGTTCAGTAATGACAGAGATATTACAAAATGTCCAAGTTTTTGCACGACGACGACGCACTTTGTTAAAGCTATACTTGTTATTGTTGTCTTTGTCATTGTTGTCTACGCCTATGGGCGTAGACATTAAAGAGGTAGTGCTTAACACGTAAGTACAGCCATTAGTTACCCACGGTGCAAGTTTTATGCAACAACAAGTATAAGCTTTCACAGGAGAAAAGAGCGGCAGTCCACACAAAATGGCCCACGGGCAGAGCTCTGGCACAGAATTGCTATCACATTTTTACAGGCTAATACAAAATATACATCTACAAGCTCCCGACCTTCAATCTCAATATTTTGAGCAAAAGTTAGGAAAGTATCACAATTTTTCATCTTAAAATTTTCTATTTTTCGGCGATAAAGCTTACAACGTATTTGTATGGGCGTGTTTTCGTAATTGCGTGGTTTACATGATGTTGAACTTGTCCTAATAAATTGGCTCAATTTAGTTCTTTTTGTTTCCTTCTTTTTTTACGTTAGACGGCAAGCTGGAAGCTTTTTTCCAATAAATGCAAAATAAAAGGTTAGCAAAGAATGCGGAATGAAATGTTAAGCTAGAATGAGAGACATGGGTGTAAATAAAGTGCATGTCATGTTATGTTATGTTATTGTTTTACTTACTTACTTACTTACTTACTTACTTACTTACTTACTTACTTACTTAGTTAGTTGCGAGGAGCACCATCCTTAATAATAAACACTATTGGTTTCATTGGGCGACAGGGCTTGAGATGTCATTTCATCTCAAAGTCGGGTAAAAGTCCCACAAAATTGGAAGCAACGTCTCCAAAATGACCTTTACAGTGTTAACGGGGACGTTAAACCTCAAATCAAACAAACAAAAACTTACTTACCTTACCTTACCATACCTTACCTTACCTGTCCTTACTTTACTTTGCTTTGCTTTACTTCCTTACCTTACCTTACCTTACTTTGCTTTGCTTCACTTCCTTAGCTTACCTTACCTAACCTTACCTTAACTTACCTTACCTTACCTTACCTTACTTTGCTTTGCTTTGCTTTACATTCTTACCTTACCTGACCTTACTTGGCTTTGCTTCACTTCCTTACCTTACCTTACCTTACCTTACTTTGCTTTACTTTGCTTTACTTCCTTACCTTACCTTACTTTGCTTCACTTCCTTACCTAACCTTACCTTACCTTATCTTACCTTACTTGGCTTTGATTTGCTTTACTTTCTTACCTTCCCTTACCTTACTTTGCTTTGCTTCACTTCCTTACCTTACCTTACCTTACCTTACTTTACTTTGCTTTGCTTTACTTCCTTACCTTACCTTACTTTGCTTTGCTTTACTTTTTGCCTTACCTTACCTTACCTTACTTTGCTTTGCTTTACTTCCTTACCTTACCTTACCTTACCTTACCTTACCTTACCTTACTTTGCTTTGCTTCCTTACCTTACCTTACCTTACCTTACCTTACTTTGCTTTGCTTTGCTTTACTTCCTTACCTTACCTTACCTTACTTTGCTTTGCTTTACTTCCTTACCTTACCTTACCTCACTTTGCTTTGCTTCACTTCCTTACCTTACCTTATAGGCGAGGCACCTTAATTTTTATGGTCAAACTAATCCCTTGAGAAACTCTTTTAACACAAAAACACAGTGCAATGTTATATTAATTACCAAAAAAAAAGTCCTCAAACAATATCCGTGCCAGTTCTGAGAAAATTAGGATTTAATCCGCAGAAAAAGCATTAAATAAGTAATGGCCCGATAATAGCACCATGCACTGTTTTACCGGCTGTAAGGCAGCTCTCCTCACGCGCTAACAAATGACGTCATCAAAAACAAAAATTACGTCTGTAGTCTATAATTTATTATTAAAAAAAAAGAACGAAGAAGCTTTCTCTTGATTGATAAATGGAAATATTTGCTCAAAATCGTTCGAGATATGGTACACGGAGGCTATGCATTTTACCAAATCTATCCATCTATATATGTGTTTGAATCCACAAAATAGAATAGAATAGAATAGAATAAAGTTTATTTCCAATCATGGGCCACCATGTGGCAGCATATTAATCAAAATTGATAATAATAAAGCAACAACTCAAAATAAACTCTGTAAATACTGTAAAACAACTAAAGCTTGATTCTGATTATTCAAAAAACAATTAAATAAGGCACAAGTTAAGTACAGCATCCCACCATCGGGATGCGGTCAGGCAAACAATGATAACCACGACCAGTAATAACACAATGTGACAACTAATCAGGGCCATCACTGTTCGCCTGACACGCAAATCTACTGCCACAGGTGTCAGTCACGCCCCCTAGACCCCACATACATTCCTCCAGTCTCCAACATACATCTTCCCTCGATTCCAGTTGTTGGAAGGGAAGGAAAGAGAGAGAGAGAGAGAGAGAGAGAGAGAAAAAAACACCTCCACTTCTACCCCAACCATCCCCGGACGAATTCCACCCCCAACATCAGCAAAGCACCACACACACCCACACACACACACAAAAAAAAGCAGGCCGACCGAGCCCCACAGTGAGGCATAATTGCATCCCCACCCCCAACCCAATTAAGGCACGGAACTAACGTTCATCGCCGAAACTACACCAGTGCAGGGGGGGGGGGGGGGGTCAAACAACATCCCCAACTAACGTTCATCGCCGAAACCGGACCATTGCAGGGGGCCAACTAACATCCCACCCCAGGGCTCAACCAGCCCTCCCATGACGGAGGTCCGCCCAAGCATCACCCATGCCCGTGTACAAACAGAATACATCTAAACAAGGTTGGGACAGTCATTCTCATCCCGAACTAATCACCCCACCCGAAGCCCATTACCAGAATATACCTGTCCCCAAGCCTCATGTATGTCCCAAATGAAACATATAATGGTATGTAGGACCCAAGGCATGCAACTAACACCTGTACCTACCTCCAAACCGCTTTCTAACTAAAGTATTCAGATTGGAGTAGAAAGCTGTCCTCCAGGAATATATGAAAAGTTGGAGAAAATTACTCCAAATTTTGAGTTAACGAGAACTCTACTATACTAAGTGGTTAATTGATAAAATGCAGCATTTGATACATATTTGTCTTCATGGACAGTATGAGAATTCACTTCCTTGACAATGCCAGAGTAAAACGCTTACAGTAACAATTATATACGAACTGAGAGAACATTCTTATCACATCCGCACTTTCATTACTGAAAAGCCATACAAATTTCTGGTGACTTGTTAACCCTTGAAAGTTTTTGAACTTTTTACTTATATTGCTGAAAAGAACATTTCTTTCATATGAAAAACCCGTGCACTCAGTAATGAAACGCATTTCATCTTCAACCTTTCCAGCATTACATATTTCACAGAATCTTAATTCTGCTGGAACTTTCTTGTATCGTCCAATCTCAATTTCTAACTTATGACAACTTATCCGAAATTTTGTAAAACATTTTCTTACTCCCTGATCTCGTATGTATTTAAAGTAGGGTTCTCTACAAAGTCTATGTTTGAATAATGAATATGTACGTAGCTTGCCAATGTTACCATTCCTACTTTCTGACAAAGATTCTGACCAATCTGCTTTATATTTTGATATTAACTTTGACCTGACAATATTTACAACATTAACACTGAAAAAATATTTTGGCTGCACATTTAGATATCTTAATATGAAATATATACCAGATATCCAGCTCTTTTTCTTATTTTCATATAAATGACAAGAGCTCTTTTAAGCAGATTAGTATAATTTTCCGAATACAGACGTTGAAAATATTTAATAGTATTGCAAATTACCTCAATAGCAATAGGAAATCTGCCTAAGTCACCCATAACAGCAGCATTGGTGGCTTTCTTATTAACGCCTAATACATACTTCAAAAATCTAACATGCAATTTTTCACACGGCATATCAGATAACGCATTAAATAGATTAAAAGAGTCTTTCTTCACACTGGCTGCTGTTGAATTAAAAATTACCCCATATTTCACTACCATATAATAAAACTGGCTTAACCGTGCGATCAAATAAATGCAAAATGCTATCAACATTCTGTTGCAAGTCACCAAAACATTGGCTAATTTTGAAATTTGCTTTTAATCCTCTCTTATACAAATCATTCTGGCAGTAGGAAAAGGTACCAGAAGACGAGAATAAAATACCCAAATATTTATAAGTTTGAACTTCCTCTATTTGCACACTATTGTATAAGAAACTAGTTTTAGACTTTCTCCCACCTTTACTAAAGGTGATAATATTAGTTTTCTTTAAATTGACCGTTAACCCATGTGATTTACAATAAATGGACAATTTATTCAAACATTTCTGCAAGCCTGCCTCAGATGTCGAGAGCAAGACTAAGTCATCCGCATACATAAGACAGCTAAATCGGCTATTATCCAAAATAACTTGGTCATCTGATGCCTCAAAACATTGCGATAAATCATTAAGAAATAACTTAAACAAGTTAGGACTTAGATTATCTCCCTGTCGTAACCCAATACTTTGGCGAACTTTTTCCGATAAACTATCACCTACTTTAATATGGATGTCATTCTCTGAATACATACTCTTAAGAACGTTGTAAAATAAACCTGTTATATTTGCATTACAAAGCTTATAAAACATAGCACTATGAAGTACTGAATCAAATGCCTTTTCAAAATCAACAAAGCAAGTATATAACTTACAGTTTAAACTTTGATATTTTTCAATAAGAGTACGCAGGACAAACATGTGGTCAGAAGTTCTTGCTTTTGGCTGGAAACCTATCTAAGTTTCATGAATAACTTTATTATTGTCGAAAAAATTCTGTAGCCTGCTATTAAGAATACTGTTAAATAATTTTGACAAACATGGCATTATAGATATTCCTCTGTAGTTTGACGGATTTAAAGGATCATCGTCTTTATAAATTGGCTTTATATAGCCAATTTTCCATTCTGTTTGATACCGGCCGGTTGACAAAATTGTATTGAAAAGCTTTGTGATACATGGAGCCAAAATCGTCTGACCACATTTTAACATTTCATTTTTAATTCCATCCAAACCCGATGACTTTCCAGCTTTTAGTTTCGAGATGTCTTGCAAAACCTCCTTTTCAGCAATTCTGAAGTCTAATTCTGAAAATGTTTTATTTTTTTCCATGTCTACTAACTTATCTTTGAAATCCTCATCTAGTTTCTGAAATTGACTTTTAACAGAGAACAACTTTGAAAAATGTGAAATCCAAACATCTGGCGAAATTTTATTACTTGGCTCCTCACTATTTTCTTCATCTTTAAGTTCTTTAATTAGTGTCCAGTACTCTGAAGGGTCATTTTTTGAAAGGTTATCCAATTTATCAATAGTACTGCTCTTAAATGCCCGCTTTTTCTTTTTACAAGCATGGCTGTACATTTTACGATATTTGAAAAAGGAACCTCTAATAACCGGGTCATCGGGATGTTTAGAATAAGATACACTTTTCCTTAATAATTCTTTATGCATAGTCTGTAAATTATCATCAAACCACTTTTTCTTCTTTCTTTGTTTTTTGCCTTTTAATTTACCCTTTTTTCGGAGTGCCAATTTACACCGAGTTTCAATTATGTCATTGAAATTAGCCAGCACGGTTTAAACATCATCTGACTCTGATGGTTTCAAAAAGGAACCTATTTTTTCGCTTATGCAATTGGAGCTCAGGGCTTTGGAAAACAAGAATGCCGATTCTGCATTCCATACATAAGTATGTGGCATATTAGTACATCTAGATTTACCACTATCATTTTCTGGGATATAGCTTACATCTAATTTTGTTGTTATCATAGCATGGTCACTTAATAGTGGTTTGAAATCTTGAACATGAAAAAATACCACTTTTCTGAACAATGACTCGGGCACCATACAATAATCAATAACACTGTTCCCATTATATTGGAAACACGTATATTTTCCAAAAATATCCCCAAATGTTCTACCTATCAATATATGCAAATTAGATGCAACACATAAATCAATTATTTCCTTGCCCCTTGGGGTACAAACTGAATCTTTGCTGTTCCTATATTTAATTTTGTCGTTACAAATGGTATAATGAGGCACAGATATATATCTGTTATTTTTATCAACATAATCTGTTTCCATGCCTGTCCGAGCATTAGTATCCCCGCAAATCATGATTTGACCAAGAGTAGTGTAATGTGAGATATCATTTTCTAGCAATGCTAAGATATCCAGATTATGTCTAACTGTATATGATGAATTAGTCGGTGCTATATATGTGTAACATATATAAACATCATTAGAGAGTGAGAAGAACTCTTTTGACAATCTCACCCACTGAATCTCACTGGATTTATTTGCAAGGATTTCTACACCACTTTTGATAAGTGGGTTGATCAATAATATCATTCCACCTGATACTGGATAATTGTCTTCTCTCGGTCTACAGATCCGTGTGACATGATCATTGTGGATACTTATGCTCTTTTCAGCCATACATTTTGTCTCTTGTAAACATAAAATATTATAATCTCTGACATTGTCAAGAAAGCTTTTGTCTCTGAATTTATCCTTCAAGCTATTGATGTTCCAACAACCAATGGATATGCTTTTTTACATCCGTGGAACATTCTAAATTAGATAAAATATTATTACATCCAATCCCTTATAAACCATAGCCATTGAGCAAGAATATCAGTAATTGAAATACATATATGTACATGCATATATATACAAAATATACACATACATACACATATACGCACAAATATACAAATACATGAGCCTCGAATTATCATTACCCGATCATATCACACTAATATGGTCTCACAACTTAATGCGACAATACATTGTCAGAATAAAACTACAATGCCCTTAAACACACAAACTATTGGTATTGTCCAGGACTCTCTGAACGAGGCCTAGACAACACCCACAGCCCATGCCCTGCGCTAACATCATCTCACACCGAAAGATGCCATCAAAATATGAAGTGACAATCCCATTGAGGTATGACAATATCAACCGTAAACATGAAAACTACTGCAACACTTCCCCTCCCCACCCCCCTCTGACACCCCCCCCCACCCCCGACAAAAAAAAAAAACAAAAAAAAAACAAAACAAAGAGTATGATAAACGGCCAGAACCACACCACCAAGGGCATGTTATACAAGTATGAAGATTATACCACCGGCACCTGCCATATAATCCCAGCCCCCCCCCCCCCCCCCCCCACTCCCAAGACAACAACACAAAAAAAAACAACTTAAGACCATTGTCACCCATCAGGACCACATTGCTGAGTCAACCCTAACGAGCACCCACACCCCACTCCCAGTGCAGAAAAGATGAATAATTGAAAGTAACAAAAAAAAAAAAAAAAAGAATATAAGGGCACCCATCCGGACCGCCTCTCTGAGTCAGTCCCAACTAGCACCCATAATCTATGCTTAAGCACAACCCGTATACAATTAAAAAAAAACTGCTACAGGCCAGAGAAAATCCTCCCCAACTATCAATGAAACGGAAATTCAGTCGAAGGTTTGGCGGACAGAAGCAGACAATGCAGATTCCCGCTGCTTTCTATATTCAATTTTTTTAATACATACCATTTATAATTTCCTTGTATGCTGTTGATAAACAAGATCTATGTTCAAGTTGTAAAAGTAAACATTTTTTTTTTTGGGGGGGGGTGTGGGGGGGGGGGTTCGGAAAATACATTTGTAGATGTCTCATGACAAAATTTTAATGTATGGTAGCGCATTCAAATGAATTATCGTACATATGTGCATACGGTGTATTCCGGTAACATTGCACACATAAGATTTTGATAGCTATGTGTGACTTTGTGGAAGCAACCACTCAAAATTCAAAATCAGAACAATTGCAACACTGTTCTATCTACTTACTGCAATAGAAATTGGCCGCTGAATTTTTAACAGGCAGAAAAAAAAAATACTGAGAATAGGGATACCCCCTTGAAATTGATTTACAAATTTTGTCTCCCAACATTGCGCACAATAACTGTTTTGAGCTGATTGGTTGACTCAAACAACTTTAAAAGGGGCAAAATCCGGATGAGAAAAAATATCTTCAGCTAGTTTTCCATGAGGAATCCATATATAAAAGTTCAAAACCCTAGCATACTATGTTCTAAAGTTATGCTATGCATCACAATGCATACAATGTGCCCAAAGTGACACAGGGCCATTAGCCACAAAGTATTTTTTCGGAATTTAGTCAAAAGTTAATCAGGACATCTACTCATCACCACCAACCTATTCATCAACTTACAAGGCTCTAGCTCCAATAGATTTTGAGATATTTTGCTGATTTTATAAAAAAAAATAAATAAAAAAAATAAATAAATAAAAAAGCAATAACTTTTGAAAGGGGCATAATCCGGATAAGAAAAAATACGTGTTAGCAAATTTTCCATGAAGAATCTATTTATGAAATTTCAAAACCCTAGCATGCACGGTTCTTGCGTAATGCTATGCATCAAAGGCGTAACGGTAGGTCGAATGGACGAACCAGAAGCAATATGCCCCTCCAACTTTTTTTAAAGTTGGGGTCATAAAAAACATTACGAAAACACGCATATTCAAATGTATTGGAAGATTTGATCACCCAGAAAAATTCTGATGCTTTCTTGTTCATCACGAAAACGAGACGTTGCTTCCAATTTTGTGGGACTTTTACCTGACATTGAGATGAAATGACCTACCGCCCAATGAATCCAAAAGGGTTTACATGCATGGGCAGGCTGACTCGCAGCAACTTTTCTGGGCAGGCTTAGACATTCTCAGCGGTTTAACAGTACTCGTGTGCGGTCGGTATCAGTTCTGTGTGGAAGCATCATGCAACCCAATCTATTACTCCAAGCCCAGATGGGTGGGGTCGAAATACACGCCTGTATAATTTTGACCCCGAGAACCCCACTTTTATATAGTAAAACTGTGGTTTAGAGGGATAAACATTAAATTTCTTATATCAGCTCATAAACATAGATTGTGGGTACTCGGTAGAACCGCCAAGTTCAGGTGGTTATATCGAGCTCCGCAATCTCTGTATTGAGCAGAAATAAGAAAAACAATTTTTTTTTTCGTAAAATTCCATTTTTGGGCTGAAAAATTGACAATGTTTTTGAATAGGCGCGTTTCGTAATGTCTGCTCAAAAGCATACATTGTGGGTACTCGATAGAAACCCCCTCTTACTGGAGTTTTAGTTTATACTAATTTTTTTTAGTTCGATTGCGATGAAAGCCTCAAGCTTAATTAATCGCTCTCGAAAACTCCGAATGTTTTCTCGCGCGCGAGGGAGAGGCAGTTGACTTTTACACCACTGCTACCCATTTACACCTGGGTTGAGTGGGGCAGTGGGGAGTTTTAGGGGTATACATGTACATTATTTTCCTTATTTCTGCTCAAGGAACCCTTCATGGTGTAGTAGATAAGCTACTAGCCTCATAAACCAGGAGTCGTGGGTTCGATCCAAGGGCTTCTCCAGACTCTCTGATGAGTCTTTAAACCGAGGTCCCGTCTCCGTATGCAGGGGTTTCATCAATAGACGGGTAGTGGGGATTTTCCCGTTTACATAGACATTATTCCCCTGCTACGCTTGATAAATTTGTAAGGACTTTATTCAGATATCATTGAAAATCACACTCCTATCTTTCCTTGAAATCTGGATGCCAAAATGTTTTTAAACCACTGCATATGACATTTGCTGTTGACGCGACGTAAACCTCAAATACACTCACTCACTTATTTCTGCTCAAAACATAGATTAGGCAGTTATGCTGTGTATCAACAATCTCAGAATCTATGTTTTTGAGCAGAATGTTTTTTCATGACGTTAACCTAGAATGTAAAATGAAAGGTTAAACTAGAATGCGAAATGAAGAAACCGTAAATGTAGGTATGTAGTATAATTAGTTGTAATTGATAGTGAAAAAAAAGAATCAGAATTTTATTTTATGTAATTTTGGTGATAAGATTTGGAAATACTTTTTTGATATCTGTGACTTTTTTACACTTTATGGAAACTGGCACACTTTAGTTCTACACAAATTAATGTGTGCTTAGCATAGACTCAAGCTTTTTGTAAAAGCTAATTCTTGTTTTTTGATATTTCGCACAAAATATATAAAAAAAAAGTTAAAAGAAAACATTAATCTTCAGAAATTTTAGTATTTTTCCCCAGATAGAAGTATTAATTTTGGATGATTTAATGAAGTCAAGTATTAATTGTTTAACATACGCCAGTAATATTAAATTTTTCCTGGTTTTGTGATTTTTCTTCATTTTTCGTATTTTTTCACCCCCCAAAAATACCCTTTCCCCTCGGATTTTTTAGGACTTTTTTCTATAAATCAGGACACCTTCCTGATACTAAAACTGCTGATAACATTTCTCAAGGAATTAGTTGTGGGTCAAGGGTCATTTCCGGCTAAATGTACTGGCCTATTACCTTACCTTACCTTACTTTGCTTTGCTTTGCTTTACTTTACTTCCTTACCTAACCTTACCTTACTTTGCTTTGCTTCACTTCCTTACCTTACCTTACCTTACCTTACCTTACCTTACCTTACCTTACCTTACTTTGCTTTGCTTTACTTCCTTACCTTAACTTACCTTACTTTGCTTTGCTTTACTTCCTTACCTTACCTTACATTACTTAACTTTGCTTTGCTTTACTTCCTTACCTTACCTTACCTTACTTTGCTTTGCTTTGCTTCACTTCCTTACCCTACCTTACCTTACCTTAGCTTACCTTACTTGGCTTTTCTTTACTTCCTTACCTTACATTGCTTTGCTTTACTTCCTTACCTTACCTTACCTTACTTTGCTTTGCTTCACTTCCTTACCTTACCTTACCTTACCTTACCTTACCTTACCATACCTTACCATACCTTACCTTACCTTACTTTGCTTTGCTTTGCTTTACTTCCTTACCTTACCTTACCTTACTTTGCTTTGCTTCACTTCCTTACCTTACCTTACTTTGCTTTGCTTTACTTCCTTACCTAAGCTTACTTTACCTTACTTGCTGACCTATTTAATTATACTTACTTACCTACATGTACGTACTTGACCGGCCTCGGTAGATCAGTCGGATGCGCGTCTGACTGGTGATCTGGAGGATGCGGATTCGATACCTGCCGGGTCGGTAACATTCTTTAGTGGAGATTAACCATGGTCATTCTCTCCCTTTCGCTGATTCAAGAAGGACAGTTGTCAGTTTCTTGCGAAAGAATGTGCACTATACTGGTTAACAGCTTACGTATAAGCCTGCCCAGGAAAGTGTGGACAGGTATACTGACCAGCTCAAAAATGACTTAAATAGTGTTCACTGGGCCGTTAAACTCTAATACAAACAAAACATTCTTACTTACTTTGATTTGCTTTCTTACTTACTTAGTAAGTAATTAAGTAAGTAAGTAAGCGTAGGTTGGTAGGAAGGTCGAACACCGACGACTCGTTTATCATGCCCGAGTCGCCGGCCTTGGCCGCCTCGGTGGCAAAGTCGGATGCGCGTCTGACTGGTGATCAGTTGGTCGCAGGTTTGACACTTGTCGTGGTCGGTAACATTTTTTTATGGATGGATCATGGAATCTTTTCTACCCTTTTTCTCTCCCTTCCGCTGGTTATCAGCTTCTAGCGAAAGATTGTGCACTGTACTGGTTTACCGTGCTCAGGAAATGTGTGTTGGGTAAAACTGACGGTCGATACATGTATGTCCTAAATAGTGTTAAACTTCATAAAAAACAAAACCATACTTTAGTCCAATCAGTTCTCGCCTTGATGATTTTCCCCATATATCCAGATGACAACGCAGAGTCCACAAGATGATTTGCTATTGTGGCTTTTTTGCAAGCGGTCATATACATCATAGCTTTGTGTTGCAGTTGAATTCACATGATTTTGACTTTGTTTACATTTTTGATAACAGAACATGCCAAAGGCGGTTCCAATCAGTTCCCGCCTTAAGGACTTTCCCCATATGTCCAGATGACAACGTTTTAGGGGTGCATTATTGTTATTTATTTATTTTTTTTCGTGTGTTATCCTGAAAAAGTTAAAATGATGCGCATTACAATAACACATTCGTGCGATATACTCGTAGTGCATTCTTTCATTAATTATTCCAAAACAGTGCTTTTTTCTGATGAAAATGTGTGACTTTTCCTTCCTTGGGTTTCAAAAATAGGTTGTGGTACTCGTAAGAACCGCCTCACTGAGGCGGTTCTAACGAGAACCCACAACCTATGCGTCAGAGCTGAAATAAGAAAAATAATGTAGACCCCTGTAAACCTCAGTCTTCTCTATGTAAAGTGGGGCTTAGAGGTGTGTTTCTTACACAGACTTGTTGACATGATGGTTATAATGAGTGCACACAACATACATTACGGACGATCAAAAAGATAACCGTAACTTGTTAATCGCATTATGCCCCCCTCCCCCACCCCTGATCTGAAGCTATGATTTACCCCTAAATGACTCGAACTGCCCCTATCTCGAACAGTTTTCATGGTTCCAGAGGTACTTGAGCCATTGATGTTCGAATGTATTGTAGAAGCCTCCGTGGTGTAGTGGTTACGTTACCATTTATTATTAATGGGCATAATTAACACTAGATTCCTATTGGTGATTATAGGATTATATCCTACGCTGGACAGGTAGGAGACAGAGAATCCGATAACTGCGAAAGTGACTCTAAGGGAAATAACTGCTTTTTTTACCGGCGGCTCAGCGCGGCGTAATGCAAGAGTAGTCTCCCATACTTATCTGACGAAGATTGTTCCAGATGTCGCCTTGTAAACCAGGGGTCGCTGGATCGATCCCGGGCTTCTCCAGACCTTCGGATGAGTCTTTAAACCGAGGTCCCGTCTCCGTATGACCTTAGCCGTTGGTGGGACGTAAAACTCAAACCCTCACTCACTCACTCGAATGTATTGTTTTGATCTCAGTGCCGTGTCTAGACTTAAGAATCAAAGCACTGAGAGTACCCGTACTGGTGGGTCGATTGTCTCTGAGTGTAGGCTGGAAAAAAATAGTCCGGGACTGAGATTAATCTGTTTTGTTTAACCTTTAAATTCCTGTACTGTAAGCAAACAGTTTTAGACATTGATCATATGCCGTATAACGTGTTCTGCGGCTGATTTTGGTCTACACGGTTTGCCTAGCCCAACCCATGATTCCAGTCCACGTTCTACAGGTAGCCCTATTACGCAACAAGCTGACATTAACGCTGCTATTTTCTCAAATAAGCAGCCTGGCTTTCCTACGAATTACTGATAGTCACGTGGATTTTAGCAGTGAATTTTATAACTTTGGACCAATTGAGCCCCGCCAAGCGAATTTGGGTCTTCGAGCATTCCGTCATGACAAAATTTAACTGCCCATTCCCAGCCATTTAGAGGGGCCAGGGATATGGCTTTCTGTCTGAAGGTTCCTCTTGATTCACTGCTTGTATGAGCGAGCAGCGAAGATTCTGGCGAGACTGCGCGGATGCGCAGGCTCGCTTGAACCTTCGCTGCTCGCATAGGCGATAAGTGCCAAAATCGCTTGACCGGGCCCAATTGATAAACAATAGACCCAAAAATCTAGGGCATCATTTTTGCAGTGTATAGAGAAGCAAATGACCAGACTGCCGAATACATTTATTTAAATACTAGATACATGTACATGTAATGCAGTAATATTGTAACACCTCTATTCGATATCACTGAAACAGTCTTAAGGGGTATGGGAACACCTGGCAGATTTTTCCACTAATTCTCAAAGGGAGACAACTTTCGGGACTTCCTGTTCGCTTATCTATTAACTCTGTCCCTCTGAAAAAGGGGTCTACTCTTAAAGGAAGTAATTTGCTCTTCAGGAGCATTTTTAGGAGCAAATTATTTCCTTTAAGAGTTGACCCCTATTGACATGGGAGGCACGAAGACGTTTGCAGGAGTAGCCTCCCCTTAAGGTGTTCCCATACAGCTTAAAGAACACGTTTAAAAAAATCCTATTTTCATCCAATCTTCCCTAAAGTTTGAAATAAACGTGTCCGAAGCTAAAGGGAAGAAACTTATTTCGCATAATTATATCACAGTAGGCCCGCAAGGGGTAACTTTAAAACCTTTAAAAACCTATATTTTTCATGAATTCCTTTAAATCTTTTACATCACGAAAACTCGCCTGCATAATTTTGACTCCCTTGAACCCCACTTTTATATAGTAAACATTATTTTGCTTATTTCTGCTCTAAAATATAGATTGTGGGTATTCGTTAGAACCGCCTCATTGAGGCGGTTCTAACGAGTACCCACACTCTATATTTTGAGAAAAAATAAGCAAAATATCACAAATTTTCATCATAAATTTTTTGTTTTTTTCGGCGGTAAGGATTATAATGTATTGGTTTAGGCGTGTTTTTGTAATGATTTGTCTGAAAAAAAAACCTGTAAAAGCATTTATTTTCATGAAAAACACAAAAACAAAAACAAATTTATTTGGGCAAATGTCTTGAATGTTAAAAAAAGTGGCTTTAAACCTTGCTATCATGCCAGATAACTAACGTCTGAGGATGGAACAGCCCCTCTGAGACTCTACATGGACAAACAGAAGTTGATTTGTCACGTCATATGAATGCTGACGTTCAAAGCAGGTATTTCATAAGGAAAACAAGTCCTTGTGAAATAATGGCGTCCAACATGGTGTCAGAAATAAGAAATTTTAGGTAAAAACGATTACATCTTTCTTATTTCTACTTTCAACATAGATTGGGGGTGCTCGTTAGAACCGCCTCAATGAGGCGGTTCTAACGAGTACCCACAATCTATGTCTTTGAACAAAAATAAGACAGATAATGTATACCCCAGTAAACCCCACTTTTCTCTGTATAAAGTGGGAATTAGAGTTTCACGAACTTGTTTTCGTGATGTGTTGGCATAGTAAAACAGAAACAAGGTGAAAAAAGCCTTTCTTTTGTTCAACATTTCTGTCAAAAGAAAAAAAACAACTTTATTTTACCTAAAATAGATGTAGCCTTCAGAAAAACCTTTATTTTCAAAGGAGCCTGCTATGGGGCCTGTGTCACACAATACAAATACATTGTAAACTTTTCCACCGAAAATAGAATTAAGATGAAAAATTGTGATATTTTTTTTTTATTTCTGTTCAAAATATTGATTGTAGGTACACGTTAGAACCGCCTCATTGAGGCGGTTCTAAAGAGTACCCAGAATCTTTATTTAAAAGCAGGAATTTAGAAAATAAGATTTGCCCCTGTAAACCCCAGTTTTGCTTTATTTGTTTTTATTGGAGTTTAACGGCCCAGCCAACACTATTTTAGGTCATTTTTGAGCCAGTCAGTTTACCTATCTATTTCCTGGGCAGGCTTATACATAAGCGGTTAACCAGTGCGGTGCACATTCTTTCACCAGAAACTGACAAGTGCCGTTCTTGAATCAGCGGAAGGGAGAGAATGACCAACCCCGGGAGTTATCGAACCCGCGTCCTCCTGATCACCAGTCAGACGCACATCCGACTGAGCTACCGAGGCCGGCCAGTTTTGCTTTATAAAAGTGGGCTTCAAGCGGGTCAAAATTATATAGGCGTGTTTTTATTTGTGGTAAAACTATCCGATTACAACAGAAATTCAAGCTGTCTGAATATTATCAAGACTTTCTTGCACACCAGACAAGGAAATCCGTGATTTTACCCTGGGATAGAAATTTATGTTCTGACCCTGGTGTTCCGACCCCAAATCGAATATAATCGCGTGTTTGACAAATGCACTGGTTGATTACAACCTCATGCGCGGCGTCGTCATGCGTGACGTCACTAAACATTCCTGTTGTGTCATCACAAAATGGCGGACGTCGGTAACCGAAGTGAAAGCAGCATTAAGATTCGCAATAGAAATGGAAGGTATGCAAGAAAAAGAATCCAATATGGGTGTGAGGGGTGGATAGAAAAATCCGTCCCTCGGGATCACTGTCCGGCATCACTCGGCAAGCCTCGTGATGCCGGACAGTGTCCCTCGGGACGGATTTTTCAATCCACCCCTCACACCCATAATAGATTCTTATATTCACACACCGACGTGCTGTTGTCGTGTGGGCTTCGACCATGTGCGTCCAGGGAAGACTCAAATCGGTCTGCGTATCAACTCAATTGAGCCCCGCCAAGCGAATTTGTGTCTTCGAGCATTCCGTCATGACAAATTTTAACTGCGCATGCCCAGCCATTCAGAGGGGCCAGGGATATGGCTTTCTGTCTGAAGGTTTCTCTTGATTCACTGCTTGTATGAGCGAGCAGCGAAGGTTCTGGCGAGACTGCGCGGATGCGCAGGCTCGCCTGAACCTTCGCTGCTCGCATAGGCGATAAGTACCAAAATCGCTTGACGGGGCCCAATTACACTAGAACTTCAATAACTCGAACATGGCTGACTATTTTACTAGGGCTAATTAGACCTCGCTTTTATGTTTCTGAAGGGTTCTTCCAGTTTCTGAAGGATTCTTCCAGGAGGACGGCCCCCGCCCATCGGGGTTTGAAGAAATAGACGGGTTGCATGATGCTTCCACGCAGAGCTGAAACCGACCGCACACGAGTACTGGTAAACTGTTTAGAGGACCTAAGCCTGCCCAGGCAAAGCGTTGCGGGTCGGACAGTTCATGCTTATAAACCTTGTTGGTTTCATTGGTCGACAGGGCTTGTGATGTCATTTCATCTCAGTGTCGGATAAAAGTCCTACAACATTGGAAGCAACGTCTCTAAATTGACCTATACAGTGTTGACGGGGACGTTAAACCTCAAATCAAACAAACAAAATCTTCCAGGAAGATTTTTTTCTGATTTTGTCTAAAAAAGTCATGGTGTGTGTATTCATTAGAATCGTCTACATCACAAAAATACTCCCTTATCATTTTGACCCCCTGAAATCTTATTGTTATAAAGTAAAACGTCGGCCTCGGTAGCTCAGTCGGATGCCCGTCTGACTGGTGATCAAGAGGACGCGGGTTCGATACATGTACCTACCGGGGTCGGCAACATTCTTTCGTGGAGATTTATCATGAAATCTTTTCTATGGTCATTCTCTCCCTTCCATTGATTCAAGAAGGGCAGTTGTCAGTTTCTGGCGAAAGAATGTGCACTGTACTGGTTAACCACTAACGTATAAGCCTGCCCAGGAGAAGTGCGGATAGGTAAACTGACCGGCTCAAAAATGACCTAAAATAGTGTTGACTGGGCCGTTAAACTCCAATACAAACAAACAATAAAACTGGCCTTTACAGTGTTATACATTATTTTCATCTTCCTGCTAAAACTTCGATTGTGGGTACCCACAATCTATGTTTTCAGAGGAAATAAGGAATATATTGGAAGTTTTGTCTGAAAATTTTCATTTTTTGGTGGTAAAATTTTCAAAAATATTTGAATAGGCGTCTTTTCGTTATGACTGAGACAATTCTAATGAGTACACACAACACTCCTTTGTTTTACTGAAGATCGAACGGATAGCCATAAGGGAAATGGTTACACCTTCAGGGGGAGGCAACTCCTGCAAAAGTATTCTTGTCTCCCATGTCAATAGGGGTCAACTCTTAAAGTAAAGAATTTGCTACTGAGGAGAAAATTCTTTCCTGTAAGAGTAGACCCATTTTTCAGTGGGACGGGGCTTATAGAAAAGCGAACCGGAAGTCCAGAAAGTTGTCTCCCTTTAGAAAATGGCTGAAAAATCTGCCAGGTGTTCCCGTTCCCCTTAAGTCATGCCCTTAATGTCTCCTAACCTCACGCTATGCATCACGAAAACACGCCTATATAATTTTGACTCCTTCGAACCCCACTTTTATATAGTAAAACTGGGATTTGCACGGGTAAACCTTATTTTTCTTATTTCTGCTCTAAAATATAGATTATGGGTACTCGTTAGAACCGCCTCAATGAGGCGGTTCTAACGAGTACCAACAATCTATATTTTGAGCAGAAATAAGAAAAATATCACAATTTCTCATCAGGAAATTTTCATTTTTTCGGCGATAAATGTGTCAATGTATTTGTATAGGCGTGTTTTCGTTATGATTAATCCTCAGTATTACGAACTACCCCTAGCTCGAACAGATTTTTTTTGTTCAAAAATTGTACTAGATATTTCAGTTTGACTGTACACAAGCTAGTCAGTCAATCGGCCCCCGCCCATCGGGGCTTGACGAAATAGACAGGCTGTATATTGCTTCAAAGCAGAGCTGAAATTGACAGCACATGAGTGTTGGTAGCCCGCTTTAGAGGATCTAAGTCTGCCCATGCAAAGTGGTGCGAGTGGGACCGTCAATGCACATAAACCCTATTGTTTTTATTGGGAGGCAGGGCTTTGGATGCCATTTCATATAAAAGTAAAAGTCCCACAAACTAGGAAGTAACGTCTCCAAAATGACCTTTATTGTGTTGATGGGGGTGTTAAACCTGAAATTAAACAAACAAACAAACAGACTTGTCAGTCTTTAGTGCATATGAAGAAATTATGAGTCAAGGGGTAACGTGGCAACCATATAGTGCACAGCGAAGACGCTAATCGGACCATCACGTGAACAAGATGTTCTATAAAAAGGTAATCCTTTGGAAGCAAAGAATATACCAGAAGATTGAATGTATTTAGTGTACAATTTTCTCGGCCAGACTAGCTAGTTTCGGCCAATTAGGCATCTTCAGTGACCTTTCAAATATTTTTAACGTTCTACAATGGAATCAATGATCCAAAATGCTTAGAAAAAGTATAAACTACACTGTGATGAAAGGCATGGAGAGTTTTCACGGCTGCCAGCCTACCACACATTCCCTTAAAACCAACTGTAGTGACGTTAAATCAGTCCGTGAAATGGCAACCCCTGCTAAACCCCACTTTATATAAAGACAATTGGGATTTACGGGGGTATACATTATTTTTCTTATTTCTCATCACGTGAACAAGTTCGTGAAATAAAGACCCCCTAAGCCCCACTTTATATAGAGAAAACTTGGGTTTAAGGAGATAAACATCATTTTCCTTATTTCTGCTCCAAGACATAGGTTGTGGGTACAAAAAAAACAAAAACCTATGTTTGGAGTATAAATGAGAAAAATATCACAAATTTTCATCATAAAAGTACTTTTTTGAGGTATGAAAAAATGCACTAAATCACACGGATGTGTTATCGTAATGAGGCGGTTATAAGGAGCACCTAGAACGTGTGTTTGGATTACAAATAAGAAAACTATAGCGGGTTTTCATAACAAAAGTAGCCATTTTTGTGATGTAATGTCGCAAGGGTGTGAGATTGTAATGCTGCGGGAATACCCAGACGGATAAAAGCCTTCGTTAGGCCTACACATCACGAAAACACACCTATATAGATTTGAACCCCCTAAACCCCACTTTTATATAGTAAAACTGCGATGGGGTTTGCAGGGGTATATATTATTTTTCTTATTTCTGCTTAAAAACTTAGATTGAGGGTACTCGTTAGAACCGCCTCAATGAGGCGGTTCTAACGAGTATCCACAATCTATGTTTTTGAGCAGAAATAAGAAAAATATCAAAATTTTTCATCTGAAAAATTTGATTTTTCGGTTGTAACGTTTGCAATGTATTTGTATAGGCGCATTTTCGTAATGACCCTCGAAGAACATTTCTTGGTATAGCTCATAATATTGTGATCTATCATCTCTGTTTTCATTTTGCAACACAAACAAATACTGTCAGAAACCCCTTTTCGGATGTTTGATCGTGATCCTTCAAAAACTGGTTCAATTTTCCTGTTTCTTTTAAGCTACGAAATTTCGATTCAATGTGCTTTACTTGTTCATCGTCAAACAAGTCAAACATATTTGTAGCTTTACGCCATTCTCTCTTAAGCGGTCCGTCCTGATCGTGGTAATTGGCGATTACCGTTGCTTTATCAACCCTTAACAAATTCATTGCTGCCACACACTGAAATCCACATTCAGCGAATAAAGTCAAATGCTGTTCTGCTGACGGCAAGTAGTTAGCAACCTTTTCAGAAAAGACAGGATCTATTTGACAGTACCAATATGCTTCTTTTATAATTGTTGGAAGAGCGGAAGTTACAATTAGAACTCCGTTAGGTCTTAGTATCCGTAGCGTTTCTTGAAGAGTTTTCTGCTGGGCCGAGAATCCGACATCATCTCTGCTGTCGTCAAGGTGGGGAAGAACCTGAAATCATCGTATAGCACATTGCGAAAACACGCCCATACTAATACATTGTAAATTTTACCACAGAAAAATGAAAAATGTCCGATAAAAATTGTGATACTTTTCTTATTTCTACTCAAAACATAGATTGTTGGTACACGTTAGAACCGCCTCATCGAGGTGGTTCTAACGGGTAACCACAACCTATGTTTTTAAGCAGAAATAAGTAAATAATGTACACCCCTGTAAACCCCAGTTTTACTATATAAAAGTGGGGTTCAATGGGGTCAAACTTATATAGGCGTGTTTTGTGAGGGATGAAGTCCAACATTTCAGTGTCATTATGCTGACCCAGAATGTGTGTGTGAATTCGGGTTTGACGTCGCTTTCAACAATTTTTCAGTCATATCACGACGGTGTCTGGTTGCGACAAGGAGCTCAATACTCACTTTTATAGTGCTGTCTCACTAAAGTATTATGTCCCAGACACATTACATGATACCACACCCAGTCACATTATCCTGACACTGGGTCGACCAGTCCTAGCTCTACCCCGTAAATCTGAGTGCCAAGCAAGGAGCAGCTAGTACCATTCTTAACGACTTTGCTATGTCGCGGCCCGGGATCGAACCCGTGACCCCCCGTTCCCCAGAGCGGACACTCTACATGCTGACCCAGAATACATTTCATTATGATAACACACCAGTGCGATATAGTGCATTTCTATCCTATATTTTTATTAAAGATATCATTAATTTTATTAAAAGATATCTTAAAATAAGATTAAATAGTACACCGGCACCTCATAATAAAATAAATAATAAATATCTAATAGTATTTACAGCTATCTAATAATAGTTATTGATATCCTATATTTTATTATAGATAGCATTAATTGTCAGGACAACATTTTCTCCATTTCATGTCTATGGGAGACAAAAAGGCAGGCTACTCACATCACGTGAACAAGTTCGTAAAATGAATACCCCCTAAATCCCACTCTATATAGAGACAAGAGGGCCCAGAGGGCCCTGGTTCGCTCACCTGTGTGTCACTGTCTCGAATGCATTCTATTTTTAGCTCTTGTGGCCATCTTGTTCATCAGCAGAGTGATTTTAGCTTATTTGGTAGGGAGTAACCTAGGCAACATTCCTCGGAACTTTGAATCAAATTGGCCTTAAGGGTTTAGGGGGAGTTTCCGTTTGAATCAAATTTACAATATTTTTCTATTTTTACCTTCGGTGGCCATTTTGTTCATCCGAGTGGTATTGTTTTAGCCTTTTTGGTAGAGGATAATCTAAGCAACATTGTCGCAAGGAACCTACTTGCTAAATATGAAGGCTGTATCTCAAATGCTTTAAAAGTTATGACAAAGTAGGTCAAAGGTCAAGGTCATGAGTCAAAAGTTTTGAATGGCTGATATGCCAAAGGCTGCATGCCAAATATGAAGGCTCTATCTCATATGGTTCAAAAGGTATGATAAAGTAGGTCACAGGTCGAATCTTTATGAGTGGATAGCCCTTGTCAGAAGGAACCTACATGTCAAATTTGAAGGCTCTATCTCAAACGGTTCAATAGTTATGACAAAATAACCTACTGATCTACTTTTTGATTTGATATGACCCATATTCGAACTTAACTGAGATATTGTCCAGATGATCATTCTGAGCAAGTTTTATGATGCTTTGACTGAAACTGTGGCCTCTAAGAGTGTTCAAAACGTTTTTCTATTATTTGACCTGCTGACCTACTTTTTGACCCGACATAACCCATATTCAAACTTGACACAGATATTGTCAAGATGATCATTCTCAGCAAGTTTGATGATGATCGGACCAAAACTTGGGCCTCTAGTGTGTTCACAACTTTTTCTATGATTTGACCTATGACCTTCTTTTGACCCGACATGACCCATATTCGAAATTAACCGAGATATTGTCAAATGATCATTTTGAGCAAGTTTGATGATGATCGGAGCAAAACTGTAGCCGCCAGTGTGTTCAGAGGGTTTTTCTATGTTTTGACCTACTGACCTACTTTTTGACCCGACATAACCCATATTCAAACTTGACACAGATATTGTCAAGATGATCATTCGCAGCAAGTATGATGATGATCGGACCAAAACTTGGGCCTCTAGTGTGTTCACAAGCTTTTTCTATGATTTGACCTACTGACCTACATTTGATCCGACATGACCCATATTCGAAATTAACCGAGATATTGTCAAATGATCATTTTGAGCAAGTTTGATGATGATCGGACCAAAACTGTAGCCCCCAGTGTGTAAAGAGGGTTTTTCTATGATTTGACCTACTGACCTACTTTTTGACCCAACATGACCCATATTTGAACTTGACTGAGATATTGTCAAGATGATCATTCTGGGCAAGTTTGATGATGATCGGACCAAAACTGTGGCCTCTAGTGTGTTCACAAGCTTTTTCTATGATTTGACCTACTGACCTACTTTTGACCCGACATGACCCTTATTCAAACTTGACCCGGATATTGTCAAGACTATCATTCTGAGCAAGTTTGATGATGACCGGACCAAAACTGTGGCCTATAGTGTGTTCACAAGGTTTTTCTCTGATTTGACCTACTGGTCTACTTTTTGAACCTACATGACCCATATTCCAACTTGCCCGAGAAATTGTCAAGATAATCATTTGGAGCAAGTTTCGTGATGATCAGACAAAAACTGTGGCCTCAAGATTATTCACAAGGTATTTCTATGATTTGACCTACTGACCTACTTTGTGACCCGACATAACCCATATTCGAACTTGACCGAGATATTGTCAAAAGATCATTCTGTGCAAGTCTGATGATGATCGGACTAAAACTTGGGCCTCCAGTGTGTTCACAAGGTTTTTCTAAGATTTGACCTGCTGACCTACTTTTTGACCCGACATGACCCGTATTCAAACTTGACCAAGATATTGTCAAGATGATCATTCTGGGCAGGTTTGATAATGATTGGACCAAAACAGCGGCCTCTAGTGTATTCACAAGGTTTTTCTATGATTTGACCTACTGACCTACTTTTTGACCTGGCATGACTCATATTCGAATGTGACCAAGGTATTATCAAGATGATCATTCTGAGCGAGTATGATGATGATTGGACATAAATTGTGGCCTCTAGTGTGTTCAGAAGGTTTTTCTATGATTTGACCAACTGACCTACCTTTTGATCCGACAACACTCATATTCGAACTTGACTGAGATATTGTCAAGATGATCATTCTGGGCAAGTTTGATGATGATCGGACTAAAACTGTGGCCTCCCGTGTCTTCACAAGGTTTTTTCTTTCTGATTTGACGTACTGACCTACTTTTTGACCAGACATGACCCATATTCGAACTTGACCGAGATTTTGTGGTGGTACAAATTGTGTGTAAGTTTAGTTAAAATCAAATCATAAATGAAACATCTATCATGCAGACAAGACCAAAATAGGCAATTTTTGCCCTATCAGGGGCCGTAACTACGTAACACATGATGGGATATGGCTGGTTCAAGAAAGGAACCCAGATCTCATGGTGGTATAAGTTGTGTGCAAGTCTGGTTAAAATCAAATCATAAATGAAGATGCTATCGTGCGGACAAGACCAAAATAGGCAATTTTTTGCCCTTTCAGGGGCCGTAACTCCATAACACATGATGGGATATGGCTGGTTCAACAAGGAACCCAGATCTCATGGTGGTACAAGTTGTGTGCAAGTCTGGTTAAAATCAGATCATAAATGAAGATGCTATCGTGCGGACAAGACCAAAATAGGCAATTTTTGCCCTTTCAGGGGCCATAACTCCGTAACACATGATGGGTTATGGCTGGTTCAAGAAAGGAACCTAGATCTCATGGTGGTTCAAGTTGTGTGCAATTCTGGTTAAAATCAAATCATAAATGAAGATGCTATCGTGCGGACAAGAAATTGTTTACGCACGGACGGACGCACGGACGCACTGACGACGGACGACGGACAAAATGTGATCACAAAAGCTCAACTTGTCACTACGTTACAGGTGAGCTAAAAACTGGGGTTTACGGGGGGTATACCTGATTTTCCTTATTTCTGCTTCAAGACATATGTTGTAGGTATTCGTTAGAACCGCCTCAATGAGGCGGTTCTAAGGAGCACCCACAACCTAAGTTTGCAGTATACATAAGTAAAATATCATGGATTTTCATCAGAAAAGTAGCCATTTTGGAGATGTGATAAAAATGCTCCAAGACATATATTGTAGGTACTCGTTAGAATCGCCTCAATTAGGCGGTTCTAACGAGCACCCACAACCTAAGTTTGCAGTATAAATAAGGAAAATATCATGGATTTTCATCAGAAAATTAGCCATTTTGAAGATGTGAAAAAAATGCACTATGTTTCATGGCTGTGTTATTGTAATGTAGTATTACTCGAATAAGCTGAACTTATAACAACATTTTGCCCATTATAATTCTATGGGGGACGAAATGGCAAGTGACGGAGAAACGAACATTGCTATCTGCCATACATTTGAACATGTCCGGGATTTTATGGCTCTCCTTATCGCGTACAAGCTTGTTGAGGATCAAATCAGAAATAAAGCGTCTATCGCCCGGACAACATTTTCCTCATTATAAGTCTATGGGTGATGAAAGGACAAGTAACTCAGACATGAACAATCTCATCTGCATCAAATTCGAAATCGTCCTAGATTTTATGGTTGTCCTCATTACCTACAGATGAGCATCCTATCAAAAAAGTAGCTATTGCCCGGACAACATTTTCCAAATTATCAAGTCTAAGAAAGTATGGGGCGCCGTTTTACTATTTAATCCGTATTTATGGATATCCATAATTCGACTTATGGATTTCCATAAATCGGCGGAATAATGGATATCCATAATTCGAATTATAGATATCCATAAATCGAATTATGGATACCCCTTATTCCTCTGATTTATGGATATCCATAATTCGAATTATGGATATCCATAAATCAATCTGAATTAATGATATCCATATTTCGATTTATGGATATCCATAATTCACCGCAAAAGCCTTCGGTTTAATGATTTCTCCCTAAGATCTCCAACCAAGTCTATCAAGCATGGCTGTAACCCTTGACCTTGTGCCATAGTCACTGATGGTCCAGCGAGCAGCCCGCTTTTGGATTTTATTTGGAATATCTTGGTTCGGGTATATGGGTCCCATATAAGGGATGCATACTACAGCTGGGGCCGTACCAGAGTGTTGTAGGCAGTCTCTCTCACCCTTGGTAGTTTGGTTTTGATATTCACTCTAAGGAATCCAATAATCGTGTTTACATTTGCAGTTATCCTATGTGGGGATTCCAGGACAGGCCACCGGGTATGTCAACCCCCAAGTACCTAGCACTGGTGACCACCCCCATGCAGGTGATACAGGACGTTTATTGGTCTCCTGGCAGTAGTCACCCTTACCACCTGGCACTTCGAGGGTTTGAACTCCATGTCCAGTTTGGACTACCACCCAGACAGAGTGTCTAGATCATTTTGTGGCACCTGGCCACGATCCGCTCCTTCTATGGTGAGGTAAACGGCCATGTCGACGGCAAACGGACCTGTGATTCTAACTGTTCATGTACATGCTGTAAGTCATTCATATAGACAGGAAAAAGGATCGGGACCAGCACAGAGCCCTGAGGAACTCCTGACCAACTGGGACCGAACCTGATTCCTTACCCTCAAGGATTACCGACTGTGACGATTACCTAAGACGGCGTGCATCCAACCCACTGCTTTCCCCTCTTATTCCGTACTGGTGGAGTTTCCAAAGGAGCTTCGAGCTCAATGTAGGCTAAAAGTCCCACAAAATTAGAAGCAACGTCTCCAAAATGGCCTAATTAGTGTTGGCGGGGAAGTTAACCCTCAAATCAAACTAAGAAAAGCAAAATATATCTCTCCCAAACCATACGCCAATAGGTTTATAAGCATGGACGGACCGACTCACACCGTTTGCCTGGGCAGGCTTAGATCCTCTAAGCAGTTTACCAGTACTTGTGTGTGGTCGGTTTCAGCTCTGCGTAGGAACAACATGCGGCCCATCTTTTTTTTCAAGCCCCAATGGTCGGGGGCGGAAAGAAATCATCGTTATTTTATAAGGTAATGTGTAGCAACAATGTCCTATCAATGCAAATGATAAATCCGCTGTCGATAACTTAATGTGTCTATAGGTACTGTCTGACAGATCAGACAGACAACATAGATAAATTCGTATGCGGTGCATTTCAGTGACTGTTGCAACTTCCATCTGTTCCTCATAAAGTTAAGATCCTTATCAGACGCCGCATCATTGATAAATCTGGCTGGGGAGCATCTTGCATCCTTCAGTACTCAGCTGATTCCCATAAAGCGTGAAAAGTTCCTGATAAGTCTATGATGTCTTTGATCCTCATAAAAAGTTAAGACCCTGATCAGACGTCGCGTCTGTGATAAATCTGACTGCGGAGCAGCTTGCATCATTTATCACTTTGAACCTCATAAACAGTGAAGATCCTGATCACACGTCGTGTCTGTGATAAATCTGACTGCGGAGCAGCTTGCATCATTTATTACTTTGATCATCAAAAACAGTTAACATGGTTAAGATCCTGATCAGACGTCTTGTCTGTGATAAATCTTACTGCGGAGCAGCTTGCATAAGTTATTACTTTGATCATCAAAAACAGTCAAGATCCTGATTAGACGTCGTGTCTGTGATAAATTTGACTGCGGAGCAGCTTGCATCATTTATTACTTTGATCATCAAAAACAGTGAAGATCCTGATTAGACGTCGTGTCTGTGATAAATCTGACTGCGGAGCAGCTTGCATCATTTATTAGTCTGATCCTCATAAACAGTGAAGATCCTGACCAGACTGTGATAAATCTGACTGCGGAGCGGTTTACATCATGTATCGCTTTAATCCTCATAAACAGTGAAGATCCTGATCAGATGCTGTCTGTGATAAATCTGACCGTGGTGCTGTTTATTGACACTCATTCATTGGGCGTTGCGTTTGCCATAAAAAATCATTGAGATAAATCCCCGTGCGGTGAACTTTTATAAATTGTGAAAGGTTTTGATGATATTCAACCTTGTTTAAAGTTGCGCATTGATAAATGTCTTTTTACTGTGAATAAATATGTTCTAGAAAGGGTTATCCTTTGGAAGCAAGGAATACACCACAGAACCGGAAAATATGGAGTGTACAGGTTTTCTGGGCTAGACTAGCTAGTTTTGGCCAATAAGGCCTCATTAGTGACCCTCAAATATTTTCAAAATTCAACATGGAACGAATGATCCCAAAGGACAAGAAAATATAAACTACACTATGATGTAGGGCAGGGAGACTTTTTACGGCCATCCCACATTCCCAGACACCAGCTGAAGTGACGTTAAATATGTTCTAGAAAGGTTATCATTTGGAAGCAAGGAATACACCACAGAACCGGAAAATATGGCGTGTAAAGGTTTTGCAGGCCAGACTAGCTAGTTTTGGCAAATAAGGCCTCATCAGTGACCCTCAAATATTTTCAAAATTCAACAATGGAATCAGTGATCCCACAGGACAATAAAATTTAAACTACACTATGTTGTAGGGAAGGGAGACTTTTTACGGCCGCCACAGATTCCAAGACACCAGCTGTAGTGACGTTAAATATGTTCTAGAAAGGGTTATCCTTTGTAAGCAAGGAATATATAAGTTATGGTCAAAAAACACATGTTGGATAAATCCTGATGCGGAGAAGTCAACATTTTAGGTCTTACCGAGTAGTCGACCGTTATTTTGCTGGCAACGGTATTTTGGATAAATCCAACGTCGGATACAAAACATCATAATCTGAGTAACCTGCCCCTGTCTTGGCCATTTCCTATTGTTGACCTTGTTATATATTTCAGTACAAAAGATTTTTTCTGAAAGGATTGTAGATTATCCCCACCACGGATTTCCCCCTTCGAGCAAGTCAGCGTCAGCAAAAGCTTTTGCTGATCCTCTTCATTAATTTCATAAGGTTATATCCATGGCGGATAAGATATACTGATAATCATCTTTTTTACTTCCCCGTTCTGTTCATGTTTACCCCCATAGTACTCTAACTAATAATCATTGGTATATTCGTGTGCTGATAAATCCTCAATACACTTAAAACTTTGTGGTTGTAACTTGCAAAGAGGTCAGTTGAAGAAAAAAACAGTAAATACGTCTGCGGTTAAAATAAGTCAGCTACAGGTGATTTTATAATGATCCCGCTTGCTCATTCAACAATATTTTTTTGAAATGTGTTAACTCTTTAAAAAATAAAATAAGTGCGAAAAAACGGATACATCGGGAAGCGGAAAAATAGATCGCTCTCTAAAATAAATAATTACATGTAAATACATGTATCTAAAATAGTTTTCAAATAAAAGCGTCCTTCCACGTTTTGTGACATTCAAAATAATTGATACCTGATACATCTCAGTGCGGAAAAAAACAACTTTGGACCCGGAAAATTTTATGGGCAAAGTCCATTGCTGTGTTTTGCGAATTTAAACTGTACCACGTTGTAACCCGATACCAACTTAAGCCATCAATGAGGTTATCTCAGTTAAATGCAGGGAACCAAAGTCTTTTACTTGGAAACAGAATTTCAAATTAATTTTGGATTCTGTTGAAGAGTATGCACGGCGCTGGGCTAGGAAAGAGGATGCGGAGGTTGACACCCTCTCCGAAAGGGTAAAATCAGTAATGGCCTTGGTAAACAGACGTATAACAGTACTCAGCAGAACCATGTCTCACCGACATTATTCGGTGTTTGATAATCCCGATGTTGCTGCTGAATTAGCTGAAATCCATCAGAAGTTTGTCGTTGTTCCAGCTGACAAGACATCTAACAATATTGTGTTTGTTTGCAAAACACACTATATAAACTGCTTAAAAGAAGAGCTTGGTTTGAGCACTATGACAGGCAACCCAACATATAATCTTTCTTCTTTGTCCAAAGATGAAATTCTGCGAAACCACCAATCGGGGATGCTTTCGTTTGGAATTTCCCTCCCGGAGGAAGATATGGAAGTTCCAAAGTTGTACTGGATTCCTAAGCTTCATAAGAATCCGTACAAGCAGAGATATATCGCGGGTGCAGCTAAGTGCTCAACCAAGCCTCTTTCACAGATCCTAACACGAATCCTTACTGCAGTTAAAGATGGCCTTCAGAAATATTGTGACACTGCATATGCCAGGAGTGGTGTGAATCAGATGTGGATCTTGAAAAACTCTACAGAGCGCCTTCAGAAATATTGTGACACTGCATATGCCAGGAGTGGTGTGAATCAGATGTGGATCTTGAAAAACTCTACAGAGCTTCTAGAACATCTTCAGTCACAGTCTTTTATCTCAGTAATAAAATCTTTCGATTTCTCAACGCTCTACACAACTATTCCTCATGATAAATTGAAAACTAAACTCAAGGAAGTCATAAATCCATGTTTTTTTCCAGGCGGAGTTTGTACAAGGTCTCCTCAAAGCAGGCAAGAAACGCCTTGCACAACAATTCAATTTCACCTACAGATATATAGATGATTGATTGTCTCTGAAAAATGCTAAATTTGCAGAGTACTTGGAATTCATCTATCCACGTGAACTTGAAATTAAGGAAACAACAGAGACTGCAACCTCCTCCTCATAATTGGATTGTTATCTCTATATTGACAACGGGAAGCTTACTACTAGGCTGTACGATAAACGAGATGACTTCAATTTTCCCATTGTTAACTTTCCCTTCCTGAGCAGTAATATCCCGTCTGCACCAGCATTTGGAGTTTACGTTTCACAGTTAATCCGTTATGCTAGAGCCTGTTCCAAGTATCAGGACTTTATGGAACGTGGGAAGGTGCTCACTACCAGGTTGTTATGCCAGGGGTATCAAAAACCAAACTGGTATCACCACTAAAGAAGTTCCATGGGAGGCACCATGATCTTGTGGATCCGTACAATGTGTTTGCCAATGGAAAGCCATAGGAAGACTTCCCAAATCTCGGACATACCATTCTCGGCATTTACACCTTTTCTTCGTTCGGGTCGATGGGCATGGTGGGCAAAGCTTGCTTACCAAGTAATGCTCAATATCCGCGGACGCCTGATTACACTCTTCTTGAGTCCATGTCTGTTGATCTGAACATTGATATTTGCCATTTGTCTATGGGTTAACGATTTTGGATTAACGCTTTGGTACTACGACCTAAACTACTTTCCGAAAAGTAAATCTGTTTGCGACAAATAATCTCCATATGTATAAATAAATACGAATGCAGAGAGTTTTGAAATTGTGAGAAGGTGCGGCCACAAATCAAAGAACTTAATATCTTAGAAGTTTTAGAATTGCAATTGCATACCAAAGTCTATAATCCGAAAGCGGAGTAAGTAGTTTTTATTATTATTATTATTATTTTATTTAGCGGGTGTACTTTAAAGTTTGAGGGGAATTTCAAAAATGGCTTTGGTGTATTACAGTATTGTTATAGAACAGTTCTTTGCTAATAAACATAATTGCTGCTGGTGGTAGAACGCCACATAGGTCTTGGAGAGAAGACACATTAGATTATATGTTCTCAGAACATGTTAAAAGTGAGAAATATAAATATCTGAGATCAGCTAAGCCAGTTGAAAGTTAGTCAAACTCATTTGATGATCAGAAAGTGAACAGAGCTAGAAATGTATTCACTAGCACATTTATGTCAAACCCCCATCATTTGATACCTTTGAAAATTGGAAAGACCTTCTTCAGCAGTTGAAAATTTCAGAAACAAATCTACATTTTCTGGTCCGAAAATCAGTGATGTCCCTGTTCCTTTACTTACAGTGTCAGCAAAGACGCCATCTCACTTGGTCTCTCCAGGGTTTGCTGAGCCAAGTTTGATAGACCTAGGAAAGTTGCTTATTCCGAAACTGCCATAGTTCTCAGAAATAGATGGAAAGGGAGACGCATCCTTTGATGTGTGGCTTTCCGAAGTGATGTGTTTGATGCACACAACCTTCAAGCAAAACGTAGGTCCCTGAAGGGTATAATGAGAGATATACTCCTTACTGTTGGAGAGGCAGCTTCGTCTGCATAAATATTAAAGAAATTAAATGGCATATATGGGACGTATCCTCAAAGGAGTCAATACTTTAGCAATTTTATCTTGAGCGGCAGTAGGAGAATTGGAATGTTGCTCAATATAGTATAAGATTAGAAAACATGCTTCAGAAAACAAAAAATTATATACCGGAGGATACTAAGAATGAAATCATTAAAGCCAAACTCTGGAATGGTCTTAGAGATTTCCAGTTAAAGAATACAAGCCGTTTCAAATTTGAAATGGAAAAGGCTTTTAATAGGTTCAGAAAAGAAATAAGACAGGTAGAGCAAGGTATGCCATCTGACTTGACAAAATCTGTTACTGTACAGCAGCAAAATGTTGCTTAAAATATGGATAGTCACCTGGAGGAAATACTCAAACGTCTAAAGCAGATGGAAGGTCGGATAGATGGTATAAAGATAAATAAAGAGATGAAAATCGAAAGGAAAACACTTCAGAAAGCTGAAGAAAATAAAACGGGAGCCCGAACACCGGAGCGAGGAAGACCAGGAGGTTACAGTCAGGGTATAGGTTATTTTAGAGGTCGACAGAGAGGTGTCAGAAGATTTAATAGAGGCTCTTTAAACCAGAACGGGCCTATATCGTAGGGCAGACGATAGACACGGAAGAGAGTAAGCACCCTCCTGAGGAATTTTGTATGGGGAAGCCACCCGTGCAAAGTACCTCAAGTAGTTTTGTAAACAGAAATGGTTTATAGGATGCGTCATTCCATCTAGAAAGCACAGAGCAAAAAAGAAGTCGTTCATTAAAGGCTAAGAAAAACGAAATTGATACTGAAGTTCAAGGGTCTAAATATTGAAACGGGATAGAAAATAGTGTAGAAGAGTGCTCAGAGTCTTCTCAAGGAAGCTCATATCAAGTGCTTGAAAACTGAAGAGGAGAGGAACCTATTGTTTTTTGTTTGATTTGAGGTTTAACGTCCCCGTCAGCACTGTAAAGGTCATTTTGGAGACGTTGCTTCCAATTTTGTGGAACTTTTACCCGTTGTTAAGACGAAATGACATCTCAAGCCATGTCGCCCAATGAAACCAATAGGGTTTATAAGCATGGACGATCCGACTCGCACCGCTTTGCCTGGACAGGCTTAGATCCTCTAAGCGATTTACCAGTACTCGTATACGTGTCGGATTTAGATCTGCGTGGAAGCATCGTGCAGCACAAATATTTCTTCAAGCCCCAATTGGCGGAACTTGAAAAAGTCAGTAAAGCAAATACTGTCTTGAGTTGTGAACTTTATCCTCAAACTGAATCCACAAACAAATACAGTAAAGATAGAAAGGACGAAGCGCCTATCATAGATAGATTGCTAGGGAGCAGAAATGACTCAGATATTGAGATATGTGGCAAGACGTGTAATACATTGATAGATACAGGCTCCATCAGTCCATGGTGACGACAATATCTCAAAGTTTTTAAGAGAATATGCCTGTAAGACCGGAGATTGTAAGCCTACATACATTTCAAATAATAATTAAAGCAGCTGGAGGCACAACGCTTCCATACAGTGGTTATATTGAGGCAAAGATTATTATTCCCTTCTAAAGAACAAAATAGAAGTGAAGGCAATGATCTGGAATCGATACAATTAACCCACAGTTCAACCATGGAACGGCCAGTGAAACGAATTCCACTGGGGGCCTTAAATTGATTTTATGGGCCACAATCCTCGCCCTTACTTCAGTCGCGATTTGGACAAATTTGTTCATTCTGCATGAAGGTCTCCTAATTCATCAGTGCTACATCTCCGTGAACACAAAAATGGGCTGAAACAACGGTGAGGACTCGACAGCAAGAAACCCCTGAAGAAAACCAACAGTTAGACTCCGATGGGCCCAGCCTATACTTGTTCTTGTTCTGGTGGTTTCTGATACTCAGTGCTCTGGCCAAATACCTGTTATTATTGGAACCAACATAATTTGAACATGTAAAGCCATGTTTTGTAGCGGTTCAGGTAGAGCTGTGCCTAAAGAATGGAATGTCGCGTTTCAGTCGCTTCAAAACAACATTGTGGGAGTAGTCAAATCTACACATCACGTAAACATGCCTATATAGTTTTGGCCCCATTGAACCCCACTTTTATCTAGTAAAACTGGGGTTTCCGGGGGTATACCTTATTTTTCTTATTTCTGCTCTAAAATATAGATTGTGGGCACTCGTTAGAACCGCCTAGATGAGGCGGTTCTAATGACTGTCCACAATCTATATTTTGAGCAGAAATAAGGAAAATATCACTATTTTTCATCATAAAATTTCATGTCTTCAGCGATAAAGGTGGCAATGTATTTGTATAAGCGTGTTTGCGTAATGAAATAAAAGGCTTATGACTATCAAGCCAATAGAGTCTCAGACAATTACAGGTTCTGTACGTAACTGTAACGCTAAAGATACAGTAACAAGAGCCGGAGATTTCGGCATATCTGGTTCACTGAAAATTTGTCCACGAGTAGTGGCTATAAAAGAAAATAATACTTATAGCAGAGTACCTTTTAAGATATGCAATATATCCGCGAGACCTATACAAATAGAACCTCGTTCACAATTATGCGAACCATTTTGTGGGAAAGTAACTGTCCTTATGGCCTTCCTTTGTTTAGGTTTCCATCATGGTCTGGTCGCTTCATGTTTGTGTTTCTCTCCCTTTGGTGTCTTTGAAGGGTGGAGTAAGTTAATTGTATCGATTCCTGATCTTTGTTTTACTTCTACTTTTCATGAGGTGAAGGTGCTAAGATCATTGTCACCACCTAATATCATGGAGTCTGATTGGACTGAAAAGAAAGCATTTGTGGATGAATCTCCTCTCAGTGAATTAGGTGTGAATATAAACACAGAGGACAAAAACAAAGAAGATAAAGAAACTATTTTGCTCAGTGTTGCAAAAGTTGACACCATTTTCTCTGAAGGTCCTACAGACCTAGAGAGTACAGGCTTAATCAAACACGAGATTCACTTAAAGGATGATAAGCCTTCCAAAAACCCCTATGACGCATACCACCAGCTTTATTTGAAGAGGTGCGCGAACATTTAAAAGATTTTGCACTGACTTTCGGAAATTGAACTCTAGAACAATTAAGGATGTATATTCACTCCCTAGGATAGAAAAGACAATTGATTCACTTGCTGGATCGAAATACTTTACAAATAAAAATCTAAAATGAGATCCTTTAAGAGCAATGAAAACATTCGTAAGAAAGAAGATGGGTCATACTACGTAGTTTCGGCTAATAAAGCCTCATCAGTGACCCTGTAATAATCCGGCAAAGAAAGCCAGAGGAAACATACTGCAATTTTGCGAATTTCGAATAGGCAGTCGATTCAAAGACTGATATAAATCAAAATTGGGTCCAAATAATTAAAAACCTGTCTAGAATATGAGTCTAAACCAATAATTTATTTCTGATTTCTCAGAATATTCACGCTGATCTCAAAGGACCAAAAGTAAAATATAAACTGCACTATGGTTGATGTACGGGGAGACGTTTTACGGCCGCCACACGGCACAACACCAGCTGCAGTGAAGGCAAATAAAAATCTAAAATGAGATCCTTTAAGAGCAATGAAAACATTCGTAAGAAAGAAGATGGGTCATACTACGTAGTTTCGGCTAATAAAGCCTCATCAGTGACCCTGTAATAATCCGGCAAAGAAAGCCAGAGGAAACATACTGCAATTTTGCGAATTTCGAATAGGCAGTCGATTCAAAGACTGATATAAATCAAAATTGGGTCCAAATAATTAAAAACCTGTCTAGAATATGAGTCTAAACCAATAATTTATTTCTGATTTCTCAGAATATTCACGCTGATCTCAAAGGACCAAAAGTAAAACTGGACTTCCGGTCTGAATACTGGCAAATAGACGTCAGAGAGGACGACAGATAAAAAAATGGCATTCACTGTAGGACCGCTGGGCTTTTATGAATGTAATAGGATGGCCTTCGGGCTCACCAACGCTCCAGGCAGTTTATAGCGCCTTATGGAGAGTTGTGTGGGTCCTCTGAATCTTAAATAAAGCTTGATATATCTTGATGATATAATTATATTCAGTAAGACCTTTGAAGAGCACAGAAAAAGACTGGAAGATTGTTTTGAACGCCTGCAACAACATGGCTTGAAATAAAAGGGCTCCAAATGTGAGTTCCTGCAAAGAGAAGTCCAGTATTTAGGCCATATTGTAAGTGAGTCTGGTGTAAAGACTGACCCAGACAAAATTGAAACTCTGCGAAAGTGGCCAGTGTCAACCACTGTTCAAGAATTTTGCTGCATTTTTAGGTTTTGCGGGTTACTAACGCACGTTCGTTGAATGTTATGCTAAGATATCTAAAACTCTCAACGATCTATTGGTTGGTCACTGTTCGAACCGCAAAAGTAAACGGAAAAGAAGACAAGAACCCTTTACGTGGGGTCTTCTGCAGCAAAAGGCATTTGAGTCACTTATACATCGACTCACAACGCCTCCTGTTCTATGGCATGCATATTATAAGTTGCTATTTATCCTCAACATAGATACTAGTGGCGATGGTTTAGGAGATGTGTTGTACCAACTTCAAGAGGGAAAAGAGCGGGTAATTGCTTAATACAAGCAGAGGCCTTAGATTTAGTGAAAGAAATTACCGTGCACATAAGTTAGAGTTCATGTGTCTGAAATGGACAGTTGGTGACAAATTTCACGACTACTTATATGGTAAAGAGTTTTAAGTCCAAACAAACAATGTGGTCGTTGTCTGACGGCTTCACTATGTTAACACTCTTCAGCAAGAACTTGGTGGTATTAAGGCCTATGAACTTCAGCCTTTAACTGTAAAGAGGGCTTTAGTTGATGGCCACATTTGTCATTCAGCCACCAAGTTTCTGTCTGTGTTACAGAAGGCCAAGACAAGTTTCCTACGTTATATTGGTTACCAAAACTTCATTAAAGACTATACATAGCACGGTTTATTGCAAATTCAAGCTCTTGTACCACCACTAAACTTTCCAAATTATTAACTTCATGTTTTATTGTCATCAAAAACATGTGATTAAATATTGCGACAAAGTCTTCGAAAGATCAGGTAGAAATTTGTTTTGGTCTATAAAAAAAAATCTAATGAAGTTTTAAATAAATTGAAATCCAGGCGTTTTCGTGCTTCAAGTCTGTCTACTTATGATTTTTCCACCCTTTAAACTACACTTGCTCATAATCTTATAAAAGAAAAACTTAATGATTTAATTGAAAGGACATTTCATAGGAAGACTCCCTCTATCTTGCATGTAATGTAAGAAATGCATTTTTCTCTTCTGAAGAGCATAAAAATTGTACTTTATGGTCATGTCAGAAAGTGTGTAAAGCTCTCACCTTTCTACTTGACAATATTTACATAAGATTTGGTACTAAGTTATTTAGACAAGTTGTGGGTATTCCGATCGGTATTAATTGCGCACCACTTGTGGCTGATCTGTTTTAGTTTTGTTATGAGGGAGACTTCATGATGTCCCTTTCTGCTGAAGACCAGTCTGGAATCATTGAAGCTTTTAGCTCCACTTCTGAATGTTTGGATGATTTATTAAATATTGATGGTGCCTATTCCGATGGTTTAATCAGTCAAATTTACCCCCCAAAACTTCAGTTGGATGGAGCGGATTCTTCTGATGCCGAGGCCTCGTTTTGGGATTTACATCTATCTATTGTAGATGGGTTTGTTTCTTGCAAAGTTTATGATAAACGCGATGATTTTGATTTTGAGATTGTAAATTTTCCTTATTTTGATGGAGGTGTTCCTCGTGCGCCATCTGTGGCGTTTGTGCTTCGCAATTGGTTCGATTTGCCAGAGTGTGAAGTCATCTTACTGACTTCAACACATGTAATAAATTGTTAACGGCTAAACTTCTTAATTAGGGTTATCGGTACCATTAACTACGCAAAGCCTTTTCAAAATTTTAAAGTACGTCATCTGGTTTAATTTCAAAATTCAATAGTGGACTTAAATCTCTTCTGCAACAAGTTCTATCGGAACCCGAAATTTATGGTGACTTAGTATATAAATTCAAGAAACATTTATAGCCGCAGTGGCTTCGGCGCCCAATTTCGTAAAATCATTCTTCGGTGTGGGAGGATTTGGTACAACATAAATATTATACGACAGACTGCATGCATGGTAGTTAACCCAATCACGTATGACAATTAGCTTCCCTCTTTAATTGCACGCCGGTGGGCCAGGGCTCAGATTTTTTGACGGTTCCAGCGTAAAGGCTTACTGAGAATTGGAGCGATCTAAATCAGTGTTACGTTGGTTGGTAACTGATACTCTGTCTCTGGTAGGGCCCATCGGAGTCTAACTGTTGGTTTTCTTTTGCTCCGGCATTTGAGTGGTTTCTTGTTGTCGAGTCCTCGTCCTTGTTTCATCTCTGTGGTTGTTTGATTTTTTGTGTTCACGGAGAAGTTGCACTGATGAGTTAGGAGGCCTTCATGCGGACTGAACAAATTATTTGTCTAAATCGCGACGGAAGTAAGGGCGAGGATTGTGGTCACGTAAACTCGATTTTAGCCGCCCCCACCCCCCTGTGGAATTCGTTTCCGCTGAATCGTCCAAGGCGGTTCTTCTGTCGCGGTTGATTTTTGTTATGGTTTGTCTTTTGGTGTTTGTGTCGCTTATATTATTTAATTTTGGATAGCCTTTTGGCCATTTTGTGGGAAAGTTTAGGTCCAACAAATTGACCTGAGACTGGGGAACCCTATTAACATAATTTCACACCCGACTGAATGCATATATATATCTTCGCCGTCTCCCGAAAATGCATAGAGGTCGGTAAATGGGTCGCAATTCACGTGATGCCGAAAAAATTCACGAGAAGGTTACGAAAGCCGACATATTAGGTGATAGCATTAGCACATTTATTCCATGCATAAAGGTTAGTCTCAGGTCAATTTGTTCGAACTATAACTGGCCTTTTGGCTTTCCGCTGTTGATGTTTCCATTGGAGTCTGTTGTTTTATGTTTGTATTTGTTTCCCTTTGGTGTCTCTGATGGGAGCTGTGGGTGAATTACATCGATTCCTGATCATTGTCTCCACTCCTATTTTACAACAATCCTTTGATTTATGTCCTGACGCAAAGTTGAATGCTACTTGGCATCGGTGGGTAGCAGCACTTTTCATGCTGTAACTTTAACATTGCTTATCGAAGTGGTAGACAAAACAGAGATGCCGACGGTTTGTCGCGTCTTTCCAGAAACAAATAGGTACTGTTTAATGATGCAGTGAAAGCCATTTGCTCTGAACTTACAGCTACATCAAAAACATCAGTAGCTGCCGAGAGTGTTCTACAATCGCAGGATTCTGATAAAGTCGCAGTTCAGGATGACTTGCCTGACACCAGTGGTCTATGTGATTTTGACTGGAAAGTAGAGCAACGATCAGATGAAACGATACAAAATGTCATTCACCTTACCGAAAAGGGACATAAGCCAACGAAACCACAGATGGCTCTCGAGGATTCTAATGTCTTTAAACTTTCAGGGAATGGGATAAGCTTGCACTTAATGATGACGTCCTATTCCGACATAGCAACCTCTATGGTGAGAAGGTGACACAGCTTGCCATCCCCTTTGTCTATCGAGACCTTGCTTTGACGGGGTATCAGGATGATGCTGGCAACCAAGGTCGAGAACTACCTGTCTTATAAAATCCCGTGTCTACTGGCCAGGAGTGGATAGAGATATCGAAATGAAGATCCAAAACTGTCCAAGATGTATTTGCAGAAAGACACCAAGTAAGAGCTCCGCTGAGTTAGTTAACATCCATACAACTCAACCCATGGAATTGGTGTGTATGGATAACCTGTCCCTTGAAACATCGAAAGGGGGTTGTGAGAACATCCTAGTAATCACGGACCACTTCAGTCGATTCGCACAAGCTTTCCCTTCTCGCATTCAAACGGCGAAAACAACTGCCAAAGCACTCGTTGAAAATCTTATAGTTCATTATGGTTTTCCCGCGCGATTGCACAGTGGCCGAGGCAGGAACTTGGAGTCTCAGGTCATTAAAGAACTTTATGATATTGCTAGTGTATATCATTCAAGGACTATACCCTACACCCTATCACCCAATGGAAAATTGAATGTTTGAAAGATTTAGTAAGGGCGAGGATTGTGGCGACGTAAAATCGATTTAAGCCCCGACCCCACCCCCAGTGGCATTCGTTTCACTGACCGTTCCAAGGCGGATCTTCTGTCGTGGTTTATTTTTATGGCTTGGCTTTGAGTGTGCGTATCGCTTATATTATTTTTCTTTGGATAGCCAATTGGCCAGTTTGTGGGAAATTAACTGTCCTTTTGGCTTTCCGCTAGTGTTGTTTCCCTTAGAGTCTAGTTGTTTCATGTTTGTGTTTCTGTCCCTTTGGTGTCTCTGATTGGAGTTGTTGGTTAATTGTATCGATTCCTGATCATTGCCTTCACTTCTATTTTTAATAGAACCCTTTTGGGCATGTCAGGCAGGTTAAATGACGAACAAAAACGAGATTGGAAGTCTTATGCAGCGCCCCTCCTGCACACATACAATGCCACACGTCACGAAAGTACTGGTTTTGCACTTCACTTTTTAATGTTTGGAAGAGTTCCCAGACTCGCAGTCGATGCGTTGTTGGGCATAAAACCACTTGTTGAGAATGCTAAAACTGCCAGTTCCTATATAAGCAAATTGAAATCACTCCCCAGTTTTGCTTACAAGACTGCTGCTAAACAGGCGCAGACGCGTGCACACCAAAGCAAGGAACGCTATGACTTAAAAGTCCGTGAATCTGCAATACAGCCTGGAGATATTGTTCTGATAAAGAATGTTGGCCTGAGAGGCAAACAGAAACTTGCTGATAGATTGAATTGTCAACGATATGTTATGATTGATCAGCCAAACAAAGACATTCCGGTGTTTGCTGTGAAAAGGGAACATGGTAAAGGAAAGTCCAAATTACTTCATCGCAATTTGCTATTCCCCTTTATGTCCCTTCCTTTCACAGCGCACAAATCCAGATCTGTCGTTACTGACATATCGGTTCAGAATCCTACCATACCGGATGTCGAAATTATTGAAGATTCAAACCAGTCTTTTGGTGAAACTGGGCACCAGGATGGCATAGTCAGTATCACCCAGTTAGTGGACAGTAATCGTATCGGTGAAACTGAGCACCAGAATCCCTCCACACAGTTTAGTGCCAAACATAACACATGTGAATCTGGGCACCAGGATAGTAATTCCGACACAACCTAATTAACGAACAACTCTTTGCTAAATGACACTCACTTACGAAAAAGCCGGACAGTCAAGGCCGAACCATACATTATTCCTTAGAGGAGGGATTAACATATTTTCAGCGAATGTCGAGACGACATTTTCTGAAGAGAGTGAAAATATTATAGAGTCCTTAATATGTGAGATCACTTTTTCTGTGCAATTCATTTATTCATTTTCTTTTTGCGTAGCCTATATCCAATAAACCATAAAATGTATAACCATAATATCCAATATCATAAAAATCCTATATATAATAGAACATGTCAAACCTTGCAAGTTCATATATACTCATTTTGTCGGCGACATATTCGACGTACCATGTGACGTGACTTCTTGCGCGCTACTGATGCATGATAGCTACTAACACGCATGCGCACAATTCAAATCCTTTGCCAGTTACATGTATAATTTCGTGGCGACCGGTCATTCTCTCCGCCTGTGTTGATATTGTGTCTTCGCTGAATTATCATTAATTCAGGATATTTGTATGTTGCAAGTGGCTTTAGTAGATAAAGCGGCCGAACCTCATACTGGTTTTGTTGTCTTACTCATCATCTGATCATGACCCGCCTACGAACCTTGTAACAAATGCCATAACCGATAGTATTTCTGTCGCCCTCTTTGCACCGTTTTGCCTGATCGTTTCACTAGTTCGCAGTTTCGTCACCGCTGCGGTCAGTTGTCACGTGTTCACCATTCAAAACTGTTACACTATGTTGAAGTGTTGTGTATTGACTAACGATTGGGCTGACAGACATTGTTTGATCTTGGCACGATCTGGCAGGCAGGGCATATTGCTTATAGCTTTTAATATCCATGTATTCTTGATCAGTATCGTTTAGGATTGACTGTGCGATTTCGCGATACGTTTTAAGCTGCTTATCCGCATCAAGGGGAGACGACGCTTCGTGTTTCCTCGAGATTGGTTTAAACTTTATTTCTTTGTAAAATACATACATCTTTAACACAGTTAATTTTGACAAAAATACAAGCATCATACAAAGGGATTCAGAAAAAAAGTCAAATGATTTATTCAAATCTGTAACGCTTGATTACAATATCAATGTACTAATTATTGTTGTGATTGTCAAGTTTGTTCGAATTTGCAAGATATTGTAATGAAACTGTTGCAAGTACAACTCCATTTGGGTTACAAAATGCTAAAAAGTAGAGATTGATTCTGTCTGATTCTGCACCATCTTCGCTTGGAAGGTTTGCATACGATTCGATATTCCAACGGTGAAATTTATTTTCCTTGCATGAACAGGCGTATTTAAAAGCATATCATTTCTACCCGGTTTGAGGAATATTCCAGCTGTCTCCAATTGGCATGTTGATATCTCCTTTTGCCACTTCCTCTCTTGCAACTTAAATTTTGAAATGTTCGTGTTGGCTGTTTGTGTAGCTCTTCGTTAGAACGTTCCGGGTTCCAACTTTTAAACTTTTTTTCTCATATTTATCGGATATGGCAGTGGGCTCGTATTTTAGGTTATTTACGAAAAGTTTGTCTTTTACTAGTCATACTTAATTTTGTTTATTAAGTCTAGGCTTTTTCATTTCAGGGAATAATTATAACCGACGTTTGTCAAGTGTTCCCTTACTCAATACGGCTTGCCTTTAAGGTTTTGGGGGGCTTTCATTCTCACGGCGTCTCTTTCCTTGAAACGTCCTAATTTTGTCCCTAAAGGTCTAGGATTTACCCCCCCCCCCCACCCACTTCCATAGTTCTTAGTTCTATCCATTCTATGGAATGGTCTGGAGTACTCGCGTTGCATTTCTCGTTTTCATAATTTAGATAATGTATTTTCTTTGTTTTCAGGTTCTCCTTCAATGCCCTCGGGTTCTTTGATTCCATTTTGAAAACTAAGTTGTCCCTCATACTGCGGCATTGAAGAAATTATTAGTTCTCTCGAAATTACACTTAGAAAGGTTCGATTCTGTTTCGGATGGTTTGGTTTCTAGAGTCTCGACTCTTCCGCATAAATCGTGAATTGTTGATTGGGCCAACCTTTGTTCTGATCGTACATCATCATGCATGTCACTATACGCCCTGATATTCTGATCATATTTATTCATTTTTCTTGAGATCTCTTTAGCTTGGTCGTCCACTGAGGCTACATTGATCAATGTCTTTGTGATATCTAGCTTCACACAATTTAGACTTTCACTTGTTCAATTTGTGAAATTCTAAAATTCTGACATTGTAGTGTAGAATCTATAGTCTGCCATTTGAATTCTGGTTGCTCAGGTGTTTGTCCTAACCTGTTTATAATGTGATCCAACCATGGTGGCGGTTCAGTGTTTTGTTGCCAAACATGTGGCTGATCTTTGTTTGGTTACAGTGTAGCTTTAGAATTTGGCATAGTCACAAGACTATAGGACTGAGAGGAAACTTAGCGGTAGTAGTAGTAGTTTTGTTTGTTTGATTTGAGGTTTAACGTCCCCGTCAACACTGTAAATGTCATTTTGGAGACGTTGCTTCCAATTTTGTGGGACTTTTACCAGACAATGAGATGAAATGACATCTCAAGCCCTGTCGCCCAATGAAACCAATAGGGTTTATTAGCATGTACGGTCCGCCTCGCACAGCGGTTCCTGGACAGGCTTAGATCCTCTAAGCGGTTTACCAGTACTAGTGTGCGGGCCGGATTCAGCTCTGCGTGGAAGCATCATGCAGCCCATATATTTCTTTAAGCCCCTATGGGCGGGGGCTTTTAATAGTAGTAGTAGTAGTAGTAGTAGTAGTAGTAGTAGTAAACATGTCAGTGACACAATAATGTTGATAATGTTCACTTGGCAGTGACAGAGTCTCGCAAGCGTTCGTTACTACACTTTGTATTGACAGACTATTAATTTCATGTACCGGCATACATGTATAATTATAATATGAAGAATTTTGACGATAATATTGTATAGCACTCTTCTGGCCTGGTTCAGCAAACTAGAAGTGAAGACAATGATGAGGAATCGATACAATTAACACACACTACCCATCAGAGACACCAAAGGGAAAGAAACGCAAAAATTAAATAACTAGACCCTAATGGAAACATCAATAGCGGAAAGCAAAAAAATGACAGTCACTTTCCAACAAAATGGCCAATTGGCTATCCAAAACAAAAATATATAAGCGATTCACACACTTGAAGATGAACCATAACAAAAATAAACCGGGGCAGAAGAACCGCCTCGGAACGGTTTTAAATCGATTCCACGCGGCCGCAATCCTCACCCTTGATTCCGTCGCGATTTAGACAAATACCTTGTTCAGTCAGCATGAAGGCTTCCAAACTAATCAGATCAACATCTCAGAGATCAACCACTTAATTAAAACAACAGTGATGCCTCGACAGCAACCACCGAAATGCTGGAGCAAAAGGAAACCAACAGTTAGACTCTGATGGGTCCAACCAGAGACAGGGCATCAGGTACAAACCAATACTGCATAAGTAAGCCTTTACGCTGTAACCATCATAGAATATGAGGCCTTACCCACCGGCGTGCAATTAAAGAGGGCAGCAAAGCTATCAACCCTGACGTTGGAACGGATAGTACTGCTTTCGCCGACATAAGTGTCGACCTCGCAAGTGGAGGTGGCAGTGTTAAATATGCGGGTGGGGAAGGCTTACCTGAGCCGAGGTCATGTGCCTCCGAAATTCTTTTTATAATCATTCATGTCCGTAACTCCCTTACCCAACTATTTCAGAATATCACAAGTCTATAAAACGCTTTTAGAATCACTAAACACTGCCTAAACATGTCACTTATTACAAATCTTATCATTTAGTTCTGTTCCTTGAGAAAACCATGTACCGCCATATACCGCGCGTGCGAAAAAATCATCCATTTAGATTCTGTACTACCTACACCATTTAACAGTCTGACCAGCAACGAGATCGTTGAGCCAACGATACCTCGCACAACCACTGACATCGGTAGCTCAGTCGGATGTGATTCTGACTGGTGGCGGTTTCGATACCTGCTTCTTTCGAAGAACTAGAGCATACACTCTTTTCGTATTTTTCCGCTGATTCAAGAAGAGCAGAAGTCAGATTCTGGCGAAAGTATGTGCAATGTACAGGTGAATATATTGTCCAGGAAGTGTGGTCAGGTAAACTGACATGTTCGATATAACCTAAATAGTGTTGACTGGACGGTTAAAAAAATCTTCAAACTACTTGGCCCAGTCGCGTAAACTGTATGCTGTTGATTGGTGATGGGTGACTGGTTTTTAACCCTTTTTGTACCAAATGGAATCTTCCACTTTATATATAGCAGGATTCCATTCCAAAATTAAGGGGTGTCAGGTTGAGTTTTCTTCAAACTTGATTTTGAAAATGGCTGCAAACATTGTAGGCCCTGTTCAGACGCCGCGTTCTGCGGAGTCTGAGCTGGGTCCGCACTGTTTGCCAGGGTACCCGTTTTGAGGTTTCTGGTACTAATTGGGTTATGGTAGTTTCGAGCTACTTTTGAGCAGTGACGTCAAAGGGGAAATGTGTCGGGGAATATGATAATCTATGGCCCTGCGCGTTACTTCAAGAGATTCTTTCAGTGAATGCATTTGTAATTGCAGGGGAATATGATCATATATTGCCCTGCGCGCGACATGCTCTCGACCAAACAGAATTCTAGAATAGCTTATGAATATTGATCAGGTATAATATTTTTATTAAAAGTCTCAGTAAATCCCAGTCACCATTTTTATCTACAAGAAAGCAGTCTGAGGGACAGCCAAATCGCCCGCCGCATTTTGTACCAAGGGTCAACCTTGTGACCTTCACCTGTGGCCTTGACCTTGAGTTGGCATGGTTTATTTATGGGTACTGCACATCAGCTCACTGTACTGGGTTATATTTCACAAAAGTTGAATGAAAATCCTTCCAGGGGTTAAGGGGATTTAGAACGGACACAAAATACGAAGTTTCAAACTCGTGATCTTCAACTGTGACCTTGACCTTGAGTCGGCATGGTTTATTTATGTGTCCTGAATTTCAGCTCACTAAGGGGGACATTTGGCCAAAGTTTAATAAAATCCCTTGAAAGGTAAAGGATATATGGAACGGACACAAAATTCAAAGTTTCAAATACGGGACCTTCCAATGTGACCTTGACCTGGTGTCTGCATGATTCGATTATGAACTCTGCACATGAGCTCACTAAGGGGGATAATTGACCAACGTTTAATGAAAACCCTATGTGGGGTAAAGGATATAAAGAACGGACACAAAATTCAAAGTTTTAAACTCATGACCTTCAACTTTGACCTTGACATTGAGTCGGCATGGTTCATTTATGGGTACTGAACATCAGCTCACTGAGGGGGGTAATTGACCAATATTTAGTGAGAATCCGTGCAGGAATAAAGGAGACATGGCACGTACACAAAATTCAAAGTTTAAACTCTTGACCTTCAGATGTGACCTTGACCTTGAGACGGCATGGTTCATTTATGGGTTCTGCACATCGGCTCTCTGGAAAAATATTTGACCAAAGTTTAATGAAAATCCTTCCAGGGGTGAAGGAGATATGGGACGGTTACAAAATTCCAAGTTTCAAACTCGTGACCTTCAACTATGACCTTGCCTTGAGTTGGCATGGTCCATTTATGGGTTCTGCACATCAGCTCACTGAGACTAATAATTGACCAAAGTTAAATGAAAATCTATCAAAGGGCTCAGGAGATATGGAGCGGACAAGAAAGTGTTATGGACAGACAGACAGACGGACAGACGAAGGCCATTCCTATTGCACCCGCTCCGCTTCGCGGCGGGGGATTAAAAATAAGTTTTGTTCATAAATGCATCTTTTGTAGCTATATATTTCATGTATATCTGGAGGTAGGAATCGCCGGTTTGCAGGACAAGAAGAAGTAAAAGTAAAGGCACATATCATACCAAATTAAACATGACAGCATCAAATTTTCCATCCGAAAACGGTAAGTGTGGTAGCTTGGCTTGAATGACATCATCAATGACGTTATCACTAACAGCTTGTTTGAGTTTTTCCTTTGCGACAGCCAGCATTTCCATGCTGGCGTCAAGAAGAGTAACTTTGCCAATGCCAAGGGAAATAAGAGCTTCGGTATACTGTCCTGTCCCGCATCCTGCGTCCAATATGTGAATATCCTGAAATAAAACATAGACAGATAAACACGATAAACATACATCAAAATCATTTCAGCCAAGGTTCGTTAATAAACCAATATGCCTAGTAGCTACAACTCGTGTACTTGAAAACAGAGAATAGGTCCTGTTCTCATACTAATCAGTCTGTTCACTGTTATTACTGTTTGTAAAAACAGACGATTATATATATAAATATATATATACAAAAAATAAAAGATATACCGGAAAGTCCTTATACTGGAAACGGTCGTATCTAACTATATTAATTCTTTTCGTCATTTAAGGCTTATTGAAAATTAGAGAGATAATGTTGGTTGGTGCCTGATGCTCTGTCTCTGGTCGGGCTCATCGGAGTCTAACTGTTGGTATTCTTTTGCTCCAGCATTTCAGTGGTTTCTTGCTGTCGAGTCCTCACCGTTGTCTCACCTCTGTGTTTCTTTGATTTTTGTGTTCACGAAGATGTTGCACTGATGAGTTAGGAAGCCTTCATGCGGACTGAACAAATTATTTGTCTAAATCGCGGCGGAAGTAAGGGCGAGGATTGTGGCCACGTAAAATCGATTTAAGCCCCCCAGTGGAAATCTTCCACTGACCGTTCCAAGGCGGCTCTTCTGTGGCGGTTTATTTATGTTGTTGTTTGTTACTTACTGTGTGTATCACTTGTGTCTTTTAATTTGGATGGCCATATGGCTATTTTGTGGGAAAGTAACTGTCCTTATGGCCTTCCTTTGTTTAGGTTTCCATTATGGTCTGGTCGCTTAATGTTTGTATTTCTTTCCCTTTGATGTCTTTTATGGGTGGAGTTAGTTAATTGTATCAATTCCTGATCTTTGTTTTACTTCTACTTTTTATACACCCAAGGCATATTTTGGTCGCATAGAACTTTTTCTAACCGCAGCAGAAAATAATTTGCTCTCACGACTGCAACTCTGTAAGACAATAAGATAGCACATGCGTCCGACATACATGTGTAGTGCATTTTTTCACATCCACAAAATGGCTACTATATGGTCTGTTATATGGAGAAATCTGGCTGCCAGTGCTAAAAACAGAAATGACTGAACTCAGTGATCCACATGACTTCCGCAAGTCACATTTTGAAGGCAGATGAGCGATTCAGGGCCATCTTGGTCCTATATATTTATTTTATTTTAAATCGATCGGCTATCGTGTCCACTGGAGCAGAATCCGCCCAGGCTACACGACAGAACAAGTTGTATGTAACCTGATTTATCATATGACGTCGCGTCTGAGAGTGGTATAACGCCATGTAATATTTTCGATAATCCACTAGTGGATTAAATATGTAAATTAGCTTGATACGTCCTGTAACGTTACATGTACGAAGTCCTTAACGACGTCGCGTTTACTAATGGCGGACTATTGGCATTTTTGTTAAACAATGTGAATAAAATGCGTTTTAAATGTCATATGATAAATAGAATCTTGCATTCGTGCTCATGTATTATTAAATTTATTAAACTCGTTGAAGAAAGGGATAAAATGCTCGGCGAAGCCTCGCATTTTACCCCTTTTCCTCAACTCGTTTAATAAATTCAATAATACATGAACACTCATGTAAGATCCTCTATATATACAACTTTTGTTTCATATTCCTTTCACGGCTACACGGTAAAGCTTGTTATATACAACCTAAATCCTTATAATAAATCCTACCCACTGTCCCGTTAAAATGCCGAAATGCAGACCCCTGATGCAAATGAAATATGACCCCTAACAACCTTTGTTTAATATTCCTCTCAGGGCTACACGGTAAAGCTTGATATATTCAACTTAAGAATCCTTAAAATAAATCCCACCCACTATCCCACCAAACCGCCTAAATGCAGACCCCTGATGCAGATGATATGATTTTTCCTTAACACCTTGCTGTGCAGGTTAACTACAAGAACGGATGCTTACCCAAGAGGGAAGGCAGAGTGGTCATTTATTTGTTTCCATTTTTTGCTCTGGCTGCATCTTATTAAATAGAATGAACAGTTTTAGCTATTTTAATAGGGGTCAACTAAAAACAGATTGTGAGGTTTGAATGAAACTGGTTCAAATGTCTACGAGGAGCTGTCTTAGGAGAATCTTTTCTTTATTCTTTTTCAGCACTAAGGGTCATCTATTTCATGTTAGCTTATTTAGAAATTTTTTGCATGTTTCATGGCAACATGCCAGTGAAATTGGATATGAATTGGTGTGTGAGAATAGATGGGGTTGTCACTTAAAGAGTTTGGTGGCCGTCTTTTTTACACAGGGATGTTCAGTATACAGGCTTGGTGTACTTGATGTTATATATGGTAAAACTGTGGTTTGCAGGGTATATATTATTTTTCTTGTTTCTACTCAAAAACATAGATTGTGGGTACTCTTTAGAACCGCCTCGCTGAAAGTCGCTAATGTCTTCTTGTTTGGTTCAAAGGAGTAATTTTCAGACACACACAAGATACCTTTTTCTTGCATACCAGATGTAGATATAGATTGGGTTGCAGGGTGCTTCCGCGCAGAGCTAAAACCTGCCGAATTTGAGTACTGTTAAACATCTTAGAAGGTCTAATGCTGCCCAGGAAAATTGGTCCGAGTCTGAACGTTTCTTAAACCGAAGTGGTGATTTTGTTTGGTATAACTTTTAGCTATGCAGCCCGATCTATTTCTTCAAACCCCATGGGCGGGGGCAGAAGACCATGTTACTAAACACAAAATCTTTTTAGCGCTAAAGGTCACAAAGCTATCACTGATTTGTTGGTTTCTCAGTGAGGTCAGCGTGTTTCGTAAAAGGGGTTAGCTGTAGAATCTGGGCTGGAACAATGCATGGGTTGGGTTTGGCAAACAGTATAGGTCCAGATAAGACGCCACCAAACGCTGTCAGATGGCGGTATATTCTGTTTGCTAAGATTAGAATGTGGTTCAATGTTTCCATGTCACTACATAAACCATGAAAGAAATGTTTTATATATTATATAGCCTATATAGTCTCATTGAAGGATCACACTCAACCTTTGTATTTGTTTGATTCGAGGTTTAACGTCCCCGTCAACACTGAACAGGTAATTTTGGAGACGTTGCTTCCAATTTTGTGGGACTTTTACCCATGACATCTGAAGCCCTGTCGCCCAATGAAACCCATAGGGTTTATTAGCAAAGAGGTCCGACTCGCATCGCTTTGCCTGGGCAGGCTTAGATACACTAAGCGGTTTACCAGTACCTGTGTGCGGTCAGTTTCAGCTCTGCAGGGAAGCATCATGCAGCCAATCTATTTCTTCTAGCCCCAATGGGCGGGGCCGTATCACACTCAATCTCGATTTGTGCGGGCAAACATTGGTCACAATGTAAGTACCACGACATATTCCAAACGCTGTTTCTATGGGGTCCCTTTAAAAGCATACAATATTTGAATATGTGTCATAGGGTGACTTTTCTATCCCTTATAGTTCCTATCATCTCCTGTTCAATCCCCGACCCCTTATGTCAAATTTAGCGTGAAAGCAATTTATGTAGTGTTACGGGAGTTCTGAAGATATTAGGTAGTCGTGGTTTTTGTAGTTTAGTATAGGTAGATGTGTAGTAGCAGATTTCCGGTTACGCTTCATTACACAATTCATATGCTTTCACATGTTATAGTGTTGTGTTGAACAACACATCACATTATTGTATTATTTGACATTTCATTATTAAAATATATTATTCTTATATATTTGACAGGTCAGTTGTCTTTTTCATATTCACTGAAATTCATTACATGCACCAGAAATGCTTTTGGAAAGATTTATTATACAGTTTTATGCAAGCGCATTGTTCAGACGTGGGCGCGACATACTGTAATGTAAACAAACAATGTTCTATGCAAAGTGGAGAAACAAAACAACAAAATATCAAAGTAAAGAAATCTGTGCAAGAGAGACAGAATTTAAACTTTTAAATGCCTCTGTTGCAGGGCAAACTAGAGGCATAAGCAGTCAAACAAACAGCCCTACCATCGAAATCATGAATAGGCTAGAAGGAAAACCAAATGCAGATGATATTATTGTAAATGGAATAAATACAAAGGGATTGATAGATACCGGTTCCGAGATCAGTACAGTCTTTGGGCATTTTTGGGAATCCCTTGATCCCAGAACGGAAATACGTGTTGTAGAGGAACTGGAGATTAAATGTGCAGACGTATTAAGGATATGTTGAAATGAACATTGCAGTGCCACAATTTGAGGAAAAACTTGTCTGTGCGCTTTTCTTGGTAGTTCCTATGACGGACTACAACAAGAATGTACCATTTACTGTGGGAACCAATGTCATTAGGGACAATTACAGTTGGCACTCTTGCTCTGAAAATATTCCTGAAGCATGGAGAATTGCATTCAAGGCACCGTCTGCAAAGAATGTTGGTTTTGTGAAAACAACTACAAGAGTGCAATTGAAACAATGGGAAGTAAAGGATTTAACTGGCTTTTTGTGCAAAACAAGAAGTTGTGCGTCAGCTGTGTCTGAAAGCACAGAAGCTGCTAGCTTCCCAAATGTTTCGGCAAGATTTCAGAAGAGCAAAAACATCGAGTTCTTCAGTTCCTTACTAAATGGCAACACGTATTTTCCAAAAGCGAGACAGATCTTGAAAGAACAGACATTGTACAGCATGAACTACACTTAGAGAATGAGCAACCATTCAAAGAGCCCTACCGCCGTATACCGCCTGCACTTATTCAGGAGGTCAGGGAACACCTCAAGGAGATACTGGAGATAGGTGCTATTCGAACTTCAAATAACCCTTTCAGTCCCAACGTAGTTATCGTACGCAAGAAGGATGGCTCGATTTGCTTCCGTATCGACTACAGGAAGCTGAACCAGCGCACAAGAAAAGACGCACATGCCATCCCCCGAATTGATGATACACTACACCTTTTAGCCGGAGCCAAATACTTCACAAAACTGGACATCAAGAGCGGCTATTGGCAGGTGGAATGGAAGGAAGATGATAAACCTAAAACAGCGTTCCAAGTTGGGCCACTTGTTTTTGTTTTTTTTTTTAATACAATAGGATGCCTTTTGGTCTTTGTAATGCTCCGGCAACATTTCAAAGGCTGATGAAAGATGTACGGGTGAACTAAATTTCCGCGACGGCCTCATCTACTTAGATGATATCATTGTCTTTCCATCAGCCTTTGATGAGCATTTGGAGAGATTACAAGCCGTGTTTTCCCGCCTTGAGTTGCATTACTTAAAGTTAAAGGCAGTTAAGTATGAGTTTTTTAAGATGTCTACCTTGGTCATGTTGAGTCTGAGGAAGGGATTCAAGCTGATCCAGCCAAAATTGAAGCTGGTAAGAAATGGCCAGTGCCTAAGAACGTAAGGAAAGTCCTAGGGTATTATCGCCGGTTTGTCAAAGGGTTCGCCGCTTTGGATAGACATTTAAATAACCTCCTGGTAGGTCTAGAGTCCAACCACAAGGCCAGAAATAAAATAAAAAACGCAAAGGCACCGGAGCTCTTTGAAGGGGAGGAGTTGACGTCACCACCTGTTCTAGCATATGCAGACTGCAGACTACCGTTCTTGATCCATACAGACGCTTCTAGAAGTGGTTTTGGGGCAGTGCTATACCAGAATCAGGATGAAAGAAAAACGAGTAGTTGCATATGCAAGTAGAAGTCTCAAGCCCTCAGAGAAAAACTGCTCTGCCCACAAACTGAAATGGGCCATTTGCGAGAAGTTTCGTGATTATCTTTATGGCACTAAGTTTGAGGTGGTTTACAGATAATAACCCCCTCACTTATGTCCTCACAACAACAAAACTTGATGCAACAGGTCAACGCTGGGTAGCTTCTCTCTGTGATTTTGGCTTTTCCATAACGTACAGGAGTGGAAGAAAGAATATAGATGCGGTCAGTTTGTCGCGCTACCCAGAACCTGCCAAGCAGGAAATTGTCATTTCTCCGGAGGTTCTGAAGGCTATATCATTCTCCTTGTCAGTCAACATCCAGAGTTGTCCATTAGTGGAGAGTGTCGCACTCTCAGACACGCAGGCGTCAGTCCTGCCGCTATTACAGTCGGAGGACCGGAACAGCAACTACAGCGCCACGGATGGACACCAAAACATTGGAGGAAAGCTCAGCAAGATGTCCCACATTTGAAGCTTATCATGAAGTGGCTTGAGCAAAACCAAGGTTCTCCAGCTAAGAAGGATATTGGGTCTGATATTGACACTCGATACTTCAAAGGCTAGGAGAGGCTTTGTTTGTTGGTGTCCTCCACCGTAAGGTAACTCTGAATGGACAGGAGTTTCTCCAGCTCGTTCTCCAACCAGGATATCAGGACATCGTGTATGAAGCCCTGCATGATGACCTTGGCCAACAGGGCAGAGTCCGTACAACATTGCTTATCAAGCAACGGGTTTTCTGGCCTGGAATGGACAAGTACATCAGGGAAAAGGTCACAGAATGTGACAGGTACTTCAGAAGGAAGAAAAGCGGTCAGAAAGCAGAGCTTGTCAACATTGAGTCCTCTGTTCCGATGGAGATAATGCGCCTCGACTACCTCTCCCTTGAACCTTCAAAAGGAAGAGTCGAAAACATCCTCGTCAAAACGGATCATTTCACGAGGTATGCCGAGGCCATTCCCACAAGGAACCAGACAGCAAGGACAACGGCGAGGGTTTGTTCGATAATTTCATCGTACACTATGGCTTTCCGGCACGCATACAGAGAGATCAAGGCCAGTGCTTTGAATCAAACCTTATTAACGAGCTGTGTAAGATACCCTGTGTCGAAAAGTCACGAACGACGCCGTATCATCCTATGAGGAATGGCCTGGTTGAGAGATTCAACCAAACTCTTCTTCAAATGCTCGGAACCTTGGGAGCATAAACCTTATATTGTTAAGGAACAGCCGAATCCTGATATCCCGGTGTATCGTGTAAAAGAATAGGGCAGCAGGAAGAAGTCAAGGATGCAGCATAGAAACCTGCTTTTAATTTTCATGGGCCTGCCTGTTTGGATCATCCTCAGTCATTCGACAGGGCCTCCGGGGCAGATAGTCATTTGCAGCCGGATCCAGTCACAGACAACGCTGACCCAGAATTTAGAGAAGCTCTGTTATCAATGTCACATGGGAACTCTGAATCGAGTTCAGATTTACAGAGTCTCTCTGGTTATGACGCCAGTTCTGATACTAGGAGCAAGTTATTTACGTCATACACCAAAATGGCTGAACTGACTGACAGGACCCACAATCTTTATTTTTAGCGGAAATAAAAAAAAAGTATCACAATTTTTCATCTTAAACTTTGTGTGTGTGTGTGTGTGTGTGTGTGTGTGTGTGTGTGTGTGTGTGTGTGTGTGTGTGTGTGTGTGTGTGTGTGTGTGTGTGTGTGTGTGTGTGTGTGTGTTTTCCTGCGGTAAAGTTTATAATGTATTTGTATATGCGTGTTTTTGTTATGTGACTGACAGGACGGAAGCAGTTTGGGAAGCTTAGAGTTCCCTTTCATTCTGAAATATATTCATAAGTGCACGTTTAAAAATACATTAGAACTTTGATGACTCGAACACCTATGGCTCGTTTACCATGCTGATTCTAATCCGTTTTGAGCCCCTAGGAAACTCCTCCACATAAAAAATAGTCGGGGGATTATTACAGTCAGCTGCAACCACCTTATCATTTAACAAAAGTTGTTGGATCAAAACGTTTCGATTTACCTCTGTGTCTTTGATGGCAATGATGTGCAAAGGTTGCCATAAATCACCGTGAAGACGAATCAATCATGTTTAACAGTCAAGTGCGACAACTTTGCACCTGTGACCTCAAAACAGTACAGTGCACGATGTAAATTTTAACAATGTATCATGACACATTATTTTGCTGTTGTTTGTGGTACATCGACCAATCAATGGTCATCACTGACTAGTTGGTGTACTCTTAGATCTAGTACAATGGTCTAAACATTTCAGATCATCACAAAAAACAAGCCTATAAAATTTTGACCCCCTTGAACCCCACTTTTATATAGTAAAACTGGGGTTTACAGGGGTATACCTTATTTGAAAAATATCACAATTTTTCATCTTAAAATTTTCATTTTTTCGGCGGAAGAGTTAACAATGTATTCGTTTAGGCATCTGGCTCCCGCCTATAGGGGCTAGAAAAAATATATGGGCTGCATGAAGCTTCCACGCAGAGCTGAATCCCGCCCGCACACTAGTACTGGTAAACCGCTTAGAGGATCTAAGCCTGTCCAGGAACCGCGGTGCGAGGCGGACCGTCCATGCTAATAAACCCTATTGGTTTCATTGGGCGACAGCCTCAGACAGGGTTTGAGATGTCATTTCATCTCAATGTCGGGTAAAAGTCCCACAAAATTGGAAGCAACGTCTCCAAAATGACATTTACAGTGTTGACGGGGACGTTAAACCTCAAATGAAACATATTCGTATAGGCATGTTTTCGTAATGTAAAAAAAAACTTGATAGCTATTCATATCTTTGATCTTCACATAGAAAAGAACATTTGACAACAGTGCCAGGAATGGAATGTTGCAGCTAATTGTAAATGGGTTGTAATATGGTGTTCTGTTGTAGTTAGGCATTTCCACAACAGAACACCGTACTGCGGGCCTCATGAATATTCATGATGCCTCTAGTGGAGCTCCTTTTCCGGCTATTGATTATATATCAAAGAAGATGAATAGGTAAAGAACAGTACCTCAAGTCGTTTCCCACCATGTATATATAGCAGACCCGCTATTATATCGGCTCCCATCGCGCATCTCTCTTTGTCGTAAATCCTGGCAGCTTCCGTTTCAGAATAGTTGAAAAACGGCTCATGTCGGGAATGTTTGTCTTCTCTTATCGTAACTTCTTTTCTGGGTGTGTTCGGAATTATTTGGAAGCTTAGCATTCAACCTGTCTAACATAATAAATATACTATCATATGTTCTGAAACTGAATGTCATTTGATGTGTCACAAGTAAGAATTCTGAGAAGGGAAAGTGGTGCGATTGGACCGCCCCTTAAACCCTGACGGTTTCTTTGAGCGGTAGGTGTCATTTCATCTTAATCTCGAGTTCTCAAAATGACCTAAATGGTATTGGGGGGACGTTAAACCTCAACATCAACAAACAAGTTCTGGACTGCGATACATTTTTCTTATTCATCTTAGTGTTTGCCCGAGATATCAAATCAATCAAATGTTTAGTAGAATTATGGGACAGGGGAGGCAACTCCTGCAAAAGTATTTTTGTCTCCCATGTCAATACAGGTCAAATCTAAAAGAAAAGAATTTGCTCCCTTTTTCAATGGGACAGGACTTATAGAAAAGAGAACAGGAGGTCCCGAAAGTTGTCTCCCTTTCAAAAATGGAGGAATATCTGTCAGGTGTTCCCATTCCTCTAAATAGCGAAGACTGTTCATTTAGCCATTGAGACGCTTCATTATTTGACCTTTTTTGTACTAAATGGAATCATCTTCCTTATATATAGCAGGAGTCCATCCCAAAAACTGAGGGGTGTCAGGTTGTGTTTTCATCAAAATTTATTTGGAAAATGACAGACTTTTAGTAAACAGTGGAGGCTCTGATCAGACGCCGCGTTCTGATCTGGGTCTGCACTGTTTGCCAGGGTACCCGTTTTGGGGTTTCCGGTACTAAATGGGTTAATCTATGGAAGACTTGAAAATTCAAGTGCTCTAAATGTGCATACCTATGTGGCTTGTCACGTTTCAAAATAGCTTTAAATCTTAACTTGCTGTTCACGACAACCCCTATCTTGGCAAACAGTGTAGATCCAGATCAGATGGCTTCTGAGGAAGCCATCTGATCAGGATCTACACTGTTTGACATTCAGTGTATGAATTTGTAGATATAAATTACATCAAGTAATCTGATTGGTTCAAAGTCAGAGATGGGTGTGGCTTAAATGAATATTCAGCAAGAGAAGGGTTAACATGATAGGACAAATTGTTTGGAAGTCATGTAGATTCTGGAATGAGGACAGTTCACACCACTGTCGAGAGTAAATTGCAGAGGAGCAAACATGATTACGAAAACACGCCTATACAAATACATTGCAACCTTTATCGCCGAAAAAATGAAAATTTTAAGATGAAAACTTGTGATATTTTTCTTATTTCTGCTCAAAATATAGCTTGTAGGTACACGTTAGAACCGCCTCACTGAGGCGGTTCTAACGAGTACCCACAATCTATATTTCAAAGCAGAAATAAGAAAAATAAGGTTTACCCCTGTGAACCCAAGTTTTACTATATAAAAGTGAGGTTCAAGGGGGTCAAATTTATAGAGGCGTGTTTTCGTGATATAAAGGGTGCTTTTGGCAACTGTAGACAGCATGTTGCAGAGAAACAAATAAAGGGTGCATTTTGCCACTATAGGCAGTACTAAAGTTACAGAGGAACAAATAAAGGGTGCATTTGGCAGTTTTCTCAACAAAAAATAATTTATCATTTGTTTGTTTTGTTTGATTTGAGGTTTAACGTCCCCGTCAATACTGTAAAGGTCATTTTGGAATCATTGATTCCAATTTTTGGGAGGTTTATCCGACATTAAGATGAAATGACTCTCAAGCCCTGTCGCCCAATGAAACCGATAGGTTTTATAAGCATGGACGGTCCGACTCTCACCGCTCTGTCTGGGCATGCTTAGATCCTCTAAGGGGTTTACAAGTACTCCTGGGCGGTCGGTTTCAGCTGTGCGTGGAAGCATCATGCAGCCCATCTATTTCTTCAACACGAACGAAAACTATTTATGAAGAGCATTACGAAAACACCCATATACAATTTTAACCAGCACTTTCATTTGGTGAAGCTAAGGTTTACAGGGGTACGGTGCAGTACGGTAACATTGCGCACAAAAAGATTTGATCGACGCGTATAACTTTTTCCCAGCCGTCACACAAAATCCGCTATCAAAAACATTGCAACACTTCCCTATCAAGTATATGCAATGAAAAATTGTCTCTGAAATTTTCAGCAGGCATGGCAAGAATACTTTGAACAGGGGTAACCCCTTGAAATCGAACTGCCAATTTTGTCGCCCAACATTGCGCACGTCAGGTATTTTGAGCTATTTAAACACAAGGGTGGGCGCAAATAAGTTGTCGATTAGATCTTTTTCAACGATGTCATATGCAGAAAGTTTGAATACAAAACCATTGTTCCTTTGGTTAGTTTTAAACCAAATCTTGACTTTGGCAATCCTCGGATATTTCGTTTTATGAGAAAATTAAAAAATACCGCAAAACTGGCACATCTGCACGTGCAAGCCCATCTTTTGCGGGCTAAGTTAAACTCAATGCATATTCTCTCATAATAGTGAAACTGATTATGAGGGATACAGTTACTGAAATTCAGACTGCAGGGTGCGCAAAATAAACGGCGGACTCGACATTATTTTTCTGCTCAAAAACATAGATTGTAACATAGGGGCTTGAATCATAAAAAAATGAAAAAAAAAATTTGGGGGGGGGGGGGTACTATATTAGAGACGTATATTAGACCGTTTATAGACCATTTTATTGGAATCTCTCTCAGTTTACAATTATTTGTAAATACATGAGATATACAATGACAAGCAATTAAATAATGTTATAGCGGTAACCACAATCAAAAGAAATAAACAAAACTATTACAAAAATACAAACAAATAACGACAAATGTGTGAGGGCGACTCACTGTTATACGGATACTTTTCTCCCCTAGATATTGTATTATGGAATGGATTTTATTTTCTGCCGTTCATGGAAGTAAGAACGCAGTGGGTCACGTACAAAGTGAAGAGGTTCATGTAAACTTTGCTAGCGATCCGCAGTCGCTCTCACCCTCACGAAAAGCAGAAAAATTAAGTTATTTATTTATTCATTTATTATCATTTTTATTATTATTATTATTATTATTATTATTATTTACATTCTTTGTTCCTCGTCACTTTGCGAAAAAAATGCTCATAGGACAAACTTTTAAAGTTGAAAACATTTACATGCTGTTTTTCTACAAAAGCGGATCAGCGTTGACATCAACAACGTCCGTAGAGAACAGTGGTTTATACTGACGTCACTTGACGTCATTGAAAATCAAGTGGTTCGATGCGTTCATGGAAGTATGAACTACATTGTTTTCTATATGTTTACATTAGACTTTACTTTGGGAATATACCAGAGGAGAAAAATCCGTGATTCCAATTAGTCTATATAAGTAGGATTGTCTCTCTTCATATCAGGTTGGCGACCGGGTCGGCGTAAAGATTCAGTGCAGCAAAAAAGAAAGAAAAAAAAAGAGAAACAACAAAAAACGGGTAGTGATTTCGTATCCAGTTGTTCCATTTTACTTGTCTGGTGTATGATGTGGACTAGGCTATAAATAAAACTCGACCCTTCTTTTTATGTTAAGTGTACCGACCTCATATGAAGATGGAAACCGACTTGTTCACTCATCCAATCAACACGCATACTTTTCTCGTGCGAGTATAAAGGCTTCCGTTGAGAAACTATTTGTGAATGGGAATATTTTTTTTTTTTTTTTTTTTTATAGTGTCAAGCGGACATACGGCAATAATATTTAATATCAGGATGAACTGAAATCACCATCGCGTCGTGTCGATGCCGACGCAGCTTATATAAACCGCATCGGGATCGACACTACGAGATCGTTCTCCGCGTGTCCGCTGGAAAATTTGTGAGATTCGTCAGTCTTAAGGATATTCTGCGACCAACATGGCTGAAATGGCACAATATGCACTTGAAAAAAGAAATTATGAATTTGAGCATTAAGCAAAGGTCTCAGAAATTTTTTTCTTATTAGTGTAAAAAATAACAGGGCGAAGTTTACTCAAGACAAAACCACTTAAATATCTGAATTACTATAACGAGAGAAATGTAAAATTATTATTGCAATAAATGCTCGTTTGTTTTAGACTTAGAACCAAATTGTTTATGAATAAATAAAAAATATATTGCCACTTGTGTATGAGTAATTGCACAGGGAAGGTGCACCGGGACATATTTTTTCATAAAACAGCTCCAAAAGCGAATAATTAATTTTCGTTCACGTGGTGTGTAGAAAATTTCGAAACAAAATTCATCATGGCCGAACATCTGGGGATGTGTTTACACGCAAGTTCACACGTTCGTATTGACGTAACCATGACGGGATCGCCAAGGTTCTTGATATAATCTGAAACCCCAAACATTAACCTTTAAAACCGCACCATTCGATTTTCACATAGAAATTATCAAATACTAACATTTCGACAATACATTTGTTGTGTTGACCTGTGTAAAGTTTTTCGGCAAGGAGCCGAACAACACCCTGGCTAAAACATTAGATTAATACTCCAAGGCACTTTTTTTATCAGCGAAAGATCGAGTTATTTTTCGTCATATTTACATTATTGTAATGAATTTATGTACGTTATGAAATCTTCTTTTAGGATTACAGGGGATGTCACCGGCAAAGAAAGAGTATACACATTTATTCAAAAAATACTTTTGAAATTACTTTTCATCCGCGATTTGTCTGAAGGGAGAGCACTGTTAAAGAAATGCTGGTTTCCGGATGGAGCCGAGTACTTTAATTTTTAAACAAGTTTGGCTTTTACAAGAATTTTGTCATCGCTAAAAACGAGATAAATGTATCGAGGAAAATTGGTTCAGTGTAGCCTACATTTACTTTGGCAGCATTTTCAAGCTAACTTTATGTCCAGACCAGCTCAGTACTGCTCACGCACACTTAAAAACGGCACAGACCGGTCGTTAGAGAAGAGTGATGTTGTAAACGCCCAAAGACGTAGTCAAAGAATCTTGAACCAGATATGAAGCCGGTAACCAGATTGATGTCACAAACTGTAAATTTTTCATGGAGGAAAATATTGGTCGCAGCGACGAGTTTCAATTGTTTTTATAAATATTTCTCTTTAAACCACAACCATTTTTCGTATCTTTCGCCTTTACATATTAAGTAAGTTATTTTACACCCCCTGGTCAATATACTGCATATCGATCCGTCAGTATTCTATGAGAATCCTCGTGCAAGTCGTTGGTTACAAATGTAAACATTAGACACGTGTGAGAAGTATACTCCACCACCTTGTTTTACAAAATATTGACACAGCATTAAACATGATTGTATTGCATTTTTTAGATATAAATGATATGTTTGACAAAATTATATAAAGTTAATGGAGATTTTAGGCGAAAGAAAATTTAATAACAACTTTAAAATCACAGTAGCTAGTGTTAAACATTGGTCTTAATTTGTTCCCTTTCTTTTTTTCTACCTGTAAACATTACACAGGTGTGTTCAGTCAGCCACAAAAATAAACTTATCTGCATATTTATTCCAATGAATGCAAGTTTATCTCTCCATACACAGAAAGGACTTCTTTTATTGTGTCAAGAAATGTGTAAAATAAAAAGACAAGATTTTTTTCCTGAACACAAAACATGCCTTGGTTGAAAACACTTTATTTGAATTTAGTGCAGCTAATCAAAATTTAGTTTCCTGGTGCACCTAAAGGAAACATGTAACTACTCAGTGATTTCTTTTTGTTATTGGTACTTGTGGGAATTTTCCAGTTTTGATACACAAAGTTTGGCATTTTTCAGGTGAGTGAAGAAAAAACTCTGAACAATATTTTACTTTTCTAACAGGTATTTAAATAACTTTAAGAAATCAAGTTTATGTTCCAATTATATTAGTTGGCTAAAACAAAAGGGTTGCATTCAATTTCTTGCATATTCAGAGCCACTGTCATTTTTGCTCATTTGTCCAGGCGGCCATGTTGAATGTCCTTAAAACGGATAAAAGCATGTTTATTTCCTGTTTGGATTGCTCTCGTATTATCAGATGAAAGCGGTATTCTATCTCAGTGGTGAGTTTTCTTCCATTCAAAGTAATAAACTTATGCAATGAGCCCACATCGTTTTAGTAAAAGGTGGGGCTTTCGGGGGCATTCATCATTTCATCATCACAACCTCAAAAAGACAGATCGAGGGTACCCGTCCAACTGCCTCATTGAGGCGGTTCGAACATGTACCCACAACAGTTGTCCAGAGCAGAAACAAGAATTTTCTCCAAAGGAAGAATATATATATATATATATATATATATATATATATATATATATATATATATATATATATATATATATATATATATATATATATATATATATATATATATATATATATACACTGTTGGATAGGCATGTTTTCGCTTCGCTATAATCCTTACATGGTCGTGAAATAATCACCACGAAAACACGCCCATACATAGACATTGTTACCACTATCGCAAAAAAAAAATAAAAAAAAATGAAAACTTTATCCCTCCCAACTCCGAGCAAAATGCGGATTGTCGGTACTCGCTAGAACCGCCTCATCGAGGCGGCCCAAACGAGTTCCCACAATCCACACGCTAGAGCAGAAATAAGAAAAACAAGGTTTACCCCTGTAAACCCAAGTTTTACTATATAAAAAAGAGACTCAAGGGGGGGGGGGTCAAAATCATATAGGCGTGTTTTGGTGATAATACGCAGTTTTATGATTCTACAGGTGAAGTAGTCCCCGATTTCTCCCTCTTTGTCGTCCATAAAGCAGGAACAGTGGGTGCCCATTGGTACGAAGTTGTTCCAACGGGCCACCACGGTCCGTGCTTCAGGACAGCAACAAGATATATGAAGTTTTACTCTTGGGTCAGTGGGTCCCAGTAAGGGGGGGGGGGGTCATCGCATGGACTTCTTAACGCAATACTAAAACTGCGCCTTACTAGTTTGTACTCTATTTAGATACGATTTAGTCACTCACTTTCGTTTGCAAAAACACTCATACTCAGTCGCCATTTATCGTCATTTGAAATATTATACATATATATACAATATTATATGTTGTGGCAAACGCCATTTTCACATCACGTTGACAGGTCTATGCAATTTCGTTGTACAGACCTGTCAGGCGGAGGTAATGTAACTTTGTATCGGCTCACCAGGCCAGTTTAGCAGTTTCTACGGGATGCGGTTTTTGTCGAGCACTCAATGGGAACTCCCTTGCGTGTCTAGCGTCCCCATACAAAATACAGTGACATTCCGCTAACAGGACCACCTAGAATATGACTTATTTTGCTATAAAAGCTTATTGTGAAGGAAACACTGAATTTGTCTTTGTGTTTTCTGCCAACAATGTCCTGTGTTCAGGAACCACTTATGGGGCTGTTCAAAAGTGGTCTTAAAGACCACTCTTGGACAGTCCCAAAGGTGGTCTCAATATAGGAATTTCACTGTACAAATGGATAAAGATATTCATATTACTTAGTTACATGTTGCTAGATATTTGTAATGAGAGTTATCCTCTCGTTTTGACTGTTTTCATTATAACATCGATAAATGCCGTCAGGTTTTTCAATACTGCTGCGTCGGAATGGTTCATTAATTCGGACACCTTATGAGTGTTGGGTCGATTAATAAAATATGTTTTTATAAACCGTATAAAAAAAGCTGCACTTGAAAATGTAGTGGAACTCGTCTCCAACTTCGGTCTTACAAAGCTGGCAGGTCCTTTCATGCAGAGGAATGTTGGTCCAGCGGCCTGTCTCCACTGGTAGCCTCTGATTTCGCGTTCTAAATGCAGTTAGGATGCGACACTGCTTATTATTGAGCTTTAGAAAATAGTTGTTTAGTTCGAATGTAGATTTGAATATTCTGTAATTTATACCACTTGATGACAAACTGACAAGCGAATTCCAGGACTGTAAATACTGATCTTTAACTTTTTGTTTGAAAGATGTGCGGAACCATTGTCTACAGAAATCATTTGGATATGTCCAAATGTTTGCAAAGCCGTTGGTCATTATAAGTGTTTTAACGTTTTCGAGCCATTTAGACTTGCATTTCCCTTGCTCGTGAAGTGTATGTAGCACCAAGTAAATCATATTCGACAATCTATTGCTGTTAAAATCTATAAGTTTCGTCCAGTAGGAAATGATCCTACCTTCGATATCGACCTTTAGCGGGAAAATCCCTGTTTCGCCATACACCATATAAGATGGTGTACACTTTTTCAAATTAAGTATCATTTTAAGAAACTTGAGTTGGACTCTCTCTATGGTTTCTAAACTGCCCACTGCCCATATCTCGCAGCCGTAAAGGAGTATAGGTTTTATATGTTTATTAAATAAATCTATTTGCATTTCTAATGGGAGGTTTAATACTCGAATTTTCCTTAAAAGGGAAAACATCGCGTTGTTTGCTTGTTCAGCAATATGCTTTTTACAGCTTATGTAGGAGCCACGTTTTGAGAGAAAAATACCGAGGTATTTGTACTCAGTCACTATGTCAAGTACAGTGCCTTTGTAGAAAAACTGTAAATTCCTAGCGTCTCGACCAGAAGTAAATATTAGGATTTTTGTTTTATTGATGTTCACTGTCAATTTCCATTCATCACAGTATTTCTCGAACAAACGAAGCATACCTTGTAAACCCTCTTTACTAGTACTAAATAGTACAGTGTCATCTGCGAAGAGCAAAATGAATAATTTAATGTAGGAGAATATAGTTTCTCCATTTGCTTCTACAGAGATTCCTCCAATATTATTGTGCATGAAATAGCGCTCCAGGTCATTAAGATAGAGCGAAAATAAAATTGGTGACATGTTCTCACCTTGACGGACCCCTTTTCGCATGGGAAAAAAGCAGAACTTCCGTCCGCTGATGAAACTCTGGATTTAATATTTTCGTACATGTTCTGAATGAGGGTTAGGCATTTTCCGTTTATGTTGTAATTTCGTAATTTGGTCCACAATCCACACCGCCAAACGCTATCAAAAGCTTGCTTAAAATCAATAAAGGCGCAGAATAATTTATTTTTAACTGCTTTCGATATTTCGATTAAAGTTTGGAATATGAACAAGTTATCAATCGTTTAAAGGCCTTTGCGAAATCCTGTTTGATTTTGACAGATAATTTCATACTTTTCAGCAAATTCATACAATCTTTTGTTAATAACCGATGTAAACAGTTTACCGAGACAACTTAACAATGTTATGGGTCGGTAGTTTTCCGGTGAACTTGGATTTCCCTTATTTTTATATATAGGAAGGATGTCACCAAGTGCCCAGCTTTCAGGCACTATTCCTGAATCAAATATTATATTGAAAAGTTTTGTGTATATTGGTAAAAATAAATGTGCTGTGCTTTTTATGTGCTCGTTAAGAATGTTATCAATCCCAGAACATATGTTATTTTTTAACTTCTTAATTGCGCATCTAACCTCTGTTTGGGTTATGGGCTGGCTTAGTTCTTGGTTAATGTTTCGTAGGTAGTCATCTTGCTGATTGTTCGGTGTATCGTCTGTGGATCGATCATTTTCATCACTTAAGTTTTTTGAAATATTCATAGAGGTCTTGTAACGGGGGGCAACGTGACTCTTTAGTTTCAGTCGAGTTTATTATTCGCCAGTAATCTTTCGCGTTTGTAGAGCGTAAAGTTCGTAATTTTTCTACTCTTGCATTTTTGAATTTTCTAGCATTTTGTGATATTTGATTTTTATATTCTTTACTAACAATTTTTAGTCTATTTTTTTAGTATATGGTTTTATACTTGTTGTACAGTTTTCGTGTATAGTGGTTTATGTTTCGCGCACTACGGCAGTCGCCATTGAACCATGGTTTATGCGTGATATTTTTGTCCGATTTACGGTGCTTTACGCCGAATGTTTCCTTTGAGTTGAAATAAATATTGTTTCAATTTGTTTTACGATATTGTTTACCTTTTTCGACATTTACATTTTCCGGATTCATATCGTTTACGCATCGTAAGATTTCGTCAACATCGGTCTGACAGATGTTCTCGACAAACTGGCTTGTTTTATGTTCATCCCAGAATTTAATGTTGGTTTGTGAGGCCTTGTTTTGTTTTGTACTGGCTGAATTTGGCTTTTGCGAGTATACATCAATGGATAGTGTAAGTGGACAATGTGCATCTGAATATAACGTATTGAAATCTAAAGTACTAAAGGAATGTAAAAACATGAAAGTTGTACGCGGTCGACAAAAAATAATCGACCGTACTACGATCTTTGCATGTCAGTTTGGGAATTTCGATATCTTTATCCATCCTACCATTCAAAATAAAAATATTGTTGTATTTGCAGACGTCAATCAATTGCTGACCATAATAATTGGTAACAGTGTCGGTCGTACTCCTCTTGAGTGGCATGTTCGACATGTCGAAACGGACTAATATATCTTGGTTGTCCATGTACAGTTCGTCATTTCCTTGTATATCGCTTATGAAGCTGTCACATATTACATAATCATTATGGGACGCAACCCTAGAGTTGTAATCACCGAAAAGTATTACATTTTTGCCCCTTGCCATGAATTTATCAACCTCGTTTTGCAGTTCAAGATACGGATCAGTGTGGGCATATTTTGAGTGATATGGCGGGATATATACAACACCGCAGTGTAGATCTTCACTATTGGGCATGGTTTGTTTTGAAATTGTAAACCACAAAATGAGTTTACTGTCATATTTGTGTACCGTAATGAATGGTACCCATTCATTTTTCACTAATAGTGCTATACCATCTGATCGGTATCTTGATATTGCTTTACGATTATTAGTAAATATTTCGAACCCTTGTATTTGGAGTTTGTCGGCGTCATCTAACTTGCTTTCTTGTATACCAATGACGTCATATTTTCTGATGAAAGTTATAAAATCCGGACATAACAGTTTGGTTTTCAAACCACACACGTTCAGTGACAATATTTGTAATTGGCTTGCAGTAGGGACACTTTTAAAACTTGAATGATTAAAGTTCTGAGCGGAAATAGAGTCATCGCTTTCAGAAGACAAGTCGCCCTCGGCGGCCTGCTAGGCCTCATTCGGGGCCCTTTCGTCACCATGGGTCCCGTTGCTGCTATCGGGAGTCGACTCGACACTCACTGCATGTTCGTCTGAGTGTGGCTGAGAAGTTAGGGTAGATGACCCCATTTTCTGGGTATTTTGTGGTTTTTGTTCACTAATTAAGGTAGCAGTAACTAATATTTCACTGTTGTGATTTAGCTGGTCATTTTCCATGTTTTCATATGATAAGTTCATTTGGGAGGTATCTGAGTCCGAGTTGTCTTGGTCGCGAGTTTCTTGTGTACATGCATCTGGTCATCCAGCGGCGAGGACGCTGGGTGTTTTTTCGACGTGGTGTCGCGATCTGGCGTATCCGTGCTCCTAGCTCCAAGCACACTGTATTTATTTGATAATGGTATTGAGAAATCTACTCGCCGTTTATTTTCAACCTGGGATGTCCACATGGTGTTTGATCGTTTGCCACTACGGTAGAACACACGACTTTTGTTCTGCTTCCTGGGGTTAGATGACCATGCGGTTTCTCTCCGGTATGAATGGGTTTGTTTGCGAAATCGCTGTTCGGTGTTTCTCGGTCGTTCTGACTGATTATCCTCGGATTCCTCGGGTTCTACTATCAATCACTTCTTGATTGTTCACATAAAGTCTGTCTCGCACCAGACGAACCTTATTTTGGTCATTTTGTCTTGCGTTTTTGGCTTCGGGGTATAGTAATTTACGTTTGTCTTCAATGACCATAGGGAATTGTTCGCGCACCCCGAAATGCGTGTTTTTCAGTGCTTTAGGAGCAGTTAATCTAACTAGTTCACGGTCTTTGAATTTTTCAAACTTTGCGATGATTGGTCTTGGTCTTGTGTCGTCGTCCGGTTTCTGTTCGCGGGGTCCTATCCGATGTACCCTGTGAAACTCGATTGGTTTGTGAATGCCCATCTTTCTATAAAGGAAGTTATTCAATGTTTTGTCAATATTTTCGTACTTTTCCCCCTCTTCAAGTTCAACTTCGTCAATTCCGGTGAATATTAGATTATCGCGCATTTGGCGACATCTGAGATCTATCACATCATCTTCTATTTTTGAGTTCGTGATTTCGAGGTTTCCAACCCGTTCTAGCAAGTCTCCAATGATGTAATCAGATGATTGTTTGTCCTTGGACATTTCATCACAGAGTTCACTGAATGTATCTATACTTTTCTGGTATTCTAGTACCTTTGTGTTCGACTGTTTAACCTCTGAATTTAGCAACTGGACGGTGGTATCTATGCGCGTAACGTTTTCTTTCAACTTGGTTACCTCGTGCATTCGGTTTTCCATGCTTAACAAACGGTGATTTTGGTTTTGTAATGCTTCAGACTGGGTTTTAAGAGCCTCTTCAGTTTTATACCATCGTGTATTTTGGGCTGTTATCTGCGTTTCGATATGTTGGAGCCGAGAATCTATTCCTTGGAATAACTGGGTCACCCATGGCGGGGCTACGCTATTATCTTGCACAGCTTTCGTCGGAATCAGGTTTCCATGGATTGGGTAATTGGCAATTGGTATCTGGTTCATGTGATAGCCTGAGCTTATGTTTACTGGGTTTACCGGGGTTGCCGGGTTGGGACAACTTTGTGGGTTTTCCGGGGTTACCGGGTTGAGACAACTTTGTGGGTTCACGGAGCTGGTACCACCGACCTGGCTCAAATTAAAACTAGGGGGTGCAGTTATGTAGACTCCGTTGTTTGAGCTCATTGTAGTAATCATAGTACTATCGTATTTATCTGCTTGTGCACTCGACTGTGGCGATGTTGTGTATTGACTAATGGGTACCTGTTGGTACAAAGTCCCAGATTTGTTCCATGCCATAGGTGTTTGACTCATGAACAGGACCTGGTTGGCTTTGGAAATAGCATTGGAAATGTCAGTTGAACTGTCTGTTGTACTCATAATATTGTTTGACACATTTGACACATTTGTTGACTGATGTGAAGAAGTGGGTGGGGTACTCCTACCTTTGCTGTTCGATTTTGACTTGACCATTACACGTTCTTGTCCCATAATTCCGCTACATATCGTGCCATTTATGATATATACACTGTCCACTGATTTCACATAGTCAAAATGTTCCAACAAGAACGCCACATAGTAGAGAAATCCCAGAAAAAAATATTTTAGGGCCCCGCACTGAAAGTGTGGGTGCCCTATAGTAATCACTCTGTCCGTCCGTCTGTCTGTCTGTCTGTCTGTCTTTCTGTCCGTCTGTCCGTCCACAAATTTTTACTCCTCTGATAGCGCTGCCGGGGCCCTAGTCAGTTTCACTGACAGCTCTAGTTTTCATGTCCGTTATTACTTCTACGTGTTACCGCCTTAACCGCATCACGAGACGTCTCTAATATAGTACCAAAAAATATATTTTTTTTTATGATTCAAGCCCCTATGGATTGTAAGTACTCATTAGAACTGCTTCACCGAGGCGTTTCCCAGCCTCGCCGAGATGGTTCTAATGGGTACCCATAATCTATGTATGGAGCAGAAATCTGATAAATATCAGAGTTTTTTTTTTTTTTTTTTTTTTTTGAAAATATTCAGTTTTTGTTCGTAAAAGGAGTGTTTTCGTAATAATAAAATGTGGGTACCATCTTTATACATTGTTTTTTTTTTTTTTTGTTTGTTTTTTTTTTACATTTATTTGTGATCCATTACGAAAACACGCCTTTAAAACTACATAGTGCATTTTATCGCCGAAAAAAAATAAGAATTTTGCAATGAAAAATATTGATAGTTTTCTTATTTCTGCTCAAAGTATAGATTGTGGGTACTCGTTAGAACCGCCTCATCGAGAATCTATATTTTAGAGCAGAATTAAAAAAATAAGGTTTACCCCTGAATACCCCAGTTTTACTATATAAAGGTGGGGTTAAAGGGGACAAAATTATGTAGGCATGTTTTCGTGATGTATATACTTATGCTATCCTTCTGGAGATGTCGTTTGAAAAAATTGTTTACGGATGCACGAACGGGCGCACGTATGGACATACCACAGGACAAAAGTTGATAACAAAAGCTCAGCTAGTCACTACGTGGCAGGTGAGCTAAAAAAGGCTTAAAATGTCATTCGGTTTTGACCACATATGTATTAATCCGCCGTGCATGATCATGACGTCACTAAAGGCGGAACTAAAACAAATTTATAACACGGTGTTCAACCGAACGATAATGATCACATGAAAAGGTATTAAACAGAAGAGGCAATTACAGTCTGTGATGCCACACCAGGACCCAGAGAAAATAACTTTCCGTTGAGTCATGTTGTATCTCTTAGATATAATCTGACGAATCATCAGAGCGATTAAAATCGGCTCTGAGAACAGCATCCAAGGCTACCCCATTTAGCCAAGCAAAACTCAAAGCCCTTAGTTCTTGAGCACAAATTTGTTAGATGTTTTGTTTGTTTGATTTGAGGTTTAACGTCCCCGTAAACACTATACATGTCTTTTTGGAGACGTTGCTTCCAATTTTGTGGGACTTTTACCCGACATTGAGATGAAATGACGCCCAATGAAACCAATAGGGTTTATAAGCATGGACGGTCCGATTCGCACCGCTTTGCCTGGGCGGGCTTAGATCCTCTAATCTGTTTACCAGTACTCGTGTGCGGCCGGATTTCAGCTCTGCGTGGAAGCATCATGCAGCCCATCTATTTCTTCAAGCACTGATTGGCGGGGAATTTGTGAGATGTGGAACTGCCTTTTTGATCATAAGCAAAGCGAACGGTATCGACACCAGGATATCGTAGGACTTATTCTTCGTCTAAAATCTTAACATAGGCAAAAAAGTGTCTTCCTCTTTTTCTCCAAAAAGCTTTTAGTCCTTCTAATATATAAACTTGAAGCACGAACTGGACGCAGATGTGTACCAGAGTGACCTATATCGACAGAAAGAGATGGAATTTCCTGCTACTGAAGGAACATGATTTTAGCCAAAAAATCCAGGGGAAAAATGAAGTTCAACAGCGCTCTTGTCTGCTAAAAACGTAACAGAGTCGGAAGAGGCAGGTAGTGCATGAAATCCACAACGCCCCCGATATGTTGCAAGTGTGGTCAGAAAAATTGTTTTCTGAGTGAACAAAAAGACATCGGCTGAAAGGTAGAATCTGCGAGTCTAAAACAAGGGAAAGATACCAATGAGGAATAACCCTGCTGACAACTGTTTTTTCCTAATTATATACTCTTTATAACATCAAAGGACACAGGATCGGAAGAGATAAATGCTTCAGTGTAGATGAAATGACTGACCTATACCCTAAGTAGAATTCGGACCACATGTGAGACGCCAAGTTCTGCAACGGAAGGTCAGGTGGTTTTTTCTCCGGGTACTCCGGTTTTTGTCCACCTCTGATTAACGATCGGCTCGATATGAGTGAAATAATCTTAAAAGGGCCGTAAAACCAAAACCAAAAACAAAACTAATTAGAAACAGGAGTTAGCTTATTCATTTTAAATAGGAACCAAGCCATATGGGATCCATCTCTCCCGTTCGAGACACCAATCCATCCAAGCTTTCCAAAGGTAAATGTTCAGAGACGCTATTTAAGTAGCACAGACTCTTGTGGCAGAACTTTCAGAAAATCATGCCTTCTCAAGACCTCCCTGCTGCACCGTGGCAACCAAGCTTGAGTGTTGCAATTCTAGTTTTGGATGACTAAAACGAGAACGGGGTTGGATTAGAAGCTCCAGCCGACGAGGGTGTTTGATCGCTGGAGCAACCAGCAGAGACAACAGCACCGGAAATTACGGGTGACTTTCCCTGCATGGGGCTATCAGAATGACGAAACCAGTCCCTTCTGCATTTTCAATAGCACATTTAAAATGAGGAGAATGGAAGGAAATGCATATCCTAACACTCCCTTCTAGAACAAGGACATCGTATCCATTGCCCATGCTAAGGGCTTGTGGAATGGAAATACAAAGATCGGTAGTTGATTGTTTAGTCTAAAGCAAACAAATCTATGTGTTGGACTTCCCAATTAGTGAAAAATCTGAGACGGAGCCCCTGCAGAGCGTCCACTCTGTGTGAATGACATGTCTTTCCTCGAGAGCGAATCTGCGAGTACAATCAGTTTGCCAGGGACAAATCTGGCTGTCAGGGACACCTATAGCTTCCCAAATCATGCTAGTAGCTTGGTTGCCATGAACGACAAGGTTCAAGACCTGCCCCCACCGCGCCTCCTTTGTCCAGATAAGCCGCCAAGGTTGTGCGGTTGTGTTGTCTGTCGACAGCAACACATGGAAGCCTAAAATTACCTGACAGAATAACATTAGAGCTGAAGTTCCAGAATGTTTATGTGTTCTTTGCCTCCATTGAACAGACCGCTGCCCTGAAACTGAGCGATCGTCCAAATCGGAGCCTCATCCCAACCAAATTCGATTCCGTGAACAGATAGAAGAGACGGTTGTGATTGAACTAGCGAAAGCATAGCATGAAGATCCTTGTTCAGCCATTGTTTTATTGTTTGTCCGAACCAAGGACCCAGCGAAATACGGTAGTCCCAAGACTGAGTGGTCTGAGACCATCGGTCTTTCACATGCCATTTAGTAAACGCTTATGAACCCGGCCATAAAGCAGAATGAGCTTCCCGGGCAGATGCCATCATCTTCTATACAACTGTTTGCAATCTCATTATTCTGTCCAGAGAAGGTACGATATGGAATGGAGCACCCAGGAAACAGAATATTTAAAGGGAAATTAGCTCTGATTTGTCCAAATCAAAGGCTCAAAACTGCCGTCCTCAATAACTGATCCCGGTGTTGAATGGACAGGGAGTGGAAGGTTGAAGGCCGGAGCCGCTCATGCAGGTATGCATGCGAACACATTCCCTGGCGTCGACAGTGCTTTACTACCGTTTTCACTGCTCTGGGGAAAACATAGGGAGCTGGGGAGAGCCTAAAAGCTAGTGCTCGAAATTGGTATGTTCTTCCCATTAAATGGAACCGAAAATACCGCCTGAACCAGAAACAATCGGCTGTAATAGCCTCCCTTCAGATGATGAACTGGTTCTATGGCAAGCACGGATTCTATCTCTTGAAGGAGTCGAATCTTCTGCTGGAGGTTTCATCAAAAATGAGGAACTACTCTGGCATATTTGGGACGGACACGAAATTAAAAACGAAATCCGCTTTTTATCACTAACTGTGTCGACTGACTCTGTGATCTTTTGCCAGGCCAGACGAAAGTAAAACTGCCTGCCACCAATGGGTATGTCCGGGTTTTGGCAAACTGCACTTGACTCAAGTCCGGGCAGACCTGGCAGAAGCGGGCACCCCTTTTTTCTTGTTCCTCTTCCCTTTAGGCTTTCTAAACCTATTGGGATGAGAATATGCTCTGCAGCTTGAGTGGAGGTAGCTGGCTTGGAAATTACCTGACGCTGCCCACTCTATGAAGAGTTAACAAGTACGAGTTGGATTCTTCAGACTTAGCTCCAGTATTTCCCTTTTATTTTGGAGAGGCTGAGGTACCGCTGCTCTCTGCAGACTTTTTGTCAAGTCCTCCTTATAAAATTTCACTGATCCGAAACCGTCGAAGACTCCAAAGGCTTTCATTGACGAATCTAATGTACACTTGTCCAGATAAGCACCGCGTCTGGCAAGCAATGAAACACTAGCAAGTCCAACAAATACATCAAACAGATGCCTATGTGAATGTGCTAGCGCTTTCAAAAACCTACGCACTTCTGCCAGATCTGACTGAGAAGGCGTTCAGCTCTTTAATGCTAAAAGAATGCCATACAGAAACATATCTGCATGGGAGGTTACATGGATATATGCTCTTGCCATTTCTCCCAAATTTCCAGGGGTGACAGCTGGAATGAGGCAGGGAATGAGATCCCTTGCCTAAGAACTTCTCTGAAAGATGGATCTATCGGAGAGGGATTCAGTGGTAAAGTAGGATCAATCACGGTTGGCAACTTTGCTTCCCTCTTTAATTGCACGCCGGTGGGTCAGGCCTCAGATTCTATGATGGCTCCAACGTAAAGGCTTACTGAGAATTAGAGAGATCTAATTCAAGGTAATGTTGGTTGGTGCCTGATGCTCTGTCTCTGGTCGGGCCCATCGGAGTCTAACTGTTGGTTTTCTTTGCTCCAGCATTTCAGTGCTTTCTTGCTGTCGAGTCCTCACCGTTGTCTCACCTCTGTGGTTCTTTGATTTTTGTGTTCACGGAGATGCTGCACTGATAAGTTAGGAGGCCTTCATGTGGACTAAACAAATTATTTGTCTAAATCGCGACGGAAGTAAGGGCGAGGATTTTGGCCACGTAAAATCGATTTAAGCCCCCCAGTGGAAATCATTCCACTGACCGTTCCAAGGCGGTTCTTCTGTGGCGGTTTATTTATGTTGTTGTTTGTTACTTACTGTGTGTATCACTTGTGTCTTTTTATTTTTGGATGGCCATATGGCCATTTTGTGTGAAAGTAACTGTCCTTATGGCCTTCCTTTGTTTAGGTTTCCCTTATGGTCTGGTCGCTTAATGTTTGTGTTTCTTTCCCTTTGGTTTCTTTGATGGGTGGAGTAAGTTAATTGTATCGATTCCTGATCTTCGTTTTACCTCTACTTTTAATCTCTTCATAAAATGGATTTTAAACACAAAATAATACAATGGAATTGTCAAGGTCTTAAATCAAGTTGTAGCGAGCTCTTGTTGCTTATTTCGTTGTTGAACCCATCGGTTTTTTGTTTGCGAGAAACTTTTTTAAAAACTGATGACAACATAGATGTCAGGGGGTTTCAATACATAAAATTATATCTATTCTGAAGGCAACAAACCATCTGGTGGCAGTTCAATTTTCGTTAAATCATGTTTACCACAAAGAGAGATCAAATTAAAAACAGACCTACAAGCTGTAGCAGTATCGTTTCTCTGGATAAAGAAACTAAGCCCCCCAGTGGAAATCATTCCACTGACCGTCCCAAGACGGTTCTTCTGTGGCGGTTTATTTATGGTGTTGTTTGTTACTTACTGTGTGTATCACTTGTGTCTTTTTATTTTGGATGGCCATATGGCCATTTTGTGGGAAAGTAACTGTCCTTATGGCCTTCCTTTGTTTAGGTTTCCATTATGGTCTGGTCGCTTAATGTTTGTGTTTCTTTCCCTTTGGTGTCTTTGATGGGTGGAGTAAGTTAATTGTATCGATTCCTGATCTTTGTTTTACCTCTACTTCAGTTAATATATACGAATCCTGACCAAACGCCTTACGTGGGTAGGCTGAAAAGTTCTGAGCCTGACCAAGAAGCAGGCATCGAAGAGCCATGAAATTTTGTATTCATTAAATCAAAACCTTTATTACTTGATTTGACTCAAATGATCTCAAGTTTACCTGCAATAACGTAGAAATTCTAGACTTTGAAAATTGATACCAGCACGTTTTTGAGAAAATGGACAAAAACTGACATCGTGGTGTCATCAAGTACCTCCATAAAAAGGGGTTAGCTCCTAAGGACATTCATGCCAATATGGTTGCTACAATAGGGGACGATGCTCCTTCGTATGCAACCCTGAAAAGGTGGGCAGCAAATTTTAAGATGGGCAAGGACAGCCTTGAAGATGATGACCCATGTGGACGACCCACAGCGGCAACAACTGAGGAAACCATCAGCCAAGTGCACAGGGCCGTGATGGATGACGGGCGTTTAACTTTGAATCAGTCAGCTAACACCGTTGGCATCTCCCGTGAACCAGTAGAGAACATTCTACACAGTGAATTAGGAATATCGAAGGTTTCCGCCAGATGGGTGCCACAGCTTTTGACGCCGGACCAAAAACTGACCAGACTGAACCTGTCACAAGCCAACTTGGCTATTTTTGAAGCAGACCAAGATGGTTTTCTTGACAGGATAAATGTTGGGTTCATCACTTTGAGCCAGAGACCAAAAGACGATACATGCAATGGAAGCACCCTGGCTCACCCCCACCAAAGAAGTCAAAGGTCGTCTCCTCTGCAGGGAAGGTGATGGCATCAGTGTTCTGGGATGCCAAGGGCATAATATTCATTGATTACCTTCAAAAGGGCAGAACAATTAATGGGGAGTATTATGCAGATCTGCTAAAACAATTGAGAAAAGCAATTAAGGCTAAACGACCCGGAAAATTGACAAAAGGGGTCTTGTTCCATCAGGACAATGCGCCTGCTCATAAATCGGTTGTCGCAATGGCTGCTGTGCATGACTGTGGCTTCACACTTGTCGATCACCCTCCGTATTCACCTGATCTAGCTCCATCAGATTATTTCCTGTTTCCAAACATGGAAAAGCACTTGGCTGGGCAGCATTATCGGTCAGACGAGGAGGTGATAGCTGCTGGGGAGGAGTTTTTCAGGGACCAAGATGAGACCTTCTACACCACTGGGATCCAAGGACTCCAGCATCGCTGGGGGAAGTGTGTGGACAGGAAGGGAGACTATGTTGAAAAATAAGGCACTTTCGGCATGGACAAACCATTGGATCTTGTGCAGGCTCAGAACTTTTCAGCCTACCCCTATGTTTCATCATCAAACTCGGAAACCTTTTTGCCCCATGCCCTTAGGATACTTGTCCAATGGTGATCCTAGAATAGGATTGGGACGACGGATGTTAGAATTTAATTTTAGACATTTGCTCCAGAATTAAACGAGGAAGGGAAGTTTGGACAATTTCCGTGGATTTCTCGCTAAAGAAAGCCAAGGCTGACGCACCTGATTGGGATTCAGGTTGAGTTACTTCAGGGAAACGTTGAGGACGTAACCTGCTGCGTAGATTCTATTGCCTCAATATATGTCAGCTGAGAAACTATTGAAGTCTGTATCAAATTGTCAGACTCCTCATTCTCATGATCGCCCGATCCATCATCAGAATTGTTCATACTCTCCAGGTTCTGGTCTGAGTAATAGTTCCAGTGTCTGAACAGAAAATTATCAGTGTACTCTGTAACCACCTTGGGCCCTTATCCACATTTGAAGTATTAAAAAGAGATGAATTTCTTCTAGCCCTTCTATCACTATCTTCCGATGAACAAAGAGAATCAAGTCCGGTTTAAACTAGTGGTCGTAATTTTCATTTCTTCGGACAAAATTCGAAGGATCAAATTTTGCTTATCCAGTTATACACCGTGAACTTACCATCGAAGAGCCGCGGACGAAACGGCCGAAAATCCCGAAAAAACACTCGCTTTGGGGCTGGAGATTATTTTCATCCTAGAATCTAATCTTGTTGGTTCCTGAGTTGGATGGCTTGTTCCGCTTGACACCGAAGTGGGCGGATAATCTGCTTACGACCTTTCGAACGGGATCGATTGCTCCTTTGATTAGATCGCCGGTTGGTCGTTTCAGAGCGTAAACGATTGCCTCTGTGAAGCCTGTGGACACGCTCGGGGCGACGGCTATGGCAACGCCTGTGCGATGGCTATGGCTACGCCTTGAGCGGCGGCTACGGTCAAGCCTTGTCGCGAGCCATGGCTGCTAAAAGAACCCGAGCTTGATCTTGTTAAGCTCCGGGAGCAAGATCTGGAACGACGGTTCTTGTTAGTACTTTTGTTTGTTTGATTTGAGATTTAACGTCCCCGTCAACACTGTAAAGGTCATTTTGGAGACGTTGCTTCCATTTTGTGGGACTTTTACCCGACATTGAGATGAAATGACATCTCAAGCCCTGCCGCCCATTAAAACCAATAGGGTTCATAAGCATGGACGGTCCGACTTGCACCGCTTTTGCCTCGTGTGCGGTCGGTTTCAGCTCTGCGTGCAAGCATCATGCAACCCATCTATTTCTTCAAGCCCCGATTGGCGGGGGCCGTTGTTAGTACTAACTGAGCGGTAACAACTGCGGCTACGGGAACAAATAGCCGAGCGGTTTTTACCATGGCTTCGAGAGCGGTAGGATCTTGAACGCCGATAAGTACTTCCAGACGGGGAACGATGGGCCCGCCTCAAACGAGAACGGGAGCCATTAACTCGATCATTGTGTCGAGCAGCCAGGCGTCTAAACGGTGATTGAGAAGGTCTTGGCCGCCGGTTACTCCGAATCACATTCAGATTCTCTTCGACACGTAAACTTGAAAGAGTTTCCCGTACCGTTTCCAGGTGTGGAAAACTCAGGAAGCGGAGCCCCAAGGTTTGAACCAGCGGTCAAAGCAAGAGTGTGGGGACTTCCACATCACTAACCGTCTGGCCAGTGACAACAGGAGCCTTGTTACCCTCTTAGAAGGGTCGTGGGGAGTCACTAGAAGCACTCTCCGTTTGCACCGTTTTCCCAGTATAGTCTAAGTTACTACGCTTGAAGAAATTAAAATTGGCCTTGAAAGATTTAGACCGCGTCAAACACGGGTGGACATCAGGGGAGCTATCGCGAAATCGCGTTAACGTAATTTTGCTCACACGACACATCCGGAAACTCTCGCGATAGTTCCTATGACCTTGAAATGGTTAACAAAGGTAGGTACCCTTGTGTGTATTAATTTATTGTAGAAGAATGAGAGCATAATATAAAATTTCGGCGATGCTAAGCTATGTTTAAATGATTTACCTTTTTAAGCAGGCCAAAAAAATACTGAAAAACACCGTTGCTGAAAGTAGGCGACCGTAACAAAATCGAACACAGGGTAATCTGACTATAGTTTTATGTCAACACGAATGAATGATGCAACTGTTTTGTAAGTTTTCGCTTAGAACGAGATATTTTGGCGCAAATTCTGTGAATGTCGGTCCTAATTCACCACTTAAATGTAAAATATTTTATCAGTTCATGTACTGTGAAGGAGTGATGCCAACATTTTCAGACGGAGTAGCTCCAACATCATCGCGCCAGCTCCCGAAACACGCTATTGCTCCCACGAGTCTATCATTCAATCAACCGGAGAGAAGTTTTTAGATTAGATTATATGTCGATATAAACCACCAGGCAACCGCTAACATCATATAAATGTTACAAGAATGGAATATAACAGGTTTTTAAGGCAATGAACGAAATTCCATGACGCCACACACCTGGTGTATATTAACCGAGGGGAACTGCGGGCTGTAGCCATTAGAAAACAACGGGAATTTTAGAGATTTTAAACCGCGATATGACTCTGTAGAACAAGAAGAAAAGAAATACCATCCGCAAATTGTCATTTTCTACTAAATTATGCATCCAGTCAACGATATCTAATAACATTTTATGATTTCTGATATGTTAAATTAAGTAAATCTTGAATATATCGTCAACAATATTTGCACGATACTTGATAAAAACTCAGTATTTATCCAAATCAAATAACTAATAAATTCTTAGAGCGACTTTTAAAACGAATGTTTTCGATACTTGTACGAATTTTAATGTGTTTGACTGCAAAATATAAATATTTTGATTTTCAATTATTTCTGCTCTGCTCCTCATGCTGACTTTTAACCCCGCCACTAGTCGAGAGTTGTCTTTATAAGTTCGGGGTTAAAAATCTACGTCAGGATTGGATAGAAATATAAATTAAAATTCAAAATAGTCATATTTTGCAGTCAAATAAATTAAAATTCTTACAATTATCATACGATTATCATTTTAAAGCCTTTCTGGTAATTAATTATTTTGTTTGGATAAATGATGAGATTAATGCCCGTTATATTCAAGTACGGTTCAAATACCGTTGACAAATTATGCAAGATTTTCATACTTCTGCATGTCAGAAATCACCATCACTGACAATTTCGATTGTGATCAACATATTACTGAGATTACATCGAAAGCAACTAGTAGGACATTAGGATTTCTTAGACGTAATTTGGCTTTTGCACCTAGGCAGACAAAGGATGTTGCATTGGTTCGTCCTCAACTTGAGTATGCATCACCTGTTTGGCATCCCCATGTATGGACGTCTGCTCGATGGACCTGCCGAGGGATGGCGGAACCTATGTAGTGTTGGTGATATGCTTGATGAGCTGGATTGGCCATCGCTGCAGGCCCGTAGTGAGCAGTCTTCTTTAACCTTCTTTAATAAGATATACTCTTATACAGTGTCTCTTAATAAAGATAGATACTTGGCCCCTGTGACTGGTTCAACTCAAAGAAGGGCATCAAAATTAAACAACAGTCAATGTTTATTTGTTTGTTTGAATAGGGATTTAACGTCCCCGTCAACACTATTTACGTCATTTTGGAGACGTTGCTTCCAACTTTGTGGGACTTTTACCCGACATTGAGATGAAATGACATATCAAGCCCTGCCGCCCAAAGAAACCAGAAGGCTTATATACATTCGACCATCTGACTCACACCGCTTTGCCTGGACCGGCTTAGTCCATCTGAGCGGTTTACCAGTACTCGTGTGTGGTCAGATTCAGCTCTGCGTGGAAGCACCATGCAGCCTAATCTATTTCTCCAAACCCCGATGAGCGGGGGCGAAAACAACAGTCCATATCATAGGTATCAGGCATATAGTGATGCACTGAAGAATTCCTTCTTTCCCGGAACTATTCCTCAGTGGATTACTCTTTCCTCTGTGAAAATTGCCAAAACTGCAGAAGCGTTCAAAGCCCGCAAGGTATAGATTGGGACTCAGAGGTATACGTTTTAGTACACCTCTGTAATAGATTGTTAACACTTTAAAGAAATCATCCATTGATTTTATTTTGCTAACTTTAGCGAACCACCTAGCTGAGGTAATGGTGAAATAAACACAGACTCAGTATCTGATAGACTCGTGGGAACTAGAGCGTGTTTTGGGAGCTGCCGCGATGATGTGGGAGCTACTCTGCCTGAAAATTTGCGGCATTACCCCTTCACTGTACATGGATTGATCAATGTGTACGTCTAAATGATGAATGAGGGCTGACATACACAGAATATGCGCCAAAGGATCTCGTTCCAAGCGAAAACTTACAAAACAATTGTTTCATTCATTCGTGTTGACAAAAACCTAAAATCAGATTACCCTGTGTTCGATTTTGTTACGGTCGCCTACTTTCAGCAACGATTTTTTTCAATATTTTTTTCGGCCTGCTTAGAAAGGTAAATCATTTTAACATAGCTTAGCATCGCCGAAATTGTATATTATGCTCTCATTCTTCTACAATAAATCAAAACGCACAAGGGTACCTACCTCTGTTTACCATTTCCAGCTGCTAGGAACTATCGCGAGAGTTCGGATGTGTCGTGGGAGCAAAATTACGTTGACGCGATAGCTCCCCTGATGTCCACCCGTGTCAAAGTCGACCTGTCCGAGCACATATCTGAGGGATTATCCTGAGAACAATCCCTGCATGAATGACAAAGAAGGTTGTTGTCTCACTCCGCGAAGAAGCAAGAACAACCCTTTCATTGCTTACCTGAATATTTATTCAACATCTTAAATGAAACCGAAATTCTGGGGAAAAAAAAAACCCAGAAAATAGAGAAAACAACACGGCAATAATATTAAGTCTAAACCAAATAATTCGAAAGCACACCGCGGTAAATTGTGCTGCTCGAGCCTAGGAAATACCCTGCATAAATTATCCTTCACGTCCTGACACTTCGAAAAGCGCGGAGAAAAGAGGAAATTTTACAGGCGTTCGTTCATGAAGTCTAATGATTCAGTCACTGAGTGACAATTGGGGAATAAAGGTAGTGGTGGCCTTACACGGCTGGTAATCATGTCGGCGCTTCTGGGAGAATGGAAGGTAGCATAAGTTACATTGTCGTGAGTACGAAAGAAAAAAATAACACAGCTATAAATTCGTTGTGGATAGTCATAACAGCTGTTTTAATTAGGACCCACAACATATTTTCTTCCAATACATTGGGGGTACCATTAAGAATCGACACTGCTGCAAAACGTTTTAAGTATTCCTTTTTTTTTTTTTTTTTTTTTTTTTTTTTCATTTTGGTTTCCATGGCAACCAATAAAATGAGCTTTAAAATCATATGGCAGAGAGAAGATTGCTTAAGGAATATTTCTATGCAAGGTTTGTCAAAGTATCTGCATAGGCTTGACAGTTAATGCCAATTTTCAATTTTCCCCGTTAGACGTCTACGGAAATTTTAAATTGTCATAGCAAACAAAACTAATGAGCCGAATTCATATAAAACAGCTTTCATTTTATTAGCCCAAGGATGATACATATAAATCGGCCCGGGGGCTTCAGAGGAGATGCCGTTTGAAAGTGCTGACAGACAACGCAGACGCAGACGACGGAGAACTGCCTTTCCTGTAAGCTAAAAAGAAACTCCCATGATTTCAGTGTTCCAGGTTGCAGTAAAAATTAAATTTGATATCAAGTATTTTTACTAGCCCGGTAAATATCCTCATCCAACGAAATATATTATCAGTGTGACCTACCATCTCTGATCACGCAAATAAACAGTATAAACTCCTCCAGAAGCAACATTCATATTATATTCAAATTATATTCAATGATGTTTTTTTTTTTCCTGAGAAATCTTCAACCATGGTTGAAGGAATTTAATTAAGTAAAGTTAACTAACTAAATGATTTGCAGTTACACATACTTAAAAATTCCACCATAACGACCAAATGACTATAAATAGCAAAGTGCGATTTTTTCGTTTTACGCAATTTTCATGATTTTATTTGTGCCAGTCTTTAAATCTACAGACTAAAAAGTCTTTAAATTTACAGACAGTCTTTAAACTTATAGACAGTCTTTTCTTAGACCTGTTCAAGCATAGGGTGTGGGTGCTCGTCAGCTCGCCACAGTGAGGTGGTTATAACGCGTGTCCACAACATGTGTCTTGAAGCAGGAATATGAAAAGTAATGTATACCCGTACAAGGCCGTCAACCGTAGTTCAGTCGGATGCGCGTCTGACTGGCGATCAGGAGGACGCGGGTTCGATACCTATCGGGGTCGGCAACATTATTTCGTGCAGATCGATAATGCATTATTTTCTACGGTCATTCTCTGCCTTCCGCTGATTCAAGAAGGGCAGTTGTAAGTTTCTGGCGAAAGAATGTGAACTGTACTGGTTAGCCGCTTACGTATAAGCCTGTCCAGGAAAAGTGTTGATAGGTAAACTAACAGGCTCAAAAATGACCTAAAGTAGTGTTGACTGGGCCGTTAAACTCCAATACAAATAAACAAAGGCCATATTCGACTGGGAAGTTTCTTGAAATTTCCGTGAAATTCCACGCAGTGCGTTGTCTTTCTTGTAATAGCCGATCACATGGTCGAATCAAATATGAGTTATTTTTCAAATACATAAGCGATCGTGGAGCACGATTCTATTCGAAGGAAAAGTCGAACCTTTCGTGAACCACGGTCGCTTATGAGCTATACACAAATGAAATATTTGATTGGACCATGTGACCAGCTATTACAAGAAAGGCACCACACTCCCACGTGGAATTTCACGGAAATTTCACGAAACCTACCAGTCGAATACCGTCAAACAAACAGTACCCCTATAAGCCCCAGTTTTCCCTATATAAAGTGGGGTTTAGACGGGTGTTCATTACACAGACGTGTTAACATGGTGCCTGTAATTTAGTTTTCAACAAAGCATGCATGAAAAAAATAAATGGCCTCGCGGACGAAATGTACGGATGATCCTAAGAAAGTCGTTTCATTTTTTTTTCTTTTCTTTTTTTTCTTTTTTTTTTTTTCTATCGTTTTGCCGCGTTTTTCGGCGATAAATTTTTTATCTTTTATTTTTAGCTTTTATTCCACAATACCAGCCAAAACTTTTTGTGGAGGAGAAGTTCCACCAACTTCTCGTAATGGCGTTAACCGCCAGAATTTTATAGTTTTTGTTATCATCAGATGGAATTTTACATTTCTTGAAATTTTCAGTAAAAACTAAGTCCATTTCTGTAACTCACACTATCGAAATGTACACAATGACCAGATTATTTGTATGGATATATGGATAAATCCCGTGCAGCCAACGATGCATCTAACTGAAGGGACGTTACATAAAGCATTGGAGTTTGGACAATCAAAATCATGAAATACGTGGTTTATGTCATACAATAAAGATCCAAAGCCGTTTGATCTATATTGTTAAATTATCATTACTACACCAGTCATTGTGAATTTCTAATTCACACTCGAAGGTGCACACTGTAAACATGCAGGATATTTGAATGACCCTCTTAATTTTCACTGAAAAGACGACAGATCGTCAAACCACACCATTAAGGCGGGACTTGTGGAAACTGAGAATTTCGCTCAAACTTGGAATCGCAGAAATCCCCATCTAATTACAGCTTTGCTCAGATAACTTATGGGCATGAAACTTTTTGAGAAGTTGGTGCAGCTTCTGCTCCACAACTTTCTCGCTGGATGTGTTGATCAAAAATAAGAGATAAAAAAGTTATCGCCGAAAAACGCGGCAAAATAGATATAATATCGACTTTAGTTTTCTTAAAAGATGTTTAAAAATTTCGAGTATCTGGAGGCACGTATTTTTCTTTAAAAATATCGAATATTCCGAGGCGAAACAGTAATGGAAAGCCTCTGTCAAACAGCAGAAATTTCAGTCTCAATGTGCATTCAAAATTTCAAAACTGACCAGTTGAAGTAGTAAGCCATCGTACTTCAAATTCTTAGTAGTCGCGGGTTGGTCCAGTTAAAAAGGGCGGATTTTGGACAGTTTTCGTGTACAGGAATATTAAAATGACTAAGTTCTTTATCTTATTGGTGGTATTGGCTTAATCTGGCTGGACCTTTGCATTCACAACCTTGCTGAGTATTCCGTCAATTTCGGGTATCCGGCGGAATATATATATCCGAAATGTGTTTAACGCAAACGTTTGCTGTGTAAAAGTCAAAATATAATATTATGTTATCACACATTGCGGAATGTGGGTAAGAGAAGAATTAGAAATTGACATATTTCTGTTCATCTTTACCGAAGTTATATGCAATTTTTTCGCTGCACTCAATTTTTCAGAGTCGGAGTCGCTGTCCTAGCAGACTGGTGTCTAAATATGTAATAACTGGGCGTAGGTTTTGCGTGGTGGAACGGTTTTTCAACTTTCCAAAATTACTTCATAAGCACATTCAAATTAACCGCGTTTCGTTCTTTCATTTGTTCTTTTTTTCAAAAGGCAACCTTTTAGGTTTTTATTTTACGTTCAGCAACGCCATTACGTTGCGGAACGTAAAATAAAAAGCTAAAAGGTTGCCTTTGGATAAAAAAAGAACACATAAAGGAACGAAAATTGAAGACTTGGTTTTATTGAGTCTCTCCATACACAGTTATATAGTTTGCAAGGTTGTCTCCGGCTTAAGCGATATTCGATTTTCAAAGAACCATAATCTGAAACAATATAATGCAAGACTGAACAGCAAAGGACACGCGAAGGACGATTTCATTTTAATATATTTTGAAAAAGGTGGATGTTACACTTTAAAATTAATAAATTCATTAAGAGCAATTTTCTACAAAATTTGAACAAAATTGTCAGTCATCAACACATTGGAAGTTGCTGAAAATCAAGTTTTAACAGTGCTACTGTCGTAATTCACAAACCATAGGTTTTGTGTGTGAAGATTGCTAGTCACTGGGCATACCTAATATCGGGTATGACGTCCGTCAGCGTTTACCAAGGTCTTAAAACTTCTCATTGAGTTAACAAGCATACTGATAAATGCCTGCGACATGTTGTTCCATTCTTGATAAACGCAGCTTGGAACTCGTAGACGTTCATATACTGTCTTCGTCGATTTTGTCGATTCCTCGTCCAAACTTGTCCCAAAGATGTTCCATGAGAGCGAGATGGGAGGGGGAGAGAGAGAGCTAGCCAGTCCAGTACATGAATTCCATTGGCCTGAAGAAATTTCTGAGTAAGAGCAGCACCATGGGCCCGCGCGTTATCCTGCAAGAAAAAAATGCCCCAGATGATGAGCGGAAAATGAAACCATATGAGGCCCAAGCACTTGATCGATGAAATGTCGCGCTGTAAGTCCACGTCCAGGAATATTCTCTTGAAAGTTCAGAACAACAAGCTGCGATCGCTCTCCACATTAATGCCGTCCCATACCATAACGTTTGCTCCACCCAGTCTGTCCCGCTCCACGCGTCGACATACCCTTCACCTATACGTCTGTACTCATGGAAACGGCGATCGGTGCGATCAACGCAGAACGTAATTCGTCACTGCAAAGCATGTCATGCCAGTCTCTTAGACGCCGATTTATTTTGCTTCTGCACCAGAGTCCTGTGTCGAAGCGTTAACCTTGGGCCACAATAGGGACGTCTAGCCTTCATCTTGCGGCCGACATTACATGTACGTAGGCGGCGACGTACAGTGTCAACGCTTATCCGTCGGTTGTTGATACCCTTTGTTTGTCTAGAGGTAGCAGTAGCTGACTGAAATCTGTTTCGCAGATACGTCAGATCTTTACTTACTGACGTCAAACTCGATCGACGGATGAATCGATCTTGACGTACTGAAGTCCCCTCGGTCGTCCGCTATGTCAATGATCACTAACGTCTTTTGTAACACGGTAACGATCCAACAGACGATAAATCATGGACACCTGACACCCAGAATCAGCGGCACCGTGAGCCTCTCAGGCAAGTGCACTAAGACTGAGCTACATCACTCCATTAGGCTTTAGATCATTCGCAAACGCATTTATTACCCTTGTCCATCAGTGACAACAAAAAGCAGAAATTTAAGTGGCAAAATGTGAAAATATTCTTGCTTATTTTTTCTTGCAGACATGAAGATAGACCCTACACTAAACGAATCTATTATTTTCTTATAATTAAACATTCATCAGCTCTAATGTGTATTTCCTTTTCCATCTGAGCCTTTGCTGGAATCCAAATGATTTCACAACAACACTATCAACATAACAATAGTTCGTTACTGACAATGACCAATCTTATTCAAATTTGAGAAATATTACTTTTTGTAGATGCCTGATGAGACCGATTTCAGCTCTGAACTGTCTGTTGCAAAAACAGTATCAGAGGCTAGAGAAAGGCAGCTCTGTTGGTGATGCCTTATCTCTGTGCGCGTTTCTGCTCAGCTTCATTGATTTTTTTGCCTCATATTCATTGGCATCCGTTTTGATGAGACCTCGCCACTTTGCTCTGTTCCCACGACTCTGTTGGAATGTTGAAAACCTGAGGGAGGCTTTGAGGGTGTCCTTGTAGCGGTTCTTCTGACCGCCTGGGGAGCGTTTGCCCATTTCTAGTTGTCTACAGAGAATTTTCTGTCCGTCTAAACTGTGCTTATTTCAGAAGAGTATGTACACTTTGCATCCCTGCCCTGTTCAGGACTTCCGTGTCTGGAATCCTCTCTTGCCACTTAACTTTTAAGAGTTTTCTAAGACAGCAAGTATGGAAGTGATTAAGTCTTTTGGCGTGCCGTTGGTAAACTGTCCATGTTTCACATGCATACAATAGTGTTGGCAGCACCAGAGCTATGTAGATTTTCAGTTTTGTGTTAAGTCTGATTCCACTTCGATCCCAGACACCGCCACGTAGTCGGCAAAATGCTGCACTAGCTTTGGCAATCCTGGCATTGACTTCATCATCAATGTGTGTGTGCTCCCAAGTTAGGTGAACTTGTCTACCACTTGCAATCTTTGACCTTCCACTGTGATGGTTGGCTCTTTGTACGGCTTACCAGGTGCTGACTGATAGACCACTTCAGTATTTTATGCTGATTGTGAGATCATAGCTGTCACAGGAGTCGGATACTTGATCTATACCTTTTGCATCTTCTCTTCTGTAGGAACACCTTTTGTCATGTCATCAGCAAAGAGCACATCTGTCTGCACCTTGGAGGATTGAAAAGCTTCCCATCAAACCGATTCCTTATAGGTATGCCATTGTCACCACCCTGGAAAGCATCTGTGAGCATGGCAGAAAACACCATGCTGAAGAGTGTTGGGGCTAACACACAGCCTTGCTTGGCTGCGTTTGTTGGAATGGATCTGAAAACTCACCATCATTTTGAACCCACTCAAGCATACCATCGTGGAACTGTCTCACCATTCCTTTGAACTTGGTTGGACATCCATACTTCACCATGATCTTCCAAAGGCCCTCACGACTGATTGTTAAATGCTTTGGTGACATCAACCAAAGTCATGTATAGGGCCATGTTCTGTTCCTATCATTTCTCTTGCTGCTGCCTTGCTGTGAAGATCATGTCAATTGTTTCTCTGTCCTTCCTAAGCCCACACGGGCTTTCTGGTAGAAGGCCTGAATGTTCAAGAGGTTCATTTAGTCGGTTAAGTAAGTCTCTTGCAAAGACTTTACCAGTAACTGACAATAAAGAGTTGCCACGGTGATTATACCAGATCTGAGGATTCTCTTGTCGTTTGAATAGGTGGATAATTGGCGTGTCCTTGATTTCTTAGGGGATGGTTTCTTTTCTCCACATAATGTAAAATACCTCTGTCAAATTCTTTGCAACTGGAGTACCTCCTGTTTTGTCAATCTCAGCAGGTATTGCATCTGGTCCTGGAGCCTTGCCAGATGCCAGAAGTTTTATTGCTTTCATTGCTTCAATAACGGTTGGGAACTTGTCAAGCTGCAGATTATATTCAACCTGTGGTAGTCTGTTGATAGCATCATCATTTATAGAGGCTGGCAATTAAAAACACTATCAAAGTGCTCAGCATATCTTTTCAAGATAGCCTTTTTGTCAGTCGGAAGACTAGTTCCATCTGTACTGAGGGGAGGAGTGGTTCCTGAGCTCTTCCCGCCGCTCGTCTTTTTTGCGTCCACTCTGGAAGAAAGTGTAGTCAGCACCAATTTCTTTTATTTGCCCTTCTTCTGCAAGGCGAGTCTCGCTCAGAGCTGCAATCTCGACTTTGTATCGATTAAGTTTTCTACTAACTAGAGCTGTTCTACGCTGTGGTCTTTGTGAACTATCAACATAACATGTGTTAAAAAACACACATGAGTTTGAAAAACAGCGAGTGCCAAATTTATGCTTGATCGTAAACACTGATAAGGCACTCGATGGTCAAAATGACACTTTAAACCGGAAAGATGAAATCTTGGGGGCTGAAACTGTTTTGTTAAATATGTTCTAAACAGGGTCATCCTTTGGAAGCAAGGAATACACCACAGAACTGGAAAATATGGAGTGCATATGTTTTCTGTTTTTATTTTGTTTGTTTGTTGTTGTTTTTTTTAATGTTTTTGTTTATTTTTTTTTTTTTTGTTAAAACACAATTTTATACAGAAATATTCCAGTGTCTTAATAGTTGAGCAGAAATCGTTCTTAATTTTCTACATCATGGACGTTAAAAATTAGAGGCTTGTATGTAAAAATAAGTTCATTTCCGTATCAATCAGAACAAATCAATCAAAACTTTGTATAACCCGAAGCGTTCTGTCCTGATTTTGGTTTGAAAGCAAATGCGGTTTTGAAAAGACAAGTCACTCGTCCAGTGCACGCAACATTTATTACTGTGTGTACAGTAGGAAAACCTCAAATAACTTCTAAAATTTGTACCGTCTTGTGCACATTGTACGTAAGTGCCAATTTGTTTATTTCTTCTTAAGTGAAAATATGTCCCAGAAAATTTCCATAAAGGAACACAACTGCTTTTTAACATTTCAATATAATAAAATCACTTGCTGGAATAAATCGGCCGCCGCATTGGCTATCGCATAACTTACATATCTGTCATTGGGCAAATATAAAACTAGGTCTGTAAGCGACAACAATATGTGAAGAATTCGTCCAAAAGTTAAATATTTGGAAGTGCATACATTTTCTTACTATCAAGGTCATTCGAAAAAAATATCCAGTTTCTGCCCTTTTTTGCTTGCGACTGGGCCGACCAATGACAACTTGTAATTTCGAGTACAGTGGTTCTCTAGTGTGAAAATTGCGATGGGGATATAGCATCGCTGCCGTTTGTGTGTGTGCGTTTGCGTATGCGTAAAGTATATGAGCCCGTTCTAACATTATTTACAGCACACACAATGTTTGGTCCCCCTGAAGGTACCTATAGTCTTTCAAAACGCAGTGAGACGTGACTGCACTTTTAATTTTGGACTCGTCCGTGTTTTAGGTAAGTCGCCATAAGTTGGTATTGGGCGATAGATCTACAGTTTTAATGACATTCGTAGTGGATCACATTAACCAATTTGCCACAACTTCTACATAATGGCATTATCAAAAATCTTGTTTAGATGTTTAAAAATCTGTAAAATAAATAAATAAATATATTCGAAATCTGCCTTCCCTAAAACATGGACTAGTCTTGTCACGCTTGAGTTTGAACTATCAAAGGTCGTTGATAAACTCAATCAATAGACCATCGCAGAAAAACATAGAATTAGAGCAAACTGAAATACAAATCAAACTGAGTAATTGTGATGAATTAAAGATGAGCGCTCGTAGCTAGTTCCACACACTGTAAGCTGAAGCTAAAGAAAACCACCAGGTAGACCATGAAGAGTCAAGCCAAAGACAAATCATAAGGCAACAACCACTAGTAAAATGTTTTTTAATGTTTTAAGTTGGGGCCGCCATCGAGTCAGAGACATGACCCCACGTCTTGCAATGAAACAGGGAAGCATAGTCATCAACCATGACTGGGTTAAAAACTAGGCATGCTGTCTGCCGCATACCACTTTTATGGCGTTTGATTATCAATTTTTCCACAAATGTTCCCTATGGAGAGAGGATGAACCCATTTGATTTTCAAGCTCAATGATCAAAGGTGAAGGTCACAAGGGGCTTGATATTAAAAACCTTGTGAACAGGATAGAAGATTAAACTATCATCATAGAAGCACCAAACCTTTAACAAATGGTCCCCATGTAGAGAGGATGAACCCCCTTAGATTTGATATGCCACATGAGAATGTTCTGAAAAACTTAAATTTTGACCTTTTGACCCTCCCCTAGGGTCCAAATCTGACCCCAGGGTAAAAAAATACTTGTACTGTAGTCTACTAACCATCCCCTTTGATTTTATATGCCACATGACTATGTTGCGAAAAACTTTACTTTTGACCCCCGACCCCGTAAGTCCGACCCCTGGGGCATGACCCTGGGGTCGCAGCCAAAATCCTGTTCAATATGTTTTACATAATTCATTAATTATTAATTCTACAAAGATTGGTACCAAAATCTATAAAATTGACTTTGTAATTGAATTTTATTGATATTTTGACCTTTGACCCCCTCCCCAGGGCACCTGGGGCAGGGCCAAAATGTGCTGTTGCACACCTCACCCATATAAGCAACCCAAACACCAAATTTCGTGGATTTCGATTAATAGTTGAGGAGATGACAGCATAACGGACGGAAAGACCCACGAAATGAGGATTATGTGATGGCTATTTAAGTGACATTGCTCCAAGTGATTACGTGAATTTTCAAATGTTCTAACAAAATGGTAGTTATATAACATTGTCCAAACTTAAAGTGACTCTTTAATACTTTGATTGAAAATTCAGAAATTATTTAAATCATTGCTCAATTAAATCATATAAATGCATGGACAGGAGTCACATAAGGAAATTAATACCTATAATTTGAACAATACTGGTAGAGGTCCACTTGATGAAGCTTCATACCAAACACCAAAGACCTGGGCCTTCTGGTTTCAGCAGAGAATAATTTAAAAGCGTATCCTTTAAAAGTCTATATACAAACGGTGGGCCCCGGACCGGGGCCATTTTTGGCCCCAGAGCTATCATTTGAACAATGTTTTTTAGAGGTTCACTAGGTGAAGCTTAATACCAAATATCATCCCTACCCCCTCAACACATTCACCTCCCCCACCCAACCTCAACATCACGAAAACACACCTATATAATTACGACCCCCTTGAACCCATTTTTATATAGTAAAACTGGGATTTACATGGGTAAATATTTTTATTTTTTATTTCTACTCTAAAATGTAGATTGATGGTACTCGTTCGAACAGCCTCGATGTGGCGTTTCTAACGTGTTCCAACAGACTATATTTTTGAGCAGAAATAGAATAAAATATCACTTTTTTTATCTTAAACTTTTCGTTTTTTCTGGCGGAAATTTATATAGGCGTGTATAACAATAATAAACATCTACGGGAGCACCGCCTTTAACTGAGGAGGAGGGTAGGGGGTGGTGGTTGGGGTAGGGAGATATTACATCAATTTTACGTGGACACAACCCTCTCAGGTAATTTGTTCAGTCCGTGCTGATGTTTGATTGAAACTACTAGTAACTCACGAATAAAAAACAAACTGCCAGGCTTTGTTGTACTGAAAATATTTGCCATCAAAATAGCGCTTTCTTTTTCTGTCTTTGGAGCCCCTGGCAAGACGGCTCTTTGTGTAAGGATGTTTTTCTTACCTTGCTCTCCAAGTTACGCCGTCTAAATGGTGGCTCGACACTAACTGGTCAGAGATAATTTCTATAATTACACGTAGCATATTCTGTACAATATGCACATCTCGTACTGGATGAAAAGTTCATTATGTAAATGTACTCAAACATAAATTATACGTTATCAAATGCATGTTCATGAATTTCTTTTCTTACATAACTTTAGTATTGAATATAATTTTGCCAATATAGGGCAATGGCTAAATGTGACGGGCTCAGTATAAGAAGATAGCTAGCTAGGGCACTCGTACGGAACCCTGAAAGGGACATGCAATTTATTTTAGTATGTTGTGCGAACAAGATAATATCTTGTTTGCACAGCTTAATATCTTGTTCGCACAACAAATTAAACATAAAATTGCATGTCCCTTACTCGCACTGTTATACATATATTTTACCTATACCTAGATTTTTTATGGTCAGCTACAGTCACATAATCGACCCGCAGACGATTGCATGTCATCGCAAATCCCAACGCTTTCTCTACAGGGACTAAGTACAAACTAACAAGAATATTTCTCAGATCTCAGCAACTCTAAAGTTTATTAAAAGAAATATTCAAACTTACAAAAGACATATTAAAGAAACAGCATATAAAACCTATGCCCGACCCTTGCTTGAGTAGTCACTAGCCCTACATACATTACATCGCGAAAACACGCCTATATAATTTTTACCCCCTTGAACCATAATTTTATACAGTAAAACTGGGGTTTCCTGGGGGTATACCTTATTTTTCTTATTTCTGCTCTAAAATATAGATTGTTGGGTCGTTAGAACCGCCTCGATGAGGCGGTTCTAACGAGTGCCCACAATTTATATTTTGAGCAGAAATAAGAAAAATATCACAATTTTTCATCATAAAATTTTCATTTTTTCGGCGATAAAGGTGGCAATGTACTTGTGTAGGCGTGTTTGCGTAATGAACTTGAAATTATTCAGAACAGAGCAGTCAGATATTTACTAAATGACTATGCTTACACTAATAGTAGCTCAAATGGGCTAACTGAACTAAAACTCCCTACCCTAGAAACACGCAGGAACATAGCAACTCTGGGTATGCTCTACAAAATCCACAACGGTCATGTCCGTATAGGCCTCCCCCCCTACACCAAACCCTTAATGCGTAACAGATTTTCAATACCCTACTCAAGGATAAATGCCATAAGTACTCCTTTACTCCAGAGCTGCAAGACTGTGGAATGATCTGCCTCCTGACATACCCTGCAGTCCTGACCTGGAGTCTTTTCGGGGCAGGTCTGATTTCACACTCCCATTAACTAAACACACATTATCATCATCAGCATTGCACGACCCGCAGGAAAAGCGACCGACTGAAGTCGGTTGATTTTCTAAGAGTGCCCTAAAATCACCGTGTCATTCGGTCAGTCTGTCTGTCCGTCCGTAACCCGTTTGTGAAAATTGGTGATAGTGACTTAACCGCTTGGAATATTTAAACAATTTTTGGCATACTGATAGATATCAATGAGATCTAACCAACGAACATGCGAAATATTACATTCCATTTAGTATAGCCTCGCCGAGGCGAAAAATGTGAAAATTTTCGAACTGTTTCTCCTCGGAAAACGTTGGGCCGATTGAAGTCAAATTTCATATGGAGCCTCTATGGGATGGGGGGAAACCAAACTTTGCTCATGGGGTCCAGGTCACATGACCAAAATGGCCGCCAAGCCATATATGGTATGTCTGTCTGTCCGTCCGTAACCCGTTTGTGAAAATTGGTGATAGTGACTTAACCGCTTGGAATATTTAAACAATTTATGGCATACTGATAGATAGCAATGAGATCTAACCAATGAACTTGCGAAATATTACATTCCATTTAGCATAGCCTCGCCGAGGCGAAAAATGTGAAAATTTTCGAACTGCTTCTCCTCGGAAACCGTTGGGACGATTGAAGTCAAATTTCATATGGAGCCTCTATGGGATGGGGGAAACCTAACTTTGCTCATGGGGTCCAGGTCACATGACCAAAATGGCCGCCAAGCCATATATGGTAAAAACCCTTCAAAAATAGTCTTCTCCAGAACCACTGGGCAGATTTCCACGAAACTTGATAAATAGCATCTGGGCAGTAGGCCCATCATAATTTGCTAAAATGGTGACCCTGGGTTGACCTTGACCTTCTTTGTGCCTAGGTCAAACTTTGTCACATGCTTTTGTATTGGAAAAGTGAGAATGCATTTTATCCTGCAAACGATTCAGAATACAGTACTAAAGTATAAGATATATTTTTGCTCCTTACGATAAGGCGCATTTATTGGGGGAACCATTTTAGGTCCAGGTCACATGACCAAAATGGCCGCCATACCCATATATGGTAACACTCATAAAGCTAAAGGCATCCGGCGGATCGTGCACTTCAGCTGAAGCACTGGTTTACTCATTATCATCAAGTTTATAATTATGTCAGTTTCACAGCTTGCCAAAATACTCAAAATTCCTCATGATTCTAAATTTTAACATCCTGAAATGAATGAAAACCGCGAGAATAATTTGTATTTGCAATTAAATTTGACTGACATGTGACCTGTTGACCCCTCCCCCAGGGCCCCACTCTGACCCCAGGGTCAAAATTTTACTCGTATTATATTCTACTAATCACCCGCTTTGATTTTGTATGCCGCATGAGTATGTTCTGAAAAACTTAAATTCTGACCTTTTGATCCCTCCCCCAGGGGCACAATCTGACCCCGGTGTTGAAATCTTACTTGAATTATATTCTACTCATCATCCCTTTTGGTTTGATATGCAACATGACTATGTTCCGAAAAACTTTAATTTTGACTCCCACGACCTCTCAAGTCCGACCCCTTGGGTCGCAGACAAAATCCCGTTCAATATGTTTTACATATTTCATTAATCATTACTTCTGCAGAGCTTGGTATCAAAATCTATAAAATTGACTTTGTAATTGAATTTTAATGGCATTTGACCTTCTGACCCCTCTCCAGGGGCCCATGCGGCGGGGCCAAAAATAAATGTACTGTTGCACACCCCACTTATGCAAGCAACCCACACATCAAATTTGGTTGGCTTCCGATGAATAGTTCAGGAGGCGATAGCATAACGGACGGACGGACGGAGGCGATAACAATATCCCCTCCTCTAAAGTGTGGTGATAATAAGCAAGCTTAGAATATAGCCATACAACACAATACCTCTGTTTGGCCTAGTCAACACTATTTTGGGTATGTCGTGCTGGTGTGGTACCTGGCCACACTTCTTGGACAGGGATATGTACTGAACAGCTGAAGGCGGTTTAAAACTTGTTAGCTATTTTGGATAGGCATATTTCATGTCATCTATTTAGATATGCATGTTTCATGCAATCTATTAAAGATAAGCGTATGCCATGTAGAGTATCAACTGTAATAGTATTATTCTTATATATATAGATAGTGCCGGTTTTGAGGTAATCTGTTAAAAACCCTCACAAATCACCTCTTCAACCAGCACTATCTATATATAAACACATCTTACCACATATATATTTTACCGCAGTATTTTGAGCAGACAGATAAACCGACTATTACATGTCAATTTATCTTTACCACACTGATAGTTGGACATCAAAGTCCAAAAGGGAAATCACCTACGGACTATTTCAGTATTTAGAAAACCATTCACTGGACAAAAAACTAGTCATTTATTTACGTTCAATTTCTTACTATTCTAGTACAAGCCGTGATAGCCGAGTGGTCTAGATGGTTTGGACTGTAAATGGTGGGGCATGAGTTCGAATCCCGGTAATGACATAAAAATCTTTTTATAATGGAACATTGAATAAAAATGATGACAGCGTAATCGGTTTCAATAAAAAGCGTTTCTAAGCGATAAAAATGGGTTAAAAAAAAGAAAAAAATACAAAAAAATCCTGATAACACTGTAATCGGTTTAATTAAGAAAGGTTACTAAGCAACTCGTAGAGAACAACAAATAATTAAAAGTAATATCCAAAATCTGCTCCGATAAAAGTCGCGGATAGACACTATATAGAAACATATTAAAAAGAATTTTGAAAATTCCACTTTGGGGCAAAAACTTTAACCCCTCCTGAAAGTGCCTTTACATAATCCAATGACCACCAGATTTTGCACATATAACAAGACTTTAAGGCTGTATAACATATTAAAATTCCAAGTTCCTATGACAACTTTTGGAATTTCAGAAAGTCTTTGAGTCTTCCTAAAAGTGGAATCCCATCAACCGATTAGTCTCAAATTTTGCATATGTATTTGGGTTGCATATATACAAAATTTCAAAGTTCTAGCATCATTTTGGAATTTCCTGCAAGTCTTTGAATTGTTGTAAAATAACATTGGTTCAACTAATTACCACCAAACTTTGTACATATGTTTCAACATACAAAATGCACATTCTTATAACATTGTAGGTCGGAAGTGAAGCAAAAAAAAAAATATTAACTTTCATATTTTGGTGGTGGGTCATTTACTATTGTAATTTTATTGAATAAAATCAAGCATTTTCTATCTTTTTTTTCATTTCATTCTTTGCTTGAGCCTTGCCTTCCTCAATAAGTTTCTTTCTCTCACTTTCACTCAATCCTGTTTGTTTTGAATGTATAGTGTCTTTGAGTTTATTATATTTGTCCAACTCATCCAACACAAGTTTAAATTCATTCTCAGATATCTGTCCGTCTGTCAAAGCCTTAGAAATCAAATCCTTTATACTATTCAACTTACTATCAGCAATAGTTTTAATCTCATAATGTTTCTGTGCTTTTGAAGTCATTTTACGCCTAATTAGTTTAACACACACACCCAAACTCCCACACACAACAGCACCAATCTCTAAAGGCAACATAATTGGAACAGTTAATCCAACACCTGCCAAAATAACACTTGTTGATATCAAACCAGTATCAACTCCATCAGTAATATTTATTCCACGTTTGTATTTTTTGTATAATGCTTTTCTCACATCTCTCTCATTAATTAACGTCTTCTCTATCTCAGATATCTTCTGTAATCTATAATTTTGCCCATCTTCAATAGGCAACTCTGGATATAGCGGTGCATTAGGTTGTTTCATTTTTTTCTTGATAACATATATTTTTTTATTCAATAAATAATTCAATTATCATCGAAGCCACAGTAGTAACACATGTAGCATTATTAGTCTGACAAACAAAAGCAATTGCATCACCAGCCTCAACCTTTAACGGTGTAGCAAAGTTATCGTGTTTTCTTAAAATATTATTCAATGATATATCATATCCTGCTTGTGGATTTCCATTAATTGCAATCGCCACAGACACATCGCCTTTTGTTCTTTTACTCGACAGTCCAACACCTATTATCTGGCCAGGAAAGTTCATCACATATCCAACACCTACTTCTCTACCACCATTTCCAAAGCCAAACACTTCATTCTTCTGTAAGGAACCTTTACTCTCCGCACAAATGCTTATCAATTTTCTGTCTGACATATTATCAACCTTATTATATAATAATCGATGATTGACATACATATCCCGAAATCTATCTTGAAGTCCTGTATGTCTATCATTCAATGTATTTATTTGTGTAAATGCTTGACTTCTCATATTAAATATTTCTTGTTTCAGCCCCAATGCATCTACGTGTTTTCTCTTAGCACCAAATATACTCATTTTTTTATTATAATTATATAATTTCCAAAACGCAATTAATTGGTAGATGATTAATTACCTTGTTGTTATTTTCATCCCTGATTTCTAATTTCAATTCTGCTATAGCATCATTCACCAAACACTTATATTCTGGATGCTCAAATCTCACTGTTGTTATCTCTCCAAACTCTTTATTTTCCACTGGAACAACAGCCAACACAGTACTCGGCATACCATCTAAATAATTATTTGAAGTATTAATCTGTTCCAAATGAACATACAATGATTTATAAACAGCAAAATCTACAGCTCTCTCACCATAATGAGTTTCATTAACAGCAAACTTTCGCTTATTTCCAAACCCCAACATTTGTTTTAAGCCCTTGCTTATCTTCAATTCATCCGGTGTAATTAAAGAAGCAATTCCATTTGTTTCATTTACAGATAATGTAATATTATTACTTTGAAATAAATCTGCTATTTGTTGGAAACTATAATAACCATCTATAATCTTATGAGGTCTCTCTTTAGTCTTCTGCAAATATTCATCAACAACATTATACCATCCAACACCATATGTTATAGATTTCAAACCAATACGTTTATTCCCATCTCTGTTATCAATGTATTGTTGCAAGTTTATTGTCTTGTCAATATTCGAAATTGTATGATACATTTTTATTTTTTATATATAATCAATAATAAAAATGATACCTAAAGAATTCAAGTACAATCCCAATGCATCATATAACCCCAATACTAAATATACCGAAAAGAATATTGAACTTATAAAACAAACGATTTATGTTAATAAAGATGACCATTTTCCAGTAACGTTTCCCGACTTATTTCAAAACTATCAAAATCCAACATTACACACCAATGAACCGTGGAATACATGGCTTCATTCATCATTTGACTGGTGGCAATGTCAATTAAATTTTGCTGTCTGGTGTGCCACTGCAGGATGTGGTGTAAGTTATCAAGATCATTTGCAAAACACTTCAGGACTAACTAAAACAATATATACATTTCATGTTTATTATTGTATTGCTCGTATTTTGAAAGAACTTAAAACACCTTTACCAACAGATGAATCATTTTGTTATTACAAAAATCCATACGACAAAGCTGTCTATCAAAAGTTATGCAATGAATTCAATGTTTCACCTAATACAGATTGGAGGCAAAAATTAGAAAGTAGTTCTAAATGCAGTGGTCTAGGGAGTTACACACAATATTTTAAACCAAGTGGAAAATATAGACAAGAACATCGAAGTGAAGGTCCATTCTTTAATCCAAATGATAAAATAGAACATACAGTAGATATAAGTGACGCCTGGACAATGTTTATATTAGACAAATCAGAAGGATTAACAAAAACAGGTATTGAACGAATTAACGAAAGTATTAGAATGTTTGTATGGGCACTATTAGCAGCACAATCTCAAACACGTGTAGAAATTCTAAAAATAGGCACAGGATTTGATGCTCAGAAACAATTTCTTGCTAACATTGAAGACGCTATTAATAGTCCAGTTGATTTACCAAGTCAAATACAAAGATATCAAAACACACTCAAATATGCAAGAAGTAAAGTAGATTTTGTTTATGGTATTGGATTATATATGTCTCCCAGTGATATGGTTTTACAATTTGGTACTATCGCTGGATATAATAATAAAATTGTAATTGCAACAGAAAATCAAACACTTGGTTTCAATAGTGATGTAAATGTTAAACCTGTTGCATCTGCTACACAACCTGCAACTATACAAGGCACACAAACAAAGAAATCTCTACCAGATTATCATCAACAAGCAGTTGATTATGCAAAGAAACACAATCTGTCAAAAAGTTGGGTTGATGGTGCTGGTACCTCCGATGCTAGAATAGCAGATTGGTTTAATCATCACAAACTTGCTAACCAATCTACTACAAAGAAATCTCTACCACAATCTCTACAAGGCACACCAACAAATAAATCTCTACCACAATCTCATCAATCTCTACCAGAAAAAAAAGAAGCCATACAACATGAAGACAACAAAACAGCATTAATAGTAGGAAGTATAGTAATTGGACTATTAATTATGTATGAAATTTATTAAGTTCTTTTTTTTCTTATAAACTCTCTCGCAGATGCATATAACAATCCAGCAACCAATACAACTAATGCCCATAAATGTTCTCCAAACCAACCAACAACTTTACCCGCAGAAGACAACAACCAAGACACAATAGAACCAATAACACCTGGTAATGCAGTAGCTACTTTTCCTGCAAGGGTAGAAAGTAATTTACCAAGATTTGATAATTGTTTCTTAACCCAATCTTTAACACCACCTTTTGGTGGAGAAGGAGGGGTTGAAGTAGTACCACCACCAGTAGGAATAACAGCCTCAACAATAACTCCAATAATCATTCCAAAAGCGGTTAAAATACTAACAATTGTAATGCCTTGTTCTCTGAATAATGTTCTAATTCTTTCACCCAATGTAGTGTCTTCTTTTAATACTTTGTTTATAGTCTCTTTGATTCTATTTACCTGACTACGTAGTTTTTCTTTATTAACATTAATAACTTCCAATCTTGCACTTCTCTCACTTTCTAACTCTTTGATTCGACTACTTATCCTTTCTATTTGAAATTCATCATTGTCTGCTTTGGCTTGTTCTAATTTTGTATTTTCTTTTGCTAAGTCTTTATTTGTTTCATTCAGTTTTGCCAATTCATTTGCTATCTCTTCTTTGACTGTTGTCATTGCATTTGCTATTCCATCAATCTCTCTTTTTGTCCAATCTGTTTGTGTTTCTTGTTCATTAGTAAATGATGTCTCCAATGTTTTCACAGCAGTTTCTACATCAACTGTTGTATTTAATAGTTCTTGAGTTTGTTCTTGTGATGATATATCTTGTAAAGGTATTTCTTCTTCTGTTTGTGTTATTTGAGTTCTCGTTTGAAGTAATTGTGTGAATGCTTTTCTACCTTCTTTAATTCTTGTAGCAGATGGTTTAAAATCATCTACACCTAATACATTCCTAACAAAATCAACACCATATTTCCTTTGCAAAGTATTAAATGATAAAAATGTTGCTATTTCATCTGGTGCATTGGAACGATAATATGTTAATGCAATATTCTTTCCACCTTCATCTTTAACATATAACATTGGTCTCCCTATATCATCTTTCTTGAGAGACAAACCTTTGATTTTACGTTTAGGTTCTTCATTCCTTTCGTAAAATCTATCTATCATGTTTTGACCTATGCTATTACGCAGAGTTTTCCAATCTTCACCGGTTAAATCATTCAAACCAGCAAACTGACTATTTAATGTTCTCTGAAACTGCTCTTCATCTGTAAAAGATGTTTCTGCTTCTTCATCATAATCCTCCTTGTCATACTCAGGATTTTCATATTCAGCCATTATTTATTTATTATTTAAAAATATTTTTTTATCTTTTAAAAAAATGTCAGCTTACGGAGATAAACTAAACCCTTACAGAAAATTAAGAGAACCACGAGGTGTGAGAGGTATCCGTCAAAGTGTAGTAATAACAAATAACCCTTCAACTATTGACCAAAATCAACAATTATTAGTGAGATTTCCTAATCTAAGTAGTAATGATGTTATTGTTCCCGGAACAGTCAGATTAGCATTTGAAATTGAACTAACCTCTAAAGATGCAAATGCAACTATATTTCAAAACATAGGAAGAGCAATAATTAAGAAAACAACAATTAGAATAAGTGGAAATGAAGTTATGTCCATTGACGATAGTGACATCTATCATTGTTATATTGATTTATGGAAGACTATTACAGAACGTGTAAATATGGTATATCAAGGCGTTGGCAAAGAGAACATGTTGAGACATAGAGTGGGTGCAGGAAACGCAACAGCAGATAAAGAAGATCAAGCCATCGCAAAAGCATATGGAAACAGGTTTTGCATCCCACTTGATTTTGAATTATTGGAAACCCATATGCCATTTTATCAAGCAGGATTAGGAGATAGACTTGAATATGAACTTACATTCAATGATTATAATAAAGTAATTAAATCAGGCGATGCAACTTCAACTTATACAATCAAAAATATTTGTTTGGAATTTGATATTGTTTCTGATACTGAATTAGCAAGACAAATAAGACAGCAAGTTGATGGTAAAATGGTTATTTTGTATGACAGAATACTAAGACACAGAAAAATAACTAAAAACAAATCTGATACACTATGGAATATCAATCTAAATGTTCCTGCAAGAAGTATGAAAGGAATTCTTATGCTATTCGAAGATCCTGAAAGGGCCAGCACAGAAGAATATTATAATCCAGAAATTACAAAAGTGGAAATGACAATAGAAGGGATTCCGAATCAATTGTATAGTCAAGGAATGAAGTCCCACCAACACTGGGACGAAATAAATAAATTCTTTGCTTTGAATTCAAAAAGAAACAAAGAAACAAGTATGGTCGTTAAAGATTTATATTTTACTGATACAACAATAGAAAAATATCTAACGAACAGGTATGCTTTATGGTTGGATTTACGTTCAACTGATGATAATACACTTCATGGTTCTGGAAGAAGAATTGAAAATGCATCAGAAGGTATTACAATACAAATAACGAAAGAAGCAGGAGCAGATGAACCAATCAATCTTTATTTGTTTGTTATACAAGATGCACAAATCAACTTTGAAGATGGTAGATTTAAAGAAGTCAGTTATTAATATTTTTTTTTTTTTACAAATAAAAATGGAACTACCAAAATATCCTCATTGTGCTATTATATGTGGTCAAACTGGATGCGGGAAAACAGAGTTTGTCCTTGACCTTTTGGAAGAGGAATATCGTCAAGTATTTAAACATATTGTTATACTTTGCCCAACCATTCAATGGAACAAGGCTTATAAAAATCGTGAGTGGATTGGTGATGTCAGGAAACCTAAAACAAAAAATATAACAATTGTTAATCCTATTGTTAATGGAGAAGAAAAACTACAAGAACTACTAAGAATGTTCTTTAATAAATATGCTGGTCATTCTACTCTCTACATTATTGATGATTGCAGTGCAACGAAAGAACTAACAAAGAAAAAAGATATGTTATCAGAATTAGCATTTTCTGGTAGGCATGCAGAACAATCAGTGTGGGTTATTTCGCAGAGATATAATTCTGTGTTAAAAGATTTAAGAGAACAAACAAAATGGCTATGCATGTTCTACACAAAAGATAGAGATAGTTTTGAAAATTGTTTAAGAGAGAATGATGTTATTCCAACTTTGGAAGAACGACAGAGAATAAAAGAAGAACTGAAAAAAAAGAAGCATCGTAAGTTAATTTTGAAGACTGACCAGCCTACTGGTTATTGGTTGGTTGATTGATTATTTTTTTAGCAATGATTAAGTAATGTTTATGCAATGATTAAGTAATGCTTATACAATGCTGTAGCAAATCTTAAGTAATGCTTATGCAATGTTTTAAGTAAAATAGCAATACTAAAAAACAATGCTGTTAGAAATATTATCAATCACTGCAATCTTATCAATAATCATAACAAACACTGCAATCTTATCAATAGTCGGATATGCGATGTTTTATTTTTTAAAAATAAAAAATAAATTACATAAAATAAAAATGAATGCTGAAGAATTATTACAAGACATTGAATGTGAAAGCACAGAAAATAATGAACAAGAAACAAAACGTGAGCGATTATCAGCCATTGTTGCTGGTGGTGGTAGTAAGCAGTATCTTGGTAAAGACTTACAACTATCAGACATTGATACAATGACAGCAGAACAAATAAACAAACTTTACTGCAGATATGAAGCAAGATTGGGAGCAAGTATGACTAAGACATTGGGTAATTCTTTCATTAGCTTGTACGTGATGGGTGTATCAAAGTATTTCAATGTTGTTAATCCACCTAAACTGATACAAGACTTAGAGGAAGACCCTTTTATCAATCACGCTTTGACAAGTTCGTGTTGTGAATTGTATTATAGATATGGAATGTACCTTGCTCCATTAACTGCAATGCTAACAACAGCAAGACATATTGATTTTAATAAAAAAGAAAATATCTCCTTAGAAAAAAATGAGTGATACTGAAGTTAAAACAAAAGACCCAAGACGAGTAGTTGCTGGTAAGAAAGGTGCAGAAGCAAGAAAAAGAAATGCAGAATTAAGAAGAAAGGAGACTGAAACTATAAAGAAAGAAAACATGGAATTAAAATCTATAACAAAAGATGATGATGTCGGCTCTCCAAATTCACAGAATATAAATATATACAAAAATTATATACCATTATGCATAACAGTTGGAGTTGTTGGAATAGGATTGTATATGTACAAGTCTAAACAAGTTGTACCACAACAACAACCTATGATGCAACAACCTGCACCTATTATACAACAAAAAGAAATTGACCCATTTGAATTTAATTAATTTAAAAAAATAATATTCTCATTAAAAAAAATGACAACCTCAATAGACGGAAAACAAATTGCAAACATGTTATATCATGCTGGAGTGGAAACTGTATTAACTGTTGGATATTCAGAATTAGGTAGAAAACTATTGAAAAGACCAGCACCAAAAGTAGATTTTAATATGACAGATATTGGTATGTTGTCCATTGATATATTACTTGCAATGGCAACAAAGGATATGCTTGTTAAGCAAGGTATTATTCCTGCAGATATTATGAAGTAATTTTAATATTTTTTTTTTCATTATATAAAAATGGCAAGTGCAGTAGCATTAATGGTTGGAGGAGCAATTACAAACGCCTTAGCCTTTTCAGGTAGTAATTATTTATTTTCACATATGGGTAGTAATAGTGATGAAGAGAGAAAACGACATGATAAAGCGATGGAACAATTAGAATCAGCAACAACTGCATGGAATGAGAAGAGAACACAAAGATTGGATTTTATTAATGAGCAACTGAAGAAGGAACATCATGCTGTGGATGAGTTCAGTGATGCTGACACTGCTATGAAACAATATTATTATATTACAGGAAAACAATTGCCAGATAATTTATCCACACCATTACCACCAAAACCTACATTGAGTGATTTTTACACTCCATCAGAAGACCAGAAAAATAGAGAGATTGCATTTGTTGTTGGTGGTATGGCATTGACAGGATTTGTTGCTTGGAAGTTGATGTAGGTAAAAAAAAAAATATTTTTTGACATAATCTTTCTTTGGAAAAACTAAATCATAAGCATGATATTTATTTTTTTTATTATTCTTACATGGTTTCAAACCAAGTGGTCTTACATAAAATGGTGGTTCTTTACCTTCTATCTTCTTTGTGAGATGTGCAGGACTCCATACTTCACCATTGTCTTTGAGAGTTAAAATTACACTCACACCATTGTCTGTGTTAATTTCTCTGTAGTCGGTGATTGTATAAATGTTGTTGATTTCTAAATCAGTCCATTTCTTTGTGTCAAATTGACTTTGTTCCTTTAACAGCTCTTCAAACTCTTCTTTTGTAGGTGTATAGTCATCATCAAGCAATTGTGCTATATTTTGCGTTTGTGCATTCTTTGACATCTTTTTATATATAAATATTTTTTCTTAAATATAAATAAATGGAGAAGATATACTATAGTCCAAAAGGTTTCTGGAAAGGACACTCAGCTGTTGGTAAGTTAGCAAAAGAAGCAAAGGTTAGTCAGAAACAAGCATTAGAGTTCTTAAAGAAACAAGCAGTATGGCAAATATATTTACCTGCACCTAAGAGAATAATAAGACCAAAATTTGATGTGTCTGCAGAGAATGAAGTTCATCAGGCTGATTTGTTGTTTTTACCTCACGATACTATTGGTAGGAAGACATACAAGTATGCATTGACAGTGGTTGATGTTGGAACAAGATATAAAGAAGCCGAACCTTTGACGTCGAAAGATAGTAAAGAAGTTGCAAATGCTTTTGAGAAGATTTATAAAAGACATTTGAAGTATCCTAAACTATTGCAAGTTGATCCTGGTAGAGAATTTATGAGTTCCGTTTCAACTTTGATGGAAAAGCATAATACCAAAATAAGAAGAGGTAGAAAAGAAATACACAGAGACCAAGGAATAGTAGAAAGATTTAATAGAACCTTAGCAGAAAGATTGTTTGGTTATCAGTATGCTAAAGAGATTGATACTAAAAAAAAGAAACAGAGAATGGGTTAAGAGATTATCTGATGTTATTAAAGCATTAAATAAGGAGACGAAAAAACCTCCTCCAATTATAACAAGAAAAGTTGATGCTGAAATTTGTCCTTATGTAAATGTTAGATATTTGTATCAACCTGGAGAATTAGAAGGTGGTGGAAAGAGAAGGGCTACTGACCCAGTATGGTCTGTTGATATTCATAAGATTGACTATCATATTATAACGCAGGGAATAAGAGTTTATTATTTGAAATCTCCTGCACCTAAGAGAGGGTTTGTCAAAGAGGAATTACTTATTGTTCCGGCTGATACCCATACGCGTATGTCGTAATGCCATCGTCAGTTATGTATCTTTTTGTGTCTAAAGGAGAAAGTGAAGTCTTATTTACTTTTAATCCATATATGTTGTGATGCATTGAGCGTAGCATGTTCATTGAGTGTGTGTATTTCTTTTTGTTGAATAATGCATCTCTGTAGTTTTCAAAATTGATTTGTTTTTTGATTACATATTTTTTTGTTCCTTTCGCTTTTTTGATGACTTTTTCATCTGCTCTTAATACTGAATATAGTTTAGGACGAAGACCAATATATTCTGATATTGGAACACCAGCACATTCATCCTTCATCTTACCTATGACCTTCTTGTTTGTTTCATCGTATAGTGGATGTTCTTTTGGATAATCAGAGAAATCGTATTCATCTTTCATTTCAGACATATCTTTGTAAGCATCTTTGGTTTTGATATCTACTAATAAACTGTCTGTGTCGGTGTATAACAAGGTGCAGTTATTACCATACTTCTTTTTCAATGTATTATAATACCAATCATACATAAGATGTTTTGATAAATCTAAAACACAGAAGCCAACATATATTGGTTTATTGAGAGTTAATCTTGTTTTATTCACTTGAATGGCAGATAACTCATTAGAGAACTTTATTCTACGATTGAAGTTTGGTTTGGCTATTATCTTGCGGATTTTTTCATTTTCACTGCCATCTGTTTTGACTAATTTAATATCAACTCTTTTACGTATGTTTTCCATTGTTTTGCCAAATACTGAGTTGTTCATAAGTTTAAAGAAATCTTTTTCAAATGTAGTCTTTGCTTTTTTACGTAATTCTGTATTCAGACGTATGTAAGGTTCCATCCAAGGTTTCTCATCAAATTCTAATATTCTGTGTATTTTTGTTATTTTCATACCAAGTTGTTTGTATAGTCTTAAGTTTTTGTAATGTACTACATATTTCTTCTTATCCATTAGATTGGGGACAAGTTTTTCTGTTTTTAACATACTATTTTCAATTAGTTCATTTTGATAGTCGGATAACCATTCTTTTTTAATTGCTAATTTTTCAGGTGCAAGTGGATAGTCATTATGTAGTTTATGTAAATGTTTGGGGTATTCTAAATCTACTTCATATATTCTTCCTCTACCTTTTTGTAATTTTGGAAGTTTTCCATCTATTAAATCTTTATTAGTTATCCATTTGAAACCACCAAATGGAAGTGGTTGGCTCATTGAATGACCATATAAATTATTTTCATCTAAATACATTATGTAATTGTCTTCTTCATTTGGATTATAATCTGCTACATATTTATTGTTTGCTTTTGCGTGTCTTTTAGAAACCATACTTATTCCACCTCTCATTCCTTTTTCAATGAAAAGATGCATATCCAAATCTGATAGAAGTTGTAATTCTATTTCTGTGTATTTTAGAAGAGCATCCCAAGATAGACCAGGTGCAGTGTAGTAATGTAGAGGGTCAAGTTTATAGTTATTCATACAGGTTTCTCTAAACTTTTGAAAAACATCTGCAAGTAAGAGAACATCTGTTTTGAGATATAAATCATGATAATCACCAAGTGTTTTACAGTTAAATTGTTTCCATACTTTTTGAGCGTGTTCATAGTCTTTTTGTTTGATACTTTCATCTGTAAGACTGCTGTAGAATTTGTCTATGGGTGGTAGTTGTGTTTCATCAAATCTATCAAAACTATCAATGTATTCATATGGATAGATACCTTTACGAGCAAGAAGATGTGAGTTAGCTGTATGTTTTACAGTTAATGGTAAGTCTGATTTGTTGAGTTTTTTATATCTTGTATTGTGACATTTTTTACATTTCGCTGTTAATAACCAATTTTCATTGATGTTTATTTCTTCTGTACCTTTACATTTTTCACATTCTGTCTTTACACCAATTGCTCCATCTACCAACTTTTCAAGAGAGGAAGCCATAAATTGAAAACTGTCTAAGAATTTCAGTTGTCCAATACTGAATGAGATGAATTTCTCTGAATTATTTGCAATACAAGTAATGTTTCCACTTGCTTTGTGTATTTTCTGCATTATTAGATGGCTATCATAACCTTTTAAGTTGTGGAAGATAACTGGAATTTTGGTTTTATTTGGTTTGATTGCAAGTTTGAGATTACAGGATTTGTGTGCTGGTCCTCTATATTCTCCTGTGAAATGACAGTGGTCTTTTACTTTTGGATTCTTTTCATTATTAATTTCTTTTTCACATATCCAACAATGGGAAGCATTTTCATAATCTTGTATGTTCTGTTCTGTTGGCATTATTAATGGTTTAGGATGTCTAAAGATGTTGTTGATGTTATTCACTTCACATTTTAAATGATTTAGAAAAACCTCTGCAACATCTTCACCTCTGTATATTACTGGTTTGTCTGCTTTACCATCATATCTAACAACTTGATATCCAAATCCACACGCTTCGTGTTCGCTTGTTATTTCTGATTTATCTCCTTTTTGTTGTGATTTGGGTTTGATTTGTGCTTCAAAGTCAGCATAGATAACATATGGAACGGGCATTTGATTTTGATGGTTTTTAAACTTGATAAGACCTTTTGATGGCATTTCTATTCGCATTGGAGATTTATTTATGCCTTCACAGTCTTCTTTATGTTTGATTAGTAGGTCTTCTCTTGTAAAACCATAAAGACATCTATCACAGAAATGTGTTTTATGTTTGTGTTTATTGTTCTGATTGTAAAGTAATCTATTAAGGTTTTTAATAAAACAGTAGTGATATTTTGTTTTTGACTCATCAGGAGGATAGTCATCAGGATTATAATCTTCATCTATCATTTCTTCTTCACTATCATCAATTTCCTCTTCAACATCTTCAGTTATCAAAAGCAGATTAATTCGTTCTTTTTCATTTGGTTGATTTGAAATATGATATGGAAATATAGTAAGTTTCTCTGTCTTTTTTGTTAATGTGTATCCATAAACATTGATTGCTATATTGTTTTGTTTCTCAACTTTTGGTATTTGTGAGATTGGTGTGGGAAAGTCTATTCCTTCCATATTTAATGTGCCTAAATATTTACGATAACTTGATAACTTACTTGGATTGTTTTTGTTTGGGTATTTAGAAGCAAGTATATGCCATTCTAAACATCTATCATCATCATTTGATAAATTAATTATTGCTTTTTTATTTGCTATTGCACTTGGAAGAGAAATATACGAAGAACCTTTGAGTGGTTCATATTTTGCTATATTAAGATAAAGTTTGATACAATGGTCAATTTCTAAACCCGTTGCGGTATTTGTGAATTTTTCAATCCATGTTTGTATATAAGTTGTTTGTTTGTTATAGTTTTCATCTAAATTATTTCCATCAAGAACTGCACATTGTTCTCCGTGTGATGCACCGGTAACTTCTTTTCTTTCACCATTAAGTTCATCTTTAAAAAACTTTATAGATAACCCAATTGAAAATTTAATACCATTGTATTCTTTAATGTTTTCATTAATTTTATCTATAATGACAGATTTTTTATCATTAAACAAAATATTTGGGTCTTTATATTTATGAGCATCTATTTCATACGCTTTGAAGTAATTGCATAATGGTTTATCAACCAGTTTCAGAACATTTTTCTCTTTAGTATCTTCATCATTAATTTTTTCACTTGTTTTAACAGCATTTTGTTGCTGTCGTTTTCTTATCTTTTTATCTCTACGTCTTTTACGCAGATTTTCCAATGTAGAAGTTTGTTGTAGTGCATCACTCTTCTGTTTCTCAATATCTAAGGATTTAAGACCCTTGTCTAAAGCCTCATCACTAATTCTTCCTTCACTATGCAATTGTATTAGTCTCTCTACAGAACTCATTTTTTTGTTTTCTTTTAAACTATAAAAAAAATTTTTAAATATAATAATAAAAATGGATATAGAAAAAGCAAAGATGCAAAATATATGTGCTATGTTGCCGTTAGGTTCAAATAAACCATGTAAAAACAAATCAGTAAAGCATTCTATATACTGCAAGGCTCATAATTTTATTATAAAACATAACAAAAGTAAAGTAGTGAAATGTTTACAATGTGGTAAAGGTACTACAGCAAAATATCAAATCTGTGATAAGTGTGGTGGAAAGAATTTTAGAGAAAAAACAGAGATATTTTAACTCTATAAAACCTTTTAAGCAGGAAATTGCAAGATTGAGTATGATAGAGTGTTGAGGATGATTCAGGACTGAAAGAGAACATACATTCAAAACATTCAAAACTGAGTGAAAGTGAGAGAAAGAAACTTATTGAGGAAGGCAAGGCTCAAGCAAAGAATGAAATGAAAAAAAAGATAGAAAATGCTTGATTTTATTCAATAAAATTACAACAGTAAATGACCCACCACCAAAATATGAAAGTTAATATTTTTTTTTTTGCTTCACTTCCGACCTACAATGTTATAAGAATGTGCATTTTGTATGTTGAAACATATGTACAAAGTTTGGTGGTAATTAGTTGAACCAATGTTATTTTACAACAATTCAAAGACTTGCAGGAAATTCCAAAATGATGCTAGAACTTTGAAATTTTGTATATATGCAACCCAAATACATATGCAAAATTTGAGACTAATCGGTTGATGGGATTCCACTTTTAGGAAGACTCAAAGACTTTCTGAAATTCCAAAAGTTGTCATAGGAACTTGGAATTTTAATATGTTATACAGCCTTAAAGTCTTGTTATATGTGCAAAATCTGGTGGTCATTGGATTATGTAAAGGCACTTTCAGGAGGGGTTAAAGTTTTTGCCCCAAAGTGGAATTTTCAAAATTCTTTTTAATATGTTTCTATATAGTGTCTATCCGCGACTTTTATCGGAGCAGATTTTGGATATTACTTTTAATTATTTGTTGTTCTCTACGAGTTGCTTAGTAACCTTTCTTAATTAAACCGATTACAGTGTTATCAGGATTTTTTTGTATTTTTTTCTTTTTTTTAACCCATTTTTATCGCTTAGAAACGCTTTTTATTGAAACCGATTACGCTGTCATCATTTTTATTCAATGTTCCATTATAAAAAGATTTTTATGTCATTACCGGGATTCGAACTCATGCCCCACCATTTACAGTCCAAACCATCTAGACCACTCGGCTATCACGGCTTGTACTAGAATAGTAAGAAATTGAACGTAAATAAATGACTAGTTTTTTGTCCAGTGAATGGTTTTCTAAATACTGAAATAGTCCGTAGGTGATTTCCCTTTTGGACTTTGATGTCCAACTATCAGTGTGGTAAAGATAAATTGACATGTAATAGTCGGTTTATCTGTCTGCTCAAAATACTGCGGTAAAATATATATGTGGTAAGATGTGTTTATATATAGATAGTGCTGGTTGAAGAGGTGATTTGTGAGGGTTTTTAACAGATTACCTCAAAACCGGCACTATCTATATATATATTCTTTATACATGTATTTTATTTACTTATTTCTTTTGTTGTTGTTGGGGGTGTATATCTTTGACGTTATTTTCTTTTTGACTTTTTCTACACACACATGTACATGATTTTTCAAAAGTTATTTACACTGTTATATGAGTGCTTGAAATTAAATGCATGTAATAATACACGGGCAACTGTTGGCCTCCAAATGCCCCACAGCCAACCCATACCAACTTTCTTACTACCAATTGGCATTGTACTACTCGTTATATTTTTTTCTTTGATTTAATTTTCTATTTATATATTTCTACATACATACATGTATTTGTTTGTCTGTTTGATTTCAGGTTTAACGTCCCCGTCAACACTGTAAAGGTCATTTTGGAGACGTTGCTTCCAATTTTGTGGGACTTTTACCCGACATTGAGATGAAATGACATCTCAAGCCCTGTCGCCGAATGAAACCAAAAGGGTTTATTAGCATGGACGGTCCGCCCCGCACCGCCGTTCCTGGACAGGCTTAGATCCTCTAAGCGGTTTACCAGTACTAGTGTGCGGGACGGATTCAGCTCTGCGTGGAAGCATCATGCAGCCCATATATTTCTTCAAGCCCCTATGGGCGGGGGCGGATATATATACATGTATTTACAAAAGTAATCTGTACGGCTGGATGTGGTGCTTGAAGTTACATGCATGCCAAAATGGACAAAAATACAAGCTAATCTAAAAAAAGATTTATATCTCTTCATAAGTATGCACTTTAAAATGCAACTGATATATATCTCTTTAGGCACTTAAAAGTTTGATGATATAAATCTTTTTTTATGTAAGCTTACACCTTGTCCATTTGGCATGCTAAATCCACATTGTCCTTATGCACTGAGCTATACTAACTGAGCTACAGATCATAGGTAACTGGTTACTCATATAAAAGATAGAATTTAACTAATACAAACAAATAGCAATGTTTTAGTTGCCACATATTAAATCATACATGTATATATTGTACATTCTGACACAGCTCGCCTATATAGGCAATGGAAAACAACTGTGTTTTATTCTACACTAAACGACAGGAGGAGAGTGACGAGTAACGTCATAAAAAAGTACCAATTTATGACGTCACTAATCGATTTCCTGGACGTTAGACAGCGTAACATCATATTATCGCATGGAAAACGTTAGAAAAGTGTGTAAATGTATGTGTTTCAGTCAATAATTTTAGCGGGATTTCTTCTAACAATGGCGAATAGTTGTGAAGTTTTGAAGGTATCAACAGCATTATTGCCGATTTCAGCCTGTTAGAATGGAAATAGATCAGCTCTAGTTTGTGATTTGTTGAGTCATAAATCACAGTTTGTCGGTCAGTTGTAAGTAGACAAATCTCGCGCGCTACGCGCTCGTTATTTGTCTACTTTACAACTGACCTCCAAAATGTGATTTATCACTCAACAAATCACAGATAGAGCTGAACTATTTCATAATTAAATTTGCATAACGTATCTAAAATATTAAGTAGTATATAATACTACATATGATACTAAATTATAGTTAGAAATTTTAACTACTAATAATTTGTAACATTTAGGGAGTAGAGCCAAAGTGAAAGACTAAATGAACACAACAGACGAGGGTTTGTCACAAAACAAACTAGAAACCACAGCCAAAAGTATTGAAAATGAGAAAAATAACGCAATTTTCATAAGTGACTTGTAGCTCAAATACATGTAATACAACCACAACCATGACCAAGGCATATTGCATTAAATGGTATGGTACAGAAGTAGGGTATGTGTCATATCGTACAAAATCTTACAAATAGCACATGCCATACCAGATGCACAAACTTGATAAAAGATGCTAAAACTGAGCTTTGTTTGGAGAATAAGTGAAGGTAAATTACCAGAAATCATTACAATTACTTCACATCTCCGATCCAAGACACCAAAGGGAAAGAAACACAAACGTGAAACAACTTCACAAGCAGAAAGCCAAAAGGACAATTACTTTCCCACAAAATGGCCAAATGGCTATCCAAGATTAAAACAAGAGGCCCATGGGCCACAATGCTCACCAGAGCTCATGGGGCCACTGCCCACTGGCAGCAATGTATTTTAATTAACCATGGAAGCCCTGCTCCCAAGGCTGCTACAGATAAAATATCGACCCAATCAGACTAGTGGCTTCAGAGGTCTGATATCGCTTGAAGACAACAGATGACAATTGACAATTTCCCATCTGTGGCAATAGGCCAAAAAGAACATTATTAAAGAAACATTTCTATGAAAGTTTGACAAAATATCTTGAGAGGCATTAATGTCATTTTTCATTTTTCCCCATTATAAGTCAATGGAAACTCTTAACTTGCCATAGCAAACAAACCAAAGAGCAACTTTCATAAACCAGAGCTCAGGTGGGCACTGCCCAATGGAGCCCTGATTGGTGTCACTAAATGGGTCTTATGAAAAGGAACAGAGACATATATGGTTTAGCGGTGGGGATATGTATGGTTCCTGAGACGTAAGGCCTTTTAAGCAATAGAGGGATTCGGGCATGGCAGATCCCAGAAAAGCCAAAGATTGTTGTCACTGAATATGTCTTATCATAAAGATCAAGAATATAAATGGTTAAATGGTGGGGATCTGAACGGTTTCTGAGATATGAGGCCATTTTATGAAGTGGAAGGGAGAGAAATGGCCCCTTCGGACCCCCCAAGACAGGGTTGACTGAATGTGTCTAATAACAATGAACAAGAACCAGTGCTTCAGCTGAAGTGCACGACCCGCCGGATGCTTTTAGCTTTATGAGTGTTACCATATATGGGTATGGCGGCGATTTCGGTCATGTAACCTGGACCTAAAATGGTTCCCCCAATAAATGCGCCTTATCGTAAGGAGCAAAAATATACATTATACTTTAGTACTGTATTCTGAATCGTTTGCAGGATAAAATGCATTCTCACTTTTCCAATACAAAAGCATACATGTATGTGTCAAAGTTTGACCTAGGCACAAAAAAGGTCAAGGTCAACCCAGGGTCACCATTGTAGCAATTTATGATGGGCCTACGTCCCAGATGCTATTTATCAAGTTTCCTGGAAATCTGCCCAGTGGTTCTGGAGAAGACTATTTTTGAAGGGTTTTTACCATATATGGCTTGGGGGCCATTTTGGTCATGTGACCTGGACCCCATGAGCAAATTTTGGTTTCACCCATCCCATAGAGGCTCCATATGAAATTTGACTTCAATCGGCCCAACGGTTTCCGAGGAGAAGCAGTTCGAAAATGTTCACATTGTTCGCCTCGGCGAGGCTATACTAAATGGAATGTAAGTTTTCGCAAGTTCATTGGTTAGATCTCATTGATATCTATCGGTATGCCAAAAATTCTTTAGATATTCCAAGCGGTTAAGTCACTATCACCAATTTTCACAAACGGGTTACGGACGGACAGACAGACAGACAGACCGTATATGGCTTGGCGGCCATTTTGGTCATGTGACCATGATCCCATGAGCAAATTTTGGTTTCCCCCATCCCATAGAAGCTCCATATGAAATTTGACTTCAATCGGCCCAACGGTTTCCGAGGAGAAGCAGTTCGAAAATTTTCGCCTCGGCGAGGCTATACTAAATGGAATGTAATATTTCGCAATTTCATTGGTTAGATCTCATTAATATCTATCAGTATGCCAAAAATTGTTTAAATATTCCAAGCGGTTAAGTCACTATCACCAATTTTCACAAACGGGTTACGGACCGACAGACAGACTGACAGAATGACAGAATGACACGGTGATTTTAGGACACTCTTAGAAAATCAACCGACTTCAGTCGGTCGCTTTTTCTGCGGGTCGTGCAATATTTGTGAATATAAGAATGGGATTTGAATGGTTTCTGAGATATATGGCCTATTATTAAGTGGAGTCTTATCATCAGGAACAAGAATATATATGGTTTAGGGTTGGGGATCTGAACGGTTTTTGACATATATGGATTTAAATGAATGGGTGGGGCATGGCCCATGGAACCCCGGGGGGACCCCCATGCTGGTGTCACTGTTTGCATCTTATCATAAGGACGAAGAATATATATGGTTTAGGGGTGGGCTCTGAATAGTTTCTCAGATTTATGGTCTTTTGTGAAGTCGAGGGGTGGAGTGTGGCCCGGAACAAGAATATATATAGTTTTGGGGTGGGGAACTGTAAGGTTTCTGGAATATTTAGCCTTTTATGAAGCGGAGCGGGTTGGGCATGGCCCCCGCACATCCCGGGGGACCCCAAAGTTGGTGTCACATAATGCGACTTATCATAAGGAACGAGAATTTATATGGTTTAGGGGTGGTGATCTGTAAGGCTACTGGGATATTGGGCCTTTTATAAAGTGGAGGGGGTGGGACATGGCCCCGGCACATCCCGGGGGGGGGGTGCAGGTTGGTGTCACTGAGTCCGTCTTATCATAAGGAACAAAAGTATCTATGGTTTAGGGGTGGGTATCTCAATGGTTTCTGAGATAAATGGCATTTTATGAAGTGGAGGAGGTGGGGCATGTCCCCGGCACATCCCAGGGGACCCCCAGGTTGGTGTCACTTAATGCATCTTAGCATAAGGAACAAGAATATATATAGTTTAGGGGTGGGGATCTGAATGGTTTCTGAGATAAATGGCATTTTGTGAAATAGAGGGGGCAGGGCATGTCCCCGGCACATCCGGGGGGACCCCCAGGTTGGTGTCACTTAATGCATCTTATCATAAGGAACAAGAATATATATGGTTTAGGGGTTGGGATCTGTAAGGTTTCTGAGATATAAGGCATTTTATGAAGTGGAGGGGGCGGGGCATGGCCCCGGCACAACCTAGGGGACCCCCATGTTGACATAAAAGCATTATGGCTGAGAGAAGTTTACTCAAGGAACATGTCACTTTTAAGTTTTGTCAAAATATCTGCAATGACTTGGCAGTAAATGCCATTTTTCAGTTTTCCCCATTATAAGTCAATGGAAACTCTAAGTTGCCATAGCAACAAAACTAAAAGGCCAAATTTCATAAAAAACATAAAACCTGTAAAGGCAAATATGGTGAATATTTTCATAAAGTCTCAGCCTCCTAGAGCATATGGTTTCTGAGGAGATGATTTTTTAAGTATTGTTTTTTTCTATTTTTTGCATTTTGGTTTCCATGGCAACCAATAAAAATGAACAGAAGGTCTAAAATCATACGGCAGATAGTAGATTGCCTATGGAACATTTCTATGCAAGTTTTGTCAAAATATCTGCAGGGGCTTGGCAGTAAATGCCATTTTTCAATTTTCCCCATTATAAGTCTATGGAAACTACAAGTTGCCATAGCAACCAAACTAATGGGCCGATTTTCATAAAAAACACAAACTTTCAATCCCCCAGCCCAAGGATGCTACAGATAAAATTGTGGCCCAATCGGCCCAGTTGCTTCAGAGGAGACGTCGTTTGAAAGTGTTGACGCCAGACGACGACGATATTCGACGACGGACGACAGACGACGACGACGGACAACTGCCTATCCTATAAGCTCCCCCGGAGCCTTCGGCTCTGGTGAGCTAAAAATAGATATTAGCAATACAAACATGCAAAGACGAACTGCCTTGGAATCGTCAGTAACAAGGTGTTTAACTTTGAGGATGAGACATTCTCATTATTATTATTTGGTTATTATTAGCCGCTATTCTTGATGTTTTTATCATTCACAGACTTAATATTTCACATTTCCCTGACTTTTCCCTGAATTTTTTGCTTAAATTCCAACATCCTGGCTTTCTTCTCCAAGGCCATGTGCCGGCCGCGTATTTAATCCCGTCCACAGGCCCGACAGATTTCTATTCCGCTATGAACACCTTTCCCACATTTTCTACAGGGAATTGGGATTTTCTTACCTTTGCGAATTTTGGCTAAATGAATCTTGCAGTACACCTTGCAGCAATTCTTCCCACAGGTGGTTGACCTGCCTACATTCAACCAGCCACAATTGTCGTATCCCTTCATTATTAGATAGGTATACTATGTACATCGATATCCCTAAATGGAAATGGCACCCACCGAGTGCCTCGTATAACAAGGTTGGCAAAAATCTAGAGCCCGGGGCCGGCGAGGGTTGTGGGCCGCCCCCTGCGGCTCTGGGTTTTTGCCCACCTTTTTATACGAGGTGCCATTGGTATGTCGCAGCCAGTTGGGGTGAAATTTTTTTATGGTTGGGAGGCTTAATTTGGCAAATAAAAAATCATGTTTTGGTTGGGGGGCTTAATTTGCCAAAATAAGGATTTTTTGGGGTCAAAATGAGGTGGGAAGCTTAATTGGTTGAATGGGGCTTTCATGGCAGAAACAAAAAGTCCATTCACCCTCCCTGCTGTTACATTTATGTGAAGTAATATTTAAATGCATTGATAAATATAGAAATAATATACTCAACATTTATGTATATCAAAATTCATTGATAAATGTAGAACTAAAGCGATGACATAGAGGATGTTTGATTTTTTCTGTGTGGGTTCGAATTTTATTTCACCGAATGAACACAAAAACCATAAAAATACCAGTTTTGGTGTTAATGAGTGAAATAAAATTTGATCTTTCACTAAAGAAATCAAAGGACGGGTCTCCCTAAGGGTTTTTTTTTGGCCTCCTAACGATTTTGTTTATTTCTGGCTTATTGTTACCATACATATGCCTAATTATTTGGAAAATATGTGGTTTTGGTATTTAAGCAGTTTTTTCTGAGTTACAGGCTCTTTAAAGTGGGTGGGGTAACTTCCACACAGTTTTGACATGTATTTTGTGTCTCATTTAAAGGTAGAAAAATAGTACCATACATGACAAGTTATTATATAAAATGACAGGGGAAGGTCTAACTCTATGTTTTGTCACAAGTTTATTCACCAAAATTCACTTTTTGGGTGAAAAATATGGTTTAAGGAACCTTGGGTCATTTTTGAGATTTTTTAACAGTAAAGTTCTTTTTTCTTATATCTTCAGTATACATTAACCTATAATGGTGAAACTCCTACCATGCAAACATACTGATGAGGCAATATAACTCAAATGATCACATAAGATGTTGACCTATATTTCACGGTTGAATGAACATTCTTATTTCATGTTTATAGGTTATATTATTGTTTCCATCAGTTCAAGAGTTTAGATATTTCTGGCATTTGGCGATGAGTTTAAACATATTTAAATCAAACGAAAAAAAAACAATAGAAATGTGTCCAAAGTACACAGATGCCCCCGCCTGTTTGACTTTGTCAATATAGCTGCATGACCCCTGGGAGACAGACTAGCATCAGATATATATGTTCAGGATGGGTATCTCAATATTTTCGAAGATATTTGGATTTTGATGATATGAAATGGGCAGGGCAGGGGGCTGGGGCATTATTGTGTGTGTCATTGAATGCATTTGACCATAAACAACATCAAACTAGAGCTATCACTAAAGGTGATGAATACCCCCACAAAAACTGCCTTGATAGTACAACAGCGGCATTTTGCAATTTTTCACTTGAAAGGGGCCATATCTATGTCGAAAATTGACGAATTGTAGTGGAAATCGAACTTGACCTGTATTTCATGATGTTACATCAGTGTACCAAAAATTATAAAAATCGGTGAAGCGCTTTTTGAGTTATCGTCTGGAAACCAAGTCAACAGACCGACCGACCGACCGACAGACAGACCGACAAGCTCACTCCTATATACCGCCCCCCCCCCACCCACAAATTTCATTTGTGGGGGGGTATAATAAAAAGATTGGAATCTGAACAGTTTCTGAGACACATATTTTTTTTTTTTACATTTTCTTTGGTCCAATCAAATAGCCCCACCCCAGACGGATTCAGTGACCATAAACATGCTAAACAGTTATGAACTGCAGGAAAAAAGCAGACATAAATGTGCACCTAAACGTGAACCTGGTTATGAACCTAATAATGTGTGACATAGTACGCACATACGAACTTATATAACATTACATCGAAAAAATATATATGCCTCACTCACTCCTTCCTTTGGCATGCAGAGATATACTCGTAAGAAAGGTCTGCTTGATTATCTTTAATAATCCCACTTCAAGAGCACATCTAAAAAGAAGGTGGTACACCTACGTGAAGACACAGGCATATACATTCGAAAATGGTTGTTCACAACTGTGTACTCTGACATGCTTTTCCCAATATTGAATCAAATTAATCTGCAGAAGAATAGCTTTCATCGTCACCTGAACTTGAGCTGTTGCCTCTTTTTGAACAGCATCTGTTACACTGTTCATATACTGTGACTTCAACGATTTTTACTGACTTTGGCTGATGGCCTTGAAAAAGCTCAAATTATAGTTTTCAAAGGCGTTCCTATTCTGTACACAAGGGGCGACCACTAGTGAAGCCAATGATGTTGGTTGCATCAGATGGGTATATTGTATCTGTTTAGGACCATACTTAGCCGATGGTCGCAACAATAATGCTAAGATCACAGAGCATATGCTAAAAAAAATTCAGAGGACATGCTTGAATAGTTTCATGAAGGTGATGTCCTTGTTGTAGACAGAGGTTTCAGGGATGTTGCAGATTTACTGGAAGAGGTTGGTATCAAGAGCCACATGCCTCATTTTCTCGCTAAGTCGCAAAAGCAATTATCTACACAGGAGGCAAACGAAACTCGATTAGTCACCAAGGTAAGGTGGGTGGTTGAGTCTGCCAATGGCTGAATCAAAAAATAGAAGGCACTTTCAAATGTAATGCCAAACTCCCACATACCTTGCATTGGTGACTACGTCAGAATCGTATGTTCTTTGTTAAATGCATTTAGGCCTGTTCCTGTTAAGAATTCTGAATCTGATGAGGTTCTTGCAAAACGTATGCTACAACTTGCCAAGTTACCAAACAAACTTAAAGACAAGGTAGAGAAAAAGGGTTGGGACAGTCGTGAAAAGGCTCCATGGAAAGCTATTGATGATGCCAACCTCGAAGACTTCCCACAATTAACGGAAGCAGAGCTGAGAGACATGACCGTGGGCATATACCAATTAAAACAGGCTGATTCGTATACAGACGAACACACTACTGAAGCCGGTCAGTATGAGATAATGATTCACAAGGAGGAGGATGGAATTTTGAAAGCCCAAATAAAATCAAGGCACACTTCGTCTGGATCATACTATCTATGGATTGAGTATGGTCCTGGTTTCGAACCCATAAAAGGATGGTACTGCAAGTGCAAGAATGGTGCCAGGGTAGTTGGCTGCTGTGCCCATATCGCTTCCGTGTTGTGGTATCTAGGTTTTTACCGCCATCAGCCGAAGTCAGAGCGAGAACAGTCATTCAAGTAGCAGTATATGAACAGTCTTACAGATGCTGCACAAAATTACTGGGACAGCTCAAGTTCAGGTGACGATGAAAGCGATTCTTCAATAGATTAATAATTAAATATGTTGATTTTTTAGATTCCAACCTATTTGCTGTTGTTTATGGTTAGACACATTCAATGACATATATCTTGAGACCCACTCAATCATACCCCAGCCCCCTGCCCTGCCAAGTTAATATCGTCAACATCCAAAATATTGAGATACCCACCCACAAACATATATATCTGATGCTAATACATATTCAATGACACATACTTGTACAATGTGTCCCTAGTGGTCATGCAGGCATATTAGCTAAGCCAAAAAGGCGGGGGCATCTGTGTACTTTTTACACATTTCTATTGTTTTTTTCGTTTTATTTAAATATGTTTAAACCCATCGCCTGTTTATCCAAATGCCAGAATTATCTAAACTCTTGAACTGATGGAAACAAAAATCTAACCCATTAACATGAAATAAGAATGTTCATTCAACCGTGAAATATAGGTCAACATCTCAAATGATCATTTGAGTTATATAACCTCATCAGTATGTTTGCATGGTAGGAGTTTCACCACTATAGGTTAATGTATACCGAAGATATAGGGAAAAAAAGAACTTTACTGTTAAAAAATCTCAAAAATGACCCAAAGTTCCTTAAACCATATTTTTTACCCAAAAAGTGAATTTTGGTGAATAAACTTGTGACAAAACATAGAGTTAGACTGTCCCATGTCATTTTATATAATAACGTGTCATGTATGGTACTATTTTTCTACCTTTAAATGAGACACAAAATACATGTCAAAACTGTGTGGAGTTACCCCACCCACTTTAAAGAGCCTGTAACTCAGAAAAAACTGCTTAAATACCAAAACCACATATGTTCCAAATAATTAGGCATATGTATGCTAACAATCAGCCAGAAATAAACAAAATCGTTAGGAGGCCAAACCCCCCCCCCCCCCCCCCCCCCACTTAGGGAGACCCGTCCTTTTCTGTTTCTTACATGCTTTAAAACGGCAATATTTAGCTTCACTAATCGAGTCACTCACCCTCAGAGAAAACTAACTTTGTTTCTGGTCGTTTCGCGTCAATTAAGTGGTGCCCAACGTATTTACTGAGTATAGTATTGGGTGTAGACTGAAAGTTTGCACCTGAGAAATAGACTGGGGTGGCATTTCTATGAATGGTTACTAAAATAATCGAGAGATTAGTTTCCCAAAGAAGTTGCGGACATATCTAACGTCGCGCGACAAAATACGTGACGACAGCGTTAAAATGACGTCATTAACGTCCTCGTGACGTATGAACGGGCTTAGCGTCAATTCTAATACAGTTCATTAATTTTCAATCATCTGAAAATGGAAAAATTGACCACAGAATTAGATTTTGAGAAAAAAAAAGTTGTCCCAAACAGTGAAAAATAAAATCGTTTTCGATTTCACTGAGAAATTTCTATATTTCATTGGAAAGCATGTAAGAAAAACGTCCATAAAAATATCCATAATGACCTCGATCTTCTTCACAGCTACATGGAAGTCGAAATTGCTCGATATATCATCATACCAAACATTTGGGTAAAGTTATATTAAAATTCATAAATGTAGGCAGTAGAGTCTTAACAAAATGTTTTCTAGAAATAGCCACAGTGATCTTGATCTTGTGCCCAGACCCTAAATGTCGATCTTGTTTCAGATTTTATCACCCCTAACATTTATATAAATGGTACACCAAATTTCATTGATAAATTCAGGCTCTGAAGCCATCAAAAAGTGTTTCTAAAAATAGCCACATTGACAATGAAAAGCGAACTTGCTCAATATATTATTATATAATCATACCCAGCATTAAGAGGGCCATGATGGCCCTGGATCGCTCACCTGATCCATAGAGTAACAAGTGGGCCCCGGGGAGGGCCATTATTGTCCCCAGGGCTATAATGTGCATAATGTTGAGGGAGGTCTAAAAAGGTGAAGCTTCATACCAAATATCAACAAAGGCTATAATTTGAACAATCTTGGCAAAGGTCCTCTAGATGAAGCAACACACCAAATATCAAAGACCTGGGCGGTTTCAGAGAAGAAGATTTTTTAATGATATTCCCTACATAAGCTTATGTAAAACCAAATGGCCCCGGGGCGTGCGGGGGGGGGGGGGCATTTTTGGCCTCAGGGCTATAATTTAAACAATCTTGATAGAGGTCCACAAGATGAAGCTTCACACCAAATATCAAAGACCTGGGCCTTGCTGTTTCAGAGAAGAAGCTTTTCAAAGATTATCCCTATATAAGTCTATGTAAAACCAAAGGGCCCTGGGGCGGGGACATTTGTGGCCCGAGGGCTATAATTTATTTGAACAATCTTGGTAGAAGTCCACTAGATGAAGCTCCATACCAAATATCAAGGACATGGGCCTTGCAGTTTCAGAGAAGAAGATTTTAAAAGATATGTCCCTATATAAGACTATGTAAAACCAAAGGGCCTCGAGGCGGGGGCATTTTTGGCCCCGGGGCTATAATTTGAACAATCTTGATAGAGGTCCACTTGATGAAATTTCACACCAAATATCAAAGACCTATATAGGCCTATTGGTTTCACAGAAGAAGATTTTTAAAGATTTTCCCTATATATGTAAAACCAAACGGCCCCGAGGCCGGGGCCTTTTTTGTGTCAGGGCTTTAATTTGAACACTCTTGGTAGAGGTATATTAGATGAAGCTTCGTACCAAATATCAAAGACATAGGCCTTGTGGTTTCAGAGAAGAAGATTTTTCGAGATTTTCCCTATATAAGTCTATTTAAAACCAAAGGGCCCCGGAGCGGGGGCATGTTTGGCTCCAGAGCTATAATTTGAACAATCTTGGTAGAGGTCCACAACATGAAGCTTCATGCCAAATATCAAAGACCTGGGCCTTGCGGTTTCAGAGGAGAAGATTTTTAAAGATTTTCCCTTTATAAGCCTATGTAAAACTAAAGGGCCCCGAGGCGGGGCATTTTTGGCCCCAGCACTATAATTTGAATAATGTTGGTAGGGGTCCACTAGAGGAAGCTTCATACCAAATATCAAAGACCTGGGCCTTGCGGTTTCAGAGAAGAAGATTTATAAAGATTTTCCCTATTTAAGCCCATGTAACACCAAAGGGCCACGGAGCGGAGGCATTTTTGGCCCCAGCACTATAATGTGAACAATCTTGATAGGGGTCCACTAGATGAAGCTTCATACCAAATATCAAAGACCTGGGCCTTGCGGTTTCAGATAAGAAGATTCTTAAAGATTTTCCCTATATAAGCCCATGTAAAACCAAAGGGCCCCGGAGCGGGGCGTTTTTTGCACCAGCACTATAATTTGAACAATCTTTGTAAGGGTCCACTAGATAAAGCTTCATACCAAATATCAAAGACCTGGGCCTTGCGGTTTCAGAGAAGAAAATTTTTAAAGATTACTCCTATATAATCCTATGTTAAACCAAAGGGCCCCGGGGCGGGGGCATTTTTGGCCACAGGGCTGTAATTTGAACAATCTTGGTAGAGGTCCACTAGATGAAGCTACACACCACATATCAAAGACCTGGGCCTTGCGGTTTAAGAGGAGAAGATTGTTTAAGTTTTTATTTAAAAAAAAAATCTATTTTTGGCTCCCTCGATCTTGATGTGAAACGGACCGGAACCATTTGAACAAGTTTGAAAGGGGACCACCTAAGTATAATTTCCTTGAAGTTTGATCAAAATCCGATCAGTTGTTTCGGAGATGTCGTTTGAAGGAATTGTTTACGCACGGACGGACGCACGGACGACGGACAAAAAGCGATCCCATTACGAAAACACACCTATACAAATACATGGCCATTTTTATCGCCGAAAAAAAAATGAAAATTTTAAGATGAAAAATTGTGATGTTTTTCTTTTTCTGCTCAAAATATAGATTGTGGGCACTCGTTAGAATCGCCTCATCGAGGCGGTTCTAACCAGTACCCACACCCTATATTTTAGAGCAGAAATAAGTCAATAAGATATACCCCCAGAAACCCCAGTTTTACTATATAAAAGTGGGGTTCAAGGGGGTCAAAATTATACAGGCGTTTTTTCGTTGATGCAAAAGCTTACCTCGTCACAACGTGACGGTGAGCTAATAAATGTAGGCACTAGAGTGATGACAAAGTTTTTTCTAAAATTAGCCACAGCGACCTTGACTTTGAGCCCAGGACACTTAAAGTCGATCTTGCTCAAAATATTAACATACCCAACATCATTTGCGTGAAATTATATAAAAATCCATCAATAAATGTAGGGGCTAGAGGGAAGATTTTTTTTTTCTAAACAAACAGCCACAAGAACCTTGATCCCAACATCCTGAAAGTCTGATTTGTTTGATATACTATCATACTGAACATTTGTGTGAAGTTACATGTATTTTAAAATCCGTCAATAAATGAAGGCACTTGAGCCATAAAAAGTTTTTCTAAAAATAGCTACAGTAACCTTGACCTTTAGCCTAGCACTGAGTTATTGTCAACATGATCATTCTGGTCAAGTTTGATGATGAATGGACCAAAACTGTGGCCTGAAGAGTGTTCACCAAGTTTTTCTATGATTTGCCCTACTGGCCTACTTTTTGACCCGACCTGACCCATATTTATATTTGACGAGATATTGTCAAGATGATCATTCTGAACAAGTCTGTTGATGATTGGACTAAAACGGTGGCCTTCAGAGTGTTCATTCGACCCACTCATCTACTTTCTAACCAGACATGACTCATATTCAAACGTGACCAAAATATTGTCAACAAAAACATTCCGAACAAGTTTGACGATGATTGGCCTAAACTGTGGCGTCTAGTCTTCACAAGGTTTTCCTTTGGTTTGACCTACTAACCTCCTTTTGGCCCAGCTTGACCCATATTCTAACTCGACCGAGATATTGTCAAGATGATCATTCCGAATAAGTTTGATGATGATTGGACCAAAACTGTGACCTCTAGAGTGTTAACAAGGCTTTGCTATTATTTAACCTCCTGACCTATTTTTACATGACCTGACCCATATTTTGACTTGACCGAGATATCGCCAAGATGACCATTCTGAACAGTTTGACGGGGATTGTACCAAAACTTTGGCCTCTAGTGTTCACTTTTGTTCTATGATTTGACCTACTGATCAACTTTCAAGCTCGACATGATCCACTACGCAAACACGCCTATACAAATGCATTGACACCTTTATGGCCAAAAATATGAAAATTTTATTATGAAAAATTGTGATATTTTTCTTATTTCTGCTCAAAATGTAGATTGTGGGCACTCGTTAGAACCGCCTTATCGAGGCGGTTCTAACGAGTACCCACAATCTATATTTTAGAGCAGAAATAAGAAAAATAAGGTATACCCCCGGAAACCCCAGTTTTACTGTATAAAAGTGGGGTTCAATGGGGTCAAAGTTATATAGGCGTGTTTTCGTGATGCATATTCAAACTTGACCGAAATATTATCAACATGATCATTCTGAGCAAGATTGAAGATGATTGGACCAAGACTATGGCGTCTAGTGTTAACAAGGTTTTTTTTTCTATGATTTCACCTATTGACCTACTGTATGACCCGGCATGACCCATATTCAAACTTGACCGAGATTTTGTTAAGATGATCATTCTGAATAAGTTTGATGACGATTAGACCAAAAACTGTGCCCTCTAGAGCGTTCACAAGGTTTTTCTATGATTTGACCTACCGACCTACTTTTTAATAAGGCATGACCCATATTCGAACTTGACCGAATTCTATTCATGGTGATCATTCTCAGCAAGTTTGATGATGACTAAACAAAAACTGTGGCATCTATGATGTTCACAAGGTGTTTCTATGATTCGATATACTGATCTACTTTCTGACCCGATATGACTCATATTCGAACTTGAACGAGATGTTGTCAAGATGATTATTCTGAGCAAGTTAAATGATGATCGGACCAAAACTGGGGTTTCTAGAGTGTTCACAATGTTTTTCTACAATTTGACCTGCTGACCTATTTTCCGAAATAACCCATATTCAACCTTAATCGAGATATTTTCACGATGATCATTCTGACCAAGTTTGATGATGATTGGACAAAAACTGTGGCCTCTAGAGTAGAACCCAGGCATCTCACGGTCAAAAAAGCTAACCTTCGGCCAGGTAGCTAATATAACGGTAGGTAATATAAGATTGAGTGAATGGTTTGAGCAGTTTTGGTTGACAGTAACCCATGAAACATTTGAAGGAATGTTCCAAATTTAGGAGTAGAAGTCATTTTAAGTCATACCAGACTGAAGTGACTGTCCATAATATTATTGAATCATGGACGCCACTCAATGCTTGCATTTCTAAGTTCATTACCCATTTCTGTATTACGTACTCTGGACATCGAGGTGAATAAATTCTACGATAATTTTAATCAGTTATACAATGCTGCTCTTTTAACTAGAGGATATGCTCAGCATGCTCTTCGTCCTTCCATCGATTCTGAAATTAATCACAAACGCCACTACATCAAAATATCCTTCATTAATAAGGGTTTGGATTTTATTGATTTACCTAGTATCTTCCGGGACAGTTCGGTGATTCCATCTATTCCTGCTTATTTTCAAAATACTGAAACACCCATAATTTGCTATAAATACAATAAACCTGTTAGATCTATCATTTTAAATTTCATTAAACTTGTTTCTGGTCTTGTTATTGACACTAACACTCCTGATGCCTGTGATTGTAAACATTTAGTGTATTGCTATCCTGCTGCTGGTCATATTATTACTGGCAATTTAAAAATTATTCCTGATTCTAGGATACGAAATATAATTTCTAAAGGACGGACATGTCGATTGCATTCTAAAACAGATTTGAATAAGTGTAGAGATGAAATCGCTGCTGCCTTGAATGAATTTGGTAATCGATGATGTAAACGAGAGTATGTTGAGCATAAAGCTCTCAAAGAATGGAAACTTAGCATTCTGAAACTAGTGAACAAACGCATTTCTTTCACTCTCAAAATACAAACCTATTACCCTGCTAGCATTCTACATAAATCTACAGCGGGCCGTTAGCGGCCCGCCAGGGTAGCTTACTGGGTACCTCCTAAACCTAAGGCGTCTGTACGTCATCTAAAACAAGGAATTCAAGAATTTCAAAAGAAGTTTGTTTTGGCGCCAGCAGACAAGGCCGCTAACAAGGTGGTCGTTGTTTGACGGCTCTACTATGTTAACACACTTCAGCAAGAACTGGGTGGTACTAAGGCCTTTGGCTGTAGAGAGGGCTTAAATTGATGATCACATTTGTCATTCAGCAACCAAGTTTGCTGTATGTGTTACAGAAGGCCAAGACAAGCTTCCTACGTTATATTGGTTGCCCAAACTTCATAAAAGACAATGCAAAGCATGGTTTATTGCAAATTCAAGCTCTTGTACCACCACTGAATAGAAGTGAAGGCAGTGATCAGGAATCGATACAATTAACCCACAGCTCCCATCAGAGACACCAAAGGGAAAGAAACACAAGCATGAAACAACAGACCCTAATGGAAACATCAATAGCGGAAAGCCAAAAGGACATTTACTTTCTCACAAAATGGCCAATTGGCTATCCAAAACAAAATAATATAAGCGATACATACACTCAAGTGAAACCATAACAAAAAATAAACCGCGACAGAAGAACCGCCTTGGAACGGTCAGTGAAACGAATTCCACTGGGGGCCTAAATCGAGTTTACGTGGCCACGATCCTCGCCCTTACTTACGTCGCGATTTAGACAAATTATTTGTTCAGTCCGCATCATGGCCTCCAAACTCATCAGTGCAACATCTCCGTGAACACAAAAAAAATCAAACAACCACAGAGATGTATCAACGGTGAGGACTCGACAGCAAGAAACTACTGAAATGCTGGAGCATTTCAAATTATCAAAATGTTAATAACTCTCCAAATTATTGACTTCATGTGTTACTGTCATCAAAAACATGTAATTAAATATTGCGACAAAGTCTTTGAAAGATCAGGGAGAAATCTGTTTGGGTTTATAAAAAAAAATAATGAGGTTTTAAATAAATTGAAATCCAGACGTTTTCTTGCTTCAGGTATGTCTACTTATGATTTTTCCACCCTTTACACTACACTTCCTCACAATCTTATAAAAGAAAAACTTATTGATTTAATTCAATGGATATTTCAAAGAGAAGATGTCTTGCATGTAATGTAAGAATTTTTTTCACTTCTGAAGAGCATAAAAATTACACGTTATGGTCATGTCAGAAAGTGTGTGAAGCTCTCACCTTTCTACTTGACAATATTTACATAAGATTTGGTACTAAGTTATTTAGACAAGTTGTGGGTTTTCCGATGGATACAAATTGCGCATCCCGTGTGGCTGATCTGTTTTTCTTTTGTTATGATAGAGACTTCATGATGTCCCTTACCGTTGAAAACCAATCTGAAATCATTGAAGCCTTTAGCTCGACTTCTAGATATTTGGATGATTTATTAAATATTGACAATACCTATTTCGATGAATTGATCAGTCGAACTTACTCCCCCAAGAACTTCAGTTCTGTAAATAAAGCAAATTCTTCTGATACCGAGGCCCCTTTTTTGGATTTACATCTATCTATTGTAGATGGGTTTGTTTCTTGCAAAATTTATGATAAACGCGATGATTTTGATTTTGAGAATGTAAATTTTCCTTTCTTGGATGTAAATTTTTTTTCGTGGTTGGTGATGTTCCTCGTGCGACATCCTATGGCGTTTATATTTCGCAATTAATTCGATTTGCCAGAGTGTCTAGTCATGTAACTAATTTCAACACTGGTAATAAATTGTAAACTGCTAAACTTCTTAATCAGGGTTATCGGTATCATAAACTACGCAAAGCCTTTTGAAAATTCTCTTCTGCAACAAGGTCAATCGGAACCCGAATTTTATGGTGACTTTGTATATAAATTCAAAAAAAAATATATAAATGCAATGACTTCAGCATCCAATTTCGTAAAATCATTCTTCGATATAAAAAGATAGGGTACAACATAAATGTTATACGACAGACTGCAAGCATGGTGGTTAACCCAATCACGGTTGACCTTTAATTGCACGCCGGTTTGTCAGGCCTCAGATTCTCTACGACGGAAACGGCAAAAAGGTTTTATGAGAATTAGAGAGTATCTAATTTATGTAATGTTGGTTGATGCCTGATGTTTGTCTCTGGTCGGGCTAATCGGAGTCTAACTGTTGGCCTTCTTTTGCTCCAACATTTCAGTGGTTTCTTGCTGTCGAGTCCTCACCGTTGTTTCATCTCTGTGGTTGTTTGATTTTTGTATTCACGGAGATGTTGCACCGACGAATTAGGAGACCATGCAGACTGAACAAATTATTTGTCTAAATCGCGATGGAAATAACGGCGAGGATTGTGGCCACATAAAATCGATTTATTCCCCCCCCCCCCCCCCCAGTGGAATTCGTTTCACTGACCGTTCCAAAGCGGCTCTTCTGTCGCGGTTTATTTTTGTTATGGTTTGTCTTTTAGTGTGTGTATCGCCTATACACTTTGTTTTACCCGATATTGAGATGAAATGAGATCTCAAGCATGTCGCCCAATAGGGTTTATATGCATGGAATGTCCGACTCGCACCGCTTTGCCTGGGCAGACTTAGATCCTCAAAACATTTACCAGTACTCGTGTGCGGTCGGTTTTAGCTCTGCATGGAAGCATCGTGCAACCCATTTATTTTTTCAAGCCCCGATGGGCGGGGGCAGATGGGGGTGGCATCTGTCTGACACTAGACTTTTGAGTCAGTAATTCCCTTTGACAATACAGGACTGACAAGTATGCAGAACAAACTTTTTCTATGAGTGGAAAGGCTTTGTCACAGGGATTCAATGGCTCTATCTCAAACAGTTCAAAAGTTATGATAAGGTAGGTCACAGGTCAAAGTCAATGTCACAGGTCAGAATTTTGTATTAGTTGGAATCTTTTGTCACAAGAAACTTACAGGCAAAATTTGAAGGCTTAGCCTAAAGCCGTTCACAACTAAATAACGTAAGTCACAGGTCAAGGTCACTGTTCAAAATCTTTTTCTATAGTGGGAAGCCTTTGTCACAAGGAACCTACATCTTAAATATGAAGGCTCTATCTAAAATGGTTCAAAAGTTATAACAATGTAGGTCAGTCAAGATCACAGGTCATATTTTGTATGAGTGGGAAGCCCTTGTCACAAGAAAACTACATGCCAAATTAGTCCTGAACTCATGACCTTCCATACATTACGCTACGCTGCTTTCCTACGGAGTGACTGAACGTCAGTAGGGTCTTGTTGTACAGGACTACATGCCAAATATGAAGGCTCTATCTCAAATGGTTCAAAATGTATGATAAATAAGGTTACAGGTCAAAGTCACATGTCAATTTTTGCATGAGTGGAGCCATTGTCACAAGGAACCTTCTTGCCGACTAAAAAGGCTCGGTCTCAAACGGTTCAAAAGTTTTAACAAAATGACCTACTGACCTAAATTTTGACCCGACACAAACTATATTCGAGCTTGACGCAGATATTGTTCAGATGATCATTCTGAGCAAGTTTGATGATGATGGGACCTCCAGAGTGTACACAAGATTTTTCTATGATTTGACCTGTTGACATACTTTTGACCCGACTTGACACATATTCTAAATTGAATATTCTGAACAAGATTGGTGATGATTGGGCCAAAACTGGTGCCTCTAGAGTATCCACAAGGCTTTTCTATGATTTGACCTACTGACCTACTTCTTAATCGGACATGACCCTTATTCAAACTTGATCGAGATATTGTCAAGATGGTCATTCTGAGCAAGTCTGATGATGATTGGACCAAGACTGTGGCCTCTAGAATGTTCATAAGGTCTTTCTATGATATGACCTACGGACCTACTTTCTGATCCGACATAAACCATTTTCAAACTTGACAGCGATATTGTCATGATAATCATTCTGAGAAAGTTTGATGAGGATTGGACCACCACTGTGGCCTCTAGAGTGATCACAAGGTTTTTCTGTGATTTGATCTACTGACCTTCTTTCTGACCAGACGTAGACCACTTTCGAACTTGACCGAGATATTGTCATGGTGATCATTCTGAGCAAGTTTGATGATGATTGGACCAAAACTGAGGCCTCTAGTGTTCAAAAGATATTTCTATGATTTGACATACTGATCTACTACCCGACATGACCCGTATTCAAACTTGACCGAGATATTGTCATGGTGCTCATTCTGAGCAAGTTTGATGATGACTGGGCCAAATCTGTGGCCTCTAGAGTATCCACAAGAAAGTTTACGCACGACGACAAACATCTCACAGTCTAAAAAGCTCACCATGACCTTTAGTTAGGTAAGCTAAAAATGCAATTAATGGGCCTCATGGTTTCAGAAAAGACGTTTTAAGTTTTTTTTCCTATCAAAGTCTATTGGAGCCCCGGAACATTGCGAATTTGGACCCCAGTTGTATGGTTGACAGAATTTATGTAGGTGCTACATACCAGATATCTTAGCTCTAGGCCTTATTAAGATTTTTAAGTGCTTCTCATTATAAGTCGATGGATGCTAATAGGCCCTAGAGCATGGCCAATCTGGATCCGAGGTGCATGGTCAATCTGGATCCAAGGGGCATGGTCAATCTGGATCCCAGGGGCATGGTTGGCAGGTTTTATGTAGGTGTCAATCTTGCATTGCTAAATATCTTAGCTCGGAGTCTCAAGGTTTCACAGAAGAGTTTGATGTTTTTCCCCCATTATTGGTCAACTGGATCTAATGAGCCCCGGACATGGCCAATTTGGAACCCCGGGTCATGGTTGGCAGGATTTATGTAGGAAACTGCTAAACATAGCTACATATCTTACCTCTGGGCCTCATGGTTTCAGAGAAGTTTTTTTGAAGGTTCCTTAGCTATAGAGTGTTACATAAATAAATCACCCCCAGGGGTGTGGCCAGTTTGCACCCTAAAGGCTTTATTGGTAGGATTTATGAAGGGTATCACTAAACATTGCTACATACTAAATATGCAAGCTGTGTGCCTGATTTCAGAGAAGCAAATTTTTAAGTTTTTCCTATCAAAGTCAATAGGAGCTTACAAGTCCCCGGTTGTTGCAAATTTGGACCCCAGTAGCATGGTTGACAGGATTTATGTAGGTGCTACATACCAAATACATTAGTTTAGTTTATACTAATTTATTTTAGTTTGATTGCGATGAAATCTTCAAGCTTATTGAATCTCTCTCGAACACTCATTCCGTGTGTTATCACGCGCGCCGGAGGGACAGGCAGTGGCTTTTACATCACTGCTACCCATTTACACCTACATGGAGTGGGGCAGTGTCAGTACAAGTCTTGCCCAAGGACACACCTTGATACCGGGGACTGGATTCGAACACACAACCTCTTGATCATTAGTCGAATGCGTTAATCGCCATGCAATCGTGGCTGACAATAAATACTTTAGCTCTGGGCTTTATGCGCTATATACCTTAGCTCTGGGCTCTATGGTTGCACAGAAGATTTTTGAAGTTTTTCCCATTATAAGTCTATGGGAGCTGTACGTTGCCATGGCAACCAGAATTTCAATCAGATCACACCCAAAATTTTATGCAGCTGCCTCCCCCACCCCCCACCGCACCCCCCCCCCCACACACACACACCTTCAAGGGGACATAACTCTATGATTAATTGGCCAACTTTGCCAGTTTTCAAACTCATCTAAGCTTTCATCTCCAGCCTACTTACATGTAAGTTTCAGAAAGATCCAATCAAGACTAAAGGTGCTAAGGTGATGACAAACATTTTAAGTCGATGGGACCTTGTGGTTGCCATAGCAGCCAAAGTTTTTTATTCAATTTTGATATAAAAAAGCTTATCCCATCAATCCCTCACCAGAGGCATGCTACAGGTAAGAAATAATTGAGACCATCTAGCAGGTTGCAAATTTATAATTGATCAAAGGTGCTGAGAGATGGGCATACTGACAATACACAGACTACCATAGTATAAGCTCCCCTGGGGCCTTTGGCCCAGATGAGCTTAAATTATTTGAAAATGCCTTCCTCACTTGTGTTCTGTTCCAAGAGTGAAAATATAAAGAAAAGCCAAGACCAGCAACAATGGGATGTCATTTTATTGTCAGAATATACATATGTCTATATTCTTTTAAAATGAAAACATAAATATGCTTATCACTGAGTCTGCATTTCAACAGAAATACATGTATTCTCTATCAACAAACAACGGACAAAGAACATGAACAAGGAATGTAGTTGAACTCATCACGATAACAAGTCTGTGTAATAAATTCTGCTGTAAACCTCACTTATGAGAAAATTTGGGTCTTCAATGTTTTGTTTGTTTGAGTTGAGGTTAAACGTCACTGTCAACACTATAAAGGTCATTTTGGAGACGTTGCTTCCAGTTTTGCGGGACTTTTACCCGACATTGAGATGAAATGACATCTCAAGCCCTGTTGCCCAATGAAACCAATAGGGTTTATTAGCATGGACGGTCCGCTTCGCACGGCGGTTTCTGGACAGGCTTAGATCCTCTAAGCGGTTTACCAGTACTAGTGTGCGGGCCGGATTCAGCTCTGCGTAGAAGCATCATGCAGCCCATATATTTCTTCAAGCCCCTATGGGCTTGGGCCGGGTCTACAATGTATATGCAGTAAAATTCTGCTATTAAAACCACCTAAAATTAAGGCTAATTCTGCTTTGAAAATCATATTTAGTCAGCTGCAGTTATTTGTATTTTATGCATACAGGGTCCTCTAGTCAGAGACCACCTTTGGGACTGTTCAAAAGTGGTCTTAAGACCACTTTTGAACAGTGCCAAAGGTGGTCTTAAGATAGCAATTTTACTATATTCTTTTTTAGCAAACTACCAACAAGGTACATGAACAAGGAATGTAGTTCAACGCATCACAATAACAAGTCTGTGTAGTAAACACCACTGTATCTCCCACTTAATATAGAGAAAACTGGGGACTACAATGTACAGTCAAACCTGTATTAAGCTAGCACCTATGGGATAACCAAAATGTGCATGCTTAAGACAGGTGCTTGCTTAATACAGGTGAAATTTAACACATTTGCCTTTTGGAGGGACTGAGTTCCTGCTTAAGACAGGTTGCTCGCTTAATAGAGGTGGCCACTTAGACATGTTTTACTGTATATGAAGTAAAATTCTGCTATTAAAACCACCTGAAATTAAGGCTAATTTTGTTTTAAAAAGCATATTAAGTGGGCTGCTGTTATTCTTTCTTTGTATTTTATGCATACAGGGTCCTCTAGTCAGAGACCACCTTTGGAACTGTTCAAAAGTGGTCTTAAAGACCACTTTTGAACAGTCCCAAAGGTGGTCTTAAGATAGGAATTTTACCCTGTATTCTCTATTAGCAAACAACTAACAAGGAACATGAACAAGGAATGTAGTTGAACTCATCAAAGTAACAAGTCTTTGTAATTAACACTTTCTGTAAAACCCCACTTTATATAGAATAAACTGGGATCTATAATGTATACATTTCTTTTCTTATTTCTGCTCCAAGATAAAGGATGTGGGGACTCGCAGCCTACATTTGTTGTATAAATAAGAAAAACAAATCTTCATCAGAGAAATGACCATTTCGGAGAAGAAAGAAAAGAAAGCTTGTTAGATCAGCCTCTAAGATGTGCTTCTACCAAATATCCAGAATCTATGTTTTTTAGCAAAACAAATAAGGAAAATAATGTATACGCTGTAGAAAAGCCTCCTAGATACGGAAAGTCAGCAAGGAACTCTTCAGTAAAAAGAAACAAAGAACGGTTATCTTTCCCGCCATTTTTCTCATTTGGTGGAGGTGAAAGATTCGGTTTTTATCGCTAAAATTTGATCATTTTTAAACAGTTTTAAAAGCAAAGTGTGTCTGTTTTTTTTATCGACAATTATCAGAAATAAATGGAAATGTACGGAACAATAATATAGCGTAAATCTTTGTCAGAGGTTTGAGACTGATTTAAAATATTTCTTGTGCACATTTGCTAAGGTAAAATAGCAGAACACCTTTGTTTTCACCTCCGAAAATGGTGGACCTCAGCAGAAGTGACGTTATGACGATTGTCCTTATGCACTTTTATCATGTACCAATAACAAAAAGAAAACATGGATGTGTTATCATTATGAAAAAAGACTGTGACAGCTCGTTAGAACAGCCTCCTAAATGCTCTTCTAACAAGTATCCATAATCTATGTTTTTAACCCTTGTCCTGCTGAATATTCATATATGCCACACCCACTACCGATTATCAACCAATCAGATTACCTGTAGCAAAATATTACAACAAATTCACAATCTGAATGACAAACAATGTTGATCCTGATCAGATGGCTTCTTCAGAAGCCATCTGATCTGGATCTACATTGTTTCAAAGAAAAGGCATAACCGGGCTCAGCAGAACAAGGGTTAAACAAAAATCAGAAAAATCATACATAAGCCTGTAAACCTGTTCTCTTTATAAGAAGTAGAAGGGTTTAATTTATTACATGGGCATGTTAAAGTAATGGCTCCCATGGCTCCCCCGACTATCACAAGTGGGTACAAAGAAATAGCCTCAAATTAAAATAATGATCCTCGTTTGTTTGATTTGAGGTTTAATGTCCCCGTCAACATTATAAAGGTCATTTTAGAGACATTACTTCCAATTTTGTGGCACTTTTACCCAACAATGAGATGAAATGAACTCTCAAGCCCTGCCGCCCAATGAAACCAATAGGGTTTATAAGCATGGACAGGCCCACTCGCACCGCTTTGCCTGGACAGGCTTAGATCCTCTAAGTGGCTTACCACTACTCGTGTGCGGGTCTGTTTCAGCTCTGCGTGGAAGCATCATGCAGCCCATCTATTTCTTCAAGCCCCGTTGGGTGGGGGCCAGCATGATGGGGACAGATAGGCCTAAGCCAACAGTGCAGGCCCAGATCAGACTGCTCCTGAAGGAGCAGTCTGATCAGGGTCTACACTGTTTGCCATACCGTCTGTACCTTTCAGATTCCTTCCTGGATTGCGAAACAAATTTGTAAAAATTTTAGGAGAATGACATTAAGTCCTCAAGGTTTCAATTTTTTTTAGTATTTTATGGTATACACAATATTCATGGTTTTTGCCTGGGATAGAAATTCTGTTCTAATACTGGTGTTCTTATCCAAAATCAAATATTCTCGGGTGTTTGATAAATGCACTGGTTGAATACGACGTCATATGCGCCGCTGTTAAGGTTGACGTCACAGCATGTTGGGCCTATGTGACGTCACTAAACATCACTGTAGTTGTCATCACAATATGGCAGAAGTCATCAACAGAAGTGCCCCCCATCCCCACCCCACCCCCACTCCGAGTAAAACCACTTGAGCTTCCATTGCCAGTGTTATTGATAAGCTTTTGCCCGAGGAGTACTGTTACTCCTTCAACCAAAGACATAGGCGTATCCTGTGATTCTTTGAGAGTATCGGTACTCCTAAATTTGAAACTAGGGTCGTATCTTCATCTGTCATCACAGGATGGCTGCTAAGTGCACTTATATTAATTTTAGACGTGGCAATGGCCATATGTAAAAGACGCTAAACACATATTCTATCATCGTAACATACCGATATACATTTTCATGTTAATAAGCTGGCGGACAGCAAAATGATAAATTACTTTTTCTTCAAAAGAATGTAAATCCAGCCAATGTGGTCGTATTCTTCACATGTGTCTTTGGAATTTCCAAGACGCTATTGAAGGCTCGTTTTGATCAGACTGTGCAGGCTGGTCGGAGTCTTCAGCTGTCACACAGATCATACTGTCATCAAAACGTTTTCAAACCCATGTTTTGTGTCTGCAGCGGCCTTAAGTGCTACGCATTCAAAGGTGAGGGAAAATCTCCACTAATTGTAGCAACTGCATGCGATTGGTAAAAGGCGAGAAATTCAGCGCCCAGCAAAAATACAATAAAACGTGCGACCAGTGAAGACTCAGATCAGCAAGCGCATCTGTGAAAGCTAATCAGTCCGTCCCAGTTGCTGTGTTTGCGTTCTTTTATGATGCTCTGCCAGTCATTCTGCTTAATGTTGAAAGACGCCGGCGAGAGATCTTAGGGTGTTAATTTAATCGGCTACTTGAGCGATAGCGGTAAATAAGCATGCACTGCATGCTGACCTTACCACCTGTGATTCACATTTATATATATATGAGTACCCAAGTATTACAGGTTAATCCTGCCATTGTGACTCAATAAATATAATTTTGGTCAAATGTATATGGAACACGGCGGTGCAGGGGTGGTTCTATCTCAGATGTGCATTGACGACAATGTTAGCACAAGCTACACTGACCAGCAGAATGAGTCACTACAGTTAGCTCTCTGACACTGAATATGCCATTGAGCTATTTTAGTAACCTTGGCTCAAGCAGAAAAAGCCATGCATTTGATTTTTTTTTTCTTGCGTTTTTCCGGAGAAACTTTGTTCTCCACAAACTTAACTTTTAATCGTCTGCGCATCTGTTTTGATATTTAATTCCTAACTACATGACAATGTGAATCTGTAGATCTGTCCAACCCATTTTTTTTCTCGAAGATGACACTCCGTCAGAGTCAATGTGGTTGCCTAACAATATTCAGGATCGTATTTTTATGCACGCTTGTCGTAAAGTTACTGTTCATGCTTCAGGCGTTGTTAATAAAGTTAATAATGCGGCGGCTTTCCCTTAGATAATAAATACCGTTATGTAATCACGCATCAATAATCGGTTTCCTAATCATGTCGATAGTTGTCATAACTTGAGGCAGATTAAATATAAGCTCAATATATGATCGTCAAAAGGTAAGGTTGAAGGGTTTCAGCGTAATTAAAACAAATGCCATCATTCATGAAAGGATGAATTTCGAATCGTTTTTGAAGATTGGAACAGTTTTTGTTGAAGGCTATGATGCGGCGAAAATTACCGCGATTTCGATTGCTTTTTGTCAGGCCTCACGTTTATTTCTTGTTTTTGTTTTTCTATTGCCGATACGACTGCAATGGAACGACCTTGGCGTATCGCCAATTTGACGGTCGTATTTGGTACGACTGTTTCTTCATTTCTAGTCGTATTTGCTCGATTTTAGAGTCGTATTTACGACGATACGACCCTTATCAATTACTCTGATTGCAGAGCTTGTCATCTCACATGTGACCACAACCGGGCTCAAATTCACAGCGGTGAGAAACCATATAATTAAGACAGTGCTCTGACCCACAAGGACACAAGGGCCCCCTAAGTTTTATGAGTGATCAAATAAAAGTATAGATGAAAGAGAAAAATGGTCATTTTTGTTTGGATAAAAAATGTTGTTTTAACCCTTATCTTGCTGTTCACGACAACCCCTATCTTTCCAAACAGTGTAGATTCAGATCAGATGGCTTCTGAAGAAGCCATCTGATCAGGATCTACACTGTTTGGCATTCAGTTTATGAATTTGTAGCAGTAAATTACATCAAGTAATTTGATTGGTCGATAGACAGAAATGGGTGTGGCTTAAATGAATAAGGTGAATATTCAGCTCCATCACTTGAACAAGTCCATGAAATGAACACCCACGACACCAACCCCCCCCCCCCCCCCCCACCAAAACCCCATTTTATATAGAGAAAACTGGGGGTTTATGGGGGGATACATTATTTTTCTAATTTCTGCTCCAAGACATAGGCTGTGAGTACTTGTAAGCACTATCACTTGAAATATTCCAGAAAATGAACACCCACACACCCCCAAAAACCAGTTTATATACAGAAAACTGAGGTTTACCGGGGCAAACATTTTTTTTCTTATTTCTTCTCCAAGACATGGGTTGTGAGTACTTGTTAGAACTGCAACGAGCACCCACAACCTAATATCACAGATTTTCAACAGAAAAGTAGCCATTTTGGAGATGTGAAAAATGCACTATGTTGTATGGTTATGTTATCGTAAAAGCTTGCCAATGGATGAACATGCCGTGCATAATATCACATAGAATATCATATAACAACTCTTATAAAGGTGAAAAATAGGCATTATATGTGCAATACAAATTATCAAAAAAAAATATCAAAAACAAGAATATATAAAAATAGTGCAATTATGTGTATAAAATGACAATTTGAAGACTAATACCTAGATAGTCATTTCCACCTCTCATTGGGGAAGCCTCTGTGAATAAGTGAGGCTATTCGCCTCATAAACCAGGCATTGTCGGGTTCCATTCAGGGCTTCCCAAGCCTCTCAAGTGAGTCTTTATACCAAGGTCCCATCTCCATATGACCTTAGCTGTTGGCTCGACATTCAGTTTAACCCATTTTGTACCGTAAACCCCAAAAAGGGTAATTGGCAAACTGTGCAGGCCCAGATTAGATGCCGCAGAACACGGCATCTCAGACACCACAGAACACGGCATCTGATCACAACCTCCACTGTTTGCTAAAAGTTCAGTCATTTTCCAAATAGTTTTTGAAGAAAACACAACCTGACACCCCTAAATTTTGGAATGGACTCCTGCTATATATAAGGAGGAACATTCCATTTTAGTACAAAAAAGGTTAATCATATACATGCATATTTCTCATTGGGATTACACTACAGTGTAACCCTACATGCAAGATACATACCAACTTTGCCTCGCCCAGCTCCCACATCACACCCAGATCATGTAAATACTACCAAATAGACACATCCAAACCCTACGTCATCACTCAATAATACTATTTGCCGGGACTTACCGATGGTGGGCAAAAAACGTCTTTGGCCGTTTGTCGCCATTGTAAATACGATGTTATTTTCTGTTAACTTTTAATTCGTTTGGAATCGAAACCACAAAATTGACCTTTAAACTTTTAAAACGGACATTTCTTTGCTAGTAATTATTGGTTTCTAGAATATTTGAGGATGTTTTGATGATAATTACCTGTTAAACTTAGGCAGGTAACGAGGCGGGATGGTCTTAATTATTTGTAACAAAAATGCGCAAAACGAATGACTTAAATGCGGAAGATGCAGGAATTAACTCTAGAATATATTTATCTACTCATTTAAAGTGTAATTTGATCGATTTTCTGTAACAGTCAACTGAAATATGCCCGTAATATTAAACTTATTTACAATTTGTTTATATGGAACCAGCGGCTTTTTGCCAACCACGAAAGATCGTTATCCAAAGGAAAAGTAGTTTTGCGCATGCGCAGTGACAAGTAAACAAGGTCACGTGTCAAAACATCTGATCCGTCTATACAATGTACTCTTTTGCAACCTTTTCAACTTAATAAATAATTTCAATATAAAACCTTAATCTTTTTCCCCACTGAACGTGTCAATTCTTACCTTAGCAAACACTGTAGATCCAGATCAGATGGCTTCTGAAGAAGCCATCTGATCAGGATCTACACTGTTTGCCATGCAGTTTATGAATTGAACAAATACATAATATCAAGTAATATGACTGGTGGATATTCAGAAATGGGTGTGGCTTAATTAATATATTCAGCAGGATAAGGGTTAAACAACATAACGGGAACAGAATGCACCCTGAGACATTTTCTGCCATTTTTGTTTGCAAAACCGACAGCTTCTGCAATTTCTGCATTGGAATTCACGAATAAAAAAACCCCGCCCTCTCTCACAGGGGCCTACTTTTACAGCCTTTTCAAGATTACACACATACATTGACCTAGCCTTAATGCGAGATTGGCAAACACCACCTGAAGTTGGTGTCTCACGTAAGATCGGAGCCAGGCTAAACCCAACATTGAAAAGAGACTTAATGTTTAAGATTTTGCTCTCTTAACGGGAATGGGAGCAGGTTTTTCCGCCATTTTTCAAAGGGAGACAACTTTTGAGACTTCCTGTTTGCTTTTCTATAATATCTGTTCCATGGAAAAAGGGGTCAACCTTGCACAGAATAGAATCTCTCCCTTTCTATACAGCAGAAGTTGTTAACGAAATTTAGGGTGTCATGCGTAGTTAAATTTCGAAAGTCTATGCAGAAAACAGTTGAACTGTCTTCAAACAGTGGAGGCCCTGATCAAATGCTCCTTTCTAGGCTGTTTGACAATGACCCGTTTAAGGGATTTCTGGTATAAAATAGGCTAACATAAAAAATTACATATTAAACATCAACAATTGCATAGTTAACAACGATTGCATAGTTAACATCAACAACAAATCAGTGGTGCGTTCAACAATGCCAGTGCTTGCTTGAGCACTTGAACAAAAAAACGCAATATTGACAAACAGTAGGCGCTCGCTGTTTCAAGATAGGAACCTTAGTCTGTACGTCTGCTTCCCTGTCTATCACAAGTTTAATTCTGCTAGTTCTGTTTGAGAAACTGGCAAATAGTTCTGTGGAAGGTAGTTAAAACCCATTTAGACGGCTGTAAACAAATTATTTTCTTCGCTGATTCAGCTAAGGCCAAATCTCCATTCCCTTCATGCAAGCGCAAAGGATTCAGTACTCCACGATACACATCACATACTGTATCACAAGCGTTCATGGGCACTCGGGCGTGTGCTCGGCAGGTGCCCGCATTGTTAAACTTACCTCAGGAAATTTTAGCCATGATACAAGAAAACCTGTTTTTTGTCATTTGTGAACAATAAAGGTTCTGATCAGACTGTTCATGAGCGCATTCTGATCAACATCTTTGTGTTCGCTACTTGGAACGCAGAATACCCATCGTTTTTGTTTCTCAAATTTCAAAACTCTTGCTGGTCTGTAATCGAGTGGACACTTTGCATGCTGGGATTTTTTTTTTTTTTTCAGCAGACGACATTTTGAATTATTTTCTTATTTTTCCCAGAATATACGATTAGACATGCCATGCAAATTGTCTCCATGGGTTTCCCAGAAAACGGGATTTGACATTTCATGCAAATTGTCTCCATGGGATCTGATATTTCATGCAAATTGTCTCCCATGGAGACAATTTGCATGAAATGTCAAATCCTGTAAATGTCAAATTGTCTCCAATGGAGACAATTGTCTCCCATGGAATTTGCATGAAATGTCAAATCCTGTTTTCTGGGAAAAATAAGAAAAATATCAACAATTCCTCTAAATTAGCCTAGAGAGTGGTAAAGGTTAACAAGCCCGTGTAATGAACACCCATCTTAATCCCAGTTCATATGGAGAAAACTGGTGTTTACAAGGGTATAATTATTTGCACATTTCTGTTCAAATCCATAATTAGTAGGTACTCATTAGAAACTACTTGATGAGGTAGTTGTAACAGGTAAATCAAGAAAACAGGCCTATATAATTGTGACCCCCTTGAACCCCACTTTTATATAGTAAAACTGGGGTTTGCAGGGGTAAACATTATTTTTCTTGTTTCTGCTCTAAAATACAGATTGTGGGTACTCTTTAGAACCACCTCATTAGTACCCACATCTATATTTTGAGCAGAAATAAGAAAAATATCACAATTTTTCATCTGAAAATTTTCATTTTTTCGGCGATAAAGGTTACAATGTATTTGTATAGGCATGTTTTCCTAATGACAACAATCTATGTTCGAGGCATTAAAAATTAACCAGTTTTGAAATAAGAAAGAATGCTCTATGTAACACAAAGAATGTACTATGTAATGTGTAGCTGAGCAGGTTTGTTTGTGTCTCACCTGGTGGCAACCTCCTTAGTCAGATTTTCTTTCGATGTGGCTCACTTAATACTCAAGCTTCAATTCACATCACCAGAACATGCCTAGGATTTTGACCACTTGAACCCCACTTTTATACAGTAAAACTGGGGTTTACAGGGGTACACCCTAGTTTTTTTATTTCTGCTCAAAATATAGATTGTGGGTACACGTTAGAACTGCCTCATACCGCCTTGATGAGGTGGTTCTAACGTGTACCCACAATCTACAAATATAGATTGTGGGTACTCCTTAGAAACGCCTGGATGAGGCGGTTCTAACGTGTACATACAATCTATATTTTGAGCAGAAATATGAGGCGGTTCTAACGTGTACCCTAATCTATATTTTGAGCAGATATAAGAAAAATACCACAATTTTTCATCTTAAAATTTTAGATTTTCTGCGGTAAAATCTACATTGTATTTGTATAAGAGTGTTCATTCTTATCCTTTAAATTGTTCACTGTTGCATATTTTTGTATGATGTATTGTTTGTATGAAATAAATATGTTTAAACTAAACTAAGAGTGTTTACGTAATGCACATGAGGTATAACTAGAAGTAGTGCCATCACAAACTAGAGCTGTCAGTGAAACTGACTAGGGCCCCGGCAGCGCTATCAGAGGAGTAGGAAAATTTGTGGACGGACCGACGGACAGACAGACAGACAGACAGACGGACGGACAGAGTGATTACTATAGGGCACCCACACTTTCAATGTAGGGCCCTAATAATACAATCATTAACATGCCCCAGAAATGCACAGCTACGTACATCCCCTTTATATACAGAAAACTGGGGTTTACGAGACTATGCATTATTTTTCTTGTTTCTGCTCCAATACATAGGTTGTGAGTACAGGAGTATACATTATTTTTCTGGTTTCTATTCCAATACATAGGTTGTGGGTATTCATTAGATTCGCCAAAATGGAACTGTCCTAACGAGCACCTACAACCTGTGTCTCTGGTATAAATAAGAGAAATATCACATTGTTTCATCAGAAAATTAATCATTTTGGGGATGTGAGAGAATGCACTAGGTTGTATTTTTGTGTTATCATAATGAATGCAGTTTTCCGTTACTTAACTCCCCATTACGAAAACACACCTATACAATTATATTGTAACCTTCAGCGCCAAAAAAAAGAAAATTTTAAGATGAAAAAGTGTGATATTTTTCTTATTTCTGCTCAGAATATAGATTGGGGGTACTCGTTAGAACCACCTCATCGAGGCGGTTCTAACGAGTACCCACAATCTATATTTTAGAGCAGAAATAAGAACAAGAATTCTGCCGAAGGCTATGTCGCGCCTGTGGGGGTGCAAACGCACCCAACCATGATATGTAGGTCAAGGTCAAACATAGATGCTTGCACAAAAGTTTTCATTCTTAAATGCAAGCTTGTACTAAGTATCATTAAGCTCTAATATTAAATTCTTGAGAAATGAACTTAACCATTAGGGTGAACGCTAGGGTGATCGCAATATTTTACAATGTCGGTGAACCATGAAATGTAGGTCAAGGTCAAATATGGATGCTTGCATTTAAGTTGCCATCCACAGATACAAGTAATGTAGCTCTTATAGTTCTTGAGAAATAAACTTGACCATTAGGGTGAATGCTAGGGTGGTCGCAATATTTTACAAAGTCAGTGAACCATGAAATATAGGTCAAGGTCAAATATGGATGCTTGTTTTGAGTAACCATACCCAGATACAAGTTTGTACCAAGTATCATTGATAAAGCTCTTATAGTTCTTGAGAAATAAACTTGACCATTAGGGTGAGCGCTAGGGTGGTCGCAATATTTTACAAAGTCAGTGAACCATGAAATGTAGGTCAAGGTCAAATATGGATGCTTGCATGTAAGTTGTCATCCCCAGATACAAGTTTGTACCAAGTATCATTAATGAAGCTCTTATAGTTCTTGAGAAATAAACTTGAACCTCAGGGTGAACACTAGGGTGGTCGCAATATTTTACAAAGTCAGTGAACCATGAAATGTAGGTCAAGGTCAAATATGGATGCTTGCATGTAAGTTGTCATCTCCAGATACAAGTTTGTACCAAGTATCATTAATGAAGCTCTTATAGTTCTTGAGAAATAAACTTGAACCTCAGGGTGAACACAAGGGTGGTCGCAATATTTTACAAAGTCAGTGAACCATGAAATGTAGGTCAACGTCAAATATGGATGCTTGCATGTAAGTTGTCATCCCCAGATACAAGTTTGTACCAAGTATCATTAATGGAGCTCTTATAGTTCTTGAGAAATAAACTTGAACCTCAGGGTGAACGCTAGCCTGGTCGCAAATGTTGACGCCTTGACAAACGGACGAACGAACGGACAGAAAACCGGGTACCTATATTGCGCCATGCTTAAAGCAGGCGCGACAAAAATAAGGTTTACCCCTGTAAACCCCAGTTTTACTATATAAAAGTGGGGTTCAAGAGGGTCATAGTTATATAGGCGTGTTTTCGTGAAGCTGGGCCTCCCCTGCCTACTAGGTAAGAGTGCTGTCTCTTAATCATTTCATCTCTCACCCCTGTGGGTAACAGCCTACCTGGGTCACATGGGAGATGCCATGTTCTGCAATAGAAGTTCAGGTGGTTTTTCTCCAGGTACTCTGGTTTTCACACACCTCAGATAAAAGATCAGCTCAAAACAAGTGAAATAATCTTGAAAGGGTTTTAAAACCAATGCCCCAACCCCTCCGTCCACTCGCACCCCCCCCCCCCACCCCCCAAATTTATTCCCAACATTCTGAGGAATGGATACATCTGAAATAAATTAATCGCCATTTTTCAAAACTAATGATGTCATTAATTGATATATCATTCAAACTTTGGTCATTTGAAAAGACAAATATTCTCATATTTTTTGCTGAAAAAATGTGAGTAGCTTTTGCATTCACATTCTTTCAGCAGAAAAAAAAAACAATCTATTACATATTGCACATACTAGACCAGTTAACTTTTTGACCACTTATGAGCCTCTCAACCCATTGCATGCGGGAAACCCCTAAAGGGGTACCTTGGCAAACAGTGCAGGCCTAAATCAGACGCCGTAGAATGTGGCATCTGACCAGGGCTTGCACTATTTGCTAACAGAATTTTCCATGAAAAATAGAATAAAAACGAAAAATTGGCCTGACACCCCTTATATGACAAATGGACTTGTCCAACATATAGCAGTGGAAGAGTCCACTAGTATATCATGGGTTATGCTCTGAACAACCTTATTTTACAAAACAGGTTAACTTTTGTGACTGCTTGACTGTTCGATTTTCTTCAAATGCAAAAGCTACTCACATTTATTCAGCAAAAATATAATCATATTTGCCATATTAAGGGGAATTGGAACACCTTCAGGGGAGGCAACTCCTGCAAAATTATTTTTGTCTCCCATGTCAAAAGGGGTCAACTCTTAAAGGAAAGAATTTGCTCCTGAGAAGCAAATTCTTTCCTTTAAGAGTACACCCCTTTTTCCGCGGGAGAGAGCCTATTGAAAAGCTAAAAAACAAGTCCCAAAAAGTTGTCTTCCTTTGAAAAATGGCAGAAAAATGTGCCAAGTGTTCCCATTCCCCTTAAATGATTGAAGTTTTAACCAAAAACATCACTAGTTTTGAACACATGGACCCAGAGGTATAAGATAAGCAACCTTTATGCATTTATAAAAACATTACGAAAACACGCCTATACAAATACATTGTAAACTTTACTGCCGAAAAAGCAAAAATTTTGAGAGGAAAATTGCGATATTTTTCTTATTTTTGCACAAAATATAGATTTTGGGCACTCGTTAGAACCGCCTCATCGAGGCGGTTCTAATGAGTACCCACAATCTATATTTTAGAGCTGAAATAAGAAAAATAAGGTTTACCCCAGTATACCAGGTTTACTATATAAAATTGGTATTCAAGCAGGTCATAATTATATAGGCATGTTTTCGTGATGCTTGCCTAAAAGAATATTTCATTTCTCATAGCTAGTCTAGCTTAGCTAGCATTCTATAACGCCTGAAACTTCATAAATACCCCTGAATCTATTGACTACATTTAACCCATTAAGTACCAGAAACCCCAAAATGGGTACCCTGGCAAACAGTGCAGGCCGAGATCAGACGCCGCAGAACGCAGCGTCTGGATCAGGGCCTACTCTGTTCCCCAAAAGTTTAGTCATTTTCCAACTAAATTTTGAAGAAAACACAACCTGACACCCCTAAATTTTGAAATGTACTCCTGCTATAAATAAGGAGGAAGATTCCATCTGGTACAAAAAGGGTTAAATGCTCATTTCACAAAGTTCAAATGAAATGTACATGCATGAAAGATCCCCTTCACAAAAACATGCCTATATAATTTTGACCCTCTTAAACCACCGTTTCGTATAGTAAAACGGGGGTTTACAGAGGTATATATGAATTTTTCTTGTTTCTATTCAACAACATAGGTTGTTGGTGCTCGTTAGAACTGATTCGATGAGGCATTTCTAACAAGTACAAACAAACAATCAACATAGATTGTTGGTGCTCGTTAGAACCACCTCGACGAGGTTAACCAGTACCAACAATCTACATTTTGAGCAGAAATACTGAAAATATCAGAACCTTTATCTGAAAATTTTCATTTTCTTTGGTGGTAAAATTTTCAATACCGGTGCATTTGTATAGGTGTGTTTTTGTAATGCTTTATACAACCATTACGAAAACATGTCTATACAAATACACTGTAACCTGTATTGCCGAAAAAATGAAAATTTTACGATGAAAAATTATGATATTTTTCTTATTTCTGCTCAAAATATAGGTGTGGGTACTCGTTAGAACCGCCTATGAGGTTGTGGGTACTCGTTTGAACCGCCTATGAGGCGTTCTAACGAGTACCCACAACCTATATTTTGAGCAGAAATAAGAAAAACAAGGCAACGCAAGCGTAGCATCCCCTCGCAACTGCATACCATTCATTAACATGAAAATCCAATCTGAATATGTTAGACCATTGTGACCTTGACCTTTGACCCCTGACCTTGAAATTCAATAGGGTTCATCCTCTGTACATGGTGAACATTTGTGGAAGGTTTTATGCTTCTACGATGAATACTGTGTCGTCTATCCTGCTCACAAGGTTTTCAAGGTCAAGTCCATTGTGACCTTGACCTTTGACCCCTGACCTTGAAATTCAATAGGGTTCATCCTCTGTACATGGTGAACATTTGTGGAAGGTTTGATGCTTCTACGATGAATACTGTGTCTTCTATCCTGCTCACAAGATTTTCAAGGTCAAGTCCATTGTGACCTTGACCTTTGACCCCTGACCTTGAAATTCAATAGGGTTCATCCTCTGTACATGGTGAACATTTGTGGAAGGTTTGATGCTTCTACGATGAATACTCTGTCTTCTATCCTGCTCACAAGGTTTTCAAGGTCAAGTCCATTGTGACCTTGACCTTTGACCCCTGACCTTGAAATTCAATAGGGTTCATCCTCTGTACATGGTGAACATTTGTGGAAGGTTTGATGCTTCTACGATGAATACTGTGTCGTCTATCCTGCTCACAAGGTTTTCAAGGTCAAGTCCATTGTGACCTTGACCTTTGACCCCTGACCTTGAAATTCAATAGGGTTCATCCTCTGTACATGGTGAACATTTGTGGAAGGTTTGATGCTTCTATGATGAATACTGTGTCTTCTATCCTGCTCACAAGGTTCCGGACAGACACACACACACACACTAACACACGGACGCACGGCACCGATGCTATATCCCCATTCGCAACGTTGTTGCGAGGGGATAATAAGGTTTACCCCTGCAAGCCCCAGTTTTACTGTACAAGAATTCTGCCGAAGGATATGTTGCGCCTGTGGGCAAAGTCACCCAACCATGACATCTAGGCCAAGATCAAACATAGATGCTTGCATAAAAGGCTTGTACTAAGTATCATTAATGAAGTTCAAATAATTCTTGAGAAATGAACTTAACCATTAGGGTGAACTCTAGGGTGGTGGCAATATTTTACAAAGTCAGTGAACCATGAAATGTAGGTCAAGGTCAAATATGGATGCTTGCATTTAAGTTGCCATCCCGAGATATAAGTTTGTACCAAGTATCATTAATGAAGCTCTTATGCTTCTTGAGAAATTAACTTGACCAGTAGGGTGAATGCTAGGGTGGTCGCAATATTTTACAAAGTCAGTGAACCATGAAAAGGTCAAAGTCAAATATGGATGCTTGCATTGAAGTTGCCATCCACAGATTCAAGTTTGTACCAAATATCATTAAAGAAGCTCTTAATAGTTCTTGAGAAATAAACTTGACCATTAGGCATACATGTGATATCTCCCGATTTCGTCGGGATATCCCGATTTCGAACCCCATCTCCCGGTCTCCCGTCCGACGGCCCTAATCTCCCGACACGACAATTTTCCTATAGTAGTTTTCCGCCGACCGACCAATTTAGTGTTAACCACTGTAAAATACCTATGCGGTTAACCGTCAGTGTATTTACGCTAGGCAGTATGCAGGTAAATTGCAATACACACCTGCACAAGTATAATATCGCAATATGAAAAGAACGTACCGGTAAATACAATTATTAAAATGCAACCCGCAAACAATGTGATAAAAAGCGAGAAATTCAATAAGGAAGAAATGTGATGTTTGCATACATTTATTACTGATCACCGATTTGCTCAAGTTGCCAACGCTATTAAACCGTTTACACCCGAAGCGGGCCTTATTGATAAGCCGACAATTAACAATGTGACAAGGTGTGAAAACTAGTCAATCAAAATATACCAGTTATAGCTTATTTAATCCCTTTGTAATTGACACCTGTAGACGCTAAATATTATTCCCGCCAAAACAGAGCAAAGCAGACGCTGTTTTTTTTTCTACGCGTCTGTAAACCGTTATTCTTTTATTAATCATAGAACTGGGTAATTACTTAGTGACATTTTCTATTTAAACCCGAGAAAAATATTTTTGCCGTTTTTAACGGAAGAAAGAAATATGCCCCACGTGACACCAATGAAAATTCGTGCATGCTTTTTGGTCTTTGACAGGTGAACGCGCAAAATATTTTTCCCGCCAAAACAGAGCACACCAGACGCTGGTATTTTCTAAGCATCTGTATGTAGTTTTTCATTTATTAATAATCATAGAACCGGAGTTTTGCAGGGTGAAATTTTCTATTCAAACCTGTTTCATTTTTAGCTAGCGAGAAAAAATATTTTTGCCGTGTTTTTAATGGATCTTTTATGAAAAACATATTCCCCCAAATTAAATCAATAAAAATCATGCATGCTTATTAGTTCCGACTAAGTTCCGAGGCACGTTTTGGGTATGATAAGAGAAGGGGTGTAAGGGTATGAGTAATTTTTTGCTATGCGGGTATTCTGAACGTTGTTTTTTTTTCTGCCAGGTGCTAGGTGGGTATTTAACACCGATCTATTGGTCAGTGCTTGTTCTTTGATCGTTCTTCCGAGAAATTGTCTCTCTATTAAAATACAAAATGGAAGTTTGTCGTCTGCTGCTTTCTTTTTCCAAGCTTTTATAACATATTTTTGCAGAAAGGCAAACAGTGTGGACCGTCATCAGAATGCTCTGCAGTCTGATCTGGGCCCACACTGTTTTCAAAAAAGATTTTTAATGCAGATGACAAAGCAGACAACAATTGTCGTGTTGGCATGTTATGGGTGAAAAAGTGCGTCAGAGGTAAATTTTAACCCAAAATAACATCACTTTTTACCGCGGAAAAATCTCCCGATTTGGGACCCCAATCTCCCTATCTGAAAATCGAAATCTCCCTATTTGGGTCCAAGAAAATATCACATGTATGCCATTAGGGTGAACGCTAGGGTGGTCGCAATATTTTACAAAGTCAGTGAACGATGAAATGTAGGTCAAGGTGAAATATGGATGCTTGCATGTAAGTTGCCATCCCCAGACACAAGTTTGTATGAAGTATCATTAATGAAGCTCTAATAGTTCTTGAGAAATAAACTTGACCATTAGGGTGAACGCTAGGGGGGTCGCAATATTTTAAAAAGTCAGTGAACCATGAAATGTAGGTCAAGGTCAAATATGGATGCTTGCATGTAAGTTGTCATTCCCAGACACAAGTTTGTACCAAGTATCATTAATGAAGCTCTTATAGTTCTTGAGAAATAAACTTGACCATTAGGGTGAACGCTAGGGTGGTCGCAAATGTTGACGCCTTGACGAACGGACGGACGAACGAACGGACGGACGAACGGACGGACGGGAAACCGGGCGCCTATATCGCGCCATGCTAATAGCATAAAAGTGGGGTTTTGTTTGTTTGATTTGAGGTTTAACGTCCCCGTCAACACTGTAAAGGTCATTTTGGAGACGTTGCTTCCAATTTTGTGGGACTTTTACCCCACATTGAGATGAAATGACATCTCAAGCCCTGTTGCCCAATGAAACCAATACGGTTTATTAGCATGGACGGTTCCCCTCGCACCGCGGTTCCTGGACAGGCTTAGATCCTCCTAGCGGTTTACCAGTACTAGTGTGCGGGCCGGATTCAGCTCTGCGTGGAAGCATCATGCAGCCCATATATTTCTTCAAGCCCCTATGGGCGGGGGCCGAAAAGTGGGGTTCAAGGGGGTAAAAATTATATAGGCGTGTTTTCTTGATGATAGGCAAATCAACCTAATCTGTGGTCCGCAGAAGGTAGCGCAGAGCTGTGGTGCAGTGGTAAAGCGTTGGGTTTGAGATCGAGAGGTTGCAGGTTCGATCCCCACAAGCGCAAAGTGTTTTTTCCTTGAGAAAGAGACTTTATCCATATTGCTTAGTACTGGAAAGGAGGGACACATGGAAGATTAGTACTAGTACTAAATGTGCTACTCTCTATAAATAAGGTTGTTTATTATTAATATCTCAAACATCCCACACCGGGAACACGTTTGGTCCAAGCCTCTCCCCCACCCTTTTCCTGTACACTCTGCCTCTCTGTCAGTGCGTCTTCTCCTGTAGTCTCCTCTCGTCAGGTTGACTATTCATTTTGCTGCTGTCGGAATCTCGGCGACTAACGTAAAGTGGAAGTGTGCTATCACAGTTAGTGCACTGGACTGGTAACTTTTTTCGAATTGTTGACATGTAGAATGCCTGCCGATAGTACAGTAAAAGATGCTTAGACATTAATAACTCATATAAGAACCTATCACATTAATGCTTTGCATGCTGGGTTTTTTTTCAGCAGACAACATTTTGAACAAGTGCATTTTTCAATGTTCAAAAGGCAATAACTCCAAAAGTAGGTAATCCAGAGTTATGGTTCATGCGCTCTGCACATCGTCTTATATTGCTTTACATTTGTGTGAAGTTTCATGAAAATACCTCAAACGGTTTTTGAGTTATGGAGCAGACAAGGTTAAAATTGCCATTTTTCAATGTTCAAAAGGCAGTAACTCCAAAATTAGGCAATCCAGAGTTATGGTTCATGCGCTCTGCACATCATCTCATAGTGCTTTACATTTGAGTGAAGTTTCATGACAATACCTCAAATAGTTTTTGAGTTATCATGAATAACGGAATTACGGAATCACAGAAGGGAAGTCAAATCAAATATAGCCCCCACTTTTTCAAAGCAGGGATATAACAAGAAAAATTTCAACAATTTGTTGTCTGCAAAATTAGCTGAGAGTGATAGTTTGATTGATTGATTGTGTTTGGGTTAACAACACCTCAAACCTTGTGGGCCCTTTTTTGTTGTCTACCAGAGAAAATGAGAAGTGATGGAAGAGATAGCAGAGGAGATGAAAGTGAGGCACAAGGGAGAAAGGGGACAGTAAAAGGAAGTGTAGAAACAGAATAACAAAATTCCTACTCCACCCATACCTGCATTAAGGACAGCAAACCTTGCCTAACTGTAAGCAAGTAAGAGTTTGATGCCCCAGTGATGCAAGATACAGGACACCTTAGCCTCACCCAAACACCCTACAGAAAGTGGTAATGGTTAACATGCACATGAGACAAAACCCTTGAAAACCTCTTTCATGTAGGTAAAAGTGGGGTTTACATAGGTGTACAATAAAAATTTACATAGGTATGAGAGGTATATAGAAAAATCTGTCCCGAGGGTCACAGACCAACATCATGAGGCTTGTGGAGTAATGCCAGGGATGGATTTTTCTATCCCGCAGAACCACATATAATTCTTTTTCTTGCATACCTTTCATTTCTAAGCATGAATTTTTGGTTTTGTTTTGTTTGTTTGATGTGAGGTTTAACTTCCCTATCAACACTGTATAGGTCATTTTGGAGAAGTTGCTTCCAATTTTGTGGGTCTTTTACCCGACACTGAGATGAAATGACTTCTCAAGCCCTGTAGTCCAATGAAACCAATAGGTTTTTAAGCATGGACGGTCCGACTTGCACCGCTTTGCCTGCGCAGGTTTAGATCCTCTATTAAGCGGTTTACCAGTACTCATGTGCGATCGGATTCAGCTCTGCGCAGAACCATCATGCAGCTCATCTATTTCTTCAAGCCTCAATGGGCTGGGGCCTATGAATTTTGGGTAATACAGTCATTCTGACTGGCCATGTCTGCCATATTGTGATGAGAATATCATGATGACTGGGGATGTAACAATACATCAAACCATGGATGCATTGCAATAATGACCTTAGCAACAGCGCTATCCTGACAGTAGTAGTGGCAATAGTAATAGTATCTGCAGTAGTGGTTTCACTGTTGCAATAGTTTCAATAATGCTATAAATAGAAATATCAGGGGTCAGTTGCTCAATACTAACGACGTCGTTAGTTATCAAATTGTTAAAACTTCTATCATTTAATATGGCAAATATGCTAATATTTTTGCTAAAAAAATGTGAGCAGCTTTTGCATCAGCAAAAGCTGCTCACGTTTTTTCAGCAAAAATACCACTGTATTAGATATTGTACTTACTAGAACAGTTAACAATGTGACCACTAACGAGCTTGTTAAGCTAATAACGACGCTTTGAACAACTGGCCCAGATGCATAAATAGAAATCATTGGTCAACATATAGAAAATAAGTGCACATAATAACCGTAAGGGTATGCATGCAGCCATGGTAAATGAGCCATCATTGTTTGAGCCATCTAAGTTTCACTGTTCTTTTCTCATGAGCTGACTCATAAATGTAACTCACATAATTTATAAGACTTTTCCCGCAAGCTGACTCATAAATGTAACTTACATTTAAGACTTTTCCCCTTAAGTTGACTCATAAAAGTAACTTACATTTAAGACTTTTCCCATAAGCTGACTCATAAATGTAACTTACATTTAAGACTTTTCCCCGTAAGCTGACTCAAAAATGTAACTTACATTTAAGACTGCTATCACAGAACCAGATATAGCTCCTGCTAGGACGTCCGACCAGTGGTGGGCATAATCAGAGATTCTAGATAAAGCTGTGTAGTAGGCCAGGTAGAATGCTATTGCCTGTAAGACTGGACGTACGAGCCAGTACCTCTTCCATGTGAACCGGTAGTGGAGATAAATCTGCAGCAAACAAGAGAAAGTATAGTAGTCACAGATCAGATTATATGTATGTCAAATTCACTGAGTTCACAAGTAGATTTGGTAGAGTGCCTTTCTGTGCTTTTTGCAAGAGGACAAAATGGCCGTATAAACTATAGCTTTGTTTGTGTTACAGTTGCATTCACAAAATTGGGTTACTTGGTAATTACGCTTTTTGTTAATAGAACATCCAAGGGGCAGGTACAAACGATAGCTCCACCCTGCCAATCTTATCTGAGACTACTATAAAGACATTCAAATTTCAATAGCTCAAACCAAAGGAGCTTGAAGTTCAATCAGAGATACATTTCAAAATAGCCCAAATCGACTATCCCATATAGCTTCACCTTATACAAGTCAAAATAGCCCAAAAGGACTATCCTATATAGCTTCACCTTATACATGTCAAAATAGCCCAAATGGACTATCCTATATAGCTTCACCAAACGCATGATTACACTCTTCTGGAGTCCATGTCTGTTGATCTGAACATTGATATTTGCCATTTGTGTATGGATTAATGATTCTGGATTAACACTTTGGTACTAAGACATAAACTACTTATACAAGTCAAAATAGCCCAAATGGACTGTCCTATATAGCTTCACCTTATACATGTCAAAATAGCCCAAATGGACTATCCTATATAGCTTCACCTTATACATGTCAAAATAGCCCAAATGGACTATCCTATATAGCTTCACCTTATACATGTCAAAATAGCCCAAATGGACTATCCTATATAGCTTCACCTTATACAAGTCAAAATAGCCCAAACTGACTGTCCTATATAGCTTCACCTTATACATGTCAAAATAGCCCAAATGGACTATCCTATATAGCTTCACCTTATACAAGTCAAAATAGCCCAAATGGACTATCCTATATAGCTTCACCTTATACATGTCAAAATAGCTCAAATGGACTATCCTATATAGCTTCACCTTATACAAGTCAAAATAGCCCAAATGGACTATCCTATATAGCTTCACCTTATACATGTCAAAATAGCTCAAATTGACTATCCTTTACAGCTTCACCTTTGGCCAAACTATATAGGATAGTCGATTTGAGCTATTTGGACTTTTGGCAAAGCTATATAGGATAGTTAATTTGGGACATATTGACATGTATCTCTGAAATACATAGAAAAATATCCCAAATAGACTATCCTATATAGATTCACCAAAAGTCAAAATAGCCAAAGATATTTTGACATGTATTTCTGACAGAACATCAAGCTCCTGTGGCTCAAACAACCTTTTGAGACCATGAGAATTGTTTGAGACAATGATAGTTCAAGTCACTGAGGGTTGTTATAGTAGTCGTAGATAAGATTGACTAGGTGGAGCTATCGTTTGTACCTGCCTTAGGAATATTCCATTAACAAAAGGTAAACCAAGTCACCCGATTGTGTGAATTCAACAGTAACACAAGCATAGCTGTGGTGTATATGATAATTTTGTTCGCTTGTAGAAAGCATGCCAAAGGCACTCTACCGAATCTTCTGGTGGACTCAGCGAATTTGACATATATTGGCAACACCTGAATACCTCCGCCTAGTCAATCTTATCTGCGACTACTATACTCAAAGAGGAGGTGTAGGGTGAATAATCCAAGTACTGTAAAAATCCTCAAAATTCGGTCATTTTGAGGCTTTACTAAAATTCTCCTAAAATTTTAACAAATTTGTTTCATGATCCAGCAAGGAGTCTAAAAGGTGCAGACAGAATAACAGACACTGTAGACACTGTTTGCTTAGGCCTATCTGTCCCAATACTTGTTCTATGAAATAAAGGTATGGTGTGTGTACTCATTAGAATCTCTTCCTTGAGGCAGGTGATTCTAATGAGTACACACATGAATTTTATACACAAAAAATATATTTTGATGATTAAAGAATATGATCTCCCTGCATTCTACATCACTATTTCTGGAAACTATAGAAAGACATCATGTTAACAAGTCTGTGAAATGATGACACCCGTAAACCCAACTTTAAATAGAGAAATGTGGGGTTTACAGGGGGTAAATATTATTTCTCTTATTTTTGCTCCAAGACATAGGTTGTGGGTACTAATTAGAGTGAGTGAGTGTTTCAGTTTTACGTCCCACCAACAGCTAAGGTCATACGGAGACGGGACCTCGGTTTAAAGACTCATCCGAAAGTCTGGAGAAGCCCGGGATCGAACCTGCGATCCCTGGTTTACAAGGCGAGTAGCGTAACCACTCGACCACGGAGGCTTCTATACTAATTAGAACCGCCAGGATGAGGCGGTTCTAATGAGCATCCACAATCTTTGTTTTGAGTAAAAATAAGTAAACCATCACATATTTTCATCAGAAAATTAAGCATTCTGTAGGCCTGAAAGAATGCATTATATCGCACAGATATGTTATTGTAATATATTACATGCATAACAAAGAAATACTATGATGTCTACCAGACATAAACTTGTTATTTGTATTTTTGTTTAGAAGAAAAATCAATCTCTTTAGCTGGAACTACTTATTGTAAAAGATACCACTTTTTCAGTGACATCGTTATATTCAATCTCACATTTTAGTTATTTTATCACAAAAACACATTGTTTCTTCCATCTTTATTCAAACTGTAGAGAGCGATTTTAAAATGGCGACCATCCAGTTTTTTTTCCAGCCAGCTTCTGTAACACTCATTGAACCATTTACATGGGCTGTAAACAGTCAACTGTAGCTACCGAATTTCAGATCCAAAATTCAAAATCCAAACTGTCCAAAAAGTCTATGGAAATGCATGTAATATACAGATTATTCCTTTCTCCTATTTGAAATATGGGATTTATAAACATTGGCAGTTAAAACAGTCCGTTAAAGAAACTTGTCTCCCTGGGTTTATAAATCCCATACTTCAAACAAGAGCATGAATAAACTCTATACTCCCTTCCTACTCTATCGCGGGTTCTACTTTATCGCGGTATTCACGTTCTCCTCTTATTCTCGCGAGCAGCGGCCCCTGCTGGTTGTTTACATTAATTACCTTCGGAGGCAAACATCAAACTCCACATCACAAGAGAAATTGAACAAAATATCAAGTATATTGTTGAGTAAAGTTTATTTATTTAGAAAATCAAGTAATACTTTCTTCACTGAATCTATTCTATACCCCTACCTATATAAATCCCACTCTACTTTATTAAAACTTCAATGTATTATTTTGGTTCGATTCTGGCTGTTGTCGTCTGAAGTTGACAAATGCCGCGCGCACGTAAAGTCACGTTATTACCTTATATGGAAACGGTTTCCTGGAGCCGAAAGTCACGTGGACAATTAGTGTTTAAGTCGGTCAAAATTGTGAACTGGGCAGAGTGTGACATATACGGTCATTGGGCACCCCTTTAGTTTTGCTCCACAATCCTTTCTGTGAATGAAGGCAGTGAGTAAAGGTGTCCATGCCTGTCATGTGACCAGTAAATAGCATACTAAGAACACCAAACATTGCAAATACGTTAATTTCTGTTAAAGTTGAATTTTTGGATTATTTAAAGGGTTAATTAACGTTTAATGATTCAATTCAAGTGCTAAATATGTTCTTATGAATCAGTGCTGATAACTGATATTACATGGATATGCACCCGGCCTCAAATATTTTGACACTTTCAATTCAAGTGAATGCCGCGATAGACTAGGAAGTCACTCTGACGTAACTCTAATCAACATGGCTGCCAACAACCGGAAAATTTAAAATTGACTGACGCTAAAATATATTTCTACCCCTTTTACAATATCGAAGTAGGGTTACTTATAACACACAAACAGGCACATATAAGGTAAGTTGATGTGTTTATTTAATTACTGGCGATTAACTGTTAGTACCGCGATAGAGTAGGCAACCGGGATATATATTACATGCATAATGAAGAAATATCAATATTTCTCAAAGAATTAACAAGAGCTGTCGCGTGACAGCATAGCTCGCCTGTTTCCCGACTTCAAGATATAAGGTAAAATTTATGAACCATGAAATATAGGTCACACTCACCTTGATATATTTGAGATCAATAATTAGGTCACATGGAACATATATTCCAGAGATTTCATTTCAGAATCAAATTGTGTCTGAATTATAAGGCAAAGTCATTGAACCATGAAAATAGGTCACAAGGACCTAGATATATTTCTATGTCAATCATCGGGTCACATGGTACTAATAATCCAGGTGAGACAATTCTCCATCAAATAGTATTCAACATAATAGGAAAAATCACTGAACAATGAAATATAGGACACACTGACCTAGATATAATTCAAGCTCAATCATGGGGTCACATGGAATAAATAATCCAGGTATGACATTTCTCCATCAAATAGTGTTCAATATAATAGGCAAAATCACTGAACCATGAAATATAGGTCACACTGACCTGGATATATTTTGTGGTCAATTATCGGGTCACATGGAACTAATAATCCAGGTATGACATTTCTCTATCAAATAGTATTGAAGATAATAGGCAAAATCACTGAACCATGAAATATAGGTCATACTGGCCTAGATATATTTTGAGGTCAATAATGGTGTCACATGCAACTAATAACCGAGGTATAACATTTCTCCATCAAATAGTATTCAAGATAATAGACAAAATCACTGGACCGTGAAATGTAGGTCACCATGACCTAGATATATTTTGCGGTCAATTATTGGGTCACATGGAACTAATAATCCAGGTATGACATTTCTCCATCAAATAGTATTTGAGATAATAGGCAAAATCCCTGAACCATGAAATATAGGTCACAGTAACCTAGATATATTTTGAGGTCAATAATGGGGTCACATGCAACTAATAACCCAGGTATAACATTTCTCCTTCAAATAGTATTCAAGATAATAGACAAACTCACTGGACCGTGAAATGTAGGTCACCATGACCTAAATATATTTTGCGGTCAATCATGGAGTCATATGGAACAAATATCCCAGGTATGACATTTCTCCAACAAATAGACTTCAAGATATAAGGCAAAATCACTGGACCGTGAAATGTAGGTCACCATGACCTAGATATATTTTGCGGTCAATTATTGGGTCACATGGAACTAATAATCCAGGTATGACATTTCTCCATCAAATAGTATTTGAGATAATAGGCAAAATCGCTGAACCATGAAATATACGTCACAGTGACCTAGATATATTTTGAGGTCAATCGTGGAGTCATATGGAACAAATATCCCAGGTATGACATTTCTCCAACAAATAGACTTCAAGATATAAGGCAAAATCAATGGACCGTGAAATGTAGGTCACCATGACCTTCACCCTTTTACACTTGAACCAATGTCACTTGATTGGCTGATGTATAACCAATTGTGTCTATAACTTGTTAGTATAATAGAAAGGTATACAACAAATTACAAAGGTGTCCTGGATTTTGACCCCTAGCCCTACCCCATCCCCACTCCCAGGCATGAACCCAAGGGTGTGTTGTCTTTGAATCTCAGAAGACACTCCCAGGTATCCAAGTTGTAAATATGAATGCTTTGTGATGAGTGACTGTTAAGATATAAGCATTTCTAAAACTTTAACACAGAATTACAAAGGTGTTCTAGATTTTGACCCCTAGCCCCACCCCGGGGCATGAACCCAGGGGTCTGTTCTCTTTGAACATCAGAGGACCCTCCCAGGTACTTAAGTTCCAAATATGAGTGGTCTGTGATGAGTGACTGTTGAGATATAAGCATTTGAAAAACTTTAACGCAGTGTGACGCGAACGCAAACGCACACGCGCACGCCATCCGAGGTGACAACAATAGCTCTCCTTGTACTTCGTACAGGCGAGCTAAAAATGATAATGGCCTATGGCACACAAAGATTTATTTCCTCCCTGCAGCCGGTCCTACTTTGCCAATGCAATTGTTATATTTAGACACTGGAAAGTTTAATTCACGTCGATGCGTTGTTCTTGACATCACATCAACAGCGTGCAGATGTCAACAACATTCAGAATGTAAAATGTTAGTTAGAATTAGGTGTAAATTTGGTTACTGTACTCTCACATTTTAATTGTTTTAACACTACAATAATTATAGTTCTTCTATTTTCATTCAGTACAATGGACAGAACTTTCAAGATGGTGGCTATACTGTTTTTGTTTCACTGCATGTCACTGCATCCATTACTGTTTGAATAGACTATATGCTAACAGTGAAGCGTACTAAGAATTATATGCAAAACAATCCATCAGCTCTATCAAAATGCATGTAATATACAGTTTTATTATTGACTCTGCCCATTTTAAATATGGGATTTATAAACCTGGGAGGTTGAACATCTGATAAAGAAACGAGTGTGATTCACTAGTGACCCAATCGTACAAAAAAATGGTACATGTACAGAAGGTTGAGACTTGTTAAAGTGATGTTAACAAATACAGATTCACCATTAACCAGGTCATACAATAGAATGCTACAGAAGTATGAGACTTGTTAAGGTGATGTAAACAAATACAGATTCACCATTAACCAGATCATACAATAGAATGCTACAGAAGAATGAGACTTGTTAAGGTGATGTAAACAAATACAGATTCACCATTAACCAGATAATACAATAGAATGCTACAGAAGTATGAGACTTGTTAAAGTGATGTCAACAAATACATATTCACAATTAACCAGATCATACAATAGAATGCTACAGAAATGTGAGACTTATTTAAGTGATGTAAACAAGAGTATCGGTGAAACCGATGGATGCTCCCCGAACGTGCAATAGTCGGAACAGGAAACATATCCCAGTTAAAGAGCAGTATACTGTGTATACTCACTGTACTTCAAAATGGAGTATAACAAAACCTGTCGGTGGACAGATTAGCTTACCTGATGGCACTGTCATACAAACATCAGCAACACAAAAGTCGGACTAAATGAAAGGAAGTGTCTTCAGGTACGATACCATACCCCAAGATCCTGGGTGGTAGTTTAGCCAACTAATACGGTAAAACTGTTTAATACAAATTATTGAAAACTTACTCTCGTACACAGAGGCGATCCTAATAGGACTGTCTTCATGTATGGTTTCGTATTGGGTGCCTTTACATGCATATAAAATATCAGAAGGGTTCGAAAATTATATTAAAATCCATCAGCTAATGTAGATACTAGAGCGATGACAAAGTTTTTCTAAAAATAACCGCAGTGATCTTGACCTTGAGCCCAGGACCCTATATGGGATTTATAAACCTAGTCTCCATGTATGGTTTCGTATTGGGTGCCTTTACATGCATATAAAATATGAGAAGGGTTCGAAAATTATATTAAAATCCATCAGCTAATGTAGATACTAGAGCGATGACAAAGTTTTTCTAAAAATAACCGCAGTGATCTTGACCTTTAGCCCAGGACCCTAAAAGTCAAACTCGCTTGAGATATTATCATACCCAACATTTGTGTGAAGTTATATTAAAATCCATCAATAAATGTAGTCACTAGAGCAATGACAAAGTTGTTTTCTAAAAATACCCACAGTGACCTTGACCCCAGGATCCTGAAAGTTGACCTTGCTCGAGATATTATACCCAACATTTGTGTGAAGTTATATTAAAATCCATCAGCAAATGACGAAGCTAGAGCGATGACAAAGTTTTTTCTAAAACTAGCCACAGTGACCTTGACCTTGAGCCCAGGACCCTGGAAATTGAACTTGCTTGAGACATTATCATACTCAACATTTGTGTGAAATTACATTAAAATCCATCAATAAATGTAGGCACTAGAGCGATGACAAGGTTTTTTCTAAAAATAACCACAGTGACCTTGACCTTGACCCCAGAATCCTGAAAGTTGAATTTTGCTCTAGATATTATTATACCCAACATTTGTGTGAAGTTATATTAAAATCCATTAGCAAATGACGACGCGAGAGCGATAACAAAGTTTTTTTCTAAAAATAGCTACAGTGACCTTAACCTTGAGGCCAGGACCCTGAAAGTTGAACTTGCTCGAGATATTATCATACTCAACATTTGTGTGAAATTATATTAAAATCCATCAATAAATGTAGTCACTAGAGTGAAAACAAAGTTTTTCTAAAAATAGCCACAGTGACCTTGACCTTGAGCCCCGGACCCTGAAAGTCGAACATGCTCAAGATATTATCATACCCAACATTTGTGTGAAGTTATATTAAAATCCATCAATAAATGTAGGTTCCAGAGTGATGACAAAGTTTTTCTAAAAATAGCCACAGTGACCTTACACTGCAGCTTTAAACAAAGTACCATAACTCTGTGACGAATCATCTAACCAGATAGCACGGATAATATGCCCTATTGCTGCTTAAGGTTCCATTGAAGTTTCGTTGAATTTCTGCAAGTAGTTGCTGAGAATTCGCGTAGACACGAACAGAACCCTATATATTCATGCAGAATTCATCAAAGGGCCATAACTGTTGGAAAAATCATCGAACCAAAACAGGCAGGTGATATGCGCATCCACCTTCGATACTTAATAGTCCCATGAAGTTTCATTGAAATCCGCCCAGTAGTTTTTGAGAATTCACGTAGACAAGAGCGGGACGGACGCACGGACTAAGCAGCGACTATATGCTCCCCCGGAATTCTTCAGGGAGCATAACAAATACAGATTCACCATTAATCAGAATCAGATCATACAATAGAATGCTACAGAAGTATGAGCCTTGTTTAAGTGATGCAAACAAATACAAATTCACCATTAACCAGATCATACAATAGAATGCTACAGAAGTATGAGCCTTGTTTAAGTGATGTTAACAAATACAGATTCACCATTAACCAGAATCAGATCATACAATAGAATGCTACAGAAGTATGAGACTTGTTTAAGTGGTGTAAACAAATACAAATTCACCATTAACCAGATCATACAATAGAATGCTACAGAAGTATGAGACTTGTTTAAGTGGTGTAAACAAATACAAATTCACCATTAACCAGATCATACAATAGAATGCTACAGAAGTGTGAGACTTGTTTAAGTGATAAAAACAAATACAGATTCACCATTAACCAGAATCAGATCATACAATAGAATGCTACAGAAGTAGGAGACTTGTTTAAGTGATGTAAACAAATACAAATTCACCATTAACCAGATCATACAATAGAATGCTACAGAAGTATGAGCCTTGTTTAAGTGATGTAAACAAATACAGATTCACCATTAACCAGAATCAGATCATACAATAGAATGCTACACAAGTATGAGACTTGTTTAAGTGATGTAAACAAATACAGATTCACCGTTAACCAGATCATGCAATAGAACACTACAGAAGTGTGAGACTTGGTTAAGTGATGTAAACAAATACAGACTTACCATTAACCAGATCATACAATAGAATGCAATAGAAGTATGGCCTGACATAAATGATAACCTGAAAAGAAACAAGAACACTGTGTGAACTAAAATTCATTCTTGAGTGCAATGGATACATCTTCAGGAGAGGTGAATCTTATTTTTACCCTTGAGGTGCCAAGAAAAACTACATCTGAAAATGTCGTCTGCTTGTGTCATCTGCTTAATCTTTTTTGCGAACTTTTTAAAAATATTTTTACAAACAGGCAAACAGTGTATTCCCTGATCAGACTGCTTCTCTACAGGCAAACAGTGTGGACCCTGATCAGACTGCTCCTAGAGGAGCAGTCTGATCTGGGTCCACACTGTTTACAAAAATGACTTTTAAAGTAACCAGCAGACGACAATTGTCATGATCAACATTTTATGGGCTAACCCTTGAGGTGCCAATCATAACAGCTGTTGTCTGCTTTGTTGCCAGTGGTGTGAGACCAGATCAGACTGCTGATCAGGGTCCATATTGCATATGATGTGAACTCAGATCGGAGTGCTTGATCAGGATCCACACTGTTTGTCTGTTAGCAAAAATGTGTTTAAAAAAAGTTTGCAAGATGACAAACAAATAACATTTTCAGCTGCAGTATTTCTTCCTATTTTTGTCCCATCAATCAATAGTGGTAAACTTGTAAAGGAAAGACAATGTACTGGCCTCCGTGGCCTAGTGGTTAAGAGCGCTGACTCTTGATCATTAGGTCTCTCACCGCTGTGGTTCGAGCCTCCCTCGGGTCATATGTGAGACGCCAAGTTCTGCAATGGAAGGTCAGGTGGTTTTTCTCCGGGTACTCCAGATTTTGCCCACCTCTGATTAACGATCGGCTTGATATGAGTGAAATAATCCTGAAATGGCCGTAAAACCAAACCCCCCCCCCAAAAAAAATGTACTGGAAAGCAGAAAGGAAGGCATTAAAGTTGTCTCCCTTTGAAGAAAATGACAGAAAATGTCAGGTGGATCTTTTTTCCCTTTCAGTAAACCTGCGAGTTACTTAAATATTTATGACTAGCAAAATTAAGTAACTTGCAAAGCTCCACAAAAGGAGGCATCACAAAGATAATTAAGGGATATTTTTTTTTATTTCTTGTCGAACCAGGGCCTTCTAGTTTTAGAACAGAAGGTTTTTAGGGTTGTCCCAATATACCATAAGTCTGTGTAAAACAAATGAGCCCCAATGTGGGGCCATTTTGGCCCCAGAGCTATAATGTAAGCAACTTTAACAGATGTCTATTAGATGAAGCTATGTAACCTTATATTAACCCTTATCTTGCTGAATATTTATTTAAGCCACACCCATTTCTGTCTATCAACCAATCAAATTACTTGATGTAATTTAATGCTACAAATTCATAAAATGAATGCCAAACAGTGTAGATCCTGATCAGATGGCTTCTTCAGAAGCCATCTGATCTGGATCTACACTGTTTGCAAAGATATGAGTTGTTGTGAACAGCAAGATAAGGGTCAAAGGCAATGGCCTTTTGGTTTCAGAAGAGATGATTTTTTTAAGGTTTTCCCTATACACTTATCATCATCATTGGAGTTTTGTTTGTCAATAACCAGTATATGAAAAACAAATGGACTCCATGATGGGGCCATTCTTAGGCCAATGATCCCAGGACTATATGGTAAAAAATCAGAAACCAAAAGGCTGAGGCATTTGATAATTGGTGGATGGCCTCCTCTAGTGGATTTATTCCAAAATTGTTCAAATTATAGCCCTGGGCCCAAACTGGCCCTGCCCAGGGTCCCATATGTTTTCCATAGTCTATATGGGGATAATCTTCAAAAATCTTCTTGTCCGAGACCAGAAGGCCCAGGCCTTTTGAGTTTTGGTTTATAGCTTCATCTAGATAGAAAAAGATTGGGTACAACATAAATGTTATACGACAGACTGCATGCATGATCAACCAAGGTTGATAACTTTGCTGCCCTCTTTACTGGCATGCCGTTGGGTCAGGCCTCAGATTCTATGATGGTTCCAGCGGTGCCTCTGGTTGAGCCCATCAGAGTCTATCTGTTGGTTTTCTTTTGCTCCAGCATTTCTGTTGTTTCTTGCTGTCGATTCCTCACCGTTGTTTCATTTCTGTGGTTGTTTGATTTTTGTGTTCTCGTGGATGTTGCACTGATGAGTTAGGAAGCCTTCATGCAGACTGAACAAACTGTTCGTCTAAATAGCGACTGAAGTAAGGGCGAGGATTGCAGCCTCGTAAAATCGATTTTTACTGACCATTCCATGGCAGTTCTTCTGACGCGGTTTACTTTTGTGTTATTTGTCTTTGTGTTTATCGCTTATATCCTTTGTTTTGGATAGCCAATTGACCATTTTGTGGGACAGTAACTGTCCTTTTTTGGCTTTCCACTATTGATGTTTCCATTAGGGTCTAGTTATTTCATGTTTGTGTTTCTTTCCCTTTGGTGTCTCTGATGGGAGGTGTGGGTTAATTGTATTGATTCCTGATCATTGCCTTCACTTCTATTTTGTCACTGATGAGGTCATGACATAATGTGGCAGTAACTGTAAGTTATTACGCATGGTACATGTAATATGAGCCGGGGCACAGCATTTCCTCCAATTTACATGTGCGCCCAGCAAAGAATCAGATCAGCCTGCGCATCCATATAGTCTAACTAGAATTTGTTTTTCTACAAAAACACAGATGTCTCCCCCGTTTTTGACTGCTACGTATAACCTTGACATTGGAGGTATTGAGCTGGGTCTTGTGTGCAACACATCATCTAATGAAGATGAACATTTCTGCATAGTAACTTTAAAAATGTTCATAGAAAAATAAAACAAGAGGGCCCACAGGGCCCTGGTTCGCTCACCTGTCTGTCACTGTCTCGAGTACATTCTATTTTTAGCTATGGTGGCCATCTTGTTCATCAGCAGAGTGATTTTAGCTTATTTGGTAGGGAGTAACCTAGGTAACATTCCTGTGAAGTTTGAATCAAATTGGCCTTAGGGTTTAGGAGGGGTTCACGTTTGAATCAGATTTACAATATTTTTCTATTTTTAGCTCCGGTGGCCATTTTTTTTCATCAGAGCGGGATTGTTTTAGCCTGATTGGTAGAGGGTCATCTAAGCAACATAACTTCAAAGTCTGAATGAAATTGGCCCAAGAGTACAGAAGGAATTGTCATTTGAAGATTTGTTTTTTATTTTTAGCTCTGGCAGCCATCTTGTTCATTGGAGTGGAATAAGGTTTAACTATTTTGGCACGGAGTCACCTCGGCAACATTCCTGTGAAGTTTTAAATCCAATTGGCCCAAAGGTTTAGAAGGAGTTCGCATTTGAAGCAAATTCACAATGTTTTTCTATTTTTAGCTCTTGTGACCATTTGTTAATGGTTATGCTATTTTCCTAGAGGGTCATCTACACAACATTCCAATGAAGTTTAGAAGCCTTCATGGTGAAGTGGTCATGCTACTTGCCTTGTAAACCAGGGGTAGCAGTATCGATCCCAGTCTTCTCCAGACTTTCAGATTGGTCTTTAAACAGAGGTCCCATCACTGTATGACCTTGGCTTTTGGTGAGACTTCAACTCAAACACTCACTCCTATGAAGGAACCTTTATGCCAAATATGAAGGCTGTATCTTAAATGCTCCAAAAGTTATGACAAAGTAGGTCAAAGGTCAAGGCCATGGCTCAAAAGTTTTGAATGGTTGGGAAAACTTTGTCACAGGGAACATACATGCCAAATATGAAGGCTCTATCTCATATGGTTCAAAAGTTATGATAAAGTAGGTCACAGGTCAAATCTTTATATGAGTGGGAAGCCCTTGTCACAAGGAACCTACATGCCAAATATGAAGGCTCTATCTCAAACAGTTCAAAGTTATGACAAAATAACCTACTGAACTACATTTTGATTTGACATTACCCATGTTTGAACTGAACTGAGATATTGTCCAGATGATCATTCTGAGCAAGTTTTATGATGATTTGACTAAAACTGTGGCCTCTAAGAGTGTTCAAAACGTTTTTCTATGATTTGACCTGCTGACCTACTTTTTGACCTGACATGACCCATATTCAAACTTGACCAAGATATTGTCAAGATGATCATTCTGAGCAAGTTTGATGATGATCGGACCAAAACTGGGGTCTCTAGTGTGTACACAAGTTTTTTCAGCAATCTGACCTACTGACCTACTTACTGGCTAGATATGACCAACATTCAAAATTAACCGAAATATTGTCAAATGATCATTTTTAGCAAGTTTGATGATGATCAGACCAAAACTGTGGCCTCTAGTGTGTTCAGAGGGTTTTCTATGATATTATCTACTGACCTACTTTTTGGACTGACATGACCAATATTTGAACATGACTCAGATATTGTCAAGATGATCATTCTGGGCATGTTTGATGATGATCGGACCTAATCTGTGGCCTCTAGTGTGTTCACAAGGTTTTTCTATGATTTGACCTACTGACCTACTTCTTGACCTAAAATCACCCATATTCGAACTTGACCGAGATATTGTCAAGACTATCATTCCGAGCAAGTTTGATGATGATTGGACCAAAAATGTGGCCTCTAGTGTGTTCACAAGGTTTTTCTCTTATTTGACCTACTGACCTACTTTTTGACTCGACAACACCCTATTTGAACTTGACTGAGATATTGTCAAGATGATCATTCTGGGCTAGTTTGATGATGATCGGACCAAAACTGTGGCCTCTAGTGTCTTCACAAGGTTTTTTTTTCTGATTTGACCTACTGACCTACTTTTTGACCCAACATGACCCATATTCGATCTTGACCGAGATATTTTGTGGTGGTACAAAATGTGTGCAAGTTTAGTTAAAATCAAATCATAAATGAAACAGCTATCCAGCAGACAAGACCAAAATAGACAATTTTTGCCCTTTCAGGGGCCGTAACTCCGTAACACATGATGGGATATGGCTGGTTCAAGAAAGGAACCCAGATCCCATGGTGGTACAAGTTGTGTGCAAGTCTGGTTAAAATCAAATCATAAATGAAGATGCTATCGTGCGGACAAGACCAAAATAGGCAATTTTTGGCTTTTCAGGGGCCGTAACTCCGTAGCACATTATGGGATATGGCTGATTCAAGAAAGGAACCCAGATCTCATGGTGGTACAAGTTGTGTGCAAGACTGGTTAAAATCAAATCATAAATGAAGATGCTATTTTGCGGACAAGACCAAAATAGGCAATTTTTGCCCTTTCAGGGGCCGTAACTCAATAACACATGATGGGATATGGCTGGTTCAAGAAAGGAACCCAGATCTCATGTTGGTACAAGTTGTGTGCAAGTCTGGTTAAATTCAAATCATAAATGAAGATGCTATCGTGCGGACAAGACCAAAATAGGCAATTTTTGCCGTTTCAGGGGCCGTAACTCCGTAGTACATGATGGGATATGGCTGGTTCAAGAAAGGAACCCAAATCTTATGGTGGTACAAGTTGTGTGCAAGTCTGGTTAAAATCAAATCATAAATGAAGATGCTATCGTGCGGACAAGACCAAAATAGGCAATTTTTGCCCTTTCAGGGGCCGTAACTCAGTAACACATGATGGGATATGGCTGGTTCAAGAAAGGAACCTAGATCTCATGGTGGTACAAGTTGTGTGCAAGTCTGGTTAAAATCAAATCATAAATGAAGATGCTATCGTGCGGACAAGAAATTGTTTACGCACGCACGGACGCACGCACGCACGGACGCACTGACGACGGACGACGGACAAAATGTGATCACAAAAGCTCACCTTGTCACTACGTGACAGGTGAGCTAAAAAGTTATTGGCCGTAAACAAAAAAAGCACTTTTTTACCTTTGACCTCTAAGTATGGCCTTGACCTTTGCGGTACAACACATCGTCTCATGATGGTTAACATTTCTGCCAAGTAATTTCATAATCCATCAAAGAATAAGGAAGTTATTGACTGTCCTTTTTTTTTACCTTTGACCTCTAGGTATGACCTTGACATTGGAGGTATGGACCTTGGTCTTGCACATGACTCATGGTCCAACTTTCAAGCCTCTAGCTCCAACAGTTTTTGAGATATCTTGCTGACAAGATTTTATTAAAATAAATTCAAAGGGCAATAACTCTTGAAAGGGGCATAATCCGGATGAGAAAAAAATACGTGTCAGCTTATTTTCCATTAGGAATGCATATATGAAATTTCAAAACCATAGCATACACAGTTCTAAAGTTATGCTGTGCATCACTTTTAGGATTCATTACAATGGGCACAAATTACCAAAATGACAAAGGGCCATAACTCGCAAAGTATTTTTCGGAATTTTGTCAAAAGTTAATCAGTTCATATACTCATCACCACCAATACACTCAACAACTTTCAAGGCTCTAGCTCCAATAGTGTTTGAGATATTTTGCTGACAAGATTTTATTAAAAAAATTTCAAAGGGCAATAACTCTTGAAAGGGGCATACTCCGGACGAGAAAAAAAATATGCGTCAGCTAATTTTTCATGAGGAACCCATATATGAAATTTCAAAACCCTAGTATACACGGTTCTAAAGTTATGCTATGCATCACTTTTAGCATACATTACAATGGGCACAAATTACCAAAATGACAAAGGGCCATAACTCACAAAGTATTTTTCGGAATTTTGTCAAAAGTTAATCAGTTCATCTACTCATCACCACCAATATATTCACCAACTTTCAAGCCTCTAGCTCCAATACTTTTTGAGATATCTTGCTGACAAGATTTTATTAAAAAAAATTCAAAGGGCAATAACTCTTGAAAGGGGCATAATCCTGACAAGAAAAAAAATACACGTCAGCTTATTTTCCATCAGAAATGCATATATGAAATTTCAAAATTATAGCATACACCGTTCTAAAGTTATGCTATGCATCACTTTTAGCATACATTACAATGGGCACAAATTACCAAAATGACAAATGGCCATAACTCACAAAGTATTTTTCGGAATTTTGTCATAAGTTAATCAGTTCATCTACTCATCACCAACAATCTATTCACCAACTTTCAAGGCTCTAGCTCCAACAGTTTTTGAGATATCTTGCTGACAAGATTTTATTAAAAAAATTTCAAAGGGCAATAACTCTTGAAAGGGGCATATTCCGGACGAGAAAAAAAATACGCGTCAGCTAATTTTCCATGAGGAATCCATATATGAAATTTCAAAACCCTAGCATACATGGTTCTAGAGTTATGCTATGCATCACTTTTAGCATACATTACAATGGGCACAAATTACCAAAATGACAAAGGGCCATAACTCACAAAGTATTTTTCGGAATTTTGTTAAAAGTTAATCAGTTCATCTACTTATCACCATCAATATAATCACCAACTTTCAAGGCTCTAGCTCCTATAGTTTTTGAGATATCTTGCTGACAAGATTTTATTAAAAAAAAAAAAAAAATTCAAAGGGCAATAACTCTTGAAGGGGGCATAATCCGGACGAGAAAAAAAATACGCGTCAGCTAATTTTCCATGAGGAATCCATATATGAAATTTCAAAACCCTAGCATACACGGTTCTTTAGTTATGCTATGCATCAAAAGCGTAATGGACAGACGAACGGACGAACGAACCAGAACCAATATGCCCCTCAAACTTTTTCAAAGTTGGGTGCATAATAAGAAAGTTATTGACAGAACACAAAAAAGGCCCTTTTTTTACCTTTAACCTCTATGTATGACCTTGACCTTTCAGGTATTAAACTGGGTCATGCGTGCAACACATCATCGCATGGTGGTTAACATTTCTGCCTAGCAATTTCAAAATCCATCTAAAAATAAGAAAGTTATTGACCAAACACGAAAAAAGGCCCCTTTTTTACCTTTGACCTCTATGTATGACCTTGACATTTTAGGTACCAAACTGAATCATGCATGCAACACATAGTCCCATGATAGTTAACATGTTTGCCAAGTAACTTCAAATTCTATTTAAAAATAGGCAAGTTATTGACAAAACCCGAAAAAAGGCCCCTTTTTTTACCTTTGACCTCTAAGTATGCCCTTGACCTTTGAGGTACCAACCTGGGTCATGCGCGCAACACATCGCCTTATATTGGTTCACATTTCTGCCATGTGATTTCAAAATCCATCTCAAAATAAGAAAATTATTGACCAAATACGAAAAAAAGGCCCACTTTTTGACCTTTGACCTCTAAGTATGACCTTAACCTTTGAGGTACCCACCTGCCTCATGTGCACCACACATCGTCTCATGATTGTTAATAATTATGCCAAGTAATTTTAAAATCCATCTCAAAATTAGAAAGTTATTGACCAAATATGAAAAAAGGCCCCTTTTTTGACCTTTGACCTCTAAGTATGACCTTGACCTTTGAGGAACCGACCTGCCTCATGCGCACCACACATCGTCTTATGGTTGTTAATAATTATGCCAAGTAATTTTAAAATCCATCTCAAAATAAGAAAGTTATTGACCAAATACGAAAAAAGGCCCCTTTTTTGACCTTTGACCTCTAAGTATGACCTTGACCTTTGAGGTACCGACCTGCCTCATGCGCACCACACATCGTCTTACGGTTGTTAATAATTATGCCAAGTAATTTTAAAATCCATCTCAAAATAAGAAAGTTATTGACCAAATACGAAAAAAAGGCCCCTTTTTTGACCTTTGACCTCTAAGTATGACCTTGACCTTTGAGGTACCGACCTGCCTCATGCGCACCACACATCGTCTTATGGTTGTTAATATTTCTGCCGAGTAATTTTAAAATCCATCAAAAAATAAGAAAGTTATTGACCGGACACGATTTGCCCATACATATATACATACCAACAAACTTCCAAGGGAGATAATTCAAAAAGTATAAATGCGAGAGTTATGGTTCTTGCGCACTGCACGTCGTCTAATGCTGATTAATATTTATACGAAGTTTCGTGACGATAGCTCTAACGGTTTTCAAGTTACAGAGCGGACACGAAAGTGTGTTAGACGGACAGACGGACAGACAGACGCCCGGGGGAAAAACAATATGTCTCTCCGAAAAAATTTTTTTCGGGGGAGACATAACTAGAGACTTCTCTTGCTACATGAAGGAGCATTGGGCCCTTAGCTATCTTTAGAGTACAAAACGAAGACTCTGATCAGACTGCGCAGATGCGCCACTAAGTAACAGTGACTTTATATGATGACTAATATTCTCTTCCAACATTACAAGCCTGGCCCCGCCCATCAGGGCTTGGAGAAATAGATTTGGCTGCATGTCGTTCCAAGCAGAGCTGAAACTGACCACTCGAGTACTGGTAAACCACTTAGTACTAAGCCTGTGTGAGTCTGACTATCCAGTGCATATAAGACTTTTGGTTTCATTGGGTAGCAAGGCTTGAGATGTCATCCTGCAAAATTGGAAGCAACGTCTCCAAAATGACCTAAACAGTGTTGACGGGGACGTTAAAACTCAACTCAAACAAACAAACATTACAAGCCATTTAAGATTTGCAGACTAACCCCAAACAGGAACACCATGTTGTCTCAACATGAATCAACGCTACTAACATCTAAGGGAGGCAATACAGCCAGATCATGTTTCTGAGTTTAGTGTTTATTTACCTACCTTGCCTCCTCAATGACAGCTTTATCGGTGCCAGTACAGACATCCTCCTCTATATAAGAACCAGAATTACTTGCACACACAGTAGAATCTGGCTGACAAACTGTGATAAAGTGTGGTCTCAGTCTGCCAATGGAGTATTTAGCAATGTCTGTCGTAAGCTGTGTGATGGCCGCCCCAAAGAAGAATGGCATCAGAAGTTGGTAACATGCTTTGATGTACTGACGGAGAGAACTGTTGGCTTGTTGTGTCTTTATGCCTTCAATAATTAAAATCTGAAAATGTAATATTTATACATTAAACTGCGGCATGGAGAAAGAGGAGCCCTTATCCCGTGAACATGACAAACCCTACCTGTGCAAACAGTGTAGATCCAGATCAGATGGCTTCTGAAGAAGTCATCTGATCAGGATCAATACTGTTTGACATTCTGTTTGTGAACTGAACCAAGTACAATATATCAAGTAGTTTTTTTGACTGACAGTCGTCAGAAATGGGTGTGACTAAATCAATTTATTCAGCAGGATTAGGGTTACAGCTGTGTATCCAAACAAAATCATTCTACCTTCAGATCTGCAGGTTCATGGCACAAGAGCAGCTCTAAGCTTAAACAAACACATGTACTTCTTTAATTCTTTTAGATTTCTCAACTACATCACGAAAACACGCCTATATATCTTTGACCCTCTTGAACCCCACTTTTATATATAGTAAAACTTTGGTTTACAGATACCATATTTTTCTTATTTCTGCTCTAAAATATAGATTGTGGGTACTTGTTAGAATTGCCTCAATCTACATTTTGAGCAGAAATAAGAAAAAATATCACAATTATTCATCTTAAAATTTTCATTTTTTTCGGTGATAAAGGTTACAATGTATTTGTATAGGCATGTTTTAGTAATGTTTTCTCCCTTTTTTCTTTTTTATCCTCTTCTTTCCTCCCTGTTTTTGGGTCAGTCGTTTATCAATCAACACAAAGTTACGAACTACAGAAGCTTCCCGCCTGCTGTTGTCCACATGACAATCCCTGACCAAGGACAAAACGCAGGTACTGGTGATTTATAGCAGTGCTAGTCTTCTCTGTGTGATGCCAGAATGTTGTGTAAAGAGTAAAAGCTGGACTGGGCTCATGTACACTGGTAAACAGTGTAGACCCAGATCAAACACCTCAGAATGTGGCAACTTATCAGTTGTTTTTTTTTGCAAATAATATAAGAATTTAAGGGGAATGGGAACACCAGGGGAGGCAACTCCTGCAAAAGTATATTTGTTTCCCATGTCAATAGGGGTCAACTCTTAAAGGAAAGAATTTGCTCCTCAGGAGCAAATTCTTTCCTTTAAGAGTAGACCCCTTTGTCCCGAAAGTTGTATCCCTTTGAAAAATGGCGGAAAAATCTGCCACGTGTTCCCATTCCCCTTAATGGTTAAACGAAACGGTGTAAATGTAAGACCCCGTTCCGTACCATTTTTTTTTCAGCCTAAAATCAGAGACAATCGACCCACCAGTACTGTCAGTGCTTTGATTTCTACTTTTGGCATGTCCACATCATGGTTGCACTTGTTTGGTATATACAGCACACTGTCTCAAAAAGAAGCAGGGCAGAATGCAAATTTCAGAGGCTTTTTTTTTTCTGCTTTTTGACCCATTTTGAAAGCTTCTGGTCATCTTCTAGGATCTTTTTGAGGACTGATATGCATTTTGTGACATCATGTTAACAAGTCTGTGAAATGAACACACCCTAAACCCCACTTTATACAGCGAAACTGGGGTTTTCAGGGTATACATGATTTTTCTTATTTCTGCTCCAAGACATAGGTTGTGGTTACTCATTAGAACTGCCCCAATGAGGTGGTTCTAACAAGAACCCACAACCTATGTTTGCAGTATAAATAAGAAAAATATCACAGATTTTCATTAGAAAAGTAGCCATTTTGGAGATGTGAAAAAATGCACTGTGTCGCACGGGTGTGTTATCTTAATGAACTATCGTAAGATGGCAATAATTAATTTGGAAAAACGTATGACGAAAGTAAGATTTCATCTCCCACATAACTCCTTAATGGGGCCTCACAGAGAGATGACGCAGCAGCTCAGCCTCCAGGAACTCAACAGAACGAAGCTATCAGCAACCAAACTCGGAAGTCTCAGAGCAAAAAAGTTTTAGAAAAGTTTTTATTTACTGACCGACTCATAATTTTAAAAGGACAACACTCGTAAAATCTTGATTATATTCAGTTAAATTTTGATAGAGGATCAAGGATCGGTAAGTTATCGTAATTATTCCGTAGTCCTCTAATTTCTTTCTCCACTTCTGGAAACTTTCTAGCATCGTACGAACCCGCCATTTACATTTGTGGAATTAAATAATAAAATCTGTTTCGATGTTTATCCGTTGGAGGCCGAGATCTGAAAGATCGAATGCTGTGACTGAATGTCGATGAAACAGCCTGGGCCTGCTATCAATCATAAAGATACATCGAAATTACCCTTCTCCTAGCTGGTTAAAGTTATTTCGCCATGTGATCGCCATTATCTTTGTTTACAAATGGGAACTTCTTTCAGAAGTTATGGGCAACTTTCGCGACAACGCGATTCGGCCCTTTATACGTCACGTAATTAAAAGATGTTTTGGATCTTTTTTGGTTCAGAAACGATATACATCATCGTTTTTCTGCGTGAATCGCAACATAATTATTATGGCTCATGGCATGAAGTGCGCGAGGCACCCGACATTATGAGCGCATTAATCTGCACAGCCTATATTTGGCAGGCATAAAATAGTCCTGGAAATAATTTATTACGCATATTATTGCGCCATAAGTACCGTGAATCGGTTGTAGTAAATAGTTCCCCTGAGAATACACATTTCTTAGCTGTGTGAATTTTATATTGAGTTAGTTCTTTGTTGTATCGTACGTCATATCGTACGCTTTTGTAACGGATGTTTCACGAGGCAACAGCGTTTCTTACGCGTTCCATACGGGTTGGCTGAAAGCCAGGGTAGCCATGCGCTATCTATCCCATTCATTAACATAACATATATTCCTACGCTCGGTGATTTGACAATAACAAATTAGTCCACTCTTATTTTTGTCATTTATGACGTGAATGGACTTTGTCACAACAGTTTGCCTAGTTACAAATAATTCCAAAATTTTGGGAGTTCTGAGGCACTAAGTTCTCTCCATTCGGTTTTCAGATCCGCACATGGAGTTGGCTGAAGGCCAGAGAGGCGACAACGCCGAGACAGAAGCGCAACAACATGCGCATGCGCAAGGTAGCAGAGGCGCTGAAGGGAACCAAAACAAAAGCCCTGGTCTCAGCATTGAAAAAGTTCTGTCAGACCTCTCAGCTAAAATGAACGTTTTCAGCAAGGCCACAAAGGACATTAAAACTCTGGCACAAGCAGTGTCTACACTTCGAGAGGATGTGAAATCCCTTAAAAGGAAGTCTCAAGGGGAGGAAGAGGACCAACCAGCACCTAAAAAGACGTGTTCTGGCTCAAAAAATGATTCATACCTTCACAGTATGTCATCACCACCAAACCCGGATGCCTCACCACAACCCAGTTCGGAATCGGAAGATTCTGAGGATGAGTTACTAGACTCCTTCATGGACTCCTCAAATACTGAACTGTCACCACCTGATGATTTAGAAGAACTCGAAGAATTTTTTCAGATTGAGGATGGAACCGGGGAGGAGGTGAGCGAACAGATGGCCAGAATCAGTGAAAAGGCTCTAAGAGGGACCAGAAGTAAAAAAGAGGATGAAAAATTGCAGGCACTGAAAGAAAAACATCTACGGCCAAAGAATATTAAAAATCTACAGATTCCGAAAGTGGATGAAGGGCTCTGGCGTCAGATGAAACGGGAAGTAAAGACTGTGGACTACCTTCAACAAAAGGCCATAGCAAATTATGGGCAGGCTTTGATCCCAACTATCAAGGCCTTGGAATGCCTTCAAGGAAATAAACAGCCAAAGCAAGCATCTGAGCATATAATGGATACCTTTAAGATCCTGACTTTGAATATTAAACTGACAAACGCAAACAGGACAGAGCGAATAAAAAAGGAGCTGCAACCCACATACAGGGCTTTGTGCCAGAATGAGGCATCAGCCACTCATCTCCTTGGCGACAACTTCCAAGAAGCCGTGAAAAAACTAGAGGGAACCAAAGGAAATCTTACCTTGATGCCACAGCATTTTTTAGGGAAGAAGAGGGGCGACAAATACAGACAGTCGTCCCACAGGAACAATCAGTACTACGGACAGGGATACAAGCCAGGGCACAAGAAATTCAACAACAACAACCCCAACTACAATCAACATCACAAAAACCAAGGCCAATACAGAAAGAGAAATCAACAGGGAAACAAAAAATAAATCAAGTAGGTACCAGTTACTGCGTTTCTCCTGAAATATCCCAAAAACAATCAGACTTAGTATCAACCGCTGACAACTTGAAAGTCTTCCAGTCCCTGAACCTCATGAACACTCTTGAAAATTTCCAAGCAGGGAAAACTAAACTTTTTAAACAGAATTGGTTCGAATTGACTCGTGATAAATGGATCAGGGACACAATTTCAGGTTATAGGGTTGAAATTGAGGATATACCAAAACAAACAAGTATTCCCAAAACTATTAAATTCTCAGATGAGGAACAAATCCAAATAGATAAGGAAATCAACAGATTTTTAAAATGCAAGATTATTGAAGAGGTAACAGTAACAGATAACAATGAATATATCTCCAATATCTTCTTTCGGCCAAAAAAGGATGGGAAAGTGAGAATAATTTTGAATCTTAAAAAATTTAATGAAAACTTTTTGGAGAAAATTCATTTCAAGATGGAATCCTTACAATCGGCCATTGATGCAATGAGGAAAAACTGTTTTTTCGGGTCGGTTGATCTGTCCGAAGCATTTTATTCAATCCCCATCATAGAAGCAAACAGGAAATATTTCAGATTTTGGCATAGAAATAGAAAATTTCAATTCACTGCATTAATCATGGGACTCACTCACTCACCCCGTGTTTTTACTAAAATCTTAAAAATTGTCTTTGCCACATTAAGAGCTAAAGGACATATAAGTTCCGCATATATCGATGATTCCTGCCTTCAAGGATCAACGTACGGAATGTGCATGCAGAATATCAAAGACACAGTGATGCTTATGGACTCCCTTGGATTTACGGTTCACCCAAAGAAATCTGTATTAGTTCCCACACAGCAGATTGTTTTTCTAGGATTCTTGCTGTGCTCTGTTACAATGACAGTACGGCTTACACCTGAACGGTGTCAAGATGTGATTGACTTGTGCAAAAGTATTCTTGCACAGAAAAGAATTGAAATTAGATTGTTTTCAAAATTAATTGGTAAACTCGTGGCAACCAAACAGGGGGTCGAATACGCACCTCTTTTCTATAAACCTCTTGAGAAAGTCAAAGACATAGAACTGAAAAGGCATTGTGGGAACTATAACAGTTTTATGACCATTCCTTCTGACATTTACCCTGTGATTGAGTGGTGGATCCAAAATATTAACTTAAGCTACAAGGTGATCTCACATGGTACACCTAAACTCGTGTTATATTCAGATGCTTCGAAAACAGGGTGGGGCGCATTCGATGAGACTAGGAATATTAGGACAGGGGGCCTTTGGTCAGCAAGTGAACAAAACATGCATATTAACATTCTTGAGCTGAAAGCTTGCCAGATATGCTTAGAAACTTTTTGCAAAGATGTCACTCAGATCCATGTCAGAATTTTCATGGACAATACAACTAGCTGCTCTTACATAAACAAGTTTGGGGGAAAAAAGTCTGAATTAAATGCCCTAGCACGTGATATCTGGTTTTGGTGCTTAGGGAAAAAGATACATATAAGTGCAGCCCACGTACCTGGAGTGGAAAACTGTGAGGCAGACGAGGAATCAAGATCAATAAATGATGACACTGAATGGTCTCTTGATTCCGATATATTCAACAAAATACACAACATTCACCCAGAAATATCAGTAGACCTTTTTGCTTCAAGGTTAAATTACAAACTTGAAAAGTATGTGTCACGCAGACCAGATCCTACCGCCTTGGCAATAGATGCGTTTTCACTCACATGGGTTAATGACTGTTTCTTCATTTTTGCACCTTTCAGCATCATATCGAAGATCTTACAGAAGGTGGAAGAAGACGAGACGATGGCAGTTCTCATTGCCCCGATATGGCCAACGCAAAGTTGGTGGCCGTGCCTATTACGCCTGATTTGCGGACAGTGTTTTCGTCTCCCAAGCCCACAGAAAATCTTGAGTCTACCTCACAAGCCAGACAAAAAACATCCACTGAAAAAGATGAGCCTAGGGTGTTTTCCTATATCAGGAAAGCACTCAAAAGGAAAGGAGTGCCGAGGAAAGCACGTGATCTCATCCTCAAGTCTTGGCGCTTGTCAACGAAAAGACAGTATAACACATACATTAGCAAGTGGTTTTCATTCTGTGGACAAACAATTAGTCCCCTTCGACCCGACATTAATCATGTATTAAAATTCTTATCTGAACTGTATACCCAAGGCTTACAGTATAGGTCCCTGGGCACTGCACGCTCGGCGATTAGCACATTTCTCAAAATTTGCAGTAATATAGATATCCACAAATATGAAGAAATCACTAGATTTATGAAAGGTGTTTTTCTTGAGCGTCCAGCCTTGCCTAGGTACACTACTACATGGTCAGTGAATACTGTCCTTAAATATTTAGAAAGTTCAACAGAGAACACTTTACTCCATTTGTCTTGTAAACTTTGTATGTTATTTCTTTTACTGTCAGCTCAAAGATGTCAAACTCTTCACTTAGTTCAGTTGTCAGACATTAAGTTCACTGAGGATGAGGTCTTCATTGCACCTCTTCACATATTGAAACATTCAAAACCTGGCAAACATTTAGACATCATTAAATTCAAAGCTTACCCACAAAACGTGAATTTGTGCATAGTGACAATCATAAAGAAATACATACAGAGAACAAAAGACCTTAGAAATACTGAGACACTACTAATCAGCACAATAAAACCGCATAAATCTGTCTCAAAGAGCACTATCTCAAGATGGATAAAATTGGTGTTGAAAAAGGCGGGCATTGACACAACATTCAAACCACATAGCACAAGAGCTGCGGCAACTTCTAAGGCATATTTACACGGAATCCCGCTTGAAACTATAATTAAAAGTGCAGGCTGGTCTAATACCTCAGTTTTTGAAAAATTTTACAACAAGCCTATTGATGGTTCTCAAAAAACCTTTCAAGAGGTGATTCTTGATGAGTAATGACCTGTATAAGTAGGTGACATGAGATAATGTTAATAATAATGTACATATTGCAGGATAATGCGTCTTTTGTCATCCTTTTCTGAAGAATCATCTCTAAAATCTCTGTGAGGCCCCATTAAGGAGTTATGTGGGAGATGAAATTGGAAAATTAAACGAGACTTACCTTCGAAGAAGGGAAGGTGAAGTTTAGTTGAAATTTCATCGACCACAAACTCCTTAAGGGGTCACACACCCTCCCACCCATTCCCATTTATTTTATGATTCTTCATAAAGGTCAAGATCTTGGTTTTCTGTATATCATGAAACGCAACATCTTGACCATAACTCTGAAGACTGATGAGTTCCTGGAGGCTGAGCTGCTGCGTCATCTCTCTGTGTGACCCCTTAAGGAGTTTGTGGTCGACGAAATTTCAACTAAACTTCACCTTCCCTTCTTCGAAGGTAAGTCTCGTTTAATTTTCCAATTAACCTTTATCTGGCTGTTCACGATGACAACTACCTTTGCAAACAGTGAAGATCCAGATAAGATGGTTTCTGAAGAACCCTTATCAACCACAACCCTTGCAAACAGTGTAGATCCAGATCAGATGTTTTCTGAAAAACCTATATCCCCCTGTTCCTGACAACCCCTATCTCTGCAAACAGTGTAGATCCAGATCACATGGTTTCTGAAGAACCCTTATCCCACTGTTCATAACCCCGATCTTGCAAACAGTGTAGATCCAGATCAGATGGTTTCTTAAGAACCCTTATCCCACTATTCATGACAAACCCTGCCTTGCAAACAGTGTAGATCCAGATCAGATGGTTTCTGAAGATCCCTTGTCCCACTGTTCATGACGACCCCTATCTTTGCAAACAGTGTAGATCCAGGTAAGATGGTTTCTGAAGAACCCTTTTCCCACTGTTCATGACAACCCCTACCTTTGCAAACAGTGTAGATCGAGATCAGATGCCTTCTAAAGAAACCTTATCCTGCTGTTAATGACAACCCCTACCTTTGCAAACAGTGTTGTTCAGATCAGATGCCTTCTGAAGAACCCTTATCCTGCTGTTCACGACAACCCCTACCTTTGCAAACAGTGTACCTGGTAAACAAGATCAGGTGGTTTCTGAAGAACCCTTATCCTGTTCATGACAACCCATACCTTTGCAAACAGTGTAGATCAGATCAGATGCCTTCTGAAGAACCCTTATCCTGCTGTTCACTACAACCCCTATCTTTGCAAACAGTGTACATCCGGATCAGATGGTTTCTAAAGAACCCATTTACCACTGTTCATGGTGTCAACCCTTATCTTAGCAAACAGTGTAGATCCAGATCAGTTGGTTTCTAAAGAACCCTTATCCTGCTGTTCACTTCCACCCCTATCTTTGCAAACAGTGTACATCCCGATCAGAAGGTTTCTAAAGAACCCTTATCCCACTGTTCAATGACAACCCCTATCTTTGCAGTTTAAATCCAGATCAGTTGGTTTCTGAAGAACCCTTTTCCCACTGTTCATGACAACCCCTACCTTTGCAAACAGTGTAGATCCAGATCAGATGCCTTCTGAAGAAACCTTATCCTGCTGTTCACGACAACCCCTACCTTTGCAAACAGTGTAGTTCAGATCAGATGCCTTCTCAAGAACCCTTATCCTGCTGTTCATGACAACCACTACCTTTGCAAACAGTGTACCTGGTAAACCAGATCAGGTGGTTTCTGAAGAACCCTTATCCTGTTCATGACAACCCATACCTTTGCAAACAGTGAAGATCAGATCAGGTGCCTTCTGAAGAACCCTTATCCTGCTGTTCATGACAACCCCTACCTTTGCAAACTGTGTAAATCTAGATCAGTTGGTTTCTGAAGAACCCTTATCCTGCTGTTCACAACAACCCCTACCTTTGCAAACTGTGTAGATCCAGATCAGTTGGTTTCTGAAGAACCCTTTTCCCACTGTTCATGACAACCCATACCTTTGCAAACAGTGTAGATCAGATCAGATGGTCTCTCAAGAACCCTTATCCTGCTGTTCATGAAAACACATACCTTTGCAAACTGTGTAAATCTAGATCAGTTGGTTTCTGAAGAACCCTTATCCTGCTGTTCACAACAACCCCTACCTTTGCAAACTGTGTAGATCCAGATCAGTTGGTTTCTGAAGAACCGATCCAGATCAGTTGGTTTCTGAAGAACCCTTTTCCCACTGTTCATGACAACCCATACCTTTGCAAACAGTGCAGATCAGATCAGATGCCTTCTGAAGAACCCTTATCCTGCTGTTCATGACAACCCCTACCTTTGCAAACAGTGTACCGGGTAAATCCAGATCAGATGGTTTCTAAAGAACTCTTATCCTGCTGTTCATGACAACCCATACCTTTGCAAACAGTGTAGATCAGATCAGATGGTCTCTCAAGAACCCTTATCCTGCTGTTCATGGAAACACATACCTTTGCAAACAGTGTAGATCCAGATCAGATGGTTTCTGAAGAACCCTTATCCTGCTGTTCATGAAAACCCATACCTTTGCAAACAGTGTAGAACCGGATCAGATGGCTTCTGAAAAATTAGTATTGTTCAAAGAGTTTTAAGCAGCAATCACGCATTTATACACTTTAGTAGTGGAAATGATGGAAGCAATACTGAAAGTCTGGGTACAACATTTGTTAATCATGGTCCTGCTGAATAGATTAATTTTCCCATGATACCAATTTCTGACAATCAAATTTCTTGATATAATGTAGATATAATGTATCCATTCAAATTTGCAAACTGAATGACAGGGTAGATACTGATCAGATGACTTCTGAAAAAGCCATGTACACTGCTATTCAGAAGCCATCTGATCAGGATCTGCACTCTTATTCAGAAGCCATCTGATCAGGATCTACACTGTCATTCAGTTTTTGAACTGAACAAATACATTATATCAAGTACTGGCTGGTTGTTGGTCAGAAATGGGTGAAGGAAATAAACTCTTAGACACCAAGAAAAACATCTGAAAATGTCGTCTGCTTATGACGTCTGCTGAATTTTGTTTGCAAACATTTTGAAAATACTTTTGCATATAGGCAAACAGTGTGAACCCAGATCAAACTGCTCCTAGAGGAGCAGTCCGATCTGGATCCACACTGTTTGAAAAAAGGACTTGTAAAATAACCGGCAGACGACAACTGTCCAAAGCTGCACTTACACTAAGTGAAGGTAGAACAATGCCAACAAACCCAGCTACCCATGTTGGTATGGTATTTTCCTTGTGTGGATGTTTCAGACTTTCGTCATCACAGAAGAATCCTCGCTCGTATGGCTTGGCGCTCACATATAGGATCAACACCGGGATGGCAACTGCAGGAGAAGATCAATTCATTACGATAACACAGCAGTGGGACATACCGGTAGTGCAATCTTTCATATCTCTAAAACATTTAATTTTCTGATGAAAATTTGTGATGTTATTCCTGTTCATCACATGATAAATATGTTCAAGAAAGGATTATGCTTTGGAAGCAAGGAATTCACCACAGAACTGTAAAATATGGAGTGTACATTTTTTCTGGGCCAGAATAGCTAGTTACGACCAATTAGGCCTCATCAGTGACCCTCAAATATTTTCAAAATTCAAAAATGAAAACAATGATCCCAAAGGATAAGAAAATATAAACTACACTATGATGTAGTCTGTGAATTGAACACCTGCCTAAACCCCAGTTTATATAGAGAAAACAGGGGTTAAGGAGGTATACATTATTTTCTATAATTCTGTTATATGGAGAAAACTGGGGTTTAGGAGGTATACATTATTTTCTATATTTCTGCTCAAAGACATGTTGTGGGTACACTATAAATAAGAAAAATATCACGAAAAAATCAGAAAAAATAGCCATTTTGGAGACGTGAATAGAATTCACCATGTCGCACAGATGTTTTATCATAATGTATACTCATAGGTTGTAGATGGAAAAAAAGTATTGCATAATCCTTTTACTTGTATTTACCATATGATGTCCCTTCTGAGAATATAATAATGCCATGTAATAAATTCGGTAATCTACAATTTTGTTTGTTTGTTTGATTTGAGGTTTAACGTCCCCGTCAACACTGTAAAGGTCTTTTGGAGACGTTGCTTCCAATTTTGTGGGACTTTTACCCGACATTGAGATGAAATGACATCTCAAGACCTGTCGCCCAATGAAACCAATAGGGTTTATTAGCATGGACGGTCCGCCTCGCACCGCGGTTCCTGGACAGGCTTAGATCCTCTAAGCGGTTTACCAGTACTAGTGTGCGGGCCGGATTCTGCTCTGCGTGGAAGCATCATGCAGCTGATATATTTCTTCAAGCCCCTATGGGCGGGGGCCTACAGTAATCTACAATTAGTTACATTTGTCCCGTAATGTTACACATACAAAGACTTTAACGACCTCGCTTTTAGTAATGGCAGAATAATAACAATTTTGTAAAACAATCGCGAATAAAATGCATTGTAAATGTCATATGATAAATAGAATCTTGCATTCATTCGCATGTATTAATGAATATATTAAAATCGTTGAGGAAGAGGCATAAAAGGCTCGGCAAAGCCTCACATTTTATCTCTTTTCCTCAACTCATTTAATAAATTCAATAATACATGAACACTCATGTAAGATCCTCTATATCCCATTAAGAGAATACATCCATTATATCCGGTCTCCAAAATGAATTTTTTTTTCCCCAATAATTTCACATTTCATTCATTTTGCCTTAAAACTCGCAGACTATTTGATGGAGAAATGTCACACCTGAAATGTAAGTTCCATGTGACACCCTGATTGACCTCAAAAATATATCTAGGTCACTATGACCTATATTCATGGTTCAGTGCCTTTACTATATATCTTGGAAGACTATTTTTTTTTTTGGAATTGTTATTCACCTTATGGTTCCTAGTCTGAAGGTTATTAGTTGAAAAAACAGGTAACCAGACCCCCCTGACCTTTCAAGGTCGTGGGGGGTCTGGTTACCTGTTTTTTCCAATACATGTATTGACAATGTGCAAGCTGGAAGCCAGCAAATAATGCAAATTTGGTGAATACCTGGGATTTTGGTTCCATGTGATCTGAAGATTGACCTCATATGTATGCAGGTGAGTGTGACCTATATTTTATGGTTTAGTGATTTTGTCTTATATCTGGAATACTACTTGATGGAGCAATGCCATTTATGAAGTATCATCACGAAAAACATGCCTATATAGTTATAACCCCCTCGAACCCCACTTTTATATCGTAAAACTGGGGTTAGCAGGGGTAAACCTTATTTTCCTTATTTCTGCTCTAAATATAGATTACAGGTACTCGTTAGAACTGCCCCAATGAGGCGGTTCTAACGAGTATCCACAATCTATATTTTGAGCAGAAATAAGACAAATATCACAATTTTTCATCTTAAAATTTCGATTTTTCGGCAGTAAAGTTTACAATGCATTTGTATAGGTGTGTTTTCGTAATGATTTGATTTTGGAATAAAATCATTTAAAAATACTTTATGTCAAAACATAGGCATCACGTTAACAAGTCTGTGAAACGAATACCCCTCTAAACCCCACTTTATATAGGGAAAAGTGGGGTATAAGGGGGTAAACATTATCTGCCTTATTTTTGCTCAAAAACATAGATTATGGGTACTTGTTAGAACCGCCTCTAACTAGCACCCACAATCTATGTTGAAAGCAGAAATAAGGAAGATGTTACAATTTTTATCTAATATAATGTCATTTCCGACACCATGTTGGACGCCATTATTTCACATGGACATGTTTTCCTAATGGGTAAAAAGGCCGAAACAGGCAAGCTATGCTGTTCTGTGAAAGCTCTTGTTCTTATTTCTGCTGTGAGACACAGGTAGAACCACTTTAATGAGGCATTTCTAACAAGCATTTAGATTACAAATAAGAAATTTATCACAAATTTACATCAGAAAAATATACGTTTTGGAGATAGGATAGAATGCACTGTTGTTTGTTTGTATTGGAGTTTAACGGCCCAGTCAACACTATTTTATTTTAAGTCATTTTTGAGCTGGTCAGTTTACCTATCCACACTTTTCCTGGGCAGGCTTATACATAAATGGCTTATACAGTGTACATTCTTTCGCCAGAAACTGACAAATGCCCTTCTTTAATCAGCGGAAGGGAGAGAATGACCGTAGAAAAGATTTCATGATCAATCTCCATGAAAGAATGTTGCCGATCCCCGCAGGTATCGAACATGCGTCCTAATCACCATTCAGACGCGCATCTGACTGAGCTATCGATGCCGGCATCGTACTGGGGTAAAGTGGGATATAAAAGGATATACATTACTCTAGTTATTTCAGGCTGAAGATATAGATTGTGGATGCCTGTTAATACTGCCTCAATGCATTGTGACACATCCAAATTACATCAATCTTTCATATCTCTGAAATGGTTCATTTCTTGCCAAAATTAGTGATATTCTTCATATTTATACTCGGAATGTAGGTTGTGGTGCTCGTTACAACAGCCCCATTCTAACTACAGTAGAACTTTGATGGTTCGAACACCGATGACTCGTTTACCATGGCTGACTCAATCCATTCTTGCATCCCCAGGGAATCCCTCTTCATAAGAAATAGTGGGGATAATTAAGGAGAATTTATGCTTTTATCTTGCAAATGTATGTTGTGTATACTCAATAGAATCGCCTCGATGAGGCGATTCTAATGAGCAAACACTTCGAGGCGATTCTAATGAGTAAACACAACATACATTTTCATAAAAGAACACCCAAAAGATGTCCAAAAGTATCTAGTTATATGCCTCCTGGAAGTTATCTCAGTGGCTCGAACAACCCCTGTCTCAAACAAATTTCATGGTCCCAAAGGGGTTCGAGCCATCGAATTTCGACTGTATTTATATTCCTATCATAGGTTGTGTTGCTCGTTACAACAGCCCCATTCTAACTACAGTAGAACTTCAACGGTTCGAACACCAATGGCTCGTTAAAAGTACCATGGCGGACTCGAATCCATTCTTGCATCCCTAGGGAACCCCTCTTCATAAGAAATAGTGCAGGATAATTTAGGAGATTTACTACTTTTATCTTGCCAATGTATGTTGTGTGTACTCATTAGAATCGCCTCGATGAGGCGATTCTAATGGGTACATACAGCACATATTTTTTATAATAGAACATTAAAAGGATGTCCCAAAATTTGCCTCTGTTATGCCTCCTGGCAGTAACCCTCAGTGGCTCGAACTAGCCCTGTCTCGAACAGATTTTCTGGGTCCCAAAGGTGTTCGAGCCATTGAAGCAAAAAAAAGTAGAACAATATATTCTGTAACTAGAATCGCGCAGTCGATGGCACGCCATCGCATATCCCCACGCTTTTTTAAAGGTACGCCACTATATAAGTTCTCAATTGCAACTCCCACCCAATCTTAAGATCAAAATTCCGAAAGTGGCATGCACTCCTCAGACAAAGACCTGTCAGTTCCAAAAGTTTCATGTTTCTATCTGAAACTGCGTAGGAGTTATCCTGTAATCGTTAAAAAGGGGGTTATGGGGGTGAAAATCCAAGTTTTTGACCTCTGATGACCTCAAACCTGACCCTAGGGGTCAAATTTTTATTGTTATGTATTCAAATCATTATGCCGTTGGATTTGATATGTCACACGACCAGGTTCTGAAAACTTTGATTTTTTACCCCCGGGGCACCCCACCCCCTGGCCTGGCCCCTAGGGGTAGGATCAAAATTCCGAAAGTGTCATGCACTCCTCAGACCAAAGACCTATCAGTTCCCAAAGTTTTAAGTTTCTAGCTGTAAAAGTGTGGGAGGAGTTGTCCGGTAAGACGGACGGATGTAAAAACAGACGTACGTACGGATGACGGAGACAATTACAATATCCCCACTTTTTCTTCGAAAAGCGTGGGGATAATGATCCTAAGTATTGAGACAGATATACCTAAACAAACAATACAGACCCAGATCAGATTGCTCCTGAAGGAGTGTGTGTGAATTCGGGTTTAACGTCAACAATTTTTCAGTCATATCACGACGGTGTCTGGTTGCGACAGGGAGCTCAATGCTCTCTTTTATAGTGCTGCCTCACTGAAGTATCATGTCCCAGACACATTACATGATACCAAACCCAGTCACATTATCCTGACACGGGGTCGACCAGTCCTAGCTCTACCCCGTAAATCTGAGTGCCAAGCAAAGAGCAGCTGGTACCATTTTTAACAACTTTGGTATGTCGCATCCCGGGATCGAACCCGGGACCTCCCTTCCCCGGAGCGGACACTCTACCAACTGAGCTATCAGGGCCGGTATTGCTCCTGAAGGAGCAGTCTGATCAGGGTCTACACTATTTGCCATGCCAGCTGCACCTTATGGACTCCTTGCTGGATCTTTAAACAAATATTGTCAAAATTTTAGGAGAATAACAGCAAGTTCGTCAGGTGTCCGAAATTTTAGGGTTTTTATGTTACCTCTCTATAACAAGAGGGCCCAGAGGGCCCTGAATCTCTCACCTGAGAATCAGTGTCTCTAGTACATTCTAGGCCCAAGGGCTATAATTTGTACAAACTTGGTAATGGTCCACTAGATGAAGCTTAATACCAAATATCAAAGACCTAGGCCTTGGGGTTTCAGACAAGCAGATTTTTAAAGGTTTTCTCTATATAAGCCTATGAAAAACCAAAGGGTCCCGGGGTGGGGGCATTTTTGGCCCCAGAGCTATAATTTGAACCATCTTGAAAGAGATCCACTAGATGAAGCTTCACACCAAATATCAAAGATTTGGGCCTTGCAGATTCAGAGAAGAAGATTTTTAAAGACTTTCCATGTTAAAGCCTATGTAAAACCAAAGGCCCCAGGGGTGGGGGCATTTTTGGCCCCAGGGCTATAATTTGAACAATCTTGGTAGAGGTCCACTAGGTGAGGCTTCATATCAAATAGCATAGACCAGGGCCTTGTGGTATTAGAGAAGAAGAATTTTAAATATTTTCCCAAATTAAGCCTAGGGCTATAATTTGAATAATCTTGATAGAGGTCCAACAGATGAAGCTTCACACCAAATATCTAAGACCTTGGCCTTGCAGTTTCTGAGAAGAAGATTTTTTAAAGATTTTTCCTATATAAGCCTTTGTAAACCAAAGGCCCCTGGAGCGGGGTCATTTTGGGCCCCAGGGCTATAATTTGAACAATCTTGGTAGAGGTCCATTAGATTAAGCTTCACACTAAATATCAAAGACCTGGGCTGTGGTTTCAGAGAACAAGATTTTTAAATATTTCCCCTGTATAAGCCTATGTAAAAGCAAAGGCTCCCTGGGCGGGGGCATTTTGGCCCCCAGGGCTATAATTTGAACAATCTTGGTAGAGGTCCACTAGATGAAGCTTCACACCAAATATCAAAGATCTGGGCCTTGTGGTTTCAGAGAAGAAGATTTTTAAAGATTTTCCCTGTATAAGCCTATGTAAAAGCAAAAGCCCCCGGGGCGGGGGCATTTTGGCCCCCAGGGCTATAATTTGAACAATCTTGGTAGAGGTCCACAAGATGAAGCTTCATACCAAATATCGAAGACCTGGGCCTTGCGGTTTCAGAGAAGAAGATTTTTATTTTTAGCCTCTGTGACCTAGATGTGCAATGGACAGGAACCATTTGAACAACTTTGAAAGGGGACCACCTAAGGATCATTCCTGTGAAGTTTGGTCAAAATCCTAGGAGGAGGAGATTTAGGAGGAGATGTCATTTGAAGAAAAAGTTTACGCACACACGCACGCACACACGACGGACAAAAAGTGATCCCAAAAGCTCACCTTGTCACTACGTGACAGATGAGCTAAAAAGTTGATTTACATGGGTATTCATTACACGAACATGTCAAGATGATTGAGTCAGTTCCAATAAGCACTAACAATCTACATGTAAGTTTGTAGCATGGGTTGGTTTTGTTTGTTTGTTTGATTTGAGGTTTAAAGTCCCCGTCAACACTGTAAAGGCCATTTTGGAGACATTGCTTTTACCCGACATTGAGATGAAATGACATCTCAAGCCCTGCCGCCCAATAAAACCAATAGGGTTTATAAGCATGGACAGGCCGACTCGCACCCCTTTGCCTGGGCAGGCTTAGATCCTCTAAGCGGTTTACCAGTACTCATGTACGAGTCGGTTTCAGCTCTGCGTGGAAGCATCATACAGCCCATATATATCTTCAAGCCCCGATGGGCGGGGGCCCGCGTAGCATGGGTTGGAAAAACATCCCAATTTTTCCTCTGAAATGTATTATTCCAACTTCTGATAAAGATAATTTATCTTAGACAGGCGTGATTTCTTAATGAGTTGGGAACAAGAGGGAACAAGAGGACCAAGCTAGCTTGGTCCTGTATCGCTCACCTGAGCTAACAGATTCAAAGTTTAAGGAAGTGCCAACCTTTACTGAAGGCTTTATAGGAGGACATGGTGATGACAGGGTAAGCATTTTCTGAAAATCAAGTAGAATGTAACTCTATGATAAACAGGCTGACCTCACCGGTTTTCAAACTCATTCAAGCTTTTATTCCTGACTTGCTAAGAAGATCCGATTTAAACTGAAGTGGCTATGGTGATGACAAGTTCAAAAACAAGTTTTCAAACTCCTCCAAGCTTTCTGCCTGACTTCCTTGTTTTGTAAGTTTCATCAAGATCCGTTCAAAACTGAAGGGGCAGCAGTGATGACAATGTCGAAAATAGGCATTTTCAGCAATCAAAGGCACGTCACTCTATGATAAATGTGCCGACTTGGCCGGTATTCGAACTCACCTGAGGTTTTATTCCCAGCCACCTTACATGTAAGTTTCAGAAAGATCCGATCAGACTTGGCCAGTATTCAAACTCATCCAAGATTTTATTCCCAGCCACCTCACATATAAGTTTCAGATAAATCCGATCAAAACTGAAGGGGCTACGGTGATGACAAGGTCAAAATTTGGCATTTTTAGCAATCAAAGGGATGTTACTCTGAAATAAATGAGCCTACCTGGCCAGTTTTCGAACTCATCCGAGGTTTCATCCCCGGCCACCTTACAGATAAGTTTCAGAAAAATCTGATCAAAACTGAAGGGGCTACGGTAATGACAAGGTCAAAAATCAACATTTTCAGCCATCAAAGGGACATAACTCTACGATAAATGGGCTGACTTAGCCTGTTTTCGAACTCATCCAAGATTTTATCACCAGCCACCTTACATATAAGTTTCAGAAAGATCCGATCAAAACTGAAGGGGCTACCGTGATGACAAGTTCAAAAATCGGCATTTTCAGCAATCAAAGGGACGTAACTCTATGATAAATGGGCCAACTTGGCCGGTATTCCAACTCATCCTAGGTTTTATCTCCATTCACCTTACATATAGGTTTCAGAAAGATTAGATCAAAACTGAAGGCGCTACGGTGATGACAAGCATTTTCCCATGGTAAGTCTATGGGACCTTGTGGTTACCATAGGAACCAAAGTTTTAGAGCGATTTCGAAAAAAAGTTTATGTCATCAATGCCCCACCAGAGGCATGCTACAGATGAGAAATGATTGAGATCAGCCTGATGGTGATGACAAGGTAAAAAATCGACATTTTCATAGGAACCAAAGTTTTAGAGCGATTTCAAAAAAAAGTTTATGTCATCAATGCCCCACCAGAGGCATACTACAGGTGAGAAATGATTGAGATCAGCCTGCAGGATACAGAGATATAGCTGCTCAAAAGTGTGGACGGACGGACGACGGACGGACGACGGAGGACCCACTATACTATAAGCTCCCCTGGAGCCTTCGGCCCAGGTGAGCTAAAAATTGCCATTTTCAGCAATCAAAGGGACATAACTCTATGATAAATGGGCCGACTTGGCCGGTTTTCGAACTCATCCGAGTTTTTATCCCCAGCCACCTTAAATATAAGTTTCAGAAAGATCTGATCAAAACTGAAAGGGCTACCGTGATGACAAGGTCAAAAATCGGCATTTTCAGCAATCAAAGGGACGTAACTCTATGATAAATGGGCTGACTTGGCAGGTTTTCGAACTCATCCGAATTTTTATCCCCAGCCACCTTATATATAAGTTTAAGAAAAATCCAATCAAAACTGAAGGGGCTACGGTGATGACAAGGTCAAAAATTGACATTTTCAGCAATCAAAGGGACGTAACTCTATGACAAATGGGCCGACTTGGCCGGTTTTTTAACTCATCCGAGGTTTTATCCCTAGCCACCTTACATATGTTTCAGAAAGATTCGATCAAAACTGAAGGGGCTACGGTGATGACAAGGTCAAAAATTGACATTTTCAGCAATCAAAGGGATGTAACTCTATGATAAATGGGCCGACTTAACCGGTTTTCGAAATCATTCGAGGTCTTATCCCCAGCCACCTTACATATAAGTTTCAGAAAGATTCGATCAAAACTGAAGGGGCTATGGTGATGACAAGGTAAAAAATTGCCATTTTCAGCCATCAAAGGGACCTAACTATATAGTAAATGGGGCAACTTGGCCGGTTTTCGAACTCATCCGAGGTTTTATCCCCAGCCACCTTACATATAAGTTTCAGAAAGATCCGATCAAAACTGAAGGGGCTACTGTGATGACAAGGTCAAAAATCAACATTTTCAGCAATCAAAGGGACCTAACTCTATGATAAATAGGCCACCTTTGCCAGTATGCGAACTCATCCGAGGCTTTATCCCCAGCCTCCTTGCATATAAGTTTCAGAAAGATCTGATCCAAACTGAAAGGGCTACGGTGATGACAAGGTCAAAAATCGGCATTTTCAGCAATCAAAGGGACGTTACTCTGTGATAAATGGACCAACTTGTCTGGTTTTCAAACTCATCCGAGATTTTATCCCCAGCCACTTTACATATAAGTTTCAGAAAGATTCGATCAAAACTGAAAGGGCTACAGTGATGACAAGGTCAAAAATCAGCATTTTCAGCAATCAAAGGGACGTTACTCTATGATAAAAGGGTCGACTTGGTCGGTTTTCGAACTCATCCGAGATTTTATCCACAGCCACCTTACATATAAGTTTCAGAAAGATCCGATCAAAACTGAAGGGGCTACGGTGATGACAAGGTCAAAATGGGCATTTTCAGCAATCAAAGGGACGTAACTCTATGATAAACCAGCGGACTTGGCCGGTTATCGAACTCATCCGAGGTTTTATCCCCAGCCACATTACATATAAGTTTCAGAAAGATCCGATCAAAACTGAAGGGGCTACGGTAATGACAAGGTCGAAAATGGGCATTTTCAGCAATCAAAGGGACGTAACTCTATGATAAATGGGCCAACTTGGCCGGTTTTCGAACTCATCCGAGTTTTTATCCCCAGTCACCTTACATATAAGTTTCAGAAAGATCCGATTAAAACTGAAGGCGCTACGGTGATGACAAGCATTTTCCCATAGTAAGTCTATGGGACCTTGTGGTTGCCATAGGAACCAAAGTTTTAGAGCGATTTCAAAAAAAAGTTTATGTCATCAATGCCCCACCAGAGGCATACTACAGGTGAGAAATGATTGAGATCAGCCTGCAGGATACAGAGATATAGCTGCTCAAAAGTGTGGATGGACGGACGACGGACGGACGACGGACGACCCACTATACTATAAGCTCCCCTGGAGCCTTCGGCCCAGGTGAGCTAAAAATGATCAGTGGAGATTTGTTTGTTTGATTTGAGGTCAGCACTGTAAAGGTCATTTTGGAGACGTCGCTTCCAATTTTGTGGGACTTTTACCCGACGATCAATGGCAAGCAGATCAGAATGCTTTTTTCAGAATTGTTCACCCATTGTAGGCGGGAAACCCCTAAAGCGGTACCTTGGCAAACAGTGCAGACCCAGATCAAATGCTGCAGAATTCAGGCATTTGAACAGGGCCTGCACTATTAGTGAACAGAATTTTCCATCCAAAATAGAATAAGAACAAAAAATATATGTACCAGCCCTTATATGACAAATCGTCTTGTCCAACAAGTCCACTAGTATACAATGGGTTAACCAACAATGCCAATCACAACAACTGTTGTCTGCTTTGTTGTCTGCTGGTTACTTGAAAAAGTCATTTTAGCAAACAGTGTGGTCCCAGATCAGACTGCTCCTTTAGGTCCACACTGTTTTCCTGTATGAAAAATTTTTTCTAAAAGGTAACTGCAGAAGATTCAGCAGACGGCATAATCAGACGACATTTTCAGATGTACTTTTACTCTGCCTCTTATTTTTAAGGGTTTTAAATAACTGTTTGGAGCAAGAAAAATATCATTATTTTCCCTGCTGAAAAATGGTTTTCATGCTTCCATGGGATGGGATTATCATATTAAATTAAGGTGAATCTAACAACTACACACAATCCATTGGCGCAGAAGTAAGATAAATTTGATTGATTGATTGTGTTGGTATTTAACCCTTTTTGTACCAAATGGAATCTTCCTCCTTATACATGTATATAGCAGGAGTCCATTTCAAAATTTAGGGGTGTCAAAATTTATTTTTGGAAAATGGCTGAACTTTTTGCAAACAGTGTAGGCCCTGATCAGACGCCGAATTTTTCGGGCGTCTGATCTGGGCCTGCACTGTTTGTCAATTACCCGTTTTGGCGTTTCCAGTACAAAATGGGCTAATGACATGCCAGGTCACTCAGGAAAGGCCACAATCCAAGAACGCAGCCAAGTCGCATTCACCATATTTGCATTATTTGCTGGCTCCCAGCTTGCACATTGTCAATATTGGAAAAACAGGTAACCAGACCCCCCTGACCGTTCAAGGTCAGGGGGGTCTGGTTACCTGTTTTTCCAACACTGATAACCTTCAGACTAGGAACCAGCAGATAATGCAATTAAGGTGAATGGAGGCACACACAAAAACACACATAACATGCACCAGTGGCACAAAGCCAAATAACAATTAAGACACTGCAAATGAGTGACTGCCTTGCGATGGTCAGTAGTAAAACTACCGGGGCTTTCAACTCCCAAGTTTATGAAATTTCAACCCTCGCCCAGAGTTCCAGTACAGTATCAAACAAAATAACAATAACAAATTGATCTGCATGGAGGCTTTCTAGCTCAACAGTGAGTCAAAATAAAATACATTCTTGCACACCAGACAAGGAAATCCGTGATTTTACGCTGGGATAGAAATTTTTGTTCTAACCCCAAATCGAATATAATCACGTTTTTGATCAATGCACAGGTTGAATATGACCTCGTATGCGCCGTCGTTAAGGTTGAAGTCACAGCACGTTACATGACGTCACTAAACATTCCTGTAGTGTCATCACAATATGGCGGATGTCGGTAACCGAAGTGACTGCAGCATTAAAAATCTTCCATGAAAGATAAAATTTTCTTAATGAGGCGGGTACAAGAAGGCAAAATCAACAGGAAGGGCAAAACAAAATCCTTTCCTCAGACAGGCTATTTATCTACAATAAACATTTTCTGCCTCACTAGTTAAGTTGGATGCGTGTCTGACTGGTGATCAGGAAGACGTGTGTTCAATACCTGTTGGGGTCAGCACCATTCTTTCATGGAGATTGATCATGAAATCTTTTCTACGGTCATTCTCTCCCTTCCGCTGATTCAAGAAGGGCAGTTGTCAGTTTCTATAGTGAAAGAATGTGCACTGTACTGGGTAACCGCTTATGTATAAGCCTGCACAGGAAAACTGTCCGGCTCAAAAATGACCTAAAACAGTGTTGACTGGGCCGTTAAACTCCAATACAAACAAACAAACAATAAACATTTTGGTTAACCCTTATCTTGCTGAATATTCATTTAAGCCACTCCCATTTCTGTCTATCAACCAATCAGATTACTTGATGTAATTTATTCCTTCAAATTCATAAATTGAATGTCAAACAGTGTAGATCCTGATCAGATGGCTTCTTCAGAAGCCATCTGATCTGGATCTACACTGTTTCCAAAGATAGGGGTTGTCGTGAACAGCATGATAAGAGAGCCATCTGATCTGGATCTACACTGTTTCCAAAGATAGGGGTTGTCGTGAACAGCAGGATAAGAGTTAAGTTTAAAACTATAGCTTCTAGGTATTGTAACTATCCAAGGCTAAACTACATGAAACAAACATTTTTTAAGGATGGCCTAATATATCAAAATGTCCTCAAGACAAGACATGTTGTAGGTTGCTCAGGGATACATACTTCAGTTAATTTGGTCAACATTAGAGGAAGTTTTAAACAAATAATTAAGTGTGAACTTGTGTGTCTTTACACTATATACACATAGAAGATCACAAAGGCTTTCTCATAAAAAATTTAATTTTGAGCCTTCTTACTAGAAAAGGGGCCTTATAACTTATAAGCCTGTTTTGGTTAGTGTCCCTTTAAAAGTTAGGCATTTAAACTATAATCCTTCGCCCATACTTAAAGTTGGAGCTTCATCTACAGCCTGATGTGTGCGAATACGCAAGATTAATATGTGACGCGTCATGAGATTTTGTGCCCAAATGGGGCATTACGTCATTCCGAGAAAACGTGAATAAATCGCGACGTCATAGTTGACGTAGATAATTTATGACGCACCTGTTGCTAATAATTTTTTAAACAAGAGCCTTTTATTTTGTAAATTATAAAGTTTGCATAGGATTTATAAGCAAAAATAAAAAGCCGTTTATTCTTTTCATACTTGGAAGATATGAGTGCGATAATATGACGAAAAAGAATATTGACCGGTAATAATGGCCGTGCCGTTGTAGGTATACAGTTATAAATCGACCCATAGTAATAATGACAAGTAGCGCAATCGGCAGAGCACCTGCTTCCAAGAATGGGATCGCTAGTTCGAGTCCCGTCCTGGTTTCCATTTTTTTCAGCTTTCTTTTTTTTTTTTTTTTTTTTATTAAGAATTTTGCAGGATTTTTGCGAGAATTGCATTCCTTTAGCACCATTTACATGGTCACCGAAAGTTCAAAGAACGAAATTTTGGAACAGTATTTCTCGGATAATTGTTTGTTTATATTGGAGTTTAACGGCCCAGTCAACACTAACTAGGTCATTTTGAGCCGGTCAGTTCACCTATCCACACTTTTCCTGGGTAGGCTAATACGTAAGTTGTTAACTAGTACAGTGCACATTCTTTCGCCAGAAACTAACAACTGCCCTTCTTGAATAAGGGGAAGGGGGGAATGACCGTAGAAAAAATTTCATAATCTTCACGCAGGAATGTTGCTGAACCCGGCAGGTATCAAATCCGCGTTCTCCTGATCAACTCTGATAGGCTAATTAATTTGCACTTGCTCACGGTTCGGTTTTAATAGATCCCTTGATTCAGAAGGTTTTATACAAAGGGTCCATGATGTCAACAACAGCAGATCTCCAAAATACATTTTGGCATTACAGGACACATACAGGAAGTCTTTCAACTCTAACTTGCCTCTTTTATATCAAACAATTTGTTAACTGAATAGCACACGAGTATGCCCTCCCTTTTCAGCCACTTCTATCCAGGTTTAATTCCTGATCAGCATGGAATAGGCTAGCGGTATAGTGGCCATCAATCCAAGCACCATGTAAGACCACATTGTGTCAAAAATCAGCATCTTCAGGAATGCCGACGGATAAGTTCATGAGAGCCTTTGGTGTAATCAAACAATAAATAATATGTTGATTTCTTAAAGGAATGAATTTGCTCCTGAGTTGCGGAAATGTCGTGTCCTTTGGCAAGACACTTTAATAAATGTTTGGCCCCCGCTCATCGGGGCTTGTAGAAGTATATGGGCTGCATGATGTTTCCCGGCAGAGCTGAATCCGACCCGCACACGGGTACTGGTAAACCGCTTAGAGGATCTGCCCAGGCAAAGCGGTGCGAGTCGGAACGTCCATGCTGATAAACCCTATTTGTTTCATTGGGCAACAGGGCTTGAGATGTCATTTCATCTCAATGTCGGGTAAAAGTCCCACAAAATTGGAAGCAATGTCTCCAAATGACATTTACAGTGTTGACGGGGATGTTAAACCTCAAATCAATCAATCAATTTAAAAAATGTTACTTTTGCACCTATCACTGGGAACATCATATATATGTACACGTATATGCACATGTACACGTATATGCACCACTTTCAATTCAAGGGTTGCATAAACAGTTACTTTGAATTCTATACTCCCATAAGTTGGATGTATTGAGAATTGTAGGTTGGTAGAATGAAGACTCCAGGCTAACAGATGTTAAAATCGAGATTTAGTCTTACACGAATATAACATAAAGTAATTATGGTACTGAGTCCGAGTCTGGCTCTGGTCACATTTGAGACACCAAACTATGCAACGGAATGTCATTTTTTTCTCCGGGTACTCCAGTTTTCACCCACCATTGATTAACGAGCGGTTCGATATGTGAAATAATCCTGAAAAGACCGTAAAATCACCCCCACCCACCAAATAAAAATAAGAAAAGAAAAAAAGAATGGTACTGCCTGTTACCATTTACCTTACGATTTAGAAAGAGTAACCCGCAGCATTTAATTTACCAGTACTAAAATGTTCGGTTGTTTCAACTTAACAATGAAGTACATACACCATGCAGCCTCGTATATTTCTCCAAGCCCTGATGGGCGAGGGAAAACAATACCAGTTTAAGTATATGAATCAATTCAATAACTGCAAGTCAAGTATCGTTTAAAGTCATTTGAATTATCATCACTTTTAATGATTATGTACGAAATAAATATTTTGACTCTATATTAATGTGTTTGTTTCTGTTGCTGAAACTGCGAATACAGCTGCAGCTGCATGTCTTGATTGGTATTAGTGTACTGGTCATGTTTGGTGATGTTAGTTTATAAGTACTTTAGTTATGTTTGCATAAAGTATTACTGTAACTGCGGGTTTGCCTGCGTCAAATATTGTAATGTAATTTTACTCCGAAAATGAGATGGCAGTTTTATTGTTCAGAGAAAAAGATAATTAAAGTTATAATTTTAAATTATAGCTGGCGGTATTCACTTTTACTAGAAATTGCCTATGACCCTGGAAGAGCCCACATATTTATTATAGCCGTGCAACCCTCTCTCGACCTTCTGGTTTATCGTGACAAGTGGTGCCCTTACAACAACATCTTCCTGTGTGGAATGGAATAACTGACTTGATTTTATGGCAAGGTTATACCTCATTATATTTAACTGATAGGCCCATGTGTCCCACAGTCGAAATTTTGGTATAGCAAGATTGTATCATGCATGATAGAAATGGTTCTTCCAAGTATCCATAACAATGTTAGTTAAAATAACAGATACCCTAATAACCTCCAATTCTCTGTATAAAGATTTTGTTTGTTTGTATGTTTTTGTGTTATACAACCGTGTCAACACTATTTATGTCATTTTGGAAACACTAATACCAATTTTATGGGACTTTTACCCGGCATTGAGAAAAAATTACATATCAAACCCCCTGCATAAACAAACTGCTAGGGTTTATATGCAGAACAATCTCGCTATAACTGCTTTGCCTGGGCAAGCTAAGACCTTCTTAGCGTTTTACAAAATTGTGCTCATGTTACGTCAGGTAGGCACGATGTAGCCAGTCTATTTCTCCTAGCCCTGATGGGAGGTGGCGGTATGTAAAGTTTGTTTTGCAAGGATGTCCATGACAAGGAGATGTTATTAGACTTAAATTTGTACAGTTTGCACACACTCAATTGCACACATACTCACACAAAGATGTAAATGTCATCTTTACTTCATTCTGCGATTATAGGTCCCAAATCATGATAATACTACTAATATGTTGGTGGGTGGGGTAATCTGACAAAATACTTACGAATTACATGTATGCCATTATTTAATGCAGATTAATGATTTATTTACAATACAAAATTTTGCTATAATTGCAATGATGTACATACAATTTTGTCGAACAAGTGAAGGATTGTGCGTAAATTGTCTGTGCTATATTATCATTATCATTATTATTATTATTATTATTATTATTATTATTCATTTTCATATTGAATTCATATTTCATTAGCCATCATGAAATCATTCATTACACTACTATGTCTTCTCCCAAAAGCCAGACTTTGCAGTTAAAGTAATTGGTACAGTCCAATCCTTGGCTATTTAGATGTACGTAGCATTCAAACAAATTGATGTTGGTGACATACATACATATACATATAATGTTAGTAGGTGGGCTACTCTATATCCAGTTAAGCTGATCTCTCTGACAATGGTTGACATGATCTTTAATTGGATTAAGTAATGCACTTTTTTATTACTTTGAATTAGATTTAATGAGAAAATATATGTCCAGCTCTGCAAGAGTATTTTGTTCGAAACATTTAAGGATTTTAAATGTGTTGCCATGGCAACAGAATTCTTCCCAACAAATATATAACGATTGTTTGCTACTGGGTGAATAAATAATTGTGTGAAAGAATGATTTGCTGATATTTTGTTTTCTCTAAATGCTTAAGGAGGCTTTGAAATCAAGAATCACTAGCAAATATACAGCTAAAATGACTGAAAATGCATTTTTCGCATATTTTTCGCAAATTCGTGGTCAGTCTTTAAAGACCTATATCTCGTATACCGCTCAATGTTTTCATCTGAAATTTCACAAATGCACTTCAGTATTATAAAGCTATCAGAAAATGGCAAAAACTCATTTTCGGTCATGGACCCCATTTGGACCCAAAATCTCATGGCTGGTCACATATACTGCTAATCACGACAACCACTACATTTACAAACAGTGTAGATCCAGAATAAGTCATCTTCAGTGTAGATCCCAAATAAGCCATCTGATCAGGATTTACCCTGAATACATTATAGAAGCATCTGATTTAGTGATAGCAGCAATGGTGGGTGGGGGGGTGTGGCAAAATTAATTTATTCAACAGGATAAGTGTTAAAGAATATCTTTTCTTATTTCTTCAGAAACACCTCTATTCTAAGTACTTGTTAGAATCGCCTCAAATGGGCAATTCTAGCCAGTACCCACAACATAGGTTTCTGGCGAAAATAATATCTAATGTGTCTAAATTCTTAACCCTGAAGGAGTAACTTGGCAAATAGTGCAGGCCCTGATCAGATGCCGCGTTCTGCTTCAGCGGCATCTTGAACGCGGCGTCTGATCTGGGCCCGCACTATTTGCTAACAGAATTTTCCATCAAAAATATAATAACAAGAAAAATGCCTAATGGCATTATGGACGGGTTTTTTTTTTTCAGTATGGTTAGGATGGTGGTGGCATGGGTGGGGTAGGGTGGGGTGTGCTGGTGTGGGGTAGGGTGGGGTGGAATGGGTTAGGAGTCGGGTGGGATGGGGTGGAATTTGTGGTGGGGTGGGGTGTGGGGTGTGATGGGGTGTGGTGGGGTTGTGGGGTGGGGTGGGGTGGGGTGGGCTTGGGTGGGTGGGATGGGGTGAGGTCGGGTAAGGTGGGGAGTGGTGGGATGGGGTTGGGTTGGGGGTGGATTGGGGTTGTTTTGGGATGGGGGTGGGGTGGGGTTGTGGGGTAGGGTAGGGTATGCTAGGGTAGGGTGGGGTGGGTAGGGTATGTATATAAAACTAAGTATGCATGTATGTACAGAACAAATGCAATATCCTAACCCAGTAACAACTTTTTGTGTGTGTGTGGGGGGGGATTTGTTTATGTGTTTTACGAAGAAAAAAAAATAAAGTTTTTTCTATTTTTAGCTCTATTTTTAGCTCTATTTTTAGCTCTAGTGGCCACTGATTTTAGCAATTTTGAAAAAGGGTCACCTAATGAACATTTCTGTAAAATAATTTTGAAATCGGGCCATTATCCCAGGAGGAGATGTCGTTTAAAGAAATTGTTGATGGACGACGGACATCAACTCACCTTGAGCACTTCGTGCTCAGGTGAGCTAAAAAAAGAACGAAAAAAGAAAAAAAAAGAAAAGAAAATTCCATGCCTGTGCATGCATGTATGTATTATTACTAGCAACTATCAGGGGAGGAAGATAATAATTGTTCATATGTGTTTATGGAGAGTGAGTGAGTGCTTGAGTTTTACGTCCCACCAACAGCTATGGTCATATGGAGACGGGACCTCGGTTTAAAGACTCATCCGAAAGTCTGGAGAAGCCCGGGATCGATCCTGCGATCCCTGGTTTACACGTCGAGAAGCGTAACCACTACACCACGGAGGCTTCTATGTGTGTTTATGGAGAAGAAAAGAAAAAAAAAGAATGAAAAAAGAACAGAAAAAAAAAAAGAACAGAAAAAAAAAAAAAAAATGTCTCCACCGGGGTTTGAACTCACGCCCCTCAGATTCATAGTCAACAATAGGATCCGTAGTCCAGCACTCTATCCACTACACTGGCATTTGAAAAAAAGGTTAACCAAAAGGTAAACCTGAAAAACGCAAGTTTGAAAAATGACAATATCCGCCAAAATTTTAGTCTTTTGCGCCATTTATGGATAATACATGAAAGCGGTACCTCCACCTATGCATCAGTCCTGATATTAAAACAATCTGCTGCAGAATAGATGAAAAATATCACTTTGAAAAAAGGTTAACCAAAAGGTAAACCTGGGACGATGCCCGCCCGCCCGCCCGCCCGCCCGCCCGCAGGATGATCGCCCGCCCGGACATCGCTATTTTAAGAGACGGATTTTTTTTAAAAACCCGTCCAAAAATAGGCCTACCATCCCTTACAATGAAAAATGGACTTGTCCAACAAATAGCAATGGAAGATTCCACTAGTATACAATGGGTTAATTACTATCTATGTTACCCCCCACCCCACCACCACACAAACAACCACAGTCCCTTTATCTGGGGCTATGCTGTTTTTGTTTGTATAGGAGTTTAACAGCCCAGTCAACAATATTTAGGTCAGTTGAGCGGGTCAGTTTACCTATCCACACTTTTCCTGTGCAGGCTTATACATAAGCAGTTAACCAGTACAGTGCACATTCTTTTGCCAGAAACTGACAACTGCCCTTCTTGAATCAGTGGGAGAAAATGACCGTAGAAAAGATTTCATGATCAATCTCCAAGAAAGAATGTTGCTGACCCCGGCAGGTATCGAATGGGGCTATGCTGTACTAAGTGCAGGCTTACCATGACCTGTTACTTTACCAAGTCTACACACTCAATGACCTTGCAAACCCAACTTAACAGAGTTAAGTGAGTTTCCCATTTTTATGCAATATTTTTCTGAATAGATAAGGCTGGTATTTTGTGATAATTGAAGGATAGTTTTTGTCAGTTCTCAATAAAAACCTATGTTGTGGGTGTTCATTAGAACCTAATGAATACCCACAACATAGATTTATATGGAGAAATAAGGAAAACTTTCACTCTGTTGCTATGCTACAGGGTAATGTCTGCCAAAACACGTTGCTAGCTGGGACCAGACTGTTCAGCTGTCATTTTATGGTCTCATTAGAAATGCTTCCCAAGAAATGCACTGAAATAACGTGCATGCGCGTACAGGAAAGACTCAGATAAGCTTGCACATTTGCACAGCCTAATCTTCTGCATTCTCTTTCTCTTGTTTACCCTTATACCAAATGGAATCTTCCTCCTTATATACAGCAGGAGTCCATTTCAAAATTTAGGGATGTCAGGTTGTATTTTCTTCAGAATTTATTTGGAAAATGGCTTAACTTTTTGCAAACAGTGTAGGCCCTGATCAGACGCCGCGTTCTGCGGCGTCTGATCTGGGCCTGCACTGTTTGCCAAGGTAATGAATGGGTAAATTATCAATGAAACTGAGGTCAGTAGCTTTCGGGTTCTCTGCATGCATTGTTCAAACCAATTGCGACCTAAATTGAACGCCATACTTCACGCAAGTTCACGGTCATTAGAGTCGTCTCTCTTTAAACAGACAAAACTGTAAACATTCTTTTCGTCATATGCTTCAAACATCTTGCAACAAGATTCATGCTCTCGAAGTGTATGAAATTTGAATGCATGAGAAATAAATTTTCGCTGAGAAACATCGTGACCCTTACCTGTACTAATTTTCCTTCTCCTTTAATTAGTGATTTTCGCAGAAAAATTTCGCGGCACTTCACAGAGAGATGAAGCGTGTTTCAATGCGAGAGTTTTTACTTATCTAAGAAATTTCTTGCTTGTTCCCCCGAGAAAAAATGGCCTTATTTCCGTGGAGAAAAAAAAAGGGTTTTTTACCACTGACTGGTTTGTATATATAAAATACACTTGCACTAAAAAGGAAAATAAAACAACTGAAAAATATATAGGGTTTGTAAGTATGGACAGACCGACTCGCATTGCTTTGCCTGGGCAGGCTTAGATCCTCTAAGCAGTTTACCAGTATTCGTGTGGGTCAGTTTCAGCTCTGTGTGGAAGCATCATGCAGCCCATCTAGTTCTTCAAGCCCCAGTGGGAGGGGGCACTCTAATGAATACCCACAACATAGGTTTATTTGCAGAAATAAGGAAAACCATCTTTAGTTTAGTTTATACTAATTTATTTTAGTTCGATTGCGATGAAAGCTACAAGCTTATTGAATCGCTCTCGAACACTCATCCCGGGTGTTTTCACGCACGCGCGAGAGAGAGGCAGTGGCTTTTACACCACTGCTACCCATTTACACCTGGGTGGAGTGGGGCAGTGTCATTACGTGTCTTGCCCAAGAACACACCTCGATACCGGTGGCGGATTCGAATGCACAACCTCTCGATCATAAGTCGAACACACTAACCACTGCGCTATCGAGGCGAACCATCTTTCAATTATTACAAAATACGCATCTTATCTGGTGCTATGGTTTCACCACGATCAAACGGAAACAGGAAGTTTGTGCTATAGAATCCATTGTTAGTTCTGAGATAAAATTACAATTTAATTATTAATTTAATTAATTTCATCTTAAAACAATGAATTGGTTTCTAAAGTACCTACTTTCACTTTCCGTTTGTTTGATAATATTGGTTTAAATTAAAAATATTGGGCTGAAAACCCCTATGGTCGAATGGCTAAATGGCCATTGAACAGGGAAGAGCTGTGCTGGACAGAAGAATTTTTTTTTTTTAAAATGACCAATAAGTATTGCTTCTATCTGACAAGATCTTGGGATGACATTTAGCGGAGCGTGAAGAAGAATGTTTGCAGGACCAAAGGAGGTGGATAACTTATAAATACATTTCGTATTTTACTAATGCTCTGCTGTTTTCTTTTGAGACCTCTATTGTCAGACCTTGAAAAGATTGTTATCTTGTGTATATTAAAGCCTGTCAGTGATTGGGACCTTTTTCAAAACATTGTGTAACGATTATGGATAAATACTACTTCTACAGTCTTGCTGTAGGAGCCGGCTCTTTTAGTGACGTGGGTAGAGTGGTTGGCTTTTTCGTGAGGAAGTGGCTAGACGACAGGACCCGGTCTTTTAGTCTCTGAGTCTAGAACGCCGGACCCGGCATTCTAGACTCTGAGACTTAAAAGACCGGGTCCGGTATTCTAGACAAGTCCATTACGGAAGGCTAGAATGCCGGGAATATAATATTTGGCAGTTATAATCGACCGAAAACAGAATACAAATACATATGAAGAACCGGACAAACCTTTTCCACCATTTTGGAAGGGGGAGAATACTTTTGTTTTATGTATATCGGCAACTGCAATTTTCTAGATGTAACGGCCAGATGTAACGACTATTAATGCGGGACGGACACCAATGACTTATGTATTGGTTTTTATTATTATTATGATAAATATTATTATTATTATTTATATATGATGGAAATTGAACATGATAAATCAGCGTTTGTCGTGTTTGTCGCGGTTGTAAAATATAATTACGGTGTTTTGCAAACAACCGTTAACCTGATTGAGCGGTCAAACGACCTCAAAGAATGCTTTAAGATCCTATTGTTTTACTGTACAGAGTGCTACAAACAATTAGTAATTTGATTGAGCGGTCAAACGACCGCAAAGACATCTAAAAGTTTAAAGATCCTATTGTCTTAAACTATCACCGCCAACATATCAGGTCTGAGAGTTTAGCTATTTTTAAAGACTGTCCATAAAAATAAAGACAGTCTTTAAATGTATGGACTCACGTGTCTTTAGAAAGCAATGCAAATCGTAAGAATTTTCAAAAATTCGAAAATCGCAGAACATCTGTTACGCAACCTTCTTTATTACATGATAATCTGCGCCTAGCTGAAAACTGAGTATGATCCGTTGTCTTGTTGATTATTAATTCAAGAACTTAAATAATTGATTCTGTGTAGTTCAGGTTTTCTCCCTTACACTGTAAACAATGAAATATGTCACCTGATGCGTTGCACACTTGTTGTAAATAACATGAAGGGAGAAAACCTAAACAAGAATATCTTCCGTAGACGTTTTATATAAATACTCGAAAAGTAGACAACAGTTCGAGAAAAAAACTTTCTGTGTATGCAATTCATAATGTAATGGATAAGTTTATATCATACACATTCTGCGATTTTTGAATTTTTGAAAATTCTTATGATTTGCATTGCTTTCTAAAGACACGTGAGTCCATAAATTTAAAGACTGTCTTTATTTTTATGGACAGTCTTTAAAAATAGCTAAACTCTCAGACCTGCATATCACACACTTTAAATATCGTAGTAATTTTCTACTCCAAACAAACAAAGCAATTATCTCAACTTACTTAATGCTGTCCCTGGAAAGTTCGTCATTGCCTCATGATGGCTCATAGACTGCACATAGGTCAAACGTTCACAGACTATTCTGTCTTTAAAAGCGCCATTCAGCGCTATCAGAATGCAGAATATGTTCAGTTCTGGAAGCGCGACAGTAGAACAATTTCTGCAGCTCAGAAAAGCTATCGAAAAAGACGCTGAACCCCAGGCTGAAATATTATGAGATCAGTTTCCATTGTATTCAAGGCGGGAGACAATTCAAATCTACTAGTCTAGCACGGGAAAAAGAGAGCAAATCAGATTCTAATGTTGAAAATAAATAAATAAATAAATAAAACGATGGTCAAATTTAAGCAGTTGTCGTTATATCGTTCACCGATATTCATGATATTGCAGTTGTAGATATACTTAAAACACAATCAACAGTAATCTATCGTAGCTTCAAAATGGCGGATAATTCATGACAGGTAAATGTTCCTTTCTAATTTAGTTTAGGCTACATTGTGGATTATAGTTATCAAATATTCTATTGCCGGCATTCTAGCCTGGCAACGGGAGGATGGCTAGACGACCGGACCCGGTCTTCTAGCCGCTAGGTCTAGAATGCCGAGTCCGGCGTTCTAGACTCGGAGGCTAGCAGACCGGATCCGGTCGTCTAGCCACTTCCTTTTCACGAAGTAAAGCAACGGAGATCGCGGTTAGTACCTGGATGGGTGGCCGCGTTGCTGGACTATGTGGACGACCCGGTATACGCTACATTGGTGGCAGCGGTGGGATGGAAACAGTGCCTCTGGTTTGTTGAATAGTCTCCGCCCTCGGGTTTAGCCTTGTGAGGCATGTGTGACTTCGGGACAAAGTCAAGAGATGAGGGGGAGAAATGTAACGGTTATGGATAAATACCACTTCTACAGCCTTGCTGTATGAGCCGTTTCTTTTAGCGACGCAGGTAGAGTGGTTGGCATTTTCGCAAAGTGAAGCAACGGAGATTGTGGTTATTACCTGGATGGGTGACCGCGTTGCTTGACTGCGTGGACACGCTACAATTGTTTTAAGACTTAAAACAAGTTCTTCAGTACTAGGCTTGATAAACTGGGCCAGAAAGCTCATGTTCTCTAGATATGAAGTGGAGTTTAGCGGATGTTCGTAAGATGGACTTGTTAAATGGAAACCAGTGACAGTGAATTATTCAATACAATATATGAGTTAAACCACTCATATGCTAGTACTTCCCAGGGGCAAGAGTAAAATAACATCAACTTTATCAATATTTTCTATTCAATGTAACTTACTAAAAGCAATACTAATCGCATCAGCTAGCAGCCTGAAGACAATTTTCTTCTTGTCCATCTCCATTCTTCTGTTAGAGTACCTGCAATGATTAATTTCTTAGCCATGCACTAACAGTTAATTTCCTGTAACAACTGATAAACCAGCACATTTTTGTGAATCAGCACATATACTGGTATAAGACATAAATATTGATCAAATTTCACCTACTTTGCCCTCACTTATCTATATATAGAAACACTTTTTACACGGTACAATAGTAAATCATTTTGTCAAGCGTGTCAAGTCATGTTATTTGCAAGAAAGGGGAACAACTCGTAAACAGTCCTGTGTTTCGAAATTCATTTCTCAATGAAAAAAAAAATGTTTATTGGGGTAATCTATCAACAGATGTGATGCTTGAATTGTAACCTTTTGATACTTTGTTCTTACGGAGTCAAGTATTTTGAGCATGGTCTTAATCTTCCGGACATGGTGAGCTCTGTCAATCACCAATATAATTTGACGTGAAAGTCGATGTTAGTTGCTCCCCTCGAATGCTCTTCAAACACAATTTGGAATTTGACAGTTTGGCGGGAATATGGTAAAACCTAGCGCCTTTGTCACGGTGCGTAAGTTTAGCGGAATGGACCTAGTTACGGAATAAACCGGAATGTACCATTTTATTCTATTTTTTATGATTACTATTTATTTTTTCACTCGTATATTTTTTATCATTAATTCTATCACATCGCACCTATATAGGCAATGTAAAGTAACTGTGTTTTATTCTACAACAAATCACGGCAAGGAAGAGCGTGACGTCATTAAAAACTGCCAATTTATGACGTCACTAGTCGATTTCCTTGACGTTGAACGGTGTAACGTCATTTTCTCGCATCGAAAACGTTAGAAAAGGATATAAATGCGTGTGTTTCAGTCGATAATTTAAGCGGGATTTCTTCTTACAATGGCCAAAAGTTGTGACAACAGCATTTTTGCAGATTTTCTGCCTCTTAGAATCAAGATAGATCAGCTCTAGTTTGTGATTTGTTGAGTAATAAATCTACGCGCTCGTGATTTGTGTAATATACAACTGACCTCCAAACTGTGATTTATTACTCAACAAATCAAAGTTAGAGCTGATCTATTTCTTAAATAAATACCATTTTTGAAAGCCCCTTGATTACCTTGTGCAATATTATGAAACTTATAATATTGCGGAATTGTGACACAGAATTGCTTTAGATTATTTTAGGCGAGATATATCAAACTTATATCCTTGTAAAATAGAAGTGGAGGCAATGATCAGGAATCGATACAATCAACCCACAGCTCCCACCAGAGACACCAAAGGGAAAGAAACACAAACATGCAATACAGTGTATTGCTATCCTGCTGCTGGTCATATTACTAGACCTAATGGAAACATCAGTAGCGGAAAGTCAAAAGGACAGTTACTTTCCCACAAAATGGTCAACATGTTATCCAAAATAAAATAATATAAGCGACACAAACACCCAAAGACAAACCATAACAAAAATTAACCGCGACAGAAGAACCCTACTTTTCTGTACATAAATATGTTTTTACAAGGTGTTCATTACATGCACTTGATAACGTGATTTTTGTTTGTTTGTTGTTGTTTTTTGTTGTTGTTTTTTATTATTATTATTTTTATTTGTCCTGTTGGTACGTTTGTCACCCCTTAGAACCTCTTTGTGGGATATACATTTTTTTCTAATTTCTGCTGTTGATCATAGATTGTGGGTACTCACTAAAACCTCCCCATTTGGACTTTCCTAACGAGCACCCACAATCTGAGGTTATACTCAGCATGCTCTTCGTCCTTTCATCGATTCTGAAATTAATCACAAACGTCATTACATCAAAATATCCTTCATAAATAAGGGTTTGGATTTTATAGATTTACCGAATATCTTCCGGGACAGTTCGGATATTTCATCCATTCCTGCTTATTTTCAAATTACTGAAACACCCATGATTTGCTATAAATACAATAAACCTGTTAGATCTATCATTTTTAATTTCAATACACTGGTTTCTGATCTTGATATTGACATTAACACTCCTGATACATGTGATTTTAAAAATCCAGTGTATTGCTATCCTGCTGCTGGTCATATTACTACTGGCAATTTAAAAATTATTCTGATTCTAGAATACGTAATATAATTTCTAAAAGACCGAAATATCGATTTCCTTCTAAAATTGATTTGCATAAGTGTAGAGATGAAATCGCTGCTGCCTTGAATGAATTTGGTAATCGATGGTGTAAATGAGAGTATGTTGAGCATAAAGCTCTTAAAGAATGGAAACTTAGCATTCTGAAATTAGTGAACAAGCGCATTTCTTTTATTCGCAAAATACGAACTTATTACAGCCTAAACCTAAAACGTCTTTACGTCACCTTAAACTAGGTATTCAAGAATTTCATAGGAAGTTTGTGTTGGCTCCAGCTGATAAGGCCGCTAACAATGTGGTCGTTGTTTGACGGCGTTTTCGTGCTTCAAGTCTGTCTACTTATGATTTTTCCACCCTTTACACTACACTTCCTCATAATCTTATAAAAGAAAAACTTAATGGTTTAATTGAATGGACATTTCATAGGGAAGACTCTCTGTATCTTGCATGTAATGTTAGAATGCCTTTTCACTGAGAACATAAAAATTTTACTTTATGGTCATGTCAGAAAGTGTGTGAAGCTCTCACTTTTCTACTTGACAATATTTACATAAGATTTGGTACTAAGTTATTTAGACAAGCTGCGGGTATTCCGATGGGTACTAATTGCGCACCACTTGTGGCTGATTTGTTTTTGTTTTGTTATGAGAGAGACTTCATTATGTCCCTTTCTGCTGAAAAATAGTTGGAAATTATTGAAGCATTTAGCTCCACTTCTATATATTTGAATGATTGATTAAATATTGATAATACCTTTTTCGATGGTTTGATCAGTCAAATTTACCCCCCAGACATTCAGTCAAATAAAGCAAATTCTTTTGATACCGAGGCCCCGTATTTGGATTTACATCTATCTATTGTAGATGGGTTTGTTTCTTGCAAAATTTATGATAAACGCGATGATTTTGATTTTGAGATTGTAAATTTTCCTTTTTTGGATAGTGATGTTACTCGTGCGGCAACCTATGGCGTTTATACTTCGCAATTAATTTGATTTGCCAGAGTGACTAGTCATGTAACTGACTTCAACACTCGTAATAAATTGTTAACGACTAAACTTCGTTATCAGGGTTATCAGTACCATAAATTACGCAAAGCCTTTTCAAAATTTTATAAACGTCATCCTGATTTAATTTCAAAATTCAATATCGGACTTAAATCTCTTCTGCAACAAGGTCTATCGGAACCGAGTTTTCTGGTGACTTGGTATATAAATTCAGAAAAATATATAACCGCAATGACTTCAGCCCCCGATTTCGTAAAATCATTCTTCGATATAAAAAGATTGGGTACAACATAAATGTTATACGACAGACTGCATGCATGGTAGTTAACCCAATCATGGTTGACAACTTTGCTCTCCTCTTTAACTGCACGCCGGTGGGTCAGGCCTCAGATTCCAGCGTAAAAGCTTATGTTGGTTGGTACCTGATGCTCTGTCTCTGGTCGGGCCCATCGGAGTCTAACTGTTGGTTTTCTTTTGCTCCAGCATTTCAGTGGTTTCTTGTTGTCGAGTCCTCACCGTTGTTTCATCTCTGTGGTTGTTTGATTTTTGTGTTCACGGAGATGTTGCACTGATGAGTTAGGAGGCCTTCATGCGGACTGAACAAATTATTTGTCCTAAACGCGACGATAGTAAGGGAGAGGATTGTGGCCACGTAAAATCGTTTTAAGCCACCACCCCCAGTGGAATTCGTTTCCGCTGACCCTTCCAAGGCGGTTCTTCTGTCGCGGTTTATTTTTGTTTTGGTTTGTCTTTGGGTGTTTGTGTCGCTTATATTATTTTATTTTTTGATTGCCCATTGGCCATTTTGTGGGAAAGTAACTGCCCTTTTGGCTTTCCGCTATTGATGTTTCCGTTGGGGTCTGTTGTTTCATGTTTATGTTTCTTTCCCTTTGGTGTTGCTGATGGGAGCTGTGGGTTAATTGTATCGAATCCTGATCATTGACTCCACTTCTATTTAATTTAAAGAAGAAATAAGAAACACGTCCCAAAATCACATCTGAAAAGCCAATAGCCATGTTGCGGCCCTTTTATTTTAGATATCTACTACATTTATTCATTTATTTATTTATTTATTTATTTATTTGAGATTTTTCTAACGGCCCCGCCCATCGGGGCTGGAAGAAATAGATCGGCTGCATGGTGCCTCCACGCAGAGCTGAAACCGACCCACACACGAGTACTGGTAAACCGCTTAAAGGATCTAAGCCTGCCCAGGCAAAGCGATGCGAGTGTCGGACCGTCCATGCTTATAAAACGTATCGGATTCATTGGGCGGCAGGGATTGAGATGTCATTTCATCTCAATGTCGGGTAAAAGTCTCACAAAATTGGAAGCAACGTCTCCAAAATGACCTTTATAGTGTTGACGGGGACGTTAAACCTCAAACCAAGCAAACAAAATATGATTTTTCCTGTCTTTTAAGTGTTTAGCTGATGTGCGTTACTTTTACTTCACACCTATTTTACACCTAATTAAACCTTCACATCTACATATCGTCTTAGCAACATCAGATTATCCACACCTAAGGTAAGTAGATGCAGCAGAAGACGTTTCAGATAGAGTTTCAATTGGCATATTAAATGCATGAACGCATTAGACCGACTTCGACTGGAACAAATGTAGTACTATAGTAGCTACCATTGACATGCACACTAGCTTTATCAGAGTCTACTTTAGTAGATTGTCAAGACAATATGACGATACATAGGTCACAGTCCTTCGTTGAAACAAAATCATCATATACTGATCGAAAAAAGCATTATGCAGACTTCTGTCTCGGTTTATTTTTGTTATGGTTTGTCTTTGGGTGTTTGTGTCGCTTATATTGTTTTTATTTTGGATAGCTTATTGGCCATTTTGTCGGAAAGTAACTGTCCTTTTGGCTTTCCGCTATTGATGTTTCCATTAGGGTCTGTTGTTTCATGTTGTGTTTCTTTCCCTTCGGGGTCTCTGATGGGAGTTGTGGGTTAATTGCATCGATTCCTGATCATTGCCTCCACTTCTATATTCCAAACCTCAGGGATTGCATTTACAATTGCTTTTAACCGCTCCTTAATTTGGCATCTTTTAGATACCTGTTGAAGGTTTTAATTAGACCGATGTTCGTACCTTGTTGTATATATTTCATGTTTGTGGTTCTTTCCCTTTGGTGTCTCTGATGGGAGCTAAGGGTCAATTGAATAGATGCCTGATCATTGCCTTTACTTCTATTTTCCAAAAGATATAAAAGAATCATGTTTCTCATCACGAGACATCTGTGACTTGTACATTCGCAGGTCTTGCGTTTCAGCCTAAACCGCCACCTTGAATACTCTTGAGTACCTTAGCAACTCTATCATGAAGTGGGTTTTTGAACTATGGTAGACATATGACGTCACATTAGCTACCTTCTATGCCCGGCTATTACTTTAGTTACTAAGGTAGCTACCTTAGTTCCAGCTGAAGTCGCTCTTGGTTTTTGGACACTCAAGGTCATACACTGTGAGCCAGTACAGTCAAACCACGAACACCAATGCATGTATCAGTGACATAGTGTCAGATGTTAACCACAATCCTGTAATGGAAGTTAAGGCTGAGGTCGTCACTGACACTGCAAAACGACCAAAGTTTAACCCTTTTCCTGCTTAATCAAACTATTCACTACCTTTTTGAAACATTGTTGACTTCTGAAGAATATATCTGAACTGTACCTAAACTGTTTGGCATTCAGTTCGTGAATTTTAAGGAATAAATTACATCAAGCCAACTGACTGGTTGAAAGTCAGAAATGGGTGTGGCTAAATTAATTTATTAGTAGGACAAGAGTTAAAATCACGTATGGTTAAACAGTATAAGGATCATCACCCTGAGTATAAGCAGACAACTAACACTTGCTACAAGATAAAATCACACTTGTTTCGTCTCCCTTCGTTCGTCAGCAATAACATGTCTAAGCAACAAAAGTGGTTATCTTTTATGACGTTAAAACGGTACTGTCGGATAGCATTGGTGACACTCTACTCGCCTCTGCTTCAAATAAAGATTGATTTTGTGAAAGAAAAAGAAGGAAAGAAAGAACCCAGCCTATAAAAAATAGTAGCATTACGAAAACATGCCTATATAAATTTGACCCCCTCGAACCCCACTTTTATATAGTAAAACTGGGGTTTCCGGGGTATACCTTATTTTTCTTATTTCTGCTCTAAAATATAGATTGCGGGTACTCGTAAGAACCGCCTCGATGCCCACAATCTATATTAGGAGCAGAAATAAGAAAAATATCACAATTTTTCATCATAAAATTTTCATTTTTTCGGCGATAAAGTTGGCAATGTATTTGTATAGGCGTGTTTGCGTAATGGCAGTGTCGTATCATGACGTTGCATCGACGTTGATTCGTTGCTTTACATAGCAACAGATAAGGTAAGTATTTTGGATAATACAAGGATAGTTTTGTCAATTTTCCATATAAACCTATGTTGTTGGTACTCATTAGAACCGCCTCGGCACTTACCTTATATGTTGCTATGTGGCAGCTTAGACGTCATGTGCCCAGTAGGAAAGCCAATATCAAATAGGACAGTCTACCATTGGGATTGAGTGAACACGGTCGAGAGGCTGAAGGATTCGACTTCATAAAAACTTTTAACTTTTGTAGATTTATTTCAGATCAGTAAGACATAGATTTGAGCCTAGCCCTTGTCCATCAGGTAAACAAAGTAGAAGTAAAACAAAGATCAGGAATTGATACAATTAACTTACTCTATCCATAAAAGACACCAAAGGGAAAGAAATACAAACATTAAGCGACCAGACCATAATGGAAACCTAAACAAAGGAAGGCCATATGGACAGTTACTTTCCCACAAAATGGCCATATGGCCATCCAAAATTAAAAGACACAAGTGATACACACAGTAAGTAACAAACAACAACATAAATAAATCGCCACAGAAGAGCCGCCTTGGGACGGTCAGTGGAAGATTTCCACTGGGGGGCTTAAATCGATTTTACGTGGCCACAATCCTCGCCCTTACTTCCGTCGCGATTTAGACAAATAATTTGTTCAGTCCGCATGAAGGCCTCCTAACTCATCAGTGCAACATCTCCGTGAACACAGAAATCAAAGAACCACAGAGGTGAGACAACGGTGAGGACTCGACAGCAAGAAACCACTGAAATGCTGGAGCAAAAGACAACCAACAGTTAGACTCCGATGAGCCCGACCAGAGACAGAGCATCAGGCACCAACCAACATTATCTCTTTAATTTTCAATAAGCCTTTACGTTGGAGCCGTCATAGAATCTGAGGCCTGACCCACCGGCGTGCAATTAAAGAGGGAAGCAAAGTTGCCAACCGTGATTGGGTTAACTACCATGCATGCAGTCTGACGTATAATATCCATGTTGTACCCAATCTTTTTATATCGAAGAATGATTTTACGAAATTGGGTGCTGAAGTCATTGCGGTTATATATTTTTCTGAATTTATATACTAAGTCACCATAAAATTCGGGTTCCGATAGACCTTATTGCAGAAGAGATTTAAGTCCAATATTGAATTTTGAAATTAAATCAGAAGCCCCTGTCATACAGTCGTGTAGGCTAATTCTACGCATCTGCCAATTATGCGCATTGGGATTATTTCAAAATTAAATGAACCATATTAAATGTTTTCATTTTCCTTTGACATGTATCTAATATGGTGGCATGTAGCTGCCATCGAGATGCGAGATCCTACTTACTAAGTCGGTGTATTTTATGTTGACATACTAGTGTAAGGCGACATATTTGGTTTGTTTATCGTTATGATAAATAATATCTCGATTTTTCATTAACTAGCCCAGAAACTGCTTTACAATGACACCCAGTCCATTGATATTTTTACAACGAAGTGTTACTTACTATGTTGACATAAACATGTTGTAATTTTTGTGATTGTTGCTTTGTAATGACATCATGATAGGGTAAGTCGACTTAGGTTTTTTATGTTAACTTACTTTCACAGGACAAAGAGAGGGCTTCTGCTATGCGCAGACACCTACATATCCCACTAAAATAATAAATTGAGTCGGAAAATACTTTTTTGGCTGCTGCACATCGTCTTCTCAGGAAAACGAACTCTATAAAATTACTGGATACCAAACCCCGGGCTTAGCAAAGTTACCACGAGGTAAATCCCGAATATCTATGACCGCTACATATGCCTTATGGAAAACGAGCGTGTTTTTAAAATGCCAGATACAAACCCTGAGTTGAAGCCTCGTTTGGGGGTGGGGGAACTTAGGGCCATTTGGTATGGGTGAGCGGACAGGATTTTGAAAACATACCCCATTCATATACTTGTACTCTGAAAAAGGGACCCATTTATATACTTAACTTTCGAAAATGTCACACCCATAATATGAACTTGTATTACATACAATAAAAAACTTTTAGAAAAACCGTGCTGTCTGTCGGTCAGTCGTAAGTGCATAGATCGCTCGCGTGCGTCGTGTTCTTTTCACTTTAACGAGTGACTTCCTGCCAGTGATATATTAAGCAACTAGTCACTACCAGCACGAATCTATTTCCTAAATAAAAGCTAACGCTCAAGGCGTGAAAGTGGAGCTGTGGCTTAAGAGTCTTTATACTTTCGTTGGGGTGCAACGAGGACGTAGTATAATAAACTCATAAGGTCTCCATTTCTGAACGTATTCTGACGATTTGCCTATAACCCATACTTTGGGTATATATAATCTATTCTATTCTGTTACAGTCTCTAATTTAACGGCGACCTAATACCGGCTTTTATACTCCTTAAATGCTACATGGTTTTATTGTCATGTCAGTTTAAAGCACTGTGACGACTTTGTAGTGAACTAAAAAGATATATAAATAAAGTGTCGTTTTTAAAATAAGTTGACTTGCCTGTTCCGCAAGGCGCCATATAAGCTATTTTTTTTTCAAGTATGTGTATGTCATATAAAAGCACTACCTCGCTCATTTTTAGCAAATATTTAGATAAAAATGACAGAAATATAAGACGACATATTTTATGTCGACTAAATATAAGAGAACATATTTCATGTAGACTTAAAATATCTCAATGAACAAGAAAATTATGTAGACTTAATGGTACTTTTGTTGTTTTATCTGTATAATAAGTATACTTAATATCTCGCATCTCGATGGCAGCTACATGCCACCATAATCTAACAAAGCTTCATATATTATTTTGGATGAGACTTGGGCTGTAAATTGGGAAAATGAAATCCAATTTTTGTTTTTACCTGAATCAGGCTTGATGAGCGCCACAGTCCCTTACTTAATTTTGAAAAAAAAAAAAAAAAAAAAAAAAACGTTACAGGCAGCTATTTATTTCAACCAACTGGACCATCCGCTTTTAAGCAACAAATTACCAAACAAGTATAACAACAAAGCACCTTCTCTTGTCTAAAGCGTTGTATCTTGTTCAGGTGCGCAGAATTAGCAGACAAAATTGACGGCGTCGCAACGCGGGGTACTGTCCGTTTAAAGACAGATCACAACATAACTGCACCAGAGAAATTAGTGGTTCTATTGTCCTTTTACAAGCTAAGACGACTGAATAGCATGCTACTGCAAAGCAGGTTTTGGATCCCTGGATTGCATGAAACAAAAGCTCAACGTCTTAAGTGCACAGAAATAGCCTGCAGCACTGTATGGAGAAAGGTGGGGTTTTGTATACCATATGTTCTTTATTTTTGCACCCCCCCCACCCCCCCCCCCCCCCAAAAAAAAAAAAAACGTGCCTCACCGTAGGATTTATATGCTGTCTCAATCTGTCAATCTTTGCTTAATATGGGAAAATATGTATATTGCAGTCAGTGGGACTATTTTCTCCCAAAACTGCGTGATATTTCATCCATACAAACAGGGAGGCACCTTTTTCTATTTCTCCCTTGATGTACATTTTAACAGCCAACATACCATGCACTTGATCACATTTTAGTGAAAATGAATATTCAGTAAGTCACCTGTAAAGGAAAGAAAGTCATGAAATGTGCATGGAATGTTGTTCGTCAGAAATCAACATCGGTTTTTATTTTAATTTACCACTTCATGTAAAGGAATGCATTGAAAATGGATTTTAGTAGCTCACTGGGAAAACGTTTGAAAAACGTTTTTAGCAGGTAAGAATAAGAAAGGCTCTACCTATTTTGCTCGTGTAACGGGACCATTTCTATATTCTTGGACAGTGGGGTGACACTAGGTTTGGAAGCATTCACAACACATTTTTTAACTCTTATCTTGCTGTTCACGACAACCCCTGTCTTTACAAACAGTGTAGATCCAGATCAGATGGCTTCTGAAGAAGCCATCTGATCAGGATCTACACTATTTGACATTCAGTTTATGAATTTGTAGGAATAAATTACATCAAGTTATCTGATTGGTTCAAAGTCAGAGATGGGTGTGGCTAAAATGAATATTCAGCAAGAGAAGGGTTAAATTACATGCGTGAGAAAAATAATGATGGGATTGAGACCTCGACAAGGAAATCTTAGGCTCGTTTTCAGTTTATTTAATTCTCATGCTCTGCATAGCCTCGCATGCGATTTAAATAAACTGAAAACTTGCCCGAGATTCCTTGTCTCAGTCTCAACCCTATCATACATTCTATAAATCTATAATGAGGCTATAAAACGAGCAAATACTTTGGCTTGGCATATTACTGTTGAGCTAGAAAGTTATTATGTTTGATATTGCACTGGGATTGAGGGCGAGGGTTGAAATGTCATAAACTCCGGAGCTGACCCCAACCCCCCACAACCCCCCCCCCCCGTAGTAAAACGGTCTTTCTTTAAAGTGTCTTATTTATGAACTGGCTTTGTTTCGTCTGTTTTTGTGTGTGCCTTTATGCCATTTACTTTCTTTAGGTGACCTGAGATGGCTGCGTTCTTTGATTGTGGTATTTCTTGATTGACCTTTTCTTACTAGTTTGTACATATGTTAAACATGAGCCTCTATGCAACGTTCTAAATGTGTGTACAACAGCACGCCTGTAATGTTTTGGATGCATATTATAGGAAAACGATGTTGTGTTCAACAATAAATATAAGTACAATCTGAAAGTCTGCATAATAATTCACTGACAAACGCAGGCGATTTTACGTCTGCAATGAGAGGCAGAAGGCATGACGCTTCTACCTACATGGAATTAAGGTGTGTATTATTATGCGTTATTGGGCGCAGTTGTTATCAACAATTGTCCCTAAGTGAACAGTGTATACTGAAACAAATGACCTAATTGCAACAAACCTAATCACCGCCAAGCAAATCCGTGAGAAAATAGTGTTGCTTATTTAACCCTTATCATGCTGTTCACGACAAACCATATCTTTGCAAACAGTATAGATCCAGATCAGATGGCTTCTGAAGAAGCCATCTGATCAGGATCTACACTGTTTGGCATTCAATTTATGAATTTGTAGGAATAAATTTCATCCAATAATCTGATTGGTTCAAAGTCAGAAATGGGTGTGTCTAATCTGAATATTCAGCAAGACAAGGGTTAAAGCAGTTTCGAAAGCTCCACAAAAACAGTCGATGACACAAAAATAATATAACTTCTACGAGGGTTGTCCCAAAATATCGTGGACAAGTGCATTTTCTCCCGAATGCGGCGTAACAGGCAAATGAAATTTTCTATATTCATGAAACAATCATTTTCGACTTTAGTAATGCGAGTTAGTTGACGCTGACTCTATTTTTTTTTTTTTTTTTTTTTTTCAGATTTATACTACATTATTATAACAGAGGTAGGGTGTCGCGGCCCAGGTCAAAGTCAACGTTAATTTAAACAACTCCGTTCGAGACTAATTCTAACACAGATGTTGCATTTATTAAGCTGGCACCAAACGGTTTCAGACAATGTCGCGTGAATACGCTTGACGTCATTATGTGAAATTTGAAAACAATCGTAACGTTATTTCAAAATCTACAGCGTATTTGATGAAGGCGCCCCCGGAAGAAAATCGCGTAAAAATGGCGACGTCAGACAAGGACGCGGCCCACCAAAATGTGATTAAATTGCACGACCCGCAGAAAAAGCGACCGACTGAAGTCGGTTGATTTTCTAAGAGTGCCCTAAAATCACCGTGTCATTCTGTCAGTCTGTCTGTCCGTCCGTAACCCGTTTGTGAAAATTGGTGATAGTGACTTAACCGATTGGAATAGTTAAATAAGTTTTGGCATACTGATAGATATCAATGAGATCTAACCAATGAACTTGCGAAATATTACATTCCATTTAGTATAGCCTCGCCGAGGCGAAAAATGTTAAAATTTTCGAACTGCTTCTCCTCGGAAAACGTTAGGCCGATTGAAGTCAAATTTCATATTGAGCCTCTATGGGATGGGTAAAACCAAAATTTGCTCATGGGGTCCAGGTCACATGACCAAAATGGCCGCCAAGCCATATATGGTAAAAACCCTTCAAAAATAGTCTTCTCCAGAACCACTGGGCAGATTTCCACGAAACTTGATAAATAGCATCTGGGACGTAGGCCCATCATAAAGTGCTAAAATGGTGACCCTGGGTTGAACTTGACATTCTTTGTGCCTAGGTCAAACTTTGACACATATGCTTTTGTATTGGAAAAGTAAGAATGCATTTTATCCTGCAAACGATTCAGAATACAGTACTAAAGTATAAGATATATTTTTGCTCCTTACGATAAGGCGCATTTATTGGGGGGAACCGTTTTAGGTCCAGGTCACATTACTAAAATAGCCGCCATACACATATATGGTAACACTCATAAAGATAAAAGCATGCGGCGGGTCGTGCACTTCAGCTGAATCACTGTTTCTGTTTTGATCTTGGTATGACACCAGTAGAGACTCAAAAGAAGCTGCAATTAACAGAGGATCATCGGCATGTGCCTCGGTCACTTGTTTACAAATGGCACAAACGGTTTGAAGATGGGTAGACAGACAGTTTGAACGGAAAATCAGGAAGACCACGGGAAATTAATGCATCGGCCGGGATAACGTTAACGACGTGATCAGGGGCGACATGAGACAGACCATGCGCGAAGTTGGTGAAAAACTGGGACTGAGTAAAACTTCTGTTAACCGTGTACTGAACAAAGATTTATCTTTGATAAGTGGTTACATCGCTATGAAACGTGCATTTATCAAAATGGGGAGTATTTCGAAAAGAAGTGACGCTAACGTTTAAGTGCGCGATGTCGTTTTACGACGTAGACCTGGGCCGCTCGGCCCTGACCCTAGTTAGTAAATAGGCTATAATTTCTATGTTGCTGAACATATAAGCTTGAAATTTAGCATATCAATAGAGGATATATATGCCACAATTGTCTTAAAATTTCATTAAATTCCGCCGATTATAAGAAAAGTTATAGACGTTGTGTACGATATATTAGGACAACCCTCGTACGTTCTATACATTTATTTCGTAAACGCACATGTCCTTCTGTTTACTTTTCATTAATTATAAATTTTACTTCGGATACTTCATATACAAAATATGCCAGTTCGGTAGCTGTCGGATTCGCGTCTGACTGGTGATCAGAAGGACGCGGGTTCGATATCTGCCGGGGTCGGCAACATTCTTTCGTGGAGATTGATCATGAAATCTTTTCTACGGTCATTCTCTCCCTTCCGCTGACTCGAGAAGGGCAGTTGTCAGTTTCTGGCAAAAGAATGTGCACTGTACTGGTTAACCGCTTACGGATAAGCTTGCCCAGAAAAAGAGTGGATTGGTAAACTGACAGCCTAAAAATGAACTAAACAGTGTTGACTAGGCCGTTAAACTCCAATAAAAACAAACAAATCATGTAAAAAAAAAAAACGGCTTATGGTACCGGAAGTCAAACTGCGCATGTTCCTTCACAAAGGTGGTCGAAAAACCTGTGGTAGATCTTGGCATCCCCATGGCACGATCGGTATTTTTGGACGATGAGGAAGATCGGCATTTTGAACTCTACAGAGATAGTAATGGCGATCCCATCTTTCATAATTTATATCGAGCAACCTCATAGCAAAATTGAGAGTAGAATTGCGAACACGCACATCAGCCTGTATATCCTTGGCAGAGTATAGGCCACGGACTATCCAAACAAAGACAAATTACTACAGCCATGGTTGGTGGGTGTGCCAGCTGATCTGAGGCGTTGGTGGCACGTGTCTTTTAGCTATTTGGCCATGCGCCGGCTCATATGTCATTAGTATGCTCCACTCATCCTTCAATCATTGTCAATCTTTTGCTATGTTATACATGTAGTCTTTATAATCGAATGGCTCCTTGATAATTTCATTGACCTTTATTTGTCCTTTTTCATACAAATCTAGATCATGAATGCAATGGCAACAGCACACTCCCTCTTCATAGCTGTTACTTTTATCGTATTCACGTAATTAACGCATATGCTTTAATATGTGCTCATCAATACTTTCTTAGCACTTATTACGAAAACATGCCTTTATAATTTTGACCCCATTGAACCCCACTCTTATATAGTAAAATTGGGGTTTGCAGGGGTAAACCTTAGTTCTCTTATTTCTGCTCTAAAATATAGATTGTTGGTACTCGCTAGAACCGCCTCGATGAGGCGGTTCTAACGAGTGCCCACAGTCTATATTTTGAGCAGAAATAAGAAAAATATCATAATTTTTCATCATAAAATTTTCATTATTTCGGCGATAAAGGTGGCAATGTATTTGTAAAGGCGTGTTTGCGTACTGATCATGCTGAATATATTATGGTATCAGCCAATTAGATTACTTGATTTATCATATTCATTAAGTTCACATTAGCATGGCAAACAGTGTAGATCCTGATCAGATGGCTTTTTCTGATAGCAAAGGTATGGGTTTATCGTGAATAGCAGGATAACGGGTTAAGGAGTATATTGGACACCTATTAACAGTGTCAATACGCAAACACGCCTATACAAATACATTGCCACCTTTATCGCCGAAAAAAAATGAAAATTTTATGATGAAAAATTGTAATATTTTTCTTATTTCTGCTCCAAATATAGATTGTGGGTACTCGTTAGAACCGCCTCATCTATAATTTAGAACAGAAATAAGAAAAATAAGGCAAACCCCTGGAAACCCCAGTATTACTATATAAAAGTGGGGTCTAAGGGGGTCCAAATTTTAAAGGCGTGTTTTCGTGATGATGATTTCGCAGTCTGATGAAGTTGAAAATCCTCGTTCTAACTTTATATAAATTATTTTGCGATTTATTTATTTATTTATTTTTTTTTTTGATAAAGAGGGACACTTGCTGACATTGTTTATCATTAAATATATATGTACCTTATGTCGAATGTTTTAGATAGTTTTGGTTCTGCCAAAACTGTAGAGCATTCAGTTGCATCAGGCCATACCACTACGATAACTCTCCCGTACGACATAGTGCATTTTTCACAACTCCGAAATGGCTACTTTTCTGATGAAAATCTTCATATTTTTCTTATAAATTCTCAAAACATCATTGAGGCGGTTCTAACGGGTACCCACAACCTATGTCTTGGAGCAGAAATAAGAAAACATGAATACCCCCGTAAACCCCAGTTTTCTCTATATAAATCGGGATTTAAGGGGATCTTCATTTCATGGACTTGTTCACATGGTGCGCTTAATTAACAGAAGCACATTCAAGGGTTTATATTTATGACAAGAATGAAATGTCTAAGCGCACAATTCGATATAAAAAGATTTGATACAACATAAATGATATCCGAAAGCCTGCATGCATTGAAGTTAACCAAGTCACGGTTGATAATTTTCATCACGAAAACACGCTTAAATAATTTTGAACCCCACTTTTATATAGTAAAACTGGGGTTTCCGGGGGTATACTTTATTTTTCTTATTTCTGCTCTAAAATACAGATTTTTGGTACTCGTTAGAACCGCCTCAATGAGGCGGTTCTAACGAGTGCCCATAATCTGTATTTTAGTTGAGGCGGTTCTAACGAGTATCCAAAATCTGTATTTTAGAGCAGAAATAAGAAAAATATCACATTTTTTCTTATTTCTGCTCTAAAATACAGCTTTTGTGTATTCGTTAGAACCGCCTAAATGAGGCGGTTCTAACGAGTACCAAAAATCTGTATTTTAGAGCAGAAATAAGAAAAATATCACAATTTTTTATCTTAAAATTTTAATTTTTTCGGCGATAAAGGTGGCAATGTATTTGTATAGGCGTGTTTGCGTAATTGCTTCCTACTTGACGCCGGCGGGTCCTGCCTATGACTCTATGACGCCCTCAGCGCGACAGAACCAAGGGCGAGGATTGTGGCCACGTAAAATCGATTTAACCCCCACCCCGGTCCCGTAAAAAAAAGTTTAACTGAACGACCCAAGGCGGTTCTTCTGTTGTGGTTTATTATTGTTAAAGTTCGTCTTTTTGTGTATATTGTTAATATTATTTTGGATAGCCGTTTGGCCATTTTGTGAGAAAGGAACTGCTCCTTTGGCTTTCCGTCTGTGATATTTTTATACTACTACCACTACTACTACTACTACTACTACTACTACTAGTAGTAGTAGTAGTAGTAGTAGTAGTAGTAGTAGTAGTAGTAGTAGTAGTAGTAGTAGTAGACCACTACTACTACTACTTGTAGTAGTAGTAGTAGTAGTAGTAGTAGTAGTAGTAGTAGTAGTAGTAGTAGTAGTAGTAGTAGTAGTCTTTCTCGTGATATCTAGACTGCTTACTCAGCTTATGACATCTTAATACATGTACTCGGCCACTACATGATACTAGTATTAACCATTTTTGTACCAGAAACCTCAAAACGGGTAATTGGCAAACAATATTGCAGGCCCAGATCAGACGCCGCAGAACGCGGGTCTAATCAGGGTCTACACTGTTTGCAAAAAGCACATCCATTTTCCGAATTAATTTTGGAGAGAAAGCAGCCTGACAAAATTTTGAAATGAACTCCAGTTATATATAAGGAGGAAGATTCTATTTGGTACCAAATGGGTTAATTGGCTTCTTGGCCATCTCCTTTTTGCGTCGATTGTTTATCAATCGACCCCAAGACGCTTCCTGGTATTGTCCACTCCTGACTATCGTTGACCATGTACAAAATCTATGTAACGGTTATTTATTGCAATGCTTGTCTTCTCCCTGTGGTGTAAGAGCGCTGTGTAAAACGTTGAAAATCTGGAAGGGTGTATACTCAGATTAGACGCCTCATAACGTGGCTTCTGATCAGGGTCTACATGGTTTGCTCTCAGTACAGGAATATAAGGGTTAAACGAAACAGTCAAAGTTCCTGCTCAGAGCAATTTTTCCAGTCTATACTCAAAGACAATCGATCTACCAGTACTCTCACTCCTTTGATCATCTTCTCTTCATAAATCAGTCGGTCAAATGAGCCGTTTTTTTATGTAAGTAGAGCATTATGAATCTATGTGTCATCTTGTTTCTCAAAGATGATATGGGATTATATAGAGATATTTTCTGTCTCAGTCTCTATCTTCATTAGCAAGTCATGAGTGTACATATCGGTTCTTATGATAAACTGCATGATTTTTTTCCTTATTAACGTATTTGCCCTAAGTGTTCGGAAACATACTTTCTAAAGTTTAATCAATTTACTACTTAATGTTGTATCGGAAAATTGGCGTAGTGTGACCGTGATGAGACGCCGCGTTCATCGGAGTTACACTGTTTGCTCTGGCCTATCTGTAGATTACGGTCCCATTCAGAAAAGAATGACGTATCGCTGTCGGTACAACGTTGGTTCGCTGTTGCGTGCTGGCTGGGGGTATTTCTGCAATTTATGATAACGATCTTGACTTTTGTCAGGAAAACTCTAACCCTATTTCGACAACTAGGTATAGTAGTCGCAGATAAGATTGACTAGGCGGAGCTATTCAGGTGTTGTCAATATATGTCAAATTCGCTGAGTCCACCTGGAGATTCGGTAGAGTGCCATTCGCATGCTTTCTACAAGCGGACGAAACGGTCATAATATACGCCATAGCTATGCTTGTGTTACAGTTGAATACACACAATCGGGTGACTTGGTTTACCTTTTGTTAATGGAATATTCCTAAGACAGGTACAAACGATAAAGAGGGACAATTGCTGACAGTGTTTATCATTAAATATATATGTACCTTATGTCGAATTTTTTAGATATTTTTGGTTCTGCTAAAACTGTGGAGCATTCAATTGCATCAGGCCATACCATTACGATAACTCTCCCGTACGACATAGTGCATTTTTCACATCTCCGAAATGGATATACTTTTCTGATGAAAATCTTCATATTATTCTTATAAATGCTCAAAACATCATTGAGGCGGTTCTAACGGGTACCCACAGCCTATGTCTTGGAGCAGAAATAGGAAAAATAATGAATGCCCCCGTAAACCCCAGTTTTCTCTATATAAATCGGGATTTAAGGGGATCTTCATTTCATGGACTTGTTCACGTGATGCGCTTAATTAACAGAAGCACTTTCTAGGGTTTATATTTATAACAAGAATGAAATGTCTAAGCTCACGATTCGATATAAAAAGATTTGATACAACATAAATGATATCCGAAAGCCTGCATGCATTGAAGTTAACCAAGTCACGGTTGATAATTGTGCTTCCTTCTTGACGCCGGCGGGTCCTGCCTATGACTCTATGACTAGGGCTGGCTAATCGGAGCAGAAAAGATAATCGATTATCAGTCCTGTCATTGCAATCGATAATCGATTAGTAATCGCTAAGATTTTTGTCATTATTTTACCTGTCTGGCTTTGTGTCTGAGCATGACTCTTTCCATATGCTGCACTTTACCATATGTATATTTGAACAGACAGGCCTGAGCAAACAGTGTAGACCCAGATGAGACGCCGCATAATGCGGCGTCTCATCAGGGTCTGCACTGTTTGCCACTCATCCAGCTATTTTAGGCATAACTTTGGGCAGTAAATTGTACCTATCAAGTAATCGGTTACAACAAATCAGAAACGATAATCATTTTTGTGGAATTTATCGATCGATTAATCGATTATACGATTAATCGTGGCAGCCTTATCTATGACGCCTCCAGCCTAAAGAAAAACTAACGTCTACACTGCGACAGAACCAAGGGCAAGGATTGTGGCCATGTAAAATCGATTTAACCCCCATCCCCGGTCCCGTAAAAAAAACGTTTAACTGAACGTTCCAAGGCGTTTCTTCTGTTGTGGTTTATTATTGTTAAACTTCGTCTTTTTGTGTATATTGTTAATATTATTTTGGATAGCCGTTTGGCCATTTTGTGAGGAAGTAACTGCTCGTTTGGCTTTGCGTCTGTGATATTTTCATACTACTACTACTACTACTACCACTAGTAGTAGTAGTAGAAATAGTAGTAGTAGTAGTAGTAGTAGTAGTAGTAGAAGTAGTAGTAGCAGCAGCAGCAGCAGTAGTCTTTCTCGTGATATCTAGACTGCTTACTCAGCTTATGACATCTAAATACATGTACTAGGCCACTACATGATACTAGTATTAACCATTTTTGTACCAGAAACCTCAAAACGGGTAATTGGCAAACAATATTGTAGGCCCAGATCAGACGCCGCAGAACGCGGGTATGATCAGGGTCTACACTGTTTGCAAAAAGCACATCCATTTTCCGAATTTATTTTGGAAAGAAAGCAGCCTGACAACCCAAAATTTTGAAATGAACTCCAGTTATATGTATTGAGGAAGATTCTATTTGGTACCAAATGGGTTAATTAGCTTCTTGGTCATCTCCTTTTTGGGTTGATTGTTTATCAATCGACCCCAAGACGCTTCCTGCTATTGACCACGCCTGACTATCGTTGACCATGTACAAAATCTATGTAACGGTTATTTATTGCAATGCTAGTCTTCTCCCTGTGGTGTAAGAGCGCTGTGTAAAACGGTGAAAATCTGAAAGGGTGTATACTCAGATTAGACGCCTCATAACGTGGCTTCTGATCAGGGTCTACATTGTTTGCTCTCAGTACAGGAATATAAGGGTTAAATAAACGAAACAGTCAAAGTTCCTGCTCAGAGCAATTTTTTCCAGTCTATACTCAGAGACAATCGATCTACCAGTACTCTCACTCCTTTGATCATCTTCTCTTCATAAATCAGTCGGTCAAATGAGCCGTTTTCGTTATGTAAGTAGAGCATTATGAATCTATGTGTCATCTTGTTTCTCAAAGATGATATGGGATTATATAGAGATATTTTCTGTCTCAGTCTCTATCTTCATTAGCAAGTCATAAGTCTACATATCGGTTCTTATGATAAACTGCATGAGTTTTTCCTTATTAACGTATTTGCCCTAAGTGTTCGGAAACATACTTTCTAAAATTCAATCAAATGCAATTTACTACTTAATGTTGTATCTAAAAATTGGCGTAGTGTGACCGTGATGAGACGCCGCGTTCATCGGAGTAACACTGTTTGTTCTGGCCTATCTGTAGATTACGGTCCCATTCAGAAAAGAATGACGTATCGCTGTCGGTACAACGTTGATTCGCTGTTGTGTGCTGGCTGGGGGGTATTTCTGCAACTTATGATAAGGTATTTCTGCAACTTCTGATAACGATTTTGACTTTTGTCAAGAAAACTCTAACCCCATTTCGGCAACTAGGTACTGGTAATCGAACCCGGAGAGCGACAACAAGCCGGAACAAACTCTGCTCTATTCAGATCCATCACGTTAGCAAGTTCATGAAATGAACACCCCTGTAAGCCCCATTTCACATGGAGACCAGAAAATCAACTTCGGTGAAGTTGATGTCGCACCTGCTCCCCACCTGCCCAACACAAAAAAAATAAAAGTTTATTTAAGGCATAAGAGATGAATATAGGGCTTTGAGAAGAATCCATAGCCTATATATGCGAGGTAAAAAACTGACTAATTTCACAATGTGATAAAATGAACTAAAATGATCCAAGAATTATATCCAAAGCATATGAACATCCTCATATCATGGAGAAAACACAAGCTTAGTTTCAAAATGATTAGTATAAAACTGTAAGAGGAGTTGCGATGACTAGGTACCTATCCGTATATATCAACTGAAGGTTAACGATGACTAAGTTCACAATGTGGAAAAAGTGACAAAAATTGATCCGAAGATTAAGTACAAACCACATGCAGGGCCTCATGCCATGGCAAAAATACATGCAAAGTTTCAAAATGATTAGTATAAAACTGTAAGAGGAGTTGCGGTGACAAAGAGGTACCTCCTGTATATCAATTGAAGCTTAAAAATGACTAAATTAACAATGCGCAAAAAGCGAAAAAAATATTCTGAGAATTATGTCGAAATCACATGCACATCCTCATACGATGGCAAAAGCACATGCAAAGTTTCAAAATGATTGGTATAAAACTGTAAGAGGAGTTGCGATGACAAGAAGTACCTATCATATATCAATTGAAGGTTAAAAATGACTAAGTTCACAATGTCGAAAGAGTGATAAAAATTGATCCGAAGTTAAAGTCCAAACCACATGCACATCCTCATGCCATAGCAAAAACACACACAACGTTTTAAAATGATGAATATAAAACTGTAAGAGGAGTTGCGAGGACAAGAGGTACCTATTGTATATCAACTAAAGCATAAAAATGGCTAAGTTCATAATGTACAAAAAGTGAAAAAAAAATATTCTGAGAATTACATGTATGTCGAAACCACATGCACATCCTCAAACCATGGCGAAAGCACACGCAAGGTTTCAAAATGATTGGTATAAAACTTGTAAGAGGAGTTGCGATGACAAGAGGTACCGTTTTAGGTTAAAAATGACTAAGTTCACAATGTGAAAAAAGTGACAAAAATTGATCGGACGATAAAGTCCAAACCACATACGCATCCTCATACCATGGCAAAAACACACGCAAAGTTTCAAAATAATTGGTATGAAACTGTAGGAGGAGTTGCGATGACAAGACACCCAGTGTAAAATGTTGACGGAAAGACGAACGGACAACCGGACGGACGGACGAACGAACGGACGGACGGACGAACGGACGGACGAACGGACGGACGGAAACTTGCACGCATATGTCTTCCTGCTAAAGCAGGTGCGACAAAAACGGGGTTTTACGTGGGTATTATTATTTTTCTTTTTTTCTTCTCAAGACATAAATTGTTAGAACCGCCTCTAATTTGCATTAAAAGAGGGTCAAAAAATTCGAACTTGTTTATTACCATAATTACGCTTTTCCAAAAGGATGTGGTCCCTGGATTTCAAAGATAAAATGTCTTTGAAATCGGTTTATTACATGCTGAGATAATTTAATTTCAGATTATACCTTATATGTATAATTTATGCAATTTTTTGAAAATTATTTACAATGTCATCCAAAATATCTTGGCAACATCTGATACAAACTTCAAAGATGAAAGCAGTTTTAGAAAGCTTTGTTTCCTTTAAAGCTGCACTATGCATAGGTATTACAGTAAAATTCCGCTATTAAGACCACCTAAAATTAAGACTTATTCTGCTTTTAAAAGCCTATTTAGAACTGTGCAGTTATTCATTCTTTTTGTTTTCTGCACACAGTGTCAGCTGGTCAGGGACCACCTTTGGGACTGTTCACCACCTTTGGGACTATTCAAAAGTGGTCTTAAAGACCACTTTTGAACAGTCGCAAAGGTGGTCTTAATCTAGGAATTTTACTGTATTTATGAAAGCGAAGTATTTTGATTTTTTTTAACCATCGGGCTTGGAGAAATAGATTGGGTCGCATGGTGCTTCCACGCAGAGCTGAAACTGACCACACACGAATACTGGTAAACCGCTTAGAAGTACAAAGCCTGTCCAGGCAGCGATTTGAGTCAGACCGACCAGTGCATATAAGCCTTTTTGGTTTCATTGGATGACAGGGCTTGAGATGTCATTCCATCTCGATGTCGGGTAAAAGTCCCAAAAATTGGAAGCAGCGTCTCCAAAATGACCTAAATAGTGTTGACGGGGACGTTAAACCTCCATTCAAACAAACAAAACTTCTTGTGTTTGTGCGTGCGTGCGTGTGTGTGTGCGTGTGTGTGTGTGGTGCGTGCGTGCGTGTGTGTGTGTGTACAAATGCGGTCGTTTCGTGCCTACGTTTCACACGAAAATTGGAGCACCTTTCCGGCGTTTACTTGTCCATTGAGAGTCTGCGGAGTCCAGACCTGTCCATTCCTTTATGCAGATGAAACGAAACAGCGTATTAGATTGACATGTGAAGTTCGAATTATTAATCTAATCGACAAACCACCAAACAGTAAGCATACTCACACTACATTTTCCACACCGAACTGAGTTGACGAAGTGAGAAATCATTAAGATAATACCCAGCCAGCAAAGAATGCTAGGCCAACGTCTGGCCGATAGCGATACGACGTGGTAACATCGTATCGCTGTCGGCCTGACTTGTGCTAGCAGGGTATCTGTCTGTGTGATACGAGGGCGAGTCAATAAAAACTAGGGTTCAGATCGATCTCTTCTTTTTCGATGTACTTGTCCTCTAGAATGATACACTTGGACCAAAGCTGTCCCAGTGCCAATAGCCCAGAATTGAAGATGCCAGGGTCCTGGTCTCCGACCCACTCCTCGACTGCCGACACGACTTCTTCGTTGGACCGGAAATGACGTCCACGGATATCTGTTTTAAAGTTTGGGAATAGGAAATAGTCACTAGTAGCTAAATCCGGAGAATAGGCAGGGTGCTGTATTAGCTCGTAGCCATTCCGCTACACAGCATTCAATGCAATTTTGCAAGTATGGACTCTTACATTGTTCTGTTGGAGCAGGGTCCCTTTGGAGAGTTTACCTCGGCGTTTTTCACGCATCGCAGTTCTCAGTTGGTCGAGCAAATTTGCATAATACGTACCTTTTATTATACTTTTCTTTGCTAGGTCCGATATAAAAACGCCTTGTGCGTCCCAAATTACAGTTGCCATTCCTTTGCCAGCAGAGGGTTGTGTTATGAACTTCTTTGGTCTCGGCGACCCCCCCCCCCCACACCAGGCCATATCCACTGGCTACTTTGAGTTTTCTTCTCTGGCTCATAATAATGGACCAAAGTCTCAAAGTCTCATCTACAGTCACCAGACTGAAATGAAAAATCATCTTTCTTTGACCTAAACTGCATCAACAAAACGCTGCATACTGATGCTCTTGCCATTTCCTCGTTACTTAGGGATTTTGGGACCGAACGGGTTGTTACATTGTGCATACTCAAGCGATCATGTAAAATTGTTGAAACGCTACCATGTGAAATTTGTAATGCATTCGCTTTTTCTTCCATCTTAATTCGCACATCAGAGTACACCAGACCCCATACTGTGTTAACATTTCTTCATCGATGGAATCTGATGGGCGTACAGTCTTGGTTTCGTCTTCGAAAGACGTTCTACCGCCTTTGAATTCCCCAATCCAGAATTTAACTTCTGCATACGATGGTGCAGAAGACCCATAAACAATATCGCAATATATTTTCCTGGCCTGTTTTCCCTTTCAAATACAAGTACCGAATTACAGCACGGTACTCAACTTTTGACGGAAAGCTTGCTTTTGCATCGCTAGCCATGTTTGTCTTTCAATATCTTATGAGTGAATGACATGATAAGGGTGTAAATTTGCCCTCATGCTTACAACATTTATTGAAACAAGGCGTGAAAGTCTTGGTTGCCTCGGTCAATTGGAAATGGGATAGGCTGGTTACTTATTGACTTGTCCTCGTACCATGTCTCGAGAACTATTATAACAGTTTACAGAATGATAAAAATGTGTGACATTTTGCTCATTTTAGCTTTTGTACTCAGTATATTAGATACTCATTAGAGTAGAGAACCCACAATTATATTATATAAAAGTGGGTTGCCTAATGAGTACCAACAATACATGCCTTTGAGAAAAATAAGGAAAGTAGGTTAACGAATACCCATATTTGTTTTTGAGCAAAAATAAGTGAAATATATTTACCCTTGTTGTGCGCGCCAGAGAAAGCATAAGTGTGATAGAAGAAAAAGTGTTAGAATGTAGAAGTTGAAAATAAAATCACGCTAGCAAGTCTGTGTAAACCCCAATTTATGCAGAGAACTGTTGTATACGGAGGTAAAAATATTTTTCTATTTATGCTCAAAGATAGAGGTTGTGGGTACTCTCCCACAATCTATGTTTGGAGTACTCATAAATCACAAATCTTCAGCAGAAGAATGGTCGTTTTTGACTTCATGTAAACAAGTCCGTGGCACAAGCACCCCTTTCAGCCCCACTTCATATAGAGAAAACTAGGGTTTACAGGGGTACACATTATTTTACTTATTTCTGCTCCAAAACATAGGTTGTGGGTACTCGTTAGAATTGAAAAATATCACACATTTTCATCGGAAAAGTAGCGAGCAAAGAAAGAATGCTCTTTGTCACAGGGGTGTGTTATTGTGATGAGATACTAGATTTATGTCGCACGAACATATAATCATAATGTATGATAGTATGATAGCCTATTTATTCATTCCGAATATTCCAAAATTAGATTGCGGATCATATATACTACTCAAAGTTTGATAGGGATCACTTTTTAATGCAACATAATTTTTGGTTAAATTAATCAGCTGAATTCAAATTTCATACTTAATGATAGAAAACATATCCTTCACAAAGACTAGTGATTAATTTTGTCAACTGGCACTGCATTCAAGCGTGACAACAGCAACCGTCATGGCACCCACAAAATTTGGCGTAACACGAATGGATTTGGACAATTGATTTTTCACAAATTTCCAAATTTGTTTAGATAAACGTGCCTAATACCGTGTATGGCGTCCATGGGCATCAATTACAGTACGATATCGCCTGCATATGCTCGTAATCAGATTCTGTATCCGGTTTTGTGGAATCAGCCTCCATTCAGCAACCAATGCATCTTTGAGCTCCTGTAATGTCCTCGGCTGCACAGGTCGGTTTGAAACAGCATGCTGTAGCTTGTCTCACAAGTACGGTGATCGAGCAGGCCAGTCCATACGAACGATTGTCTCACGTTCCAGATCGGCATCAGTGACGTGGGCACGGTGCGGACGGGCATTATCACCCATCAGAATAAAGTCCGGGCCGATAGCACCGGCCTATAGTCTCACAAACTGATCAAGAATCTCATTAAAGTACTTCACTGCCGTTAACGTTCCGTTTTCAACGACGTACAAGTCAGTTTTACCGTTCACGCTTATCCCAGCCCAAAGCATGACTGATCCCTTTACATAGCTATCATGCTCTGCCACATTCAAGTCATCGAATCGCTCTTTAGACATTCGGCACACTAATTGACGTTTATTAGTGAAGTCTAGACAGAATCTGGAATCATCAGTAAACAGTACTGGCGTCCAGTCACGAATCGTCCACCTGACGTGAGTTCTGGCAAAGTCCAACCGGTCTTGCACGTGCTGTCTCGTCAACGGAATAGGTACAGCAGGCCTCCTGGCATTCAGTCCGAAATCGAGGAGCCTGTTTCTAACAGTTTGTGTAGAAATTCGTACTCCAGTTCCGTTCCTAAACTCGTTATTCCAACGCGTAGCGTTCTTGAACCATTGACGTCGAGACTGAATCAACAAAAACGGTCCTGACGTTGAGTTTCAGCCCTTTATCGATCCTCGCCGTGTCTATGTGAAGGGTTTCCGTAGGAAAGATGCCGACTCCACATTCGGGAAACCACGCTCTGAGACACAATCAGAATCCAAGCAACACGACATCGAGAGACGCCAGATTCCAACATTCCGACGCCACGGTTCATTTCTTTGGGGCTCAGACTGTTTCTTAACTGTCCCCGAGGCATTTTAAAGTTTCACAAATCAAATGAAATCCTTTTTAAGCTTAGTAAAGGAACACAGACAAGTTTATTTTTCTGTTGGAATGCAGTGTTACGCAAGATTTTTGGGGTACATGAATTCATTTGCTGAGTGTGAGAAGTGAGCACTTTCATGAGTACTGAATTGCACATGAGTTTCTGCTTAAGATATTTATCAATATTCGGAGTACAAATTTTTTCATGAAATTTTAAATTTTCAGTGCGAAATTCGGGATATAAAAAGTGATCCCTATCAAACTTTGGGTAGTATACAATGTAAAGCCCTGCTTGTCTATATAAAGTGGGGTTTGTAAACAGAGTGTTCAAACAAAGAAGCAATTTTGAAATAGTTTCAGCCCATGTGAATACAGCAAGTTGCATTTAATAAGATAACATACCTTACCTTATACCAAAATCAAACTCTTCAGACGCTGTCAAGGGAAGTGATTGTGAAAAAAAAAATCTGCAAGTTTCCCGCTGATCAAAGAAATGTATTTAATAAAATATAAATTATGACTATGAAAAAGATTATTATTGGTGGAGATTATGTCAGCAATCGAATTAATGACACGCGTATCGATTAATAACTTATCAATGATTAGATTAATCGATTCGCGTGTCGTTAACAACCTATTAATAATTTGATAATCGTATATAGAACGATGCATCAATCAATGTAATAATAAAAAGTAGAAGTAAAACAAAGATCAGGAATCGATACAATTAACTTAATCCACCCATCAAAGACACCAAAGGGAAAGAAACACAAACACCAAGCGACCAGACCACAACGGAAACCCAAACAAAGGAAGGCCATAAGGACAGTTACTTTCCCACAAAATGGCCATATGGCCATCCAAAATAAAAAGACACAAGTGACACACACAGTAAGTAACAAACAACAACATAAATGAACCGCCACAGAAGAATCGCCTTGGAACGGTCAGTGGAAAGATTTCCACTGGGGGGCTTAAATCGATTTTACGTGGCTACAATCCTCGCCCTTACTTCCGTCGCGATTTAGACAAACAATTTGTTCAGTCCGCATGAAGGCCTCCTAACTCATCAGTGCAACATCTCCGTGAACACAAAAATCAAAGAACCACAGAGGTGAGACAACGGTGAGGACTCGACAGCAAGAAACCACTGAAATGCTGGAGCAAAAGAAAACCAACAGTTAGACTCCGATGGGCCCGATCAGAGACAGAGCATCAGGCACCAACCAACATTACCAAGAATTAGATCTCTCTAATTCTCAATAAGCCTTTACGTTGGAGCCGTCATAGAATCTGAGGCCTGACCCACCGGCGTGCAATTAAAGAGGGGAGCAAAGTTGCCAACCGTGATTGGGTTAACTACCATGCATGCAGTCTGTCGTATAACATCCAGATTGTACCCAATCTTTTTATATCGAAGAATGATTTTACGAAACTGAGTGCTGAAGTCATTGCGGTTATATATTTTTTGAATTTATATACTAAGTCACCATAAAATTCGGGTTCCGATAGACCTTGTTGTAGAAGAGATTTAAGTCCAATATTGAATTTAGAAATTAAATCAGAATGGCGTCTATAAAATTTTGAAAAGGCTTTGCGTAGTTTATGGTACCGATAACCCTGATTAAGGAGTTTATCCGTTAAAAATTTATTACGAGTGTTGAAGTCAGTTACATGACTACACACTCTAGCAAATCGAATTAATTGCGAAATATAAGTCTTGATCAAAGATCAGACAAAGAAGGCGTGAAAGCAGTCATCATAGACTTGAAATAAAATTGCAGAGGATATAACGTTAACAAGTCTATGAAATTTACCCCCACCATCCCCACGGTAAAGCCCACTGCATAATCAGAAAACGGATTTACAAGGCTTGAAATATTATTATTCAAATACAAAATTGCAGAAACTCTTTAGAGCCGCGTCAATCTATTTTCATAGCAAGTACATCTGATTTTCCTTTTCGAAAACGTATTATTTGTAGAAAATTTATAGCAAATGCAACCGCATTATTTTCGCTCGGATATAAAAATACTCCCGAATCAAAAAATACCCACAATCTCTGTTTGAAGCAGAAATGAAATAATAAATATGTACGATATTTGTTATTAAAGTAATGTACATCTGATTTCCCTTTTTGAAAATATTCTATTTGTAGAGAATTTATAGCAAATTTCAACCGAATTTTCGCTCGAATACATAGATACTGGCGAACCAAAAAGGCTATTCAATAAATTACCCACAATCTATGTTTGAAGCAGAAATAAAATAAATAAATACGATAATAAATAAGTTCGTTTGTTTGAATTGATGTTAAACGTCATCGTCAACAATATTTAGGTCATTTTTGAGACGTTGATTCCAAGTTTGTGGAACCTTTATCCGACATTGAGATGAAATGATATCTCAAGCCTTACCGCCCAAATGAAACCATTAAGGCCTACATACATTGGTCGGTCCGACTAGCACCACTTTGCCTGGAGAGACTTAGTTCTTCTAGGCGGTTTAACAGTACTCATGTGTGGTCAGTTTCATCTCTGCAAATCTATTTCTTCAAGCCGCAATGGGCAGGGTCTAATTTTATTCAATAACAAAAACTCAGCTAAGAACCCTTTGAGAAGGGATTCATCCACAATATAATACCTGGAGTTAATTTTTTCTGATGTTAGCGAGTACCCACATCAATATAAACTTTGTAAACCCAAAGTTTCGCTATACGCAGTGGTGCTGATTATATGGAGCTTTGGACGTAATGTCTTTCTGCAGGCAACTTGAGAAAATAATTTTGTATTATTGCTGTTGTACTTCTTCTTCTTGGTCTTCTTCATAGAAGTACTAGCAGCAGTAATAGTAGTCGTTGAAATCTTTTACATCTAAATTAATATTTGTTTATTTTATTATTATTTTTTTAATATAATATAGATCTGTGTATATGATGCTGAATATATTTTGATATATTTGAAATGATATATATTATCTTCGTGAAAAGTTAAAATAGAGACAAAAACTTTAACTAACAAATTTATGGTGGCATATTTCTGCCATGAGGTAGCTAGATCGCTATCGTGGTAATTTAAAAAAGTATCGCGATAATTTTGAGTTTCCTGCCAGATAACTTAAAATTTTATCGCGAAAATTTAACATTACTATCTCGCTTTTTGTGGTTACAGTGCCCAGAGCTGCCACGAGGTAGTTAGATAACTATCGCGATAATTAAAAAACATATCGCGAAACTGAAAAGATTATGTACATAATTTGGATAATTTAAACTATTTTCTTGATATTTCCGCCATTTTAACTTTTGGAATACATTTGTTGATACTGTACACATGTACATGTTAAACCACAAAAGAGAGAGATCGGATCCAGATTAACAAAATATAGGACGGTCTGTCTTGTGGTCTCTACACTTCCCGAAAGGGGATGGTTTGGGGCGAAAAGACTAGGGTTTGGGGACTAAACGATATGAGTGAGAAATAGAGGTGAAATGAACAGAAGAGAGTGACATCGGCCAGGGTAAACGTCTTGTGTCGAAACGACTTGTTACCATACAGGTTTCGGAGCGGTACCTCTGTTTAGCCATTCACTCTTTGGCGGATGGTCTATTTATAGATATCAGAATTTAAATGGTGAAAATATCGTGATAACAATTCATATTATCGCGGTAATATTTTCAGGAAACTTGAGAATTTTCGCGATAAGGTTTGACATTATCACGATAGCTATCTGGCTACCCCGTGGCAGTTCTGGGCACTATTGCAAAAAAGCGAGATAATAATGTTAAATTTGTCGCGATAAAATGTTCTGTAATCTGGCAGAAAATTTAAAAAATATCGCGATACTTTCCAAAATTATTGTGATAGCTATTTAGCTATCTCGTGGCAGAAATATGCCACCATACAAATTCAGGCATAATTTTCATTACACAATAGCCTTATTGACACCTTTCCCTATTAATATAAGTGGCATGCACAATGGGTTGGTCTGTTTAGCGAAAGGCACCGGGCCCTCTATTATCATAAAAAAGCTGCCGATAACTGCTTGGACACGAGTATCAGAATCAGAATTGTTACTGGTGACACGTCAAATGACATTCATACACCAGGACCTGTGATGTGGGAAGTTAGTCCCTAGCTCTAACCAAAGAGGTAAATTTAGCTACACAATCATCAGCAGTATAGGGTTTATAAGCACGGACGGTCCAAATCACACTGCTTTGCCTGGGCAAAAAGTTGGACCGTCCGTGCTTATAAACCCTACTCGTGTCCAAGCAGTTTTCGGCAGCTTTTTATGCTATATAATAGAGGGTGCGGTGCCTTTCGCTAAATAGACCAACTCGTACTTGACGGATTGGAATCGAGACAGTTCCCCGACAAGACAGTTCCCCGACATGGTTTTGGAGACAGTTCCCCGACACATTTGAAGACAGTTCCCCAATACTTTTCTTCTTCTATCATCTTATACTGAGTCGGTCATATCTGGCCATTACCTCAGTTGATTGGGTGGCTAAATTTAGAATTTAGCTGAAAAAAAAAAAAAAAAAAAAGAGAGAGGCGCTGGATGCGTCCTTAAAACTATTTACAATCTGCATAACAGAGGTATCCTAAAACGCATACCTCTGAGTCCCAATCTTACACTGTGCGGGCTTTGAACTCTTCTGCGGACTTGGCATTCACCGCAGAGGAGGGAAGACTATTCCATTGGGGAATAGTTCTAGGAAAGAACGAGTTCTTCAGGGCATCACTATTGGACCGGTATCTACGATATTTTGAGTCATTTACTTTTGATGCCCTTGTTCGGGTCGACACTGTTACAGGGGTCAAGTACCTATCTTTATCAATAGACACTGAATCAGAGTGTATCTTGTAGAAGAAGGTTAAAGAGGACAGTTCCCCGACACTGTTGTTCAAAGTCAAATTACTTTTGACTGATCATGATGATTATCATAATTGATAATTATAATGTGTTCATCAAAATTTTGAAGACAATTCACCGACAGACGTTTAGAAATATTAAATTATTGGTTCATCGACATTTTTTAAGACAGTTCCCCTGACAGACTTTGACATGTATAAAATAAAAGCTCATACTTGATACCATTATCAATAAGTGTAATGAATGACCGGTGTCGCTCACATGCATCTGTTGCAAAACCCTGGAGCATATATTAGTTAGCAACATTAACAAGCACCTAGCCTCTGAAAGCATTCTTGCTGACTGCCAGCATGGTTTCCGAAGTCGAAGGTCTTGTGAAACTCAATTAGTTCAGTTCTACCATGACATAGTAAGCAATCTGGATGGGGCCATTAATCGTGGCCACAAACAGACTGACCTGATTATCATGGATTTTGCCAAGGCCTTCGACAAGGTACCTCACAGGAGGCTATTGTACAAACTAGATCATTATGGGATTAGAGGATCCACACTTAAGTGGGTTAGCTCATGGCTCTCTGGACGCACTCAACAAGTTGTACTTGACGGCCAAGCGTCGGACCCAGTCCCTGTTTTGTCCGGTGTCCCACAAGGTTCGGTACTTGGACCGGTCCTTTTCTTGATATTTATTAACGATCTTCCTGATAATATCAGGTCATCTGTTCGCTTGTTTGCTGATGATTGTGTTTTGTATAGGAACATATATACTACTTCTGACTGTCTTATCTTACAAGATGACCTGGATAGCCTAGCACGTTGGGAGGCCGATTGGCAAATGAAGTTCAATGTGGCCAAATGTCATTCAATGAGGGTGTCACGGCACCCTCCAGACAAGCAAATTAAATTCAACTACTCATTACATCAGCATACTTTGGAACATGTCAAATCCGCAAAATATCTTGGTATCACCATTACTGATAATCTTGATTGGGGTCAACATATTTCTGAGATTACCTCTAAAGCAACTAGGACATTAGGGTTTCTTAGACGTAATTTGGCTTTTGCACCTAGGCAGACAAAGGATGTTGCATACAAAACCTTGGTTAGACCTCAATTAGAGTATGCATCACCTGTTTGGCATCCCCATGTTAACACTCAGGTTCAACAGGTTGAGAAGGTTCAGAGGACGGCTGCCCGATGGACCTGCAGGCGATGGCGGAACAGAAGCAGTGTTGGTGAAATGCTCGATGAGCTGGAGTGGCCATCCTTGGAGGCCCGTCGCGAGCAGTCCTCTTTAACCTTCTTTTATAAGATACACTCTGACACAGTGTCTCTTAATAAAGATAAATACTTGACCCCATGTGACTACTTCAACTCAAACAAGGGCATCAAAACTAAACAACAGTCAATATCGTAGGTACCAGGCCTATAGTGATGCCCTGAAGAATTCTTTCTTCCCTAGAACTATTCCTCAGTGGAATAGTCTTCCCTTCTCTGTGGTAAATGCCAAAACTGCAGAGGAGTTCAAAGCCCGCATGGTGTAGATTGGGATCCAGAGGTGTGCGTTTTAGTACACCTCTGAAAGCAGATTGTAAATAGTTTTAAGAACTCATCCAGTGGAGGTTGTTTTTTTTTTTTTTTTTTTTTTGGCTAAATTCTAAATTTAGCGCACCACCCAACTGAGGTAATGGCCAAGTTTGGCCGACTCAGTATATGAAGATAGATAGATAGATAGAATACACCTAAAATTAAGCGAACTAGCATGTTCAGTTTATGAACCTGCACACATTTAAACAAAACAAAAATGTCTTCTAGGAAACGCAATAGTATATTTCTAATATAATAAACATTTGAAAAATGTAGTTGAGTTCAAAGTTTTTGTTTTAAATAAATATTATTAAAGTATAAGAACATTACCTCTCCTCCGGCTTAGACTTCCAGAAAGATCATCGTCAGAACAAATGTCGGCGAACTGTCTTGAAATCAACGAGGAAATTTCAGGCAACTCATTAATATATAGTTGCCATAGCAAGAAACATGCACATAATAATTAATATATCTTAAGACAATGCCCCGGCACAGAAAGACGTTGCCTCTCCAAATCAAAGGTAAACTTAATCTATTCACAATGATCACTTAGCCTTAATTATCCCCAATTATCCCTAATTGCCAATTAGAACATTAAAACTATGAACAATAGTGTCTGGGAACTGTCTTTAAAAGTGTCTGGGAACTAATTGCCAATTATTATTATCAGTCACATGTCATTTAACTATGAACAATAGTGTCGGGGAACTGTCTTCAAAAGTGTCGGGGAACTGTCTCCAAAAACCGTGTCGGGGAACTTTCTTGTCGGGGAACTGTCTCGATTCCAATCCGTCAAGTACGACGGATTAGTTCTACTTTTTACCCATAAACATGCTGATGACAGTTTTGAAAGTTTTGTAAGTTTCACATTTCAAAACACAGGTGTCATAGTGAATGGTCTGAAATGCATGTTAAAATACCCTAAAACGATTCTGTAAGCACTACACTTCAAATGAAGTCCTTCATAATATAGCAATATAGCATACATAGTGGGTGGGACCTTTTTTTTTTTTTAGCTTATCAGAAGCTAGAAGGGTCTATTCTATTCTCTATTCTATTCTATTCTATCAGAATCAGAATTGTTACTGGTGACACTTCAAATGACTTTCATACACCAGGACCTGTGATGTGGGAAGTTAGTCCCTAGCTCTAACCAAAGAGGTAAATTTAGCTACACAATCATCAGCACCTTCAGCTGTCGAAATAATCGAATCGGGAAGGGCATTCCAATCTCTAATGGTTCTGGGGAAGAACGACTCTTTATAAATGTCAATGGACCAACCCGCCTTATTGCACCCCCCACCCCCCCACACACGCACACCAGTGACCTCCCCTACCCACAATTTGTGACAAAGACGATGCTGATGCCAGCACCAACGCCAGAATCAGAATTGTTACTGGTGAAACATCTAATGACCAGGTCTGTTTAATTTAAAGACAGTCTAGCAATGTAAAGACTGGCTGTTAGCCCCCGCCCAACGGGACTTAAATAGATGGGCTGCATGATGCTGCCATGCAGAGCTGAAACCGACCCACACATGAGTACTGGTAAACCGCAAAAAGGATCTAAGCCTGCACAGGCAAAGCGGTGCGAGTTGGACTGTCCGTGCATATAAACCCAACTCGTGTCCAAGCAGTTATCGGCAGGTAGTAGTTATTGGCAGCCCCAACAAACGCTTGCTTTTAAGGCTCTTTTTTTATCCCAGGTAAATATCTTTCCAGAAGCTTGTTTTTTGTTGTTGATATCTGCGTATTAAAAATACATCACAATAGGTAATGTCATTGGATTTTATATGGTCGGGTATAAAAGCCAAGGCCGGGCCGAGCCGCCGTGCCAAAAATGCCGATCCGAAGATTTTATATTTCGTCTCTTGTTATAATACAGATACATATTGAAATCAGTTGGTTATCTAATTATTATAAATAACATATTTGATAACTGCACAAAGGTATATCTCTCTATATTGTTTAAATTTCTAGTAATAAACGTTTTTCCGAAATCGAGGGGTATAAAAGCCAAGGCTGGGAAAAATAATAATATTTCTTAATTTCTTGCGAATTAACAGGTTAAAGTACTTCTTTTTGTCCTGAAATATCTGAATTTAATTATTGTCATCATTTGTCCATAGAAATATAACAAACAAATAAGACTACCTTGAATTATCAATTTTCTTATTTTCTCATTGTTTCTATTTTTTGATTGACTTAATTAAAGAAAACGACCGAAAAGGACCGAAAGGGAAGACCGTTTTGTTTACTGCTAGCTGGAATTAAAGAAAAATAAAAAAATAACATTTTTTCTTTATCATTTTAATATACACATACATGTTAACAAATATAACAATCATTTTTTTATATTTCCTTAATTCCAGCTTGCAGTAACAATACTTTTTATCACCACGCTTTTAAAAAAAGCGTTCAGGGATATTGTGAACGCCTCCGTCCGTCCGTCTGTCCGTCACGCTATCTCCTCCTTAACCATTGGTTGGAATGTAACCAAATTTGGTACACAGCTTCCTTACATGATTTTTGGCCCCGCCCCCAGGGGCCTTGGGGAGGGGTCAAAAGGTCAAATATCAATTAAATTCAATTTCAAAGTCAATTTTACAGATTTTGAAACCAAACTTTGCATAAGTAATGATTAATGATATATGTAACACATATTGAACATATTTGGCTGCGACCCCTGGGTCAAGCCAAAGGGGTCAGACTTGGGGGTGGGGGTGGGGGGGTCATGGGGGTCAAAATTCAAATTTTACCGAATATAGTCATATGGAATATCAAATTGAAGGGGGTGATTAGTAGAATACAATACAAGTAAAATTTTGACCCTGGGGTCAGATTGGGGCCCTGGGGGAGGGGTCAAAGGGTCAAAATTTAAGTTTTTTGGAACATAGTCACATACCTGTGATAATTTTATGTTGACCATGAGGGAGATTTGCTTCTCAGATGAGGGGGATTGGGGTCCCAATGAGGGAGACTTTCTGACGGCATGTTTAAGTGTTTTTTTCTTGTCATTTTTTGTGGTTTAGATGTACAAAGGAACTGGAACTACTTAATTAAACTGATCGGAACATATTTTGTCAAGTATAATTTGAAAGTTGTAGGTTGTTTACAAACAATGCTGTGACCACAAGTCCATTGATGTGAGGTTGTGGGTATTTGTCATAATCACTTGATTGTTGAAAGTACCCGCAACATGCTTTAGTGTAGAAATACTCGATTAGAAAAGATATCCTAAAATGTTTCCAGTCCTCCTCTTTATCCAGTGCTGGGTTTTACTGCTACTGAACAGATCCAAAGCACAAAGTTCTCTTCAATGATAAGCATTACTTCTAGCACTATTTACACTCCTTCATATAGTCTGTGCAGGCAACTTTTTTTTGCCTTTCTCAGAACACCCTGTTCATAAATACATGTATAGGTAAAGCAGTCCATGCTGAAATTAATACCATTTTATAACAATTGTTCAGGTTGGCCCCAAAAAAATTAGTGAGAAGTCCAGGAAAAAAAAGCTGAGTCTTTATTTGTTTAAAATGTAAATTTTGTTACATCAAAACCTTGATATAATGATGCCCTGGATCGCTCACCTGATCCACACTGAAGAAATGAAATGGTAGGTAATATAGTATGGTGCCTTGTCAGAAGGAGCATACATGCCAAATATGAAGGATCTATCTCAAATGGTTCAAAAGTTATGATAAAGTAGGTCAAGGTCAAACTTTTTGTATGAGTGGGAAGCCCCTCTCACAAGGAATATACATGCCAAATATGAAGGCTCCATTTCAAATAGTTCAAAAGTTATGACTAAGTCATGTGGCATATCAAATTGAAGCGCATGATTAGTAGAATATAATACATGTAATATTTTGACCCTGGGGTCAAATTAGGGCCCAGGTGAGGGGTTTTCGGTACTTGGCCCCTCTGTAGGAAGCGTGGGGATTTGCGATGAAGCACCATCGACAGTATTCTAGTTTTATTTTTTTTGTTGTTATCTTCCAAAATATTGAAGAAGTTCCAAATTGGGTCTATAGGTTTCATTCATTTTTATCCCCCGACCGAATAGATTCGGGGGATATAGCGATCAGCCTGGCGTCCGTCCGTCTACTTTCGTCTGTGCGTCCGTCCGTCCGTAGACACAACCTTGTGATTGCCATAACTCCTATACCCTTTGAGATACATTGATGGTTCTTGGCACAGTTGTTCACAAGGCTGAAACGGCATGTCATGTGCAAGAACCAGAACTTTGGATGCCATACTTTTTTAGTTATCTCCCCTTTTAATTAAATAGAATGACTACTTTGTGATGGCCATAACTCCAATACCCTTTGAGATATATTGATGGTACCTGGCACAGTTGTTCACAAGGCTGAGACGGCGTGTCATGCACAAGAACCACAACCCTGGGTGCCATGGTTTTTGAGTTATCTCCCCTTCCAATAAAATAGAATCACTACCTTGAGATGGCCATATCTCCAATACTCTTTGAGATATATTGATGGTACTTGGTACAGTTGTACATGAGGTTAAGCAGGCATGTCATGCAAGAACCATGACTCTGGGTGCCCTGGTTTTTTAATGATCTCCCCTGACAATATAACCTTGTGATGGCCATAACTCCAATACCCTTTGAGATTTATTGATGGTACTTGGCACAATTCTATACAATGTTGAGACGTCGCTTCATGCTTAAGAACCACAACTCTGGGTGCTATGGTATTTGAGTTATCTACCCTTCCAATATAACATTATGATCACCTTGTGATCACTGTACCTCCCTTTGAGACATATTGTTGGTACTTGATGCAGATGTACATGAGGTTAAGCAGGTGTGTCATGCTCAAGAATTACAACTCTGGGTGCTCTGGTTTTTGAGTTATCTCCCCTGACAATATAACCTTGTGATGGCCATAACTTCAATACCCTATGGTATTCATTGATGGTACTTGGCACAATTGTATACAAGGTTGAGATGGCACTTCATGCTTATGAACCACAACTCTTGGTGCTATGGTATTTGAATTATCTCCCCTTCCAATATAACGGTATGACCACCTTGTGATCACCGTACCTCCATTTGAGACTTATTGGTGGTACTTGATGCAGATGTACATGAGATTAAGCAGGTGTGTAATGCTCAAGAATTACAACTCTGGGTGCTCTGGTTTTTTTAGTTATCTCCCCTGACAATATAACCTTGTGATGGCCATAACTCCAACACCCTTTGAGATATATTGGAGGAACTTGGCACAATTGTATACAAGGTACAGAAGGGGTGTCATGTGCAAGAACTACAACTCTTGGTGCTGTGGTATTTGACTTATCTACCCTTCCAATATAATAGTAGGACCAGCTTGTGATCACCATGTCTCCAATACCCTTTGAGACATATTGATGGTACTTCGTACAGAAATACATGAGCTTAAGCAGGTGTGTCATGCGCAAGAACCACAATTCTTAGTGCCCTGGTTTTTTTTTATCTCCCCTGACAGTTTAATCTTGTGATGGCAATAACTCCAATACTTGTGTGATATATTGCTTGTTTGATTCTGCTGCACTTTCTATTGGTGAACAATCATCTGAAGGCCATATTGGCTTTTGGTCGAGAATTTGCCATCTCTTCCGATGGCTATTTTTGACACCTTCAGTAAAAGGTTGATGATAAGATACTGTCTAGATTGCATATTAGTCAAAATTTCACATATTAGGAATAAAGCCTGGTGTCAGTTTAGGGAAGGTATAATTTGAGGACTTTTACTGGAGGACCAGAGGACTGAGGACCAAGTCCTCTAGAGGACCAGGGGTATAATTTGAGGACCAAATACAGGAGGACCAGTGCTTTAATCAGACATATAATGGCTATGATAATTGAAGATAATTACTGTTTATTGAAAATGACACCTACTGGTATGGTATATCACCTCCTGGGCAAATATAGAGAAAAAAATAAAAATAAAATAAAATGAAAAACATGTTATTATGCTCAAGAAATTTTTCACCACAGAATTTTATGAAATATATTTTTGGCATCTTGTTACTCTGATAAATATGTTTAGTTGAAATTAGAATTTCGCTGCTTTCTATATACTTGTTTTTTTTTATTTTTTTTTTTTAATTCACAAACAGCATGATGAACAGTGGAGAGCCTGATCAGACGACTTCTTGCTACTTTTTTAATTATGTTCACTTGAAATAGAATTTCTCTACAGTAAGTATTTCTATATACTTAATATAAGCTATCTGTTAAATTCACAAACTGCATGATGAACAGTGAAGATCCTGATCAGATGGCATCTTGTTACTCTTTTAAAAATGTTCACTTAAAATAAGAATTTCTCTACTTTCAATATATATACATGTACTTAACCCATTTAGTACCAGAAACCCGAAAATGGGTACCCTGGCAAACAGTGCCGGCCCAGATCAGATGCCGCAGAATGTGGCGTCTGATCAGGGCCTCCACTGTTTGCTAAAAGTTCAGTCATTTTCCAAATAAATTTTGTTGAAAACACAACCTGACACCCCTAAATTTTGAAGTGGACTCCTGGTATATATAAGGAGGAAGATTCCATTTGGTACTAAAAGGGTTAATATAAGCTATCTGTTAAATTCACAAACTGTATGATGAACATTGAAGATCCTGATCAGATGGCATCTTGTTATTTTTTTAAAAATGTTCACTTAAAATTAGAATTTCCCTACTTTCAATAGACATGTACTTAGTTTAGTTTAAACAATATTTATTCACTTCTTTTCAATTACAGATATATAACAAGAATGTAACATAAAGAAAGATCAACAGGATTTGAAAACAAGCAAAGTTGCGTATATTAATCATCTCCTGCAACAAATGGGCATAATATACATGTAATTAATATAAGCTATCTATTAAATTCACAAACTGCATGATGGACAGTGAAGATCCTGATCGGATGGCTTATCTGGAGCTAAACTGTTTGCAAATGTAGGGATTGTCTTGTTCAGCGGGATAAGCGGGAAAAAAATAAATAAATTAAAGGAAAATATGTGATATTCTTCACATATAAATAACTGAAATATATATTAGGCATTGTGTTACTCTTTTTAAAAAAAGTACGTTCAGTTCTCACGGAAATTTCTCTACTAGGAAACAAAAACAAAACAGTTATTTATTAATTTTATTTATTTATTTATTTATTTTTTTGTAGGACAATTTGGCCAAATTATCTTTTCCTAGTGGTTTTATTTATTCCTATTCTATCAGTCATTTTATTACTTACCGGTAATGCCATTTTTTTTATTTATTTTTTTTTAAACTGCTTTTTTTAAAGTATTACATTAAGAGCTAGGCATTCACAATTTTTTCTTTTGTTTGTTTTCCGAGAACAACATTTCCATAGGACTCGTATATGAAAAATGCTAAACAAGATTTTCTTTGAGAAGTAAAGAAATAGGCTTGAAATTGTAATGGTTGTGATTGGCAGTTTAATGGTTATTTGTAGGTGGGGCTTATCCTATTGTAGGTGGGGCAAAGTTACATATTATAACCAATGGCTGTAAGCCTATGGTTAGGTTGAAATTTTGCAAATAATTGAAAGTCTTCATTTTTTAAATGTGTTGTTAGATCTTTCAGAAGCATTTTTTTTTCTATTTATTTTGACTGTTAATTAGGGCCTAATTTATTATTAATTTTCTTAAGTTGAGCTGAAAAGTGAAACAAGAGGGCCCAGAGGGCCCTGAATCACTCACCTGAGAATCAGTGTCTCTAGTACATTCTTGGCCCAAGGGCTATACTAGGTGAAGCTTCATACCAAATATCAAAGACCTGAGCCTTGTGGTTTCAGAGATGAAGATTTTTAAATATTTTCCATATATAAGCCTATGAAAAACCAAAGGGCCCCAGGGATGGGGGCATTTTTGGCCCCAGGGCTATAATTTGAACAATCTTGGTACAGGTCCACTAGATGAAGCTTCACACCAAATATCAAAGATCTGAGCCTTGCGGTTTCAGAGAAGAAGATTTTTAAAGATTTTACCTATATAAGCCTTTGTAAACCCTGAGGCCCCCAGGGCGGGGGCATTTCCGGCCCAAGGATCATAATTTGAACAATCTTGGTAGAGGTCCACTAGATAAAGCTTTATACCAAATATCGAAGACCTGGGCCTTTTGGTTTCAGAGAAGAAGATTTTTAAAGATTTTCCCTGTATAAGCCTATGTAAAAACCAAAGGCCCCCGGGGCGGGGGCATTTTTGGCCCTGGGGCTATAATTTGAACAATCTTGGTAGAGGTCCACTAGGTGAAGCTTCACACCAAATATCAAAGACCTCGGCCTTGCGGTTTCAGAGTAGAAGATTTTTAAGATTTTCCCTATATAAGCCTATGTAAAACGAAAGGCCCCCGGGGCGGGTGCATTTTTGGCCCTAGGGCTATAATTCGAACAATCTTGGTAGAGGTCCACTAGGTGAAGCTTCACACCAAATATCAAAGACCTGGGCCTTGTGGTTTCAGAGAAGAAGATTTTTAAAGATTTTACCTATATAAGCCTTTGTAAACCCTGAGGCCCCCAGAGCGGGGGCATTTCCGGCCCAAGGATCATAATTTGAACAATCTTGGTAGATTTGTTTGATTTGAGGTTTAACGTCCCCGTCAACACTGTAAAGGTCATTTTGGAGACGTTGCTTCCAATTTTGTGGGACTTTTACCCGACATTGAGATGAAATGACATCTCAAGCCCTGTCGCCCAATGAAACCAAAAGGGTTTATTAGCACGGACGGTCCGCCTCGCACCGCGGTTCCTGGACAGGCTTAGATCCTCTAAGCGGTTTACCAGTACTAGTGTGCGGGCCGGATTCAGCTCTGCGTGGAAGCATCGTGCAGCCCATATATTTCTTCAAGCCCCTATGGGCCAATCTTGGTAGAGGTCCACTAGATAAAGCTTTATACCAAATATCGAAGACCTGGGCCTTTTGGTTTCAGAGAAGAAGATTTTTAAAGATTTTCCCTGTATAAGCCTATGTAAAAACCAAAGGCCCCCGGGGCAGGGGCATTTTTGGCCCTGGGGCTATAATTTGAACAATCTTGGTAGAGGTCCACTACGTGAAGCTTCACACCAAATATCAAAGACCTGAGCCTTGTGATGTCAGAGAAGCAGATTTTTAAAGATTTTCCCTATATAAGCCTATTTAAAACCAAAGGCCCCCGGGGCGGGGACATTTTTGGCCCTAGGGCTATAATTTGAACAATCTTGGTAGAGGTCCACTAGATGAAGCTTCATACCAAATATCAGAGACCTGGGCCTTTCAGTCTCAGAGAAGAAGATTTTTAAAGATTTTCCCTGTATAAGCCTATGTAAAACCAAAGGCCCTTAGGGCGGGGGCATTTTTGGCCCTAGGGCTATAATTCGAACAATCTTGGTAGAGGTCCACTAGGTGAAGCTCCACACCAAATATCAAAGACCTGGGCCTTGTGGTTTCAGAGAAGAAGATTTTTAAAGATTTTACCTATATAAGCCTTTGTAAACCCTGAGGGGGCATTACCGGCCCAAGGATCATAATTTGAACAATCTTGGTAGAGGTCCACTAGATAAAGCTTTATACCAAATATCGAAGACCTGGGCCTTTTGGTTTCAGAGAAGAAGATTTTTAAAGATTTTCCCTGTATAAGCCTATGTAAAAACCAAAGGCCCCCGGGGCGGGGGCATTTTTGGCCCTTGGGCTATAATTTGAACAATCTTGGTAGAGGTCCACTACGTGAAGCTTCACACCAAATATCAAAGACCTGAGCCTTTCGGTTTCAGAGAAGAAGATTTTTAAAGATTTTCCCTGTATAAGCCTATGTAAAACCAAAGGCCCTTAGGGCAGGGGCATTTTTGGCCCTAGGGCTATAATTTGAACAATCTTGGTAGAGGTCCACTAGGTGAAGCTGCACACCAAATATCAAAGAACTGGGCCTTGTGGTTTCAGAGAAGAAGATTTTTAAAGATTTTCCCTATATAAGCCTATGTAAACACAAAGGCCCCCGGGGCCATAATTTGAACAATCTTGGTAGAGGTCCACTAGATGAAGCTTCATACCAAATATCGAAGACCTGGGCCTTTTGGTTTCAGAGAAGAAGATTTTTAAAGTTTTCATTTCAAAAATCTATTTTTAGCTCCTGTGACCCAGATGTGCAATGGACCGGAACCATTTGAACAACTTTGAAAGGGGACCACCTAAGGATCATTCCTGTGAAGTTTGGTCAAAATCCGATCAGTGGTTTAGGAGGAGATGTCATTTGAAGAAAAAGTTTACGCACACACGCACGCAAGACGGACAAAAAGTGATCCCAAAAGCTCACCTCGTCACTACGTGACAGGTGAGCTAAAAAACAAAAAACAAAAAAAACGTGACCTTCCATTGCAGTACTCACACAGGACCCATAAATATGCATTTGTTTAATTAGTCAATAATGGTTATTTTTATTATTTATTTTATTTTGTTGTTTATATCTTTTATTTATTTATTTATTCATAAAAACACCTTATAGAGAAAACTAGGGTTTACAGGAGCATACATTATCTTTCTTATTACTGCTCCAAGAAGTAGGTCTTGGGTACTAGTTACAACCACCTCAATGAGGCAGCAACCTATGTTTGGAGTATAAATAATAAAAATATCAAAGATTTTCATCAAAAAAGTAGCCATTTTGGAGATGTAAAAAAATGCACTTTGTCGCATTTGTGTGTTATTGTAATGTTTCTTCCACAATCTTAAAACTGACATTTTCCGTTTTATTGGTGACATTCTTCTCATTTCGGCTGCAAGCATAGAATGTGTGTGCTCATTAGACCAAGGTGGTTCTAATAAGTGTATCTCAGGAGTACCCAAATCACGGAATAAGTGGGGTTTATAAGGGCGTTAATTACAACCACTTAAGAAACTAGTAGGTAAAAGGGTAACAAACCGGACAGCTATTGTCTTCAATATATTCATGCTTTAACCCATTTAGTACTGAATGAAATCTTCCACTTTATATATAGCATGAGTCCATTTCAAATTTTAGGGGTTCTTCAAAATTTATTTGGAAAACGGCTGAACTTTTTGCAAACAGTGTGGGATCTGATCAGATGCTGCAGAACATGGCATCTGATCTGGGCCTGCACTGTTTGCTAATAACCCGTTTTGAGATTTCTGATACAAAAATGGGTTAATGGGCACAATCCGTGGCAAGCCATTATAGTATGATAACTTTATAAAACTTAGCATTTGTTAAAAGATCAAAATATAGAACTTCAAAATCAGTGTAGCCGAACATTATAATTTACAACATTCATGGTAATGGTAATTAATTTATGGTAATTAATTTATACTACCATATCAATCATGGTAATGAAATTAATTGATACTACCATATTTTTGCAACAAAACTTCTCTAAAGACTTTAGTGCACCTCCGATTAACTATCAGCTCGATATGAGTGAAATAATATTGAACCCCCCCCCCCCCACACACACACACCACCGAACCTTTTAGTATAGCAGGAGCTGCTTTTGTTGAATTTTGTGTGAGATAATCAGCATCAATGTGGTACCATGTCCATGCAATTAAAAGTTTTATTATTTAAACCCACTTCAGTGAAGTACCAGCGTCAAAACTAAGTCATATTATGCCTCATTGAAGTGATACTAACAATAATACACAATTTATGTATCAGAAAGTTCATCTTGCAGTTTGTGAATTTAACAGATAGATTATATCATTAAGTATGTAGAAATAGAGAAATTCTTTTTCAACTAAACATTTTTAATTAGAGTAACAAGATGGAAAAAAATTATTTCCGATATAATTCTATGGTGAAAAATTTTTGAGCATAAAACAGTGTAACTCCAGATAAGCCATCTGACCAGGATCTTCACGGTTCATGATTGCAGTTTGTGAATTTAACAGGTAGAATAGAAAGTAGAGAAATTCTAATTTCAACTAAATATAAATTTAAAAGAGTAACAAGATGCCAAAAGTCATCATGTTTGCAAGTCCATGTAATGGACACCCCTCTTAACACCACTTTATATAGCAAACATTGGGGTTTACAGGGCTATACATTATTTTCCTTATTTCTAACAACAGTTTAGCTCCAGATAAGCCATCTGATCAGGATCTTCACTGTTCATCATGCAGTTTGTGAATTTAACAGATAGCTTATATTAAGTACATTTATATTGAAAGTAGAGAAATTCTAATTTCAAGTGAACATTTGTAAAAAAGTAACAAGATGCCAGCTGATCAGGATCTTCACTGTTAATCATGCAGTTTGTGAATTTAACAGATAGCTTATATTAAGTATATAGAAAGTACTTACTGTAGAGAAATTCTAATTTCAAGTGAACATTTTTAAAAGAGTAGCAAGAAGCCGTCTGATCAGGATCTCCACTGTTCATCATGCATTTTGTGAATTAAAAAAAAATAACAAGTATATAGAAAGTAGAGAAATTTTTATTTGAACTAGAGTAACAAGATGTCAAAAATATATTTCATAAAATTCTATGATGACAAATTTCCTGAGCATAATAACATGTTTTTCCTTTTATTTATTTTATTTTATTTTTCCCATCTTTTTCTGTATATATGCCCATGAGGTGATATACCATACCAGCAGGTGTCATTTTCAATATTAAAACAGTAATTATCTTCAATTATCATAACCATCATGTGGCTTATTAAAGCACTGGTCCTCCTGTATTTGGTCCTCAAATTATACCCCTGGTCCTCTAGAGGACTTGGTCCTCAGTCCTCTGGTCCTCCAGGTAAAGTCCTCAAATTATACCTTCCCGTCAGTTTATAATACCCCTGTTAGGGACATGTAATTGGTCAGTTTGGCAATTAAATCTTTGCCACACTCACTGCAATGGCATGGACAGCAATTTACAGGTGTTACAGATACTTTTAAATATACTAAGACATCAATGAATCTTCAAACATTGTTTGGTTAATAAATTACAGCCTTTTACTGATGAACTACTTCACAGGCCTAAAGATTAATGACAGGTGTATTTCACACGTTTGTAAATATATGTATGTGACAATTTTCTGCAATAACATCAAAATTATATGTGAACTGCTTTAAAATTTTATGATCAAAGATCATGTTAAATTATTAATATTTTCAAAGTTGAAGAGGGAAGAAGATTTGTTGGGGGTGAGGGGTGAGTGGGTTAATCTGGTGCAACACTTTTTGTTTTCTGTGTCAAACAAAATAGGACCTTTCGTAAATCCTTCAAAGTCCATGATACATTCAGTTTATTCATATTCCTGTAAATCAAAATATGAACAATCAGTCTAACCTATAAAGGAAAAAAGAATAATTATAACGATTGTTTGATTGAAAAGAACAGGCCTGTCTACAGTTCAGTGAGTCAATCAAACCTCTTCCTTTGACCAGCAATAATGTCTTTTGACTTTAGATCAAATAAAAAATACCTCAAATAATTACTGTTATTAATAAAAACTATTTTGTCTTGTTCAGTGATGAAAATAGTCTAACATCATGTACATGATGTAGGGAGAAAACTTTTAAGACCAGTTTAGCAACATGACAGAAGGATATACTCCAGCGATTTAATCGACCACCAATCAACCAGTATCGACCAGTAGTGGCTGGTTAAAACCAGTTTTAACCACCGGCCTGGTCAATACTCATATTGACCGGATTTTTGCCAACCTTGAAGAGGGGTTGGAGGGGAGGGTGACAATTTACCATGCAGTTCATTCATTGCACAAACATGTTAACCCATTTTGTACTGGAAAACTCAAAACGGGTAATTGGCAAACAGTGCAGGCCCAGATCAGACGCTGCAGATCAGGGTCTACACTGTTTGCAAAATGTTCAACCATTTTCCTGATATATTTTGAAGAAATATTTTCAACCTAACACCCCTGAATTTTGAAATGGACTCCTATTATATATAAGGAGGAAGATTCCATTTGGTGCAAAATGGGTTAATGTCACACTGTCTCTCATGTCAGTCAGGTTTTATTCCGGAATTGCCCTTCCATTTTGACTCTGAAAGTTTTATATGGGCTTATTTCCGCTCAAGTACAATATCGGGAAATGATTACGATGTGAAAACAATTAACTGGACATGATTGAAGTCTCATCAGCCAAATTTATCCTAAACATTTACAAACCAGTCTCGGTCTAGTTGTGAAGGCCCCCGCCCATAGGGGCTTGAAGAAATATATGGGCTGCATGATGCTTCCACGCAGAGCTGAATCCGGCCCGCACACTAATACTTAGAGGATCTAAGCCTGTCTAGGAACCGCGGTGCGAGGCGGACCGTCCATGCTAATAAACCCTATTGGTTTCATTGGGCGACAGGGCTTGAGATGTCATTTCATCTCAATGTCGGGTGAAAGTCCCACAAAATTGGAAGCAACGTCTCCAAAATGACCTTTACAGTGTTGACGGGGAGGTTAAACCTCAAATCAACCAACCAATCGGTCTAGTTGTTAAAGTATTGTTAGCTAAACGAGATTGTTAGTGGCCAAACTGTTAACCAAATTGTTAAGTACAGTTTTAATACTGTGGTATTTTGCTGAAAAAAAATTTGAGCAGCATAATTCCAGCATTTGCATTTGGAAAAGCTGCTCACCATCTCGAAACACGCCTATATAATTTTGACCCCCTTGAACCCCACTTTTATATAGTAAATGTGTGTGAATTCGGGTTTAACGTCGCTTTCAACAATTTTTCAGTCATATCACGACGGTGTCTGGTTGCGACAGGGAGCTCAATGCTCACTTTTATAGTGCTGCCTCACTGAAGTATCATGTCCCAGACACATTACATGATACCACACCCAGTCACATTATCCTGACACTGGGTCGACCAGTCCTAGCTCTACCCCGTAAATCTGAGTGCCAAGCAAGGAGCAGCTAGTACCATTGTTAACAACTTTGGTATGTCACGGCCATGGATCGAACCCGTGACCTCCCGTTCCCTGGAGCGGACACTCTACCAACTGAGCTATCGGGGCCAGTTTACATAGTAAAACTGGGGTTTCCAGGGGTATACCTTATTTTTTAGCTCACCTGTCACGTAGTGACAAGGTGAGCTTTTGTGATCACATTTCGTCCGTCGTGCGTCCGTGCGTAAACAATTTCTTGTCCGCACGATAGCATCTTCATTTATGATTTGATTTTAACCAGACTTGCACACAACTTGTACCACCATGAGATCTAGGTTCCTTTCTTGAACCAGCCATAGCCCATCATGTGTTACAGAGTTACGGCCCCTGAAAGGGCAAAAATTGCCTATTTTGGTCTTGTCCGCACGATAGCATCTTCATTTATGATTTGATTTTAACCAGGCTTGCACACAACTTGTACCACCATGAGATCTGGGTTCCTTCCTTGAACCAGCCATATCGCATCATGTGTTACAGAGTTACGGCCCCTGAAAGGGCAAAAATTGCCTATTTTGATCTTGTCCGCACGATAGCATCTTCATTTATGATTTGATTTTAACCAGACTTGCACACAACTTGTACCACCATGAGATCTGGGTTCCTTTTTTGAACCAGCCATATCCCATCATGTGTTATGGAGTTACGGCCCCTGAAAGGGCAAAAATTGCCTATTTTGGTCTTGTCCACATGATAGAATCTTCATTTATGATTTGATTTTAACCAGACTTGCACACAACTTGAACCACCATGAGATCTAGGTTCCTTTTTTGAACCAGCCAAATCCCATCATGTGTGACGGAGTTATGGCCCCTGAAAGGACAGAAATTGCCTATTTTGGTCTTGTCCGCACGATAGCATCTTCATTTATGATTTTATTTTAACCAGACTTGCACACAACTTGTACCACCATGAGATCTGGATTCCTTTCTTGAACCAGCCATATCGCATCATGTGTTACAGAGTTATGGCCCCTAAAAGGGCAAAAATTGCCTATTTTGATCTTGTCCGCACGATAGCATCTTCATTTATGATTTGATTTTAACCAGACTTGCACAAAACTTGTACCACCATGAGATCTAGGTTCCTTTCTTGAACCAGCCATATCCCATCATGTGTTATGGAGTTACGGCCCCTGAAAGGGCAAAAATTGCCTATTTTGGTCTTGTCTACACGATAGCATCTTCATTTATGATTTGATTTTAACCAGACTTGCACACAACTTGTACCACCATGAGATCTGGGTTCCTTTCTTGAACCAGCCATATCCCATCATGTGTTATGGAGTTACGGCCTCTGAAAGGGCACAAATTGCCTATTTTGGTCTTGTCAGCATGATAGAATCTTCATTTATGATTTGATTTTAACCAGACTTACACACAACTTGTACCACCATGAGATCTAGGTTCCTTTCTTGAACCAGCCATATCCCGTCATATGTTTTGGAGTTACGGCCCCTGAAAGGGCAAAAATTGCCTATTTTGATCTTGTCTGCATGATAGCTGTTTCATTTATGATTTGATTTAACTAAACTTGCACACATTTTGTACCATCACAAAATATCTCGGTCAAGTTTGAATATGGGTCATGTCATGTCAAAAAGTAGGTCAGTAGGTCAAATCAGAAAAAAAACCTTGTGAAGACACTAGAGGCCACAGTTTTGGTCCGATTATCATCATACTTGCCCAGAATGATCATCTTGACAATATCTCAGTCAAGTGCGAATATGGGTGTTGTCAGATCAAAAAGTAGGTCAGTAGGTCAAATCATAGAAAAACCTTCTGAACACACTAGAGGCCACAATTTATGTCCAATCATCATCAAACTTGCTCAGAATGATCATCTTGGTAATATCTTGGTCACTTTCGAATATGGGTCATGTCTGGTCAAAAAGTAGGGCACTAGGTCAAATCATAGAAAAACCTTGTGAACACAATAGAGGCCACAGTTTTGGTCCTATCATCATCAAACTTGCCCAGAATGATCATCTTGACAATATCTGAGTCAAGTTCAAATATGGGTCATGTTGGTTCAAAAACTAGGCCAATAGTTCAAATCAGAGAAAAACCTTGTGAACACACTGGAGGCCACAGTTTTGGTTCGATCATCATCAAACTTGCTCAGAATGATCTTCTTGATAATATCTTGGTCATCTTCATATATGGGTCATGGCAGGTCAAAAAGTAGGTCAGTAGGTCAAATCAGAGAAAAACCTTGTGAACACACTAGAGGCCACAGTTTTAGTCCAATCATCATCAAACTTGCTCAAAATGATAGTCTTGACAATATCTCGGTCAAGTTCGAATATGGGTTATTTCTGGTCAAAAAGTAGGTCAGTAGGTCAAATCATAGAAAAATCTTCTGAACACACTAGAAGCCACAGTTTAGGTCTGATCATCATCAAACTTGCCCAGAATGATCATCTTGACAATATCTGAGTCAAGTTCGAATATGGGTCATGTTGGTCCAAAAGGTAGGTCAGTAGATAAAATCATAGAAAAACTCTCTGAACGCACTAGAGGCCACAGTTCTGGTCTGATCATCATCAAACTTGCTCAAAATGATCATTTGACAATATCTCAGTTCATTTCGAATATGGGTCATATCTGGTCAGTAAGTAGGTCAGTAGGTCAGAATGTTGAAAAACCCTGTGGACACACTAGAGACCCCAGTTTTGGTCCGATCATCATCAAACTTGCTCAGAATGATCATCTTGACAATATCTGGGTCAAGTTCGAATATGGGTCATGTCGGGTAAAAAAACAGGTCAGCAGGTCAAATCATAGAAAAACGTTTTGAACACTCTAAGAGGCCACAGTTTTAGTAAAATCATCATTAAACTTGCTCAGAATGATCATCTGGACCATATCTCAATTAAGTTAGAATATGGGTCGGGTCAAATAAAAAAGTAGATCAGTAGGTTATTTTGTCATTACTTTTGAACCGTTTGAGATAGAGCCTTCATATTTGGCATGTAGGTTCCTTGTGACAAGGGCTTCCCACTCACATAAAGGTTTGACCTGTGACGTTGACCTGTGACCTACTTTATCATAACTTTTGAACCATATGAGATAGAGCCTTCATATTTGGCATGTATGTTCCTTGTGACAAGGTTTTCTCAACCATTCAAAACTTTTGAGCCATGACCTTGACCTTTGACCTACTTTGTCATAACTTTTGAAGCATTTAAGATACAGCCTTCATATTTGGCATATAGGTTCCTTTATAGGAGTGAGTGTTTGAGTTTAAGTCTCACCAACAGCTTAGGTCATACAGTGATGGGACCTCTGTTTAAAGACCAATCTGAAAGTCTGGAGAAGCCTGGGATTGATCCTGCTACCCCTGGTTTACAAGGCAAGTAGCATGGCCACTTCACCATGAAGGCTTCTAAACTTCATTGGAATATTGTGTAGATGACCCTCTAGGAAAATAGCATAACGATTAACAAATGGTCACAAGAGCTAAAAATGGAAAAACATAGTAAATTTGCTTCAAATGCGAACTCCTAAACCTTTGGGCCAATTGGATATAAAACTTCACAGGAATGTTGCCTAGGTGACTCCCTACCAAAATAGTTAAAACTCATTCCACTCCAATGAACAAGATGGCTGCCAGAGCTAAAAAATAAAAAAAAATCTTCAAACAACAATTCCTTCTTGGGCCAATTTCATTCAAACTTAGAAGTGATGTTGCTTAGATGACCCTCTACCAAAAAGGCTAAAACAATCCCGCTCCGATGAACAAAATGGCCACCGGAGCTAAAAATAGAAATATATTATAAATTTGACTTAAATGTGAACCCCTCCTAAACCCTAAGGCCAATTTGATTCAAACTACACAGGAATGTTGCCTAGGTTACTCCCTACCAAATATGCTAAAATCACTCTGCTGATGAACAAGATGGCTACCATAGCTAATAATAGAATGTACTCGAGACAGTGACACACAGGTGAGCGAACCAGGGCCCTGTGGGCCCTCTTGTTCTTATTTCTGCTCAAAATATAGATTGTGGGCACTTGTTAGAACCACCTCGAGGCGGTTCTAACAAGTGCCCACAATCTATATTTTGAGCAGAAATAAGAAAAATATCACAATTTTTCATCTAAAAATTTTCATTTTTTCGGCGATAAAGATGGCCATGTATTTGTATAGGCCTGTTTGCTTAATGGTTCTTTCTGCAAAAATATTATTAAATATTTGCCATATTTAGTGATATGGGTCCATTTGTTCAAAGCTTAGTTAGCTTAACAAGCTCATTAGTGGTCATAATGTTTACATCACGTGAACAAGTCCGTGAAATGAAGACCCCCCAAAACCCCACTTTATATAGAGAAAACTTGGGTTTACGGGGGTACATATTATTTTTCTTATTTCTGTTCCAAGACATAGGTTGTGGGTACTTGTTAGAACCGCCTCACTGAGGCGGTTCTAACGAGTACCCACAACTTATGTTTTGAGCATTTATAAGAAAAATATCAAGAGTTTTCATCAGAAAAGTAACCATTTTGGAGATGTGAACAATACACTATGTCGCGTGGGTGAGTTATCGTAATGCTGTTTCAGCAAGTACTGTATCTAATATTTTGTTATTTTTGCTGAAAAAATGCGAGTAGTGCCAAAGCTACTAACATTTTCTCAGCAAAAATATTATTTTTATGCCCCCCCACCCCCTCCCCGAGAATCAAAGATGGGGGGCGGGGGGGCGGCATATAGTATTTGCCCTGTCTGTCTGTTTGTTTGTCTGTATGTTACAAAAACTTTAACCTTGATCATAACTTCAAAATTATTTGACCTAGCCCCTTGAAACTTCAAACACTTATTCACCATCACATTGGCTACATTCTGACCAAGGGCCATAACTCTGTTGTCATTTTTGGCTGAATTATGGGGCATATAGAATTTGCCCCATTTGTCTGTTTGTTTGTCTGTCCGTCACAAAAACTTTAACCTTGATCATTAACTTCAAAAGTATTTGACCTAGCCCCATGAAACTTCACACACTTATTCACCATCACAAGAGCTACATTCTGACCAAAGGCCATAACTCTGTTGTCATTTTTTGCTGAATTATCTCCCCTTGAATTTTTTAAAACTTTAACATTGGCCATAACTTTCGACTGATAAGTGATAGGGCTTTCATATTTCACATGTGCATTCCTTGTCACAAGACCTTTCTAGTGGTACCATAATTTTTGATCTCGTGACCTTGACATTAGACCTACTTTTTAAAAACCTTAACATTGGCCATAACTTTCGATTGATAAGTGGTAGGGCTTTCATATTTCACATGGGCATTCCTTGTCACAAGACCTTTCTAGTGGTACCATAATTTTTCGACCTCGTGACCTTGACCTTGATGTTTGACCTACTTTTAAAAAACTTTAACATAGTCCATAACTTTTGATTGGTAAGTGATTGGGCTTTCATATTTCACATGTGCATTCTTTTTCACAAAACCTTTTCAGTGGTACCATAATTTTTTATCTTGTGACATTGACCTTGACGTTTGACCAACTTTTTAAAAGCTTTTACATTCGCCATAACTTTCGATTGGTAAGCGATAGGGCTTTCATATTTCACATGTGCATTCTATGTCACAAGACCTTTCCAACGATCCCATAATTTTTGACCTTGTGACCTTGACCTACTTTTTTAAGATTGTTTAGCGATACTACTTTCATACTTTACATGCGCTGACCGGGGGCATCAGTGTTTCACAAACGCATCTTGTTTTTTTGTCACATTGAATAATCAAAGTTTTAACGATTCATTAACTAAATATGTCGCAAGTTTTGAACAACTGGCCTCAGAGTTTCAATGATATGTTAACTAATGACATTGTTAGTTTTGAACAATGACCCCAGAAGTCTACAGTTTGAATAAAGATTAATCAGTACCGTTGCCAACCCACTTTAAATCCATGAAAGTGGGGCTCAAAAGGACATACCGTATACCGATAGTATAACCTCAATAAGCAGCCACAAAAAATACCCAGCATGCAGAGCGTTAAGGAGATGGCTGTTCAGCAGAGGGAAATGTCTTGAGATGATGTCTGAGGTACAGAAGTGAGTGGTTACTGAAGAAAGCTCAATAAAGATGTTTGAAACGAAATATAAATAATAGAGAGGTGTCCTCTGACATTATTCCTATATTTACTTACAATTTGTTCACTGTGGCTGTTTAATAGAGGGAATTTAGATTTAATAAAGTGGCTGCTGGCTGGATGAGAGAGGTGGCTGCTGAGGTTAAATGTATAGCAAAATGCTTTGAGAGGAATTGTTGTGGCATAGCTCCAGCTAAGGTGCTTTCTTTTCATAGGAAAAACACTGATATGTTCCTTATTTCTGCATGAAAACGTACAGTCAAACCTGTCTTAGTGGCCACCTCTATTAAGCAAGCAACCTGTCTTAAGCAAGCAGGCATTCAGTTCCAGTAAAAAGGAAAATGCATTAAAATTCACCTGTGTTAAGCAAACACCTGCCTTAAGCAAGCACTTTTTGAATATCCCAGAGGTGCTTGGTTAATACAGGTTGGACTGTATATTATGGGTTATCATTAGAAGCACCTTGGTGAGGTGCTTCTAATGAGTACCCACAACATACGCTTTCCTGCAGAAATTAGAAAAATATGTGACCTTGACCTAAAACGGTTCCCCCAATAAATGCGCCTTATCGTAAGGAGCAAAAATATATCTTATACTTTAGTACTGTATTCTGAATCGTTTGCAGGATAAAATGCATTCTCACTTTTCCAATACAAAAGCATATGTGTCAAAGATTGACCTAGGCACAAAGAAGGTCAAGGTCAACCCAGGGTCACCATTTTAGCAATTTATGCTGCGCCTACGTCCCAGATGCTATTTATCAAGTTTCGTGGAAATCTGCCCAGTGGTTCTGGAGAAGACTATTTTTGAAGGGTTTTTACCATATATGGCTGGGCGGCCATTTTGGTCATGAGACCTGGACCCCCATGAGCAAATTTTGGTTTCCCCCATCCCATAGAGGCTTCATATGAAATTTGATTTCAATCGGCCCAACGGTTTCCGAGGAGAAGCAGTTCGAAAATTTTCACATTTTTCGCCTCGGCGAGGCTATACTAAATGGAATGTAATATTTCGCAAGTTCATTGGTTAGATCCATTGATATCTATCAGTATGCCAAAATTTGTTTTAATATTCCAAGCGGTTAAGTCACTATCACCAATTTTCACAAACGGGTTACGGACGGACCCAAAGAAGGTCAAGGTCAACCCAGGGTCACCATTTTAGCAATTTATGATGGGCCTACGTCCCAGATGCTATTTATCAAGTTTCGTGGAAATCTGCCCAGTGGTTCTGGAGAAGACAATTTTTGAAGGGTTTTTACCATATATGGCTTGGCGGCCATTTTAGTCATGTGACCTGGACCCCATGAGCAAATTTTGGTTTCCCTATCCCATAGAGGCTCCATATGAAATTTGACTTCAATCGGCTCAACGGTTTCCGAGGAGAAGCAGTTCGAAAATTTTCACATTTTTCGCCTCGGCGAGGCTATACTAAAGGGAATGTAATATTATGCAAGTTCATTGGTTAGATCTCATTGATATCTATCAGTATGGCAAAAATTGTTTCAATATTCCAAGCGGTTAAGTCACTATCACCAATTTTCACAAACAGGTTATGGACGGACAGACAGACCATATATGGCTTGGCGGCCATTTTGGTCATGTGACCTTGACCCAATGAGCAAATATTGGATTCCCCCATCCCATAGAGGCTCCATATGAAATTTGACTTCAATCGGCCCAACAGTTTCCGAGGAGAAGCAGTTCAAAAATTTTCACATTTTTCGCCTCGGCGAGGCTATACTAAAGGGAATGTAATATTATGCAAGTTCATTGGTTAGATCGCATTGATATCTATCAGTATGCCAAAAATTGTTTAAATATTCCAAGTGGTTAAGTCACTATCACCGATTTTCACAAACGGGTTACGGACGGACAGACAGACCATATATGGCTTGGCGGCCATTTTGGTCATGTGACCTTGACCCAATGAGCAAATTTTGGTTTCCCTCATCCCATAGAGGCTCCATATGAAATTTGACTTCAATCGGCCCAACGGTTTCCGAGGAGAAGCAGTTCGAAAATTTTTTACATTTTTCGCCTCGGCGAGGGTATACTAAATGGAATGTAATATTTCGCAAGTTCATTGGTTAGATCTCATTGATATCTATCGGTATGCCAAAATTTGTTTTAATATTCCAAGCGGTTAAGTCACTATCACCAATTTTCACAAACGGGTTACGGACGGACCCAAAGAAGGTCAAGGTCAACCCAGGGTCACCATTTTAGCAATTTATGATGGGCCTACGTCCCAGATGCTATTTATCAAGTTTCGTGGGAATCTGCCCAGTGGTTCTGGAGAAGACTATGTTTGAAGGGTTTTTACCATATATGGCTTGGTGGCCATTTTAGTATTGTGACCTGGACCCCATGAGCAAATTTTGGTTTCCCTATCCCATAGAGGTTCCATATGAAATTTGACTTCAATCGGCTCAACGGTTTCCGAGGAGAAGCAGTTCGAAAATTTTCACATTTTTCGCCTCGGCGAGGCTATACTAAAGGGAATGTAATATTATGCAAGTTCATTGGTTAGATCTCATTGATATCTATCAGTATGCCAAAAATTGTTTCAATATTCCAAGCGGTTAAGTCACTATCACCAATTTTCACAAACGGGTTACGGACGGACAGACAGACCATATATGGCTTGGCGGCCATTTTGGTCATGTGACCTTGACCCCATGAGCAAATATTGGTTTCCCCCATCCCATAGAGGCTCCATATGAAATTTGACTTCAATCGGCCCAACGGTTTCCGAGGAGAAGCAGTTCGAAAATTTTCACATTTTTCGCCTCGGCGAGGCTATACTAAAGGGAATGTAATATTATGCAAGTTCATTGGTTAGATCGCATTGATATCTATCAGTATGCCAAAAATTGTTTAAATATTCCAAGCGGTTAAGTCACTATCACCGATTTTCACAAACGGGTTACGGACGGACAGACAGACCATATATGGCTTGGCGGCCATTTTGGTCATTTGACCTTGACCCAATGAGCAAATTTTGGTTTCCCCCATCCCATAGAGGCTCCATATGAAATTTGACTTCAGTCGGCCCAACGGTTTCCGAGGAGAAGCAGTTCGAAAATTTTCACATTTTTCGCCTCGGCGAGGCTATACTAAATGGAATGTAATATTTCCCAAGTTCATTGGTTAGATCTCATTGATATCTATCAGTATGCCAAAAATTGTTAAAATATTCCAAGCGGTTAAGTCATTATCACCAATTTTCACAAACGGGTTACGGACGGACGGACAGAATGACAGACTGACAGAATGACAGAATGACACGGTGATTTTAGGGCACTTAGAAAATCAACCGACTTCAGTCGGTCGCTTTTTCTGCGGGTCGTGCAATTTTATGGATACCCTATAAACTACTGCCTTGCCAAGGCAAAACACAACATACATGTGTTTGCTATTAATAGTGCTTCATGAAAATAAGGTAAAACACAAAAGTGAAATAAACTAAAATTGAATAGACAACAGATTGAATGTTAACTGTTGAATCTTCATGTGCAATGCTTTTTAATGTCATGTTGTAGTCAATTGACAACGTAGCCTCTCTACCAGCATGCATTGCAAAAATGGCAATTACAGCCGGGTGTTGTGTGAGTTTATACATGTATACCCTTTACAAATGTAGGATATTCGTATCTAAGCCCAGTTAAGCCCCCGCCCATAGGGGCTTGAAGAAATATATGGGCTGCATGATGCTTCCACGCAGAGCTGAATCCGGCCCGCACACTAGTACTGGTAAACCGCTTAGAGGATCTAAGCCTGTCCAGGAACCACGGTGCGATGCGGACCGTCCATGCTAATAAGCCCTATTGGTTTCATTGGGCGACATGGCTTGAGATGTCATTTCATCTCAATGTCGGGTAAAAGTCCCACAAAATTGGAAGCAACGTCTCCAAAATGACCTTTACAGTGTTGACGGGGACGTTAAACCTCAAATCAAACAAAATCAAACAAAATCTAAGCCCACTTGTTAAAAACTTTGACAGCTTGACAAGTTTCTTTAGGGGGGAATGGATAAACTTTCAGGGGAGGCAACTCCTGCAAAAGTATTTTTTCTCCCTTGTCAATAGGGGTCTACTTTCAAAGGAAAGAATTTGCTCCTGAGGAGCAAATTCTTTCCTTTAAGAGTAGACCCCTTTTTCCGTGGGACAGAGTTGATAGAAAAGCAGACAGGAAGTCCCTTAAGTTGTCTCCCTTTGAAAAATGGCATATAAAATTGCCAGGTGTATCCATTCCCCTTATTAGTGGTCAAAATCTTATCTGTTGTAGTAAATGTATAATTATTTGTAATAATTAGTGGTATGTTTGCTGAATAAAATGAACAAACAAAAATATAAGTACATGTATATTTGTTACCGGCCCCAATAGCTCAGTTGGTAGAGTGTCCGCTCTGGGGAACGGGAGGTCGCGGGTTCGATCCCGGGCCGCGATATACCAAAGTTGTTAAGAATGGTACTAGCTGCTCCTCGCTTGGCACTCAGATTTACGGGGTAGAGCTAGGACTGGTCGACCCAGTGTCAGGATAATGTGACTGGGTGTGGTATCATGTAGTGTGTCTGGGACATGATACTTCAGTGAGGCAGCACTATAAAAGTGAGCATTGAGTTCCCTGTCGCAACCAGACACTGTCGTGATATGACTGAAAAATTGTTGAAAGCGACGTTAAACCCGAATTCACACACACACGTATATTTGCCACATTAAATGATCAAAGTTTTAATGATATATTAACACATAAGATGCCAATCACGACAATTGTCGCCTGTTTTGTCGTCTGCCAGTTACTTTAAAAGTCATTTTTGCAAACTGTGTGGACCCAGGTCAGACTGCTCCTAGTAGAGCAGTCTGATCTGGGTCCACACTGTTTGCCTGGATGCAAAAATATTTTTAAAAAGTTTACAAGAAGATTCAGCAGACAACAGTAGCAGATGACATTTTCAAATGTACGTTTTCTCAGCGTCTTGAGGGTTAACTGATGACATCATTAGTTTAGAACAGCTTTGACCCTGGTATTGAAGAATACTTCATCTGACAGATTCCTTAATGCTTACTGCCTCCTGTTCTGTTTCAGTCTGTCCCTATTTTGAGAGTTGCTTTGGTAACCGCTACAGGCTATGATCTGATGACATTATTTTCACTCCAAATCTAGCATTATGTTTCCTCTTCTGCAAGCCTAAAGGAACAGAAAAATGATCATCGACAAAAACAGTTTTTTAACCCATTCAGTACCAGATACCCCTAAATGGGTACCGTGGCAAACAGTGCAGGCCCAGATCAGAGGCCGCAGAATGCGGCATCTGATCAGGGCCTTCACTGTTTGCTACAAGTTCAGTCATTTTCAATATAAATTTTGATGAAAACACAACCTGTCACCCCTAAATTTTGAAATGAACTCCTGCTATATATAAGGAGGAAGATTCCATATGGTACAAAAAGGGTTCAAAAGAAGATGGCTAAATGAATGAGCTGCGTCACATGACAGGACGTTGCAGATTGGGTAATCAATAAGGTGAGGATTTCATTAGACGTGCCAAACCAGTGTGGTAGGGTAGTTGGAGGATCTTACATTTGACATCTATGATATGAGATGAAAAATTTAAAAGGGTTAAAAAAAAGATTATTAAAGATATTAACCCATTGCAGATGGGAAACCCCGAAATGGGTACCTTTGCAAACAATGCAGGCCCAGATCAGAATGCGCCTAATTTCCGTCAAAAATAGAATGAAAACAAAATAAAAGGCCTACCACCCCTTTTAAGACAAATAGACTTGTCCAACATGTAGCAGTGGAAGAGCCCACTAGTATACAATGGCTTAAACAAATAGCTATTATAAGAAAAGAACATGTAAGAGCCTGTTTTTAGCTCCACTAGCCAAAGGCTAGCAGGGGCTAGCAGGGCTTATGTTATGGTCCTGTGTCCGTCATGCGTTGGTGCGTCCATGCGTTAACTTTTTTTCTGTAAACATCTCTTAAACTACTTGGCTGATTGCAACGAAACCCCTTACATTGTTCTCTTCTAAATTCCCTCAATGAATTTTGTTACATGCAGAACTCTTGTCGCTATGGCAACAAAACCAAAAAAAAAAATAATCTGTAAAAATCTTTACCTCCAAAACCACTCAATGGATTTCATTTTTATTTTGCATGTATGTTCCTTGAGTGGACTTCTGTCAGATTCCTTGAAGAAATTTTGATCAGACAAAAAACATGGCCGCCATTATTTTCCATGTATGCTCCTTTAGTGGACCTCTGTTAGATTCCTTGAAGAAATTTTGATCAGACAAAAAAACATGGCCGCCATGGCCCGGCCCTTGGCTCATTAGCTTACATAGACTTATTAGGGGAAAAACTTTTAAAAATCTTCTCCAAAACTGCTCAATGAATTTCATTCCTGTTTTACATGAATGTTCCTTGGGTAGACTTCTGTCAGATTCCTTGAAAAATAATTGATCAGACAAAAAACATGGCCGCCATGGCATAGCCCTTGGCTCATTAGCTTCCATAGACTTATAAAGGGAACATTTTCAACAATCTTCGTCTCTGAAACCATAAGGTCCAATGTTTAATGGTCACATACATAAATCCTGTAAACTATGCCTCTGGGGTCCAAATTGGCCATGCCCAAGGGCTTATTAGGTCAAGAGCTTATCTATTTAGTATGCAGCAATGCCATCGCAAATCCCCATGCACACCCCACTCCTGTAAGGAACACACACACCAAATTTGGTTGGATTCCGAGTAACATTTAAGGAGATAGCATAACAGACAGACGGACGGATGGATGGAGGCTATAACAATATCTCTGACGCTTTTTCAAAAAAGCGTGGGGATAAAAAAGACGAAAAAAAAAAAAATTATTGCAAAATTCTTCTCTTTCCTGACTGCTCTGCGATTAGCTTAACCCCTTTGTACCAAATGGAATCTTCCTCCTTATATATGGCAGGAGTCCATTTCGAAATTTTTTGGGTGACATGTTGTGTTATCTTTAAAATTTATTTTGAAAATAGCTGAATATTTTGCAAATAATGTAGGCCCTGATCAGATGCCGTGCTACGCGGCGTCTGATCTGGGCCTTCACTGTTTGCCAGGGTACCCGTTTTGAGGTTTCTGGTATAAAGTGTTTTAATTCTAATATAACAGTATAAGCCCATAATAAATCCACAAGGATTTGATTGCCTAACTAAATATCTAATAAATCATTTGAAAGGAGCAAAGATGAGCCTGCATCCAGACATTTCAAAATCAAATAAACATGAAAACCTATACTTCTTTCGTTAGAAAAAGCGATGTTTTCGCATTCTTATTTTGGGCTATGGGCCCGCAGAGGCTTGTAGAGGTATTATATTGCATGTAGGAGGAAAACCGAAGCTAAGCGACTTGTGTCTTAGCACATTCTGTCATGACATATTTTAACTGCGCATGCCCAGCCATTCAGAGGGGCCAGGGATATGGCTTTCTGTCTGAAGGGTCCTCTTGATACACTGCTTGTATGATCGAGCAGGGAAGGTTCTGGCGAGACTGCGCGAATGCGCAGGCTCGCCTGAACCTTCGCTGCTCGCATAGGCGATAACTACCAAAATCGCTTGACGGGGCCCATATTGCATGTAATAGGGAAACCGAAGCAGTTTCATTTCGGTATAATTGTTGATTATTCATAAAATAAACTGAGGCACACACAAAGGGTCTTTATGACATTATACTGTTGGCTGAGCATCACGTGAACAAGTCCGTGAAATGAATACCCCCTAAACCCCACTTTATACAGGGAAAACTGGGGTTTACGGAGGTATATGTTATTTTTCTTATATCTGCTCCAAGACTTAGGTTGTGGATACTTGTTAGAACCGCCTCACTGAGGCGGTTCTAACAAGCACCAACAACCTATGTTATGACCATTTATAACAAAAATATCAAGGATTTTCATCAGAAAAGTAACCATTTTGGACATGTGAAAAATGCACTTTGTCGCACGGGTGAGTTTTCATAATGGGTTTATGCTAGCAAAAATGTGCATACAGTTATTCCTGGTCATTTGTTGATTCACAAACAAAATCTGGTTTGTGGTTGGGTTTGCCTTTTGCATCCTACCTCATACATGGAGATGGGACCTTGGTTTAGATTGTTTGATTTGAGGTTTAACGTCCCCGTCAACACTGTAAAGGTCGTTTTGGAGACGTTGCTTCCAATTTTGTGGGACTTTTACCAGACATTGAGATGAAATGACATCTCAAGCCATGTCGCCTAATGAAACCAATAAGGTTTATAAGCATGGACGGATGACACTCGCACCGCTTTGCCTGGGCAGGCTTAGATCCACTAAGTGGTTTACCAGTACTCGTGTGTGGGTCGGATTCAACTCTGCGTGGAAGCATCATGCAGCCCATCTATTTCTTCAAGCCCCGATGTGCGGGGGCTGGGGACCTTGGTTTAAAGACTGACAAAAAGTCTGGAGAAGCCCAGAATCAAACACTAGACTCCTGGGTCCAATTGTACAAAGCATCGTTAGCTTAACGAGCTTGTTATTGGTCATATTGTTAACTGTTCTAGCAAATACAATATCTAAAATTTGTTATTTTTGCAGAAACAAATGTGAGCAGCTTTTGCATATGCAAACGCAAAAGGTGCTCACATTTTTTTTTTCTGCAAAAATATATGTATATTTATCGTATTAAATGATAAAAATTTTCCGATACATTACCAAAACAAGGTCGTTACTTTTTTTAACAACCGGCACCTGGTTTACAAGGCAAGTAGCTATACCACTACACAGTTTTATTTTTTAAATCATTTTTCAGAGAAAATATTAGGCTTGAAATTCATTACGCAAACACGCCTATACAAATACATTGCCACCTTTATCGCTGAAAAAATAAAAATTTTATGATGAAAAATTGTGATTTTTTTCTTATTTCTGCTCAAAATATAGATTGTGGGCGCTCTTTAGAACCGCCTCATCGAGGCGGTTCTAACGAGTACCCACAATCTATATTTTAGTGCAGAAATAAGAAAAATAAGGTACACCCTGGAAACCCCAGTTTTGCCATATAAAAGTGGGGTTCAAGGGGGTCAAAATTATATAGGCGTGTTTTTCGTGATGTACATGTGAATTATTTTCTCAGCAGAAATTTCAAATATAAAATGTTTCTGAAAAACAAGAAAAAAATGTTTGAAAATAATACAGAGGACCCTTGTAGCCCACACCACTCCGAACCAATGCTAAGCTTTTAGCTAAGAAGTCATTGAAATTGCCGTTATAACGAGTTTTGTGGTTATAACAATGTTGTTACAAAGAGGGTTGACTTTTATTGCAAAATGTCATAATTGGCAGTTTGAGGGTTAACCCTTATCTTGCTGAATATTCATCTAAGCCACACCAATTTCGTTATATCAACCAACCAAATTACTTTATGTAATTAATTGCTACAAATTCGTAAACTGAATGCCAAACAGTGTAGATCCTGATCAGATGGCTTCTTAGCCATCTGATCTGGATCTACACTGTTTGCAAAGATAGGGGTTGTCGTGGACACCAAGATAAGTGTTAAGCTTCTTTCTGTATCTGTGTGTGTTTACAAATTATTTATTTTGTATATTAACCCTTTTTGTACCAAATGAAATCTTCTTCCTTATATATACCAGGAGTCCATTCCAAAATTAAGGGGTGTCAGGTTGTGCTTTCTTCAAACTTTATTTCGGCCCCGCCCATCAGGGCTTGAAGAAATATATGGGCTGCATGATGCTTCCTCGCAGAGCTGAAACCGACCCGTACATGAGTACTGTTAAACGGCTTAGAGGATCTAAGCCTGCCCAGGCAAAGCGGTGCGAGTCTGCCCGTCCTTGCTTATACACCCTATTGGTTTCATTGGGTGGCAGGGCTTGAGATGTCATTTCATCTCAGTGTCGGGTAAAAGTTCCACAAAATTGGAAGTAACGTCTCCAGAATGACCTATACAGTGTTGAGGGGGACGTTAAACTTTAAATCAAACAAACAAATAAACATACAGAATATAAATCATTAATAAATATATTTTAACAGCAAGGACTTGTGGTCAGTGGCATACAGTGAAGACCCTTATCAGACTGCTCCATCTGATCTGGGTCTACTGAGTCACAGACATTTGGTGAAAATTGCTATTGTAGCAACAGGCATTTAGTGAAGATTGTTCCTGTGGCTACATACCTTTGGTAAAGATTGCTCTTGTAGCCACATACTGTTACTGAAGATTGCTCTTGTAGTCACATACTGTTACTGAAGATTGCTCTTGTAGCCACATACTGTTACTAAAGATTGCTCTTGTAGCCACCTACTGTTACTGAAGATTGCTCTTGTAGCCACCTACTGTTTCTGAAGATTGCTCATGTAGTCACATACTGCTACTGAAGATTGCTCTTGTAGCCACATACTGTTACTGAAGATTGCTCATGTAGTCACATACTGCTACTGAAGATTGCTCTTGTAGCCACATACTGTTACTGAGGATTGCTCTTGTAGCCACATACTGTTACTGAAGATTGCTCTTGTAGCCACATACTGTTACTGAAGATTGCTCATGTAGTCACATACTGCTACTGAAGATTGCTCATGTAGTCACATACTGCTACTGAAGATTGCTCTTGTAGCCACATACTGTTACTGAAGATTGCTCATGTAGTCACATACTGCTACTGAAGATTGCTCTTGTAGCCACATACTGTTACTGAAGATTGCTCATGTAGTCACATACTGCTACTGAAGATCGCTCATGTAGTCACATACTGTTACTGAAGATTGCTCATGTAGCCACATACTGTTACTGAAGATTGCTCATGTAGTCACATACTGCTACTGAAGATTGCTCATGTAGTCACATACTGCTACTGAAGATTGCTCTTGTAGCCACATACTGTTACTGAAGATTGCTCATTTAGTCACATACTGCTACTGAAGATTGCTCTTGTAGCCACATACTGTTACTGAAGATTGCTCATGTAGTCACATACTGCTACTGAAGATTGCTCATGTAGGCACATACTGTTACTGAAGATTACTCTTGTAGCCACATACTGTTACTGAAGATTGCTCATGTAGTCACATACTGCTCACATACTGCTACTGAAGATTGCTCTTGTAGCCACATACTGTTACTGAAGATTGCTCATGTAGTCACATACTGCTACTGAAGATTGCTCTTGTAGCCACATACTGTTACTGAAGATTGCTCATGTAGTCACATACTGTTGCTGAAGATTGCTCTTGTAGCCACATACTGTTACTGAAGATTGCTCATGTAGTCACATACTGCTACTGAAGATTGCTCTTGTAGCCACATACTGTTACTGAAGATTGCTCATGTAGTCACATACTGTTACTAAAGATTGCTCTTGTAGCCACATACTGTTACTCGGAACCAATGCTTACCCTTATCTTGCTGTTCACGACAACCCCTTTCTTTGCAAACAGTGTAGATCCAGATCAGATGGCTTCTGAAGAAGCCATCTGATCAGGATCTACACTGTTTGGCATTCAGTTATTGAATTTGTAGGAATAAATTACATCAAGTAATTTGATTGGTTGATATAACGAAATGGGTGTGGCTTAAATGAATATTCAGCAAGATAAGGGCTAAGAAGTCATTCCATTGAAGTTGACGTTATAACAAGTTTTGTGGTTATAACAATGTTGTTATACAGAGGGTTGACTTTTATTGCAAAATGTCTGGGTTAAGCTTCCTTCTGTATCTGTGTGTGTTTACAATTTATTTACAGTAGAACTTCGATGGCTCGAACACCGATAGCTTGTATACCATGGCCGAGTCGAATCCGTTTTTGAGTCCCTAGGAAATTCCTCTACATAAGAAATAGTGGGAGATAATCCAGGAGATTTTCGTCTTTTATCTTGCAAATGTATGCTGTGTGTACTCATTAGAATCGCCTCAATGAGGCGATTCTAATGAGTACACACAGCATATATTTTCATCATAGAGCACATCAAAAGATGTCCAAAAGTATCTCGTTATGCCTCCTGGCAGTAACCCTCAGTGGCTCGAACTACCCCTCTTTCGAACAGATTTTCATGGTCCCAAAGGTGTTCGAGCCATTGAAGTTCGACTGTATTTGGATATTAACCCTTTTTGTACCAAATGGAATCTTCCTCCTTATATATACCAGAAGTCCATTCCAAATTAAGGGGTATCAGGTTGTGTTTTCTTCAAAATTTATTTGGAAAATAGGTTAACTTTTCGCAAACAGTGTAGGCCCTGATCAGACGTCACGTTCTACAGCGTCTGATCTGGGCTTCACTGTTTGCCAATTACCCATTTTACGGTTTCCAGTACAAAATGGGTGAATCTGAAATAAAATGCAGTATGTTTAAACCAACAAAACTTCGGCCTTATCATGTATATTTGAAATAATGGTACTCTCGTGCTGAATACAATTTTTGCTAAATACACGAGCCCTAATCTCAGAATGTTTCACATACTGTATTTTTACCCTAAATATATGGATTCGGGGCTTGAAAAAATAGATGGGCTGCATGATGTTTCCACGCAGAGCTAAACTGGTCGCACACAAGTACTGGTAAACATCGAGGATCTAAGCCTGCCCAGGCAAAGCGGTGCGAGTCAGACCATCCATGCATATAAACCCTATTGGTTTCATTGAGCGACAGGGCTTCAAATGTCATTTCATCTCAGTGTCGGGTAAAAGTCCCAGAAAATTGGAAGCAACGTCTCCAAAATGACCTATACAGTGTTGACGGGGACGTTATACTTTAAATAAAAAAAAAAACAAATAAATATATGGATATAAATCATTAATAAATATATTTTAACAGCAAGGACTTGTGCTCAGTGGTATACAGTGAAGACCCTGATCAGACTGCTCCATCTGATCTGGGTCTACTGAGTCACAGACATTTGATGAAAATTGCTGTTGTAGCCACAGGCATATAGGGAAGATTGTTCCTGTGGCTAAATACCTTTGGTAAAGATTGCTCATGTAGCCACATACTGTTACTGAAGATTGCTTTTGTAATTGATTTGTAAGTTTGATTTGGGATTTAACATTCCCATCAACACTATTTAAGTCATTTTGGTAATGTTGCTTCCAATTTTGTGGGACTTTTACCTGACATTGAGATGAGATGACATCTCAAGCCCTGCTGCTCACTGCAACCAAAAGGGTTTAAATGCATGAACGGCCGACTTGCACCACTTTGCCTGGGCAAGCGTAGACCTTCTAAGCGGTTTACCAGTGCTCATGTGCACATTTAGTTTCAGCTCTTCGTGGTAGCACTGTGCAGCCCAATCTATTTCTCCAAGCCCTGATGGGCAGGTTTACAGTGCATAGGGTGAAGATTGGCCATGTAACCACGTACATTTGGTAGTGATTCCTCATGTAACCATATACATTAGGGGCCAGTTGTTCAAAGCATCGTTAGCTTAACAAGCTCGTTAGCGGTCATATTGTTTACTGTTCTAGCAAGTTTAATATTTAAAATTTTGGTATTTTTGCTGAAGAAATGTGAGCAGCTTTTGCAAATGCAAAAGCTGCTCACATTTTTTTTTTCAGCAAAAATATTAGCATATTTTCCATAGTAAATGATAAAAGTTTTAACGATACGTTAACTAACGACGTCGTTAGTTTTGAACAACTGGCCTTTGGTTAAGATTGCTTGGGTAACTACATTCATTTGTTGGAGATAACTTATGTTAGTACACCACAACCTCTTTATAACACTATTGTTGGGGTCCAAAGCAGAAACCACAGTGTTATATCCAAACAAAAATTATAGATTATATAGAAAAATGACCATTTATGGTCATTTTTCTATATAATCTATACATTTTTGGGATCGATCTTGAAACCATGTTATATTCAAAACCCTGTTATAATGAATCATGTTATAACGAGGTTGCGGTGTAAATTACAATCAGTGGAGATTGCTCATGAAATAATTTTTAAACCATAATCTGTCTATTCGGCTTATTATATCCCCAGCCAAAGGGGACTGGGGCATACTGTTTTTCGTGCTGATCCCATTCAGATGGTATCAGTGACGATATTTGATGTTTGCAGCACTTCTGAAGAAGACATCTGGGACCAGTTGTTCAAAACTAACGACGTGGTTAGTAAACGTATCGTTAAAACTTTTATCATTTATTATGGCAAATATGCTAATATTTTTGCTGAAAAAATGTGAGCAGCTTTTGAATTCGCAAAAGCTGCTCACATTTTTTCAGCAAAAATACCAAAATTTTAAATATTAAACTTGCTAGAACAGTTAACAATATGCCCGCTAACGAGCTTGTTAAGCTAACGATGCTTTGAACAACTGGCCCCTGATCAGGATCTTCACTGTTTGACATTAAGTTTGTGAATTTGCAGGAATAAATAACATCAAGTAATCTGATTGGTTGAAAGTCCGAAATGGGTGTGGCTAAATTATTCAGGGGGATAAGGGTTAAAAGTCTTAAGAATTGTTTGCTCAGGAACCATGCATGTGGGTTAGATATTTGACTAAAATTGCCTGTATGTAAAAATATTTTTTAAAAGTTTGCAAAAAAAATCAGCAGACGACATAAGCAGGCGACATTTTCAGATGTAGTTTTTCTTGGCGTCTTAAGGGTTAATAGTTTGCAGGGTGCTAATAAGTTGTACTTCTTTGTGAACAGCGTGAAGTTCACCACTTCTGATTGTGTGTCATCTGTCAATATTCTGTCAGACAAATTCAAGATCTGACTTATGTTACAGAATTGTGACAAAGTCGTGACAAAAAGAATTGTATTGCATCCCTTAGAAAAGGGTCCTTTACACAATTATATGTAATTTGTGAGTCTTGCATGTGTACATCATTGTGTTGCAATGTCCGTTGTTTTGCTCTTTTTATAATGTGTTTTTGTTTTGTTTGATTTGAGGTTTACATCCCTGTAAAGGTCATTTTGGAGACGTTGCTTCCAATTTTGTGGGACTTTTACCCGACATTCAGATGAAATGACATCTCAAGCCCTGCCAACCAATGAAAGCAATACGGTTTATAAGCATGGACGGGCTGACTCACACCGCTTTGCCTGGGCAGGCTTAGATCCTCTAAGCAGTTTACCAGTACTCCTGTGCGGGTCGGTTTCAGCTCTGCGTGGAAGCATCATGCAGCCTATCTATTTCTCCAAGCCAAGATGGGCGGGGGCCATTTTATAATGTGTATTTACATTTTTTACATTTTTTGCTTCTATTGCTCATAACAGTACTAAAGTTCTGACGATGACACTGTGCGGATTTTGGCCTAAGCCTTCCTAGATAGCAGATACATTAACCCTTATCCTGCTGTTCACGACAACCCCTGTCTTTGCAAACAATGTAGATCCAGATCAGATGAAGAAGCCATCTGATCAGGATCTGCACTGTTTGTCATTCAGTTTCCAAATTTGATTGAATAAATTACATTAACCATTACAACTCTCTAGGCTAATTCAGCAGATGATAAATTGCAGATTTTTTCCCAGAAAACAGGACTTGACATCTCGTGCAAATTGTCAATTTGCATGAGATGTCAAATCCTGTTTTCTGGGAAAATTAGAAAAATACTTCAAAATGTTGTCTGCTGCAAAAAAAAATAACCAGCATGCAGAGCATTAAGTAATCTGATTGGCAGAAATGTAAATGGGTGTGGCTTAATTAATTTAAGCAGCGGGATGAGCGTTTAAGGTGCTTTACCCATGGCACGGCTTGAATAATTTCATAAGAAGGAAAGGCACTTCTTGGCACTGGTAAATGATCTTTTCCTCGACATATTTAAGAGCTCTTGTGTTGGAATGAGACATGAAATTATACTTTGATTTCACTTCGAGCTGCCTTCTTGTCTGAGGCAGTAAACTTGTCACGCTATATTGCATATTTTAGAGCTCCAGTTAACAGAGTGTTCTGGGAGAAAGTTCTTTAATTCTCCATCAAAGCGTATATTGTGGATTATCATCATAGGAATCGCCTCAGTGAGGTGATTCTAATGAGTACCCACAATATATGTTTTTACAAAGAAACAAGGAAAAAACTAATAGTAAATAGTATAACAATCAAATACATTTGAGCCAGCGCATGACAAAACCTACAATAAGACATGTGCGCCAACGAAGAGTCAGATCAACCTGTGCATCCATGCAGTCTGATCAGTCTTCGTTGTGAGCTCTAAGAATAGCTAAGGGCCCAATGCTCCTTCATGCAGCAAGAGAAGTCTCTGGTTAGACTATATGGATGTGCAGGCTGATCTGAGTCTTCGGTGGGCGTACATGTTTTGTTGTAGGTTTTGTCGTGCGCTGGCCCATTTGTTGTCTATTTTTTTTTTTTTTCCAGGAAATCATAGACTTGTTTTATGGAAGCAATTATCTGCACCTCCCTATTGGCTTTGGTTGCTTTTCCAGGGTGGAAGAATAGATTTTCCTGAATACCAAGCCCAGAAAACAGACTTTCATTGGACTTGACTTGAAGATGATAGAAACTTGGGTGTGAGAGGTGAGCCTGTATATCTTGGCCCAGTTTTCAAAGCATTGATATGTTAAGGAACTTTGACCCCCCGCCCATCGGGGCTTGAAGAAATAGATGGGCTGCATGATGCTTCCAGATGCAGAGCTGAATCCAACGCCACGTTAGTACTGGTAAACTGCTTAGAAGATTTAAGCCTGCCCAGGCAAAGTGGTGCGAGTCTGACTGTCTATGCTTATAAACCCTATTGGTTTCATTTGGGGACATGCTTGAGACGTCATTTCATCTTAGTGTCGGGTAAAAGTCCCACAAAATTGGAAGCAATGCCTACAAAATGACCTATACAGTGTTGATGGGGACATTAAACCGCAAATAAAATGAAACAAAAATAAACAAAAGCTTAACAAACTTGTAAGTAACTCTTCTCACAAGTACAGTAGGTGTCTGGGCCCCCACCCATTGGGGCTTGAAGAAATAAATGGGCTGCAAGATGCTTCCATGCAGAGCTGAATCCGACCACACACGAGTACTGGTTAACCGCTTAGAGGATTTAAGTCTGCACAGGCAAAAGTGGTGCGAGTCGGACTGTCCATGCTTATAAACCCTATTTTGAGTTTCATTGGGCGACAGGGCTTGAGATGTCATTGCATCTAAATGTCGGGTAAAAGTACAACAAAATTGGAAGCTTCGCCTCCAAAATGACCTATACAGTGTTGACGGGGACGTTAAACCTAAAATCAAACAAAACAAAATCAAACTAGAGCAGCAGTCGATGGTATACCGTCGCAAATACCTGCTTTTCCTTTGAACAAGCCTTTTTTTTAGAAATTTGACCTTTGACCTCACCCCATGACCCCAGGTGGTCAGATGAAAATTTCGACACCTTCATGCACATCTGCCGTCCCCAAGCAATGTATGTACCAAGTTTGGTCACTGTAGGTAAAGAAATAAAAAAGTAGTTGCATTCACAAGAAACTTGACAGACAGAAGGACGGACGGACGGACACCCATGACGAAAATAATATACCCGTTTTTTTTTTTTTTTCAAAAAAGGGGGTCTAACAAAAGCTTAAAAAACTTGTAAGTAACTCTTCTAACAAGTTCAGTGCGTGTCTAATACTCCGAAATTTTGCTGAAAAAAATGTGAGTAGCTTTTGCTAATGTAAAAGCTACTCACATTTTTTTCTGCAAAACATCTTATGTATAACTGCTATATTAAGGGAAATGGGTACACCTGGCAGATTTTTCTGCCATTATTCATTTGGGAGACAACTTTCATGACTTCCAGTTCACCTTTCTATAAACTTTGTCCCACTGAAAAAGGGGTCTTCTATTAACCCTTGTACTGGTGAATATTTTAATCTGCCACACCCACTACCGATTATCAACCAATCAGATTACTTGATGCAAATTATTACAACAAATTCACAATCTGAATGACAAACAATGTAGATCCTGATCAGATGGCTTCTTTAGAAGCCATCTGATCTGGATCTACATTGTTTCAAAGATAAGGCATATCCGGGATTAGCAGGACAAGGGTTAACCCATTGCATGCGGGAAAACCCAAAAGGGGTACCTTGGCAAATAGTGTAGGTCCAGATCAGACGCTGCAGAAATATGGCGTCTGATCAGGGCCTGCACTATTTACTGACAGAATTTTCCGTCAAAAATAGAATGTAAATGAAATAATAGGCCTACCACCCCTTACATGACCAATGGACTTGCCCAACATATAACTTTGGAAGAGTCCACTAGTATACAATGGGTTAAAGATTAAACAGAACAGAACATAACTTTATTGAAGATAAACTCGGGCCACACACAGGTGGCGTAAGAGTATATTATACAAACAGGTGACATGTTATAAAAAGACATATATAAACAAGCAAATGCAACAACAAAAAGGAAGCAAAGCCATCACATTACCATGCCTATGCAAAAAGGATTTTTAAGGCCATTAAAAACAGACCGTGGATCTCACCAAGGCTGTCAGATTTAGGCAGTTCTATAAGGCAGCCATAGCCATGATAGCAGGAACAGGAAAAATGTGTATCCCAGAAAACACACCTCCTTCCTACATGAGACATGAGGAAGGGTTGTCAGAGACTTGGTCACATATCACATAGACTTGTTAATGTGATGAAAGGTAGAAAAAAAAAAGAAAAAAAAAAGAGCATAATGTTAAGAACATGTAGTGTTAAAATACAGACAACTTAATTAGCATTTGAAAATTTCTTCATAATGATTTCTATAAAACAGGATAATTTGATAAGAGGAGTTTTATCTGCAGTAGAATTTAATTATATTGGGACGTTTGTAAAAATATGAGAGTAAATACTTTTTTCGGTCTGATTTGAAATGATTGCATATAAGAAGAAAGTGAAATTCGTCACCAATATCATTTTTATCACAAAGGACACACTTTCTTTCCTCCAAAGGAATGTTTTCCCAGTGGCCAGTCTCAACTGGGAGCCTATGGTTACTTAATCTGAATTCAAGCAATGTAGAGTAGTGTTTTTTAGTCAATTTGGTTAAATAATTTTCACAATTGACATCATGTTTGAAAAGATTATAATTTTTTCCTTATAAGGATGATGATACTTTTGTATGCCACTCTTGGATATATAGATCAGACAGAGTTTTAGAAATTTTCATTTTGATCAATTTAGGGTTTTCAATGACATCTTTATGTAACAGGTCACCACGTCCTACACTTATTAGGATTTCTTTTATACAATGGATCCATTTATGCTGATAAATTCCGCCATTATATTCGCCAAGAAGAAACTTGTATAACAATTTTGATAATTTTTTAGTTTCCTTACTATTTAGTATGTTCAGCCAAAAGCCAATCATTCGGGTTTTCATTTTAATATCAACAGCCTTAAAACCAAGTTCTGCATGTAGCATATAAGCTGGGGTAGATTTTCTTGTATTTGTGATATAACTAAGGAATTCATTTTGGAGTTTTTCAATAATGTCAGTGTTTTCATATGCCCAGATCTCACATCCATAGAGTGTGATTGGTAAGATACAGGGTGGCAACGCACTCTGGAAAACAGGGAAAATGGTGAAAAAAATTCCCTGCAGGGAAAAATCAGGGAATTTGAAATTTTGCTGAAAATCAGGGAAAAATCAGGGCATTTCAAAAAATCTTATCTTTGCAAGGTCAAAAGGTTCAAATTTTATAGCTGTTCAGACGTGTCTACTGGTGATTTCTTTCTGCCATATGCTTAAAATACCTGCAGATCTAATCTTACTTAAAGTGGAGTACTTGTTAGGTGGAGTACTTGTTTGCTATATATTCTGTTTTTTTCTTTTTCTCATTCAGAAGTGGACATTTTATTGCATACCCAATGTCTGTCATTCAATTTTGATGCAAAAATATACATCAGTGCAGTTAGAAGCCAAAACGGAATTGAGCAACCGTTGCCCCAGAGCTCTAGTAGAAGTGTGTATGCATGCACCAATATCATATTCTTAAGAATGTATCAAGAATAACACAATGACTATAACAAGGGATATAATTAGGGTGTTTTACAATACCATTATGGCTGTATGTAATACTGTGTACATACATTTATACTGGGGTTCACAAACAAAAACAGAGTCCATATTATTAGGTTCATGTTTCTGTTGGGATCATTTGCAGCTGGGAAATTCACATATAGTTAGTATGATACCCGGATCAAGGCATTCGCTTTATCCTGTTCTTGCCCCAGGGTCCAGCCTATGGAAGGGACTAAGGGTCATGGCAGGAGCATCAACGTACCATGAATAACTTCTACCTTTATTTATTTTGTAGTCTTAAATTTATTTACTTTTTCAAATAATGTATGAATGTTGAATAATACATCCTGCATTTGTTTGTTGCATGCATGCATGTCTTCACTCTGTTCTTACTGAGCAGAATTTAGTCACAATAAGTAGTGAAGAGTTTTTGTACATAATTTAAGCCACAAGTTTCAATTGATGCTACAACAGTGTTAAATTACATAAATGTTTGAATAAAATATATTACATTATCTATGGTAGAATGCCAAATGGTCATAAACTGACACCAACTGACTGTTTTCATGCTGTTTTTCAAATTGAAATTTGACCAGATATGTCACTGATCATGCTTTCAGTGTCATTTCTAAACTTTTTATGCACTTGTTTTCTTAGTAATGTGGCATTTAGAGAATATAGTATCACTGCTTCAGTGTTCTGCATATTAGCATGTTACATGAGGAACCCATTTGGTCATTTTTTTCAATAGGTCAGCACACACAAAGCTTGTAAACAGAATGACAAAACTTGTAAGCCTACAATAAAAAATTGTTTGTTTGCAATTGCCAACCTCCCCACACATTTTGCTCCTAATTAAATTATTATTTTGCTTTTCTAGAACAAGTTTTCTTTCTTCATGGCTGTATCATTAAAAAGCTAATATAAAGCAAAATTTGCTTTAAACTGACATATGATGAGTATGTGTATTGCTAATTACTGTTGCATACTCAATTGATATCAAGACTTGTTCCCAATTTGAAAATTCTAGTCTTCATATCCACCCCTTGAACACATGAAAAAAAGAAAATCCCAACCTGTCTATCCATTCCTTGAACACCTGAATAGGTAATGGCAAACAAGCAAATTTTTTAAGAATGGCCTTAGACAGTCTACCATGTAACCAAAAAAAAAAAAAAAAAGAACAAAAACCCCCTACAGTTTTAATAAATTGGAGGTGAAGGTGTGGCTACAAGGGTAGGTTGGAGGCCATATATTTTACCAGTTTTGATTTTGACTACCATGAAAGTAAATAAGCACATGTACATCATATTTCAGATAAATTTTCATTTAATTAAGAATATTGTGACAGCACTGTGTATACACATGTCACCTGACAGCATTTGCATCAGTATATGACTTCTAAAAGTAGGGGTTGTTGCGATAATATCAAGGTTTTTAATCAGGGAAAATCAAATCAAATCAGGGAGAAATCAGGGAAAAATCAGGGAATTTGATTGTTAAAAATGTGTGGCCACCCTGAAGATAGTATGTTCAAAAAGCTGCAATTGTAGGTCAATAGGGAGATTAAGGTTTCGTATTCTTTTATATAAAAGATGCATGGCTTTTTGGCTTGATCATAATTGTGTTTTTTGGCTTTACAAAAGCTTCTACTCTTCGTAAAAAATACCCCTAGATATTAGAATTCTTTACATACTGATATTGTGTTGGTGCCGATTTTGAAATGGAAGCGGTCATCACTGCGGGTACCAAATATCAAAATTTTAGTCTTGTCATAATTTATATCAAGTTGCCACAATTTAGCATATTCATAAAACATGTCTAAATTCTTCTGAAAACTGGTTTCATCTACACCAAAAATGACAGTGTTGTCAGCATATCTATAACAGTACAAAACGTCGAAGGTAAATGTATACATTATCTGAATCAAATTTCAAGTTAACATCAGAGCAGTTATTAGAATGCATGAAACTTTCTAAGTCACTTAAAAATAAAGCAAATAATACAGGTGACAAATTTTCCCCTTGTCGCACCCAACTTAGACAAGGGAAGAAACTAGACTGATTCCCACTGAAAGATATACAAGATTTAAAGATAGAGATAAGGAAGTGGCATATCTGAAACAAGGAATATAGGCTTATTTATTGTAGAAATTTTATTGCAACAAAGGATCAAGCTGAAACTTACGATACATAGTTAGACCATGAGGTGGGACAGCGCATATTGTTTCGAGGTTACAGTCCAACAAATATTAATAGAGTTATGCCCCTTTGTAATTTTATGTAAACATTTGGTTTCCGGATAACTCCTACAGTTTACATCCAATCAAGCTGAAACTTCATACATAGTTAGACCATGATGTGGGGCAGCGCATATTGTTTCGAGGTTACGGTCCATCAAATAATAATAGAGTTATGCCCCTTTGAAAATTTTTGTAAACTTTTCATTTCCGGATAACTCCTACAGTTTACATCCGATCAAGCTGAAACTTCATACATAGTTAGACCATGATGTGGAGCAGCACATGTTGCTTCGAGGTTATGGTCCACCAAATAATAATAGAGTTATGCCGTTTTGAAATGTTTTGTAAACTTTTCATTTCCAGATAACTCCTCCAACAGTTTATATTCGATCAAGCTGAAACTTCATCCATAGTTAGACCATGATGTGTGGCAGTGCATATTATTTATATTACTTATGGTCCACCAAATAATAACAGAGTTATACCCCTTTGAAATTTTTTGTAAACTTTTCGTTCCGGATGACTTCTCCAATATTTTACATCTGATTTTAAATTAGCTGAAAACTTCATATATATTAAGACAATGTTGTGGGGCAGGGCATATTGTTTTTCGAGGTTATGGTCCACCAAATAATAATAGTTATGCCCCTTTGAAAAGTTCTGTTAACATTTGGTTTCCAGATAAGTCCTCCTACATTTTAGATCCGATGATGTTGAAACTTTACATACAGTAAGACCATGATGTGGAACAGTGATTAATATTTTGAGGTAACAGTCTGCCAAATATTACCAGAGTTATACTCTTTGAACAGATTTTTCTAAACATTCCATTTCTGGATATCTCATCTTACATTTTACATCTGATGAAGCTGAAACTTTACATATAGTAAGACAATGATGTGGAACAGTACATATTATTTTTAGGTTACAGTCCGCCAGATAGTTATTCCCCTTTCACATATTTCTAAACATATTTTGTTTTGGCATACTGCCTGCCACATTTTACATCTGATAAAGCTGAAACTTTATGTATAGTAAGATTTATGATGTGGAGCAGCGCATATTATTTCAAGGTTACAGTCCACAACTTATTGCCGGAGTTTTGCCTATATTATTTTGAGGTTATGGTCCACCAAATATTATCGACCATGAAAATTTGTTCGAGACAGGTAGTTTGAGCCATTGAGAGTTATTAATAGTGCCATGTAAGAATGTATGGAGCACATATTGTTCCTTGGCTGTGTTCCACAAACCCAAACTTGTACAACAGTCAGTATATATATATGCTCCCTCTTACTAATTGCCACGGGCTTATAATGCCCTGCTTGCAGAGCTCTTGTTAACATCATTTCCAGGTGTAAAATTAAACAGCCGGTTATGTGGGTGAAACCTGTGCACTTTCCCTCCTGTATTGGAGAATCTCATCTGATGGAGTGTACTTGCTTTCCTATGAGCGTGATAAATTGCTCAAGTTGGACTTCCCCCTTGGGCGAATAAATGCGCCTACAACACGCTGAAAGTTAAAGTGTGTTAAAGTTTAAATGTTCTCAAGTACTTTATTTCTCAATACAAAGCTTATTTAACCCATTTAGTACCTGAAACCACAAAACGGGTACCAGGGCAAACAGTGCAGGCCCAGATCAGACGCCGCAGAATGCCATTTTCCATCTTAAATTTCAAGAAGACACAACCTGACACCCCTAAATTTTGAAATGAACTGCTACTATATATAAGGAGGAAGATTCCATTTGGTACAAAAAGGGTTAAGGCATACTGTTACTACTGACATAGCCATAAAACAAGAACAGGTCTAACATATAATCTAGGTCCAAAGTAATGGAACCTACTGTCAGAGTTGATTGATAAATCTAATAAGCCTCTAAGATGCATAAAATGACCAGATCTAAACACCTTGACAACCCTGTCTTACCCATCCATGTTTGGAGCAAAGGTATGCATTGTGTGTGTGTGTGAATTCGGGTTTAACGTCGCTTTCAACAATTTTTCAGTCATATCACGACGGTGTCTGGTTGCGACAGGGAGCTCAATGCTCACGTTTATAGTGCTGGCTCACTGAAGTATCATGTCCCAGACACATTACATGATACCACACCCAGTCACATTATCCTGACACTGGATCGACCAGTCCTAGCTCTACCCCATAAATCTGAGTGCCAAACGAGGAGCAACTAGTACCATTTTTAACGACTTTGGTATGTCGCGGCCTGGGATCGAACCCGAGACCTCCCGTTCCCCAGAGTGGACACTCTACCAACTGAGCTATCGGGGCCGGTAAGGTATGCATTGACTTTCACCAATATTATGTAGTCCCCTGCCCATCGGGGCTTGGAGAAATAGATTGGGCTGCATAGAGCATCGGCGCAGAGCTGACACCAACCGCATATGAGTACTGGTAAACTGCTTAGAAGGTCTAAGCCTGCCCAGGCAAAGTAGTGCGAGTCGGACCGTCCAGTGCATATTTAGCCTTTTGATTTCATTGGATGGTAGAGATTGAGATGTCACTTCATCGCGATGTCGGGTAAAAGGCCCACAAAATAGGAAGCAGCATGTCCAAAATGACCTAAATAGTGTTGGTGGGGAGGTTAAACCAAATCAAATAAACAAAAATCTTAAAGCTTAAGTTGCTCTGGTATGTGGTATAGTCTCACTAAGCTTTTTTGTCCAGGCAATTGCTGAACACGACAACCCCTACCTTTGCAAACGGTGTAGATCCAGTTCAGATGGCTGCTGAAGAAGCCATCTGATCAGGATCTACACTGTTGGATATTCAGTTGGCAAATTAGAATGTATATACATGTATACATAAATCCAATAATTTGATTGGCTGATAGTCAGAAATGGGTGTGTCTAAACTTAATTTATTCAGCAGGACAAGAGTTAAGAATCCTGTCTTCTCCAACCATGTTTGCAGCAAAGGCATGCATTGACTTTCACCAGCATTATGTTTTCATATCTGTGAATTGTTAAAGGTTAAGTTTCTCAGGTGAGTGGTATAATCTAAATGAGCTTCTTGATTTTGTCAAGTCAGTTGTTGAACACGACTACCGCTACCTATGCAAACAGTTTATATCCAGATCAGATGGCTTCTGAAGAAGCCATCTGATCAGGATCAAAACTGTTTGATATTCAGTTTGCGAATTTGAATGTATACATGAACACATGAATCAAGTAATTTGGCTGATAGTCTTAATTTATTCAGCAGGTCAAGAGTTAATCCTGTCTTCTCCACCCATGATGGCAGCAAAGGCATGCATAGACTTTCACCAACATTTTCATGTTGCTCAGGTGAGTGGTATTATCTCAGTGAGCTTCTTGTTTTTGTCCAGTCTTTACCCTTTTGAACAAGACAACCCCTACCAACACTGTAGATCAGGGGCCAGTTGTTCAAAACTAACGACGTCGTTAGTTAACGTATTGTTAAAACTCCAATCATTAAATATGGCAAATATGCTGAAATTTTTGCTGAAAAAAATGTGAGCAGCTTTTGCGGATGCAAAAGCTGCTCACATTTTTTCAGCAAAAATACCAAAATTTACGATATTGTACTTGCTGGAAGAGTTAACAATATGACCACTAACGAGCTTGTTAAGCTAACAATGCTTTGAACAACTGGCTCCTGGATTTACTGCTTGCTTTGCAGTTTGTGAATTGAACACATATATTATTTCAAGTAATTTGATTGGTGGGTAATCGGAAATGGGTGTGGCCAAATTAATTCATTCAGCCAGCTAAAGGTTAGCCTTGGTCCCTATCAGAGTGGACTTGCCTGGGGTTGTACAACACCCATATTGAATCCATAGTCATGAAAGATTCTTGTAATCTAATTCTCCAAGAAGCAAATTTTATAAATGTATGTTATATTCACCTCACCAAGGCAATTCTAACAAATGTCTACAACTGTACAACACTTGAAGAAATAGGTGGGCTGCATGATGCTTCCACGCAGAGCCAAAACCGACCGCACCCAAGTACTGGTAAACCGCTTAGAGGATCTAAGCCTGCCCAGGCAAAGGGGTGCAAGTTGGACCGTCCATGCTTATAAATCCTATTGGTTTCATTGGACGACAGGGCTTGAGATGTCATTTCATCTCAATGTTGGGTAAAAGTCCCACAAAATTGGAAGCAACGTCTCCAAAATGACCTAAACAGTGTTGACGGGGACATTTAACCTCAAATCAAACAAACAAACAAAACAACATTTGTTGGTTCTTACAAATGTCTACAACATCTGTTTCTTGGAGTAATTAACCCTTATCTTGCTGTTCGCGACCACCCCTATCTTTGCAAACAGTGTAGATCCAGATCAGATGGCTTCTGAAGAAGCCATCTGATCAGGATCTACACTGTTTGGCATTTAGTTTATGAATTTGTAGCAACAAATTACATCAAGTAATTTTATTGGTTGATAGACAGAAATGGGTGTGGCTTAAACGAATATTCAGCAAGATAAGGGTTAAAGGGAAAAGGTTGATAACGGTAAATTCTTGGTAATAGCCCAGGCTTTTCCAGACTTACGCATGATTTTTTTTTAAACTAAGGTCCTGTCTCTGTATGACCTTAGCTGTTGGTGGGACATAAAATTCAAACACTGACTCTTTGTAATGGCAAAATATTAGGGAACAAATGCTGTCATTATGTACATGAAAAGTGCCCTATTAAACCATTTAAGATGGAGAACTCCAAAAGGGATGATGGCAGTGATTAAATGTCACTTTCTGCAGCAACTGATCAGGACTTTCACTGTTTGCAAAACATTCAGTCTAAGCGGTTTCCAGTACTCAGTACTCTGTGTGGAAGCATCATACCGCCCAATCTATTTCTTCCAAGCTTCGATGGGCGGGGGTGAATTGATTGTAATAAAAAAAAAACTCAATCTAAGGCCTATAAAATTAAAAATTTACTCTCTTAGTACATAAAGGAATTTGTTCAGAATAAAACAGGTTAAGTTTAATTTTAGACCAAAACAATTAAAAGCAAAGGAAGGAAGGAGTTTGGAAACAGTGAGCAATAGCCTATAAAATCGTTTTGCTCTGCCATTCCAACTACCGTATTCGCCCTAATTATCGCACCGTGAGCTTAGTTTTTTCAAAATCGTGTCAAAAAATTGTGGTGAAAAATCTACCTAATTAGCGCACACTTGATACGAAAACAATAGCTTCCGAGATGATGCATATTGATATATAATGGGACAGAAAAGGATACTTAAGCATTGCCTTCACTGTTGAAGAAATAACAGCAAGTTTTTATTGATTTACTGTGAGAACTTTGAGAGGAGGCTACTTTAAAGTGTGCGCTTATGCATTTCCTTTTCAAAAATAGCTTTGATGTGCGCTTATAGGAGCATGTGTGGTTGTTAGGGCGAATACGGTAAAATGATTGCTTTTATCCACTGTCATTAAAGCTTGTTTGATCCGTAAGATGGCAATCGCAACAACTGTCATCAGCTTTGTCGTCTGCTGGTAACTTCAAAAGTCAACTTTGCAAACATTGTGGACCCTAATCAGACTGCCTCTTAGAGGAGTCTGACCAGGGTCCATACTGTTTGCCTGAACATGTATGTAAAAATTATTTCAATATATGCAAGAAGATTCAGCAGACGACAAACAGACAACATTTCAGATTAAGTTTTTCTTGGCATCTTAAGGGTTATGCCATTTCAGTTGGGGAAACTAGCTCTCAAACGGGGTCACCAGCAAACAGGGCATGCCCAGATCAGAGGCCGCATAGACACCGCATAATGAGCCCTCTGCTCAGGGCCTTCTCTGTTAACATAATGCCCAACCATTTTCTAAATGAATTGTTATACCTTGCCCAACCAGATATCCCTTAATTTTGAAATGGACTCCTTCTGTAGGTAGTGAAGGAGATTCCACTCAGTTGAAAATGGGTTAGCCCTTAAGATGCTGAGAAAATATTGTCTGCTTATGTCGTCTGCTGAATTGTTTTGCAAACTTTTAAAAATATTTTTACACTCAGGCAAACAGTGTGGGTCCAGATGAGACTGCTCCTACAGGAGCAGTCTGATATGGGTCCACACTGTTTGCAAAAAAATTACTTTTAAGGTAGATGGCAAAGCAGACAACAATTGTTGTGATTGGCATTTTATGGGTTGATCCTTTAATCTGTGCATAAACAAAACCTATAACTCTTATCCCGCTGAATAATTGATTTAGCCAAACCCATTTCTAACTTTCAACCAATCAGATTGACCTTATGTAATTCATTCCTGCAATATATCAAACTGAATGTCAAACAGTGTAGATCCTGATCGGATGGCTTCTTCAGAAGCGAAGCCATCTGATCTGGATCTGCACTGTTTACAAAGATAGGTGTTGTCATAAGAGTTAATTTCTGCTTCTCCAGGCAGCACTCGGCGTTCGTACATCAATAGCAATGAATGCAGTATGAGCCTGCTTACGCATAAAGGACTGCTAGGACATGTGGAAACACCCCGGCCTCGCCCATCGGGGCTTGAAGAAATAGATGGGCTGCATGATGCTTCCACACAGAGCTGAAACTGACCCGCACACTAGTACTTGTAAACCACTAAGAGGATCTAAGCCTGCCCGGCAAAGCGGTGCAAGTCGGACTGTCCATGCTTTTAAGCCCTATTGGTTTTATTGGGCGACAGGGCTCGAGATGTCATTTCATCTCAATGTCGGGTAAAAGTCCAACAAAATTGGAAGCTCCAAAATGACCTTTACAGTGTTGACGGGGATTTTAAACCTCAAATCAAATAATGTGGAAACACCAAAGACTCTGATTAGATTGGTAAAATCGTTGTCAAAGGCTGTTTCCAAAAATGGTAAAATTGTCCTAACTGAAGTGCCAGAGTGAAACCAATCAGAGCATGTACATGTATGTCTTTGTAAAATCAGCACTGACAGTTCTGATTGGTTGCTTGTCTCTGAGTGTAGGCTGGGATAATATTCCTGAACTGAGACTTAACCCTTCTCTTGCTGAATATTCATATTAGCCACACCCATCTCAGACTTTGAACCAATTAGATTACTTGATGTAATTTATTCCTACAAATTCATAAACTGAATGTCAAACAGTGTTGATCCTGATCAGATGGCCTCTTCAGAAGCCATCTGATCTGGATCTACACTGTTTGCAAAGATAGGGGTTGTCATGAACAACAAGATAAAGAGTTAAAACTGTTTGTTTAACCCTTAAATTCCAGTGTTTTAAGCAAACGCTGTAAACCCTGATTAGAAGCTGCATTATATGGCATCTTATCTGAGTCTATACTATTTGCCAATGACGCATGACAGGAGCCCAGTCAATATTTTACTTTTTACACACAGCTCTGACATCATGGGAAGAAGACTAGCGCGGATATAAATAACCCTACCTGGATGTCGCACATGGCCAATGACAGTCACGGGGACAAGAGCAGGTGAGAAGCTTCTGTAGTTAGCAACTTCGGGTCAATTTATAAACAGTCAACCCCCCCCCCCCCCCCCCACAAAAAAAAAAAATCACCCAAACATATAGCATTAAATCCCGCTTCATATGATCTGGCTCATACATGTATATGCTATGAACCACATTGCTAGAGAAAATCTGTCTGTATCCACCATTCAAGGTAAAGGTCAGCATTTTGACATTTTGATCTGTATAGTATGATTGGAAACAGCAATATTTAGGGACCCACACAGTAGTGTGGGTGCCCTAAAGTTATCTGTCTCAGTCTTGCCAGAAAACCAAAAAACTTAACCTCGGTCATAGCTCCAACATTTATTGATGGATTTTGATATAACTTCACACAAATGTTAGGTATGATGATGTCTCGAGCGAGTTAAGACTTTCAGGGTCCTGGGCTCATGTTCAAGGTCACTGTGGCTGTTTTTAGAAAACCCTAACCAAAAAGCTTAACCTCGGTCATAGCTCCTACATTTATTAATGGATTTTGATATAACTTCACAGAAATGTCGGGTATTATGATATCTTGAGGGAGTTTTACTTTCAGGGTCTGAGCTTTAAGGTCAAGGTCACTGTGGCTGTTTTTAGAAAAAACTTTGTCATCACACAAATGTTGCGGTTGATAATATCTTGAGCAAGTTCAACTTACAGGGTCCTAGGCTCAAGGTCAATGTCACTGTGACTATGTTTTGAAAAACTTTGTCATCTCTCTAGTGCCTGCATTTATTGATGGATTTTATTGTTTTGTAACTTGTAACACAAATGCTAGGCTAGGCTCAAAGTCAAGATCAGTGTGGCTATTTATAAGTTGTCTTGTGTGAGGGGATTTGTATTGCCTTTGATGCCTTGTAGCTATATGTATTGACTTATAACATCCCTCTTTGACAGCTTTATGTGGGGCCCTTTCTGATGTGGTCAGTGATCTAGTTTTCTTCTGAAAACTTAGGGCGTCCTGAACCTATATGTGGACAGCGAAGACTCTGATCAGACTGTGCAGATGCACAGTCTGATCAGAGCCTTTGCTGACCACTTACGTTGATCAGACTGATTTTCTGACAGAATGTGGCTCATAAATAGGTCATGAAAGTGTTCATAAAAATCACTTTAATTATAAATCAATGCTTTGTTTCAGGCAAAGATCAAAGCCTATTAATTATAGCTGTACAACTTATCCTCTCACAAATAAAGAAACAGTACAGTAATAATGGTTAGTTCAACTCGCATTAGATGAAGGACAAAAAGCATTGTATTGCAGTCAAGTGCGCTGCAACCTCATTAAAACAGCACTTGGGAGCCAACAAAAAAGCACTGATTGTTTTATTGTCTCTGAGTTGAAGTTGAAAAAATTATCCTGAACTTGGACTTTGACTGTTAGTTATCCCCTCACAACAGATGCGATGGTGGTATAGCATCGCTGCTGTGTGTATGTGTGGGTGTTTGTGTCCGTGTCCGGAACCTTGTGAACAGTAAAGAAGACAAAGCAATCATCCTAGAAGCATTGAACCTTCCACAAATGTTCTCCATGGGGGAAGATTATCCCTATTGATTTTCAAGGTCATGGGTCAAAGGTCTAGGTCACGATGGACTTGACATTAAAAACCTTGAGAACAGGATAGAAGACAAAGCTATCATCATACAAGCATCAAACCTTCCATAAATGTTTCCCATAGAGAGAGGATGAACCCTATTGATTTTCAAGGTTGAGGGTTAAATGTCAAGGTCATGATGGACTTGACATTAAAATCGTTAAGCTTGTGAACAAGATAGAAGACAAAGCTATCATCATATAAGCATCAACCCTTCCACAAATGTTCACCATGGAAAGAGGATGAACCGTGTTGATTTTCAAGGTCAAGGGTCAAATGTCATGGTCATGATGGCCTTGAAATTAGAAACCTTGTGCACAAGATAGAAGACAAAGCTATCATCATAGAAGCATCAAACCTTCCACAAATGTTCAGCATGGAGAGAGAATGAACCCTGTTGATTTTCAAGGGCAAGAGTCAAAATTCAAAGTCACATTGGACTTGACATTGAAAATCTTATGAACAGGATAGAAGGCATAGCCATCATAGAAGCATCAAACCTTCCACAAATGTTCCCCATGGAAAGGTGATGAACCCTTTTGATTTCCAGGGTCAAATGGAAAGGTCACATTGGACTCAAAGTCAGATTCAGTCACTTAGACATTTGTATGAAAATAAAAAGGCAAAACAGTGGCTTTTTCCGACTCTTGTAGCCTGAAGTATCATAAATGATACAGTCCAACCTGTGTTAAGCAAGCACCTAAGGGATAATCAAAATATGCTTGTCTAAGATAGGTGCTTGCTTAATACAGGTGAGTTTTAATGCATTTCCTTTTTATTGAAAAACAAAAAGCATGCATGCTAAAGACAGGTTGCTTGCTTAATAGAGGTGGCCACTTTGACAGGTTTTACTGTATTTGCAACCAGCTGAATGGAAGTTTATCAATTCCAAAGGTCAAGTTCATTTACTGACCTTTGTCCTGCATGACTTGGAGCCAGTATTTTTATCTTCTTCTCTACTAAAACTGCTTGCTGATTGAAACCAAATCTATTGGATGAGGCAATTCACAGGATTGAAGTCACATAACTAAGATGGGTGCCATGCCTATATATGGTATAAACCAAATGACCTCTGGTGAGCATATTGGCCCATGAGCCTCTTGTTAATAATTTGCCTTCATCCAACTTAGGCCATCATTGGTGAGCTATGTTGTATTCTGACAACTCTTGTTTACATGTTGAAGTGATTTGGCGACCAGAATCCATCAGTCGGTTCATGGAAAATTTAATGCTGATAGGGCATAATTTGACAGTCTTTGTGCTTTTATGTCAAGGTAATCAAAGTTTAATTGTCTTAGGCAGGCTGCATAGAAATACTGTACCAATATTGAGTGAGTGAGTGAGTTTTAGTTTTACGTCCCACCAACAGCTAAGGTCATACGGAGACGGGACCTCGGTTTAAAGACTCATCCGAAAGTCTGGAGAAGCCCCAGATCGATCCTGCGATCCCTGGTTTACAAGGTGAGTAGCGTAACCACTGCACCACGGGGGCTTCTGTACCAATATTGAGAACATTTCATAAACAGTTCAGTCTGGATATAGGATGCAGACCATACTTTTGGCAAAAATTTGAATATTAGGGAGATGTGACATTGAAAATGAGGTCTAGGTCACAAAAATCTAATAAGTCTTTGGCACATGAAAGTGATATATTTTACTGTGTTTAACCACAATGCATACCTCCATTGAGGAGGTAGGGTGCAAGACAGAATGATGTGATTGTTTTAGGGAGCCTTTGACCTTGAAATTGAGGTCAAGGTTAACACATTCTAATTAAATGTTTTGTTGGTTGCAATGATGTATTATGTTTAGTTTGTCCACAATTTATGCATCCATTCAGAAAATATATTTGGCCCAAATTTGACAGTATTGGGGAACTGTGATGCAATGATATATTGTGCCTACTTTGAATACAATACATTAATTCAGTCAAGAGATAAGGTGCAGACAAGCAATCATTATGGAAACACGCCTATACAAATACATCGCAACCTTTATAGCCGAAAAAATAAAATGTTAAGATGAAAAATTGTGATATTTTTCTTATTTCTGCTCAAAATGCAGATTGTGGATCATCATCATCAACAGATTTTTGATTAACATGCAGGTACAGGGGCAACGTCCACATAAGTGGGCCCCTTTCCAGGGAGGTGGCTTGCTGCACGCATGGCAGATCTTACACCAGATCTCCAGGTTTGTCTATCATGAGGATCGATAGCAGAGAGCTTCCATTCTCGATGAGGCGGTTCTTATGAATACCAACAATCTATATTTTAGAACAGAAATAAGAAAGATAAAGTATACCCCTGTAAACCCCAGGTTTACTATATAAAAGTGGGGTCCAAGGGGGTCAAAATTATAGAGGCGTGTTTTCGTGATGTTTGGCCTAAATTTGATAGATTTAGGGAGCCTGTGACCTTGTAAATAAAGTCAAAGTCACCAAACTGTATTCAAACCTTTGTGAGGGTACATTGATATGTTGTACCAAATTATACTAAAATTCATAAATTTGTTCATGAGATGGGTACAGACAAGCCATTTTTGCCCTAAATTTGACAGTTTTTGGGGAACTATAACCTTGAAAGTATGATCAAGGCATCAAAGCCAAATGACTGTTCTCCCTAAACCAAGTGAGGTAACCATGCAGCCCCTGGCCATCGGGGCTTGAAGAAATGGATGGGCTGCATGATGCTTCCATGCAGAGCTGAAACTGACCCGCACACGAATACTGGTAAACCTCTTAGAGGATCTAAGCCTGCCCAGGCAAAGGGGTGCGAGTGTCGGAACGTCCATGCTTATAAAACCTATTGGTTTCATTGGGCGGCAGGGCTTGAGATGTCATTTCATCTCAATGTTGGGTAAAAGTCCCACAAGATTGGAAGCAGCATTTCCAAAATGACCTATACAGTGTTGACAGGGACATTAAACCTCAAATCAAACAAACAAAGGTAACCGTGCACATTGGGCAAGAATCCAGCTATTGGTTCAGGAGATATAGTGCTTCAGACAGGCTGTTTTGATGTGGATGTGGTTGCAAATAGGATCCGTCCCCAAAACAATATCATTATAATGGCCCCTCCCCTTGGTGAAGTGGGGGTGTAAATTTACTTGCCCAAAGTTCTAAATGAACACCCAGTGTATATAAATTGTCTTCAAAACCATAAGCAATATCACAACTCTGTTTGCATCATAACCCTTGTCCTGCTGAATATTTGAATCTGACACACCCACTACCGATTATCAACCAGTCAGATTACTTGAGGCAAAGTATTGCAAAAATTTCACAATCTGAATGACAATGTAGATCCTGATCAGATGGCTTCTTCAGAAGCCATCTGATCTGGATCTACATTGTTTGAAAGATAAGAACGTCTGGGCTCAGACAGGCAAATATGTCAGTATTAAAACCGTCCCACTAAAATGCTTAGCATAGCCCAATTCAGTATAGTGCATCTAGGTAGCACAGATGAAGTAGTACCCCCATTTTAAAAAGTAGCAAACATTTGCATTGCATGGTGGTGTAAGTTTCAACATTTTGACAGATAGTTTGATGGAGGGGCTCACTTAAAATTTGCTTGTGACCCAATGTTGTTCATAGTTCGATGAAGGGGTTCACTGCAACTTTGCTCATGACCTGATGTTGTTTATACTTCGATGAAGGAGTTCACTTAAACTTTGCCTGCTACCAGATGTTGTTCATGGTTCAATGAAGGGGTTCACTTAAACTTTGCCTGTGACCAGATGTTGTTTATAGTTCAATGAAGGGGTTCACTTAAACTTTGCTCGTGACCAGATGTTGTTTATAGTTTAATGAAGGGGTTCACTTAAACTTTGCTCGTGACCAGCTGTTGTTCACAGTTCAATGAACATTAAATAAATAACATTAATTTCTTAAATACATGATTATACCCCCGCAAACGAAGTTTGAAGGGGGTATATAGGAGTCAGCTTGTCGTCGTCGGTCCGTTACAAAAAAGTCCGTTACAAAAAACTTTAACATTGCTCATAACTTCCTTATTCTTTGACCGATTTCTTTAATATTCACACACCACACACCTTGCCACTAGTACTTAAGATTGATATACACAAACCTGACCTTGACCTTTACGTTGACCTTCCTCAAGGTCAAATACTTGTAAAAATTTGTCGTCGGTCTGTTACAAAAAACTTTAACATTGCTCATAACTTCCTTATTCTTTGACCGATTTCTTTAATATTCACACACCACACACCTTGCCACTAGAACTTAAGATTGATATACACAAACCTGACCTTGACCTTTACGTTGACCTTCCTCAAGGTCAAATACTTGTAAAAATTTGTCGGACAACGCATGCCGGGGTATAATTGGCGCCCGTTAGGCGGCAGCTCTAGTTTCTCTTGATAGAACCTCATCTGATCTTTTTGCAGCTTCTTTATTTGTATCAGTTGTATTGATCCATGATAAAGTGATAATCAGCGGGACAGCCATTAAGGGCGATGCTTTCCATCCGTCAGGCTTCATACTAAACCTGTCACTCGGCTATGGTCATGTGATCAAAGAACCTTAGAAGCATTTCATTGAAATTCCAACAAATAGTTTGTGTAATTATGTCTCCGCCATCAGGGTGGGGGAGACAAATTTACGAGGGCACAACATTTCCTATAATTTACATGTGCCCCAAGCGAAGAATCAGATCAGCCTGCGCATCCATATAGTCTGACCAGACACTTCTCATACTGCATGAAGGAACATTGGGCACTTAGCTGTCCTGAGAGCATACAGCGAAGACTCTGATCAGACTGTGTGGATGGACAGGCTGATCTGAGTCTTTGCTGGGCACATATGTGAATTGTAGGTAATGCAATGCCCTGGCTCATATTGTTTTACACTCAGTCTGTTCATCTGTCTGTTATATTTTGTGTCCTTGTTTAACATGGAAAAAAAAAGACATTTTCATAAAACTTTGCAGAAATGTTAGGCACTTCGAGATAATGTGCAGAAGACAAGAACCATAACTCTGGTTTACCAACATGTGGAGTGGAGTTATGGCAGCAAAGATAATAGTTATTTTTGTCGCTTACTTATGTCCACAAATGTTGAAATTTGCCCAGTATATATATGTTAAGCTTCATGAGATGTCGTGCTGATGCAGGTACCAGAATTCTGAATTAACACAGACCTTTGAACATAACAGTGGGTAGTTTCAGTTGAGCCAAATCAGTACTAGAAAATGTGGGAGACATCTTATTACGATAACAGGTCCGTGTACTAACCCTAAGACAACAAGAAAAAACACATCTGAAAATGTCGTCTGCTTATGTCTTCTGCTGAATTTTTGGAGCGTAGCTGTTGCAGCGTAGCTCCAGTGAAATGAGAAATGATTTCGGCACTTCTTTCGTTGTTAATGCATATGACCCAATCACCAGTGAGAACATAGTACCCCGTGTTAACATAGTAGATTATTACGCCATGCGGTATCTTCTTACAGACTGCTTCACAAGACCACCTATTTCAAACAGAATAGATGCATATTTTTAATAGATGAACTGTGTAGCAGTCTAATCTTTTTATAGTTCAGTTCATATAACCCAGTTTACAGCCCATATGTACCATTAAATCCCAAACCTGGCAACTTGGAAACAGGACAAACCCAGGTCAGATACCACAGAACGCGGAGTCTCATTATGACCTTCACTGCATACTTACAAAAAGGTTCAGCCATTTTTGCCAAATATTCTGTGGAAGCCACAACCTGACAACCCTGATTATACCCCCGGCATACGAAGTATGCAATGGGGGTATATTACCCCCGGCATACGAAGTATGCAATGCGGGTATATAGTTTTTGTCTTTTCCGTCAGTCTGTCTGTCTGTCTGTCTGTCCGTAAACAATTATTTTGTGTCAAAGATATCTCAGGAACTGCTTCACATAGAAACTTGAAATTTTGCACACATGATCAGTATGACTACTTGTATTGTGGGAAAGAAAATAAGGGCCAAGGGGTCAGGCCTTTTAGAGTTATTTCCCTTTGTAGTTCTTGCTGTTTAATAGTGTATATTTTTATTTTGTGTCAAAGATTTCTCAATAACTACTGTACATAGAAACTTGAAATTTTGCAAACATGATCAGTATGACTAGTTGTATTGTGGGAAAGAAAATAAGGGCCAAGGGGTCAGGCCTTTTGGAGTTATTTCCCTTTGAAGTTCTGTATATGCAAAGAAGCTTTTGACATTGCTATTTTCAGCTGAGGTGATGGCACTGGCCGGGGGTATACGTGCCCCACTGGGCACTTTTGTCTAGTTTTAAAATGAACTCATTCCATACTGATATAAGGTGTTGAGGATTCCATTCGTTTAAAATGGGTTAACAGTACGCAATGTATTACCAAAATAAGACAGTTGGAATGAGTTTGGACAGGTGCACGTCAAGGCTTATATTGTAAGCAGCGAATTTTGCAGTTTAGACACAGATGAGACGCCACTTGTTGTAGTGTCTGATCTGGGTCTGCTATGTTTGTCCATAAAAAGGCTGCTAGACATATGGGTATGGGTTAATGTGTGTGTGTGTGGGGGGGGGGGGGAGGAGGGGGGGGAACAATGTTCCTTTTTTAAAGCGACCTGTCTGCGTCCTAGGCATGTGACCATAAATAAAGCAAATTATCAGCTCAGACGCAAGTTCGATACCTGCCGGGTTCGGCAACATTCTTTCCAGGAGATTGATCGTGAAATCTGTTCCACGGTGATTCTATCCCTTACGCTGATTCAAGAAGGGCAGATGTTGGTTTCCGGTAAAATACTGTGCACTGTGCTGATTTGACAATATCTAACCAAAGAAATTGCCTAAATGCCAGATTATTTCATAAATGGCCTCGTCGAGGCAATTTATTTTTATATAATAATAACGGAGTATAATGTCTAAACCTCTTCAAATATATTCCTATGGATTGATATTGACAATAACTAACCCAAGAAACTGTCGTATGCAAGATCACTTCATAAATGGCCTCACCGATGCAATTTATATTTAGAAAAATCTTAACAGAGTATAATGTTCAAACCTCTCTGAATATTCTGATCATTTTTGGCATTCGGATTCATATTGACAATACCTAACCCATGAGGCTGTTTTATGCAAGATTACTTCATGAATGGCCTCGCCGAGGCAAAATAATATACAAAAATGAATACGGAGTATAACATCTAAACCCGGCTTTGATCATTTTCGGCATAAAGGTTGATATTGACAATACTTAACCCGCAAAATTGCTTTTTGCCAAATTCTTTTACAAACGGCCTCGCCTAGGCAAACTGAAAAATTATTTCGAAGTGTAACTTCTAATCTACCGTATTCGGGTGTGTATTACCCGCATTTGCGTACTACCCGCACCCCCTTTTTTTGCCAAAATCTGGGGGAAAACTGTTATACTGTTGTATTACCCGCATGGAACATTTGCTGAAATTTAGGTGGACGCGTAAGTGAGAAAAAGTAAGAATTTGGCCAGTTTTTGTAGCACACAACGGAACGCGCGATCGTCTTCAAAAGGCGGGAAAATGCACGTGCGTGCGAGTATCACCAGAAAGCATTATTTTGATTAAAATGTTGAAAAAACTTTACCTGTTCACCAGTGTTATTTATTTATTAACCCACATATGCCCGCGACCCTTTTTTGGGACATTGGCAAACAGTGCAGTCCCAGATCAGACGCCTCAGAAAGACGCCGCAGACGTTTCTTTTTTGGGACATCGGCAAACAGTGCAGTCCCAGATCAGACACTTCAGAAAGACGCCGCAGACGTTTCTTTTTTGGGACATCGGCAAACAGTGCAGTCCCAGATCAGACACCTCAGAAAGACGCCGCAGATGTCTGATTTGGATTTATACTGTTTATTGATTTATAACGGTTCAATTATGACACTATTGTTAATCCCTGTCATATAATTGCCACCCTGCGGTGCGTGTCGATAAGGTGTGAAAATATGCTCAAGTTATGTCTCTAATTTGCGTTTATTCCCTAATCATAAAATTTAATCCGCAATCAGTGTGAAAATTATTTAATTGCTCCTAAGACGAGTTGCTACGACTATTCTGCTATCTCGTGAATGGTTATGTTTTGGCGCCAAATAGCAGACGCTTGGCGAGAAAAGTTGAACTCTTTGTGTTAACACATCTGTATTCTGTTGTTGGTTATTGACACGGAGCTTACGGAAAGCGCTGTTTTGCTAGCGAGAATACTTTTACCGTTTCCAAACATTTTTTTATGAGACAGATACGCCCCATTAAGCTAAAACAAAAGACACCTGTGGGGTTGCTGGGGTACGATGACGTCATTTACCGATCGCGTGCAGAAAAAAAAAACTAGCAGTGATTTGTGGGTGGCAGTTTGGATGCCGGAAAACTTTGATGTTCGCATTGAACTTGCTTGTTTATTTTGTTTAAAATCAGAGTTTTAGGAATAATACCTACTCACAAAATCGGGCTTGCTAGTAATAGAGATTGTTATATTACTCATATGTAAGTAAAATTGAGTGGACAATTAAACGTTATTTATGTCGGGAATCGTAAAAGGATAGAGCATAACATGAGACGCATCGTATTTTCAGCTGTAAAAAGTAAAAATAAAATGGTCCAAAAATAATTCGGGCGGATTACCCGCACCCAGAACTTGGGCCTGTAATTTGAGGGAAAAAACTGCGGGTAATACACGCCCGAATACGGTACTTGGAATGTTTTTGACAACTGTTAGCATACAGATAGATAATGTACAGATCTAACCAACGCGATTCCTGAATGCCCAATTTCTTTATTTTAGCATCGGCAAGGTAAAAAATTCACCCACTGACACGGTCGTATAACTTTCAAACCAACGGGTATATTTTTATAATGTTTTGCATGCAGATGTAAATTGACAAGATCAAGCTAATGATATTGTCTAATGCCAGGTAGCTTTATAAACAGCCTCGCCGAGGCAATTTTTAAAGACTGATTACGGATGTATAACTTATAAAATGCTGGGAAAATTATGATAATTTTTCACATGAAGATAAACATCATCAAGACGTAACCAAGGAGAATGTCTAATGCATGATAAATAACCTCCCCAAGGTAATTTTTCAAAAACTGATTACATAAAATAATTTAAAGCCGCCAAACAATTGTGGAAGCCGCAGTTATTGCACGAACTATAGCTCAGCAGAAATCTTCAAGTTAACTGTAGAACTGCATGGTTGCTATATTGCTCAAAAACATTGATTGTGGGTACTTGATAAAACTGCCTCGTCAAGGTTGTTCATTCAAGTCCCCCGCAATAAATGTTTAGAGCAGAGATAAGAAATTATCACAATTTTGTATCTTAAAATTTCCATTTTTTTTTGCCGAAAAATTGACAATGTATTTGTACAGGCGTGTTTTCGTGATGGTTGTTGCGGGGTATACACCTTAGAGCGTGAGTTAATTTCTTGTTGCTTTAACACGACTTCTGGCCCAGAATAGCTTCAAACAGCTATGTTCATTGGATCAATATGAGCCTGAATTAAAATAACAATCAGACGCTAAATCAAATTATCAAAGCTGCGCTCCATCAGCACTCTCAGTGCTTTGATTTACAAATGTTTTAAAAAATATTTTTTGCTTACTGGCAAACATTGTGGACCCAAATCAGACTGCTCCTAGAGCAGTCTGATTTGGGTCCATATTGTTTGCAAAAATGACTTTTAAAGTCATCAGCAGACGACAATTATTTTGATGGGCTAACATTGTCTTTCATATCTCTAGCTATCTTTTTTATATGAACATTTTTGAATTGTTTTCTTATTTCCAGTCCCAACATAGATTGCGGGTGCTCGTTAGAACCTCCTCAAAGAGGCAGTTCTCACATGTACCCACAGTCTATGTTTTGGAGCAGAAACATAGAAAATAATGAACACACCCATAAAACCCACTTTCACTATATAATGTTGGGTTTAGAGGGGTGATCATTAGTCAGACTTGACCTGATGTGTTTTTCATTAGGAAACCATGTCCGTGTGAAATAATGGTGTCCAAAATGGTGTCAGAAGTGACAAATTTTGGGTAAAAATGATAACTTCCTTCTTATTTCTGCTTTCAACATGGATTGTGGGTGCTCGTTAGAACCGCCTCAATGAGGTGGTTCTAACGAGTACCCACAATCTATGTTTTTTTAGGATAAATAAGGCAGATAATCTTTACCCCCGTAAACCCCACTTTTCTCTACATAAAGTTGGGTTTAGAGGGGTCTTCATTTCACAGACCTGTTATCGTGATGATTATCAAATTCTAGCAATATGCTGGTAACCACTCTGCTTAACGTATGTGCTATATCTGTTACTATGTTTATAGGTCATGTGATCAATGTCCAACAAAATGGTTTGCATAAACACACAGAGTCCAGTTGTTCTTACATCTTGTTTCAAGGAAAAGAAGTGAAATTTGACGTAACGGCGTAACAGAATCCCGTCACTTAACATTTCAATCTGTTTCATATAAGATTTGTAACAGAAACAAGGCAATCTGTTACAACTATGTTACTTAACAGATTGAAACATTACAAAACAGGTCTGTAACATTCTTGCTTTCTTGTTTCTGTTACAAATCTGTTTCGAAAAAATGGACTGAAACATTTCATAACAGAATTTTGTTGCGCTGTTACGTTTCGCGTCACTTTTTTTTCCTTGAAACAATATGTAAGGACAATCTGTTACAATTCTGTTACATAACAGATTAAAATGTTATGAAACAGGACTGCAAGATACATGTTTTCTTGTTTCTGTTACAAATCTGTTACAAAACGGACTGAAACGTTTCGTAGCAGAATTCTGTTATGCCGTTACGTTTTGCTTCACTTTTTTCACTTGAAACAATATGTAAGGACAATCTGTTACAATTCTGTTACGTAACAGATTGAAACATTACGAAACAGGACTATAACATACCTGTTTTCTTGTTTCTGTTACAAATCTGTTTCGAAATGGACTGAAATGTTTAGTAACAGATTTCTGTTATGCCATTATGTTACGTTTCAATTTTTTTTTCCTTGTAACAATATGTAAGGATGAACTGTAATAATTCTGTTACGTAACGGATTGAAATGTTACGAAACAGGACTGCAACATACATGTTTTCTTGTTTCTGTTACAAATCTGTTACGAAACGGACTGACACGTTTTGTAGCAGAATTCTGTTATGCCGTTACGTTATGTTTCACTTTTTTTTTCCTTGAAACATGATGTAAGGACAATCTGTTACAATTCTGTTGCATAACAGATTGAAACGTCACGAAACAGGACTGTAACAGACTTGTTTTCTTGTTTCTGTTATAAATCTGTTACGAAACTGACTGAAAGCTTTCGTAACAAGACTATTTTTACTGGAACTAGGTACATATAGATTCAGTCACAAACACTTTGTTACATTTTACGTTACCTTACAGAAAAACATGCCTACCTCTAGGGGGTTGTAGATTTTGTGCAGTATCTACTGAATTGATGTTGGCAGTTTGTGCACACCTGAGTTGTATTGTCAGTGTTCTGACAACTGAAGTTAATTTGACAGTGTGTTGACCCCTGAATTGATGTTGACAGTTAGTTGACACCTGAGTTGAATTGTCAGCGTATCAGTTTTGGGACTCCTGAACAGAAGTTGACAGTGTGTTGAGCCCTGAATTGATGTTGACAATTAGTGCACACATGAGTTGAATTGTCAGTATGTCAGTGTTGGGATGCCTGAACTTAATTTGACAGTGTGTTGACCCCTGAATTGATGTTGACAGTTAGTTGACACCTGAGTTGAATTGTCAGCGTATCAGTTTTGGGACTCCTGAACAGAAGTTGACAGTGTGTTGAGCCCTGAATTGATGTTGACAATTAGTGCACACATGAGTTGAATTGTCAGTATGTCAGTGTTGGGATGCCTGAACTTAATTTGACAGTGTGTTGACCCCTGAATTGATGTTGACAGTTAGTGGACACCTGAGTTGAATTGTCAGCGTATCAGTTTTGGGACTCCTGAACAGAAGTTGACAGTGTGTTGAGCCCTGAATTGATGTTGACAATTAGTGCACACATAAGTTGAATTGTCAGTATGTCAGTGTTGGGATGCCTGAACTTAATTTGACAGTGTGTTGACCCCTGAATTGATGTTGACAGTTAGTGGACACCTGAGTTGAATTGTCAGCGTATCAGTTTTGGGACTCCTGAACAGAAGTTGACAGTGTGTTGAGCCCTGAATTGATGTTGACAATTAGTGCACACATGAGTTGAATTGTCAGTATGTCAGTGTTGGGATGCCTGAACTTAATTTGACAGTGTGTTGACCCCTGAATTGATGTTGACAGTTAGTTGACACCTGAGTTGAATTGTCAGCGTATCAGTTTTGGGACTCCTGAACAGAAGTTGACAGTGTGTTGAGCCCTGAATTGATGTTGACAATTAGTGCACACATGAGTTGAATTGTCAGTATGTCAGTGTTGGGATGCCTGAACTTAATTTGACAGTGTGTTGACCCCTGAATTGATGTTGACAGTTAGTGGACACCTGAGTTGAATTGTCAGCGTATCAGTTTTGGGACTCCTGAACAGAAGTTGACAGTGTGTTGAGCCCTGAATTGATGTTGACAATTAGTGCACACATAAGTTGAATTGTCAGTATGTCAGTGTTGGGATGCCTGAACTTAATTTGACAGTGTGTTGACCCCTGAATTGATGTTGACAGTTAGTGGACACCTGAGTTGAATTGTCAGCGTATCAGTTTTGGGACTCCTGAACAGAAGTTGACAGTGTGTTGAGCCCTGAATTGATGTTGACAATTAGTGCACACATGAGTTGAATTGTCAGTATGTCATTGGGGACATCTAAACCAAAGTTGGCAGTGTGTTGAGCCCTGAATTGATGTTGACAGTTAATGGACACATGAGTTGAATTGTCAGTATGTCAGTTTTGGGACACCTGAACTTAAGTTGGCAGTGTGTTGACCCCTGAATTGTTGTTGACAGTTAATGGACACATGAGTTGAATTGTCAGTATGTCATTGGGGACATCTGAACAGAAGTTGACAGTGTGTTGAGCCCTGAATTGGTGTTGACAGTTAGTGGACACCTGAGTTGTTTTGTCAGCGTATCAGTGTAACTGTTGGGACTCCTGAACAGAAGTTGAAAGTGTGTTGAGCCCTGAATTGATGTTGACAGTTAATGGACACCTGAGTTGGATTGTCAGTGTGTCAGTATTGGGATACCTACCTGAACCGATGTTGACACTGTGTGGACAATTAAATTGATGATGATAGTTAGTAGACACCTGAGTTGTATTGTTGGTTGGTTGGTTCATTTGATGATTAACGTCCCCATCAACACTGTATAGGTCATTTTGGAGACATTGCTTCCAATTTTGTGGGACTTCTACCCGACATTGAGATGAAATGACATCTCAAGCCCTGTCGACCAATTAAAACCAACAGGGTTTATAAGCATGGACGGACTGACTCGCACGGCTTTGCTTGGGCAGGCTTAGATCCTCTAAGCGGTTTACCATTACTTGTGTGCGGTCGGTTTCAGTTCTGCACGAAAGCATCATGCAGCCCACCTATTTCTCCAAGCCCCGATGTGGGGGGGGGCATCTGAGTTATATTGTCAGTGTGTCACTGCTGGGACACTTGAATTGATGATGACAGTTAATGGACATCTGAATTGGTAATGACTGTGTGAACAGCTGAATTGGTGATGACAGTTAGTGGACACCTGAATTGATGTTGACAGTTAGTGGACACCTAAATTGACATTGACAGTTTATGGACACCTAAACTGATGTTGACAGTTAGTGGACAACAGAGTTGTATTGTCAGTGTGTAGACACTTGCATTGATGTTGACAGTGTGGGGACACCTGCATTGATGATGATTAAGGCTGGCACGATTAATCGGATAATCAATTATTCAGTCGATAAATTCCACAAAAATGATTATCATTACTGATTTGCTTGCAATCGATTATTTGATAAGTACACTTTACTACCCAAAGTTGTGCCTAAAATATCTGTATGAGGGGCAAACAGTGCTGACCCAGATGAGACGCTGCATTCTGCGGCATCTCATCTGGGTCTACACTGTTTGCTCAGGCCTGTTTGTTCAAATACATACGGCAAAGTACAGCATATGGTAGGAGTCATGCTCAGACAGAAAGCCAGACAGGTGAAATTATGACCAAATCTTCAGTGATTACTAATCGATTATCGATCACAATGGCATGAATGACAATCGATTATCTTTTCAGCTCAGATTAGCCAGCCCTAATGATGATAGTTAGTGGACACCTGAATTGATGTTGATAGTTAGTGGACATCTGAATTGATGTTGACAGTGTATGGTCACATGATTTGTTGTTTGCAGTTAGTGGACACCTGTCTTAATGTAGACAGTTAGTGGACACCGGAGTTGAATTGTCAGAGTATCAGTGTTGTGACACCTGAATTGAAGTTAACAATGTGTGCACACATAAATTGATGTTGACAGTTAGTGGACACCTGAGTTGAATTGTGAATGTGTCAATATTGGGACACCTGAACTGAAGTTGACTGTGCTGACCCCTAAATTGATGTCAGATAGTGGATACCTGAGTTGAATTGTGAATGTGTCAATATTGGGACACCTGAACTGAAGTTGACTGTGCTGACCCCTAAATTGATGTCAGATAGTGGATACCTGAGTTGAATTGTGAATGTGTCAATATTGGGACACCTGAACTGAAGTTGACTGTGCTGACCCCTAAATTGATGTCAGATAGTGGATACCTGAGTTGAATTGTCAGTGTTCAGTGTTGGGACACGTGAATTGTAGTTGACAGTGTGTTGACTCCTGAATTGATGATGACAGTTAGTGAACACCTGAGTTGAATTGTCAGTGTTGGGAAATATGAATTGAAGTTGACAGTGTGTTGATGACTGAATTGATGTTGACAATTAGTGGACATCTGCGTTGACTTTTCAGTGTTTGGACACCTCAATTGATATTGACATTGTGTTGACACATTATTTGATGTTGACTGTTTGTGGACACCTGAATTGATGTTGACGCAGTGTGAACATCTGAATTGATGGTGACAGTGAGTAGACATCTGAGTTGAATTTTCAGTACATGGACTTCTAAATTGATGTTAACAGTTAGTGGACACCTAAGTTGAATCATCAGTGACACCTGAATTAATGTTGACAGTTAGTGCACACCTGAATCGATCTTTACACTTGAGTTTAATTGTCAGTATGTCAGTGGAACACCTGAATAGATGATGAAAGTTAATGGATACCTGAGTTTAATTGTAAATATGTCAATGTGTTGACACCTGAATTGAAGTTAGCAGTGTGTTGAAATCTGAATGGAAGTTGACAGTTAGTAGTCACCTGGGTTAAATTGTCAGTGTGTCAGTGTTGGGACACCTGAATTAATGTTGACAGTGTGTGGACACTTGAATTGATGACAACAGTCAGTGGACACCCGAGTTGAATTGTCTGTGTGTCAGTGTTGGGACATTTGACCATCTGAACAGGGCCTGCACTGTTTGCAAAGGTTTCCAACATGCAATGGGATAACTTATTCCTCTAGCTAGTAATTCCATCTTGTCTGAATCAGCAAACACCAGTCTAATTTAGGATGTCTAAATTGACTTTATGTTATCAATAGAATGTTTACCATCTTTCTATAATTACGAAACAAGATATAATAACCTTTAGGCTAGTGAATCAATTTGGTTCTAAGATGGAGAACCATCTATGTAAAATCTCAGAATGAGTTACATTACGATAACTCACTCGTGCGACATAGTGCATTTTTCCGCCATCTCCAAAATAGCTACTTTTCTGATGAAAATCTGTGATAGTTTTCTTATTTCTGCTCCAAGACATAGGTTGTGGGTACTCGTTAGAACCTATGTCTTGGAGCAGAAATAAGAAAAATAATGTAAACCCCAATAAACCCCAGTTTTCTCTGTATAAAGTGGGGTTTAGGGGGGTGTTCATTTCATGGTCTTGTTCACATGATGAGAAATCCATCTTCAAGATTATGTTCATATTATCGATGGAAAACCACCTTTGAGAATCAAAGATTTTTTTAGCTCACCTGATTCGAAGGCTCACAGGTGAGCTTATAGTATGGCAAGGCTCTGTTGTCTGTCTGTCTGTCTGTCGTCTGTCAACATTTTCAAACATCTTCTCCTCAGAAATCACTGGGCCGATTGAAGTCAAATTTCATGTGGAGCATCCATTGGATGGGGAATGAAAGTAGAGTCCAGGGCACATGACCAAGATGGCCACCATGCCCATATATTATGGTAAAAACCTTTCAAAAATCTTCTTCTCTGGGACCAGTGTCCAGTGGGCCAATTGCCATGAAACTTGGTAAGTAGCATTGCGGACTCGGGGCCCATCATAGTTTGTTCAAATGATGACCTTGACCTATTTTACGCCAAGGTCAAAACTGTATTTTTAGCTCTCCAGAGGCTCTGGGGGAGCTTATAGGATAGGCAGTTGTCCATCGTCGTCATCACCGTCGTCTGAGCTGTGAAGTCAACACTTTCAAACTACATCTCGTCTGAAGCCACTAAGCAGAATGGGCCTCAATTTCATCTGAAGCATCCTTGATCTGAGGGACTGAAACTTTATGTTTTTATGAAATTCGGCTTTTTAGTTTGGTTGCTATGGCAACTCATAGTTACCATAGACTTATAATGGGGAAAATTGAAAAATGGCATTTACTGTTGCCAAGTCATTATAACCCCCAGCATACGAAGTATGCTTTGGGGGTATATAGTTTTCTTCCTGCCGTTCTTTGGTTCATCCGTCTGTCTGTCCTCCTGTATGTCCATCCAACCTTCCATGAGTTCGTCCGTCCATCCGTCAGTAAACATTTTGCCTAAAGTTTTGCTTAAAGTTTCTAAGAGATTGTATCTTCTGAACCCTTTGATAGATTTAGTTGGTACTTACACTGAAGTTACATACTTGTCTAGAGAGTTCATTTATTCATGTCCCACCCTCACAGTGACCTTGAGGTCCAGGTCACAGACTTAGAAATTGCACGACCCGCAGAAACCCGCAGAACCGACTGAAGTCGGCTGATTTTCTAAGTGCCCTAAAATCACCGTGTCATTCTGTCAGTCTGTCATTCTGTCTGTCTGTCCGTAACCCGTTTGTGGAAATTGGTGATAGTGACTTAACCGCTTGGAATATTTAAACAATTTTTGGCATACTGATAGATATCAATGAGATGTAACCAATGAAATTGCGAAATATTACATTCCATTTAGTATAGCCTCGCCGAGGCGAAAAATGTGAAAATTTTCGAACTGCATCTCCTCGGAAACCGTTGGGCCGATTGAAGTCAAATTTCATATGGAGCCTCTATGGGATGGGGGAAACCAAAATTTGCTCAAGGGGTCCAGGTCACATGACCAAAATGGCCGCCAAGCCATATATGGTCTGTCTGTCTGTCCGTCCGTAACCCATTTGTGAAAATTGGTGATAGTGACATAACCGCTTGGAATATTTAAACAATTTTTTTGCATACTGATAGATATCAATGAGATCTAACCAATGAACTTGCGAAATATTACATCCCATTTAGTATAGCCTGGCCGAGGCGAAAAATGTGAAAATTTTCGAACTGCTTCTCCTCGGAAACCGTTGGGCCGATTGAAGTCAAATTTCATATGGAGCCTCTTTGGGATGGGGGAAACAAAAATTTGCTTATGGGGTCCAGGTCACGTGACCAAAATGGCCGCCAAGCCATATATGGTAAAAACCCTTCAAAAATAGTCTTCTCCAGAACCACTGGGCAGATTTCCACGAAACTTGATAAATAGCATCTGGGACGTAGGCCCATCATAAATTGCTAAAATGGTGACCCTGGGTTGACCTTGACCTTCTTTGTGCCTAGGTCAAACTTTGACACATATGCTTTTGTATTGGAAAAGTGAGAATGCATTTTATCCTGCAAACGATTCAGAATACAGTACTAAAGTATAAGATATATTTTTAGCTCACCAGAGCCGAAGGCTCCGGGGGAGCTTATAGGATAGGCAGTTGTCTGGCGTCGTCGTCGTCGTCTGTCGTCGTCTGACGTCAACACTTTCAAACATCTTCTTCTCTGAAGCCACTGGACCGATTCAGCCCAAATTTTATCTGTAGCATCCTTGGGTTGGGGGATTGAAAGTTTGTGTTTTTTATGAAAATCGGCTCATTTGTTTGGTTGCTATGGCAACTTAGAGTTTCCATAGACTTATAATGGGGAAAATTGAAAAATGGCATTTACTGCCAAGTCATTGCAGATATTTGGCAAAACTTTTATAGAAATGTTTCTTGAGTAAACTTCTCTCAGCCATATGCTTTTATGCCAACCTGAGGGTCCCCCAGGTTGTGCCGGGGCCATGCCCCACCCCCTCCACTTCATAAAAGGCCATATATCACAGAAACCATTCAGATCCCGACCCCTAAACCATATATATTCTTGTTCCTGTTGATAAGACGCATTCAGTGACACCAACCTGGGGGTCCTAAGGGATGCGCCGAGGCCATGCCCCACCCCCTCCACTTAATAAAAGGCCAAATATCTTGGAAACCATTCAGATTCCCACCCCTAAACCATATATATTCTTATTCCTTATGATAAGACCCATTCAGTGACATCAACCTGGGGGTCCCTGGGATGCGCCGGGGCCATGCCCCACCCCCTCCATACCATAAAAGGCCCAATATCTCGGAAACCTTACAGATCCCCGCCCCTAAACCATTATATTCTTGATCCTTATGATAAGACACATTCATTGACACCAACCTGGGGGTTCTCAGGGATGCGCCGGGGCCTTGCCCCACCCCTTCACTTCACAAAAGGCCATATATCTCAGAAACTGTTCAGATCCTCACCCCTAAACCATACATATTCTTGTTCATTATGATAAGACGCATTCAGTGACACCAACCTGGGGGTCCCCAGGGATGTGCTGGGGCCATGCCCCACCCCCTCCATTTCATAATCTCACAATATCTCGGAAACCCTACAGATGACTAACCCTAAACCATACATATTCTTGTTCCTTATGATAAGACACATTCATTGACACCAACCTGGGAGTCTCCCGGGGCCTTGCCCCACCCATCCACTTCACAAAAGGCCTTATATATCAGAAACTGTTCTTAGCCCCACCCTAAACCATATATATTTATCTTCCTTATGATAAGACGCATTCAGTGACACCAGCTTGGGAGTCCCCGGGGCATACCCAGGCCATGCCGCATTGCTTTACTTCATTAAAAGCCATATATCTCAGAAATAGTTAGATCCCCACCCCTAAATTGTATACTTGTTCCTTATGATAAGACTCTTTTAATCACACCAACCTGGGGGTCTCTTTGTGCTGAGGCAATGTGCCCCACCCTTCCAATTCATAAAAGGCTTTATATTTCAGAAACCATTCAAATCCCCACCCCAAAATCATATATGTTCTTGTTCCTTATTATTAGCACACCTACTGTATGGGGTCCGCAGGGGCCATTCCTATCCTTTCCACTTCATAAAAGGGCCTCAAATCTCAGAAACAGTTCAGATTCCCACCCCTAAACTATATATATACTTGGTCCTTATGATAAGATACATTTAGGGACAACAATCTTGGGCTTTCCTGGGATCAACAGGGCATGCCCCAACCCCTCTACTACTTAAGAGGCCTTACAGATCCCCACTGCTGAACCATATATATTCTAATTCCTTATGATAAGACGCATTTAGTGATATCAACCAGGGCTCCATTGGGTCCATGCCCCACCTCTCTACTTCATAAAAGGCCTAATGTTTCAGATACTGAGTCCACATGGGTGCTCATTTGGACATGGGGGTTCATTTGGTAGATTAAAATGATATCATGTTAAAGTACATGGCTGCCATTGGGCAGTGCCCACCTGAGCTCTGGTGAGCATAGTGGCCCATGGGCCTCTTGTTGCTCCTTACGATAAGATGCATTTATTGGGGGAACCGTTTTAGGTCCAGGTCACATGACCAAAATGGCCGCCATACCCATATATGGTAACACTCATAAAGCTAAAAGCATCCGGCGGGTCGTGCACTTCAGCTGAAGCACTGGTTTTACATTAGGTTAAAGTTTTATGACAAAGTTTATAGATGCCTATATGTTCTAAACACTAAGACAAATTCAGTTGATACTTGCATCAATGTTGCATACCAGTCCAAAGATTTTGTGATGTATGTCCCTTCCCCCACCCATGGTAACCTTGACCTCAAGGTCACGGACTTAGAAATTTTACATTTGGTTAAAGTTTTATGACAAAGTTTATAGATGCCTGTATGTTCTAAACTCTAAGACAAATTCAATTGATATTTGCATCAATGTTGCATACCAGTTCAAAGATTTCATTGATGCATACCCCACCATGCTGCTTCAGAAACATTGATGCCCCCACCCCTTCATTAACTTTGATGCCCTCACCCCCTTGGTTCATTTGGGGTGGGGAAGAACTGGGCCGGTAGCTGCAGATTGCTAAATGAGTGGATGAAACTACATCAAGATCATTATTTGACCTTGATCCAAGGTCATTCAGGTATGAAAATTAAAACTTATTTTCCTCAGAAACCACTAAGCCATTTCATGTAAATGCCTTTAGTAGCAAGGAAATGAAAATTACTTAAAAGAGTTTGGTCATATGACCAAGATGGCCGGCATGCCCATAATAGGTAAAAACCCTTATAAAATCTTCTCCTCCAGAACCAGTGGGCCAATTGCCATGAAACTTGGTATGTAGCATCGGGGAATCAGGGGGCCCAGCATAATATGTTCAAATGATCACCCATTGGATGACCTTGATCTAGTTTATGCCAAGGTCAAAGCTGGTCACATAGACTTTTATTGGGAAAAGGTCAAAATTGTGTATTTTTCGGAAACTATTGCAGCCTGTGATCTGAAAATTGGTAGATGCAGGTAGCTAAATGAGTGGATGAAACGACATCAGTACTCAAGGTTAAGTCATTCAGATATGAAAATTGAAACTTAATTTCCTCAGAAAGCACTGAGCCATTTGTAACCAAATTTCATATAAACACCTGTAGGAACAAGGAAATGAAAATTATATAAAATGAGTTTGGTCATATGACCAAGATGGCCACCTTGCCCATATAAGGTAAAAACCCTTCAGAAATCTCCTTCTCCTGAACCAGAAGGCCAATTGTCATGAAACTTAGCATGTAGTATTGGGGACTCGGGCTCATCATAGTTTGTTCAAATCATTACCCTCGGATGACCTTTTATGCCAAGGTCAAGGGAAAAAGTCAAAATTGTTTTGTTTTTAAGTCCTACTATTCTCTGACTGTATAGGGCCGTGTACCCATGGACTGGTCTCATCTGGTCAGTTTATATTGACTAGGTATCACTCTAAAGTAACCAAGACAAGCAGATTTTGCAAAATGGACAAAATCAGTGAAAGAGCAGTGATTCAATATTTGAATTAAAAAGGTTTAACACCTAAGGGTATCCATAATGATATGGTAACAACATAAGGTAAATGTGTCCCTTCATATGCAACAGTGAAAAGGTGGGAGGCGGAATTTAAATGCGGCAGACAGAGCCTTGAGGATGACCCCATCCTGGAAGGCCTGTCAGTGTTGCAACCCCATAAATAGTCAATAAAGTCCATGATATTGTTATGACTGATAGAAGAGTCACAGAAAGATATATAGCCATTAAAAGTTGGCATTTTACAGGAAAGAGTACATTCCATTCTGACAGGATCTTGCAATGAGAAAGCTTTCCGCCTGATAGGTATCAAGACTTCTGACAGTTGATCAGAAGCACACCAGGCGCACATTATTGTGTGCTAATCTTAACCTTTTTGAGGAAGATCCTGCCAACTTTCTTCAGAGATTTGTCACTCTGGATCAAGCATGGGTTCGTCATTTTACCCAGAGGCCAAACAACAATCCAAACAATGGAAGTACCCTGGCTCACCCCCGCCAAAAAGACAAAGACAGTTCCATCAGCTGGGAGGTTATGGCCTTGGTTTTCTGGAACGCAGATAGTATTCTGCTTATAGATTATCTCCAAAAGGGACAAAGTTTAACAATCAATGGCACATACTATGCTTTACTTCTGATGCAGTTACGAGAAAATATTAAACTTAAAGGTGCATTATTGAGCTATCGGGCTTCAAAAATGAAAAGCGTGTTTTTCGGTTTTATTTCTTCTATTCATGTAGCTTTGTCATTTGTAATCTTCTGAAACCAAATACCACTTCAGAACTTTGTGAAAATCGTCGTTTTCATTTTTGTTTATTTGTTGTTTTGGGGAATTTCAATCTAAAAATATGCCTGTCACGTGACAAAAAGCCGGGCAACATCACTGCGACGAACAATAAGATGGCGACCTCCGGTTCATCTGAGGAAAGTAGAATTTTTAGTTCAAATTACAAGTATTTGACTTTCAACGGCACTGACACAATACTATCATGCATGTTAATCTGTTATCAAATGCTAACGCATCAATTTACAGGCAAGAAGATCCTTTTGCCGTCAATATCTAAGGATGAATTTCTGAATCGATGAGAATTGACATGGGGTCGTTTCAAAGATACACAAAAAACGCATACATGTGAGAGTACATGTATGATGTGGGTATTTGTTAGAATTAGACGATACTAGCAATAACCTTTTGATTTGTTTGATTTGAGGGTTAACGTCCCAATTAACACTGTTTAACGTCCCCATCAACACTGCATAAATAATTTTGGAGACCTAGCTTACAATTTTGTGGGACTTTTATATACCCGACATTGAGATGAAATGAGATCTCATTCCCTGTCGCTTACGGGCCTCCGTGGCCTAGTGGTTAAGAGCGCTGACTCTTGATCATTAGGTCTCTCACCGCTGTGGTTCGAGCCTCGCTCGGGTCATATGTGAGACGCCAAGTTCTGCAACGGAAGGTCAGATGGTTTTTCTCCGGGTACTCCGGTTTTCGCCCACCTCTGATTAACGATCGGCTCGATATGAGTGAAATAATCTTGAAAGGGCCGTAAAACCAAAACCAAAAAAAAAAAAAAAAAATCCCTGTCGCCCAATGAAACCAATAGGGTTTATATGAATGGGCGGCCCGACTCGCACCGCTTTGCCTGGGCAGGCTTGGATCCTTTAGGCGGTTTACCAATACTCCTAAGCGGTCGGTTTAAGCTCTGCCTGGCACCATCATGCAGCCCACCTATTTCTTCAAGCCCCGCCATGGGAGCAGAGCAAGAACTTTTTAATACCGAAACAAAAGAGAAACACTATCCATATTCGCACCGCCCATCGGGGCTTGAAGAAATATATGGGCTGCATAATGCTTCCACGCAGAGCTGTAACTGACCCGCAAACGAGTACTGGTAAACAGCTTAGAAGATCTAAGCCTGGGCAAGCAAAGCGATGCGAGTCCGTCCATTTGTTTCACTGGGCGACAGGGCTTGAGAAGTCATTTCATCTCAATGTCTGGTAAAAGTCCCACAAAATTGTTATCAACGTCTCCAAAATGACCTTTACAGTGTTGAACGGGACGTTAAACCTCAAACCAAACAAACAAACGTGCACCAGGACCTTTCTACTCACTGATACTGGGATCGGCCACATTTTACCATTACTTGCAGATTTACAGCACACATCAATCTTGCAATTACGGTAGAGGTCTTAACCTGCACAGCGCTGGCCTCGGTAGCTCAGTCGGATGCGCGTCTGACTGCTGATCATGGGGAAGCAGGTTCGATACCTGCCGGGGTCGGCAATATTCTTTCGCGGGGATTGATCATGAAATCTTTCCTACGGTCATTCTGTCCATTCCGCTGGCTCAAGAAGGGCAGTTGTCAGTTTCTGGCGAAAGAATGTGCACTCTCCTGGTTACCTCTTACGTATTAGCCTGCCCAGGAAAAGTAAACTGACAGGCTCAAAAACGGCCTTAATAGTGTTGACTTGGCCGTGAACCCCAAAACAAACAAACAGTTAACCTGCATAGAGGATGACTCTCCCTGAACAGGGCGCCTCCAGTTTGTTTGTTTGATTTGAGGTTTAACGTCCCCGTCAGCACTTTAAAGGTCATTTTGGAGACGTTGCTTCCAATTTTGTGGGACTTTTACCCGACATTGAGATGAAATGACATCTCAAGCCCTGTCGCCCAATGAAACCCATAGGGTTTATTAGCATGGGCGGTCCGCCTCGCACCGCGGTTCCTGGACAGGCTTAGATCCTCTAAGCGGTTTACCAGTACTAGTGTGCGGGCCGGATTCCGCTCTGCGTGGAAGCATCATGCAGCCCATATATTTCTTCAAGCCCCTATGGGCGGGGGCCGGTGCCTCCAGTTAAACGTTACGATCCAAAGGGCGGTGCGCATTTTGACATTCATCGCTGTAAATGGTGTTCAGACACCGAAATAATCATCGCCGGGTCGAACCGAGGGCCTCTGGCATCTGAGTCAAGTGCACTAACCACTCTGGGCTTAACCACTGAGCTGTCACGCTCAGTTTATTACATAAACTCCAGGTTGCAGGATGAGACTCTGCACAGTAATCGGCTCTTTCGCTGTACATTGGGTCGTTCTCCCTGCTCGGGGGGGGGGGGGGGGGGGGGTCATGTGAGTACCAGCTGATAGCAAGCCGGCGGAATGAACAACTGACAGCGCATAAATGTCATCCTACTAGATTTCAGTAAGGCCTTTCACGAGGTTCCGCACAATTTCATTGCTGATGGATACCAGAAAGTCGTAATTGATGATTTCTTCGTCTGCGCCCGTTACTTCTGGTGTTCCACAGAGTACAGTGCTCGGCACTCTCCTCTTCCTCATATACATCAACGACTTGCCACCACGCGTCTCCCCTGTTCGCTGATCACTGCCTGTTGTACCGAGTTGCTGTCGCTCAAGAGGACTTTAATCATTTACAAGCATGGGAGAGAGACTGATAGATGCGTTTTCACCCAAACAAGACTTAGTCTGAGTACATCAGAATCGGCAACAAAAGCAAGATAATGGAGTCATCATACAACATCCATTGCCAGAAGTAAAGCAAAAAACCTGGCTATAGACAGTACACTGGTGTGAAATAGTCACACTGACATGCTTAGACTAGCTTCTAGTCGGATATCATATTTTAAAGTTAACAAGTAATATTCTTCTACCCCTTATTTGATCTTGGGAAGATATACTCTGACTAAAATGCCAGTTTGTCTTATCAGTTGGTGTTCGGTAAGGGGTACAGAAAGGCAATAAACATTTCATGACTGTAGCTGTAATCAATCATTTACCAAGGATCTTGCGAGGTAAAATTCGCATTGTACTAGACATTGGTGTCTGAGACAAGATTAAAGTCTAACAAGGTTTCATATTTGATAAAAACACACATGAAGGTTGGTAATTGGTAAATATGACATCGAGGTCTAGTAGCTAGACTATGATATGCTATCTACGACAGACAGCCAGACAGTTGCTTTCCTATCCTACGCAGGAATCTCTCTGCATGCCCAAAGGACATCAAGGCAACAGCATACAAGTCACTAGTTAGACCTAAACTAGAATATGCTGCCACCCCCTGGGACCCCTACAAACAAACTAGTCCAGTTCAATCGCAATCTTCCGCTCACATCGTCTATCTTACTGATCATATGCATATTGAAAATGAAAAAAAGGGAGGTTGGTAAAACCTAGTATTCCTTGAATTTCTCGAATCAAGGTCTGCTTTAATTAAGGAAATTTCGTAATCCCGGATCGTTTTGTCATTGACGAAGAGCTCTGTGTGAATGATCCATGTCCCTGTCTTGAGATAGATATAAGAGCTTTATTTGTTTAACTGTCATTCATGAAGGCTTACAAAAGTATTTAGGCTGATAATATAATTATATATATATATATATATATATATATATATATATATATATATATATATATATATATATATATATATATATATATATATATATATATATATATATATATATATATATATATATATATATAGATAGATAGATAGATAGATAGATAGATAGATAGATAGATAGATAGCGAATCTATCTATCTATCTATCTATCTATCTATCTATCTATCTATCTATCTATCTATCTATCTATCTATCAATCAAAATGTTAAACAATCTGTCTACATGTGCAATTTATTAAAGTAAAGACTCATGTGGACAACTTTCAGATGGTTAGAAAAGTAGTTGTGTATAAGTATGAAACGTCCGCTTTATAATGCAGTTTTCTTTCAAAAAACAAAATACAGAGGAGTACGGCAACTTGGATTTTTCAAGTACGGCAACTTGGATTTTTTTAAGTACGGCAACTTGGAAAAAAAATGCTGAATTAACTGTACGGTTACTTGCGTCACAAAATTGCAAATTTGGAAACTACTGACACCATTTTGACATCGTTTGGAAGGAAAGGCCGTGGTTATTATCATGTTTGGTTTCATCACATAGGGATCGATTATAATGCTAGTGCTGATCGTAAATCAATCTATTTTTGCATGAAACAGATGGAGATGTGAAATCTACACCAGGGCCATATTTCCTTTTGAGAATTCTTTGTCGTTGCTTTCGCTTTGTTTCATTACTGAAAATACTTTGGAAGAAAGTCTGTCCCCTATTGGTCTATTCAACGGAAGGAACTTTCCTTTCGTGATTGGAAGTTTTTCTTTTTCTTTTTCTTTTTTCTTTTTGTTGTTTTTGTTTACGAAATAAAGTTTGTTTTTCAGTGAGCTGAAATAGTTTCTACTTCGTTCTTGTGAAACTTACAACTAGAATAGACGTTAGTTTATGCTTTGAGAAGTGTTTATTCCTTTGACGAGAGTTTATTCAAACGAAGGTCCTGTAATATGCATACTATACTCAAGTTATTTAAGATTATGAGTGAGGCCATTATTATTATTATTTTTTTTTTTATTTTTTTATTTTTTATTTTTTGCATTACGAAAACATGCCTATTCAAATAAATTGAACATATTTCCATCAAAAAAATGAAAATGTTCAGATAAAAGATTCTGCTATTTTTCATAATTCAGCTCAAAACATAGATTTTGGGTACTCGTTGGAACCGTCTCGACCAGGCGGTTTCTGACGAGTACCAAAAATCTATGTTTTGGGCAGAAATGCGAAAAATAATGTACACCCCTACAAACCCCATTCTACTGGATTAAAGTGGAGTTTAAGAGGGTCAAAATTGCATAGGCATGTTTTCATGATGGTCTTCTGTTGTTTTTTTTTGTTTTTTTTTTTCGAAATCGGCCACGTGCACACATGTTGCAATTTTTATCTTGTATATTCTAACCATTTCACATTTGTACGGTTTAGTAACGCCACAGACAACAAAAAGCTACTTTAAAGAAGGTGATTTAAGGTTCCTCAATACAGTTATTTCACTACATTTGAGGTACTGAAAAAATCATATTTGCAAATAGTTACCCAAACAGATTTTTCATCAGATGGTAGTCCATGTAAATGTAAGAATATGAAAGCAAAATATTTTTATTGGAAAGTCACCATGTTAGTAATTTATTGCATTTTTCCATGGTTTTGCAAAAATGATATCTTAATCCACAGAACAAAAATGTGTAAAATACTATCATAGAATTGTGGCTAAAGGTTGCCTTTAGGCACTGCAAGAGTGGAATTTCAAGTAAAATACCTAAATAGTACTGAAAATTAATGATTCCTCCCCCACCCCCCAAAAATGTAATTATTTCACCTGGTACTATTTTTAAATTCAGTGTATGGTAGCCAAAAATGACCAAGTTGGCAGTAAGATCACTGATTGGGTTGAGGTGTTGCAATCTCTTGCATTTAGCTTGTAAAATGATTGACCTTCTTTGGTGCTTTTAGTATTTCATTTTATATATTTCATTCATGCAATTTATAACAATTTATGAATCACTGCACCAAAGTTTCACTGTATTATTGATTGTGTTTACTGGGTGGGTGATTTGATACTGGAATAAAATCCAAAACCAAAAAAAAAAAAAAAAAAAAAAATAAGATAAAAACAGTTTATCCCCATATTTGAACTGAAAGAATGAAAGCAGCCTGTTCAGCACCAGGATTTTTGTGCAAAAGGCTTCTGATCACTTCCAATAACTGCAATGTTATAGCAGTGATTTTTACCCATTGATTTGTTACATCAGAATCAGAATCAGAATTGTTACTGGTGACACGTCAAATGGCATTCATACACCAGGACCTGTGATATGGGAAGTTAGTCCCTAGCTCTAACCAAAGATGTAAACTTAGCTACACAATCATCAGCACCTTCCGCCGTCGAAATAATAGAATCCGGAAGGGCATTCCAATCTCTAATGGTTCAGGGGAAGAACGATTCTTTATAAATATCCGTTCTTGCAGTAAGGGTCTGAAACGTCATTGAATGGTGCTGTCTACAGTGCCTAGCCGGGGGAACAAGGTCATCTGTTGGAATGCTTGCAGCACCTTTTAGACCTTTGTATAAGAGTATGAGCCTACTGAGTCTTCTCCTTTTCTTGAGAGACTCCCATCTTAATTTTCCTAGAATTCCAGTCATGCTCCCAGTTTCAAAGCAGTAATTTCCAGTTACAAATCTAGCCGCTCTATTCTGAACTTTTTCAATTTCTTCATTTAGGACCACTCCGCTTGGGTCCCAGATGCAACTACCATATTCCAAGATTGGGCGAACAAGTCCCCTGTATGCTGTCTCTTTCACATCCTGGGGACACTGATGAAGATTTCGCCTCAGGAATCCAAGAGTTCTATTCGCTTTTGTACACATATTGCTAATGTGTGTATTCCATCTCAAATCGTGAGTGATTGTGACACCAAGGTATTTAATGGAATTCACATTTTCGAGGACCGTTCCCTCTAAAGTGTAAGAAGCCTCAACTTTATTAGATCTCTTCCTTGTTATCTGCATAATATTGCATTTAACTGGCTGAAATCTCATGCCCCATTTTCGGGCCCAACATCCTTATCCATCTATGTCAGCCTGAAGTTTCAGTGAGTCATCTGTATCTCTAATTTCCCGGTAACAAACACAGTCATCTGCGAAAAGTCTTATTTCTGAGTCAATGTCAGAGGAAATATCATTGATGTACAGGGAGAACAATAGAGGACCAAGAACAGTCCCTTGTGGGACTCCAGACATAACTGGCGCCCATACTGAAGATTCACCATTAACAACAACACGCTGTTTTCTGTTCACATGAGTCACCATAAACAAATAATTGATGTTTGGACATATTTATCTTATCCAATTAATGATCTGTCGTGTCACCTACTTACCAATGTGCGGGTTGGTAAAATTTCATAGAAGCCCAATGTTTTTAATATGTTTTGCTGAAAGAAGTTAAAAAAGAAATCTACCCTTTTCAACTTGTTTACTTGGGAACAGGGGTGAACAACACAAACAGGACAATGTTACACGTAGAAACTAGTTCAGAAATGAAGGCATACTATTCATGAATTAACGAACAAATTATGTTAGAAAGTACGTGAAAGTAGGCACAAGACAGTTTCAAATATGAATATTATGTTTTAAATTTAAAGTAATGGTGTACTATTTTTTTTTTTTTTTGGGGGGGGGGGGGGGGGAAATTAGTTCCAAGGCGTATGAATACGTTTTTGCATTTGGCAAGATGGAAATCTCTTCAATTTGACAGCTACACTAATTTATCAGTGATGACAGGCTTCCAAGATAGGCGATTTCATTATGGTATACGCAGGAAGAAGGCTACACAGCTGACTTTTCAAGGTATTTTCATTGATGATGGAGAAAATAAAATGTGGAAGGCATAATTGATGAAATCTCAGCATTTCAGATTTACCGCAAGAAAAGGAGATGATGGCGCCCATCGAGAATAAACATGTAAAAAAAAATCTGGTTTTCAATTCAGGTAGCTTTTTTGATAGAAAGCTTTGTCCGAGTCGTTAGTGTTTGATGTGAACTATTGATCTGCAGCTGTTTTAGTAACTTTTAAAGTCTATAAAGCGGTTTCCTTTTTTCCTGGTAAAAGTGAAAAATACAGAATTTCATGTATTTTCAAAGGCACAGGGATGCTGCTAATGCAAGAAAGTACTTGCTGTAATAACCGTTTATACCTCCAAACCTTTTTCTTGTGGGACATGGATTTTTAAACGGAAATCAGGATTATATTTTGGGGAAAATCAACTTGCAAATCTTTCATCTATATTTTTCTTGTGCAAATGTATTGAGGAAACTTAAGATGTCCTGAGATAAAAGTACTTTCATAAATTTCTTTTCCGTTCACAAAAGTTTACTTTCGCTGTAATATAAAGGGCAGCTAAAATAATTTTCATCCTAGTTGTAATCTAAAACTGTTAGTTTAACACTTAAATACCAGCATTTTAAACAAGAAGTGCAGATCTGGTAAAACGCAGCATTATGCCGCCTTTCTATGTTTGGATTCCATGTCCCAGTGAGATTCTATGATGGGGCGGTCTAAGTCCCTCTGGAGGGTGACCGAATAATCAGGGAGAATTATGGTCAGGTACGCCCCAGTGTCACCAGCAAATAGGCGAACCCGGGACCACACATTGTCGGGTAGGTCGTTAAGGTATAATAACAATAATATTGTGCCTAGAAATGATCCTTGTGGTACACCTGAAGTAACTTGAACCTCATCTGAGTAATCACATTCAAGTGCAACTGTCTGACTTCTCTCAATCAGAAAAGACTTAATTCACTGGATAGTTAATCCATGTACCAGTAGCTAGCGAAGAAGCTTCATGTTAGCCAAAGGTCATGCTAAACCCAAGATAAGATCTATTTGTTGACCATTTAATCATGATCTGGTAAGGTCATAAACAAGCAGAATCACATGAGTGTCACAAGATCTGCGCTCCCAGGCTGTTGAGTATTTTGTGATCATAAGGTATGTCCAAACCAAATCTTATGCGGCGAAATTTAGTTTCAACCTACAAAAATCCATTGTTTGAAGGATTTTCTGCTTGTCGGAATTTTGTAAACCTGTCCCCGTAGAAAACCTAAAGCAAATTCTTATATGCCCATTATGACATAAAGACCACATTGGTAATGGGAAATTGTTTTTAAGAAATAGGTGCGATATGGGCATAAGAGCAATTTACGATCTTACTAGTGAGGAAGTGGTATTTTATAGTTTTGAACAGTTAAAGGCGAAATATGATATAAGGGCCACATTTTTAGACTACCACCATGTAGTAAATAGTATTTCTCAAGTATGAAAAGATCAAATTCACATGAATCGTGTATTTGCTGTTAAATTTAAACAAAATGTAGTTTGTAACATATACTTTCAAGACTTGATTAGTTCAAAGAAAGGGAGTAGACTATTTATGATATTTTGGTTAGAGTGAACGAATACATTACACAAACAAAATGGCAAACGGAGAAAGGAGATAAAGTGGAAAAAAAGCATTAAAGACATTTCACGAGACAAAACTACGCGACTTTCAATACAAAATCAATAATAAAAATTTAGTAACACATTCATTTCTATTTAAAATTAATAAAATCAGGGTTGTAGTTACTGTAATGAACAACCAGAAAAAATCCATTATTTATTTCTTAGATGCCCAAAAGTAAGAACGTTTTAGACTGAACTTTAATCATGGTTGACCACAAATGTAAATCCAGAAATATCGCTAGAGGATCGTAAAATACTATTTTCACACGGTGGTAAAGCAGAAGTGGTCAATTACATCTCTCTCTCTCTCTCTCTCTCTCTCTCTCTCTCTCTCTCTCTCTCTCTCTCTCTCTCTCTCTGTTTTAGCAAAATATTGTATATACGAAAACAAATTTGTTTCTATGAATAAAGTGCTTAGCGAGAGATACATTTCACTCATAAACAACAGGTTAGATAAATTCTTTAAGATTAAAGCCCCTCTCTCGCACAGCCCAGTGGAATTCGTTTCACTGACCGCTCCAAGGCGGTTCTTCTGTCGCTGTTTATTTTTGTTATGGTTTGTCTTTGAGTGTTTGTATCACTTATTTTATTTTGTTTTGGATATCGAATTGGCCATTTTGTGGAAAAGTAACTGTCCTTTTGGCTTTCCGCTATTGATGTTTCCATTAGGGTCTGTTGTTTCATGTTTGTGTTTCTTTCCCCTTTGGTAACTCTGGTGGGAGCTGTGGGTAAATTGTGTCGATTCCTGATCATTGCCTACACTTCTATGTTCTACATATAACTACTTTTACCCAAACACTGATGATTCATGAGGCCTATTCCGACTTTATGTTTATGTTTGGTGTCAGGGTTCTGTTTTCCGTCGACTATCTGCCACACATATAGTGCAGTAGACTTGTACCATTAGCTATAAAAGGCACATCTTGTAGAAAATACATGTACATTGTTACTACAGTTTGTTTCCTGCTCTCCCATGAAAGAATTTTATTATTATTCTTATTTTTTTTTTTTTTTTCAAATTGATTATCATCGTCTATTAGCCATTACGATGTTACACCCGTATGACTTTGTGCATTCTTTCATATCTTAACAATATTTACTTTTCTGGTGAAAAATTGTGATAGTTTTCTCATTTATGCTTCAAACATGGCTGTTGGTGCTCGTTGGAACTGCCGCAGTGAAGTGGTTCTATCGAGTACCCACGGCGTATGTCTTTGAGCAGGAATGAGAAAAATATTGTATACCCAGTCAGACGGGCATCCGACTGAGGTACTGAGGCCGACGATTATCATACGAGATATTTTGGCCAGCAATAATCGAGTGTATGTAAACGTAAAGTGCAGATAACTCCATGTCAACAGACATACAACGTCTAAACAACGTCGTGTCAACGTCAATGCAACATCACTGCGATGCATTGACGCTGACGCAGCAAATTGTATACCCAGTTACAAAATATTGTAACCCCCAGTTCTCTCTCTATAAAGTTGGGTTTAAAGGGGCGTTCATTGCACGGACCTGTTATCGTAATGAATCGTCTTATTATTAACATTGCTAGAGATACTCGCCTACCAGTCCAGGAAGACAGAAGACCAACTTCTATCGTACATGTTGTCTAAACTGAAAAGCACTCACACAACCTTTCAATAATTCCCTGTCCCCTTTTTGTACTTTCTCTCATCTACTTACTTCTAAAATATGTTCTAGAAAGGGTTGTCCTTTGGAAACAAGGAATACACCACAAAACTGTAAACTAGATCGCGCAGTCGATGGCGCGCCAGCGCAAATCCCCACGTTTTGACCGCTTCCAGGGACCCCTGGGGGCTTGTCCAAAAATTAATGTGCTCTTGCAGAAGCCATTCATGTATGTAACTCACACACCAAATTTGGTTGAATTCCAATGAACGGTGTAGGAGGAGATAGCCGGACAGACGGACGGACGGACGAACGGACAGACGGAGGCGATAACAATATCCCCACTTTTCTTCGAAAAACGTGGGGATAAATATGGAGTGTACATGTTTTCTGGACCAGACTAGCTAGTTTTGCCCAATTAGGCCTCATCAGTGACCCTCAAAAATTTCAAAATTCACCACTGGAAGGGCAAGAAAATATAAACTACACTATGATGTTGGGCAGGGAGACTTTTTACGACCTCCACACATTCCCAGACACAAGCTATAGTGACGTTAAATATGTTCTAGAAATGGTTATCCTTTGGAGTGAGTGAGTGAGTGAGTGAGTGAGTGTTTGAGTTTTACGTCCCACCAACAGCTAAGGCCATACGGAGACGGGACCTAGGTTTAAAGACTCATCCGAAAGTGTTTATCCTTTGGAAGCAAGGAATGCACCACAAAACTGGTCCATATGGAGTGTACATGTTTTCTGGGCCAGAATAGCTAGTTTCGGCCAATAAGGCCTCATCAGTGACCCTCAAACCTTTTCAAAGCTTTCCAAAATGTCTGCCTAAGAATTTCAGAGAAAATAAGTTCAGTTAATATGGCATTAGGATAACACACCGTGGGATATAGTAAATTTCTCAAACCTTAAAAAAGGCATCTTTTTCTGCTGAAGATTTGTGATATTTTTCCTATTTATACTCCAAACATAGGTTTTAGATGCTCGTTAGAACCGCCTCATTGAGGCGGTTCTAACGAGTACCCACAGCCTATGTCTTGGAGCAGAACTAAGGAAATTAATGTTATTCCCCGTAAACCCCAGTTTTCTTTATATAAAATGGGGTTTAGTGGGGTCTTAATTTCACGGACTTGTTCACGTGATGGGAAGTGGTTTTAGGTTCTAGCTTTACGTAAGAACGCCAAATTAGGTCATTACCTGCCGTCCGTATTTTATTTTATTTATTTATTTTTTTTTTTTTTTTGGTTTTGGTTTTACGGCCCTTTCAAGATAATTTCACCCGTATCGAGCGATCGTAAATCAGAGATGGGCGAAAACCAGAGTACCCGGAGAAAAACCACCTTACCTTCCGTTCCAGAACTTGGCGTCTCACATATGACCCGAGCGAGACTCGAACCACAGCGTTGAGAGACCTAATGATCAAGAGTCAGCACTCTTAACCACTAGGCCACGGAGGCCCGTTACCGTCGGTATGATCATTTTCCACATTAATGTGGTACTTTTGAGTAACAAGTTCCGGAGCCGATGCTACACGCTATGTCAATTTCGTTATTGCATCGACTTTGCTGCGTCAGCGTCAATGCATCGTTGTTTAGACGTTGTATGTCTGTTGACTTGGACGTTGTTTAGACGTTGGTTGTCTGTTGACAAGGAGTTATCTGCACTTTACATTTATATACACTTGATTATTGCTGGCCAAAATATCTCGTATGATAATCTTCGGCCTCAGTACCTCGGTCGGATGAACGTCTGACTGGTGATCAGAAAGGCGCGTGTTCGGTACCTGCCGGGTCGGCAACATTCTTTCGTGGAGATAGATCATGAAATATTTTCCACGGCCATTCTCTACCACTGGGCATCCGCTGATTCAAGAAGGGCAGTTGTCAGTGGCGAAAGAGTGTGCACTGTACTGGTTAACTGCTGATGCCTCGGTCACAAATTCGGCGTACCCCGGCCGAGCTATACTATACGTTGTGGTCGGCCGAGCAGTCCAAGCCGAGAAATGGGTGTCTGGCTCGGTTTTGGCAAAAAGTATGCCGTGTGGGGCCTAGAGAGACATCCGCCGGGAATCGGGCGGTGTCAGCCTAAGTTTTGCGGGGAAGCATCGGCGTATACGCCGGGCGGAAATAGGCCGGTGCACTGCAGGTTACCGACCGTATACCCGGCGATTGTTACTAGTCCCCGAGCATCGGTCGATGTTCCGCAGATGTCCGCCCAGTTCCCAGCCGGGAATTGTCCAGTTGTTCAGGGGTATATAAACTGCATCCTCTCCTGCCTATACAACAAATGGGTCAGCTCTGTTGGTGGGTGAACATCCTTTTTCTTGACGTCGAGGAAAACTTTCAAAGAAAAGCGGAACAAGATGCCTCTTATCCCACCACTGCACCTACCGTCACCCCAGGAAAGGATCCGGAGGTTACAGGAGTGGCTGCTTAGGGCTCGGCACCGTGCCAATGTGGTCTTTGCAACCTTGTGTGCGGGAGAAGAACTGCTACCGCTGATGGTGGATGAAGCAATGGATCGTGTACCGTCCTTTGCATGGGCAGTTATCAAACGTTTATGTACAATGCTCCCTACTGGTCTGCTAGAAACTGGCACCCATCGGAGATCGGGCCCTTATATAGTCGAGCGTCAATCAGCGATCGAGCGGCGCCGGTCGAAACCGGAATTCGTCCAGCGGATTCCGCTTGATCATCTGTCGGGCCTCGGCCGATTACTGCCCGATTATCTGATTGGTCGGGGTCCGCTTTACGACTACCGGATGCCAGCCGATGCCATCGACATCGACGTCGGTACGAGCTCTGCTCGACTTTTATCGATGTGCCACCGACCTAGAAGTCGGTGAGTTTTCGGGGAGAATTTTAACTACGAGTTAAAATTTAACCGGGCTCCTCCCGACCACCACAGACGCCCCAACATCCGGCGGGACGCCGACCGGACTCCAGCCCAATCTCACCCTATCGCAGTCCCCGAGTAGTCGGGCGGGGATCGAATAGTGATTTGTGACCGTGGCTTTACGTATAAGCCTGCCCAGGAAAAGTGTGGACAGGTAAACTGACCGGCTCAAAAATGACATAAAATAGTGTTGACTGGGCCGTTAGTCCAATACAAAACTAAACTGAGGTAGGGGTCTTTAACTTTAATGGAAGACACCCAGTCAGCGTAGAATGTCGGTCAAGCGTCGGCCCGACGATATATACATAGAATATTTATTTTCTGTCTTATACCGTCAACAAATAACTTTAGCCCTGTATGGCTTTTACTTCTACAAAAACAGTGTAGAAGAAAAACAATCTTTTTGGTGCTGTTTTGGCAGGATCAAGATTTTCACCTTACATCCTCATTCGAAGGATGGAGCAGGTCAAGGCATTCATCTCTGCAACTAAGTTTGACAACGCTGCCAGAGAGAGAGAGAGAGAGAGAGAGAGAGAGAGAGAGAGACTAATGAGCAGCATGTAGGTAATGGTGTGTGTGTGTGTGTGTGTGTCATCTGAACTACGCCTACGTCGGGCCGACAGCGATACGACATGGCGACGTCGTATCGCTGTTGGCCCAATGTGGTGCGCTAGCCCATAATGAGAGAGAGAGAGAGAGAGAGAGAGAGAGAGAGAGAGAGAGAGAGAGAGAGAGAGAGAGAGAGAGAGAGAGAAAACACTGAGAAACATGTTGGACATGGCACTTTCAGAGCTGCAAAATGCTTCCACGGCAGAGCTGAATCCGGCCCACACACTAGTACTGGTAAACCGCTTAGACGATCTAAGCCTGTCCAGGAACCGCGGTGCGAGGCGGACCGTACACGCTAATAAACCCTATTGGTTTCATTGGGCGACAGGGCTTGAGATGTCATTTCATCCAAATGTCGGGTAAAAGTCCCACAAAATTGAAAACAACGTCTCCAAAATGATCTTATGACCTTTACAGTGTTGACGGGGACGTTAAACCTCAAATCAAACAAAAACACTTTCAGAGAGAGAGAGAGAGAGAGAGGAGAGAGGGGAGAGAATGACGTCATTCACGGAGTTCTATATTTTTGTCGCGAAATTAAAAAAAAGACCTAACTGGGATCCTCTGGCACCGTCAAAACCTAGATACCATGCACTTAGCTACATGCGCGTCACACTCAGAGAGAGAGATAGAGAGAGAGAGAGAGAGAGAGAGAGAGAGAGAGAGAGAGAGAGAGAGAGAGAATGGACAATATGTAGGCCACGATAAGAAAGCAATGAGCAACATGTAGGCCACGGAGAGAGAGAGAGAGAGAGAGAGAGAGAGAGACTAATGAGCAACATGAAGGCCAGAGAGAGAGAGACGAATGAGCAACATGAAGGCCACAGAGAGAGAGAGAGAGGAGAGAGAGAGAGAGAGAGAGAGAGAGAGAGAGAGAGAGAGAGAGAGAGAGAGAGAGAGTAAATCGCCTGAACGGTGCATCTGACCGAGAGCGATACGACATGGCGACGTCGTATCGCTGTCTGCCCGATGTTGACCCACTGTTTCAACATGTAGCCCATAATGAGTGAGAGAAAAAACCTAGCAACATGTTGGCCATAGCACTTTCAGAGAGAGAGAGAGAGAGAGAGAGAGAGAGAGAGAGAGAGAGAGAGAGAGAGAGAGAGAGAGAGAGAGAGAGCGAGCACTGGGGAACGTGTACGCCATGGCATGCTGAGAGAGAGAGAGAGAGAGAGAGAGAGAGAGAGAGAGAGAGAGAGAGAGAGAAAGAGAGAATGGCGGACTTTCACTCCATTTTACACATTGGAATTCGCATAAAAAGTTTAAAAGAATTTCACTATACTACGATCTACGATTTCTGTCACAACAATTGTGTGTAACGATGTTGAGATGACCCCTGCATACCTTTCTTGGTATTTACCGCATGACGTCATTATTCACGCGCGTTGTAGTTTTGTCGCGAAATTAAAAATAGACTAACTGTGTTCGTAGCATAGTTAGGAAAACCGTCTCATAAAACTTAACCTGTGATCATAATTGTTCGCAATATTACATAAAACTCATTCATTTGTATTATTTAAACAAAAAATACCCGATATATGTAAAAAAAAAATTAAGCACTTTTTTTCCGACAGCTCAATAATGCACCTTTAAGCGCCGCGGAAAGCTCACTAAAGGTGTGTTTTTCCATCAAGACAATGCTCCTGTTCACAAGTATGTCATTGCTAGGGCTGCCTTTCAGGATGGTGGCTTTACATTATCCAACTTATTCACCTGATCGCGCTCCATCAGACTCATTTATTTCTAAAAATTAAAAAACAGCTATTTTTCGAAATAGGCACCCACTTTCAGTCTGATGATGATGTCATATATGCAGTTGAAGACTTTCTGAACAGCGAAGAAAAGGAGTTCTATAAAAGTGGCTTGGAGCCCTTAAACACCGCTGGCAAAAGTGTATAGATACTGAAGGGGATTACGTTGAAAAATAATACAATATGTCAGACAAAATTCAAATCCTTCAATATGAGGCTCAGCCCTCGTATTTTTCATTTTATCCACAGTTCACAAAAAAATCCTTCACTTTGGAGGAAAGAAATACATGTTATCATTGGATGGAAAATCCATCTTGTGTGATTCAGTTATTGTCACTGAATCTGCACCCATCTGTACTCATGAGAGTAGCTTTTTTTTCACACTTTGAATATTTCTTTTCAGCAAAGAAAAATTCTTCATGCAAATTTGAAGTCCATACTACCATGTAAAAGCCATTTTTTATACCATTCAAAGAAGTCTCAGTTGTGTAGTGGTTATGCTACTTGCCTTATAAACCAGGGTTTGTGGGTTTGATCCCGGATTCTCCAGACTTTCAGATGAGTCTTTAAATGAACTGAGGTCCCGTCTTCATATGATCTAAGCTGTTGGTGGGAAGTAAAACACAAACACCCACACGCACATTCGATATCACCCTTCTCTTTATCAGGGCAGTCTGGTCATGTTTGCCTCCAGATAAATATAGGAGCATACCTTTGATAATATTTTGAGCTGTGTGAGGGAGATTTGCCATTGTGATGAGGGAGATTTAAAGAATATATAGGGAAATTCTCAGTTAAAATGATTTGTTTGTTTGATTTGCAGTTTAAAGTCCCCGTCAACACTGTAATGTGTAATGGTCATTTTGGAGATGTTGCTTCCTCTTTTGTGGGACTTTTGCCAGACATTGAGATGAAATGACATCTCAAGCCCTGCAGCCCAATGAAACCAATAGGATTTATAAGCATAGATGGTCCGACGCGCACCGCTTTGCATTGGCAGGCTTAGATCCTCTAAGCGGTTTACCAGTACTCGTATGAGGGTCGGTATCAGCTCTGCGTGGAGGCATCATACAGCCCATCTATTTCTTCAAGCCCCGATGGGCATCAGTTCAAATGAGGGAGACTCCAAGTTCAAATGAATGGGACTCCAAAATTTTACTAAAATTTAGCATATATTCGGCAAAAATTAGCATTAAAAAGAGGGAGTCTCCCTCCTAATGAGGGAGGTATCACTCCTTGGAACTGTCTCAGTGAGGCTGTTTTAAGGAGTGCCAACAGTCTAGGCTTAAAGCTGAGCATCATTACATGAGCGAAGCCGAGCAGGGATTTTAGGAATGGCCTTTGTCTGTCTGTCCATCCATAACACCATATCTCCTGAACCCTTTGATAGGTTTTCATTATACCCCCACAAATGAAATTTGGGGGTGTATAGGAGTGAGCTTGTCGGTCGGTCGGTCGGTCGGTCTGTCTGTCTGTCGGTCGGTCGGTCTGTTGACTTGGTTTCCAGACGATAACTCAAAAACCGCTTCACAGATTTTTATAATTTTTGGTACACTGATGTAACATCATAAAATACAGGTCAAGTTCGATTTCCACTACAATTCGTCAATTTTCGACATAGTTATGGCCCCTTTCAAGTGAAAAAATTGCAAAATGGCGCTGATGTACTATCAAGGCAGTTTTTGTGGGGGTATTCATCACCTTTAGTGATAGCTCTAGTTAATATTTGGTCAAATATTCTTTTCAGTGAGCTGATGTGCAGAACACATAAATGGTCAAGGTCAAGGTCACATTTGATGGTCAAGAGTTTGAAACCTTGAATTTTGTGTCCGTTCCATATCTCTTACCCCTGCAAGGATTCTCATTTAACTTTGGTCAATTATCCCCCTCAGTGATTTAATGTGCAGAACCCATAAATGAACCATGCCAACCCAAGGTCAAGGTCACATTTGAGGGTCACAGGTTTAAAACTTTGAATTTTGTGTTCGTTCCATAGCTTCTTTACCCCTCAAATCATTTTCATTAAACTTTGGTCAATTATCCCCCTCAGTGAGCTCATGTGTAGAGCCAATAAATGAATCATGCTGACTGCAGGTCAAGGTCACATTTTAAGGTCAGGAATTTGAATCTTTGAATTTTATGTCCATTCCTTTACCTTTCAAAGGATATTCATTAAACTTTGGTCAAATATCCCCCTGAGTGAGCTGATGTGCACAACCCATAAATGAACCATGCCCACTTAAGGTCAAGGTCACATTTGAAGGTCACGAGTTTGAAACTTTGAATTTTATGCCTGTTACATATATCCTTTTCCCCTGGAAGGATTTTCATTAAACTTTGGTCAGATATCCACCTCAGTGAGCTGATGTGCACAACACATAAATAAACCATGCCGACTCAAGGTCACAGTTGAAGGTCACAAGTTTGAAACAAACTTTGTATTTTGTGTCTGTTCCATAATCTCCTTTACTCCTGGAAGGATTTTCATTAAACTTTGTTCAAATATCCCCCTCAGTGAGATGATGTGCAGAACCCATAAATAAAACATGCCGACTCAAGGTCACAGTTGAAGGTCAAGAGTTTGAAACAAACTTTGAATTTTGTGTCTGTTCCATAATCTCCTTTACCCCTGGAAGGATTTCCATTAAACTTTGTTCAAATATCCCCCTCAGTGAGCTGATCCTCAGGAGCAAATTCTTTTCTTTAACCCTTTCCTACTCGGATACATGTTATTACGTGTCTGCACCTCCCCCCCAATTTTAAGCCCCAGAAGCACCTAAAATCTGCATTTCCTACCCCTGGATAGTTATCTTTGCTTTAAGATTTGTTGGCCTTAAAAGTGACCTGTTTTTTGGCGCACTCCCCCACTAAAAATATTCTGGGGGGATTGCAGGGTGGACAACGCTCCCCCCTCACATCCGAAAAATAATGGGTGTATGGCCCAACCAGACGCTAAAATTTATATCTGAGTGTGTCTGGGATCAAAAATGCCTCAAATTTGATGCTGATAAAACATGCTGCAAACAGTGAAAATGGCAAGTGCCAAACCCCTTAATTGTTGCCTTGACAGCTGTGTGAAGATTAAGATTTGGTCAAAAATTCATGTGAAATCACACTTTTTGCCAACTTTGAGATGCCCCCTCATTACCATGGTAACAATGATCAAGTCATGAAAGGTTGCAATTGAAAGGCTACTGCCCAATGAACATTCATACCGAGTTTGGTGTAAAACAGACCATCCATTATGAAACAATGGCTAGCTGAAGTTGCTGTCAGGCGCAACACTGTGAAAATCAGCAAAATTCACAAAATCCCTGAGTGGGAATGGGTTAAGAGTTGAACCCTTATTGACATACTTTAATTAGAGTTGACCCCTATTGACATACTTTAACACTTTAGCAAGAGTTGTCTCCCCTGAAGGTGTATCCATTCCCCTTAACTGCTTATGTATAAGCCTGCCCAGGAAAAGTGTGGTTAGGTTAAGTGACTGGCTCTATATGACCTAAATAGTGTTGACTGGGCAGTCAAAATCAAATCAAGAAGCCGCAAGTCAGGCTTTTCATCATAGTGTGAGTTTATTTTCTAGTCCTTGTGGATCATCAATATCACTGCAGAATTCAGGAAATATTTGAGGGTCACTGATGAGGCCTAATTGGCCAAAACTAGCTAGTCTGGCCCAGAAAAATCTTGTACGCTCAATGGCTTTCAGTTCTGTGCTGTAGTTCTTGCTTCCAAAGGATTTCACCTTTTTCAGAACATTTACCTCCAACACAGCTGGTGTTAATGGAAATGTGTAGCGGCCGTAAAAAGTCTCCCTGCCCTTCATCAAAGTGCCGCCTATATTTTCTAGTCTTTTGGGATCATTGATTTCACTGCGGAATTCAGGAAATACTTGTGGGTGGTTGATGAGGCCAAAACTAGCTTGTCTGGTCCAGAAAAATCTTGTTCATTCCATAGTTTTCAGTTCTGTGCTGTAGTAGGATTACTCCTTTTCCAAAACATTTACCTCCAGCACAGCTGGTGGCCGTAAAAAGTTTTCCTGCCCTTCATCATAGTGCCGCCTATATTTTCTAGTCTTTTGGGATCATTGATTTCACTGTGGAATTCAGGAAATACTTGAGGGTCACTGATGAGGCCTAATTGGCCGAAATTAGCTAGTCTGGCCAGGAAAATCTTGCACACTCCACAATTTTCAGTTCTGTCCTGTAGTCCTTGCTCCCAAATGATTTCGCCTTTTTCAGAACATTTACCTTCACCACAGCTGGTGTTAAGGGAATGTGTGGCGGTCGTTAAAGTCTGCCTGTCCTTCATCATAGTGTCGGTTATATTTTCTAGTCCTTTGGGATCATTGATTTCACTGCAGAATTCAGGAAATATCTGAGGGTCACCGATGAGGCCTTATTGGTCGAAACTTGCTAGTCTGGACCAGAAAAATCCTGTACGCTCCATAGTCCAAAGGATTACCTCTCTCATTTCGTTTCTAAACAAGTACACACAACATTTTCGTAAAAAATTTGAAGGAAGTTTTCATAAAAACTTCCTGCCCATTACGATAACACTTCCTTGTGACGTAGTGAATTCTTTCATATCCCCGAAAAAAGTATTTTTTTTTCTTAACCCTTAAGAGGCCGAGAAAAACTAACGGTACATCTGAAAATGACGTCTGCTTATGCACTCTGCAGAACTTTTTTGCAAGCTTTATAAAAATATTTTTGCATACAGGCAAACAGTGTGGGCCCAGATCAGACTGCTCTTACACTCTTTGCAAAAATTACTTTTGAGGTAACCGGCAGATGGCAAAGCAGACAACAGTTGTCGTTATTGGTATTTTATGGGTTAATTATGCTCCAACAAGAGCACGATGAGCTACTTGGCTCCAAACATAGGTTGTGAGTGTTTGTTAGAACCACCTCATTAGTGCGGTTCTTAAGAGTACCCACAACCTATGTCTTGGTTTGTTTTGTTTGATTTGAGGTTAAACATCCCCGATGGGCAGGGGCCGGAACCTATGTCTTGGAGAAGAAATAAGAAAATAAGAAATAAAAATAATGTATACCCCTGTAAACCACAGTTTTCTCTAAATAAAGTGGAGTCTACAGTAGTGTTCATCACACAGACTTGTTCTTCATTACATCACATTAACAAGTCCATGAAATGACTACCCCCCTAAACACCACTTTATATAGAGAAAATTGGGATTTATGGGGGTATACACTTTTTTCTTATTTCTGCTCCAATTAAGACATAGGTTGTTGGTACTCGTTAGAACTGCCTCAATGAGGCGGTTCTAACAAGTATCCACAACCTATCTGTGGATACTCATTAGAACTGCCTCAATGAGGCGGTTCTAACAAGCACCCACAACCTATGTTTGAAGTATAAGTAAGAAAAAAGTTACATATTTTCATAAGAAAAGTAGCTGTTTTGAAGATCTGAAAAAATGCACTATGCCGCACAGGTGTGTTATCGTAATGATTTGTAAAGAGTGTTAGTGCGGCCCCCGCCCACCGGCGCTTGAAGAAATAGATGGGCTGCATGATGCTTCCACACAGAGCTGAAACCTACCGCACACGAGTACTGGAAACCGCTTAGAGGATCTAAGCCTACCCAGGCAAAGCGGTGCAAGTCGGACCGTCCATGCTTATAAACCCTATTGGTTTCATTGGGCGACAGGGCTTGAGATGTCATTTCATCACAATGTCGGGTAAAAGTCCCACAAAATTGGAGGCAACGTCTCCAGAATGACCTGTATAGTGTTGACGGGGACGTTAAATCAATCAATCAATCAATCAAGCAATCAATCAATCAGAGTGTTAGTGTCTGGGGGGTCAACACTCCCAGCATATTCAGACAGTCACTGACTTGGGTTGACCTGGAAATCAGATAACATTCCCTATAGATATTATTAGCCTTTTGCAGTATTTGATTATAACAGCATTACATGATTATATTTGCTTTTTCGCACAAATGTATTAACAATATCACTGAGTTTTCACCTTCACTAGACAAATTATGCCACTTTCTGGCTTTTTCCCCTTTCACCCTATTGTGTCTGACTTCTCAATGCAGTTAGCAGTACATCTGCTGCAGACTTGGGAACTGTTGATTTCTAAACCTTGACCAGCCAAATGTCTTCTATAGCCTCCTCACTCACATTGTCAAACTTTGTTGAATTCAACGTTGTTGAATTCAACAAAGTTTGACCATGTGGACAAGCTGTTTATCACTGTTTTGCTGACTTAAAGCACAAAATGCTCATGGTGAGCTATCGTTATCGGTGAATGTCAACCTGTCATGGCAAGCTGTTGTGATCAGTTAATGTCAATTCAAGTACAAAGTGCTCATGGTGAGCTACTGTGACCTGATGGTGAGCTATTGTTACCAGTCAATGTCAGCCTGAGTACAAAGTGCTCATGGTGAGCTATTGTTATCAGTCAATGTCAACCTGAGTACAAAGTGCTCAAGGTGAGCTATTGTTATTAGTCAATGTCAACCTGAGTACAAAGTGCTCGAGGTGAGCTATTGTTATCAGTCAATGTCAACCTGAGTACAAAGTGCTCATGGTGAGCTATTGTTATCGGTTAATGTCAACGTGAGCACAAAGTGCTCATGGTGAGCTATTGTTATCGGTCAATGTCAACCTGAGTACGAAGTGTTCATGGTGAGCTATTGTGATTTGTCAGTGTCATCCTCATGGTGAGCTATTGTTATCCGAGTCAATGTCAACCTGAGTACAAAGTGCTCATGGTGAGCTATTGTTATCAGTCAATGTCAACCTGAGTACAAAGTGCTCATGGTGAGCTATTGTTACCAGTCAATGTCACCCTGAGTACAAAGTGCTCATGGTGAGCTATTGTTATCGGTCAATGTCAACCTGAGTACAAAGTGCTCATGGTGAGCTATTGTTATCGGGCAATGTCAACCTGAGTACAAAGTGCTCATGGTGAGCTATTGTTATCGGTTAATGTCAACCCGAGTACAAAGTGCTCATGGTGAGCTATTGTTATCGGTCAATGTCACGCTGAGTACAAAGTGTTCATTGTGATCGGTAGATGTCAACCTTAGCAGAAAGTGCTGATGGTGAGCTGTTGTGATTGGTCAATGTCAGCATGAGCAGAAAGTTCCCATGAGGAGCTATTTTTGATCTGTCAATGTTTGTAAAAAGTTTAGTCATTTTCTGAATAAATTTCTATAAATATCTTAACCTCGGAAACCTCTGAAAACTTTGACATATGCTCTAGCACCTACATTTATTGATGGATTTTAACCCTTTTAGTACCAAATGGAATCTTCCTCCTTATAGATAAGAGGAGTCCATTCCAAAATTAAGGGGTGTCAGGTTTTTTTATCAAAATTTATTTGGAAAATGGCTGAACTTTTAGCAAACAATGGAAGCCCTAATCAGATGCCGCGTATTGCGGCGTCTGATATGGGCCTGCACTGTTTGCCAGTGTACCCCAGGGTGGGGAACCCACGTGACCATTTGATACAGTAAACGGAATTTTATGAGGAAAATCGCTCGCTTCAGGTACGGTTTTTCGCCGATATTTTGGTTATTACAACATGCATTTTTACGAGTCATATACCAAAGTACGCTGCTCAACTTCCGATTTTTTATTATGCCCCCGCATCATATGATGCCGGAGGCATATAGTTTTTTGGTTTTCCGTATGTGCGTACATGTGTACGTCCGTCTGTATGTGTGTGTGTACGTTACGTGTATGTACGTGATCCTGTAACCTCAGGTTAAAGTTTTTGTAACAGGTAGAGCCTGAACTTTTAGAACTCATATTTTCCTAACCATTTGATGGAACTTGTTCATATTTGGTATGATGATAGATATACAGTAAAACCTGTCGTAGTGGCCACCTCTACTAAGCAAGCAACCTGTCTTAAGCAAGCAGGCCATCAGTTCCCGAAAAAGGAAAATGTATTAAAATTCACCTGTGTTAAGCATGCACCTGTCTTAAGCAAGCACTTTTTGATTAACCCATTGGTGCTTGCTTAATACAGGTTGGACTGTAGGTCCAAAGTTTTATTAAGCAATACCTCCACCCATGCCTGTGACCTCAAGGTCAAGGTCACAGACTTAGAAATTTTCAATGTTAAAGACTCAGGTTAAGGTTTTTGTAACAGGTAGACTTGAACATTTTAGAACTCATATTTTCCAAACCGTTAGATGGAATTGGTTCATATTTGGTATGATTATAGATATAGGTCCAAAGTTTTATTCAGCGATACCCCATCCATGCCCATGGCCTCAAGGTCAAGGTCATGGACTTAGAAGTTTCCCATGTTAAAGACTCCAGTTAAGGTATTTGTACCTGGTAGAACCTGAACTTTTATGATGGCTTTGGTTCATATGATGATAGATATAGGTACAATGTTTTATTCAGCAATACTCACACCCATGCCTATGACCTCAAGGTCAAGGTCACAGACTTAGACAATTTAATGTGAAAGATTTTAAAAATCTAAAATTTTCCAAACTATATTATGGATTTGGCTTATGTATGCTATGATGATAGATACAGGTCTAAATGTTTATTTGGCAATACCCCCACTCATGCCTATGGCTTCAAGGTCAAGGTCACAGACTTAGAAATTTTTAATTAGATATTTTAAGAGTTGATATTTTCCAAATTGTGCGATGGATTGAGTTGATATTTGGTATACCTGTCCATTTTATTCAGCGATACCCCCACCCATGCCCATGAGCTCAAGGTCAAGGTCACAGACTTAAAAATTTTTAATTATCCCCTCGCACAACATAGCTCTAGCGTCTATATTTCTTCACTGATTTCAATATAACTTCACACAAATGTTCCTTATGACAATACCTTGAACGAGTTTGACTTTCAAGGTCAAGGTCACTGTGGCTATTTTTAGAACAACTTTGTCATCGCTCTAGTGACTACATTTCTTCACTGATTTCAATATAACTTCACACAAATGTTCCTTATGACAATACCTTGAGCGAGTTCGACTTTCAAGGTCAAGGTCACTGTGGCTATTTTTAGAAAAACTTTGTCATTGCACTAGCGCTTACATTTTTTCACCAATTTCAATATAACTTCTCACAAAATTTAATGTTCCTGATGACAAGGTCACACACTTAGAAAATTTTGTTGAAACATGGATTTTCGGGGTGAGGCGGGGCCCTTGGCGGGGGCATCTGTGTCGTCTGGACACATTTCTAGTGAAGTTTGCTTTGAAGGCAGAAACTGCCTGGTTTTCGAAAAATGCTCGCCCAAATTTTTTCCCCGAGCCCGACAGATCGTGATAATGACCACGGCAAAGAAAAGAAATCTTTAATTTATTGCAAATAGAGTGTTTTAGATGATCCTACCGCATCCGAAATTGCAAATATCACCTCTAGCATGTTTCCATGTAACAGTTAACACCGATACACCGTTTGTTTGCCTGGTATGCAAAGTTTTATAAAATGATCCAGTCCACGGTACAAAATCGGGAAGGTAAAGTTCACGGTAATTTCCACAATTGTGATAACGTAAACGCCATACTGATAATGCTTTTCAACATATCGCAACAACAAGATGGCAATTCACGTGATGTTGGTCATGGGAGATACATTTTCGTTGATACATAATGTATTCCTTTTTAGCTCACCTGAGCCTTTAGGCTCATAGGTGAGCTTATAGAATAGGCATGGTGCGTTGTCCGTCCGTCCGTCCGTCCGTCCGTCGTCCGTCCATCCGTTCTTACAAAATGGGTTTATGTGGCTTCTTTAAGGTACAGAAGGGTTTTGTGTGGCAAAATGGGTTTGTGTGGCTAGCCTCACAAACCCATTTTTCTGTTAGTACAGAGGGGTTCAGGGGGACTAGAAAAATCAAATAAAAAAAAGACACATAAATTTATGTCCATCACCTTGGACATCCTTGGACATGGATGTCCAGGATTATGAGGCTAAACTTTGAGATTATGGGGCTGAGCCACATAAATTTAACTGGCTGTCCTGGGGCTGAATGCTGCAGTAGGAAAAAGTCCCTCTATGTGAGGAGCTAGACCCATAAGATGTATCAGTGCACTATAAAGAAAGTTCTGTTCTACCTTTAGAGGGCTAGATATCACAACCTCTGGTAGCCACATAAGTTTAGACAAAGACGGTTTCGTACAGACAGCCTTTATGTGGCTGATGTCCAAAGTTTGTGTGGCTAGCCACATTAGATGTACAGATTTGTGTGTCTTATAGCCACATAAACCGTTAGCCACATAAAAATTTTAGCCCCATAAAATATGGACAGGTGCAGCCACACAAACCCAAAATGTGGGTCCGTCCGTCCGTCTGTCCACCATTTTCAAAGATCTTCTTCTCCTATACTGCAGGGCCAATCAAAGCCAAATTTCATATGGAGCCTCAGTGGGATGGGGGAACGAAAGTTTGTTCGCGGGGTGTGGATCACATGACCAAGATGGCCGCCATGCCCATATATGGTAAAAAAGCCTTCAAAAATCTTCTTCTCCAGAACCATAAGGCCATTGGCCTTGAAACTTGGCATGTAGCATATGGTACTCGAGCCCATCATGGTTTGTACAAATGGTGACCCTGGGTTGACCTTGACCTATTTTACAGCAATGTCAAATTTGTCGACTTAGGCTTTTGCATGGGGCAAAGTGAAAATAATGGATTTATAGGAAACCATTGAAGACAGTGTCACCAAAATTTGTAGATCAGGTAAAGTAACTGAATACATGAATGTATATGGATCAGAAAGGTCAAGGTCATTCATTGGCCTTGTTCGCGGGTCTGGATCACATGACCAAGATGGCCGCCATGCCCATATATGGTAAAAAGCCTTCAAAAATCTTCTTCTCCAGAACCATAAGGCCAGTGGCTTTGAAACTTGGCATGTAGCATATGGTACTCGGGCCCATTATGGTTTGTACAAATGGTGACCCTGGGTTGACCTTGACCTATTTTACAGCAATGTCAAATTTTCCGACTTAGGCTTTTGCATGGGGCAAAGTGAAAATAATGGATTTATAGGAAACCATTGAAGACAGTGTCAACAAAATTTGTAGATCAGATAAAGTAATTGAATACATGAAGATCTATGGGTCAGAAAGGTCAAGGTCATTCATTGGCCTTAGACCAAGGTCATTCAGGATCCATATTTCAAACATTTTTTTCTCCAAAACGGCGGAGCCAATTTAAGTAAAATTTAATATGGAGCCTTTGTGAGTTGAACAAATGAAAAAATGCCAATACGGTCTAGATCACTTGACCAAAATGGCCGTCACGCCCATATATGGTAAAAAGCCTTAAAAATTCTTCTCCTCCAGAACTGTAAGGCCAATGGCCTTGAAACTTGGCATGTAGCATATGGTACTCAGGCCCATCATAGTTTGTACAAATGGTGACCCTGAGTTGACCTTGACCTATTTTATAGCAATGTCAAATTTGCCGACTTAGGCTTTTGCATGGGAAAAAGTGAAAATAATGGAATGACCTATAGCCATCATGAGACAATGTGTTGCATGCAGGACCCAGGTCAGTACTTCCAATGTCAAGGTCATACTTAGAGGTCAGACATAAAAAAGTGGCCTTTTTTCATGTTTGGTCAATAACTCACTTTTTCCTGGATGAATTTTAAAATTACTTGGTGGAAATGTTAACCATCATGAGACATTTGTTTGAATTGAGGTTTTCATCTCCGCCAACACTGTATAGGTCATTTTGGAGACTTTGCTTCCAATTTTGTGGGACTTTTACCTGGCATTGAGATGAAATGGCATCTCAATAGGGTTTTTGTGCATGGGTGGTCCGACTTGCATCACTTTTCCTGGACAGGCTTAGAACCTCTATGCTGTTTACCAGTACTCATTTGCAGTCGGTTTCAGCTCTGCATGGAAGTATCATGCAGCCCAATCTATTTCTTCAAGCCCGATGGGCGGGGGCCGGGGGTCATGAGACAATGTGTTGCCCCCAAGAATCAGGTAGGTACCTCAATGATAAAAAAAGCGGGGAGACATCTGTGTTTTTGTAGAAAAACAAATTCTAGTTTTGTTCTGTTACTGCTCTTGAGATATGAAAATAAATTGGAACAAGTTTTCTTTTTGTTTCATTTGCTTCTGTATACAGTATACCATTTATGTCCAATGGACAGTTCCTCATATTTTCCCTTTCTGTGAGCCAGGCACCGTTTTCACGCTCAACTCACTTCAGCATGAAATTTACCCTGCTCAACAAATATTGAGATGGCATTTTAAAATTTATGAGCAGGGTAAATGACATTTTCTGCTGATCTAAGTAGGAAAATTGTCACCAGACAGGTGAGCGGTTCAGGACCACTGGTCCTCTGGTTTCCAAATGACTTCCGCATGCCAGACATGTAGTAAAGACTTAGGATTAAAAACATCTAAACGAACATACGCGGAAACACATGGGCATGGCCTCCTGAGTTTGTTGTGGAAAGAGCTTTTTCTCTCAGACTTATTCGAAGATACCTCAATGCAGTACACATGGAGCGGCAAAGGAGTTTTTGTGTTCAAAAGGTCAGAAAGGGTTTCCCATAAAAGCGAACTCAGACCCTGGGGTTGTAGGTTGGGATCCCGTAAATTATACTTAAAATAGAAGTGGAGGCAATGATCAGGAATCGAAACAATCAACCCACAACTCCCATCAGAGACACCAAAGGGAAAGAACACAAACATGAAACAACAGACCCTAATTGAAACATCAATAGCGGAAAGTCAAAAGGACAGTTACTTTCCCAGGCTATCCAAAATAAAATAATATAAGCGACACAAACACCCAACGACAAACCATAACAAAAATAAACCACGACAGAAGAACCGCATTGGAATGGTCAGCGGAAACAAATTCCAGTGGGGGCTTAAATCGATTTTACTTGGCCATAATCCTCGCTATCACTTCCGTCGCGATTTAGACAAATAATTTGTTCAGTCCGCACGAAGGCCACCGGCATAGAAATATTAGTCAGCATTAACTATAGTCCGCTTTTTTTTTATAGTTTTATGCTCAGATTCATTCATTCCGGTGATTGTTTTGAACATTGTCTCGCGCATATTTGTATACATGCACTGTCTTAAAATGAAAAAATCCAGGAATGATCAGACGACACATGCCTTTTAAAAAAAACAACAACACTGAATATCTTCATAAGCGTACTGGCGTGTTAGTGTCTTAAAAGCGTCAAACAAAAACTTAAGGCAGACGACTTTAAAATTTTATCATATTTTTTAGAGATTGGATTCAGCATTTCATGTGAACCAGCTGCCTGCAGATTAGTCATAAGAAATGTGAAATTCTGGCGAAATATAAGAATAAAAGACGAAATATTCTCTGCAACGTTTAAAAATGGCCAGGTTAAGATTTTACCGCTTCCACACGAGTTTCTCAATTTCAGTCTCCCATCACTGTATTTGTACACGTCCGTTCTACGCATGTAAACTGGGTGTATAGTCAATAATAGTCAACAGCAGTGCAAACCAAAGGTATGTGCACTTGGCTATAAAGGCTGAACGGGTACAAAATCATAAAGCTTACATGCTAAGTACGTGACGCAAGAAACTTCAACCGTAAGGTAGCATGCCAGCAAAATACACTCCAAACAGTTGTCACCGTCCAACAATATGTAAGCACAATTGTGACAAATAATTAGTTACACGCCGCAAACCTTCAAACATCGCACAAAAAGCGCTTTTATTGATTGTAGTACACGACGATAAGATAGGTTGTTGACTGAGCCGCGCATTTGGCTATATATATACACACTTAGCACCTTATTTATTTGTGTTGTCATGAAACTGGCAATTTGTTTGTTTGTTTGATTAAAGCGTAACTATACACACAGAGGCCTTTCTGATATTTCATCTTCATCAGTGTGTCTCGATCCCAAAGTTTTGAAACTGAAACGGTTGAAGGACATGACCCGGCCAACACAGCACATACCTTTCCGAGCACACACCGACCGACGTACCTCATGAGACAGGTCAACTGGAGGCATCTGGCAAGAGACGCCTACCCGCGGACTTATAGGCGTTCCCACCGAGCCACCATCAGCAAACATGGCCCACACACCACGGAAGTCCCGGGCAACAGGAAGGAGATGTTTAAAGTTGCAAGACCTGCAAAATTTAAAATATTACAAAATATTACCAAAAGTGGCAACCAAATCCGCTAAGATACATGTCCCACCTGACAAGTTAGTCTTAGTTCTAGAAAGATTAGAAATTTATACCGCAAAAATTAAAGACATTATATAGTTATTTAAATCAGTACTTGAGTACTGACGTCAGCACCGCAGTATCAACCTCAGCACTAAGGAACTGATCTGAGGTTTAACGTCCTCGTCAGTACTATATAGGCCATTTTGGAGACGTTGTTTCCAAGTTTGTGGGACTTTTACCCGACTTTGAGATGAAATGACATCTCAAAACCTGTCGCCCATTGAAACCAATAGGGTTTATAAGCATGGACAGTCCGCCTCGCACCGCTTTGCCAAGGCAGCCTTCATGCGGACTGCACAAATTAGTTGTCTAAATCGCGACGGAAGTAAGGGCGAGGATTGTGGCCACATAAAATCAATTTAAGCCCCCCCCCCCCCCCCCAGTGGAAGTCTTTCTACTGACCGTTCCAAGGTGGTTATTCTGTTAGAGTTTATTTATATTGTTGTTTATTACATACTGTGAGTATCACTTGTGTCTTTTTATTTTGGATGGACATTTGGCCATTTTGTGGGAAAGTAACTGTCCTTATGGCCTTCCTTTGTTTAGGTTTCCATTATGGTCTGGTCGCTTCATGTTTGTGTTTCTTTCCCTTTGGTGTCTTTGATGGGTGGAGTAAGTTAATTGTATCGATTCCTGATCTTTGTTTTATTTCTACTTTTTAGATCCTCTAAGCGGTTTACCAGTACTCGTGTGCGGTCGGATTCAGCTCTGCGTGGAAGTATCATGCAGCCCATCTATTTCTTCAAGCCCCGATGTGCGGGAACTAACTGGTAATTTGTATGTTGTATTAATGTGCAAGTAAAATTAAAATACATAACAGCCGAAGATTCGTAATGTTCATCTGAGTATTGTGAACCAAACTACAAAAAGCACTCCAGCACTTATAGAGAATTGTTTCGCTCATCACTTTAGAAAATAAGTCCGAAACCTCCTCACAAAGGCCAAGATATTCATTTCAGTGCCTTTTGATTAGTTACGTGAATCTTTTTCTTTCCCTCATAATGTGTGTTTCTCCTTTACTTGTGTCATAAATGTTTGTTTGTACCACACAGAAAATGAGGGCGAGGGTTGATATCCAGTATCGTTTACTGACCGTCCTTGGGTACTTTTGCTGTGGTTCCTTCCTATGTTATGTTTGTGGTTCTGGTTCTTCCGCTAATTATATATTTTGGTGATTCTGATTACGTCCCACACCAAAGGAGATCTGGGTGCATATTGTTTATGGTGCGGATCCTGTCGGAGTCGTTGTATGCGTCGGCGTGTCATTTTCTCATGAGTCGCTTGTTGGATATTAATAAAATTTGCAAGGATATAAAATTATGACAGGATGAAGAACTGATTAGGTTTTGGTGACCCTGACTTTATTTTCAAGGTCACATCCATGCTAAATAGGTCATTTAAGTATACTTTATAGGATATCAACCCTCACCTTCACTTTCAGTGTGGAACAAACAAGCATTATGGCATAAGTAAAGGAGTAAAACACAGTATGAGGTAAAGAAATTGATTTACGTAACTAAAAATTAATTTATATACATTACCGAGGAAATTATCAGACTCACCAATACCATGGCAAAAGCACCGACACGAAACGGCCAGTAACAATTACTGGCGGGCTTAAGTATACTTTACGGGATCACAAACTTCACCCTCAGGGTCTGAGTTCGCTTTTATGGGAAATGCTTTCTGACCTTTTGAACACAAAAACTCCTTTGCCCCTCCATGTGTACTGCATTGAGGTATCTTCGAATAAGTCTGAGAGAAAAAAACTCTTTCCAAAACTTAGTAGGCGGCCTTACCCATGTGTTTTCGCGTATGTTCGTTTAGATGTTTTCAATCTTAAGTCTTTACTACATGTCTGGCATGCAGAAGTCATTTGGAAAAAAAGGAAAACATTATGTATCAACGAAAATGTATTTTCCATGACCAACATCACGTGAATTGCCATCTTGTTGTTGCGATATGTTGAAAAGCATTATCAGTATGGCGTTTACGTTAACACAATTGTGGAAAATACTGTGAACTTTACCGTCACGATTTTGTACCGTGAACTGGATCATTTTATAAAACTTTGCATACCAGGCAAACAAACGGTGTATCGGTGTTAACTTTTACATGGAAACTTGTTAGAGGTAATATTTGCAATTTTGGATGCGATAGGATCATCTAAAACACTCTATTTGCAATGAATTAAAGATTTCCTCTGTTTGCCGTGGTCTTTATCACGATCTGTCGGGCTCGGGGAAAAAATTTGGGCGAGCATTTCTCGAAAACCAGGCAGTTTCTGCCTTCAGAGCAAACGTCATAAAAAATCGGAAGTTGAGCAGGGTACTGTGGTATATGACTCGTAAAAATGCGTGCTGTAATAACCAAAATATCGGGGAGAAACCGTACCTGAAGCGAGAGATTTTCCTCATAAAATTCCGTTTACTATATCAAATGGTCACGTGGTACCCGTTTTTGGGTTTCTGGTACTAAATGGGTTAATGTAGCTTCACACAATGTTGGGTACGATAATATATGAAGCAAGTTCGACTTTCAGGGTCCTGAGCTTACGTCAAGGTCACAGTGAAAGTGTGGCTGTTTTTAAAAAAAACTTTCTCATGGCTTTAGGCAGCACCTAGATTTATCAATGGATTTTGATGTAACTTTCCACCAATTTACGTAATACGGTATGATAATATTCTCTTCAGGGTTCTGGGCTGAAGGGTCACTGTAGCTTTTTTTAGAAAAACCTTGTTATGGCTTATGGGTCGATTTTGCTCAAATGAACATGATAGCCACCAGAGCTAATAGTATCCAAAGCCTTAAATGCCCTAGTCATAAACAGCTAGATTGATTATACCCCCGGCATACAAAGTATGCAATGGGGGTATATAGTTTTTGTCTTTTCCGTCTGTCTGTCTGTGTGTCTGTCTGTCCGTAAACAATTATTTTGTGTCAAAGATATCTCAGGAACTGCTTCACATAGAAACTTGAAATTTTGCACACATGATCAGTATGACTACTTGTATTGTGGGAAAGAAAATAAGGGCCAAGGGGTCAGGCCTTTTAGAGTTATTTCCCTTTGTAGTTCTTGTTTCAGCTGAGGTGATGGCACTGGCCGGGGGTATACGTGCCCCTCTGGGCACTTTTGTCTAGTTTTGATAGAATTTCCCAGAAATGTACGTTCCTTGGGTCACTGTCAATCAAAATTGGTCAAACCCTCCACTCCACCTTACTATATCACCTACCATTTCATTTGTACAGTATGGATCAGGTGAGCAATCCAGGGCCATGATGGCCCTCTTCTTGTTTCTTATATGCATGTCTTATTTTCATGTTAATGTTGTACATGTGATCTCATCACGTGTACAAGTCCCCACTTGTTTGTTTGTTTTTGTTTGATTTGAGGTTTAACGTCCCCGTCAACACTGTAAAGGTCATTTTGGAGATGTTGCTTCCAATTTTGTGGGACTTTTTCCCAACATTGAGATGAAATGACATCTCAAGCCCTGCCATCCAATGAAACCAATAGGGTTTATAATCATGGACGGTCCGACTCGCACCGCATTGCCTGGGCTGGCTTAGATCCTCTAAGCGGTTTACCAGTACTCGTGAGCGGGTTGGTTTCAGCTCTGCTTGGAAGCATCATGCAGCCCATCTATTTCTTCAAGCCCCGAGAAAACTGGGGTTTCTAAAACTGGGGGTATACGTTATTTTCTTATTTCTGCTCCAAGATATAGGTTGTGGGTACTCGTTAGAACCGCCTCAATGAGGCAGTTCTAACGAGCACTTACAACCTATGTTTGCAGTGTATATAAGAAAAATATCAGATTTTCGCCAGGAAAGTAGCCATTTTGTAGATGTGAAATACACAATATGTTGGTGTGCTATCGTAATGTTATCTCGTATGCATGCTGTGATATAGCTGTATATTTTAACCCTTTTTGTACCAAATGAAATCGTCCTCCTTATATATAGGAGGAGCCCATTTCATAATTTAGGGGTGTCAGGTTATGTTTTCTTCAAAATCTATTTGGAAAATGGCTGGACTTTTTGCAAATAGTGTAGGCCCTGATCATACGCCGCGTTCTGCGGCGTCTGATCTGGGGCTGCACTGTTTGCCAACTACCTGTTTAGGGGTTTCCAGTACTAAATGGGTTAAATATATTTAATATGGTGATCCAGTATTCCTAAGTTATTTAAATATGTATATAATATGTGATATTATTACAAGGTAACTTTCCGCCCCCGCCCATAGGGGCTTGAAGAAGTATATGGGTTGCATGATGCTTCCACGCAGAGCTGAATCTGGCCCGCACACTAGTACTGGTAAACCGCTTAGAGGATCTAAGCCTGCCCTGGAACCGCGGTGCGAGGCGGACCGTCCATGCTAATAAACCCTATTGGTTTCATTGGGCAACAGGGCTTGAGATGTCATTTCATTTCAATGTCGTGTAAAAGTCCCACAAAATTGGAAGCAATGTCTCCAAAATGACCTTTACAGTGTTGACGGGGACGTTAAACCTCAAATCAAACAAACAATCAACCAATCAAATTTGTTGATGTAATTTATTGCAACAAATTCATAAACTGAATGCCAAACAGTGAAGATCCTGATCAGATGGCTTCTTCAGAAGCCATCTGATCTGGATCTCCACTGTTTGCAAAGATAGGGGTTGTCATGAACAGCAAGATTTGGGATAATTTTGAAATAGACTCCTACTAAATATAGCAAGGAAGATTCTTTTCTAATAGCTATTATACCTAAAGTAGATGAATACTGGCATATGATGTCTACTTTACTAAGATTGTTCCTGGCCATTATAGTGCAACATCTTAGGCACTAAACTTGGTGCTTGATGAAAACAAGGCTGACATATGGACTTTTAACCTTTTCAAAATCTGACAATATGTTTTCTTCATGGTCAGAAGTGGTTTCTTAGACATACTGTAAAAGTCCTAAAAATTTGGACTTCTCGAGAACTTGCTGTAATTCGCCTTAAATTTTAACTAATTTGTTTCATGATCCAGCAAGAAGTCTAGAAAGGGCTGAGAGAATGCAAAAGGTGTAGACCCTGATCAGACTGCTCCTTCAGGAGCAGTCTGATCAGGGTCTGCACTGTTTTCTTAGGCCTGTCTGTCCTAATACTTTGCACCATTGAGGTAACTATTAACCCTAAAAGCACCACAGAAAGTTTTAGAGCAGGCAGTAATTATATTTTGTTTTTATTTTCAGTCTTTGTTTTTGAATAAAGATAAGGTTTGACATTTTCTTGGGAACCAGTCTGCCCAGCAGATGATTCACATGCAATGTCAAGCCTTATGTTATCTGAAAAATAAGACCAAAATATTTGAAATTTGAAAATGATGTCTACAAATATCCGGATTGGCAATTTAAGTCTTGTCTCGCTACTTGTTGCAAACTTGCAAACACAAAAAATAACATACTGTAGATACAGATCAGATGGCTTCTGAAGAAACCATATGATCAGTATCTGCACTGTTCAACATTTAGTTTGTGAGTTTCTAGGAACAAATTACATCAACTAATCTGATTGGTTGAAAGTCTGAAATGGGTGTGGCTAAATCATTTTAAAGATTAACTTGTGGCTATTGGCCAAAATATTTAGTAACTATTGTATGTACATCTATTCAGACAGACAGGCCTGCGCAAGATGAGATGACACAGAATGTGTCATATTCTGTGTCGTCCCATCAGGGTCTACTCTGCCACCGGCACCCGCCAATTGGGGCTTGAAGAAATATATGGGTTGCATGATGCTTCCACGCAGAGCTGAAACCGACCCTCACACGAGTACTGGTAAACCGCTTAGAGGATCTAAGCCTACCCAGGCAAAGCGGTGTGAGTCGGCCCGTCCATGCTTATAAACCATATTGGTTTCATTGGGTAGGCAGGGCTTGATATGTCATTTCACCTCAATGTCGGGTAAAAGTCCCACAAAATTGGAAGCAACGTCTCCAAAATGACCTTTACAGTGGTAAAGGGGACGTTAAACATCAAATCAAACAAAATTCTACTCTGCCAGTCATCCAGCAATGTTTGGACTCAACAGCAGGTACCAAAGTAGAAGTGTAGGCAGTGATCTGGAATGAATACAATTACCTCACACCACCCATCCAAATTACCAAAGAAACACACTAAATCACCACAAGTGGACAGCCAAAAGAACAGTTACTTTCCCACAGAATGGCCAAAGGCTATCAAAAATCAGGAAGCGCAGCGACGCAGATAGATTTCATCCTATACCGCAGGACAATGCGCAAACTTGTCACAGATGTGAAAGTGATCCCTGGAGAGGAAGTAGCCCTGCAACATCAGCTACTCATATGCGACATGAGGATTGATGTGCCACCAAAACCCAAGCGCAAGTTCACCCCCAGACTAAAAGTTTGGAAGCTGAAAGAATCCCAGACAAGAAATCATTTCCAGGAGGTTTTCAGCCAGCATGTGAGTGCTTCGGCAGGTGTAGCAGATGCTACCACTGAGGATATATGGAACAGCATCAAGACCGGTCTGCTCAAGACAACTGAAGAGGTGTGTGGCACAACTCGACCCCACCGCTGGCGTCGCGAAACCTGGTGGTGGAATGAGGATGTTAATAAGGTCATAGCAGCCAAGCGGCAAGCCTTTAAAGCTTGGAAGACTGGTAAGGGCACCCGTGCATCATATCTTGCGGCCAAACGCATAGCCAGACGTGCGGTGCACCATGCTCGCCAAGAAGCTGAGAAGGAGATCTACAAGAATATTGACCCTAAGTCCTCAGAAGTATACCGCCTTGCTAACCAGATGAGAAGAGAGAATGCCGATGTTGTAGGTGACAAACCAGTAAAGAATGATGCAGGGGAGATGTCAATGAGTGATGACTCAAAGCAGAGGGCCTGGTTAGAACACTACCAAAGGCTACTCAATGTTGAGTTCGACTGGGACCCAGACCACCTGTCTGATGAACCACCAGTGGAAGGGCCACCCATCCCAATCACTATTGATATGGTTAAGAAGGCTATCTCTCAGATGAAGACTGGCAAAGCACCTGGTCCCTCTGGCATAGTGGTGGAGATGATAAGAGCTGCAGGTGATGCGGGTGCCTCGATGATCCGTGACCTTGCAGCTGCAATCATCCGTGATGGGAAGGTACCTTCTGACTGGGAACAGAGTTTCATTGTCTGTCTCTACAAGGGCAAGGGCGATGCATTGGAACGGGGCAACTACCGTGGTCTCAAGCTGACAGAACAGGTCATGAAAGTCCTGGAAAGGATTGTGGATGGCCTCATTAGGCAGTTGGTGTCCATCGACGATTCCCAGTTTGGCTTCGTCCCAGGAAGAGGCACAACAGATGCAATTTTTGTTGTCCGACAGCTGCAAGAGAAGTATCTGGCGGCCAACAAGAGACTCTACATGGCTTTTGTAGACCTGGAGAAGGCATTTGATCGAGTGCCTCGGAAAGTCATCTGGTGGGCACTAAGAAAACTTGGAGTGGACGAGTGGATTGTGAAACTGGTCCAAGGGATGTACGCAAATGCACGGAGCCGTGTCCGCGTTGGTGATGGTTTCAGTGAAGAATTCGAGGTGAAGGTGGGTGTTCATCAAGGCTCTGTTCTCAGCCCACTGCTTTTCATCATTGTGCTTGAAGCCTTGTCATGCGAGTTCCGCTCTGGAGTCCCCTGGGAGGACCTGTATGCTGATGACCTTGTCATCATAGCTGAATCCCTTGAGGAATGGGTCAGGAGGCTCTTAACTTGGAAAGACGCAATGGAGGCGAAAGGGCTGAGAGTGAATGCAGGAAAGACAAAGATCATGATCTGTGGTACAGGTCTGGACCTCTTGCAGAGTACAAGCCAGTTCCCATGCGCTGTATGTCGCACTGGAGTGGGCAGCAACAGTATCTTTTGTAATGGCTGCAAGTTCTGGGTGCACAAGAAATGCAGTGGGCTCAAGCGCTTGATAGAGGACCCTGAGTACAGGTGTACACGGTGCCAAGGAACTGCACGCCCCTTAGATGGCAGACCACAGAGGGAAGTTCAAGTCGGATCAGACAAGCTGGAGGTTGTAGCTTCCTTCTGCTACCTAGGTGATATGCTCTCTGCAGGGGGTGGTTGCGACCTTTCAACTACATCACGTGTGAAAACAGCCTGGAAGAAATTCAAGGAGTTGCTACCAGTTCTCTCTTCCCGCCACCTCTCGTTCAAGACACGTGGCCGTGTGTATAGCTCTTGTGTGCGGAGCGCAATGCTCCATGCCAGTGAGACATGGCCATTGACAAAGCCAAACCTCCAACGTTTACAGAGAAATGACAGGGCAATGATCAGACAGATCTGCAATGTCAAGCCACAGGACACTGTCACCATCAGGTCCAGTGAGTTACTTGAGCGTCTTGGCATTGAGGACCTGGACCTCATCCTGAAAGAGAGAAGACTTCGCTGGTATGGACATGTGGAACGCTCCAACGGTGCAATCAAGACTGCCTGTGACATACAGGTAAGTGGAAAGCGGGGGCCAGGAAGGCCCAAGATGACCTGGAAGCAACTAACAGAAAGAGATTGCAGAGAATGGAAGCTCTCTGCTATCGATCCTCATGATAGACAAGCCTGGAGATCTGGTGTAAGATCTGCCATGCGTGCAGCAAGCCAGCTACCTGGAAGGGGGCCCACTTATGTGGACGTTGCCCCTGTACCTGCACGTTAATCAAAAATCCGTTGATGATGATGATTGATGATGAAAAATGAAAGGATATTAGCAATACATACATGAAAAGACAAACTACAACAATAATGAACCACAACAGAAGAACCACCTTGGAACGGTCAGTGAAAATATTTTACTTCGGGGCTAAAATCGATTTTACGTGGCCACAAGTTGTACTTGCTTAACCCATTCAGTACCAGAAACACCTAAAGGGGTACCTTGGCAAACAGTGCAGGCCCAGATCAGACGCTGCAGAATGCGGCGTCTGATCAGGGCCTACACTGTTTGCAAAAAGTTAAGCCATTTTCCAAATTAATTTTGAAGAAAACACAGCCTGACACCCCCAAATTTTGAACTGAACTCTTGCTATATATAAGGAGGAAGATTCCATTTGGTACAACAAGAGTTAAATTTTAGAACAAGCAGAGAAAGGAGTTGAGATGTTTGAATACTTAGGTTAACCCTTATCTTGCTGTTCACAACAACCCCTATCTTTGCTTCTTCAGAAGCCATCTGATCTGGATCTACACTGTTTGGCATTCAGTTTATGAATTTGTAGCAATAAATTACATCAAGTAATTTGATTGGTTGATAGACAGAAATGGCTGGCGCTTAAATGAATATTCAGCAAGATAAGGGTTAAATACCAATTATACCATGTATAGGTAGGTAGAGACAAAAACAATATGGCTCATATCAGTTTGCTTCAGAAGGATATCAAGCCTCATTTGCATCCATCATGTAAACACACCTATACAAATACATTGTTACCTTTATCGCCGAAAAGATGAAAATTTAAAGTTGAAAAATTGTGATATTTTTCTTATTTATGCTCAAAATATAGATTGTGAGTACTCGTTAGAACCGCCTCATTGAGGCGGTTCTAAAGAGTAACCACAATCTATATTTTAGAGCAGAAATAAGAAAAATATCAAAATATAGATTGTGAGTACTCGTTAGAACCGCCTCATTGAGGCGGTTCTAAAGAGTAACCACAATCTATATTTTAGAGCAGAAATAAGAAAAATAACAGGCGGTTCTAACGAGTAACCATAATCTATATTTTAGAGCTGAAATAAGAAAAATAAGGTTTGCCCCTGCAAACCCCAGTTTTACTATATAAGACTGAGGTTTGAGGGGGTCAAAATAATATAGGCGTGTTTTCGTGATGCACGCCCCTCGGCATCATGAAAACACGCCTATATAACTTTGACCCCCTTGAACCCCACTTTTATATAGTAAAACCAGGGTTTACAGGGGTAAGCTTATTTGTCTTATTATACCCCCACAAATGAAATTTGGGGGGGTATATAGGAGTGAGCTTGTCGGTCGGTCGGTCGGTCTGTTGACTTGGTTTCCAGACGATAACTCAAAAAGCGCTTCACCGATTTTTATAATTTTTGGTACACTGATGTAACATCATAAAATACAGGTCAAGTTCGATTTCCACTACAATTCGTCAATTTTTGACATAGTTATGGCCCCTTTCAAGTGAAAAAATTGCAAAATGCCGCTGTTGTACTATCAAGGCAGTTTTTGTGGGGGTATTCATCACCTTTAGTGATAGCTCTAGTTTCTACTCTAAAATATTGATTGTGTGTACTCGTTAGAAGCACCTCGATGAGGCGGTCCTAACGAGTACCCACAATCTATATAATGAGCAGAAATAAGAAAAATATCACAATTTTTTATCTTAAAATTTTCCTTTTTTCCGGCAGTAAAGTTTACAATGTATCTGTATGGGTGTGTTTTCATAATAGGTTTTGGAGAAATAGAGTGGGCTACATGGTGCTTCTGTGCAGAGCTAAAACCTACCAAACTTTTGAGTACTGTTATACAAGATAGGTCTAAGCCTACCCAGTGGTTCGAGTCAGAATGTTTCTTGAACTCTAGTGGGAACTTCTGGCTGTAGGGCTTGAGATGTCATTTCATCTTTGTGTCAGGTAAAAGTTCAACAAAAAAGGAAGCAACATCTCCAAAATGACCTAAATAGTGTTTAAGGGGAAGAAAAACCTCAATACAAACAAACAAACAAACCGAGCCTCAGTGGCTTGAAGTTGGACGTGACTTATGATCAGCAGGTCATGGACAGTTTCCCTGCAGATATCAGTGCACTGTACTGATTTAACCTTTTTGTACCAAACGGAATCTTCCTCCTTAAATATAGCAGGAGTCCATTTCAAAATTTCAGGGTGTCAGGTTGTGTTTTCTTCAAAATCTATTTGGAAACTGGCTGAATGTTTTGCAAACAGTATAGGCCTCGATCGGACGCTGTGTTCTGCAGTGTCTAATAGAAGACTGGGTGTGATCTGGGCCTGCTATGCCTGCCAACTACCTGTTTCCAGTACAAATTGGGTTAACACTTAACCCTTATCCTGCTGAACAGGACAACCCCCACTTTTTAAACAGTGTAGATCTTGATCAGATGGCTTCAGGATCAGGATCTACACTGTTTGTTATTATGAAGTTTGCCGTTTGAATGATTTTCTGTGTTATCGTAATGGGATTATAGAACATTTTTCATGCTCAACTCATTTGAGCATGAAATTTCTCCAGCTCAGACAAACCAATGCCAACAGGTTTTCTGAGGCATCTCATATCATCATGAAAACACGCCATTCTGACCCCCTTGAACCCCACTTTAATATAGCTAAACTGGGGTTTACAGGGGTAAACCTTATTTTCTTATTTCTGCACTAAAATATAGATTGTGGGTACTCGTTAGAACCCCCTCGATGAGGCAGTTCTAACGTGTACCCACAATGTATATTTTGAGCAGAAATAAGAAAAAAATGTCACACATTTTCCATCTTAAAATTTTAGTGTTTTGGAGGTAAAATTTACAATAATATTTGTATAGGCGTGTTTTCGTATTGTATAGTACTAAGCAATTGCTGAGTCTAGCCATGGGATTAGAACTTTTTTCATGCTCGGCTCATTTGAGCATGAAAGGCACCCTGCCAATTGTTGGCAAGAGATTGTATCTTCTGAGCCCTTTGATAGATTTAGTTGATACTTACACTGAAGTTACATACTGGTCTAAAAATTTCATTGATGCATGTCCCCCCCCCCCCATAGTCACCTGAGGTCAAGGTCACAGAATTAGAAATTTTACATTTGGTTAAAGTTTTATGACAAAGTTTATAGATGCCTGTATGTTCTAAACTCTAAGATAAATTCAGTTGATATTTGCATCAGTGTACCATTCCAAAGATTTCATTGATGCATACCCCACCCTGCTGCTTCAGTAACATTGATACCCCCACCCCTTCAGTAATGTTGATGCCCTCACTCACTTGGTCCATTTAGAAATTTTACGTTTGATTTAGCTTTTACAAGCACATTTATATATTCTTATAGCTTCTTGAAATCTTCATTCATATTACATACAAGCTCAAAAGATATATCAGAGTATGGCGCTGGCCGGGGTATATGTGACCCACTGGTCGCTTTCTCTAGTTTAATTAGCCACATCCATTTCTGATTATCAGCCAATCAGATTACATGATATAAGGTTTTCTTTCAAATTCACAAAGCGAATGACAGTGTAGATCCTGATCAGATGGCTTCTTCAGAAGCCATCTGATCAGGATCTACACTGTTTGCAAAGGTAGGGGTTGTCATGAACAGCAGGATAAGGGTTAAAATTTATGAACAGGGCAAACAACAAACTCATCTGATCTATGCAGGAAAATCCCATCATTCGCTTCCATTTTATATCGATGCATATTAGAAATGGCATCATTTTCTTCTATTGTAATATCTATGCATAGTAAAAAAAAGGCATCATTTGCTTGTATTTTATTATCTATGCAGATTAAAAACTTTCTACTCTACTGAGTTGAGCATGAAAAAAGTTTTTTAACCTCAAAGCCTGTCTTTGGTTTCATTGATTGCCTGGAAGGCCTCAAAGATAGATATTCCCACATACAGCGCATTTATAAGCTGTGCAATGTTTGAAAAACAATCTGAGTAGAATTATGCATATTCATAATCATAATTCATATCTGTCATTTTAATGGCACTTTTGGAGCTGATGGAGTTTTATGGAGATTATTATTATTTTTTTTTTTTGCAAAGAATGATGGTTCCACATTACTGCCAATGACTAAAAACAAGAAAATTGTAAAGAAAAAAAATCATGAAGTGAAACCTTTCCCCCTAAAATGGTAAAGTGGACTCTTCCATCATTTCTACTATATAGGGGATCTAGTCAGTTACCGCTAACAAAATAGCAAGCAGTGTAGATCTTGATGAGATACCGGATAGCTTTTCACATTACAAAAACGTGCCTATACAAATACATGGTAAATTTTAAAGCCGAAAAAATGAAAATTTTGAGATGAAAAATTGTGATATTTTTCTTATTTCTGCTCAAAATATAGATTGCGGGTACTGTGATTATCAGTCATACAGATTCAGAATCGGCCACTGCCCATCGGGGCTTGAAGAAATAAATAGGCTGCATGATGCTTCCACGCAGAGCTGAAACCGACCGCACTGCCACATGAGTACAGGTAGACTGCTTAGAGGATCTAAGCCAGCCCTGGCAAAGTAGTGCGAGTTGGACCGTCCATACTTATAAACCCTCATTGGGCGACAGGGCTTGAGATGTCATTTCATCTCAATGTCGGGTAAAAGTCCCACAAAATTGAAAGCAAAGCTCCAAAATTACCTATACAGTGTTGACGGGGACAAATCAAACAAACAATTACTGATTGTTGTCTATATATTTTTACAGATGGCTTCCCTAATGCCAATCTCAGGATGCAGAATGTCCTTTTGGGAGTTGGAAACATCACAATGCAGATGGTGGGAAGTAAATTTTGAGGTAGGATCTGCTTTTTTCCCCGCCTTTATCTTGAATGCTGGTCTCACCCATAAAAGGAGAAGTTATGATCTTTACCCTTATCTTGCTAACTAATTAATTTTGCCACACCCATTACTGACTATTAACCCATAAAATGCCAAACATGACAATTGTCGTCTGCTTTGCCGTCTGCCAGATACTTTAAAAGTAATTTTTTGCAAACATTGTGGACCCTGATCAGACTGCTCCTGTAGGAGCAGTCTGATCTGGGCCCACACTGTTTGTCTGTATGCAAAAACATTTTTAAAAAGTTTGCAAAAAAAAATCAGCAGACGAATATTGCAGACGACATTTTCAGATGTAGTTTTTCTCAGTGTCTTGAGGGTTAACTAATCAGATTCTTGACATAAATTCGTTAACCCATTCAGAGCCGGAAACCCCTAAAGGGGTACCTTGGCAATTAGTGCAGGCCCAGATCAGACGCCGCGTTCTGCCGCGTCTGATCAGGGCCTCCACTGTTTGCAGAATTTTCAGCCTATTTCCAAACAGATTTTGAAGAAAACACAACTTGACACCCCTAAATTTTGAAATGAACTCCTGCTATATATGTGGAGGAATATTCCATTTGGTACAAAAAGGGTTATAATTCACAAACTGAATGATGAACCGTGTAGATCCTGATCAGGTGGCTCTCTACACTGTAAAGGTAGGGGTTTTCATTGTTCAGCAGGACAAGGGTTTAGAGACCAAGTAAACTAGCTGAAAATGTTGTCTGTGCAGTCTGCTGAATTTTCTTGCAAACTGTTCAAACACCTTTTTTCATATAGGCAAACAGTGTGGACCCTGATCAGACTGCTCCTAGCGGATCAGTCTGATCTGGGTCCACACTGTAGTGTATGCAAGAAAGACTTAAATAGTAACCAGCAGACAAAAAAAACAGACAACAATCATGATTTTTTTGTTGTTGTTTAAGGTTTTACATCCCTTTCAACACTATTTAGGTCATTTTTGAGACATTGCTCCCAATTTTTCGGGACTTAACCCGTTTAACACCAGAAACCCCAAAACGGATACCCTGGCAAACAGTGCAGTTCCAGATCAGATGCCACAAAACGCGGCATCTGATCAGGGCCTCCACTGCTTGCTAAAAGGTCGGTCATTTTCCAAATAACATTACGAAAATACGCCTATACAAATACATTGTGAATTTCACCGAAAAAAATCGAAAATTATGATATAAATTGTGATAGTTTTCTAATTTCTGCTCAAAATATTGATTGTGGGCACTCGTTAGAACCGCCTCATCGAGGCGGTTGTAACGAGTACCCACAATCTATATTTTAGAGCAGAAATAAGAAAAATAAGGTATACCCCCGGAAACCCCAGTTTTACTATATGAAAGTGGGGTTCAAGGGGGTCAAAATTATATAGGCGTGTTTTTGTGATGATTTTGATGAAAACACAACCTGTCACCCCTAAATTTTGAAATGAAATCCTGCTATATATAAGGAGGAAGATTCCATTTCGTGCAAAAAGGATTAAAGTAATGCTTAATGGTATGGCAAGTAAAAGTGGCCAAAGAGGAAGTACTGTTGACCTGTATAGTCGCAGATAGGATAGACAGGGCGGAGCTATTGCTTGCACTTTTGAAATAAGGCAAACCGGGTCACACGATTATGTGAATTGAACTGTAACACAAACATAGCTGTTGTGTAAATGGCCATTTTGTCCACTTGCAAAAAGCATTCAAAAGGCACACTACCGAATCTTCATGTGGACTCAGCAAATCTGACATATACTGACAATACCTTTACTACCCCACCCTGTCAATCATATCTCTGTAATGCATTTCAAAAGACTGGCCAAATTTACCTGTAAGTCCGAACAGATACTTTGTGCTTTTGGGCATTGACCTTATTTGCATTATTTGCTGGTTCCTAGTCTGAGGATTATCAGTGTTGGGAAAACAGGTAACCAGACCCCCCTGACCTTTCAAGGTCAGGGAGGTCTGGTTACCTGTTTTTCCAATATTGACAATGTGCAAGCTGGGAGCCAGCAAATAATGCAAATATGGTGAATAGCTGAAACGTATCAAACTTTTGAGTCTGCCCATTTGGGCTTGAAGAAATAGGTTAGACTGCATGGTACTTCCACACAGAGCTGAAACTGATAGATCATCTGAGGACTTGTAAATGACTTTGAAGCTCTATTTAGCCTGCCGAGGCAAAGTGGTGTGAGTTGGACCATCCCTAAAACGCTGGCATTTTATTTTTGGTGGTGGGGTTTGAGAGTCCCGCAAAAAAAGGCAACATGTTCAAAATGACCTAAATAGTGTTAACAGGGATGTAAAGCTTCAACACAAACAATTAGAATTAGAAGCCTCCATGGTGTAGTGGTTACGCTACTCGCCTTGTAAACCAGGGGTCCCAGGATCGATCCCGGGCTTCTCCAGACTTTCGGATGTGTCTTTAAACCGAGATCCCATCTCTGTATGACCTTAGATGTTGGTGGGACGTAAAACTCAAACACTCACTCAACACAAACAAAATCTGGAGCTATGTGTGACATCCTGAAAAAACAGTAATTAAATTTTACAACAAATGCCACAAATCGAATGAATATTCAGGTTGTGATTGATAAAAAAGAAAACTCTAATCAATCATCAAACGAATTCAACTGAACCTTTACAATACCCAGCTGATCAGGACAAGCTCGTTAAAGCTCATTTAATTGCTTTTTCAATAGGGATCAGACTGGCATTCATTAAGTAAAGACATGTCGATCACGACAATTGTCGTCTGATTTGCCGTCTGTCGGTTACCTTAAAAGTCATTTTTGCAAATAGTGTAGACTCAGATCAGACTGCTCCTGTAGGAGTCTGATCTGAGCCCACACTGTTTGCCTATGTCCAACAATATTTTTAAAAAGTTTGCAGGAAGATTCAGCAGATGACATTTTCATATATTGTTTTTCTCGGCAGCTTAAGGGTTACGTAAAAACATGTCTTGTGGATTAGACTCAATTCAGATTTACATCAAGGGCTGACTTCACCTCAAACCACAGTACATCATATAGCAACGACACTATTGGTTGAACACAGATGGCTGGTACTATTGGCAGGTCATGTGATAGTATCTACGCATGTCAATAAAACCAATGATATCATGCCTTGAGGAATGGTTAGTCCGGGTTTTCCATGCATGCGTACTCATGAGCAGTTCTTAAAATGGAGGTATCATTCTTCATTTTTGATTGGCTGTTTATGGATTTGCCTAACTTTGACCCTTGCCGTATGCGTGATATAGGAAAACGGAACAGCAACCAAAGTAGCCAAAGTCTCCCATCAGAGACACCAAGGGAAAGAAACACAAACATGAAACAACTAGACCCTAATGGAAACTCAGATCTGAGTGAAGCCGATCGGGGTAGCCTGAATTGGTTGGACAGCTCTGTTCCCATAGGCTCATGGGCAAGACATTAATTATCCCTTGCCTTGCTGATTTTTGAAAATAGTATAGATCCAGATCAGCTGGCTTCTCAGAAGCCAGCTGATCAGGATCTATACAGTTTTCTATTCTGCTTCTGAATCCATGGTAAAAAAATGAAATCATGCAACACAAATGGCTGAAAATAGGGGAGGAGTGTAGTACATGAAATTATCAGTTACCCTGTATATTAATTGCATTGCAGCACATTGACCTGATAAAGATATGCTATCTCAGGACAAGTGAGCTTTATCAGGTCAATTTGACATTGCACTTTTATGAATGAACCAGGCTACTAGAAAAAATGGAAAAAATGTTATTATTACTGAAAAAAAATGGAAAAATTACTTGGAAGAAAATATGACAGGAAAGAATATGGTCAGCTGATATGAAATATATCGACCTACGGAATGTTCGGACGCAGTGAGGACCATTGATAACTGATCGTAAATTGCTAATTTAAGAGTGTACAAGAGGGTAAACTGATAAATAGAATACCAGATTTGTGTCATTTGATATCAAGTTTATCAGGCTAGGCTTCGAGAACGCATGTAGAATCGCTCGGCAAGCCTCGCGAGTTTACAAGCGTTCTAGAAGCCTTGCCTGATAAACTTGATATCAAAAGACACTCACCTGGTATTCTCTATACATTCATCAGGACAAGGTTAACTCTTACCAGGCTGTTCACGACAACCCCTATCTTTGGAAACAGTGTAAATCCAGATCAGATGGCTTCTCTGATCAGGATCTGCACTGTTTTACATTTAGTTTATGGCTTTGTAAGCATAAATTACATCAAGCAATCTGATTGGTTCAAAGTCAGAAATGGGTGTGGCTAAAATGAATGTTCAGCAAGAGAAGGGTTAAGCATGCCAGAGGCCAGTTTTCTTGTCAAGTTGCATTGTCTATTGGAACTTTTATGTCACAACACCAATCGTCAGTTGTATTGATTATCTCAGACTTTGAAATCTCTGCGATACAAATCTAGACGCTGCCACTAGAAGGTAAAGAGACTTTCAAATTCAATATCTCTAGCAGCAGTCCGAGTATTAGCGATTCGTTAATCTCTAGTTACAGCCTTTGACGCTATTAATTTACCCCTAGAAAAAGCTTCAATTTATGAGCAAATCTTGTAAATGTCAAGGAAAAAGCAACAAATGAGATTAAAATCAACTAGAACTTCCATTTTTCTCTAGGGAAACTGATAATATCACACAAATGAGCTGCTCAGAGCAAAACGGGTTCTGCTAGCACGTGCACATAGTGAAGTCGCCAGTGAGTCTGTTCTCAAACTTTGTCACACTAAATGAGCTTTGTGTCAGTGGACGTCCATATAGCATAAATTGAAGACTCCGACCAGACTGTACATGTGATCTGAGTCTAATTAGGACACCACACCTGTGTGGTAAATGGCGTTTTTTCTTACCTCTTGAACTGGTATTCTTCAGAGAAAAACATATCAGTAGTCCAAATATAGATTGTGGGCAATGAGGCAGTTCTAACGAGTACCCACAGTCTGTGTCTCTGAGAAAATATAAAATAGTGGTTGCCCCCATAAACATCACTTTTCTCTAAATAAAGTGGGTTTTATAGGGTCTTGTATACCTGGCCCAATTGTTCAAAGCACCGTTAGATTAACCCTTATCTTGCTGTTCACGACAACCCCTATCTTTGCAAACAGTGTAGATCCAGATCAGATGGCTTCTGAAGAAGCCATCTGATCAGGATCTACACTGTTTGGCATTCAGTTCATGAATTTGGAGCAATAAATTACATCAAGTAATTTGATTGGTTGATAGACAGAAATGGGTGTGGCTTAAATGACTATTCAGCAAGATAAGGGTTAAGATACGTTTATTAACAATGTCGTTAGTTTTGAAAAATTGGCCGCTGATGTCACTGGTAACACATGTTCAAAGATTCCTTTTCGATTGGCACTGCCCACATGACAAGAGACTTTTCATGTATTTCACAATTACCCTGAGCTTCCTGTGCAAATACTGGTTTTCCATTTTAAATGGCTTTTATATCACCTGAGGGATGCTGCCTCTGAAAAGTGCATTAATGATCTATTAACATGTGGTGTTGTTTATTTCCAGTAAGGTTGCAACAATGCTGTCACAAATGTGAACTGAACAAAAACGAATGCTTTCTTAAGTATTTAAGTGCCAGTGGGTTTATACAGGCCTCCATGGCCTAGTGGATAAGAGCGCTGACTCTTAATCATTTGGTCCCTCACCTCTTAGGGTTCGAAACTGGCTCAGGTAACATGTGAGAGGCCAAGTTCTGGAACGGAAGCTCAGGTAGTATAATGGGTAAGTAAATGACCATTTTCCCTTTGTTACTTCAAGAAACAAAATTTAATATTGCTAATGAATGTTGATAAATGCTGTGGATATTTCTTAGAATCTCCTCTTCGAGGCGATTCTAACAAATATCCACAACATTTGTTTCTTGGATAATTTACCATTATCTTGCTGTTCACGACAACCCCTATCTTTGCAAACAGTGTAGATCCAGATCAGATGGCTTCTGAAGAAGCCATCTGATCAGTGATCAGGATCTACACTGTTTGATCAGTGATCAGGATCTACACTGTTTGATCGTGATCAGGATCTACACTGTTTGGCAATCATTTTATGAATTTGTAGCAATAAATTCATCATCATCATCAACGGATTTTTGATTAACGTGCAGGTACAGGGGCAACATCCACATTAGTGGGCCCCCTTCCAGGTAGCTGGCTTGCTGCACGCATGGCAGATCTTACAGCAGAACTCCAGGCTTCTTTCTGTGAGCTGCTTCCAGGTCATCTTGGGCCTTCCAGGCCCCCGCTTTCCACCTACCTGTATGTCACAGGCAGTCTTGACTGCACCGTTGGAGCGTTCCACGTCCATACCAGCGAAGCCTTCTCTCTTTCAGGATGAGGTCTAGGTCCTCAATGCCAAGACGCTCAAGTAACTCACTGGACCTGATGGTGACAGTGTCCTGTGACTTGACATTGCAGATCTGTCTGATCATTGCCCTGATCATCAAGTAATTTGAATGTTTGATAGACAAATGGGTGTAGCTTGAATGCATATTCAGCAAGATAAGGGTTAAATGCAATGTTCTTCATATCTACATTTATTTATCTCATCTTGAGTTATTGAATTTGTTCCACTGAAATTGTCACCTCAACTAATTTTGTCATTATATCAAATATTTTATTGTAACAGATCACAGAAATAACTGAAACTGTCTTTTTTATGCCCCTCCACCCATAAAAAGTGGTGGGATATTATGTTATACCCTCCGAAATTTGGAGACTCCGTCCATTCCTCCGTCCATCAGCGCCTCATATTTTCATGTCCGCTCTATAACTCTGATACCATTTGAGATATTTTCACGAAATTTTACAGACATGTAGAGCACCATGAGACAACATGCAGAACATATTGAATTAATTCTGATGTCCGGTCAAAAAGTAGGTAGTAGGCCAAATCGTAGAAAAACCTTGTGAACACTGTAGAGGCCACAGTTTTGGTCCAATCATCATCAGTCTTGCTCAGAATAATCATCTTGACAATATCTGGGTCAAGTTTGAATATGGGTCATGCTGGGTCAAAAAGTAGGTCAGATCATAGAAAAACCTTGTGAACACACTAGAATCCACAGTTTCGGTCTGATCATCATCAAACTTGCTCAGAATGATCATCATGACAATATCGAGGTCAAGGTTATATCAAAAAGTAGGTCAGTAGGCCATATCATAGAAAAACCTTGTGAACACTGTAGAAACCACAGTTTTGGCCAAATCATCATCAAGCTTGCTCCGAATGATTATCATAACAATATCTCGGTTAAGTCCAAATATGGGTAATGTTAGGTCAAAAAGTAAGTCAGTAGGTTAAATCAAAGATAAAACTTGTGAACCCTCTAGATACCACAGTTTTGGTCCAATCATCAACTAACTTGCTCAGAATGATCATCTTGACGATATCTCTGATAAGTTTGAATAACTGTGTCATGTCAAGTCCGTTTGGAATTTGAATCAATACATTATATCAAGTAATTTGATTGGCTGTCAGTCAGAGATGGGTGTGGCTAAACTAATTTATTCAACAGGACAAGGTTTAACTGGACCAGGCTGTAATGGATACAGGTTTTGGCAGTTATAAGGAAGACATAACCATCAGAGAATGTCATCTTACTGGTAAAAATGTGATATCACATAATGAACATTATGAAAACACACCTATGCCAATACATTGTTACCTTTATTGCCGAAAAAGTGAAATTTTAAGATGATAAATTGTGATATTTTATTATTTCTGCTCAAAATATAGATTGTGGGTACTCATTAGAACCGCCTCATTGAGGCGGTTCTAGCGAGTACCCACAATCTATATTTTAGAGCAGAAATTAGGAAAATAAGGGTTACCCCGGTAAACCCTGGTTTTGCTGTATAAAAGTAGGGTTGAAGAGGGTCAAAATAGTATAGTCGTGTTTTCGTGATGATACCACGATTTCGCAATGAATTAAAAATGATAATCACCTCTGGCCTAGGAAGATTTGTTTCCCCTAAGGAAATATGTCCTAGTCTTCCAATGCAATTATAATATTTAGACGTGGGAAAGTTTTATTCACGTTGACGCGTTGTTCTATAAGTCACGTCAACGGTTTCTCAGAAAATGACAACAACATTCAGAGTGTATCACGTGACCAAGTCCGTGAAATGAACACCCCGCTAAACCCCACTTTATATAGAGAAAACAAGGGTTTACGGGGGTATACAACATTTTTTCTTAGTTCTGCTCTAAGACATAGGTTGTGGGTTCTTGTTAGAACCACCTCAATTAGGCGGTTCTAAAGAGCACTCACAACCTATGTTTGTCGTATAAGAAATAAAAATATCACAGATTTTCATCAGAAAAATAGCCAGTTTGGAGACATGAAAAAATGCACTATGTCGGATGGGTGTGTTATCGTAATGGTATGGCATTAGACTCGAGGGCAGTGTTGAAATAAGGATTACATGGACATAACCACTGAATAAGGCATACATTTCTCAAGCATTCTTAGCCCATAGGGGCTTGAAGAAATATATGGGCTGCACTGTTTGACATTAACTTTATGAATTTATAGGAATAAACTAAATAAAGTAATCTGATTGGTTCAAAATCAGAAAAGGGTGTGGCTAAATTTAATATTCAGCAAGATAAGGGTTAAAAGTGATCTGCACTAAGAATAAGATGCAAAATTATGCATCAGCTCTATCAAAATGCATGTATGTGTGTGTGTGTGTGAATTCGGGTTTAACGTCGCTTTCAACAATTTTTCAGTCATATCAGGCCGGTGTCTGTTTGTGACAGGGACCTCAATGCTCACTTTCATAGTGCTGCCTCACTGAAGTATCATGTCCCAGACACATTAATGATACCAAAGTCACATTATCCTGACACTGGGTCGACCAGTCCTAGCATTAACCCGTGAATCTGAGCGCCAAGCGAGGAGCAGCTAGTACCATTTTTAACGACTTTGGTATGTCGCGGCCCGGGATCAAACCTGTGACCTCCCGTTCCCCGGAGCGGACACTCTATCAAAATGCATGTAATATACAGTTTATTGACTCGGCCAGTTTTAAATATGGGATTTGTAAACCTCGGGAGGTTGAACATCCGATAAAGAAACTTGTGCAGAAGCACATTTGTTTCTTTATTGGATATTTAAACTCCCTCGGTTTATAAATCCCATATTTAAAATGGGCCGAGTAATAAACTCTATTTATTTTATACTTGCCGGTGAAATCAATGAATATTTGAAACAAATATAAATGATATCTTCACTGTGAAGAATAACATGATCTTGTTATTTTCACAGTAGCAGCTCAAACTCGGATTTTGGTTTGTTTTTCATACAAAATGAAAAGAAAATTTACTCTTTTTTCCATAAAAACTAATATTTCATCGAATCTGTTTAACCCATCTAGTACCAGAAACCCCAAAACGGGTACCCAGGCAAACAGTGCGGGCCCAGATCAGACGCCGCAGAACGCGGCGTCTGATCAGGGCCTACACTGTTTGCAAAAAGTTCAGCCATTTTCTGAATAAATTTTGAAGAAAACACAACCTGACGCCCCTAAACTTTTAAATGGACTCCTGCCATATATAAGGAGGAAGATTCCATTTGGTGCAAAAAGTGTTGAGTGAGTGAGTGTTTGGGTTTTACGTCCCACCAACAGCTAAGGTCATACGGAGACAGGACCTCGGTTTAAAGACTCATCCGAAAGTCTGGAGAAGCCACGGATCGACCCTGCAATCCCTGGTTTACAAGGCAAGTAGTGTAACCACTACACCACGGAGGCTTCTACAAAAAGTTAAAACATATTTCATCAAACACCAGAAATTTTCACCAGTGTGAAGCATGTTCAGTTACAGTACATCGCCAAAGTCACTTATAAAATAAATAGAAAATTTCCTTTTTTTCCATAAATACTTAAAATATTTCTTCTAGTGTGTTGAAAACATAAGAAAAACGTAAGAAATATCATGAGTGCAAAGCACTAGTGAAAATTCCAATGGTTTGAGCACATGAGTGCAAAGCACAAGTGAAAATTCTAATGTTTCCACACACAAGATGAAATTTTTTTGGTATCGTCTCAAAAAAGTAAATATCCTCTATTTATCAAATAACATTTATATTATCCCATTGTATGCCGGGAAACACCAAAAGGGTACCTTGGCAAACAGTGCAGGCTCAGATCAGATGCCACAGAATGTGGCGTCTGATCAGGACCTGCACTTTTTGCTAACATAATTTTCCGTCAAAAAACAGAATGAAGACGAAAAAAATAGGCCTGACATCCCTTTTATGACAAATGGACTTGTCCAACATATAGCAATGGAATAGTCCACTAGCATACGAGGGGTTATTTTGAGGATAAGGTAACATCATAATCAAAGCATTGACAGCACTGGTGGGTCGATTGACATGAATAATAGTCCTGAAAGGGGATTAACCCATAACATGCCAATCATGGCAATTGTCGTCTGCTTTGCCGTCTGCCTGTTACCTTAAAAGTAATTTTTTGCAAACAGTGTGGACCAAGATCAGAGGAGCAGTCTGATCTGGGCCCTCACTGTCTGCCTGTATGCAAAAATATTTTTAAAAAGTTTGCAAAAAAAAAAATTCAGCAGACGACATAAGCAGATGACATTTTCAGATGTAGTTTTTCTCTGCGTCATAAGGGTTAACCCTTATCTTGCTGTTCACGATAACCCCTATCTTTGCAAACAGTGTAGATCCAGATCAGATGGCTTCTGTCAGGATCTACACTGTTTGGCATTCAGTTTATGAATTTGTAGCAAGTAATTTGATTGGTTGGTAGACAGAAATGGATGTGGCTTAAATGAATATTCAGCAAGATAAGGGTTAACTTTAAAATTCCTGTACTGTTAGCAAACATAGTAGACCCTGAGCACACTGTTTGCAAAACCCAACACATGATTCCAGTCCAGATTCTGTTGACAGCCCTCTTACGCAGCACTGACCTCACAGCAATAACAATTGCAAGGCTATTTCCTATAAAAAGCCCCACCCCGCCCATTGGGGCTTGGAGAAATAGGTTGGACTGCAAGATGCTTCCAGGCAGAGCTGAAACCGACCACGCACATGAGTACTGGTAAACCACTTAGAAGGTCAAAGCCTGCCAAGGCAGAATGGTGAGAGTCAGACCGTCCATGCATATAAATCCTTTTGGTTACATTTTGGGGCATGGTTTTAGCTGTCATCTATTTCTCAATGTTGGGTCAAAGTCCCACAAAATTGGAAGCAACGTCTCCAAAATGACCTAAATAGTGTTGATGGAGATGTTAAACCCAAAGTCAGTCAGTCTATAAAAAGCCACTACCTGGATTTCCAACACATTAGTGATAGTCACGTGGACATCAACAATGAAAAGCTACTCTGCTTAAAAAACTTTTGGTCAACTGACAAACAGGTGACCCAGAAAAGATATTACCACACGTGTAAAGCACATGGTTACTCAGGTGCCAAACATCTGGACGTTGTCAGTGATAGCCCTGTTTTCAAATGAGATTCCTTTGAACTAGAACAGAGTCAATAAAATCTGATTTGAAATCCTTATATTATAATCAGAATCTTACATGAGTGGTCGTTTCATATGCTGGAGGCTCAATTCATATGTTTCATATGGAATTAACAAGACTCATATCATACATTTATATGAAATTATCAAGGCTCGTATCATATGTTTCATATGAAATTACCAAGGCTCAATTCATATGTTTCATATGGAATTAACAAGACTCATATCACACATTTCATATGAAGTTATCAAGGCTCGTATCATATGTTTCATATGAAATTACCAAGACTCATATCATATGTTTTATATGAAATTACCAAGGCTTGTATCATATGTTTCATATGAAATTACCAAGACTCGTATCTTTGTTTCATATGAAATTACCAAGGCTCGTATCACGTTTCATATGAAATTACCAAGGCTTGTATCATATGTTTCATACGAAATTACCAAGGCTCGTATCATATGTTTCATACGAAATCACCAAGGCTCTTATTGTATGTTTCATATGAAATTAACAAGGCTCGTATCATATGTTTAATATGAAATCACCAAGGCTCTTATTGTATGTTTCATATGAAATTACCAAGGCTCTTATCATATGTTTCATATGAAATTACCAAGGCTCATATCATATGTTTCATATGAAATTACCAAGGCTAGTATCATATGTGTCCTATGAAATTACCAAGGCTCATATCATATGTTTCATATGAAATTACCAAGGCTCGTATTACATGTTTCATATGAAATTACCAAGGCTCATATCATATGAAATTACCAAGGCTCGTATCATATGTTTCATATGAAATTACCATTAGTGTAATATTTGTTCCTCTATTATTGTAATAGGTGCTGAAAAACGAAGGATTGAACCAAGACCACCAGAGTGACAAGCAAACATACTTCCATTTTGCTGTGAAAGCTGACTTGCACCACCCAAGGCAGTGAAAGGTACTGTTTACCTATACTCTCTACACTTTCTCCCCATTTGATGGACTATTTTAAACCCATTTTGTACAGGAAGTCCAAAAATGCGTCATTGGCAACACATCCCCAGATAAGAGGGGATGTCCACAAATTATTTTCCTTGTTTCTGCATGAAAACATATGTTAAGGGTACCCATTAGAAGCCCCTTTGCGAGGCGCTTCTAATGAGTACCCACAACATATGTTTTCATGCAGAAATAGAGAAATATCAGTATTTTTGGGATGAAAAAAGTGCCTTCTATGGAGCTTTAGACATAGCGAGTGGTTAAGGTGGGTATTTTGTGATCATTGAAGGATAGTTTTCCTTATTTCTGCATATTAACCTCTGTTTTGGGTATTCATTAGAACCGCCTCATCGAGGCGGTTCTAATGAATACCCACAACATAGGTTTTTATAGAGAATGGACAAAAACTATACTTCAGTTGTCACAAAATACTTACCTCAACTGTTGCTATGGCTGTAGAACCAGATTAGATGGCACAAAATGGAATAGCTGATCAGGCTCTTCACTGCTTGCATAAAGTTCTACCATTTTATAATGGCCCCAGCCCATCAGGGCTTGAAGAATTAGATGGGCTGCATGATGCTTCCACGCAGAGCTGATTCCAACAGCACAGGATATCTTATAAACCACTTAGAGGATCTAAGCTTGCCCAGACAAAGTGGTGGGAGTCTTGCATAGATAAACCCATTTATAGATGGGCGTTTCAAACCCTCAGGATGACCGTGTTGAGTCCTCCTGAGGGTTTGAGGGTCATCCTGAGGGTTTGAAACGTCCAGGCTTATAAGCCCTATTGGTTTCATAGGGTGACAGGGCTTGAGAAGTCATTTCATCTCAACGTCGGGTAAAAGTCCCACAAAATTCGAAGCAACGTCTCCAAAATGGCCTATCCAATGTTGACGGGGACGTTAAACCTCAAATCAAACAAAAATCCATTTTCTAAATTCATTGCAAAAAATAACCAAACCTGGCGACTCTAAATTTCAAAATGGACGCCTGCTTTAGATAAGGCAGAAGATTCCTTTCAGTACAAAATGGGTGAAAAGTTCATGACAGTTCCCAAACATATGTTTTCTGATGCCGGATCCCATTCGGTATTATAAGAAAATCAATTGAAGCCCTCATTGGAATGGGATTATTTTCTTGTCAATAATATGATCTGTCTGAAGAACATCAAATGTCATAAAGCTCCGTTTGGATTTGCTTAGATTCATGAGGAAATTATTATGTCATTTTATCTATGCAAGACTGATAGAAAATTCATCCTCCTTATTAGAAGTGTTTTCAACTTTAAGCCCTTTGTCTTAAATGTACAATAAAAGAAGGAAAATGGGTTATATGAACTTTAAAAGTATGTTTCTTGCACACCAGTTAAGGAAATCCGTTGTTTTAGCCTGAGATAGAAATTCTGTTCTTACCCTGGTGTTCTTACCCAGGTAGTATCCAGCCTAGGATGCTCAGTCTGATGCGCCTCTCACAGGTGATCAGGAGGACGCGGGTTCATTTCCTGCCAGGGTCGTCAACATTCTTTTGTGGAGATTGATCATGAAATCTTTTCTACGGTCATTCTCTTCCTTCCACTGATTCAAGAAGGGCAGTTGTCAGTTTCTGGCTAAAGAATGTGCAATGTACTGGTTAACCGCTTACGTATAAGCCTGCCCAGGAAAAGTGTGGATAGATAAACTGACCGGCTCAAAAATGACCTAAATAGTGTTGACTGGGCTGTTAAACTCCAAAACAAACAAACAAACTTACCCAGGTAGACTAAATAAGTATAATGCACGAAAAATAAACGTTAAATAAAGTAGAATGAAAAGTTCCAGTGTTGTTGTGCAGGAAAAAGAATCTAATGTGGGGATTCTGTTGTAGATGGACGTTTCAAACCCTCAGGATGACTGTGCTGATTGGAACCTCAGCATAATTGTAGATGGGTGTTTCCCACCCTCGGGATGGCCGTGCTGAGCAAAGCCTTGGCATAGCCTCGGTTCTGCTCATCCCGAGGGCTTGAAACACGCCCACCTCAGCATAGCCCCTCGGTTCCGCTCAGCATGGTCATCCCGAGGGTTTGAAACACCCATGGTTCCGCTCAGCACGGTAATCCCTAATGTTGGAAACGCATATCGACAGCAGAACCCAATACCAGATTCTTATGATGCGTAGTATTCTTTGGAAAACAACAAATGCAGATGGCAGAGAAAATCAAAGCATTGGTTGGTACATAGTCTCTGAGTGTAGGCTGGAAAAATGGTCATGAACAGGGACTTAGACTGTTTTGTTTTACCCTTAAATTCCTATACTGTTAGCAACCAGTGTAGACCCTGATCTGATCAGGGTCTACACTGGTTGCTAAGCCCAACTATTATCTTGAATACTATTTGATGGAGAAATGTCATGCTTGGATTATTTATTCCATGTGACCCCATGATTGAGCTTGAATTATATCTAGGTCAGTGTGACCTATATTTGATGGTTCAGTGATTTTTGCCTATTATCTTGAATACTATTTGATCGAGAAATGTCTCACCTGGATTATTAGTTCCATGTGACCAGCTGATTGACATAGAAATATAACTAGGTCATTGTGACCTAGTTTCGTAGTTCAATGATTTTGCCTTATAATTCTGACACAATTTGATTCTGAAATGTAATATCTGGAATATATATAATGTTCCATGTGTCCTAATTATTGATCTCAGAATATATCTTGGTGGCAGTGACCTATATTTCATGGTTCAGTAATTTTACCTTATATCTTGAAGGCGCGAAACAGGCGAGCTATGCTGTCATGCGACAGCTCTTGTTCTTATTTATACTGCAAACATGGGTTTTGGTGCTGGATATAACTGTCTCATTGAGGCAGCTCTATATAAGGAGTACCTGCAACCTAATTCTTTGAGCAGAAATAAAGGAAATACTGGATTTAAAAGGAGGAATAACTGTATAATATACAGGATGTTGCCAGCCTCGATAGTGCTGTCTGATGTGCGCTGACTCAGGTGATCAGGATGTTGGAGGTTTGATACCAGCACAGCCAGCTACATTCTTTCGTCAATTGATGGCCATTCTGTCTCTTCCGTTAATACAGGAAGGGCAGTTGCCAGTTTCTGGCAAAAGAAAGAACATTGTACTGGTTAACCCATTTAGTACCGGAAACCCCAAAATGGGTACCAGGGCAAACAGTGCAGGCCCAGATCAGACGCCGCAGAACGCGGCGCCTGATCAGGGCCTCCACTGTTTGCTAAAAGTTCAGTCATTTTCCAAATCAATTTTGATGAAAACACAACCTGACACCCCTAAATTTTGAAATGGACTCCTATTATATATAAGGAGGAAGATTCCATTTGGTACAAAAAGCGTAAACAGCTTATATATGTCTACCCAGGAAGTGTGGTTAGGTAAACTGACTAGTTTGATATGACCTAAACAGTGTTGACTGGGTCGTTAATCCTTCTCTTGCTGAATATTCATTTAAGCCACACCCATTTCTGTCTATCAACCAATCAAATTTCTTGATGTAATTTATTGCTACAAATTCATAAATTGAATGCCAAAAAGTGTAGATCCTGATCAGATGGCTTCTTCAGAAGCCATCTGATCTGGATCTGCACTGTTTGCAAAGATAGGGGTTGTTGTGAACAGCAAGATAAGAGTTAAATTCTAAACAACGAAACAAAGCAATTTAAAAGAAAACCAACAGTTGGGCTCTGGTGGGCCCGACAGAGCAAAGGCCCATTCAGTGAATTTGTCCAGAAAAGTGAATTTAAGTAGGCAAAACTATTCTTTTGTAGTTTACTAAATGAGCCAGAGCACAGCATTTCCTACAATTTGGAGGTCAAAATTCAAATTTTACCGAATATAGTCATATTGAATATCAAATTGAATGGGGTGATTATTTGAATACAATACAAGTAAAATTTTGACCCTGGGGTCAGATTGGGGCCCTGGGGGAGGGGTCAAAGGGTCAAAATTTAAGTTTTTTGGAACATAGTCATGTGGCATATCAAATTGAAGGGCATGATTAGTAGAATATAATACAGGTAATATTTTGACCCTGGGGTAAAAATAGGGCCCAGGGTGAGGGGTTTTCGGTACTGGGCCCTTCTGTAGAAAGCGTGGGGATTAGCGATGGCGCGCCATCGACAGTATTCTAGTCTATCCTTCGAGTGCACAACAAAGACTGATTACACTGCACAGAATAATGTGCAAGCTGATCTGAGTCTTCGTTGGGCACACATTTAAATTGTAAGCTGTGCGGGCTGATCTGAGTCTTTGGCACAAATATAAATTGTAGGAAATGCTGTTCCCCGGCTCAAATAGAATATATGTTCTGCTGCGAATTCCGCTGAGTAACCAGACAGCTAATATGGTGTCAGGGTTCAGTATAGAAAATAGATAGTATATTGTTACAAATGTCGATCATATCCATATTCTGTCTTTCATTTCTTCAGAAAATTAGGTTTGCAGACAATATATCACTATAGAAGCCCTGCCAATAGTTTGTCTGCTCATCAGAAAGGCTCAAAAGAATTATCTGCTGATAACAGATTGCATAATTACAATGATTAAATAATCACTGTTATACTCTGGGCTTAGGACAGAATATTTATGACAGTCAAGTACAGCCGTACCTTTTTACAGCATTATTGTTGGGGCCCAAAGCAGAAGCCTCGTTTAACCCTTATCCTGCTATTCACGACAACACCTACCGGTACCTTTGCAAACAGTGTAGATCCAGATCAGATGGCTTCTAAAGAAGCCATCTGATCAGGATCTTCACCATTTGGCATTCAGTTTGAGAATTTGAGGAACAAATTACATCAGGTAATTTGATTGGTTCAAAGTCAGAAATGGGAGTGGCTAATTCAAATATTCAGCTGGATAAGGGTTAAAAGTAAGTAAAATAACTCTTTCATCCAAGCAAAAATGTATACCAGTAGATTGTGGTCATTTTTAACCACCGCCGCTAAATAGTTATGTTTTAGAGCGGGTATTATGGCAATCACCTTCATCTGTCCATCTGTCTGACCTTCCATAACACTTTCTTGTCTGCTTCATATCTCCTGAACCCTTTTAAAGATTTTCATTAAACTTTGGTCAATGTGCAGAACTTACAACTTAACCATGCTGACTCAAGGTCAAGGTCGCAACTAGAGGTTAAGTTAGAGCCTTGCATTTTGTATCGGCTCCATATCTCCTTTACCTCTGCAGGATTTTCATTAATATTTGGTCAAATGTTTGCTGTAGTGAGTTGTTGTGCAGAAAACATAACTCAGTCTTGCTGGCTCAAGGTCAAGGTCACAATTAGAGGTTCTGAGTTGGAGCCTAGAATTTTGTATCTGCTCCATATCTCCTTCACCCTTTGAGGATTTTCATTAAACTTTGGTCACATGTTTGCCTCAGTGAGATGAAGCACAGAAAACATAACTCAGCCACGCCAGCAATTTTGATTCTTTGACGTCCTGTCTGCTCCATATCTCTTTTCCTCCTGGAAAGATTTTCAGTAAACTTTATTCAAATTTTCATCTCAGTGAGACTGAAAATTTTTTGTTTCAACCATGCAAACTCACAGTCAAGGTCACAGTTGAAGGTCAACATTTTTAAGCAGAATTTGGACCAGAGACCCCATGATCCTAACCACTCGGCCATATGGTTGCTTCTACAACCAAAGTACCACCGCTGCGGCAGGGGATGTAGCTGTATTTCAGACTGCCTTCTTTGTTAGCTCACCTGACCAAAGGTCATGGTAAGCTTTTGTGACCGTGAGTTGTCCGGCGACATCATTCGTCGTCTATAAACTTTTCTAATTAACATTCTAGAGGCCACAGTTTTGGTCCATTCATCCTTAAACTTGCTCAAAATGATCATCATGACAATGTCTCGGTCAGGTTGGAATAAGGGTCATGTCGGGTCAAAAAGTAGGTCAGTAGGTCAAAACAGAGAAAAACCTTGTTAACACTCTAGAGGCCACAGTTTTAGTCCAATCATCATCAAACTTGCTCAGAATGATCATCTTGACAATATATAGGTCAAGTTCGAATATGGGTCATGTAGGATCAAAAAATAGGTCAGTAGGTCAAATAATAGAAAAACCTTGTTAACGCTCTAGAGGCCACAGTTTTGGTCCAATCGTCATCAGACTTACTCAGAATGATCATCTTAACAATATCTAGGTCAAGTTTGAATATGGGTCATGTGGGATCAAAAAGTAGGTGAGATTGTCATATAAAAGTAAAGCCTTGACAACACTCTAGAGGTCACCGTTTTGGTCCAATCATCATCAAACTTGTTCAGAATGATCATCTTGACATTATCTAGGTCAAGTTCGAATCAGGGTCATGTTGTATCAAAAAGTAGGTCAGCAGGTTAGATCTTAGAAAAACCTTGTTAACACTCTAGATTTGTTTGTTTGTTTGATTTGAGGTTTAACGTCCCCATCAACACTGTATATGTCATTTTGCAGACATTGCTTCCAATTTTGTGGGACTTTTACCCCAAATTGAGATGAAATGACATCTCAAGCCCTTTTGCCCAATGAAACCAATAGGGTTTATAAGCATGGACGGACCAACTCTCACCGCTTTGCCTGGGCAGGCTTAGATTCTCTAAGCGGTTTACCAGTACTCGTGTGCAGCCCATCTATTTAGTTTATACTAATTTATTTTAGTTTGATTGCGATGGAAGCTTCAAGCTTATTCAATCGCTCTCGAACACTCATTCCGGATGTTGTCACGCGCGCGATAGAGAGGCAGTGACTATTACAGCACTGCTACCCATTTACACCTAGGTGGAGTGAGGCAGTGTCATTACGTGTCTTGCCCAAGGACACACCTCGATACCGGGTGCCGGATTCGAACGCGCAAGCTCTCGATCATGAGTTGAACGCGTTAACCACTGCGCTACCTCAAAGCCCATCTATTTCTTAAAGCCCCAAGGGGCGGAGGCCAAAAGTTAACACTCAAGAGGCCATAGTTTGGGTCCAAATATCATCAAACTTGTTCAGAATTGTCCTTTTGACAGTATCTTGGTCAGGTGGAGTACTTTATGAATAGAGTTGTGCGTTTTTACATGGAGATGCACCCCCACCCCCCACACCCACCCTTGTCAGCATGAGTCATTGTTAGTTTAGACTGAGCCCATTCATCTCTGTCTCACTCTGGTGCACTAGGACCTGACCTTCAATGTCCACAAGGTGCCCAAATAGTGACCTACAAGTCAGCTCTGTATTGTCAAAGGGATCCAAACCCCCTTCACCCCACCATGAGCTGTTGTTAGTTAAACCGAGCCTGTCACTAGGACCTGACCCTCAATGTCCACAAAGTGCCCAGATAGTGACATACAAGTCAGCTCTATATTGTCAAAGGGGACTTTTGAAAGATTTCTTCCTCAAAAAAGAAAACAATTTTGAAGGACTTTTCCATGAGTGACACTCTGACAATGTTCCACTGAACATGATAGCCACCAGAAAAAAATATATAATCCTTAAATTGACTTTAGTTCCTGAATAGGTAGATTGATTTTGAAATAATTTAACAGAAATGTTCCTTGGGTCATTGTCGGCCAAAATGGCTCAAACCCTCCACTCCACCTTATATTACCTACCATAAGGATCAGGTGAGCGATTCAGGGTCATTTTGGCCCTCTTGTTCTATTATCGTCCATCTTTAAACGATGTTACATGTACCAGTATATGCAAAAGCTTATTGTTATGAACATAGAGGATCTTACATGAGTGCTCATGTATTATTGAATTTATTAAACGAGTTGAGGAAAAAGGATAAAATGTGAGGCTTGCCAAGCATTTTATTCATTTTCCTCAATGAGTTTAATAAATTCAATAATACATGAGCATGAATGCAAGATTCTATTTATCATATGACATTTTATTCACGATTGTTTACAAAAATATCAATATTCCGCCATTAGTAAACGCGACGTCGTTAAGGACGTCGTACATGTAACGTCACGGAACGTATCTAGCTAATTTGCATATTTAATCCACTAGTGGATTATCGAAAATATTACATGGCGTTATTATACTCTCAGACCCGACGTAATATGATAAAGTATTATAAAGCGGTTTAGAGGTTTATATGTACATGGTGGGTGCCGATTACATCCCCTTTGTAATGCATAATTATCAGCAGAAATACTTATGCAAAAATCTTGTATTCTAAGACCCAGTTTAAACTTTTTTGTTGCCAGATGAGATTGTCTTGAAACTGGTGCATCTTCAGGCCTGTTGACCTCAAACTCTTGTAGCTCTGTGAAAAGAATTTGTCTGCTTTACAATATAACTTACCCATGCAACACAGGGCATTTTTTCACATCTCCAAAATGGCTACTTTACTGATGAAAATCCGTGATATTTCATCACGAAAACACGCCTTTACAAGTATATTGGAAGATTTTACCACCCAAAAGGGAAAATTTCTAGATAAAAAAAATCTGATATTTTTCTTATTTTTGCTCAAAACATAGATTGTGGGGACTCGAAAGAACCGTCTCGACGAGTATCCACAACCTATGTTTTTGAGAAGAAATAAGAAAGATAATTTTACAATGGCTGCCATGGTAAAAGCATATCAAAAATCTTCTCAGAAACCAAATGGCTCCATAAATGCTCTGCACTCAGGTGGGCAATACAGGACCATTGGTCCTTTGGTCTTTTCTGAAAAATAATTTAGGGAGATAAAAAAAAAGATTCCCGTCTGCTGTAAAGACTTTTGCAGCATTTTGAGCATTAACCATCACATCAGTTGTCGTCTGCTTTGTTGTCGGCTGATCACTATAAAGTCATTGTTACAAACAGTGTGGACCCAGATCAGACTGCTCCTTTAGGAGCAGACTGATCAGGTTCCAAACAGTGTGGACCCAGATCAGACTGCTCCTCTAGGAGCAGTCTGATCAGGTTCCACACTGTTTACCTGCATGCAAAAATATATTTGAAATGTTTGCAAGAAGACGCAGCAGACGACATTAACAGACGACATTTTCAGATGCTGTTTTTCTTGGCATTTAACCCTTATCTTGCTGTTCACAACAACCCCTTTATTTGCAAACAGTGTAGATCCAGATCAGGTGGCTTCTGAAGAAGCCACCTGATCAGGATCTACACTGTTCGGCATTCAGTTTTTGAATTTTTAGCAATAAATTACATCAAGTAATTTGATTGGTTGATAGACAGAAATGGGTGTGGCTTAAATGAATTTTCAGCAAGATAAGGGTTAAAGGGTTAACATACCCCTGGCTTATTTCCATAAATATTTTCCCTACAGGAATTGATATGGGCCTGTTTGCAGACAAGTGGCTGCTGATGGCTCTGATTGCTTTACAGACACTGTTGCAGCCCATGTGAAGGTGCCTTGACACTAATACAGGCAACTCTTGTTGTTTCAAACTCCAAGGGGCTAAATCAGAAACCATCACAAAAACACGTCTATATAATTTTGACCCCCTTGAACCCCTTTTTATAAAGTAAACCTGGGGTTTCTGGGGGTATACCTTATTGTTCTTATTTCTGCTCTAAAATATAGATTGTGGGTACTCGTTAGAACTGCCTCGATGAGGCGGTTCTAACGAGTGCCCACAATCTATATTTTGAGCACAAATAAGAAAAATATCACAGTTTTTCATCCAAAAACTTTCATTTTTTCGGCGATAAAGGTGGCAATGTAATTGTATAGGCGTGTTTGCGTAATGCAATGTCAGAAAAAGGACCTAAATAGTGTTTACGGAGATGTAAAACCTCAACACAAACAAAAAAAACAACATTGCCCAAAATGTAGTTTGACTTAAGCAGTGGTTTCAGATATAATATCAGTCTTTGAGACAATTGTACTACTAATGCCAAAGGTTCAGACAGTGCAACCAAACAATTTGATACGTAACTACAGGTTTGTAAGGAAAACAATTTAACCCTTAAGATGCAGAGGAAAGCTACATCTGAAAATTCCGTCTGCTTATGTAGTCTGCTGAACTTTTTGCAAACACTTTAGAAAAATATTTTTGCTTACAAGCAAACAGTGTGGACCAAAATCAGACTGCTCCTGGAGGAGCAGTCTGGTTTGGGTCTACACTGTTTGCAAAAATGACTATTGAAGTAACGAGCAGACGACAAAGTAGACGACAATTGTTGTGATCCCTTTTTATGGGTTAACCTTTAGCATGCTGAGCAGTATTCTATACTCGGTCTTTGAAGGGGTTTAGTAGTCGCAGATACGATTGACTAGGCGGAGCTATTCAGGTGTTGTCAATATATGTCAAATTCGCTGCGTCCACCAGAAGATTCGATAGAGTGCCTTTCGCACGCTTTCTATACAAGCGGTCGAAATGGTCATATAAGCCACAGCTCTGCTTGTGTTACAGTTGAATTCACACAATCGGGTGACTTGGTTTACCTTTTTGTTAATGGAATATTCCTAAGGCAGATACAAACGATAGCTCGGCCTAGTCAATCTTATCTGCGACTACTATACCCTTATTTCGGCAGCCATAATTTCTTTTCTACAGTCATTCTCTCCCTTCTGCTGATTCAAGAAGAGCAGTTGTCAGTTTCTGGCGAAAGAATGTGCACTGTACTGGTTAACCGCTTACGTATAAGCTTGCCCAGGAAAATGTGGATTGGTAAACTGACTGGCTAAAAAATGACCCAAATAGTATTGACTGGGCCATAAAACTCCAATACAAACAAAACAAAACGTTGACATATTGTAGGCATATATCTACAGAAGTATATTATGGGTCACTTGACTTCCAAATATGATGATCACATGATATACCGTATTCCTCCCATTTAGCGCCCCGGGCGCTTAAAAAATTGGAAAGAGAGGGGGCCCCCTTTTTAGAGGCAAAAATCTTACCAGAACGGAGAGTTTAAAACCCATTACAAGCAGTAGTTTTCCATGTAAAGTACCAAGTGGTCAACACAGACGTTGTGATAGGAGGGTGTTTAGATATACATTGCATGTTATTATTTACAACAGATACGGCCATGATTGAAAGGCTGTAATCTATACTTTAGGTTAGCCAATATTCTTTTTCCTCTTACTGCAGAAGGGGCGCTTATTATTTTGTTCTTGTAAAACAGTGAGGGGGGCGCTTATAGGAGCAGGGGCGCTAAATGGGAGGAATACGGTAAGTGGGAACCATTTAAGACACTTAAAAAAAAGAAAGAAAAGAACTACATGTACAAGACATTAGCACTCAGTGTGCTTTGAAGGATAAAATTGATAGCTTGTGTAGCTACCTATATTATGGCTACATCTTTGTCACCAGTAGTTGTTTAGATGGATTGGGTCTAGTATGCACAAAATTGTGATAAAACAGGTAAGGGGGCCTGTTGAAGACTGGCACTTAAGAAATTGTCCATTTTTAACCCTTATCTTGCTGAATATTCATATAAGCCACACCCATTTCTGTCTATCACCCAATCAAATTACTTGATGTAATTTATTGCCACAAATTCATAAACTGAATGCCGAACAGTGTAGATCCTGATCAGATGGCTTCTTTAGAAGCCATCTGATCTGGATCTACACTGTTTGCAAAGACGGGTTGTAGTGAACAGCAAGATAAGGGCTAACATCATTTCAGGGTGTAAAATCTAACAGCTGGTAATGTGGGTAAAATCTGTGCCCTTGTAAGAAAGAACGATCCCTCCTGCATCAGAGAACCTCATCGGATGGAGTGTACTTGCTTTCTTATAATAAGTTGCTCAGTTGGGACCATCCCCTTGGTCGACTAAAGTTGCCTACAGCACGCTGAAGGTTAACCCTTGTCCTGCTGAATATTTTAATCTGCCACACCCACTACCGATTATCAACCAATCAGATTACTTGATGCAAATTAATGCAACAAATTCACAATCTGAATGGCAAACAATGTAGATCCTGATCAGATGGCATCGCAGAAGCCATCTGATCTGGATCTTCATTGTTTGGAATATAAGGCATATTCGGGCTCAGCAGGACAAGGGTTAAGTGATGTCTTGTTAAGAATTAGACCTCATACTGTAATGATCCTAAGTATTGGGACAGACAGTGCAGACCCAGATCAGACTGCTGCTAAAAAAATTCTGTTTGGACATTTTGGACTCCTTGCTTGATCATGAAACAAATTTGTTAAAATTTAAGGAGAATTTCTGAAGATTTTTATGGTGAAAAGGTAAGCAAATAAAGTGATTTCTCACTTTCAAAACCAAAATTTTATAGACTTTGTTTTTTTATCGGTTACGGAAATGTTCTATGGCTTCTGAGTAAAAAAATGTGAGCGATAGCGAACAAATGTTTTACAGGAAAGCTTTAGAACATGTGTGAATTATTTCTCTGTAAAAAAAAATAAAAATAAAATAAACTATTTATTACATTTTCATTTATGTTTTACCTTTGGATTTTTAAGTTCAGCCATTCTGATTTCCCACCAAAATAGTTCCAGTCAGGGCATGAATTTCAGGAGGCATTGTTTAGTTTGAAAATCAGTCACCATTTTGTTTTAATCCTTGTCTTGCTGAATATTCATTTAAGCCACACCCATTTCTGTCTATCAACCAATCAAATTACTTGATGTAATTTTTGCTACAAATTCATAAACTGAATGCCAAACAGTGTAGATCCTGACCAGAAGCCATCTGGTCAGGATCTACACTGTTTGCAAAGATATGGGTTGTGGTGAAACAGCAAGATAAGGGTTAATTTCAAATAAAAAATCATCCTGTGCTTGAAGTACACTGATGCAACAATCTTATGAGCTGTGTTTCAAGAAAATCATACTTTATCATCATGCTGCAGGCTTTTCTTCAAAAACTTCAAATGGACCCTGAAAATTGAAGTCTGGTTTCCATGATTTTATCAGATTTTCCAACAAATGTCAACTACTATTATTGTTCTTACAAACCAGGTCAGCAACATCGCCTAGCAATTATGATGTCAAAAGATTCAAAATGAATGTATTTTAGATTATAATTCACTGAGAAATCACAGTAAATCACTACTGGAAATGTAATATGTTTCCAGTATTGCTTGTATATGTGATGAGAAGTCAGGGATGAGAAGTCTGTAAACATACATTTCGTCTCAACAATTTCTGACATGTTCAGAAGTCTTCTCACCACAATTTCTGACTTGTTCAGAAGTCTAAGTGCTTTCATATTTGGCATGTAGGTTCCTTGTAACAAGAGCTTTACATTCATGCAAAAAATTTTGACCTGTGACCTTGACTTTTGACCCACTTAAACGAAAAAAATAACATTTTGGTCATAGCTTTCCAACAATTTAGAATAGAGCCTTCATATTTGGCATGTGGGCTCCTTGTGATAAGAGCTTTACATTCATGCAAAATTTTTTGATCATGACCTTCACCTTTAACCTACTTAAAAGAACAAATAAAATTTATCATAACTTTCGAACCGTTTAAGATAGAGCCTTCATATTTGGCATGTAAGTTCCATGTGCCAAGGGCTTCCCACTCAAAAATCTTGACCTGTGACCTTGACTTTGAACTGTGACCAACTTTGAAAAAAAATGACCATGCCCGGGACATGTTCGTGTTTCACAAACACATCTTGTTATTCTTTTTTTTTGACGGAATATTCTTTTAGCAAATAGTGCAGGCCCTGATCAGATGCCGCAGAATGCGGCGTCTGATCAGGGCCTGCACTGTTTGCCAAGGTATCCCTTTAGGGGTTTCCCGCACCTAATGGGTTAACATGATGCCCCAGTTTGAGAAACCATCGCCAAACTTGAGCCCCTCTCTTACCAGGGTAGCAGTAACAAGCATAAGTCAGGCAGTGACATTTGAAACAGAGCATTTATGCAGGACATTGCTCAAATGACTGTCTGAATGAGTCTGAATATTTATTTGGACAAGCAACATTTCCTCTTTTTCGTCATTTCTTATTAAGTTGCCGACAATAGCCATTGGTGTAGGTTTTTGCCTGATTTAACAAAGCCATTTAGGGAATATAGCTACTGCTGTATGCAAATGGCAAAAGGAGACGAGATGCCAAAGATACATTCTGCTGCAACAGTTACTGTCAAACTTGGACCACATTACAAAGAAAGAAGAAGAAAAATCCATGTGTCAGTAATAGACACAAGTCTCATCATGCATATTACATACAAATGGGCTGGCCCCGGCCTTCAGGGCTTGAGGAAATAGATTGGGCTGCATGATGCCTCCATGCAGACCTGAAACCGAGCGCACTTTACCAGTGGTAAACGGCTTGGAGCTTCTACGCCTGCGCAGGAAAAGTGATGTGAGTCCAATCCTTCATGCATATTTAACCCTATTGATTTCATTGGGTGGCAGGACTTAAGATGTCCTTTCATCTTAATGACGGTTGTTGGAAGCAACATCTCCAAAATGACCTATGCAGTGTTGATGGGAACATTAAACCTCAGATCAAACAAACACACAGATGGGGGTGGGTGAGAAGTGGGGAGGGCTCCTAATTGTTCAGCTTATCAGTAGAAACTCTTTTTTCCTGTGCTTTCCTGAAAAATAATTCAAAAAATTAACCCTTATCTTGCTGTTCACGACAACCCCTATCTTTGCAAACAATGTAGATCCAGATCAGATGGCTTCTGAAGAAGCCATCTGATCAGGATCTACACTGTTTGACATTTAGTTTACGAATTTGTAGCAATAAATTACATCAAGTAATTTGATTGGTTGATATAATGAAATGGGTGTGGCTTAGATGAATATTCAGCAAGATAAGGGTTAAAATTGTTGTCTGTCTCAAAGATTTCCATGGTGCTTTATGTATGTAATGAATGTTTTGTTCTAACAGAATGTAACCTGACCAAACAAATGCAGCATACAATTCCACATGATAATATGGTTGTGCTAATCTAAAGACAAATTTTATCACTTGTTTTGTTTGTTTGTTTGTTTGATTTGAGGTTTAACATCCCCGTCAACACTGTAAAGATCATTTTGGAGACGTTGCTTCCAATTTTGTGGGACTTTTACCCGACATTGAGATTTCGTTGCTTCCAATTTTGTGGGACTTTTACCCGACATTGAGATGAAATCTCAATGTCGGGTAAAAGTCCCACAAAATTGGAAGCAACATCTCCAAAATGACCTTTACAGTGTAAAATTTTTATAACCCCGCCATCGGCATGGTGCCTGGGCATATAATTTTTCAGCTTCCCATATGTGCATATGTATGTATGTCCTTCAGTGCTTGTGTGTGTATACATACAGATGTGATCCTTAAGGCATTTGTACAAAGTTTTATTCAGCACTACCATGCCCATGACCTCAAGATCACAGACTTAAATATTTTTAATGTTCATTGATTGATTTGAGGTTAAACGTCCCCGTCAACACTGAATAGGTCATTTTGGAGACGTTGCTTCCAATTTTGTTGGACTTTTACCTGACATTGAGATGAAATGACATCTCAAGCCCTGTCGCCCAATGAAACTAATAGGGTTTATAAGCATTGACGGTCCGATTCACACAGCTTGGCCTGTGCAGGCTTAGACTTCAACACTCGTAATAAATTATTAACGGCTAAACTCCTTAATCAGGGTTATCGGTACCGTAAACTATGCAAAGCCTTTTCAAAATTTTATAGACGCCATTCTGATTTAATTTCAAAATTCAATATTGGACTTAAATCCTTTCTGCAACAAGGTCTATCGGAACCCGAATTTTATGGTGACTTAGTATATAAATTCAGAAAAATATATAACCGCAATGACTTCAGCACCCAATTTCGTAAAATCATTCTTCGATATAAAAAGATTGGGTACAACATGGATATTATACGACAGACTGCATGCATGGTAGTTAACCCAATCACGGTTGGCAACTTTGCTTCCCTCTTTAATTGCACGCCGGTGGGTCAGGCCTCAGATTCTATGACGGCTCCAACGTAAAGGCTTATTGAGAATTATAGAGATAATGTTGGTTGGTGCCTGATGCTCTGTCTCTGGTCTGGCTCATCGGAGTCTAACTGTTGGTTTTCTTTTGCTCTAGCATTTCAGTGGTTTCTTGCTGTCGAGTCCTCACCGTTGTCTCACCTCTGTGGTTCTTTGATTTTTGTGTTCACGGAGATGTTGCACTGATGAGTTAGGAGGCCTTCATGCGGACTGAACAAATTATTTGTCTAAATCGCGACGGAAGTAAGGGCGAGGATTGTGGCCACGTAAAATCGATTTAAGCCCCCCAGTGGAAATCTTCCACTGACCGTTCCAAGGCGGCTCTTTTGTGGCGATTTGTTTATGTTGTTGTTTGTTACTTACTGTGTGTATCACTTGTGTCTTTTAATTTTGGATGGCCATATGGCCATTTTGTGGGAAAGTAACTGTCCTTATGGCCTTCCTTTGTTTAGGTTTCAATTATGGTCTGGTCGCTTAATGTTTGTATTTCTTTCCCTTTGGTGTCTTTTATGGTCTTTGTTTTACTTCTACTTTAGATCCTCTGAGCGGTTTACCAGTACTCGGTGTTCAGCTCTGCATGGAAGCATCATGCAGCCCATCTATTTCTTCAAGCCCCCATGGTCGGGGGCCGTTTTAATGTTCAAGATTTTTAAGAGCTTTTATTTTCAAAACAATATTTTGGATTTGGTTCATATTTGGTATGATGATTGATACAGGTCTAAGTTTTATTCGTTGATACCCCTGCCCATGCCTATGGCCTCAAAGTCAAGGTCACACAATTAGAGAATTTTAATGTTAAAGTTTTTTTAAAAGAGCTAATATTTTCCAAAATGTATGATGCATGTATTTGATATTTGGTATGATGACAGTAACAGGTCTAAAGCTTTATTCATTGATACCCTGCACATGGCCATGACCTCAAGATCAAGGTCACAGACTTAGGAATTAGTTTTTTTAAGAGACTGTATGATGAATTTGGATCGTATTCGGTATGATTATTGATACAGGCTTGTTCTAGAGATTTTTGCACTGACGTGTGCTATCGTATTGGATAGAGTTCAGTCAGGACAAAATGGGTCAAATTCAATATTACAGCTTTTTAGCTCACCTGAGCACGAAGTGCTCAAGGTGAGCTTTTGGGATCGGTCTTTGTCCGTCGTCCATCGTCCGTCGTCCGTGCGTCCGTCGTCAACTTTTGCTTTAAACAACTTCTTCTCCAAAACTGCTGGACAGATTTTGATCTAATTTCACAGGAATGCTCCTTGGGTGATCCTCTACCAAAATTGCTCAAACTGTTCCGCTCGGGTGAACAAGATGGCCGCCAGAGCTAAAAATAGAAAAACCTTTAAACGACTTCTCCTGCTTAACCAGTGGATGGATTTTGAAATTATTTCACAGGAATATTCCTTGGATGACCTTCTACCAAAATTGCTCAAACCGTTCCGCTCGGGTGAACAAAATGGCCGCCAGAGCTAAAAATAGAAAAACCTTTAAACGACTTCTTCTCCTTAACCAGTGGATGGATTTTGAAATTATTGCACAGGAATGTTCCTTGGGTGACCCTCTACTAAAATTGCTCAAACCCTTCCGCTCGGGTGAACAAGATGGCCGCCAGAGCTAAAAATAGAAAAACCTTTAAATGACATCTACTCCTTAACTAGTGGATGGATTTTGAAATTACTTCACAGGAATGTTCCTTGGGTGACCCTCTACCAAAATTGCTCAAACTGTTCCACTTGGTTGAACAAGATGGCCGCTAGAGCTAAAAATAGAAAAACCTTTAAACGACTTCTCCTCCTTAACTAGTGGATGAATTTTGAAATTACTTCACAGGAATGTTCCTTTGGTGACCCTCTACCAAAATTGCTCAAACCGTTCCGCTCGGGTAAACAAGATGGCCGCCAGAGCTAAAAATAGAAAAACCTTTAAACGACTTCTTCTCCTTAACCAGTGGATGGATTTTGAAATTATTTCACTGGAATGTTCCTTGGGTGACCCTCTACCAAAATTGCTCAAACCGTTCCGCATGGGTGAACAAAATGGCCGCCAGAGCTAAAAATAGAAAAACCTTTAAAAGACTTCTTCTCCTTAACCAATGGCTGGATTTCGAAATTACTTTACAGGAATGTTCCTTGGGTGACCCTCTACCAAATTTGCTCAAACCGTTCCGCTAGGGTGAACAAAATGGCTGCCAGAGCTAAAAATAGAAAAACCTTTAAACGACTTCTTCTCCTTAACTAGTGAATGGATTTTGAAATTACTTGACAGGAATGTTCCTTGGGTGACCCTCTACCAAAATTGCTCAAACCGTTCTGCTCGGGTGAACAAGATGGCTGCCAGAGCTAAAAATAGAATAACCTTTAAACGACTCTTTCTCCTTAACCAGTGGATGGATTTTGAAATTACTTCACACGTATGTTCCTTGGGTGACCCTCTACCAAAATTGCTCAAACCGTTCCGCTCGGGTGAACAAGATGGCCACCAGAGCTAAAAATAGAAAAACCTTTAAATGACTTCTCCTTAACCAGTGGATGGATTTTGAAATTATTTCACAGGAATGTACGTTTGGTGGCCCTCTACCAAAATTGCTCATACTGTTCCGCTCTGGTGAACAAAATGGCCGTCAGAGCTTCTCCTGCTTAACCAGTGGATGGATTGATAGCCCTTGGGCCAAAAACGGCCCTGTCCGGGGGCCCACTGGTTTTATATAGGCTTATATAGGGAAAACCTTTAAAAATCTTCTTGTCTGAAACCAGAAGGCCCAGGTCAAATTTGGTATGTATCTTTGTCAAGTGGACCGCTACCAAGATTGTTCAAATTATAGCCCTGGTGCAAAAAACAGCCCCACTCCGGGGCCCACTGGTTTTACATAGGCTTATATATGGAAAACCTTTAAAAATCTTCTTGTCTGAAACCAGAAGGCCCAGGTCTTTGATATTTGGTATGAAGCTTCATCTAGTGGACCTCTACCAAGTTTGTTCAAATTATAGCCCTGGGGCCAAAACCGGCCCCTTCCTGAGGCCCACTGGTTTTACATAGGCTTATATTGGGAAAACCTTTAAAAATCGTCTTGTCTGAAACCAGAAGGCCCAGGTCTTTGATATTTGGTAAGTAGCTTCGTAAAGTAGACCGCTACCAAGATTTTTCAAATTATAGCCCTGGGGCCAAAAACGCCCCCGCGCCAGGGCCCACTGGTTTTACATAGGCTTTTATAGGGAAAACCTTTAAAAATCTTCTTGTCTGAAACCAGAAGGCCCAGGTCTTTGATATTTGGTATGAAGCGTCATCTAGTGGACCTCTACCAAGATTGTTCAAATTATAGCCTTTGTTGATGTTTGGTATGAAGCTTCACCTTTAAGACCTCCCTCAACATTATGCACATTAAAGCCCTTGGGCCAATAATGGCCCTCCCTGGGGCCCACTTGTTACACTATGGATCAGGTGAGCGATCCAGGGCCATCATGGCCCTCTTGTTTCACCTCAGGATCTGATTGGTTCACAGCTTTTTAGGCATCATGGGAAATTAAATTTGATATATTTGTTGCAAGGTTGTAATGATATTAACTGTGGGTAATATTTCTGTTTTTGCTGCAAAGGCTGGCCATGGTTTTGTATAATCTTGTTAGCTCACCTGAGTACGAAGTGCTCATGGTGAGCTATTGTGATCGGTCAATGTCCATCATGCGTCGTCTGTCATCAACAATTGCTTTAAAAGAATACTCCTCCTAAACCCTTGGGCCAATTTCATTTTAACTTCACAGGAATGTTGCCTAGGTGGCTGTCTACCAAAATAGCTAAAATGGATTCACTCTGAAGAACAAGATGGCCACCAGAGCTAAAAATAGAAAAATCTTTAAACGACTACTCCTCCCATACCCCTTGACCAATTTCATTCAAACTTCATAGGAAAGTTGCCTAGGTGACCCTCTACCAAAATACCTAAAATCGTTCTGCTTTGATACACAAGATGGCTGCCAGAGCTAAAAATAGAAAAATCTTTAAACCACTACTCTTCCCCAACCCCTGGGCCAATTTCATTCAAACTTTAAAGTAATGATGCTTAGGTAACCCTCTACCAAAATACGAGGGTAGGCTGAAAAGTTCTGAGCCTGACCAAGAAGCAGGCATCGAACAGCCATGAAATTTTGTATTCATTAAATCCAAACCTTTATTGCTTGATTTGACTCAAATGAGTTCAAATTTACCTGCAATAACGTAGAAATTCTAGACTTTGAAAATTGATACTAGCACGTTTTTGAGAAAATGGACAAAATCTGGCATCGTGGTGTCATCAAGTACCTCTGTAAAAAGGGGTTAGCTCCTAAGGACATTCATGCCGATATGCTTTCTACATAAGGGGATGATGCTCCTTCATATGCAACCATGAAAAGGGGGGCAGCAAATCTTAAGGTGGGCAAGGACAGCCTTGAAGATGATGACCGGTGTGGACGACCCACAACGGCAACAACTGAGGAAACCATCAGCGAAGTGCACAGGGCCATGATGGATGACAGGCGTTTAACTGTGAATCACTTTGCTAACACTGTTGGCATCTCCCGTGAACGAGTAGAGAACATTCTACACAGTGAATTAGGAATGTCGAAGGTTTCTGCCAGATGGGTGCCACGGCTTGACGCCTGACCAAATGTTGACCAGACTGAACCTGTCACAAGCCAACTTGGCTATTTTTGAAGCAGACCAAGATGGTTTTCTTGACCGTTTTGTCACTCAGGATGAGTGTTGGGTTCATCACTTTGAGCCAGAGACCAAAAGACAATCCATGCAATGGAAGCACCCTGGCTAACCCCCTCAAAAGAAGGCAAAGGTCGTCTCCTTTGCAGGGAAGGTGATGGCATCAGTGTTCTGGGATGCCAAGGGTATAATATTCATAGATTACCTTCAAAAGGGCAGAACAATTAATGGGGAGTATTATGCAGATCTGCTAAAACAATTGCGAAAAGCAATTAAGGCTAAATGACCCAGAAAATTGACAAAAGGGGTCTTGTTCCATCATTACAATGAGCCTGCTCATAAATCGGTTGTCGCATGCTGCTGTGCATGACTGTGGCTTCACACTTGTCGATCACCCTCCGTATTCACCTGATCTAGCTCCATCAGATTATTTCCTGTTTCCAAACATGAAAAAGCACTTGGCTGGGCAGCATTATCGGTCGGAAGAGGAGGTGATAGCTGCTGTGGAGGAGTTTTTCAGGAACCAAGATGAGACCTTCTATACCACTGGGAACCAAGGACTCCAGCATCGCTGGAGGAAGTGTGTGGACAGGAAGGGAGACTATGTTGAAAAATAAGGCACTTTCAGCATGGACAACCATTGGATCTTGGTCAGGCTCAGAATTTTTCAGCCTACCCTCGTAGCTAGAATTGTTCTGCTCCGATGAACGATATGGTCGCCAGAGCTAAAAATAGAAAAACATAGTTAATTTGCTTCAAAAGCAAACTCCTCCTAAACACTTGGGCCAGTTTGATTCAAACTTCACAGGAAGGTTGCCCAGGTGACTCCCTACCAAAAAAGTTGAAATCGTTAAGCTCTGACAAACAAGATGGCCACCACAGCTAAAAATAGAAAAAATCTTTAAACAACAACTCCTCCTGTACCCTTGGACCAATTTCATTCAAACTTCATAGGAATGCTGTTTAGGTGACGTTCTACCAAATAGCTAAAACTGTTCTGCTCTGATGAGCAAAATGGCTGCCATAGCTAAAAATAGAAAAACATTGTAAATTTGCTTCAAACGACAATTCCTCCTGTACCCTTCAGCCATTTTCATTCAAACTTCATGGGAATGTTGCTTAGATGACTAAAATACTAAAATAGCTAAAACAATCCCGCTCGGATGGCCACCAGAGCTAAAAATAGAAAAACATTAATTTGCTTCAAATTTGAACATCTCCAAAACCCTTGGGCCAATATGATTCAAACTTCACAGGAATGTTGCCTAGGTGACTCCCTACCAAGTAGCTAAAATCACTCCGCTCTGATGAACAAGATGGCTACCAGAGCTAAAAATAGAAAAAATCTTTACAACTCCTCCTGTACCGTTGGGCCATTCAAACTTATGGGAATGTTGCTCAGATGACCCTCTGTCAAAATAGCTAAAATGATCCCGCTTCCATGAACAATATGGCCGCCAGAGTTAAAAATAGAAAAAAATTGTAAATTTTCTTCAAATGCGAACTCTTTCTATAAACACTTGTGTCAGTTTGATTCGAACTTCACAGAAATGTTGCCTGCGTGATACCCTCCCGAAATAGCTAATAGTGTTCCACTCTGACAAACAAGATGGCCACCAGAGCTAAAAATAGAATGTACTAGAGACGGTGCTATTCAGGTGAGCAAATCAGGGCCCTCTGGGCCCTCTTGTTTTTTAAGCACACCACAACCTCTTTATAACACTACAGCAAAAACTGTGTTAATTAAACAACCGTGTTATATTCAAACAAAAATGTATAGTTTATATAGAAAAATGACCATTTATGGTCCGACTCGCACCGCTTTGCCTGGCTTAGATCCACTGAGCAGTTCACCAGTACTAGTGTGCGGTTGGTTGTAGCTCTGCGTGGAAGCACCATGCAGCCTATCTATTTCTTCAGGCCCTGATGGGCGGGGGCCGATGAACTGTGATATAATGAGGTTGTGGGGTATCTGTTAATCTGCTGTCAGTAAGATACTGACATTTGAACATCTGCACAATGCCTGGCTCTATAGACTAGATATTCTTGTACAAGTTAGTATACCTGCCACTGACATTGGGCAATAACTGCATAGTCTAACTCTTATCATGCTGTTCACGACAACCCCTATCTTTGGAAACAGTGTAGATCCAGATCAGATGGCTTGATCAGGATCTACACTGTTTGACATTCATTTTATGAATTTGTAGGAATAAATTACATCAAGTAATCTGATTGGTTCAGTCAGAAATGGGTGTGGCTAATCTGAATATTTAGCAAGAGAATGGCTGAATATTGAATCTGAATAGCTAGAAACACTACTACTGTAAGAATTCCAAAATATTTGGACACCTTGAGGACTTGCTGCGAATTTTCCCAAAATTTTAACAAATTTGTTACACAATCCAGCAATGACTCCAAAAAGTGCAAACAAAATGGCAAACAGTGTAGACCCTGATCAGATTGCTACTTACGCCTGTCTGTACTTGGGATCATTATGGTAAATTCCATCAAATTTTTGGGCAAGTTTTCATCAAATAACCAATCAGAATGCACATCATTCTAAGCAGCATAATGGCATAATATGGCGGTAAATAGACGTACAATAGAACTTCGATGGCTCGTTTATCATGGCTGAGTCCAACCCGTTTTTGAATCCCGAGGGAATTTCTCTTCATAAGAAATACTGAGGGAAAATTTAGGATATTTTCATCTTTTATCTTGAAATGTGTGTACTCATTAGAATTGCCTCAATGAGGCATTTATATTATAAAACACTGAAAAGAAGTCAGAAACCTATCCCGTTATGCCTCCTGGAAGTAGTCCTCAGTGTCTTGAACTACTCCTGTTTCGAATAGATTTAAATGGTCCCAAAGGTGTTTGAGCCATTGAAGTTTGACTATTTTAAAAACATCAATGGCAGCCACAGTAAACTGGACATAAGAAGTGTATAACAGGCCCTGTACTGTGTTCCTCACTGCCCAATTTAACCCTTCTTCTGCTGAATATTCATATATGCCACACCCACTACCAATTATCAACCAATCAGATTATCTGATGTAATTTATTGCTAGAAATTCATAAACTAAATGCTAAACAGTGTAGATCCTGATCAGATGGCTTCTTCAGAAGCCATCTGATCTGGATCTACACTGTTTGCAAAGATAGGGATTGTCGTGAACAGCAAGATAAGGGTTAATATTTCATTGTGCTGTCATTGTACAACTAAATAGGTGTCCCCTACCACCACCTCTACATTTAACCGATTGCAGGCGGGAAACCCCTTAAGGGGTACCTTGCCAAACAGTGCCGGCCCAGATCAGACGCTGTGGTCTGATCAGACGCCACAGAATGCTGCGTCTGATCAGGGCCTGCACTATTTGCTAACAGAATTTTCTGTCAAAAAAAAAGAATAAAAACCAAAAAATAGGCATACCAACCCTTATATGACAAATGGACTTGTCCAACATATAGCAGTGGAAGAGTCCACTAGTATACAACAAGTTAACACCCTGTATTATTATTATGTGTTACAGCACATGCTGAGCAGGGTTTTATTGTAACATGCTCTTCTTGTACTAGGCAACATTGTCAATTTGTTTTTTGTCGCGCCTGCTATTAGCATGGCGCGATATAGGCGCCCGGTTTTCCGTCCATCATCTGTTCGTTCATCCATCCGTTTGTCAAGGCGTCAACATTTGCGACCATCCTAGCGTTCACCCTGATGGTAAAGTTTATTTCTCAAGAACTATAAGAGCTTCATTAATGATACTTGGTGCAAAATTGTATCTGGGGATGACAACTTACATGCAAGCATCCATATTTGACCTTGACCTCATGGTTCACTGACTTTGTAAAATATTGCGACCACCCTAATGGTCAAGTTTATTTCTCAAGAACTATAAGAGCTTCATAAATGATATGTGGTACAAACTTGTATCTGTGGATGGCAACTTAAATGCAAGCATCCATATTTGACCTTGACCTACATTTCATGGTTCACTGACTTTGTAAAATATTGCAACCACCCTAGCGCTCACCCTAATGGTCAAGTTTATTTCTCAAGAACTATAAGAGCTTTATTAATGATACTTGGTACAAACTTGTATCTGGGGATGGTAACTTAAATGCAAGAATCCAAATTTGACCTTGACCTATATTTCATGGTTCACTGACTTTGTAAAATATTGCGACCACCCTAGCGTTCACCCTGATGGTCAAGTTTATTTCTCAAGAACTATAAGAGCTTCATTAATGATATTTGGTGCAAACTTGAATCTGGGGATGGCAACTTAAATGCAAGCATCCATACTTGACCTTGACATAAATTTCATGGTTCACTGACTTTGTAAAATATTGCGACCACCATACCGTTCACCTTAATGGTTAAGTTCATTTCTCCATAATTATTAGAGCTTCATGAATGATACTTAGTACAAGCTTGCATTTGAGAATGGAATCTGTTTTGCAAGCATCTATGTTTGACCTTGACCTACATATCATGGTTCGATGACTTTGCGCCCCAACAGGCGCAACATAGCCTTTGGCTGATTTCTTGTTTTTGTAAATGAATGACACTTTCCAGCATATAATGACATTAAGAGTGAACTGTTTTTGCTCCACTTGTCTGTGTCGCAAGAACTTTAGGGTATTGACTATACTTTCAGGTGCAGTAACTATATTGCTGTAAGTTTCCCTTCAGTTGTCAACAGAAATTTTCTAACAGTTTAGGCGATACCAACAGACAGTTTTTTTTGTTTGATTTGAAGTTTAACCCTTATCTTGCTGTTCACGACAACCCCTATCTTTGCAAACAGTGTAGATCCAGATCAGATGGCTTCTGAAGAAGCCATCTGATCTGGATCTACACTGTTTGGCATTCAGTTTACGAATTTGTAGCAATAAATGACATCAAGTAATTTGATTGGTTGATAGACAGAAATTGGTGGGGCTTAAATGAATATTCAGCAAGATAAGAGTTAACATCCCTGTCAACACTGTATAGGTCATTTTGGAGATATTGCTCCAATTTTGTGGGACTTTTACACGACATTGAGATGAAATGACATCTCAAGCCCTGTAGCCCAATGAAACCAATAGGGTCTATAAGCATGGACGGGCCGACTCGCACCGCTTTGCCTGGGTATGCTTAGATCCACTAAGCGGTTTACCAGTACTCGTATGCGGGCGGTTTCAGTTCTGCGTGGAAGCATCATGCAGTACATCAATTTCAGCCCGATGTCAACAGAAATTTTCTAAAAGTTTAGGCGATACCAACAGACAGTTTTTTTTTTGTTTGATTTGAGGTTTAACATCCCCGTCAACACTGTATAGGTCATTTTGGAGACGTTGCTTCCAATTTTGCGGGACTTTTACCAGACATTTAGATGAACTGACATCTCCAGCCCTGTAGCCCAATGAAACCAATAGGGTTTATAAGCATGGACGGGCCGGCTCGCACCGCTTTGCCTGGGTATGCTTAGGTCCTCTAAGCGGTTTACCAGTACTCGTATGTGGGCGGTTTCAGCTCTGCGTGGAAGCATCATGCAGTACATCAATTTCTTCAAGCCCGATGTCAACAGAAATTTTCTAACAGTTTAGGCGATACCAACAGACATTTTTTTTTTTTTTTGATTTGAGGTTTAACGTCCCCGTCAACGCTGTATAGGTCATTTTGGAGATGTTGCTCCAATTTTGTGGGACTTTTACCCGACATTGAGATGAAATGACATCTCAAGCCCTGTCGCCATATGAAACCAATAGGGTTTATAAGCATTGATGGGCCGACTCGCAACGCTTTGCCTGGGTATGCTTAGATCCTCTAAGTGGTTTACCAATACTCATGTGCGGGCGGTTTCAGCTCTGCATGGAAGCATCATGCAGTACATCTATTTCTTCAAGCCCCGATAGTCTTGTGCTTCTTATGCATCAGATAAAACAGTTGTCAGTTGTCAATATTCCCTTCACAAGATCAATAACAAACCACCCACTTTTAGGCAATAATTATTGCTTTCTGATTGGCCGATATAAAATTTAAACAGTCCATGACGGTGATAATCTGATGATGATTGATATGAGATCGAATTTGATTGGATACCATTTCAAAAGACAAAAGACAAAGTTTCAGAAAGCAAAGGGTGTCAGTTTTCTGAAAGGTTATTAGGGGATGGCTGTCCGTCGCACCTGAGGGGAAAAGCATAGTACACCTTGTCAGTAAGCCTAAGGTCTTAAGAAATGAAAGAAATAACCCAGGAATGAATCATAACTGAATAAGTCCCTGTGCTGGGATTCAAACCTGCACTGCTCGTTCTCTAACCACTGACCCAAAGAGTTGACTCCCTGATGCAGTAACGGTAGGCAGACACTAAGCTGTGTAATCTACCAGGTAGGTACCGTAATTATCCTAAATATTGGGACAGACAGGCCTAATAAAGCAAACAGTGCAGACCCAGATCAGACCGCTCCTGAAGGAGCGGTCTGATCAGGGTCTACACTGTTTGCCATTCCATCTGCACCTTTTGGACTCCTTGATGTATCTTGAAACAAATTTGTGAAATTTTTAGGAGAATTACAAGTTTTCAAGATGTCCAATTTTTTGGATTTTTACTGGTAACTGAAGCTAGAAGTTGTGGGCTGTAACTCTTACCTTTAAGAGGGTAAGTTTTTTTTTCTGAAACCTAGGAGTTATAGGGTTAAAATATCATTTTCCTTAGAAGGACCATTATTGAAAAAGATAAAGTGATTTAGACCTGAAAAAAAATTACTTCCTGTTTCCAAAAGTAGTCTGCTTTAAAGGAACAAAATCTTCTTTCATATAATTGCGGGGTTTAATTATCCACTAGTGGATATTCTTGTTTGTTATGCAAGGAAGCGTTGTCAAGAAATTAGGCATTTCTGGTGTGTCTGGTGCCTGTTTTACATGTAATATAGGCTTTTTAATTCTTTCAGAAACTAAAGCCTTTACAAATTATTGTGACTGCATTGCGAGTCACGTATTGTTGATCCAATGAAACACTGCCTGTATACCTCTAAATGGCTGGAGTTTGAGAACAAAAAAAAAATATGATACTGTGTTGATCCTAAGTATTGAGACAGAGATGCCTAAGCAAACAGTTCAGACCCAGACCCAGATCAGACTGCAATCTAAATTTTGGAGCAGAAAATAAAGGTAAGGTTTACCCCTGTAAACTCCAGTTTTACTATATAAAAGTGGGGTTCAAGGGTATCAAAATTATACAGGCGTGTTTTTGTGATGTGTGTCTGAGTGGCAAACAGTGTAGACCTTAATGATATGTTGCATTTTGCAGTGTCTCATATGGGTCTACAGCCTGTCTGTCTGAATACATACGGCATATACAGTACTGACCCTTTCTGAATGCCACAGCTTATACTCCTGATATTGGTCGGGACATACTGTCCAGCAATAAGTGTGAAGTATTTAATTACTGTTCCTCAACAATGTCGGTGAGAAGAAAACGTAGTAAAATACGAGAATTATTGAGGATATCTTGTCTTTTTGTTAGAATATTGGAATTCAATGGCTAGAGAAAGCTGTACTTGATTGCCTGTATTATTTCTTCCTTATTTTGATTACAGTTATTGGGCTTCTTCTAGAGGAATTAGTGGTGTATGTCAAACTGAGTTAGGAGGAGTTCGGAATTGACATTCTAGCTGTCCACCGGGCTTTTCTTGTTGACTTACAAGACTCAGAGAATATGTAAGCAGTTTTAGTTTGGCATTGTAAAACTGTAGATTTATAAAACTACTCATTACGATAACACAACCGTGGGACATAGTGCATTTTCTCACATCTCCGAAATGGCCATTTTTCTGATGAAAAATCCGAGATATTTTTATTATAAATACTGCAAACATAGGTTGTGGGTGCTCGTTAGAACCGCCTCATTGAGGCGGTTCTAACGAGTACCCACAACTTACGTCTTGGAGTAAAAATAAGAAAAATAATGTTTACCCCCGTAAACCCCAGTTTTCTCTATACAAAATGGGGTGTAAGGGGGTGTTCATTTCAAGGACTTGTTCACGTGATGTCATCACAAAAACACACCTATATAATTTTGAACCCTTGAACCCCACTTTGATATAATAAAACTGGGGTTTACCTTATTTTTCTTATTTCTGCACTATAATTTTTTTTTTATTTCTGCACTATAATATAGATTGTGGGTACTCGTTAGAACCGCCTCGAGGCGGTTCTGGCGGTTCTAACGAGTACCCATAATCTTTATTATAGTGCAGAAATAAAAAAAATATCCCAATTTTTCATCTTAAAATTTTCATTGTTTACATAGAGGATCTTAATGTGTGTTCATGTATTATTGAATTTATTAAACAAGTTGAGGAAAAGGGATAAAATGCAAGGCTTTGCAGAGCATTTTATCCCTTTTCCTCAATGAGTTTAATAAATTCAATAATACATGAGCACAAATGCAAGATTCTATTTATCATATGACATTTAAAACACATTTTATTCACGAAACTTTTATAAAAATGTCACTTTTCCGCTATGAGTAAACAAGACGTCGTTAAGGACTTCTCAGGACATGTAAAGTTATGGGGCGCATCTAACAAATTTGCATATTTAATCCACTAGTGGATTATCAAATTTATTACATGGCATTATTACACTCTGAAACGGGACGTCATATGATAATATAGCGATCAACCATGGTTTTTCATGCATTAACTTTCGCTGGGTCCCGAGGAAGCTGTTTGAACATGAGGCCGCCAGGCCGAATGTTCAAATAACTTCCGAGGGATTCGGCAAATGTTAATGCAATGAAATAACCATGGATGATCGTTGTTCTTGCATAACTTGCGATTCTGACAGCAAATTTTGAGGAAAACCCCAAAAGCTCCATATAAATTCTTCAAATGCGGCCGGCGAATCTAAATGGCGGTCAGTTCAGAATATTGTTTACAATGACGTTGACACGCAGTAACCATATATGACGTCATCATGGAACTCTAAAACGGTACTTCAGGGCGATAACGTTACGTCGCTCAACATTACGTAAACAAAGCAAGGCCCATCTTGTGATATGAAAAGCTCAAAATCCATGTTCAAACAGCACGCTAATTTCATGATTTGAACCTGGTTTTTGCTGTTTGAGCTCGGCTTTCAGTCCATTTGACAATGGCTTCAAACAACCATGCCCATAGATATTTATGCAAGAAAATGCATTTGTATAGGCGAGTTTTTGTAATGAGAAAATCCTGTTTCTGTCCCATGCTTTGGATGTTGTTGACATCACCTCGTATTAGCCCTTAAGATGTCAGTCACAACACTTGTCATCTGCATTGTTGTTTACTGGCTACTTTAACCCTTTTTGTACCAAATGGAATCTTCCTCCTTATATATAGCAGGAGTCCATCTCAGAATTTAGGGGGTGTTAGGCTGTGTTTTCTTCAAAATTTATTTGGAAAATGACTGAACATTTTGCAAAAAGTGAAGACCATGATTAGACACCTTATTCTGCGGCGTCTGATCTGGGCCTGCACTCTTTGCCAATTACCTGTTTTGGGGTTTCCTGTACAAAATGGGTTAAAATAATTCTTTCAAACAGTGTGTCTCAAGCAAACATGATGGCCTCCAAAGCTAAAAATAGAAATAGAAAAAAAAAAAGCATCTTAGGTCCTAATATCTCTTTTTTTAACCAGTGACACCTATACTTCTTCAAGTTATGAAAGGCCTTGGGCACAGGTGAGCGAGTATGGGCCATCATGGTCCTTTTGTCTTATTTCTGCTCCAAACATAAGTTGTGGTGCTTGTTAGAACTGCCTTATTGGGGCAGGTCTAACAAGTTCCCACAACACATCTTGGAGCAGAGAGATGCAGTTTTAATGACTACCCACAATATGTCTAGGAGCAGAATAAGAAAAAAATAACTTATACATCTGTAAACCCCACTGAGTTTTTATGCCCCCGCCATTCAAAGAATGGTGGAAAGGGCATAATTATAGCATTACCCTTGTCCGTCCGTCCGGTGGTCCCTCCATCCGTGCGTCCGAAACTTAAACGCGGTCAATAACTTCCTTATTTGTTGATGGATTTTAAAATTACTCGGCAGAAATGTTAACCATCATGAGACAACGTGTCACCTGCAAAACCCAGGTCCCTACCTCCAAGGTCAAGGTCATACTTAGAGGTCAAAGGTAAAAAAAAAAGGTCCGAAACTTAAAAGCAGTCAATAACTTTCTTATTTCTGGATGGATTTTCAAATTACTTTGTAGAAATGTTAACCATCATGAGTCGATGTGTCACGTGCAAAACCAAGCTCCGTACCTCCAAGGTCAAGGTCATACTTGGAGGTCAAAGGTCAAAAAAGGGTCCGAAACTTAAACGCAGCCAATAACTTACTTCTTTCTGGATGGATTTTGAAATTATTTTGAAGAAATGTTAACCATCATGAGACAATGTGTCACGTGCAAACCCAGATCTGTACCTCCAAGGTCAAGGTCATACTTAGAGGTCAAATGGCAGAAAAAGGGTCCAAAACTTAAACACCGTCAATAACTTTCTATGGATGAATACAAACATAGACATATTTTTAGGCGGGCGCATCCTTGTCCTATGGACGCTTTTCTAGTTTCTATATAAAGTTGGGTCTGCAAAGATGACAGGCCCAGTTGTTCAAAGCATTGTGTACTTTGACTAGCTTGTTAGTGTTGAAATTGTTATTAACCCTTGTGCTGTTGAGCCCGGATTGTCTTATCTTTCAAACAATAAAGATCCAGATCAGATGGCTTCTGAAGAAGCCATCTGATCCAGATGGCTTCTGAAGAAGCCATCTGATCAGGATCTTCATTGTTTGTCGTTCAGCTCATGAATTTGTTGCAAGAATTTGCATCAAGTAATCTGATTGGTTGATAATCAGTAGTGGTAGTGGCATATATAATTATTTAGCAGGTCAAGGGTTAACTGTTCTTGCAAGTACAGTATCTAATATTGTGTTATTATTGCTGAAAAAATGAGAGCAACTTTTGCATTTGCAAAAGCTAGCAAAAATATTTGCATCAAAGTTTTAACAATATGTTATCTAATGACATCCCTTATTCAGTTGCTTTGTTAAAAAGAGTACTATTTTGCACAAAGCAGCTAGCCTTGTGAGCTGCATAAAACAAAATGCTAGCCGATCGGCCTCCTCCCATCGGGGCTTGAAGAAATAGATGGGCTGCATGATGCTTCCACGCAGAGCTGAAACTGACCCCACATGAGTACTGGTAAACAACTTAGAGGATCTAAGCCAGCCCAGGCAAAGTGGTGTGAGTCAGACCGTCTATGCCTATAAACTCTATTGGTTTCATAGGACAACAGGGCTTGAGATGTCATTTCATCTCAATGTCGGGTAAAAGTACCACAAAATTGGAAGCAACGTCTCCAAAATGTTGACGGGGACGTTAAACCTCAAACAAACAAATGCTAGCTAATGAAATGTGATGGAACGTTCTGTCTGGTATATCGCAGACTCTACTGTCGCAAATTTTTTGATGTTATCCAATCAAATGTCACATTACATACGTAAATCGCTTCTTCATTCGGCCATTTTATGGCTCTGTCCTGACTGACTTGATGAGCAGGCTGAGCCCATGTGCCAGAAAATAAGGATCTTATATGGGTCGAAGGGGTGGATGGAAAAATCCATCCCGAGGGTCACTGTCCTGCATCACGAGGCACGAGGCTCTCACCCATATAGGTTTCTTTTTCTTGCATATATTCCATTTCAATGCTGCATTCACTTCGGTTACTGTCTTCCGCCATATTGTGATGACACTACAGGAATATTTAGTGACGTCACGTAACGTGCTGTGACGTCAATCTTAACGACGGCGCAAATGAGGTCATATTCAGCCAGTGCATTTATCAAACATGCGAGAATATTTGATTTTAGGTAAGAACACCAGGGTTGAAACAGAATTTCTATCCCAGGCTAAAACCACGCATTTGCCTGTCTGGTGTGCAAGAAAATGCATTTTAACTTGACGCCGCTCACGGAGAGGATGTAATTACAGCTTGATATCATTATAAACTCATTCCTGTTCAAAGGAAGAGTCTGTTTTAATATTTCTGATGCAAGTGTTTTATGGTTCTCCACAGCAGAACTGATCAATTTTAGTAATTTTCAGGAACGTTACAAAACCCAGAATGTGCACCAGAAGATATAAAACTTTTTTCATGCTCAGATCTTTTGTGCATGAAATTTGCCACGCTCATAAATATTAAAGTACAAACAAGTTAGGATGTTTTCTTTTCCAAATCTTCAGTGAATGTTTTTTGCCTTGCTCATAGATTTTAACTCTTAAGACGCTGAGAAAAACACCATCTGAAAATGTCGTCTGCTTGTATTGTCAGCTAAAATTTTTTTTTTCAAACTTTTTAAAGTATTTTTTGGCATACAGGCAAACATTGTGGAACCAAATCAGACTGATCCTAGAGGCAAATAGTGTGGACCCAAATCAGACGGCTCCTAGGGGAGCAGTCTGATCTGGGTCCACACTGTTTGCAAAAATGACTTTTAAAGTAACCAGCAGACGTCAAAGCAGACTACAATTGTCGTGATTGGCATTTTAGTCTGTGCAATGAGCATTTCTGTAGACTGCATTTTATAGAAAATTAAAGCAGTGAGAGTACTGGTGGGTCCATCGTCTCTGAGTGTAGGTTGGGATAATAGTCCTGAGCTGAGAATCGAACTGTTCGTTTAACTTTAAGCAAGCACAGTAGAGCTGATCAGACATCCCGTTATGTGGCGTCTGATTATGTAGATTCTGTTTGCCAATGCCCAAGTGTACGAGTACAGTCCACCCGCCCGCCCCCCCCCCCCCACCCCCCCCACACCTCCCCCATCTGGGCTTGAATAAATATATGGGCTGCATGATGACTTCCAAGCAGAGCTGAAAGTCCGTAACATTGGAAGTAACGTCTCCAAATGACCTATACAGTGTTGACGGGGACGTTAAACCTTAAATCAAACAAACGAGCACAGTCCAGAATTTTCTTCTTACGCTGCGCTCTGACGTCTTAGGGTAGTACTTTGATTTTGTTCAACAGAGTGGGGAGGGTGCAAACGCAGCCCCCTCCGATCTTTTGGAAATTATTTCAGATTCATAGTTTTTCACCCTCTGCGAAATACCTGAAATTGCATCCTCTACCAGCCCCTTTTCAGAGTCTCCGTACGGCCCTGAATCCTGTTCACAACTGTTGTTGCATACTATGGCGAACAGTGCCGACCTGAGCAGAAGCAATGTACTCTATATCCGATCTTGGTCTATGCTGTATGTCTAATAATGGTACCACCTATAAAGTCTGGGCTACTCATTCTTGCACTTAAACATTTCAGGGTTCTAAAATTAAGTTCTTAGCAGGAGTGCGAAAAGTCTATTTTTACTCGACTTGGCTTACATTTGTGTAACAGTTTTATAAATAAAATGTTCCAAAAGAAGTCACGTGACATCGTGGCCTGGATTAAGATATTGTTTTTCTTTCATTACGTCAGCAACCTGGCATTCTTATACTATTTCGTTTAACCCTCAAATGCCACTATTTAAGCATACAGTGAAGTTCCTGTGCAACCTGCTGATAAGACCACATTCCGCGGCGTCTGATCTGAGTATTATCCAGCACACGATTCCTGTCTATACTGTATAGATAGCTCTTGTTGCATCAATAAAAATAGGGCAATGTTTCAAGTTCTATTAATAAAACATAACATCGGTTTTCCCAAATCAGTGAGGGTCACATGGACAACTGCATGAATAACATTTGGCCATTTAGTAAATTTGGGTCAACGTAAACCAATCCACCCAAAAAATGAGGTTCATACTGAACCCGGGAAGGGACATGATTTTTATACCTCACCACACGTAGTGGTGGGGTATTATGATATACCGTCGAGTGTCTGTCCGTCCATCAGTTTGTCCGTCTGTCGGTCCGTCCGCACCATTTCCGATCGATAACTTGCGTCATTTTTCAAGAATTTTTTTCAAATTTGCATACATGTTTATACTGGGGATATGTGGTATGGGATTGTTAATGGGCAAAATCCGTTGACATTTGACAGAGTTACGCCCCTTTTTAGTTCAAAAACTGGGGTTTTTGGGCGTTTCCTATCAATAACTTGAACATTATATCACAGATTTTCTTCAAATTTTGTATATACATTGGTATTGGGTATGAGTGGTTTGGGATTGTTAATGGGCAAAATACGTTAACATTCAACTTAGTTATGGCCGTTAACAATTTCCATTATATAGTTTTGAGGCACTTTTTCCTTTACTAAATGGAATATATGTATGGTATGTCTCTGATATATAGACCACCATAAGAAGCAGGTTTTGGATTGTTTAAAGGCAAAATGCGTTAATATTTGACAGAGTTATTGTCATTAACAATTGGTGTTGGGAATGTGTGGTTTGGGAATGGCACATGGCATAAATATGTTAACATTTGACAGAGTCGTTAACAATTTATTGTCGTTAACAATTTCCATTTAATGGTTTTTGGACTCTTATTTGTTTATTTTATGGAATAATTGGATGAAATTTTGCATATATATTGGTGTTGGGAATGTATGGTTTGGGAATGGTTCATGACATAAATTCGTTAACATTTGACAGAGTCGTTAACAGTTTCCATTAAATGGTTTTTGTACACTTATTCCATTACTAAATGGAGTGTGTGTGTGTGTGAATTCGGGTTTAATGTCCCTTTCAACAATTTTTCAGTCATATCACGATGGTGTCTGGTTGCGACAGGGAGCTCAATGCTCACTTTTATAGTGCTGCCTCACTGAAGTATCATGTCCCAGACACATTACATGATACCACACCCAGTCACATTATCCTGACACTGGGTCGACCAGTCCTAGCTCTACCCCGTAAATCTGGGTGCCAAGCGAGGAGCAGCTAGTACCATTTTTAACGACTTTGGTATGTAGTGGCCCGGGATCGAACCCGTGACCTCCCGTTCCCTGGAGCGGACACTCTACCAACTGAGCTATCGGGGCCGGTATTACTAAATGGAAGATATGGATGAAACTTCACAGATATAGAGACCACTATAGGAAGAATGTTTAGTATTATTAATTTGCAAAATGCGTTAACATTTAATGTTTTTTTTACTCTAATTCGTTTATTTTATGGAATAATTGGATGAAATTTTGTATATATATTGGTATTGGGAATGTGTGATTTGGGAATTGCTCATGGCACAAATATGTAACATTTGACAGAGTTATTGTCATTTACAATTTCCATTAAATGGTTTTTGAACACTTATTCTATTACTAAACGGAATATATAGATGAAACTTCACGGATATATAGACCAATATAGGAAGAATGTTTAGCATTGTAAATTGGCAAAATACGTTAACATATTCAACAGTTATGGCTGTGTACAAGTCCCATGAAATGTTTTTTGGGCTCTTATTTCTTAACTAAATGGAATATACTCGTATGGATGAAACTTCACATTTATGTACTATTAAAGGAAGGTGGTCTGGGATTGTTAATTGGCAAAATATGTTAACATCTTTATCCGAGTTTTGGTCGTTAATAATTCTCATTAAATGGGTTAAGTTTTTTTATTCCTTTACTTAATGGAATATTTGGATAAAAATTCATAGATATATAGACCATTTATAGAAGCATGGTTGGGATGGTTAGTGGGCAAAATGAGTTAACATTTGGCAGAGTTAGGGTTTTTAACAATTTCCATTAATTAGTTTTTGAACTTTTATTCATGTATTTATTTTCTATGTAAGAAATGTTTTTTGGCCCATAGCTGCTTAACTATATGGAATACCCTGATAAAATTTTACAGATATATAGAACACTTAAGGAAGCCTATTGTGGTCATGGATCAAACCATATTGGCAGCAGTGGTGGGGTATCATGCAGTGTTAGAAAGGCTTTTATTTTTTTTAATATGTTGTGCGAACAAGATATTAAGTTGTACGCACAAGATAATATGTTGTCCGAACAAGATATTATGTTGTCCGCACAAGATAATATCTTGTGTGCACAAGATAATATGTTGTCTGAACAAGATAATATCTTATCTTGTGCGCACAACATATTAAAAAAAAATCATGTCACTTCCCGGGTTCCGTAGATTCTCATGAGTATAAATAACTCTTTTCAATATTTCTGCTCTGAGGCTTGGGTTGTGGTTGTATCAGTAAGAAAAATTTGAAAAATGCTAGTGTCAGAGATAGGAGAGATGGCATTTGTATGCGCAGGTGTGTTATCGTAATGGTTTCTGCTTTGGCACCAACAACAGTGTTCTAAAGAGGTTGTGCAATCTATGATTTTCAAAATTCTATTTCATTAGAAAGACTGATTTAATGCTTAAGAAGGCTTGATATTTGTTATTTTGTTTTAAAAAAAAAAAATTAATAATAAAAATAACGATAATAATAATGATAATAATCAAAACATAGATTGTTGGAACTTGTTAGAACCGCCTCGGGCTGTCGATTCCCCACAATGTGTGTTCTTTGAGCAGAAATAAGAAGAAAAATGTATACCCTTTTCTATCTTAAAGTGGGGCTTAAGGTGGTTAAAATTATATAGGTGTGTTTTTGTGATGCTCTGTCAGATGCGTGTCTGACTGGTTATCATAAGGAAAATACGCCTATATCATCACGTGAACAAGTCCGTGAAATGAACACCCCCTTACACCCCACTGTATATAGAGAAAACTGGGGTTTACGGGGGTAAACAATATTTTTCTTATTTCTGCTCCAAGACATAGGTTGTGGGTACTCGTTAGAACCGCCTCAATGAGGCGGTTCTAACGAGTACCCACAACCTATGTTTGCAGTATAAATAAGAAAAATAACACAGATTTTCTTCAGAAAAGTAGCCATTTTGGAGATGTACAATTGCACTATATCGCACGGGTGTGTTATCGTAATGTAATTTCGACCCCCTTGAACCCCTTTTATATAGTAAAACTGGGGTTTGCAGGGGTATATATTGTGATATTTTTCTTATTTCTGCTCAAAATCATAGATTGTGGGTACTCTTTAGAACCGCCTCGATGAGGCGGTTCTATAGAGTATCCACAATCTATGATTTGAGCAGAAATACAAAAAAATATCACAATTTTTCATCTAAAATTTTTTTTTTTTTTTTCGGCTGTAAAATTTACAATATATTTGTATAGGCGTGTTTTTGTAATGATGAGCAGGTTGTGGGTTTGATACCTGACATACACGGCAACATTCCTTCACAGTGACTGACCTCAAAATTTTTTCACCTTCTGCTGTTCCAAGAAGGGCAGTAACTGTTGTCAGTTTCTGGCCTAAGAATGAGCCCAGTACTGGTTAACTGCATATACATTACAAAAACACGCCTATACAAATACATTGTAACCTTTACTGCCGAAAAAATGAACATTTTAAGATGAAAAATTGTGATATTTTATCTTGACTGTTTTCGAAGAAAACGACAAGGTATTATCATAGCTCTGGCGTCATCTGCGTCGTCATCGTGCAAAAACTTGGACATTTTGTAATATCTCTTTCATTACTGAACACATTTACTTGAAACTCGGACTAGTTGTTCATTATGAAAAGGGGAACTCATACCAATAGGTGAGGTATCCCTCAAAATATTTTTGGCACAGTTATGCCCCTTTTCGACACTAAAGCCCAAACAAATCATAGACATATTGATGTAATACAGATTTTAACCCTTAAGATGCGGAGAAAAACTACATCTGAAAATGTTGTCTGCTGATGTCGTCTGCAGAATCTTCTTGCAAACTTTTTAGAAATATTTTTTCATACAGGCAAACAGTGTAGACTCAGATCAGACTGATCCTAGCGTAGCAGTCTGATCTATGTCCACACTGTTTGCAAAAATGACTTTTAAATAAACTAACCGGCAGACGACAAAGCAGACGACAATTGTCGTGATTGGCATTTAATGGGTTAATTATTTCATTGCAGTGATGACATCACGAAAACTCGCCCATACAAATACATTGTAACCTTAATCACCGAAAAAATGAAAATTTTAAGATGAAAAATTATCATATTTTTCTTATTTCTGCTCAAAATATAGATTGTGGGTACTCGTTAGAACCGCCTCATCGAGGCGGTTCTAACGAGTACCCACAATCTATATTTTAGAGCAGAAATAAGAAAAATAAGGTTTACCCCTGCAAACCCAAGTTTTACAATATAAATCTGGGGTTCAAGGGGTTCAAAATTCTATAGGCGTGTTTTCGTGATGACATCGCGGAAATATATAATTCTGACCCCTTGAACCCCAATTTTATGTTGTAAAACTGGCATTTACATGGGTAAACCATATTTTTTTTATTTCTGCTCTAAAATATAGATTGTGGGTAGTCATTGTATACGTCTTGATGAGGCGGTTCTAACATGTACCCAAAATCTATGTTTTGAGCAGAAATAAGAAAAATATCACAAATTTTCATATGAAAATTTTCGTGTTTTGGCAGTAAAATTTTCATTGTATTTGAATAGGCCTGTTTTCGTAATGGATGAGCTGTTTTTATGGTGAAACTAAATTGTCTAGAGCAATAAGTTGGAAAATATCTTCATTATTTTATTGGAATATTGGAATTCAATGTGTGAATGCTGCCAACTGATTGCCAGTATTATTATGTCTTCAGTTTAACAGCAGCCAGATTTATCAACGATGTCTGTGACATATTGTGAGATGCTATTGAGAGACACAGTTTGTCCATTTCTGTGGAGTATTACAAAGGATATACTTAAATAGGACATAGTAAAGGTTATTATAATTTAATCTTAATAATCACAACTACAAGGCGTGATTTTCCAAAAAAAAAAAAAAAAAAAAATTCTCAGAGAAAATAAGGCTTGAGCCTCATTTTTTCTGGTGAAATAAGATTACTATTTTGAGATTTTTGAGATTTATCTCTACATGAGCATTGTTTGCTGGGCATAAGTTAAAATGCCAATCATAACAGTTGTCTACTTTGTTTTTATATGCTGGTAATTTTAAAATCTTTCCTCTAGTAGCAGTCTGATCAGTGTCCACAATGTTTGGCTGTATTCAAAAATATGTTTAAATAGTTTCTAGGAAGATGCAGTAGACGACATAATCAGACATTTTAACATTACGAAAACATGCGTATACAAATACATTATAAATTTTACCACCGAAAAAATTAAAATTCTGAGATGAAAAATTGTGATATTTTTCTTATTTCTGCTCAAAATATAGATTGTTGGTACACATTAGAACCGCCTTTTCTTATTTTTTGCTCAAAATATAGATTGTTGGTACATGTTAGAACCGCCTCTTTGAGGCGGTTCTAACGAGTACCCACAATCTATATTGTGAGTGAGTGTTTGATTTTTACGTCCTGCCAACACCTAAGGTCATACAGAGACAGGACCTCTGTTTAAAGACTCATCTGAAAGTCTGGAGAAGCCAGGAATTACACTCTATATTGTAGAGCAGAAGAAAGAAAAAAAAGATTTACAAAAGTCGGATTCAAGGGAGTCAGAATTATATAGGCGTGTTTTCGTGATGAGATGCAGTTTTTCATTGCATCATTTCTCTGAAAAATAGCATGATCACACAGCCACATTAGATATGTTTTCTTTCATATGACCTTGACCTATTTTATGCCAAGGTCAAATTTAATCACATAGACTTTTGTATAAATAAAAGTCAAAATTGAGTATATATTGAAAACAGTTTCAGCATGTGATCTGAAAATTGGTAGATGCAGTTAACTAAATAAGTGGATGAAGCTACATGAATATTCAAGGTCAAGGTCATTTCTGGACCTTGACCCAGTCATTCAAATATGAAAATTTAATAAACCACTGGGCCATTTGTAACCAAATTTCATATGAAAGCTATAAGGAACAAGGAAATGAAAATTAATTAATGTGAGTTTTGCTACATGACCAAGATGGCCGCCATGCCCATATAAGGAAAAAAACCCTTATCTTCTTCTCCATAACCAGTGGGCAGACTTGTAATGATACTTGGTATGTAGCATTTGGGACTTGGGCCCATCATAGTTTGTTTAAATGATGACCCCCGGATGACCCTGACCTAATTACCTCAAGGTCAAATTTGGTTACATTATATGGGAAAAAGTCAAAACTGAATATTTTTGGAATAAATTGGTAGATGCAGCTAGCTAAATGAGTGAATGAAACTACAGGAGTGTTCATGGTCAAGATCATTCCTTGATCTTTGCCCAAGGTCATTCAGATATAGAAATTAAAACTTATTTTTCCACAGAAACCACTGAGTCATTTGTAACCAAATTACATACAAAAGCTTTTAGGAACAAGGAAATGAAAATAAATAATTTGCGTCTGGTCACATGAGCAAGATAACCCCTATTCCCATATAAGACAAAATTCTTCAAAGATCTTCTCTGGAACCAATGAGCCAATGGTCATGAAACTTGATATGTGGCATTTGGGACTTAAGCCTACCAGTATCATATTGTGTTCAAATAATGACCCTCAGATGACCTTGACCTATTTTATTCCAAGGTTATATTTAGTCACATTGACTTTTATGTGAAAACTATGTAGATGTAATTTTCAGAAACTATTGCAGCTTTATTGTTATGTATTAGCCAATGGCCTTAGGACCTTTGGTGAGCGTAGTGGCCCATGGGCCTCTTGTTTTATCTTCTTTTCCACTTAAACTGGTGGGTTGATGGAAACCAAATTACCTGGGGAGCCTGTATGGGTAGGGGAATGAAATTTATTCGTAAGGACTGGGTCACATGACCAATATGGAAGAAAATTTTCTTCTCAGGAACCAAACGGCCAATGACCTTGAAATTTGGTATGTTGCATCAGGGACTCAGGCCCTACCAAATTTATTCAAATGATGACATTTGGTTGACCGTGACCTGTTTTACATCAAGGTCAATTTTGGTCACATTTGTATGGAAAAAAACAAAAGACAGTGGATTTTACTGTTTGCATGGTAGCCTGTTGTTGTCACATGACCATGGTATAAACCACACGACCACTGGTGAGCGTAGTGGCCATGGGCCATATGTTTTTGATAGTCATTTGACCATTTTGTGGAAAGTAACTGTCCTTTTGGCTTTCCGCTTGTGACGTTTTCATTTTATGTTGGTGATTCTTTCCCTTTGGTGTCTTGGATGGAAAGAGTTACTTGTATTGATTCCAATTCTGTCTTGAAGGGTACCAAACATTTTTATAAAAAACAGCATTTTATTTAATTATTTAATGATTTACTTAATCATTTTTAGCTCACCAGAGCCAAAGGCTCCGGGGGAGCTTATAGTATAGGCATTGTCCGTCGTCCGTTGTTGTCTGCGTCTGCGTCGTCTGCGTGGTCAACATTTTCAAACAACATCTCTTCTAAAGCTGCTTGGCCAATTGAAACCAAATTACATGTGGAGCCTCTGTGGGAAGGGGGAACGAAAGTTTGTTCGGGAGGACTGGGTCACATGACCAATATGGCCGCCATGCCCATATTTGGTAAAAACCTTTAAAAGTCTTCTTCTCAAGAACCTAATAGCCGATGATCTTGAAACTTGGTATGTAGCATCAGGGACTCGGGCCCTACCAAGTTTGTTCAAATGATGACCTTTGGTTGACCTTGACCTGTTTTACGTCAAGGTCAAATTTAGTCACTTAGACATTTGTATGGAAAAACGGCAAAACAAAGGATTTTTCTGATTGTATGTTAGCCAGTGGAATCAGAAATGGTATTTGCAATCAGCTGAATGGAAGTTTATCAGTTCCAAAGGTCAAGGTCATCTACCGACCTTTGTCCATGATGCCTCAAATTCAGTATTTTTATCTTCTTCTTCACTTAAACTACTTGGCGAATTTAAACCAAATTACATGTGGAGCCTCTATGGAATAAGGGAACAAAAGTTTGTTCGGGAGGACTGGGTCACATGACCAATATGGCCACCATGCCCATATATGGTAAAAACCTTTAAAAATCTTCTTCTCAAGAACCGAATGGCTGATGATCTTGAAACTTGGTATGCTGCATCAGGGACTCTGGTCCTACCAAGTTTGTTCAAATGATGACCTTTCGTTGACCTTGACCTGTTTTACGTCAAGGTCAGTTTGGTCACTTAGACATTTGTATGGAAAAATGGCAAACCAGTGGATTTTGTCTGATTATATATTAGCTAGTGGCATCAGAAATGGTATTTACAATCAGCTGAATGGAAGTTTATCAGTTCCAAATGTCAAGGTCATTTACCGAACTTTGTCCCAGACGGCTCAGATTCAGTATTTTTTATCTTCTTCTTCACTTAAACTACTTGGTGAATTGAAACCAAATTACATGTTGTGCCTCTATGGAATGGGGGAATGAAAGTTTGTGAGGACTGGGTCACATGACCAATATGGCCGCTTTGCCCATCTATGGTAAAAACCTTTTAAAATCTTCTTCTCAAGAACCGAATGGCCGATGATCTTGAAACATGGTATGCAGCATCAGGGACTCTGGCAAGTTTATTCAAATGATGACCTTTGGTTGACCTTGACCTGTTTTACATCAAGGTCAAATTTGGTCACTTGGACATGTGTATAGGGTTCGCCGGTCATCCGGGTACTTTCGTTTGTCACGTGATAGCAACGAGCACGCGGGTGAATACAAACGCCATTTTGAATAAGCAAATAGTGTTAATAAAACCCAAGTCACTAGCATATTTCTTACAATTTTGATAAAACATGCCAAAAATCTGTAGTGCAGGTGGTTGTACAAATCATCATTTACAACTGGATAAAAAGCTATCGTTCTATCAGTTCCCAAATGGAGAAAAAACATCCAGAGAGACGGTCTCGGTGGATAAGGGCCTGCAGTCGCCAGAACGCTGATGGTTCAGACTGGATTCCTACATCAAAATATGTTTACATGTGCAGTGAACGTTTTATAACAGATAATTGATTCACAATACATTATTCTTTGGGCCATGCTTTGTTGATAATGAACTGAAATTGTCCTTTCTATTGGTAAAATTGTCTGTTGATTTCTCTCTAGTGCTCGTATTTCTCCCTTTCAACAACATTTCTGCACTTACCGAGGCGATCCCTTGGAACATCACCACAGGTGTTGGATGGGTGACTAAATTTAGAAATTGATTGTAATTAACTTTAAAGTGTAGAAAAAAACCTCCTTACTGGGTGTGCTAAAGAAGATGAACAGGGGTCCTAAAATGAATGCCTCTGATCTAAAGGTCAAAACAACAACAAGGTCTTTAGAATGTGTGCCTTGTAAATGAACTGACAAACTAGCCTGTCCCCCTAGCCTTGGCATAACCTCGGATCTGGGTTCACACTATTTGCAGAAATGACATATGACATGCAAACAGTATGGACCCAGATCAGATGAGCAGTCTGATCTGGGTCCACACTGTTTGCAGAAATGACTTAAAGCTACCGGCAGTCAACGATTTTTTACAGACAAACAGTGTGGACTCAGATCAGACAGCTCCTCTAAGCAATCTGATCTGTGTTATTTTGACAATAAACAGAATGTCAAACCTACCTTGACACTTGGATAGAGTATATTTCCCGAGTTCGTGACACCTCCGAATACACAACACTTGACACTAGTCCGTAGACATCGGTTATCAGGCAGCTGTTATTTCACTAAATGGAAATTTCCCGCCTCGTTATTCTTTACTTTTAATCATTTTTACTTACAGTAACATGCATTTTAAGGTTAAAAAAACGATTTTATTCAATGTAATTGATAGCGATCTTAAGGGTAATTGCCGGTCGCTCTGTTATTGTTTTCACCTCAAAAATGGCGGCCTATCGGTTGCTACGGGCAGTGACGTCACGCCGGCGAACCCTATGGAAAAATGACAAAGCAGTGGATTTTTCTGATTGTATATTAGCTTGTGGCATCAGAAATGGTACCGGTATTTACAATCAGCTGAATGGAAGTTTATCAGTTCCAAAGGTCAAGGTGATTTACCGACCTTTGTCCAGGATGGCTCAGATTCAGTATTTTTATCTTCTTCTCCAGTAAAAGAGCTGTGCTGATTGAAACCAAATTATAGGAAAAGCCTCTATGGGAGCGAGGCAATTAAACATTGTTCGTGGTATTTTTGTCACATGACCAAGATGGGCACCTTGCTGGTATATGGTATAAACCACATGACCTCTGGTGAGGGTAGTGGCCCATGGGCCTCTTGTTTTATTTATCAGAGAAGTCTGGGCTTGAAATTTCATGTGATTTGTTAGGTTTGACATTGCATGTGCCAGTATATGATTCACATGGATTTTTTTTGTCTTTATTTTCTCAGACAAATAAAGCCAGATTTTAAATTGTCATCTGCTACTGTATGATTGGTGCATTAAGGGTAATGAATACATTACCATTTTTGCAAGGAAGGTAACTATTGTGTTCATAGTTTCAGAAAAGGAAGAGTGGCGTAGAGGAAGAGTGGATAATTGTGGGATAATTTTTCTTTTCCATTAAAACATGTGGTCACCTCATTCAGGCAATTATGACAAGAACCCACATGTTTTCCACAACATGTTTTCTACAAGAACTTGGAAAAAATTGGATAAATTTTCTTATTTCTTCATAAAAAATATGTTGTGGTTACTTGTTACAGTGGCCTCATTGAGACAATTCCAACAAGTACCCACAACATTTTTTTCTACAAGAAATAAGAAAAAATTGGATGAATTTTCTTATTTCTTCATAAAAAATATGTTGTGGATACTTGTTACAGTGGCCTCATTGAGACAATTCCAACAAGTACCCACAACATTTTGTCTACAAGAAATAAGAAAAAATTGGATAAATTTTCTTATTTCTTCATAAAAAATATGTTGTGGGTACTTGTTACAGTGGCCTCATTGAGACAATTCCAACAAGTACCCACAACATTTTTCTACAAGAAATAAGAAAAAATTGGATAAATTTTCTTATTTCTTCATAAAAAATATGTTATGGGTACTTGGTACAGTGGCCTCATCGAATCCGGGACGTTTCCGTCCTGAGTCGTTTCGGCCGGGTCGTTTCGGCCTGGGTCGTTTCGGCCGTAATTTGGACCTGGGTCGTTTCGGCCTATTTCGGTGGGTCGTTTCGGCCTGGGTCGTTTCGGCCCGATTTTATTATATAGCAGCATCACCCACGTCACACGTTACGGCATAGCGTCGGCCATTTACTTCTTTGTCACATGAGATGTACAATTCAGTCGTTTTGAAATTTACTGCGACAATCTTTATAAGCGATTTCAAAGATAAGTGATGGGGTGGTGTCTCGGATATACATTGGCTGCCGTCATTTAAAAGACTTCAGTGAAACAAATTTTAAAGCATATCAATCATAACTCAAAGGGCTGCTTTTTAAAGACGCTCACATTTAACGTGTATTTTCAAACTGTTACGTTAACGTAATTACACCGCCACATAGTTGATCAATTATATACAAAAATATGGGGATTAGCTAACTACATTCAAATTGATTAACGAGTAATTGATTAATGGACCATTAGCATGTGATGATATAATTACTTCTTAAAAAGCCAAAAACTTTAAAGTCTGTAAATAAATAAATATATAACAATTTGGGTGTCATGGTGGCCGCAGAAGGTTCATAGTTTTGAAGACCATGATTAGATTGCACACTACGCTTGCGCAGGATTGTCTGAGTCTTTCTCTTTGGTGGATAATGACAAAATTATATAGGCGTATTTTGGTCATGTTGTATGCAGAATGTTCCCAAAGATTTTGAAGGTTTGTGAAGTTGGTCTCAATGGTATGATTAGACTGCACGCAAGCGCACAATGGTCTATTTCACGTGCCACATACAGACATGCATGGTGCGCATCCATTCTAAGGTTGTTTTTTTTAAATAGCCCTGGGCGGCAAAAGGCTTCTGCAGTTAGCAAATACTGATCACACGGCACTGACTTGCAAGATTTACTAGTATCAATGGCATGCACGTTTTGAGAACAGCATGCAAAATATTTGCGAAATGTAGCCTAATTATTTTATATGATCAGCCTCCATCTGTCGTTGTGATACCTTCAAATACTAAATAACCTATAAATCTGTTAATTGTGATCAGAGTAATTGTTTTATATGATCAGCCTGCATCTGATACCTTCAAAGACCTTATAACCAAAAAATCTGTTCATTGTGATCAGAGTCTATACAGTTTGAAAAAAAAACCCTCTGTTTTCTGACCTATTAAAGTGTTAACGAGAGAAGATAGCAAAAGCACAGGCTGATCTTCGACAAACAAAATATACATACATATAAATAAAGTGATAAAAATATCAGGCCGAAACGACCCACCAATATGGCCGAAACGACCCACCCCCGAAATTAGGCCGAAACGACCCGGCCGAAACGACTCAGGGCCGAAACGACCCAGGGACCGAAACGACTCAGGACCGAAACGACCCGCGACCGCCTCATCGAGACAATTCCAACAAGTACCCACATGTTTTCTACAAGAAATAAACATTTGGATTAATTTTCTTATTTCTCCATAAAAAATATGTTGTGGGTACTTGTTACAATCATCTTATTTAGACAATTCTAACAAGTACCCACAGCATATGTTTTCGACAAGAAATAAGGAAAATTATCTCACAGTTATCTTCATCATTATGATAACACACCCGTGAATATTTTCATTAATCAGTCTATTTGTTTGATTTGAGGTTTAACGTCCCCGTCAACACTGTAAAGGTCATTTTGGAGACGTTGCTTCCAATTTTGTGGGACTGTTACCCGACATTGAGATGAAATGACATCTCAAGCCCTGTCGCCCAATGAAACCAATAGGGTTTATTAGCATGGACGGTCCGCCTCGCACCCTGGTTCTTGGACAGGCTTAGATCCTCTAAGCGGTTTACCAGTACTAGTGTGCGGGCCGGATTCAGCTCTGCGTGGGAGCATCATGCAACCCATATATTTCTTCAAGCCCCTATGGGCGGGGGCCGATTTCATTAATCAATGTCATCCTCAGCTCACAATTTTATTTTGTTCCACTGAAGTTATTGTTATACGAGTTTTGTCGCTATATCAGAATCAGATGTCAGTATAACATCACAAATACATGCCTATATAGTTTTGACCCCATTGAACCCCATTTTTATATAGTAAAAGTGGGGATTTCAGGGGTAAACCTTATTTTTCTTATTTCTGCTCTAGACTATAGATTGTGGGTATTCGTTAGAACCGCCTCAATGAAGAGCTTCTAAGGAGTACCCATAATCTATATTTTGACCAGATATAAGAAAAATATCACAATTTTTCATCTTAAAATTTTCTATTTCCTGCGGTAAAAATTACGGTACTATGAATTTGTAAAGGCATGTTTTCATGTTATATGAGTTTTGTCGCTATATCAGAATCAGATGTCGGTATAAACAGTTATGTCTGTGTAGCTCGCTAAAGACTAAACTAAGTAGAGCAAAGTCTGTATAATACCATCAAGAATGTGTTTGCTCAATAAAAACAGACTAACTTTGGCACTTTAACACTGGTCATTTCCTTTTTTGGCGTAATAAAGGTCAAGAAATAAATTGTAATTATACAATGAATAATCACAGCTAGAGAGAAGTAGGAGTAACAAGGGCTATTTTGGAATGATATAAGTTCATTACGAAAACACGCCGCGGCCCCCGCCCATCGGGGCTTGAAGAAATAGATGGGCTGCATGATGCTTCCACGCAGAGCTGAAACCGTCCTGCACACGAGTACTGGTAAACTGCTTAGAGGATCTAAGCCTGCCCAGGCAAAACGGTGTGAGTGTCCATGCTTATAAAACCTATTGGTTACAATGGGCGTCAGGGCTTGAGATGTCATTTCATCTCAATGTCGGGTAAAAGTCAAACATAATTGGAAGCAACAGCACCAAAATGACCTTTACAGTGTTGATGGGGACCTCATATCAAACAAACAAACGAAAACACGACTGTACAAATACATTGTAAACTCTACCTGCAAAAAAAACAACAGGAAATTTTAAGATGAAAAATTGTGATATTTTTCTTTTTCTGCTCAAAATATAGATCATGGGTAATCATTAGAACCGCCTCACCAAGGCTGTTCTAACGAGTACACATGACCTGTATTTTAGACCAGAAATAAGAAAAATAAGGTTTACCCCTGTAAACCCCAGTTTTACAATATAAAAGTGGGGTTCAAGGGGGTCAGAATTATATAGACATGTTTTCGTGATGTTTGATTCTTCACAGGGAACATGGGATCTCATTCCCAGCCTGAGAGCGATATTTGCCGGAGCGGTTAGGCGAAGGTTTTGATAGATTGATTGATTGATTTGAGGTTGAACGTCCCCGTCAACACTGTAAAGGTCATTTTGGAGACGTTGCTTCCAATTTTGTGGAACTTTTACCCGACCTTGAGAAATGACATCTCAAGCCCTGTCACCCAATGATACCAATAGGGTTTATAAGCATGGAGGCCGACTCGTACCGCTTCGCCTGGGCAGGCTTAGATCCTCTAAGCCGTTTACCAGTACTCGTGTGCGGGTCGGTTTCAGCTCTGCATGGAAGCATCATGCAGCCCATCTATTTCTTCAAGCCTGATGGGGGGGGGGTGCGATTTCTTATACAGTACGAAAACACGCCTTAAACTTTACTGCCGAAAAAAAAGAGAAAATTTTGTGATGAAAATTTGTGATATTTTTCTTATTTCTGCTCACAATATAGATTCTGGGTACTTGTTAGGACTGCCTCGTCGAGGGGGTTCTGACGAGTACCCAGAAATAAGAAAAATAATGTTCACCTCTGTAAACCCCAGTTTTACTATATAAAAGTGGGGTTCAAGGGGGTCAAAATTATATAGGCATGTTTTGTCTCCACAAAATCATATGTTGTGGGTACTTAATAGAATCACCTCACTGAGGTGGTTCTAACAAGTACCCACAATAAACATTTCTAACAAGAAATATGGAAATTATTACTCAGTCTTCCTCACATTTTCTTATCTAAAGCTTTATTATAGCCCCTCTTTGAATAAATGGCCCCATAGCCCCCGCCCATCGGGGCTTCAAGAAATAGATGGGCCAGATGTAGACTAGCTACTAGTCTGATAATAAAAGTCTGATCATTTTTTTTTTTTTTTTTTTTTTTTTGATATTTTTTATTGGTTTAAAAATTTATCACCTTCTTAGTAATGGCAAGTCTATTTGGTAGAGTCTCAAATCTTAGGATTAAAATTGAGCCAGAGAGACTAGATTAGCTAAACTTTTATACACTGTTCATTTTAGTGCAAAAGATGATTTTAATTCACTATTATTCATTTTAACGCCTAGTGGCTAGGCTAGGCTAGGCTGCATGATGCTTCCATGCAGAGCTGAAATCGACCCGCACACGAGGATCTAAGCCTGCCCAGGCAATGCGGTGTGAGTCGGCCCGTCCATGCTTATTAACCCTATTGGTTTCATTGGGCCGCAGGGCTTGAGATGTCATTTCATCTCAATGTTGGGTAAAATCCCATAAAATTGGAAGCAACATCTCCAAAATGACCTTTACAGTGTTGACGGGGACGTTAAACTTCAAACAAACAATAAAAGGTCGCAGGCTAAGTGTCCCCCGACATTTGAAATGTCAGTATGTGGTGAATTAGAATATGTCTATAACATATATGCCATAAACCATGTTTTGGGAGTTGTGGAAACCAGGGTTTCTGTTGATAAAATGGCTAAAACTGACAAAGGGCCATAGCTCTGGTAAAAATCAGTCGAGCACAAACTCAATGAAATATGATCAACTTCAGGTAATGGGAACATTAACCGGAAAGTTATATCAAAATCCCTTGAAAACTACAGGAGGAGTTGCGGAGACAAGAACTTCTGTTGAAAAAAATGGCTTAAACTGGCAAAGGGCCATAACTCTGGTAAAAATCAGCCGAGCATGGCCTCATTAAATAATGTACGATCATCTTCAGGTCCTGGGAACAAAAACTGGAAAGTGTCGTCAAAATCCCTTGAAAACTTTAGGAACAGTTGCGGAGACGAGAACTTCTGTTGATAAAATGGCTATAACTGAAAAAGGGCCATAACTCTGGTAAATATCAGTTAAGCATGACCTCGATAAAATATGATCATCTTCAGTATAACTGGAAAGTTATATCAGAATCCCTTGAAAACTGTAGGAGGAGTTGTGGAGACAAGATTGTGTCTATGGATGTATGGACAGATGGATGGACGAACTGATATATGGATGAACCCCCATTACTCTAGTCCTCTTCGACTTTCGTCTGGTGACAAAAAGTGGGGCTATACTGGATTTGCCATGTCCTTCAGTGATTCAGTCATTCCGTAATTCCATGACTGCAAAATTAAAATGCATTTTGCTTAACTAGTTTGTCAATGAAACTTATACTACTCTTGATCTCTAAGGTAAGGAATGTGTAGCAGCAGAATAGCGACCAAGGGCCAATAACTCTTTTAGAGTTATGTCCCTTGATAGGTTTTCAAATTTTAAATTGCATTTTGCTATGTTTTCAAATTTTAAAATGCATTTTGCTTAAAAACTTTAATGTTTGTGGTCCTACTGCAATGAAACTTATCTAAGGTAAGTAGAATAGTGACCAAGGGCACATAACTCCTGGAGTTATGTCCCTTGGTAGGTTTTCAATTTTTGCCACTTTAAAATTTTTTGTAACAGATTACAGGAACTATGAAAGCTAGAAAGTTAAAACTTCATATAAACTTGGCCAATCACTGGATGTATTGTGTATACTAAAATAGGGGTCAAGGGTCCATAACTCCTTTGAGTTATGTCCCATAATAGGTTTTCAAATTTGGCCTTTCTTGAAAATTTTCTTATCAGATTTCTCAGGAACTAATTAAAAGCTAGAAATTTATAAACATAGACAATGACTAGCTTTATTGTGTATTCCAGAATAAGGGCCAAGGGTCCATAACTCTTGGAGTTATGTCCCTTGGTAGGTTTTCAAAAAATTAAAATACATTTTGTTCAATAACCTTATGTTTGTGGTCCTACCTCAATGAAACTTGTACTACACTTGATCTATAAAGTGAGGAAGATGTGACCAAGCAAGGGCTCATAATTCATAAGGTAATACCATGTTACCTTGTCTTACTGTTGTGTACCTGGGGCCAGTTGTTCAAAGCCTTGTTAGCTTAACGAGTTCTTAGTGGTCATATTATTACCTGTTCTAGCAAGTTAAATATCTAAAATTTTGGTATTTTTGCTGAAAAAATGTGAGCAGCTTTTGCATCTGCAACAGCTGCTCACATTTTTTTTCAGCAAAAATATTAGCATATTTGCCATATAAAATGATCCAAGTTCTAACGATTCGTTAACTAACAACATCCTTAGTTTTGAACAACTGGCCCCCGGTAAAGAACTAAGCATGAATTCAAAATATGTCAATACTATGGTTCTTTCTCCTCTAATAGTGCTGCAGCGGGGTTGCCCATCGGGGCTTGGAGAAATAGATGGGCTGCATGGTGTTTCCACGCAGAGCTGAAACTGACCACATTTGAGTACTGGTAAACTGCTTAGAAGTACTAAGCCTGACCAGGCAAAGTGGTGTGAGTCAGATCATCCAATGCAAGCCTTTTCATTCCATTGGGCGGCAGGGCTTGAGATGTCATTTCATCTCAATGTCGGGTTAAAGTCCCACAAAATTGGAAGCAACGTCTCCAAAATGACTTAAACAGTGTTGACGGGGACGTTAAACCTGAATTCAAACATACAAACAAACAAAGCTGCAGCGGGGCTATAGTCAGATCCTCTCACCGCTCTAGTTGTAACAATACAGCCCTGTGTGTCTTACTATTCACAGAGTGGCTGAAAAGTTCATCCAAGAACTTTATTGAAAAACAGAGCCTAATCAGGCTATGAATAGTTCTTGATGCCAGAAATCGCAAAATTATGATATCAGATGTCAGTTTGAGTGCACAGCATCTTCGGAGACTTGTCTGGTTCGGAATAAAGCTAATTTAAGATAGATTTCATTTCCAATAAGATGCGAAGCTGAGGATCTGAGCACCGAATGCAAGCGCAGAAAATGGATAAAAGCTATTGGATTATACAGTGACTGTTTCATGCAAGGATTGGAAGAACAGAGAAATGGTATTGCTAACGGACATAAGGACGGCAATTGATGTACAAAAGCTGTCTACTAATGTCATCTTGTCACATTATGTCATCGTCAATTTCTGTTAATGGAGGAGTCTGTGTGATCATTATCTCAGCAAATTTGGATATCATTTCAAAAAGTAAGCTGTGTTTGCGATGTTTGTCTGGATATCAAGAGTGAATTACATAATAAACAACTGTGGTACTGGTATAAAACAGAATTTTTTCTCTGTTACAAATACTTGTTTTTTGTGAGTTGTCTTTTTTCTGAGTGATTCTTTCACCAATCATAGAGGATATTTGATTTTTTCAGTGTACAATCGAAATTTATTTCACCGAATGAACACCAAAACCAGTATTTCCACGCGTGAAAATACCAGTTTTGGTGTTCATGAGTGAAATAAAATTTGATCTTACACTAAAAAAATCAAATTTTCGGTTTCTAACATGCTTCAAAATAGCAATATTTAACTTCTAATCGCATCACTCACCCTCAGAGAAAACTAACTTTGTTTCGGGTTGTTTCGTGTCAATTTAGTGATGTCTAATGTATTGACTGGGTATAATATTGGGATGGCATTTCTATGAATGGTTACTGAAATAATTGAGAGATTAGTTTCCCAAAGAAGGTGTTGACAGATCTAACGTCACACGACAAAATATGTGACGTCAGCGTCGAAAATGGCGTCATTAACATCCTTGTGACGTGTGAACTGGCATAGGGTCGATTCTAATACAGTTCGTTAATTTTCAATCAACTGACAATAAAACAAACTGACCACAGAAATAGATTTTGAGAAAAAAGTAGTCCCGAACAGTGAAAAATAAAATTGATATCAGTCACTGTTTGAAACCGTGACTATATCGTTTTCGATTTCACCTAGAAATCTCTATATTTCATTGAAAAGCATGTAAGAAATAGCATTTGGTTCTTTGTTTTGAGTAACACTTCCACTAGTCACTGAATTTCAGTATTTCTCTCTGGATAATTGGGTGGCTGTTGTGGCTCAGACACCTGATTGGTGGTTGTTCTAGAGCATTGATTTGGGCCGGGTATGCAACAGTCTTTCCTTGAGATTAGGGAATATTTTCTACAGTAATCTTACTACTTTTGATGATTCAAGAAGGGCAGTTGTTACGATAACACACCTGTGTGTTCATGAATTTGAATGAATACATTACATTACGAAAACACGCCTAGACAAATAGATTGTAAACTTTCAGCCCCCCCCCCCCCCCCTAAAACACGAAAATTTTAAGATGAAAAATTTTGATATTTTTCTTATTTCTGCTCAAACTATAGATTGTGGGTACTCCTAAGAACCCCCTCATCAAGGCGGTTCTGACGAGTACCCACAATCTATATTTTAGAGCAGAAATGAGAAAAATAAGGTTTACACCATTTAAGGTAAACACCATTTTTACTGTATACAAGTGGGGTTCAAGGAAGTCAAAATTATATAGTTGTGTTTTCGTGATGTATCAAGTACACTTGTAATTTAATTGACCAGTAAATAGTCAGAAATGGGTGTGGCAAAATTAATTTATTCAGCAGGACAATGGTTAAAATACACAGAGAAGACTGATCGGACTGCTAGCCCAAATGCACTGGCTAATCTGAGTATAAAATTGCTATGTACTCCTGTCCGAAAAATGTTTTTGCTTGTCGGGATTCGTTGCGGAAATGACACATTTTGTTGGTACATCTTCCTGACAAAAAGTGTTAACAACAAGATTTAACAATCATTAATTAACCCATTTAGTATCATAAACCCCAAAACGGGTACCCTGGCAAACAGTGCAGGCACAGATCAGACGCCGCAGAATGCGGCGTCTGATCAGGGCCTCCACTGTTTGCCAAAAGTTCAGTCATTTTTCAAATAAATTTTGATGAAAACACAACCGGACACCCCTAAATTTTGAAGTTAACTCCTGCTATATATAAGGAAGAAGATTCCATTTGGTACAAAAAGGGTTAAAACTGTCTGGACTAATTCCTGTCAATTAGAGTATATCAGAATTTTTTATATTTTCTACACCACAAACAGAAATAATTAGTTCCTTATTTTCACCTGCTCTTCTCCAAGTAACTTGATTAGGAAAACATGTCCGTGTGAAATAATGGTGTCCAACATGGTGTCAGAAAATGATAAATTTTAGGTAAAAATGACAAAATCTTTCTTATTTCTAATCTCAACATAGGTTGTGGGTGCTCGTTAGAACTGCCTCATTGAGGCGGTTCTTAAGAGTACCTACAATCTATGAGTTTGAGCAGAAATAAGGCAGATAAAATTAAATGTATACCCCCATAAACCCCACTTTTCTCTCACGGACTTGTTATCGTGATGTGACTGAGAAAAAAATTACAATCATGACTAGCGAAGGGTACCACCATCAAACTGCGTTTTCAAATAAATTTACAAACTCTAATATTAAAAGTCTGTTGACTTCATGCGACTCGCAAAATCCATACCTCATGTATCGATTCAGGATACTTCATCTTTTCTATGATGTCATATGGAGGAATCGGGGAGTTTTTATTATCTCACAGGTAACCAGTGTAAATACCCCATCGAACACATGTACGGTATTCAGGCATGTATTACCCACATTTGCGTACTACCTGCACCCCCTTTTTTTTAGTCAAAATCTGGGAAAAAACAGTTATTCTGTTGTATTACCCGCATGAAACATTTGCTGAAATTTTGGTGGGTGCTTAAGTGAGAAAAAAATAGAATTTGGCCAGTTTTTGTAGCACGCAACGGAATGCGGGATCGTCTTCAAAAGGCGGTAAAATGCACCTGCGTGTGAGTATCACCAGAAAGCATGACATTGTATTCTACATTATAGTAGAAGCTCCCGTGTGACGAAAGCTCACAAAAATGCACTTTGAGTGGCCACCATGGTACCAAAATTCTCTTTAGTATATTATTTTAGTAGTATATCTGGGCAGTATGAAACACAATATTTCCCATTTTTTAAGTCTTGCAAAACATGTTTTATATCATGCCAACATGTGGTACGCAAGTTCACGAATGTGCCAGTTATGTAATAAGACTAACATTAGGACAATGTTGAAATATTAAGGTCTTTTCAGATGTAGTCATTAACAGTGGTGCAATTTACATTTGTTTAATTTGTTTCATGCAGGAAACTCATTAATGAAGTATAAATATGATACGCACCATGATTTTAACCAGTAAAATGGTCCAAAATGGGACTATGGTAAGCATATTTGGGGCAAGCTTTTCACGAAAAACTTGTTTTAAGTTAACATAGGCAACTTGTATATTGCTAAATAGTAAATACATTATAATGTGTTTTTGTAACCAGCATATGCCATGCACACACCCCTTTCTGGAATTTTTAGGAATAAAATAATAGATTGTTTGAGAATTGAGAATACTATTATCTATTTGGCATAGAATGTGTAAGTATAGCCGCTCCAAAAGTGGTACAATAGTGATGGCTGCTTCATAGAAATATTTTCACACAGGATTAGATCACACTTTGTAGTTTAGCTGCTTAACATTTGCACCAATCTATTCATACACTTTTATCATTTAATATATTATAGACCATAATGAATGAGCCTCATCATGAGAAAACCTGCAAATTTCATGTATGAACGATAAATATGCAGATAAGCCTGAGTGTACACACAGTGTAATCAGCATCTTTGGCATTAGCACAGTCTTGTCTGGTCCTTCCCTGTTGAATCTCATGGGATGGAAACCCTCTATGAAATTTCCAAACAAAGGATCTGACCTTTGACCCAGGTGTGCAATTAGTGTCCCAAAACTAAATAATCCAAATCGTTGTTTTTGCTAAATTATATTGTTCATATTGGTGCTATAAATGATCATGATATTAATATTGTTATTGATGCCCTGGATAGAAACTGATTGTTTAAACATATGGTGTTTATATACTAAATGCTCATATTTTAAATATTTGGATTATGGCACCGACAATAAATACTGTAAATGATGATATTGCCATTGATGACAATGATGATGATGATGATGATGATGATTTCATCAAAAAGTTTAGCTCCATATACACCAGTGAGGCCTTTTCATTTGAATGTGAATTGTATGTTAAACAGTGAACATTTTTAGCTCACCAGAGCCGAAGACTCCGGGGGAGCTTATAGGATAGGCAGTTGTCCGTTGTCGTCCGTCGTATGACGTATGTCGTCTGCGTCAACACTTTCAAACGACATCTCCTCTGAAGCCACTGGGCCGATTGGGCCCAAATTTTATCTGTATTATCCTTGGGCTGGGGGATTGAAAGATTGTGTTTTTTATCAAAATCGGCTCATTAGTTTGGTTGCTATGGCAACTTGTAGTTTCCATAGACTTATAATGGGGAAAATTGAAAAATGGCATTTACTGCCAAGCCTCTGCAGATATTTTGACAAAACTTTCACAGAAATGTTCCATAGGCAATCTACCATCTGCCGTATGATTTTAGACATTCTGCCCATTTTTATTGGTTGCCATGGAAACCAAAATGCAAAAAAATAGACCAAAAAATCCTTAAAAAATCATCTCCTCAGAAACCATATGCTTTAGGAGGCTGAGACTTTATGAAAATATTCACCATATTTGCCTCTACAGGTTTTGTGTTTTTTATAAAATTTGGCCTTTCAGTTTTGTTGCTATGGCAACTTAGAGTTTCCACTGACTTATAATGGGGAAAAACTGAAAAATGGCATTTACTGCCAAGTCATTGCAGATATTTTGACAAAACTTACATAAACATGCTCCTTGAGTAAACTTCTCTCAGCCATATGCTTTTATGTCAACCTGGGGGTGTGGGGGGGGGGGGGGGGGGGCTAGGTTGTGCCGGGGCCATGCCCCATCCCCTCCACTTCATAAAACGCCTTATATCTCAGAAACCTCACAGATCCCAACCCCTTAACCATATATATTCTTGTTCCTTATGATAAGATGCATTAGGTGACCTCAACCTGGGGGTCCCCTGGGATATGCCGGGGACATGCCCTGCCCCCGCTATTTCATAAAATGCCATTTATCTCAGAAACCATTCAGAGCCCAACCCCTAAACTATATATATTCTTGTTCCTTATGCTAAGATGCATTAAGTGATACCAACCTGGGGGTCCCCCTGGATGTGCCGGGGACATGCCCCACTCCCTCCACTTCATAAAATGCCATTTATCTCAGAAACCATTGAGATCCCCGCCCCTAAACCATATATATTCTTGTTCCTTATGATAAGATGGACTCAGTGACACCAACCTGGGGGTCCCCTGGGATGTGCCGGGGCAATGCCCCAACCCCTCCACTTCATAAAAGGCCCATATCCCAGTAACCTTACAGATCCCCACCCCTAAACATTATATATTCTCGTTCATTATGATAAGACGCAATCAGTGACAAGAAACCTGGGGTCCCCAGGGATGTTCTGGGGCCTTGCCCCACCCCCTCCATTTCATAATATCACAATATCTTGGAAACCTTACAGATCCCCACCCCTAAACCATATATATTCTTGTTCCTTATGATAAGACACATTCATTGACACCAACCTGGGGGTCTCCCAGTGCCTTGCCCCACCCCTGCACTTCAGAAAAGACCTTATATCTCAGAAACTTGTCCAAGCCCCACCCCTAAACCATATATATTCATCTTCCTTATGATAAGATGCATTCAGTGACACCAGCTTGTGAGCCCCTGGGGCATGCCCGGCCAATGCCCTACCGCTTGACTTCATTAAAAGCCATATACCTCAGAAATCGTTCAGCTCCCCACCCCATAACCATATATATTCTTGTTCCTTATGATAAGACTCGTTCAGTCACACCAACTTGGGGGTCTCTTTGTGCTGAGGCAATGTGCCCCGACCTTCCACTTCATAAAAGGCCATGTATTTCAGAAACCATTCAAATCCCCACCCCATAATCATATATGTTCTTGTTCCTTATTATTAGCACACCTACTGTAGGGGTGTCCGCATGGGCCTTTCCACTTCATAAAAGGGCCTCATATCTCGGAAACTGTTCAGATTCCCACCCCTAAACCATATATATCCTTGGTCCTTATGATAAGACACATTTAGGGACAACAATCTTGGGCTTTCCTGGGATCGACAGGGCATGCTCCAACCCCTCCACTGTTTAAGAGGCCTTATATCTCCAGCCATACAGATCCCCACTGCTAAACCATCCTAGTGTGATAAGACACATTTAGTGATACCAACCAGGGCTCCATTGGGTCCATGCCCCGCCCCTCTACTTCATAAAAGGCCTAATGTTTCATATACTGAATCCACATGGGTGCTCATTTGGATATTGGGGTTCTCTTGGCAGATTAAAATTATACCATGTTAAAATACATGGCTGCAATTGGGCAGTGCGCACCTGAGCTCTGGTGAGCATAGTGGCCCATGGGCCTCTTGTTTATATTCTGGCAGCAATTCGGGACTGTGTGTATTTGATTCATCAAAGAGTTCTTCAGCACATCAGAAATGGCCAAAATTGTTTTTGACTTTGCAAATATTTTGTTTGTAGTGCATATATCATAAATCATGAAATATAAAGACATTTTGCACTGGAGAAAAAGCATAGCTTTCCACAGCATTCTGTCACACAGTGATATACAATAAATTAAGGTACTTTTTACCATGTCTCGACTCAGAAAATGCCAGTAGATATTGATTAGTTATTTGTTAGATTTGAGGTTTAACGTCCCCGTCAACACTGTAAAGGTCATTTTGGAGACGTTGCTTCCAATTTTGTGGGACTTTTACCCGACATTGAGATGAAATGACATCTCAAGCCCTGTCGCCCAATGAAACCAATAGGGTTTATTAGCATGAACGGTCCGCCTTGCACCACAGTTCCTGGACAGGCTTAGGTCCTCTAAGCGGTTTACCAGTACTAGTGTGCGGGCCGGATTCAGCTCTGCGTGGAAGCATCATGCAGCCCATATATTTCTTCAAGCCCCTATGGGCGGGGGCGACAGGAGATATTGAAAGCATGGTAAATTTGCCATAACCTTATATTGCGGTGTCAGTTATGGTAAATAAATGTTTTTTTTTTGAGTTGTCAGTGTATCTTAAATTTCGAATCCTGTCATTTAACATGGCCATTCAGCAAATTTAGAATAAGCGCAACAGTACCTAAATGTATCCCATAATTTCAAAGCTTTTGCAAGACGTAAAAGTTGGGAAACATCTGTTTTCTACCTTCCAATATGTTGATCTTAAAAGGGTTATGGCTTAAATTTTTGGTACTTTCAGACCACCTATTGCTCAATCTCAATAGCTTGGAGCTCTTACTATTAAAATGTTGAAAAAACTTTACCTGTGCACCCTTGTTGTTTATTTATTAATCAATATATGCCCAGTGGCCCTTTTTGGTGGACATCGACAAACAGTGCTGTCCCAGATCAGACACTGCAGAAAGACGCCGCAGACGTCCGATTTGGATTTACACTGTTTGTGATTTATAACGGTTCAGTTATGACACTATTGTTAATTCCTGTCATATAATTGCCACCCTGCGGTGCGTGTTGATAAGGTGTGAAAATATGGTCACGTTATGTCTCTAATTTGCGTTTATTCTCCAATCAATAATTTAATCCACAATCAATGTGAAAATGATTTAATTGCTCCTAAGACGAGTTGCTAAATCTTACGGTTTTGATGGATGTATAATAAAAAAAGGACTATTCTACTATCTCGTGAATGGCTATATTTTGGCGACAAATTGCTTGGCGGGAAAAGTCGAACGCTTTAATTTGTGTAAACACATCTGTATGCTGTTGTTGGTTATTGACATGGAGCTTCCAGGGATAGGCCAGGATTTGTGCAAAGCGCTGTTTTCTACACACCTCTATCCACAACTGTTTAGCTATCAAGAATTTACCGTTTCCAAACATTTTTAGCTCACCGTCACGTAGTGACGAGGTGAGCTTATGGGATCACTTTTCGTCCGTCGTGCGTCAGTGCGTCCGTAAACAATTTCTTTAAACGACATCTCCTCCTAAACCACTGATCGGATTTTGACCAAACTTCACAGGAATGATCCTTAGGTGGTCCCCTTTCAAAAGTGTTGAAATGGTTCCGTTCCGTTGCACATCTAGGTCAAAGGAGCCAAAAATAGATTTTTTTCACCAAAAACTTAAAAAATCTTCTTCTCTGAAACCACAAGGCCCAGGTCTTTGATATTTGGTATGAAGCTTCATCTAGTGGACCCCTACCAAGATTGTTCAAATTATAGTGCTGGGGCCAAAAATGCCCCCGCTCCGGGGCCCTTTGGTTTTACACGGGCTTATATAGGGAAAATCTTTAAAAATCTTCTTCTCTGAAACCCCAAGGCCCAGGTCTTTGATATTTGGTATGAAGCTTCACCTAGTGGACCCCTACCAAGATTGTTCAAATTATAGTGCTGGGGCCAAAAATGCCCCCGCTCCGGGGCCCTTTGGTTTTACATGGGCTTATATAGGGAAGATCTTTAAAAATCTTCTCTGAAACCGTAAGGTCCAGGTCTTTGATATTTGGTATGAAGCTTAATCTAGTGGACCCCTACCAAGATTGTTCAAATTATAGTGCTGGGGCCAAAAATGCCCCCGCCCCCGGGCCCTTTGGTTTTACATGGGCTTATATAGGGAAAATCTTTATAAATCTTCTTCTCTGAAACCGCAAGGCCCAGGTCTTTGATATTTGGTATGAAGCTTCATCTAGTGGACCCCTACCAAGATTGTTAAAATTAAAGTGCTGGGGCCAAAAATGCCCCCGCTCCGGGGCCCTTTGGTTTTACATGGGCTTATATAGGAAAAATCTTTTAAAATTTTCTCTTCTGAAACCCGAAGGCCCAGGTCTTTGATATTTGGTATGAAGCTTCACCTAGTGGACCCCTACCAAGATTGTTCAAATTATAGCCCTTGGGCAAAAAATGCCCCCGCTCCGGGGCCCTTTGGTTTTACATAGACTTATATATGGAAAATCTTGAAAAATCTTCTCTGAAACCGCAAGGCCCAGGTCTTTGATATTTGGTATGAGGCTTCATCTAGTGGACCCCTACCAAGATTGTTCAAATTTTAGTGCTGGGGCCAAAAATGCCCCCCGCCCCGGGGCCCTTTGGTTTTACATGGGGAAAATCTTTAAAAATCTTCTTCTCTGAAACCACAAGGCCCAGGTCTTTGATATTTGGTATGAAGCTTCACCTAGTGGACCCTTACCAAGATTATTCAAATTATAGTGCTGGGACAAAAAATGCCCCCACTCTGGGGCCCTTTGGTTTTACATGGGCTTATAGAGGGAAAAACTTTAAAAAATTTCTTGTCTGAAACCGTAAGGCCCATGTCTTTGATATTTGGTATGAAGCTTCACCCCACAAGGCTCAGGTGGCCCCCCCCCCCTCCCCCCGCCCCGGGGCCTTTTGGTTTTACATGGGCTTATTTAGGGTAAATCTTTAAAAATCTTCTTCTCTGAAACCGCAAAGCCCAGGTCTTTGATATTTGGTATGAAGCTTCACCTAGTGGACCCCTACCAAGATTGTTCAAATTATAGCCCTAGGGCCAAAAATGCCCCCGCTCCGGGCCCTTTGGTTTTACAAAGACTTATATATGGAAAATCTTGAAAAATCTTCTTCTCTGAAACCGCAAGGCCCAGGTCTTTGATATTTGGTATGAGGCTTCATCTAGGGACCCCTACCAAGATTGTTCAAATTATAGTGCTGGGGCCCAAAATGCCCCTGCCCCCGGACCCTTTGGTTTTACATGGGCTTATATAGGGAAAATCTTTAAAAATCTTCTTCTCTGAAACGGCATGGCCCAGGTCTTTGATGTTTGGTATGAAGCTTCATCTAGTTGACCTCTACCAAGATTGTTCAAATTATAGTGCTGGGGCCAAAAATGCCCCCGCCCTGGAGCCTTTTGGTTTTACATGGGTTTATATAGGAAAAATCTTTAAAAATCTTCTTCTCTGAAACCGCAAGGCCCAGGTCTTTGATATTTGGTATGAAGCTTCATCTGGTGGACCCCTTCCAATAATTTTCAAATTATAGTGCTTGGGCCAAAAATGCCCCCGCCCCGGGGCCTTTTGGTTTTACATGGGCTTATATAGGGAAAATCTTTAAAAATCTTCTTCTCTGAAACCGCTAGGCCCAGATCTTTGATATTTGGTATGAAGCTTTACCTAGTGGACCCCTACCAAGATTGTTCAAATTATAGTGCTGGGGAAAAAAATGCCCCCGCTCTGGGGCCCTTTGGATTTACATGGGCTTATATAGGGAAAATCTTTAAAAATCTTCTTCTCTGAAACCGTAAGGCCCATGTCTTTGATGTTTGGTATGAAGCTTCACTCCACAAGGCCCAGGCCCTGGGGCCAAAAATGCCCCCACCCCGGGGCCTTTTGGTTTTACATGGGCTTATATAAGGAAAATCTTTAAAAATCTTCTCTGAAACCGCTAGGCCCAGGTCTTTGATATTTGGTATGAAGCTTTACCTAGTGGACCCCTACCAAGATTGTTCAAATTATAGTGCTGGGGGAAAAAATGCCCCTGCTCTGGGGCCCTTTGGTTTTACATGGGCTTATATAGGGAAAACCTTTAAAAATTTTCTTCTCTGAAACCGTAAGGCCCATGTCTTTGATATTTGGTATGAAGCTTCAACCCACAAGGCCCAGGCCCCCCCGCCCCCCATACCCAGGGCCTTTTGGTTTTACATGGGCTTATATAGGGAAAATCTTTAAAAATCTTCTTCTCTGAAACAGCAAGGCCCAGGTCTTTGATATTTGATATGAAGCTTCACCTAGTGGACCCCTACCAAGATTATTCAAATTATAGCCCTGGGGCCAAAAATGCCCCTGCTCCGGAGCCCTTTGGTTTTACGTAGACTTATATATGGAAAATCTTGAAAAATCTTCTTCTCTGAAGCCACAAGGCCCAGGTCTTGATATTTGGTATGAAGCTTCATCTAGTGGACCTCTACCAAGATTATTCAAATTATAGTGCTGGGGCCAAAAATGCCCCCGCCCTGGGGCCCTTTGGTTTGACATGGGCTTATATAGGAAAAATCTTTAAAAATCTTCTTCTCTGAAACCGCAAGGCCCAGGTCTTTGATATTTGGTATGAAGCTTCATCTGGTGGACCCTTCCAATAATTTTCAAATTATAGTGCTTGGGCCAAAAATGCCCCCGCCCCGGGGCCTTTTGGTTTTACATGGGCTTATATAGGGAAAATCTTTAAAAATCTTCTTCTCTGAAACCGCTTGTCCCAGGTCTTTGATATTTGGTATGAAGCTTCACCTGGTGGACCCCTACCAAGGTTGGTCAAATTAAAGTGCTGGGGCAAAAAGTGCCCCCGCTCTGGGGCCCTTTGGTTTTACATGGCTTATATAGGGAAACTCTTTAAAAATCTTCTTTTCTGAAACCACAGGGCCCAGGTCTTTGATATTTGGTATGAAGCTTCACCTAGTGGACCCTACCAAGATTGTTCAAATTATTGCCCTGGGGCCAATAATGCTCCCGCTCCGGGGCCCTTTGGTTTTACATAGACTTATATAGGGAAAATCTTTTCAAATTTTCTTCTCTGAAACCGTAAGGCCCATGTTTTTGATATTTGGTATGAAGCTTCACCCCACAAGGCCCACCTAGTGGACCCCTACCAAGATTGTTCAAATTATAGCCCTGGGGAAAAAAAATGCTCCCGCCCGGGGCCCTTTGGTTTTACATAGACTTATATAGGGATAATCTTGAAAAATCTTCTTCTCAGAAACCACAAGGCCTAGGTCTTTGATATTTGGTATGAAGCTTCATCTAGTGGACCTCTACAAAAATTGTTCAATTATAGCCCTGGAACCAAAAATGCCCCCGCCTCGGGACCCTTTGGTTTTACATAGACTTATATAGGGAAAATCTTTAAAAATCTTCTTCTCTGAAACCACAAGGCCTAGGTCTTTGATATTTGGTATGAAGCTTCATCTTGTGGACCTCTACCAAGATTGTTCAAATTATAGCCACGGGGCCAAAAATGCCCCCGCTTCGGGGCCCTTTGGTATTCCATCAACTTATATAGGGAAAATCTTGAAAAATCTTCTTCTTTGAAACCAGAAGGCCTAGGTCTTTGATATTTGGTATGAAGCTTCATCTAGTGGACCTCTACCAAGATTGTTCAAATTATAGCTCTGAGACCAAAAATGCCCCCGCCTCGGGGCCCTTTGGTTTTACATAAACTTATATAGGGAAAATCTTTAAAAATCTTCTTCTGTGAAACAACAAGGCCTAGGTCTTTGATATTTGATGTGACATTTCATCTAGTGGACCTTTATCAAGATTGTTTAAATTATGGCGCTGAGGCCAAAAATGCCCCCGCTCCGGGGCCATTTGGTTTTACATAGGCTAATATAGGGAATATCTTTAAAAAATCTTCTTCTCTGAAACCCCAAGGCCCAGGTCTTTGATATTTGGTGTGTAGCTTAATCTAGTGGACCTTTGCCAAGATTGTTCAAATTATAGCCTTTGTTGATATTTGGTATGAAGCTTCACCTTTCTAGACCTCCCTCAACATTATGCACATTGTAGCCCTGGGGTCAATAATGGCCCTCCCCGAGGCCCACTTGTTACTCTATCATATGGATTAGGTGAGCGATCCAAGGCCATCATGGCCCTCTTGTTTATGAAAGAGATACGCCCCATTAAAATAAAACTATAGGCACGTGTGGGGTTGCTGGGGTCTGATGATGTCATTTACCGATTGCGTGCAGAGGTAGTTTTTGGGTGGCGATTTTTAGCTCACCAGAGCCGAAGGCTCCGGGGGAGCTTATAGGATAGGCAGTTGTCCGTCGTCGTCTGTGTCCTCGTCTGCGTCTGCGTCGTCTTCGTCAACATTTTCAAACGACATCTCTGAAGCCACTGGGCCGATTCAGCCCAAATTTCATCTGTAGCATCCTTGGGCAGGGGGATTGAAAGTTTGTGTTTTTAATGAAAATCGGCTCATTAGTTTGGTTGCTATGGCAACTTAGAGTTTCCATAGACTTATAATGGGGAAAATAGAAAAATGGCATTTACTGCCAAGCCTCTGCAGATATTTTGACAAAACTTTCATAGAAATGTTCCATAGGTAATCTACTATCTGCCGTATGATTTTAGGCCTTCTGCTCATTTTTATTGGTTATCATGGAAACCAAAATGCAAAAAATAGACAAAAAAAAAATACTTAAAAATCATCTCCTCAGAAACCATATGCTCTAGGAGGCTGAGACTTTATGAAAATATTCACCATATTTGCCTCTACAGGTTTTGTGTTTTTTATGAAATTTTGCCTTTTAGTTTTGTTGCTATGGCAACTTAGAGTTTCCATTGACTTATAATGGGGAAAACTCAAAAATGGCATTTACTGCCAAGTCATTGCAGATATTTTGACAAAATTACATAAACATGTTCCTTGTGTAAACTTCTCTCAGCCATATACTTTTATGTCAACCTGGGGGTCCCCTAGGTTGTGCCGGGGCCATGCCCCGCCCCCTCCACTTCATAAAATGCCTTATATCTCAGAAACATTACAGATCCCAACCCCTAAACCATATATATTCTTGTTCCTTATGATAAGATGCATTAAGTGACACCAACCTGGGGGTCCCCCTGGATGTGCCGGGGACATGCCCTGCCCCCTCTATTTCATAAAATGGCATTTATCTCAGAAACCATTCAGATCCCCACCCCTAAACTATATATATTCTTGTTCCTTATGCTAAGATGCATTCAGTGACATCAACCTGGGGGTCCCCGGGATGTGCCAGGGACATGCCCCACCCCCTCCACTTCATAAAATGCCATGTATCTCAGAAACCATACATTTCCCCACCCCTAAACTATATATATTCTTGTTCCTTATGCTAAGATGCATTCAGTGACACCAACCTGGGGGTCCCCCCGGATGTGCCGGGGACATGCCCCACCCCCTCCACTTCATAAAATGCCATATATCTCAGAAACCATACAGATCCCTACCCCTAGATGCATTAAGTGACACTAACCTGGGGGTCCCCCGGGATGTGCCGGGACCATGCCCAACCCCATCCACTTCATAAAAGGCCAAATATTCCAGAACCCTTACAGATCCCCTGCCCTAAACCATATATATTCTTGTTCCTTATGATAAGACACATTCAGTGACACCAACCTAGGGGTCACCCAGGGTGCTCCCGGGCCATGCTTCACCCCTTGACTTCACAAAAGACCATATATCTGAGAAACTGTTCAGAGCCCTACCCCTAAACAATATATATTCTTGTTCCTTATGATAAGACGCAATCAGTGACACCAGCATGCGGGTCCACCCATGGTTCCATGGTCCATGCCCCCACCCCTTTACTTCATTAAAATCCATATATCTCAGAAACCATACAGATCCCCACCCCTAAACAATATATATTCTTTTTCTTTATGATAAGATGCATTAAGTGACACCAACCTGGGGGTCCCACGGGATATGCCGGGGATAACACGCAATCAGTGACACCAGCATGCAGGTCCCCCCGGGGTGCCACAGGCCATGCCCCACCCCTTTACTTCATTAAAATCCATATATCTCAGAAACCGTTCAGATCCCCACCCCTAAATCATATATATTCTTGTTCCTTATGATAAGACGCAATCAGTGACACCAGCATGCAGGTCCTCCCGGGGTGCCACAGGCCATGCCCCACCCCTTTACTTCATTAAAATCCATATATCTCAGAAACCGTTCAGATCCCCACCCCTTAAACAATTTTTGGCATACTGATAGATATCAATGAGATCTAACCAATGAACTTGCGAAATATTACATTCTATTTAGTATAGCCTCGGCGAGGCGAAAAATCCGTAACCCGTGAAAATTGGTGATAGTGACTTAACCGCTTGGAATATTTAAACAATTTTCGGCGTACTGATAGATATCAATGAGATCTAACCAATGCACTTGCGAAATATTACATTCCAGTTAGTATAGCCTCGCCGAAGCGAAAAATGTGAAAATTTTTCGAACTGCTTCTCCTCGGAAACCGTGGCCGATTGAAGTCAAATTTCATATGGAGCCTCTATGGGATGGGGGAAACCAAACTTTGCTCATTGGGTCCAGGTCACATGACCAAAATGGCCGCCAAGCCATATATTGTCTGTCTGTCTCTCTGTCCGTCCGTAACCCGTTTGTGAAAATTGATGGTAGTGACTTAACCGCTTGGAATATTTAAACAATTTTTGGCATACTGATAGATATCAATAAGATCTAACCAATGAACTTGCGAAATATTACATTTCATTTAGTATAGCCTCACCGAGGCGAAAAATCCGTAACCCGTTTGTGCAAATTGGTGATAGTGACATAACCGCTTGGAATATTTAAACAATTTTTGGCATACTGATAGATATCATTGAGATCTAACCAATGAACTTGCAAAATATTACATTCCATTTAGTATAGCCTCGCCGAGGCGAAAAATGTGAAAATTTTCAAACTGCTTCTATTCGGAAACCGTTGGGCCGATTGAAGTCAAATTTCATATGGAGCCTCTATGGGATGGGGCTGACCAAACTTTACTCATTGGGTCCAGGTCACATTACCAAAATGGCCGCCAAGCCATATATGGTCTGTCTGTCTGTCCGTCCGTAACCCGTTTGTGAAAAATGGGGATAGTGACTTAACCGCTTTGAATATTTAAACAATTTTTGGCATACTGATAGATATCAATGAGATTTAACCAATGAACTTGCGAAATATTACATTCCATTTAGTATAGCCTCGCAGAGGCGAAAAATGTGAAAATTTTCGAACTGCTTCTCCTCGGAAACCGTTGGGCCGATTGAAGTCAAATTTCATATGGAGCCTCTATGGGATGGGTGAAATCATAATTTGCTCATGGGGTCCAGGTCACATGACCAAAATGGCCGCCAAGCCATATATGGTAAAAACCCTTCAAAAATAGTCTTCTCCAGAACGACTGGGCAGATTTCCACGAAACTTGATAAATAGCATCTGGGACGTAGGCCCATCATAAATTGCTAAAATGGTGACCCTGGGTTGACCTTGACTTTTTTTGTGCCTAGGTAAAACTTTGACACATATGCTTTTGTATTGGAAAAGTGAGAATGCATTTTATCCTGCAAACGATTCAGAATATAGTACTTAAGTATAAGATATATTTTTGCTCCTTACGATAAGGCGCATTTATTGGGGGAACCGTTTTAGGTCCAGGTCACATGACCAAAATGGCCGCCATACCCATAAATGGTAACACTTATAAAGCTAAAAGCATCCGGCGGGTCGTGCACTTCAGCTGAAGCACTGGTTACTACAGAATCTGGACTGGAATCAATTGTTTGGTTTGGCAAACAGTGTAGACCCAGATCAGAATGTTCACAGAGGAGCAGTCTGATTTGGGTCCATACTGTTTGCAAAAATGACTTCTTAACCCTTCTCTTGCTGAATATTCAGTTTAGCCACACTCGTTTCTGACTTTGAACCAATCAGTTTACTCGATGTAATTTATTCCTACAAATTCATAAATTGAATGTCACTGTTTCCAAAGATAGGGGTTGTCGTGAACAGCATGATAAGAGTTAAGTAATCAACAGGCAATAAAGCAGATGACAATTGTCCTGCTTGGCATAAGAGTTTACATGCTAAAAACACTGATTCTGAGACAATTCTATTGACAGCCAGCCAGATTCATTTCACAGAAGGACAGCGGAAGAACTAACGATATTGTTCAGCGATAAATAAACCAGTCTTATAGCCAGTGATGTCGAGACTCTGCCAGTTTATTTAAGAGCGACATCAAATACAGATGTGATAGGAAGGAGCGACAGTTTGATTGGAAAATTCATGTAAGTGTTAAGAACGCAAGATTTATTCTGCAACTGAATATTAAAATATTGGAATGTTGACATTGGAAAATATAGAAAAAATACATTTAGTGGTGACCATTTCTGAAAAATGACAAGAAAGGCCGATTTTTACAATTATGCTATTATGTTGGACAAGCCCATTTGCCATATAAGGGGTGTCGGGCCTATTTTTTTTTGTTTTTATTCTATGATGGACAAAAAATTCTGTTAGAAAATAGTGCAGGCCCTGATCAGACGTGGCATTTTGTGGCATCTGATCTGGGCCTGCACTGTTTGCCAAGGTACCCCTTTAGGATGAATCCCGAATGCAATGGGTTAAAGTTAGCATTACAAAAAAATACCTATACAAATGTATTGAAAGTTTTGTCACCAAAGAAAATGAAATTTTCGGATAAAAATTCAATACATTTCATATTTCTGCTCGAAACATAGATTGTGGATACTTGTTAAAAGCACCTCAACCAGGCAGTTTTAATAAGTACCCACAATCTGTGTGCTAAAAACACAGTTTGTGAGTACTTGTTAGAACAGGATCGAGGCAGTTATAATAAGTTCACACAATCTATGTTTTGGAGCTCATGTAAAGCCCAGTTTTACTTTCAAAAGTATTGCCTTCACTTCTATTTGAAATTATATAGGTGTGTTCATCAGGAATACATGACTATATAATTTTTACCCCCTTGAACCCCACTTTTATATAGCAAAACTGGGGTTTACAGGGATAAACCATATTCTTCTTATTTCAGCTCTAAAATAATGATTGTGGGTACTCGTTAGAACTGCCTCGATGAGGCAGTTCTAACAAGTACCCACATTCTATATTTTGAGCAGAAACAGGAAAAAAATCGCAATTTTTCATCTAAAAAAATCTATTTTTCGGAGGTTAAAATTACAATGTATTTGTATAGGCGTGTTTTCATAATGTTTTGTAAACGGAAAAGGTGTAAATGCATTTATCACAAATATGTATGTAAATATATATTTATCAAAAAATATGTAAGAGAAAAACTTTTGCTCATCTTTAAAATGAAAAATAATGTGACTGGAATGTTTGAATTCCAAAACGTGTTATATAAATGGAATCTCTCAAGCTTAATTACCATATAATATGGAGGTTTCTAATTTAACTCTTGTCCTGCTGTTCACGACAACCCTTTTCTTTGCAAACAGTGTAGATCCAGATTAGATGGCTTCTGAAGAAGCCATCTGATCAGGATCTACACTGTTTGACATTCAATTTATGAATTTGTAGGAATAAGTTACATCAAGTTATCTGATTGGTTCAAAGTCAGAAATGGATGTGGCTAAATTGAATATTCAGTAAGAGAAGGGTTAAAAAAAAAATACTCATGTCAAAGAAAACCATTATCATGCATATTTAGGGGTGGTTGGGTGAGGCAAAGGTGATGTGTATCTTGCATCACTATGGCATCCAACTGATACTGGCTTACATTTGGACAAGGACTGCTGTCCTTGCTGCAGGTAAGGATACAGGTACCTCCATTCTTTTCCCTCTTTCTCCTCTGTCCCTCACTTTCACCTCCTCTATTTTTTCTCCCTTTCTCTGGGAGACAACACAAAATGACCTACAAGCACTGATGTGTCATTAAACCCAAACCATTTAATCATGAAAAAAGTACATGAAAAAGAATACAGTGAAATTAAGACTAATTCTGAAATTCACATTGGGGCTTGAAGAAATATATGGGCTGCATGATGCTTTTACGCAGAGCTGAAAGCGACCTGCACACGACTACTGGTAAACTGCTTAGGGGACATTCGGGATGTATTCTGATTGGACAGTGCAGGGTCTACAATGAAATGTACAACACTTTGTGTTTTGAATTTATTCCTGTCTTACAGTTGACTGACAGGATGTAAGGAAATATTGAATGAAACATCAGATCATCATCAAAGTTTGAACGGATTTGTGTCCACAGGTGTATATAATCTATATATATATTGTTTTGATATTACACGGTTGTTTAACTAACAGGGTTTCTGCTTTGGACCTGATTAATAGTTTTATAAAGAGGTTGTGGTGTAATTTGATTGGTTCATCATCATCATCATCAACGGATTTTTGATTAACGTGCAGGTACAGGGGCAACGTCCACATAAGTGAGCCCCCTTCCAGGTAGCTGGCTTGCTGCACACATGGCAGATCTTACACCAGATCTCCAGGCTTGTCTATCATGAGGATCGATAGCAGAGAGCTTCCATTCTCTGCAATCTCTTTCTGTTAGCTGCTTCCAGGTCATCTTGGGCCTTCCTGGCCCACGCTTTCCACTTACCTGTATGTCACAGGCAGTCTTGATTGCACCGTTGGAGCGTTCCACATGTCCATACCAGCGAAGTCTTCTCTCTTTCAGGATGAGGTCCAGGTCCTCAATGCCAAGACGCTCCAGTAACTCACTGGACCTGATGGTGACAGTGTCCTGTGGCTTGACATTGCAGATCTGTCTGATCATTGCCCTGTCATTTCACTGTAGACGTTGGAGGTTTGGCTTTGTCAATGGCCATGTCTCACTGGCATGGAGCATTGCGCTCCGCACACAAGAGCTATACACACGGCCACGTGTCTTGAACGAGAGGTGGCGGGAAGACAGAACTGGTAGCAACTCCTTGAATTTCTTCCAGGCTGTTTTCACACGTGATGTAGTTGAAAGGTCGCAACCACCCCCTGCAGAGAGCATATCACCTAGGTAGCAGAAGGAAGCTACAACCTCCAGCTTGTCTGATCCGACTTGAACTTTACCCTAAGTCCTCAGGGTTGATGGTCAGAAATGAGTGTGTCAGAATTAATATACATTAACCCTTATCCTGCTGTTCACGTCAACCCCTACCTTTGCAAATACTGTAGATAAAGATCAGATGGCTTCTTCAGAAGCCCCCTGATCAGGATCTACACTGTTTGTCATTCAGTTTGCACATTTAAATGAATAAATGAAATCAAGTAATTTGATTGGTTGAAATGTAAATGGGTGTGGCTTAATTAATTTATGCAGCGGGATAAGGGTTATGGTGACAAGCTTTAGAAACGGCCCATTTATGAAGAATCATACCTTTATTTAAGCCCACTTATAGGGTTTATTGACAAGCCTTATCCTGCTGAATAAATTATGATTTTACAACACCCATTTGTGACTACTTGATGTAATAACTGAATGACAAACAGTGAAGATCCAGATCAGATTGCTTCTCCAGGAGAAGCCATCTGATCTCCATCTTCACTGTTCGCAAACGAAAAGCATAGGACAATGGATTTTGTGAGTTTGATTTGAGGCTTAACGTCCCCGTCAACACTGTGGAGGTCATTTTGGAGACGTTACTTCCAATTTTGTGGAACTTTTACCCGACATTGAGATGAAATGACATCTCATGCCCTGCCGCCCAATAAAACCAATGGGGTTAATAAGCATGGATGGGTTGACTCGCACCGCTTTGCCTGGGCAGACTTAGATCCTCTAAGCGGTTTACCAGTACTCATGTGTGGGTCGGTTGCAGCTCTGTGTGGAAGCATCATGCAGCCCATATATTTCTTCAAGCCCCGATGGGCGGGGGCCGAATAGTACAATGGATAAAAGCATACAAGTTCTTTCTAATATAGCTGCTATTTTACATTTGTGTTTCAGTATGTTGCTATTGGAAAAGAAGTGGATGGCAGTGTCAGGAACAGATGTTTTAAGAAAATAAGGTTCTTAGTTCAGTGTACACCAGTTTATGGAAAGATGTGGCAAGTGCTTAATAAAGCACCGCATTAATGAATAGATGGCTGAAATTGACTCTGGATATTCAATTTTACTTGCTAATTAGTAATTTGCAGATCTTGCAGATTGTTTTTTATGTGTGATTAAATCCCAACCTCGCCCTATGTCGGAGTACCCCGTCACCAGAGTTCATGTTGCTGATTACGAAAGGGACGGGGACAGTCAAAAATCTTGTGGAAAATGTAGTTTTCTACGGTGTTCATCTTTGACCAGAAGTATGGATGTATTTTCAATGATAAAACACAGTATAATATCTGACGAGGCCAACCCAATCACCAAGTACTTTGATATCCGACAGCACGTGGGCAGCTGTGGTCCGGACATGATTTGGAAGATACATACTGCCTACCGGATTGAGGATAATAAGGTAAAGCTGAAGCAACTTTATCATACCGTATTCGCTCTAATTACCGCACCGTGCCCTTAGTTTTTTCCAAATCGTGTCAAAAAATCATGGAGGGAAATCTACCTATTTAGCGCACAGTTGATAGGAAAAAATAGCTTCCGAGATGATGCATACTGATATTTAATGGGATGGAAAAGGATACTTAAGCATTGCCTTCACTGTTGAAGAAATATTGGTACATTTTTTATAGATTTACTGTGAGAGCTTCAAGGGGAGGTTACTGTAAAATGTGTGCTTATGCATTTCCTTTTCAAAAATAGCTGTGGTGTGCGCTTATAGGAGCATGTGCGGTAATTAGGGCAAATACGGTAATTGCTGTTCCAAGCAGCAACCATGTTATCATATGGCATCCCTATTACACCATAACCTCATTATAACATGGTTCAATATAACACGGTTATGGATATAACACGGTTTCAAGATGGATCCCAAAAATGTGTAGATTATATAGAAAAATGACCATAAATGGTCATTTTTCTGTATAATCTATACATTTTTGTTTGGATATAACATGGTTGTTTAGCTGACACGGTTTCTGCTTTGGACCCCATTAATAGTGTTATAAAAGAGGTTGTGGTGTATTTGGTGAATAAGGTCCTGTCTTAACCCTTTTTGCCAGGGTACCCGTTTGGGGGTTTCCGGTACAAAATGGGTTAAAATTATATTACCACTGGTTAATGGCATGTAACATTATTAACCAGGTTTTCGGATGGAAAACTCTGGTTATTAAAATGATGTACATCTGCTGGGGCGGGCAGACGGCGTGCGGGTATCATCATTTCATTTCAGGAATATAACTTCGCAACCGTTTGAGATATTTTAATGATACTTGGTAGAATTATAGAACAGGTTGATGCGGAGTGCCACTTGCAAGAATGACAACTCTGCATGTCTTTGTTTTTGAATTATCTCCCCTGATCCATATTTTATTAGCTCACCGGTCAGGTAGTGACAAGGTGAGCTTTTGTGATCACATTTTGTCTGTCGTCAGTTTGTGCATCAGTGCATGCATCTGTGTGTGCATCCATGCATAAACAATTTCTTCAAACAACATCTCCTCCCAAACCACTGATCGGATTTTGACCAAACTTCACAGGAATGATCCTTAGTTGATGAACCATGATGCCCATTGACCTACTTTAGCTGTTCAGTGATGGCTGCCATGAACCATGTCTCACCTTGACTTAATTTTGATTCTTCAGTGAACATAGCCATGAGCAGTTACTTTTCTTGACCTTGTTTGTTTGTTTGTTTGTTTGATTTGAGGTTTAACGTCTTTAGCTGTTAAATGAAGGTTGCAATGAACCATAACTGACCTTGACCTACTTTTAACTGTTCACTAAACATAACCACAAGCCATTACCGACCTTGACCTACTTTTAAATGTTCAGTGAAGGTTGCTATGAACTAGAATTGACTTTGTCTTACATTTTACTGTTACTTAAACATTGCCTTGAGCCATAACCATCCTTGACCTACTTTTAAATGTTCAGTGAAGGTTGCCATTAATCATGAATGACCTTGACTTACAGGTAACTGTTCAGTGATCATTGCTGTGTATTTAGCTCTTGTTTCTTACACAGTGACCCCACCCACCCCCCCCCCCCCCCCCCCCCCCCATTAGTGGTCCCAACATTGTCTTCCACCTTGTAATCAATTTCATACTGTTTATTTGGTTGCGGAAGCTTTAAAGCCCAGTTGAGTTGAGCATAGAACCTGTAGCATCCAGCCAGGCCCTGCCTGAGATTGTAAATGAGCCAGCGCACGACAAAACCTACAGTGAGATATGTGTGCCCAGTGAAGACTCAGATCAGCCTGCGCATCCGCACAGTCTGATCAGAGTCTTCCCTGTGCGCTCTAAGGATAGCTAAGGGCCCATTGCTCCTTCATGCAGCAAGAGAAGTCTCTTGTTAGACTATATTGATGCGCAGGCTGAACTGATTCTTCGCTGGATGCACATCTCTTATTGTAGGTTTTGTCATGTGCCAGCTCAAATCTTTTTTTCATGTTCAGCTCACTCCAGCTCCTCAAGTTTTTAGCTCATCTGAGCCAAAGGCTCACAGGTGAGCTTATAGCATGGCAAGGCTCACTTGTCTGTCTGTCAAAATTTTCAAACATCTTCTCCACCAAAACCACTGGACTGATTGAAGTCAAATTTCATGTTCAGCATCCATGTGATAGGGGAACAAAAGTTTGTCCAGGTTACATGACAAAGATGGCTGCCATGCTCATATATGGCATTTTTGGCCTCAGGTCTATAATTTGAACATTCTTGGTATAGGTCCACTAGCTGAAGCTTCATACCAAATATCAAAGACCTGTTCCTCTGGTTTCAGACAAGAAGATTTTTTAACTTTTAAGTCCCGGGGCAGGTCAATTTTTGGCCCAAGGCCATAATTTGAATAATTTTGGTAGAGGTCAACTAATTGAAGCTTAATATGCTGGGCCTTCTGGTTTCAGACAAGAAGATTTTTAAAAGTTTTCCCTATTTAAGACTATGTAAAACCAGTAGGCCCTGGTGCGGGGGCTTTTTTGGCTCCAGGGCCATAATTTGAACAATCTTCTTGTCTGAAACCAGAAGGCCAAGGTCTCTGATATTTGGTATGAAGCTTCATCTAGTGGATCTCCACCAAGATTGTTCAAATTATAGCCCTGGGGCCAAAAATGCCCCCGCTCCAGGGCCTGTAGTTTAAAATAGGCATGTATAGGGAAAACCTTTAAAAAAACTTCTTATCTGAAACCAGATGGCCCAGGTCTTTGATATTTGGTATGAAGCTTCATCTAGTGGACCACTACCATGATTATTCAAATTATAGCCCTGGTGACATAAATTGTCCCGCCCCTTGATAGCCCCAATCCATTGGGGCTTGAAGAAATAGATGGGCTGCATGATGCTTCCATGCAGAGCTGAAACCGACCCTCACACGATTACTGGTAAACCGCTTACAGGATCTAAGCCTGCCCAGGCAATGCAGTGCAAGTCGGCCCATCCATGCTTATAAACCCTATTGGTTTCATTGGGCGTTAGGGCTTGAGATGTCATTTCATCTCAATGTCGGGTAAAAGCCCCACAAAATTGGAAGCAGTGTCTCCAAAATGACCCTTACAGTTTTGACGGGGACATTAAACTTCAAATCAAACAAAATTAAACAAAAGCCCCGTCCCTTGCCCGCTGGCTTTACATAGACTTACATAGAGAAAACATTTGAAAATCTTCTTGTCTGAAACCAAAAGGCCCAGGTCTTAGATATTTGGTATGAAGCTTCATCTAGTGGAACTCTACCACGATTGTTCAAATCATAGCAAGGGGGCCAAAATTCACCCCACCACGGGGCCCACTGGCCTTACATAGACTTACATAGGGAAAACTTCTAGAAATCTTCTTGTCTGAAACCAGAAGGCCCAGCATATTAAGCATCAATTAGTTGACCTCTAAAAATTGACCTGCCCCAGGACCCACATGTACCATAAAAATTCGGCTATAAGGCGATTCGGCTGTAAGATGGGACCCCCTTTTCAGTTTTTCTAAGGTGGGATTTGCTTATACTCTTTTATAAGACAGGTCAAATTTTTGCCATATCTGTCGGGGCCTATCTGCTACCGCCAGATGCCATTTAGATGTGAGAAATCGGCCTTTTTTTGTCAGAAGTAACTGAACGTTTTTATTATCGGGGAACACAACACCTAGCTATTCAGTTTCAGAACCAACGCCCCAGCTAGCACAAAATAGCGGCAAACGTCGTATCGCTGTCGGCCCGGTACATGCTTTGCTGGCTTAGGCTATACAGACTTCTATTTAATAGACGACAGGGGCTGACAAATCCATTTCCCGGCCATCCGGGACAAGACCGAAATCATGCGGGGCAGGTGCACTTTGACCTTAGGACGCTCGGTTGGGACAAGTGCAAAAAATAACAAAAATCGTCTACAACTGCCAGTCTTTTTGAGTCCTTAAATACGGTACTACTAGACCAGTAAGTAAATCGCTGTCAATTCAGAGACAAACCATCGGTGTATTTATTACGGTTCAAGTATGACACTATTGTTAATCCCTGTCGGATAATTGCCACCCTGCGGTGCGTGTCGATAAGGTGTGAAAATATGGTCAAGTTATGTCTCTAATTAGCGTTTTTCCTCCAGTCATAAAATTTAATCCACAATCAATGTGAAAATGATTTAATTGCTCCTCAGACTATTAGCTACATCTAACCGTAAATGTTTGCATTATAAAATCGGACTATTCTACGATCTCATGAATGGTTATGTTTTGGCCCAAATAGCAGACGTTGGCGGGAAAAGTCGAACGCTGTTGTTGGTTATTGACACGGAGCTTCTGGGGATAATTCGGGAGCTGTGGAAAGCACTGATTTTCTATCCACCTCTATTCACATCCGCTTAGCTATCGGGAAAATATTTTTTACCTGTTCCAAACATTTTTTTTAATGAAAGAGACACATGCAATGACATTAAACACGTGCGGGGATAATGCGTCGGATGACGTCATTTACCGATCACGTGCAGAAAAATCGTAGGGGTGGTTTGTGGGCGGCAATTTATATCAATTCAAAAATCACCAATCGGCTTTTTCCGTATGTCTGGTCTTTGCCGGACATTGCCGGAAAAAAGCCTGCAGTCCATGACCTCGGCTATAAGACGGGGTCAATTTTTTTTGCTCATTTTGGAGGGAAAAATCCTCGTCTTATAGCCGATTTTTTACGGTAAATTAGCTCAGGTGAGCGATATAAGGCGATCATGATCGTCTTGTTTGGAAACTATTGCAGCCTGAGATCTGAAAATTAGTAGATGCAGTTAGCTAAATGAATGGATTTAACTACATGAGTATTCAATTTGACCTTGGCCCAATGTCAGTCAAATATGAAAAATTAAAACTTTTTTTTCCTCATAAAGAACTAAGCCATTTGACCAAATTTCATATAAACTCCTGTAGGAACACCGGAAATGAAAATTTATTAAAATGAGTTTATATGACCAAGATGGCCATCATGCCCATATAAGGTAAAAGCCCTTCAAAAATCTTCTGCTCCCTAACCAGAAGGCTGATTGTCATGAAACTATGTATGTAGCATTTGGGATTTGGGCTCATCATATGTTTAAATGATGACCCTCCAATGACATTGACCCATTTTACGCCAATGTCAAATTTCGTCACATAGACTTTTGTATGGGAAAAAGTCAAAATTGTGTATTTTTTGGAAACTATTGCTGTCTCTGATCTGAAAAGTTGTCGATGCAGTTAGCTAAATGAGTGGACTAAGCCACATGAGTATTCAAGGTCGAGGTCTTTCCTTGACCTTGTCCTAAAGCCTTTCAGATATGAAGATTCAAACTTATTTTCCATGTGAAACTCTTGGCTGTTTGTGATCAAATTTTATATAACAATTTGCAGAAAGAAGAAAATTATTTTTTTTTATGAGTTTGGTCACATGACCAATATGGCCACCATGCCCATCAAGACTTCAGAAATCTTCTTCTCCGCAACCAGTGGGCCGATTTTTATGAAACTTGGCATGTTGTATTGGGGACTTTGGCCCATTATAGTTTCCTCAACTGATCAGTGGCTCTTGATGGCCTTGACCTGTTTTACGCCAAGGTCAAATTAAGTCGCATAGACGTTCACATGGGTAAAAGTGAAAAAAAAAAAAGGTATTTTTTTCGAAAACTATTGCAGCCTGTGATCTGAAAATTAGTAGATGCAGTAGGTTAATTTAGTGAGTGAAACTGCTTGAGTATTAAAGGTCAAGGTCATTCTCTCACCTTAGCCCAAGGTCATTCAGGTATGAAAATTAAAACTTGTTTTTTACACAGAAACCACTGCTCCATTTGTAACCAAATTTCATATGAAAGCTTTTAGGAACAAACAAATGAAAATTTATTAATATGAATTTGGTCACATAACCAATATGGCCCCATGCCAATATAAGGCAAAAACCCTTCTGAAACTCTCAGCACCCAGGTGAGCGGATCAGGACCTCTGGTTCTTTGCAAAGAAGAACTATTATTGTTATTTTCCAGTGAACACTTGAATTAACTATGCAGCAGAATTTCATTACAAGAGGTAATTATTTGGTCCTTGATTAAAATTACCCTAATACTTTTATACAGGATGCTGAGTTGCAGAAATTTTGGGAGATGTTTCAGCTCAATTTAACCCACCTTGTTCCAGAAACCCCCAAAACGGGTGCCCTGGCAAACAGTGCAGGCCCAGATCAGACGCCGCAGAACGCGGGGTCTGATCAGGGCCTCCACTGTTTGCAAAAAGTTAAACCATTTTCCAAGTAAATTTTTTAGAAAACACAACCTGACACCCCTTAATTTTGGAATGGACTCATGGTATATATAAGGAGGAAGATTCCATTTGATACAAAAACGGTTAAAATTACCCAAATCTTTATACAGGATGCTGAGTTGCAAAAATTTTGTGATGTTTCAGCTCAGTTTAAGAATCCTCAGGGAAATTCATGATTTCAGTTTTCTCAAGCATTACGAAAACATGCATATACAAATACATTGTAAACTTTACCGCTGCAAAAAATGAAAATTTTAAGAAGAAAAATTGTGATATTTTTCTTATTTCTGCTCAAAACTTAGATTGTGGGTACTCATTAGAACCGCCTGGAAGAGGCGGTTCTAACGAGTACCCACAATCTATATTTTAGAGCAGAAATAAGAAAAATAAGGTATACCCCTGTAAACGCCAGTTTCATTGTATAAAAGTGGGGTTCAAGGGAGTAAGAATTATATAGGCATGTTTTCGTGATGTTTTAACAAAATCACAATTAGCAGATGACATATACAAAGTTTCTTTTTCTCTTATTCTTCATAGAAAAGGGCTTGACATTTTGTATGAATGCAGAGGATTCACATGAAATATCAAGTCCTTTTCTTTGGGCTGACATCTCAAGACGGCTAGGCAGACATTTCACATTCTAAGGGTCAATGTGCTATTGAGCACAAAGATAATAATAATTATAACATCATTATAATGTTATAATGATCTCATTATAACAACAATATAATCCTTGTTGTTATAATTAGGGTAACGTTATACCCTCATTATAACAACAGTATTTGATCCCTATTATTGTGCTGCTCTAAAGAATTAGCCGTTATAAAGAATCCCAGTTAGGAGTATGATAGGTACTCAGTGAGGCGATTCTAACAAATATCTATAACATTTGTTTCTTGGAGTATTAGATTTACAAGAATCTTTCATGACTATGGACCCGATCCCACGCCACTAGAAACCTAGGCTTAGACTTTAGCAAAGTAGTCATTCCATTGAAATGGACCTTATAACAAGTTTTGCCATTATAAGGAATGTGGGTAGAAAGAGGGTTGACTGTAGTAAATTTCGTAACAGAATTAGGGTTGTAACGATACAGTCACCCCACGATACATATCGCGATACTTGCCTCACGATACGATACATATCACGATACTACTTTCTTGCTTAAATCACAGCTCAAAAATTTTCCAACAGGCTCAAAACAATCTCAGAGTTCAATCTTGTGTAACAATGCCTCTGTAAGGTGATCCCACTAAATTGGAAGCAACATCTCCAAAATGACCTTTACAGTGTTGACGGGGACGTTAGACCTCAAACCAAACAAACAAAGCCTCTGTAAGGTGACCATATTTGTCATAGAAGTGATCAATATATCTCAGTAACAATTAAGATCTTTGTAATCTGTTATCAAAATGGTCTTGAAAGCTGTCATGTACTTTTTAGACTATCGTCAGGTATCGCGATATTAGCCTCATGATACGATATGCGTATCGCCAGCAAAAGTATCACGATTCGATACGATTTCAATCATCACGAAAACACGCCTATATAATTTTTACCCCCTTGAACCCCACTTTTATATAGTAAAACTGGGGTTTCTGGGGGTGTACCTTATTTTTCTTATTTTTGCCCTAAAATATAGATTGTGGGTACTCGTTAGGACCGCCTTGATAAGGCGGTTATAACGAGTGCCCACAATCTATATTTGGAGCAGAAGTAAGAAAAATATCACAATTTTTCATCATAAAATTTTAATTTTTTCAGCGATAAAGGTATTTGTATAGGCATGTTTGCGTAATGGAATCGTTTCATCCCTAAACAGAATTGTAACAAAAAGGAAAAGAATCATCAGAGTCCTGTTTTGTAATGTTTCACCGCTGTTCCATAACATATATACAGTCGAACTTCGATGGCTCGAACTCGCTGGGACCGCCAAAAAAAGTTTGAGCCATCGGTAGTTCGAGCCATTATAGTCCAACTCGGCAAGATCCATCTTTGTGTACTATGATTTTTTATCATAGCTGTGGCGCTTTTGGTGACTTCCGGTACATTTATCGGTCCGTATTTTAAGGCAAAGACTGTAATGTTGACAGGTCTTACTCAATGTCGGTGTGAAATTTTAATTTGTAAAAAATATTTTGCCAGCTTTAATTTCCTTATGCCGCCTCATTAGCCCTGGGTTATTATAGGTGTTTACAATAAACTTAATTTGACACCTTCTCAACATTAATCTCTTGACCTGTTGATCAAAGGGATTGTGCCAATCAAGTACACCTGTGTTATGTAAACAGCTGTTTCGGCAAGACGCTTTGTCAATGTCAATGCGTCTTATGATACTGATCACGCGCCTGCGTGACTTGATCGATAAAATTGGAATTTTTTAAAAGATAATTAGTGCAAGCTATCGGTCGGATTTTACATAGAAAATGCACTCTAGGGACCAGGCTTAGAGTTCGAGGGTTCGAGCCATCGTGGTTCGAGCCAAGGGTGGCATGTTAAGTTAAAATGAATAGGGATTTTGCCAGGACTGAAAAGTCAGTTTGACCCAAATGTGGTGTTCTAGCCTACCGAGTTCGACCCATGGAAGTTCGACTGTATATATATACCATACTGGTGAGTTTGTTGCATGTTACATTACGTTACAAAAAACATGTCTGCCTCTAGGGCTGTGTAGATTTCGTGCAATTGTGCAGATCAGACTGCTACTTCAGGAGTAGTCTGATCTGGGTCTGAACTGTTTGCATAGGCCTGTCTATCCCAATACATATACTGAGAACCATTATGGTAGATAAAGCAAAGTGTTTTTTTAAAATATTGAATGTATATATGGGTTTAAAATCTTTAAATACATGTACTCAGATTTCACCCTTTTTACAGACTTTATGTTATGGAAGCCCTAAAGGGACTTCATCACTTTTTGGTTCTTACTTCCAACTTCTTACTTCGGGCTTCTAACTTCTGACTACTTATTTCTAGCTTCCAACTTCATACTTCCAACTTCTGACTCCTAACTTCAGACTTCTAACTTCAGACTTCTAACTTCTACTTCTTACTCCAACTTCTCAGTACCTGTAACCATCACCGTCGTGATATGACTGAAAAATTGTTGAAAGCGACGTTAAACCCGAATTCACACACACACACCTGTAACCATCATAAATCAATTTAAAACCTTCTGATTCAAACTCCAAAATGGCGGATTCCGTACACTGAGTAGACTGTTAGGAATAAACAAAAAATCAGAACTTGAAAGTCAGAACCAAGAAGCCAGAAGTTGGAAGTAAGAATTAAAAGTTGGAAGTTAGGAGTGGAAGTTAGAAGTAATAAGTTCAAAGTAAGGGGTTGGAACTTTCAGAAGTCAGAAATTGGAAGTTTGAGTTAGAAGTTGTAAATCAGGAGATAGAAGTAAGAAATTGAGTGTTAGAAGTAAAAAGTGGGAAGTAAGAAGTTGGAAGTTAGGAGTCATAAATTGGAAGTTGGAAAATAGAAGTTGGAAGTTAGAAATAAGTAGTTTAAAGTTAGAAGTCAGAATTAAGAAGTGATGAAGTTGAAGTTCCTCCAGGGCTTCCATAGCATATGATACTATAATGTAATAGAACAAGAAAGCAATCTGTTGAATGTCATGAATGACAATCTTGTAAGAAAACTTTGTGCTTAATAGCACATTAACCCTTTTTGTACCAAATGGAATCTTCCTCACTATATATAGCAGGAGTCCATTTCAAAATTTTGGGGTGTCAGGTTGTGTTTTCTTCAAAATTGATTTGGAAAATGGCTGAACTTTCAGCAAACAGTGAAGGCCCTGCTCAGACGCCACATTCTACGGCGTCTGATCTGGGCCTGCACTGTTTGCCAGCTACCCGTTTTGTGGTTTCCAGTCTGAAATGGGTTAAAATGCTGTGAAAAACTACATCTTAAAATGTTGTTTGCTTATGTCTTCTGCTGAATCTTCTTAGAAAATTTTTATACCCCCGGCATACTATGTATGCCCCCGGCATACTATGTATGCCGAAGGGGTATATAGTTTTTGTCTTTTCTGTGTGTGTGTAAACTTTTCTGTGTGTGTGTGTGTAAACTTTTTTTGTGTCAAAGATTTCTCAGGAACTACTATACCTAGAAACTTGAAATTTGGTACAAACAACATGCATAACTAGATGTATTGTGGGAAAGAAAATTGGGGCTGTGGGGCCAGGTTCTTTTGAGTTATTCCCCTTTGTTATATTTGCTACTGAGATGTGTATTTTGTGAGTTACCTTAAATTTTGTGTCAAAGATTTCTCAGGAACTACTGTACCTAGACACTCGAAATTTGGTACAAACAACATGCATAACTAGTTGTATTGTGGGAAAGAAAATTGGGGCTGTGGGTCCAGGTTCTTTAGAGTTATTCCCGTTTGTTATATTTGCTACTGAGATGTGTATTTTGTGAGTTACCTTAAATTTTGTGTCAAAGATTTCTCAGGAACTACTCTACCTAGAAAATTAAAATTTGGTACAAACGACATGCATTACTAGTTGTATTGTGGGAAAGAAAATTGGGGCTGTGGGGCCAGGTTCTTTAGAGTTATTCCCCTTTGTTATATTTGCTTCTGAGATGTGTATTTTATGAGTTACCTTAAATTTTGTGTCAAAGATTTCTCAGGAACTACTGTACCTAGAAACTTGAAATTTGGTACAAACAACATGCATAACTAGTTGTATTGTGGGAAAGAAAATTGGGGCTATGAGGCCAGGTTCTTTAGAGTTATTCCCCTTTGTTATATTTGCTACTGAGATGTGTATTTTGTGAGTTACCTTAAATTTTGTGTCAAAGATTTCTCAGGAACTACTGTACCTAGACACTCGAAATTTGGTACTAACAACATGCATAACTAGTTGTATTCTGGGAAAGAAAATTGGGGCTGTGGGGCCAGGTTCTTTAGAGTAATTCCCCTTTGTTATATTTGCTACTGAGATGTGTATTTTGTGAGTTACCTTAAATTTTGTGTCAAAGATTTCTCAGGAACTACTGCACCTAGAAACTTGAAATTTGGTACAAACAACATGCATAACAAGTTGTATTGTGGGAAAGAAAATTTGGGCTGTGGGGCCAGGTGCTTTAGAGTTATTCCTCTTTGTTATATTTGCTTCTGAGATGTGTATTTTGTGAGTTACCTTAAATTTTGTGAAGATTTTTCAGGAACTAAGCTACCGATGGCTTTGGCCGGGGGTATTAGTGAGCATATGCTCACTTCATAGTCTAGTTTAAAATATTTTTGCATACCGGCAAACAGTGTGGACCTAGATCAGACTGCTCCTAGAGGAGCAGTCTGATCTGGATCCACACTGTTTGCAAAATGACTTTAAAAGTAACTGGCAGACGACAAAGCAGACGACAATTGACTATTATTGTGATTTTGTCGTGATTGGCATTAAACCATATTAAGCTGAACGTCATTGATCTCTTGGGAAAGATTGATTACGACATTATGATGGATGTTTTTGGAATGCAAAACACACCCTTAATTACAAAAAACAGTGTATATTACCACAAAGTGTAATTTAGTTTTGCATTTTATGGAGAATAGACACATCTCTTAAGAATTCAAAAAAAAAAAAGTTTCGTAAATTTTCTGTCTACATGCATGGGCTTTCAGGAAAATAAATTCCTGAGGACTCACCGGCATATTCTTTCCATTTAGAGTAGAACTGTTTTTAGATGGGTTTTAACCCTTTTTGTACCAAATGGAATATTGCACGACCCGCAGAAAAAGCAACCGACTGAAGTCGGTTTTTTCTAAGAGTGCCCTAAAATCACCGTGTCATTCTGTCATTCTGTCAGTCTGTCATTCTGTCTGTCCGTCCGTAACCCGTTTGTGAAAATTGGTGATAGTGACTTAACCGCTTGGAATATTTAAACAATTTTTGGCATACTGATAGATATCAATGAGATCTAACCAATGAACTTATGAAATATTACATTCCATTTAGTATAGCCTCGCCGAGGCGAAAAATGTGAAAATTTTCGAACATTTTTGAACTGCTTCTCCTCGGAAACCGTTGGGCCGATTGAAGTCAAATTTCATATGGAGCCTCTATGGGATGGGGGAAACCAAAATTTGCTCATGGGGTCAAGGTCACATGACCAAAATGGCCGCCAAGCCATATATGGTTTGTCTGTCTGTCCGTCCGTAACCCGTAAGTGAAAATTGGTGATAGTGACTTAACCGCTTGGAATATTTAAACAATTTTTGGCATACTGATAGATATCAACAAGATCTAACCAATGAACTTGCCAAATATTACATTCTATTTAGTATAGCCTCGCCGAGGCGAAAAATGTGAAAATTTTCGAACTGCTTCTCCTCGGAAACCGTCGGGCCGATTGAAGTCAAATTTCATTTGGAGCCTCTATGGGATAGGGAAACCAAAATTTGCTCATGGGGTCCAGGTCACATGACCGAAATGGCCGCCAAGCCATATATGGTAAAAACCCTTCAAAAATAGTCTTCTCCAGAACCACTGGGCAAATTTCCACGAAACTTGATAAATAGCATCTGGGATGTAGGCCTATCATAAATTGCTAAAATGGTGACCCTGGGTTGACCTTGACCTTCTTTGGGTCCGTCCGTAACCCGTTTGTGAAAATTGGTGATAGTGACTTAACCGCTTGGAATATTTAAACAATTTTTGGCATACTGATAGATATCAATGAGATCTAACCAATGAACTTACGAAATATTACATTCCATTTAGTATAGCCTCGCCGAGGCGAAAAATGTGAAATTTTTCGAACATTTTTGAACTGCTTCTCCTCGGAAACCGTTGGGCCGATTGAAGTCAAATTTCATATGGAGCCTCTATGGGATGGGGGAAACCAAAATTTGCTCATGAGGTCAAGGTCACATGACCAAAATGGCCGCCAAGCCATATATGGTTTGTCTGTCTGTCCCTCCGTAACCCGTTTGTGAAAATTGGTGATAGTGACTTAACCGCTTGGAATATTTAAACAATTTTTGGCATACTGATAGATATCAATGAGATCTAACCAATGAACTTGCGAAATATTACATTCCATTTAGTATAGCTTCGCCGAGGCGAAAAATGTGAAAATTTTCGAACTGCTTCTCCTCGGAAACCGTTGGGCCGATTGAAATCAAATTTCATATGGAGCCTCTATGGGATGGGGGAAACCAAAAATTGCTCATGGGGTCCAGGACACATGACCAAAATGGCCGCCAAGCCATATATGGTCTGTCTATCTGTCCGTCCGTAACCCGTTTGTGAAAATTGGTGATAGTGACTTAACCGCTTGGAATATTTAAACAATTTTTGGCATACTGATAAATATCAATGAGATCTTATCAATGAACTTGCGAAATATTACATTCCATTTAGTACAGCCTCGCCGAGGCGAAAAATGTGAAAATTTTCGAACTGCTTCTCCTCGGAAATCGTTGGGCCGATTGAAGTCAAATTTCATATGGAGCCTCTACGGGATGGGGGAAACCAAAATTTCCTCATGGGGTCCAGGTCACATGACCAAAATGGCCGCCAAGCAATATTTGGTAAAAACCCTTCAAAAATAGTCTTCTCCAGAACCACTGTGCAGATTTCCACGAAACTTGATAAATAGCATCTGGAACTAAGGCCCATCATAAATTGCTAAAATGGTGACCCTGGGTTGACCTTGACCTTCTTTGTGCCTAGGTCAAACTTTGACACATATGCTTTTGTGTTGGATTTTATCCTGCAAACGATTCAGAATACAGTACTAAAGTATGAGATATATTTTTGCTCCTTACGTTAAGGCGCATTTATTGGGGGAACCGTTTTATGTCCAGGTCACATGACCAAAATTGCCGCCATACCCATATATGGTAACACTCATAAAGCTAAAAGCATCCGGCGGGTCGTGCACTTCAGCTGAAGCACTGGTTCCTCCTTATATATAGTAGGAGTCCATTTCAAAATTTAGGGGTGTCAGGTTATGTTTTCTTCAAAATTTATTTGGAAAATGGCTTGACTTTTAGCAAACAGTAGAGGTCCTGATGAGGCGCTGCATTCTGCGGCGTCTGATCTGGGCCTGCACTGTTTGCCAGGGTACCCGTTTTGGGGTTTCCGGTACAAAATGGGTTAAAATACCCCTTCAACTGCTACAAGATGTCAGTCTGACGACTGTTCAAAAGTGGTCTTTAGAACAATTTTTGAACAGTCCCAAAGGTGGTCTCTGACCAGAGGACAACTAAGGTGTAGAAAACATTAAGACACACGGCCATGTGTACAGCTTTTGTGTGCAGAGTGCAATGCTTCGTGTCAGTCAGACTTGGACATTGACAAAGCCCAACTTCCAGCGTCTGCAGCAGAATGACAGGGCAATGATCAGACAGATTTGCAATGTCAAGCCACAGTACACTGTCACCATCAGGTCCAGTGAGCTACTTGCACAGCTTGGCATTGAGAACCTGGACCTCATCCTGAAATAAAGAAGGCTCCGCTGGTACGGACATGTGGGATGCTCAAACGGTGCAGTCAAGACTGCTTGTGAAATAATAGTTTGTCTGGTATACTGACAATGACCAATCTTAATCATATTTGAGAAATGTTACTATTTGTGTGTTCTAAGATGGTTGATGAGACCGATTCTAGCTCTGACCTGTCTGTTGCAAATAGAGCAACAGAGGCTAGAGGAAGACAGCTCTGTTGGTGATGCTTTAGCTCTGGCTTTGCCCTGTGCGCATTTCTGCTCAGCTTCACTGATTCTTTTTGGTATAAACATATTTATTTCGAAACAAACTGTACAACATATAACATGGTAACAGTAACAATACAAAATTTAAAGTTTGGAACGGAAGCACAAATTGCTTATTTAGTTCTTCTCCTTCTTTTTGCCTCATATTCATTGGCACCCCTTTTGATAAGACCTCATCACTTTGCTCTGTCCTGTGCAATTTGTTCCCACGACTCTGTTGGAATGTTGAAGTCCCTGAGTGAGGCTTTGAGGGTGTCCTTGTAGCGCTTCTTCTGATCGCCTTGGCAGCGTTTGCCCATTTCTAGTTCACCATAAAGAATTTTCTTTGGCAAACGTTCCTCAGGCATTCTGGTAACATGGCCTGTCCATCTTAACCCTTGTCCTGCTGAATATTCTTATATGCCACACCCACTACCGATTATCAACCAATCAGATTACTTGATGCAAATTATTGCAACAAATTCACAATCTGACTTGCAAACAATGTAGATCCTGATCAGATGGCTTTGTCAGAAGCCATCTGATCTGGATCTACATTGTTTCAAAGAAAAGGCATATCCGGGATCAGCAGGACAAGGGTTAACTGTGCTAATTTCAGAAGATTATGTACACTTTGCATCCCTGCCCTTTTCAGGACCCGTGTCTGGAATCCTGTCTTGCCACTTAATCTTTAAGAGATTTCTAAGACAGCTAATATGGAATTGATTCAGTCTTTTGGCGTGCCGTTGGTAAACTGTCCATGTTTCACATGCATACAATAGTGTTGGCAGCACCGATCCCAGACACTACCACGTAGTCAGCCAAATGCTGCACTAGCTTTGGCAATCCTGGCATTGACTTCATCATCAATCTGCACAGCTCTTGACAGTGTGCTCCCAAGGTAGGTGAACTTGTCTACAACTTGCAATCTTTGACCTTTCACAGTAATGGTGGGCTTTTTGTAAGGCTTTCCAGGTGCTGGCCGATAGACTGCTTCAGTCTTTTTGATGCTGATTGTGAGAGGAGTCAGATACTTGATCTATACCTTTTTGCATCGTCTCTTCTGTAGGAGCACCTTGTGACATACAGGTAGATGGAAGGCGTGGGCCTGGGAGGCCCAAGATGACCTGGAAGCAGCTGACAGAGAGAGATCGCAGAGAGTGGAAGCTCTCTGATATCGACCCTCATTATAGACATGGAGATCTGGCGTAAGATCTCCATGTGTGCAGCAAGCCAGCTACCTGGAAGTGGGGCCAATTTATGTGGATGTTGCCCCTGTACCTGCACTTTAATCAAAACTCCGATGGTGATGATGAATAATGGAAATCTTCCTGGTACTGGAAAGCCCAAAATGGGTAGTTGGCAAACAGTGCAGGCCCAGAGCAGATGCCGCAGATCAGGGCCAACAATGTTTGCAAAAAGTTAAGCTATTTTCCAAATAAAGACAACACAACCTGACGCCCTTAAATTTTGAAATGGACTCATGCTGTATATAAGGTGAACGATTCCATTTGGTATGAAATGGGTTAATCCATTTTGTACCGGAAACCCCCAAATGGGTAATTGGCAAACAGTGCGGGCCTAGATCAGACGCCGCAGAATGTGGCGTCTGATCAGGGTCTACACTGTTTGCAAAACTTTCAGTCATTTTCCAAATAAAATTTGAAGAAAAAACAACCTGACACCCCTAAATTTTGAAATGGATTTGTGCTATATATAAGGAGGAAGATTCCATTTGGTACAAAAAGGGTTAATAATGGAATTTTATTTTCAATATTGAATTAGTGAATCCATATGAGCCTAGAGACTCACACATTAAATTTTACCTCCGAAAAAATTGCAAATTTTAAGATGAAAAATTGTGATATTTTTCTTATTTCTGCTCAAAATATAGATTGAGGCAGTTCTAACAAGTACCCACAATCTATATTTTGGAGCAGAAATAAGAAAAAATAATATTTACCCCTGTAAACCCCAGTTTTACAATATAAAAGTGGTGTTATAGAGTGTCAAAATTATATCGTTGTGTTTCCCTGATGAAAACGGGACTTTTGACGAGTGTCTGCACTGTTTGTTTAAAGTACTGTGACCCATTGTTTAAAGCATCATTAGCTTAACAAGCTCATTAAGGGTTGTATTGTTAACTGTTCTAGTAAATACAATATCTAGTGGCCTAGTGTGTAAGAGTGCTGACTCTTAATCATTAGGTCTCTCACCGCTGTAGGTTCAAACCGGGCTCGGGTCACATGTGAGACGCCAAGTTCTGCAATGGAAGATCAGGTGATTTTCTCCGGGTACTGGGGGTTTTCGCCCACCTCTGTTTAATGATCAGCTCGATATGAGTGAAATAATTTTGAAAGGGCCGTAAAACCAAAACGGAAAAATAAACATGCAATATCTAATACAGTGGTATATTTGCGGAATAAATGTGAGCAGCTTTTGCAGATACAAAAGCTACTCACATGTTTTCAGCAAAACTACACCCCAACCCCTTTATAACACTATTTTTGAGGTCCAAAGCAGAAACTGTGTTAGTTAAACAACCGTGTTATATCCAAACAAAAATGTACAGATTATATAGAAAAATGACCATTCATGGTCATTTTTCTATATAATCTATACATTTTTGGGATCCATCTGGAAACCGTGTTATATTCAAAACTGTGTTATAATCAACCGTGTTATAATGAGGTTGTGGTGTATTAGGATATGTGCCACATGAAATGATTAAAACTTTAACAATATTATAACTAATGACATCCTTAGTTTTGAACAACTGGCCCAGTAATTTAACGCTGTGCATGCTGGGTATTTTTTACCCAGCAGACGACATTTTGAAATATTTTTCTTATTTTTCCCAGAAACCTGGATTTGACAACTCATGCAAATTGTCTCTTGTGGAGACAATTTGGAGACAATTTGCATAAGATGTCAAGTCCTGGTTTCGACATTTTGAAATATTTTTCTTATTTTTCCCAGAAATCAGGATTTGACAACTCATGCAAATTGTCTCTTGTGGAGACAATTTGCATGAGATGTCAAGTCCTGTTTTCTGGGAAAAAGAAGAAAAATATTTCAAAATGTCGTCTGCTGAATTAGCCTTGAGACTGGTAAAGGTTAAGGGACAAACACACAGCCTAAGGCTGTTTGTTCTCCATAGGCTGTTTGTTGGCCCAGGGGTCAGTCCCTAATTCCAGCCTATACCCAGGGACAACCAGCCTACCAGCGCCGTTAGTTGTTTCATTACCTTAATGATCCTAAGTATTGGACAGACAGGCCTAAGCAAACAGTGCAGACTCAGATCAGACTGCTCCTGAAGGAGCAGTCTGATCAGGGTCTACACCATTTGCCATTCCATCATCACTGTTTGGACTCCTTGTTGGGTCGTGAATCAAATTTGTTAAAAGTTAATGGAGAATTTCAGTAAGTTTTCGAGTTGTCGGAATTTTTAGATTTTTTACGGTATTGTGAGAGCCAGACTCGCACTACACATGCACAGTTGGGGTTATCGGAAATTACAACAAATCAGTTTATCGTGAGTTTGTTAATTCCGCCTGTTACGTTTATGTGAAGACCTGGTCCCCGCTGCCTTCTGGCGCCTAATTTCTTTCTGAGATTGCTTATTATTCGAAAGTAATTACTCCGTTTACATGAATTTAGTTCTCAGGGCACTAGCCCTCAGTAGTTTATTATTTTACTGTAATGATTTTCATGCTATCCCCTCAGAGCAAATGAGCCACGTCATGAGAAAAAGTGACTTCTGCATACACAACAACCTCATTATAACACGGTTCATTATAACACAGATTTGGATTAAAACAGGGTTTCAAGATGGATCCCTAAATTGTATAGGTTAGATAGAAAAATGACCAAAAATGGTCATTTTTCTATATAACCTATAGATTTTTAGCTCACCTGTCACATAATGACAAGGTGAGCTTTTGTGATTACTTTTCGTCCGTCGTCCATCATCAGTGCGTGCATTCGTAAACAATTCTTCAAACGACAGCTCCTCCTAAACCACTGATTGGATTTTGACGAAACTTCACAGGAATGATCCTTAGGTGGTCCGCTTTCAAAGTTGTTCAAATGGTTCCAGTCTGTTGCACATCTAGGTCACAGGAGCTAAAAATAGATTTTTAGCTCACCTGAACCGAAGGAGCAGTCTGATCTGGGTCCACACTGTTTGCAAAAAATTACTTTTAAGGTAACCCGCAGACAGCAAAGCAGACGACAATAGTCGTGACTGGCATTTTATGGGTTAAAGTGCCACAAATTTGGAAGCAACGTTTCAAATATGACCTATAGATGTCTTTGCAGCCATTTCAAGAAAAGAAAGGCCACTTTTGAACAGTTCCAAAGGTGGTCTTATTATAGCTATTTTACTATTTTAGGAATTTTATTATTTTCTATTTTAGGAAGCATCTGTATTTTTCTTCGAGAAAAAAATAGCAGATAAGCTACACAAGCCCCGCCGACGTGAGATAGTTTCGGAGATGCTGCGTAGAGAGGTACAGCTGATGGAGAAACTAAATCATCCGAAAATCCTTACCGTCATACACCCACTGGAAGAGTGCCAGTAAGTACTCAGACTACTGCATTTACGTTGCTTTGTTTCCATACATGTGATACCTCCCTCATCAGGAGGGAGACTCCCTCATTCTGATGCTAATTTTTAGCCAATTTATGCTAAATTTTAGCAAAATTTTGGAGTCTCCCTCATTTGAACTGAGAATTTCCCTATAGATTCTTTACATCTTCCTCATCACAATGGCAAATCTCCCTCATACAGTTCAAAAATATAACAGGAATGTGTTTCAGCTAAAATGCAAAAATAATAAATAAATAAAAAAAAAATGGGTTGGCATTATGAAAACACGCCTATACAAATACATTGTAAACTTTACTTCCAAAAAATCGAAATTTTTGTGATGAAAAATTGTGATATTTTTCTAATTTCTGCTCAAAATGTAGATTGTGGGTACACATTAGAACCGCCTCATTGAGGCGGTTCTAACGAGTACCCACAATCTATATTTTAGTGCAGTAATAAGTAAAATAGGGTTTAACCCTGTAAACCCCAGTTTTACTATATAAAAGTGGGGTTCAGGGGGTCAAAATTATATAGGTGGTAAGTAGAAAAACTTTTTATGTTTGTCAACTTTTTATTGATGAAAAAGAGCAAAAATCTTTAAAAGGGCAAAATAATAATTATAATCATAATAATCAACTTAAATTTATAGTGGGTAACACATTTAGTAAACTAGTACAGTAGTAATCTTCCATGTGGCCCTCTTTTTCTTCCTCTTCCTGGGTTGAACCAGTACTAAGCAATGTGGATAAAGTCTCTTGCTGAAGGAAACAATACTTGGCGCTTGAGGGGATCGAACTGGCTACCTATCTATCTACCGATACTTCTTAACCTCCAAGGAGGACTTTCAGAAGGGGTTCCAGTATACCAAGTAATGAAGGGGGTTAGTTGAAATAAAAGATAAGTATAGCAGGTGAAATGAGTTTGTACAGTGGGGGGAGAGTGTTAGTATAGATAAAAGTAAAAACAGAGGCCAGTGACTAGGGGGACACATGCACTATCCGGCACACTGCATCACTAAACTGTGCCAAGGTGGGGAGCATGACTATTTGGCAGGGTACAGCATTCCAATGAAAAATAGTTCTGGGAAAGAATGAAAATTGTTCTTGGATATAATGAAAATTGTTCTGGGATATAATGAAAATTGTTCTGGGAAAGAATGAAAATTAACACATTTAGTACCAGAAACCCCAAAACGGGTACCCTGGCAAACAGTGCAGGCCCAGATCAGATGCCACAGAATGCGGCGTCTGATCAGGGCCTCCACTGTTTGCAAAAAGTTAAGCCATTTTCCTAACAAATTTTGAAGAAAACACAAGCTGACTGACACCCCTAAATTTGGAAATGGACTTCTTCTACATATAAGGAGGAAGATTCCATTTGGTACAAAAAGGGTTAAATCGATCTCAAATCTGATGCTTTACCACTGCACCACATTGCTCCACTGCATTACCAGAAAAAATTCAAATAGGTTTTGAGAATCAAGGTAAGCAAAAGAACTGAATTTTGACCTTTCTCTTGCTGAATATTCTGTTTAGCCACACCCAATTCTGACTTTGAACCAATCAGATTACTTGATGTAATTTATTCCAAATTAAATTGTCAAACAGTGTATATCTTGATCAGATGGCTTCCATCTGACCTGGATCTACACTATTTGCAAAGAAAAGGGTTGTCCTGAACAGCAGGATAAGAGTTAAGTCTTAGATTTGCTATTTAGACAGTTTTAAGAATTTTTATCAAAAATACTAGAAAATTTTAAGGTCAGTAGGTAAGAAAATCATTGGGGGAGGTGGGTGAGGCAAAGGTGAAGTGTAGCTTGCGTCACTGGGGCATCCAACTGATATTGGCTTACAGTTGGGTAATGCCTGCTGTTCTTGCAGCAGTTAAGTGTAGAAGGGGTGCGTAGTTATTTCTTCTGTCTCTCCAACATTCATTTTTACGGCGTAGCCGTTATGGTTTTGCTTTTGTCCTACATTTTTCGTTACTCCATTGGTCAATAAAACCACATGTCCAAGGAGATGACCATTTCATTGGTCAATGATTTGCATAAATAAATCTACTCAAAAAATACGACAGTTTACCGAAGTTTTAACCTAGGAGATGTTTCATTTTTTATGTGAGACATGAATGAAAAATATATACAGTTTCGGCTTGCTCACCGTCTTGTCCTTTGATGACCATACGTCATATGTATAATTGGGATTCTAGTGAATTCTGTAACTGCTGCGGTGAATAGCTATTTTTACCTAATTTCACATGGTTTGTCTGTATAGCAAAAGGAACCATTACGCGAAAGGAAGGTTCCTTTCGCGAAAGGAAGAATTTTCTGCGAAAGGAATTGTTTGTTTAATTTGAGGTATAACGTCCCCATCAACACTGTGTAGGTCATTTTGGAGACGTTGCTTCCAAGTTTGTGGGACTTTTACCCGACATTGAGATGAAAGACACCTCAAGCCCTGTTGCCCAATAAAACCAATAAAGAGATATAGCATGACAAAAACATGTAATAATCGCATTACAAATTGACAGATGTTTAATTTACAATATATGCTAAATAAAAGTTGCAGTGTATCACTTGTCTTCAGCATACTTTATCTCCTCCATTTTAACACAAATGGACATTTTCGAATATCATTAATGTTATATAAAAACTTGAAAAGGAATAAGTGTAATTTGAGTTTTAGTTAGGTGCACATAAGATCAAGTTTCCGTCCGTTTGTCTGCTCGTCCGTTTGTTCGTCCGTCTATGCGTTTACGTTCACCATAGCGACAACCCTAAATGTTAACCCTAGAATTTGTGTTCAAAGACAGTGAATGATAACATTTTCTTATTTGTTGTGCATATACTTGAGATCATATGCTCTTGAAATGAGGTTTGTTTTTAACCTTGACCTTTTACATTGACCTTAGCTCAAACAGGCGATACACCGCCCTCTGCAAAGCTATTTTTCCCCGCGTGACATCTGAATTGTTTGAATACAGTAAACCATTTCATAGCTAGACAATTGTTGCTGTCACTATTGTAGCTCATATTGCACGACCCGCAGAAAAAGCGACCGACTGAAGTCGGTTGATTTTCTAAGAGTGCCCTAAAATCACCGTGTCATTCTGTCAGTCTGTCTGTCCGTGCGTAACCCGTTTGTGAAAATTGGTGATAGTGACTTAACCGCTCGGAATATTTAAACAATTTTTGGCATACTGATAGATATCAATGAGATCTAACCAATGAACTTGCGAAATATTACATTCCATTTAGTATAGCCTCGCCGAGGCGAAAAATGTGAAAATTTTCGAACTGCTTCTCCTCGGAAACCATTGGGCCAATTGAAGTCAAATTTCATATGGAGGCTCTATGGGATGGGGGAAACCAAAATTTGCTCATGGGTCCAGGTCACATGACCAAAATGGCCACCAAGCCATATACGGTCTGTCTGTCTGTCCGTCCGTAACCCGTTTGTGAAAATTGGTGATAGTGACTTAACCGCTTGGAATATTTAAACAATTTTTGGCATACTGATAGATATCAATGAGATCTAACCAATGAACTTGTGAAATATGACATTCCATTTAGTATAGCCTCGCCGAGGCGAAACATGTGAAAATTCTCGAACTGCTTCTCCTCGGAAACCGTTGGGCCGATTAAGGTCAAATTTCATATGGAGCCTCTATGGGATGGGGGAAACCAAAATTTGCTCATGGGGACCAGGTCACATGACCAAAATGGCCGCCAAGCCATATATAGTAAAAACCCTTCAAAATAGTCTTCTCCAGAACCACTGGGCAGATTTCCACGAAACTTGATAAATAGCATCTAGGACGTAGGCCCATCATAAATTGCTAAAATGGTGACCCTGGGTTGACCTTGACCTTCTTTGTGCCTAGGTCAAACTTTGACACATATGCTTTTGTATTGGAAAAGTGAGAATTCATTTTTTCCTGCAAACGATTCAGAAAACAGTACTAAAGTATAAGATATATTTTTGCTCCTTACGATAAGGCGCATTTATTGGGGGAACCGTTTTAGGTCCAGGTCACATGACCACCATACCCATATATGGTAACACTCATAAAGCTAAAAGCATCCGGCGGGTCGTGCACTTCAGCTGAAGCACTGGTTTCTAAACAACCTTCCAATTAAATCTACGCCGCATATCTTTTTAGCTCACCTGACCGAAGGTCATGGTGAGCTTTTGTGACAGTAAGATGTCCGGCGTCGTCGTGCGTCGTCCGTCGTCCGTCGTCCGTCGTGCGTAAACTTTTTCTTGTGAACACACTAGAGGCCACAGTTTTGGTCCAATTATCATCAAACTTGCTCAGAATGATAATCATGACAATATCTCGGTCAAGTTCGAATTTGGGTCATGTCGGGTAAAAAAGTAGGTCAGTAGGTCAAATCATAGAAAAACCTTGTGAACACTCGAGAGGCCACAATTTTGGTCCAATCATCATCAAACTTGCTCAGAATGATCATTGTGACAATATTTTAGTGAAGTTTGAATATGGATCATGTCGGCTTAAAAAGTAGGTCAGCGGGTCAAATCATAGAAAAACCTTGTGAACACCCTAGAGGCCACAATTTTGGTCCAATCATAATCAAACTTGCTCAGAATGATCATCATGACAATATCTTGGTCAAGTTCGAATATGGGTCATGTCCGGTCAAAAAGTAGGTCAGTAGGTCAAATCATAGAAAAACCTTGTGAACACTCTGAAGGCCACTGTTTTGGTCCAATTATCATGAAACTTGCTCAGAATGACCATTGTGACAATATTTCAGTCCAGTTCGAATATGGGTCATATCGGGTTAAAAAGTAGGTCAGCGGGTCAAATCATATAAAAACCTTGTGAACACCCTAGGGGCCACAATTTTGGTCCAATCTTAATCAAACTTGCTCAGAATGATCATCATGACAATATCTCGGTCAAGTTTGAATATGGGTCAAATGGTTCCGGTCCGTTGCACATCTAGGTCACAGGAGCCAAAAACAGATTTTTTTCACCAAAAACTTAAAAAATCTTCTTCTCTGAAACCACAAGGCCCAGGTCTTTGTTATTTGGTATGAAGCTTCATCTAGTGGACCCCTACCAAGATTGTTCAAATTATAGTGCTGGGGCCAAAAATGCCCCCGCACGGGGGCCCTTTGGTTTTACATAGGCTTATATAGGGAAAATCTTTAAAAATCTTCTTCTCTGAAACCACAAGGCCCAGGACTTTGATATTTGGTATGAAGCTTCATCTAGTGGACCCCTACCAAGATTGTTCAAATTTGAGTGCTGGGACGAAAAATGCCCCCGCCACGGGGCCCTTTGGTTTTACATTGGCTTATATAGGGAAAATCTTTAAAAATCTTCTTCTCTGAAACCACAAGGCCCAGGTCTTTGATATTTGGTATGAAGCTTCATCTAGTGGACCCCTACCAAGATTGTTCAAATTATAGTGCTGGGGCCAAAAATGCCCCCGCCCCAGGGCCCTTTGGTTTTACATAGGCTTATATAGGGAAAATCTTCAAAAATCTTCTACTCTGAAACCACAAGGCCCAGGACTTTGATATTTGGTATGAAGCTTCATCTAGTGGACCCCTACCAAGATTGTTCAAATTATAGTGCTGGGACAAAAAATGCCCCCGCCACGGGGCCCTTTGGTTTTACATTGGCTTATATAGGGAAAATCTTTAAAAATCTTCTTCTCTGAAACCACAAGGCCCAGGTCTTTGATATTTGGTATGAAGCTTCATCTAGTTGACCCCTACCAAGATTGTTCAAATTACAGTGCTGGGGCCAAAAATGCCCCCGCCCCGGGGCCCTTTGGTTTTACATAGGCTTATATAGGGAAAATCTTAAAAAATCTTCTTCTCTGAAACCACAAGGCCCAGGTCTTTGATATTTGGTATGAAGCTTCATCTAGTGGACCCCTACCAAGATTGTTCAAATTTTAGTGCTGGGACAAAAAATGCCCCCGCCACGGGGCCCTTTGGTTTTACATGGGCTTATATAGGGAAAATCTTTAAAAATTTTCTTTTCTGAAACCACAAGGCCCAGGACTTTGATATTTGGTATGAAGCTTCATCTAGTGGACCCCTACCAAGATTGTTCAAATTTTAGTGCTGGGACAAAAATGCCCCCGCCACGGGGCCCTTTGCTTTTACATTGGCTTATATAGGGAAAATTTTTAAAAATCTTCTTCTCTGAAACCACAAGGCCCAGGTCTTATATATTTGGTATGAAGCTTCATCTAGTGGACCCCTACCAAGATTGTTCAAATTATAGTGCTGGGGCCAAAAATGCCCCCGCCACGGGGCCCTTTGGTTTTACATAGGCTTATATAGGGAAAATCTTTAAAAATTTTCTTCTCTAAAACCACAAGGCCCAGGACTTTGATATTTGGTATGAAGCTTCATCTAGTGGACCCCTACCAAGATTGTTCCAATTTTAGTGCTGGGGCCAAAAATGCCCCTGCCCCGGGGCCCTTTGGTTTTACATAGGCTTATATAGGGAAAATCTTTAAAAATCTTCTTCTCTGAAACCACAAGGCCCAGGACTTTGATATTTGGTATGAAGCTTCGTCTAGTGGACCCCTACCAAGATTGTTCAAATTATAGTGCTGGGACAAAAAATCCCCCCCTGCCACGGGGCCCTTTGGTTTTACATAGGCTTATATAGGGAAAATCTTTAAAAATCTTCTTCTCTGAAACCACAAGGCCCAGAACTTTGATATTTGGTATGAAGCTTCATCTAGTGGACCCCTACCAAGATTGTTCAAACTATAGTGCTGGGGCAAAAAATGCCCCTGTCCCGGGGCCCTTTGATTTTACATAGGCTTATATAGGCAAAATCTTTAAAAATCTTCTTCTCTGAAACCGCTAGGCCCAGGTCTTTGATATTTGATGTGTAGCTTCATCTAGTGGACCTTTGACAAGATTGTTCAAATTTTAGCCTTTGTTGATGTTTGGTATGAAGCTTCACCTTTAAGACCTCCCTCAACATTATGTACATTAAAGCCCTGGGGCCAATAATGGCCCTCTCTGGGGCCCACTTGTTACACTATGGATCAGGTGAGCGATCCAGGGCCATCATGGCCCTCTTGTTTAAAGATATTTCTTGTTATTTCTTCCATTATGATAACACACCCGAGCGACAAAGTGCTTTTTTCACATCTCCAAAATGGCCATTTTTCTGATGAAAATCTGTGATATTTTTCTTATAAATACTGCAAACATAGGTTGTAGGTGCTTGTTGGAACCACTTCATTGAGGCGGTTCTAACAAGTACCCACAACCTATGTCTTGGAGCAAAAATAAGAAAATTAATGAATTCCCCCGTAAACCCCAGTTTTCTCGATATAAAGTGGGGTATATGGGGTCTTCATTTCACGGACTTGTTCATGTGATGCCCACTGTCCCTCACTTACATCTCCTCTACTGTCTCTTCTATCTCTTTTCTCCCTTTCTCTGTGAGATGACACATCAAAAGAAAAGTAAGGAAATCTTATTTATTTTTTTCTGAATGGCTATAAAATCTTCTGGGTTGGCACAAAAAATCAGTGTTGGTCGGGTTAGGGAAAAAAAAGTGTTTTTTCTTTAATCCCTACCGACCCTATTTATCAGGGTCTTACTGAAATATTTTTAAGACATCTGGGAAATTTCATCTATTTTTAGGTGTTTTTTATTTTATTTTAAAGATTTTACGGCTTTCATATACATAAAAAAAATAAGTAAAAAGAAAAGACTGCCTGCCTGCCAACCCTAAAAATTTTCGAAAGATTCTAGGAAACAAGGCCTTCTTTTTGGGGGGCTTTAGGGGGAAACACTAAAAATTGCTAAAATGGTTCTGCTCTGCTGAACAAAATGGCTGCCAGAGCTAAAAATAGAGAAAAACAACAACAACTTTAAACGACATCTCCTCATAGGTCAATGGTCCTTTTTCAAAATAATTTCACAGGAATATTCCTTGGATGACCCTCTACCAGAAATGTTAATATGGTGCTGCTCCACTGAACAAAATGGCCACCAGAGCTAAAAATAGATAAACCTTTAATTGACATCTCCTAGGCTAATGGTCTGATTTCAAATTAATTTCACAGGAGTGTTCCTTGGGTGACCCTCTGCCAGAATTACTAAAATGGTTCCACTCGGCTGAACAAACTGACTGCCAGAGCTAAAATAGGTAAAAAAAAACCCTTTAAACGACATCTCCTCCTAGGCTAATGGTCCGATTTCAAAATAATTTCATAGGATTGCTCCTTGGGTAACCCTCTACCAAAACTGCTAAAATGGTTCTGTTCCACTGACCAGCAGAGCCAAAAATAGAGTCAATGGCGCAATTTTAAACCCAATTCACAGAAATACTTCTCTTTTATTTTTGTACCAAAACATTGATTAAACTGTATGGCTCATCTTAGGTATATTCCATTGAAACATCCCATCTCAAAGTAGTATTATTGTACTGATGATTGATGGATGGTTGGGTGAGGCAAAGGTGACATGTATTTTGCGTCACTGGGGCGTCCAGCTGATATTGGTTTACAGTAGTGCAAGGCCCGCTGTCCTTGCAGCAGATAAGGGTAGAGGGGAGTGTGGTTGTTTCTTCTGTTCTTTTTGTCTTTCTCCATTATCACTTACTTTCTTCCTTTCTCTGGAACCAACAAGGGTTCGCATGTCATTATACTCAAAACAATCAATCATTTAATGATGATTGCATGCTTAAATTGCTGAAATGAGTTTGCTCTGCTGAACTAAATGTCCATATGACTGCAGAGATATAGACGGAAAAATCATTCAAGAACAGCTTCTCAAATGTCTCAGTTTTAAAATAACTTCGACACAAAAGTTACTTGAGTGACCCCTCTACCAAAAGTGCTTAAGTGGTTCTGCTCCTCTGTACAAATTGGCTGTCAGAGCTAAATATAGAAAACCTGTAAACAACAATGTTAGTACATCATAACTCAGGTGAGCGAATTAGGTCCATCATGAACCTCTTGTTTTTCCTCAAAATATAGATTGTGGGTACACGTTAGAGGCCGTTCCAACGAGTACCTACAATCTATATTTTAGAGCAGAAATAATAGAAAAATTAGGTTTACCACTGTAAACCCCAGTTTTACTACATAAAAGTGGGGTCCATATGGGTCAGAATTACATAGGTGTGTTTTCGTGATGCGATTTCATTGTAAATTTATTTGTCTCAAGGTTCTTTATCCTTGTGATAAAATCCCCTGTGAACCTGTCACCTGTTTTATTGTGTACAAGGGCTCTGAATTATTCTCTATGAATTATGTCATTTCATCCAATTAATATAATGAATGCCAGGTATTAAATGATAATAAATATCAGGAGAGAGGTTTTTGCTTCAAAGTAGCAATTCTGGCGCCATTAACCTACTTAATGATGGTGAGAGATCTCTAGAGCCACTGTTTTAGGTCTAATAAGGGACTTTATCACAGAGCAATTCTTACTTGATTTAAATAAACACCATGCTACTAATGCAATAAAATTCTTCTCAATAAATTGCCTGTCAGTGGGAATGTGACTGAGCTCCAGTAGACATCCCGATAACATATCCGTGTGACATAATGCATGCTTTCGTATCTCCAATACCGTTATTTTTATGTCCCCGGTAGCGATAGCGGGGACATATTGTTTTTGCCCTGTCTGTTTGCTGATTTGTTTGTTGGATTGTACGTGGACAACTTTAACATTGGTCATAACTTTTGAACCGTTGGAGGTAGAGTATTCATATTTGGCATGGAGGTTCCTTGTGACAAGAGCTTCACATTCATGCAAAAAAATTTGACCTGTGACCTTGACCTTTGACCGACTTAAAAACAAAAAATAACATTGGTCATAACTTTTGAACCGCTTGAGATACAGCCTTCATATTTGGCATGTATGTTCCTTGTGACAAAAGCTTTACATTCATGCAAACAATTTTGACCTGTGACCTTGACCTTTGACCTACTTAAAAAAATTAACATTTTGGTCATAACTTTCGAACCTTATGGGATAGGGCCTTCATATTTGGCATGTAAGTTCCTTGTGATAAGAGCTTTACATTCATGCAAAAAATTTTGGCCATGACCTTGACCTTTGACCTACTTAAAAGAACAAATAAAATTGTTTATAACTTTTGAATCGTTTAAGCTAGAGCCTTCAAATTTGGCGTATAGGTTCCTTTTTGACCTATCACCTGACCTAGGACCTACTTTAAAGAAAAAATATTATTGTTCATAACTTTCTAACCGTTTAAGATAGAGCCTTCATATTTGGCATGTAAGTTCCTTGTGCCAAGGGCTTCCCACTCAAACCAAAAAACTTGACCTGTGATCTTGACTTTGAACTGTGACCATCTTTGAAAACAAATGACCATGCCCGGGGACATGTTAGTGTTTCACAAACACACCTTGTTCTGGCTAAAAAAAAGATAATATTTTTCTGGCCAAAACTTGTGATATTTTTCTTGTTTATACCGGTACTCAGGACATAGATTGTGGGTACTCATTCAAACTGCCCCTGTGTCTTGGAGCAGAAGTAAGAAAACTGATGTATATCCCTGGTAACCACAGTTTTCTCCATATAAAGTGAGGTGTACCGGGGTGTTCATCACATGGACTTGTTAACTCCTGTCCTGTTGTTCACGACAGCCCTGATCTTTGCAAACAGTGTAGATCCAGATCAGATGGCTTCTGAAGAAGCCATCTGATCAGGATCTACACTGTTTGACATTCAGTGTATGATTTTGTAGGAATAAATTACATCAAGTAATCTGATTGGTTCAAAGTCAGAAATGGGTGTGGCTAAACTGAATATTCAGCAGAATAAGGGTTAAGATGATGGAATAAACAGAGAAGTGAGCTAACCCTTTTAACCCTGTAGACCGGTGCAGACACCGAGGTAGAAACACACTGTATCTATGCAAACCTTGCAGATCCTGATAAGACGGCACGTCTCGCCAGAATCTACATGTACACTGTTTGCCATCATGTCAGTGAACTACTCAGAAATCCCTTTCTGTAAGAATATATTTAAAGCGAGAAGAGTCCTGTTCAGAAATGAAGAGTCCTGTTCAGAAACACAGGGATGAAAGAGTAAAATCTCAAACCAGTTGCATAAGCGCGTAGGAAAATAGTCCCAGAGTATTGTTTTCTTTTCAGAGTTAGTCTTTCTGTGCCAATTTTTATTCAATCCATATAAAGTCACGAAAAATGAAAAATTTTGAAAGACTTTCCATGCCTGCAAAATTAATTTTCAAGAGTTCCTTTGGAATATTTTATGCAGCGAACGAACAGTGGAAGTGGAGTAACCCGGTCCAGTACCGGAAGTAGAAATGTAATGACATAGAAACTTGATTTTAAAAATCAACTTTCAAAAATGAGATTTTGGCCACAAATGTGAGAAAACCTGTCTTTTGAGGGGTTGAAACCAGATAAAACACAAATGGGTCTTTTTCAAGGGGTGGGGTTATGACCCTTCATATTTCACTTATTTTGAGCCAATTGTTAATCAGAGGTGGGCGAAAACTGGAGTACCAGGAGCAAAAAAAACACCTGGGGCCAGTTGTTCAAAACGAACGACGTCGTTAGTTAACGTATCGTTAAAACTTTGATCATTAAATATGGCAAATATGCAGAAATTTTTGCTGATAAAATGTGAGCAGCTTTTGCAGACGCAAAAGCTGCTCTCATTTTTGCAGCAAAAATACCAAAATTTATGATATTGTACTTGCTAGAAGACTTGGTAGCTCATATGTGACCCGAGCGAGGTTCGAACCACTGGTTACATCACACCCTAAACATAGCATTTTAGAATTTTATGATGACGAAGGAAGGTCATTGTGTAACAACGTCTGTGAACAACATTCTGAACTAGCTGCCATGTGTTGGTTTGCCAGTCGTATTTGAAGAGTTTATATGGAGTTTATTTGGAACTTTTGGGTGTTTTCTTCAAAATTTGCCATTGGAATCATAATCATGCAAACTAATTAAGATATCGCCTCAGGAAACCAAGTGTTCTGTTTGCCGTAATACACATGTTGCTTACCGGGTACATGTGTATTCCATCTCAAGCCATGTGTGATTGTCACACCAAGGAATTTAATGGAATTCATATTCTCAAGGGGGACTGTAAGAAGCCTCAATTTGATTGGTTCTCTCCTAGTTATCTGCAAAAAAATTGGGCTGAAATATCATTCCCCATTTTCTCGCCCAACATCCTAATCTATCTATATTCTGATGTTTCAGTGAGTCCCCTGCATCTCTACCCAGCAGGCACACGTCGCTAGGGCAACGTCAAATCAACATTGGTGCAACATCATGACGTTGCACCGACGTAGATGTGATGTTGCATAAATGTCATGACGCTATACCGACGTTGAGGTGACGTCACAATTACGTCATGTGCCTGCTGGGTAGTATCCCCTTCATCTGCGAACGTCTTATTACTGCGTCATTGTCAGTGTGGCAATATCATTAATGAACAACATGAAGGGGGAACAACAATGGACAAAGAACAGTCCCTTGACAAAACTGGAGCCCACTCTGAAGTTCCAACATTAACAACAACTAGCTGTTTTCTATAACACAACCATTTGAGAGTCTTCCTGCACTTCTGAAACTTTGCTTATTGGATGGCCCTTGAATATAGAATAAATTAGGCTACTTTTGGGATGACCTTGACCTCAACATGACCCCAATGTCAAGGTCAAAAAGTATGATTTTGCCATATCTTCTAAACAATTTGAGTTACACTTCTGAAACTTTGTTTATTGGATGGCCCTTGGAATATAGAATAAATTGGGCTACTTTTTGGAATGACCTTGACCTCAACATGAACCCAAGGTCAAAGGTAAAAAATATGACTTTGCCATATCTCCTAAACAATTGGAGTTACACTTCTGAAACTTTGCTTATTGGATGGCCCTTGGAATATAAAATATATTAAGGTACTTTTGGTGTGACCTCGACCTCAACATGACCCCAAGGTCAAAGGTCAAAAAGTATTATTTTGAGATATCTTCTAAACTATTGGAGCTACACTTCTGAAAATTTGGTTATTGGGTGGCCCTTGGAATATAGAATAAATTGGGCTGCTTTTGGTGTGACCTTGACCTCAACCTGACCCCAAGGTCAAAGGTGAAAAAGTATGACTTTGCCATATCTTCTAAACTATTGGAGTTACACTTCTGAAACTTTGATTATTGGATGGTCGTTGGAATAAAGAAACAATTGGAACACTTTTGGTGGACCTTAACATAAACCCAAGGTCAAAGGTCAAAAAGTATGACTTTGCCATACCTTCTAAACTATAAGAGTTACACTTCTGAAACTTTGCTTATCAGTTACAATGTTCTTTGCAACTTTTTTTTTTAACTTACATGTAGTTTTGGCTAGCTAATACATAGTCATTAGTGTTATTCATAGAAAAAGCGGGTGTTTGCGATGGTTTACCATCGACTGCACAATCTAGTTTAATAACTACATTCTGATTGTTGCTCCTGTGACTTGCCCCCAGCAGGTGCGACGCCGCCCTCTGCGGGATTCTTGTTTAAAAAGTGGACAGATATTCAACAGATGCCATTCTTTGGGGATTTCACCCATCCTTATTAACCCTTATCTTGCTGTTCACGATAACCCCTATGTTTGCAAACAGTGTAGATCCAGATCAGATGGCTTCTGAAGAAGCCATCTGATCAGGATCTACACTGTTTGGCATTCAGTTTATGAATTTGTAGCAATAAATTAAATCAAGTAATTTGATTGGTTGATAGACAGAAATGGGTGTGACTTAAATGAATATTCAGCAAGATAAGGGTTAAGAGATTGTTAGAAGAGATATGCAAATACTGGTCCTAGCTCATTTGCTAGTTTCTTCAGGACTTTGGGATGAAGCTAATTATGTCCTAAAGCTTTAGACGGATTCAAGCCTTTAACCCTTATCTTGCTGAATATTCAGTTTAGCCACACCAATTTCTGACTTTGAACTTATCATGTAAACATGTCCGTGAAATGAAGAACCCCCTAAACCCCACTTTAAATAGGGAAAACTGGGGTTTACGGGGGTATTCATTATTTTTCTTATTTCTGCTCAAAGACATAGGTTGTGGGTACTCGTTAGAACCGCCTCACTGAGGCGGTTCTAAGAGCACCCTCAACCTATGTTTTGAGCATTTACAAGAAAAATATCAAGGATTTTTATCAGAAAAACAGCCATTTTGGAGATGTGATAAATGCACTATGTCGCACGGGTGAGTTATCGTAATGCAGTCAGATTACCTGATGTAATTTATTCCTACAAATTCATAAACTGAATGTCAAACAGTGTAGATCCTGATCAGATGGCTTCTTCAGAAGCCATCTGATCTGGATCTACACTGTTTCCAAAGATAGGGCTTGTCGTGAACAGCAAGATAAGAGTTAAGTAACATGATCACTCCCTCCGATGACACAACAGTACTATAAATGAAAGGGGTCTATCTTTCAGTGAAGGTCATTTTGGAGACGTTGCTTCCAATTTTTGGGACTTTTACCTGACATTGAGATGAAATGACATCTCAAGCCCTGTCGCCCAATGAAACCAATAGGGTTTATAAGCATGGACGGTCCGCCTCGCACCCCGGTTCCTGGACAAGCTTAGATCCTCTATGCGGTTTACCAGTACTGGTGTGTGGGCCAGATTCAGCTCTGCGTGGAAGCATCATGCAGCCCATATATTTCTTCAAGCCCCTATGGGTGGGGGCTGTTCTGACAATTGATATATCTGTAGATGTCTACCAAATTATTTACATACAAATCATGCTGATCTTAGTTTCTGATCTCAAATATTGCCCGGAGTTTTCCACAACCAATCTTTTTTTGCCGTAGCATATATCATATACCCACAAAGGAGAGGCTATGTTAGTGGTTTTGTTTGTTTGATTTGATGTTTAACATCCTTGTCAGCACTATATAGGTCATTTTGGAGACGTTGCTTCCAATTTTGTGGGTCTTTTACTCGACATTGAGATGAAATGACATTTCAAGCCCCGTGGCCCAATGAAACCAAAAGGGTTTATAGGCATGGACGGTCCAACTCGCACCACTTTGCCCGGGGAGTCTTAGATCCTTAAGCAGTTTACCAGTACTCGTGTGCAGTCGGATTCAGCTCTGCCTGGAAGCATCATGCAGCCCATTTATTTCATCAGGCCCTGATGGGCGGGGGCCGCTATGTTAGTGATGAAAAAGAAGAATAACATCACTTTTGAAATGTCGTCGCAGTGCCAGTTGAGTGCATGGATTTTGATTTCGAATGATACCATTGATACTTTGATTTTATCGCTTATCTTGCTGAATATTCATTTAAGCCACACCCATTTCTGTCTATCAACCAATCAAATTACTTGATGTAATTTATTGCTACAAATTCATAAAATTCATAAACTGAATGCCAAACAGTGTAGATCCTGATCAGATGGCTTATTCAGAAGCCATCTGATCTGGATCTACACTGTTTGCAAAGATAGGGGTTGTCGTGAAAAGCAAGATAAGGGTTAACTTCCTGCCAAATAAAGATGGTCTGGCTAGCCATTGCCTGACTTGCCTAATTTGGGAGGCATATTGCTTTTGCTGATTTTCCTGTTATGGTATCTATGATCATGGAAGCTCTGCAGGATTCACCGATGCCGAAGGTTTTATCAGCCTGAAAAGAGACCCTTTGGAAAGACAGCATTGAATTTTGAAAACTGCAGATTCATTTTGATTGTGTCCGTTCATGTTTGTGTCAGAATGGCAATGCCTGGCAGATTCGCAGTATTTATCCTAACTCTTATCATGCTGTTCATGACAACCCATATCTTTGGAAACAGTGTAGATCCAGATCAGATGGCTTCTGAAGAACCCATCTGATCAGGATCTACACTGTTTGACATTCAGTTTATGAATTTGTAGTAATAAATTACATCAAGTAATCTGATTGGTTCAAAGTCAGAGATGGGTGTGGCTAAAATGAATCTTCAGCAAGAGAATGGTTAAATATTCGGATACCTCAGCTCCTTACCATACTTTTTCTAAAATTTGAACAAGACTACATTCCATCACGAAAACTCGCCTATATAATTTTGAACCCCTTGAATCCCAATTTTATAGGCCCCCGCCCATAGGGGCTTGAAGAAATATATGGGCTGCATGATGCTTCCACGCAGAGCTGAATCCGGCCCGCACACTAGTACTGGAAAACCGCGAGGCGGACCGTCCTTGCTAATAAACCCTATTGGTTTCATTGGGCGACAGGGCTTGAGATGTCATTTCATCTCAATGTCGGGTAAAAGTCCCACAAAATTGGAAGCAACGTCTCCAAAATGATCTTTACAGTGTTGAAGGGGACGTTAAACCTCAAATCAACAAAACCTCAACTCCTTACCATACTTTTTCTAAAACAAGACTACATTCCATCACGAAAACTCACCTATATAATTTTGAACCCATTGAACCCCAATTTTATATCTTATTTTGAAAATTTCTAATTTCTGCTCTAAAATACAGATTGTGGGTACTCGTTAGAACCGCCTCATCGAGGCGGTCCTTACGAGTACCCACAATCTATTCATTGAGCAGCAAGAAGAAAAATATCACAATTGTTCACGTTAAAAATTTCTTTTTTTCGACGATAACGGTTACAATGTATTTGTATAGGCGTGTTTTCATGATGACTACCAGATGTTGTGTCTAAAAATAGCTGGATGAATGGCAAACAGTGTAGATCCAGATGAACTGCAGTATTCTGTGGTGTCTCATCTGGGTCTTCACTCTATTTGCTCAGGCCTGTTTGTCCAAATACACATTACGAAAACACGCCTATACAAATACATTGTAACATTCATCGCCGAAAAAAAACGAAAATTTTAAGATGAAAAATTTTGATATTTTTCTTATTTCTGCTCTGAAATATAGAGTGTGGGTACTTGTTAGAACCGCCTCGATGGCGGTTCTAACGAGAACCCACAATCTATATTTTAGAGCAGAAATCGAGGCGGTTCTAAAGAGTACCCACAATCTATATTTTAGAGCAGAAATAAGAAAAAATAAGGTTTACCCCTGTAAACCCTAGTTTTACTATATAAAAGAGGGGTTCAAGGGGGTCAAAATTATATAGGCATGTTTTCGTGATGATTTAGCAAATACAGTAATGGCTGTCATGCCACTGACCATCTACAAGGATGTGAAGGTGTTCATCACATTAGCAAGTATGTATTTCTTTGTTTGTTTGATTTGAGGTTTAACATCCCCATCAACACTGTAAAGGTCATTTTGGGGACATTGCTTCCAATTTTGTGAAACTTTTACCCGACATTGAGATGAAACGACATCTCGAGCCCTGTCGCACAGTGAAACCAATAGGGTTTATTAACATGGACGGCCCGCCTCGCACCGCGGTTCCTGGACAGGCTCAGATCCTCTAAGCGGTTTACCAGTACTAGTGTGCGGGCCAGATTCAGCTCTGCGTGGCAGCATCATGCAGCCCATATATTTCTTAAAGCCCCTATGGGCGGGGCTGGATCGGCCCAATATGAGTGAAATAATCTTGAAAGGGCTGCAAAACAAAACGACAAAAAAAAAAGCATACAATGGGTTAGGCATGCCTCCTGATTAGCAGTGGCAGGTTTAACCCTTGACCTGCTGAATATTTAAATATGCCACACCCACTACCGATTCAGAAGCCATCTGATCTGGATCTGCAATGTTTGAAAAATAAGACATATCCGGGCTCAGCAGGACAAGGGTTAAAATGCAGGCTGACAGACTTGTATAAGGAAAGTGATAAAAGGTGTGTGACAGAAGATAAAGTTGTCTAATTTACGACAAATGGACATACCGTCTACTGATGAGATTTATTGTGACAAAGCTTTTAGCTTTCCCATCTTTCCAAGAAAAATCTTTGATCCTGTTACTACAGCAGTGTACTTGAAAATGGCAATCATTTATTTTTCTATGCAAAAAGCTGGGTTGAGACACATACAAGGTTGTAAGACTCTTTCACAGGCGTCAGGAGTATAAAAAAATCAAAGCACTGACAGCACTATGGTTTTAGCACTCAAACCTGTCTTAGTGGCCACCTCTATTAAACAAACAACCTGTCTTAAGCAGGTGGGCATTTACATGTAGTTCCCAAAAAAAGGTAAATGCATTAAAATTCACCTGTATTAAGCAAGCACCTGTCTTAAGCAAGCACATTTTCATTATCCCTGAGGTGTCAGATTGGACTGTATTTAGGTCATATTGCTTCCAATTTTGCGGGACTTTTACCCAACATTGAGCCGGCCTCGGTAGCTCAGTCGGATGCGCGTCTGACTGGTGATCAGGAGGATGTTGGTTCCATACCTGCCAGGGTCAGAAACATTTCGTGGAGATCGATCATGAAATCTTTTCTACAATCATTCTGTATCTTCCGCTGATTCAAGAAGGGCAGTTGTCAGTTTCTGGGGAAAGAATATGCACTGTACTGTTAACCGCTTACGTATGAACCTGCCCAGGAAAAGTGTGGATAGGTAAACTGACCAGCTCAAAAATGATCTAAATAGTGTTGACTGGGCCATTAAACTCCAATACAAACAAACAAAAACCCAACATTGAGATGAAATGACATCTCCTGGCCTACCACCCAAAGAAACTGCTAAGGTTCAACAAGAGATGGTCCTCGCAACCCCGTTGTTGTGGGGGGGGGGGGGGGAGGGGCAGGAGAACTGTGGATGGTCAACAGCCCTGATGTATCACTAAGTGTAGGTCTTGAACTTATATTTTGACTGTATTTCCATAAAAATCCTAAAAATTTGGACAGAGTTGATCCTGATCAGACTGCTCCTGAAATAGATTCGGGACCATGGTGCTTCCACGCAGAGCTGAAACCGACTGCTCATGAGTACTGGTAAACCGCTTAGAAGGTCAAAGCCTCCCCAGGCAAAGTAGTGCGTGTCCGACCGTCTATGCATATAAATCCCACTGGTATCATTGGTACAGGCTTGAGATGTCATTGCATCTTAATGTCCGGTAAAAGTCCCACAAAATTGGTTTTGACTGGTACGTTAAACCTCAAATCAAACAAACAAACATGCAAAACATCACCTCAACAAGTCCGTGAAATAAAGGCCCCCCTAAACCCCACTTTTATATAGTAAAACTGGGGTTTACAGGGGTAAAGCTTATTTCTCTTATTTCTGCTGTTAAATATAGATTGTGGGTACTCGTTAGAACCGCCTCAATGAGGCGGTTCAAACAAGTACCCACAATCTATATTTTTATAGATTGTGGGTACTCGTTAGAACCGCCTCAATGAGGCGATTCAAACAAGTACCCACAATCTATATTTTGTGCAGAAATAAGAAAAATATCACAAATTTTCTTCCACAATTTTCGTTTTTTAGTTGATAAAATTTACAGTGTATTTGTATAGGCATGTTTTCGTAATGTCACATTTATTTCTTCCAAAATATCTGCACCTGATATTATACTTGCTACAATATTCAACATTTTGACCACTAATGAGTTTGCTTGTTTGATTTGAGGTTTAATGTCCCCGTCAACACTGTAAAGGTCATTTTGGAGATGTTGATTCCAATTTTTGTGGGACTTTTACCCGACACTGAGATGAAATGACATCTCGAGCCCTGTCACCCAATGAAACCAAAAGGGTTTATGAGCATGGGCGGGACGACTCTCACAGCTTTACCTAGGCAGGCTTAGATCCTCTAAGCGGTTTACCAGTACTCATATGCGGGTCGGTTTCAGCTCTGCGTGGAAGCATCATGCAGACCATCTATTTCTTCCAGCCCTGATGGGCGGGGGCCGCGCTAAGCAGTTCTAACAAGTACATACACACATTTTTTGTTTGTTGGAGAAATATAAAAAAATATAACAAATTTTCATCTGAAAAATTCATTTTTTTTTTTTTTTGAGCAATGAAAAGTTCTACTGCATCACAAGGGCATTAACCTATGCCCCTCTCCAGGCTAATTCAATACACAAAAATTGTTGATATTTTATTTTTTCCCAGAAAACAGGACTTGATATCTCATAGGATAGTAGAAGCTCCAGTGTGATGAAAGCTCACAAAAATGCATTTTGAGTGGCCACCATGGTACCAAAATTCTCTTTAGTATAATATTTTAGTACTATATCTGGGCAGTATGAAACACAATATTTCCCATTTTTTAAGTCTTGCAAAACATGTTTTATATCATGCCAACATACGGTACGCAAGTTCACGAATGTGCCAGTTATGTAATAAGACTAACATTAGGACAATGTTGAAATATTAAGGTCTTTTCAGATGTAGTCATTAACAGTGGTGCAATTTACATTTGTTTAACTTGTTTCATGCAGGAAACTCATTAATGAAGTATAAATATGATACACACCATGATTTTAACCGTAAAACGGTCCAAAATGGGACTATGGTAAGCATATTTGGGGCAAGCTTTTCACGAAAAACTTGTTTTAAGTTAACATAGGCAACTTGTATATTGCTAAATAGTAAATACATTATAATGTGTTTTTGTAACCAGCATATGCCATGCACACACCCCTTTCTGGAATTTTTAGGAATAAAATAATAGATTGTTTGAGAACTGAGAATACTATTCTCTATTTGGCATAGAATGTGTAAGTATAGCCGCTCCAAAAGTGGTACAATAGTGATGGCTGCTTCATAGAAATATTTTCACACAGGATTAGATCAAACTGTATAGTTTAGCTGCTTAACATTTGCACCAATCTATTCATACACTTTTATCATTTATTATATTATAGACCATAATGAATGAGCCTCATCATGAGAAAACCTGCAAACTTCATGTATGAACGATAAATATGCAGATAAGCCTTATGTACACACAGTGTAATCAGCATCTTTGGCATTAGCACAGTCTTGTCTGGTCCTTCCCTGTTGAATCTCGTGGGATGGATATGAAATTTCCAAACAAAGGATCAGACCTTTGACCCAGGTGTGCAATTAGTGTCCCAAAACTAAATAATCCAAATCGTTGTTTTTGCTAAATTATATTGCTCATATTGGTGCTATAAATGGTCATGATATTAATATTGTTATTGATGCCCTGGATAGAAACTGATTGTTTAAACATATGGTGTTTATATACTAAATGCTCATATTTTAAATATTTGAATTATGGCACCGACAATAAATCGTCTGCTGAGTGCAATAACGTTGTAAGTGCAAAATGGCAACTTTTCAGGAGAGACAAAAAATTGTTTTATTAAAGAATTGTATAGAAAACCATAGTATAAGCTGGTTTTCTAACTTCATGGCGATTTCTTTCATTTGTGTGAGAGGTTTATTGTTGAATAAATGACATTTGAAAAGAAATATTTAGCATTTAAGGGTTGATACACCATTTCTGCGCCGAGTGTTTTTTCAACATTTTTGGTGCAAAAACGGTGTAAGTGCATCCAGCGCTAAAACGATGTAAATGTACAAACCTTATTTCGTTGCCTTTTACATGGTAAAGCAGTAAATTAAAGGCACTTGGTAGGTAATAGGTTACATTTTATACATTCTGCATGGTACTTACATGCTTATTCTGAAATATCAAGCAGCAGGATTCAATATTTTTGAGGTATTAAAAACTTGGCGCAAAAATGGGGTAAGTGCACTTATACTGTTTTTGCACCAACTTTTTTTCCTATAAGTCAGAGCAAAAACGGTGTAACTGACAAAAAAAAATCCAAAATGCTGAAATAAATCATGATTGAGGCAGAATCCAGCTGTAGAACTTATTTACCAAGTGTGTCAAGTCCTAAGGCACCTATTTTCGCAAAAAAACTATTTTGGCCAAAATGTCAGTTACATCGTTATTGCACTCACCAGACGAAATACTGTAAATGATGATATTGCCATTGATGACAATGATGATGATGATGATTTCATCAAAAAGTTTAGCTCCATATACACCAGTGAGGCCTTTTCATTTGAATGTGAATTGTATGTTAAACAGTGAACATTTTTAGCTCACCAGAGCCGAAGGCTCCGGGGGAGCTTATAGGATAGGCAGTTGTCCGTCGTCGTCCGTCGTATGACGTATGTCGTCTGCGTCAACACTTTCAAACGACATCTCCTCTGAAGCCACTGGGCCGATTGGGCCCAAATTTTATCTGTATTATCCTTGGGCTGGGGGATTGTAAGTTTGTGTTTTTTATCAAAATTGGCTCATTAGTTTGGTTGCTATGGCAACTTGTAGTTTCCATAGACTTATAATGGGGAAAATTGAAAAATGGCATTTACTGCCAAGCCTCTGCAGATATGTTGACAAAACTTTCATAGAAATGTTCCATAGGCAATCTACTATCTGCCGTATGATTTTAGGCCTTCTGCCCATTTTTATTGGTTGCCATGGAAACCAAAATGCAAAAAAATAGACAAAAAAATACTTAAAAAATCATCTCCTCAGAAACCATATGCTCTAGGAGGTTGAGACCTTATGAAAATATTCACCATATTTGCCTTTACAGGTTTTGTGTTTTTTATGAAATTTGGCCTTTCAGTTTTGTTGCTATGGCACCTTAGAATTTCCATTGACTTATAATGGGGAAAGCTGAAAAATGGCATTTACTGCCAAGTCATTGCAGATATTTTGACAAAACTTACATAAACATGTTCCTTGAGTAAACTTCTCTCATCCATATGCTTTTATGTCAACCTGGGGGGGGGGGGGGGGCCTAGGTTGTGCCGGGACCATGCCCCACCCCCTCCACTTCATAAAATGCCTTATATCTCAGAAACCTTACAGATCCCAACCCCTAAACCATATAATATTCTTGTTCCTTATGATAAGATGCATTAAGTGACATCAACCTGGGGGTCCCCCGGAATGTGCCGGGGACATGCCCTGCCCCCTCTATTTCATAAAATGCCATTTATCTCAGAAACCATTCAGATCCCAACCCCTAAACTATATATATTCTTGTTCCTTATGCTAAGATGCATTAAGTGATACCAACCTGGGGGTCCCCCGGGATGTGATAGGGACATGCCCCACCCCATCCACTTCATAAAATGCCATTTATCTCAGAAATCATTGAGATCCCCACCCCTAAACCATATATATTCTTGTTCCTTATGATAAGATGGACTCAGTGACACCAACCTGGGGGTCCCCTGGGATGTGCCGGGGCCATGCCCCACCCCCTCCACTTCATAAAAGGCCCAATATACCAGTAACCTTACAGATCCCCACCCCTAAACATTATATATTCTCGTTCATTATGATAAGACGCATTCAGTGACACCAACCTGGGGGTCCCCAGGGATGTTCTGGGGCCATGCCCCACCCCCTCCATTTCATAATATCACAATATCTTGGAAACCTTACAGATCCCCACCCCTAAACCATATATATTCTTGTTCCTTATGATAAGACACATTCATTGACACCAACCTGGGGGTCTCCCAGGGCCTTGCCCCACCCCTGCACTTCAGAAAAGGCCTTATATCTCAGAAACTGGTACAAGCCCCACCCCTAAACCATATATATTCATCTTCCTTATGATAAGATGCATTCAGTGACACCAGCTTGTGAGTCCCTGGGGCATGCCCGGGCCATGTCCCATCGCTTGACGTCATTAAAAGCCATATATCTCAGAAATTGTTCAGCTCCCCACCCCTAAACCATATATATTCTTGTTCCTTATGATAAGACTCGTTCAGTCACACCAACTTGGGGGGGTATCTTTGTGCTGAGGCAATGTGCCCCGACCTTCCACTTCATAAAAGGCCATATATTTCAGAAACCATTCAAATCCCCACCCCATAATCATATATGTTCTTGTTCCTTATTATTAGCACACCTACTGTAGGGGTGTCCGCAGGGGCCTTTCCACTTCATAAAAGGGCCTCATATCTCGGAAACTGTTCAGATTCCCACCCCTAAACCATATATATACTTGGTCCTTATGATGAGACACATTTAGGGACAACAATCTTAGGCTTTCCTGGGATTGACAGGGCATGCTCCAACCCCTCCACTGTTTAAGAGGCCTTATATCTCCAGCCATACAGATCCCCACTGCTAAACCATCCTAGTGTGATAAGACACATTTAGTGATACCAACCAGGGCTCCATTGGGTCCATGCCCCGCCCCTCTACTTCATAAAAGGCCTAATGTTTCATATACTGAATCCACATGGGTGCTCATTTGGATATTGTGGTTCTCTTGGCAGATTAAAAATGATACCATTTTAAAAAATACATGGCTGCATTGGGCAGTGCCCACCTGAGCTCTGGTGAGCATAGTGGCCCATGGGCCTCTTGTTTATATTCTGGCAGCAATTCGTGGCTGTGTGTATTTGATTCATCAAAGAGTTCTTCAGCACATCAGAAATGGCCAAAATTGTTTTTGACTTTGCAAATACTTTGTTTGTAGTACATATATCATAAATCATAAAATATAAAGACATTTTGCACTGGAGAAAAAGCATAGCTTTCCACAGCATTCTGTCACACAGTGATATACAATAAATTAAGGTACTTTTTACCATGTCTCGACTCAGAAAATGCCAGTAGATATTGAAAGCATGGTAAATTTGCCATAACCTTATATTGTGGTGTCAGTTATGGTTAATAAATGCTTTTTTGAGTTGTCAGTGTATCTTAAATTTCGAATCCTGTCATTTAACATGGCCATTCAGCAAATTTCGAATAAGCGCAACAGTACCTAAATGTATCCCATAATTTCAAAGCTTTTGCAAGACGTAAAAGTTGGGAAACATCTGTTTTCTACCTTCCAATATGTTGATCTTAAAAGGGTTATGGCTTAAATTTTTGGTACTTTCAGACCACCTATTGCTCAATCTCAATAGCTTGGAGCTCTTACTAGGAGACAATTTGCATGAGATGACAAAAATTGTTGATATTTTATTTTTCCCAGAAAACAGGACTTGATATCTCCTGCAAATTGTCTCCATAGGAGACAATTTGCATGAGATGTCAAATCCTGTTTTCTGGGAAAAATAGAAAAAAATATTTCAAAATGTCTTCTGCTGATAAAAAAATACCCAGCATGCTGAGCATTAATGAAATCGCAAAAAGATGTAATCAGCTAACTTAGAAATGAAAATCACTACATTAGCCTCCCTCCAACCGTAAATGAGTACTGGTAAACTGCCCAGAAGGTTTAAGCCTGCCCAGGCAAAGTGATGTGAGTTGGACTGTCCATTCATATAAACCCTATTGGTTTCATTGGGTGGCAGGGCTAGTGAGATGTCATTTCGTCTCAACGTCAGGTAGAAGTCCCACAAAATTGGTAGCAACATCCCCAAAATGACCTAAATAGTGTTGATGGGGACATTCAACCTCAATTCAAACAAAAACCTTAGCCTCCTTACATTACGTTAGATCATAGTTTCTGTCATTGAAGAAATAGATGGGCTGCATGATGCTTCCAAGCAGAGCTGAAACTGACCTACACACGAGTACCGCTTAGAGGATCTAAGCCTGCTCAGGCAGAGTGGTGCAAGTCTGACCGTCCATGCTTATAAACCCTATTGGTTTCATTCGCTAGCAGGGCTTGAGATGTCCATTCATCTCAATGTCGGGTAAAAGTCCCACAAAATTGGAAGAAACGTCTCCAAAATGACCTTTACAGTGTTGATGGGAACGTTAAACCTCAAATCAAACAAACAAACAAAACTGGTAAACCACCCAGAAGCTCTAAAGCCTACTCAGGCTAAGATATGCGAGTTTGACCGTCCATTCATATAAACCCTATTGGTTTCATTGTGTGGCAGGGCTAGTGAGATGTCATTTCATCTCAACGTCGGGTAGAAGTCCCACAAAGTTGGAAGCAATGTCTCCAAAATGACCTAAATAGTGTTGGTGGGAATGTTAAACCTCAATTCGGACAAAAACCTTAGCCTCCCAACATTATGTAAGATCATTGTCATCACGTGAACAAGTCCGTGAAATGAACACCCCCTTAAACCCCACTTTATATAAAGAAAACTGAGGTTTACGGAGGCATAAATTATTTTTCTTATTTCTGCTATAAAACATAGGTAGTGGGTACTCGTTAGAACCGCCTCAATGAGGCGGTTCTAACAAGCACCCACAACCTATGTTTGCGGTGTAAATAAGAAAAATATCACGGATTTTCACCAGAAAATTACCCATTTTGGAGAAAAGAAAAATGAACTAAGCCGCACGGGTGTCGTTACCGTAATGTTCTGTCAGCTAACCTTATATTTTCAACTGATAGAGTACGCAGACAGTGCAATTTTCGGAAATCTAAGTAAAGCAACGAACTCTGTGATTGATCAGATTTCTTAGGAAGGAATAACTATTCCTGTTTTATTCCATTAATAACATGGTAGGGGATACAATGGGTCTCCATGGAATTGCCAATAGATAATTGGGTGTATCAAATATTAGACTTAATTTCATTATTAAAGATTTCCTTGTATAAGATGACAATAGCTGGGAAATAAATGTACATACAATAATACATCACGAAAACGCACCTATATAAACGTGACCTTCTTGAAACCCACTTTTATATAGTAAAATTGAGGTTTACAGGGGTAAACATTATTTTTAGCTCACCAGAGCCGAAGGCTCCGGGGGAGCTTTTCGGATAGGCAGTTGTCCGTCGTCTGCGTCTGGTGACGTCAACACATTTAAACGACATCTCCTCTGAAGCCGCTAGGCCGATTGGGCCCAAATTTCATCTGAAGCATCCTTGGGTTGGGGGATTGAAAGTTTGTGTTTTTTTTATGAAATTCAGCTCATTAGTTTGGTTGCTATGGCAACTTAGAGTTCCCATAGACTTATAATGGGGAAAATCGAAAATTGGCATTTAGGTACTGCCAAGCAGCTGCAGATATTTTGACAAAACTTTCATAGAAATATTCCTGAGGCAATCTACTATCTGCCATATGATTTTAGGCCTACTGCTCATTTGTATTGGTTGCCATGGAAACCAAATTGAAAAAAAAAAGAAAAAAAAATACTTAAAAAATCATCTCCTCAGGAACCGTATGCTCTATGAGGCTGAGAGTTTATGAAAATATTCACCATATTTGTCTTTACAGGTTTTGTGTTATTTATGAAATTCGGCTCTTTAGTTTTGTTGCTATGGCAACTTAGATTTTCCATAGACTTATAATGGGGAAAATTGAAAAATGGCATCTGCTGCCAAGTTATTGCAGATATTTTGACAAAACTTTATAGAAATGTTCCTTGATTAAATGTCTCTCAGCCATATGCTTTAATGCCAACATGGGGGTCCCCCAGGTTAAGCCGGGGCCATGCCCCACCCCCGCCACTTCATAAAAGGCCATATAACTCGGAAACCATCTAGATCCCCACCCCAAAACCATATATATTCTTGTTCCTTATGATAAGATGCATTCAGTGACACCAACCTGGGGGTTCCCAGGTACGTGCCGGGGTCATGCCCCACCCCCTCCATTCCATAAAAGGCCCAATATCTTGGAAACCTTACAGATCCCCACCCCTAAACCATATATATTCTTGTTCCTTATAAAAATATACATTCACTGACACCAACTTGGGGGTCTCCCGGGGTGTGCCTGGGCCATGCCCCACCCCCGCCACTTCATAAAAGGCCATATAACTCGGAAACCATCTAGATCCCCACCCCAAAACCATATATATTCTTGTTCCTTATGATAAGACGCATTCAGTGACATCAACCTGGGGGTCCCCCGGCTTGTGCCGGGGTCATGCCCCACCCCCTCCCATTTCATAAAAGACCCAATATCTGGGAAACCCTACAGATCCCCACCCCTAAACCCTATATATTCTTGTTCCTTATGAAGAGATTCATTCATTGACACCAATTTGGGGGTCTTCCTGGGTGCGCTGAGACCTTGCCCCACTCCTCCACTTCACAAAGGCCATTTATCTCAGAAACCATTCAGATCCCCACCCAAAAACCTTATATATTATTGTTTCTTATGATATGACGCATTCATTGACTCTAACCTTTGGGTCCCCCAGGATGTGCCGGAATCGTGCCCCACCCCTTCATTTCATTAAAGACCCAATATCTTGGAAACCTTACAGATCCCCACCCCTAACCATATATATTGTTGTCCTTATGATTAGACACATTCATTGACGTCAACCTGGAGGTCTTCAGGGCCAAGCCAGGGCCTTGCCCCACCCCACCACTTCACAAAAGGCTATACAAAAGGAACAGAAACTGTTTGGAGCCCCACCCCTAAACCATATATAATTATCTGCTTTGTGATAAGACACATTCAAATAACACTAGCTTGGGAGTCATCCGGACTACCTGGGTCATGCCCCACTGCTTTACTTCATTAAAAGCCATATATCTCAGAAAATCATTCAGATCCTCACCCATAAACTATAATATTCTTGTTCCTTATGATAAGACTCGTTCAGTCACACCAACCTGGGGGTCACTTTGTGCTACGGCTATGCGCCCCGCCCCTCCACTTTAAAAGGCCATATATTTCAGAAACCGCTCGAATCCCCACCCAATAATCATATATGTTCTTGTTCTTTATCAATAGCACACCCACTTGGGGGTCGCTGGGGCCATTCCTCTCCTCTCCACGTCATAGAAGGGCCTCATATATCAGAAACCATTCAGATTCCCACCCATAAACCATTTATATATACAGTCAAACCTGTCTTAGTGGCCACCTCTATTAAGCAAGCAACCTGTCTTAAGCAAGCAGGCTTTCAGTTCCCTAAAAGAGAAAATGTATTAAAATCCACCTTTGTTAAGCAAGCACCTGTCTTAAGCAAGCACCTTTTGATTTTCCCATAGGTGCGTGCTTAATACAGGTTGGACTGTATATTATATTCTTGGTCCTTATAGGGACAACAATCTTGGGTTTTCCTGGGATCAACAGGACATGCCCTAACCCCTCTACCGCTTAAGAGGCCTTATAACTCTGGTATACAGATCCCCACTGCTACACAATATTTATTCTTATTCCTTATGATAAGATGCATTTAGTGATACCAGCCAGGGCTCCATTGGGTCCATGCGCTACACCCTCTACTTAATAAAAGGCCTAATGTTTTAGATACTGAGTCCAGATGGATGCTCATTTGGATATAGGGGTTCATTTGGGAGACTTTATAATTGGTAGATTAAAATGATGTCATGTTAAAATACATGTACATGGCTGTCATTGGGCAGTGCCCACCTGAGCTCTGGTGAGCATAGTGGCCCATGGGCCTCTTGTTCTTATTTCTACTCTAAAATATAGATTTAGGGTACTCATTAGAACCGCCTCGGTGAGGCGGTTCTAACGTGTACCCACAATGTATATTTTGAGCAGAAATAAGAAAAATACCACAATTTTTCGTCTTAAAATTTGCATTGTTTTTGATGTTTTTTTGGGGGGGGTGGGGGGGGGGGGTTGGTTTTGTGGCCCTTTCAAGATTATTTCACTCATATCGAGCCAATCATTAATCAGAGGTGGGCGAAAACCGTAAAACCCGGAGAAAAACCACCTGACCTTCCGTTGCAGAACTTGGCGTCTGGCATGTGACCCGTGCGAGGCTCGAACCACAGCGGTGAGAGACCTAATGATCAAGAGTCAGCCCTCTTAACCACTAGGCCTTGTTTTCGGTGATAAAATTTACTATGTATTTGTATAGATGTATTTTCGTAATGAATGTACATACCATGCATTATCTGGTTAATGAGTCCGCCTTCTTATAGACACCTGCCATTTTTCAACTGCTTTTATACCAAGGGAGACAACTTTTATGACATTTTACACATTTCAGTACTGGTCATGAACAGACTCAATAAAACCGAGTCTGCTATTTTCTTTTATTTGGTGTATTCTTTGCTTCCAAAGGATCCAACTATTCAGAACTTATTTATCTTCACTGCAGCTGGTGTTGTGCCATGTGGCAGCCGTAAAACTTCTCCCCGTACATCATCATAGTGCAGATTATACTTTCTGCTCGTTTGGGATCATTGAGTTCATTTTTAATCATTTTGAAAATAGAGTTCTGCTTAGACCTGCACTAGAGGGCGTGGCCGGTGTTACACATTTCAGAACTGGTCATGAACAAACTCATTAAAACCGGGTCTGCTATTTTCATTTATTTAGTGTATTCTTTGCTTCCAAAGGATCTAACTATTCAGAACTTATTTATTGTAACTGAAGCTCTTCTGCAAAAGTGGTCTTCTCTTAATTAAAGGAAAAAAAGATTGTTCCGAAATCTTTCCTTTTAGAGTAGACACCTATTTACACTTGGGACTCAAACACTTTGAAAAAGTCACAGACAGTATGTCTATTTACATTAACGCTATGCATGGTGGGTATTTTTTTTTTTTCGCAGCAGATGATATTTTGCAATATTTTCTATTTTCCCAGAAAACAGGATTTGACATCTCTTGCAAATTGTCTCCATAGGAGAAAAAAAAAACAAAAAAAAACACCATGATGTGGAGCAGCACATGCCATTATGAGGTTACAGTCCACAAAATATTAGCAGAGTTATTCACCTATCACTCTTCATGTTTGGCTAATTCCTTCAATAGTTTACATCCCATCATGCTGAATTATAGTTAGCCCTTCTCTTTGCTGAATATTCAGTTTAGCCACACCTATTTCTGACTTTGAACCAATCAGATTACTTGATGTAATTTATTCCTACAAATTTATAAACTGAATGGCAAACAGTGTAGATCCTGATCAGATGGCATCTTCAGAAGCCATCTGATCGGGATCTACACTGTTTGCAAAGATGGTGGTTGTCGTGAACAGCAAGATAAGGGTTAGAGTATGAGATGAAGATGACTATGAGATATTTGAAGCATTTTGTTTAGAGGTTACTGTCCACCAATTATCAGCAGAATTATGTCCATCCAGGAGATTTTCTTTTTAACCCCTTCTACTATTTGTCAGTATGCATGTTACAGCTCATTACTTGCCAAGGGCATATAATGCCCCTTTGCTTAGCTCTTGATAGCTTATGTCTTGTTACAAATGGTAGACAGTTTACCAGTTACATGTATAATGGCAGAAATTTTAATTAGTTTATCCCATTGGCGTTAAGCATCCCATGTTTGGGATACTGGCAATCTCAGATGCTTTAGAATATGGCAACTGGTCAGGGTCTACATTGTTCACTACTGGTAAACAGCACAGACCCAGTTCAATACAGTGTATGATCAGGGCCTCACAATGTCTGATCAGGTAGCAATATTCTCTATAAATTTCTAGAATTTTTAAATGGATTCGTGAAGTTCTATTCAGGATGATTTTTTTTTTTTTTTAATTTGAGGTTTAACATCCCAGCCAACACAGTATAGGTTATGTTGGAGACATTGCTTCCAGTTTTGTGGGATTTTCACCCAGTATTGAGATAAAATGACATCTCAAGTCCTGTCGCCAAATTAAACAAATTTGTTAAAATTTTAGTAGAATTACAGCAAGACCTAAAGGCGTCCAAATTTTTAGGATTTCTATGGTACCTGGATCAGAACACAGTCATTAACTCTGAAAGCACCACAAAATCTATTAGAACTGATGGCACATGTCTGTAAAATGAACACCACTAAATATAGAGAAAACCGGGGCTTATAGGAGAAAACATTATTTTTCTTATGTCTGCTCCAAGACATAGGTTGTGGGTTCTCGATAGAACTGCCTAAATGAGGCAGTTATAACGAGCATCCACAACCTACCTTTGCAGTATAAATAAGTCAAAAATCACAGATTTTCATCAGAAAAGTAGCCATTTTGGAGATGTGAAAAAAATGCACTGTCACACAGGTGTGTTAGCCTAATAAAATTCTTTCATTTAAATTATTTTAGAGAAATTAAGGTATGACATTTCATGTGCAGGTAATGTCAGCTCTTTTCTCTTAAAACTGAGAAAATAAAAATATTTGAAAATTAGGTCCGCAGATGATTGGCAGATTATTTGTTAGATAATTACGTCAGTATGATGTTGTATTTTCTTGTCTTCTGATGTGATTATTATCTTATTTCTGCTTGAAATATTGATTGTTGGTGCTCATTAGAATCACCTTATTTAAGCTGTTCTAACAAGTACCCAACATTTGTGTTTTGCAGCAGAAATAAGAAAAAAAATGTTTACTCTGGTAAACCCTACTTTTTGTCCCGCCTGCTATTAGCATGGCGCGATATAGGCGCCTCGCTTTCCATCCGTTCATCCGTTCGTTTGTTTGTCTGTTCATTCATCCGACCGTTCATTCGTCTGTCCTTTCGTCAAGGCGTCAACATTTGTGACCACCCTAGCGTTCACCCTAATGGTCAAGTTTATTTCTTAAGAACTATAAGAGCTTCATTAATGATACTTCATACAAACTTGTGTCTGGGGATGGCAACTTACATGCAAGCATCCATATTTCACCTTGACCTACATTTCATGGTTCACTGACTTTGTAAAATATTGCGACCACCCTAGCGTTCACCCTAATGGTCAAGTTTATTTCTGAAGAACTATAAGAGCTTCTTTAATGATATTTGGTACAAACTTGAATCTGTGGATGGCAACTTCAATGCAAGCATCCATATTTGACCTTGACCTAAATTTCGTGGTTCACTGACTTTGTAAAATATTGCGACCACCCTAGTGTTCACCCTACTGGTCAAGTTAATTTCTCAAGAACCATTAGAGCTTCATTAATGATACTTGGTACAAACTTATATCTCGGGATGGCAACTTAAATGCAAGCATCCATATTTGACCTTGACCTACATTTCATGGTTCACTGACTTTGTAAAATATTGCCACCACCCTAGCGTTCACCCTAATGGTTAAGTTCATTTCTCAAGAATTATTTGAACTTCATTAATGATACTTAGTACAAGCCTTTCATGCAAGCATCTATGTTTGATCTTGGCCTAGATGTCATGGTTCGGTGACTTTGCGCCCCCACAGGCATGACATAGCCTTCGGCGGAATTCTTGTCTCTATAATATGTGGGGTTTACAGATGGTAAATACATGGGCTTGCTAATGTAATGGTTTTATTCCACTGTTTGAGGTTTTTACATTCCTGTCAACACTAAGTCATCATCCAATTTTATGTGACTTTCACCCAACATTGAGATGAAATGACATCTCAAGCCCTACCGCCAAAACAAACCAATAGTGTTTATATGCAGGGACAGTCCGATTCGCACCACTTTTCATGGGCGGGGTTACACCTTCTAAGTGGCTTTACCAGTACTCATGTGTGGTCAGTTTCAGCTCTGCCTGGAAGCACCCTGCAGCCAAATCTATTTCTCCAAGCCCAGGCAGGCGGGGGCAAGTTTTATTCCTCTGTACTCGTGGGGAGTGAATGTACAGTAAGCGACTGTGACTGTCCAAAATTTTTGTCCCTTTATTGGTTTGGAAATAAATTTACTTTTGTACATATACGATTGTAATCCTCACATTATATATGGAAAAGGGGTTTCCAAGAGACATACATTATTTTCCTTATTTTTGCTCAAAAGCAATACATTATCCTTATTTTCGCTCAAAAGCATATATTGTGGGTTCTATTAGAACCACCTTAAGTGACCCTCCTCTAACGAATGCCCACAGTCTATGTTCAGAACAAAATTGTGAACACAGAATCATCTGAAAAATGCAAGTTCTAGATGCCTTGTAACACAGGGGTGTGTTATTGAAATGACAGGGACATTTCAAAAACAGGCATATACAAATATATTGAAAATTTACAACCAAAATACAGTCGAACTTCAGTGGCTCGAACACCTTTGGGACATCGAAAATCTGTTCGAGACAGGGGTAGTTCGAGCCACTGAGGTTACTGTCAGGAGGCATACGTTCTACTTTTAGACATCTTTTCGGTGTTCTATAATGAAAACGTATGCTGTGTGTACTCATTAGAATCGCCTCATCGAGGCGATTCTAATGAGTACACACAGCATACATTTGCAAGATAAAAGACTAAAATCTCCTTAATTATCCCCCTCTATTTCTTATGTAGAGGATTTCGCTAGGGGCTCAAGAATGGGTTCGACGCATCCATGGTAAATGAGCCATCTGTGTTCGAGCCATCGAAGTTCTACTGTATGAAAATTTTCAGATAAAAAGTTCTGATATATTTAATATTCTGTCATAAAATATAGATTGGGGGAACTTGTTAGAACCGCCTCATCGAGGCATTTCTAACGAGTACCCACAATCTAAGTTTTTGAACAGAAATAAGTAAAATTATGTATACCCCCTTAAAGCTTCCCAGTTTTACTGCATAAAAGTGGTGTTTAAGGGGGTCAAAATTATATGGATGTGTTATTGTAATGACAGGGAAACTTGTTGCTCAAGCGTTAATTCTTCCTTTCAATTTTCAACATGCTGACCCCAGATACATGTATATCCTTTTTTGAAAACAACATAGATCCTGATCATTTGGCTACTAAAACAACATAGATCCTGATCATTTGGCTACTAAAACAGTATAGATCCTGATCATTTGGCTACTAAAACAGTATAGATCCTGATCATTTGGCTACTAAAACAGTATAGAGCCTGATCATTTGGCTACTAAAACAACATAGATCCTGATCATTTGGCTACTAAAACAGTATAGATCCTGATCATTTGGCTACTAAAACAACATAGATCCTGATCATTTGGCTACTAAAACAACATAGATCCTGATCATTTGGCTACTAAAACAGTATAGATCCTGATCATTTGGCTACTAAAACAGTATAGATCCTGATCATTTGGCTACTAAAACAGTATAGATCCTGATCATTTGGCTACTAAAACAACATAGATCCTGATCATTTGGCTACTAAAACAGTATAGATCCTGATCATTTGGCTACTAAAACAGTATAGATCCTGATCATTTGGCTACTAAAACAGTATAAACCCTGATCATTTGGCTACTAAAACAACATAGATCCTGATCATTTGGCTACTAAAACAGTATAGATCCTGATCATTTGGCTACTAAAACAGTATAGATCCTGATCATTTAGCTACTAAAACAGTATAGATCCTGACCATTTGGCTACTAAAACAGTATAGATCCTGACCATTTGGCTACTAAAACAGTATAGATCCTGATCATTTGGCTACTAAAACAGTATAGATCCTGATCATTTAGCTACTAAAACAGTATAGATCCTGACCATTTGGCTACTAAAACAGTATAGATCCTGATCATTTGGCTACTAAAACAGTATAGATCCTGATCATTTGGCTACTAAAACAACATAGATCCTGATCATTTGGCTACTAAAACAACATAGATCCTGATCATTTGGCTACTAAAACAACATAGATCCTGATCATTTGGCTACTAAAACAGTATAGATCCTGATCATTTGGCTACTAAAACAGTATAGATCCTGATCATTTGGCTACTAAAACAGTATAGATCCTGATCATTTGGCTACTAAAACAACATAGATCCTGATCATTTGGCTACTAAACCAACATAGATCCTGATCATTTGGCTACTAAAACAACATAGATCCTGATCATTTGGCTACTAAAACAGTATAGATCCTGATCATTTGGCTACTAAAACAGTATAGATCCTGATCATTTAGCTACTAAAACAGTATAGATCCTGATCATTTGGCTACTAAATCAGTATAGATCCTGATCATTTGGCTACTAAAACAGTATAGATCCTGATCATTTGGCTACTAAAAACAGTATAGATCCTGATCATTTGGCTACTAAAACAGTATAGATCCTGATCATTTGGCTACTAAAACAGTATAGATCCTGATCATTTGGCTACTAAAACAGTATAGATCCTGATCATTTAGCTACTAAAACAGTATAGATCCTGACCATTTGGCTACTAAAACAGTATAGATCCTGACCATTTGGCTACTAAAACAGTATAGATCCTGATCATTTGGCTACTAAAACAACATAGATCCTGATCATTTGGCTACTAAAACAACATAGATCCTGATCATTTGGCTACTAAAACAACATAGATCCTGATCATTTAGCTACTAAAACAGTATAGATCCTGATCATTTGGCTACTAAAACAACATAGATCCTGATCATTTGGCTACTAAAACAACATAGATCCTGATCATTTGGCTACTAAAACAACATAGATCCTGATCATTTAGCTACTAAAACAGTATAGATCCTGACCATTTGGCTACTAAAACAACATAGATCCTGATCATTTGGCTACTAAAACAACATAGATCCTGATCATTTAGCTACTAAAACAGTATAGATCCTGATCATTTGGCTACTAAAACAACATAGATCCTGATCATTTGGCTACTAAAACAACATAGATCCTGATCATTTGGCTACTAAAACAGTATAGATCCTGACCATTTGGCTACTAAAACAGTATAGATCCTGATCATTTGGCTACTAAAACAGTATAGATCCTGATCATTTGGCTACTAAAACAGTATAGATCCTGACCATTTGGCTACTAAAACAACATAGATCCTGATCATTTGGCTACTAAAACAGTATAGATCCTGATCATTTGGCTACTAAAACAACATAGATCCTGATCATTTGGCTACTAAAACAGTATAGAGCCTGATCATTTGGCTACTAAAACAACATAGATCCTGATCATTTGGCTACTAAAACAACATAGATCCTGATCATTTGGCTACTAAAACAGTATAGATCCTGATCATTTGGCTACTAAAACAGTATAGATCCTGATCATTTGGCTACTAAACCAACATAGATCCTGATCATTTGGCTACTAAAACAACATAGATCCTGATCATTTGGCTACTAAAACAGTATAGATCCTGATCATTTAGCTACTAAAACAGTATAGATCCTGATCATTTGGCTACTAAAACAACATAGATCCTGATCATTTGGCTACTAAAACAACATAGATCCTGATCATTTGGCTACTAAAACAACATAGATCCTGATCATTTAGCTACTAAAACAGTATAGATCCTGACCATTTGGCTACTAAAACAGTATAGATCCTGATCATTTGGCTACTAAAACAGTATAGATCCTGATCATTTGGCTACTAAAACAGTATAGATCCTGACCATTTGGCTACTAAAACAACATAGATCCTGATCATTTGGCTACTAAAACAGTATAGATCCTGATCATTTGGCTACTAAAACAACATAGATCCTGATCATTTGGCTACTAAAACAGTATAGAGCCTGATCATTTGGCTACTAAACCAACATAGATCCTGATCATTTGGCTACTAAAACAACATAGATCCTGATCATTTGGCTACTAAAACAGTATAGATCCTGATCATTTGGCTACTAAAACAGTATAGATCCTGATCATTTGGCTACTAAAACAGTATAGATCCTGATCATTTGGCTACTAAAACAACATAGATCCTGATCATTTGGCTAATTAAACAGTATAGATCCTGACCATTTGGCTACTAAAACAACATAGATCCTGATCATTTGGCTACTAAACCAACATAGATCCTGATCATTTGGCTACTAAAACAACATAGATCCTGATCATTTGGCTACTAAAACAGTATAGATCCTGATCATTTGGCTAATAAAACAGTATAGATCCTGATCATTTGGCTATTAAAACAACATAGATCCTGATCATTTGGCTACTAAAACAACATAGATCCTGATCATTTGGCTACTAAAACAGTATAGATCCTGATCATTTGGCTACTAAAACAGTATAGATCCTGATCATTTGGCTACTAAAACAACATAGATCCTGATCATTTGGCTACTAAAACAACATAGATCCTGATCATTTGGCTACTAAAACAACATAGATCCTGATCATTTGGCTACTAAAACAGTATAGATCCTGATCATTTGGCTACTAAAACAGTATAGATCCTGATCATTTGGCTACTAAAACAACATAGATCCTGATCATTTTGGCTACTAAAACAGTATAGATCCTGATCATTTGGCTAATAAAACAGTATAAACCCTGATCATTTGGCTACTAAATCAGTATAGATCCTGATCATTTGGCTACTAAAAACAGTATAGATCCTGATCATTTGGCTAATAAAACAGTATAGATCCTGATCATTTGGCTACTAAAACAGTATAGATCCTGATCATTTGGCTACTAAAACAGTATAGATCCTGATCATTTGGCTACTAAAACAGTATAGATCCTGATCATTTGGCTACTAAAAGAACATAGATCCTGATCATTTGGCTACTAAAACAGTATAGATCCTGATCATTTGGCTACTAAAACAACATAGATCCTGATCATTTGGCTACTAAAACAGTATAGATCCTGACCATTTGGCTACTAAAACAACATAGATCCTGATCATTTGGCTACTAAAACAGTATAGATCCTGATCATTTGGCTACTAAAACAGTATAGATCCTGATCATTTGGCTACTAAAACAGTATAGATCCTGATCATTTGGCTACTAAAACAACATAGATCCTGATCATTTGGCTACTAAAACAGTATAGATCCTGATCATTTGGCTACTAAAACAGTATAGATCCTGATCATTTGGCTACTAAAACAGTATAGATCCTGATCATTTGGCTACTAAAACAGTATAGATCCTGATCATTTGGCTAATAAAACAGTATAGATCCTGACCATTTGGCGACTAAAAACAGTATAGATCCTGATCATTTGGCTACTAAAACAGTATAGATCCTGATCATTTGGCTACTAAAACAGTATAGATCCTGATCATTTGGCTACTAAAACAACATAGATCCTGATCATTTGGCTACTAAAACAGTATAGATCCTGATCATTTGGCTACTAAAACAGTATAGATCCTGACCATTTGGCTACTAAAACAGTATAGATCCTGATCATTTGGCTACTAAAACAACATAGATCCTGATCATTTGGCTACTAAAACAGTATAGATCCTGATCATTTGGCTACTAAAACAACATAGATCCTGATCATTTAGCTACTAAAACAGTATAGATCCTGATCATTTGGCTACTAAAAGAACATAGATCCTGACCATTTGGCTACTAAAACAGTATAGATCCTGATCATTTGGCTACTAAAACAGTATAGATCCTGATCATTTGGCTACTAAAACAGTATAGATCCTGATCATTTGGCTACTAAAACAGTATAGATCCTGACCATTTGGCTAATAAAACAGTATAGATCCTGATCATTTGGCTACTAAAACAACATAGATCCTGATCATTTGGCTACTAAAACAGTATAGATCCTGACCATTTGGCTAATAAAACAGTATAGAGCCTGATCATTTGGCTACTAAACCAACATAGATCCTGATCATTTGGCTACTAAAACAACATAGATCCTGATCATTTGGCTACTAAAACAGTATAGATCCTGATCATTTGGCTACTAAAACAGTATAGATCCTGATCATTTGGCTACTAAAACAGTATAGATCCTGATCATTTGGCTACTAAAACAGTATAGATCCTGATCATTTGGCTACTAAAACAACATAGATCCTGATCATTTGGCTAATAAAACAGTATAGATCCTGATCATTTGGCTACTAAAACAGTATAGATCCTGATCATTTGGCTACTAAAACAGTATAGATCCTGATCATTTGGCTACTAAAACAGTATAGAGCCTGATCATTTGGCTACTAAAACAGTATAGATCCTGATCATTTGGCTACTAAAACAGTATAGATCCTGACCATTTGGCTACTAAAACAACATAGATCCTGATCATTTGGCTAATTAAACAGTATAGATCCTGACCATTTGGCTACTTAAACAACATAGATCCTGATCATTTGGCTACTAAAACAGTATAGATCCTGATCATTTGGCTACTAAAACAGTATAGATCCTGATCATTTGGCTACTAAAACAGTATAGAGCCTGATCATTTGGCTACTAAAACAACATAGATCCTGATCATTTGGCTACTAAAACAGTATAGATCCTGATCATTTGGCTACTAAAACAGTATAGATCCTGATCATTTGGCTACTAAAACAGTATAGATCCTGATCATTTGGCTACTAAAACAGTATAGATCCTGATCATTTGGCTACTAAAACAGTATAGAGCCTGATCATTTGGCTACTAAAACAACATAGATCCTGATCATTTGGCTACTAAAACAGTATAGATCCTGATCATTTGGCTACTAAAACAACATAGATCCTGATCATTTGGCTACTAAAACAACATAGATCCTGATCATTTGGCTACTAAAACAGTATAGATCCTGATCATTTGGCTACTAAAACAACATAGATCCTGATCATTTGGCTAATAAAACAGTATAGATCCTGATCATTTGGCTACTAAAACAGTATAGATCCTGATCATTTGGCTACTAAAACAGTATAGATCCTGATCATTTGGCTACTAAAACAGTATAGATCCTGAACATTTGGCTACTAAAACAACATAGATCCTGATCATTTGGCTACTAAAACAGTATAGATCCTGATCATTTGGCTACTAAAACAGTATAGATCCTGATCATTTGGCTACTAAAACAACATAGATCCTGATCATTTGGCTACTAAAACAGTATAGATCCTGATCATTTGGCTACTAAAACAGTATAGATCCTGATCATTTGGCTACTAAAACAACATAGATCCTGATCATTTGGCTAATTAAACAGTATAGATCCTGACCATTTGGCTACTAAAACAACATAGATCCTGATCATTTGGCTACTAAAACAACATAGATCCTGATCATTTGGCTACTAAAACAACATAGATCCTGATCATTTGGCTACTAAAACAGTATAGATCCTGATCATTTGGCTACTAAAACAGTATAGATCCTGATCATTTGGCTACTAAAACAGTATAGATCCTGATCATTTGGCTACTAAAACAGTATAGAGCCTGATCATTTGGCTACTAAAACAACATAGATCCTGATCATTTGGCTACTAAAACAACATAGATCCTGATCATTTGGCTACTAAAACAACATAGATCCTGATCATTTGGCTACTAAAACAGTATAGATCCTGATCATTTGGCTACTAAAACAGTATAGAGCCTGATCATTTGGCTACTAAACCAACATAGATCCTGATCATTTGGCTACTAAAACAGTATAGATCCTGATCATTTGGCTACTAAAACAGTATAGATCCTGATCATTTGGCTACTAAAACAACATAGATCCTGATCATTTGGCTACTAAAACAACATAGATCCTGATCATTTGGCTACTAAAACAGTATAGATCCTGATCATTTGGCTACTAAAACAGTATAGATCCTGATCATTTGGCTACTAAAACAACATAGATCCTGGTCATTTGGCTACTAAAACAGTATAGATCCTGATCATTTGGCTACTAAAACAGTATAGATCCTGATCATTTGGCTACTAAAACAACATAGATCCTGATCATTTGGCTACTCAAACAGTATAGATCCTGACCATTTGGCTACTAAAACAGTATAGATCCTGATCATTTGGCTACTAAAACAGTACAGAGCCTGATCATTTGGCTACTAAAACAACATAGATCCTGATCATTTGGCTACTAAAACAACATAGATCCTGATCATTTGGCTACTAAAACAGTATAGATCCTGATCATTTGGCTACTAAAACAGTATAGAGCCTGATCATTTGGCTACTAAAACAACATAGATCCTGATCATTTGGCTACTAAAACAACATAGATCCTGATCATTTGGCTACTAAAACAGTATAGATCCTGATCATTTGGCTACTAAAACAGTATAGATCCTGATCATTTGGCTACTAAAACAACATAGAGCCTGATCATTTGGCTACTAAAACAGTATAGATCCTGATCATTTGGCTACTAAAACAGTATAGATCCTGATCATTTGGCTACTAAAACAGTATAGATCCTGATCATTTGGCTACTAAAACAACATAGATCCTGATCATTTGGCTACTAAAACAGTATAGATCCTGATCATTTGGCTACTAAAACAGTATAGATCCTGATCATTTGGCTACTAAAACAACATAGATCCTGATCATTTGGCTACTCAAACAGTATAGATCCTGATCATTTGGCTACTAAAACAGTATAGATCCTGATCATTTGGCTACTAAAACAGTATAGATCCTGACCATTTGGCTACTAAAACAACATAGATCCTGATCATTTAGCTACTAAAACAGTATAGATCCTGATCATTTGGCTACTAAAACAGTATAGATCCTGATCATTTGGCTACTAAAACAGTATAGATCCTGATCATTTGGCTACTTGGAAGCCATGTCCCAGTTGTTCAAAACTTTGTTAGCTTAAAAGCTCATTAGTGATCAAATTGTTAACTGTTCTAGCCGCTATATTATCTAATAGTCTGGTAGTTTTGCTGAAAAAAATATGAGCAGCTTTTGCATTTGCAAAAGCTGCTCACATTTTTTCAGCAAAAATATTTGCCATATTAAATGATCAAAGTTTTAAAAGTTTTAATGATACATTAACCAACAATGTCATTAGTTTTGAACAACTGGCCAGCCCCCGCCCATCGGGGCTTGAAGAAATATATGGGCTGCATGATGCTTCCAGGCAGAGCTGAGACCGACCCGCACACGAGTGCTGGTAAACCGCATAGAGGATCTAAGCCCAGGCAAAGCGGTGCGAGTCGGCCTGTCCATGCTTATAAACCCTTTTGGGTTCATTGGGCGACAGGGCTTGAGATGTCATTTCATCTCAATGTTGGGTAAAAGTCCCACAAAATTGGAATCAACATCTCCAAAATGACCTTTACAGTGTTGACGGGGACTTTAAACCTCAAAACAAACAAATGAACAACTGGCCCCAGATGTAAGGGAGCTATACTGTTTTCCAATCTGCTTCTGAATCCATGGTAAAAATAGAATTCATGAAAACAAAAGGCAGAAAATACGGTAGGAGTGTAGCTAAAAGTTGTTTCCCTTTAAATAATGGCAAAAATATGTCAAGTGATGCCGCCCCCGCCCATAGGGGCTTGAAGAAATATATGGGCTGCATGATGCTTCCACACAGAGCTGAATCCGGCCCGCACACTAGTACTGGTAAACCCCTTAGAGGATCTAAGCCTGTCCAGGAACCGCGGTGCGAGGCGGACCGTCCATGGTAATAAACTCTATTGGTTTCATTGGGCGACAGGGATTGAGATGTCATTTCATCTCAATGTCGGGTAAAAGTCCCACAAAATTGGAAGCAACGTCTCCAAAATGACCTTTACAGTGTTGACGGGGACGTTAAACCTCAAATCAAACAAATGTCAAGTGATGCATTCACAATAATTGAGTTTACTCAGTAATCATGTCCTTTTTCTCAAATCTCAGAATTGTTCATTATTTTCAGCGGAAATAACAAAAACTTCACTATCAGTCCTAACTGATATCGATCTTGAAAATTTGAAGCAATTATTTGAGTGAGTGTCTTATAATGAGCTGTTCTACTGGATTATTTCCTAAGAAATTGCCTGGTGATAAATCTTTGATAATGATTTCCTTGAAATGTGTAAATTGTCATTTCTTCAGAAGAAACACAAAATCAAAATAAATGGCTAAGAGTTTCCAGTAAAGAGAAAAGAATCTGCTGACCATACAAAGTAAAGTAAATAATAAAGCTTAATAAGTCAGTAAAGATGGTATAGATGTGCAGCGTAATAAGTCAGCAAGGTTTTTATATGAGGGATGTTTGAAATTAATTGCTTTCGAGTTAGCCAAAAAGTGCTCATTTCATGCCCTCAAAGTACTCCCCGTGGCTAGAAATGCAAAGTTTCAGCCAATGTATACACTTCTTGACGGCATCACGTAACGCTGATTTGGGCCCAGTAATAAGGTACTGATGAATGGCAGATCCAAGTGCTTGCCGGGACTGGTATTTCCGCCCAGCAAGGAATGATTTCAATTCGGAAACAAAAAGAAATCACATGGGGCAATGTTTTGGGAATACGTGGGGTGAGACATAACAGTTACTTTTCTTTCTTTAAAAATGCTGTAACTATTGCGGAGGTATGAGCGTGGGCATTGTCATGTAGAAGACGGACATGTTTAAAACCAGTGGCAGGGCAGCATTTCTGATAATACTTTTTCAGTTTCTTCAGTTTTACATCTTTGTGGTACTTTCTAGTGATGCTTTTGCCCTTTTTCAGCGGCACTTTTATTTACTCCTAGGACTGACGAGTTCAAGTTGGATTGTTACAATCCAAAATATTTGGCTGTCAAGATATCTCTCACGGTTTGTGGTAATAGGACTCATAAAACAGGCACACACTGACAGAAGAGGATGACTGCCGCTACTACCAGCCTGTGAGATTGCAATAGTTAAGCACTACAATTTATTTAGCTGACAGCTGCTGGGTCTAAAATCAAATTTTTGTGGAAACTGGCTTCACTTTACCTTTTGAATTACTTGCAAACAATGAAGACTCTGATCCGTGTTCAAAGATCTGGGTGTCCACTGTTTGGGTATGTCCGTTTCAGATCAAAATTCATCAATCAACCAATCAAGATATATAGCTTTCCTATAATTGTACACGTGACCAATAAAGTTAAATTTAGCACATGTCAGCGGGTTGATCTGTATCCTCCCTGGCTGAAAATATCAGAAACGACAGCGTTTATTCTGACACTGCTCATTTATGTATAATTTTCAATTCCTAGTCAGCTTTTTGAGACCATGACTGTCTTTCATTTATAAGTCCTTTAGGGGTATATAAACAATTCAATTTTTACTTTACACCAGACAACATTAAATCAGTCAGTTTTAATGGGGGATGAAAGGATAAATAAACAGAACATGTGATCAATCATTTCTTAGATTTGAGGGTTTTTCGTCAGTCACAGGACTGTATTGCGACTCATTCACCAGAGAAGAAGATTGCATACAAAACCTTTGTACTCAAAGAACCTTTGGCAATTATTGTGTTTATTGGCCCAGATCTTATTGCTAACCATTCTGACAGGCTCAAAATAATGGACCCAGGTTTCATCACCTGTGACGACATTGGCAAACTGCTTTTTGTCATGTTTTGGAAACATTTGAAGCAGCTTTTTAGCCACTTTAACCCGTTGCCTCTTTTGCTCATCAGTCAACAGATGTGGCCACCATCTAACGGAAATCTTTCTGATTTTCAAATGCTTCTTCAAAATAAGGTGAACTGTTGATAGTGATGCCCATCATGTGCCTACCTTTCGTGCAATATCACAAACTGTAAATCTGGCATCTCCTTCAATGATATCCTTTATACCTTTACGAGATGCAGATTTTGGTCGACCTGATTTCAGTGCATTTTTAGCTTGGCTGTTTTCAAAGAATAAGACGAGGTATTGTCATAGCTCTGGCGTTGTCTGCGTCATGCAAAAACTTGGACAATTTGTAATATCTCTGTCATTACTGAACATATTTACTTGAAACTCGGACCAATTGTTCATTATGAAAAGGGGAACTCATTCCAATAGGTGAGGTAACCCTCAAAATATTTTTGGCACAGTTATGCCCTTTTTTCGACTTAGAATTTTTGCGTCATCGTCATGCAAAACTTGGACATTTTGTAATATCTCTGTCATTACTGAATGTATTTACTTGAAACTCAGACTAGTTGTTCATTATGAAAAGGGGAACTCATACCAATAGGTTGTTATGTCTCTACACCAGACTCAGATTTCTTTTTCCACCACCCAACTGTGTCATAAGAAACACAAGAAGGTACGTAAGCAGTAGAAATTTCAGTCATCAGCTGCTTCAAAGAACAACTAAGTTTTGAGCGAGCTTTGATCAGGTAGAAGAAAGTCGTTTTATTTAAAGACTGTCTTTAAATTTAAAGACTGTCTGTAAATTTAAAGACTTTTTAGTCTGTAGCTTTAAAGACTAATACTGAGTAACACAACGGAAAATCATGAAAATGATGTAACACGAAAAAATCGCATTCTCATACGCAGCCTCAGTATTCATCTCATTTATAAAATGTGCGTTGCTAAAGACTGCATGTATTTTTTTGTTTTCTAATATCGTTTTAATGACAGATATAATTAAGAAATAAAACAACACAGTTCCTTTCCTTAGACCACAAATGCCGTGAAACTCCGCAGTAAAGGAGGAAATATCTGTCAAAGGTCGAACATAAGATGAGTTTTGTACTGACGCCATTTCGTTTTCGGACATTTTACTGTTGTAGTCCGTCTGAAACTTTCATCAATTTTAGTTGTCAGAAAATCTGTCTGTCGAAACGAGTGGTCCGTATATTGACAAAATGATAAAATTTTATACACATTTATTCCTGAGCTCATTTTACATATGAATCTTATTACAAAACTGTTTTTCTGAGAATGCTTCAATTATGGTGGAAGGAATTTAATTAAATAGACAACTATATAATTTACAGTTACACTTAATTGAATATTCCATAGACAACGGCCAAATTACTATAAACAACAAAGTGTGATTTTTTAGTTTTACACCATTTTCATGATTTTATTTGTGTCAGTCTTTAAATTTACAGACTAAAAATTCTTTAAATTTATTGACAGTCTTTTAATTTAAAGACAGTCTTTTAATTTAAAGACAGTCTTTAAATAAAACGACTTTCTTCTACCTGTTGATGTAAGCCCGTATTTCATCTTTCTTGTCGACACTTCTACCAACCATTTTTACTGTAGTGGTCAATGATCGCGTGTATTCAAAATGAAAATTTTATGTCTTACACTTAGTGTAACATGTACATTTATACACCGATGTGTAAGTATTGAATAACCCTATACAAGTATGTATTGGTTTTTATCATGCCCCACGTGGATATCGAGCTAGAGGACAATAAGCAATTCATTTCGAACATCCCTTGTACCGGCAGACTTTGATGGTAAAGTGCAGCTCAATAAGTAAGCAAATGTGATATGAACTTCGACAGTAACATGCGTCTTTACAAGTTAGCAAAAGACTGTAATCGTAAGCTGAATAATTTAGCAAAGTTGAAATATACTTTGAGAGTAATGTGCATCTTGATGAGAATGCAAAGTTGATATTTACTTCGATTGTAATGTGCAGCTTGAGAAGTCAGCAAAGTTGATATTTACAATGATTGTAAAGTGCAGCTTGATAAGTCAGCAGAGTTGATATATAAACTTTGACAATAAAGTTCAGCTTGATAAGTCAGTGCAGCTTGATAAGTCAGTAAAGTTGATATAGACTTAGTAAAGTGCAGCTTAATGATTTGGTAAAGTTGATATAGACTTTGACAGTAAAGTGCAACTTAATAATTTGGTAAAGTTGATATAGACTTTGACAGTAAAGTGCAGCTTAATAAGTAGGCAGTGTTGATAAAGATTTTTACAGTTACTGTAATGTGCAGCTTTATATGTCAGTAAAGTTAGTATAGACTATGACAGTAAAGTGCAGCTTAATAAATACGGTAGGCAATGTTGATACTTATTTTGACAGTAAAGTGCCTCCTATGTGCGTTACCATAAAAAAATGTTGATATAGGCTTTGACAAAACTGCAGTTGAGTATGTGGACAAAATGGTCATCACGAAAACACGCCTATATAAATTTGACCCACTTGAACCCCACTTTTATATAGTAAAACTTGGGTTTGCTTGGGTAAACCTTATTTTAGCTCACCAGAGCCGAAGGCTCCGGGGGAGCTTATAGTATAGGCAGTGATCTGTCGTCAACATTTTCAAATGACTTCTTCTCCAAAACTGCTGGGCCGACTGAAGTCAAATTTCATGTGGAGCATCCTTGGGATGGGGGAACAAAAATTTGCTGGCAGGGTCCAGGTCACATTACCAAGCTGGCCTCCATGCTCATATAAGGTAAAAACCCTTAAGAAATCTTCTTCTCCTGAACCAGTGGGCAGATTGTGATGAAACTTGGTATGTAACATTGGGGACTCGGGCCCATCATAGTTTGCTAAAATGATGACCCTCGGATGACCTTGACCCATGTTACGCCAAGGTCAAATAAGCCCCCGCCCATAGGGGCTTGAAGAAATATATGGGCTGCATGATGCTTCCACGCAGAGCTGAATCCGGCCCGCACACTAGTAATGGTAAACCGCTTAGAGGATCTAAGCCTGTCCAGGAACCGTGGTGCGAGGCGGACCGTCCATGCTAATAAACCCTATTGGTTTCATTGGGCGACAGGGCTTGAGATGTCATTTCATCTCAATGTCGGGTAAAAGTCCCACAAAATTGGATGCAATGTCTCCAAAATGACCTTTACAGTGTTGACGGGGACGTTAAACCTAAAATCAAACAAACGCCAAGGTCAAATTTGGTTACATAGACTTTTGCATTGGAAATAGTCAAAACAGCATAATTTTTAGCTCGGCTGTTTTCGAAGAAAACGACGAGGTATTGTCATAGCTCTGGCATGGTCGTCGTCGTGCAAAAACTTGGACATTTTGTAAAATCTCTGTAATTACTGAACATATTTACTTGAAACTCAGACTAGTTGTTAATTATGAAAAGGGGAACTCATACCAATAGGTGAGGTGACCCTCAAAATATTTTTGGCACAGTTATCCCCCCTTTTTCAACTTAGAATTTTTGCAAAAACTTGGGCATTTTGTAATATCTCTGTCATTACTGAACATATGTACTTGAAACTCGGACTAGTTGTTCATTATGAAAAGGGGAACTAATACCATAAGGTAACCCTCAAAATATTTTTATCACAGTTATGCCCATTTTTTGACTTAGAATTTTGGCAAAAACTTGGACATTTTGTAATATCTATCTATCTTTTTATACTGAGTCGGTCATATTTGGCCATTACCTCAGTTGGGTGCGTAGCTAAATTTAGAATTTAGCTGAAAAAAAAAAAAAGAGAAGTCACTGGATGAGTCATTTATATCTCTGTCATTACTGAACATATTTACTTGAAACTCAGACTAATTGTTCATTATGAAAAGGGGAACTCATATTAATAGATGAGGTAACCCTCAAAATATTTTTGGAACAGTTATGCCCCTTTTTCGACTTAGAATATTTGCATTGTTGTCATGCAAAGTCTTGGACATTTTGTAATATCTCTGTCATTACTGAACATACATGTATTTACTTTAAACTTAGACTAGTTGTTCATTATGAAAAGGGGAACTCAAACCAATAGGTGAGGTAACCCTCAAAATATTTTTGGCACACTTATGCCCCTTTTTCGAGTTAGAATTTTTGTTTAGCTAAAAGAAACTGCAGCCAAGCGTTGGCACCCATATGCAGTGCTCTTGTTTTAAACTATCACAGCCTGTGACCTGAAAATTAGTAAATGCAGTGGGCAAAATGTGCTAGTGAAACTACACTACCGGTAGTTTTCAAGGTCAAATTTATTCCTTGACCTTGGCCCAAGGTCATTCAGATATGAAAATTCAAAAATTGTTTTTCACTGAAACCACTAGGCAATTTGCAACCAAATTTTGTCTGGAAACTTTTTAGAACAAGGAAATGAAATTTAATTAATTTGAGTTTGGTCACATGACCAAGATGGCTGCTATGCCCATATAAGGTAAAAACCTTGAAAAATCTCATTCTGAACCGGAGGGCCGATTGTGATGAAACCTGGTATGTGGCATTGGGGGACTCGGGCCCATCATATTTTGCTAAAATGATGACCCTTGGATGACCTTGACCCAATTTACGGCAAGGTCAAATTTGGTCACAGAGACTTTTATATGGGAAAAGTCAAAATAGCATATATTTTTAGCTCACCAGAGCCGAATTGGTCCGTCGTCCGTTGTCGTCGTCTGCGTCCTCAACATATTCAAACAACATCTCCTCTGAAACCACACGGCCAATTGAAACCAAATTACATGTGGAGCCTCGATGGGAAGGGGAACGGAAGTTTGTTCGGGAGGACTGGGTCACATGACCAATTTGGCCGCCATGCCCATATATGGTAAAAACCTTTAAAAATCTTCTTCTCAAGAACTGAATAGCTGATGATCTTGAAACTTAGTATGCAGGGTCCGGGACTTGGGCCCTACCAAGTTTGTTCAAATGAAGACCTTTGGATGACCTTGACTTGTTTTACATCAAGGTCAAATTTGGTCACTTAGATATTTGTATGGAAAAACGTCAAAACATTGGATTTTTCTGATTGTATGTTAGCTAGTTGCATCAGAAATGGTATTTTCAATCAGCTGAATGGAAGTTTATTAGTTTCAAAGGTCAAGGTCATTTACCGACCTTTGTCCAGGACAGCTCAGATTCAGTATTTTTACCTTCTTCTTCACTTAAACTACTTGGCCAATTGAAACCAAATTACATTTGGAGCTTCTATGGAATGCGGGAACGAAAGTTTGTTTTTGAGGACTGGGCCACATGACCAATATGGCCACCATGCCCATATATGGTAAAAACCTTTAAAAATCTCCTTCTCAAGAACTGAATGCCCGATGATCTTGAAACTTGATATGCAGCATCAGGGACCCTGGCCCTACCAAGTTTGTTCAAATGATGACCTTTGGTTGACCTTGACCTGTTTTACATCAAGGTCAAATTTGGTCACTTGGAAATGGCAAAACAGTGGATTTTTCTGATTGTATATTAGCTAAAGGCATCAGAAATGGTATTTACAATCAGCTGAATGGAAGTTTATCAGTTTCAAAGGTCAAGGTCATTTACCGACCTTTGTCCAGGACAGCTCAGATTCAGTATTTTTACCTTCTTCTTCACTTAAACTTCTTGGCCAATTGAAACCAAATTACATGTGGAGCTTCTATGGAATGCAGGAACGAAAGTTTGTTCTCGAGGACTGGGCCACATGACCAATATGGCCGCCATGCCCATATATGGTAAAAACCTTTAAAAATCTTCTTCTCAAGAACCGAATGTCCGATGATCTTGAAACTTGGTATGCAACATCAGGGACTCTGGCCCAACCAGGTTTGTTCAAATGATGACCTTTGGTTGACCTTGACCTGTTTTACATCAAGGTCAAATTTGGTCACTTAGAAATGGCAAAACAGTGAATTTTTCTGATTGTATATTAGCTAAAGGCATCAGAAATGGTATTTACAATCAGCTAAATGGAAGTTTATCAGTTTCAAAGGTCAAGGTAATTTACGAACCGTTGTCCAGGATGCCTCACATTCAGTATTTTTTTCTTCTTCACTTAAACTACTTGGCCAATTGAAACCAAATTACATATGGAGCCTCTATGGAATGAGGGAACGAAAGTTTTTTCGTGAGGACTGGGTCACTTGACCAATATGGCCACCATGCCCATATATGGTAAAAACCTTTAAAAATCTTCTTCTCAAGAACTGAATGCCTGATGATCTTGAAACTTGATATGCAGCATCAGGGACCCTGGCCCTACCAAGTTTGTTCAAATGATGACCTTTGTTTGACCTTGACCTTTTTTACATCAAGGTCAAATTTGGTCACTTAGAAATGGCAAAATAGTGGATTTTTCTGATTGTATATTAGCTAAAGGCATCAGAAATGGTATTTACAATCAGCTGAATGGAAGTTTATCAGTTTCAAAGGTCAAGGTCATTTACGGACTGTTGTCCAGGATGCCTCACATTCAGTATTTTTATCTTCTTCACTTAAACTACTTGGCCAATTGAAACCAAATTACATGTGGAGCCTCTATGGAATGAGGGAACGAAAGTTTTTTCGTGAGGACTGGGTCACTTGACCAATATGGCCACCATGCCCATATATGGTAAAAACCTTTAAAAATCTTCTTCTCAAGAACTGAATGCCCGATGATCTTGAAACTTGATATGCAGCATCAGGGATCCTGGCCCTACCAAGTTTGTTCAAATGATGACCTTTGTTTGACCTTGATCTGTTTTACATCAAGGTCAAATTTGGTCACTTGGACATTTCTATGGAAAAATGGCAAAGTAGTGGATATTTGATTGCCTGGAAGGCTGTGACATCAAAAATGATATTTGCAGTTAGCTGAATGGAAGTTTATCAATTCCAAAGGTCAAGGTCATTACTGACCTTTGTCTTGGATGGCTCAGATTCAGTATTTTTATCTTCTTCTCCAGTAAAAGAGCTGTGCTAATTGAAACCAAATTACACGAAAAGCCTCTATGGGGGTGAGGCAATTAAGCATTATTCGTGTAATTGTTGTCAACATGACCAAGATGGGCACCTTGCCTGTATATGGTATAAACCACATGACCTCTGGTGAGTTTAGTGGTCCATGGGCCTCTTGTTCTTATTAGGGCCCGCACTGAAAGTGTGGGTGCCCTATAGTAATCACTCTGTCCGTCCGTCTGTCCGTCCACAAATTTTCCTACTCCTCTGATAGCGCTGCCGGGGCCCTAGTCAGTTTCACTGACAGCTCTAGTTTCTGCTCTAAAATGTAGATTATGGGTACTCGTTAGAACTGCCTCGATGAGGCAGTTCTAACAAATTCCCACAATCTATATTTTGAGCAGAAAGAAGAAAAATAACACAATTTTTCATCTTAAAATTTACTTCTTTTTGGCGGTAAAGTTTACAATGTATTTGTATAGGCATGCTTTCGTAATGCTAATGGCAGCAGCTTGTTTCCTATAATCAATCTCTGACTCTTGAATAACTTGACAAGCCAGAATGAACTATTAGACTGCACGCAATTATGAAATCAGTCAAAAGTTGAGGAGAATTCCTTTAAATCTGTCTGTGATTCTGTTGTAATCCCTTGCTAATGTAGAGAAGAGACTAGTTATGAATATAGATAACCCTCCAGGAATTGGCTGCATGTTTAAAGTCACTTTTGTAAGGCTAAAGAAGCCGAAGTCTTGGAAGTTACATAAATTTTCTCAAATTGGATGAAAGTCGGCATTTGAGCCAATGCCAAAAAAAAAACTCCCTTACATTATGCAAGCACACCTATACAACTACATTGCCACCTTTATCACCGAAAAAATGAAAATTTTATGATGAAAAATTGTGACATTTTTCTTATTTCTGCTCAAAATATAGATTGTGGGCACTCGTTAGAACCGCCTCATCGAGGCGGTTCTAACGAGCACCCACAATCTATATTTTAGAGCAGAAATAAGAAAAATAAGGTATACGTCAGAAAACCCCAGTTTTACTATATAAAAGGGGGGTTCTAGGGGGTCAAAATTATATAGGCGTGTTTTCGTGATGTAACAAGGATAATTATGCCCCCAACTTTGAAAAAGTTGGAGGGGCATATTGCTTCTGGTTCGTTCGTCCGTTCGTCCGTTCGTCTGTTCGTCCGTTCGTCCTTTCGTCCGTCCGTTACGCTTTTGATGCATAGCATAACTAAAGAACCGTGAATGCTAGGGTTTTGAAATTTCATATATGGATTCCTCATGGAAAATTAGCTGACGCGTATTTTTTTTCTCGTCCGGATTATGCCCCCTTCAAGAGTTATTGCCCTTTGAATTTTTTTTAATAAAATCTTGTCAGCAAGATATCTCAAAAACTATTGGAGCTAGAGCCTTGAAAGTTGGTGATTATATTGGAGGTGATGAGTAGATGAACTGATTAACTTTTGACAAAATTCCGAAAAATACTTTGTGAGTTATGGCCCTTTGTCATTTTGGTAATTTGTGCCCATTGTAATGAATGCTAAAAGTGATGCATAGCATAACTTTAGAACCGTGTATGCTAGGGTTTTGAAATTTCATATATGGATTCCTCATGGAAAATTAGCTGACGCGTATTTTTTTTCTTGTCCAGATTATGCCCCTTTTAAGAGTTATTGCCCTTTGAAATTTTTTTAATAAAATTTTGTCAGCAAGATATCTCAAAAACTATTGGAGCTAGAGCCTTGAAAGTTGGTGAATATATTGGTGGTGATGAGTAGATGAACTGATTAACTTTTGACGAAATTCCGAAAAATACTTTGTGAGTTATGGCCCTTTGTCATTTTGGTAATTTGTGCCCATTGTAATGCTAAAAGTGATGCATAGCATATCTTTAGAACCGTGTATGCTAGGGTTTTGAAATTTCATATATGGATTCCCTATGGAAAATTAGCTGACGCATATTTTTTTTCTCGTCCAGATTATGCCCCTTTTAAGAGTTATTGCCCTTTGAAATTTTTTTAATAAAATCTTGTCAGCAAGATATCTCAAAAACTATTGGAGCTAGAGCCTTGAAAGTTAATGATTATATTGTGGTGATGAGTAGATGAACTGATTAACTTTTGACAAAATTCCGAAAAATACTTTGTGAGTTATGGCCCTTTGTCATTTTGGTAATTTGTGCCCATTGTAATGTATGCTAAAAGTGATGCATAGCATAACTTTAGAACCGTGTATTCTAGGGTTTTGAAATTTCATATATGGATTCCTAATGGAAAACTAGCTGACGTGTATTTTTTTTCTCGTCCAGATTATGCCCCTTTTAAGAGTTATTGCCCTTTGAATTTTTTTTAATAAAATCTTGTCAGCAAGATATCTCAATAACTATTGGAGCTAGAGCCTTGAAAGTTGGTGAGTAGATTGGTGGTGATGAGTAGATGAACTGATTCACTTACGACAAAATTCCGAAAAATACTTTGTGAGTTATGGCCCTTTTTCATTTTGGTAATTTGTGAAAAACTTTGTCATTGTTCTAGCGCCTACATTTCTTCACCAATTTCAATATAACTTCACACAAATGTTCCTTATAAAAAAATCTCGAGCGAGTTCGACTTTCAAGGTCATGACCACAAGGTCAAGGTCACTGTGGCTATTTTTAGAAAAACTTTGTCATCGCTCTAGCACCTACATTTCTTCACCAATTTCAATATAACTTCACACAAATGTTCCTTATCAAAAAATCTTGAGCGAGTTCGACTTCAAAGTCATGACCTCAAGGTCAAGGTCACTGGGGCTATTTTTAGAAAAACTTTGTCATCGCTCTAGCGCCTACATTTCTTCACCAATTTCAATATAACTTCACACAAATGTTTCTTATGACAATATCTCAGCGAGTTCGACTTTCAAGGTCATGACCTCAAGGTCAAGGTCACTGTGGCTATTTTAAGAAAAACTTTGTCATCACTCTAGCGCCTACATTTCTTCACTGATTTCAATATAACTTCACACAAATGTGCCTTATGACAATATCTTAAGTGAGGTCGACTTTCAAGGTCATGACCTCAAGGTCAAGGTCACTGTGGCTATTTTTAGAAAAACTTTGTCATTGCTCTAGCGCCTAAATTTCTTCACTGATTTCAATATAACTTCACACAACTGTTCCTTATGACAATATCTCGAGTGTGTTCGACTTTCAGGGTCATGACCTCAAGGTCAAGGTCACTGTAGCTATTTTTAGAAAAAAATTGTCATCGCTCTAGCGCCAACATTTCTTCACCGATTTCAATATAACTTCACACAAATGTTCCTTATGACAATATCTCTAGCGAGTTACACTTTCAAGGTCAAGGTCACTGTGGCTATTTTTAGAAAAACTTTGTCAATGCTCTAGCGCTTACATTTCTTCACCAATTTCAATATAACTTCACACAAATGTTCCTTATGACAATATCTCAAGCCATTTCAACTTTCAAGGTCAAGGTCACAATGGTTATTTTTAGAAAAACTTTGTCATCGCTCCAGCGCCTACATTTCTTCACTGATTTTAATATAACTTCACACAAATGATCCTTATGACAATACCTCGAAAGAGTTCGACTTTCAAGGTCAAGGTCACTGTGGCTATTTTTAGAAAACTTTTTCATTGCTCTAGCGCTTACATTTTTTCACCAATTTCAAAATCGATTCACACAAATGTTCCTTATGACAATATCTGTAGCGAGTTCCACTTTCAAGGTCAAGGTCATTGTGGCTATTTTTAGAAAAACTTTGTCAATGCTCTAGCGCTTACATTTCTTCACCAATTTCAATATAACTTCACACAAATGTTCCTTAAGACAATATCTCGAGCGATTTTGACTTTCAAGGTCAAGGTCATTGTGGCTATTTTAAGAAAAACTTTGTCATCGCCCTAGCGACTACATTTCTTCACTGATTTCAATATAACTTCACACAAATGTTTCTTGTGACAATACCTCGAGTGAGTTTGACTTTCAAGGTCAAGGTCAATGTGGATATTTTTAGAAAAACTTTGACATGGCTCTAGCGCTTACATTTCTTCCCAGATTTCAGTATAACTTCACACAAATGTTCCTTATGACAATATCTCGAACTATTTCGACTTTCAAGGTCAAGGTCACTGTGGCTATTTTTAGAAAATCTTTGTCATCGCTCTAGTGCCTACATTTATTGATGGATGTTAATAGAACTTCACACAAATGTTTCTTATGGTAATATCTCGAGTTGCTTTGACTTTCAAGGTCATGACCTCAAGGTCAAGGTCACTATGGCTATTTTTAGAAAAACTTTGTCATTGCTCTACCGCCTACATTTATGATTTTAATCTAACTTCACACAAAAGATGCTTATGATTATATCTTGAGCAAGATCTACTTCGCCGCCATGGCCTCAAGTCAAGGTCCCTATGACTTTTTTTAGAGAAATATTGTCATCACTCTAGAACCTACATTTATGGATGGATTTTTAAACAAACTTTACACAAATGTTGCATATGATACTATCTCAAGCAAGTTGGACTTTTGCCATTTCAGTGTTTTCCACACACGAAGTTGTCTTGTGTGAGGGGATTTGTATCGCATGCGATGCCTTGTTTTTTTTTAATAAAATCTTGTCAGCAAGTCCATATCTTGAGAACTATTAGAGCTTCATTAATCATTCTTGGTACAAACTTGCATCCAGGCATTGCAACTTCAACGCAAGCATCCATATCTGACATTGACCTATATTTCATGGTTCACTGACTTCGTGAATTATTGTGACCACCCTGACTTTCACCATTTCTCGAAAACTATTAAAGCTTTTTAAATTATATTTGGTACAAACTTGCATCTAGGAATTGCAACTGCAACGCAAGCATCCATATTTGACTTTTACCCATATTTCATGGTTCACTGACTTTGTGAATTATTGCGACCACCCTGACTTTCTATCTAATGTAAGAGTCCATTTCTCAAGATCTATTAGAGCTTCATTAATTGTATTTGGTACAAGCTTGCATTTAGGAATTGAAACTTCAATGCAAGTATCCATTTCTGACCTTGACCTACATTTTATGGTTCACTGACTTTGTAAAATAGTGTGACAACCCTAACTTTCACCCTGATGTAAGAGTCTGTTTTTAAGAGTTTCATTGATGATACTTGGTACATGCTTGCAACTAGGAGTGAAATTTTTATGCAGGCATCCATGTTTGACCTTGACCTAGATTTCATGGTTTGGTGACTTTGCGCCCCCACAGGCGCGACATAGCCTTCGGGGGAATTCTTGTTGTATGTTTTTGAGTCTTTAACAATATTTGTTGAATATTTTGCCTTCTAAGGACAAGCAAAGGTTGGGGGCATTGTGTTTTACAAACACCATTTCTAGTTCTAGTTAAGGTTTTGTTTTTGTCGGGTAATGATGCTCATTGCTCAGGTCACCTATAATCTGTGATGACAGGTCATCAGATTGAAACAGTTCACCACATGAGGATGAAACTTAGGTTTGTAAACAGTCCAACAGATTACAGCCACTATGGGCATCATAAGTGTCGGTTCTGTTCATGTGACTCACATTCTGGGAATGAGCTATACAGTGGAACTTCGATGGCTCGAACACCAATGGCTCGTTTACCATGGCTGTGTCGAACACGTTCCCAAGCCCCTAGGGAAACCCTCTATATACGAAATAGGCGGGGTAATTCAGGAGATTTTCGTCTTTTATATTACAAATGTTTGCTGTGTGTACTCATTAGAATCGCCTCATTGAGGCGATTCTAATGAGTATACACAGCAAACATTTTCATTATAGAATACTGAAAAAAATGTACAAATGTATCTCATTATGCGTCCTTGCAGTCACCCTCAGTGGCTCGAACTACCGCTGTCTCAAATAAAATTTCATGGTCCCGAAGGGGTTCGAGCCATCGAAGTTCTACTGTATATAACTGTCCACAAAATGCTAACCCTGACCAAACGCTGTAAAACTGGACATTTTAAGAACACTTTTCAGGCTGTGCCAGCCAAATTTGTTAAGGTGCTTGCGAACCAGGATCAAAAATGGGTTCACTATATTAATCCTGAATGCAATTCTAACAGCTAACAGTGGAAACATTCTGAGTATCCATACAATTGTCGTCTGCTTTGTCGTCTGCCGATTACTTTAGAAGTCAGTTTTGCAAACAGTGTGGACCCAGATCAGACTTCTCCTGGCTGAGGCGGTTCTAACAAGTACCCACAATCTATGTTTCTGAGCAGAAGTAAGAAAAATAATATTTACTTCTGTAAACCCAAGTTTTACTCTATAAAAGTGGGGTTTAAGGGGGTGAAAATTATATAGGCGTGTTTTCGTGATGGTATGAAAATAATCTTTGTCACCACATCATACAGTTATTTTGGGATATTGTTTTCACACAAGGGATTGAATCAATTTATTTGCGGTGGAAACAATATAATAAATACTAAATTAGTCTAGCACCCCCACCCATGGAGAGCTAAAAACGACAGAACTTTCAAATACTGGTAAATCACTTTAAAGGTCTAAGCCTGTCGAGGCAAAGTGGTGCTAATTAAACTATTCCATAAACAGTGGAAGTTTCTTTGGCCAGTTCGGCCCCCGCCCATGGGGCTTGAAGAAATATATGGGCTGCCTGATGCTTCCACGCAGAGCTGAAACCAACCCGCACACAAGTACTGGTTAACGGTTAACTGCTTAGAGGATCTAAGCCTGCCCAGGCAAAGAGCTGCAAGTTGGCTGTCCAACCCTATTGGTTTCATTGGGCGACAGGCTTGAGATGTCATTTCATCTTAATGTCGGGTAAAAGTCCCACAAAATTGGAAGCAACGCCTCCAAAATGACCTTTACAGTGTTGACGGGGACGTTAAGCCTCAAACCAAACAAAACAAATTCTTTGGCCAGTAGAGTTTGAGATGTCATTTCATCTCAATGTCAAGTAAAAGTCCTACAAAATGGGAAGTTACACCTCCATGATGAAGGGGATGTAAAACTTCAACACAGTAATTACTCAACACAATAATTGAGGTTTTACATCCCTTCATCATGGAGAAGTTACTTCCAATTTTGTGGGACTTTTTACTTAACATTGAGATGAAATGACATCTCAAGCTCTAAAGAAACCTTAACACAGTAATTACTCAACACAATAATTGTGGCCCCCCACATCAGGGCTTGAAGACATTGATGGGCTGCATGAAATCCGACTGCATACGAGTACTAGTAAACCGCTTAGTGGATCTAAGCCTGCCCAGGCAAAGCTGTGTGAGTCGGACCGGCCATGCTTATAAACACTATTGGTTTCATTTGGTGACAGGGCTTGAGATGTCATTTCATCTCAATGTCGGGTAAAAGTCCCACAAAATTGTAAGCAACATCTCCAAAATGACCTATACAGTGTTGACGGGGACGTTAAACATCAAATCAAACAAACAAATCAACACAATAATTGAGATAACATTTTTGGTTGATTGTTTGTCAGTGAATCCAAAATTACTAAGCACAGAAGCTTTACATTGTTGATGAGCATGTGACTGTCACTGATTTGTATGAAATTTCGCTAATGGTTTTTTATAGCTGCACTATCCTTGTCATTTTGATGTCAAGAGTGTAGTGTATCTGTAGAACCTATATTGGATCATTACGATAACACACCCGTGCGACATAGTGCATTTTTTCACATCTCTAAAATGGCCATTTTTCTGATGAAAATACGTGAATTTTTTTTTATAAATACTGCAAACATAGGTTTTGGCTGCTCGTTAGAACCGCCTTATTGAGGCGGTTCTAACGAGTACCCACAAGCTATGTCTTGGACCAAAAATAAGAAAAATAATGTATACCGACATAAACCCCAGTTTTCTCAATAAAGTGGGGTATAGGGGGTCTTCATTTCACAGACTTGTTCACGTGATGTTCATGTTGGGTCAGGTAAACAGTGCAGACTCAGATCAGATTCTGATCGGGGCCACACTATTTGCATAAAACACAGTAATTCAATGGTTGAAAGAAGCAGTCATATGGCCAAATTTCAAAATAATTTCACAGAAATGTTCCTTCCTAAAATACTAAAATGGTTCTGCTCAGTGAACAAAATTTAATGATGCCAGAGCTAAAAATAGAAAAACCTTTAAACCACATCTTCTTCTAGGCGAATGGCCTGATTTTAAAATAATTTCACAGAAATGTTCCTTGGGTGACCCTCTTCCCAAATTGCTAAAATGGTTCTGCTCAGCTGAACAAACTGGCTACCAAAGCTACAAATAGGCAAACCTTCAAATAACATGCATCTCTTCCCTGGCCAATGGCTTGATTACAAAATAATGTCACAGAATTTTTTTCAAAATTATTTCACAGAAATACTCCTTGGGTGACCCTCTACCAAAATTGCTAAAATGATTCTGTTCGGCTGAACAAAATGGCTGCCAGAGCTAAATATAGAAAAACCTTAAAAATTCAAAAGAAATCTCCTTCAAAGCCAACTACCCGATTTCAAAATAATTTCACAGAAATGTTTCTTAGATGACCCTCTACCAAAATTGCTAAAATGGCTCTGCATTGCTTAACAAAATAGCCCCAAGAGCTGAAAATAAAAAAAACAACAACTTTAAAATGGCCACCAGAGCTAAAAAGAGAAAACCATTAAAATGACATCTCCTCCTAGGCCACTGGCCTGATTATGTCCCGGTAACTACAGCGGGGACATGTTGTTTTTTCCCTGTCGGTTTGTTTGTTGGTTGGTTGGACAACTTTAAAATTGGCCATAACTTTTTAACCATTTCAGATAGCGCCTTCATATTTGGCATGTAGGTTATTTGTGACAAGGGCTTCCTACCCATAAAAAATGTGTGACCTGTGACCTTGACCTGTGGCCTACTTTAAAGAAAAAAAATAACATTGGTGATAACATTTGAACCATTTCAGATAGAGCCTTCATACTTGGCATGTAGGTTCCTTGTGACAAGGGCTTTCTGCTCATACAAAATTTTAGGGGTGACCATGACATTGAGCAGTGACATTGCATATGAGCAGTGACTTTTCAACTATTTAAGATAGAGCCTTCATATTTGGCATATAGGTTCCTTGTGACAAGGGTTTCCCAATCATTCAGAAATGTTTGACCTGCAACCTATTTTAAAGAAAAAACAAACAAAGATTGGTCATTACTTTTGACAGGTTTCAGATAGAACCTTCATATCTGGCATGTAAGTTCCTTGTGGCAGCGGCTTCCAGCTCATACAAATAATTTTGACCTGTGACCTTGACTTGTGACATGCTTAAAAGAAAAAAATGACATTCATGGTTGGCCCGAGGACATGTTCCTGTTTCCCAAACACATCTTATTTCAAAATAATTTTATAGAAATGTTTTTCTTATGCCCCTTCACCAGAATTGCTAAAATAGTTACATTAGGTCGAATAAAATGGCTACAGAGCTTAAAATTGAAAAAAAGGTCATTTCCTCTTAGGCTAGTGGCCTGATTTCAATATAATTTCAATGGACTAAGAGGAATGGGAACACTTGGTAGATTTTTCCACCATTTTTCAAAGGGAGACAAATTTGGAAACTTCCTATGAACCCTGTCCCACTGAAAAGGGGGTTTACTCTTAAAGGAAAGAATTTGCTCCTCAGGATTCCTTTAAGAGTTGACCCCTTTTGATATGGGAGACAAAAATACTTTTGAAGGAGTTGCCTCCCCTGAAGGTGTATCCATTCCCCTTAAATTGTTCCTTTTATGTGCCCCTACCGAAATAACTAAAATGGTATGATCAGCTGAACAAAATGGAAGCCTGAGCTAAAAATAGAAAAAAAACATTAAATGATATTCAGCCTACACTCAGAGATAAATGACCCATCAGTGCTGTATGTGCTTTGATTTTAAAATGGCATTTAGACATGTGCTTCCCAGAACACCTGGCAGATTTTCCCGCCATTTTTCAAAGAGAGACAACTATCGGAACTTCCTGTTCACTTTTCTATAAACTCTGTGCCCCGGAAAAAGGGGTCAGCTCTTAAAGGAAAGAATTTGCTCCTCAGGAGTTGACACCCATTGACATGGGAGACAAAAATACTTTTTCAGGAGTTGCCTTCCCTGAAGGTGTTCCCATTCCCCTTAATTGGATTGTGCAAACTATTCCAGCTATAGAAATAAAAAGGAAGTTGCCATATACCTGTGGACACAAAACTGTTCAAACTTTTATGGGCCTCCTTTCATTTTGATTCGAAACATCATTCAATATATCCTATCATCCTGTTAGTCAACTGCCAGTCAAGAATAAACTCAAAACACAAAGTAGTGTACATTTCATTGCAGACTCCCACACTGTCCAATTAAAATGCATCTCAAATGTCAGTCAGACCTACAAATGGAAATGTGCTTACCAAAATGCGATCAAATCAATATACTTTGCTTGATCCAGTTTTAGAATTCTTTGATGAATGACATTTGCTTGTCAAATTAACTTGATGCTAGGTGATCCATTGATCTCCCAAGTTACTACATCATACGGCCCCCGCCCATTGGGGCTTGAAGAAATAAATGGTCTGCATGAGGCTTTCACCCAGAGCTGAATCTGACTGCTCATGCACAAGTACTGGTAAACCGTTTAGAGGATCTAAGCCTGCCCAGGCAAAGTGGTGCAAGTCGGACCGTCCATGCTCATAAACCCTATATTGGTTTTATTGGGCGACAGGGCTTGAGATGTCATTTCATCTCAATGTTGGGTAAAAGTCCCACAAAATTGGAAGCAACGTCTCCAAAATGACCTTTATATTGTTGAGGGGGACGTTAAACCTCAAATCAAACAAACAGAATACTGTATATATGCAAGTGACCTCAAGCGGAATCTGTGTAATACTATGTTTTTACTCCGTAATTTTCTCCCGGTATTTAGGATATTTAAGGTAACTAGATGAATTGGATGCCTGATTAATATTTCTATGCAGTCTGATTGAATGAGCTTGTTTGTTTAATGATACAGAAGAACTCTTTTGTTCAGTGCATTCAGGTCAGAACAGTCACCATTGGCTGCTTCCTTCTGCTCTGAATTCCTGAAAGAAAAAGACTTCAGGTGTGAATAACATAGGCATGGTGCTTATTAATCATAATACACATGACCGTGCACAATTAATTAAAAAATATTTGCTATTTTGTGACTGTAAAAAATATTTGGCGCTAACAGGAACTTTTCACTATATATTTGGCGGCAAAAGGATTTAGGTCAGTCTGTGTGAAATTATTAGGATAATTATGGTATGGTTAAACCATAATAATGCCAAACACGACAGTTGTCATGCGCTTTGCCGTCTGCTGGTTACCTTAAAGGTAATTTTTTTTGCAAACAGTGTGGTCGATCATTCTCTCCCTTCCGCTGATTCAAGAAGGGCAGTTGTCAGTTTCTGGCGAAAGAATGTGCACTGTACTGGTTAACCGCTTACGTATAAGCCTGCCCAGGAAAGTGTTGATAGGTAAACTGACCGGCTAAAAATGACCTAAATAGTGTTGACTGGGCCGTTAAACTCCAATACAAACAAACAAACAAACAGTGTGGACCCAGATCAGACTGGTCCAGGAGCAGTCTGATCTGGGCCTGTATGCAAAAATATTTTAAAAAGTTTGCAAATAAATTCAGCAGATGACAATAAGGACAATCGGCTTGACGTCACTTCAGCTGAGGCCCACCATTTTTGGAGGTGTAAACAATGGTATTCTGCTACATGACCTTAACAAATGTGCACAAGAAATATTTTAAATCAGTCTCAAACCTCTGATAAGGACTTACTCTATATTATTGTTCTGTATATTTTCTTTTATTTCTGACGATTGTCGATAAAAATTCAGACACATTTTGCTTTATAACTGTTAAAAAATAATCAAATTTTTTTACTGAAGAGTTCCCTGCCGATTGTCCCTATAGCAAACGTTACACTTTCAGATGTGTAGTTTTTCTCGGTGTTAAGAGTAAAATTTTACGATAATGGTTCTCTCAGCATGGTAAGTTCTGTCAGTAAACCTACAGAGGAAGCAAAGAGCATTAATAGTCCGGTTCAAAAAGGAAACAATCATTCTATTGAAGGCAAAGTAGGGGAAAATATGGATTCCTGTATCCATTTAGAGAGGAAACAGCATGGAATTAGGTGGGAAAAAAATCACTTTGAAATGAGTCGCAGCAAACAGAAACAGTCTTTTAACACATAAAATGCCAATCACGGCAATTGTCGTCTGCTTTGCCGTCTGCCTGTTACATTAAAAGTCATTTTTTGCAAGCAATGTGGACCCATATCTTTCTTTATACTGCGTCGGTCACATTTGACCATTACCGCAGGTGTACATTAATACATACACTCCAGGTTTGCTGGATGAAAGCCTACGCAGTAATCATGTCATTACGGTAGGGATCTTTAACCTGCCAGGGGATGATTCTTTCTGCACAGGGGGCATCCAATTAACGTCCCGATCCGAAAAACGGTGCACTTTATGGCATTCATCCCTGTAAATGATGCCAGTGGAGCATGTTCGGACACGGAAATTTTATTGCCACTGCCGGGGATCGAACCCGGGACCTCTAGCATCAGAGACAAGTGCACTAAACACTGAGATATCACGCTCCACCTTAGGAGCTCCTCCTGTAGGAGCAGTCTGATCTGGGCCCACACTGTTTGCTTGTGTGCAAAAACATTTTTAAAAAGTTTGGAAGAAGGATTCAGCAGACAACATAAGCAGACGCAGACGTCATTTTCAGATGGATATTTTCTCGGCGTCTTAAGGGTTAACTTCCTGATCATTCAGATATGTGGAAGACAATCACCCATTTTGGCCAGAGTTTGTTTGCTATAGGAATGCTATGTTGGTTACTTCATAAGAAAAGAAAAAAAAAGTTACCATTTTCAGACAACAAAGGTGCAGATCAGTCTGTGCATCTGCAGAGTCTGGTCGGCACCCCATTGTTTGCTGCTTGGATAGTAATTATTACCTTTGGACTTTACCGTAAAAATCCTAAAAATTCGGACACCTTAAGTACTTGCTGTGTTTCTCCTAAAATTTTAACGAATTTGTTTCATGATCCAGCAAGGGGTCCAAAAGGTGCAGACGGAATGGCAAACAGTGTAGACCCTGATCAGACTGCTCCTTCAATGAGGCAGTTCTAACGAGCACACACAACCTATGTTATGAGCATTTATAAGAAAAATATCAAGGATTTTAATCAGAAAAGTAGCCATTTTGGATTCGTGAAAAATGCATACATGTACGGGTGAGTTATCGTAATGTAAACCAGGGAAGATGCCGGCCTCGATAGCACAGTTGGATGCGCGTCTGACTGGTGATCAGGAGGAGGCGTGTTCGATACCTGCCCGGGTCCGCAACGTTCTTTCGGAGATTGATCATGAAGAAATCTTTTCTACGGTCATTCTCTTCCTTCAGCTGATTCAAGAAGGGCAGTTGTCAGTTTCTGGCGCCTGCTCAGAAATGACCTAAATAGTGTTGACTGGGCCGTTAAACTCCAAAACAAACAATTAAAACCAGGGAACGACAGATTTTCTTGTGCTGGGGCTAATATTGCAAATCACTCTCCTGTTGGATATTTTTTCCTTGATCAAGGCTTAACCCTTCTCTTGCTGAATATTAATTTAAGCCACACCAATTTCTGTCTATCAGCCAATCAAATTACTTGATATAAGTTATTGCTACAAATTCAAAAACTGAATGCCAAACAGTGTAGATCCAGATCAGATGGCTTCTTCAGAAGCCATCTGATCTGGATCTACACTGTTTGCAAAGATAGGGGTTGTCGTGAACAGCATGATAAGAGTTAAATGGTTTTACTTCAATTCACTGATTTCGGCCGGCCTCCGTAGCTGTCGGATGCTCGTCTGAGTGGTGCTCAGGAGGATGTGGGTTCGATACCTGATGGGGTTCGGGAACATTCTTTTGTGGAGATTGCTCATGAAATCTTTTCTACGGTCATTCTCTCCTTTCTGATGATTCAAGAAGGGTAGTTGTCAGTTTCTGGTGAAAGAATGTGCACTGTACTGGTTGGTTAACTGCTTACATATAAGCCTGCCCAGGAAAAGTGTGGATAGGTAAACTGACGGGCTTAAAAATGACCTAAATAGTGTTGACTGGGCCATTGGACTCCAATACAAGCTAAAAGTAACAAATTCGCTGATTTTCTCAGATAAAGGTCAGTCCATTATAACATAGGCAGTTCTAATGTTCTAATGACAACCCACATTTAAGTGGTTTTACTTCAGTTCACTGATTTCGGCTGGCCTCAGTAGCTTAGTCGGATGCACGTCTAACTGGTGCTCGAGAGGATGTGGGTTCAATACCTGCTGGGGTCAGCATCATTCTTTCGTGGAGATTGATCATGAAATCTTTTCTACGGTCATTTTCTCCCTTCTGATGATTCAAGAAGGGTAGTTGTCAGTTTCTGGTGAAAGAATGTGTACTGTACTGGTCAACTGCTTACATATAAGCCTGCCCAGGAAAAGTGTGGATAGGTTAACTGATGGGCTCAAAAATGGCCTCAATAGTGTTGACTGGACCATTAAACTCCAAAACAAACAGAAAGTAACAAATGCGCTGATTTTCTCAGATAAAGGTCAGTCCATTATAACATGGGCAGTTCTAAAGTTCTAATCTATTTTTGTGCAAATCAAATTACAATTTTTAGCTCACCTGTCACGTAGTGACAAGGTGAGCTTTTGTGATCACATTTTGTCCGTCGTCCGTCGTCCGTGCGTGCGTGCGTCCGTGCGTGCGTGCGTGCGTCCGTAAACAATTTCTTGTCCGCACGATAGCATCTTCATTTATGATTTGATTTTAACCAGACTTGCACACAACTTGTACCACCATGAGATCTCAGTTCCTTTCTTGAACCAGCCATATCCCATCATGTGATACGGAGTTACGGCCCCTGAAAGGGCAAAATTTGCCTATTTTGATCTTGTCTGCATGATAGCTGTTTCATTTATGATTTGATTTTAACTAAACTTGCACACAATTTGTACCACCACAAAATTTTGGCTCCTTTCTTGAACCAGCCATATCCCATCATGGGTACCAGAGTTATGGCTCCTGAAAAGGCAAAAATTTCCTATTTTGGTATTGTCTGCATAATAGCTGTTTCATTTATCATTTGATTTTAACCAAACTTTTACACAATTTGTACCACCACAAGATCTTGGTTCCTTTCTTGAACCAGGCATATCACATCAAGGGTACTAGAGTTATGGCCCCTGAAAGGGCAAAAATTGGCTGTTTTGGTCTTGTCTGCATGATAACTGTTTTGTTTATGGTATAATTTTAACCAAATTTACACATAACCTGAAGCACTATAAGATCTTGGTTCCTTTGTTGAACCACCCATATCGCATCATCTGTTCCAGAGTTATGGCCCCTGAAAGGGCACAAATTGCCTATTTTGGTCTTATCTGCACAATAGCTGTTTCATTTATGATTTGATTGTAACCAAACTTGCATATAACTTAAACAGTCATAAGATCTTGGTTCCTTTGTTTAAGTTTGAATATGGGTCATGACCGGTCAAAATTGAGGTCAGTAGGTCAAATCATAAGAAAACCCTTGTGAACACTCTAGAGGCCAAAGTTTTGGTCCGATCGTCATCAAACTTGCTCAGAGTGATCATCTTGACAATATCTCGGTCAAGTCCCATATGGGTTATGTCAGGTCAAAAAATAGGTCAGTAGGTCAAATCATAGAAAAACTTTGTGAATACACTAGAGGCCACAGTTTTGGTCCTATCATCATCAAACTTGCCCAGACTGATTATCTTGACAATATGTCGGTCAAGTTCGAATATAGATCATTTCGGATCAAAAAGTAAATCAGTAGGTCAAATCAGAGTAAAACCTTGTGAACACCCTAGAGGCCACAGTTTTGGTCCGATCATCATCAGACTTGTCCAGAATGATCAACTTGACAATGTCTCAGTCAAGTTCAAGTCTCGGTGTTGTCTTGTCAAAAAGAAGGTCAGTAGGTCAAATCAGAAAAACCTTCTGAACACACTAGAGGCCACAGGTTTGGTCCAATCGTCATCAAACTTGCTCAGAATGATCATCTTGATAATATCTTGGTCACTTTTGAATATGAGTCATGTCGGGTCAAAAAGTAGGTTAGTACGTAAAATCATAGAAAAACTTGTGAATACACTAGAGGCCACAGTTTTGGTCCAATCATCATCAAACATGCCCAGAATGATTGACATGACAATGTCTTGGTGAAGTTTGAATATGGGACATGTTGGATCAAAAAGTAAGTCGAGAAAAACCTTGTGAACACACTAGAGGCTACCGTTATGGTCCGATCATCATCAAACTTGCCCAGAATGATCAGTTTGACAATATCTCGGTCAAGTTTGAATATGGATCATACCAGGTCAAAAAGTAGGTCAGTAGGTCAAATCATAGAAAAACCTTGTGAACACACTAGAGGCCACAGTTTTAGTCTGATCACCATCAAACTTGCCCGGAATGATCATCTTGACAATATCTCAGTCAAGTTCAAATATGGGTCATGTTAGGTCAAAAAGTAGGTCAGTAGGTCAAATCATAGACAAAAAACTCTAAACACACTAGAGGCTACAGGTTTGGTCCGACCATCATCGAACTTGCTCATAAATGATCATTTGACAATATCTCGGGTTAATTTTGAATACAGGTCATATCTGGTCAATATGCAGGTAAGTAGGTCAGATTGTTGAAAAACCTTGTAAACACACAAGAGGCCCCAGTTTTGGTCCAATCATCATCAAACTTGCTCAGAATGATCATCTTGACAATATCTGGGTAAATTTTGAATATGGGTCATGTCGGGTCAAAAAGTAGATCAGCAGGTAAAATCATAGAAAAACATTTTGAACACTCTTAGAGGCCACAGCTTTAGTCAAATCATCATAAAACTTGTTCAGAATGATCATCTGGACAATATCTCAGTTAAGTTCGAATGTGGGTCATGTCAAATCAAAAAGTAGATCAGTAGGTCATTTTGTTATAACTTTAAAACCATTAGAGATAGAGCCTTCATATTTGTCATGTTGGTTCCTTCTGACAGGGGCTTCCCACTCATGTAAAGATTTGACCTGTGATCTTGACCTGTGACCTACTTTATCATACCTTTTGAACCGTATGAGATAGAGCCTTCATATTTGGCATGTATGTTCCTTGTGACAAGGTTTTCTCAACCATTCAAAACTTTTGACCCATGATCTTGACCTTTGACCTACTTTGTCATAACTTTTGAAGTATTTGAGATACAGCCTTCATATTTAGCATGTAGGTTCCTTGCGATAATGTTGCTTAGATGACCCACTACCAAAAAGGCTAAAATGATCTCACTCTGATGAACAAGATGGTTTACCGGAGCTAAAAATAGGAAATATTGTAAATTTGATTCAAACGTAAACTCCACCTAAACCCTAAGGTCAATTTGACTCAAAGTTCACAGGAATTTTTCCTAGGTTATTCCCTACCAAATAAGCTGAAATCACTCTGTTGATGAACAAGATGGCCCCCAGAGCTTAAAATAGAAAGTACTAGAGACAGTGGCACACAGGTGAGTGAACCAGGGCCCTCTTGTGATATAATTTTAACCAAATTTACACACAACTTGGAAGCACCATAGGATCTGGGTTCCTTTGTTGAACCACCCATATCCCATCATCTTTTCCAGAGTTATTGCCCCTGAAAGGGCACAGATTGCCTACTTTTGTCTTATCTGCACAAAAGCCGTTTCATTTATGATTTGATTTTAACTAAACTTGCAAACAGTTTAAACCACCATAAGATGTTGGTTCCTTTGTTCAAGTTTGAATATGGGTCATGTCCGGTCAGAAATGAGGTCAGTGGGTCAAATCATAAAAAACCCTTGTGAAGAGGCCACATTTTAAGTCCAATTGTCATAAAACTTACTCAGAATGATTGCCTTGATGAAATCTTTGCCAAGTTTGTCAGGTCAAAAAGTAGGTCAGTAGGTCAAATCATAGAAAAACTTTGTGAACACTCTGGTAGCAACATTTTCAGGCTAAACTTCATGAAACTTGCTCAAAACGATCACCTCGATAAAATCTCTGTCATGTTCGAATATGGGTCATGTCCGGTCAAAAATAAGGTCATAGGAAAACCTTGTGAACACTCTAGAGGCCACATTTTAAGTCCATTTATCATGAAACATGCTCAGAATGATTGCCTTGATGAAATCTGGGTCAAGTTCGAAAAAGGGTCCAGTCAAACAGTAGGTCAGTAGGTCAAATCATGGAAAAATCTTGTGAACACTGTAGTAGCCACATTTTGAGCCTGAACGTCTTGCTCAGGTTTGAATATGGGTCTAAGTTTGTATAAGTTTGTATAAACATGGACATTGACTGGATGTACCGTGTATAACAGAATAAGAGTCCGTGGGTTATCACTCTTGGAGTTATGTCCCTTGGTAGTTTTTTAAAAATCAAAATGCTTTTTGCTTCATGTTTATAATTTTGTTCCTATTTCAATGAAACTTATACCACACTTTGTCTCTAAGATAAGGGAGGTGTAATGGTGGAATAATGGCCAAGGGTTTATAACTCTTGGATTTTTAAACATCAAAATTTTCCAGCTCTCATCTTATGCCTTGTAGTAGAACTATAGTCAGATTATCTGACAGCTCTAGTCATTCTTTTCAGTGATCTTTTTCTTCTTTTCAGGAGCTGGGTACACAGACCAGAAGATATATTTTCAACATTCTTAAAAATTCTGCACTTGCAGAATTGTACCCATTATTTGAAAATGATTGCATTTAACTAAATACACATCTTTCTGTCTTAATATTGATTACTAAGACATTATGATGTGGGTAAAACAGGTATTCCTGTACCGGGTAAGTGCCATTGGTGAAAGAGAAAATTTAATTTGTTTATTCTGTGATAACAAAATAATTCTTTTTATTTTGTTTGTTGCAACATCTGAAACAATTTTGTATCAAAGTTCATACTAAAACTTATAAATATCATATGCTCACACAAAACACTTTTAAGGCAAAAATTATCAATGCACAAGTGGGTCTCTTCTTGGGATAATGCCTCCTTGCTGATCACGGTGTTTCCTTTGTATGATTGTAAATATGATTGTAAATTGTGACTATTCAGTTTTGTTTCTTCATAAAGCTACTATGTTTTTCTTTTCTTTTTTAGTATCGCCAAACAGATTTTCTATCTGAACATTCTGCTGTGAACAATTGTGTTTAACAATTATTTATATTCATAACTATTTTTACTGTACATTATAATTTTTGTGAGAATCAAATTTGTGTTGGATTGAGGAATAAGGATGCCACGTTTGAAGAAAAAGTCTTTGAATCAACGGAGAAAGGAAGACAGAGTTAGAAAGGAAAGAACAAGACATGAAGAATCAGATGTGGAACCTCCTGGTGTGGCAGTACAGATGGGTGTTATTGGTTTATCAGATGGGGGCCTAGCCCACCCTTTCCTTTCATCTGTTTCAGATGAAGGGCCATCTGTGTGTATGGGTGTTATTGGTTTATCAGATGGGGGTCTATCCCAGCCCACAGAAAAACCATCTGTGTTCATTGAAGTGTCTGAAAATGTGTCTGAAAATGTGTCTGATAATGTGTCTGATAATGTGTTTGATAATGTGTCTGAAAACATGTCTGAATACTTGTCTGAAAACTTCTATGAAAACAAGCCTGACAGTCTTTCCAGTTATTGTTGTGAACCTTTTGAAAATATTTTAGAAAGTTCTTCAAATACCTGTATACATGAAACAATGAGGTCCCCTAATGTAAATATAAGAGAACAGAACTGTTTGATGAATTCTAATAAGCCATTGTATAGTGCCATTCCAGCAAGTGAACATGCTGAAACAATGCTATGGACTCCTTCTAATGGTCCATTTAATTCTGTCAAATTTGAACTGGGATCTTTTCACCAAGGTTCTGAAATATTTAGCAATGAGTCCAGAGGATGTCAATGCACTGCAAATGCACTTTGTTCATTAATATATGCAGCGTACTCGGACATTTCTTGTAGTACAGATTTAGACAACATTCTTTTAGCTGGAGATTGTCTGTATAATAAGATTATATATGAATTAAAGGCTAAAGGTAAATTCAGAAGTAAGTTGCTCAACTTTGATGAACTTCCAAGATTAGTTTCAATTTTAAACAAAGAAGTTGTTGTTAAAAAATCTGCTATTATGACAGGTCTTTGCACAGAACAGTTTGTCAATACCAGTTTACCTACTCTTCACCAAGCATTATACACTGCTTTACAATGTTCTTCAAATGTTTTACTAATGATAGGTTCAATTTGTTCTTCTGTGTTCAAGAAAGATTGCAAATATTTTATATTTGATTCACATTCCCATGGTTTCAATGGATTATCAGTTCCAGATGGAAAATCATTACTAGCTGCTTTCAGTTGTTTAGATGATCTAGTTACATTTCTATATGCGTTGTATGAAAGTATGATGATTTCCATTTCCACACAGTTCGAAATTCTTCCTATAGACTTTGGCTTATCTGATCTTGAGCATAACTCAGCATTTGATATTGAAAATAGAGCACAGTGTCATACTGACACTCCATGTGACTATGCTTGGAAATCTGTAACTTACAAGAGAAAGATGTCTGAAAGCCATATGAGGAATGCACATGCAGGAGAAAACTTTTTTGATGATACAAGTAGTGAAAGTCATCCAACCCTTATTGGCAAATACTTCAAGGAGCAAAAGCATAGACTTGAACAGAAGACTGGAAATAGCACAAAGGTAACTAAAAATCAAAAGATTAGGAACAAAGAAAAAACAAATAAGAAAAAAATTACAGACAGCAAAGAATATATGAGAGCTTATATGCAGAAACTGAGGCAGTGCTCTAACTTCAAAATAAAAGACAAAGAGTATACACTTCAATCTAAGCAGAGTGCTAGACAATCTGAAGAATACCAAAAAAAGGATAGAGAATATACGCTTCAATCTATGAAGAATGCTAGACAGTCTGAAGAATACAGAAAAAAGGATAGAGAATATACGCTTAAATCTATGCAGAGTGCTAGACAAGCTGAAGAATACCAAAAAAAGGATAGAGAATATACGCTTAAATCTATGCAGAGTGCTAGACAATCTGAAGAATACCAAAAAAAGGATAGAGAATATACGCTTAAATCTATGAAGAATGCTAGACAGTCTGAAGAATACAGAAAAAAGGATAGACAATATACGCTTAAATCTAAGCAGAGTGCTAGACAATCTGAAGAATACCAAAAAAAGGATAGAGAATATACGCTTAAATCTATGAAGAATGCTAGACAGTCTGAAGAATACAGAAAAAAGGATAGAGAATATACGCTTCAATCTATGAAGAATGCTAGACAGTCTGAAGAATACCAAAAAAAGGACAGAGAATATACGCTTAAATCTATGCAGAGTGCTAGACAATCTGAAGAAAACAGGAGAAAAGACAAAGCTATGACAAAGGCATGTAAGAGAAGAGCTAGATTGATAGATGAATATAAAAGATGGGAAAGTGAAAAGAAACGAGAATATCGAAAAAGCCATGAATTCAAACAGAAAGACATTCAAATACAAAATCGGTCAAAGAGGAAAGCAAGGTCAGATCCATATATATTAGAACAAGAAAGGGTTGCAAAACAACAATGGAGATTAAATGAAAGAAACAAAAAAGGTGAAAACATTACAGACTGTAAAAGAAAAGCTGCCAAGCGTAAAGATCCATCCTTTTCACGGGCTGAAAAGTTAACTGCAAAGCATAGAAAATGTGGTAGTGATATTGATGCTTGTATTGAAAAGTTTCACAAGAATATTTCAGTTGGACCTCTCTATATATGTAGTTGTTGTCACCAGACATGGTTTGCAGAGACTGTATCAAAAGCTGAAACATTTTTATGTAAAGACAAGGAAAAATACTTAACAGGTGTAAAATCTGTCAAGGAAGAAGAATGGATTTGTTGTACATGCAAAGACAATATTAAGTTTGGTAAAGTCCCAAGATTGTCTGTGTTAAACGGAATGAAGTGGCCACTAAAACCTAAAGAATTGGAGCTGTTTCCACTCGAAGAACGTCTTATTGCTTTACGTATACCATTCATGCAGATGCGTGAACTACCTAGAGGTCGCCAATTATCAGTAAAAGGAAATGTTGTTAATGTTCCTGTTGATATTCAACCAGTTGTGAATGCTCTACCAAGGCCTTTCGATGAAAATGTTACGTGAAATTGAAGAAGAAGATGTCATTTAAGTCTTATGTATTCTCAGAAAATGTTCGACCATTTCATGTACTTCGTGCTTTGCACTGGCTAATGAAAGGTAGTGAGCTGTATAAACATGCAAATGTTGAAATTGACCAGCAGTGGATAAAGAGAATCACAGAACAAAGTAATGAAATATTGCATGCATTTTTTGAGTCACAAATAAAAAGCTGTTCAGAAACAAATATTGTTGATTTTGATGGTGTTTTGAATGAAACTCTACAGGACATCCCAAGTGATCAGAACCATGCTGAGGTTATACATGATTTTTTTGAGGTGTGTATAAAAGATTGTTCAAAGTATAATATTGTTGATTTTGATGGTGCTGTAAATGAAATGTTTGAGAATGATAAAAAAAATGATGATATTTCAAATGATAACACATCCCATGTGGAAGAACTTTATGATTCAGATGCAGAAGAAATCACCCAGGAAAATGTGGGAAATATTGACACTTTGCTCGATGATGCAGATCTTGAAAACAGAAATTGTACTTTCACATTTGCTCCTGGAGAAGGTCAACGACCGCTAAGTATTTTTCAAGATAAAGATTCAGAATATCTTTGTTTCCCATCCATATTTTGTGGACAGAGGCGAATAGATAATGATGATAGAAAAGTGCCTGTACATTATAGTGATATAGCAAAGTGGGAATTGAGAAGTCAGGATAGGCGGGCTGCTAACAGTGTACCTAATATATTTTTTAAACTGAAAAAATTACAAATGAAGCAATTGAATGACAAAGCAAACCTTGCTGTTAGAAGGTGTCAAACTGGAATAAATAATATTACTGCTGCACAAGCAAGGAACTCAGAGTGTATTGACAGTATTGTAAAAAATGATGAAGGTTACTATTTGTTTAAACAGCTAAGAAATTCTCCAGCATATTTAGAATCTAAAAAAAAAGATGTTTATGCTATGATTCGACAGATGGGTTTGCCAACTTGGTTTATGTCATTGTCCTCAGCTGATACAAGATGGGTTGATCTTTTAAAAATGTTAGCTATCTTAAATAAAAATGTGAACTACACTGATGATCAACTTGAGAACTTGGCTTGGGAACAAAAGATTAAACTCATTCAATCTGATCCAGTCACTTGTTCCAGATATTTCGAGCATAGAGTTAAAGAATTCATTAACACAGTTCTAAAGAGTGAGCATGAGCCTCTTGGAAAAGTTGTTGATTACTTTTTTAGAGTGGAATTTCAGCAACGTGGATCTCCACACATTCACATGATTGTATGGGTACAAAATGCACCAAAATTCAATGTGGACTCTGATGAAAAATTGGCTGCTTATGTGGATCAGTATTTAAAATGTTCTATAAACAACCCTCATCTTAGTAGTTTGATAGAACTTCAAATTCACAAACATTCTAGAACGTGTAGAAAACGAGAAGACAAAATCTGTCGTTTTGGTTATCCATTACCACCTCTTTCCAAAACTACTGTCTTAGAACCACTGGAAACTGAAAAAGACAAGTATTATAAATTGTACCAAAACATACAGAAAAAAATAAACAACGAGAAAGATGGGTATGATATGTCTTATGAAGAGTTTTTGAATAATGTTGTCCAAATGAGAGAGGAAGAATATATTAAATGTATTAGAAGTTCTTTAAACTCTTCAAAGGTATTTTTGAAAAGAAATCCAAGTGAGATCCATGTAAATTTGTACAATGATAGTGTGTTAAAAGCATGGAAGGCAAACATTGACATACAATTTGTTTTAGATCCATATGCTTGTGCTATGTATATAGTTTCATACATTAGCAAATCACAAAGAGGGATGAGTAATTTGTTGCATGCAGCTGCAAAAGAAGCAAGGAATGGCAACATGGATCTCAAAAGACAAGTAAGACATATTGGAAATGTATTTTCAAACAGTGTTGAAGTAAGTGCACAAGAGGCAGTTTATTTGGTACTGCAAATGCCATTGACTAAAAGTTCAAGGAGTGTTGTCTTCATAAACACCTCACTTCCAAATCAGAGAGTACAATTATTGAAACCAAAGTCAGTGCTTGATGAGTTGCCTGCAGACTCAATAGATATAATGTCAGACAATAAAATTAAAAGATACTCAAAACGTCCCAAACCATTGGAAAAGTATTGTTTAGCTGATTATGTGTCAGAGTTAGAAGTAATTTACCCAGATGGACAGAATGACTATAGGGATGAGGAGGAGCAAGATTGTGAGAAAAATGCAGAAATGTCAGATGGAGAATGCTTTGATGGCAGTAAAACTATTTTAACTTTAAAGAATGGCATAAAAATCAAACAATGTCGTAATCCTAAAATAATACGGTATGTCAGATTCAATCTCAAAACAGACGAAGAGAACCATTACAGAGAGAAACTTTTACTATTTTACCCATGGAGAAATGAAGAGACTGACTTACTTGGAACTTTTAGTACATATAAAGAACACTATGAGTCTATAAGGCATATGATAGATCATAAATGTTCAGCTTATGAACATCATGCTGAAGAGTTGGAATTAGCAAGAGATTTAGCAGAAGCTGAATATAATGCATTTGATGATATTGCACCAAGTACACAGCAAGTTGAAGGTGACGATGATGAAATAGAACCAGTTGAGTCAGAAGAGTTTATATATTATAATCCTGATAGGATTGAACATAGAGATTATGATATAGGGACTGAAATTGGATGTTATGTTTCTGCACCTCAAATTAATGTAAATGAAAATATCATGTCTGATATTGAATATAGAAAGCTCTTGCAGTGTTTAAATAGTAAACAGAAACAGTTCTACTATCATGTGATACACTGGATTAAAACAAAGGATGCCCCTTTATATGTATTTCTTTCTGGCGGAGCTGGTGTTGGAAAAAGTCTAGTTATTCGAGCATTGTATCAGACTTTGTTTAGAATATTAAATCTGAAAGAAGGAGAAGAATGCTGATCATACAAGGGTTCTTCTTTGTGCTTTTACAGGAAAAGCAGCATTTAATATTAATGGCTCTACCATCTCATCTGCATTTAAGCAAAAGTATAAGCAATCAGATCAAACATTAACATGTGACAGTCTTAATACCTTTAGATCAAAGTACCAAGATTTGTCAGTTGTAATTATTGATGAAATTTCAATGGTTAGTAATTCTATGTTGAATTTCATTGATCAAAGACTTCAAGCATTGAAAGGAACACGAACACCTTTTGGTGGTGTTAGCATTATTGCTGTTGGTGATCTTTATCAGTTGAAACCAGTGAGTGGTGATTGGATATTTAATGATATGAAACATGATGCTGCTGCTTTATCAAGAAATCTCTGGAAAGACTTATTTACTATGTTTGAATTAACAGAAATTATGAGACAGAAAGATGACCTTGAATTTGCCGAATTGCTAAATAGATTGAGAATCAATACCTTGACCTCTGAAGACAAGACTAGGTTGAAGCAGTGTGAAGTTACTACAATTGATATTGAGTATCAGAAAAATGCCCCACATCTCTTTGCAGAAAACTATTTCATGCATGTTTTTAATGATGGAATTATGAGAAATATGGCGACAGAAAAGGTTGAAATACCATGTATGGATACATATGTCTCGCCTAAGTTATCTAAAGAAAAGATCGACTGCGCGCTCAAGAACCTAAAGAATGTAACAGATCCAAACCAAACAGCAAATTTGCATTGCTCTTTAACAGTTGTTGTTGACATGATTTATGATTTAACAATAAACATAAAAACAGAAGATGGACTAGCTAATGGAGCATCATGTGTAGTTAAGTTAATTGAGTATAAATTACAAACCACACAACGTCCAAGCATCATTTGGGTTCAGTTTGATGATAAGAAAGCAGGAATAGAAACAAGAATCAAATACAAAAATAGGGGACTGTATCATAGCAGTATTGATGATAACTGGACACCAATTTTTGATGTCAACAGGTCATTTACATACAACAGAAAGACATTTCAGAGAGTTCAGTTCCCTTTGCAACCTTCTGCAGGACGTTCTGTACATAGAGCCCAAGGTAGTACCCTTGAAAGAGTTGTCATTGATTTATCACAGCGCAAACCCCGCAAAGTTCCACATTTACACTATGTTGCATTAAGCAGAGTAAGATCAATTGAAAAACTTCAGATCCTTAACTTTAATGAGAAAGCATTACAAGTTGATGATCAAGTTAAGACAGAAATGCAACGTTTGCATGAAACAGCAGTGCTTGAACTGTGTGATACTTCTTTAGAATTGATAGATCCAGTTTCACATTTCAAAGTTGCTTTCAATAATTGTAGATCCTTGAATCTTCATTTTGATGATATTAGACATGACAAAAATTTGTTGTCAACCCACATATTTGGATTAGCAGAAACACGATTACATCAGCCTGATAATGATAATGATTATGCAATAGAAGGCTACTTTTTGATTAGAAATGACCAAATTGGATGCAATACTTGCAAAAGACCTGCTCATGGGTTAGCAGTTTATGCCAAAGATGATACCATTATAATACAAGATAGAAAGTATAGTTCAGATACATTAGAATTTATCATGGTAACTGCCAGCCACGTCTTGATTGAGAGTCAGATAGTATTTTTGTATAAGTCACCTCAAATGTCTGACAGTAATCTTCTTTCTTCTCTGAACAAAGAACTTATTCCATATTTGATCCCATCAAAGCCATTGATGATAATTGGAGATTTCAATATTGATGTTTTGTTAAAACATAACATTGTTAAGAAATTAAGTGAAATGTTTTCATGCAAAATGCTGATAAATGAATGTACCACAGATAATATGACAACGCTTGATTTGATATTTACTAATATTGATTTTCCAGATGTGGATGGTGCAGTTGGAACGTGTGAAACATACTGGTCAGATCACAAAATTGTTTTTCTGCACATAAAATCCACATAATTAAAGTCTTGTCACCCACTCAGTTTTAAATGCATAATATCAACCTTTCATATTAAGGTTACTATTTTTTTTTATTAATTTGGTAAAATTGGAACAGAGGAATCCATTGGTCAGATCATAAAATACTGTACTTTTTCACATAACATCTTGGAAATTTTTTTCAGGTGGTTTGTATGGTACTTTGCAGTGCACTCACCCACCAGATAAAATGCAGTACTTACCTTTTCAAAAGGTAGGTATTGCTGGTGGTTTGGCATGATTTGGGTGGCCACCACTTACAGACATCACAAAAATAAACACTTCTGTTAAACCCCACATTATATAGAGAAAAGTGGAGTTTTCAGGGCTATATTTTTTTTTGCTCAAAACATAGACTGTGGGTACTCCTAAGAACTGAGGCATTTCTAACAAACACCCGCAATGGTCCGTATTTGAAGCACAAAAAAGGGGAAAAAATCTCTAAATTTTTATCCCCCGACCAAATAGATTTGGGGGATATAGCGATCAGCCTGGCGTCCGTCTGTCCGTCCGTAGACACAACCTTGTGATGGCCATAACTCCTATACCCTTTGAGATTCATTGATGGTTCTTGGCACAGTTGTTCACAAGGCTGAGACGTCATGTCATGCACAAGAACCAGAACTCTAGATGCCATACTTTTTTTTTATCTCCCCTTTTAATGAAATAGAATGACTACTTTGTGATGGCCATAATTCCAATACCCTTTGAGATATATTGATGGTACCTGGCACAGTAAACTGTTGTTCACAAGGCAGAGACAGTGTATCATTCACAAGAACCACAACTCTGGTTGCTATGGTTTTTGAGTTATCTCCCCTTCCAATATAATAGAGTGATTACGTTGTGATGGCCATAACACCAATACCCTTTAAGATATATTGATGAAACTTGGCACAGTTGTTCACAAGGCCAAGGCGTTGTGTCATGCATAACTCTAGGTGCCATGGTTTTTTAGTTAGTTCCCCTTCCAATAATATAGAATCACTACCTTGTGACGGCCACATCTCCAATACTCTTCGAGATATATTGATGGTACTTGGTACAGTTATACATGAGGTTAAGCAGGTGTGTCACGTGCAAGAACCTCAACTCTGGATGCCCTGGTTTTTGAATTATCTCCCCTGACAATATGACCTTGTGATGGCCATATCTCAAATACCCTTTTAGATATATTGATGGTACTTGGAACAATTGTATACAAGGTTGAGATGGTGCTTCATGCCTAAGAACCACAACTCTAAGTGCTATGCTGTTTGAGTTATCTCCCCTTCCAATGTAACAGCATGACTACCTTGTGAGGACCGTACATCCAATACCCTTCGAGACATATTGGTGGTACTTGATGCAGTTGTACATGAGGTTAAGCAGGTGTGTCATGCTCAAGAAACACAACTCTGGGTGCTCTGGTTTTTGAGTTATCTCCCGTGACAATATAACCTTGGGATGGCCATAAGTTCAAGATCCTTTGAGATATATTCAAGGAACTTGGTGCAATTGGATACAAGGTACAGAAGGGGTGTTATGTCCAAGAACCACAACTGTTGGTGCTGTGGTATTTGAGTTATCTACCCATCCAATATAACAGTATGACCATATCTCCAATACCCTTTGAGACATATTGATGATACTTCATACATAAAAACATGAGCTTAAGCAGGCATGTCATGCACAAGAACACAATTCTGAGTGCCCTGGTTTTTGAGTTATCTCCCCTGACAGTATAATCTTGTGGTGGCCATAACTGCAGTACTTTTGTGATATATTGCTGGTTTAATTCTGGTGCACTTTCTATTGGTGAACAATCTTCTGAAGGCCATATTGGCTTTTGGTCGGGGATTTGCCATCTCTTCCGATGGTTATTTTCATTTTAAAAAGTGCCATTTTTACGATCATGATTGAAAGCTTTTGAAAAACAATATGGGAAAAGGAAAGTTGGCATTTATAGGACCTTCATTATATTTATCTCACATTTTGATTTTGTTAAATCTCCTTACGGCAGACCCTTATTCCAGTTTTGTAGTCCTACTTTCAGAGTAGAAGATGATAAAATCTTTTTTTTATCGCCCCCATCGAAGGGAGGGGGACATACTGCTTTTTATGCAGATCCCGCCAGTGTCTGCAAAATATCTCATGAACGAGTGGATGGATTTGAAACATATTTCCATGGCTATTACACTAGGACAGGATGAAGATTTGATTAGGTTTTGGAATTGATGCTAAAAAGATACAAATAGAAAAAACAGTGTAAATTAACTTCAAATGCGAACTTCTAAACCATTGGGCCAATTGGATTAAAAACTTCACAGGAATGTTGCCTAGGTGACTCCCAACCAAAATAGTTAAAACTCATTCCACTCCAATGAATAAGATGGCTGCCAGAGCTAAAAATTGAAAAAAATCTTTAAACCTCAATTCCTCCTGTACCCTTGGGCCAATTTCATTCAAACTTCGAAGTAATGTTGCTTAGATGACCCTCTACTGAAAAGGCTAAAACAATCCCGCTCCGATGAACAAAATGGCTTCCAGAGCTAAAAATAGAAAAATATTGTAACTTTGATTCAGACGTGAACCCCTCCTAAACCCTAAGGCCAATTTGATTCAAACTTCACAGGAATGTTGCCTAGGTTACTCCCTACCAAATGAGCTAAAATCCCTCTGCTGATGAACAAGATGGCCACCATAGCTAAAAATAGAATGTACTCGAGACAGTGAAACACAGGTGAGCGAACTAGGGCCCTGTGGGCCCTCTTGTTATCGGAAAGAAATGTCTTTATTTGAGCCATAGGAGAACATACTATGTCACATAGGTGTGTTTTTGTGATGTGAAACAGTGGGAGGTTGGGTCCATTATGTGAATTTGAAAGAAGGTTCTCTTTAGGTTTCAGTGCCCGGGCAGTCTACTGCTTTGGCTTCAGCAGGGCAAGGGCATGTTGAGCTCAATGCAGCAGGTGTTGGATGCAGGGCTGTTTTTTTTTTTTTTTTATTTTTTGCTTTGCTTTTTCTTCTACTCATCCAATCTTTCCTTTTTCTAATGTCTCATCTCTTGGGAGACAGCTTCAAGGTTAATTGCTTAGAGTGTTTAAGTCTGTCCAGGAACAATTGAGGTAAATTATTGGCCCAACATAATATTTGCCATTGACTGGGCTGTAAAATCACAACACATAAAACAACACTTTAAATGTCAAATTTCTCACCCCCAACCATAGGGGCTGGGAGAAATAGATGGGCTTCATGATGCTTCCACGCAGAGCTGAAACTGACCGCACATGTATACTGGTAAACCGCTTAGAAGGACTTAAAGCCTGCCCAGGCAAGTGGTGTGAGTCAGACTGCCCAATGCATATAAGCCTTTTGGTTTCACTGGGCGGCAGGGCTTGAGAAGTCATCCCATCTCAATATCGGGTAAAAGTCGCACAAAATTGGAAGCTCCCCTGTGAGGAATTCAAGAAATGATTCTGAAACTATTCTGGAACTAGTTCTAGAATTGTTCTTGAACATTAAATGGCCTTTCTAGAACATATTCTAGAATTTGTTCTGGAACAATTCTAGAATTTGTTCTAGATAATTCATGTGCAGTCCCTGTGACATTATCAAGAACAGTTCAAGAACTGTTCAAGAAAAAGTTCTTGAATGGTTCATGAAATCTAAATTGCCGGTTCTAGAACTCTCAAGTTCTTGGACTAGTTCTTTACAGTTTGAGTACTTCAATTAATGAAACTTTTAAAGAAAAATATTTTGAACTGGTTCATGAACTAAGGGAGTTCTAGAACCAGCCATTTAGAGGTCAGAACAGTTCTTGAACCTTACAAAGAGATCATGGACTGTTCATGAACTTGTTCTAGAACAGTTCTTGAACCTAATAAAAAATCTTGAACCATTTCCTTAATATGTCTCAATGCTCATAGTGCACATGTTTAATTGACACCCTGACCCCTGGCAATATTTCTCCAATAATCTCCTATACTACTAATATGTAACATAATTTCCACCTGTTCCCTGAGCAGCGCACAAGGAATTGTTTCTTGCATGTGCATGCATTTAAACAATTATTTCCATTTTAGCTGTGAAATAACAGAAAATCATAATAGAGTTGAACCTAGAAAATCATTAATATCAGCAAACAAATGGACATTATCAAAAACTTACAGGTCAGATGGGTTTTCCAAAATAATGCATGGTACATGTAATTTACTAGAAAAATTGATTTTACCTCTAAATCCTGAAACATTCCATTACACAATAAATAATCCATGTTTTTCTGACTTTAGCATGCATGCTTCAGTGTATTTAATGGTAGATAACAAATATGTCTTGTTAGTTGCAGTGTATCTCTTCATGCATTTTATTTCAAGACATTAAAATGCATAAAAATCCTGATTTTGCTCTATTTTCCCACTCTTTCTGATGTCTGAATGTACTATATATATAACATGGCTTTTGATTGGACAGTTTATGTAAAGCTAAACAACTAAAGTTAAGTAATTAAAATGTTATGTAAAGCTAAATGATAGAAGTTTCGCACTTAAATGTCTAGAATGCAAGTTCGAGAACTTTGCAAGTTCAAGAACCCTGGTTCTAGAACTTCATCTTATCAAGAACCATAGTTCAAGAACCAAAAAAGATCCATGGACTTTGTTCAATAATTTCAAGAACAGTTCTTGAATTTCTTGAAGTGTTCATTAACAAATTTCAAGTTCATGAACTTTTTTTCACAATTTAAAATGCATGTTCAAGAACTTTTCAAGTTCAAGAACCCAGGTTCTAGAAGTTCATCTCTTCAAGAACAATAATTCAAGAATTGAAAAAGATCAACAAACCACGTTCAATAAGTTCAAGAACAGTTCTTAAAGTTCTTGAAGAGTTCGAGAACAAACTTCAAGTTCTTGAACTTTTTTCACAGGGAGTGAGCTTCTCCAAAATGGAACGGGGTTGCTGAATCAGACTCTGAAAGGGCAGAGGAACTAGTTGGTCAATTCAATGATGCGTTTAATAAAACTGAGTTCACGGAGGTTCCATTGACTGGAAGATCGGCCCCATTCATGAAATATATTGTTGTGACAGTTGCAGGAGTGATCAAGTTACTTCAAGGCTTAAACCCCAGTAAGGCCTTAGGACCTGATGAGCTTCATCCTAGAGTCCTGAAGGAATTAGCAAATGAGTTGGGTCCAGTTTTTGCACACTTGTTTCAACAGTCTCTTGATATGGGTGAAATCCCCAAAGAATGGCTCTTAACAAACGTCTGTCCACTCTTCAAAAAAGGAGATAGGGCTCTTGCCCGTAATTATCGCCCTGTGTCTCTGACTTGTGATCTGTGTAAATTGCTGGAACATATAGTCTGCTCAAACATCATGGCCAACTTGGACGAACATAAACTTTTGTCAGACAGACAACATGCATTTAGGAAAAGGCATAGTTGTGAAACTCAGCTAAGCACAGTCATTAATGACTGGGCAAAAATCTTGGACAAAGGGGGACAGGTGGACACATTTATTCTGGACTTCGAGAAGGCTTTTGACACCCCTCCTCATGAACTACTTAAATCTAAGTTATTTGGTTATGGAATTGGGGGAAAGACCCTCAAATGGATAGATTCCTTTCTTTGCCACAGAAAATCTTCAGAGTAGGCTCCAGTTTTGTCTGGAGTCCCGCAAGGGACCGTTCTTGGTCCACTTTTGTTCTCCCTGTACATCAATGATATTTCCACTGACATTGACTCAGAAATAAGACTGTTTGCAGATGACTGTGTTTGTTACCGGAAAATTAGAGATACAGATGACTCATTGAAACTTCAGGCTGACATAGATAGATTAGGATGTTGGGCCCAAAATGGGGCATGAGATTTCAGCCAGTTAAATGCAATATTATGCAGATAACTAGGAAGAGATCTAATAAAGTTGAGGCTTCTTACACCTTAGAGGGAACGGTCCTCGAGAATGTGGACTCCATTAAATACCTTGGAGTGACATTCTCACACAACTTGAGATGGAATACTCATATTAGCAACATGTGTACTAAGGCAAATAGAACACTTGGTTTCCTGAGGCGAAATCTTCATCAGTGCCCTCAGGATGTAAATTAGGCAGCATATAAAGGTCTTGTTCGCCCAATCTTGGAATATTGTAGCTGTGTCTGGGACCCCAGTGGAGTGGTCCTTAACGATGAAATTGAGAAAGTTCAGAATAGAGCTGTTAGATTTGTAACACGCAATTACTGCTTTGAAACTGGGAGCATGACTGGAATACTTGGAAAATTGAAATGGGAGTCTCTCAAGAAAAAGAGAAAAGACAGTAAGCTAATACTTTTAAACAAAGGTCTAAAGGGTGCTGCCAGCATTCCAACAGATGACCTTGTTCCACCAGCTAGACACTGTAGAAATCACCATTCGTTGGCGTTTCAGACCCTTACTGCAAGAACTGACATTTATAGAGAGTCATTCTTCCCCAGAACCATTAGAGATTGGAATGCCCTTCCCGATTTGATTATTTCGACAGCTGAAGGTGCTGATGATTGTGTAGCTAAATTTACCTCTTTGGTTAGAGCTAGGGACTAACTTCCCACATTACAGGTCCTGGTGTATGAATGTCATTTGACGTGTCACCAGTAACAATTCTGATTCTGATTCTGATTCTGCCTAGCAGACAATTCACATGTAATGTCAAGCCTTATTTTTTATGAAAAATGATTCAGAAAATACAATTGTTCTCTGCTCTAAAAATTTCCAGTGTGCTTAAAGAGTTATATCACTGGTTTAGACTAAATGCTAATGGTCAAGGCTTTATTATAAAAGAAGATTTGTCAGACTGACTAAAGTTGTAATTTATCATCTTGTCGACAATGTAGGTCATCAGTAAAGTCATTATTTTTCTCTGGTGCTGTAATCTGCTACTATTTTTCTCAGTGAAAGGCTTCAGTCATAATTTCTACCAAGCAATCAATCCCTCTTTCATTCCTTCAGACTCGCTGTCTAACAAGCATTTTGTGCCAGCAAGGTTGACCCATAAAATGCCAATCACGACAATTGTCGTCTGCATTTTGCTCCTCTAGGAGCAGTCTGATCTGGGTCCACACTGTTTGCCCGTATGAAAAAAATATTTCTAAAAGTTTGCATGAAGATTCAGCAGACGACATAAGCAGATGACATTTTCAGATGTAGTTTTTCTCAGCATCTGAAGGTAAACGCAATTGGTCAAAATGAAGAAATTTTTCATCTTTTACCTTAATTGACACTAGCCATATTCAACTGGTAATTAGTTTCTCGCCCCCACCCATTTTGGCTTGGAGAAATAGACTGGGCAGCATGCCACCTCTAGTGCAGAAGTGAAACCAATTCAACATGAGTACTGGTAAACCGCTTAGGAGATCTTTGAGGCTGCCCAGGGAAAGTGATGTGAGTCAGACCGTCTCTGCATAGGAACTGCAGCAGTTTATGGGGTAGGGCTCAAGATGTTATTTCATCTCCGTGTCTGGTAAAATTCCCACAAAATTGGGAGCAACATCTCCTAAATAGTGTTGGCAGGGACGTAAAACCTCAACACAAACAAACAAAACTAACCAACTTGTAATAGCCAGTCACATGGTCCAGTCAAATTTGAGTTAGTTTTAAAATTCTTAAGAGACATATAGTGAAGCACGATTGCTTTTGGTAAAACGAAGAACCTTCTCTCCATTATGATCACTTAACTCATTTTGTACCAGAAACCCTAAAACAGGTAATTGGCATACAGTGCAGGCCCAGATCAGACACCGCAGAACACAAGTGTCTGATCAGGGCCTACACTGTATATTTTCAGCCATTTTCCAAATAAATTTTGAAGAAAACACAACTTGATATCCCTTAATTTTTAAATGAACTGCAAACTGCCGTCTTATCGAGGTTTACAATGTTGCAAACAGGATTTCCATTAAAAAAAGAATAGACCCTTGAACATCCCTTAAATGGCAAAAGGACTGGTCCAACATATCACAGCTAGTGGAAGAGTCCACCAGTTTACAATGGTTAACCCATTGTTTGCACATGGACTCTTTCATTGCTATTTGTTGAATCATATAAGGGGTGTCAGGCCTATTTTTCGTTTTTGCGGCGTCTGATATGGGCCTGCACTGTTTGCCAGGGTACCCCTTTAGGGGTTTCCCGCATGCAATGGGTTAATGAGTATAAAAAAATTGGCTGATGTGATCAGTCAGCCACCTTACATGACAAATATTGTGTGTCATACTTAGATTCATTATTTTCCCTATGATCTAGTGGCATTACCACGGATTTGCAAGATAATTGGATTGCGGATAATTTTGCTACACATTTCCTGTCAAGTTTCCAGTAAATCAGGTTCTCTTGCCGGAAACCATGCCAAAATAATAGGGTCCACTACATGACAAATCCCATATCTACGTTGTAAAGTGATCATTGAAAACAATTATTGGTCAGCTGTTTATCCAGGCAGTCTACACCACAAAATGTTGAGAGGCATAGAATGGAGTCAAAATCACTGAAAATTTAGTAAATATTAGAATTTTTATGCAGTGATTGAAATTACTATCCAAGCAAAGTGAAAGTACTGAATCAGTGTATGGTGAGTGAGTGTTTGAGTTTTACGTCCCACCAACAGCTAAGGTCATACGGAGACAGGACCTCAGTTTAAAGACTCATCTGAAAGTCTGGAGAAGCCTAGGATTGATCCTGTGACCCCTGGTTTACTAGGTGAGTAGCGTAACCACTACACTATGGAGGCTTCTAATTACTGCATGGTTTTTGTTTGTTTGTTTGATTTGAGGTTTAACGTCCCCGTCAACACTGTGAAGGTCATTTTGGAGACGTTGCTTCCAATTTTGTGGGACTTTTACCCAACATTGAGATGAAATGACATCTCAAGCCCTGTCGCCCAATGAAACTGTGACGAAAAGCTTGCTTTTGCATCTCTAGACATGTTTGATGTTCAATATCTCACAAGTGTATGACATGATAAGGGTGCAATTTTGCCCTCTTGCCTAAAACATGTATTGAAACAAGGCATAAAAATTTTGGTTGTCTCTGTCAACTGGGGATGGGATAGGCTGGTTACTTATTGACTTGCCCTCGCATTTGCACTTAAACCCATTTGGTACCGGAAACCCCAAAACAGGTAGTTTGCAAACAGTGCAGGCCCAGATCAGACGCCGCAGAACGCGGCATCTGATCAGGGCCTACACTATTTGCAAAATTTGAATAAAATCCAAATGAATTTGAAAAAGAATCCGAAAATTTTAAAAAGAGTGATTTTTAATTCATAGACTATTTGTTATTTTCCCTGCGGAAATATAATTTAGAAGAATTTCCAAATAGTTTTTAGCTCACCTGTCACGTAGTGACAAGGTGAGCTTTTGTGATCACTTTTTGTCCGTCGTACGTCGTCCGTGCGTCTGTGCGTGCGTGCATGCGTAAACAATTTCTTGTCCGCACGATAGCATCTTCATTTATGATTTGATTTTAACCAGACTTGCACACAACTTGAACCACCATGAGATCTGGGTTCCTTTATTGAACCAGCCATATCCCATCATGTGTGACAGAGTTACGGCCCCTGAAAGGGCAAAAATTGCCTATTTTGGTCTTGTCCGCACGATAGCATCTTCATTTATGATTTAATTTTAACCAGACTTGCACACAACTTGTACCACCATGAGATCTGGGTTCCTTTCTTGAACCAGCCATATCCCATCATGTGTTACGGAGTTACGGCCCCTGAAAGGGCAAAAATTGGCTATTTTGGTCTTGTCTGCACGATATATGTTTCATTTATGATTTGATTTTAACCAAACTTGCACACAGTTTGTACCACCACAAAATCTCGGTCAAGTTCGAATATGGGTCATGTCGGGTCAAAAAGTAGGTCAGTAGGTCAAATCAGAAAAAAACCTTGTGAAGACATTAGAGGCCACTGTTTTGGTCCGATCATTATCAAACTTGCCCAGAATGATTATCTTGACAATATCTCAGTCAAGTTCGAATATGGGTGTTGTCGGGTCAAAAAGTAGGTCAGTAGGTCAAATCATAGAAAAACCTTCTGAACACACTAGAGACCACAATTTATGTCCAATCATCATCAGACTTGCTCAGAATGATCATCTTGATAATATCTTGGTCACATTCGAATAAGAGTCATGCCGGGTCAAAAAGTAGGTCCGTAGGTCAAATCATAGAAAAACCTTGCGAACACTCTAGAGGCCCCAGTTTTTTGTCCAATCATTATCAAACTTGCCCAGAATGATCATCTTGATAATATCTCGGTCAAGTTTGAATATGGGTCATGTGGGGTCAAAAAGTAGGTCAGTAGGTCAAATCATAGAAAAACCTTGTAAATACACTAGAGGCCACAGTTTAGGTCCGATCATCATCAGACTTGCCGAGAATGATCATTTTGACAATATCTCGGTCAAGTTCGAATATGGGTTATGTCGGGTCAAAAAGTAGGTCAGTAGGTCAAATCATAGAAAAACCTTGTGAATACACTAGAGGCCGCAGTTTTGGCCCAATCATTATCAAGCTTGCCCAGAATGATCATCTTGACAATATCTCGGTCAAGTATGAATACAGGTCATGTCGGGTCAAAATGTAGGTCAGTAGGTCAAATCATAGAAAAACCTTGTGAATACACTAGAGGCCACAGTTTTGGTCTGATCATCATGAAACTTGCTCAGAATGATTATCTTGACAATTTCTTGGTCCAGTTCAAATATGGGTCATGTAGGGTCAAAAAGTAGGTCAGTATGTCAAATCAGAGAAAAACCTTGTGAACACACTAGAGGCCACAGTTTTGGTCCGATCATCATCAAACTTGCTCAGAATGATAGGCTTGACAATATCTGGGTCAGGTTCGAATATGGGCCATGTCAGGTCAAAAAGTAGGTCAGTAGGTCAAAACATAGAAAAACCTGAACACACTAGAGGCCACAGTTTAGGTCCGATCATCATCAAACTTGCCCAGAATGATCATCTTGACAATATCCGGGTCAAGTTCGAATACGGTTCATGTCGGGTCAAAAAGTAGGTCAGTAGGTCAAATCATAGAAAAACCTTGTGAACACACTTGAGGCCACAGTTTTGGTCCGATCATCATCAAACTTGCCCAGAATGATCATCTTGACAATATCTCAGTCAAGCTCAAATATGGGTCTTGTTGGGTCAAAAAGAAGGTCAGTAGGTCAAATCATAGAAAAACCCTCTGAACACACTGGCGGCTACAGTTTTGGTCTGATCATCATCAAACTTGCTCAAAATGATCATTTGACAATATCTCGGTTAATTTTGAATATGGGTCATGTCTGGTCAATATGTAGGTCAGTAGGTCAGATTGTTGAAAAACCTTGTGAACACACTAGAGGCCCAAGTTTTGGTCTGATCATCATCAAACTTGCTCAGAATGGTCATCTTGACAATATCTGTGTCAAGTTTGAATATGGGTCAAAAAGTTGGTCAGCAGGTCAAATCATAGAAAAACGTTTTGAACACTCTATGAGGCCACAGTTTCAGCCAAAACATCATAAAACTTGCTCAGAATGATCATCTGGACAATATCTCAGTTAAGTTCGAATATGGGTCATGTCAAATCAAAAAGTAGATCAGTAGGTTATTTTGTCATAACTTTTGAACCGTTTGAGATAGAGCCTTCATGTTTGGCATGTAGGTTCCTTCTGACAAGGGCTTCCCACTCATAAATATTTGACCTGTGACCTTGACCTGTGACCTACTTTATCATAACTTTTGAACCATATGAGATATGGCCTTCATATTTGGCATGCATGTTCCTTGTGACAAGGTTTTCTCAGCCATTCAAAACTTTCGACCCATGACCTTGACCTTTGACCTACTTTGTCATAACTTTTAAAGCATTTGAGATACAGCCTTCATATTTAGCATGTAGGTTCCTTGCGACAATGTTGCTTAGATCATACTCTACCAAAAAGGCTAAAACAATCCCACTCGGATGAAAAAATAGCCACTGGAGGTAAAAATAGAAAAATATTGTAAATTTGATTCAAACCGAAACTCCCCCTAAACCCTAAGGCCAATTCGATTCAAAGTTCCAAGGAATGTTGCCTAGGTTACTCCCTACCATATAAGCTAAAATCACTCTGCTGATGAACAAGATGGCCACAAGAGCTAAAAATAGAATGTACTCGAGACAGTGACACACAGGTGAGCGAACCAGGGCCCTCTGGGCCCTCTTGTTTAAGAAAATACAACCAGACACCCCTAAATTTTGAAATGGACTTATGCTGTCTATAAGGTGGAAGATTCCATTTGGTACGAAATGGGTCAATGAACTGACGAGAGATGTCTTTTTGCTGAACTGCTAGTTGCGTAGTTGTATGTTAGAATATGAACAAGATGACTTTGCTATAAGGGCTCTATTCATGACAACAAAAGCATAAGTGAATGTTTCATATACCCATGAAATGTATAAGCATATCAATCCTTTAACCCATTGTATGCTAATGAACTCTTCCATTGCTATATGTTGGACAAGTCCATTTGTCATATAAGGGGTGTCAGACCTATTTTTTTTTTCAGTTTTTATTCTATTTTTCATGGAAAATTCTATTGGCAACAAGTGCAGGCCCTGATCAGACGCCGCATTCTGCGGCGTCTGATCTAGGCCTGCATTGTTTGCCAAGGAACCCCTTTAGGGGTTTCTCGCATACAATGGGTTAACCCTTGTCTTGTTGAATAAATTAATTTTGTCACACCCATTTCTGACTATCTACCAATCACATTACATGAAATAATGTTTTCATTCCAATTAACATCACGAAAACACACCTATAGAATTCTGACCCCCTTGAACCCCTCTTTTATATAGTAAAACTGGGGTTTACAGGGGTATACATTATTTTTTATATTTCTGCTCCAAAATATAGATTGTGGGTACTCGTTAGAACCGCCTCAATGAGGCAGTTTTAACATGTACTCACAATCTATATATTGCAGCAGAAATAAGAAAATTATCACATTTTTCATCTTAAATTCTTTTTTTGGGCAGAAAATTTACAATGTGTTGATATAGGGGTGTTTTCATAATGAACTGAACAACAAACAGTGAAGTACCTGATTAGAAGCCTTCACTGTTTACAAAGGTAGGCCTTGTCTTGTTATGACCCATTAAGAGGGTTGACGCGTCGTTAAACACGAAATCATCATAATCATCATCATCTTGTTAGACAGGGCAAGGGCTAAAACTTCAACCAGTTAGTACTGGAAAAGGGCTACCGTATGTTTTTGCTGAAAAAATTGTGAGTAGCTCATATATTGCAAAGGCCGCACAGATTCCAATATGTTCTGGGTAGCAAGTTCTTCCCTTTTATAATAAGAACACCATTCGGGCAGACAAGTCTGAACAAACAGTGAACACCCAGATGAGATGCCACAGAAGGCGGAGTCTCATCAGACATTACACTGTTTGTCACTCACCCAGCTATTTTTAGACACAACATTGGTTGTATACCTGATCAAATTTTGGAACAAGTATGGTAAGGAGTTGAGGTGTCCAAATTCTTAAGATAAATAGGGGTGGGCCACTTTTGTGGGGTACCTTAATGATCCTAATTATTGCGACAGTCAGGCCTAAGCAAACAATGTGGACCCAGATCAGACTGCTCCTAAAGGAGCAGTCTGGTCAGGGTCTACAGTGTTTGCCATTACATCTGCACTTTTTGGACTCCATGCTGGATCGTGAAACAAATTTGTTAAAATTTTATGAGAATTACAGCAAGTCCTCAAGGTGTCCGAATTTTATGGGATTTTTAGGGTAACTTGGTTTTCAGGATATCAGACTAGAAGAGAACCCACAATCTATATTTTAGAGCAGAAACAAGTAAATAAGGTATACTCCTGTAAGCCCCAGTTTACTATATAAAAGTGGAGTTAAAGGGGGTCAATATTATATACCTTATTCCTGCCATTTATATATAGGGTGCCTGGGCGCTTAAAAATTGGAAAAAGAGGGGGCGTTTATTAGAGACAAAACACTTACCAGAATGGAGGGTTACCACCCATTACAAGTGGTAGTTTTCCTTAAGAATATGGTGGAATTATAACATGTAAAGTACCAAGTGGTTAATCCAGACTCTCTGTGATAGCAGGGCGGGGAGTGGGGGGGTAGAAATACCTTGCATGATACGATTTACAGCAGATACGGCAGTGATTGAAGGGCTAATCCTACCTTTAGGTAAGCCAAAATATTTTTTCCTCTGACAGCAGAAAGGGCACTTATTAATTTGTTCTTGGAAAAACAGTGAGGGGGCGCTTGTAGGAGCAGGGATGCTAAATGGGAGGAATATGGTAGGCATGCTTTCGTGATGGCATTCCCATATGTCCAGCAAAAACTCTCCATGATGAATGCATAGTGGTCTGATGCAAATCTCGTTAGACAACTTTTTGTATGAGATGACTCATTCTTGGTGATTACAGAGATGATTGAATAGTGTGACAGTGCTTAAGGGCCAGATGGACGCAAACATGGCTTTTAACAAATTATTACCCTTTGAGCAAATTGTCTTGAAATCAAAACAGGTTGTAGATCATCTCTGTAAATAGCCGCTCATCACGAAAACACGCCTATATAATTTTTACCCCCTTGAACCCCACTTTTAAACAGTAAAAATGGGGGTTTACAGGGGTAAACCTTATTTTTCTTATTTCTGCTCTAAAATATAGATTGAGTACTCGTTAGAAGTACCCACAATCTATATTTTGAGCAAAAATAAGAAAAATATCACAATTATTCATCTTAAAATTTTTATTTATTTTTTTTTGGCGACAAAGGTTACAATGTATTTGTAAAGGAGTGTTTTCGTAATGTGAACAAATGAGCCGCATCACAAGAAAACCTATCTCTGATGTAAGACACAATGTTCAGGCAAAAACGTTGGCTAAATAGGTGAGCTAACCTGTCCTTCAGCAGCTCTTGTCCTTGACATCAGTGTTCTAATTGGGTTGTTCAGATTCAATTAGAAGCTCTATAAATTTAATTTTGAAGATTTTCTTGGTTATAATATGATATTACCAAGAACCGTTCATTATCGCAGAAATATTGGTTCACTTTTTTAGTCTTGATCGTTAAAATCACCATGTTTCCATTAGCAAGTGCGAAATTGGGCACCAATATCAGATTGAGGCATTAGAACCAATCACGACAGTTGTTGTCTTCTTTGTCATCAGCAGACGACATAAGCAGACAACGTTTTCAGATGCAGTTTTTCTAATGCCTTTCTCCATACAGGCAGCTGCCTGCTTTGAAAATTTGACATGATATTGGTAGAAAACCTCACCACAATGCTAGTGAAATATTCCCAATATCTGCATTCATCTCTATGCTGCGGAAATGCATCCCTCATAACTAATAGATACCAAATGCTTTGAAAAACTGAGATATATTTAGGACCCTGTCCAAACCATGCTCTCTCTGATGACAACTGATCAGCACCTCAATTCCTATTACAGAACTTAATGAAGCTTTGGAAGCATCATAGTCTGGTATTAAAAAAGATGCTATTAACCCTTATCTTGCTGTTCACGACAACCCCTATCTTTGCAAACAGTGTAGATCCAGATCAGATGGCTTCTGAAGAAGCCATCTGATCAGGATCTACACTGTTTGGCAGTCAGTTTATGAATTTGTAGCAATAAATTACATCAAGTAATTTGATTGGTTGACAGACAGAAATGGGTGTGGCTTAAATGAATATTCAGCAAGATAAGGGTTAAAATTCACATATTTACCAGACACATGTCCTTTCTCATTGTCTCAGACACAACATCAATGTGGGGTAGGGAATCTGCTGCTACACCGTGTTTGTTGTTAGTTGTCTGTGGAATTGGGCTGGTTCTTTGTGTTTGTTGATAAAACTTCCAATTAAGGCGTAACTAATACCAAATTTAGTGACACAGAGGCCTTTCTGATATTTAATCTTCATCAGTGTGTCTCGATCAACCCCAAAGTTCTGAAACTGAAAAGGATGATGGACAAGTCCCGGCAAACACAGCACATCCCCCTCTGAGCACACACCGACCGACGCAGATCATGAGACAGGTCAACTGGAGGCATCAGGCAACAGACTCCCACATCAGGACTAATAGGCATCCCCCACCGAGCCAACATCAGCAGACATGGCCCACACTCCACGGAAGTCCCGGGCATCAGGAAGGAGATGTCCAAAGTAGCGAGACTTGCAAAATTTTAAAATATAACAAAAAGTGGCAACCAAATCCGCTAAGATACATGTCTCACCTGACAAGTCAGTCTTAGTTTTAGAAAAATTAGAATTTTATGCTGCAAAAATTAAAGATATAATATAGTTATTATTATTAGTAGTATTAGAATCAGGTCATATTAACTCTTATCATGCTGTTCACGACAACCCCTATCTTTGGAAACAGTGTAGATCCAGATCAGATGGCTTCTGAAGAAGCCATCTGATCAGGATCTACACTGTTTGACATTCAGTTTATGAATTTGTAGAAATAAATTACATCAAGTAATCTGATTGGTTCAAAGTCAGAAATGGGTGTGGCTTAAATGAATATTGAGCAAGATAAGGGTTAAGCTTACCACACTTTTCTTCCGTAGGCAGTTACATAAGCAGTTAACCATTGCTGCACATTATTTTGTCAGAAACTGACAACTGCCCTTCTTGAATTGGCAGAAGAATACTAGACAAAAGATGTATTAAGGAACAGTCTGATCTTGGTTAACATTGTTTGTTTAGCGTGAGGATCCCACTCTCCTGAAGTACTATGTTTTTCCATAGACCTGATATGTACAATGAAATTGTGCTATTAAGACTGCCTAAATTAAGACTTAATTCTGCTTTAAAAAGCTTATTTAGTAGATTGCAGTTCTTCTGTGTGTTTCTGTATAAAGTGTCCTCTGGTCAGAGACCAAATTTAGCACTGTACAAAAGTGGTCTTAAAGACCACTTTTGAACAGTACCAAAGGTGGTCTTAATATAGGAAGTTTTCTGTACTCGTATCTGGCTACATTTGTTATTTAGGAAAATCATATGAATTATAAAGATAAGAATAACTTTCCATATAAATCTGTATATCATCAGTTTGACAAATTGATTTCTGACATTTTGCCTTTTCTGCTTAGAATATCATCTACAAGCATTGAACCCCAAATTAACTTTTCATAAAAATCAGTTTATCATTTTCAAAGCTATTGGAGGATGTAGTCCTATTGCACCATTTTTCCACGCAAAACATTGCGGATGCTATTGTGATTCATATGAAATTTCTAAATAACAATATGGCAATGCAGTCATATATTGCACAAAATCTAAGCACCCCTAGTGGTGGACAAGTGTTTCTGTATTTATAACATATCTAAGTGCAGTGCTGTGCCCCCACCCATCAGGGCTTGAAGAAATAGACTGGGCTGCATGTTGGTTCCAAGCGGAGCTGAAACTACTGGTTAACCGTTTTAGATCTAAGCCTGCCCAGGAAAAGTGATGTGAGTCGGACTTCCCCTTAAACCCTAATGGTTTCTATGGGTGGAAGGGTTTGAGATGTCATTTCTATCTCAATGTGGGGTAAAAGCCACACAAAATTGGGAGCAACATCTAAAAATGACCTAAATAGTGTTGACAGGGGTGTAAAACCTCAACTCAAACAAACAAAATTAAGTTTTGTGGTTGATATTCAGAAAAAGGTGTGGCTAAATTATTTGCTTGTTTGTTTGTTTGATTTGAGGTTTAACGTCCTCGTTAAAACTGTAAAGGTAATTTTGGAGACGTTGCTTCCTGTTTTGTGGGACTTTTACCCGACATTGAGATGAAATGACATCTCAAGCCCTGCCACCCAATGAAACCAATAGGGTTTATAAGCATGGGACGGGCCGACTCGCACCACTTTGCCTGGGCAGGCTTAGATCCTCTAAGTGGTTTACCAGTTCTCGTGTGCGGGTCGGTTTCAGCTCTGCGTGGCAGCATCATGCAGCCCATCTATTTCTTCAAACCCTGATGGGCTGGGGCCGTAAATTAATTTGTTGGCCACTCATAGCCCCAGATCAGGAAGCATACAGAAAATAATATTTGATCTTCTGTTAAAATAAAGGTATTTTGTGTGTACTCATTAGAATCACCTCAATGAGGCGATTCTAATGAGTACACTCAACATAGCTTTTTCAAGATAAAATGAGAAATCCTATCTGGGGCTAAGGGAAGAATTTTATTGGGACTTTGAATTTACCATGGTAAACCAGTTATCGGTGTTAGAGCCATCCATTGATTGATTGATTGTTTTATTGATTGATTGATTGATTGTGTTGGGGTTTAATGACACAGTAACCCTTATGGGTCATTTTGTGTCAGAGAAAGGGAGAAAACAGATAGAAGAGATAGTAGAGGAAAAAAGAGAAGGGACAGGGAAGAAAGAAGAATATGAATGGAAGAGAAGGACATAAAGCCTTGCCCAACTGTAAGCCAATATCAGTTGGACGCAGTGCATGACACCTTCTCCCCAGTAAAAGCAATTGAAGTTTCACTGAAATTTTTCACACTGTTGTTTTGTTTGTTTGTTTGATTTGAGATTTAACGTCCCCGTCAACACTGTATACGTCATTTTTGGAGACATTGCTTCCAGTTTTGTGGGACTTTTACCCGACATTGAGATGAAATGACATCTCAAGCCCTGTCGCCCAATGAAACCAATAGGGTTTATAAGCATGGACGGTCCGACTCGTGCGCACCACTTTGCCTGGGCAGGCTTAGATCCTCTAAGCGGTTTATCAGTACTCGTGTGCGGGTAGGATTCAGCTCTGCGTGGAACCATCATGCAGCCCATATATTTCTTCAAGCCCCGATGGGTGGGGACCGATGAATTTTTTTGCTAACTTTTTAAAAATATTTTGCATACAGGCAAACAGTGATGGCCCAGATCAGACTGCTCCCAGATCAGACTGCTCCTACAGGAGCAGACTGATCTTGATCCACACTGTTTGCAAAAAATTACTTTTTAGGTAACTGGCAGACGGCAAAGCAGATGACAATTTTTGTGATTGAGGTAAGTCATTGCAAACAGTGCGGACCAAGTATAGGAGCAGTCTGATCAGGGTCTTCACTATTTGATTGTATTCAAAAATATTCAAGAAGATGCAGCAGAGACACAAGCAGACAACATTTTTAGATGCAGTTTTTTGTGGCATCTTAACCCTTTTTGTACCAAATGGAATCTTTCTCCTTGTTTATAGCAGGAGTTTATTTCAAATTTTAGGGGTGTCAGGTTGTGTTTTCTTCAAAATTTATTGGAAAATGGCTCTACTTTTTGCGAACAGTGTAGGCCCTGATCAGACGCCGCATTCTGCGGCGTCTGATCTGGGCCTGCACTGTTTGCCAGGGTACCTGTTTTGGGGTTTCCGTTACAAAATGGGTTAAGAGTTAAAGTTGGTATATTGCTTGTATCTTTTCAGTAACAGTCTTGCATTTGCCACGGAACCTGTGATCGCTAGTCTTGCCAATCTTCTGGGTAATTATGAGCGTATGCCGGTTCCGGCCCCAACTGACATTAAGGTGAGGTACTATTCTTGAACTAGTTTAGTGATCTTTAGTGGGTGTGTTGAATGCTACTGGACTTCTCATATAAGCAGATAGTGTGTGGACGAAGATTTTTTTAGCTCACCAGAGCCGAAGGCTCCGGGGGAGCTTATAGGATAGGCAGTTGTCCGTCGTCTGGGTCTGTGTCTGGTGATGTCAACACTTTTAAACGACATCTTCTCTGAAGCCCCTAGGCTGATTGGGCCCAAATTTCATCTGTAGCATCCTTGGGTTGGGGGATTGAAAGTTTATGTTTTTAGCTCACCTGTCACGTAGTGGCGAGTAGAGCTTTTGTGATCACTTTTTGTCCGTCGTGCGTGCATGCGTGCGTCCGCCCGTCTGTGCGTCAGTGCGTCCGTAAACAATTTCAAATAAGTATATCTCTAATACCCAATGGTCAATCTTGATCAAATTTCATGAGAAGCATCATCAGGTATGGGGAAAGGCTGCATAAGGTTTTTGGGCTGATCAGATTGGAATTCTGGTTGCCATGGCAACATATAGCTACCATAGACTTACAATGGGAAAAACTTAAAATATCTTCTTCTCTGAAACCACTGGGCCCAGAGCTTAGATATTAAGCTTGTAAAAATGTCTAGTGGTCACCTACATAATTCCTGCCAATCATGCCCCTGGGGTCCAAATTGGCCACAACCCGGGGCCCCTTAACTCCTATAGACTCATAATGGAAAAAAAAGCTTCAAAAATCTTCTTCTCTGAAACCACAGGGCCCAGAGCTTAGATATTTAGCATGTAGCAACTGCAAGTGGTCACTTACATAATTCCTGCCAATTATGCCCCTGGGTGCCATATGGGCCATACCCGGGACCCCTTCGCTCCCATAGACTCCTAATGGAAAAAAGCTTCAAAAATCTTCTTTTCTGAAACCACTGGGACCAGAGCTTAGATATTAAGCATGTAGCAACGACAAGTGGTCACCTACATAATTCCTGCCAATCATGCCCCTGGGGTCCAAATTGGCCACACCCCGGGGCCCCTTAGCTCCCATAGACTCACAATGGAAAAAAAATCTTCAAAAATCTTCTTCTCTGAAACCACAGGGCCCAGAGCTTAGATATTTAGCATGTGGCAATGGCAAGTGGTCACCTACATAATTCCTGCCAATCATGCCCCAGGGGTCCAAAGGGCCACACCCTGGGGCCCCTTAGCTCCTATAGACTCATGATCGAAAAAAAGCTTCAAAAATCTTTTTTCTCTATAACCACAGGGCCCAGAGCTTAAATATTTAGCATGTAGCAATGGCAAGTCGTCACCTACATAAATCCTGCCATTCATGCCCCTGGGTCCAAATTGGCCATGCCCAAGGGCCCCTTAGCTCCCATAGACTCATAATGGAAAAAAGCTTCAAAAATCTTCTTCTCTGAAACCACAGGGCCCAGAGCTTAGATATTTAGCATGTAGCAATGGCAAGTGGTCACCTACATAAATCCTGCCAATCATGCCCCTGGGGTCCAAATGGACCACGTCCCGGGGCCCCTTAGCTCCTATAGACTCATAATGGAAAAAGCTTAAAAAATCTTCTTCTCTGAAACCACAGGACCCAGAGCTTAGATATTTAGCACGTGGCAATGGCAAGTGGTTACCTACATAATTCCTGTCAATCAAGCCCCTGGGGTCCAAACGGGCCACACCCCGGGGCCCCTTAGCTCCTATAGACTCATAATGGAAAAAAAGCTTCAAAAATCTTTTTTCTCTGAAACCACAGGGCCCAGAGCTTAGATATTAAGCATGTAGCAATGGCAAGTGGTCGCCTACATAAATCCTGCCATTCATGCCCCTTGGTCCAAATTGGCCACGCCTCGGGGCCCCTTAGCTCCTGTAGACTCTTAATGGAAAAAAAGCTTAAAAAATCTTCTTCTCTAAAGCCACAGGGCCCAGAGCTTAGATATTAAGTATGTAGCAATGGCAAGTGGTCACCTACATAAATCCTGCCAAGGTCCAAATGGACCACGTCCCGGGGCCCCTTAGCTCCTATAGACTCATAATGGAAAAAAGCTTCAAAATTCTTCTTCTCTGAAGCCACAGTTCCCCGAGCTTAGATATTTAGCATGTGGCAATGACAAGTGGTCACCTACCTAAATCCTGCCAATCATGCCCATGGGGTCCAAATGGGCCACGCCCGGGGCCCCTCAGTTTCATAGACTCATTATGGTAAAAAGCTTAAAAAATCTTCTTCTCTGAAACCACAGGTCCCCAAGCTTAGATATTTAGCATGTAGCAACGACAAGTGATCACCTACATATTTCCTTCTAATCGTGCCCCTAGGGTGCAAATGGGCCACGCCCCGGGGCCCCTTAGCTCCAATAGACTCATAATGGAAAAAAGCTTCAAAAATCTTCTTCTCAGAAACTGTGAAGCACAAAACTTAGATATTTAGTATCTAGGCACATAAAATAGTTAGCTACATAAATCCTGCGTACCCTGCCCCTGGGGTCAAAATTTGCCACGCCCGAGCTCATCAGCTCCAATAAACTTATAATGGAAGAAAAACTTAAAAAAGCTTCTTCTATGAAACCATTAGGCCCAGAGCTTAGATTTTTAGTATGTAGGAATGTCAAGTGGCCACCTACATATATCCTGCCAGTTATGCCACTGGGATCTAAATTGGCCACACCCCAGGGCTCTTTAGCTTCCATAGACTTACAATTGGAAAAACTTCAAAAATCTTCTTTTCTGAAACCACAGGGCCTTTATGATCAAAAAGAAAAAAAAAACAATAAAAAAAAAAAAAAAAAAAACTTGAAATGGGGAAAAAAAAAAAATCTTCTTCTCTGAAACCATAAGTCCCAGAGCTTAGGTATTTAGCATGTAGCAATGTCGAGGGGTTGCCTTCATGAATCCTGCCAATCATGCCCCTGGGGTCCGAATTGGCCAAATCCTGTGGCCCCTTAACTCCATCAAACTTATAATGGAAAAAAATCTTCAAACATCTTCTTTGAAACCATGAAATACAGACCTTAGATATTTAGTATATAGCAACACAAAATGGTCGCCTACATAAATCCTGCCAACCATGCCCTTTGGGTCAAAATTGGCCAAGCCCCAGGGCTCATTAGCTTCTATAGACTTATACTGGAAAAAACTTAAAAAAGATCTTCTTTTCCAAAACCATAAGGCACAGATTTTGTTTGATTTGAGGTTTTACATCCCTGTCAACACTGTATATGTCATTTTGGAGATGTCTCTTCCAATTTTGTGGGACTTTTACCCGACATTGAGATGAAATTTCATCTCAAGCCCTGTCGCCCAATGAATCCAATAGGGTACAAAGCATGGACACCGCTTTGCCTGAGCTTAGATATTTAGTATGTAACAATGTCAAGTGGTCTCCTACACTAATGATTTTCTGGTACACAGGTGAGCGATATAGGGCCATTGGGCCCTCTTGTTTATGAAATTTGGCTCATTAGTTTGGTTGCTATGGCAACTTAGAGTTTCCATAGACTTATAATGGGGAAAATTGAAAAATGGCATTTACTGCCAAGCCGCTGCAGACATTTTGACAAAACTTTCATAGAAATATTCCTTAGGCAATCTACTATCTGCCAGCATTAGGTTGCAACAATCTTGGGCTTTTCTGGAATCCACCATGCCCGAATCCCTCCACTGCTTAAAAGGCCTTAAATCTCAGAAGCCATACATATCCCACCGCTAAACCATAATTATATGTCTCTGTTCTCTTTTTTATACCCCGCCACACGATAGTGGCAGGGTATTTTGTTATACCCTCCGGTGTGCGTCCGTCCGTATGTCTGTCCGCACCAACGAAACGACATTTAGGGGGCAAAAAATTTGGACAGTTTGACACTTAAGTATATATTCGTGAGTCCAAATGGGGTTTATTCCGTAATTTTGGTACTTAAGTGGCAAAAATTTGCTCTTAGGTGGCTTGCCGCTCAAGAGAATTTGCCGCTTAAGTAGTCAATATGCCGACGCCTAGCCACTTAAGTATCCGTTCGTGAGAACGTCCGTCCGTCCGCACTTCGTTTCCGATCGATAACTTGAGTATTTTTTCACGGATTTTGTTCAAATTTTGCATACATATTGGTATCGGGGATGAGTGGTTTGGGATTGTTAATGGGCAAAATCCGTTAATTTTTAGCAGAGTTATTGCCCTTTTCAGTATCTGAAAAATGGTTTTTGGCCTCTGATTCCCTTACTATATGGAATATCTGGATGAAACTTCACAGATATATAGAGGACTAAACGGTTCATATTGTGGCCAAGGACTGCTACTCTGGCTGTTCCAGTTCTTGAGTTATCTGCCCTTGACGTATTTAAAAAATGCATTTTAGACTGTAGTTCGTTTATCATTTACAATATCTTGCTGAAACTTCATAGATATGTAGTAGATGAATTGTTGTATACTGTGGCAAAGGAACATGACTCTGGCTTTCCCAGCGATTGAGTTATCTGCCTTTGAAATATCTGAAAAATGGTTTTTGGCCTCTAGTTCCCTTACTATATGGAATATCTCGATGAAACTTCACAGATGTATAGAGGACTTAATGGTTCATATCGTGGCATATGCTTCCTACATCTTCTAACAACTTCATCCACTCACATTAAGACATTACACTTGCGGATCATATCTCTGCTATCCTCTTTCTAGTTATTTAGCCCTGATATATTTTCAAATAAGTTACATTGCTTAGCAGTGGTGGGGTATTATGCAGTGTCTGCGGTGCTTTTATTTAAGACACATTTAGTGACACCAACCAGGGCTCCATTGGGTTCATGCCCCACCTCTCTACTATATAAAACACCTAATATTTCAGATACAGTCCACATGAGTGCTCATTTGGGAATTGGGAGACTTTATAATTGGTAGATTAAAATCATACCATGTTAAAATACATGTCTGCCATTGGGCAATGCCCATCTGAGCTCTGGTTTCTGAAATTTGGCTCTTTTGTTTGTTTGCCATGGCAAGTTAAGCGTTTCCATTGACTTATAATGGGGAAAATTGAAAAATGACATTTATGCCTTTCAAGATATTTTGTCAAACTTACATAGAAATGTTCCTTGAATAATGTTCTTTTAGGCCTATTGGTTGCCACAGATGGGAAATTGTCAGTTGTCATCTGTTGTCCTGCAACAACACCTTCAAGTGACATCAGACCTCTGAAGCCACTAGGCTGATTGGGTCTAAATATTATCTGTAGCTTCCTTGGGCGCAGGGCTTCCATGGTTAATTAAAATACTTTGCTGCCAGTCGGCAGTGCCCCCTGAGCTTTGGTGAGCATAGTGGCCCATGGGCCTCTTGTTTTAAAACCTTTTCTTGGTAATGCACCAGTCAATTGTAACCACTGCTCCTCCCCACCCCCACCCAACCTACGGGGAATAGCGGGGACAATGACTTTTCAATTTTCACAGCCCTGCTAAGGGACCTCCTGAATGTCATTGCCCCACTGTTTATAATAGTTAATTTCACTGGGGTATGTTCGCATAATATCAAAACCCCTGCATTAACCCGGTACTGCGAGGGAACACAGAAGGTAACTACCCCACACATTAACCCCACTATCCCCCACCCATCCCCGTAGGTGGGGGGTTACAAATGACTAGTGCATAAGAAGGCAGACAATGCACAATCCTATTTTACTCTGAAAAATTAATATAAAAAATAAAATTACTAGTTGCTCAAAATTTTTCTTTTGCTCTTTGAAGGTTACAGAGTATTTATGTTATGGGTCACCATTTGACTTGATATCTGAGCCTTTAGTCGAGTGCTCACTCAGTATGTCAGATTAGACTTGGGCTCGAGTGCTGGTCTGGTTATGTTTTTCCTATCTGTAACATTGGGTTCATGTCTAGGGCCTTCGTGCCTCAGAAGGTCTCATTTATTGTGTGGTTCTAAGCAGATTCTGGGATGAATCCTATTTAACCCATTTTGGGTGGGAAACCCCTAAACGGATACACTGGCAAACAGTGCAGGTCCAGATCAGATGCCGCATTCCGCAGAATGCAACATCTGATCAGGGTCTACACATTGCTAACAGGATTTTCTGTCAAAAATAGAATAAAAACTGAAAAATAGGCCTTGCACCACTTAAATGGCAAATGAACTTGTCCAACATATAGCAATGGAAGAGTACATTAGTATACAATGGATTAAGTAGGGGGAAAATGTTACAGGCTGACTGTGTGGTTCAACCATAAAGATGGTAGACTACTTGAATGGTATGCAATAGAACCTGGGTTTGTTTTCAGATCAAGGCATTTTCTTTTACCTACCCTGTGACATTTGTTGGGTCACTGTGAACCCAGCACCTTATTTGGAAACATGGAAGTGTGTTAAAAAGTCTTGAAGCCAGACTGAATTGGACTTCAGAGATTTGGGATAAATTACATTTGGCACTTCAGCCTGCACCAGTGGCATAGCCAAATCAGAAGCATTATTACGCACAAAAAGAAAGAGATTTACATGGGTAAACCTTATTTCTTTTATTTCTAAAATATAGATTGATCAATGGGGTGGTTCTAATGTGTACACACCATTTATATTTTAGAGCAGAAATAAGAAAAGTATCACAATCTTTTATCTTAAAATTTTGTTTGTTTGGCGGTGAAATTTACAATGTGTTCATATAGGCGTGTTTTCATAATGTACCAATGTTAACAATACACCACAACCTCATTATAACATGTTTCGTTATAACATGGTTTGGGGTATAACATGATTTCAAGATGAATCCCAAAAAGGTATAGATTATATAGAAAAATGACCATAAATGGTCATTTTTCTATGTAATCTATACATTTTTGTTTGGATATAACACCGTTGTTTAACTAACACAGTTTCTGCTTTGGACCCCATCAATAGTGTTGTAAAGAGGTTGTGGTGTACTTTGATTCATGGTTTGGTTTCAACTTTGTTGAATATAAAACAGACGCAAGTTGAGGTGAAAACCCTCTTTAACCCTTTTTGTACCAAATGGAATCTTCCTCCTTATATATAGCACGAGTCCATTTCAAAATTTAGGGGAGGCAGGTTATGTTTTCTTCTAAACTGATTTGGAAAATGGCTTAACTTTCTGCAATCAGTGAATGCCCTGATCAGACGCCTTGTTTTGCGGTGTCTGATCTGGGCCTGCACTGCTTGCCAGGGTACCCGTTTTGAGGTTTCCGGTATGAAATGGGTTAAGCATAGCTTGTTACAAATCTGCTAGGTGACACATTACTCAGAATTTAGAAAAATGGAATCCTACTAAAACTCAGAATTCACATTTGAACCAAGTGATATTTGCATCTGCAAAGCATTTTGTTACTTGGGTATCATTGATTTGGAGCAGAACATGCAAATGCTCTCAAACTAATGTTATATTTTAGAAGCTTTGATTGACAGACAGTTATTTTTTTTCAAAAATGAACTTTAAAGCTGCATAAGAAATGATTTATTTTCTGTTGTCATTAATGCAGTATAAACAAACAGGATACTGTTACCCAAGGTAGTTTATTACGAAAACAAGCCTATACAAGTACAATGTAAATTTTACCACCGAATAATGAAAATTTGTAGATAAAAAATTTCGGTATTTTAAATAATGTATACACCTGTAAACCCCAGTTTTGCTATATAAAAGTGGGCCAATATATATAGGCATATTTTCATGATGTTATTAAACCATTTTGTACAAAAAAAGCCCCCAAAGTGGGTATCCGGGCAAACCATAAAGGCCCAGATCAGACGCCGCAGAATGCGGCATCTGATCAGGGCCTTCACTGTTTGCAAAATATTAAGCCCCGCCCCTCGGAGCTTGAAGAAGTATATGGGCTGCATGATGCTTCCACACATAGCTTAAACAGACCCGCACACGAGTACTGGTAAACTGCTTAGAGGATCTAAGCCTGCCCAGTTATTGCGGTGCGAGTCGGCCCATCCATGCTTATAAACCTTAATGGTTTCAATGGGCAGCAGAGCTTGAGATGTCATTTCATCTCAATGTCGTGTAAGAGTCCCACAAAATTGTAAGCAACGTCTCCAAAATGACCTTTACAGTGTTGACGGGGACGTTAAACTTCAAATCAAATCACCTATTTTTATCCCCCGACCGAATAGCCATCAGCCCGGCGTCTGTCCGTCCATCTGTCTGTCCGTCGGTCTGTCCGTCCGTAGACGCAACCTTGTAATGGCCATAACTCCTATACCATTTGAGAGTCATTGATGGTTCTTGGCACAATTGTTCACAAGGCGGAGACGGCGTGTCATGCACAAGAACCAGAGCTCTGGATGCCGTACTTTTTGAGTTATCTCCCCTTCTAATAAAATAGAATGACTACTTTGTGATGGCCATAACCCCAATACCCTTTGAGATATATTGATGGTACTTGGCACAGTTGTTCACAAGGCTGAGATGGCATGTAATGCATAAGAACCACAACTCTGGTTGCCATGGTTTTTGAGACATATCCCCTTCCAATAAAATAGAGTGACTACCTTGTGATGGCCATCACTCCAATACCCTTTAAGATATATTGATGGTACCTGGCACAGATGTTCACAAGGCTGAGACGATGTGTCATGCATAAGAACCACAACTCTGGGTGCCATGGTTTTTGAGTTATCTCCCATTTCAATAAAATAGAATCACTACCTTATGATGGCCACATCTCCAACACTCTTTGAGATATATTGATGGTACTTGGTGCAGTTGTACATGAGCTTAAGCAGGTGTGTCATGTGCAAGCATCGCAACTCTGGGTGCCCTGGTTTTTTAATTATCTCCCCTGACAATATAACCTTGTGATGGCCATAACGCCAATACCCTTTTGAGATATATTGATGGTACTTGTCACAATTGCATACAAGATTGAGACGGCACTTAATGCCTAAGAATTATATGGTATTCAAGTTATCTCCACTTCCATTATAACATTATGACCACCTTGTGATCACCATACCTCCAATACCCTTTGAGACATATTGGTGGTACTTGATGCAGATGTACATGAGGTTATGCAGGTGTGTCATGCTCAAGAATTACAACTCTGGGTGTTCTGGTTTTTCAGTTATCTCCCCTGACAATATAATCTTGTGATGGCCATAACTCCAGCACCCTTTGAGATATATTGAAGGAACTTGGTGCAATCGTATACAAAAGGGGTGTCATGTGCAAGAACCACAACTGTTGGTGCTATGGTATTTGAGTTATCTACCCTTCCAATATAACAGTATGACCAGCTTGTGATCACCATATCTCCAATACCCTTTGAGACATATTTTAATGGTAATTCGTACAGAAATACATGAGCTTAAGCAGGCATGTCGTGCACAAGAACCACAATTCCGAGTGCCCTGGTTTTTGAGTTATCTCCCCTGACAGTATAATCTTGTGATGGCCATAACTCCAAAACTTTTGTGATATATTGCTGGTTTAATTCTGGTGCACTTCTATTGGTGAACAGTCTTCTGAAGGACATATTGGCTTTTGGTCGGCGGATTTGCCATCTCTTCCGATAGCTATTTTTCAAATAAATTTTGAAGATAATGCAACCTGTCACCCCTAAAGTTTGAAATGGACTCCTGCTTTTTATAAGGCGGAAGATTCCATTTGGTACAAAAATGGGTTGAATAAAATATGTTAGTCATAAAATTGTCGCAATTACTTGTACAGTAGTTGTTCACTGGTATTTTTGCTGAAAAAAATGTGAGCTTTAGCCATGCAAAAGCGCCTTATATTTTGTAACCCTTATCCTGCTGAATATATTAAGCCACGCCCATTTCTGACTATCAACCAATCAAATTACTTAATGTGTTCATTCAGTTCACAAACTGCAGGGCAAACAGTGTAGATCCTGATCAGATGGCTTCTTTAAGCCATCTGATCTGGATCTACACTCTTTGCAATGGTTATTGTTATCAGCAGGAAAAGGGTTACACAAAAATATTAGTTCACTTCCACCATTAGGACAAACTCAGATAATCAAATTGAGACTAATTCTTCTTTAAAGGGGAATGGGAACACCTGTCACATTTTGCCGCCATTTTCAAAGGGAGACAACTTTCGAGATTTCCTGTTCGCTTTTCTATAAGCTCAGTCCCACTAAAAAAGGGGTCTACTCTTAAAGGAAAGAATTTGCTCCTAAAGAGCAAATTCTTTCCTTTAAGAGTTGACCCCTTTTGACATGGGAAACAAAAATACCTTTGCAGGAGTTGCCTTCCCTGAAGTTGTCATTTAAGTGTTTCAGTTTTTCATTCTTTGTGTTCCGTAATTTTTGGCGAAATCTGGCTGGACCGATTTTGATTCTTCAGTTTCTCGAGCCCTGCCCTCAAGGGTATGGGTTAAAGCCCCAACACATTACGATAACACTCCCGTGCGTCAAAGTGGATTTTTCACATCTCCAAAACGGTCAATTTTCTTAAGAAAATTTGTGATATTATTCTTATTTATACTCAGGAGCTGTGAGGCGGTTCTAACGAGTACCCACAACCTATGTCTAGGAGCAGAAATAAGGAAAATAATCAAGAACTCCATAAACCCCAGTTTTCTCTATATGAAGTGGGGTGTAAGGGGGTGCTTATTTCACGGACTTGTTAGGGTGATGACAACAGCAGTTTTTGTTTTTTTTTTGGCATAATTGTTTGATCTTGTTCTTCTTCTTCTTTCAGGATTACAAGTTTCTGGAGCTGGAAATCAAATATGGTATTTTACAGGTAATTAATTTTAACCCTTTTTGTACCAAATGGAATTTTCCTCCTATATATATAGCAGGAGACCATTTCAAAATTTTGTTGTTTTCTTCAAATTTGATTAGGAAAATGGCTGAATTTTTTGCAAACAGTAAAGGCCCTGATCAGACGCCCCATTCTGCGGCGTCTGATCTGGGCCAGCACTGTTTGCCAATTACCGGTTTAGGGGTTTCCGGTACGAAATGGGTTAATCCCCATAAAACGCTATTCATTATCAAATTATGGTGAATTCAGCTTTAAAGACTGAATTAATTAATTATAATTAAGACTAATTCTTCTTTTAATGATTTCCATTATTCTTTCATTACTTTTTCTATTCCCAGTGTACTCTTGAAGGAGAGCATCTTTGTGACTGTTCAAAAGTGGTCTTAAACAAAAAAAAATAGAAGTGGAGGCAATGATCAGGAATTGATACTATTAACCCACAGATCCCATCAGAGACACCAAAGGGAAAGAAACACAAACATGAAACAACAGACCCTTATGGAAACATCAATAGCAGAAAGCCAAAAGGACAGTTACTTTTCCACAAAATGGCTAATAGGCTATCCAAAATAAAATAATATAAGCGACACAAACACCCAAAGACAAACCATAACAAAAATAAACCACAACCATGACTTTTGAACAGTCCCCAAAGATTTCTTGAACTAGTCGACACTTGGTGTAGAAACCCAAAGAAAGAATAACTGAAACCCTCTGAATATGCTTTTAATTTCAGCAGGTCTTAAAAAAAAAAAGACAGAATTTTCCTGTAATATTTACTCATGCTATCCAGCCCCGCCCATCAGGGCTTGAAGAAATAGATGGGCTGCATGATGCTTCCACGTAGAGCTGAAACCGACCCGCACATGAGTACTGGTAAAACCCTTAGAGGATCAAAGCCTGCCCAAGCAAAGGGATGTGAGTCGGACTGTCCATTCTTATAAACCCTATTGGTTTCATTGGGTGGCAGGGCTTGAGAATCATTTCATCTCAATGTTGGGTTAAAGTCCCACAAAATTGGAAGCAATGTCTCCAAAATGACCTTTACAGTGTTGACGGGGACGTTAAACCTCAAATCAAACAAACAAACTCATGCAAATCTCATAACTCCATAATGTTGGGTTTAACCCATTGCATGCGGGAAACCCCAAAAGCGGTACCTTGGCAAACAGTGCAGGCCCAGATCAGACGCCGCAGAATGCGGCGTCTGATCAGGGCCTGCACTATTTGGCTCCAGGCTTTTCCGTCAAAAATAGAATAAAAACGAAAAAAAAAGGCCTGACACCCCTTATATGACAAGTGGACTTGCCCAATATATAGCAGTGGAAGAGTCCACTAGTATACAATGGGTTAAGAGGGTTTGCTCTTGAACATTAGTTTTTATGGGTTTGGGCCTGGCTCGGGTCACATTTCAGAAGCCAAGTTCTGAAAGGAAAAGTCGGGTGCTGGGTACTGCCATTTTCACCCATTGCTGATTACGGATCACTGGATATAAGTGAGATAATCTTAAAAAGGTTGTGAAACCAAACTAAAAACAGGGCACTTGACAGTATTTTGGAAAAAGAATGTGCACTGTACAAGTTAACTGCTTAGGTATAAGCCAGCCCAGAAAAAGTGTGGATAGATAAATTGATTGGCTCAAAATTGACCTAAAATAGTGTTGACTGGGCTGTTCAACTCCTAAATTTCAACAAGGCAGTTCTACCGTGTACCAACAATCTGTTCTAGGTACTCAAGGAGGCGGTTCTAACGTGTGCAAGCAACCTATATTTTAAGCAGAAATAAGAAAAATATTACAATTTTTCATCTTAAAAGTATCATTTTTTGGCAGTAAAATTTACAATGTATTTGTATTGGCGTGTTTTCGGTTTTTTATAATTGTCACCCTTGTGACAATATTACTGCATTCTTTTATATTTCCAAAAATGGATATTTTTCTAATGAAAATTGAGGCAGTTCTAACGAGTACCCACCCGTCCCTGCCCATCGGGGCTTGAAGAAATAGATGGGCTGCGTGATGCTTCCACGCAGTGCTGAAACCAACTGCACACGAGTACTGGTAAACCGCTTAGAAGATCTAAGCCTGCCCAGGCAAAGTGGTGCGAGTTGGACCGCCATTGCTTACAGACCCTATTGGTTTCATTGGGCGACCGGGCTTGAGATGTCATTTGATCTCAGTGTCGGGTAAAAGTCCAACAAAATTGGAAGTAACCTCTCCAAAATGACCTGTACAGTGTTGATGGGGACGTTAAACCCCAAATCAAACAAACAAAAATGAGTTCTTGAAGCAGAAATACGGAAAATAATTTTTACCCCGGTAAACCCCAGTTTTCACTATATAAAGTGTGGCTCACAGTTTATTACACAGAATTGTCAACATGATGAGCTAGAATTCAGTCATTACAAATCTCTGTAATGGACACCCCTGTAAAACCCATTTTATATAGAAAAAAAGTGGGGTTTACAGGTGTATACATTAATTTTGCTGGAAAACATAGATTGTGTATACTTTTTAGGGTTGTTCAAATGAGCACTCAGAATCTATGTTTGGAGTATAAATAAGAAAAAAAACAACAAAACACTATTGCAAATTTTCTTAAAAATAAATAAAAAAAAATAAGTATTTTTGAGGACAGACTACACTCTGTCACCAGGATATATTATCTTAACCCTAAAAATGCCGAGAAAAACTACATCTGAAAATATCGTCTGCTTATGTCCTTCTTGCAAACTTTATAAAAATATTTTTGCATACAAACAAACAGTGTGGGTCCATATCAGACTGCTCCTAGAGGAGCAGTCTGATCTGGGTCAACACTGTACTGTTTGCCAGATCAGACTGCTCCTAGAGGAGCAGTCTGAACTGGGTCCACACTGTTTGCAAAATGACTTTTGAAGTAACTGGCAGACGACAAAGCAGACGACATTTGTCGTGATTGGCGTCTTATCGGTTAACCCTCACCATTCTGACCCCCAGATATGCCCTTTTTATGAAAACAGTGTAGAATCAGATCAGCTGGCTTCTCAGAAGCCATGTGATCAGGATCTACACTGTTTTCCATTCTGCTCCTGAATCCATGGTAAAAACTGAAATCATGCATCACAAATTACTGGAAATTTGGGAGAAGTGTACCGTATTCCTCCCATTTAACGCCCCGGGTGCTTGAAAAATCGAAAAAAGAGGTGGGGGGGGGGGGGGGGGTGCGCTTATTAGAGACAAAAGACAGAACAGAGAGTTTAAACCCATTACATGCGGTAGTTTTCCATTAGAATATGGTGGAATTACAACATGTAAAGTACCAAGTGGTCAACACAGACATTGTGATAGCAGGGGGTTTAGAAATACCTTGCATAATACGATTTACAGCAGATTGAAAGGCTGAAATCTTCACTTTAGGTAAGTAAGCCAAAATACTTTTCCCATCGACTGCAGAAGGGGCACTTATTAATTTTTTCTTGGAAAAACAGTGAGGGGGATGGGTGTGCTTCTAGGAGCAGGGAAACTAAATGGGAGGAATACGGTAGTATTCTGATTTTGTTTGATTAGATGTTAAACGTCCCCATAAACACTATATACAGTCGAACTTCAATGGCTCGAACACCTTTGGGACCTCGAAAATCTGTTCGAGACAGGGGTAGTTCGAGCCACTGAGGTTACTGTCAGGAGGCATAACGAGATACTTTTAGACATCTTTTCAGTGTTCTATAATGAAAATGTATGCTTTGTGTACCTCTATGAGGCGGTTCTAATGAGTACACACATCATACATTTGCAAGATAAAAGACTAAAATATCCTTAATTATCCTCCACTATTTCTTATGTAGAGGATTTCGCTAGGGACTCAAGAGCGGTTTGACTCAGCCATGGTGTTCGAGCCTTGGAAGTTCTACTGTAGGTCATTTTGGAGATGTTGCTTCCAATTTTGTGAGCCTTTTACCTGACATTGAGATGAAATGACATCTCAAGCCCTGTTGCCCAATGGAACCAATAGGGTTTATAAGCATGGACTGTCTGACTCGCACTGCTTTCCCTGGGCAGGCTTAGATCCTGTAAGTGGGTAACCAATACTCGAGTGCGGTCTGATTCAGCTCTGCGTTAAAGCATCATGCAGCCCATTTATTTCTTCCAGCCCCAATGGGTGGGGGCCCGACAAACATTTTGGTAGTGGGGGGTTTAGTAATACCTTGTATGATACGATTTACAGCAGATACAGCTATGATTGAAAGGCTGAAATATGTTTACTTTAGGTAAGCCAAAAAACTTTTTCCTCCGACTGCAGAAAGGGCGCTTATTATTTTTTTCTTGTAAAAACAGTGAGGGGGTACGCTTAAAAGACCAGGGGCGCTAAATCAGAGGAATATGGTAGTATTTTGAAATATTCAGCATGATGAGGGTTAACCCATTTAGTACCAGAAACCCCTAAACGCGTACCCTGGCAAACAGTGTAGGCCCAGATCAGATGCCGCAGAACGCAGCATCTGATCAGGGCCTACACTGTTTGTAAAAAGTTAAGCTATTTTCCGAAGTTTTTGAAGAAAACAGAACCTGACACCACTTAATTTTGAAATTGATTCATGCTATATACAGTAAAACCTGTCTTAGTGGCCACCTCTATTAAGCAAGCAACCTGTCTTAAACAAGCAGGTATTCAGTTCCCCTTAAAGGCAAGTGTGTTGAATTTCACCTGTTTTAAGCAAGCACCTGTCTTAAGCAAGTACATTTTGGTTATCCCTTAGGTGCTTGCTTAATACAGGTTGGACTGTATAAGGTGGAAGATTCCATTTGATACAAAAAGGGTTAATGTGCCATGCTGTATTGTCAGTTTTACTACATTTAGTGCCATAGTATTCCTGCTATTATTGAACTGATCAGGAGGCTGCTCTTGGGACCACTATTATTTGCGCATCTCAGACAAGTAATCGTCTGACTGTCAGCAGAAGTAGAATTGAAAGATATCAGATTGGTTACTCAACCTTAACCTTTTTTATACCAAATGGAATCTTCCTCCTTATATATAGCAGGAATCCATTTCAAAATTTAGGTGTGTCAGGTTGTGTTTTCTTCAAAATTTGTTCGGAAAATAACTGAACTTTTTGCAAATAGTGAAGGCCCTGATCAGACGGGGCGTGCTGCAGCGTCTGATCTGGGCCACAGGAGCTTGACGTATTACAATTAAAGAGTTCATCTCTATGTTTCTATGTAATAGAAACGAAGGCCGAACACTGTTTCAGAGATCCGTTGATTTTCATGCAAAAATTTCAAAATCTACATATTGCTCCGTTGAAATGCAATATTGCTTATTTTAATGAACTAATCAACATTCCACCGCCTCTTATAGAACTGCTTTGTCATATAATTCACCGTAAAGTGTGTGTTTCTTAAAAATATCCCCATGGCACAGTTGCTGGTTACCCCGCCATTCTGTTTTCGTTAAGAGAATCGCATTTAATTTCTATAGCGTTTTGATTGGTCAACAAGCATTAGACAATTTTCTTGGGTTGTTTTTAGACCAATCAGATAAGGCGTATGGACTCGCTCCAAGCAAACAAACATGGTGACGTAACCAGTAATTGTGCGAAGGGCAAATTATAAAGAAACAGACGGATTGTTGTGGATTAAAGAGCATGCAAGTACTATTAGATGCGGCGGAAATTATATTGCACATTAATTAAATGTGTTAACTCTGCATTTTGACGGAGCAATATGTAGATGTTGAGATTTTCAAATGAAAATCATCGGACCTCTGTAACAGTGTTCGTCCTTCGTTTCTATTATATAGAAACGTAGGGACAAGCCCTTTAAATTTTATTACATCAAGCTCCTGTGATCTGGGCCTGCACTGTTTGCCAAGTACCCCTTTAGGGATTTCCGGTACTAAATGGGTTAAATTCTGAAATAAAACTATGGCTTCTCTGGGAACTAGTAGCATTTTAACCCTTTGACTGCTTATATCATGACCAGCAGATTGCATTTTCAAACTTTGTTTTTTATGGTCCCGCCATTCGAAGAATGGTGGAAGGGCATTTACTGTTTTCCCTGTCCATCCATTCATTTGTTTGTCTATTCATTCATCCAGAACTTATACACGGTCAATAACTTATTTTTGGATGGATTTTGAAATTACTTGGCAGAAATGTTAACCATCATGAGACGATGTGTCATGCTCAAAACCAAGGTCTGTACTATCTAGATCAAGCTCATACATAGAGATCAAATGTCAAAAAAAGGGTCCAAAACTTAAATGCGGTCAATAACTTTCTTATTTCTGGATGGATTTCGAAATTACCTGGCAGAAATGTTAACCATCATGAGACCATATGTCCCACATAAAACCCAGGTCCATACCTCCAAGGTCAATGTCCTACTTAGAGGTCAAAAAAAGGGTCCGAAACTTAAATATGGTCAATACCTTTCTTATTTCTGGATGGCTTTTGAAATTACTTGGCAGAAATGTTAATTATCATGAGATGATGTGTCATGTGCAAAATCCAGGTCCATACCTCCAAGGTCAAGATCATACTTAGTGGTCAAAGCCTCAAAGGTGAAAAAATTGATTGAGCATCCGCTTTATTCACCTGATCTCGCTCCATCAGACTTTCATCTTTTTCCAAAAACAAAAACGGCCATTTCAGGTGTCCACTTTCAGTCCAGCGATGACGTCTTATATGCAGTGGATGACTTTCTGAACAGCCGAGAAAAGGAGTTCTAAAAAAGTGGCATTGAGGCCCTTACACCACTGGCAAAAGTGTATAGATACTGAAGGGGATTATGTTGAAAAATAATACAATAATTAATATGTCAGATAAAATTCAAATCCTTCAATATGAGGCTTACAACATATCAATCAGCCCTTGTATATTGAAAACTTTCAGATGAAAAATTCCACTATTTCTGATAATGCTGCTCAAACCATAGATTGTAAGAAAAATAATGTATACCCTTGTAAACCCCAGTTTTTAGCTTGGCTGTTTTCGAAGAAAACGACCAGGTGTTATCATAGCTCTGGCTTCGTCTGCGTCATCGTAATCATCGTGCAAAAACTTGGACATTTTGTAATATCTCTGTCATTACTGAACATATTTACTTGAAACTCGGACTAGTTGTTCATTATGAAAAGGGGGACTCATACCAATAGCTGAGGTAACCCTCAAAATATTTTTGACACAGTTATGCCCCTTTTTCGATTTAGAATTTTTGCAGCCGAGCATTGGCACCCGCATGCAGTGCTCTTGTTCTATATAAAAGTAGCATCACTTGAAAAGGTCTGTGAAATGAACACCCCTCTAAACCCCACTTTATACGGGAAAATTGAGGTTAACAGGGGTTTACATTATTGTGGTGCACATTATTTTTCTTATTTCTGCTCCAAGACTCGTTAGAACTGCCTCATAAAACATAACGCTTGACATGACATGTGAATTGTCTGCCCTGGAAATAAGACTTGAAATTACAGGTGAATCATCTGCTGGATAGGTGATTCACATGAAATGTCAAGCCTTATTTTTGCTGAAAAAATGAGAAAAAATAGATTCTTTCTGTTCAAGAATTTGTTGCAGTGCTTAACCCATTGCAAGCCGGAAACTCCTAAATGGGTACCTTGGCAAACAGTGCAGGTCCAGATCAGACGCCGCATTCTGCGGCGTCTGATCAGGGCCTGCAATGTTTGCTAACAGGATTTTCCGTCAAAAATAGAATAAAAACGGGGAAAAAAATAGACCTACCACCCCTTACATGACAAATGGACTTGTCCAACATATAGCAATGGAAGAGTCCACTAGCATACAGTGGGTTAAAGGGTTGATATGTTTTTACATTTCAGGTCACAGAAGCCCTCTCTTATCTACATGGCACAGAGCAGATGGTGCATAGGAACATCTGTCCTCAGTCTATCCTCGTAACAAGACGGGGTAACTGGAAACTTGCAGGGCTAGGCTTTGCCGAGAGAGTTAAGGATGGAAAGGTAAGTAAAATTCTTCCTCTGTAAAAATCAACCCCACCAGTTCCTGATTCAAGGGGAAGGATACAGTTTCATATTTCTGCCATTTCTGACAAGGGGAACAACTTAAGCTACTACATGTTTGCTTTCCCATAAACTGTAGTCTGCTGAAAAAAGGAGTTTGCTCTTCATCACGTGAACAAATCCGTGAAATAAAGTCCCCCATAAACCCACTTTATATAGAGAAAACTGGGGTTTACTGGGGTAAACATTATTTTCCTTATTTCTGCTCCCAGACATAGGTTGTGGGTACTCGTTAGAACCGCCTCAATGAGGCGGTTCTAACAAACACCCAAAACCTATGTTCTGAGTATAAATAAGAAAAATATCACAAATTTTCATCAGTAAAAATTACCTTTTTTGAAGTATGAAAAAATGCACTATATCACACGGATGTGTTGTCGTAATGTGAAGAAAAGAAATTGCTTTCCTGTAACCTGCTGAAAACAGGCTCAGCTTTGAAAGGAAAGAGTATGCTTTCCTGTAAACTGTAGCCCGCTGAAAAGTGGTCTTTGCTTAAAGGAAAGAAGGTGCTTTCCCTATAAACTGTGGCCTGCTGAAAAGTGGTCTGCCCTTAAGGGAAAGAATGTGCTTTCCTGTAACCTGTAGCCCGCTGAAAAATGGTCTTCACTAAAAGGAAAGAATGTGCTTTCCCCATAAACTGTGGCCTGCTGAAAAGTGGCCTGCCCTTAATGGGAAGAATGTGCTTTCCTGTAAACTGTAGCTCGCTAAAAAGTGGTTTTCACTTAAAGGAAAGAATGTGCTTTCCCTATGAACTGTGGCCTGCTGAAAAGTGTTCTACCCTTAAGGGAAAGAATGTGCTTTCCTTTAAACTGTAGCCCCTAAAAGTGGTCTTCGCTTAAAGGAAAGAATGTGCTTTCCCTATAAACTGTGGCCTGCTGAAAAGTGGTCTGCCCTTAAGGGAAAGAATGTGCTTTCCTGTAAACTGCAGCCTGCTGAAAAGTGGTCAGCTTTTAAAGGAAAAAATGTGCCTTCCTGAAATCTGTAGCCTGCTGCAAAGTGATCTGATCTTAAAGGAAAGAATGTGCTTTCCTACAAATTGTAGATTGCTGAAAAGTGGTCTGCTCTTAAAGGAAAGAATGTGCTTTCCCTGAAAAATGTGTCCTGCTGAAAAGTGGTCTGCACTTAAATGGAAACAATTTGCTTTCCTGTAAACTGTAGCTTGCTGAAAAGTGGTCTGCTCTTCAATGAAAGAATGTGCTTTCCTGCAAATTGTAGCTTGCTGAAAAGTGGTCTGCGCTGAAAGGAAAGAATGTGTTTTTCTGCAAAATATAGTTGTACTAAAAATGGCTTGATCTTAAAGGAAAGAATGTGCTTTCCTGCACACTGTAGCTTGCTGAAAAGTGGTCTGCTCTTAAAGGAAAGAATGTTCTTTACTGCAAACTGTAGCTTGCAGAAATGTGGTCTGCTCTTAAAGGAAAGAAAATTGTGACCTACTGTTTATGAAAAGAATGTTCTTTCCTGTAAACTGTGGCATGCTGAAGAGTGATCTGCTCTTAAAGGAAAGACAGTGCTTTCCTGTAAACTGTAGCCTGCTGCAAAGTGATCTGCTCTTAAAGGAAAGACTGTGCCTTCCTGTAATCTGTAGCCTGCTGCAAAGTGTTCTGCTCTTAAAGGAAAAAAATGTGCTTTCTTGTAAACTGCAGCCTGCTGAAAAGTGGTCAGCTCTTAAAGGAAAAAATGTGCTTTCCTGTAATCTGTAGCCTGCTGCAAAGTGATCTGCTCTTAAAGGAAAGACAGTGCTTTCCTGTAAACTGTAGCCTGCTGCAAAGTGATCTGCTCTTAAAGGAAAGGACAGACAGTGCTTTCCTGTAAACTTTTGCCTGCTGCAAAGTGATCTGCTCTTAAAGGAAAGACAGTGCTTTCCTATAACTGTAGCCTGATGCAAAGTGATCTGCTCTTAAAGGAAAGACAGTGCTTTCCTGTAAACTGTAGCCTGCTGAAAAGTGATCTGCTCTTAAAGGAAAGACAGTGCTTTCCTGTAATCTGTAGCCTGCTGAAAATTGATCTGCTCTTAAAGGAAAGACATTGCTTTCCTGTAAACTGTAGCCTGCTGCAAAGTGATCTGCTCTTAAAGGAAAGACAGTGCTTTCCTGTAATCTGTAGCCTGCTGAAAAGTGATCTGCTCTTAAAGGAAAGACAGCGCTTTCCTGTAAACTGTAGCCTGCTGCAAAGTTATCTGCTCTTAAAGGAAGGACAGTGCTTTCCTGTAAACTGTAGCCTGCTGAAAAGTGATCTGCTCGTAAAGGAAAGACAGTGCTTTCCTGTAAACTGTAGCCTGCTGCAAAGTGATCTGCTCTTAAAGAAAAGACAATGCTTTCCAGTAAACTGTAGCCTGCTGCAAAGTGGTCTGTTCTTAAAGGAAAGAATGTGCTTTCCCTGCATAATGTGTCCTGCTGAAAAGTGGTCTGCACTTAAATGGAAAAAATGTGCTTTCCTGTAAACTGTAGCTTGCTGAAAAGTGGTCTGCTCTTCAAGGAAAGAATGTGCTTTCCTGCAAACTGTAGCTTGCTGAAAAGTGGTCTACTCTTAAAGGAAAGAATGTGCTTTCCTGCAAAATATAGTTTTACTAAAAAAATGGCCTGCTCTTAAAGGAAAGAATGTGCTCTCTGCTCTTAAAGGAATAAATGTGCTCTCCTGCACACTGTAGCTTGCTAAAAAGTGGTCTGCTCTTAAAAGGAAAGACTGTTCTTTACTGCAAACTGTAGCTTGCAGAAATGTGGTCTGCTCTTAAAGGAAAGAATGTTCTTTCCTGTAAATTGTGGCCTGCTGAAGGTGGTCTACTGTTAAAGGAAAGAATGTTCTTTCCTGTAAACTGTGGCATACTGAAAAGTGGTCTGCTCTTAAATGAAAGAATGTGCTTTCCTATAAACTGTAAATTGCTGAAAAGTGGTCTGCTCTTAAAGGAATGAATTTATTTCCTCTAGACTGTGGCCTGCTGAAAAGTGGTCTGTTCTTAAATGAAACAATGTGCTTTCCTACAAATTGTAGAAAGCTGAAAAGTGGTCTGCTCTTAAAGGAAAGAATGTTCTTTCCTGTAAACTTAGGCTTGCTGAAAACTGGTCTGCTCTTAAAGGAAAGAATGTGCTTTCCTGCAAAACGATTTTTTTGTGGAAAAAATAAGAAAACTGTATTCAAATGGTGTCTTTGCTTGTGGCTGTGAGCTTAAGGAATGATCCTACAATAACAGTTTTATGCTCTGGAGAGTAGGTGCAGTACAGAGCAATAAGTTATTGACATCTGTTTGACAATGGAATAAATTGGCATGATTCAGATCATGTCTTAAACATCTGCAGTCTATAATATGCAGTGGAAAAGTTCATCAGAGTAGTTGCTGAAGTTTCTGATTATTAATTAACCCTTCTCTTGCTGAATATTCAGTTTAGCCACACCCATTTCTGACTTTGAACCAATCAAATCACTTGATGTAATTTATTGCTACAAATTCATAAATTGAATGCTAAACAGTGTAGATCCTGATCAGATGGCTTCTTCAGTAGCCATCTGATCTGGATCTACACTGTTTGCAAAGAAAAGGGTTGTCGTGAACAGCAGGATAAGAGTTAATTCCTCGTTGTGAAGCCGAGAGGGGATTATAGGAATGGCCTTCGTCTGTACATCCTTCCATACAGAGGTCTGTCTGTCCATCTGCCTGTCTGTCCACCCGTAACACTTTCTTGTCTGCTCTATATATCTCCTTAACTCTTTAATAGATTTTCATTAAACTTTAATCAAATATTTGCCAAGTTAGCTGATGTGCAGACTGTATAACTAAACTATGCCAACTCAAGGTCAAGGTCACAATTGAAGGTCATTAGTTTGAGCCTCGAATTTTGTGTCCGGTCTATATCTCTTTTACCCCTGGAGAGATTTTTTGACACTTTCATCAAATGTTGGCTTAAGTGAGATGATGTATAGAACCCGTAACTCAACCATGCTAGGTCAAGGTCATAACTGAAGGTCACAAGTTTTAGCCTTGAATTTCATGTCGGCTGCATATCTCCTTTACCACTGTGTCGGAGGATATAGCTGTCCTTCAGCCTGCCTTCTTGTTTTACATCGTATTTCTAGTTTTAGGGGTTGTCAGTTGGTTGCTTTGAGGTTTAACATCCCCGTCAACACTGTATAGGTCATTTTGGAGATGCAAGGGGTTGTCAGAGTACATCAGCCAAAAGATTGGTTTGTACAGTACAATTCCGTTATTAAGACCACTTGAAATTAAGACTAATTCTGTTTTAAAAAGCTAATTTAGTTGGTTGCAGTTATTCTCTCTTTGTGTTTTCAGCATACAGCGTCCTCTGGACAGAGACCACCTTTGGTTCTGTTCAAAAGTGGTCATAAAGACCACTTTTGAACAGTCCTAAAGGTGGTCTTAACCCTTATCTTGCTGTTCACGACAACCCCTATCTTTGCAAACAGTATAGATCCAGATCATATGGCTTCTGAAGAAGCCATCTGATCAGGATCTATACTGTTTGGCATTCAATTTATGAATTTGTAGCAATAAATTACATCAAGTAATTTGATTGGTTAATAGACAGAAATGGGTGTGGCTTAAATGAATATTCAGCAAGATAAGGGTTAAGACTAATTCTGTTTTAAATAGCTAATTTAGTTGGTTGCAGTTATTCTCTCTTTGTGTTTTCAGCATACAGTGTCCTCTGGTCAGAGACCACCTTTGGGACTGTTCAAAAGTGGTCATAAAGACCACTTTTGAACAGTCCTAAAGGTGGTCTTAATATAGGAGCTTTACTGTACTTTGTTTCACCCTTCTCTTGCTGAATATTCCTTTTAGCCACACCCATCTGTGACTTTGAACCAATCAGATTATTTGATGTAATTTATTCCTATAAATTCATACACTGAATGTCAAACAGTGTAGATCCTGATCAGATGGCTTCTTCAGAAGCCATCTGATCTGGATCTACACTGTTTCCAAAGCTATGGGTTGTCGTGAACAGCAAGATAAGAGTTAAAAAATATAAGGTTGAATGGCAAGCATTGGCAGTTTATCTGGTTGACTAGTCTTGGAGGATCTGTTTATCCAGGCCTGTTTATCAGAGAAACTGTTTTGCATAAAAAATTTGAATACAGTTTATTTGTTTGTTTGGTTGGAGTTTAACGGCCAAGTCAACACTTTTTAGGTCATATCAAGCCACTCAAGTTACCTAACCACACTTTTCCTGAGCAGGTTTATACATAAGTGAGTTAACCAATACAGTGCACATTCTTTCATAGGAAACTGACAACTGCCCTTCTTGAATCAGCGGGAGACAGAGTAAAAGATTTCATGATCCATCTTCTCAATAGAATTGTGCCGACCTGACAGGTATCGAGCCTTTGACCTCCTGATCACCTGGTCAGACGCACATCTGACTGAACTACAATTTGAATAAGGTATCAAAGTATGAAACAAACAAAAACAAACGGCCCCCGCCCATCGGGGCTTGAAGAAATAGATGGACTGCATGATGCTTCCACGCAGAGCTGAAACAGACCGCACATGAGTACTGGTTAACCGCTTAGAGGATCTCAGCCTGCCCAGGCAAAGCGGTGCGCACGAGTAGGACCGTCCATGCTTATAAACCCTATTGGTTTCATTGGGCGACAGGGCTTGAGATGTCATTTCATCTCCAGTGTCAGGTAAAAGTCCCACAAAATTGGAAGCAATGTCTCCAAAATGACCTTTACAGTGTTGACGGGGATGTTAAACCTCAAATCAAACAAACAAATCAAATACAACAAGACATACCAAATTTACTGTATGTAAATTGTAAAATATCCGGGGTAAAATTTTCAGTATACAGTGAAATTTTGCTAATAAGACCACCTTTCTGCTACAAAAAGCTTATTAAGTGATTGTAGTTATTCTTTCTTTGCATTTTCTGCATACAGTGGTCCCCTGGTCAGAGACCACCTTTGGGACTGTTCAAAAGTGGTCTTAAAGACCACTTTTGAACAGTTCCAAAGGTGGTCTTAATATGGGACTGTTCAAAAGTGGTCTTAAAGACCACTTTTGAACAGTTTCAAAGGTGGTCTTAATATAGGAATTCTACTATACTTTTCGTAATTTCATCAGACATGCTGCACACAAGTTGGCTATGAAACATGAGCCTGTCTTATTGTCAAAAAACTCCAGTCTGTAGGCAAATCATCCATTTCTGAACACAGTTCTGTAATGAGTTAATGATATTTTAATTGCAGGATAAATTTTCCTGTCAACCATGGTCTACGAAGATGCCAAAACTTGCTCAACCAAACCTCAACTTCATTGCTCCGGAAGTACAGACGGAGAAGAAGTGTAGCGCCATCAGCGATATTTTCTCACTCGGAATGACGATATGCTGTGTGTATAATAAAGGTGTACCACTCATTAATGCTGAATACAACACACAGATGTACGGTAGACAGCTAGACTTAGTAAGTTTTCTTGTATGCACATGACTGCGCTTAGTAACTTTGGGTTGATTGACAAACAATCAACCCAAAGTCACTAAGGGCAGTAGCTTTGTGTTGTTGTTGTCCACATGACTTTCTTTGATTTGTAAGAAATCCAGGTAGTGTTTATTTTTAGTCATGCAAGTCTTGTCATTGTGATGTCAGTGATGTGTAAAGAGGACAGGGCTGTTTGTAAAACATGGACTGGCTCATTTGCTGGGACATTGACAAACAGGATGTGGCATCTGATCAGGGTCTTCACTGTTTCATCATGTGAACATGTCTGTGAAATAAAGACCCCACTAAACCCCACTTTAAATAGAGAAAACTGGGGTTTAGGGGGGTTAAATCATTTTCCTTATTTCTGCTCCAAGACATAGGTACTAGTTAGAACCGCCTCATTGAGCCCCCACAACCTATGTTCGGAGTATAAATAAGAAAAACATCACACATTTTCATCAGAAAAAAAAACTTTTTTTTGAGGTATGAAAAATGCACTACAGTAGAAATTCGATGGCTCGAACACCGATGGCTCGTTTACCATGGATGAGTCGAACCCATTCTTGAGCCCCTAGCGAAATCCTCTACATAAGAAATAGTGGGGGATAACTGAGGAGATTTTAGTCTTTAAGCTTGCAAATGTATGCTGTGTGTACTCATTAGAATCGCCTCGATGAGGCGATTATAATGAGTACACACAGCATACATTTCCATTATAGAACACCGAAAAAATGTCTAAAAGTATCTCGTTATGCCTCCTGACAGTAACCTTAGTGGCTCGAACTACCCCTGTCTCGAACAGTTTTTCGAGGTCCCAAAGGTGTTCGAGCCAATGAAGTTCGACTGTAACACACAAGATGTGTTATTGTAATGACTTAACAGAATCTAAGGGTAAAAAGAAACGGTCGGGTAAGTCTCAGTTCAGGACTATTTTCCCTTCCTACACTCAGAGACATCTACACACCAGTACTCTCAGTGCTTTGATTAGTACATGTATACTGTAATAATTCCCCAACTTCAAGGAAGCTGATGGGGCAAATTGATTGCCATCCATCCATCCATCTGTCTGTTGTGGTCGCATGTGAGATTCCAAATACACCACAACCTCTTTACAACACTATTAATGGGGTCCAAAGCAGAAACCGTGTTAGTTAAACAACCGTGTTATATCCAAACAAAAATGTATAGATTATATAGAAAAATGACCGTTGTCATTTATGGTCATTTTTCTATATAATCTATAACAAAAATGTAACAAAAATGTATAGATTATATAGAAAAATGACCATTTATGGTCATTAGCTCGTCTGTTTTTTGAAAAAAAACTTTCGAGCTATTGTCATCACTCCGGCGTCTGCGTAGTCGTCTGCGTCGTCCTGTGTCGTCCTGCGTCGTTCCAAAAATACTTAACCTTGGCTATAACTTAAGAAGTATTAGACCTAGCCTCATGAAACTTCATACACACACTCATCATCACAAGAGCTACATTTTGACCAAGGACCATAACAACATTGTTGATTTTGGCTGAATTATCTCCCCTTTTCCAATTTTTTTCTGAAACACATTTTTTGCTCTCATTTTAATACTATTCACAACAGAGCCTTCAAACTTCACATGAATGTTCCTTGGGACAAGACCTTTTCAGTGATACCACACTTTTCGATCTGTGACCTTGACCTTTGAACTTTGACCTATTTTTCGAAAATTTAACCGAAAACCTTAACCTTGACCATATTTCCAAAAGTATTTGGCCTACCTTCATGAAACTTCATACACATACTCACCATCACAAGAGCTACATTCCCTACAAGTTTTATAACTCCATCTTGCAATTTGATTGAATTATCTCCCCTTTTCTCTGTTTTTTTTTAAATTGTTTTTGTCTCTTATTTCAATACTATTCACAACAGAGCCTTCCAACTTCACATGAATGTTCCTTGGGACAAGACCTTTTCAGTCATACCACGCTTTTTGACCTGTGACCTTGACCTTTGAACTTTGACCTATTTTTCGAAAATTTAACCGAAAACCTTAACCTTGACCATATTTCCAAAAGTATTTGGCCTACCTTCATGAAACTTCATACACATACTCACCATCACAAGAGCTACATTCCCTACAAGTTTTATAACTCCATCTTGCAATTTGATTGAATTATCTCCCCTTTTCTCTCCGTTTTTTTAAATTGTTTTTGTCTCTTATTTCAATACTATTCACAACAGAGCCTTACAACTTCACATGAATGTTCCTTGGGACAAGACCTTTTCAGTCATACCACGCTTTTTGACCTGTGACCTTGACCTTTGAACTTTGACCTATTTTTTGAAAAATTAACCAAAAAACTTAACCTTGACCATATTTCCAAAAGTATTTGGCCTACCTTCATGAAACTTCATACACATACTCACCATCACAAGAGCTACAATCCCTACAAGTTTTATAACTCCATCTTGCAATTTGATGTGACTTAGACTTTTTGTTTTCTAAAAGAAACTGCAGACGAGCGTTGGCACCCGCTTGCGGTGCTCTTGTTTTTCTATATAATCTATGCATTTTTCGAATCTATGCATTTTTGGAATCCATCTTAAAACTGTGTTATATCCAAAACCATGTTATAATGAACCGTGTTATAAAGAGGTTGAGGTGTACTTCAATGGAAGGTCAGGTGTCTGAAGAAAAATTGGGATATCTCCGAAGATACCTTCAAGGATACTGGGGTTTCTTTTCCCCTGAATTTCTCCAAGGAAAGAAATGTTGTAGAAGTTTGTTATACCCCCGGTATAGGAAGTATACTATGGGGTTATATAGTTGTCGTCCTGCCGTTCGTCCGTCCGTCTGTCCGTCCGTTAACATTTTGGTTAAAGTTTTGCGTCAAAGTTTCTAGGAGATTGTATCTTCTGAACCCTTTGATAGATTTAGTTGATACTTACACTGAAGTTACATACTGGTCTAAAGATTTCATTGATGCATGTCCCACCCCCCACAGTGACCTTGATGTCAAGGTCACAGACTCAGAAATTTTACATTTGGTTAAAGTTTTGCGTCAAATCTTCTGAGAGATTGTAACCTCTGAACCCTTTGATAGATTTAGTTGATACTTACACGGAAGTTACATACTGGTCTTAAGATTTCATTGATGCATGTCCCACCCCAACAGTGACCTTGAGGTCAAGGACACAGACTTTGAAATTTTACATTTGGTTTAAGTTTTATGACAAAGTTTATAGATGCCTATTATGTTCTAAACTCTAAGACAAATTCAGTTGATACTTGCATCAATGTACCAGTCCCAACATTTTGTGATGTATGTCCCTTCCCCCACCCACGGCAACCTGGACCTCAAGGTCATGGACTTAGAAATTTTACATTTGGTTAAAGTTTTATGACAAAGTTTATAGATGCCTGTATGTTCTAAACTCTAAGACAACTTCAATTCATACTTGCATCAATGTTGCATACCAGTCCAAAGATTTCATTGATGCATAACCCACCCTGCTGCTTTGGTAACATTGATACCCCCACTCCTTCAGTAACTTTGATGCCCTCACTCCCTTGGTCCAATTAGAAATTTTATGTTTAGTTTAGCTTTTACAAGCACAATTATAGATTCTTATAGCTTTTTGACATCTTCATTCATATTCCATACAAGCTTGAAAGCTATATCAGAGTATGGCTCTGGCCGGGGGTATACGTGACCCACTGGTCGCTTTCTCTAGTTAACCCTTATCTTGCTGAATATTCATTTAAGCCACACCCATTTCTGTCTATCAACCAATCAAATTACTTGATGTAATTTATTGCTACAAATTCATAAACTGAATGCCAAACAGTGTAGATCCTGATCAGATGGCTTTTTCAGCCATCTGATCTGGATCTACACTGTTTGCAAAGATAGGGGTTGTTGTGAATAACAAGATAAGGGTTAAGGGCAGACCACTTTTCAGCAGGCCACAGAAGCCATCTGATCTGGATCTACACTGTTTGCAAAGATGGGGGTTGTCGTGAACTGCAAGATAAGGGTTAAAATTGCCTAGCCTCATTTCTTTATTGGTGTATTAAATTCAATATTCTTCACTTCCCATGAGTCTATCTCATCTTGGGCGAAGAATTTGTTCAGTTTTATTTCCCATTATTTATGAATCTTTAAACCACAGTTTGAACTTGAAAGCCTAGTTTGAAGTTTTCAAACTAGGGGTTGAAAACTTCAAACCACAGATTCAAAGAAAAACTGCACAATAATTCTTTAGACCACAGTATCAACTTTCAAACCGGGGTTTCAATTTATTTTCTAATACCTTTACTTCAGTTCTTTAGTTTAAAAACTTGAAACCCCAGTTTCAAAGCCAAATGCACAATAAATCTTCAAACCAAAGTTTGAACTTTCAACCATGGTTTAAAGGTTGAAACTGTATTTTGGTCTGAATGTTTGAAACTATCAATAAATTATTGTTCAAATGGCGTCTTAACCCGATTTTTAAACCTCGAACTGCAGTTTAAGTATTTATTGTGTGTGTGTGTGTGAATTGGGGTTTAACGTCGCTTTCAACAATTTTTCAGTCATATCACGACGGTGTCTGGTTGCGACAGGGAGCTCAATGCTCACTTTTATAGTGCTGCCTCACTGAAGTATCATGTCCCAGGCACATTACATGATACCACACCCAGTCACATTATCCTGACACTGGGTCGACCAGTCCTAGCTCTACCCCGTAAATCTGAGTGCCAAGCGAGGAGCAGCTAGTACCATTTTTAACGACTTTGGTATGTCGCGGCCCGGGATAGAACCCGTGACCTCCCATTCCCCGGAGCGGACACTCTACCAACTGAGCTATCGGGGCCGGTGGTTGAAACTGTATTTTGAGAAAGTTTGTACATTAAATGACTTCAAACTTGGGTTTGAATATTTGAAACTATCAATAAATTATTGTTGAAATGGCATCTTAACCCAATTTTCAAACTTCGAACTGCGGTTTAAATATTTATTGTAGATTTGATGTTGAAATTGGGCATTGAAGTTTTTAAACTAAGGATTGAAGCAAAGGTATTAGAAAATAAATCAAAACTCCAGTTTGAAAGTTGAAACCATGGTTTAAAACATTATGCAGTTTTTCTTTGAAAACTTCAAACTGGGGTTTCAAATTCAAACCATGGTTTAAACATTAATTGTGCTCTTTGCTTGCCATAATTATAGTGAATCTTAATTGTATAAAGTGTGTTGACTGTATATTGGATACCTAACAGCTTTCTGCCAGCAGACACCAATTTCATTGTTAATACATGCTGAAATTTCATTTTTTCCAGTGTTCATGATGCCTACACTAAAATTCTTTGTGTGTTAGTTCTGTCCACTGTCATGAAATTTTGATTCTTAAATACGATTTCAGGTGACTCAGCAGTTTGGGGAGGTAGCTCACAAAATGCCCCTGGCCCTGGTGGAGCCTGTAGAGAAAATGATTAACAAAGATACCCGGTACAGACCAACAGCACAGCTGTTTTCTTTGGTAAGTAGATTTACCAGGCCACCATTGTTCAAAGCATTGTTAGCTTATCAGCTCATTGGTGGTTAAAATTTAGCTGCTCTGGGGCTAGTTGTTCAAAGCATTATCTGATTCACGGGCTCGTGAGTGGACAAATTGTTAGCTGTTCTTGCAAATACAACATCTAAAATTTTGTTATTTTTGCTAGAAAGATGTGAGCGGCTTTTGCATTCGCAAAAGCTGCTCTCATTTTTCCAGCAAAATATTAATAATTGTAACATTAAATGATCAAATTTTCAACAAATGTTAACTAACGACATCATTAGTTTTGAACAACTGGCCCAAGGTGAGTACAGTATCTAACATTACGATAAAACATCTGTGCGTCATAGTGCATTTTTTCATATCTCCAGTGAGGGTAATTTTTCTGATGAAATTTTGTTATATACGCAAAAGCTACTCACATTTTTTCAGCAAAAATATTAGTATATTTGCTATTATTAAATGATAAAAATTTAAAGATTCATTAACTAATGATGTTGTTAGTTTTGAACAGCTGCCCCCAGTTGTTAAGTAGATCAGATAACTAGCACTACACACTCATGATTTGATCACTTTACATTGACCTCCAAATTGTGATGTATTACTTGTTGAGTAATAAACCACAGTTTGTCTGTCAGTTGTTAGTAGACAATCACTCACACTTTAAACTCATGATTTGATCTACTTTACATTGACCTCCAAATTGTGATGTATTACTTGTTGAGTAATAAATCACAGTTTGTATGCTAGTTGTTAGTAGACAAATCACTCATGCTTTACACTCATGATTTGATCTACATTACATTGACCTCCAAACTGTGATGTACTTTACATTGACCTCCAAATTGTGATGTATTACTTGTTGAGTGATAAATCACAGTTTGTCTGTCAGTGGTTAGTAGACAAATCACTCATGCTTTACACTCATGATTTATCTACATTACATTGACCTTCAAATTGTTATGTATTACTTGTTGAGTAATAAATCACAGTTTGTCTGTCAGTGGTTAGTAGAAAAATCACTCACGCTTTACACTCATGATTTGATCTACATTACTTTGACCCCCAAACTGTGATGTACTTTACATTGACCTCCAAATTGTGATGTATTACTTGTTGAGTGATAAATCACAGTTTGTCTGTCAGTGGTTAGTAGACAAATCACTCATGCTTTACACTCATGATTTGATCTACATTACATTGACCTCCAAACTGTGATGTACTTTACATTGACCTCCAAATTGTGATGTATTACTTGTTGAGTAATAAATCACAGTTTGTCTGTCAGTTGTAAGTAGACAAATCACTCATGCTTTACACTCATGATTTAATCTACTTTACATTGACCTCCAAATTGTGATGTATTACTTGTTGAGTAATAAATCACAGTTTGTCTGTCAGTTGTTAGTAGACAAATCAATTATGCTTTACACTCATGATTTGATCTACTTTACATTGACCTCCAAATTGTGATGTATTACTTGTTGAGTAATAAACCACAGTTTGTCTGTCAGTTGTTAGTAGACATATCACTCAGGCTTTACACTCATGATTTGATCTACATTACATTGACCTCCAAACTGTGATGTATTACTTGTTGAGTAATAAACCACAGTTTGTCTGTTAGTCTTTAGTAGACAAATCACTCATGCTTTACACTAATGATTTGATCTACATTACATTGACCTCCAAACTGTGATGTATTCCTTGTTGAGTAATAAATCACAGTTTGTCTGTCAGTTGTTACATCACGTGGCCAAGTCCGTGAAATGAACTCCCCCACTGCACCCCACTTTTTAGCTCACCTGAGCACAAAGTGCTCAAGGTGAGCTTTTGGGATCACGATCAGTCTTTGTCCGTCGTCCGTGCGTCCGTCGTCAACTTTTGCTTTAAACAACTTCTTCTCCAAAACTGCTGGACAGATTTTGATATAATTTCACAGGAATGCTCCTCGGGTGATCCTCTACCAAAATTGCTCAAACTGTTCCGCTCGGGTGAACAAGATGGCCGCCAGAGCTAAAAAAAGAAAAACCTTTAAACGACTTCTCATGCTTAACCAGTGGATGGATTATGAAATTATTTCACAGGAGTGTTCCTTGGATGACCTTCTTCCAAAATTGCTCAAACCGTTCCGCTCGGGTGAACAAAATGGCCGCCAGAGCTAAATATAGGAAAACCTTTAAAGGACTTCTTCTCCTTATCCAGTGGATGGATTTTGAAATTATTGCACTGGAATGATCCTTGGGTGACCCTCTACCAAAATTGCTCAAACTGTTCCGCTCGGATGAACAATATGGCTGCCAGAGCTAAAAATAGAAAAACCTTTAAACGACTTCTCCTGCTTAACCAGTGGATGGATTTTGAAATTATTCCACAGGAATGTTCCTTGGATGACCTTCTACCAAAATTGCTCAAACCGTTCCGCTCGGATGAACAAAATGGCCGCCAGAGCTAAAAATAGAAAACCTTTAAACGACTTCTCCTTAACCAGTGGATGGATTTTGAAATTATTTTACAGGAATGTTCCTTTGGTGCCCCTCTACTAAAATTGCTCAAACCCTTCCGCTCGGGTGAACAAAATGGCCGCCAGAGCTAAAAATAGAAAAACCTTTAAAGGACTTATTCTCCTTAACCAGTGGATGGAGTTCGAAATTACTTCACAGGAATGTTCCTTGGGTGACCCTCTACCAAAATTGCTCAAACCATTCCGCTTGAGTGAACAAGATGGCCGCCAGAGCTAAAAATAGAAAAACCTTTAAACGACTTCTTCTTCTTAACTAGTGGATGGATTTTGATATTACTTCACAGGAATGTTCCTTGGGTGACCCTCTACCAAAATTGCTCAAACCGTTCCGCTCGGGTGAACAAGATGGCTGCCGGAGCTAAAAATAGAAAAACCTTTAAACGACTTTTTTCCTTAACCAGTGGATGGATTTTGAAATTATATCACTGGAATGTTCCTTGGGTGACCCTCTACCAAAATTGCTCAAACCGTTCCGCTCGGGTGAACAAAATGGCCGCCAAAGCTAAAAATAGAAAAACCTTTAAACGACTTCTTCTCCTGAACCAGTGGATGGATTTTGAAATTATTTCACAGGAATGTTCCTTTGGTGAATCTCTACCAAAATTGCTTGTACCGTTCTGCTCGGGTGAACAAAATGGCCGCCAGAGCTAAAAATAGAAAAACCTTTAAACGATTTCTTCTCCGAAACCAGTGGATGGATTTTGAAATTAATTCACAGGAATGTTCGTTTGGTGTCCCTCTACCAAAATTGCTCATACTGTTCCACTCGGGTGAACAAAATGGCCACCAGAGCTTCTCCTGCTTAACCAGTGGATGGATTAATAGCCCTGGGGCCAAAAACGGCCCGCCCCGGGGCCCACTGGTTTTACATAGGCTTATATAGGGAAAACCTTTAAAAATCTTCTTGTCTGAAACCAGAAGGCCCAGGTCTTTGATATTTGGTATGTAGCTTCGTCTAGTGGACCGCTACCAAGATTGTTCAAATTATAGCCCTGGTGCCGAAAAACAGCCCCGCCCCGGGGCCCACTGGTTTTACGTAGACTTATATAGGGAAAACCTTTAAAATTCTTCTTGTCTGAAACCAGAAGGCCCAGCTCTTTGATATTTGGTATGAAGCTTCATCTAGTGGACCTCTACCAAGATTGTTCAAATTATAGCCCTGGGCCCAAAACCGGCCCCGCCCCGGGGCCCACTGGTTTTACATAGGCTTATATTGGGAAAACCTTTAAAAATGTTCTTGTCTGAAACCAGAAGGCCCATGTCTTTGATATTTGGTAAGTGGCTTCGTCAAGTGGACCGCTACCAAGATTGTTCAAATTATAGCTCTGGGGCCCAAAAATGCCCCCCGCACCAGGGCCCACTGGTTTTATATAGGCTTATATAGGGAAAACCTTTAAAAATCTTCTCGTCTGAAACCAGAAGGCCCAGGTCTTTGATATTTGGTATGAAGCGTCATCTAGTGGATCTCTACCAAGATTGTTCAAATTATAGCCCAAAATGTCGTCGCCCAGAGACCCTTTGGTTTTACATAGACTTATAAAGGGAAATTTTTAAAAATCTTCTTCTCTGAAACTGCAAGGCCCAGGTCTTTGATATTTGGTATGGAGCTTCATCTAGTAGACCTCTACCAAGATTGTTCAAATTATAGCCCTGGGGCCACAAATGCTCCCCACCCCGGGGCCCTTTGGTTTTACATAGACTTATATAGCCCTGGTGCATAGGCTTATGTAGGGAATATCTTTATAAAAATCTTCTCCTCTGAAACCGCAAGGCCCAGGTCTTTGATATTTGGTGTGTAGCTTCATCTAGTGGACCTTTGCCAAGATTGTACAAATTATAGCCTTTGTTTTTGTTTGGTATGAAGCTTCACCTTTAAGACCTCCCTCAACATCATGCACATTAAAGCCCTTGGGCCAATAATGGCCCTCCCTGGGGCCCCTTTGTTACACTATGGATCAGGTGAGCGATCCAGGGCCATCATGGCCCTCTTGTTATAGAGAAAACTGGGGTTTACTGGGGTATACATTATTTTTGTTATTTCTGCTCCTAGACATAGGTTGTGGGTACTCGTTAGAACCGCCTCAATGAGGCGGTAATTGAGGCGGTTCTAACGTGCACCCACAACCTATGCTTGCAGTATAAATAAGAAAAATATCACGGATTTTCATCAGAAAAGTAGCCATTTTGGAGATGGAAAAAATGCACTTTGTCGCATGGGTGTGTAATCGTAATGAGTATGACAAATCACTCATGCTTTACACTCGAGATATGATCTACTTTACAACTGCCCTCCAAACTGTGAACTGTTACTCAACAATCCTCTGCAAAAGCTGATTTATTTGTTTATTTTAGCTGGTCTTTATAGAAGAATTTCACTCATCATGAAAACACGCCTGTATAATTTTTAGCATAAAGATGAAAAATATCACAATTTTTCGTCATAAAATTTTCATTTTTTCGGCGATAAAGGTTACAGTGTACACCATAAACTCTTTATAACACTATTAATGGGGTCCGAAGCTGAAACCTTGTTAGTAAAACAACCGTGTTATATCCAAACAAAAATGTGTAGATTTTATAGATAAATGATTTATGGTCATTTTTACGCGCCTGCTATTAGCATAGCGCGATATAGGCGCCTGGTTTTCCGTCCGTTCGTTCGTCCGTCCGTTTGTCAAGGTGTCAACATTTGCGACCACCCTAGCGTTCACCCTAATGTTCAAGTTTATTTCTCAAGAACTATAAGAGCTTCATTAATGATATTTGGTACAAACTTGTATCTGGGGATTGCAACTTAAATGCAAGCATCCATATTTGACCTTGACCTATATTTCATGGTTCACTGAATTGTAAAATATTGCGACCACCCTAGCGTTCACCCTAATGGTCATGTTTATTTCTCAAGAACTATAAGAGCTTCATTAATGATATTTGGTACAAACTTGTATTTGGGGATGGCAACTTAAATGCAAGCATCCATATTTGACCTTGACCAAAATTTCATGGTTCACTGACTTTGTAAAATATTGCGACCACCCTAGCGTTCACCCAAATGGTTAAGTTCATTTCTCAAGAATTATTACAGCTTCATTAATGATACTTAGTACAAGCTTGCATTTAAGAATGGAAACTTTTATGCAAGCATCTATGTTTGACTTTGCGCCCCCACAGGCGCGATATAGCCTTCGGCGGAATTCTTGTTCTATATAATCTATACATTTTTGGGATCCATCTTAAAACCGTGTTATATGGTAAACCGTACTATAACGAACCGTGTTATAATGAGTTTGTGGTGTATTTGTATAGACATGTTTTTGTAATGGTTAATCCATTTCAGTTGAAGTATTTTCATGATCCAGTGGTGTCCTGTATTCAGAGACTAGATGTAATAGAGCAGTTAGAAACAGTTCAACAACAGATGGAAGTGTATACGAATCTTGTTCAAGTCATTCCAAATATCCCAAAGGTATCAGACCATGCTTTCTGTTTTGGTAGGAGTTTTACGGCCCATTCAAGACTATTTAGGTCATGTCAAGCCAGTCTAGATCTGTTTACCTAACTACTTTTTTCCCTGGGCATTTTATACATTAGCAGTTATCCAGGCCCCGAGGTTATAAGACTTTTTTCATGCTCAACTCGTTTGAGCATGAAATTTATCCTGCTCATAAGTTTTAAAATGCCAACAATTGTTGGCATTTTAAAATTTATGAGCAGGATAAATGACATTCTATGCTGATCTGAGCAGGAAAATTACCTAATTTGTTTTGTATTTTAATAGTTATGAGCATTACAAATGATATGCCCAGCTGAGTTGAGCATGAAAAATGTTCTGTAACCTTGGGGCCAGTATGGTGCACATTCTATTGCCAGAAACTGACAACTACCCTTCTTGATTCAGCAGAAGGGAGATAATTACCATAGAAAAGGTTTCATGATCAATCTCCGTGAAAGAATGTTACCAACCAGGCAGGTATCAAACCCCGAACCTCCATGCACATAATCATTTATGCAAAATTTTTATTCTTACCGTGTAATGTCCTACTCAGTCTGGTCTCCCTGGCCTAGTGGCTAAGCGCGTTGACACATAAATATTAGGCTCTCACTACAAAGGGTTGGAACCGCACATAAATCACGTGAGTCACCAAGTTTGGCAATGGTCAGGTTGTTTTTCTGGAGTTCACCAATTTTTGCCTACTTCTAACTAAACAACTACTCTGTATAAGTGAAATAATCTTGAAAGGGCCATAAAACCAGAATAAAAAACGGTCAAACTTCAATGGCTCAAACATCTTTTGGACTACAGAAATTTATTCTAGATAACGTTAAGATTTGCCACTACAGATGGATTACCATATTGATCCTAAGTATTGGGACAGACAGGCCTAAGCAAACAGTGCAGACCCAGATCAGACTGCTCCTGATGGAGCAGTCTGATCAGGGTCTACACTTTTTGCCATTCCATCCACATCTTTTGGTCTCCTTGCTGGTTTGTTTGTTTGTTTGATTTGAGGATTAACGTCCCTGTCAACACTGTATAGGATCGGCGAACATATTTATTGAAATTTTAGAAAATTTACAGCAAGTTCTCAATGTGTCCGAATTTTTAGGATTTTTAGCTCACCTGTCACATAGTGACAAGGTGAGCTTTTGGGATCACTTTTTGTCCGTCGTCCGTCGTGCGTCCGTCCGTGCGTGCGTCCGTAAACTTTTCTTTAAACGACATCTCCTCCTAAACCACTGATCGTATTTTGACCAAACTTCACAGGAATGATCCTTAGGTGGTCCCCTTTCAAAGTTGTTCAAATGGTTCCGGTCCGTTGCACATATAGGTCACAGTAGCCAAAAATAGATTTTTTTCACCGCAAACTTTAAAAATCTTCTTCTCTGAAACCGCAAGGCCCAGGTCTTTGATATTTGGTATGAAGCTTCATCTAGTGGACCCCTACCAAGATTGTTCAAATTATAGTGCTGGGGCCAAAAAAGCCCCCGCACGGGGGCCCTTTGGTTTTACATGGGCTTATATAGGGAAAATCTTTAAAAATCTTCTTCTCTGAAACCGCAAGGCCCAGGTCTTTGATATTTGGTATGAAGCTTCATCTAGTGGACCCCTACCAAGATTGTTCAAATTATAGTGCTGGAGCTAAAAATGCCCCCGCACGGGGGCCCTTTGGTTTTACATGGGCATATATAGGGAAATTTTTGAAAAATCTTCTTCTCTGAAACCGTAAGGCCCAGGTCTTTGATATTTGGTATGAAGCTTCATCTAGTGGACCCCTACCAAGATTGTTCAAATTATAGTGCTGGGGCCAAAAATGCCCCCGCACGGGGGCCCTTTGGTTTTACATAGGCTTATATAGGGAAAATCTTTAAAAATCTTCTTCTCTGAAACCGCAAGGCCCAGGTCTTTGATATTTGGTATGAAGCTTTATCTAGTGGACCCCTACCAAGATTGTTCAAATTATAGTGCTGGATCTAAAAATGCCCCCGCACGGGGGCGCTTTGGTTTTACATTGGCTTATATAGGGAAAATCTTGAAAAATCTTCTTCTCTGAAACCGCAAGGCCCAGGTCTTTGATATTTGGTATGAAGCTTCATCTAGTGGACCCCTACCAAGATTGTTCAAATTATAGTGCTGGGGCCAAAAATGCCTCCGCACCAGGGCCCTTTTGTTTAACATAGGCTTATATAGGCAAAAAGCTTTAAAAATCTTCTTCTCTGAAACCGCAAGGCCCAGGTCTTTGATATTTGGTATGAAGCTTATCTAGTGGACCCCTACCAAGATTGTTCAAATTATAGAGCTGGAGCTAAAAATGCCCCCCACACGGGGGCCCTTTGGTTTTACATGGGCTTATATAGGGAAAATCTTGAAAAATCTTCTTCTCTGAAACCGCAAGGCCCAGGTCTTTGATATTTGGTATGAAGCTTCATCTAGTGGACCCCTACCAAGATTATTCAAATTATAGTGCTGGGGCCAAAAATGCCCCCGCACCAGGGCCCTTTTGTTTTACATAGGTTTATATAGGGAAAATCTTGAAAAATCTTCTTCTCTGAAACTGCAAGGCCCAGGTCTTTGATATTTAGTATGAAGCTTCATCTTGTGGACCTCTACCAAGATTGTTCAAATTATAGCTCTGGGGCCAAAAATGCCTCCGCTCCGGGGCCCTTTGGTTTTACATAGACGTATATAGGGAAAATCTTGAAAAATCTTCTTCTTTGAAACCACAAGGCTTAGGTCTTCGATATTTGTTATGAAGCTTCAGCTAGTGGACCTCTATAAAGATTGTTCAAATTATAGCCCTGAGACCAAAAATGCCTCGGCCATGTGGCCCTTTGGTTTTACATAGACTTATATAGGGAAAATCTTTAAAAATCATCTTCTCTGAAACACAAGGCTTAGGTCTTTGATATTTGTTATGAAGCTTCAGCTAATGGACCTCTACCAAGATTGTTCAAATTATAGCCCTGGGGCCAAAAATGTCCCTGCTCCGGGGCCCTTTGGTTTAACATAGACTTATATAGGGAAAATCTTGTTTTACATAGACTTCTATATGCAGGGTAAACCTTTAAAATCTTCTTCTCTGAAACCAGAAAGCCCAGGTCTTTTATATTCGATATGAAGCTTCATCTTGTGGACCTCTACCAAGATTGTTCAAATTATAGCCCTGGGGCCAAAATTGACCCTGCCCGGGGCCCACTTGTTATACATTGGATCAGGTGAGCGAACCAGGGCCCTCTGGGCCCTCTTGTTATGGTAAAGTGACAGCTAATAAGGGGTGATGGGGATGATATAAATAGAGCTTTTTCATTCTCCAATTTTAAATATGAGCCAGCACATGACAAAACCTACTATAAGACATGTGCGCCCAATGAAGACTCGGATCAGCCTGCCCATCCGCAGAGTCTGATCAGTCTTCGTTGTGCAATCTAAGGATAGCTAAGGGCCCAATGCTCCTCTATGCAGCAAGAGAAGTCTCTGGTTAGACAATTGGGATGCGCAGGCTTATCTTAGTCTGATGGGCGCACATGTCTTAATGTAGGTTTTGTCGTGCACTGGCTCATATGGGATTAATAGAACAAGGGAGATAAAAGAAATCTGGAAAGAAACGAGTGCAAAGCACGAGTTTATATGATTCTTTTACCTCCCAAGGTTAATAAATCCCCACATTTAACCCTTGGCCTGCTGAATATTTATATATGCCACACCCACTACGGATTATCAACCAGTCAGATTACTTGATGCAAATTATTGCAACAAATTCACAATCTGAATGGCAAACAATGTAGATCCTGATCAGATGGCTTCATCAGAAGCCATCTGATCTGGATCTTCATTGTTTGGAAAATAAGGCATAGGTATCCGGGCTCAGCAGGACAAGGGTTAAAATAGACGAAATGAAAAACCTGTATAATACATGCACTTTGATAGACTTGTAGGATTATTTTGCATCTGAATTATGATCCAATTAGCCATTACGATAACACAACCGTGCGACATAGTGCATTTTTTCACATCTCAAAATGGCTACTTTTCTGATGAAAATCTGTGAGATCTTTCTTATTTATACCGCAAACATAGTTTGTAGGTGCTCGTTAGAACTGCCTCATTGAGGCAGCTCTAACGAGTACCCATAGCCTATGCATTGAGGCAAAAATAATGTATACCCCCATAAACCCCAGTTTCCTCTATATAAAGTGGGGTTTAGGGGGTGTTCATTTCATGGACTTGTTCACCTGATGCTCTTTACAGCTCATAAAACAAAAATTGAAGAAACAGTGTCTCAGTGATAAATCGACTATAGTAAGCAAAAAGTACTTCTTTTTCAATGGTTATGTCCATGTAATCCTTGTTTCAATGGTGCATATGCATTGTTGATATATTCTCAGATGCCATTGAGGTGAAGTCAAGAATAACAGACATGTCAAGTGACATACGCTCCCGATTTGAAATAAAACAATTTCATTGCAAAAGCAGTATCTTGTACAAAAAGTAGTTTCAGCTAAAGAGATATATTTCCCCAGCTAAGAGGATATATTTTTTCTTAGAAACTAAGAAAATGCCAAGTTAATGTCTCGTGAAATCATGGCATGTGCATGTAATATTAGGGATATAACTTGATCTCATTATAAACCGTTACCACTCTCTAGGTTAATTCAGCAGACGACAAATTGTTGATATTTTTCTTATTTTTCCCAGAAAACAGGACTTGACATCTCATGCAAATTGTCTCCATAGGAGACAATTTGTATGAGATGTCTAATCCCGTTTTCTGTGAAAATTAGAAAAATATTTCAAAATGTCGTCTGCTGATAAAAAAACAATACCCAGCATACAGAGCGTCAAATTAACACCCTTTGACAGCAGACATTTACCAAGTACAAGTGACCATATAAAGATTATTTTTAGCTTTATTCCTGAGCTCTGTGGGAGCAAATTAAAAAAATTGATTACTTAATTCCATATTATACCAGGACATGATTTAATTAACTGCAGTATTAGGGCCTTTAGCCCTTGATTTACAAGCCATTGACTAATGCCCATTTGGAAGAAAATATTTATCCCAAAATCATGTACATTGAAATTCCGCTATTAAGACCACCTTAAATTAGGACTAATTCTGTCATAAAAAGCTTATTTTGAAGGGTACACTGAAATTTTCTTTGTTTTTTTTTCTGCCTACAATGACCTCTGGTCAGGGACCACCTTTGGGACTGTTCAAAAGTGGTCTTTAAGACCACTTTTGAACAGTCACAAAGGTGGTCTTAATATAGGACTTTTACTGTATATAATATCTGACACTGTTGTTGGAGTATAAAGTTGAAACTGTGTTAGTTATAACTGCGTTATATACAAGCAAGCAGTGTGCCATTTATGGTCATTTTTCTGTATAATCTATTCATTGTTGGATCCAAACAAAATTAAAAAACAAACAATATACACAAAATCCGTACAGAACTTGGGATCCAAACAGAATCAAAACAAAAATGTATAGATTATATAGAAAAATGACCATTCATTGTCATATACATTGTTGGATCCATTTTTAACCCATTTAGTACCTGGAAACCCCAAAACGGGTACCCGGCCAAACAGCGCAGGCCCAGATCAGATGCCGAAGAACATGGCGTCTGATCAGGGCTTCAACTTTTTCCTAAAAGTTCAGTCATCTTCCAAATAAATTTTGATGAAAACACAACCTGACAACCCTAAATTTTTCAATGATCTCCTGCTATATATAAGGGGGAAGATTCCATTTGGTTCAAAAAAGGTAACATCACGTGAACAAGTCTGTGAGATGAAGACCCCCCTAAACCCCACTTTATATAGAGAAAACTGGGGTTTAAGGGGGTATACATTATTTTTCTTATTTCTGCTCCAAGACATAGGTTGTGGGTACTCGTTAGAACCGCCTCATTGAGGCGGTTCTAACGAGCACCCACGACCTATGTTTGCAGTATAAATAAGAAAATTATCATGAAATTTCATCAGAAAATTAGCCATTTTAAAGGTGTGAAAAATGCACTATGTCGCACGGGTGTGTTAGCGTAATGACTATAATCCTTATATTAACAAGTCTGTGTATTGAAGACCACCCTAAGCCCCACTTTATAAGTTTACAGGGGTATACATGATTTTTCTTATTTCTGCTCTAAGACATAGGTTGTGGGTACTCGTTAGAACCGTCTCCATTAGGCAGTTCTAACAAGCACCCACAACCTATGTTTTGAGTACAAAGAAAAAAAAAACACAAATTTTCCTCAGAAAAGTCACCATAATGGAGACCTGAAATAATGTACTATGTCGCATGAATGGGTTATCTAGTGTCATATTTCAAACAGTCCAGTAATATACCGTATTCGACCTATTTACCGCACATGCTCCTATAAGCGCGCACCCAAGCTTTTCCTGGAAAAAATACACAAGCGCACACTTTACAGTAACCTCCCAACACATTCATATTGAGTTTTGATGCACATCACGAAAACACGCCTATATAATTTGACCCCGTTGAACCCCACTTTTATATAGTAAAACTAGGGTTACACCTTATTTTTTCTTATTTCTGCTCTAAAATATACATTGTGGGTACTCGTTAGAACCGCCTCGATGAGGCGGTTCTAACGAGTACCCACAATCTATATTTGGAGCAGAAATAAGAAAAAATCACAATTTTTCATCATAAAATTTTATTTGTTTTTCGGCGATAAAGGTGGCAATGTATTTGTATAGGCGTGTTTGCGTAATGTCTTTGACCCAGACATTCATATGTCTATGTGGTGAACCCCTCTGCTGAAATTCAACTCTATAAAATAATCATATCGGAAGGGTTTTTTTTCGTATTTTTTTTCGTATTTTTTTTTTCGTATTGAGTGTGCGCTTATTAGGTACCGTAGATTTTTCACCACAATATTTTCATACAATTTTGAAAAAACTAAGCGCACGGTGCGGTAAATAGGTCGAATACGGTAGATTATTTTTATTAGCATATTTATTTGCCAGCCTCATTAGCTTAGTTAGGTGCTTGTGAGACAGGTGATCAGGAGGACAAGGGTTCGGTACCTGCAAGGTGTTCAACGTACTTTTGCGGAGACTGATCATGAAATCTTTTCTGTGGTCTTTCTCTGCCACCCACTGATTCATCCGCTATACTAGTAAACTGCTAATGTATATGCCAGCCCAGAGAGAGTGTTTGTTTGTTTTATTTGAAGTTTAATGTCCCCGTCAACACTGTAAAGGTCATTTTGGAGACATTGCTTCCAATTTAGTGGGACTTTTACCCAACATTGAGATGACATGACATCTCAAGCCCTACCGCCCAATGAAACCAATAGGGTTTATAAGCATGGACGGGCAGACTCGCACCGCATTGCCTGGGCAGGCTTAGATCCTCTAAGCGGTTTACCAGTACTCGTGTGGGGGTCGGTTTCAGCTCTGCGTGGAAGCATCATGCAGCCCATCTAATTCTTCAAGCCCCAATGGGCGGGGGCTGCCAGAGAGAGTGTGGTAAGGCCCCTTATTACCCTAAATATGGGGACACCTAAACTCCTTACCATATTTTAAACACTTATAACAGCTGGCATTTTTTAGCTCACCTGTCATGTAGTGACAAGGTGAGCTTTTGTGATCACTTTTTGTCCGCCGTCCGTCGTGCGTGCGTCCGTCCGTGCGTCAGTGCGTCCGTCCGTAAACAATTTCAAATAAGTATATCTCTAATACCCCATGGTCAATCTTGATCAAATTTCATGAGAAGCATCATCAGGTAGGGGGAAAGACTGCATTAGGTTTTTGGGCTGATCAGATTGGAATTCTGGTTGCTATGGCAACATACAGCTCCCATAGACTTACAATGGGAAAAAATTAAAATATCTTCTCCTCTGAAACCACAGGACCCAGAGCTTAGATATTTAGCATGTAGCAACAGCCAGTGGTCACCTACATAATTCCTGCCAGTCATGCCCCTGGGGTCCAAATTGGCCACGCCCCGGGGCCCCTTCGCTCCCATAGACACATAATGGAATAAAAAGCTTCAAAAATCTTCTTCTCGGAAACCACAGGGCCCAGAGCTTAGATATTTAGCATGCAGCAATGGCAAGTGGTCACATACATAATTCCTGCCAATCATGCCCCTGGGGTCCAAACGGGCCAATCTCGGGTCCTTTAGCTCCTATAGACTCATAATGGAAATAAGCTTCAAAAATCTTCTTCTCTAAAACCACAGGGCCCAGAGCTGAGATATTTGGCATGTAGCAACAGCAAGTGGTCACCTACATAATTCCTGCCAATCATGCCCGTGGGGTCCAAATTGGCCACACCCCGGGGCCCCTTAACTCCCATAGACTCATAATGGAAAAAAAGCTTCAAAAATCTTCTTCTCTGAAAACAAATGGCCCAGAGCTTAGATATTTAACATGTAGCAACGGTCAGTGGTCACCTACATAATTCCTGCCTATCATGCCCCTGGGTTCCAAATGGGCGACACCCTGGGGCCCCTTCGCTCCCATAGACTCATAATGGAACAAAAAGCTTCAAAAATCTGCTTCTCGGAAACCACAGGGCCAGGAGCTTAGATATGTAGCATGTAGCAACGGCAAGTGGTCACCTACATAATTCCTGCCAATCATGCCACTTGGGTCCAAACTGGCCAAACCCCGGGGCCCTTTAGCTCCAATAGACTCATTATGGAAAAAAGCTTCAAAAATCTTCTTCTCTGAAACCACAGGGCCCAGAGCTGAGATATTTGGCATGTAGCAACGGCAAGTGGTAACTTACATTAATCCAGCCAATCATGCCACTAGGGTCCAAATGGGCCACGCACCGGGGCCCCTTTGCTTCCATAGACTCATAATGGAAAAAAGCTTAAAAAATCTTCTTCTCTGAAACCACAGCGCCCAGAGCTTAGATATTTAGCACGTAGCAACGGCAAGTGGTCACCTACATAATTCCTGCCAATCATGCCCCTGGGGTCCAAAAGGGCCATTCCCCGGGGCCCCTTAGCTCCTATAGACTCGTAGTGGAAAAAAAAAAGCTTCAAAAATCTTCTTCTCTGAAACCACAGGGCCCAGAGCTTAGATATTTAGCATGTAGCAATGGCAAGTGGTCACCTACATAAATCCTGCCAATCATGCCCGTGGGGTCCAAATGGGCCACGCCCCGGGGCCCCTTCGCTCCCATAGACACATAATGGAATAAAAAGCTTCAAAAATCTTCTTCTCGGAAACCACAGGGCCCAGAGCTTAGATATTTAGCATGCAGCAATGGCAAGTGGTCACATACATAATTCCTGCCAATCATGCCCCTGGGGTCCAAACGGGCCAATCCTGGGTCCTTTAGCTCCTATAGACTCATAATGGAAATAAGCTTCAAAAATCTTCTTCTCTAAAACCACAGGGCCCAGAGCTGAGATATTTGGCATGTAGCACTAGCAAGTGGTCACCTACATAATTCCTGCCAATCATGCCCGTGGGGTCCAAATTGGCCACACCCCGGGGCCCCTTAACTCCCATAGACTCATAATGGAAAAAAAGCTTCAAAAATCTTCTTCTCTGAAAACAAATGGCCCAGAGCTTAGATATTTAACATGTAGCAACGGTCAGTGGTCACCTACATAATTCCTGCCTATCATGCCCCTGGGTTCCAAATGGGCGACACCCTGGGGCCCCTTCGCTCCCATAGACTCATAATGGAACAAAAAGCTTCAAAAATCTGCTTCTCGGAAACCACAGGGCCAGGAGCTTAGATATGTAGCATGTAGCAACGGCAAGTGGTCACCTACATAATTCCTGCCAATCATGCCACTTGGGTCCAAACTGGCCAAACCCCGGGGCCCTTTAGCTCCAATAGACTCATTATGGAAAAAAGCTTCAAAAATCTTCTTCTCTGAAACCACAGGGCCCAGAGCTGAGATATTTGGCATGTAGCAACGGCAAGTGGTAACTTACATTAATCCAGCCAATCATGCCACTAGGGTCCAAATGGGCCACGCACCGGGGCCCCTTTGCTTCCATAGACTCATAATGGAAAAAAGCTTAAAAAATCTTCTTCTCTGAAACCACAGCGCCCAGAGCTTAGATATTTAGCACGTAGCAACGGCAAGTGGTCACCTACATAATTCCTGCCAATCATGCCCCTGGGGTCCAAAAGGGCCATTCCCCGGGGCCCCTTAGCTCCTATAGACTCGTAGTGGAAAAAAAAAAGCTTCAAAAATCTTCTTCTCTGAAACCACAGGGCCCAGAGCTTAGATATTTAGCATGTAGCAATGGCAAGTGGTCACCTACATAAATCCTGCCAATCATGCCCGTGGGGTCCAAATGGGCCACGCCCCGGGGCCCCTTAGCTCCCATAGACTCATAATGGAAAAAAGCTTCAAAAATCTTTTTCTCTGAAACCACAGGGCCCAGAGCTTAGATATTTAGCATGTAGCAATAACAAGTGGTCACCTACATAAAGCCTGCCAATCATGCCACTGGGGTCAAAATGGGCCACACTCTGGGACCCCCTTTGCTCCCATAGACTCATAATGGAACAAAAAGACTTCAAAAATCTTCTTCTCTGAAACCACAGGGCCCAGAGCTTAGATATTTAGCATGTACCAACGGCAAGTGGTCACCTACATATTTCCTGCTAATCATGCCCCTGGGGTCCAAATGGGCAATGCCCCGGGGCCCCTTAGCTCCCATAAACTCATAATGGAAAAAAGCTTCAAAAATCTTCTACTCAGAAACTTTGAAGCACAGAACTTAGATATTTAGTGTCTAGCAACATAAAATAGCCAGCTACATAAATCCTGCTAACCCTGCCCCTGGGGTCAAAATTGGCCACGCCCGAGCTCATCACCTCCAATAGACTTATAATGGAAAAAAAAACTTAAAAAATCTTCTTCTATGAAACCATTAGGCCCAGAGCTTAGAATTTTAGTATGTAGCAACGTCAAGTTGCCACCTACATAAATCCTGCCAGTTATGCCCCTGGGATTCAAATTGGCTACACCCCAGGGTTCTTTAGCTTCCATAGACTTACAATTGGAGAAACTTCAAAAATCTTCTTCTCTGAAACCACAGGGCCCTTATAATGAAAAAAAAAGCTTAAAATGGGGAAAAAAATCATCTCCCTGAAACCATAAGTCCCAGAGCTTAGGTATTTAGCATGTAGCAATGTCGAGTGGTCGCCTACATGAATCCTGCCAATCAAGCCCCTGGGGTCCAAATCCTGTGGCCCCTTAACTCCAACAAACTTAATATGGAAAAAAGCTTCAAACATCTTCTTTGAAACCATGAAGTACAGACCTTAGATATTTAGTATATAGCAACACAAAATGGTCCCCTACTTAAATCCTGCCAACCGTGCCCTTTGAGTCAAAATTGGCCAAGCCCCAGGGCTCATTAGCTCCTAAAGACTTATACTGGAAAAAATTAAAAAAATCGTTTTCTCCAAAACCATAAGGCACAGATTTTGTTTGATTTGAGGTTTTACATCCCCGTCAACACTGTATAGGTCATTTTGGAGATGTCTCTTCCAATTTTGTGGGACTTTTACCCGACATTGAGATGAAATTACATCTCAAGCCCTGTCGCCCAATGAAACCAGTAGGGTTTATAAGCATGGATACCGCTTTGCCTGAGCTTAGATATTTAGCATACATAGCAATGTCAAGTGGTCTCCTACACTAATGATTTTCTGGTACACAGGTGAGCGATATAGGGCCATTGGGCCCTCTTGTATTTTTTTTTCCTATTTATCATCTTAAAGAAGGCTTTAGACTACATGTGAACTATGCTGGTGAGATGATTCACATGGAAAGTCAAGCCCTATTTTGGCTGAAAATAATGAAGAAAATTTAGATTGCTGTCTGTTCCTTAGCTAAGTATTGTGTGGTCAGCGATCTGTAAAACCACTTATTAAAAGAGAAATGGACAAACTTGGCATATTTACTGCTTTTCAGGTTTATCAATGATAACCCACTTATTTCTTAAATTGAAAACATATGTTGTGGGTACTTGTTGGAATCGCCTCGATGAGGCACTTCCAACAAGTACCCACATCATATGTTTTTGGCACTTGTTGGAATCACCTCAGTGGGGCAATTCCAACAAGTACCCACATCATATGTTTTTGGCACTTGTTGGAATCACCTCAATAGGGCAATTCCAACAAGTACCCACATCATATGTTTTTTGCACTAGTTGGAATCACCTCAATGGGGAGATTCCAACAAGTACCCACATCATACGTTTTTGGCACTTGTTGGAATCACCTCAATAGGGCAATTTCAACATGAACCCACATCATACGTTTTTGGCACTTGTTGGAATCACCTCAATAGGGCAATTTCAACAAGAACCCACACCATATGTTTTTGGCACTTGTTGGAATCACCTCAATAGGGCAATTTCAACAAGAACCCACATCATATGTTTTTGGCACTTGTTGGAATCACCTCAATAGGGCAATTTCAACAAGAACCTACATCATATGTTTTTGGCACTTGTTGGAATCACCTCAATAGGGCAATTTCAACAAGAACCCACATCATATGTTTTTGGCACTAGTTGGAATCATCTCAATAGGGCAATTTCAACAAGAACCCACATCATATGTTTTTGGCACTTGTCGGAATCACCTCAATAGGGCAATTTCAACAAGTACCCGCATCATATGTTTTTGGCACTAGTTGGAATCATCTCAATAGGGCAATTTCAACAAGAACCCACATCATATGTTTTTGGCACTTGTTGGAATCACCTCAATAGGGCAATTTCAACAAGTACCCACATCATATGTTTTTGGTACTTGTTGGAATCACCTCAATAGGGCAATTCCAACAAGTACCCACATCATATGTTTTTCGCACTTGTTGGAATCACCTCAATAGGGCAATTCCAACAAGTACCCACATCATATGTTTTTAGGGAGAAATAAGAAAAATCAACCCAGAATTAACCTTGCCACTCCATATCTAGAGCTATGTTTATTTACCACGTTTTTCTGTGATTTACTGTAGAAGAAGCAACTGTACATCCACCATTCTTGATTATATAGCAAGATCTCTAGTTAAACTGATTACTCCATTTTATTTGGCCATTTGAGAGTACATTAAGCAGTTTATTAAGGATTATTAGATATCTCCGAGTGCAGTCTTCCATAAATCACGTTCAACAAAGAAACACACAAAGTACAAATCAGTGTTGTCTGCAAATGAATCTCTTTTTTCTGTACTAGGAAAAGAATTAAACAACAATAAATATGCTGTTTGTTTGTGCCCATTCAACACTATTTAGGTGGCCCCAGCCCATCGGGGCTTGGAGAAAAATATTGGGCTGCATGATGCTTCCACACAGAGCTGAATTAAACCAACCACACATGAGTACTGGTAAATCGCTTAGAAGGTCTAAGCCTGCCCAGGCAAACTGGTGTGAGTCAGAGCATCCACTGCATATAACCTTTAGGTTTCATTGAGTGGCTGGGCTTTTGAAGTCATTTCATCTCAGTGTCTGGGGAAAAAGTCTCACAAAATTCGAAGCAATGTCTCCAAAATAACCTAAATAGTGTTGACATGGACGTTAAACCTCAACTCAAACAAAGCAACCAGGCAGGATTCAAATCAGCTCATCTTGCTCACATCATGTGAACAAGTTGGTGAAAAGAACACCCCCAAAACCCCACTTTATATAGAGAAAACTGGGGTTTACAGGGGTATATATTTTCTTATTTCTGCTCCAAGACATAGGTTGTGGGTACTCGTTAGAACCACCTCCATGAGGCAGTTCTAACGAGCACCCACAACATATGTTTGCAGTAAAAATAAGTAAAATATCACAGATTTTCATCAGACAAGTAGCCTTTTGGGGGATATGAAAAATGCACTAATTTCGCACGGGTGTGTTATCGTCATGATCAGGCCAGCCTTTCCAGAGTATTTGCTTTTGAATGGAATGCTTATACGACGAGCAAAGACTATGATCAGCTTGCTTATCAGACTTGCCTGGCCGGAGAATTTCTTTGCTCTTTAACACTTTCTGCACCCTGGTTACATAATTGTGCCTGCCTAACAGTGCACCCTAGTCACATTTTCTTCAACCAAAAGTACCAATGTGATTCTGTCTTAGATTAATTTAAGGGAAATAACTATTTGAAGTATGTTGCAAATAAGGGAAATAACTATCTGAAGTATGTTGCAAATTTATAGGTTAGACCTGTTTTTGGCAAAAACAAGCTTTTACTTTTAAAAAAAATGTTTTTGGTTGTTTTTTACTTGGTTCTAGTTGTAGAAAATGTCAGGTTTGGCATTGGAAGTTGTTTCGGAAATCAGTTTGGCACCGAAAGAGTTAAACAGCCCAGACACTATACAAGGCTAGTGGGGACAGCTGGGCCCAGTTGTTAAAAACTAACGGTGTCGTTAGGTAACATATCATTCAATCTTTGATCATTTAATATGGCAAATATGCTAATATTTTTGCTGCAAAAAATGTGAGCAGCTTTTGCAAATGCAAAAGCTGCTCACATTTTTTTCAGCAAAAATACCAATATTGTACTTGCTAGAACACTTAACAGTAAGTCCACTAATGAGCTTGCTAAGCTAATGATGCTTTGAACAACTGGCCCAGATGTGCAGGCTAATCTTAGTCTTTGCTTGTTGCACAGGTCTTAGGTTTGTTTTTTTTAATGCACTGGCTCAGTTAACGGTATGCTGTCACTATTTCAGAAAGTATTATACGGCCATATTTTCCCAGCGTTGGTTGAGGCATGTCAGTCCATGGACACAATGTTGATGGCGCTACCATCTCTGATGGCCTTGATTGACACAATACCAGCTATAGACTATGCAGATGTCGTGATGCCAGAATTTAGAATGATTCTCAATTCACCAAAACCTATTCAGGTAATAATAATATTTTTATATAGTGAAATTTCAGTTACTTGGAAGCTGCAGGCTTGTTAACCATGGCAGAATCGTACAAGCAGTGCTCATGTTATGTCCGAATCAGCTGTGCAGGGAAGCACCATCTAAGCCCGCCCAGGCAAAGGGATACGAGTCAGACTGTCCCTGCATATAAACCCTAGCAGTTTGTTTGGGCAGTAGGACTTGAGATATCTCAATGGGTAAAATTTGAAGCTGTGACTCCAAAATGACTTAAATAGTGTTGATAGGGATATGCCAAAAAGAAAATATTTTCAGGAGAAAAATTGAGATATTTTTTTTCTTATTTCTGCACAAAACATCGATTGGCAGTTCTAACTAGTACCCACAATCTATGTTTTTGAGGAGAAATAAGAAAAATAATGTACACCCCTGTAAACCCCAGTTTCATCATTTAAAAGTGGGGTTCGAGCGGGTCAGAGTTAACCCTTTTCAAACTGGAAACCCTAAATGGGTACCGTGGCAAACAGTGCAAGCCAAGATCAGATGCCGCAGAATGCGGCATCTGATCAGGGCCTCCACTGTTTGCGAAAAGTTCAGTCATTTTCCAAATAAATTTTGATGAAAACACAACCTCTCTCCCCTAAATTTTGAAATGGACTCCTGCTTATATAAGGAGTATTCCATTTGGTACAAAAAGGGTTAACCCTTATCTTGCTGTTCACGGCAACCCCTATCTTTGCAAACAGTGTAGATCCAGATCAGATGGCTTCTGAAGAAGCTGAACATGATAAGCCCACCACTGTTACTGCTAAGGGTGGTGGCGGGCAATCTCACTAAGTACTGGTAAACCACCTAGAGGGAGGGTCTAAGCCTGTCCTAGAATAGTGAAGGTAACTGACTGGCTTGCCATGACCTAAGCTGGTGACTGGGCCAATAAATTACAACAAACACGCATTTCACTGAATGTTTTTGTTACAAACAGCATTTCCTCACTTCATCTATCTACCTTGGTAGATTATAGTTTTATCACCACTCTCTGACAACTGCATCGGGGAGTCGACTCTGGCTCAGTGATTTCACCCGAGCAGCCAGGGTTTGAAACCCACCACAGGCGGGGATTTTTTTCCAGCTATGCTTCATTCCTTTGTTAGCTCACCTGTCACGTAGTGACAAGGTGAACTTTTGTGATCACATTTTGTCCGTCGTCCATTGTGCGTGCGTCAGGTGCTTGCATCCATGTGTGCGTTCCTGCGTGCATCCGTAAACAATTTCAAATAAGCATATCTCTAATACCCCATGGCCAATCTTGATCAAATTTCATGAGAAGCATCATCAGGTAGGGAGAAAGGCTGCATAAGGTTTTTGGGCTGATCAAAGTGGAATTCTGGTTGCCATGGCAACATATAGCTCCCATAGACTTATCTTCTCTGAAACCACAGGGCCCAGAGCTTAGATCTTTAGCTTGTAGCAACATCAAGTGGTCACCTACATAAATCCTGCCAATCATGCCCCTAGGGTCCAAATTGGCCACACCACGGGGCACCTTAGCTCCCATAGACTTATAATGTAAAAAAAAGCTTCAAAATCCTTCTCTGAAATCATGAAGCACAGTGCTTAGATATTTAGTATGTAGCAACATAAAAGTCACCTACATAAATCCTGCTAACCATACCCCTCGGGCCAAAATTGGCCATGCACTGGGGCTTATCAGCTCCCATAGTCTTACAAGGGGAAAAACTTCAAAAATTCTTCTTCTCTGAAACCATTGGGCCCAGAGCTTAGATATTTAGCATGAAGCAACAGCAAGTGGTCACCTACAAAAATCCTGCCAATCATGCCCCTGGGGTCCAAATTGGCTACACCCTGGGGCTCCTTTACTCCCATATGCTCATAACTCCAATAGACTCTTCTTATCTGATACTTTGAAGTGCAGAGATTAGATATCTAGTATCAAGCAACATAAAATAGTCACATACATAAATCCTAAAATAGTCACATACATAAATCTTGCTAACCCTGCCCCTGGAGTCGAAATTGGCCATGCCAGAGCTCATCAGCTCCCATTGACTTATAATGGAAAAAACTTCAAAAATCTTTTTTTCTGAGACCATAATGCCTAGAACTTGGATATTTAGTTGTAGCAACGTCAAGTGGCCACTTACATAAATCCTGTCAATTATGTCCCTGCGATCCGAATTTGCAACACCCCAGGGCTCTTTAGCTCCCATAGACTTACAATTGGAAAAATCTTCCTCTCTGAAACCACAGGGCCCAGAGCTTAAATATATAGCATGTAGTAACGTCAAGTAGTCACCTACATAAATCCTGCCAACCATGCCCCTGGGGTCAAAATGGACCACGCCAATGGTCCCATTGGCTGCCATATACTTATAATCAAAAAAAAAAAGCTTCAAAAATCTTCTCCTCTGAAACCATAAGTTCCAGAGCTTAGATATTTAGTTTGTAGCAACATGAAATGTTCATCTTAACAAATCCTGCCAACCATGCCCCTCTGGTCAAAATTGGCCTTGCTCTGTGCCCATTAGCTACCATAGACTTAAAATGGAAAAAAAACTTAAAATGGAAAAAACAAACTTTAAAAATCTTCTTCTCTGAAACCATAAGGCCCAGAGCTTAGGTATTTAGCATGTAGCAACGTCGAGTGGTCGCCTACATGAATCCTGCCAGTCATGCCCCTGGGGTCAAAATCGGCCAAATCTTTTGGCCCCTTAACTCCAATAAACTTATAATGGAAAAAAGCTTCAAAAGTCTTCTTCTCAGAAACCATGAAGTACAGACCTCAGATATTTAGTATATAGCAACATAAAATGGTCGCCTACATAAATCCTGCCAACCATGCCCCTTGGGTCAAAATTGGCCATGCCCCAGGGCTCATTAGCTCCTATAGACTTTTACTGCATAAAACTTCAAAAATCTTCTTCTCCGAGCCATAAGGCCCAGAGCTTACATATTTAGTATGAATCAATGTCAAGTGATCTCCTACACTAATGATTTTCTGGTTCACAGGTAAGCGATATAGGGCCATTTGGCCCTCTTGTTACAACTTTCATGTATTTATATTTTTTCAGGCAACAGTATTTATACTGGACAAACTAGAAGTTATTCTGGCAAAAACACCAACAGAAGAAATTAAAAATGAAATCATTCCACTGGTATTTAATACTCTCGACTCGAACTCCATTCAAGCTCAGGTAACGTCAAATCTTCCGAAACAAAATGGAGTTTACCATTGTCCAGTTAGTTATGAATAAAACATCAGGCTATTCCAAACAAATCGGGGTCTCCAAGCATATGCAGTCAGTGAAAATACAGACCAGGGCCAGTTGTTCAAAACTAACGACATTGTTAGTTACGTTCCGTTAAAACTTTGATCATTTATTATGGCCAATATGCTAATATTTTTGCTGAAAAAATGTGAGCAGCTTTTGCGGATGCAAAAGCTGCTCACATTTTTTCAGCAAAAATACAAAAAATTAACATATTTAATTTGCTAGAACTTTTAACAATATGACCATTAGCCAGCTCTTTAAACTAACAATGCTTTGAACAACTGGCCCCAGCATGCACATTTGCTCATCAGTGTCTTTCCTGTCCGCAACAGAGGACACTTTTTATAACTACAGTATTCATTGCCTAAACATTGGGCATTAGACGGAATAAAGAATCCACATTATATGTAGTATTTCATTCTAACACAGCGCGCCTATATAGGCAATGGAAAATAACTGTTTTATTCTACAACAAATCACGGCAAGGAAGAGCGTGACAAGTGACATCATTTAAACTGCCAAGTTATGATGTCACATACTAGTCAATTTCCTTGACGTTAGACGTTGTAACATCATATTCTCGCATCAAAAACGTCAGAAAAGGATATAAATGCATGTCTTTCAGTCGATAATTTTAGCGGGATTTATTCTAACAATGGCGAAAGGTTGAGATTTTGAAGGAAACAACAACATTATTGCTGATTTTCAGCGTGTTAGAATCGAAATAGATCAGCTCTAATCTGTGATTTGTTGAGTAATAAATCACAGTTAACCAGTCAGTTGCGCGCGTGGTTTGTCTACTTTACAACTGACCTCCAAACTGTGATTTATTATACCCCCGGCATACGGAGTATGCCATGGGGGTATATAGTTTTCGTCTTTTCTGTGTGTGTGTAAACTTTCTGTGTGTGTGTGTGTAAACTTTTTTTGTGTCAAAGATTTCTCAGGAACTACTATACCTAGAAACTTGAAATTTGGTACAAACAACATGCATAACTAGTTGTATTGTGGGAAAGAAAATTGGGGCTGTGGGGCCAGGTTCTTTAGAGTTATTCCCCTTTGTTATATTTGCTACTGAGATGTGCATTTTGTGACTTACCTTAAATTTTGTGTCAAAGATTTCTCAAGATCTACTGTACCTAGAAACTTGAAATTTGGTACAAGCAACATGCATAACTAGTTGTATTGTGGGAAAGAAAATTGGGGCTGTGGGGCCAGGTTCTTTAGAGTTATTCCCCTTTGTTATATTTGCTACTGAGATGTGTATTTTGTGAGTTACCTTAAATTTTGTGTCAAAGATTTCTCAGGAACTACTGTACCTAGAAACTTGAAATTTGGTACAAACAACATGCATAACTAGTTGTATTGTGGGAAAGAAAATTGGGGCTGTGGGGCCAGGTTCTTTTGAGTTATTCCCCTTTGTTATATTTGCTACTGAGATGTGTATTTTGTGAGTTACCTTAAATTTTGTGTCAAAGATTTCTCAAGATCTACTGTACCTAGAAACTTGAAATTTGGTACAAGCAACATGCATAACTAGTTGTATTGTGGGAAAGAAAATTGGGGCTGTGGGGCCAGGTTCTTTAGAGTTATTCCCCTTTGTTATATTTGCTACTGAGATGTGTATTTTGTGAGTTACCTTAAATTTTGTGTCAAAGATTTCTCAGGAACTACTGTACCTAGAAACTTGAAATTTGGTACAAACAACATGCATAACTAGTTGTATTGTGGGAAAGAAAATTGGGGCTGTGGGGCCAGGTTCTTTAGAGTTATTCCCCTTTGTTATATTTTTTTTATAAAATTTTGTCAGCAAGATATCTCAAAAACTATTGGAGCTAGAGCCTTGAAAGTTGGTGAATAGATTGGTGGTGATGAGTAGATGAACTGATTAACTTTTGACAAAATTCCGAAAAATACTTTGTGAGTTATGGCCCTTTGTCATTTTGGTAATTTGTGCCATTGTACTGTATGGTAAAAGTGATGCATAGCATAACTTTAGAACCGTGTATGCTAGGGTTTTGAAATTTCATATATGGATTCCTCATGGAAAATTAGCCGACACGTATTTTTTTTCTCGTCCGGATTATGCTCCTTTCAAGAGTTATTGCCCTTTGAAAAACATCTGTTCAAGATCTCATTAGTTATCAGGTGAGTTATTTAGATGTAATGGTATTCTCCTTACTTTTGCAAGATTAATTCTGTGTTCATAATAGGTTTTTGTCAAACTTGATGGCTTTGAATTGCCAGAAAGTTACCGATGGCTTTGGCCGGGGGTATTAGTGAGCATATGCTCACTTGATAGTCTAGTTATTCATCAATTCTCAGTTAGAGCTGATCTATTTCTTAAATAATAGGTCTTCTGTATACTACTTGACTCTTGCATTGCTATATCTTGGACAAGTCCATTTGTCATACAAGGGGTGTCAGGCTTATTTTTTCATTCTGACGGAATATTCTGTTAGCAAATAGCACAGACTTGGATCAGACGCCGCATTCTCGGATCAGAGCCTGTAATTCTTTAGAATGGCTTCGGGAAACAAATGGTGACTCAACAAGGCGATTCTAATGAGTACACACAATCTATGGTTTTGTGGAAGAATAAAGCAATGTTTACCCCAGTAAACCCCCCTATGGGTGGAATGTGTATTATTGCACACCAGATAAGGAAAAGCATTTGTATTATTGCACACCAGATAAGGAAATCTGTGGTTTTAGTCTTGGATAGTAATTCTGTTCTTACCCTTATGTCCTTACCCAGGCAAACTACACAAGTATAGTGTGCAAAAAATAAAACGCTAAGTAAAGTCAAATGAAAATTTTTGGTGGTGTTGTGCATGACAGAATCTAATATGCATCATGAAAACATGCCTATATAATTTTGATCACCTTGAACCTCATTTTTAGATAGTAAAACTGGGGTTTACAGGGGTAAACCTTATTTTTCTTATTTCTGCTCTGAAATATAGATTCTGGGTTCTCTTTAGAACCGCCTTGATGTATATTTTGAGCCCATATAAGAAAAATATCACAATTTTTCATCTTGAAATTTTCATTTTTTCGGCGGTAAAGTTTACAGTTTATTTGTATAGGCATGTTTTCGTAATGGGGTTCTGTTGTAGATGGGCATTTTCAACTCCCAGGATGACCATGCTGAGTGGAACCTCAGTGCAGCCTCGGTTCTGCTCAGCATGGTCATCCCTCAGGTTGGAAAGGCCCATTTACAACAGAACCCTATATCAGTTTCTTATAAGGTACATGTAATTGTGTTGATTCCTGATCACTGGCTTAATTCACTTCTCTTTTACAGATGAGTTAACCCATTTAGTACCAGAAATCCCAAAACGGGTACCCTGGCAAACAGCGGAGGCCCAGATCAGACGCCGCAGAATGCGGCGTCTGATCAGGGCCTCCACTGTTTGCAAAAAGTTTACAAAAAGTTCAGCCATTTTCCAAATCAATTTTGAAGAAAACAGAGCCTGACACCCCTAAATTTTTAAATGGACTCTTGTTTTATATAAGGAGGAAGATTCCATTTGGTACAAAAAGGGTTAATGGTATTTTTTAGTATCACTATAGATCTTATGATGTCCTTAGAATTCACAAACACTGTGGGTTCCAGCCTAGTTCAGGTTTCATGTCAGACACCAAGTTCTACAACAGATTACGACAACACACCAGTGCGACATTGTGCATTTTTTCACATCTCCAAAATGGCTACTTTTCTGATGAAAATCTGTGATATTTTCCCTATATATACAGGGCAGTCCTTTAGTACTCTACTCATTATAACACGGTTTTGGGTATAACATGGCCAGGTCTTGCCTCCCAAATTGTCATTTTACTATAATTTCTGTATAAAAATATCCCTTTATAACACGGTTCACTTATAACAGGGTCCTGGTCTATGCATCCCAAACATAGCGTTTTAAAGGGACTGCCCTGTACTGCAAACATAGGTTGTGGGGGGCTCGTTAGTTTTCTCTATATAAAGTGGGGTATAGTGGGGGTGTCTTCATTTCACGGACTTGTTCACGTGATGAAAAGTTTAGATGGTTTTTCTCTGGGTACCATGGTTTTTGCTGACCTCTAATTAACTGTCCACTTCTAATGAGTGAAATAATTTTGAGAGGGCCATAAAACTAAAACCGAAACCAAAAAAAAAAAATAAATACCTGTAAGTAAATAAAATAAAGGGATTCACATATTGACAGAAACATCTATGATCTCATAGTAGATTCATGTAGGCTGGTCTGAACATCAGGCCTATATAAAACTGGGGTTTCTGGGGCGGGGTATACCTCATTTTTAGCTCACCTGAGCCTTTAGGCTCATAGGTGAGCTTATAGTATAGCCATGGTCCGTAGTCCGTCCGTCCACCATTTTCAAAGATCTTCTTCTCCTATACTGCAGGGCCAATCAAAGCCAAATTTCATATGGAGCCTCAGTGGGATGGGGGAACGAAAGTTTGTTCGCGGGGTCTGGATCACATGACCAAGATGGCCGCCATGCCCATATATGGTAAAAAGCCTTCAAAAATCTTCTTCTCCAGAACCATAAGGCCAGTGGCCTTGAAACTTGGCATGTAGCATATGGTACTCGGGCCCATTATGGTTTGTACAAATGGTGACCCTGGGTTGACCTTGACCTATTTTACAGCAATGTCAAATTTTCCGACTTAGGCTTTTGCATGGGGCAAAGTGAAAATAATGGATTTATAGGAAACCATTGAAGACAGTGTCAACAAAATTTGTAGATCAGGTAAAGTAATTGAATACATGAAGATCTATGGGTCAGAAAGGTCAAGGTCATTCATTGGCCTTAGACCAAGGTCATTCAGGATCATATTTCAAACATTTTTTTCTCCAAAACTGCTGAGCCAATTTAAGTAAAATTTAATATGGAGCCTTTATGAGTTGAACAAATGAAAAAATGCCAATACGGTCTAGATCACATGACCAAAATGGCCGTCACGCCCATATATGGTAAAAAGCCTTAAAAATTCTTCTCCTCCAGAACCGTAAGGCCAATGGCCTTGAAACTTGGCATGTAGCATATGGTACTCAGGCCCATCATAGTTTGTACAAATGGTGACCCTGAGTTGACCTTGACCTATTTTACAGCAATGTCAAATTTGCCGACTTAGGCTTTTGTATGGGAAAAAGTGAAAATAATGGAATGACCTATAGCCATCATGAGACAATGTGTTGCGTGCAGGACCCAGGTCAGTACTTCCAATGTCAAGGTCATACTTAGAGGTCAGTCATAAAAAAGTGGCCTTTTTTCATGTTTGGTCAATAAGTCACTTTTTCCTGGATAAATTTTAAAATTACTTGGTGGAAATGTTAACCATCATGAGACATTTGTTTGAATTGAGGTTTTCATCTCCGCCAACACTGTATAGGTCATTTTGGAGACGTTGCTTCCAATTTTGTGGGACTTTTACCTGGCATTGAGATGAAATGGCATCTCAATAGGGTTTTTGTGCATGGGTGGTACGAATTGCATCACTTTTCCTTGACAGGCTTAGAACCTCTATGCTGTTTACCAGTACTCATTTGCAGTCGGTTTCAGCTCTGCATGGAAGTATCATGCAGCCCAATCTATTTCTTCAAGCCCGATGGGCGGGGGCCGGGGGTCATGAGACAATGTATTGCCCCCAAGAATCAGGTAGGTACCCCAATGATAAAAAAAGTGGGGAGACATCTGTGTTTTTGTAGAAAAACAAATTCTAGTTTTGTTCTGTTACTGCTCTTGAGATATGAAAATAAATTGGAACAAGTTTTCTTTTTGTTTCATTTGCTTCTGTATACAGTATACCATTTATGTCCAATGGACAGTTCCTCATATTTTCCCTTTCTGTGAGCCAGGCACCGAGGTTATAAAACTTTTTTCACGCTCAACTCACTTCAGCATGAAATTTACCCTGCTCATAAGTTTTAAAATGCCAACAAATATTGAGATGGCATTTTAAAATTTATGAGCAGGGTAAATGACATTTTCTGCTGATCTAAGTAGGAAAATTGTGACCAGACAGGTGAGCGGTTCAGGACCACTGGTCCTCTGGTTCTTATTTCTGCTCTAAAATATAGATTGTGGGTACTCGTTAGAACCGCCTCGATGAGGGGGTTCTAAAGAGTACCCATAATTTATATTTTGAGCAGAAATAAGAAAAATATCACATTTTTTCATCATGAAATTTTTATTTTTTCGGCGATAAAGGTGGCAATGTATTTGTATAGGCATGTTTGCGTAGTTGCCTTCGGGTACCACATTTTATAAAACAGATTTTCTTGTAACATGATTTAATTTAAAGTTGTCTCTTTAATTGTACAACAGAGATTCATTCGGCATGTTCAGATCAAAACTTGCAATTCATTTCCTCACAAATTGTTTTCGCTTTTATGAATTTCTGCATGCTTTTATCCACTTATGCAATCATTATTGCTGCATTTTATGTCATTAGCTGTCATTTATGACTTCTAATAATTTAAAGGTGAGCAGATACACTTAAATAAATTAACCGTCATCTCGCAAAGCATGGCTGGGTGTTGAAACAGGAAATGGATTTTCCTATTACACCACAACCTCGTTATAACACGGTTCATCATACAGGGCAGTCCCTTTATAATGCTAAGTTTGGGATGCATAGAACAGGACCATGTTATAAGTGAACCATGTTATAAAGGGATATTTTTATATGGAAATTATAGTAAAATGACAATTTGGGAGGCATAATGTCATATAATGAGTAGAGTACTAAAGGGACTAAAGTGTAACACTGTTTTGGATATAACCTGGTTTCAAGTTGGATCCCAAAAATGTATGGTCATTTTTTCTATATAAACTATACATTTTTGTTTGGTGTTATAAAGAGGTTGTGGTGCATCTGAGTCCATGAAGATTGGGTTTACCCTAAGAAGTAAGAGTTTGCTACTAGAGCTTCTCTTAATCTTTAGCACTCTTTGGGCTTATTCAGCAAACGACAAATTTTTGATATTTTTCTTATTTTTCCCAGAAAACAGGACTTGACATCTCATGCAAATTGTCTCCATAGGAGACACATAGGAGACAATTTGCATAAGATATCAAATCCTGTTTCCAGAAAACAGGACTTGACATCTCATGCAAATTGTCTCCATAGGAGACAATTTACATAAGTTGTCAAATCCTGTTTCCAGAAAACAGAACTTGACATCTCATGCAAATTGTCTACATAGGAGACAATTTGCATAAGATATCAAATCCTGTTTTCTGGGAAAATTAGGAAAATATTTCAAAATGCCGTCTGCTGCGAAAAAAAAAAAAACAGCATGCAGAGTGTTAAAGGCAAGAATTTGATCCCTGTAGCTTACAAGTTGGGCAAAGCATGCTGTCCTTGCAGCAGGAGGGGTTATGTTCTTTGGTCTGTCTCACCATTTTCCATTCTCTTTCCCTTATGATCAGTTTGATTTGTTTGAATTGAGGCTTAATGTCACTGTCAACACTATTTAGGTCATTTTGGAGACGTCGCTTCCAATTTGGTGGGACTTTTATCCGGCATTGAGATGAAATGACTTCTCAAGCCCTGTCACCCAATGAAACCAAAAGGCTTATAGTTTTTGGACGATCTGACTCCTACCACTTTGTCTGGGCAGGCTTAGTCCTTCTAAGCTGTTTACCAGTACTCATGTGTGGTCAGTTTCTCAAGTCTGCGTGGAAGCATCATGCAGCCCAGTCTATTTCTCCAAGCCCTGATGGGCGGGGGTGACCCTTATGATCAGGCCTACTGGCCATTAACAAGACGTAGTTGTCTGCTTTCCTCCTTTAGTCACTCTTTCCTCTTCTTTAGCCTCTTTAGTCTTTTTCTCTTCTTCTCCTCTTAGTCACTCTTCTTCTCCTCTGAGTCACTTTTTTCTCTTCTTCTCCTCTGAGTCACTCTTTCCTCTTCTTCTCCTCTTAGTCACTCTTTCCTCTTCTTCTCCTCTGAGTCACTCTTTCCTCTTCTTCTTCTCCTCTGAATCACTCTTTCCTCTTCTTCTCCTCTGAGTCACTCTTTCCTCTTCTTCTCCTCTGAATCACTCTTTCCTCTTCTTCTCCCTGAGTCACTCTTTCCTCTTCTTCTCCTCTTAGTCACTCTTCTTCTCCTCTGAGTCACTCTTCTTCTCCTCTTAGTCACTCTTCTTCTCCTCTTAGTCACTCTTCTTCTCCTCTTAGTCACTCTTCTTCTCCTCTTAGTCACTCTTCTTCTCCTCTTAGTCACTCTTCTCCTCTTAGTCACTCTTCTTCTCCTCTGAGTCACTTTTTTCTCTTCTTCTCCTCTGAGTCACTCTTTCCTCTTCTTCTTAGTCACTCTTTCCTCTTCTTCTCCTCTGAGTCACTCTTTCCTCTTCTTCTTCTCCTCTGAATCACTCTTTCCTCTTCTTCTCCTCTGAGTCACTCTTTCCTCTTCTTCTCCTCTGAATCACTCTTTCCTCTTCTTCTCCCTGAGTCACTCTTTCTTCTTCTTCTTCTCTGAGTCACTCTTTCCTCTTCTTCTCCTCTGAGTCACTCTTTCCTCTTCTTTAGCCTCTTAAGTCTTTTTCTCCCAGTCTCTAGGTGACAACACAAAATGATGCTTAGGATTGAAGGGCAGCATTTTGAAATGAGAAACGGATTTTCCTGTTATCTCAGTCACTTTGAATGTTGGGGCAACTCTTTGAAGAATTTGCTCCCAGTGCTTCTCTTAAGGGGAATAGGAACACCTGGAAGATTTGTCTGCCGTTTTTCAAAGGAAGACAACTTTCGGGACTTCATGTTTGCTTTTCTATAAACTCTGTCCCACGGAAAAAGGGGTCTACTCTTAAAGGAAAGAATTTGCTCCTTAGGAGCACATTCTTTCCTTTAAGAGTTGACCCCTATTGTCATGGGGGACAAAAATGCCTTCGAAGGAGTTTCCTCTCCTGAAGGTGTATCCATTTCCCTTAAAGGCCAAAATTTTCTCCCTTTGGGAGCAAATTCTTGCATTTAAGAGTTGCCCTAATGAGAAGGGAGATAAATCATATTCTATGAGAGTAGCCTTCCTTAGAGGTGAAACTGTTCATCTTTAGGGGAATAGATGCATCTTCAGGGGGAGCACTGCCTCCGCCCATCGGGGCTTGAAGAAATAGATGGGCTGCATGATGCTTCCAGGCAGAGCAGAAACTGACCCGCACATGAGTACTGGTAAACCGCTTAGAAGATCTAAGCCTGCTCAGGCAAAGCGGTGCGAGTCGGCCCGTCCATGCTTATAAATCCTATTGGTTTTATTGGGCAGCAGGACTTGAGATGTCATTTCATTTCATTGTCGGGTAAAAGTCCCACAAAATTGGAAGCAACGTCTCCAAAATGACCTTTACAGTGTTGACAGGGATGTTAAACATCAAATTAAACAAACAAATTAGGGAGAGCAACCTTTTGATATGGACTAGGGGCACAGGGAAAGGCAGTTAGGGAAGTTATCTTGGGATTGTTGGGTGAGGCAAAGGCATTTTGTATCTTTCCCGATCGGGACATCAAACTCACTCTGGCTTAAAAACTAGCTAGTCTGGCCCAGAAAAATCGTGTACTCATATAACGGTTGGGCAAGGCCTATTGTCCTTGCAGCAGGAGGGGTAATGTTTGTTCCTTTGTCTATCTCTCCATTTTCCTTATCATCAGGCCCGCTTGCCATCAGTGAGACATAGTTCCCTGTTTTCTCCTCTCATCCATTATCATCATTATCGAGACATAATATATCATTTACCCCCTATATATATTGCATTGTAACGCACTGACCTGATAAAGATATGCCATCTCAGGACATGTGAGCTTTATCACGTCAACGTGACATTGCACTTTTATGAATGAACCACACTACTGGAAAAATGGCAAAAATGTTATTGTTACTGGGAAAAATGGAAAAATTACTTGAAAATGAAATATCATAGGAAAAATATGGTCAGCTGATACTAAATATATCGACCGACAGAATTCTTGTACGCACTGAGGACCATCAGTAACTGGTCGTAAATTGCTAACTTAAGAGTGTACAAGGGGATGAACTGATAAATAGAATACCAGATTCGTATCATTTGATATCAAGTTTATCAGGCTCGGCTTCGAGAACACATGTAGAATTGCTCGACAAGCCTCGCAATTCTACAAGCATTCTCAAAGCCTTGCCTGATAAACTTAATATCAAAAGACACAAACCTGGTATTCTCTATGTCCGTTCTCCCTGCAGCTGCTCTTTCCTCACCTGTTGTCTCTTCAGTATTTTTCCCCCTCCACCCTCCCTCTGGGAGATGCTCAGAGCTGATATTACATCAAAGCTCAAATCAGTCATATTCAAAAATAGGAATGTTGTCTCTATTGTAGGAAATAGTTGACATTGTATGTATTCCATGTCCTGCTGTTCATGATAACTCCTACTTTTGCAAAAAGTGTAGATCCAGATCAGATGGCTTCTGAAGAAGCCATCTGATCAGGATCTACACTGTTTGTCATTCAGTTCACAAATTTGAGTGAATCAGTATATCAAGTACATGTAATCTTATTGGTTGATAGTTTGGAAAAACTGTGACAAAATTAATTTACTCAGCAGGATAAGGGGTATCCATTCACCTTAAATTTATTGGTTATGTGATAAGGCAATTAACAAATAAAATGCTAGTCATGACAATTGCCATCTGCTGGAAACTTATAAAAAAAGTCATTTTTGCAACAATGTGGGCCCCGAGCAGTCAGATCTGGGTTCACACTGTTTACCTGTATGCAAAAATATGTTTGAAAAGTTTTCAGGAAGATTTAGCAGACGTCACGAACAGCGAACATTTTCAGATGCAGTTTTTCTCGGCATATTAACCCTGAAGACACCAAGACAAACTACATCTGAAAGTGTCATTTGCTTATGTCGTCTGCTTTTTTTTTTTTTTTTCAAACTTTTTAAAAATATTTTTGCATACAGGCAAACAGTGTGAGCCCAGATCAGACTGCTCCTGCAGGAGCAGTCTGATCTGGGTCCACTATGTTTGCAAAAAAATACTTTTAAGGTAACTGGCAGACGGCAAAACAGATGACAATTGTTGTGATTGGCATTTTATGGGTTAAGGGTTATATGAAAACAAATACACTTTCACTGGGTTTACAACTTCCTGCTTGTGCATTACAAAAGCATATTACATTAAATTTACTTTGCATTCAACCCAGTTTTTAACTTCAATAAGTTTTAAATGTCTTCAAGAACTATTTTCCACCGAAGCTGACCTGTGTATTTCAGTATTTTCCACCTCGGTAGCTCAGTTGTATTCACATGTGACCGGCGATCGGGAGGTTGGAGGTTCAATGCCTGGTCGGCAACATTGTTTCTAGGGAATTCACCATGAAATCTTTTCCACGGTCATTCTTTACTTTCAGCTGATTCAAGAAGGGCAGTTGTCAGTTTCTGATGAAAGTATGTGCACTGTACTGGTTAACTGCTTATATATAAGCCTGCCCAGTAATTAGTTAACTTGACAGGCTCAGCTAGACTTTGGTGTTAACCCCAAGCAAACACACAAACAATTTTTCACCAGGTGTAATGGATTTAATTTAAAATGATAATGTTATTCAGTTCCAACCTGACCCTTTCTCTTTAGTTTATACAGTAGAACTTCGATGGCTCGTTTTCCATGGCTGAGTCGAACTCGCTGTTGAGCCCCTAGGGAATCCCTCTTCATAAGCAATAGTGGGGGATAATTAAGAAGATTTTAATCTTTTATTCTGCAAATGTATGCTGTGTGTACTATTAGAATCGCCTTGGTGAGGCGATTCTAATGAGTACACACAGCATACATATTCATTATGGAACACTGAAAAGATGTCTAAAAGTATCTCGTTATGATTCCTAGCAGTAACCCTCAGTGGCTCGAACTCACCCTGTCTCGAACAGATTTTCGAGGTCCCAAAGGTGTTCGAGCTATTGAAGTTCGACTGTACTAATTTATTTTAGTTTGATTGCTATGAAACTCCAAGCGTATTGATTCGCTTTCAAACACTCATTTCGGATATTATCACGTGCAAGAGAGAGACACTGACTTTTACACCACTGCTACGCATTTACACTATGGTCGAGTGGGGCATTGTCATAAGGTGTCTTGCCCAAGGACACATCTCGACTCGGGTGGCCGGATTCGAACCCACATTCTCCCTATCATAAGTTGAACGCGCTAACCACTGAGCTATCGAGGCTGACTCTTTGTCAAAGACTTACCTGAAAGTCAAGTGCAAGTTTAGAGAAGTTTCAAGCATGACCTGAGTGGTTACCCAAGGCCTTGCTGAGATACATATGGTATCTCAGTGGTTAGTGCACTTGCCTCTGATGCTAAAGGCCCTAGGTTCGATTCCCGTCAACAGTAATAAAATTACGGTGTCCGAACATGCTCCAGTGGCTTCATTTGTAGAGATGAATGCCACAAAGTGCACCGTGCTTCAGATCGGCACGTTAACTGGAGACCCCCTGTGTAGAGAGAACCATTCCCTGTGAGGGTTAAAGATCCCTACCATAATTACATGATTACTGTGTAGGCTTTTATCCTGCAAATCTGGAGTGTATGTAATGTACACCTGCCGAAAATGCCCACGAGGGTGTCGGCAGTATTCAGAGAAAGAAAAAAGAGTATATTTTCAGCTATTTTCGACACACAAGGCAGTTCGGCACAGGAGGACTTTGTTTCCTTTCCTCAAATCTGAACCACTCTAATAAAAAGGGGGCCAACTCTTATATGAAAAAATTTACTCCAAGGGAGCAAATTCTTTCATTTTAAAGTAGATAACTGTTGATATGCAGAAGGGGCAAAATATTTTTTAGAGTGTGGCCTCCCCTTAAGTTGTACTTTGTCCCTAATAAGTTACTGTTGTATTTTATATACTTCAGGAAGCAGCTTTAGGCTCTATGAGAATTGTCAAGGACTACCTAGATGACAGTATACTAAAAACTTTGGTGCTACCAAGAGCTAAGTCGCTCTTTAACAAATCAGATAATATAAAGGTAAGACAGAAGAAAAAATAACACACCCATAACATGCCAATCACAATAATTGATGTCTGCTTTGACGTCTGCTTGTAACTTTAAAGTCATTTCTGCAAACTGCGTGGACCCAGATCAGATTTAGGAGCAGTCTGATCTTGGTACACACTGTTTGCCTGTATGCAAAAATGGTTTTAAAGGTGCATTATTGAGCCATCTGGAAAAATTGCTTCCAAAAATAAAATACATATAGCCGGTATTTTTCTTTAAAACAATACAAATGAATGCATTTTATGCAAAAATGCGAACAATTATGATGACATGTAAACGCGTTTGAGAGGGATTCCCTAACTAGGTTTCGAACACTAGTTAGATCTATTTTTAGTTCGTGACAAAAATAGAATCCCCATATATGACGTTATGCGACGTTCATTTTTGGCCTTGTTTGCTTAGGCCATGACTGAATCGGAAAAAATATGACGCTGAATACCATGTCATAAGTAACGACACTCAGAGACGATACTGTCGCCATGTATGTGTAAAGTGACAGATTTATTTTTAGAACAGAAATTCCGAACATGTGTTCAGAGCGAAGGGTAAACACGAATGAAAACGACCATTTTCACAAAGTTCTGAAGCTGTATTTGGCTCCAAAAGTGTACATATGACAAAGGAGTATGCATTGAAGATAAAAAACAGAAAAAAAAATTTGAGACCCGGAAGCTCAATAAAGCACCTTTAAAAGTTTGCAAGAAGTTTCAGTAGACGACATAAACAGACAACATTTTCCGATGGATTATTTTCTCGGCAAGGGTTAAAAACTTTTGTGAGGGGCCTTAAAAAGTGTTCTGCGAGGCTTTATTAACTGAATTTATGTAGCATGTCCCTCTTGCTGTCTCTAGAATCCCATTAGGAAAACACGTCCGTGTGAAATAATGGCGTCAAATATGGTGTCAGAAGTGACACATTTTAGGAAAAAAATAATAATATCTTTCTTATTTCTGCTTTCAACATAGATCGTGGGTGCTCGTTTGAACAGCCTCAATGAGGCGGTTCTAACAAGTACCCACAATCTATGTTTTTTAGTTAAAATAAGGCAGATAATGTATACCCCCTTAAACCCCAGTTTTCTCTATATAAAGTGGGGTGTAAGGGGGTGTTCATTTCACGGACTTGTTAACGTGATGATTAAGAATCCATTAAGTTGACAACAGATTTTTTCATAGCGTAAACAAGTCCGTGAAATGAACACCCCCTAAACCCCATTTTATTTAGAGAAAACTGGGGTTTATGGGGGTATACATTATTTTTCTTCTTTCTTCTCCAAGACATAGGTTGTGGGTACTCGTTAGAACCGCCTCAATGAGGCAGTTCTAATGAGCACCCACAACCTATGCTTGGAATAAATACAGTCCAACCTGTATTAAGCAAGCACCTAAGGGATAATCAAAATGTGCTTGTTTAAGACGGATGCTTGCTTAATACAGGTGAATTTTAATGCATTTGCCTTTTTGGGGAACTAAATGCCTGCTTGCTTAAGACAGGTTGCTTGCTTAATAGAGGTGGCCACTATGACAGGTTTGACTGTATACATGTATAAGAAAAATATCTCAGATTTTCATTGTAAAAGTAGCCATTTTGGAGGTACGAAAGAATGCTATATGTCACACGGGTATGTTATGGTAATTTATTTATCTTAATGCTGATCGAACACTCTTGGTAAAAAAATTTCAGCAGACGTCATTTTGAAATATTGCCCTTATTTTCCCAGAAAACAGATTTTGATATGTCGTGCAAATTACTTGTTTTCACGGAAAAATAAGAAAATATCATCGATTTGTCATCTGCTGAATTTGCATGGAGAGTGATTAAAGTTTATGGTAACACCCCAGCAGGCACATGACGTACAGTAAAATCTGTCTTAGTGGCCACCTCTATTAAGCAAGCAACCTGTTTTAAGCAAGCAGGCATTCAGGTCCCAAAAAAGGAAAATGCATTAAAATTCACATGTGTTAAGCAACCACCTGTCGTAAGCAAGCACTTTTCGAATATCCCATAGGTGGTTGCTTAATACAGGTTTGACTGTAATTGCGACATCACACCAACGTCGCTACAACGTCATGATGATTATGCAATGTCAAAGCTACGTCGGTGCAATGTCATGACGTTGCACCGACGTTGATTTGACGTTGCCCTAGCGACGAGTACCTGCTGGGACCATATTATTCCCTTTCCACCATTCTTACAAGATGGTTGGGTAAGGCGAAGGTATCATGCAACTTGCATCACTGAGACATCCAAATGATATTGGTTTACATCTGGGTAAGGCCTGCTGTCCTTGCAGCCGGTAAAGGTTGAGGGGGAATGTTGTTAGTTCTTCAGTTTCTGCTCTTCCTTTCATTTTCCTCTGTCTCCTCTGTCCCTCACTTTAATTTCATCTTTACGCCCCCGCCTATCGGGACTTGAAGAAATAGATGGGCTGCATGATGCTTCAACGCAGAGCTGAAACTGACCCGCACACTTGTACTGGTAAACTTAGCCTGTCCAGGCCAAGCCCTGCGAGTCAGACCGTCAGTGCTTATAAACCCTATTGGTTTCATTGGGTGGCAGGGCTTGAGATGTCATTTCATCTCAATGTCGGGTAAAAGTCCTACAAAATTGGAAGCGACGTCTCCAAAATGACCTTTACAGTGTTGATAGGGACGTTAAACATCAAATCAAACAAACAAATCATTTCATCTTTGCTTCTGTCTCTTCTATCTTTTTTCTCACTTCCTCTGGGAAAAAACACAAAATGACTCACAATGGTTGACGTGTCGTTAAACCCCCAACACTCCACCACATCACGAAAACATGCCTATATAATTTTGACCCCCTTGAACCCCACTTTTATATTGTAAAACTGGGGTTAACAGGGGTAAATCTTATTTTCTTATTTCTGATCTGAAATATAGACTGTAGGTACTCGTAAGAACCGCCTCAATGAGGCGGTTCTAATGAGTACCCACAATCTATAAATTGAGCAGAAATAAGAAAAATATGGCAATTTTTCATCTTAAAAGTTTCATTTCTTCGGCAGTAAAATTTGCAATGTATTTGTATAGGCGTGTTTTCGTAATGATTCTGTAAATGGCTGGGGAATTAAATGGAGTTGATCAAATATGAAAGCTGTAACTATTGTTTGTTTGCTTGTTTGATTTGATGATGTTGTTTTTTTTCAGCAGCTTAAGGGTTAAATGTTTTGAATGTATTTTTCACCAGGATGTTTGTCTATTATGGAATAATATAAGCCTAATATATGTTTTCATTAACAGATGCGGCTTAATGCATTACTGTGTATAGACAATTTGCTAGAGAGCCTTGATAAAATGATCATTCTTGACGAACTCTTACCATTCCTCACGGACATTCAGTGCCAGGATGCAAAAATTGTGATGGCAATCGTTGGTGAGTAAATTCTGCTTCAGCATGACCACCGTGACATGATTTCATAAAAGTCTGTAATCTATTTCGCAGCAGGGTTATGGATAGACTTATAGCATGTTAAAGCCCCTACAAAAACACGTCTATATAAATGCATTGTAAACTTTACCGCCGAAAAAACGAAAATTTTAAGATGAAAATTTATGTTATTTTTCTTATTTCTGTTCAAAATTTAGATTGTGTGTACTGGTTAGAACTGCCTCATGGAGGCTATTCTTACGAGTACCCACAAGCTATATTTAAGAGCAGAAAAAAGAAAAATAAAGTACCCCTGTAAACCCCAGTTTTACTATATAAAAATGGTATTCAATGGGGTCAAAATTATATTGGCGTGTTTCCGTGATGGAGATGAATGGAGTTTACATGGGTAAAGAGTATCTTCCTTATTTTTGCTCAAAAACATAAATTGTCGGTACTCGTTAGAACCGCCTCATTAAGGCGGTTCTAATGAGCACCCACAATTTTTGTTTGGAGCGGCAGTAAGGAAAAAAGTAAAAAAATACACCTGAAAAAACCTGTGGAGTTTACCTGGGTAAAGAGTATCTTCCTTATTTTTGCTCAAAAACATAGATTGTCGGTACTTGTTAGAACCGCCTCATTGAGGCAGTTCTAATGAGCAGCCACAATTTTAGTTCTGAGCAGCAGTAAGGAAAACAGTGGACAAGTTTCACCTGAAAAATCTTTGTTCTACAGATATCAAAAAGACACTTGAAGCAAATGAATATTTTATCGTGATGACAAATCTTGCTTGTGGTGGTTGAGATACTTCCCTCGATCAGTCCATTGCTTAACCCATTTTGTACCGGAAACCCCAAAACGGGTACCCAGGCAAACAGTGCAGGCCCAGATTAGACGCCGCAGAATGCGGCGTCTGATCTGGGCCTCCACTGTTTGCTAAAAGTTCAGCCATTTTCCAAATCAATTTTGAAGAAAGAACAACCTGACACCCCTAAATTTTGAAATGACTCCTGCTATATATAAGGAGGAAGATTCCATTTGGTACAAAAAGAGTTAATTTGATTTGTAGATGCTGTAATTACATAGCTGTCTGGAGACAATTCCTTGAAAAGCCTTAATGAAATTATCATATCACGTTTTCTACTTATTACTAGCTTGAAACAAGATGCAAGGTTTAGATGGAAGCACTTGTTAACATGGTCCAAATCAGGAACCAGGGTCCAGTCTTTTCAGCCTAACGACATATGTTAGTGAATGTATAACTTTGATTGATAAATATGGCAAATGCACTAGTAGTTCACTGAAAAAATGTGGGTAGCTTTTGTGAAAACACCATATCAGATATTGTACTCGCTAGAACAGAGAACCATTTCAAAAACTCACCTTTTCAAATATGTTGAAAATTTTACCACCAAACACTGAACATTTTCAGATAAAAAATCTGATTTTTATACCCCCATTTGAAAAACGGTCGTATTATGTTGTGCTCCTCGGTGTCCGTCTGTGAACTTTTCGTTTCCGGATAAATCCTCCTACAGTTTACATCTGATCAAGCTGAAACTTCATACATAGTTAGACCATGATGTGGGGCAGCAAATATTGTTTTGAGGTTACAGTCTACCAAATAATAATAGAGTTATGCCCCTTTGAAATTTTTTGTAAACTTTTCATTTCCGGATAACTCCTCCTACAGTTTACATCCGATCAAGCTGAAACTTCATACATAGTTAGACCATGATGTGGGCCAGCGCATATTGTTTCAAGGTTATGGTCCACCAAATATTAATAGAGTTATGCCCTTATGAAATTTTTTGTAAACTTTTCGTTTTCGGATAACTCCTCCTACAGTTTACATCGGATCATGCTGAAACTTCATACATCATTAGACCATGATGTGTGGCGGCGCATATTGTTTTGAGGTTACAGTCCACCAAATAATAATAGAGTTATGCCCCTTTGTTATTTTTTGTAAACTAATCGTTTCCGGATAACTCCTACAGTTTTCATCCGATCAAGCTGAAATGAACATCCCTCTAAACTTTATATAGAGAAAACTGGGGTTTACAGTTTACTTATTTCTGCTCCAAGAAATAGGTTGTAAAAAGCACTCACAATCTATATTTTGATTTGAAATAAGAAAACTCAAACATTTTCGTCTGAAATTTTATTTTTAGAGATAAGATAGACATGGACGTGTTAGCATAATGTTTGAGCATATTTGCTGACAGAACTTTCCATCAAAGATTGAATAAAAACGAAAAAAAAAATAGGCCGGACATTCATTATATAACAAATGGACTTGTCCAACATATAGCAATGGAAGGGTCCAATAGTCTACAGTGGGTTAAGAATATTGACATCACTGCCCATTACATGGCATCACTAAACATCACTGTATTGCAATCTCAGTACGCCGGACATCGGCAGTCAGTGACTGTATGATTAAAAACCAGAACTCAGAATGGAAAGATATGCAACAAAAAGAATCCTACATGAGTGTGAGTAGATAGAAAAATCCATCTCTGGGGACCACAGTCAGGCATTATTCGGCAAGCCTCAAGATGCTGGACTGTAACTCTCATGATGGATTTTCTACCCGTCCTTCACACCAATGTAAGTTTCTTAGAACATTCCATAGATATGTTACTGTTGTATGTTCTGCATTACAGACGTGAGTTAGTATTAACCCATAAATACAATTGTTGTCTGCTTTGTCGTCTGCTGGTTACATTAAAAGTCATTTTTGAAAAACGGTGTCGACCCAGATCAGACTGCTCCTCCAGGAGCAGTCTGATCTGGGTCGACACTGTTTGCCTGTATGTAAAACTGTTTTTAAAAAGTTTGCAAAAATAATTCAGCAGACGACATAAGCAGATGACATTTTCAGATGTAGTTTTTCTTGGAGTCTGAAGGGTTAACCCTTAAACAGTCAATCTTGACATTCACAAACATCATTTTCAAGTATTTTTGTCATATTTTTCAGAGAAAATAAGGTTTGGCATTACATGTGAATTGTCTGCCCTATAAGGTTTGGCATTACATGTGAATCGTCTGCAGGGCAGACAATTCACATGTGATGTCAAATCTTATTTTCCCTAAAAAATAATATGAAAAATGAAATTGCAGTCCACACTAAATTTCTTTGGTGTGGAGGTTACCTTTTTTGTTGTACTTGACATTTCAGGTATCTATAAGCATCTGTTAAAGGACAAGAAATATGGCTTGACCCACAATTTGATAGCAACTAAAGTGATGCCACCACTCATTCCACAAACCGTAAACCCTGGTCTCAGTATGGAACAGGTATGTAATGTGGGTGGGAGGGGATGGTACAGGTGAGGGGTAGGGCTTTGAGATTGGCCCACAGTTTGATAGCAATTAAAATGATGCTAGACTGCAAACCTTATTCGCAATATGGATGTAGTAGAGGTGGTGACCAGGGGTAATGCCAGACTGATTCTTGCTTGTTCACAATTGGATGAAGTCTGTGTTTATTGGTAGAAGATCCTCACAGTACACTGTAGATCCAATACTTCACGGTCCTTTATTTCGCAAAATCCACTATATCGCGAATTTTCCATGGACCCCAAATTTACCATGAGCAAAAAAAAAAAAAAATACGTCCAGATCGGTATAAAAGTCACGGCGGTAGTTTGCCGAGACACCGATATAATCGTGGTGGTAGTTTGCCGAGACGCCGATATAAGTCGCGGTAGTTATTTGATAAGATGCCGTTTATCAGTCCACACTTAACGAAATGTCTCGTTCAGAGCTGACATTTTTACAGTTGGAAGAAAATAATATAACTGACTGTAATTTCGGTATTGATTTTTAGCACATATTCAGACGCGATCTATCATGCCTTCCACGTGAAAATATAATGAAAGAAGTCAAAAAACAATAAATGATAGTTTTGTTGTTGTATAGTTTTTTGGCCTATGGTAGATGGTAAATAATTTTTTTCCAACGGCTACTTTTAATGATTCTGACCTCTGGCAAGCCAAGGGAAACAATTCGAATTGCTTTAGCCCTTAGCGCTTAAGGTAGTTGCACCCCTTGGCCATCACAGGCAACCAGGGGAACCCGCACATCCAAAATGGCGTCCTGTTTTGACATTTTAGCGATCACATGTTTTCAAATGCAGATTTTCAGCTGTTCTCAAATGTATGTTAATTGGTAGACATAGTCCCCTTTGTTTGTTCTGTCATTGAGTAATTCTGAACCTACTTTAATGGTGAAATACGGCCGATAGCATTACTGACAGCCATCATACCTGCCAACTTTTCAAATTTTTCATGGGGGAGATTCTGCGTGTAACGGCATTTTTCGATGGAATAAAGCGCGGTGAATATTTTCCCCAAAATTTCCATGGGGGAGATTTTTTTTTTCAAACTAATAGACACACTCCAGTCCACTAGTACAATCAGAATAATTGCATGTTTACATTTTATGTATTATGCAATAAATCACTGGTATAGTACTTGAGCTTCAATAATTAACAGTATTTGCAGTAACTAAAGATTGTCTGAATATATGATCTGTCTGAAATTAGGTTCTTTTACTCAGAAACAGTTTTCATGCAATTGCAATGAGTGCTTAATGTCTGACTATAACAGCCTTTATTTTGCAAAACAATTGTTTCTGAAGTGTTAGAACACTCATTACCAAATAACATTACAATTGTTAGTTGGAGAGATAAAAACTACGATTTTCGTAGTCACGAAAATACGTGACATTGCTCATTCATAGGTAAATATTTACTTTCATTACATCTGGGAGAGATTAAATAATTGTTCAAACATACTTACATGAAAAGATCAGCAAAGGGCATCCCTGTTCATGCTCATACAGATAGAAAACTGTTGGCAACTTGCATTTGTTTGTCTATCCTTTGGTTAAAAATAGTCAAAACAGCTAAAAATATACTCGGGTTTTTCCATCTCAAAAATAGATAGTGAAGAACTCTAAGATATTCCAAATGACTATCCACAAACAATATGGCTGATAAAAATACAAAGCGTGAGGAGGTGGAAAAATCGTGATTTTTGCCTTATTTTGGCAACACGATCGTGAGGTCAAAATGCATGGAAAAATCGTGAAACTCACTCCTAATGCGTGAAAGTTGGCAGGTATGAGCCATTAGTGTGGATTTATAAACGGTATCTCACCAAACTATCATCGCGACTTGTATTGGCATCTCGGCAAACTACCGCGACTTATATCGCGATCTGGATATATCATGCTAACGGAACTTGAACCCCAAACACCGCGATATATTGGATCTACTGTGTATGTACAACTTCTTTATCACTCTAGTGTTCAAGCCAAACAAAAGCCATGTTTGGTGAACACCTCATGTGAACAAGTCCCTGAAATGAACACCCATACCCTATGTTTTCTGTATAAATAAGAAAAACATCTTAGATTTTCATTGGAAAAGTAGCCATTTTGGAGGAGTGAAAAAATAACTATGTTGGACGGGTGTGTTATGGGAATGAACTGTGTAATTCGAAACAAAAATATACAGATTATATTCAAATTAATCAATTGAAACTGGAAATGACTTCATGCTTGAGGCCTCCATGTTGTAGTGGTTAAACTACTTACCTCTTAAATCAGGGGTCATGAGTTCAATTCTCCAGACTTTCAGATGAACCTTTAACGTCACTGAGGTCCCATCTCCACATGACCTTAATGTCTGTAAGACCTATAATTCAAAGAACAAACACTCCATCACGAAAAAATGACTATATAATTTTGAACCCCACTTTTATACAGTAAAATTGGGGTTTACAGGGGTAAACATTTTTTTTTTCTTATTTCTGCTCTAAAATATAGATTGTGGCGGTTCTAACGAGTACCCACAATGTATATTTTGAGCAGAAATAAAAAAAATATCACAATTTTACATCTTAAAATTTTCAAAAAAAATTTCTGCGATAAAGGTTACAGTTTATTTGTATAGGAACATACATTACGAAAACGCGCTTATACAAATACACTGTAAATTTTACCACCCAAATTTTGAAAATTTCAAGATGAAAATTTGTGATATTTTTCTTATTTCTGCTCTAAACATAGATTGCAGGTATTCGTTAGAACTGCCTCACCGAGACGGTTCTAACCAGTAGTCCAGTACCCACAATCAATGGTTTTGAACAGAAATATGAAAAATAATGTATACCCCTGTAAACCCCAGTTTTCCTGTATGAATGTGGAGTTTAACTCTTATCATGCTGTTCATGACAACCCATATCTTTGGAAACAGTGTAGATCTTTGTAAGCATAAATTGCATCAAGCAATCTGATTGGTTCAAAGTCAGAAATGGGTGTGGCTAAACTGAATTTTTTGGCAAGAGAAGGGTTAAGAGAGTCAAAATTATATAGGTGTGTTTGCTTGATGTACGTGTATATTTTAAGGCGGGCGTAAGCCCGTCTATAGTCATCGTACAGCATCAAAATATGTGCACCTCTTTAGACATTCCTTCTTGAAGTTCTCCGCTCAAGAAAAAAGAAAAGCAAATCTAAATATAAAAAAGAACACGCAATGAAACCAATCAAGTTCGGCTGGATTGTTTGAAAAATGACAAAAGTTTGTAAAATGCATGTTAGATTTCACAAATAAACTTGCTCTGAAGGCTGAGTAAAAAATCGGCACTATTTTACTATGCCGTTGCTGTTTAGTCCCTAAATCATTCCCTTTCATCCCTCAGTTTCTGACCAGAACCCTTCTAACTTTGATATTTGGTGTCCCAGTTCTTACAGAAATGCGTTTTGTCCAAGTCACTGACAGCTGGCAAACAGTGCAGATTCTGATGAGACTGCTCGTCACACGACGTGTGATCTGGATCGACACATGTATAATGTTTTTATCAGTATCTGTACCTGTATTGGTATCTGAAGCGATGTACAGGGTTGAAAGGGTTGACAAGCTTCTCTGTGATTATATAAGTGACTGTCGGTCACAGTATTCTGACCACTTTGGAGAGGTCTAATTATAATTACAAAATAGAATTTTATTCACTGTGAGTTTTACATTAAAGTTCCATACTTTAAGTAAATAACTAGAGCTATCACTAAAGGTGATGAATACCCCCACAAAAACTGCCTTGATAGTACAACAGCGGCATTTTGCAATTTTTTCACTTGAAAGGGGCCATAACTATGTCGAAAATTGACGAATTGTAGTGGAAATCGAACTTGACCTGTATTTTATGATGTTACATCAGTGTACCAAAAATTATAAAAATCGGTGAAGCGCTTTTTGAGTTATCGTCTGGAAACCAAGTCAACAGACCGACTGACAGACAGACTGACAAGCTCACTCCTATATACCCCCCCAAATTTCATTTGTGGGGGTATAATGAAGATATTGATCAGACGCCGCATTCTGTGGCCTCTAATCAGGATCTTCGGTGTTTTCAAATGCCCCTGTAAAGGGACACTTGGCATTTATGGGCAAATAAGCTGCAGAATCTGTGACCGCGTTAATACGCCCTTCATGAGACGAATCAGTCAAAGGTGATTTTCATAAAACACAGCATCTGATCAGGGCCTACACTTTTAATTTGAAATGCAGAATTAAAGAGTCTGACAAAGACAATTTAACACTTTTGCATCTTTTTATGTCCACCCTCCCAAAGGAACTGAGGTGACAGACTGGGAACAGATCAGAACTTTATTTAACAAACTGCTTCTCAGGCCACTCACACCGGCCCCGATAGCCCAGTTGGTAGAGTGTCCGCTCCGGGGAACGAGAGGTCACGGGTTCGATCCCGGGCCGCGACATACCAAAGTCGTTAAAAATGGTACTAGCTGCTCCTCGCTTGGCACTCAGATTTACGGTGTAGAGCTAGGACTGGTCGACCCAGTGTCAGGATAATGTGACTGGGTGTGGTATCATGTAATGTGTCTGGGACATGATACTTCAGTGAGGCAGCACTATAAAAGTGAGCATTGAGCTCCCTGCCGCAACCAGACACACACACACACACACACTCAGGCCACTCACAGGTGGCGTAAAGTTGTGCTGTTATCTCTAATTTATGGTATTAGCATGAAAACAAGAGGCCCAAGAGGGCCTGGCCTGTCGCTCCACTGGCTAACTTCAGTTATTACATTAACCAATTGTATACTAGTGGACTCTTCAATTGCTACATGTTGGACCAGTCCATTTGTCATAAAAGGGGTGTCAGGCATACTTTTTCTATTTTTGATGGAAAAATTCTGTTAGCAAATAGTGCAGGACCTGATCAGACACGGTGTTCTGTGGGGTCTGACCTGGGCCAGCACTATTTGCCAAGGTACCCCTTTAGGGGTTTCCCGCATGCAATGGGTTAAAAAAAGACACGTTTTCCACCAAAGGAATATTCATTCTGAAACACAATAGAAACCATCCAATTGACCATTTTGAAGATTTTTTTTTATTCTAAATCCAAGGAGCGTAGTCGGTGGAATTTATGTAGGTGACCACATAACATTGCTACATTCTAAATATCAAAGCTCAGGGCCTTACGGTTTCAGAGATGTTTTAAGTTTGTTCCATTACAAGTCTGTGGGAGCTAATGAGCCCCAAGGTATGGCCAATTTGGGCCCCAGAGGCATTGTTGGCAGGATTTATGCAGGCAACCAATTACCATTGCAATATACTATACATCTGGGCCTTATGGGGCTTGGGGAAATAGGTTGGGCTGCATGGTGCTTCTACACAGAGCTGAATCTGACCACACACAAGTACTGGTAAACCGCTTAGAAGGTCTAAGCCGGCCCAGACAAAGCGGGGTGAATCAGATCATGCATAGAAGCCTTCTGGTTGCATTGGGCGGCAGGCTTTACAGAAGCCTTTGGTTGCATTGGGCGGCAGGCTTTGATGCCTGATGTCATTTCATCTCAATGTCGGGTAAAAGTCCCACAAAATTGGAGGCAACATCTCTAAAATGACCTAAATAGTGTTGACAGAGATGTCAAACCCCTATACGTACAAACAAACATATAGGCCTTATAGTTTCTGAGAAGCTGATTTTTGAAGTTTTTCCTGTAATAAGTCTGTGAGAGCTAATGAGCAATATAAATTGTGGGACGGTTCTAACAAGTACCCACAATCTATATTTATACCCCCGGCATACGCAGTATGCCATGGGGGAATATAGTTTTCGTATTTTCTGTGTTTGTGTTTGTGTGTGTCTGTTAACATTTTCGTGTACGCTCTATAACTTTTGAACCGCTTGACATATTTTCACGAAACTTCACATAAATGTTAAACAGCATGAGACGACCTGCAGAACACATAAACCTTAACTCTTGCTTTTCTACTTTCAGAGTTATTGCCCTTTGTATGTTTTAACTTGCATTTTCGTGTCCGCTCCATAACTTTTCAACCGCTTGACATATTTTCATGAAACTTCACATGAATGTTAAACACCATGAGACGAGGTGCAGAACACATGAAACGTAACTCTTGCTTTTCTACTTTCAGAGTTATTGCCCTTTGTATGTGTTAACTTGCATTTTCGTGTCCGCTCCATAACTTTTCAACAGCTTAATATATTTTCATGAAACTCCAAATAAATGTTAAACACCATGAGACGATGTGCAGAACACATGAGCCGTAACTCTTGCTTTCCTACTTTCAGAGTTATTGCCCTTTGAATGTTACAATTTGCATTTTTGTGTCCGCTCCATAACTTTTAAACTGCTTGACATATTTTCATGAAACTTCACATAAATGTTAAACACCATGAGATAACCTGCAGAACACATGAACCGTAACTCTTGCTTTCCTGCTTTCAGAGTTATTGCCCTTTGAATATTACAAGTTTTACCATACACTTGTGTGCGCTCTGTAACTTTAAAACCGTTTGAGATAATTTCATGAACTTTCAAACAAATGTAAAGCAAGATAATAGGATGGGCAGAACACAAGAACCATAACTCTTGGTTGCATACATTACAAATTATTTCCCATTGAAGATTGTAAATTATGTGTCTGCTAACATATTCGTGTCTTCTCCATTACTTTTTAACGGCTTGACATATTTTCATGAAACTCCACACGAATGTTGAACACCATGGGACGACGTGCAGAACACATGAACCATAACTCTTGCTTTCCTACTTTCAGAGTTATTGCCCTTTGAATCTTTAAAATGGCCATTCTATGGAATATGGCCTGTATATGCAAAGAAGCTTTTGACATTGCTATTTTCAGCTGAGGTGATGGCACTGGGGTATACGTGCCCCACTGGGCACTTTTGTCTTGTTTGAGCAGAAATAAGAAAAATATTACAATTTTTCACCTAAAAAAAAATCGATTTTTCAGAGGTGCAGTTTACAATGTATTAGTATAGGCATATTTTCTTAATGTTGTGTATCTATGTTTTTCAGTTCAGTGCCTTAATGGAAGTATTACGAGACATGTTGGAGCAGATAGACATGAAGCGACGAGACAAGATGAGACAAGAGACAGTGTCTGTTCCTGTACCCCAGAGGTATGGTAATACATTAAGATAATGCACCCATATGACATAGTGCATTTTTTCACATCTCCAAAATGGCCATTTTTCTGATGAAAATCTGTGATATTTTTCTTATAAACACTGCAAACATAGGTTGCGGGTGCTCGTTAGAACCGCCTCATTGAGGCAGTTCTAACAAGTACCCACAACCTATGTCTGTGAGCAAAAAATAAAAAAATAATGTATACCCCCGTAAACCCCAGTTTTCTCTATATAAAGTGGGGTATAGGGGGTCTTCATTTCACGGACTTGTTCACGTTATGATAAGAATCTTATGTGGGTGTGAGGGGTGGATGGAAAAATCCGTCCCGAGGGACACTGTCCGGCATCATGAGGCTTGCCGAGTGATGCCGGACAGTGATCCCGAGGGACGGATTTTTCTATCCACCCCTCACACACATGTAGGATTCTTTTTAGCTCACCTGTCAGGTAGTGACGAGTTGAGCTTTTGGGATCACTTTTTGTCCGTTGTGCGTGAGTGCGTGTGAGTTTCTTCAAATGACATCTCCTCTGATTGGATTTTAACCAAACTTCACAGGAATGATCCTTAGGTGATCCCCTTTCAAAATTGTTCTAATGGTTCCGGTCCATTGCACATCTAGGTCACAGGAGCTAAAAATAGATTTTTAAAATGAAAACTTTAAAAATCTTCTTCTCTGAAACCACAAGGCCCAGGTCTTTGATATTTGGTATGAAGCTTCATCTAGTGGACCTTTACCAAGATTGTTCAAATTATGGCCCTTGGGCCAGAAATGCCCCCGCCCCGGGGGCCTTTGGTTTTACATAAGCTTATACAGGGAAAATCTTTATAAATCTTCTTCTCTGAAACCACAAGGCTCAGATCTTTGATATTTGGTGTGAAGCTTCATCTAGTACACCTCTACCAAGATTGTTCAAATTATAGTCCTAGGGTCAAAAATGCCCCCGCCCCGGGGGCCTTTGGGTTAACATAGGCTTATATAGGGAATATCTTTAAAAATCTGCTTCTCTGACATCACAAGGCCCAGGTCTTTGATATTTGGTGTGAAGCTTCACCTAGTGGACCTTAACCAAGATTGTTCAAATTATAGCCCTAGGGCCAAAAATGCCCCCGCTCTGGGGGCCTTTGGTTTTGCATAGGCTTATACAGGGAAAATCTTTAAAAATCTTTTCTCTGAAACCGAAAGGCCCAGATCTTCAATATTTGGTATGAAGCTTCATCTGGTGGACCTCTACCAAGATTGTTCAAATTATTGCCCTTGGGCCAGAAATGCCATCGCCCCGGGGGCCTTTGGGTTTACAGAGGCTTATGTAGGGAAAATCTTTAAAAATCTTCTTCTCTAAAACCACAAGGCCAAGGTCTTTGATATTTTTAAAGTGAAGCTTCACCTAGTGGACCTTTACTAAGATTGTTCAAATTATAGCCCTAGGGCCAAAAATGCCCCCGCCCCGGGGGCCTTTGGTTTTACATAGGCTTATGCAGGGAAAATCTTTAAAAATCTTCTTCTCTGAAACCGCAAGGCTCAGATCTTTGATATTTGGTGTGAAGCTTCATCTAGTGGACCTCTACCAAGATTGTTCAAATTATAGCCCTGGGGCCAAAAATGCCCCCATTCCCGGGGCCCTTTGGTTTTTCATAGGCTTATATAGGGAAAATATTTAAAAATCTTCATCTCTGAAACCACAAGGCCCAGGTCTTTGATATTTGGTATGAAGCGTCACCTAGTATAGCCCTTGGGCCAAGAATGTACTAGAGACACTGATTCTCAGGTGAGCGATTCAGGGCCCTCTGGGCCCTCTTGTTCTTGCCTACCTTCCATTTCTTAGTGTGGATATTTAATGCTGCAGTCACGGTTACCGACATCCGCCATATTGTGTTGATACTACAGGAATGTTTAGTGATGTCACGTAACATGCTGTGACGTCAACCTTAAGGACAGCGCATACGAGGTCGTATTCAACCAGTGCATTTATCAAACACGCAAGAATATTCGATTTTGGGTAAGAACACCAGGTTTAGAACAGAATTTCTATCCTAAGCTAAAACTAAGGATTTCCTGATCTGGTGTGCAAGAAAAACCTATCTATTTTACATAGAATCTTCCTGCCAATAATATGGAGCATGCCCATTGCCATATTAAGGGTTGTCTGGTTAAATCCATTATTGTGACTTTTACAAGAATGCTTTTCATGTTAACCCCTTGCATGCTGGAAACCCTAAAGGGGTACCTTGGCAAACAGTGCAGGTCCAGATCAGACACCGCAGAACGTGGCATCTGATCGGGGCCTGCACTATTTGCTAGCAAAATTTTCCGTCAAAAATAGAATAAACTAGATCTGCAGTCGATGGTATACCATCGCAAATACCAGCTTTTTCTATTAATAACACTAATGACTATGTATTAGCTAGCCAAAACTACATGTAAGTTAAAAAAAGTGGCAAAGAACATTGTAACTGATAAGCAAAGTTTCAGAAGTGTAACTCTTATAGTTTAGAAGATATGGCAAAGTCATACTTTTTGACCTTTGACCTTGGGGTTATGTTGAGGTCCACCTAAAGTATCCCAATTTATTCTATATTCCAACAGCCATCCAACAACCAAGTTTCAGAAGTGTAACTCCAATAGTTTAGAAGATATGGCAAAGTCATACTTTTTGACCTTTGACCTTGGGGTCGAGGTCACACCAAAAGTAGCCCAACATATTCTATATTCCAAGGACCATCCAATAAGCAAAGTTTCAGAAGTGTAACTCCAATAGTTTAGGAGATATGGCAAATCATAATTTTTGACCTTTGACCTTGGGGTCATGTTGAGGTCAAGGTCACAAAAAAGTTGCCCACTGCCATCTACATTCCATGTACTATCAAGATGCAAAGTTTCAAAAGTGTAACTTCAGTGGTTGCAGAGGAGATCCATTTAAAAGAAACGTGATGGATGGACAGACAGACGGACGTCTTTACGGATGTATACTTGTGTGTCTTCATCCCTACAAAGTACCCTTGTGTGTCATATTTCCAGGAAATTTCTTGGCATTTCTTGGAAAAAAAGACACACAAGTAACTATTTTTAGACACACAAGACACTGACGGAATAAATCGCATTGAGTTCAATGGAAGTGTCCAAACTTTTTAAACACACAAGTATACATCTGTTCCTGCGCATGGACAGACGCACGGACGGACGGACGGACTGACGCCAGAGTGAACTGTGGTACGAAAACAATATCCAAAACAATTTTTTTCTCGAAAAAGGGGGTATAAAAATAAAATTCATAGGGCTCCCACCCCTTAAATAACAAATGCACTTGTCCAACATATAGCAATCAAAGAGTCCACTTGTATACATTGGGTTAACTCTTATCCTACTGTTCACGACAACCCCTATCTTTGCAAACAGTGTAGATCCAGATCAGATGGCTTCTGAAGAAGCCATCTGATCAGGATCTGCACTGTTTGACATTCAGTTTATGAATCTGTAAGAATTAATTACATCAAGTGATCTGATTGGTTCAAAGTCAGAGATGGGTGTGGCTTAAATGAATATTCAGCAAGATAAGGGTTAAGCTATCTAAATATGGTAAATATCAATTTGCATAATATTACAATAACACATCTGTGTGCAAAAAATGGCATCTTTCATACATCAAGAACTTACATTTTTTTTTTTCGGATGATTTTTAGCTCACCTGTCACGTAGTGACGAGGTAAGCTTTTGGGATCACTTTTTGTCCGTCGTGCGTCCGTCCGTCCGTCCGTGCGTGCGTCCGTAAACAATTTCAAATAAGTATATCTCTAATACCCAATGGCCAATCTTGATCAAATTTCATGTGAAGCATCATCAGATAGGGGGAAAGGCTGCATAAGGTTTTTGGGCTGATCAGATTGGAATTCTGGTTGCCATGGCAACATATAGCTCCCATAGACTAACAATGGGAAAAAATTAAAATATCTTCTTCTCTGAAACCACATGGCCCAGAGCTGAGATATTTAGCATGTATTAACAGCCAGTGGTCACCTACATAATTCCTGCCAATCATGCCCCTGGGATCCAAATTGGCCATGCCCCGGGCCCCTTCTCTCCACTAGACTCATAATGGAACAAAAAGCTTCAAAAATCTTCTTCTCGGAAACCAGAAGGCCCAGAGCTTAGATATTTAGCATGTAGCAACAGCAAGTGGTCACCTACACAATTCCTGCCAACCATGCCCCTGGGGTCCAAACCGGCCACGCCCCCGGGCCCTTTAACTCCTATAGACTCATAATGGAAAAAAAACTTCAAAAATCTTCTTCTCTGAAACCACAGGGCCCAGAGCTGAGATATTTGGCATGTAGCAAGGGCAAGTGGTCACCTACATAATTCCTGCCAATCATGCCCCTGGTATCCAAATTGGCCACACCCCGGGGCCCCTTACCTCCCATAGACTCATAATGGAAAAAAAGCTTCAAAAATCTTCATCTCTGAAACCAAAGGGCCCAGAGCTTAGATATTTAGAATGTAGCAACGGCCAGTGGTCACCTACATAATTCCTGCCAATCATGCCCCTGGGTTCCAAATGGGCGACGCCCCGGGGCCTCTTTGCTCCCGTAGACTCATAATGGAACAAAAAGCTTCAAAAATCTTGTTCTCTGAAACCACAGTGCCCAGAGCTAACATATTTGGCATGTAGCAACGGCAAGTGGTCACATACATAATTCCTGCGAATCATGCCCCTGGGGCTCAAACGGGCCACACCCCGGGGCCCTTTAGCTCCTATAGACTAATATTGGAAAACAGCTTCAAAAATCTTCTTCTCTGAAACCACAGGGCCCAGAGCTGAGGTATTTGGCATGTAGCAACAGCAAGTGGTCACCTACATAAATCCTGCCAATCATTCCCCTAGGGTCCAAATGGGCCACGCCCCGGGGCCCCTCAGCTCCAATAGACTCATAATAGAAAAAAAAGCTTCAAAAATCTTCTTCTCTGAAACCACAGGGCCCAGAGTTTAGATATTTAGCATGTAGCAACGGCAATTGGTCACCTACATAATTCCTGCCAATCATGCCCCTGGTTTCTAAATGGGCCACGCACCGGGGCCCCTTAGCTCCCATAGACTCATAATGGAAAAAAGCTTCAAAAATCTTCTTCTCTGAAACCACAGGGCCCAGAACTGAGGTATTTGGCATGTAGCAACAGCAAGTGGTCACCTACATAAATCCTGCCATTCATGCCCCTAGGGTCCAAATGGGCCATGCCCAGGGGCCCCTTAGCTCCCATAGATTCATAATAGAAAAAAAAAGCTTCAAAAATCTTCTTCTCTGAAACCACAGGGCCCAGAGTTTAGATATTTAGCATGTAGCAACCGCCAGTGGTCACCTACATAATTCCTGCCAATCATGCCCCTGGGTTCCAAATGGGGGACGCCCCGGGGCCCCTTAGCTCCCATAGACTCATAATGGAACAAAAAGCTTCAAAAATCTTCTTCTCGGAAACCACAGGGCCCAGAGCTTAGATATTTAGCATGTTGCAACGGCAAGTGGTCACCTACATAATTCCTGCCAATCATGCCCCTGGGGTCTAAACGGGCCACGCCCCGAGGCCCTTTAGCTCCTATAGACTCATAATGGAAAAAGCTTCAAAAATCTTCTTCTCTGAAACCACAGGGCCCAGAGCTGAGATATTTGGCATGTAGCAACGGCAAGTGGTCACCTACATAACTCCTGCCAATCATGCCCCTGGGGTCCAAATTGAACACACCCCGGGGCCCCTTAGCTCCCATAGACTCATAATTATACCCCCGGCATACGAAGTATGCAATGGGGGTATATAGTTTTTGTCCTTTCCGTCTGTCTGTCTGTCTGTCCGTAAACAATTATTTTGTGTCAAAGATATCTCGGGAACTGCTTCACATAGAAACTTGAAATTTTGCACACATGATCAGTATGACTACTTGTATTGTGGGAAAGAAAATAAGGGCCAATGGGTCAGGCCTTTTAGAGTTATTTCCCTTTGTAGTTCTTGCTGTTTAATAGTGTATATTTTTATTTTGTGTCAAAGATTTCTCAATAACTACTGTACATAGAAACTTGAAATTTTGCAAACATGATCAGTATGACTAGTTGTATTGTGGGAAAGAAAATAAGGGCCAAGGGGTCAGGCCTTTTAGAGTTATTTCCCTTTGTAGTTCTTGTTTCAGCTGAGGTGATGGCACTGGCCGGGGGTATACGTGCCCCACTGGGCACTTTTGTCTAGTGAAAAATGAGCTTCAAATATCTTCTTCTCTCAAACCACAGGGCCCAGAGCTTAGATATTTAGCATGTAGCAACGGCCCGTGGTCACCTACATAATTCCTGCCAATCATGGCCCTGGGTTCCTAATGGGCGATGCCCCGGGGCCCCTTCGCTCCCATAGACTCATAATGGAACAAAAAGCTTTAAAAATCTTCTTCTCAGAAACCAGAGGGCCCAGAGCTTAGATATTTAGCATGTAGCAAGGGTAAGTGGTCACCTACATAATTCCTGCCAATCATGCCCCTGGGGTCCAAACCGGCCAAGCCCCGGGGCCCTTTAGCTCCTATAGACTCATAATGGAAAACAGCTTCAAAAATCTTCTTCTCTGAAACCACAGGGCCCAGAGCTGAGATATTTGGCATGTAGCAACGGCAAGTGGTCACCTACATAACCCCTGCCAATCATGCCCCTGGGGTCCAAATTGCCCACACCCCGGGGCCCCCTAGCTCCCATAGACTCATAATGGAAAAAAAGCTTCAAAAATCTTCTTCTCTGAAACCACAGGGCCCAGAGTTTAGATATTTAGCATGTAGCAACGACAATTGGTCACCTACATAATTCCTGCCAATCATGCCCCTGGGTTCCAAATGGGCCACGCGCCGGGGCCCCTTTCTCCCATAGACTCATTATGGAAAAAAGCTTAGTCTTCTTCTCTGAAACCACAGCGCTCAGAGCTTAGATATTTAGCATGTAGCAACAGCAAGTGGTCACCTACATAAATCCTGCCAATCATGCCCCTGGGGTCCAAATGGGCCACGCACCTGGGCCCCTTAGCTCCCATAGACTCATAATGGAAAAAAACTTCAAAAATCTTCGTCTCTGAAACCACAGCACCAAGAGCTTAGATATTTGGCATGTAGCAACGGCAAGTGGTCACCTTCATATTTCCTGCAAATCATGCCCCTGGGGTCCAAATGGGCCACGCCCCGGGGCCCCTTAGCTCCCATAGACTCATAATGGAAAAAAGCTTCAAAACTCTTCTTCTCAGAAACTGTGAAGCACAGAACTTAGATATTTAGTATCTAGCAACATTAAATAGCCAGCTACATAAATCCTGCTAACCCTGCCCCTGGGGTCAAAATTGGCCTCACCCGAGCTCATCACCTCCAATAGACTTATAATGCGAAAAAAACTTAAAAAAGCTTAGATTTTTAGTATGTAGCAACGTCAAGTGGCCACCTACATAAATCCTGCCAGTTATGCCCCTGGGATCCAAATTGGCCCCACCCCAGGGCTCTTTAGCTTCCATAGACTTACAATTGGAGAAACTTCAAAAATCTTCTTCTCTGATACCACATACTTAAAGTGAAAAAAAAAAGCAACTTAAAGTGGGGAAAAAATCTTCAAAAATCGTCTTCTCGGAAACCATATGTCCCAGAGCTTAGGTATTTAGCATGTAGCAATGTCAAGTGGTCGCCTACATGAATCCTGCCAATCATGCCCCTGGGGTCCAAATCCTGTGGCCCCTAAACTCCAACAAACTTATTATGGAAAAAGCTTCAAACATCTTCTTTGAAACCATGAAGTACAGACCTTAGATATTTAGTATATAGCAACACAAAATGGTCGCCTACATAAATCCTGCCAACCGTGCCCTTTGGGTCAAAATTGGCCAAGCCCCAGGGCTCATTAGCTCCTATAGACTTATACTGGAAAAAACTTTTTCTCCAAAATCATAAGGCACAGATTTTGTTTGATTTGAGGTTTTACATCCCCGTCAACACTGTATAGGTCATTTTGGAGATGTCTCTTCCAATTTTGTGGGACTCTTACCAGACATTGAGATGAAATTACATCTAAAGCCCTGTCGCCCAATGAAACCAGTAGGGTTTATAAGCATGGACACCGCTTTGCCTGAGCTTATATATTTAGTATGTAGCAATGTCAAGTGGTCTCCTAAACTAATGATTTTCTGGTACACAGGTGAGCGATATAGGGCCATTGGGCCCTCTTGTTGTTAAATGTTTCTTATTTCTAATTGAAATAGATTGTGGATGGTCGTTAGAACAGCCTCACCCCGGTGGTTCTGACAAGTACCCCATTTCTAATGAAATAGATTGTGGGAGCTCATTTGAGCAGCCTCACCCCTGGTGGTTCTAACAAGTACCCCAGTCCATGGTTTGAGCAAAAATAAAGAAAATAATAAGTAACGTTGTAAACCCTACTTTTCTCTGTATAATAAAAGTGTAAATTACAAGGGTGTTCACTGTAGGGACTTGTTAACCCATAAAATGCCAGTCACGACACTTGTCATCTGCTTTGCTGTCTACTGGCTACTTTAAAAGTTATTTTTTGCAAGCAGTATGGGCCCAGATCAGACTGCTCCTCTAGGAGCAGTCTGATCTGGGCCAATACTGTTTGCCTGTATGCAAAAATATTTTTATGCCCCCGCCATTCAAAGAATGGTGGAAAGGGCATATAGCGTTGCCCCTGTCCGTCCGTCCATCCGTGCGTGCGTTTGTCCGTCCGTCCGTGCGTCCGTCCGTACGTGCATCCGAAACTTAAACGCGGTCAATTACTTCTTTATTTCTTGATGGATTTTAAAATTACTCAGCAGAAATGTTAACCATCATGAGACGACATGTCACGTGCAAAACCCAGGTCCGTACCTCCAAGGTCAAGGTCATACTTAGAGGTCAAAGTTAAAAAAAAGGGTCCGAAACTTAAACGCAGTCAATAACTTTCTTATTTCTGGATGGATTTTGAAATTACTTTGTAGAAATGTTAACCATCATGAGACGATGTGTCACATGCAAAACCCAGGTCCGTACCTCCAAGGTCAAGGTCATACTTAGAGGTCAAAAGTAAAAAAAAGGGTCCGAAACTTAAACGCAGTCAATAACTTTCTTATTTCTGGATGGATTTTTAAATTACTTTGAAGAAATGTTAACCATCATGAGACGATGTGTTACATGCAAAACCCTGGTCCGTACCTTCAAGGTCAAGGTCATACTTAGAGGTCAAAGGTCAAAAAAAGGGTCCGAAACTTAAACGCAGCCAATAACTTACTTATTTCTGGATGGATTTTGAAATTATTTTGAAGAAATGTGAACCATCATGAGACAATGTGTCACGTGCAAACCCAGATCCGTACCTCCAAGGTCAAGGTCATACTTAGAGGTCAAATGGCATAAAAAGGGTCCAAAACTTAAACACGGTCAATAACTTTCTATGGATGAATACGAACATAGACATATTTCAGGCGGGGGCATCCGTGTCCTATGGACGCATTTCTAGTTTTTAAAAAAGTTTGCAAAAAGATTCAGCAGAAGACATAAGCAGACGACATTTTCAGATGTTGTTTTGCTCAGCAGCTTAAGGGTTAACCTGATGAACTAACATTACTGCACATGCTCATTAATATTTTGTTTGTTTGATTTGAGGTTTAACGTCCGCGTCAACACTGTAGAGGTCATTTTGTAGACACTGCTTCCAATTTTGTGGCACTTTTACCCGACGTTGAGATGAAAAGACATCTCAAGCCCTGCCACCCAATGCAACAAATAGGGTTTATAAACATGGAAGGTCCAACTCTTGCACCGCTTTGCCTGGGCAGGCTTAGATCCTCTAAGCGGTTTACCAGTACTCGTGTGCGGGTTGGTTTCAGCTCTGCGTGGAAGCATCATGCAGCCCATCTATTTCTTCAAGCCCCGATGGGTGGGGGCCGGAATTAATATTTTGTAATGCAGTATGTCTAAGTCATAATAAATGTTCAGGGCCAGTTGTTCAAAACTAACGATGTCGTTAGTCAATGTCATTAGTCAACGTATCATTAGAACTTTGATTTATTATGGCAAAAATGCTAATATTTTTTATGAAAAAATGTGAGCAGCTTTTGCAAATGCAAAAGCTGCTCACATTTTTTTTCAGCAAAAATACCAAAATTTTAGATATTGAACAGTTAACAATATGACCACTAACGAGCTCGTTAAGCTAACGAGGCTTTGAAAAACTGGCCCCTGGTCTCTAGTGAAGATCAGATCAGGTAGTAAACCCATGAAGTCTGGTTGGAGTACTTGCTAACACTTTCATGATGATTTCTTTATGTTCTAGGGGCCTTATCAACATGCAGGCTGACACTATAGGCAAGGAGAAAAACTACCTGTGTGTTGAAGATGCTGTACATTTACAGAAAAGTAGAACAGGTAATCTCAGTCTAGTAATCTACAATAAGGTAGAAAGTTATCCTTGACTAGTAAGCACTGAATCAGATGGACAGGTGAGCGTAGACTATTAAACATTGAATAAGGCAGACAGTTAAACCTAGACTAGTTGGCCATGAATAAGGTGGATAGGTTATCCTGGACAAGCATACTTCTGAATTATGCTGTCAGGTAATGCTAGACTAGTAAGGCCTAAATTAGATGGACAGGTGATCCTAGACTAGTAAGCACTAAATAAGGCAAACAGGTAATCCTAGACTAGTAAGCTCTGAATCAGGCAGACAGGTTATCCTAGGCAAGTAAATTGAATAAAGAGGACAGGTAATCCTAGACTAGTATATTCCTGAATAAGATTGACAGGTAATCCTAGACTAGTAAACTCTTGAATAAAGTGGACAGGTAATTCTAGACCTGTAAACCCAGTAATCATAGAGTAGTAAGCCCTGAATCAGGTGGACAGGTAATCCTAGACTAGTAAACCATGAATAAGGAGGACAGGTAATCCTAGACATGTAAACCCAGTAATCATAGAGTAGTAAGCCCTGAATCAGATGGACAAGTAATCTTAGACTAGTAAACCCTGAATGAGACAGGGAGAATTCTAGACTAGTACAGACAGGTATTCCTAGACCAGTAGTTTGGAGATATTTTCTTCTCTGGATGTATTTTCACTTGAAAGAATGATAAGAATTTTTCTTTTCAGACTATTTTTTCTGTCTTTGTCACTGTACATCCCTGCTTTAACCCTGATGATGCTAAGGAAAGCTACATCTGAAAGTGTCGTCTGTTCATGACGTCTGCTATATCTTCATGCAAATTTTTCGAAAATATTTTTGCATACAGGCAATCAGTCTGGACTCCTGTAGGAGCGGTCTGATCTGGGTACACACTGTTTGCAACAGGGAACCAACAGACAAACAAAGCAGATGATAATTGTTGTGATTTGGATCTTTAGGGTTCATAACAATAACACACCCATGCGACATATTGCATTTTTCACATCTCCAAAATGGCTACTAATGTGATGAAAATCCGTGATATTTTCTTATAAATGCTCAAAACATAAGTTGCAGGTTCTCGTTCTGAGTACCCACAACCTATGTCTAGGAACAGAAATAAGAAAAATAATGTTTATCCACGTAAACCCCAGTAAATAAAGTGGGGTTTAGGGGGTCTTCATTTCACGGACTTGTTAACGTGATGTAAAGCTACTTAGGTTTTACCAGTGAACCCAAATGCACAAACATCTTTTATCCCTTTTCCACTCTTTTAAAGGAGAATTGGAACACCTTGCAGATTTTTCCACCATTCATCAAAGGGAGACAACTTTCAGGACTTCCTGTTCGCTTTTCTATAAGCCCTGACCCACTGAAAAGGGGGTCTACTCTTAAAGGAACGAATTTGCGACTCAGGAGCAAATTCTTTCCTTTAAGAGTTGGCCCCTGTAGACATGGGAGACAAAAATACTTTTGTAGGAATTGCCTCCCCTGAAGGTGTATCCATTCCCCTTAATATGAACCCCATCAGGTAAAAATGTGTCTTTGAAACTGTGTACACCACAAAAACTCAGCTGTCTGATCAGGGTCTTAGGGGTGCATTATATGATGCCTGTTATCTGAGGTTTTACACAGGATAACTTCGCCCCCACCCATCAGGGCTTGAAGAAATAGATGGGCTGCATGATGCTTCCATGCAGAGCTGAAACCGACCGCACACGAGTACTGGTAAACCGCTTAGAGGATCTAAGCCTGTCCAGGAACTGCGGTGCGAGGCGGTCCGTCCATGCTTATAAAACCTATTGGTTTCATTGGGCGGCAGGGCTTGAGATGTCATGTCATCTCAATGTCGGGTAAAAGTCCCACAAAATCGGAAGCAACGTCTCCAAAATGACCTTTACAGTGTTGACGGGGACATTAAACCCCAAATCAAACAAACAAACACAGAATAAACACATCCCTTAAAACTTAGCAGTTCTTTTTGGAGGTAGGGCTTGAGATATCATTTCAGCTCAAGGCCCACAAAATTGGAAGTATCATCACCAAAATGACCTACAGTACGGCTCAGGTATAAGAGCCAAAAAACTCTTTATTCCGAATTTCGGCGTTTCGAGTACTTTCAAAAACACTCGGAATTGTTCCGAGTATATGTATATATTCGGCGGACACTCCTCGAAAACACTCGCAAGGTCCGCGGTACGCGAAGTTTCGCGAAATTATTCCGAGTCTTAATATCGTACCTGGAGGCAATAGTTTCTAGCGAAGTTATGCGGAAATACTCGGAGGAATTTGACGAAATACCTGGGCATTTTTTTTTTGTTTATTTAATGTTCTTTTACCATCATATATATTTATATATAATAATAAGATAACAATTATCACTGATAGTTATTATAATGTAAACAATGTCAAAAGCCAACAAAGAGGTAATCATTAATTACCCAGGGCGTGAAACTGCACAGTGATTTCAAACAAGGGAATCAGTTGGGCATGACGAGTACATACAACTCTTCCAAGTCCGTAATTGAAAGCATGTTTAACATCATAAAATTACAGGAAAATCGGTCATTTTGAACTCAAAATTTCTCCATGTTATTTTGATATTTTCAAAAAAAGAAAATTATTTTGATATAATATAATCATTTGTCTTTCATTCTTTAATAATTTTAATGTGAAGTATTATCGGACAATTGACAAACAAATAATCAAAGGTGATAACTGTCAGCGAAATTTTGACGGGTTTCGGCCGCCATTATTGGCTTCTTTTAAACTGCAAAATCGGTCATTTTGAACTCAAAATTTCTCCATGTAATTTTAAGATTTTCAAAACAAGAAAATTATTTTGATATAATATAGTCATTTGTCTTTCATTCTTTAATAATTCTAATGTGAAGTATAATCGGACAAATAAGGAACAAATAATCAAAGGTGATAAATGTCAGCGAAATTTTAACGGATTTCGGCCGCCATTATTGGCTTCTTTTAAACTGCAAAATCGGTCATTTTGAACTCAAAATTTCTCCATGTAATTTTGATATTTTCAAAACAAGAAAATTATTTTGATATAATATAATCATTTGTCTTTCATTCTGTAATAATTTTAATGTGAAGTTTTATCGGACAATTGAGAAACAAATAATCAAAGGTGATAACTGTCAGCGAAATTTTAACGGATTTCGGCCGCCATTATTGGCTCCTTTTTAACTGCAAAATCGGTCATTTTGAACTCAAAATTTCTCCATCTAATTTTGATATTTTCAAAAAAAGAAAATTATTTTGATATAATATAATCATTTGTCTTTCATTCTTTAATAATTTTAATGTGAAGTTTAATCGGACAAATGAGAAACAAATAATCAAAGGTGATAACTGTCAGCAAAATTTTAACGGATTTCGGCCGCCATTATTGACTTCTTTTAAACTGCAAAATCGGTCATTTTGAACTCAAAGTTTCTCCATGTAATTTTGATATTTTCAAAAAAAGAAAATTATTTTGATATAATATAATCATTTGTCTTTCATTCTTTAATAATTTTAATGTGAAGTATTATCGGACAAGTGAGAAACAAATAATCAAAATGATAACTGTCAGCGAAATTTTGACGGGTTTCGGCCGCCATTATTGGCCTCTGATACGTCGCACCGGCGACACATGTTTGTTTAAATTAATCACCACTCGCAAATACGCGCAAACACTCCAAATATCACAGGTAAGCTCTGAGGTCCGCGGAATTTCCTCGGAATATCGAGCGCATAACATGGAGTAAAATATTTTCACTCGGAGTGGTTTACTCCAAACCATTCGGTGGAAAAACGCGGATTTAAAAAGTTGTCCGCGGAATGAAAAAGAAAAACGGTTCAAATACCTGAGCCGTACTGTAAGTAGTGTAGACTGGGGTGTAAAACCTCAACGCATTCACTAAGCACAGTTGCTGACAGACACATTTTTGCTCATCATAGCTCATGTTTTTCACCTTTATCTGTCATGGCATGTGATTGGCTTGTGATTTGATACTATTTCAATCTTACTACATGTATTACAATATCAGGTCTAAGAAAGTGCTTTATTTAACCCTTATCTTGCTGAATATTCATTTAAGCCACACCCATTTCTGTCTATCAACCAATCAAATTACCTGATGTAATTTATTGTTACAAAATCATAAACTGAATGCCAAACAGTGTAGTTCCTGATCAGATGGCTTCTTCAGAAGCCATCTGATCTGGATCTACACTGTTTGCAAAGATAGGGGTTGTCGTGAACAGCAAGATAAGGGTTAAAGACAGTCTGTAAATTTAAAGACTTTTTAGTCTGTAGATTTAAAGACTGACACAAAGACTAACATAAGGAAAATCATGAAAATTATGTAACACGAAAATATCGCAATCTCATACGTAGCCTCTGTATTCATCTCATTGAAACAAATGCGTTGCTAAAAACTGCATTGTATTTTATTGTCTGTAAATATCGTTTTAATGATAGAAAATAATAAAGAAATAAAACAACCCGGTTCCTTCCCTTAGACCACAAATGCGGTGAAACTCCGCAGAAAGGTAGGAAATATCTGTCAGTGGTCAAATATTAGCTGAGTTTCGTACCAATGTCATTTCGTTTTCAGACATTTTACTGTTGAAGGCAGTCTGAAACTTTCATTGATTTTAGTTGTCAGAAAACGTGTCTGTCGAAAAAATTGGCCAGAATGTTGACTAAATGATAAAAGCATTATACACGTTCATTCCTCAGCTCATTTTACATAATGAACCTTGTTACAAACCTGTTTTCTGAGAACTTTTGAATTATGTTTGAAGGAATTTAATTAAGTAAAAGCGAACTATAAAATTTGCAGTTACAAATGATTAAATATTCTACAGATGACGATCAAATTACTATTAATGGCAAAGTGGGATTTTTCCGTTTTACACCATTTTCATGATTTTCTTTGGGTCGGTCCTTAAATTTACAGACTAAAAAGTCTTTAAATTTATAGACAGTCTTTAAATTTATAGACTGTCTTTAAATAAAACAACTTTCTTAGACCTGATTATTCCACCCATTTACCCTATGGTGTGCTGTACTTTTTTGGTTGATGGTTGATCATTTAACCAAGAGTTGCTAAGTACATTAGCTTTTCATTGTTGATGTCCACTTGACTGGCACTGATTTGTAGGAAATCCAGGAAATGTTTATTCATAGAAAATAGCTGTGCTATTCTTAACCCTTTTTGTATCAAATGGAATCTTCCTCTTTATATATAGCAGGAGTCCACTTCAAAATTTAGGGTGTCAGATTGTGTTTTCTTCAAAAAAAAAATTGGAAAATGGCTGAACTTTTTGCAAACAGTGCAGGCCCAGATCAGACGCCTCGTTCTGCACTGTTTGCCAGGCTACCCGTTTTGAGGTTTCTGGTACTAAATGGGTGAATGCTGTGAGATCAATGTTGTGTGAAGAGGGTTATCTATAGAATCTGGAAGGCCCCCGCCCATCGGGGCTTGAAGAAATAGATGGGCTGCATGATGCTTCCACGCAGAGCTGAAACTGACAGCACACAAGTACTGATAAACTGATCTAAGCCTGCCCAGGCAAAGCGGTGCGAGTCTGCCCGTCCATGCTAATAAACCCTATTGGTTTCATTGGGTGGCAGGGCTTGAGATGTCATTTCATCTCAAGGTCGGGTAAAAGTCACACAAAATTGGAAGCAATGTCTCCAAAATGACCTTTACAGTGTTGACGGGGACATTAAAGATCAAATCAAACAAACAAACAAACAAAGCACCGGCCTTAGACATTTTGCAGTTGTTAGATTCAACTGTATCTTTCAGGCCACAAGGTGTATAAAACTTCAAGGTCTGGAATTACATTTCGTTAATAAGTCTAAATCCCAGTTTTAATAGAGAAAACTGGGGTTTACAGGGGTATACATTATTTTTTTATTTTAGCTCAATGTGAGAAGCCAAGTTCTGCAACCCATCACGAAAACATGCCTATATAATTTTGACCCCCTCGAACCCACTTTTATGTAGTGAAACTGGGGTCTACAGGAGTGAACCTTATTTTTCTTATTTCTGCTCTAAAATCTAGATTGTGGGTACTCATTAGAACCACCTCAGTGAGGTGGTTCTAAAGAGTACCAACAATCTATATTTTGAGCAGAAATAAGAAAAATATCAAATTTTTTCATCATAAAATGTTCATTTTTTCGGCGATAAAGTTTACAATGTATTTGTATAGGCATGTTTTCGTAATGGAACGTCATTTGTTTTTTCTCCCAAGTACTCTTATCGCCCACCTCTGATAAACAGTTAGCTTGAAATAAGTGAAATAATCTTGAAAGGGTCGTAAACCAGAACCAAAAAAAAAAGAAAAAAAAGAACCAAGACATAGGTTGAGTGTACTAGTTAGAAACACTTCAACAAGGTGGTTCCAACCAGCACCCACAACAAGTAAGAATAATATAACATTTTATCAGAAAATTAACCATTTTGGAGATATGAAAGAACAAACATTCTTGCATAAATACCTATGCTCATGGCTGTTTGAAGCCATTGTCAAATGGACCCAAAGCCATGCTCAAACAGCAAAAACCATGTTCAAATCATGAAATTCGCGTGCTGTTTGAACATGGATTTTGAGCTTTATTTACATTACATTGAGCGATGTAACATTATCGCCCTGAACGTAGCGTTTTAGGGTTCTTTGATGACCTCAGAGGGTTACTGCATGACAACTTCATTGTAAACAACATACTGAACTGGCCGCCATTTTGGTTTGCCGGTCGCATTTGAAGAGTTTATATGGAATTTCTATGGAGCTTTTGGGCGTTTTCGTCAAAATTTGCGGTTGGATTCGTAAGTTATGCAAGAACAACGATCATCCATGGTTATTGCATTAACATTTGCCGGATCCCTCGGAAGTTATTTGAACATTCGGCCTGGCGCCCTCATGTTCAAACAGCTTCCTCGGGACCCGGCTAATGTTAATGCATGAAAAACCATGGTTGATCCCTATATTGTCACACAGGTGTGTTATGTCACACAGGTGTGTTATTGTAATCATGAATGTATATTTTGCTGGTATTTAACCCTTAAAGCAAAAGTCACAAATAGCAGACAGCATTTACAAAGTACCGTATTCGCCCTAATTACCGCACATGCTCCTATAAGCGCACACCAATGCTATTTTTGAAAAGGAAATGCATAAGCGCACACTTTACAGTAACCTTCCCTTGAAGCTCTCACAGGAAATCTATAAAAACTTACCGTTATTTCTTCAACAGTGAAGGCAATGCTTAAGTATCCTTTTCCATCCAATTAAATATCAGTATGCATCATCTCGGAAGCCATTGTTTTCATATCAAGTGTGCGCTAATTAGAACGATTTTTCACCACAATTTTTTGACATGATTTTGAAAAAACTAAGGGCACGGTGCGGTAATTAGGGCGAATACGGTATGTTTCGTTATTTTTGTTCCACAATAAAAAAAAGAACAAAAAATGTAAAAGGTATTTTTATGCCCACGCCATTCAAAAGAAGGTTGGAAAAGGGCATATAGTGTTGCCCCTGTCCGTCCGTCTGTGCGTGCGTGCCTGGATCAGAAACCTAAACTGGGTCAATAACTTTCTTATTTCTGGATGGATTTTGAAATTATTTTGCAGAAATGTTAACCATCATTAAACGATGTGTCCCGCACAAAACCCAGGTCCATATCTCCAAGGTCAAGGTCATACTTAGAGTCAAATGTCAAAATGGGCCCAAAACTTAATCACAGTCGATAACTTTCTTATTTCTGAATGGTGTAAAAATATGGTCAAGTTATGTCTCTTATTTGCGTTTATCCTCCAATCATAAAATTTAATCCACAATCAATCTGAAAATGATTTAATCGCTTCTCAGACAATTAACTACATCTAATGGTAGATGTTTGAACAGTAAAAATGGACTATTCTACAATCTCATGAAAGGTTATGTTTTGGCGTCAAATAGCAGATGCTGGGCGGGAAAAGTCGAACCCTGCTGTTGGTTATTGACACGGAGCTTCTGGGGATAATTTGGGACCTGTGCAAAGCACTGGTTTTCTATCCACCTCTATTCACAGCTGTTTAGCTATCGAGAAAATATTTTTACCGGTTCCTAACGTTTATTTTTTTATGAAAGAGATACACACAGTGAAATTAAACACGTGTTGGGGTGCTGGCGTCGGATGACGTCATTTACAGATCCCGTGCAGAAAAGCGTAGTGGTGGTTGTGGGCGGCGATTTATATCAATTCAAAAATCACCAATCTGCTTTTTCCGTATGTCTGGTCTTCGCCGAATATTGCCGGAAAAAAGCCTGCAGTCCATGACCTCGGCTATAAGACGGGGTCGTTTTTTTTTGCTCATTTTGGAGGGAAAAATCCTCGTCTGATAGCCGAATTTTTACGGTAATTATTTTATTTGTAAAAGTGTGGGGGGGGGGGAATGTGGAAAGCTTTGAAAATGTCTTCTGCTAGTTTGATTGGTGCTTGAAGGGTTGAGCAAAAGCATATTTTACTTAAAAAATTGTTTCAGATAAGTTTTTAGTGTACATGTCTTGTGATGCACTTTTACCTTGTGAACACCTTCAGGGGAGGCAACTCCTGCAAAAGTATTTTTATCTCCCATGTCAATAGGGGTCAACTCTTAAAGGAAAGAATTTGCTCCTGAGGAGCAAATTCTTTCCTTTAAGAGTAGACCCCTTGTTCAGTGGGACAAGTCTTATAGAAAAGCGAACAGGAATCCCCGAAAGTTGTCTCCCTTTCAAAAATGGCGGAAAAATCTGCCAGGTGTTTCCGTTCCCCTTAAAAAAGAAAAAATTGTTTCAGATAAGTTTTTAGTGTATTGTATTGTGATGCACTTTTACCTTGTGAGATTATGTTTGTTTTCCCAGAATATTCCTTCACCTCCCTCCCCGCCCAGGAGAATAGAGTGCCCAGTAATACCTCCGTTGAACCTGCCCCCATTAGATTGTCCATCAGGAGAGGTAACTCTTGCCGTGTTTGTACAATATAGCCATACTTCGATAACTCAAATACTTTTGGGGCCATAGACAATTCTTCAAGATCAGGGTAGTTTGATTTACTGGGGGTAAATCATAGCGTTAGGCAATGAGCATCATGTGAACCAGTCCGTGAAACGATCACCCTTCCACACCCCACTTCATGTAGAAAAAACTGGGGTATATAGGGGTGTACATTATTTTTCTTATTTCTGCTCCAAAACATAGGTTATGGGTACCGTACTCATTAGAACTGCCTTAATGAGGCGGTTTAGAACCATCTTAATGAGGCATTTTTAATGAGCACCCACAACCTGTGTTTTCTGTATAAATAAAAAAATATCACAGATTTTTATCAGAAAAGTAGTTATTTTGGGATGTGAAAAATTGCACTCTGTCGCACAGGTGTTATTGTAATGAGGCATAACAGGGACGACTTTGGGATATCTTTTTCATCTTTTATAAAATCAAGAAATGTTGTGTGTACTCATTAGAATCGCCTTGGAGAGGCGATTCTAATGCGAACACCCAACATACCTTTTCAAGATAAAATCAGAAAAAAAAACATCAGTAATTTATCCTAAATACACATATATCAATATCTGGAGCCATGGAAAGAATTCCTGAGGAACTCAAGAACGAGTTTTGAATTAGCAGTAATAAATGAGCCATCCGTGTTTGAGTTATCGAGGTTTCACCGTGCTTGAGCCATCTCAGGAGAGAAGTGTGGTTACTCAACCTTAAAATGTACGTAGTTACAGAAATAGTCTATGACTCATGACTTTTTGAAATGGGCTCTGCTAAAGGTTAACCCTTAAAATGGCAAGCAAATAGCAAGAGCAACATTGAGTTTTTAGCTCACTTGGCCAAAGGTCATGGTAAGCTGTTGTGACCGTGAGATGTCCGGCATTGTTGTTCATAATGCGTCATGCATGCATAAACTTTTTCTTGTGAGCGCTCTAGATGCCACAGTTTTGGTCCAATCATCATCAAACTTGGTCAGAATGATCATCATGACAATATCTGGGTCAAGTTCCAGTATGGGTCATGTTGGGTCAAAATATAGCTCAGTTGGTTATATCATAGAAAAACCTTGTGAGCACTCTAGAGGCCACAATTTTGGTCAAATCATCATCAGACTTGTACAGAATGATCATCTTTACAATATCTGGTTCAAGTTTGAATATGGGTCATGTTGGGTAAAAAAATAGGTCAGTAGGTCAAATCATAGAAAATCCTTGAGAGCAATCTAGAGGCCACAGTTTTGGTCAGAATGATCATCTTGACAATATCTCGGTCAAGTTCCAATATGGGTCATGTGAGGTTAAAAAGTATGTCAGATCGTAGAAAAACCTTGTGAACACTCTAGAGAGCAGAGTTTTGTTCCAATCACCATCAAACTTGCTCAGATGGATCATCACAAGTGCTTCTCACTCATAAAAAGGTTTGACCAATGAACTTGACCTTGATCTGTGACCTACTTTATCATAACTTTTAAACCATTTGAGAGAGAGCCTTCATATTTGGCATGTATGTTCCTTGTGACAAGGTCTTCCCACCCATTCAAATTGACCTATGACCTTGACCTTTGACCTACTTTGTGATAACCTTTGAAGCATTTGAGATAGAGCTTTCATATTTGGCATGTAGGTTCCTTGTGACAAGGGCTTCCTATTCATACAACAAAAATGACCTGTGACCTTGACTTATGACCTACTTTATCATAACTTTTGAACCATTTGTGATAAAGCCTTCATATGCATCATGTATGTTCCTTGTGATGAGGGCTTCCCACCCATAAACGGGCCTCCGTGGCCTAGTGGATAAGAGCGCTGACTCTTAGTCATTAGGTCTCTCACCGCCGTAGGTTCGAGCCTCGCTCGGGCCATGTGTGAGACGCCAAGTTCTGCAATGGAAGGTCAGGTGGTTTTTCTCCGGGTACTCCGGTTTTCGCCCACCTCTAATTAACGATCGGCTCGATATGAGTGAAATAATCTTGAAAGGGCCGTAAAACCCAAACCCAAACCTTCCCACCCATACAAACATTTTGACCTTGACCTTGATTTTGACCTACTTTGTCATAACTTTTGAACCATTTGAGATAGAGCCTTCATATTTGGGATGTAGTAGTCTGATCTGGGTCTGCGCTGTTTGCTCAGGCCTGTCTGTCCAAATATTTTGGATCATTACAATATCTAAAAAATTGCATCTGAAAATGTCCTCTAGTCTGTTTATGTTGTCTTTTTGCAAATTTTTTAAACATACTTTTGCATGCAGGCAAACAGTATGGCTGCAGATCGGACTGTTTGCAACAATGACTTTTAACCCTTAAGACACCAATCACGACAATTGTCATCTGCTTTGCCATCTGCCGGTTACCTTAAAAGTCATTTTTGCAAATAGTGTAGGCCCAGATCAGACTGCTCATGATCTGGGCGCACACTGTTTGCCTGTGTTCAAAAATATTTTTAAAAAGTTTGCAAGAAGATTCAGCAGACGACATAAGCAGATGACATCTTTAGATCTTCTTCTTCTCGGCAGCTTAAGGGTTAAAGTAACCAGCAGACAACAAAGCAGATGACAATTGTTGTGATCGGCAGAATTAGGGTTAAGTCCCCTTTTCTTATAGGTTGGCTCATTTACTCTTAAGCCTTGTTCTGCTGAATACATTAATTTTGCCATTGTTGACAATCAACCAATCAAATTACTTGATGTAATTTATTTCAATAAATTAACCAGTTGAATGACAAACAGTGAATATGCAGATCAGGGGCCAGTTGTTCAAAACAAACGATGTCGTTAGTTAACAAATCGTTAAAACTTTGATCATTTAATAGGGTAATTTAACTAATATTTTTGCTGAAAAAATGTGAGTAGCTTTTGCATGCAAAAGCTGCTCGCGCAGCTTTTGCATGCAAAAGCTACTCACATTTTTTCAGCAAAAATAGCAAAATTGTAGATATTGTACTTGCTAGAACAGTTAACAATATTGAGCTCGTTAAGCTACCGAGGCTTTGAACAACTGGACCCAGATTGCAGCATATCCTGGTTCAGCAGGACAAAGATAAACAATTGGGCACTGAACTTATCTAAAGGGCCCAGTTGTTCAAGGATTACAATAAACGATAGCAATATGTTTAACCCATTGTATACTAGTGGACTTTTCCATTGCTATATGTTGGACAAGTCCATTTGTCATATGAGGGGTGTCAGGCCTATTTTTTAATTTTTATTCTATTTATAATGGAAAATTCTGTTAGCAAATAGTGCAGGCCCTGATCAGACGCCGCATTCTGCGGCGTCTGATCTGGGCCCACACTGTTTGCCACGGTACCCCTTTAGGGGTTTCCCCCATGCATGGGTCAAGCCTATTCTGTATAGTATTACCACAAAAAAAAAATGCATGTTTGTAAAACAATGCATGTTTGTAATATGCGTGTTTGAGTGTTGTGTCCCACCAACAATTAAGGTGATAGAGAGACAGAACCTCGGTTTGGAGACTCATCCAGAGTCTGGAGAAGCCCCAAATAGAGCATGTTTGTTAAACAGTAATGGAAAAGCAACTCACTTTTTTTTTCAGCAAATATACAGGGGTATGAGATATTTGCTTGAATAGTTAATGTTTTGCCTACTAATGGGTTTGATTAGAGGAACTTATACCCCTGACATATTTCCACAATTTTTAAAGGGAAACAACTTTTGGGACTTCCTGTTTGCTTTCTTGTAAATGCAGCCCTTCTGAAAAAGGGGTCTACACCTAAATAATAGAATGGCTTCCCCTTTTGTTGCATTACAAAAACACACCTATATCAGTACATTGTAAATTTTATCATGCAAAAAGGGAAAATTTCCGATGAAAAATTGCGATAGTTCTTTAGATGTGTCAGGCTGTGTTTTCTTCAAAATTGATTAGGAAAGTGGCTGATCTTATTGCAAACAGTGTAGGCCCTGATCAGATGCCGTGTTCTGTGGCATCTGATCTGGGCCTGCACTGTTTGTCAGGGTACCCATTTTGGGCTTTCTGGTACTAAATGGGTTAAGGCACTGCGTTTCTAGATCTGGGTATACTGTGTCCATGGAAATGTTGTGCAGTGCTTATCTTGTCTCCCTACTCCCCATGTTCTAGTGAATCATTTTATCCATACCCAGCATGTATGTTGTCATCTCCTGACTTGTTATTGTCCCTCCACCAGAAGTGAGATTGATTGATTGATTGATTTTAGGCATAACATCCCCGACAACACTGTATAGGTCATTTTGGAGACGTTGCTTCCAATTTTGTGGGACTTTTACCCGACATTTAGATGAAATGACAACTCAAGCCCTGTCACACAATGAAACCAATAGGGTTTATAAGCATGGACGGGCCGACTCGCACCGCTTTGCCTGGGCAGGCTTAGATCCTCTAAGTGGTTTACCAGAACTCGTGTACAGGTCGGTTTCAGCTCTGTGTGGAAGCATCATGCAGCCCATCTATTTTTTCAAGCCCTGATTGGCGGGTGCCTCTCAGAAGTGAGGGGTTAAGGGCAAATATGAGCCATATCACAAGTAAACCTGTCTTCTTGGGGCTTACGACCTGGGGCCAGCTGTTCAAAACTAATGATGTCATTAGTTAATGTATTGTTAAACTTTGATCATTTAATTTGGCAACTATGCTCATAATTTTGCTGAAAAAATCTGAGCAGCAAAAGCTGCTCACATTTTTTCAGTAAAAATAATACTAAATTAGGAATTGGACTTGCTAGAACAGTTAATAATTTTACCCCATCTCCAAAACAGATTGCCTTTATAATTGTGACCCCCTTGAACCCCACTTTTATGTAGTAAAACTGGGGTTTACAGGGGTAAACATTATTTTTCTTATTTCTGTTCTAAAATATAGATTGTGGGTACTCGTTAGAACCGCCTCGATGAGTCCCAACAATCTATATTTTGAGCAGAAATTAGAAAAATTTCACAATTTTTCAGCTTAAAATTTTCTTTTTTTCGGCAATAAAGGTTACATTGTATTTGTATAGATGTGTTTTTGTAATGACTTACGAGTTTGTTACGCTAACAATGCTTTGAACGCAGGGGCCCTTATAAGACCATTAAGCTTCTTGAAAGTTTCCAAAATTTAGAAATCAGAACTAGAAGTATCTTACTAACCAAGCAGTGAACAGACTGCACAGATGTGCAGTCTGATCAGCACATTTGATGTTTGCAAACGTTAACCCATAAAATGCCAATCACGACAGTTGTCGTCTGCTTTGGCGTCTGCTTGTTACCTTAAAAGTATTTTTTTTCGCAAACAGTGTGGACCCAGATCAGGCTGCTCCTGTAGGAGCAGTCTAATATGGGCCCACAGTGCCCACACTGTTTGCCTGTATGCAAAAATACTTTTAAAAGTTTGCAAAAAATTCAGCAGACAACATATGCAGACAACATTTTCAGATGTTGTTTTTCTCGGCATCTTAACCCATTTTGTACCTACAGGAGCAGTCTGATCTGGGTCCACACTGTTTGCGAAAATGGCTTTAAAAGTTACCAGCCCATGGTAAAGCAGATGAAAATTGTTGTGATTGGCATCTTATGGGTTAAACCAAATTTTATTGCCAAAGAAGCTGGCCAAAAGAATTTCAATAGAAAGATCCAGTATCCATGAGATTACATTTGTGGTCAAGTTATATTTATGTCATGGTGTGGTCCACCAGTTAGAAGTGACCTTATATCATCAGGTCTAAGAAAGACTAAAACAAGGAAAATTGTGAAAATGGTAAAACAAGAAAAAATCGCATTCTTATACGCAGCCCCAGTCTTCATCTCATTAAAAGAAATGTGTTGCTAAAATCTGCATGTATTTCATTGTCTGTAGATAGAAAATAATTAAGAAATAAAACAACATAGTTCCTTCCCTTAGACCACAAATTCGGTGAAACTCCGCAGAAAGGGAGGAAAGCTTTAACAAAGGCCGAACATAAGATGAGTTTCGTACTGACGTCATTTGTTTTCAGACATTTTACTGTTGTAGGCAGTCTGAAACTTTCATCAATTTTAGTTGTCAGAAAAAGTGTTTGTCGAAGCGAGTGGTCAGTATGTTGACAAACGAAGCGAGTGGTCAGTATGTCGACAAAATGATAAAAACTTTTACTCTTTCATTCCTTAGTTCATTTTACATATGAATCTTACTACAAACCCTGCTTTTTCTGAGAAATCTCAATTATGGTTGAAGGAATTTAATTAAGTAAAGTTAACTATTTAATTTGCAGTTACACATGATTAAATATTCCATGGATAATGGCGAAATTACTATAAATAGCAAAGTGTGATTTTTTCGTTTTAAGCCATTTTCATTAATTTCCTTGTGTTAGTCTTTAATCTACAGTTAAATTTTCAGACAGTCTTTAAATTTATAGACAGTCTTTAAAGAAAACAACTTTCTTAGACCTGATAATGCTGTTTTTGGTGCATTATTATGTCTCCCCAGAAAAAAAATTTTTCGGAGAGACATATTGTTTTTCCCCCGGGCGTCTGTCTGTCCGTCTGTCACACTTTCGTGTCCGCTCCATAACTTGAAAACCGTTAGAGCTATCTTCACGAAACTTTGTATAAATATTAATCAGCATTAGACGACGTGCAGTGCGCAAGAACTATAACTCTCACATTTATACTTTTTGAATTATCTCCCTTGGAAGTTTGTTGGTATGTATATATGTATGGGCAAATCGTGTCCGGTCAATAACTTTCTTATTTTCTGATGGATTTTAAAATTACTTGGCAGAAATATTAACAACCATAAGACGATGTGTTGTGCGTATGAGGCAGGTCGGTACCTCAAAGGTCAAGGTCATATTTAGAGGTCAAGGGTTAAAAAAGGGGCCTTTTTTTCGTATTTGGTCAATAACTTTCTTATTTAGAGATGGATTTTAAAATTACTTGGCATAATTATTAACAACCATGAGGCGATGTGTGGTGCGCATGAGGCAGGTCGATACCTCAAAGGTCAATGTCATACTTAGAGGTCAAAGGTAAAAAAGAGGCCTTTTTTTTTCGTATTTAGTGAATAACTTTCTTATTTTGAGATGGATTTTAAAATTACTTGGCATAATTATTAACAACCATGAGACAATGTGTGGTGTGCATTAGGCGGGTCGGTACCTCAAAGGTCAAGGTCATTCTTAGAGGTCAAAGGTCAAAAAAGGGGCCTTTTTTCATATTTGGTCAATAACTTTCTTATTATAGCCCCGCTTTGAAAAAGTGGGGGCTATATTGGATTTGGCTTGTCCGGAATTCCGTCTGTCTGTCTGTCTGTCTGTCTGTAATATTTGATTGTCCGGAATTCCGTCTGTCTGTCTGTCTGTAATATTTGATAGTGGGTACCTTGTTACCGCAACTCCTCTTACAGTTCTAGGTCAATTCTTTTGAAACTTTACAGGTGTTTTCATATTGGTCTGAAGATGTGCATATTCTTTTTTCATTATCCTTAAATAATTTTTTTCACTTATTTCACCTTTTTTAACTTAGACAATTTTTGAGATCTACTAATGTTAAAATGTATAGGGAGTAGCTACCTTGTTACCACAACTCCTCTTACAGTTCTAGGTCAATCCTTTTGAAACTTTACAGGTGTTTTCATATAGGTCTGAAGATGTACATATTCTTTTTTCATTATCCTTAAATAATTTTTTTTCACTTATTTCACCTTTTTTAACTTAGACAATTTTTGAGATCTACTAATGTTAAAATGTATAGGGAGTAGCTACCTTGTTACCACAACTCCTCTTACAGTTCTAGGTCAATCCTTTTGAAACTTTATAGGTGTTTTCATATAGGTCTGAAGATGTGCATATTCTTTTTTCATTATCCTTAAATAATATTTTTCACTTATTTCACCTTTTTTAACTTAGACAATTTTTGAGATCTACTAATGTTAAAATGTATAGGGAGTAGCTACCTTGTTACCGCAACTCCTCTTACAGTTCTAGGTCAATCCTTTTGAAACTTAACAGGTGTTTTCATATAGGTCTGAAGATGTGCATGTGCTTTTTTCATTATCCAAAACTTATTTTTTAACTTAGACAAGGCGTAGGTACCTTGTTAGGGATTTAACCCTCTCACAAGTCTTTACCTTTAATTCATGAGTCTTTCTCCTCTGACAGGGCTATAGCGGGGCTATAGTCAGATCCTCTGATTATAGCCCCGCTTTGAAAAAGTGGGGGCTATATTGGATTTGGCTTGTCCGGAATTCCGTCTGTCTGTCTGTCTGTAATATTTGATTGTCCGGAATTCCGTCTGTCTGTCTGTCTGTAATATTTGATAGTGGGTACCTTGTTACCGCAACTCCTCTTACAGTTCTAGGTCAATCCTTTTGAAACTTTACAGGTGTTTCATATTGGTCTGAATCTTTTTTCATTATCCTTAAATAATTTTTTTCACTTATTTCACCTTTTTTAACTTAGACAATTTTTGAGATCTACTAATGTTAAAATGTATAGGGAGTAGCTACCTTGTTACCACAACTCCTCTTACAGTTCTAGGTCAATCCTTTTGAAACTTTACAGGTGTTTTCATATAGGTCTGAAGATGTACATATTCTTTTTTCATTATCCTTAAATAATTTTTTTTCACTTATTTCACCTTTTTTAACTTAGACAATTTTTGAGATCTACTAATGTTAAAATGTATAGGGAGTAGCTACCTTGTTACCACAACTCCTCTTACAGTTCTAGGTCAATCCTTTTGAAACTTTATAGGTGTTTTCATATAGGTCTGAAGATGTGCATATTCTTTTTTCATTATCCTTAAATAATATTTTTCACTTATTTCACCTTTTTTAACTTAGACAATTTTTGAGATCTACTAATGTTAAAATGTATAGGGAGTAGCTACCTTGTTACCGCAACTCCTCTTACAGTTCTAGGTCAATCCTTTTGAAACTTAACAGGTGTTTTCATATAGGTCTGAAGATGTGCATGTGCTTTTTTCATTGTCCAAAACTTATTTTTTAAATTAGACAAGGCGTAGGTACCTTGTTAGGGATTTAACCCTCTCACAAGTCTTTACCTTTAATTCATGAGTCTTTCTCCTCTGACAGGGCTATAGCGGGGCTATAGTCAGATCCTCTGACAGTTCTAGTTTTGAGATGGATTTTGAAATCACTTGGCAGAAATGTTAACCAATATAAGACGATGTGTTGTGTGCATGACCCAGGCTGGTACCTCAAAGGTCAAGGCCATACTTAGAGATCAAAGGTAAAAAAGGGGCCTTTTTTCGGGTTTTGTCAGTAACTTGCTTATTTTTAGATAGAATTTGAAGTTACTTGGCAAACATGTTAACATAAGATGTGTTGCATGCATGTTTCAGTTTGGTACCTAAAATGCCAAGGTCATACATAGAGGTCAAAGGTAAAAAAGCGGCCTTTTTTCGTGTTTGGTCAATAACTTTCTTATTTTTAGATGGATTTTGAAATTGCTAGGCAGCAGTGTTAACCACCATGAGCTGATGTGTTGCACGCATGACCAAGTTTGGTACCTGAAAGGTCTAGGTCATACATAGAGGTTAAAGGTAAAAAAGGGGCCTTTTTTGTGTTCTGTCAATAACTTTCTTATTTTTAGATGGATTTTGAAATTACTTGGCAGAAATGTTAACCACCATGAGACGATGTGTTGTGTGCATGCCTCAAGTTGGTACCTCAAATGTCAAGGACAAAAGGTCAAAGGACAAGAAGGGCCTTTTTTTAGTGTTCAGTGAATAACTTTCTTCTTCCTGGATAGATTGTGAAATTACTTGGCAGAAATGTTAACCATCATGAGACGATGTGGTGCACGCTAGACCCAGGTCGGTACCTCCAAGATCAAGGTCATACTAAGAGGTCAGAGGTAAAAAAGTTTTTGTTTTTTTTTGTGTCCAGTCATTAACTTTTTATCCCCCGACCGAATAGGTTCGGGGGATATAGCGATCAGCCTGGCGTCCGTCCGTCCGTCTGTCCGTCCGTCCGTCCGTCCGTAGACGCAACCTTGTGATGGCCCTAACTACTATACCCTTTGAGATTCATTGATGGTTCTTGCCACAATTGTTCACAAGGCTGAGACGGCGTGTCATGCGCAAGAACCAGAACTCTGGATTGCATAGTTTTTGAGTTATCTCCCCTTTTAATAAAATAGAATGACTACTTTGTGATGGCCATAACTCCAATACCCTTTGAGGTATGTTGATGGTACCTGGCACAGTTGTTCACAAGGCTTAGACAGCGTGTCATGCACAAGAACCACAACTCTGGTTGTCATGGTTTTTGAGTTATCTCCCCTTCCAATAAAATAGAGTGACTACCTTGTGATGGCCATAACTCCAATACCCTTTAAGATATATTGATGATACCTGACACAGTTGTTCACAAGGCCGAGACCGTGTGTCATGCACAAGAACCACAACTCTCGGTGCCATGGTTTTTGAGTTATCTCCCCTGACAATATAACCTTGTGATGGCCATAACTCCAAAACCTTACAGATCCCCACCCCTAAACCATATATATTATTGTTCCTTATGATAAGACACATTCATTGACACCAACCTGGGGCCCCCCCGGATGCGCTGGGGCCTTGCCCCACCCCCTCCACTTCATAAAAGGCCCAATATCTTGGAAACCGTACAGATTCCCACCCCTAAACCATATATATTCTTGTTCCTTATGATAAGACACATTCAGTTACACTAACCTGGGGGCCCCGGGATGCGCCGGGGCCATGCCTCACCCCCTCCACAACACAAAAGGCCATATATCTCAGAAACCGTTTAGACCCCCACCCCTAAACCATATATATTTTTGTTCTTTATGATAAGATGCATTCATTGACACCAACCTATGGGCCCCCGGGATGCGCCGGGGCCTTGCCCCACCCCCTCCACTTCATAAAAGGCCCAATATCTCGGAAACCTTACAGATCCCCACCCCTAAACCACATATATTATTGTTCCTTATGATAAGACACATTCAATGACACCAACCTGGAGGCCCCCATGGATTGGTCAGGGACCTGCCCCACCCCCCTCCACTTTATAAAAGGCCATATATCTGAGAAACCATTCAGATCCCCAACTCAAAAAATATATATATTCTTGTTTCTTATGATAAGACGCATTCAGTGATACCAACCTAGGGGTCCCCCGGGATGAGCCATTGCCCCACCCCTCCACTTCATAAAAGGCAATATATCTCGGCAACCTTTCAGATCCCCACCCAAAAACCATATATATTCTTGTTTCTTATTATAAGACGCATTCAGTTACACCAACCTGGGGGTCGTCTGGGATGTGCTTGGGCCATGTCCTACCCCCTCCACTCCATAAAAGGCCCCAAATTCTCAGAAACCGTTCAGATCCCCACCCCTTATCCATATATATTCTTGTTCTTTATGATAAGACACATTCAATGAGTCCAACCTAGGGGTCTTCAGGGGTGTGCTGGGGCCATTCCCCACCCTGCCACTTCATAAAAGGCGATAAATCTCAGAAACCTATCAGATTCCCACCCCTAAACCATATATACATTCTTGTTTTTTATGATAAAACGCATTCAGAGGCACCAACCTGGGGGTCTCTTGGGATGTGCCCGGGCCATTCCCCATCCCCTCCACTTCATAAAAGGCCCAATATCTCAGAAACCGTTAAGATCCCCGCCCCCCCACCCATAAACCATATATTTTCTTGTTCCTTATGATAAGATGCATTCAATGATATCAAATTGGGCTCTGTTGGGTCATCTCCCACCCCTCCACTTCATAAAAGGCCTAATATTTCAGATACAGAGTCCTCATGAAATGGGGGTTCATTTAGGAGACTTTATAATCAATAAATTAAAACCATACATGGCTGCCAGTGGGCAGTGCCTGCCAGAGCGCAGGTGAGCATCTTGGCCCATGGGCCTTTTGTTTCGTTATCTCCCCTGACACTAACCTTGTGAAGGCCATAACTGCAATACTTTTGTGATATATTGCTGGTTTAATTCTGGTGCACTTTCTACTGGTGAACAATCTTCTGAAGGCCATATTGGCTTTTGGTCGGGGGATTTGCCATCTCTTCCGATGGCTATTTTTTATGTCTGGATGGACTTTATAAAGTAACCATGTAGAAATGTGCACAGTCATTAGACCATGAGTCATGTGCAAGACCAAGGTCCATACCTCCAATGTCAAGGTCATACCTAGAGATCAAAGGTAAAAAAAGGGACAGTCAATAACTTCCTTATTCTTTGATGGATTATGAAATTACTTGGCAGAAATGTTAACCATCATGAGACGATGTGTTGTACCTCAAAGGTCAAGGCCATACTTAGAGGTCAAAGGTAAAAGAAGTGCTTTTTTTGTTTACGGCCAATAACTTTTTCATTTTTCTACAAACATTTTTAAAGTAACTATGCAGAAATGTTCATCTTCATTAGATGATGTGTTGCACACAAGACCCAGCTCAATAACTCCAATGTCAAGGTTATACTTAACAGTCAAAAACGGGGGAGACATCTGTGTTTTTATAGAAAAACAAATTCTAGTTAGCATTGGTGTTGACATCAGTATGATATTTTCTGATGTTGTGAGTTTTATCTCCCACAAACAACTCAGAGCTTTTGATTAAATTTACTTTGGTGTGTAATATCTTTTTGTCCAGATGTAAATGGCCCCCAACCATCAGGGCTTGGAGAAATAGATTGGGCTGCATGATGCTTCCACGCAGAGCTGAAACCAACCGCTCATGAGTACTGGTAAACTGCTTAGGAGGTCTAAGCCTGCCCAGGTAAAGTGGTGTGAGTTGGACTGTCCATGCATATAAACACTTTTGATTTCATTGGCCTGCAGGGCTTGAGCTGGCATTTCATCTCAATGTCGGGTAAAAGTCCCACGAAATGGGAAGCAATGTCTTGAAAATGACCTAAATAGTGTTTACAGGGACATAAACCTCAAATCAAACAAAACAAACAGATGTAATAATTTAAATCAAACTTACAGGAACATATCATTGGGACAGGAACATATCATTGGGACATGCTTCCTTGATGGCCTTGACCTCATGCTCAAGGTTAACACTGGATCATTGGGGCATGCTTCCTTGATGACTTTGACCTCATGCTCAAGGTTAACACTGGATCATTGGGACATGCTTCCTTGATGGCCTTGACCTCATGCTCAAGGTTAACACTGGATCATTGAGACATGCTTACTTGATGGCCTTGACCTCATGCTCAAGGTTAACACTGGATCATTGAGACATGCTTCCTTGATGGCCTTGACCTCATGCTCAAGGTTAACACTGGATCATTGGGACATGCTTCCTTGATGTCCTTGACCTCATGCTCAAGGTTAACACTGGATCATTGGGACATGTTTCCTTGATGGCCATGACCTCATGCTCATGGTTAACACTGGATCATTGGGACATGCTTCCTTGATGGCCTTGACCTCATGCTCAAGGTTAACACTGGATCATTGAGACATGCTTACTTGATGGCCTTGACCTCATGCTCAAGGTTAACAATGGATCATTGGGACATGCTTCGTTGATGGCCTTGACCTCATGCTCAAGGTTAACACTGGATCATTGGGACATGCTTCCTTGATGGCCTTAACCTCATGCTGAAGGTTAACACTGGATCATTGAGACATGCTTACTTGATGGCCTTGACCTCATGCTCAAGGTTAACACTGGATCATTGGGGCATGCTTCCTTGATGACTTTGACCTCATGCTCAAGGTTAACACTGGATCATTGGGACATGCTTCCTTGATGGCCTTGACCTCATGCTCAAGGTTAACACTGGATCATTGAGACATGCTTACTTGATGGCCTTGACCTCATGCTCAAGGTTAACACTGGACCATTGAGACATGCTTACTTGATGGCCTTGACCTCATGCTCAAGGTTAACACTGGATCATTGAGACATGCTTACTTGATGGCCTTGACCTCATGCTCAAGGTTAACACTTGATCATTGGACATGCTAACTTGATGGCCTTGACCTCATGCTCAAGGTTAACACTGGATCATTGGGACATGCTTCCTTGATGGCCTTGACCTCATGCTCAAGGTTAACACTGGATCATTGAGACATGCTTACTTGATAGCCTTGACCTCATGCTCAAGGTTAACACTTGATCATTGAGACATGCTTACTTGATGGCCTTGACCTCATGCTCAAGGTTAACACTGGATCATTGGGACATGCTTCCTTGATGGCCTTGACCTCATGCTCAAGGTTAACACTGGATCATTGGGACATGCTTCCTTGATGGCCTTGACCTCATGCTCAAGGTTAACACTGGATCATTGAGACATGCTTACTTGATGGCCTTGACCTCATGCTCAAGGTTAACACTGGATCATTTGGGCATGCTTCCTTGATGACTTTGACCTCATGCTCAAGGTTAACACTGGATCATTGGGACATGCTTCCTTGATGGCCTTGACCTCATGCTCAAGGTTAACACTGGATCATTGGGACATGCTTCCTTGATGGCCTTGACCTCCTGCTCAAGGTTAACACTGGATCATTGGGACATGCTTCCTTGATGGCCTTGACCTCATGCTGGTTGGGAGAAGGGGAATATGTTATCTATGAAGACAATTCGAGTTACTGTTAACCCTTTTTGTACCAAATGGAATCTTCCACCATATATATATAGCAAGAGTCCATTTCAAATTTTAGGGGTGTCAGGTTATGTTTTCTTCAAAATCTATTTGGAAAATGGCTGAACGTTTTGCAAACAGTGTAGGCCCTGATCAGACGCCGCATTCTGCGGCGTCTGATCTGGGCCTGCACTGTTTGTCACAGTACCCGTTTAGGGGTTTCCAGTCTGAAATGGGTTAATTGGGTCAATTTGCTTGTCAATCCATCCAGAGTCAGAGTACGGCAATGATCATAAGTATTGGGACAGATAGACCTCAGCAAACAGTGAAGACCCAGATCAGACTGCTCCTGAAGGAGCAGTCTGATCAGGGTCTACACTGTTTGCCATTGGAAAAATACATTTCACCATCCAGCGTGAAAGAATCTGTGAGTGATGTCATAAAACGGCAGCTTTTTATGATGTCACTTGCCCAGTGTTTTTGTTGCAGATTTAATCACTTTACCGTTCCATTGCCTATATAGGTGTGCTGTGTTAAATTTATCATTTTGTGAACTGTCACTGTACAAAGTTTTCACTGCTAGTGGACTCTTCCGTTGCTATATGTTGGAGAAGTCTATTTGTCAAATAAGGGGTGTCAGGCCTATTTTTTAATCAGACGCTACATTCGATGGCGTCTGATCTGGGCCTACACTGTTTGCCAAGGTGCCCGTTCTGTGTGTCCATTGTGTCACCACCAGCATCCTTCCTTTATTATCAGAAGTGGATGACATTAAAAATCACTGGAGAATTGAAATTTCATTTTTCAAGGTTCATCAGTGGGTGGAGCTTAAATTACATGCACCATGTACAATTTTAATGACAACCACAGGCTTGAAAATGTACCGCCTAATTTTCTCTGAAATGCTTGAAAATGAAATTGTTTGTTTGTTTGATTTGTGGTTTAACATCCCCGTCAACACTGTATAGGTCATTTTGGAGACATTGCTTCCAATTTTGTGAAATGACATCTCAAGCCCTGTCGCCCGATGAAACCAATAGGGTTTATAAGCATGGACGGTCTGACTCGCACCGCTTTGCCTGGGCAGGCTTAGATCCTCTAAGCGGTTTACCAGTACTCGTGTGCGGGTCAACATGGAAGCATCTTGCAGCCCATCTATTTCTTCAAGCCCCGACGGGCGGTTGAAAATGAAATCAGCTCCCTTTAACACGTAAGATGCCATGAAAAACTGCATCTGAAAATGTCGTCTGTTTGTGCTGTCTGCGAACTTTTTAAACCTATTTTGCATACAAGCAAACAAATGTGGACCCTGATCAGACTGCTCCTCACAAGCAAACAGTGTTGACCCTGATCAGACTGCTCCTAAAGGAGCAGTCTGATCAGGGTCCACACTGTTTGCAAAAAATGACTTGTAAAATTACCAGCAGAAGATAGAGCAGACGACAGTTGTGATTGACATCTTATATGTTGAGGTTCAAGACTGGTACTGTACTCATTATAATGTTGATTTGTGTTTCTCAGTTCCAGCAACCCCTGAGAGTCACCCTAGAGGTGTCGGTAACTCCGTGAAACCGAAATCCTTGGCACATAACACATCTGGAGGCTCCCTTGTAAGTACATACTTAATCACATTAAGACTTAAAGCATCACAAAATGTTTTAGAGAAAATGGCAAATTGGTTTTAATAACCCTTCTCCTGCTAAACCAGAATATGCTCTACCTTTGCAAACAGGGTAAACAGAGATCTGGGCTTGGTTGTTCAAAGCCTTGTTAGCTTAACAAGCTTGTTAGTTGTCAAATTGTTAGCTGTTCTAGCAAGCAAAAAAACTAATACAGTGGTGTTTTGTTGGGTTTTTTTTGCTAAAAAATGTGAGTAGCTTTTGCTTTTGCAAAAGCTGCTCACATTTTTTTCAGCAAAAATTTAGTATATTTGAAATATTAAATGATCAAAACTTCAACAATTCAACATGCATGGACGGACCGACTTGCACCGCTTTGCCTGAGCTTAGATATTTAGTATGTAGCAATGTCTAGTGGTCTCTTACACTAATGATTTTCTTGTACACAGGTGAGCGATATAGGGCCATTGGGCCCTCTTGTTCTTATTTCTGCTCGTGGGTACCTGTTAGACGGCCTGTATGTTTTGATCAGATATATGAAAAATATCAGAATTTTCATCTGAAAATTTTCGTAATTTTTGGTGGTAAAGTTTTTTCTATATTTGAAAAGGCGCGTTTTCGTAATGTGACCATTAGTTCAAAATGGTTTGATTGGTTTACGTTCAACCTGAGAGAACTATATTATCAGCAGATATTTTTTACTATTAGATGGTGGGGTTGGTTTTCTGATTGTTATCAGTTCAATCATTTAACCTGAGTGAACTATATCATCAGCAGATATTTTTGACTATTGGATGTTTGGGTTGGTTTTCTGATTGTTATCAGTTCAATCATTTAACCTGTGTGAACTATATCACCAGCAGATATTTTTGACTATTGGATGGTTGTGTTGGTTTTCTTATTGATATCAGTTTAACCAGTTTTAATCTGAGAGAACTATATCACCAGCAGATATTTTTGACTACTGGATGGTTGGGCTGGTTTTCTGATTGATATCAGTTCAACCAGTTTTAACCTGAGATATCTATATCATCAGCAGATATTTTTGACTATTGGATGGTTGGGCTGGTTTTCTGATTGATATCAGTTCAACCAGTTTTAACCTGAGATAACTATATCATCAGCAGATTTTTTTGACTATTGGATGGTTGGGTTGGTTTTCTGATTGATATCAGTTTACCCATTTTAACCTGAGTGAACTATATCATCAGCAGATATTTTTGACTATTGGATAGTTGTGTTGGTTTTTCTGATTGTTACAGTTCAACCAGTTTTAACCTGAGAGAACTACATCACCAGCAGATATTTTTGACTATTGGATGGTTGGGCTGGTTTCTGATTGTTATCAGTTCAACCAGTTTTAACCTGAGAGAACTATATCATCAGCAGATATTTTTGACTATTGGATGGTTGGGCTGGTTTTCTGATTGTTATCAGTTCAACCAGTTTTAACCTGAGTGAACTATATCATCAGCAGATATTTTTGACTATTGGATAGTTGTGTTGGTTTTCTGATTGTTATCAGTTCAACCAGTTTTAACCTGTGAGAACTACATCACCAGCAGATATTTTTGACTATTGGATGGTTGGGTTGGTTTTCTGATTGATATCAGTTCAACCAGTTTTAGCCTGTGAGAACTACATCACCAGCAGATATTTTTGACTATTTGATGGTTGGGTTGGTTTTCTGACAGATATCAGTTTAACCAGTTTTAGCCTGAGTGAACTTTATCACCAGCAGATATTTTTGACTATTGGATAGTTGTGTTGGTTTTCTGATTGTTATCAGTTCAACCAGTTTTAACCTGAGTGAACTTTATCACCAGCAGATATTTTTGACTATTGGATGGTTGGGTTGGTTTTCTGATTGATATCAGTTCAACCAGTTTTAGCCTGAGTGAACTATATCATCAGCAGATATTTTTGACTATTTGATGGTTGGGTTGGTTTTCTGACAGATATCAGTTTAACCAGTTTTAGCCTGAGTGAACTTTATCACCAGCAGATATTTTTGACTATTGGATAGTTGGGGTTGGTTTTCTGATTGATATCAGTTCAACCAGTTTTAACCTGAGTGAACTATATCATCAGCAGATATTTTTAACTATTGGATGGTTGGGTTGGTTTTCTGATTGATATCAGTTCAACCAGTTTTAACCTGAGTGAACTATATCATCAGCAGATATTTTTGACTATTGGATGGTTGGGTTGGTTTTACAGTTGTCATCATTTTTTCCATTATATGTCCATCACGAAAACATGCCCATATAATTTTGACCCCCTTGAACCCCACTTTTATAAAGTAAAACTTGGGTTTACAGGGGTAACCTTATTTTTCTTATTTGTGCTCTAAAATATAGATTGTGGGTACTCGTTAGAACCGCCTCATTCTTATTTCTGCTCTAAAATATAGATTGTGCGTACTCATTAGAACCACCTGGATGAGGCGGTTCTAACCAGTACCCACAATCTATATTTTGAGCAGAAATAAGAAAATATCACAATTTTTCATCTTAAAATTTTTGTTTTTTCGGCAGTAAAGTTTACAATGAATTTGTGTAGGCATGTTTTCGTAATGTGTATGCTGGATATGGCTGTTTAGACAATAGTCAAAACTGTTGCCTGTTAAGTGCTGCAATGATATGATGCACCATTACCTTTTGACATTCTGCCTTAGGTAATAGCGCTTTAGGTAGTCCACTACACCTTGGTGCATTAGTTTTGAATATTGTTCAAACAGCCATCAAATACAGTAAAATTCCTATATTAAGACCACCTTTGGGACTGTTCAAAAGTGGTCTTGAAGACCACTTTCGAACAGTACCAAAGTTTGTCTCTGACCAGAGGACATTGTATGCAGAAAACACATAGAAAGAATAACTGCAGCCTTCCATCACGGGAACAAATCCCTAAAATGAAGACTCACCTATACCCCCACTTTATATAGATACAACTGGGTTTACGGGGGTACACATTATTTTTCTTATTTCTGCTTCAAGACATAGGTTGTGGGTACTCATTAGAACCGCCTCATTGAGCACCCACAACCTATGTTTTACAGTATTTTTAAAAAAAATATCACAAATTTTCATCAGAAAAGTAGCCATTTTGGAGATGTTAAAAATGCACTATGTCGCACGGGTGTGTTATCGTAATGAAAATAAGCTTTTTAAAGCAGAATTAGCCTGGTAGTCTTAATTTTAGATAGTGTTAACCCTTGTCCTGCTGAGCCCGGATATGCCTTATCTTTGAAACAATGTAGATCCAGATCAGATGGCTTCTGAAGAAGCCATCTGATCAGGATCTTCATTGTTTGCCATCCAGTTAATGAATTTGTTGCAGTAATTCGCATCCAGTGATCTGATTGGCTGATAAACAGTAGTGAGTGTGACATATTTGAATATTCAGCAGGACAAGGGTTAATAGCGGAATCTCACTGTAACTATAATATAAATCATGCTGATTTGATATCCAACAGTCTTATAAAGTGATCTGTGTATTGTGTGCCATGATGGCATTACATGTAGTTTTATTCATGCTATGATTTCCTTTTTTTGTAATATTTTAGGATGAGTGCCTGTCACCACCTCAGTCGGCAGAGACCCACCGCCGCCTCAGCCTAGCTCCTCCTACAGCTACAGGCACACCACTCATAAGCCTTCCGTCTGATGACAACCTTGGCCGTGACAAAAACCGGCGACCCAGTGCTCAGAGTCTCGGACCTTTCTCATTTTCTGTAAGTTTGTTTGGAGACTCTCGGCGCAGCTCTTACCAATATTCCGATTCAAGGAGGTCTTCAGAACGCCTCCGGAGACCAAGCACACACAGCGTAGGAATACTACCTATTGCCATGTTTGGAGAAAGCACTGAAAAGCCTCGTAAGCCTAGCACCCATAGTCTTGGAGTGTTTCCTATGGGCTGGAATGAAAATGAGCTGTTTCCCAGCTATGAAAGCTCGCGCAGACCCAGCGCCCACAGCTTAGGACCTTTCTGGAGTACTGTAAGTGCAAGGCATGTGTACCTGTGCAGATGACCTTGACCTCCTTTGACCTTCCGACCTTTGACTCTGCACCCAAGCCACTTCTCAGTATTTACGCCTTGCGCAAATTTCACAGTTCCCGTCTTGAAAACGTCTTGTTGTTCTGTGTGTGTTGTGCGTGTTGATTTGTTTTCATTGTTTATAACATCAATGGTAAGTTGGTTTTTTTTGTGTCACATGTGCCTAATAAAATATAGATATACATGCTCAAAGTTTGAGTTTAGTTAAATTTTTTTAACATATTTTCATATATATACATGCACAGAGAATGATTCTCATAAACCTGTAAGATGCCGAGAAAAACTGCATCCAAAAATGTCATCTGCTAACGTCGTCTGCTGAATCTTCTTGCAAACTTTTTTAAAAATATTTTTGCATACAGGCAAACAGTGTGGATCCAGATCAGACTGCTCCTACAGGAGCAGTCTGATCTGGTCCACACTATTTGCAAAAAATTACTTTTAAGGTAACCGGCAGACCGTAAAGCAGACGACAATTGTTAGAAGTTCTAAAACATGATAATCCTTTCAAAACAACTACAATACAGAACCAAAAACCTTTGAGTGTACAAGTTTTGTCTGGGCCAAGATGTCGAGAGAAAAAACGCATCCAAAAATGTCATCTGCTAACATCGTCTGCTGAATCTTCCTGCAAACTTTTTTAAAAATATTTTTGCATACAGGCAAATAGTGTGGACCCAGATCAGACTGCTCCTACAGGAGCAGCCTGATCTGGTCCACACTCTTTGCAAGACAATTACTTTTAAGGTAACCAGCAGACGGTAAAGCAGATGACAATTTTTATAAGTTCTAAAACATGATAATCCTTTCAAAACAAAAGAACTACAAATTAGAACCAAAAACCTTTGAGTGTACAAGTTTTGTCTGGGCCATCAGTGACCTTCTAAATTCTGCAATTACAACTTTGGCCCCTTGCCTATCGTCGGCTTTAAGGAATAGATTGGACGGCAGGGTGCTTCTATGCAGAGCTGAAACCTGCTGAAATTTTGAGTACTAGTAAACTCCCTCAAATCAAATCAAATCAAACAAACAAACAAGCCCATTGAAACCAAAGGGTCTATATGCATGGACAGTCTGACTCACACCATTTTGCCTGGCCTGGCTTTGACCTTCTCATGTGCACTGTCGGTTTCTGATCTGCATGAAAGCACCATACAGCCGAATCTATTTCTCCAAGCCCCGACTAAACCACTCATTATGTTAACAAATCCATGAAATGAATAGCCATCTAAACCCCACTTAATACAGAGAAAATGGGGGTTTACAGGGGTATACATTAGTTTGCTTATTTCTGCTCTAACACATAAGTTGTGGGTACTTTTTAGAACCGCCTCATTGAGGCGGTTCTAAAAAGCACACACAACCTTTGTTTGGAGTATAAATAAGTATCATAATTTTTCATCGGAAAAATAAACATTTTGCAGTGTTATTATAAAGATACGTCAAACCACCACTGTCTAGATCTCATTGGTTGAGTCTTTGAAGTTCAGCTATATTTTGTACTGAAAGCTTGAAAATCATCAGTGGCATGTATATCTGTATTTTTCCCCATATATAATCACCCCGCTATAACCCATATTAATCACCTTTCACCGCAACAAACTGATCCACAGCCTTGTTTTCCCATGTACCCACAGTAAAAACATTCTAAGGATTCATCATGAGGACAAGATTATATAATTTTGACCCCCTTGGACCCCACTTTTATATAGTAAAACTGGGGTTCCTGGGGTATACCTTATTTTTCTTATTTCTGCTCTAAAATATAGATTGTGGGTACTCGTTAGAACCGCCTCATCGAGGCGGTTCTAACGAGTGCCCACAATCTATATTTTGAGCAGAAATAAGAAAAATATCACAATTTTTCATTAAAAAATTTTCATCTTTTTTGGCGATAAAGGTGGCAATGTATTTGTATAGGCGTGTTTGCCTAATGTGTACACATTGAAAAAGAATATCAAAGAATATCATAAAATAAATAACAATGCTTTTGTCTCGTGACACGCCTGCTTTTAAGCATGGCGCAATATAAGAGTCCGGGTTTTCCATCCGTTCGTTTGTCAAGTGGAGCTTGATAGCTCAACGGTTAGTGCACTTTGCCTCTGATGCTAGAGGTCCCGGGTTCAATCCCCAGCAGTGGTGTGAAAATTTCGGTGTCGGAACACGCTCCATTGGCATCATTTGCAAGGATGAAGTCATAAAGTGCACTGTCCTTCGGATCGGGACGTTAACTGGAGGCCCCCTGTGCAGGGAGAGTCATTCCCTGTGCAGGTTAAAGAACCCTACCGTAATTACATGATTACTGTGTAGGCTTTCATCCTGCAAAACTGGAGTGTATGTAATATACACCGCCTTTGTCCCCTCATGGGGTTAAGGCGAAACCGGAAGAAAGAGAAAGAAAGAAAGCGGTCAACATTTGCGACCATCCTAACTTTCACCCTAATGTAAGATTTCGTTTCTAGAGAACTAAAAGACCTTCATTAATGATATTCACAAAAAACTTGCATCTTGGAATAGCAACTTCAATGCAAGCATCCATAGCTGACCTTGACCAATATTTCATGGTGCACTGACTTGGTGAATTACTGCAATCACCCTATTTTTCACCTTATTGTAAGAGTCCATTTCTCCAGAACTATAAGAGATCCATTAACCCATTTAGTACCGGAAACCCCAAAACGGGTACCAGGGCAAACACTGCTGGTCCAGATCAGACGCCGCGGAATGCTGCGTCAGACCAGGGCCTTCACTGTTTGCAAAAAGTTCCACCATTTGCCCACTAAATTTTGAAGAAAACACAACCTGGCACCCCTAAATTTTGAAATGGACTCCTGCTATATATAAGGAGGAAGATTCTATTTAGTTCAAAAAGGGTTAATGATATTTGGTACAAGCTTGCATCTAGGAATAGCAGCTTCACTGCAATGCATCCATATCTCACCTTGACCTACATTTCATGGTTCACTGACTGTAAATTATTGCATCCACGGTTTTTTTAGCTCACCTGTCACGTAGTGACAAGGTGAGCTTTTGTGATCACATTTTGTCCGGCGTCCGTGCGTCCGTGCGTGCGTCCGTAAACAATTTGTTGTCCGCACGATAGCATCTTCATTTATGATTTGATTTTAACCAGACTTGCACACAACTTGTACCCCCATGAGATCTAGGTTCCTTTCTTGAACCAGCCATATCCCATCATGTGTTACTGAGTTACGGCCCCTGAAAGGGCAAAAATTGCCTATTTTGGTCTTGTCCGCACGATAGCATCTTCATTTATGATTTGATTTTAACCAGACTTGCACACAACTTGTACCCCCATGAGATCTGGGTTCCTTTCTTGAATCAGCCATATCCCATCATGTGCTTCGGAGTTACGGCCCCTGAAAGGGCAAAAATTGCCTATTTTGGTCTTGTCCGCACAATAGCATCTTCATTAATGATTGGATTTTAACCAGACTTGCACACAACTTGTACCACCATGGGATCTGGGTTCCTTTCTTGAATCAGCCATATCCCATCATGTGCTTTGGAGTTACGGCCCCTGAAAGGGCAAAAATTGCCTATTTTGGTCTTGTCCGCACGATAGCATCTTCATTTATGATTTGATTTTAACCAGACTTGCACACAACTTGTACCACCATGGGATCTGGGTTCCTTTCTTGAACCAGCCATACCCCATTATGTGTTACGGAGTTACTGCCCCTGAAAGTGAAAAAATTGTCTATTTTGGTCTTGTCTGCATGATAGCTGTTTCATTTATGATTTGATTTTAACTTAACTTGCACACATTTTGTACCACCACAAAATATCTCGGTCAAGATCGAATATGGGTCATGTTGGGTCAAAAAGTAAGTCAGTAGGTCAAATCAGGAAAAAAAACCTTGTGAAGACACTAGAGGCCACAGTTTTGGTCCGATCATCATCAAACTAGCCCAGAATAATCATCTTGACAATATCTCAGTCATGTTCGAATATAGGTGTTGTTGGGTCAAAAAGTAGGTCATTAGGTCAAATCATAGAAAAACCTTCTGAACACACTAGAGGCCACAATTTATGTCCAATCATCATCAAACTTGCTCAGAATGATCATCTTGATAATATCATAGTCACGTTCGAATATGAGTCATGTTGGTTAAAAAAATAGGTCAGTAGGTCAAATCATAGAAAAACCTTGTGAACACACTAGAGGCCACAGTTTTGGTCCAATCATCATCAAACTTGCTCAGAATGATCATCTTGATAATATTTTGGTCGACTTCGAATATGGGTCATGACAGGTCAAAAAGTAAGTCAGTAGGTCAAATAAGAGAAAAACCTTGTGAACACACTAGAGGCCACATTTTTGGTCCAATCATCATCAAACTTGTTCGGAATGATAGTCTTGACAATATCTCGGTCAAGTTCGAATATGGGTCATTTCAGGTCAAGAAGTAGGTCAGTAGGTCAAATCATAGAAAAACCTTGTGAACACACTAGAGGCCACAGATTAGGTCCGATCATCATCAAACATGCCTAGAATGATCATCTTGACAATATCTGAGTCATGTTCAAATATTGGTCATGTCGGTCCAAAAAGTAGGTCAGTAGATAAAATCATAGAAAAACCCTCTGAACACACTAGAGGCCACAGTTTTGGTCTGATCATCATCAAACTTGCTAAAAATGATCATTTGACAATATCTCAGATAATTTTGAATGTGGGTCATATCTGGCCAGTAAGTAGGTCAGTAGGTCAGATTGCTGAAAAACCTTGTGTACACACTAGAGACCCCAATTTTGGTTCGATCATCATCAAACTTGCTCAGAATGATCATCTTGACAATATCTGGGTCAAGTTTGAATATGGGTCATGTCAGGTCAAAAAGTAGGTCAGCAGGTCAAATCATAGAAAAAGTTTTGAACACTCTTAGAGGCCACAGTTTTAATCAAATCATCATAAAACTTGCTCAGAATGATCATCTGGACAATATCTCAGTTCAGTTCGAATATGGGTCATGTCAAATCAAAAAGTAGATCAGTAGGTTATTTTGTCATAACTTTTGAACTGTTTGAGATAGAGCCTTCATATTTGGCATGTAGGTTCCTTGTGACAAGGGCTTCCCACTCATATAAAGATTTGACCTGTGACTTTGACCTGTGACCTACTTTATCATAACTTTTGAACCATATGAGATAGAGCCTTCATATTTGGCATGTATGTTCCCTGTGACAAAGTTTCCCAATCATTTAAATTTTTTTAGCCATGACCTTGACCTTTGACCTACTTTGTCATAACTTTTGGAGCATTTAAGATACAGCCTTCATATTTGGCATAAAGGTTCCTTCATAGGAGTGAGTGTTTGAGTTGAAGTCTCACCGAAAGCTAAGGTCATACAGTGATGGGACCTCTGTTTAAAAACCAATCTGAAAGTCTGGAGAAGCTTGGGATCGATACTGCTACCCCTGGTTTACAAGGCAAGTAACATGACCACAGTACCATGAAGGCTTCTAAACTTCATTGGAATGTTGTGTAGATGACCCTCTAGGAAAATAGCATAACGATTAACAAATGGTCACAAGAGCTAAAAATAGAAAAAAAACATTGTGAATTTGCTTCAAATGCGAACTCCTTCTAAACCTTTGTGCCAATTGGATTTTAAACTTCACAGGAATGTTGCCTAGGTGACTCCCTACCAAAATAGTTAAACCATATTCCACTCCAATGAACAAGATGGCTGCCAGAGCTAAAAATAAAAAAAAAATCTTCAAATGACAATTCCTACTGTACTCTTGGGCCAATTTCATTCAAACTTTTAAGTAATGTTGCTTAGATGACCCTCTACCAAAAAGGCTAAAACAATCCCGCTCTGATGAAAAAAATGGCCACCGGAGCTAAAAATAGAAAAATATTGTAAATCTGATTCAAACGTGAACCCCTCCTAAACCCTAAGGCCAATTTGATTCAAACTTCACAGGAATGTTACCTAGGTTACTCCCTACCAAATAAGCTAAAATCACTGCTGATGGCCACCATAGCTAAAAATAGAATGTACTCGAGACAGTGACAGACAGGTGAGCGAACCAGGGCCCTGTGGGCCCTCTTGTTTGTTTGATTTGAGGTTTAACGTCCCCGTCAACACTGTAAAGGTCATTTTGGAGACGTTGCTTCCAATTTTGTGGGACTTTTACCCGATATTGAGATGAAATGACATCACAAGCCCTGTCGCCCAATGAAACCAAAAGGGTTTATTAGCATGGACGGTCCGCCTCGCACCGCGGTTCGTGGACAGGCTTAGATCCTCTAAGCGGTTTACCAGTACTAGTGTGCGGGCCGGATTAAGCTCTGCGTGGAAGCATCATGCAGCCCATATATTTCTTCAAGCCCCTAAGGGCGGTGGCTTTTGCATCCACGGTAATTTTCACCCTAGTGTAAGAGTTCATTTCTCCAAAACAATATATGAGATCCAGCAATAATACTTGGTGCAAGTTAGCATCTAGGAATAGCATTCATATCTGACCTTGACCTACATTTCATGGTTTACTGACATTGTGAATTATTGCGACCACCCTAACTTTCACCCTAATGTAAGATTACATTTCTCAAAAACTATAAGAGCTTCATTAATGATACTTGGTACAAGCTTGCATCTAGGAGTGACAACTGTTATGCAGGCATCCATGTTTGACCTTGACCTAGATTTCATGGTTCAGTGACTTTGCATTTCCACAGGCGAGACATAGCCTTCAACGGAATTCTTGTTTTAATGTATACATTTTTTTGATGTGAACACATTTCAAAGAATTGTACACATTTAAAAATAGCATCTTTTAAATTAACAATATTCTTTACTGTTAAACTTGTATTCATTTAAAATTAACCCTTATCTTGCTGAATATTCATTTAAGCCACACCCATTTCTGTCTATCAACCAATCAAATTACTTGATGTAATTTATTGCTACAAATTCATAAACTGAATGCCAAACAGTGTAGATCCTGATCAGATGGCTTCTTCAGAAGCCATCTGATCTGGATCTACACTGTTTGCAAAGATAGGGGTTGTCGTGAACAGCAAGATAAGGGTTAAGAACTGAACATATTATTTTTTACATTTTATTGAACTATGAACAATATTTGTACTTATATTTTTTTTAGAGTTTTTCTTTCATCTCTTGTTTTTGTAGCAGTGTAGAACCAGAGCAGTTATTGCTGATGTTTCTGTGGAGCGGTGAGGTCAGGAACATTGCACTCTTCGACATCACATTTTGCTACATGTGCACGCCAAGGCACTGAATGTTGTTTAGCAAGCCACACTGCTTGCAATCTTTTTTGGTGAAATTTACCAAAGTATCACAAAACTCATTGATTTTTAGCTCGACTGTTTTCGAAGAAATCGACGAGGTATTGTCATAGCTCTGGCATCGTCTACGTCATCGTAGTCTTGCAAAAACTTGGGCATTTTGTTATGTCTCTGTCATTACTGAACATATTTACTTGAAACTCGGACTAGTTGTTCATTATGAAAAGGCGAACTCATATAGTAGTCGCAGATAAGATTGACTAGGCGGAGCTATCATTTGTACCTGCCTTAGGAATATTCCATTAACAAAAAGGTAAACCAAGTCACCCGATTGTGTCATTTCAACTGTAACACAAGCATAGCTGTGGCGTATATGACCATTTCGTCCACTTGTAGAAAGCGTGCGAAAGGCACTCTACCGAATCCTCTGGTGGACTCGGCGAATTTGACATATATTGACAACACCTGAATAGCTCAGCCTAGTCAATCTTATCTGCGACTGCTATACCAATAGGTGAGGTAACTCTCAAAATATTTTTGGCACAGTTATGCTCCTTTTTCGACTTAGAATTTTTGCAGCCGAGCGTTGGCACCCGCATGCGGTGCTCTTGTTTGGATTGTGGTATAAACTAAATACATTATTAGTGTCTTTAAGAATACTATATAATTGGTTTGCAGCAACAATTTTATAGGGGCACACTTTATCTTTAATATTAAAATATAATTGATTCGCCAGGACAATTATATAGGGTCTTGCTGAAGTGAAGCCCTATAAAATTCTTGTGGCAAACCGATATATTTTTAGCTCGCCTTACGAAAGTAAGGGGGAGCTATTGCCATACCCCCGGGCGTCCGGCGTCAGCATCGGCGTCGGCGTCAGCGTCGGTGTCCGCATTTGGTTAAAGTTTACCTGCAAGCTCTTATATGTGATGTTTTACACCTTTATTTTGAATATATAATTAATAATTGCTAAAAAACAATATTTTACATTATCATTGTACTTCATTTTACAGGTTTTTTGGCTTAAATTGTACTTTTTGAGAAGTTAATATTTTCCTCTGTATTACCTCCCTTACTTCTCTGTGTTAAAGTTTACCTGCAAGCTGCGTGAGTTCAAATCCCGGGGGAGGAACATTTTTTATGCCCCCGGAATCTAAGATTCTGGGGGGCATATAGTTTTTGGTCTGTCCGTCTGTTTGTCCGTTTGTCTGTTTGTCCGTTTGTCCGTCTGCAAAAACTTTAACATTGGGCATAACTTTTGAATGGTAAGTGGTACAGCTTTCATACTTCACATGTGCATTCCTTGTCACAAGACCTTTCAAGAGGTACCATAAATTTTGACCTCGTGACCTTCACCTTGAGATTTGACCTACTTTTGACCTCCTTTTTAAAAACTTCAACATTGGCTATAACTTTTGATTAGTAACTGATAGAGCTTTAATATTTCACATGTGCATTCCTTGTCGCAAGACCTTTCTATTGGTACTATAATTTTTGACCTCGTGACCTTGAGATTTGACCTACTTTTGACCTCCTTTTTAAAAACTTTAACATTGGCTATAACTTTTGATTGGTAACTGATAGAGCTTTCATATTTCACATGTGCATTCCTTGTCACAAGCCCTTTCTATTGGTACTATAATTTTTGACCTCATGACCTTGACCTTGGCATTTGACTTACTTTTTAATAATTTTAACATTGGCTGTAACTTTTGATTGGTAAATGGTAGAGCTTTCATATTTCACATGCGCTGTCCGGGGGCATTTGTGTTTCACAAACACATCTTGTTTTTTTTTTTTTCTTTTTAAAAACATAGCGGGGTCTGGGGCTCAAGGTCAAGGTCACTGTTGCTATTTTTAGAAAAACATTGTCATCGCTCTAGCACCTTCATTTATTGATGGATTTTAATATTACTTCGCCCAAATGTTGGGTATAATGATATCTCCAGTGACTTTGAATTTCAGGGTCCGAGCCTAAGGTCAAGGTCACTAATTTCAGGGTCACGGGGTCAAGGTCACTGTGGCTATTTTTTGAAAAAAACATTGTCATCTTTCTTGCACCTTAATTTATTGATGGATTTTAATATAACTTCACACAAATGTTGGTATGATGATATCTCTAGCAAGTTCGACTTTCAGGTTCCGGGGCTGAAGGTCAAAGTCACTGTGGCTATTTTTAGAAAAAACTTTGTGATCGCTCTAGTGCCTACATTTATGGATGGATTTTAATATAACTTCACAAAAATGTTGGCAATGATGATATCTTGAGCGAGTTCGACTTTCAGGGTCTGGGGCTGAAGGTCAAGGTCACTGTGGCTATTTTTAGAAAAACTTTGTCATCGCTCTTGCGCCTTCATTTATTGATGGATTTTAATATACCTTGACACAAATGTTTGGTATGATGATATCTTGAGTGACTTTGACTTTCCGGGTCAGGGGTTGAAGGTCAAGGTCACTGTGGCTATTTTTTAGAAAAACTTGATCATTGCTCTAATGTCCAGATTTATTGATGGATTTTAAGATAACTTCATACAAATGTTGGGTATGAAGTTCAACTTTCAGGGTCTGGGGCTCAAAGTCAAGGTCACTGTGACTATTTTTAGAAAAACTTTGTCATCACTCTTAAGTACCTACATTTATTGATGGATATAATGTAATTTTACACAAATGCTAGGCTAGGCTTTTTCTAATTTGTCGTGCTTGAGGGGATTTGTATCGTCTGTGATGCCTTGTTATTACTTGGTAGTTTGTAGAATTTTTTTTTATCAAATATAGATTTCTTTTTCATTTTTTTTTTTTTTGCAGTGGAAAGGCTTGAAAACAGGATGATTAGGGGTACATTTTGGTTCTCTTTCATTTGCTGCAGTCTATTGGGCTGTTTTACAGAAGATTTTTTTTTTGATAACTTGCCCTCATCCATCTTAGGCCCCCAAAGGCGAGCTATGTTGTCTTCTGACAACTCTGTTATTATTAACGCTTGTCCTGCTGAGTCCAAATATGCCTTATTTTCCAAACAATGAAGATCCAGATCATCAGGATCTACATTGTTTGCCATTCAGATTGTGGATTTGTTGCAATAATTTGCATCAAGTAATCTGATTGGTTGATAATCGGTAGTAGGTGTGGCATATATAAATATTCAGCAGGAAAAGGGTTAATGATGCAACCATATATTTACTGTATCTAAGACTGTCAGCTGTTAATGTTGCCTTCTGAATCTTCTTGCAAACTTTTCCAACATTATTTTTGCATACAGGCTAACAGTGTGGAGCAGTCTGATCTTGGTCCACACTGCAACAATTACTTTTGAAGAAAGCAGATAAAAATTGTTGTGATTGGCATTTTAAAAGTTAATGTTACCAATCAGGACTGGTAGATGAATCATCTGTGATGGCCAAGGTGTTATCTTTTTTAGTGCAGCAATTTTACAGTACATGTATTTAAGGGCATATGCGGGTAAATACTTCCCACATTGAAAACTGTTTCAGAGTCTGTATATGTTCAGTTTCATATACGGGCTTACCACATTTGAAGTAAAAAACATATGTCACGGTGCTGAATCTTAAGTAATCTGAACTTTAAGGAGATCGCCCCAAGCTGTTTTCCAAGAAATATCAGTTGGTAAATAACATGTCAGAAATGACTGTTGCCTAGCTTTTAAGAACTTACTAGCTCATCTGAGCACGAAGTGCTCATGGTGAGGTATTGTGATCAGTGAATGTCCGTCCTGCTTCATCAACAGTTTGATTTTAAATGCGAACTCCCACTAAACCCTTGGGCCAATTTGATTGAAACTTCACAGGAATGTTGCCTAGGTGGCTCCCTACCAAGATAGCTAAAATCGTTCCGCTCAGATGAACAAGATGGCTGCCAGAGCTAAAGATAGAAAAATCTTAACGCCAACTCCTACTGTACCCTTCAGCCAATTTCATTCAAACTTCACAGAAACGTTGCTGGGGTGACCCTTTACCAAAATAGCTTAAACGGTTCTGCTCCAATGAGCAAAATAGCCGCCAGAGCTAAAAATAGAAAACCATTGTAAATTTGCTTCAAACGCAAATTCCTCCTAAACCCTTAAGCCAATTTGATTCAAACTTCACAGAAATGTTGCCTGGGTGGCTCCCTACCAAAATAGCTAAAATCTTCCACTCCGATGAACAAGATGGCCACCAGAGCTAAAAATAGAAAAATATTTAAACACCAACTCCTTCTGAACCCTTGGGCCAATTTCATTCAAACTTCACAGAAATGTGGCTTAGGTGACCCTTTACCAAAATAGCTAAAACCGTTCTGCTCCAGTGAGTAAAATGGCTGCCAAAGCTAACCAGAGGACCAGTGGTCCTGTAAACGCTCACCTGACACCTGGTCCTGGTGTACATTTTAATGTTTTTATATATGTATATAGCCTCAGAGCAGGGGTACACAACTTGTGGGGACAAAATTTTGATGTCTAACAATGTGATAAAACTTTCCACCTATTCCTACCTTTCTGACAGTTCGAACGCCATGCTTTCATTATGGTTTATTCCATTTGTCATATTTTTTTAACTTTTCATATTATTTAGGGAATGTCTGATTGACAATGTGCTGGGAAAGAGCACTTGACTCCTTGATTTTCCACTTGTACAGTTTTACTTAATACCATCTACATTATAGGTGTTTCTTTGCAGTATGGTGGCTGGGACACAACGTAATTTGTTTTATCAGTTCCTGGTCATTGCATTTTATCTACTTTGTGACCAGAAACAGCAGATGAGACCTATTTGATTGAATTTTTGCATTAACCCCAATTTTGTATTATATATTCCTTCCAATTCGGTATTCTAGAAATAATGAGCTTATTTTTTAAATTAATTTTAGGAGAGATACTGGTCTAGTGGAATTCATTTCACTGACCGTTCCAAGGCGGTTCTTCTGTCGCGGTTTATTTTTGTTATGGTATGTCTTTTGTGTGTGTGTGTGTATCGCTTACATTATTTTATTTTGGATAGCCAATTGGCCATTTTGTGGGAAAGTAACTGTCCTTTTGGCTTTCCACTATTGATGTTTCCATTAGAGTCTAGTTATTTCATGTTTGTGTTTCTTTCTCTTTGGTGTCACTGATAGGAGCTGTGGGTTAATTGTATCTATTCCTGATCACTGCCTTCACTTCTATTTTCTAATATTGTATTTTGGAAATTCTCCTTTCAGTTCAGTTGTCACAAGCATAAAAAGTATACCAGAGTTGTTCCATATTGTGTTAAACATTATCGGCTGACAATGTCTTGTGGTAGCCCCAAAAAGTGAGTCACAGAAATACAGAGGTTTTGCAACCAAAACAACAATTTGAATATGTTCTTATTTTATTGAAAATATTGTTTATAACATGTTATGATCAAAACAATAAAATATTCTTTATAACATGCTACCATCAAAAACAATATTATTATATGAATAACACAATACTACTACAAAAATACATGTACATGTATTAAGCAATTTCCAAATAGATATTAAAATATGTGACCAGCCATGAGATTTTGGGTCCAAATGAGGTCCATGACCGAAAATGAGGTTTTGCCATTTTCCAATACCTTTACAATACTTTAGTGCATATGTGAAATTTCAGATGAAAATATGGAGCGGTGTCCGAGATATGGGCCTTTATGAACTGACCCCCAAAATGTGAAAATTGCAGTTTCGCTCTTTTATTTAGAAGTGTATTTTCAAGTGACTCTTGACGGCTTCAAAGCCTCAAAAGATTCAGGTAAACCTGGAGAAAACAAATACCTGCAAACCATGCGTTCACACAATTATTTATTTATCCAGTAGCAATCATTTATTAAATATTTGTTGGGAAGAATTTGGTTGCCATGACAACAAATTCAAAAATCCTGAAATTTCTCGAAAAAAAAAACTCTTGTAGAGCTTGACATATATTTTCTCATTCAATCTAAGTCAAACAATAGATAATGTATTACTAAATCCAATTAAAGAACATGTAGCAATATTCATTTCCACCATTGCCAAAGAGATCAGCTTTGCTGGGATACAGAATACCCCACCCACTTAATATGTATGTCACTAATGTCATTTTTTGAATGCTACATCTCAATAGCCAAAAAATTGGACTGCATCTATTACTTTAACTGCAAAGTCCGGCTTATGAGAATAGACTTTTTACACACCATTGCTTTCATTCAGGATCAAAGTGGTGTGTATAATTTCATGATGGCTTATAAAACTACAAATTTCATGTAAAAATGAAGAAACGAAAAAAAAAAAGAAAAAAAAGAAATATATTGTCAAGTTGTTTCGCACAATATTTTTACTTTTTGGACAAAACTGTGTGTACACCATTATAATGATAGCAAAATCGTTTTGTCGTATTGTAAATAAATCATATATCTGCAGTAGATAGTGCATGGCATAAGTGTTTTATCAGATTACCCCATCCGCCAACATAGTATTGCTATGGTTTGGGGTCTATAATCACCGAAAGAAAAGTTGACTTTTTACACCACGGTGTGAGTTTATGAGTATGTTTGTAGTTGTGTTCATGTAAATTGTACAAACTTAAAGCTAAAGTATGTCTTTATTAGCATCTCATTTTCGTGAACGTCAATGTAAAACAAATCCATTATTTTCACTTTTTCCCATGCAAAAGCCTAAGTCGACAAATTTGATATTGCTGTAAAATAGGTCAAGGTCAACTGGGGGTCACCATTTGTACAAACTATGATGGGCCTGAGTACCATATGCTACATGCCAAGTTTCAAGGCCATTGGCCTTACGGTTCTGGAGAAGAAGAATTTTTAAGGCTTTTTACCATATATATAGGCGTGACGGCCATCTTGGTCATGTGATCTAGACCGTATTGGCATTTTTTCATTTGTTCAACTCACAAAGGCTCCATATTAACCCTTTACCACTCAGATACGTGTTTTTACGTGTCTGCACCCCCCCTCCCCCATTTTAAGCCCCAGAAGCACCTAAAATCTGCATTTCTACCCCTGGATAGTTACGTTTGCTTTAGGATTTGTTGTGCAAAAAAGTGGCCTGTTTTTTCGCACGCCTCCCCACTAAAAATATTCTGGGGGGGGGGGGATTGAAGGGGGGGATACCCCCCCTCACATCCCGAAAACTTTTGGGTGTATGGCCCAACCGGCCACTAAAATTTATATCTGAGGGTGTCTGGGGTCAAAAATGCCTGAAAATTGATGCTGATAAAACATGCTGCAAACAGTGAAAATGGTCAGTGCCAAACACCTTAACTGTTGCCTTGACAGCTGTGTGAAGATTAAAATGTGGTCAAAAATTCATGTGAAAACACACTTTTTGCCAACTTTGAGATGCCCCCTCTTTACCATGACAACAATGATCAAGTCATGAAAGGTTGCATTTGAAAGGCTACTGCCCAATGAACATTCATACCGAGTTTGGTGTGTAACAGACCATCCATTATGAAACAATGGCTGGTTAAAGTTGCTGTCAGGTGCAACACTGTGAAAATCAGCGAAATTCACAAAATCCCTGAGTGGTAAAGGGTTAAATTTCACTTAAATTTGCTCAGCAGTTTTGGAGAAAAAAATGTTTGAAATATGGATCCTGAATGACCTTGGTCTAAGGCTAATGAATGACCTTGACCTTTCTCACCCATAGATCTTCATGTATTCAGTTACTTTACCTGATCTACAAATTTTGGCGACACTGTCTTCAATGGTTTTCCTATAAATCCATTATTTTCACTTTGCCCCATGCAAGCCTACTTCGGCAAATTTGACATTGCTGTAAAATAGGTCAAGGTCAACCCAGGGTCACCATTTGTACAAACCATGATAGGCCCGAGTACCATATGCTACATGCCAAGTTTCAAGGCCACTGGCCTTATGGTTCTGGAAAAGAAGATTTTTGAAGGCTTTTTACCATATATGGGCATGGCGGCCATCTTGGTCATGTGATCCAGACCCCGCGAACAAACTTTTGTCCCCCATTCCACTGAGGCTCCATATGAAATTTGGCTTTGATTGGCCCTGCAGTATAGGAGAAGAAGATCTTTGAAAATGGTGGACGGACGGACGACGGACCATGGCTATACTATAAGCTCACCTATGAGCCTAAAGGCTCAGGTGAGCTAAAAATAGAAAAACATCGTAAATTTGCTACAAACGAGAACTCCTAAACCCTTGAGCCAATTTGATTCAAACTTCCCAGGAATGCTGCCTGGGTGACTCCCTACCAAATTAGCTAAAACCGTTCCGCTTTGATGAACAAGATGGCCACTACAGCTAAAAATAGAAAAAAATCTTTAAAAAACAACTCCTGTGCCCTTGGGCCACTTTCATTCAAACTTCATAGGAACATTGCTTCGGTGACCCGCTACTGAAATAGATAAAATGGCTCTTCTCCAATGAACAAAATTATCGCCAGAGATATTAAAAGAGAAATACAACTGGATTTGCTTCAAATGCAAACTCTTCCTAAACCCTTGGGCCAGTTTGATTTAAACTTCACAGGAATGTTGCCTAGGTGAGTCCCTACAAAAATAGCATAATTGTTCCGCTCTGATGAATAAGATGGCCACCAGAGCTAAAAAATAGAAAAAAAAAACTTGAAAAGACAACTTCTCCTGTACACATGTGCCATTTTCTTTCAAACTTCATGGGAATGTTGCTTAGGTGACCTTCTACCAAGTTACTAAAACAGTTCTGCTCTGATGAGCAAAATGGCCACCATAGCTAAAAATAGAAAAGCCATCGTAAATTTGAACTCCTCCTAAACCCTTTGGCCAATTTGATATAGACTTCACAGGAATGTTTCGTAGACGACTCCATACCAAAATACAGAGCTAAAAATAGAAAAAATATTGAAACTACAACTCATCCTGTACGCTTGGGGCAATTTCATTCAAACTTCACCGGAATAATGCTTGCATGACCTTCTACTGAAACAGCTAAAATGATTTTGCTCAGAAGAACAAAATGGCTGTCAGAGCTAAAAATAGAAAAATATCGTAAATTTGCTTCAAACTCAAACTCCTCCTAATCCCTTTGGCCAATTTGATACAAACTATACAGGAATATTTCATAGACGACTCCATACCAAATACAGAGCTAAAAATAGAAAAAATATTGAAACCACAACTTCTCCTGTACTCCTGGGCCAATTTCATTCAAACTTCACAGGAATAATGCTTGAATGACCTTCTACTGAAATAGCTAAAACGATCTTGCTCAGATGAACAAAATGGCTGCCAGAGCTAAAAATAGAAAAACATCGTAAATTTGCTTCAGACGCAAACTCCTCCTAATCTCTTGGGCCAATTGGATTCAAAATTCACAGGAATGTTGCCTTATTTGTCATTTGGGTGACATGGAGACTCCCTACCAAAATAGCTAAAATCGTTTCGCTCTGACAAACAAGATGGTCACCAGAGCTAAAAATGGAAAAAAATCTTCAAACGACATCTGCAAACCTATTATATATAGACATACCTACTGATATTTATTGCATCCGGAATTCTACTCAATAAGACAGTTTCTCAAACATAGTTGTTTCAATATCAATTAATAATATTCCTTACTAAAGAATTTATGTTATACTAGACCTCTAGCCTAACTTAGCCGGACATACATATGACATTGCCGCAATTTCATTTAGCCATTGTACTTTATATTTCTGCGCCCCCGTGGAGCCAATATAGCTAGACGCTTAGATAACTTGACATAAATTTAACAGAAATATCCAAAATACCATATTTCATTTCCAACTACTGTTTCCCATTATCACAAGTCACAATGCTACTATTGTACTTAGATATTTTGTAAAAATGGGCGACAGACTTCCATAAGTCATTTGACATCCTTCTGAATCCCATTGTATAATGTTTTTATAGAGTTAGTTAATTATATGTATTTTATGTATTATACAAATAAACAAACTTTTAAACTAAACAACAACTCCTCCTGTACCCTTGGGCCAATTTCATTCAAACTTCGTAGGAAAATAGATGACCGTCTACCAAAATAGCTAAAACGATCCCGCTCTGGTGAACAAAATGCCAACCAGAGCTAAAATTAGAAAAACAGGGAAAATTTGCTTCAAACAAGAACTCTTCCTAAACCATTGGGCCAATTTGATTCAAACTTCACAGGAATGTTGCCTAGGTGACTCCCTACCAAAATAGCTAAAATTGTTCCAGTCTGACAAAAATGGCCACCAGAGCCGAAAATAGAATGTACTAGAGACAGTGAGCGAATCAGGGCCATCTTGGCTCTCTTTTTTGTTTTGTAGCCTTGAGAAAATAAGCATCTGTAGGGCAGGCAATTCACACAAAATGGCTAACATTTATAGTCCAGGGTCTTATAACTTTATTTACTTGGTGTGTTTATATATGCAGAGGACGCAATATTGGTATGTATAGGATAATCTGAATCAAAGCACTGATAGTACTGCTGAGTTGATTGACTCTGTGGTTTCTTCAAAATTTATTAGGAAAATGGCTGAACATTTTGCAAACAATGTATTTCCTGATCAGACGCCGCGTTCTGCGGCGTCTGATCTGGGCCTGCGCTGTTTGCCAAATACCCGATTTTGGGTTTCTGGTACTCGATGGGTTAACAGGGACTTAGACTGTTTTAATTAACCCTTAAATTCTTGTACTGTATCAAGCAAACTGTGAAGACCCTGATCAGACACAGCATTTTTCCGCATCTTCTCTTTAATTCTTGCAGTGTAAGCAAACAGTGTAGACCCTGATCAAATGCCCCCGCCCATCTGGGCTTGAAGAAATAGATGGGCTGCATGATGCTTCCATGCAGAGCTGAAACTGACCACACACAAGAACTGGGAAACCACTTAGAGGATCTAAGCCTGCCCAGGCAAAGTGATGCGAGTCGGTCCGTCCATGCTTATAAACCCTATTGGTTCCATTGGGCGACAGGGCTTGAGGTGTCATTTCACTTCAATGTCGGGTAAAAGTCCGACAAATTTGGAAGCAACGTCTCCAAAATGACCTAAACAGTGTTGACGGGGATGTTAAACCTCATATCAAACAAACAAAGACCCTGATCAGATGCCACATTCTGCGGCATCTGATCTGGGTCTACACTGCCAAGTCCAACACATGATTCCAGCCATGATTCTACAAATAACCCTTTTATGCAACACGCTGACCTCACTGCGGTAAAATTAACGCTGCTATTTTCTATAAATAAGTTACATAGATTTCCTACAAATCAGTGATAGTCACTTGAACTCCAGCACCAATAGAGGTTTTGTCCTTATAACTTTGGGTCGATTGATAAACAATCCACCCAAAAATAGACAAAAAGAAATCAGAGCTGTTACCCAATACCTCCATATAAAGACCTGGGGCCAGTTGTTCAAAACTAACGACGCTGTAGTTAACGTATCGTTAAAACTTTGATCATTAAATATGGCAAATATGCTAAAATTTTTGCTGAAAAAAATGTGAGCAGCTTTTGTGGACGCAAAAGCTGCCCACATTTTTTCAGCAAAAATACCAAAATTTTCAATATTGTACTTGCTAGAAGAGTTAACAATATGACCACTAACGAGCTCGTTAAGCTACGATGCTTTGAACAACTGGGCCCTGATGGTTTGTTTGTTTGATTTGAGGTTTAACGTCCCCGTCAACACTGTAAAGGTCATTTTGGAGACGTTTCTTTCAGTTTTGTGGGACTTTTACCCGATATTGAGATGAAATTACATCTCAAGCCATGCCGCCAAATGAAACCAATAGGGTTTATATGCATGGACGTTCCGACTTGCATTGCTTTGCCTGGGCAGGTTTAGATCCTCTAAGAGGTTTACCAGTACTCATGTGAGGGTCGGCTTCAGCTCTGCATGGAAGCACCATGCAGCCCATCTATTTCTTCAAGCCCCAATGGGCGGGGGCTGGGCTGTTACAAAATACCTCCATATAAAGGACTGATGGCATGGTGAAAACACTTTGTGAGGATTGTCCTTCCTATTCCACTTTTAACACTTGTCCTGCTGAATATTTATACCCCCACAAATGAAATTTGGGGGGATATATAGATATATAGGAGTGAGCTTGTGGGTCTGTCGGTCGGTCTGTTGACTTGGTTTCCAGACGATAACTCAAAAAGCGCTTCACCGATTTTTATAATTTTTGGTACACTGATGTAACATCATAAAATACAGATCAAGTTCGATTTCCACTACAATTCGTCAATTTTCGACATAGTTATGGCCCCTTTTCAACTGAAAAAAATTGCAAAATGCCGCTGTTGTACTATCAAGGCAGTTTTTGTGGAGGTATTCATCACCTTTAGTGATAGCTCTAGTTTAATCTGCCACACCCACTACTGATTATCAACCAATCAGATTACTTGAAAATTATTGCAAGAAATTATTATTATTGCAATCTGAATGACAAACAATGTAGATCCAGAGCAGATGGCTTCTTCAGAAGCCATCTGAAAGATAAGGCATATCCGGGCTCAGTAGGACAAAGGTTAAGCAAGGCAATGAGGGCACTGATGTTGCCCCAAGCGTTAACAAGTCTTTGTATATACAGAAAAGTGGGGTTTTGGGGGTATACATTATTTTTATTATTTCTGCTCTAAGGTAAAGGTTGTGGAGACTCATCAGAACCGCCGTACTGAGGCAGTTCTAATGAGCCCCTCAACCTATGTTTGGTGTAAAAATAAGAAATATATCACAAATTTTCATCAGAAAAATGTATATTTTTGAGATCTGAAAAAAATGCTATATGCCTTGTAGTGACAGCCTGGTTGCCCAAAATCTTCGACCACAGACCATCAAATTAAGGCAACTCACTGCATGTTGATGAATGATTTAATTTTTATCCCCCGACCGAACAGGTTTGGGGGATATAGCGATCAGCCTGGCATCTGTCGGTTGGTCGGTCCATACATACTCGAGATACCAAATGGGGCTACGATTCTGTACAATATATACATAATGGAGGTTTAGTTTGTTAACATTTAGCTTATGGGGTTAAAACTTGAGTGATTATGAGGTTAGTGGCTGTACAATGCTTTATTATGTGGTTAACCCTTTTTGTACCAAATGGAATCTTCCTCCTTATATATAGGAGGAGTTCATTTCAAAATTTAGGGGTGTCAGGTTATGTTTTCATGAAAACTTATTTGGAAAATGTCTGAACTTTTAGCAAACAGTGGTGGCCCTGATCAGACGCTGCATTCTGCGGCATCTGATCTGGGTCTGCACTGTTTGCCAGGCTACCCGTTTTGGGGTTTCTGGTACTAAATGGGTTAAAGTCTCTAAAGACTTAACATTGTTAACCCCACAAGGTACCTCTGTAAGAAAGTCCATCCGTGCCTCCCTCCGTTCGTAGATGAAACCTTGTGATGGCCATAACTCCAATACCCTTTGAGATTCATTAATGGCACTTGGCACAATTGTTCACAAGGCTGAGACGAAGTGTCGTGTGCAAGAACCACAACTCTGGGTGCCATGGTTTTTGAGTTATCACCCCTTCCAATAAAATAGCTACCTTGTGATGCCCATAACTCCAGTACCCTTTGAGACATTGATGGTACCTGGCACAGTTGATCAAGGAAGAGACGTTGTGCCACGCACAAGAACCACAACTCTGGGTGCCATGATATTTGAGATATCTCCCCTTCCAATAAAATGGAATCACTACCTTGTGATGGCCATATCTCCCAATACTTTTTGAGATCTTTAGATGGTACGTAGTACAGTTTTACATCAGGTTAAGCAGGCATGTCATGCAAGAACTATGAATCTGGGTGACCTTGTTTTTAGATCACCTGAGCCGAAGGCTCCGGGGGAGCTATTGTGATCGGTCACCGTCCGTCGTCGTCGTCATCCGTCCTTTTGTCCGTCCGTCCGTTCACAGTTTCTTTAAACAACATCTCCTCCTAAACCACTGAACAGATTCTAACCAAACTTAGCAGAAATGATCCTTAGGTGGTCCTCTCTCAAAGTTGTTCAAAGAATTCCGTTCCATGCAGAACTTTTGTTGCCATTGTTGCCATGGCAACAAAAAGGGCAAAAACTAAGAAAAAAACCTTTAAAAATCTTCTTTAGAAACCAGAAGGCCTAGGTGTTTGATACATGTATTTGGTATGAAGCTTCATCTAGTGGACCTCTACCAAGATTGTTCAAATTATAGCCCTGGGGCCAAAAACGACCGTGCCCCGGGGCCCACTGGTTTTACATAGGCTTATATAGGGAAAATCTTTAAAAATCTTCTTGTCTGAAACCAGAAGGCCCAGGTCTTTAATATTTGGTATGAAGCTTCATCTAGTGGACCTCTACCAAGATTGTTCAAATTATAGCCCTGGGGCCAAAAACGGCCCCGGCCCAGGGCCCACTGGTTTTATATAGGCTTATATAGGGAAAACATAAAAATCTTCTTCTCTGAACAAGAAGGCCTAGGTCATTGATATTTGGTAGGAAGCTTCATCTAGTGGACCTCTACCAAGATTGTTCAAATTAAAGCCCTGGGGCCAAAAACGCCCCCGCACCAGGGCCTGGTTTTACATTGGCTTATATAGGGAAAATCTTTGAAAATCTTCTTCTCTGAAACCAGACAGCCCAGGTCTTTGATATTTGTAATGAAGCTTCATCTAGTGGGCCTCTACCAAGATTGTTCAAATTTAGCCCTGGGGCCAAAAATGCCCCCGCGCCTGTGCCCACTGGTTTTACATAGGCTTATATAGGGAAATCCTTTGAAAATCTTCTTGTCTGAAACCAGACAGCCCAGGTCTGTGATATTTGGTATGAAGCTTCATCTAGTGGGCCTCTACCAAGATTGTTCAAATTATAGCCCTGGGGCCAAAAACGGCCCCGGCCCAGGGCCCACTGATTTTATATAGGCTTATATGGGGAAAACATATAAGAAACTAGAAAGCCCAGGTCCTTGATATTTGGTATGAAGCTTCATCTAGCGAACCTCTACCATGATTGTTCAATTTAAAACCCTGAGGCCAAAAATGCCCCACAGCCAGGGCCCACTGGTTTTACATAGACTTACATAGGAAAACCCTTTAAAAAGCTTCTTGTCTGAAACCAGAGGCCAAGGTCTTTGATTTTTGGTATAAAGCATCATCTAGTGGACCTCTACCAAGATTGTTCAAATTATAGCCCTGGGGCCAAAAAATGCCCCCGCACTGGGGCCCACTGGTTTAACATAGACTTATACCTACCTTATACTGGGAAAACCTATATTCTACCTTATATTGGGAAAACCTTTCAAATTCTTGTCTGAAACCAGAAAACCCAGGTCTTTGATATTTGGTATGAAGCTTCATCTAGTGGACCTCTACCAAGATTTTTCAAATAATAGCCCTAGGGCCAAAAATGGCCCTGCCCCCAGGCCCACTGGTTTTATATAGGCTTATACTAGGGAAATCATATAAAAATCTTCTCGTCTGAAACCAGAAGGCCAAGGTCTTTGATATTTGGTATGAAGCTTCATCTAGTGAACCTCAACCACGATTGTTCAAATTATAGCCCTGGGGCCAAAAACACCCCCGCGCCGGGGCCCACTGGTTTTCCATAGGTTTATATAGGGCAAACCAGTGGACCTCTGCTTAGATTGTTCAAATTATAGACCTGGGTCCAAAAATTGCACCGCCCTGGTACCTACATGTTAATCTCTTAGCTCAGGTGAGCAATATAGGACCATCATTGTCCTCTTGTTTTAGTTATCTCCTCTGACAATATAACCTTGTCATGGCCATAACACCAACCTTTGAGATATATTGATGGCACTTGGCACAATTGTATACAAGGTTGAGATGGCGTGTCATGCCTAAGAACCACAACTCTGTGTGCCTTTGTGTTTCAATATAACAGTAAGACCCCCTTGTGATCACCATATCTCCAATACCCTTTGAGACATATTGATGGTACTTGGTAAAGATGTACTCAAGGTAAGCAGGTGTGACATATGCAAGAATTACAACTCTGGGTGTCCTTGTTTTTTAGTTATCTCCCCTGACAATATAACTTTATGATGGCCATAACACCATTTACATATATTGATGGGACCTGGCACAATTGTATTCAAGGTATAGAAGGCATGTCAAGTGCAAGAACCTCAACTCTTGGTGCTGTGTTTATTGAGTTATCTCCCCTTCCAATATAACAGTATGACCACCTTGAGATCACCATATCTCCAATAACCTTTGAGATATATTGATGGTTTGTCCCCGCTCATCGGGGCTTGAAGATAGAGGTTGGCCGCATGATGCTTCCATGTAGAGCTGAAACCGACCGCACAGGAGTACTGGTAAACCACATGAGGATCTAAAGCTGCCAAGGCAAAGGGGTGCGAGTCAGACCATCCGTGCTTATAAACCATATACAGTGTTGAAGAGGATGTTAAACCTCAAATCAAACAAACAAACATATTAATGGTACTTGATATACAGATGTACATGAGGTTAAGCAGGCGTGTCATGCACAAGAACCACAATTATGGTGCCCTGGTTTTTGAGTTATCTCCCCTGACAATATAATCTTGTGATGGCCATAACTCCATTACCATTTGAGATATAATGCTGGTACTTTTCACTTTTGTATACAAGGTTGAAAAGGCATTTCATGTGCAAGAACCACAACTCAGTATACCAGTACTTTGTGCATTGGAAAGCTTGGATCTTCATCATTTTGAGTATCATTAGGTGAAGATAGTCTCAGAAAACATTACATATACTCGTTTCTCATGGTACAGGGGTAAACAAAGTTTGCCGTATTTTCAATCTTGTACAATTCCCATGGGCTTGATATACTTGCATCAGTAAACTGAGAAATATCTCTTTCCTTTGAAATATATTTCGTTACATTGTTATGATAAATATCTGAATAAAATATCTAGAAAGTTAAAAAGCAGGTGAAGTATGATTTTTCACATTTTCTCTGCAGCCCCTGTTTGATTTGTTTGTCTTAAATTTTTTTGTGGCTTAAAATTGTCTGAGGTACACCTCAACCTCGTTATAACACGGAACTCCGGGTCCAACCAACGGACCGTGTTAGTTAACCGAATCGTGTTATAAACGCCGACCGTATTTGTCACAGATCAACCATTGACACAATGGTGATCAATAGTTTCCCAAACAAGATGATGTGCGGTCCGGTTAATGACCGTATTTCCCGACTAAAATGTGTTTAGAACTAATCAATGGCAGTAAATACCATGGCCCATCAAGTCAAACAAGTCACTTTAATCGAAACCAGCTGATAAACCTTGTTTTATATCCAGAAATCGTCCGATTTGACAGCGAGTATGACGCCATTTTGATAACTGGTTTCCGGCTTACTTTGGTGTAGCTGAGCGTCAGGAACCGTACCGAACTACAGTGCCGTTAATACATTTCAATGGTGAAATTACCGGGTTAGGGTTCGGAACCGGACAATGATCAACGCTTACAAGAAATTTGAATTACTTCCCTTGAAATGTCTTACCCTTTATATTTAAGTCATTTGAAACGATTTTTAATGGCGCACGTGGTTTTTGAATGATTTTTTACCGCGAAAATCGATCTTGAACATGTTTTATCATTTGCTTTTAAGCTGGAATAAATTTGACTTTCTTTTACATGCGGCTCTAGAAAATGAGTTTTATTGCAGTTGACCGATCACATCGTCTGCATAGATGTTTAAAGTTACTGCTGAGCAGTGATCCTTAACAGAGCGTGATAAATATTTTTTTCCGGTTGCGTAACTGAATTCTTTAATCTCTTTATCTCACTAAGCCAACACTTTTGATTGTGCCGATGGCAGTTCATGTTTATCATGCGTGTCAAGCTAAACACGTTTATATACTGTATATTCAACCCTGCTGGAAGCCTGCAATAAATATCAAAAAGTACCGTTATAAACCGTGTTAGCTACCGTATTACCGCAGTCAAAAGTAAGAGGAAAATAAATTTGTTGTGCTTAAAACCTGATACAATCCTTGGATAATATTTATAAATGTTGGTTGGGGAAAATTTGGGGTCCAAACCAAAACCGTGTTATATCCGAATTCGTGTTGTAACGAGGTCCGGGTGTAATTCTTCTAAGCTGAAATATGGAAGAACCATTCTTAATGTTTCCATGTTGATATATACTGCCTTCTTTAGCTATGGGTGTTCATTTAGCATTGAAAGTAAACTTTGGCCTTAACTGAACAGATAGTATATGCATACTTTCATTTAAACAGTTTAAACTATTCCAATATTTCTGTACCCCGAAAACACCTCTGATGATAAGGTTAGATGTAAAAGTTATATGATGAATCAAACTTGCTTGACTTTTACAAAACCATCATGATGAACTGTACCCCCTATGTCTCAATTCTAGCTTACTTCAATATACCATTTGCAGGATGAAAAGCAGTCAAAAATTAGTTTACTTCATTGTTGCTGTTTTTACCTTTCTGAAAACTAAAGTTTATTGCTTTAAATAATATAAAATGCTATCACGTGTTTTTAATCAAATCAGTTACCTATAGTTTTCACTTTTCAATTTGCCTTTGCACCATGGGAAAGTCTGTTTGCATGGAAAAATTCTACCCAGGTACGCAATAGAAATTTAACATAAATAATTTTAGTGCTTAACCTTAACCTGCTGAATATTTAAATATGCCACACCCTCTACTGATTTTTAACCAATCAGATTACTTGATGTAAATTATTGCAACAAATTCATACACTGAATGACAAACAATGAAGAGCTTGATCAGATTGCTTCTTCAGAAGCATTGTTTGAAAGTAAAGACTTATCCGGGCTCAGCAGGACAAGCAGTTAATAGCTCTAACTTTGAAATATCTATACTATAACATTAACTACCACGGTACCTTGGGAAACCGGGCTACATATACAAAATCCTGCATATGTTGCAGCAAAATACTGTGGGCTTACTTATGTATTTTAATTCTGGTGCACAACAATCTTCTGTATGCCATATTGGCTTTTGGTCAGGCTTCTGATGGCTACTTTTCCACTGTGGCCCTGCCACCGTTATTAACAAGTTGTCAGAAAGATAACTGATAGCTCAGGCTGTGCATACCTGTAGATTTACCCTTCTAAACTTCACAAGTTGGCCACTTTGTCAAGTGGACAAGGTATGAAAAGGGGTCCTAACCCTTATCTTGCTATTCACGACAACCCTTATTTTTGCAAACAGTGTAGATCCAGATCAGATGGCTTCTGAAGAAGCCATCTGATCAGGATCTACACTGTTTGGCATTGTTTATGGATTTGTAGCAATAAATTACATCAAGTAATTTGATTGGTTGATAGACAGGAATGGCTGTGGCTTAAATGAATATTCAGCAAGATAAGGGTTAATTGTACTTTGGAGACTTTTCATGTTTCAGTAACCAAAAGTCATCTGTATTACATGTAAATGTATGCATAATATTGTATGTAATAGGGACGATCCAGCTGACACTGGCATGCAGCTGCCATGTTGATTTTGATTTTTTCAGCGGTACATGCTTAGGTTTTTAGCTCACCTGTCACCTTTTGGGATCACTTTTTGTCCGTCATGCGTGCGTGAGTGCGTCTGTCCGTGCGTGCCTAAACAATTTCTTCAAACGACATCTCCTCCTAAACCACTGATCGGATTTTGACCAAACTTCACAGTAATTATCCTTAGGTTGTCCCCTTTCAAAATTGTTCAAATGGTTCCGGTCCGTTGAATATCTAGGTCGCAGGAGCTAAAAATACATTTATTTCACTGAAAACTTAAAAAAATCTTCTTCTCTGAAACCACAAGGCCCAGGTCTTTGATATTTGGTATGAAGCTTCAACTAGTGGACCTTTACCAAGATTGTTCAGATCATAGCCCTAGGGCCAAAAATGCCCCTGCCCCGGGGCCCTTTGGTTTTACATAGACTTATATAGGGAAAATCTTAAAAAATCTTCTTCTGAAACTGCAAGGCCCAGGTCTTTGATATTTGGTGTGAAGCTTCATCTAGTTGACCACTATCAAGATTGTTCAAATTATAGCCCTAGGGCCAAAAATACCTCTGCTCCAGGGGCCTTTGGTTTTACATAGACTTATATAGGGAAAATCTTTGAAAATATTTCTTCTCTGAAACCTCAAGGCCCAGGTCTTTGATATTTGGTGTGAAGCTTCATCTAGTGGACCTCTATCAAGATTGATCAAATAATAGCCCTAGAGCTAAAATTGCCCCCGCCCCAGGGCTCTTTGGTTTTACATAGGCTTATGTAGGGAAAATCTTTAAAAAATTTTCTTCTCTGAAACCGCACAGCCAAGGTCTTTGATATATGGTATGAAGCTTCATCTAGTGGACCTCTACCAAGATTGTTCAAATTATAGCCCTTGGGCCAAAAATGCCCCCGCCCCAGGGGCCTTTGGTTTTACATTCACTTATGTAGGGAAAATTTTAAAAAATCTTCTTCTCTGAAATTGCAAGGCCAAGGTCTTTGATATTTGGTGTGAAGCTTAATCTAGTGGACCTGGATTGTTCAAATTATAGCCTTTGGGCCAAAATGCCCCCGCCCTGGGGCCCTTTGGTTTTACATAGACTTATATAGGGAAAATCTTGAAAAATCTTCTCCTCTGAAACCGCAAGGGCCAGGTCTTTGATATTTGGTGTGAAGCTTCATTTAGCGGACCTCTATCAAGATTGTTCAAATTATAGCCATAGTGTCAAAAATGCCCCGGCCATGGACCCCTTTGGTTTTTCATAGACTTATATATGGAAAATCTTTAAAAATCTTCTTGTCTGAAACCGGAAGGCTCAGGTGTTTGATATTTTGAATGAAACTTTGTCTTGTTGCTTTCTGCTAAGATTGTTCAAATTATAGCCTTGGGTCCAAAAATGGGCCCACCCTGGTGCCCTGTGTTTTTACATAATAGGGAAAACCATTGAAAATGTTCTTGTCTGAAACCAGAAGGCCAAGGTCTTTGAATGCCCCCGCCCATAGGGGCTTGAAGAAATATATGGGCTGCATGATGCTTCCACGCAGAGCTGAATCCGGCCCGCACACTAGTACTGGTAAACCGCTTAGAGGATCTAAGCCTGTCCAGGAACCGCTGTGCGAGGCGGACCGTCCATGCACATAAACCCTATTGGTTTCATTGGGCGACAGGGCTTGAGATGTCATTTCATCTCAATGTCGGGTAAAAGTCCCACAAAATTGGAAGCAACGTCTCCAAAATGACCTTTACAGTGTTGACGGGGACGTTAAACCTCAAATCAAAAACAAACAAAACCAAGGTCTTTGATATTTGGTATGAAGCTTTATGTATTGGACCTCTACCAAAATTGTTCAAATTATAGCTGTGAGACCAAAAATGGGCCCGCCTCGGGACCTGCAGGTTTTATATAGACTTATATAAGGAAAACTGAAACCAGAGGGCTCCTGTCTTTAATATTTGGTATGAAGCTTCACCTTTTAGACCACTACCAAGATTATTCAAATCATAGCCCTGGGGCCAATAAAGTCTCTCCTCGGGGCCCACTTGTTACCCTATGGATCAGATAAGCGATCCAGGGCCATCATGGCCCTCTTGTTCTCATTATAATTTAATCATATTTGAATGAAATAATCTCAAAAGCAAGTGGAGAAAATTAACCCTTATCTTGCTGAATATTCATTTAAGCCACACCCATTTCTGTCTATCAACCAATCAAATGACTTGATGTAATTTATAGCTAAAAATTCATGCATGAACTGAATGCCAAACAGTGTAGATCCAAAGACATCTGGTCTGGATCTGCACTGTTTGCAAAGATAGGGATTGTCGTGAACAGCAAGATAAGGGTTAATATACAATACCATTCTGTTGTAGTACACCTTCAGTGCTAGCAGTCAGCCCCTGCTCATCGGGGCTTGGAGAAATAGTTTAATAGGGCTGCAAGATGCTTCCATGTGGAGCTGAAACCGACCACACATGAGTACTGGTAAATGGCTTATAAGATCTAAGGGTACCCATAAAATGTGGTGCGAGTAGACCCGTCCATACATATAAACCTATATTGGTTTCATTGGGCATCAGGGATTGAGATGTCATTTTATCTCATTATTGGGTAAAAGTCCCACAAAATTGGAAGCAATGTCTCCAAAATGACCTAAATAATGTTAAAGGGGACATTTAACCTCAAATCAAACAAATCAGCGCTAGCAGTGATACAGTGGATTTTATCACAGAAAATTCAGATTATGGAGCCATTATAACCGAAAGCTGTTAACAAGAAAGACCAAGGCTGATACCTCCATTATTTGGCACTAGATGGCACTGTAGATAACTGTTTATGATTTCTTTTGACTGAAGAGTTCCTCAGCTGATCGTCCCTATATGTATTTATCATGAATGTATAATCATATTGAAACATGTGTATTGTGTCTTGTATTCTATTGTTGTTGCTGGATGTTTAATATATGTTTTTGGTATATAATCTTTCCAGGGAAAAATGCCTGATCCATCAATATACTGGTCTAACATGCCCTTTGGGGCAACATGCAAAGCCCTTTTGGAATGTAATCCAGTCAGATCATCTGAATTTTCCCTTGAATATTGAACATCATTTAATTTTTTTCTATAGCCAAATTGATGGGATTTTTTTTTCTTGTGGGAAAAAGTGATTGACAATTATTTAAATTTTATCTGTGAGAAATTTGAAAGGAAATTATTTAAATTTGAAAAGGCCATAAAATTCCAATGAAAAAAAAAATTCATTGCCTACTTCAACAGTCTTTGAGCATAAATGAATGGCTGTTCATAAAATTGGAACACATTCTTGTGTGTATCTGCAATTTCTCAGTTTAAACATATTTTATTTCATCTTAGTATAAACATATTTTAGTGCTTCTTTCAAGCAAAGGGGTTGGGCCACAAGACCTACTAACATGAGTCATAGCCCTTCCCCTGCAACCTTAATTTCAGCCATCCCCCTACAAGTTCTTCGGTAAGTATGATCACAGACTGTTCATAAAAATTTTAATTTTCTACCCGCTAGGATTCTGACAGAAGAGGAAGCCGAGGCAGTATATTTGGTAGTCTAGGGATAGGTGAATCTCAAGCTCCAGCCCAGCGCAGAGCCAGTTTCCAAGCATTAGGGGAAAGTGTGGTAGGTATTATATAGCAATTGCATATGCCCATTTCCAAGCGTTATGGGAAAGAGTGGTGGGTATTGTATAACACTTGCATTGACCCTTTTCCAAGCGTTACAGGAAAGTGTGGTAAGCTTTTTATAGCACTTGCATAGGTCAGTTTCCAAAGTTTAGGGGAAAGTATGGTAGGTATTATATAACACTTGCATATGCCCATTTTCAAGTTTTAGGGGAAAGTGTGGTAGGTATTGTAAAGCACTTGTATACGCAAGTTCCCAGCATTAGGTGAAAGTTTCATAGGTATTGTATAGCACTTGCATAGGCCAATTTCCAAGCATTAGGGGAAAGTGGGGTAGGTATTGTATAGCACTTGTATAGGCCCATTTCCAAGCATTTGGTGAAAGTTTGGTAGGTATTGTAAAGCATTTGCATATGCCCATTTCCAAGCATTAGGTGAAAGTGGGGTAGGTAAAGTATAGCACTTGCATATGCCCATTTCCAAGCATTAGGGGAAAGTGGGGTAGGTATTTCATAGCACTTGTATAGGCCCATTTCCATGCATTAGGTGAAAGTGTGGTAGGTATTGTATAGAACTTGCATATGCCCATTTCCAAGCATTAGGCAAAAGTGTGGTGGGTATTGTATATTACTTGCATAGGCCCATTTCCATGCATTAGGTGAAAGTGTGGTAGGTATTGTATAGCACTTGCATATGGCAGTTTCCAAGTATTATGTGAAAGTGGGATAGGTATTGTATAGCACTTGTATAGGCCCATTTCCAAGCATTAGGTGAAAGTTTGGTAGGTATTGTATAGCACTTGCATATGCCCATTTTCAAGCATTAGGTGAAAGTGTGGTAGGTATATAGAACTTGCATATGCCCATTTCCAAGCATTAGGGGAATGTGTGGTAGGTATTGTATAGAACTTGCATATGCAAGTTTCCAAGCATTAGAGGAATGTTTGGTAGGTAAAGTATAGCACTTGCATATAACCATTTCCAAGCGTTATGGGAAAAAGTGGTAGGTATTGTATAACACTTGCATTGGCCCTTTTCCAAGCATTACTGGAAAGTGTGGTAAGTTTTTTATAGCACTTGCATAGGTCAGTTTCCAAAGTTTAGGGGAAAGTATGGTAGGTATTATATAACACTTGCATATGCCCATTTTCAAGTTTTAGGGGAAAGTGTGGTAGGTATTGTATAGCACTTGTATACGCAAGTTCCCAGCATTAGGTGAAAGTTTCATAGGTATTGTATAGCACTTGCATAGGCCAATTTCCAAGCATTAGGGGAAAGTGGGGTAGGTATTGTATAGCACTTGTATAGGCCCATTTCCAAGCATTTGGTGAAAGTTTGGTAGGTATTGTAAAGCATTTGCATATGCCCATTTCCAAGCATTAGGTGAAAGTGGGGTAGGTAAAGTATAGCACTTGCATATGCCCATTTCCAAGCATTAGAGGAAAGTGTGGTAGGTATTGCATAGCACTTGTATAGGCCCATTTCCAAGCATTAGGTGAAAGTGTGGTAGGTATTGTATAGCACTTGCATATGCCAGTTTCCAAGTATTAGGTGAAAGTGGGGTAGGTATTGTATAGCACTTGTATACGCAAGTTCCCAGCATTAGGTGAAAGTTTCATAGGTATTGTATAGCACTTGCATATGCCCATTTCCAAGCATTAGGGGAAAGTGGGGTAGGTATTGTATAGCACTTGTATAGGCCCATTTCCAAGCATTAGGTGAAAGTTTGGTAGGTATTGTATAGCATTTGCATATGCCCATTTCCAAGCATTAGGTGAAAGTGTGGTAGGTAAAGTATAGCACTTGCATATGCCCATTTCCAAGCATTAGGGGAAAGTGGGGTAGGTATTGCATAGCACTTGTATAGGCCCATTTCCAAGCATTAGGTGAAAGTGTGGTAGGTATTGTATAGAACTTGCATATGCCCATTTCCAAGCATTAGGCAAAAGTGTGGTAGGTATTGTATATTACTTGCATAGGCCCATTTCCATGCATTAGGTGAAAGTGTGGTAGGTATTGTATAGCACTTGCATATGGCAGTTTCCAAGTATTAGGTGAAAGTGGGATAGGTATTGTATAGCACTTGTATAGGCCCATTTCCAAGCATTAGGTGAAAGTTTGGTAGGTATTGTATAGCACTTGCATATGCCCATTTTCAAGCATTAGGTGAAAGTGTGGTAGGTATATAGAACTTGCATATGCCCATTTCCAAGCATTAGGGGAATGTGTGGTAGGTATTGTATAGAACTTGCATATGCCAGTTTCCAAGCATTAGAGGAATGTTTGGTAGGTAAAGTATAGCACTTGCATATGCCCATTTCCAAGCATTAGGTGAAAGTGTGGTAGGTATTGTATAGCATTTGCATACACCCATTTCCAAGTATTAGGTGGAGATGTGGTAGGTATTATATAACACTTGCAAAGGTCCATTTCCAAGCACTTGGGGAAGTTTTGGTAGGTGTTTTATAGCATTTGCATATGCCAGTTTCCAAGCAGTAGATGAAAGTGTGGTAGGTATTATATAGCACTTACATATGCCCATTTCCAAGCATTAGGTGAAAGAGTGGTAGGTTTTGTATAGCACTTGCATAGATGAGTTTCCAAGCATTACGTGAAAGTGTGGTAGGTATTGTATAGCACTTGCATTGGCCCATTTCCAAGCATTAGGGAAAAGTGTGGTAGGTATTATATAACACTTGCATTGTTCAGTTTACAAGCATTAGGTGAAAGTGTGGTAGGAATTATATAACACTTGCATAGGGCCATTTCCAAGCATTAGGTGAAAGTGTGGTAGGTATTGTATAGCACTTGTATAGGCCCATTTCCAAGCATTAGGTGAAAGTGTGGTAGGTATTTTATAGCACTTGCATAGGCCCATTTCCAAGCATAAGGGGAAAGTGTGGTAGGTATTATATAACACTTGCATAGGCCCATTTCCAAGCATTAGATGAAAGTGTGGTAGGGATTTTATAGCACATGCATAGGCCCATTTCCAAGCATAAGGGAAAGTGTGGTAGGTATTATATAACACTTGCATAGGCTAGTTTCCAAGCGTTAGGTGAAAGTGTGGTTGCATAGACCCATTTCCAAGCATTAGGGGTCAGGAGCAGTCTGATCTGGGTCCACACTGTTTGCAAAAATGACTACTAAAGTAACCAGCAGACTACAAAGCAGACGACAATAGTCATGATTGGCATATCCTAAATATATGGATATGTAGAACTATGAGAAGAATTCTTTAGGGACTCAAAAAAGGGTTCAAATCTAAAGTGATACAAGTCGGACTGTCCATGCACATAAACCCTTCTGCTTTCATTGGGCGGCCAGTGCTTGAGATGTCATGTCATCTCGGTGTAGGGTAAAAGTCCCAAAACATTGGGAGGAACATCTCCAAAATGACCTAAATAGTGTTGACGGGGACTTTAAACCTTAAATCAAACAAAAAAATCTGCCATGGTAAACGTGCCATCTTGTGTTCAAGTCATCCAAGTTCCAGAGTAGTTTGACAGTATATTTGACATAAATTAAGAGCATGAGATATCGCAAATTCTCTAGGCTGAAAAAGTGCTAAAATTCACACTACATGTATCATGTCAATTATAACTCTTTCTTGTACCGTATTTATCGTATGTATTTGGACAGACAGGCCTGAGTAAACAGTGTAGACCCAGATGAGACGCCGCACAACACAGAATCCCATTAGGGTCTACACTGTTTGTCACTCATCCCACTATTCTTAACCCTTACTATGCCAAGGAAAACTACATCTAAAAATGTCTTCTGCTTATGCCGTCTGCTGATTTTTTTTTTTGCAAACTTTTTAAATATATTTTTGCACACTGTTTGCAAAAAAAATACTTTTAAGGTAACAGGCAGATGGCAAAGCAGACAACAATTGTTGGAATTGCCATTTTATGGGTTAAACACAACATCGGGTAGTAAATTGTACATGTTCAAATTTTAGAGCATGTCTGGTAAGGAATTGAGTGTCCAAATATGAACCAACTTTGTACCAGAAACCCCAAAATGGATACCCTGGTAAACAGTGCAGGCCCAGATGAGATGCTGCAGAATGCAGCTTCTTATCAGGGCCTACACTATTTGCAAAAAGTTCAGCTATTTTCGGAATAAATTTTAAAGATAACGCAACCTGTCACCTCTAAATTTTGAAATGGATTCCTGCCAAATACAGTCGAGCTTCAATGGCTCGAACACATTTGGGACCTCGAAAATCTGTTCGAGACAGGGGTAGTTCGAGCCACAGAGGCTTACTGCCAGGAGGCATAACGAGGTACTTTTTGAATTATTTTCGGTGTCCTGTAATGAAAATGTATGCTGTGTGTACTCATTAGAATCGCCTCATTGAGGCGATTCTAATGAGTACACACAGCATACATTTGCAAGATAAAAGACGAAAGTCTCCTAAATTATCTCGCACCATTTCTTATGTAGAGGACTTCCCTAGGGACTCAAGAACGGGTTCAACTCGGCCATGGTAAACGAGCCATCGGTGTTCGAGCCATCGAAGTTCTACTGTATAAGGAGGAAGATTCCATTTGGTACAAAAAAGGGTTAGGGCTAAATGTGGTAACAGTAAAAGACAGTAAAGCTTTAAAAATCAAAGCACTGATAGCACTGGTAGATTAATTGTCTCTGATTATAGGTTGGTAGAATGGTTCTGAACAGGAACTAAAGACTCATTACGATAACACACCCGTGCGACAGAGTGCATTTTCAGACCTCCAAAAGGGCTACTTTTCTGATGAAAATCGTTGTTATTTTTTGTAATAATTGTTCAAAATATAGGTTGAGGGGACTCGTTAGAACCGCCTCAGTGAGGCGGTTTTTACTAGTACCCACAACCTATGTCTTGGAGCAGAAATAAGAAAAATAATGTATACCCCCGTAAACCACCGTTTTCTCTATATAAAGTGGGGTTAGGGGGGGGGGGGGGGGGTCTTCATTTTACGGACTTGTTCACATAATGGTTTCGTATCCTCAACCCTTAAGCTGCCGTGAAAAACTACATCTGAAAATGTTGTTTGATTATGTTGTCTGCTGCATATTGTTGCTAACTTTTCAAACAGAATTTTGCATACAGGCAAACAGTGTTGACCCTGATCAGACTGCTCCTACATGAGCAGTCTGATCTGGGTCCACACTGTCTGTGAAAAATTACTTATAAAGTTACCATCAGATGTCGAAGCAGATGATAGTTGTCGTTACAGGCATGTTATGGGTTAAATCTGTGCTGTAAGCAAACAGTGTAGACCCAGATCACAGTGTTCTGCGTCATCAGATCCTGTTCAGACACCGCATTCTGCAGTGTGGCATCTGATCTGGGTCTACACAGCCGAACCCAACACATGATTCCAGTCCAGATTCTATAGGTAACCCCCTTACACAACAGTCTTACCCTACAGCGATATGAATGGTGTGGCTTTTTTCTATAAATAACCATTAACTGAATTTCTTACAAATCAGCAACAGTCATGTGAACATCAACAATGTAAAGCTGGGCCTCCACCAATTGGGGCTTGGAGAAATAAATTGGGCTGTGTGGTGCTTCCATGCAGAGCTGAAACCGACTGCACATGAGTTCTGGTTATCTGCTTAGAGGATCTAAGCCTGCCCAGGCAAAGTGGTGCGAGTTGGACCGTACATGCATATCAACTCTATTGGTTACATTGGGCGGCAGGGCTTGAGAAGTCATTGCACCTTAACCCTTCTCTTGCTGAATATTCTGATTAACCACACCCATTTCTGACTTTGAACCAATCAGATTACTTGATGTAATTTATTCCTACAAATTCATAAATTGAATGTCAAACAGTATAGATCCTGATCAGATTGCTTCTTCAGAAGCCATCTGATCTGGATCTACACTGTTTCACAAGATAGGGGTTGTCGTGAACAGCATGATAAGAGTTATTGCCAGGTAAAAAAAATACACAAAAATGGAAGCAACGTCTCAAAAATGACCTATATAGTGTTGACAGGGACTTTAAATCTCAAATCATTCAAACAAGCAAACAACATAAAGCTATTGTGCTTGTTAGCTTTGGATCACTTGACAAGCAATTAGGGCTGGCTAATCGGAGCTGAAAAGATAATCGATTATCAGTCCTGTCATTGTGATCGATAATTGATTAGTAATCGCTAAGATTTTTGTCATTATTTTACCTGTCTGGCTTTCTGTCTGAGCATGACTCTTACTATATGTTGCACTTTACCATATGTTTATTTGAACAGACAGGCCTGAGCAAACAGTGTAGACCCAGATGAGACACCGCATAATGCGGCGTCTCATCAGGGTCTGCACTGTTTGCCACTTATCCAGCTATTTTAGGCATAACTTTGGGTAGTAAATTGTACCTATCAAGTAATCGATTAAAAGTAAATCAGAAATGATAATCATTTTTGTGGAATTTATTGATCGATTATACGATTAATCGTGGCAGCCTTACAAGTAATCATCCCAAAAATTCAGCCTGTAGTATGTATGGTAGAGGTTAATTCTTTGTTACATTTTTTATTTCAGAAACAGCTTTTTGCCAACAAATAACAGTTACTATGGTGGCCAGTTGGTTACAGTTATGAATGTGTTTCAGCTCTTGACTGCCAGACTTTGAATGTGGAGTGTGATTCAGAGAGAAAAAAACAAACATTATATTTCCTTTGTTGACAGAAAAGATGTCAACTAGACTGCGCAACCAAGTACAGAGGACCCTCGTTATGGTTACAGGCTCTGTATTTGTTCCCTTACATTTTAACCCTTGACCTGCTGAATATTTATATATGCCACACCCACTACCGATTATCAACCAATCAGATTGCTTGATGCAAATTATTGTGACAAATTCACAATCTGAATGGCAAACAATGAAGATCCTGATCAGATGGCTTCTGAAGAAGCCATCTGATCTGGATCTTCATTGTTTGAAAGATAAGACATATCCGGGTTCAGCAGAACAAGGGTTAACATTATAAATATGTTCTATAAAAGGGTTATCCTTTGGAAGCAAAGAATACACCACAGAACTGAAAAATATGGAGTGTACATGTTTTCTGGTCCAGACTAGCTAGTTTCGGCCAATTAGACCTCATCAGTGACCCTCAGATATTTTCAAAATTCCACAATGGAATCAATGATCCCAAGGACAAGAAAATATAATCTACACTATGATGTAGGGCAGGGAGACGTTTTACCGCCGCCACACATTCCCACACACCAGCTGTAGTGAAGTTAAATATGTTCTTTGCCTGTATAAGAAATCAGAATAAGTAGTAATATAATAGGTACCGTAAAAATTTGAAAAAATTCGGACACCTTGACGACTTGCTATAATTCTCATAAAGATTTAACAAATTTGTTTCATGATCCAACAAGGAGTCCACAAGGTGTAGACAGAATGGCAAACATTGTAGACCTTGATCAGACTGCTCCTTCAGGAGCAGTCTGATCTGGGTCTGCACTGTTTGCTAAGGCCTGTGTGTCCCAATACTTAGGAGGGGAATATGCCCATTTCTTCACCCCAGCAGGCAATATTACCTGTTGAGGGTGAACTGTTACCTGTTGAGGGTGAACAAAGCATCATATTACCCTCACGCAAGGGCAACAAATGCTTTATTATACCGAATTCTGACTTCTAGAGAATCTTTCAGTGAATGCACTTGTACTTTTGACCTCAGTGACCTCAGACATGAATATTGCAGGGTAATATGATAATTTATTGCCCTGCGTGTGACTTCTAGAGATTCTTTCAGTGAATGCACTTGTACCATTGGTGGGGGGTTGGTTTTAGTACCATTGGTGGGGGTTTGGTTTTACCATCCTTTCAAGATTTTTATGCCCCTGCCATTCAAAGAATGATGGAAGGGCATATAGCGTTGCCCCCATTCATCAGTTCGTTCGTCCGAAACATGAACGCAGTCAATAACTTTCTTATTTCTGGATGGATTTTGAAATTATTTTGTAGAAATGTTAACCATCATAAGATGATGTGTCACGCGCAAATGCCAGGTCCGTACCTCCAAGGTCAAGGTCATACTTTGAGGTCAAATTTCCAAAAAAGGGTCTGAAACTGAAACACAGTCAATAACTTTCTTATTTCTGGATGGATTTTGAAATTACTTGGCAGAAATGTTGGCCATCTGCCCCTCACAAAACCAAGGTCCTTATCTCCAAGGGCATACTCAGAGGTCAGATGTGAAAAAAGGGTCCAAAACTTAAACACCGTCAATAACTTTCTAGGGATTAATACGAACATAGACATATTTTCAGGCGGAGGCATCCGTGTCCTATGGACGCATTTCTAGTTTCACATATTTCGAGCCAGTTGTGTATCAGAGGCGGGCGAAAACGAGAGTACCCAAAAAACACCACCTGACCTGTTGATGAACTTTGCATCTCACTTGTGACCTTAGAGAGGCTTCAGCCACAGAGCTGGGAGACCTAATGATTAAGTCCGCTTTCTTACCCACCAGGCCACATAGGTCCATTTAACTCTTATCATGCTGTTCACGGCAACCCATATCGTTGGAAACAGTGTAGATCCAGATCAGATGGCTTCTGAAGAAGCCATCTGATCAGGATCTACACTGTTTGACATTCAGTTTATGAATTTGTAGGAATAAATTACAGGAAGAAATCTGATTGGTTCAAAGTCAGAAATGGGTGTGGCTTGAATGAATATTCAGCAAGAGAAGGGTTAATATAGATTCTAATCATGCCTTGGATTCAACTTAACCCATTGTAGGCAGGAAACCCTTAAGGGGAATGGGTACACCTTCAGGGGAGGCAACTCCAGCAAAAGTATTTTTGTCTCCCATGTCAATAGCAGTCAACTCTTAAAGGAAAGAATTTGCTCCAGAGGAGGCCACATAAGAGTTGACCCCTTTTTTAATGGGACAGGGCTTATAGAAAGGCGATCAGGAAGTCCCGAAAGTTGTCTCCCTTTGAAAAATGGCGGAAAAAAATGACAGCTGTTCCCATTCCCCTCAAAGGGGTACCTTGGCAAACACTGCTAGCCCAGATTTGATGACACAGAACACAGCGTCCGATCAGGGCCTTCATTAGTTGCTAACAGAATTTTCCGTCAAAAATGGTATAAGAATGTAAAAATAGGCCTACCACCCCTTATATGATAAATGGACTAGTCCAACATATAAAAATGGAAGAGCCCACTGGTATACAATGGGTTAAGGGGAATGAATACACCTTCAGGGGAGGTAACACTTTCAATATATCTTTGTGTCTGTTATTGCTAGGTTTTTATATGCCCGTTTGAAAAACAGTCATATTATGTTATGCCCCCCGGCATCGGCCTGTCCGTCTGTCCATCCATCAGTCCGTCCGTCTGTAAACATCGTTTCCCGATAACTCCTCCTACAGTTTACGTCTGATCAAGCTGAAACTTCACACATAGTTATACCATGATGTGGGGCAGTGCATATTCTTTCAAGATTACGGTCCACCAAATATTAATAGAGTTATGCCCCTTTGAAATTTTTTGTAAACTTTTCGTTTCCGGATAACTCCTCCTACAGTTTACATCCGATCAAGCTGAAACTTCATCCATAGTTAGACCATGATGTGGGGCAGCACATATTGTTTCGAGGTTACGGCCCACCAAATAAAAATAGAGTTATGCCCCTTTGAAATTTTTTGTAAACTTTTCGTTTCCGGATGGCTTCTACATTTTACATCTGGTTTAGCTGAACTTTCATATCTAATTAGACAATGCTGTGGGGCATGCCATATTGTTTCGAGGTTATGGTCCACCAAATAATAATAGAGTTATGCCCCTTTGATAAATTCAGTAAACATTTTGTTTCCGGATAACTCCTACATGATTGTGTAGCTAAATTTACCTCTTTGGTCAGAGCTAGGGACTATCTCCCCACATTACAGGTCCTGGTGTATGAATGTCATTTGACGTGTCACCAGTAACAATTCTGATTCTGATTCTGACATTTTAGATCTGATGATGTTGAAACTTTACATACAGTAAGATCATGATAATAATAATAATAATGGAACTGCATATTATTTTGAGGTTACGGTCTGCCAAATATTACCAGAGTTATACCCCTTTAACAGTTTTTTCTAAACATTCCGTTTCCAGATAACTCATCTTACATTTTACATCTGATGAAGCTGAAACTTTACATATAGTGAGACAATGATGTGGCACAGTGCATATTATTTTTAGGTTACAGTCCGCTAGATAGTTATTCTCCTTTCATTCAGTGACACCAACCTGTGGGTCCCCAGGGATGTGCTTGGGCCATGCCCAACCCCCTCCATTTCATAATATCACAATATCTCGGAAACCCTACAGATGGCCACCCCTAAACCATATATATTCTTGTTCCTTATGATAAGACACATTCATTGGCACCAACCTGGGAGTCTCGCGGGGCCTTGCCCCACCCCTCCACTTCACAAAAGGCCTTATATCTCAGAGAATGTTCTCAGCCCCACCCAAAACCATATATATTCATCTTTCTCATGATAAGACACATTCAGTGACACCAGCTTGGGAGTCCCCGGGGCATGCCCAGGCCATGCTCCACTGCTTTTCTTCATTAAAAGCCATATATCTCAGAAATAGTTCAGATCCCCACCCCTAACCCATATACTTGTTCCTTATGACAAGACTCATTCAATCACACCAACCTGGGGTCTCTTTGTGCTGAGGCAATGTGCCCCGCCCTTCCACTTCATAAAAGGCTTTATATTTCAGAAACCATTCAAATCCCCACCCCATAATCATATATGTTCTTGTTCCTTATTATTAGCGCACCTGCTGTAGGGGGGTACACAGGGGTCATTCCTATCTTTTCCACTTCATAAAAGGGCCTCAAATCTCAAAACCATTCAGATTCCCACCACTAAACCATATATATACTTGGTCCTAATGATAAGACTCATTTAGGGACAACAATCTTGGGCTTTCCTGGGATCAACAGGGCATGCCCCGACCCCTCCACTGTTTAAGAGGCATTACAGAGCCCCACTGCTAAACCATATATATTCTTGTTCCTTATGATAAGACGCATTTAGTGATACCAAACAGGGCTCCATTGGGTCCATGCCCCACCCCCTCTACTTCATAAAAGGCCTAATGTTTCAGATACTGAGTCCACATGGGTGCTCATTTGTACATGGGGGTTCATTTGGTAGATTAAAATGATATCATGTTAAAATAGATGGCTGCTATTGGGCAGTGCCCACCTGAGCTCTGGTGAGTATAGTGGCCCATGGGCCTCTTGTTTCTATTATGAGGCAAAAAGAATCAGGGAGCCATTTAGAAATGTGCTCAATGCAAAGCCAGAGCTATCACCAACATCGCTTTCTCCCTCTGACCTTTTTTCCTCAACCTGCAACAGGAAGTTTGGAGCCAGAACTGCTTAGAACACAAACAATAGTTTTTAAACAGTATATTGATCTAAGTTTCGAACAGTACCAGCCCCACCCCCTTCAGTGACCTTGAGTCACTGACTTAGAAATTTTATGTTAAAGATTTACATTGCTCTATATCTCTATAACCACTTAATGGATTTAGTTACTTCTTGGACTGATGTTACACATAGGTCTAAAGTTTTGCACAGTACCAGCCCCATCCCCCTCAGTGACCTTGAGGTCAAGGTCAAGGACTTAGAAATTTTATGTTGAAGTTTTTGGTTAAAGTTTTCTGTTGCTCTATAGAAGAAAAAAATCATTTTTGATAACTTGCCCTCATCCAACTTAAACCCCCAAAGGCGAGCTATGTTGTCTTCTGACAACTTATATTCTGTATACATGTATGGCAATCTATACATTTTTGTATGGATTAAAAATGCTATATTTAATATGGACCCCGATAATAGTATTATTGAGAGGTGGTTTACATTTATGCTGCTTAAAAATCCAGACACCTTTGGGCTGTAATTCTCTTAAATTTTTGCCATATTTGTTTTTTGATCCAGCAAGGAGTCCAAAAGGTGCAGACAGAATGGCAAACAGTGTAGCCCCTGATCAGACTGCTCCTTCAGGAGCAGTCTGATCTGGGTCTGCACTGTTAGCATGAGTCCAAAAGGTACAGATGGAATGGCAAACAGTGTAGACCCTGATCAGACTGCCCCTTCAGGAGCTGTCTGATCTGGGTCTGCACGGTTAGCATGTGTGCAGACCCAGAACAGGTGCAGACACTGTTTATCTGTCCCAATTCTTAGAATTATTACAGTATTTGTTGATGTAGATCTTACATGTTGGTTTAGCCAGTAATATACATGTTTGTAAGTTTGTTTGTTTGGTTTGAGGTTTAACGTCCCCGTCAACACTGTAAAGGTCATTTTGGAGACGTTGCTTCCGATTTTGTGGGACTTTTACCCGACATTGAGATGAAATGACTTCTCAAGCCCTGCCGCTCAAAGAAACCAATAGGGTTTATAAGCATGGACAGTCCGACTCATGCACCGTTTGCCTGGGCAGGCTTAGATTCTCTAAGCGGTTTTAGCAGTACTGGTGTGCCGGTCAGTTTCAGCTCTGTGTGGAAGCATCATGCAGCCATTCTAAAGTTTAATATACATACATCTGATATTGCCATCAAATATCCTCCCCCACATAGAGATACCCTCGTTGCCATGTCATCGGTCTGCTAAGGATAGAAACTTCGAATTAGACCATGCTCATTTCCGCCAACTCAAGAATGGATGCAGGTAATGTACAGAAGTTTTATCAAAATCTGTTGAATATTAACGGAAATATGAGAAAAGTGTACAAACTTATCAAACAACCCTCGTATTTCTTCAAGCCCCAATGGGCGGGGGCCGAACATGTTTATAAGCAGTGAATGTTTTGGAGAAATAGCTAGAGTATATGAGTTAGCTCCCCCTGACTGCCTGGCTGTTTTCAATTGGCCCATATGATAAGGACCCTTTTGTATTTGTGCAAGCTCAAACTATTAACCCTTCAACTGCTTATCATAACTAGAAGATAGCATTTTTAAAGAGCTTTTTTTTTTCTCATTTTATATACACTACGATATTACACCCATTCGACATTGTGAATTTTTTCACATCTTGAAAATGGCTACTTTTCAGATGAAAATCCGTGATTTTATTCTGTTTTATACTGCAAATATGGTTTGTGGGTGCTCATTAAAAAGTACTTGAAAATCAATACATCACACTCATCAAAGTGGAGTGTAATATTATTATTCTCATGGTACAGCTAACCCTCTTTATCCCTTTTTGTACCAAATGGAATCTTCCTTCTTATATATAGCAGGAGTCCATTTCAAAATTTAGGGGTGTCAGGTTGTGTTTTCTTTTAAATTTATTTGGAAAATGACTGAACTTTTAGCAAACAGTGAAGGCCCTGATCAGACGCCACGTTCTGCGGGGTCTGATCTGGGCCTGCACTGTTTGCCAGGGTACCCGTATTTGGGTTTCTGGTACTACATGGGTTAAAGAGCTTTTTTTTCTCATTTTATATACACCACGATAATACTCCTAGTTGACATTAAAGATAAAGATAAAGAAGCTTTATTTAACGTCGCATATTGGAAACAAATAACATAAGCTCTGTAGAGCTTTTATTGCGACAAACAAAGTATCCTCTAACAAATACTTACCGTAAAAATTCGGCTATAAGGCGATTCCGGCTGGTGGGCGGACAATTTGGCCAGCGGACGATTTGGCCCGGACGATTTGGTCTAGGACAATTCGGCCTAGGACAATTTGGCCAGCCAAAATTACCGGGTAGGACAATTTGGCCAAATTAATTTCTCCTAGCGGTTTTACCAATTCTTATTCTATATATCAGTCATTTTATTCGCATTTTTTTATTCATTTGGCTAAAATTTCATGTTTTTTCAGTGATTTCATCTGTCATTTCTTGGCTTTGATGAGTGAAAATCAAATGCTGACAAAAGAGGAAATTGCTTTAAAAGTTTGAGCAGTTTCTTTATTCGACAACATATTTTTATCACACACCATTACATATTTTCTGCCTATTTATGGTATCAGAGCCCAGTCAACACTATTTAGGTCATATTGAGCAGATCAGTCCCCCTAAGTGTAAGTGGTTAACCAGTGCGGTGCACATTCTTGAACCAAACAATACCAAATAAATAAGTGTGGAATAGCTAATTAAGAAAGCAAGGAACCAAGACCAGTCAGCAAATAAGTTAGCCAATTAACCATGAATACAAGAAAATGTAATTAATCTTGTTTTCCAGCCAATTTAAACAAAATAATTAAATTTATTTATTTATTAGTATTATTTTATTGTATTTTTGTGTTTGGGGGATTATAGTTAACCATTTTTATTAATTTGCTCCTAAAGAATATCTCAGGCCAAAAGTTATAGTTTAAAAATAAAAACAAAAAATATCTAAATGTTTAAAATCTTTAAAATGTTCCTTCCACATATTCAAACATTACTGTATATTAAAAACAAACCTAAAACATTAAATTTTCAGTTTAACCTAGTCATATATTAATCTGGCCAAATTGTCCTACCCAATATTTTTGGCTGGCCAAATTGTCCTAGGCCGAATTGTCCTAGGCCAAATCGTCCGGGCCAAATCGTCCGCTGGCCAAATCGTCCTACATTCGATTCGGCTATAAGACGGGACCCCTTTTTCAGTTATTCTAAAGTGGGATTTTGCTTATACTCTTTTATAAGACGGGTCAAATTTTTGCCATATCTGTCGGGGCCTATCTGCTACCGCCAGATGCTATTTAGATGTGAGAAATCGGCTTTTTTTCGTCAGAAAACCCCTCTACTTACCCCTCATTTCCAGCCACAAAATTTAGAAATATTTGTTGCAGCTTTTTTTATAAGTACCTGAACGTTTTTTTTTTTATCGGGGAACACAACACCTAGCTATTCAGTTTCAGAACCAACGCCCCAGCTAGCACAAAATAGCGGCAAACGTCGGGCCGATACGTCGTATCGCTGTCGGCCCGGAATATGCTTTGCTGGCTTAGGCTACACAAACTTCTATTTAATAGACGACAGGGGCTGACAAATCCATTTCCCGGCCGTCCGGGACAAGATCGAAATCACGCCGGGCAGGTGCACTTTGACCTTATGACGCTCGGTCGGGACAAGTGCAAAAAAAAAAAAAATAAAAAAAAAACGCCAGTCCTTTTGAGTAATACGGTAAAAGTAACCCAGTAAGTAAATTGCTGTCAATTCAGAGACAAACCATCTGTGTGTTTATTACGGTTCAAGTATGACACTATTGTTAATCCCTGTTGTATAATTGCCACCCTGCGGTGCGTGTCGATAAGGTGTGAAAATATGGTCAAGTTATGTCTCTAATTTGCGTTTATCCTCCAGTCATAAAATTTAATCCACAATCAGTGTGAAACTGATTTAATTGCTCCTCAGACTATTAGCTACATCTAACGGTAGATGTTTGCATTAAAAAATCGGACTTTTCTACGATCTCATGAATGGTTATGTTTTGGCGCCAAATAGACGTTGGCGGGAAAAGTCGAAGGCTGTTGTTGGTTATTGACACGGAGCTTCTGGGGATAATTCTGGAGCTGTGCAAAGCACTGATTTTCTGTCCACCTCTATTCACAACCGCTTAGCTATCGGGAAAATATTTTTTTACCGGTTCCAAACATTTTTTTTATGAAAGAGATACATGCAATGACATTAAACACGTGTGGGGGTAATGGCGTCGGATGACGTCATTTTCCGATCGCGTGCAGAAAAATCGTAGCGGTGGTTTGTGGGCGGCGATTTATATCAATTCATAAATCACCGATCGGTTTTTTTCCGTATGTCTGGTCGTCGCCGGACATTGCCGGAAAAAAGCCTGCAGTCCATGACCTCGGCTATAAGACGGGGTCGTTTTTTTGGGCACATTTTGGAGGGAAAAATCCTCGTCTTATAGCCGAATTTTTACGGTACCTGCCTTCATTTATCTTCCTAGGACTACCCCTGATAATGCGAGCGTCAGCCAAGGGAGCTCCTAGTACCATTTTTCACGCCTTTGGTATGGCGCGGCCGGGGATCGAACCCGCAACCTCCCATTCCCGAAGCGGACGCTCTACCACTGAGCTATCGGGGCCGGTTAATATTTTTAAATATTTTCAGAATGTCATCTGCCTTTGGATTTTTTGTAGCATTGACATTGTGCATTTTTTTCTCATCTGGAAAATGGCTACTTTTCTGATGAAAATCTGTGATTTTTTTTTTTTCTTATTTATACTGCAAAAATTGTTTGTGGGTGCTCGTTAGAACTGCCTTATTGAGACCGCCTCACTGAGATGAATCTAACAAGTAACCTGTGTCTTGGAGCAGAAATATGAAAAATAATGTATAACCCCGTAAACCCCAGTTTTTCTCTAAAAAAAAAAAGTGCCGTTTAGGGGGCTGTCCATTTCACAGACTTGTTCACATGATGGGAAATAAGACTTGGCATTATTTGTGAGCAGATGATTCAAGTAATATCAAGCCTTATTTCAAATAAAAAATATTTTTAAATATTTTCAGAATGTCATCTGCCTTTGGATTTTTTGTAGCATTTGAAGGGTTAAATTGTACTCTTTTTAACCTTTATCTTGCTGAATATTCATTTAAGCCACACCCATTTCTGTCTGTCAACCAATCAAATTACTTGATGTAATTTATTGCTACAAATTCATAAATTGAATGCCAAACAGTGTAGATTCTGATCAGATGGCTTCTTCAGAAGCCATCTGATCTGGATCTACACTGTTTGCAAAGATGGGGGTTGTCGTGAACAGCAAGATAAGGGTTAAGCATGATGCAGGGGTCATATAGTTTTGGGAATTGTCCACATGTGTTTATGCTACTATGTATGTGCATTCATGGGGGCTTGACATTACATCAGAACTACAATAAAAATTTCAGAATGGCCAAAAATCGAGATTTATGAAAGAATGTTGATTTTGTTTGTTTGAGTTGATGTTTAACGTTCCGTCAACACTATATAGGTCATTTTGGAGAATTTGCTTCCAATTTTGTGGGACTTTTACCCTACATTGGGATGAAAGACATCTCAAGCTCTGTCGCCCAATGAAACCAATAGGGTTTATATTCATGGACGGTACGACTCGCACCGCTTTGCCTTGTCAGGCTTAGATCCTCTAAGCGCCTTACCAGTGCTCGTGTGCAGTCGGATTCAGCTCTGCATGGAAGCATCATGTAGCGCATTTATTTCGCCCGATGTGCAGGGGCCGGAAAGAATGTTGAGCAAGAACTGCAAATTTCTCTGATCAGAATCTGTCGAATGAATTCCTCATTTACATAATTGAATTTTAGTTGTGAAGACATACTTGATTGTATACCAGAATAGGTTTCCTCGCAAACCAGGGATCGTGGGATCTATTTCGGGCTTCTCCAAACTATTGGATAAGTCTTTAACCCATTCAGTACCAGAAACCCCTAAAGGGGTACCTTGGCACACAGTGCAGGCCCAGATCTGATGCCACATCCTGCGGGATCTGATCAGGGCCTATACTGTATGCAAAAAGTTAAGCCATTTCCAGAATAAATTTTGAAGAAAGCACAACCTGACACCCCTAAATTTCAAAACAGACTCCTGCCACATATAAGGTTGAAGATTCCATTTGGTACAAAAAGGGTTAAACCGAGGTCCTGTCTACATTTGACCTTAGTAAAACTCACACACATACATGCCAGAAAAGGTGATAGAAATGTACTGACAAAATGCTTACCGGCAGTGTATGCTTAACGCTGTGCACTCTAGGTAAAAATTCTGCAGACAACATTTTATAATATTTCTCATATTATTCCCGGGGAAAACAGAATTTCACATTTCATGGGAATTAGCCCAGGCAGTGGAAAGGGTTAAGGGGTTGCTAATATGTGATCTCGGCAAAATAAACTTTTAACCCATAAAATGCCAATCACGACAACTGTCGTCTGCTTTGCCATCTGCGTTAGCTTAAAAGTAATTTTTTGCAAACAGTGTGGACCCAGATCAGACTGCTCCTGTAGGAGAAGTCTGATCTGGGCCCCCACTGCTTGCCTGTATGCAAAAATATTTTAATATGTTAGGAAAAAAAAATCAGCAGACGACATAAGCAGACAACATTTTCTGTTGTTGTTTTTTCTTGGGTTAATAGACCCTGGAAAGTTCTGATGGAATGTCTATCTATATGGATGCTTTTATGTCTGTTATATAATTTCTTTTAAATTCATTTATTCGAATATCTGTATGTCTGTTAATCCATACAACACCAAGAATAACTGCAACAGAAACTGTCATTTGTGTTGTCTGCTGCATCCTGCAAACATTTCCATTTAGGGCCTCCGTGGCCTAGTGGTTAAGAGCGCTGACTCTTGATCATTAGGTCCCTCACCGCTGTGGTTCGAGCATCGCTCGGGTCACATATGAGACGCCAAGTTCTGCAACTGAAGGTCAGGTGGGTTTTCTCCGGTTACTCCGGTTTTCGCCAACCTCTGATTAACGATCGGCTAGATATGAGTGAAATAATCTTGAAAGGGCCGTAAAAACAAAAACCAAAAAAAAAACACTTCCATAATGATAACACACCCGTGCGACATAGTTTGTTTTTTTTTTCAGATCTCCAAAATGGCCACTTTTCTGATAAAATTGATGATATTTTTTCATATTTACTCTGCAAAAATAGGTTGTTGGTGCTCATTAGAACCGCCTCATTGAGGCGGTTCTAATGAGTACCCACAACCTATGTCTTGGGGCAGAAATACCAAAAACATTGTATACCCCATAAACCCCAGTTTTCTCTATATAAAGTGGGGTTTAGGGGTATTCATTAGAGGGACTTGTTCACACGATGCCCAGGAAGTGTGACTGTATTAATCTGTTATGTATACAATTCCATTTTGTTTACAACATAATGACAAATATGTTTACAACATAATGACATGCCCCCATTATAGCATGATTCTTGAAGGACTCCAAACAAAAGCATTATTTCAGAAATAAATTATTGGTTTAGACTCATATTCTAGACAGGTTTTTAATTATTTGGATCCCATTTTGATTTATATCAGTCTTTGAATCAACTGCCTATTCGTAATTCGCAAAATTGCAGTATGTTTCCTCTGGCTTTCGTTGTCGGATCATTACAGGGTCACTGATGAGGCTTTATTAGCCGAAACTACGTAGTATGACCCATCTTTCTTATGAATGTTTCCATTGCTCTTAAAGGAACTCATTTTTGATTTTTATTATAACGGGACTGCTCTGTAACTGCTTATCCCATTTGTACCAGAAAGCCCAAAACGGGTACCCTGGCAAACACTGCAGGCCCAGATCAGATGCCACAGAACACGGTGTCTGATCAAAGCCTTCACTGTTTTCTAAAAGTTCAGTCATTTTCCAAACAAATTTCGAAGAAAACACAACTTGGCACCTCTAAATTTTGAAATGGGGCTCCTGCTACAATATATTAGGGGTAAGATTCCATTTGGTACAAAAAAGGTTAACTCTTATCACGCTGTTCACGACAACCCCTTTGTTTGGAAACAGTGTAGATCCAGATCAGATGGCTTCTTCAGAAGCCATCTGATCAGGATCTACACTGTTTGACATTCAATTTATGAAGTTGTAGGAATAAATTACATTAAGTTATCTGATTGGTTCAAAGTCAGAAATGGGTGTGGCTAAACTGAATATTCAGCAAGAGAAGGGTTAATGGGAAGAGATGCACCTTCAAGGGAGGCAACTCTTTCACGACTAGTTTTGTATTCCTTTTCCATCTATAATCTGTCTTGTGCTTCCATTCTGTGCGGTCTCACAGGGCTATTCATGACATGGACTTGACGCCATGCTGTCATCACGTAAACGAGTTTGTGTATTTAACCCTAATCTTGCTGAATATTCATTTAAGCCACACCCATTTCTGTCTATCAGCCAATCAAATTACTTGATGTAATTTATTGCTACAAATTCATAAATGGAATGCCAAACAGTGTAGATCCTGATTAGATGGCTTCTTCAGAAGCCATCTGATCTGGATCTACACTGTTTGCAAAGATAGGGGTTGTCGTGAACAGCAAGATAAGGGTTAACAATCTTGAAACACTACTTTGTAAAGAGAGAAAAGTTGGATTTACAAGGCTATACATTATTTCATCTCTGAAACAAAGATATTGAGTACTCATAAGAACTGCCTCAGTGAGGTGGTTCTAATTAGTACTCACAATCTGTGTTCACAGCAGTAATACGGAAAATATAACACTTTTTTTTTTTATCCAGAAAAAAATGTCTTTTTGGACCCTGAAAAAATTCACTATCTTTTAAAGGTGTGTACCGTATTTGCCTTATGTATTCGGACAGACAAGCCTGAGCAAACATTGTAGACCCTGATGAGACGCCGCAGAATGGGGCATCTCATCAGGGTCTAATTCTGCATCTCATCAGGGTCTACAATGTTTGCCACTCATCCCTCTTAGATATAAAAAGGGGCAGAAAATAATACTCATTCTAATTTTAGAACAAGTATGGTAAGGAGTTGAGGTGTCCGAATATTTAGGATAAATACTATAATCCTAAATGTTGAGGTTGTATTGGATAAGAATAATTGTGTTATCAGCCATTGTTATGTTGTGAAGATTATCAGGTTCATAAAATAAATTTATACATAACATGTAGTTTTCATTCGTGTTTTCCTCACCAAGTTACACGTCTTCATAGCTCAGTGGTAGAATGTCCCCTTCTCAGTCGGAATGTCACGTGTTGAATCCAACCAGCTCTCGTCCCAGGAAAAAAAAGAACAACAGAAGTTGACAAAGGATACTTAGTTTGTTTGAATTAAGGTTTAACATCCCTGTCAAAACTATTTAGGTCATTTTGGAGATATTGCTTCCAGTTTTGTGGGACTTTTACCCAACATTGTGATGAAATGACATCTCAAGCCCTGCCACCTAATGAAACCAGAAAGCTTATATGCATTGGACGGTCTGACTCACCCCATTCTGCCAGGGCAGGCTTAGTCCTAAGCGGTTTACCAGTACTTGTGTGTGGTCAGTTTCAGCTCTAAGTGGAAGCACCATGCAGCCTGATCTATTGGATACTTTTTTACAACACAATAAAAGCTCATGACCAAGTCGCAGGTCTTCATAGCTCAGTGGTAGAATATAAGAATCTTACATGGGTGTGAGGGGTGGATGGAAAAATCTATCCTGAGGGTCACTGTCCAGCATCACAAGGCTTGCCAAGTGATGAGGGACAGTGATCCAGAGTGACTGATTTTTCTATCCAACCCTCACACCCATGTAGGATTCTTTTTCTTGCATACCTTCCATTTCTCTAGCGTGGATTTTTAGCTCACCGTCACGTAGTGATGAGGTGAGCTTTTGGGATCCCTTTTTGTCCGCCGTGTGTCCATGCGTGCATGTGTTCATATCTTCAAACGACATCTCCTAAACCACTGATCGGATTTTGACCAAACTTCACAGGAATGATCCTTAGGTGGTCCCCTTTCAAAGTTCTTCAAATGGTTCCGGTCTGTTGCACATCTTGTTCACAGGAGCCAAAAACTAATCTTTTTCTCTGAAACCACAAGAACCAGGTCTTTGATATTTGGTATGAAGCTTCATCTAAAGGACCCCTACCAAGATTATTCAAATTATAGTGCTGGGGCCAAAACTGCCCCAGCCCCGGGGCCCTTTGGTTTTACATAGGCTTATATTTGGATAATCTTTAAAAATCTTCTCTGAAACCCCAAGGCCCAGGACTTTGATCTATTGGACCTCTACCAAGATTGTTAAAATTATAACCCTGGGGCCAAAAATGCCCTCGCTCTTGGGCTCTTTGGTTTTACATAGACTAATATAGGAAAAATCTTTAAAAATCTTCTTCTCTGAAACCACAAGTTCTAGGCCTTTGACATTTGGTATGAAGCTTCATCTAGTAGACCACTGTCAAGATTGTTCAAATTATAGCCCTAAGACCAAAAATGTTACCGCTCTGGGGCCCTTTGGTTTTACATAGACTTATATAGGGAAAATCTTTAAAAATCTTCTATGAAACCACAAGGCCTAGGTCTTTGATATTTGGTATGAAGCTTCATCTAGTGGACCTTTATCAAGATTGTTCAAATTATAGCCCTAAAACCCAAAATGCCCCACACTCCGGGCCCTTTGGTTTTACATAGACTAATATAGGGAAACTCTTAAAAAAATCTTCTGTGAAACCACAAGGCCTTGGTCTTTGACATTTGGTGTGAAATTTCATCTAGTGGACCTCTATCAAGATTGTGCAAATTATAGCCCTTGGGCCAAAAATGTCGCCACCCCGAGACCCTTTGGTTTTACATAGACTTATAAAGGGAAATCTTTAAAAATCTTCTTCTCTGAACCTGCAAGGCCCAGGTCTTTGATATTTGGTATGGAGCTTCATCTAGTGGTCCTCTACCAATATTGTTCAAATTATAGCCCTGGGGCCACAAATGCCCCCACACTGGGGCCCTTTGGTTTTACATAGACTTATATAGCCCTGGGGCCATTTGGTTTTGCATAGGCTTATGTAGGGAATATCTTTATAAAAATCTTCTTCTCTGAAACCGCAAGGCCCAGGTATTTGGTGTGTATATTCATCTAGTGGACCTTTGCCAAGATTGTTCAAATTTTAGCCTTTGTTGATGTTTGGTATGAAGCTTCACCTTAAAGACCTCCCTCAACATTATGCACATTAAAGCCCTGGGGCCAATAATGGCCCTCCCCGAGGCCCACTTGTTACACTATGGATCAGGTGAGCGAGCCAGGGTCATCATGGCCCTCTTGTTAATACTCCAGTCACTTCGTTTGCAGACGCCCGCCATATAGTAATGACAATACACATGTACATAGATGTTTAGTGACGTCACATAACGTGCTGTGACGTCAACCTTAACGACGTCGCACATAAGGTCGTATTCAAACAGTGCATTAATCAAACATGCGAGAATATTCGATTTTGGTTAAGAACACCAGGGTTAGAACAAAATTTCTATCCAAAGCTAAAACAATGGGTTTCCATATCTGGTTTGCAAGAATGTCCCATTCTCAATCAGCAATCAATCAGGTCCCATTCAATTCCACAAGCTCCCTTGGCTGAGTCATAGTCCCAGGGGAAAAAAGGCTACTTTGTTTAGCACAATAAAAGCTTGTGAGAGTTTAGCACAATAAAACCTCATGAGAGCTGATATGTGTTAAATAAAGTACATGTATCTTTATTTTTAACCCTTAAAATGCCAGTCATAACAATTGCAGTCTGCTTTAGTGTCTGCTGGTTACTTTAAAAAGTCATTGTTGGGTCTCTACTGTTTGCCTGTATTTACACATCTTTGACTCCATATTTGTTGTCCATGTATACACGCCTACGGAACGATAGAATGCGTAAACCATTGGTTAAGAACGTGAAGCAATTAGAGCGACATCCGGTTAGGAATTAGATCGCTAAAAAAGGTAAAGAAACTGTGCAGTTTCTGTGTTTCATAAGTTATATAATTTTTACGAGGAAGTTATTTAAAAAAAACGGGGAATTACATTCAGGAGCCCATTGATATCGGCATCTTTGGAGTAAATACCAAATCCCGTACTTCACACATTTTGGCTAAATTTAGTTTCTCCTGCTGAAGGTGAACTCATGCCTTAGAAAACGAGTGGATTTTTCGAGGTATTTGTTGCCTTTTATTTATTACTGCGCTTCGCTACAAGTTCAGCGTATTAACATGCACACACAATAAACATATATGGTTAAATGTGTTGTGGATATTTTGCTTGTCAATGCAGCACTAGCGAGAAATCACCACGGAAAAGGTCGAAAATGGTTGGTTACGCATTAGATCTGTAGAAATGATAACAGAACTTGCAAGTATAAAGCGGATCTGTTTTCATCTCCACGGCCCCAGAATCACCCGCACCTTGTTCTACGGGACCATTTTTAGCCAACCTGATAAGCAGTGCGCTATTGATTCGATAATGACATAGTATTTTATGGAAACATTTTCAGTCTCCAGAATCATAGTACCGAATGATTTTCACGGACCTTTACGCTGTGTTTGTTTTATCAATGGTCCGGTAATTGACTGAAATGAAATAAAATAGGTTTTGGAGTTTTAATTTCTGCGAAGAACTCCTCATCTGCCAAAATTTGCTGGTTAAGCATTAGATCGTCTGGTTGAGCATTCGATAACCAGAGGAGAAAGTCAAACCAGTTGCTGCCTAAGTAAATGCCAGCAGCTTACTACAATAAAAGGTGGTCTACATATGATTTCTGAATTGTGTTCAAATCACCAGAGAAAGAAAGCTGTGATGAAAAATACTTTTCCGGACAAGACCATTAAATGTCTGGGTATCATGCTTATCTGACCGAATGACGCGCCGATTCATAAATAAGAGGTCATTACTTGCTTTTGTAGAAAACAAAATGGCCAGCTTACGCTTTGTAATGGCGATTAAATCTATATCCGGATGGGACGGCCATTAAAGAACCGTCTCATCCGAGAATCAAAGCTATTCGCCATCCTGTAAATGAATTTGACTAAATCCCCTATTAACAAGAATTGCCCAAGATAAAAAAAATGGAGTGAACCCGTTTAAGAAACTCAGGCGTGAAAGGCTAAGGGTAAGATCGTTAACACTGCAGATACGAAAGCCTATTTGGCTTATGTAGGAGAAAATGAAATACCGTAAAGGCGTAGTAACACGACGCAAAAGACGTAATAACGCAACAAAGGCGCAGAAACGCAAAACAAAAGACGCAGTAACGCCAATCAGAAGGCGAAGCTACGCAAAAAAAGGGCGTAGTAATGCAAAAACAAGGTGTAGTAACGCGAAAAAGTGCATACTAATGCAAACGAAAGACTTAGTAACGCAAAAGGAAGGCGCAGTGATGCGAATCAAAGGCGTTTTTACGCGAATCAAAAGGCGTAGTAATGCGAAAAAAGGCATAGTAACGCAAAAGAAAGGCGTATTTGTTTTAGCTCGCCTCTGCAAAGCAAATAGGTAGCCGGAATATCCTACTCCTGGGACTGCGCATGCCCCCAAAATATATGTCTGTATCATGACCGATAACCCAGATCGGAGATCCCGTGAGTTCTATGCTAACTGTCAAAACGATAAGATAAAGATATTGTCTAAAACCAACTTCTTATTAATACAAACAGCGCAAGAATGACACACCATGTATTCTTAATCATGTTAATCAAGACGAACTAGAATCCATTTGTAAAATTTATAAATTTTGAGTAAACAGGAGGACAGGTGCGTTCATTAAATAAATTGAGAGAAGTAAGTAAGTAAGTAAGTAAGTCAGTCAGTCAGTAAGTAAGTAAGGACTTTATTTAGTGAGGGTAGCACACTTAGCACATACAAAAATACATGTAATAGCTAATCTTCCACGAGGCCCTCAGCTAATCTTCCATGATCTAATCTTCCTTCTTAATTAAACATACACGCTATAACATTTTGTTTCATCGGCAGTGTCATTTTTAGATATGAGGAAAAAATATAAATATAATAAATTGATAGAACATACAAGTTATAATATTTTCTTCCATCTGCAGTATCATGTTTAGATATGAGGAACTTTTGAAACCGTTTTTAATATGGAGCAATATTTTCTCACGGATGTATCTAGGCAGTGATTAGGCAGTTTACATTAAGCCAAAAGTCCAGTTTTTTGTTCAATATCGACCGACTATTGATAATATTGTATCTAGTACTAAAAAGGTTGTAGACATTTGTTTTCTCCACATCATTTTGTTTCTTTGAATAATCATTACGAAAATACGCCTATACAAATACAATGTAACCTTTATCGCCAAAAAAACGAAAATTTTAAGATGAAAAATTGTGATATTTTTCTCATTTCTGCACAAAATATAATGTGATTTAAAGAAAAACAAAAACAAAGGACTGGTGGGTCTATTGCCTCCGAGTGTAGGTAGGAGAAATAGTCTTAAACTGTTTCATTAATCTCTTAAATTCCAGTGTCCAATCAAATAGTGTACATCTTCACCAGACGCCGGATTCTGCAGCGTCTGATCAGGGTCTACACTCTTTGCCAAGCCCATCCTATGTTTCCAAGATAACCATCTTTAGTTTTTCACAACAGTCTGACCTCACTGCGACTATTTTCATTCTAATAGTTTTCCCGACAAGTCAGTGATATTCACGTGCACTTAAGCATAGAACAGCTTTTCTTCTGAGCACCTTGGGTCGATTGACAAACAATTCCCAGTGGAATTCTTTTCACTGACTGTTACAAGGCGGTTCTTCTTTGGCGGTTTATTTATGTTATTGTTTGTCACTGATTGTATGTATCGCATTTTGGATAGCCAGCTGGTATTGATTCCTGATCATGGCTTTACTTCTATTTTTTATAAGCACCAAGTTTATAATCATGGGTGTCTTATGCTCAACCTGGCTCTCTAATGCTTGACCATTGAAACACGATATAGATTTAATCGCCATTAAAAAGCGTAAGCTGGCCATTTTGTTTTCTACAAAAGCAAGTAATGACCTCTTATTTATGAATCTGTGAGTCATTCGGTCAGATAAGCATGATACCCAGACATTTAATGATCTTGTCCAGAAAAGTATTTTTCATCACGGCTTTCTTTCTCTGGTGATTTTAACATAAGTTAGAAATCACATGTAGACCACCTTTTATTTAGTAAGCTGCTGGCATTTACTTAGGCAGCAACTGGTGAGATTTTCTCCTCTCTGGCTATGGAATGCTTAACCAGACGATCTAATGCTTAACCAGCAAATTTTGGCAGATGAGGAGTTCTTCGCAGAAATTAAAACTCCAAAACCTGTTTAATTTTATTTCAGGCAATTACCGGACCATTGATAAAACAAACACAGCGTAAAAGTCAGTAAAAATCATTCGGTACTATGATTCTGGAGACTGAAAATGTTTCCATATAATACTATGTCATTATCAAATCAATAGCGCACTGCTTATCAGGTTGGCTAAAAATGGTTCCGTAGAACAAGGTGCGGGTGATTCTGGGGCCGTGGAGATGAAAACAGATCCGCTTTATAGATGCAAGTTTTGTTATCATTTCTATAGATCTAATGCGTAACCAACCATTTTCGACCTTTTCCGTGGTGATTTCTCACTAGTGCTGCATTGACAAGCAAAATATCATCAACACATATAACCATATATGTTTATTGTGTGTGCATGTTAATACGCTGAACTTGTAGCAAAGCGCAGTAATAAATAAAAGGCAACAAACACCTCGAAAAACCACTCGTTTTCTAAGGATTGAGTTCACCTTCAGCAGGAGAAACTAAATTTAGCCAAAATGTGTGATGTACGGGATTTGGTATTTACTCCTAAGATGCCGATATCAACGGGCTCCTGAATGTAATTCCCCGTTTTTTTAAATAACTTCCTCGTAAAAATTATATAACTTATGAAACACAGAAACTGCACAGTTTCTTTACCTTTTTTAGCGATCTAATTCCTAACCGGATATCGCTCTAATTGCTCCACGTTCTTAACCACTGGTTACGCATTCTATCGTTCCGTAGGCGTGGTATAGCTCTTCTAGTTTGGAATTTATCACCTGTTTGCCCCATGTAATATCCTTACTCCCATTACATGTGAGTACATTTGGCCCCGTCAAGCGATTTTGGTACTTATCACCTATGCGAGCTGCGAAGGTTCAGGCGAGCCTGCGCATCCGCGCAGTCTCGCCAGAACCTTCGCTGCTCGCTCATACAAGCAGTGAATAAAGAGGAACCTTTAGACAGAAAGCCATATCCCTGGCCCCTCTGAATGGCTGGCCATGCGCAGTTAAAATTTGTCATGACAGAATGCTCGAGGACACAAATTCGCTTGGCGGGGCTCATTTAGTATTAACTCTTATCCTTAGCCCTCGCCCATCGGGGCTTGAAGAAATAGATGGGCTGCATGATGCTTCCACGCAGAGCTGAAACCGACCCACACACGAGTACTGGTAAACGGCTTAGAGGATCTAAGCCTGCCCAGGCAATGCGGTGCGAGTTGGCCCGTCCATGCTTATGAATCCAATTGGATTCATTGGGCGGCAGGGCTTGAGATGTCATTACATCTCAATGTCGGGTAAAAGTCCCACAAAATTGGAAGCAACGTCTCCAATTGACCTTTTCAGTGTTGACGGGGACGTTAAACTTCAAATCAAACAAACAATAACTCTTATCCTGTCGGCCATTCTCTCCCGCTGATTCAAGAAGGGAAGTTGTCAGTTTCTGGCGAAAGAATGTGCGCTGTACTGGTTAAACGTTTACATATAAGCCTGCCCAGGAAAAGTGTTGATAGTTAAACTGACCGGGCTCAAAAATGACCTTAAATAGTGTTGACTGGGCCATTAAACACCAATACAAACAAACAAACAAAAACTCTTATCCTGCTGTTCATGACAACCCTTTTTTTTTGAAAACAGTGTAGATCCAGATCTGATCAGGATCTACACTGTTTGACATTCAATTCATGAATAAGTGGGAATAAATTACATCAAGTAATCTGATTGGTTCAAAGTCAGAAATGGGTGTGGCTAAACTGAATATTCAGCAAGAGAGGGGTTAAGTACAGTGTTAATGTCCCATGGCATGGATTCATTATTATGAAATACTTTCCCATTACTTTCATCCAGATAGTCACAGAGTGTGCAGTTTGGAAGGACACAATTTCAAACTCTATACATATCATTAGCTCACCTAAAGTGAGCTGTTGTGATAGGCCAGTGCTCCAGCATCCTTCGTCTGTCAACAATCGACATCTCCTCCTAAACCACTGGGCCAATTTAGACCAAACTTCAACAGAATGTTCCTTGGGAGGTACTAACTGAAAGTTGTTAAAATATTTGGAATCCAAGCAGAAGTCTGGTTGGCATGGCAACAAATAGGGGAAAATTAGCAAAAAGATTTGTCTGAAACCAGAAGGCCCAGGTCATTGATATTTGGTACAAAGCTTCATCTAGGGGCCTTTACCAAGATTGTTCAAATTATAGCCCTGGGGCCAAAAATGGTCGTGCCTTGAGACCCACCTATTTCACATAGACTTATAGGAAAACCTTTAAATAGCTTCTTGTCTGAAACCAGAAGGCCCAGGTCTGTGAAACCGCAAGGCCAAGACCTTTGATATTTGGTATGAAGCTTCATCTAGTGGACCTATACCAAGATTGTTCAAATTATAGCCCTGGGGCTAAAAATGGTCCCGCCCTGGGGCCCACTGGTTTTACATAGCCTTATTTAGGGAAACCCTTTAAAAACTTACTTGTCTGAAACCAGAAGACCCAGATCTTTGATATGTGTTATGAAGCTTCATCTAGGGGACCTATACCAAGATTGTTCAAATTATAGCCTTGGGGCCAAAAATGGTCCCACTCTGGGGCCCACTGACATAGCCTTATATAGGGAAAACCTTTAAAAATCTTCTCTGAAATCAGAAGGCCAAGGTCTGTGATATTTGTTATGAAGCTTCATCTTAGGGACCTCTACCAAGATAGTTCAAATTATAGCCTTGGGGACAAAAATGGCCCCACCCCGGGGCCCACTTAAATAGACCTATATAGGGAAAACCTTTAATAAACTTCTTGTTTGAAACCAGAAGACCCTGGCCTTTGATATTTGGTACACAGCTGAGACTAGTGGACCTCTGTCAAGATGTTCAAATTATAGCCCTGGGGCCAGAAATGACCCTGCCAAGAGGCCCACATATTTTACATTGACTTGTATAGGACAAAACCTTGTAGAATCTTCTTGTCTGAAACCAAAAGGTCCATGTCTTTGCTATTTGGTATGTTGCTTTATCTAGTGGACCTATTCCAAGATTGTTCAAATTGTAGCCCTAGGGCCAAAAATGGTCCCGCTATGGGTCCCACTGGTTTTACATAGCCTTATATAGGGAAAACCTTTAAAAATCTTCTTCTCTGAAATCAGAAGGCACGGGTCTTTGATATTTGTTATGAAGCCTCGAATTAGGGGACCTCTACCAAGATTGTTTAAATTATAGCCATGGAGCCAAAAATGGCCCATCCCCGGGGCCAACTTAAGTAGACCTATATAGAGAAAACCTTTAATAAGCTTCTTGTTTGAAACCAGAAGACCCAGGCCTTTGATATTTGGTACAAAGATTGGACTAGTGGACCTCTGTCAAGATTGTTCAAATTATAGCCCTCGAGCCAAAATGGTCCTGTCCAGAGGCCCACATACATGTATTTTACATGAACCTATTATAAAGGGAAGAACCTTTTAGAATCTTCTTGTCTGAAACCAAAAGTTCCAGGTCTTTGCTATTTGGTATGTAGCTTTATCTCGTGGACCACCTCTGCCAACAAGATTTTTAAAATTGTAGCCCTAGAATATATATTGTAAGTACTCGTTAAACTACAATATATGTTGTACTCAGTGGAATAGTCTTCTCTCCTCTGTGGTAAATGCCAAAACTGCAGAGGAGTTCAAAGCCCGCATGGTGTAGATTGGGACCCAGAGGTATGCGTTTTAGTAACTACACCTCTGAAAGCAGATTTTAAATAGTTGTAAGAACTCATCCAGTGATTTTTTTTTTTTTTTTTTTTTGCTAAATTCTGAATTTAGCGCTCCACTCAACTGAGGTAATGGCCAAGTATGACCGTCTTTGGTCGGGCCCCTCGGAGTCTAACTGTTGGTTTTCTTTTGCTCCAGCAATTCTGTTGTTGTATGCTGTCGAGTCCTCAACCTTGTTTCATCTCTATTGTTTTTTGATTTGTATGTTCTCGGGGATGTTACACTGATGAGTTAGGAAGCCTTCATGCGGACTAAACATAATTAGTGTATACCGCGACAGAGGTAAGGGCGAGGGTTGTGGCCATGTAGAATCGATTTAAGCCCCCCAGTGGAATTCTTTCCACTGACCGTTCCAAGGCGGTTCTTCTGTGGCGGTTTATTTATGTTGTTTGTTACGGGTATAAAACGTGTCTTTTTATTTTTATTTGTATCACTTGTGATTTTTTATTTTGGATGGCCATTTGGCCATTTTGTGGGAAAGTAACTGTCCTTATGGCCTTCCTTTGTTTATGTTTCCATTATGGTCTGGTTGCTTCATGTTTGTGTTTCTTTCCCTTTGGTGTCTTTGATGGGTGGTGTACGTTAATTGTATCGATTCCTGATCTTTGTTTTACTTCTACTTAGTACATTGTATATGAAGATAGATAGAAATGAAGGTTTTGTCTACGAAAGGAAGTTTTTGTCTGCGAAAGGAAGTTTTGTCTACGAAAGGAGGTTTTGTCCACAAAATATGTTTACTAATAATAACAATAATGATAATAATTTATTCATTCGAAATTACCAAATTTCGAATTTTGAAATGAAGGTTTTGTCTACGAAAGGAAGTTGTTGTCTACGAAATGAAGATTATGTCTACGAAATGAGGTTTTTGTCTAAGAAAGGAAGTTTTTGTCTATGAAAGGAGGTTTTTGTCTACGAAAGGAAGGTTTTGTCCACAAAAAAAAAACGTTTAATAATAATAATAATAATAATAATAATAGTAATTTATTCATTCATTCATTTGACATGTGCGCTGGAGAGATGATCGCATTCTTAACCCTTATGCATGCTTTCTCTGTTTCTTAGTGAATATATAAACGATTATCATTTTTAAGTTGGAAATGTGCCTTATTTTCATCGTACATATGGGGTTTGGTTAAAATAAAAATGGATTAAATTTGGTTTGAAGCCCATGGTACAGTTTGAAATGAAACTAACATTATTGTACCTTTTCCGTCTTTCCTTTTTTCTGTCTTTTTTCTTTACTTTTGGATACTTTTTGCCATCTTTTCGGTGTTGTATGATGAAAATGTATGCTTTGTGTGCTTATTAGAATCGCCTAGTCGCCTAATGGCGATTCTAATGAGCACACACATATGGCGATTCTAATGAGCACACACAGCATATATTTGCAAGATAAAAGACGAAAATATGATAAATTGTTCCTCAAAAGGCACGTTCCCTTTAATCACCGTATGTCTATTTATTTATTATTTTTTTTTTTTGCAAAAGTACCGCATTTCCACTAAAGTGTTTCATAAGTATTCATAAGTGTTACATAAAACACCACAGTAGGCCTAATAAATATCTTCCTTTTCTACAATACCTTGGGCTTCATTTCGCGGAAAGGAAAATACACGTTCGCTTTTATCCCCGTATGTCTATTACTTATTATTATTTTTTTTCAAATGTACCCTATATCCACTAAACTGCTTCATAAGTATCCCTATATACATTAAATACAACCATATGCCTCATAAATGCCTTCCTTTCGTAGGAAAATCTTCCTTTTGCGAAAGGAAGATTTTTCTACGAAAGGAAGGTATTTCTGAGGCACTAGGAGTAAATTTACATGTAAAAGGGTATCATATTTTATATAGGATGATTTTGTTTGCGAAAGGAAGGTTTTTATTATCATGTATCATCGTATATACACGGGTGGTAATCAGGGGAACTAGCTCGAAAATGAGTCAATGGAAATTTGTTCCCTCGACACATCCGGGAGCTCTCGAGCTAGCTCCATCAGCAGAAAACTCGAAAACGAAGGTATGTCTCGAAGAGTTTTATCACCATTTTTTTCTTTGTAAACTATTTATAAAAAAATCCGGCAATGCAGTTCCACATAGAAATGATTAAACTTTGTACCTCTCTAGAATTTGCCATGGAAATTTGCAGCGCTGGAGTATGAATGAAACCCAACTTTTTATCACGGACCTGAAAAATTGTCAATTTATGTCAACACGGAGATTTTGGCCGACGATTTTTCATTTTCCGTCAAAAGTACGCCCTTCACACCCCCAGAAGTAACATTCCTAGTGAAATGAAACATGGAACGTTTGAAATAAGCAAAATATTTTGGCCGTGATTACGTTACTTGCCACTTATGACGAAATTACTGTCCGAGCTAGTCTTCTCGACAATCGAGCTAGTTCACTCGACATGGAGATAGTGCCCTCAAAGATGAAACATTCATCAGATGACTGGGGTCTGATTCGATGTCCTCTATGGTCCCACCCAGTTTATCCAACTGGTTTCTTTACCTCTGGCTAGTGGGCCTGGTGGTTAAGTTCGCTGTCTGTCTGGTTTAACCATTTAGCTGCAAACTCAAAATGAGATTTGACATAATACATTTTTATATTGAATGTTCGATTTTCTTTCAGATGGGCACTTTCCAAGGAAAAAGTTCCAAAGGACTATTCCTGAGCAGAAAAAATACCGGACATGCAACAAAATATATATATATATTCCTGTGCTAGATAATCGGGCGCCTCTTTACTTTTTATTCCCTAGATTATTATAGTTATTCATGAATCATTCGACTAAGTATCATCCCTACATTTTGAGTATTATATCCGATAGAGGCTTTTGTCTGTCTGTATGTCTGTCCATCCGTCTGTACGTTTGTTCTTTCGTTCATCCTTCTTCCAATGGACCCATCCATCTAAATACCCACTCACTTACCCCTCTCTGTAGTGTACCCATCCATCCAACCAACATCCATCCATCCATTGATCCGTTCTAAATTGGAAGCAACTAGGTGGGCGAAATGACTCAGGGGGCGAAAAGACCAGGCTTTGTGGACGAAATAACTATGGGTGCAAAATGGGGCGAAACTACCAGGGAGGAACGACTGAGGGGCCGTCTTGTGGGCATAGTATCTTGTTACTCCACTAGCAAGAGGTAAAGAAACCAGTTGGATAAATTGCCTGGAAAGACATCGAATCAGGCCCAAGTCATCTGATGGATGTTTCATCTTCATTTTTTTAGGGCAATATCTACACATCGAGTGAATTGGAAGGAGGCGAAGCAACTAGGTGGGCGAAATGACTCAGGGTGCGAAAAGACCAGGCTTTGTGGACGAAACAGCTATGGTAGCAAAATGGGGCGAAACGACCAGGGAGAAACGACTGAGGGGCCGTCTTGTGGGCATAGTATCTTGTTACCCCACTAGCCAGAGGTAAAGAAACCAGTTGGATAAATTACCATAGAAAGACATCGAATCAGGCCCAGTCATCTGATGGATGTTTCATCTTCATTTTTGAGGGCAATATCTCCATGTCGAGTGAACTAGCTCCTTGTCGAGAAGACTAGCTCGGACAGTAATTTCGTCATAAGTCGCAAGTTACGTAATCACGGCCAAAATATTTTGCTTATTTCAAACGCTCCATGTTTCATTTCACTAGGGATGTTGCTTCGGGGGGTGTGAAGGGCGTACTTTTGGCGGAAAATGAAAAATCGTCGGCCAAAATCTCCGTGTTGACATAAATTGACAATTGTTCAGGTCCGTGATAAAAAGTTTACTTTCATTCATACTCCAGCGCTGCAAATTTGCATGGCAAATTCTAGCGAGGTACAAAGTTAAATCATTTCTATGTGGAACTGCATTGCCGGATTTTTTTATAAATAGCTTACAAAGGAGAAAATGGTGATAAAACTCTTCAACACCTACCTTTGTTTACAAGTTTCGTGGTGATGGAGCTAGCTCGAGAGTTCCCGGATGTGTCGAGGGAACAAATTTTTCCATTGACTCATTTTCGAGCTAGTTCCCCTGATTACCACCCGTGATATAGCGTTGCACTCGTATATATTTTCTACGAAATTACCAAATTCCGAAATGAAGGTTATTGTCTACAAAAGGAAGTTTTTGTCTGCGAAAGGAAGGTTTTGTCTACGAAAGGAAGGTTTTGTCTACGAAAGGAAGGTTTTGTCAACAAAATAATGTCTAATAATAAAAATAATTGTAATAATAATAACAATAATAATAATAATTAATTCATTCGAAATTACCAAATTTCAGACAAGCAGATTAAATTCGACTACTCCCTACATCAGCATACATTGGAACATGTCCAATCTGCAAAATATCTTGGCATCACCATCATGAGCTAGGGACTAACTTCCCATGTCACAGGTCCTGGCGTATGAATGTCACTTGACGTGTCACCAGTAACAATTCTGATTCTGATCACTCATAATCTCGATTGGGGTCAACATATTTCTGAGATTACATCTAAGGCAACATCACGAGAACACGCCTATATAATTTTGACCCCCTCATACCCCACTTTTATATAGTAAAAGTGAGGTTCAAGGGGGTATACATTATTTTTTCAAAGCAGAAAATAAAACAACTATCACAACTTTTCCTCTTAAAATGTCTAATTTTTGGCCAAAAAATTGGCAATGTATTTTATAGGGGTGTTTTCGTAATGACATGGACATTAGGGTTAATTAGGCCCTTTACGTCCCTTTGATTGCTGAACATGCCGATTTTGACATTGTCATCACCATAGCCCCTTTAGTTTTGATCGTTTGATCGGATCTTTCTGAAACTTATATGTTATGTGGCTGGGGATAAAAACTCGGATGAGTTCGAAAACGGGCCAAGTCGGCCCATTTATCATAGAGTTACGTCCCTTTGATTGCTGAAAAATGTCTGTTTTTGACCTTGTCATCACCGTAGCCCCTTCAGTTCTGATGGGATCTTCCTGAAACTTAAGGAACTTTTTGTAACTTACATGTTTGTAAGTAAGGGATAAAACCTTTGCTGAGTTCAAAAATTGGTGTGATCGGCCTACCGCATATTTCGGAGGGTAATGTTCTCCCTTGATTATAGAAAATGCCTTTTTTGACTTTGTCATCACTGTAGCCCCTATAGTTTTGATCGGATCTTCCTGAAACTTACATACAAATAAGTTGGGGTTAAAGCTTGGATAAGTTCGAAAATTAGCGATGTCGGTCGATTAGTCATGGAGTTATGTCCACTACTTTGCTGAAAATGCTTAGTTTTGACCTTGTCATCACCGTAGCCCTTTCAGTTTTGATCGGATCTTTTTGAAACTTCAGAATCAGAATCAGAATTGTTACTGGTGACACGTCAAATGACATTCATACACCAGGACCTGCGATATGAGAAGTTAGTCCCTAGCTCTAACCAAAGAGGTAAACTTAGCTACACAAATCTCAGCACCTCAGCCGTCGAAATAATCGAATCGGGAAGGGCATTCCAATCTCTAATGGTTCTGGGGACTTATAAATGTCAGTTCTTGCAGTAAGGGTCTGAAACATCATTGAATGGTGCTTTCTACAGTACCTAGCTGGGGGAACAAGGTCATCTGTTAGAATGCTGGCAGCACCCTTTAGACCTTTGTATAAGAGTATGAGCCTACTGTCTCTTCTCCTTTTCTTGAGAGACTCCCATCTTAATTTTCCTAGAATTCCAGTCATGCTCCCAGTATCAAAGCAGTAAGTCAGGGATAAAAGCTCGGATGAGTTCAAAACTGGCGAGGTTGGCTTATCCATCTTAGAATTACGTCCCCTTTACTGCTGAAGTTGCCTATTTTTGACCTTGTCATCACCATACCCCCTTCAGTTTTCATGGGATCGTCTTGATACTTATATGTAAGTAAGGGATAAAATCTCGGCTGAGTAAAAAAATGGTGAGGTCAGCCTATATTTCAGAGAGTTTTGCGCCCCTCGATTACAGAAAATGCCGATTTTTGCCCTTGTCCTCACCGTAGCTCCTTCAATTTTGCTGGATCTTCTTGAAACTTACATGTTATTAAGTCAGGGATAAAATGGATGAGTTCGTGAACTGATGAGGTCAGCCCATTTATCATAGAGTTACAATCCTTGGAGGGCAGAAAATGCCTCTTTTTTACCGTAACTCCTTCAGTTTTCATCGGATCTTCTTGAAATTTATATGTTAGTAAGTTAGGGATGAAAGCTCATACAAGTTTGAAAACTAGCAATATCAGTTAATTAATCATGGAGTTATGCCCCGTGCTTGGCTGAAAATGCCTATTTTCGACATTGTCATCACTGCTGACCCTTCAGTTTTGATCGGATCTTCATGAAACTTACAAACAAGTAAATCAGGCATAAAAGCTCGGAGGAGTTTGAAAACTGGTGAGGTTTGCCTATTTATCATAGAGTTACATCCCTTTGATTGCAGCAATTAATTTCTTATTTTTGACCTTGTCATCACCACAGCCCACTCAGTTTATATCGGCTCTTCTTGAAAGTTACATATAAGCAAGTCAGGGATAAAAGCTTGAATGAGTTTGAAAACCGGTGAGGTCAGCCGATTTATCACAGAGTTACATTCTACTTGATTGCAGAAAATGCTTACCGTGCCATCACCTTGGTTGACACTTCCTGAAACTTTGAGTCTGTTAGCTCAGGTGAGCGATATAGGACCATCTTAGTCCTCTTGTTATTTGATTCTCTTTTAATTTTACATTCATAAGTAGGCTCTAAAATTGGTGTACATATAATATATTATGTTCTGCACAAATTGGAAATCAGTATAATTCCGGAATCCCTTTTCAAAACAGGAACTCTCACTTTGTGTGCACATTAAGAAGTCCTACTTTTTGCTGGACAATTCCGGAACTGTAAGTGCGTGCCATGCTTAGAGTGAGTGAGGGTTTGAGTTTTACGTCCCACCAACAGCTAAGGTCATACGGAGACGGGACCTCGGTTTAAAGACTCATCCGAAAGTCTGGAGAAGCCCGGGATCGATCCTGCGATCCCTGGTTTACAAGGCGAGTAGCGTAACAACTACACCACGGAGGCTTCTGTGCCATGCTTAGAACATACATGTTTACCCCCCACAGATGCTAATGCACAGATCATACCGGTACTTGTATACCCGTGCTTCCCATTTTTATACTTCCGTTTGAAAAACGGTCGTATTATGTTATGTCCCCGGGCGTCCGTCCGTCTGTCCGTCAGTCTGTAAACTTTTCGTTTCCGGATAACTCCTCCTATAGTTTACATCCGATCAAGCTGAAACTTCATACATAGTAAGACCATGATGTGGGGCAGCATATATTGTTTCGAGGTTACGGTCCACCAAATATTAATAGAGTTATGCCCCTTTGAATTTTGTTTTAATCTTTTCGTTTCCGGATAACTCCTCCTACAGTTTACATCCGATCAGGCTGAAACTTCATACATAGTAAGACCATGATGTGGGGCAGCGCATATTGTTTCAAGGTTAGGGTCCACCAAATAATAATAGAGTTATGCCCCTTTGAAATTTGTTGTAAACTTTTCGTTTCCGGATAACTCCTCCTACAGATTACATCCGATCAAGCTGAAACTTCATACATAGTTAGACCATGATGTGGGACAGCACATATTATTTTGAGGTTACGGTCCACCTAATATTAATAGAGTTATTCCCCTTTGAATTTTTTGGAAACTTTTCGTTTCCGGATAACTCCTCTAACAGTTTACATCCGATCAAGCTGAAACTTCATACATAGTTAGACCATGATGTGGGACAGCACATATTATTTTGAGGTTACGGTTCACCTAATATTAATAGAGTTATTCCCCTTTGAATTTTTTGGAAACTTTTTTTTTTTTTTTTTGGTTTGGGTTTAACGGCCCTTTCAAGATTATTTCACTCATATCGAGCCGATCGTTAATCATAGGTGGGCGAAAACCGGAGTACCCGGAGAAAAACCACCTGACCTTCCGTTGCAGAACTTGGCGTCTCACACGTGACCCGAGCGAGGCTCGAACCCACGGCGGTGAGAGACCTAATGACTAAGAGTCAGCGCTCTTATCCATTAGGCCACGGAGGCCCGTTTGGAAACTTTTCGTTTCCGGATAACTCCTCCTACAGTTTACATCCGATCAAGCTGAAACTTCATACATAGTTAGACCATGATGTGGGACAGCACATATTATTTTGAGGTTACGGTCCACCTAATATTAATAGAGTTATTCCCCTTTGAATTTTTTGTAAACTTTTCGTTTCCGGATAACTCCTCCTACAGTTTACATCCGATCAAGCTGAAACTTCATACATAGTTAGACCATGATGTGGGACAGCACATATTATTTTGAGGTTACGGTCCACCTAATATTAATAGAGTTATTCCCCTTTGATTTTTTTGGAAACTTTTCGTTTCCGGATAACTCCTCTAACAGTTTACATCCGATCAAGCTGAAACTTCATACATAGACCATGATGTGGGACAGCGCATATTGTTTTGAGGTTAGGGTCCACTAAATAATAATAGAGTTATGTCCCTTTGAAATTTGTTGTTAACTTTTCGTTTCCGGATAACTCCTCATACAGTTTACATCCGATCAAGCTGAAGCTTCATACATAGTTAGACCATGATGTGGGACAGCACATATTATTTCGAGGTTACGGTCCACCTAATATTAATAGAGTTATGCCCCTTGATTTTTTTTGTGAACTTTTCGTTTCCATATGACTCCTCCTACAGTTTGCATCCGATTTAGCTGAAACTTCGTATACATGTATAATTAGACCATGATGTTGGGCTTCTGCAAGTTACCTTAAAAGTCATTTTTTGCAAACAGTGTGGACCAAATCAGACTACTCCTCTAGGAGCAGTCAGATTTGGGTCCACACTGTTTGCCTGTATGCAAAATTATTTTCAAAACGTTTGCAAAAAAAAAAAAAAAAAACAACAGACGACATTTTCAGGTGTAGTTTGCATATTGTTTCGAGATTATGGTCCACCAAATAATAATAGAGTCATGCCCCTTTGAAAAATTCTGTGAAAAATTTTGTTTCCGGATAACTCCTCCTACATTTTTGATCCAATGATGTTCAAACTTTACATACAGTAAGACCATGATATGGAACAGTGCATTTTATTTTGAGGTTATGGTCTGCCAAATATTACCAGAGTTATACCCCTTTCACAGATTATTCTAAACATTCCGTTTCTGGATAACTCCTCTTACATTTTACATCTGATGAAGCTGAAACTTTACATATAGTAAGACCATGGTGTTGAACAGTGCATATTATTTTGCGGTTACAGTGTTCCAAATTAACCAGAGTTATTCACCTTTCACGTTTTTCTAAACATATTTTGTTTCCAGATAATGTCTCCCAGATTTTACATCTGATGAAGCTGAAACTTTACGTATAGTAAGACTAAGATGTGGAGCAGCAAATATTGTTATGCCCCCTGAGAATCTTTGATTCGGGGGGCATATAGTATTTGCCCTGTCTGTCTGTGTGTCTGTCTGTGCGTCACAAAAACTTTAACCTTGATCATAACTTCAACAGTATTTGACCTAGGCCCATGAAACTTCACACACTTATTCACCATCACAAGGGCTACATTCTGACCAAGGGTCATAACTCTGTTGTCATTTTTGGCCGAATTATCTCCCCTTGAAATTTGTCTTTTTTTTTTCCTTTGCGTAAATTTACCGAAACGGACCTAATACCCGTAACAGACCCATTTCCTTCCACTTTATGCATTTTTGGGTCGAGCGTATACGATCGACCAAAATTTACTAAATGGCAAAACTGAATCCATGCGGTTGTCCACGTGACCATCACTGATTTGGGAAAACCAATATTAATAGAACTTGACACGTTGCGCTATTTTTATCGATGCAACATATAGGTCAGAGCTATCTATAGTCTTGACAGAAATCGTGTGCTGGATTTGGCTAACCCAGATCAGACGCCGCGGAATGTGGCTTCTTCTCAGCAGGTTGCACAGGGAATACATTGTTTGCTTAAACAGTGGCAATTGAGGGTTAAACGAAATAGTATAAGAATGCCAAGTTGCTCACGTAATGAAAGAAAAACAATACACGCTGCCACGTGACGTCTTTCGGAACATTCCATTCATAAAACTGTTACACAAATGTATGCCAAGTCAAGTAAAAATAGACTTTTCGCACTGCTGTTTAGAACCCTGAAATGTTTAAGAGCAAAAATGAGTAGCCAAGACTTTATGTTTATAGGTGGTACCGTTATGAGACATACAGCGTAGATCCAGATCGGATAGACAATACATTGCTTCGGATCAGGGTCGGCACTGTTCGCCATATGTACGTAGCAACAGTTTTGAACATGATTCTGTCCCGTACGCAGACTCTGAAAAGGGGCGGGTTGAGGGTGCGAATTTCAGGTATTTTGCAGAGGGTGATAAACTGCATGAATCTTGAGAAGGGGGCTGCGTATGCACCCTCCCAACTGTATGCGGGCCTGCATCAACAGCTAAAATGAACTTTTTGTTTAAACATATCGCTGAAGGGGCTCTGTTACAGATCACTGTTATTCAGGAGCTGGGATGCAGTGGTGGGACTGCGCGAGGAGAAAAGAGAGAGTTGAAACTATGACAAACATTGTAGATGCTGATCAGAAGCCATCGATGGATCTACACTGTTTGCAGCTGGATAAAATGTTAAACATGCAATATTTTTTAGCACAGATTGTGTTGCATAATCAATGAAATACTCTAAATTCAGAAAGATGAATCAATATACGCATATACAGAAGGGAAATAATTAAACACATTAACAAATGACAAGTACATGTTAATTTGACGGAAAATGCTACCATATTTTTTTTTTCAGACAAAAATTTGACTGAATACTTTTCTTATAATGAAGCGTTTTAACGGGTACCCACAGTCTACGTTATAAAACAGAGAATCTGTTGCTTGCTATTTTCCGCGTGACTATCACTGACTGCCGCTGACCTTGAACAAAATCCAAGTACTGGTTGTTTATAGCATCCCTAAGACGTCAGAGCGCAGCGTAAGATGAAAATTCTGGACTGTGCTCGTTTGTTTGTTTGATTTGGGGGTTTAACGTCCCCGTCAACATTGTATAGGTCATTTGGAGACGTCACTTCCAATTTTATGGGACTTTTACCCGACACTGAGATGAAATGACATCTCAAGCCTTGTCGCGCATTGAAACCAATAGGTTTTACGAGCATGGACGGTCCGACTCGCATCGCTTTGCCTGGGCAGGCGTAGATCCTCTAACGGTTTACCAGTACTCGTGTGCGGTCGGTTTCAGCTCTGCGTGGAAGCATCATGCAGCCCATCTATTTATTCAAGCCTCGATGGGCGGGTGGACTGTGCTCGTGCACTTGGGCATTGGCAAACAGAATCTACATTATCAGACGCCACATAACGCGATGTCTGATCAGATCTACTGTGCTTGCTTAAAGTTAAACGAACAGTTCGACTATTTTCCCAACCTACACTCAGAGACGATCGACCCACCAGTACTCTCAGTGCTTTGATTTTTTATTAGTATGTCCCCGGTAGCAATAGTTTTGCCCTGTCTGTTTATTGGTTTGTTGGACAACTTTAACATTGGCCATAACATTTGAACCGTTTGAATTAGAGCCTTCATATTTGGCCTGTATATTCCTTGTGATAAGAGCTTCACATTCATACAAAAAGTTTTGAGCTGTGACCTTGGCCTTGACCTGTGACCTGCTTTAAAGAAAACTAGAATGCAGTCGATGGCACACCATCACAAATCCCCACACATTCTCTACAGGGGCTTAGTTCCAAATGAGCCCTGCCAAGCGAATTTGTGTCTTCGAGCATTCCGTCATGACAAATTTTAACTGTGCATGCCCAGCCATTCAGAGGGGACAGGGATATGTCTTTCTGTCTGCAGGTTCCTCTTGATTCACTGCTTGTATGAGCGAGCAGCGAAGGTTCTGGCGAGACTGCGCGGATGCGCAGGCTCGCCTGAACCTTCGCTGCTCGCATAGGCGATAAGTACCAAAATCGCTTGACGGGGCCCAAATAACAACTTGTATTTGCAATTGAATTTGACTGACGTGTGACATTTTGACCCCTCCCCCAAGGCCCCAATCTGACCCCAGGGTCAAAATTTTACTTGTATTATGCTCTACTAATCAGCCCCTTTGATTTGATATGCCACATGATCTTGTTCTGTTAAACTTAAAGATCAAATGCAATGATTTTTTGTTTTCCTCAAAAGTCAGTGAAGTAACGGCCTTGTTTCACTGAATATGGCACTGAAAACCGCGTTGACAACTTTCAAACGGTTCCAAAGATATACAGTTTTGAAAATGGCCTTTTGTCAACAAGGTTTTGCATTGCTCATTAATATTCATGAGGGAATTTATGACGTCATATGAAGCTTTTAAAACATTTAAAAAGTGACATTTTTTAAACCTTTAAATTCTGATTATAAAGCACATACTGACAAATTCTAGAGGTATTTTCTTTTAATAATTGTACTTAAGAATAACTATTGCCAATGTAAACCTAAAAATGTGATGATTAGGATGATTTTTTTATGATTTAAATTTCATTTTAAAAAAAATAATTTCATTTTCTGGGTACAGCTTGCGGTTCCTTAATGAATAGAAATAAAATAATTTTCCTAATTTCATGACATGTTATCATTTCATGATATATTTTTGAATTGTTTAAACTTTTTTTTTTTTTAAATTTTAATTTAAATGGTGTCATTATAGTTAAACTTGCATTTGACAACATTTATTTATTGTAAATGTAGGTGCTTTTATTATCCTGTACCCAGATATGACTTAAATCAATTCTGTTTGTTTTATTAAAAAGATGAATTTTTTAAGTAAAATTTTAAAACTCATATGACATCACAAAATGATGCATTGTGGGATAGAAATCTATTTATAGTAACACAAACTTTTCTGGCATAAAATAAGTGATGACTGACTTTGAACAGTCATAACTTCTGAACGAAATGGATTTTTGATGCGGTTTTCAACACATTGGTCAGTGATCTATGAACTTTAAACTAAATAATATAACCAAAAAGGTAAATTTTTCATTTCACTTGATCTTTAAATTTTTGACCTTTTGACCTCTCCCCCAGGCCCAAATCTGACCAAAGGGTCAAAAAATTTACTTTTTTATATTCTTATAATCTTCCCTTTTGATTTGATATGTCACATGACTATGTTCCGAAAAAACTTAAGTTTTGACCCCCACCCCCACGACCGCCAAGTCCAACCCCTGGGGCATGACCCTTGGGTCGCAGCCAAAATCCCGTTTAATATGTTTTACATATTTGATTAATCATGACTTCTTCAAAGTTTGGTATCAAAATTTATAAAGTTGACTTAGTCTTTGAATTTTATTGATATTTGACCTTTTGACCCCTCCCCAGGAACCCTGGGGGTGGAGCCAAAAATAAGTGTGTTGTTGCACATCCCAATCATATAAGCAACCCACACACCAACTTGGGTTGGACTCCGATAAATAGTTTAGGAGGAGATAGCATAACGGACGGACAGACGGACGGACAGAGGTGATTACAATATCCCCTCCGCTAAAACCTGGGGATAAAACTAACACTGGTCATAACTTTTGAACCGTTTGAGATAGAGCCTTCATATTTTGCATGTGGGCTTCTTGTGACAAGGGCTTTAAGCCCATACAAAAATTTGATCTGTGACCTTGACTTATGACCTACTTAAAAAAAACACACTTAACATTGGTCATAACTTTTGAACCGTTTCAGATATCGCCTTCACATTTGGCATGTAGGTTCCTTGTGCCTAGGGCTTTCCACTCAAACAAAAAATTGAACTGTGACCTTGACCCACTTTAAAGAAAAAATATCATTGGTTATAACTTTTGAACCATTTGAGATAGAGTCTTCATATTTGGCATGCAGGTTTTTATGACAAGGGCTTCCCACCCAAACAAAAAATCTTGACCTGTGACCTGGACCTTAACATGTGACCAACTTTGAAGACTAAAAAATGACCTTGCCCGGGGACATGTTCGTGTTTCACAAACACATATTGTTCTCCTGCAAATTGAATTTATAATTAAATAAACGACATTTTTTTAAGTCCTTTAGTTACCCTGTGCAATATTAAGAAATTTAAACGATTTTACATTGCGGTATGACCATTGTGATACAGTATTGCTTTAGATAATTTTAAGTGGGTTTAATCACGATAACAATAAATTAAACTGGCCTTATTAATAGAAATTCTAATGCACTTGCGTATGTAACGCGAGGTCTGATTGGGTAACGTCAAACATTTGCGACAGTATATTCTGCGATATACTGTCGGAAACCCGACGTCATCGCGTAACGTCGCTTTTCATTGGCTGGCATTTGGTTTTACTCAGCTCATCTCGCTTGCCGCCTTGTGCAAAAAAAGCACAATTTTTAGCTTAACAACCGGAAAGGTGCATTAGAATGGGGATAACTGTATTGAAAATTGTCATTTGGGGAGGTATATCGTCGGCTTTAGGGTCGCAAATTACGTTTTACGGCTCCGCTAACGCGTCGCCGTAAAACGAAATTTCCGACCGCAAAACCTCAGATTTACCTCCCCAAATGACAATGTTCAGTACAGTTATCCCCTAATTACTAATCATTTCTAGCCCATCATAGTTCAGCAAACTGATTGTTTTTCCAACCAATTAATCTGTGAGCAATGTTCATGTTGACATTAACTGAATACTGATCAGGATCATTCATTTTAAGACCTCTTTTACTCACAAAAGCAAATTTAGGTATATCAATTGTCTTGATGTTAATTTATTTTATTCAAGTGCAAAATGTGGTCGTTTGCTTTATTCGGGGACGTTACAAGACTTGGAAAGTTCTGTGATTTCAATCTATAGGTAAAAATTATTTCTAACTCCCAAGCTGCCTAGCTAGATAGACGAAGGGGTTCATGTAAACTTTGCTAGCGACCCACTGTCGTTCATACTTTCATGAAAAGCAGAAAAAAATAAGTTTATTTTTTATATTTACATTCTTTGCCCCTCATCACTGGGCGAAAAAAATGCTTGTAGGGCAAACTTTTAAAGCTGAAAAACATGTTCACGCTGTTTTTCTACAAAGAGTGGAGCTGCGTTGACGTTATCAACGCCCGTAGAGAACAATGGTTTAGAATGACGTCACTTAACGTCACTGAAAATCATGTGATTCGATGCGTTCATGGAGTTTGAACGCAATTGTTTTCTATAGGTTTACATTAGACTTTACACTGGAAATGTAAATATTTATCAATGCATTTTATTTCTGATACGTTCAGGCCTAAATGGCCGAAGCTAGCTAGTCTGGTCCAGAAAACATGAACACTTCATATTTTCCAGTTCTGTGGTGTATTCCTTGCTTCCAAAGGATAACCCTTTCATAGAACATATTTAACGTCACTACAGCTGGTGTTTGGGAATGTGTGGCGGCCGTAAAAAGTCTCCCTGCCCTACATCATAGTGTAGTTTATATTTTCATGTCCTTTGGGATCATTGATTCCATTGTGGAATTTTTGAAAATATTTGAGGGTCACTGATGAGGCCTAAATGGCCGAAACTAGCTAGTCTGGCCCAGAAAACATGAACACTTCATGTTTTCCATGGCAGTTCTGTGGTGTATTCCTTGCTTCCAAACGATAACCCTTCCGTAGAACATATTCAGAATCAGAATCAGAAATGTTACTGGTGACACGTCAAATGACATTCATACACCAGGACCTGTGATGTGGGAAGTTAGTCCCTAGCTCCAACCAAAGAGGTAAATTTATGTCACGTTCATGGCGCGTCCATGATATAAAGTTTGATAATGCAAATAGCAAATACCCTCAGTGATCCACTTTATTCTATCATAGCTAGGATGGCGATAATTCCTTGATGAATTGTGTTTCTTTCCTTCTTTTTCTTTTTTTTTCTGAAATGGCATGTGAAAGTGTTCAAGAACCGATTCTGCCGTTCGTTTCTCAGTGGGAGCGCGGCGCTTGTGCGGCGCCGTATCGGTGTCGGTGTAACGCCAAGCATTGACATTGACTCGACGTTGCGTAGGTGTCGTGATCCCCTGGGTTATCACCTTTGTGATAGAATAACCTAAATGTAATGCATGTATGTCCTTACACTCCACTGTATTTCCCTATCCGTGCTGGATCGGTTACCGGTGTTCACAATGGTTTTTTTATTGCAATGAAGTGTTATTATCATATAATGATAGAATATATATATATTCTCTCTCTCTCTCTCTCTCTCTCTCTCTCTCTCTCTCTCTCTCTCTCTCTCTCTCTCTCTCTCTCTCTCTCTCTCTCTCTCTCTCTCTCTCTGTCTCTCTCTCTCTCTCTCTCTCTCTCTTTCATAGAATTGAACATGTTCTAGTTCATGGCATGCCAAAATGTTTGCCGCCGTATAATGGTATTTAATTTATATTTCCTTACATGTCATGTCAATATACTTAAGAGAATAAAGTGTTTGTCTGTCTGTCTGTCTGTCTTTACATGCACTCAAAATCTACGCTTTGAAAAGTCAAGGATTATGGCAAATCGGTATTACCGCCTCACAGAGTGATTCTAACGAGTACCCACAATATACATTATAAGCAGAAGTAAATAAAAGTGTGTGTGTGTGTGTGTGTGTGTGTGTGTGTGTGTGTGTGTGTGTGTGTGTGTGTGTGTGTGTGTGAATTCGGGTTAACGTCGCTTTCGACAATTTTTCAGTCATATCACGACGGTGTCTGGTTGCGACAGGGAGCTCAATGCTCACGTTTATAGTGCTGCCTCACTGAAGTATCATGTCCCAGACACATTACATGATACCACACCCAGTCACATTATCCTGACACTGGATCGACCAGTCCTAGCTCTACCCCGTAAATCTGAGTGCCAAGCGAGGAGCAGCTAGTACCATTTTTAACGACTTTTGTATGTCGAGGCCCGGGATCGAACCCGAGACCTCCCGTTCCCCGGAGCGGACACTCTACCAATTGAGTTATCGGGGCCGGTAAGTAAATAAAAGTACTACAATTTATCATACTGGTGCTATTTTGAGAACTTCTTAATAATTCTATCATTTAAACCACTGTGTACAATAACCACCCAGAAAAACTTCACCATTTTAAGAGCAAAGTTGGCTTAATAAGGGTGTTTAGTTTCTTTTTTATTATTATTTCTGCGCCAAGCGGTAGAAGCATTACGAAAACACGCCTATACAAATACATTGTACACTTTACCGCCGAAAAAAATGAAAATTTTAAGATAAAAAATGATATTTTTTCTTATTTTTGCTCAAAATATAGATTGTGGGTACTGGTTAGAACCGCCTCATTGAGGCGGTTCTAACGAGTACCCACAATCTATATTTTAAAGCAGAAATAAGAAATATAAGGTTTACCCCTGTAAACCCCCAGTATTACTATATAATAGTGGGGTTCAAAATTATATAGGCCTGTTTTCGTGAGGAATGAGGCGGTTCTTAGGGGTGACAAAAGTACCAACTGGAGAAATAAACAAAAATAATCACCTTATCAAGTCAATATTAAAGCGAAAGATTTTTTTGATAAGTGGAGAGATATTGATATAAAAGACACACACACAGACACACCTATGCCCGGATATATCTATACATTACAGTGTCATGACCGGCCTCGGTAGCTCAGTCGGATGCATGTCTGACTGGTGATCAGGAGGACGCGGGTTCGATACCTACCGGGGTCGGCAATTTTCCTTCGTTGAGAGTGATCATAAAATCTTTTCTACGCTCATTCTCTCCCTTCCGCTGAATCAAGAAGGGCAGTTGCCAGTTTCTGGCGAAAGAATGTGCACTGTATTGTTTAACCGTTTACGTATGAGCCTTCCCAGAAAAAAAATGTGGATAGGTAAACTGACCAGCTAAAAATGACCTAAACAGTGTTGACAAGGCCGTTAAACTCCAACCCCAATACAAAAACAAGAGGCCCATGGGCCACTATGCTCACCAGAGCTCAGGTGGGCACTGCCCAATTGTAGCCATGTATTTTAACATGATATCATTTTAATCTGCCAAGAGAACCCCCATTTCCAAATGAGCACCCATGTGGATTCAGTATATGAAACATTAGGCCTTTTATGAAGTAGAGGGGTGGAGCATGGACCCAATGGAGCCCTGGTTGGTTATCACTAAATGTGTCTTATCACACTAGGATGGTTTAGCAGTGGGGATCTGTATGGCTGGATATATAAGGCCTCTTAAGCAGTGGAGGGGTTGGAGCATGCCCTGTCGATCCCAGGAAAGTCCAAGATTGTTGTCCCTAAATGTGTCTTATCATAAGGACCAAGTATATATATGGATTAGGGGTGGGAATCTGAACAGTTTCCGAGATATGAGGCCCTTTTATGAAGTGGAAAGGCACTTGCGGACACCCCTACAGTAGGTGTGCTAATAATAAGGAACAAGAACATATATGATTATGGGGTGAGGATTTGAATGAATGGTTTCTGAAAAATATGGCCTTTTATAAAGTGGAAGTGCGGGGCACATTGCCTCATTAAAAAGAGACCCCCAAGTTGGTTTGACTGAACGAGTATTATCATAAGGAACAAGAATATATATGGTTTAGGGGTGGGGAGCTGAACGATTTCTGAGATATATGGCTTTTAATGAAGTCAAGCGGTGGGGCATGGCCCAGGCATGCCCCAGGGACTCACAAGCTGGTGTCACTGAATGCGTCTTATCATAAGGAATATGAATATATATGGTTTAGGGGTGGGGCTCTGACCAGTTTCTGAGATATAAGGCCTTTTCTGAAGTGCAGGGGTGGGGCAAGGCCCTGGGAGACCCCCAGGTTGGTGTCAATGAATGTGTCTTATCATAAAGAACAAGCATATATATGGTTTAGGGGTGGGGATCTGTAAGGTTTCCAAGATATTGTGATATTATGATTTGGAGGGGGTGGGGCATGGCCCCAGAACATCCCTGGGGACCCCCAGGTTGGTGTCACTGAATGCGTCTTATCATAATGAACGAGAATATATATGGTTTAGGGGTGGGGATGTGTAAGGTTACTGGGATATTGGGCCTTTTATGAAGTGGAGGGGATGGGGCATGGCCCGGGAACATCCCGGGGGACCCCCAGGTTGGTGTCACTGAGTCCATCTTATCATAAGGAACAAGAATATATATGGTTTAGCGGTGGGGATCTCAATGGCATTTTATGAAGTGGAGGGGGTGGGGCATGTCCCCGGCACATCCCGGAGGACCCCCAGGTTGGTATCACTTAATGCATCTTAGCATAAGGAACAAGAATATATATAGTTTAGGGGTGGGGATCTGAATGGTTTCTGAGATAAATGGCATTTTATGAAATAGAGGGGGCTGGGCATGTCCCTGGCACATCCCGGGGGACCCCCAGGTTGGCGTCACTTAATGCATCTTATCATGAGGAACAAGAATATATATGGTTTATGGGTTGGGATCTGTAAGGTTTCTGAGATATAAGGCATTTTATGAAGTGGAGGGGGCGGGGCAAGGCCCCGGCACAACCTAGGGGACCCCCAGGTTGACATAAAAACATATGGCTGAGAGAAGTTTACTCAAGGAACATGTTTATGTAAGTTTTGTCAAAATATCTGCAATGACTTGGCAGTAAATGCCATTTTTCAGTTTTCCCCATCATAAGTCAATGGAAACTCTAAGTTGCCATAGCAACAAAACTGAAAGGCCAAATTTCATAAAAAAAAAAAAAACCTGTAAAGGCAAATATGGTGAATATTTTCATGAAGTCTCAGCCTCCTAGAGCATATGGTTTCTGAGGAGATGATTATTAAGTATTTTTTGTCTATTTTTTGCATTTTGGTTTCCATGGCAACCAATAAAAATGGGCAGAAGGCCTAAAATCATAAGGCAGATAGAAGATTGCCTAAGGAACATTTCTATGAAAGTTTTGTCAAAATATCTGCAGAGGCTTGGCAGTAAATGCCATTTTTCATTTTTCCCCATTATAAGTCAATGGAAACTACAAGTTGCCATAGCAACCAAAATAATGAGCCAATTTTGATAAAAAAACACAAACTTTCAATCCCCCAGCCCAAGGATACTACAGATAAACTTTGGGCCCAATCGGCCCAGTGGCTTCAGAGGAGATGTCGTTTGAAAGTGTTAACGACGACGACGACGACGACGACGACGACGCAGACGCAGACGCAGACGACGACGACGGACAATGTCCATCCTATAAGCTCCCCCGGAGCCTTCGGCTCAGGTGAGCTAAAAAAACAAACAAAATACAGTGTCATACTTTCTGTTTCTAGAAATAACTATTGGAGATGAAATGAATATTTGTGTTTGTTTGTTTGTTTGTTTTTTTTTTTTTTTATTTATTTCTCAGTGGTCCAAATACCACAATGGGAAGTGATTGCGCTGACTCTGACGCACTGGGTGAGATTATTGTGCACTGAACCAATGCATATTCCACACCTGAAAAAACCAGCCCCGCCCATCGGGGCTTGAAGAAATAGATGGGCTACATGAAGCTTCCACGCAGACCTGAATCCGACCGCACACGAGTTCTGGTAAACCGCTGAGATGATCTAAGCCTGCCCAGGCAAAGCGGTGCGAGTCGGACCGTCCATGCTTATAAGCCCTTTTGGTTTCATTGGGCGACAGGGCTTGAGATGTCATTTCATCTCAATGTCGGGTAAAAGTCCCACAAAATTGGAAGCAACGTCTCCAAAATGACCTATACGGTGCTGATGGGGACGTTAAACCTCAAATCAAACAAAATCCACATCTGAAAAATAAAATTTATTTATGAAAAATGGCATGCACAATGTGGTAAAAGACGAAATACTGTGTATTTTCTATAAATATCCTAAAAATAGGGTGGAAAAAAAAGTGTGGATAAAAACTAGAACCAAAACGTTTGCAAAGGAAAGCCAAAACCAACAATATGGCCATCTCAAATACACACCCCAAATCACGGACATAGCAATAATATTATTAAGAGCTGATTTATGAGAAAACATATATGGGCCCCGTCAAGCGATTTTGGTACTAATCGCCTTTGCGAGCAGCGAAGGTTCAGTCGAGCCTGCGCATCCGCGCAGTCTCGCCAGAACCTTCGCTGCTCGCTCATACAAGCAGTGAATCAAGAGGAACCTTCAGACAGAAAGCCATATCCCTGGCCCCTCTGAATGGCTGGGCATGCGTAGTTAAAATTTGTCATGACGGAATGCTCGAAGACACAAATTCGCTTGGCGGGGCTCTTATTATGATGGCATTTGCGTACAACAAAGGCACTGATCAGCCTGTACAATTACTCAGTCTTATGCATGTATATGTACCTTTGTGTAGTACATGTACAATACATACCAATCACGAAAACACGCCTATATAATTTTGACCCCCCTTGAATCCCATCTTATATAGTAAAACTGGGGTTTCCGGGGGTATACCTTATTTTTCTTATTTCTGCTCTAAAATATAGATTGTGGGCACTCGTTAGAACCGCCTCGTCGAGGCGGTTCTAACGAATGCCCACAATCTATATTTATTTTCTTATTTCTGCTCTAAAATATAGATTGTGGGCACTCGTTAGAACCGCCTCATCGAGCAGAGTTGGCTTAATAAGGGTGTTTAGTTTCATTTTTATTATTATTTCTGCTCCAAGCGATAGAAGCATTTAGAAAACACGCCTATACAAATACATTGTAAACTTTACCGCCGAAAAAATGAAAATTTTAAGATAAAAAATGTGATATTTTTCTTATTTTTGCACAAAATATAGATTGTGGGTACTGGTTAGACTCTTACGAGTACCCACAATCTATACAGGGGTAAACCTTAATTTTCTTATTTCTGCTCTAAAATATAGGTTGTGGGTACTCGTTAGAACCGCCTCGATGAGGCGGTTCTAATGAGTACCCACAATCTATATTTTTAGCAGAAATAAGAAAAATATCAATTTTTTTTTTTTTTCACAACATTTTATTTTTTATAAAATATCACAATTTTTCATCTAAAGAAAGTTCACATTTTTCGGCGCTAAATGTATAATGTATTTGTGTAGGCGTGTTTTCGCAATGTGGTCCTAATACCACTAGGGGAAGTGAATGCGGTGGCTCTGACGCACTGGGTGAGATTATTGTGCACTGAACCAATGCAGATTCCACACCTGAAAAAACCGACCCCGCCAATCGGGGCTTGAAGAAATAGATGGGCTGCATGATGCTTCCACGCAGAGCTAAATCCGACCGCAGACGAGTTCTGGTAAACCGCTTAGAGGATCTAAGCCTGCCCAGGCAAAGCGGTGCTTATAAACCCTTTTGGTTTCATTGGGCGACAGAGCTTGAGATGTCATTTCATAATGTCGGGTAAAAGTCCCACAAAATTGGAAGCAACGTCTCCAAAATGACCTATACAGTGTTGATGGTGACGTTAAACCTCAAATTAAACAAAATCCATATCTGAAAAATAAAATTTATTTATGAAAAAGGGCATGTGGTAAAAGACAAACTAACTGTGTATTTTATATAAATATCCTAAAAATAGGGTGGAAAAAGTTGTGGATAAAACTAGAAGCAAAACGCTAGCAAGGGAAAGCCAAAACCAAAAATATGGCTATCTCAAATACATGTGCACCCCAAGTCACGGACATAGCAATGATATTATTAAGAGCTGATTTGTGAGAAAACATATATGGGCCCCGTCAAGCGATTTTGGAACTTATCGCCTATGCGAGCAGCGAAGGTTCAGGCGAGCCTGCGCATCTGCGCAGTCTCGCCCGAACCTTCGCTGCTCGCTCATACAAGCAGTGAATCAAGGGGAACCTTCAGACAGAAAGCCATATCCCTGGCTCCTCTGAATGGCTGGGCATGTGCAGTTAAAATTTGTCATGACGGAATGCTCGAAGACACAAATTCGCTTGGCGGGGCTCTTATTATGATGGCATTTGCGTACAACAAAGGCACTGATCAGCCCGTACAATTACTCAGTCTTATGCATGTATATGTACCTTTGTGTAGTACATGTACAATACATACCAATCACGAAAACACGCCTATATGATTTTGACCCCCCTTGAATCCCATCTTATATAGTAAAACTGGGGTTTCCGGGGGTATACCTTATTTTTTCTTATTTCTGCTCTAAAATATAGATTGTTTGCACTCGTTAGAACCGCCTCGTCTCGGTCGAACCCTGTTATTTTTCCTATCCTGTGTCATTTGGTGCCTGAGCATGAAAGGGTCTGAAAAATGGGTTGGATACAGGGTGAAATGTTACAGGTCGATCGTGTGCCTCGATAGCTCAGTTGTTTGAGTGTTCAGGCCCTAAGTGCAAGCCCCGGTCGAGCCATATTCTTTTCCCTATCATGTGACATTTCTACATCTACTTGGGAGGTCGGGACTTAATGTGTCAATTGTGAAGCCCTCTCATTGGCTTCTTTTGATTGAACAAAGCGATAATACAGGTAATCGGTAACCAGCTCAATACAGGTGACAGTAAACACAAAACATCGGAAAGTCATACAGGTAAGATCTGTCTTTTATTTTCCGTTTATCTGTCCATCTTCATATACTTGGCCATTTTCTCATTTTATTTCCTTTTTACGAACTGCATGTTGATTGGCATACTGACGGTTGGGGTCGGGACATTCAGCGATTGTCACATCACAAGGGACAACGTGCGAATCAGCACGCCATTTGTTGTAGTTCACCCGGTCAAACAAGGGTCCGAAAGTCCTTCGTAGACGATTTTGGTAACAAGTTGTACATGAAAATGCTGCAACTTCATCAACCCCATCCCCCCACGCCGCTACCCCCCCCCCCCCCCAACACATACACACCGCTACCCCCACCCGCCCCCGCCCATAGGGGCTTGAAGAAATATATGGGCTGCACGATGCTTCCACGCAGAGCTGAATCCGGCCCACACACTAGTACTGGTAAACCGCTTAGAGGATCTAAGCCTGTCCAGGAACCGCGGTGCGAGGCGGACCGTCCATGCTAATAAACCCTATTGGTTTCATTGGGCGACAGGGCTTGAGGTGTCATTTCATCTCAGTGTCGGGTAAAAGTCCCACAAAATTGGAAGCAACGTCTCCAAAATGACCTTTACAGTGTTGACGGGGACGTTAAACCTCAAATCAAACAAAACAACCCCCCCCCCCAAACACACACCCCACACACATACAACACCACAACACACACTTTGCCAATTGGGCTGCATGGTGCTTCCATGCAGAGCACCATGCTTCCATGCAGAGCTGAAACTGACCACACATCCGCTTAGAAGGACGGGCAAAGTGGTGTGAGTCAGACCGTCCAATGCATATAAGCCTTTTTGTTTCATTTCATTTCATCTCAAGGTCGGTTAAAAGTCCCACAAAATTGGAAGCAACGTCTCCAAAATGGACGGGGGCGTTAAACCTCAATTCACACACACACACACACACACACACACACACACACACACACACACACACACACACACACACACACACACCACCACCACCACCACCACCACCGTTCAAACATGTATTTGTTCACGTTGAGGTTTAATGTCCCCATCAACACTGCATGTTCGAACACCATGCCGCGATTTTATTGCCGCTGGGAATCGAACCAGGGGCCTCATTACGAAAACGTGCCTGTTCAAATATATTGAAAATTTTACCAACATAAATGACAATTTTCAGATACAAAAAAATATTCTGAGACTTTTCACATTTCTCCTTAAGGAGGGTCGCGCATATTTAAAAGAAGCACGGTATGCCTATATTTTTATACCGGCAAACGAAAGCAGAGACTTTAAGCTACAAAATATAAGCAAATAAAAAAAATCTATAGACAAATGAATTACTCCCCATCCTCCTTAAAACATAGATTGTGGGTACTTATTAGAACCGTCTCATAGAGGCGGTTCTAACGAGTACCCACAATATATGCTTTGAGCAGAAAAAAGAAAAATGTTTACCCCTGTAAACCTCATTTTTACCATATAAAAGTGAGGGATCATTCACCTTATTTGCATTATCTGCTGGTTCCTAGTCTGAAGGTTATCAGTGTTGGAAAAACAGGTAACCAGACCCCCCTGACCTTGAAAGGTCAGGGGGGTCTGGTTACCTGTTTTTCTAATATTGACAATGTGCAAGCTGGGATCCAGCAAATAATGCAAATATGGTGAATATAGGCATGTTTAACTCATTTTGTACCCAAAGGGGTAGTTAGCAAACATTGCAGGCCCAGATCAGACGCCGCAGAACTCTAGATCTACAGTGTTTGCATGGGTGTTCGAACCGGTCTACAGGGTTGAAAGGGTTTTGAAACGACGGTGTGCGAATATCTCCATTGTATCTATTGCCTTAAAATCTGCTTATACATGTATGAACATTCCTATTGTTAAACCCACGGTGTTATGGCAATTGATCTTTTTCTTGGCTATTCAGAGCAAACAGATTGTTGACTGACCACAAAGTATCAATATTTAACCAGTCTGCCATAGGCCTTCATAAGAACAAACAAAATTACTAATAAGTAAATCGGTTTTTACGAGTTCGATTTAATTTTGCGGAGTATAGAGCCTTTGTCCATTGGTCATGCATATAATAAACTTTGAAATAAGAAAAAAAAAAATAAGGACTGCTCTTAAACGAGAGGCTGCTCTTGAGGAATTCTTTGTTTAAAGCTCTTCTTCTTCTTCTTCCTGGTGAAGTGCAGGGCCCCTCTGGAGCATCGACGCACTTGGTGACTATTTACAAACGCTTTTTCTACGCTCAGAGAAAAAGAAGACTAAAGTGGTGTGAAGCGGTACGCGTAACGGTTATACAATTATCTGTTTGTTTGTTTTGAGGTTTAAAGTCCCCGTCAACACTGTAAAGGTCATTTTGGAGACGTTGCTTCCAATTTTGTGGGACTTTTACCCGACATTGAGATGAAATGACATCTCAAGCCCTGTTGCCCAGTGAAACCAATAGGGTTAATTAGCATGGACGGTCCGCCTCGCACCGCAGTTCCTGGACAGGCTTAGATCCTGTAAGTGGTTTACCAGTACTAGTGTGCGGGCTGGATTCAGCTCTGCGTGGAAGCATCATGCAGCCCATATATTTCTTCAAGCCCCTATGGGCGGGGGCTTGGTTACACAATTATATGCACGTAAATCCATTCTAGTCACAGTATCAATGAAGTTGACAATTTGGTCATCAGTTCATTCATTGTATTGTTGATTGATGTTAACGTCCCCTTCAACACTGTTTAGGTAATTTTGGAGACGTTGCTTCAGTTTTGCGGAACTTTTACCCGACATTGAGATGAACCCGCCGCTCAGTGGCTATTGATTTTTTGTTTGATTTGAGGTTTAACGTCCCCGTCAACACTGTAAAGGTCATTTTGGAGACGTTGCTTCCAATTTTGTGGGCCTTTTACCCAACATTGAGATGAAATGACATCTGAATCCCTGCTGCACATTGAAACCAATAGGGTTTATAAGCCTGGAATGTCCGACTCGCACCGCTTTGACGGGGCAGGCTTATATCCTCTAAGCGGTTTACCGGTACTCGTGTGCGGGTCAGTTTCAGCTCTGCGTGGAAGCATCATGCAGCACATCTATTTCTTCAAGCCCCGATGGGCGGGGGCCACAGTGGCTATTAGTTTAAATGCATGGACTGTCCGACTCGCTCCACTTTGCCTGGGCAGGCTTAGACATTATAAGCGGATTTACCAGTACCCATATGCCGTCGGTTCCAGTTCTGCGTGGACATTCTATTTCTTAAAGCCCCGATGCGATGGGCGAGGCAGATATTGGAGTTTGACGACACGTCAACACTTGTGGCTCATTTTGTGTCGTCTCCCAGAGAAAGCGAGAAAAGACAGAAATAGCAAAGGAGATAAAAGAAAAAAGAGAAAGAACAAAACGAGAGAAAGCGAAGAAATAATAATGATAATGATAATAATATCTTACCTGGACCCTTAACTGCTGCAAGGACAGTATGCCTTGCCCAAATGGAAATCATTATGAAAACATGCCTATACAAATGCATTATAAACTTTACCGCCGAAAAAAAACAAAACAAAAACCTTAAGATGAAAAAGTGTGATATTTTTCTTATTTCTGCTCAAAATATAGATTGTGGGTACTCGTTAGAACCGCCTCGTCAAAATATAGATTGTGGGTACTCGGAACCGCCTCGTCAAAATATAGATTGTGGGTACCCGTTAGAACCGCCTCGTCAAAATATAGATGTTGGGTACTCGTTAGAACCGCCTCGTCGACTACCCACAATCTATATTTTACAGCATAAATAAGAAAAAAATAAGGTTTACTATATAAAAGTGGGATTCAAGGGGGTCAAAATTATATAGGCGTGTGTTCGTGATGTCGAGAAGAAGCCTCCGTGGTGCAGTGGTTACGCTACTCTCCTTGTAAACCATGGGTCGCAGGATCGATCCCGGGCTTCTCCAGACTTTCGGATGGGTCTTTAAACCGCGGCCCCGTCTCCATATGGCCTTAGCTGTTGGTGGGACGTTAAACTCAAACACTCACTCACTCGTGATGTCCAGCTGGCAACCAATGTGACAAAAGACACACAATATATCAGGCCCCGGGTTATAAAACTTTTTTCATGCTCAACTCAGCTGAGCATGAAATTTGTAATACTCATAGCTTTATTACATACAAGTAAATCAGGAAATTTTCCTGCTCATTTCAGCACAGAATGCCATTTATTTATGAGCAGGATAAATTTCATGCTCAAGTGAGCAGAGCATGAAAAATTTTATAACCTCGGGGCCGGATCATGCGGACGCGCGTGTACGGGCAGCCATACGTCGAATTTTTGGGGAAGATCGCTGTAATAAACCTGTCCTACTATTCCAGGGTTTTTAAAATTGATCCATAGCTTGTGTATTACTGATAAAATTAACTTACCTCAGAAGAAAAAAAAAACAAAAAAATAAAACACAATAAAACAGCAACAACAAAAAATCATTCATGCCATCATATTGACCATGAATTGTCCTTTATTTTCTTTTTATACCAAACAATTACAAATGGTTGTCAAACAGTCTGATGTATATTTTCTTTCTGGACTGAGCATGTAGATTTTCATTGTCGTGCGTTCTATCTACGCCATTGCATGGATCCAACCGTCCTTTTGTCCTCCCGTCACTCATTATAGTAGCCTATTGTTTATGTCAGCATTAATTGAGCCCCGCCAAGCGAATTTGTGGCTTCGAGCATTCCGTCATGACAAATTTTACTTGCGCATGTCCAGCCATTCAGAGGGGCCAGGGATATGGCTTTCTGTCTGAAGGTTCCTCTTGATTCACTGCTTGTATGAGCAAGCAGCGAAGGTTCTGGCGAGACTGCGCGGATGCGCAGGCTCGCCTGAACCTTCGCTGCTCTCTTAGGCGATAAGTACCAAAATCGCTTGACGGGGCCCAATTAATAGCTTTGACACTTGCGTACGCATGTATGTGATTTTTCCATTACGCTGGAAATGCTAATGGCTCGCGGAATTACTTCCTGCTTTTGGCATATGAAATGATAAAATGCAATGATAAATGGTATCTTCAGCGATGTTCAAACTTTAATAATATTTTATACTTTCAGATTTATTTTAAATTTCACAGAGTAATGGACATAAATTGGATCGGAAACCAGCGATATTCGAATATGTGATTCGGGAGCAAGAACCATGAGCTCTCAATCACTTTCAAGTCGACTTTCGAGAAAGCAAATCCGGTACCTTCTGCTGTTTGCCATTCTCATCCTTTTGTATTTATCAATTAAATCTACACAAATTAGGCGCGAGGACCAGACGGTGATTGACGTCAGACAATGGTTGAGGAGCCCGTATGTGGCATGTGACGGGAACTTTACTGGTTATGGCAACGAATTTGCGTTGCTAAGGTACGCAAAATTAACAAAAGACAATAAGTTTTCAGTTGTTTGTAAAGGGAAGCTGCCCGACTATTCATTCTTATATGGAAAGGAAGGGACACACTTAACTGGTTGGTTGAGGAGTTTAAAACGACTACCGCCTTCTGAATTGCCCTCCCCAAGCTCTGTTGTCATAGAAACGACGGTTGCTGTGATGAGATATGAAGCGCATAATATCTACCATACAATGACTGACTGGTATAATGTGTTCATGGTTACTAAATTATTAAAATTAGATCCAAAGAAAGTGGCTATTTTATTTATGGATGACAGACCGCCAGGTCTAATGGATGACACTTGGCACACCCTGTTTGGAAAAGTCATCAGTCACAGTGATGTTCAGCCAAATTTTGTGTTCAAAATTCTCATTTGGAACATATTAGGCTATGAAAGTCCCATAAACTTCCATAGACTTGAGAAGTTACCATTTGCAGACGAATTTCACGATTTCTTCATACGTTCATTTGGTATAAATACATTGAAATCTTTTGATTGTTCAAATTTAACAGCTGCAGTAATATGGCGTCGAGATTATATGACCCACCCAGAGCGGAAAACAGAAGTGGAAGGTGCATTTGTGCACCGCAAGTTTAAAAATGAAGATGAAATCCTTACAGTTGTGAAATCCGTTCTTCCAGGACATAATATTAAACCTGTTGTGTTAGAACAGATGAACATGAAAGATCAGTTAATGTTGTTTAAAAATACTGACATTCTTATAGGTATGCACGGAGCTGGTATGGCTCACGTGATGTTTCTACCGCCGCATGCCGCCATCTTTGAAATGTTTCCAAATTATTGGGGTTTCCTTCTTCATTTCAAAGCGTTTTCAAGATGGCGCGGTCTGAAATATTTAGGATGGCAAAACAAAGACGCAACCAACGAGTTCCCAGGGTTTTATACTTATATACCTCCTGATATAGTCCGGTTCCATGTACAACGGCTGAAGGATTACTTATGTAATAGGGTCTGATTGCTGGGTATTTTTTACCAGAAGACGTCATTTTTAACCCTTTTTGTACCAAATGGAATCTTCCTCCTTATATATAATGCAAGAGTTCATTTCAAAATTTAGGGGTTTCTGCTTGTTTTTTCATCAAAATTTATTTGGAAACTGACTGTGCTTTTAGCAAACAGTGGCGGCCCTGATCAGACGCCGCGTTCTGCGGCATCTGATCAGGGCTGGCACTGTTTGCCAGGGTACCCCTTTAGGGGTTTCTGGTACTGAATGGGTTAAATATATGTAGTTTTCTTATTTTTACAGAAAACAAGATTTGACATTCCATGCAACTTGTCTTCCATGTCAAGTCCTGTTTTCTGGGAAAATAAGAAAAAATTATCAAAATTTGTCGTCTGCTGAATTAGAGTGGTAAGGGACAAAAAATAAAGGAACCTCCAAATTCAAACAGAAAGAAGTGAAACTTCAATGTCACAGGGAAGGTTTATATGCAAAGGGGATCAGTAGGGCCTATCTGGTCCATGCACCACGAGCATTGATGCATGCACGACACCTTCTGGGCATGCTAATGATTGTGCGACGGATGATTTCCCTTGGTATCCGTCGCCTTTCTTCTTGCAATGCTCGGCAAAGCTGTTGCAGATTGTTACAACGCTGCGGTCTGTTGCGCACGCGGCGACCCAAGACATTCCAAATGTGCTCAATCGGCGACATATCGGGGGATTTGGCTGGCCACGACAGTGTCATTACACCTTGTTGTCTCAGAAATTTGACGGCAACACGGGCTCGATGTGGGCGTGCGTGGTCGTCTTGGAATTAGGTCTTTGTAACGCTGGCCAGTGATCGTTCAAGGTAACTTGACTGGCCAGTGTTACGTAGACCAAATTTACGCCCAGTGGTTGTCCCATTCGCCCGGCGCATTGGTGGGAACTTCGAGTTCCAAGACGACAACGCACGCCCACATCGACCCCGTGTTGCCGTCGAATTTCTGAGACAACAAGGTGTAAGGACACTGCCGTGGCCAGCCAAATCTCCCGATATGTCGCCGATTGAGCACATTTGGGATGTCTTGGGTCGCCGCGTGCGCAACAGACCGCAGCGTTGTAACAATCTGCAACAGCTTTGCCGAGCATTGCAAGAAGAAAGGCGACGGATACCAAGGGAAATAATCCGTCCCACAATCACTTGCATGCCCAGAAGGTGTCGTGCATGCATCAATGCTCGTGGTGCATGGACCAGATACTGATTCCCTTTGCATATAAACATTCCCTGTGACATTCAAGTTTCGCTTCTTTCTATTTGAATTTGGGGGTTCCCTTATTTTTTTGTCCTAGTATATATTAGCAGTGTCTTATGTGCATTCGCAACAAGTCAATGTTATGAGCTCTTTAGAGCCTTAATCCCACTTAATATAGGTAAGACATGTATGTCTTTATTTCTATCCTAAAACATGGATTCCTGGTACTTGAAAAAGCCGCCCCACTAAAGCGGTTCTAATGAGTACCAGCTCGACGAGGTGGTTCTAACGAATATCCACAATGTATGATTTTCACCAGAAATAAGAAGATATTGTACACCCTTGTAAACCACAGTTTTATTTTATAAAAGTTGGGTTTAAGGGGGTCAAAATTATGTAGGCGTGTTTTGTGATGAATGTCTGTCTCATCGGAAATCATTTCTTGTATTTATTCATGTGTTTTATAATGTTTGTTTATTGGTTGAACTAATGAGCCGGTGATTTATTCAATTATCCATTTGGATTCATATTTCGTCTGTCAAAACCAAATTTAATCCAGTATATCTTTCATTTTATTTGTTTTATTTTTCATATATATATAAAATAAAAATCTGATTTTAAGCTCATGTTTCATTTTATTTGTTTTATTTCCTTCAAGACGTCAGTCTACACATTCGGGCCACTCTTTTCACGGCAATGCTTTGAAGTTTCTGGGTCAATTGTTTATTAATTGAGACCTAGATCAGACACCAAAGAATGTGGCGTCTGATCAGGGTCGACACTGTTTGCTTAATTGTAGAATTTAAGGGTCAAACAGTGTCTAGTAAGTAAAACTGGCTAATCGAAGCTAAAAAGATAGTCGATTATCAATCCTGTCATTGCGATCGATAATCGATTAGTAATCGCTGAGGTTTTTGTCATAATTTTACCAGTCTGGCTTTCTGTCTGAGCATGACTCTTACCATATGTTGCACTTTACCATATGCATATTTGAACAGACAGGCCAGAACAAACAGTGTAGACCCAGATGAGACGCCACAGATTGCGGCGTCTCATCAGGGTCTGCACTGTTTGCCACTCATCCAGCTATTTTAGGCATAACTTTGGGAAGTAAATTGTACCTATCAAGTAATCGATTAAAAGCAAATCAGAAAAGATATTCATTTTTTTTGTGGAATTTATCGATCGATTATACGATTAATCGTGTCAGCCTTACTAGTAAGTCTCAGTTCAGAACTATTTTCCCAGTTTATTTCATATGAAATGGACACAAGTGTGTTGTTAATTCCCTCTTCAAATTGTTGATACATCTGTGGGCACAGAACTGTACTAACTCGAAGAAGATTTTTAGCTCACCTGGGCCGAAGGCTCCAGTAGCGGGTTTCCCCGTCGTCCGTCCGTCCACACCTTTGACCAGTTATATCTCTGCAACCTGCAGGCTTGATCTCAGTCATTTCTCTTCTGTAGCATGCCTCGGAAAGGGCATTGATGACATAAGCATGTTTTCGAAATCGCCCAGGAAAAGTGTGGATAGGTAAACTGACCGGCTCAAAATGACCTAAAATGGTGTTGACTGGGCCGTTGAACTCCAATACAAACAAACAAACAAACAGACGAATGAAAACGTTGGTTGCTGTGGCAACCACAAGGTCCCATAGACTTACAATGGGAAAATGCTTGTCATCACCGTGGCGCCTTCAGTTTTGATCGGATCATGGTTAATGTGAAAAGCATTGAGGCTTTTAAAGATCAGAAGCATTGGTTAACTCTTAAAGATAAATTCAACAGTAAGTTTCAGCACTGACTGATCATTTTCTCCGAATATCCGAACCAGATTTGTGATTATTGTAAAATGATTTGACCCATGAACAGTCACGTGTTCACACTGTAAGCCCACGCTGGTCAGTTTCTCAGAGAAGGCGTGGCTTTGTCTGATAAGGACTGGATCCAGTTCCGCAGACATCAGCAGAAACTTTGGCCGCCTGATGGTTTTCGATTTCTTTACTTGGTGAAATGGTGATGCTTTCCGCCAGGTCAGTTTATGTTCACCGAAGTTTGGAACCAGGTATGTTTGTTTGAGGAACTTGGCGTTTAGGCAGTCCAGATCATAAACTCCGGCGAGTGAAATTACACCCTGAAATGAAGAAAGCCAAGAATAGAAGGTGATTGAAATTTACGATCTAACTTAATGGGAATGGGAACACCTGGCAGATTTTCTGCCATTTTTCAAAGGGAGACAACTTTCGGGACTACATGTTCGCCTTTCTTTAAGCTCTGTCCCAAGCAAAAAGGGGTCAACTCTTAAAGGAAAGAATTCCTTTAAGAATCAGGAGCAAAGTCTTTCCTTTAAGAGTTGACCCCTATCGAAATGGGAGACAAAATACTTTTGCAGGATTTGTCTCCCCTGGAGGTGTTCCCATTCATCTTAATTTTGTTCGAGATATGACTAGTTTGAAGTTGATGCAGGGCAATGAAACTTGCAACACAGTTCAGACATGCATTGAGTATGTGCATAAAGGAAACATGAGTCTGATCCAGCCCCTTATTGTAAAATTATGTCCCCTCGTTTTAGGAATATATTTCTAGGAGGGTGGGACAGTTGAATGTATGCCTGACTACTGCTTATTCATCTAGTGAAGCATATGGCATTTTTTTTTTAATTTGTTGTTGTTTTAAAGCCCTTTCTAGATAATTTCGGACCGATATTTAATCAGAAGTGTACCCTGTGAAAACCCACATGAACTTCCGCTGCAGAATTTGGCGTCTCACATGAGGTCCGGGCGAGACTCGAACCACCTAATATTTAAGAGTCAGCTCTCATACCAATTAGGCCAAGGAGGCCCGTTACATTGGGTAGGTTCGTCTCGCATCTAAGGAATGCGGTCTTCGTTATCCGTGTCCCAGTTAGATAACCAATGCCCTAATTGATTACCCGTTTCACCCATGAGTTTATAATCTCTACATTTGAACACATCCATTATTGAGAATGTGCAGTCCAATCATTTTGTACCGGAAACCCCAAAACGGGTAGTTGGCAAACTGTGCAGGCCCGGATCAGACGCCGCAGAACGCGGCGTCTGATCAGGGCCTACACTGTTTGCAAAAAGTTCAGCCAATTTCCAAATAAATTTTGAAGAAAACACAACCTGTCACCCCAAAATTTTGAAATGGACTCATGCTATACGTATGTAAGGAGGAAAATTCCATTTGGTACAAAATGGGTTAACAGCTCGACAGTGAAGGCTCATAAGAGCCATCTCAGCTGGATCTGCACTGTTTACATACCTAGCTGTATCTGTCTACAGTGGACCTGTTATCAGATTGGGCTCACAGCCCATAATCATATGAGCTCTGACTAATAAAACATGACTTATGACGCGCGTACATCAAAGATTCGAATCATACTGTACAGATCTTTTGCTTTGCGCCATATTGTGTAAAAGATCTGGGGCTGATTTGTTTGTTTGTTTGTTTTGAGGTTTAATGTCCCCGTCAACACTGAATAGGTCATTTTGGAGACGTTGCTTTCAATTTTGTGGGCCTTTTATCCGACACTGAGATGAAATGACATCTCAAGCTCTGCTGCCCAATGAAACAAATAGGGTTTATAAGCATGGACTTGCACCGCATTGCCTGGGCAGGCTTAAATCCTCTAAGCGGTTTACCAGGACTCGTGTGCCGGTCGGCATCATGCAGCCCATCTATTTCTTCAAGCCCCGATGGGCGGGTTGGCGGTGGGGGAGGGGTTAACACAGAAATGAAACCGAACCGAACAGGAGTTACATTCCGAGTACTGGTAAATCGCTTCCGAGCTTCCTGAAACTGACCGAACCGAGCATGAGTACTGGTAAATCGCTGCCCAAGCCAGACAGTCCCTTTATATTGTTACGGACAGCATTATCTCCCTTCCATTATCTACCTTGTTAGAGATTATATGCATAGATTCTAGGTTTATCACCACTCTCTGACAACTGCGTCAGGGGAGTCGAAGCCGGCCTCGTTGGCTCAGTCGGATGCGCGTCTGACTGGTGATCAGGAGGACGCGGGTTCGACTCCCGCCGGGGTCGGCAACATTCTTTCGTGGAGATTGATCATGAAATCTTTTCTACGGTCATTCTCTCCCTTCCGCTGATTCAAGAAGGGCAGTTGTCAGTTTCTGGCGAAAGAATGTGCACTGTACTGGTTAACCGCTTACGTATAAGCCTGCCCAGGAAAGTGTGGATAGGTAAACTGACCGGCTCAAAAATGACCTAAATAGTGTTGACTCGGCCATTAAACTCCAATACAAACAAACAAAAACAGGGGAGTCGACTCTTAATAATAATAACAATAATAATCGTCCTTATTTATAGAGGGTAACACATTTAGTATACTAGAACTAATCTTCCATGTGGCCCTGTTTTCCTGGGTAGAAACGAGTACTACGCAATGTGGATAAAGTTTCTTGCACAAGGAAACAACACTTCACGCTTGTGGGGATCGGACCCGGTACCCCTCGATCCCGAGTCCGATACTGTACCATTGCACCAAAGCGCTCCAAAGCTCTTTGACTCAATGGTTAGAGCACTGGTCTATCACCCGAGAGACCCGGGTTCGAATCCCACCATAGACGAAGATTTTTTCAGGCTATGCATCTTTCCTTTGTTGCGGCTTTCATGTCGTAACAGAAATTGGGGGCTCGTCCGGGATGGACTTTATATGCCGAAAATGGCTTCGTGCCGAATTTGGCTTCACGTCATCATATATGATGGCTTCCTTGAAGAGGGGATGTGTTACGGACAGCATTACCTCCCTTCCATTATCTACCTTGGTAGATTATATACATAGATTCTAGGTTTATCACCACTCTCTGACACTGACAAGTGCGTCATGGAATCGACTCTTTGGCCCAGTGGTAAGACCACTGGTCTATCACCCGAGAGACCCGGGTTCGAATCCCACCATAGGCGGGGATTTTTTCAGGCTCTGCATCTTTCCTTTGTTGCAGCTTTCATGTCGTAAGAATATAAACTGTCGCGTGAAAATCCCACACATTTCGAAGCAACATCTCTAAAATGACCTCAGTAGTGTTGACGGGGGCGTAAAATCTTAACACAAACAAAACACGGACGCACGGCTGTATTCGGACCAAGTGGATTGAGATTTGTTTGATATGAGTCTTAACGTCGTCATTTTGGAGACGTTGCTTCCAATTTTGTGGGACTTTACCCGACATTGAGATTTTGTTTTTGTTTGAGGTTTAACGTCCCCGTCATCACTGTAAAGGTCATTTTGAAGACGTTGCTTCCAATTTTGTGGGACTTTTAATCAACATTGAGATGAAATGACATCTCAAGCCCTGCCGCCCAATGAAACAAATAGGGTCGATAAGCATGGACGGACCGACACGTACCGCTTTGCCTGGGCAGGCTTAGATCCTTTAAGCGGTTTACCAGTGCTCGTGTGCGGGTCGGTTTCAGCTCTGAGTGGAAGCATCATGCAGCCCATATATTTCTTCAAGGTCCGATGGACAGGGGCCAAACCCGACATTGAGATGAAATGACATCTCAAGCCCTGACGCCCAATGAATCCAATAGGATTTATAAGCATGGATGGTCCAACTCGCTCCGCTTTGTCTGGGCAGGCTTAGGTCCTCTATGCGGTTTACCAGTACTCGTGCGCGGTCGGGTTCAGCTCTGCGTGTAAACATCGTGCAGCCCATCTCTTTCTTCAAACCCGGATAGGCGGGGGCCGGGCCGAGTGGGTGAGGACAAAATACACTATGCGTAAATAGTCGTGTATGCGTGCAACCACTTTGCCCGTGTGTTAAAGTGTTTATAGACATATTACCGTTTAATTTTCTGCAGGCCAACATTCTGGACTTCGGGTTCGAATAAACCCAGCGGGCACCTGAAGTCTAAGCAACCTATCTATACGACGTTGCACACACACAATGTGTGCCGTCGGCTCTCCGCAGACTTTAGTGGAGGAGGCCAAGAATTTTTAAGTTTTCTCCCGATATGGTAATCACTCCTTTGAAGCAAAGTCGATTCCACCAGAGGGAGTAACTATTACTTGTCGGAGTAGCATCCCTATGTATGTTTTATTCACCTTATTAAATACTTTACCTTGATATCTTGCGCCGAACAGCCAACTTCTTTGAGAAAGGATTCGTCTAAAACAGTAAGGGTGATGAGATGTCCCCCTGCAGAATGCCCCATGAGGTAAATCCTCTCTCTATCAAACTGGCCAGTTTTTCGAGCCAATCGTTTTGTCCAGTGAACCGCTCTTGCTACCACTTTTGCTTGGGTAGAGTATATGACGTCAAGACGTAACAGGCGTCGACGTAATATGAATCCTTGTGTAAACATAAACGTCAGTAGGGTTAAAAATAGAAGTTGGTAAGTAATTGTCATCAGATTTCCAAGTAGGAAAGTCAGTATGATGAACAGAAGCCATATTATGACTAGTTGTATTGTTGTAATTTTAAATTTGTCTTTTTTCACTGTAAATAGAACTAGAATGATAATATTTGTAGTCAAAGGTAAACTTAAAGCACACGTGGATGGTATGAAACCATGTCTATTCGCACTGAAAAGCTGCAACCATGAGATGCGGCTAGATCCTTGCATTTGTTGAAGAAAAATTAGTAGGTAAATGGGAGAAAATCCGAGAAAAGTAACAAAACATGACGCAGTATAAGACATAAGCATTTCCAACCAAATATACGGTACATCCTGCTCCGCTAATGGATAGGAGATCAATGCACATCCTACGCCACTTTGAGCTAGTGAAATCCCAACATTGCTATGAAGGTTAAACAACCACTGAAGAATGGCCACCAAGAAGTTGACGTCATAGTAAAGATAATGTGTCCACGCCTGTTTTCCACCTCTTCTCCACCCACCCCCATGTACAAAGATAACGAAAGGAAGTTTTCCCGTCTTAGTTGAGCTTTCATTCGTCCGAGGTTCAGTTGTCGATGACACCTCCACTTGCCGTTGGCAGTATTCAACGTCAGAATTAAAAACGTCAACGTCATCTCGGACAAGTTCCGTTTTACTGCCACTGCCTCCCCGTGTTCCAAAACTACCAGACGGTCTGTCATCTTTTAAAGTCCGAAATTCGCGTTTGATACACTTGCTAGTTTTAATCTTAACATGTTTCCTAACCGCTAACATATCTACACTCTCGGGTAGACACAGATCAAGTTTAAATCTCTCGTCTCCATTCGAACAGAAAGGAATGTCTTTTATCAGTTCCATGGTCACTCAGAATAACAAACCCTGTCGTTGTACAGACGTTTTATTTGTCTTATAAACACCACAACCTCGTTATAACACGGTTCATTATAACACGGTTTTGGATATAACACGGTCAAAAATGTATAGATTATATAGAAAAATGACCATTTATGGTCATTTTTCTATATAATCTATACATTTTTATTTTGATAAAATATACATATACATATTTTAATAAAATATACAATTTGATAAAATATACATTTTTTATTTTGATAAAATAACATGATTTCTGTTTTGAACCCCATTATAGTGTTACAAAGAGGTTGTGGTGTATACTTTTCCCTCGAATAGTACTCCTGTTTCCTGTCCTCCGTGATCATGAATTACACTTTCTATTTGATTCAAATGACATCGATTACTCTGAGTACACGTTTCTCTCGACATGTTGGCATATTTGTGTTTTGTATCTCCACTGTTCGGCAGTATATTACATTGGCGATTATATCTGGCCGTGTTTTACGCTCGTTTGGAGTTTAACGGCCAAGTCAACTCTTACTTCAAATAGATCATAGTTACCAGTTTCTCCCGGACATGGTCAACATTCCTTTTTTTTTTTTTTTAATCATTTTTTTTTTTTTTTTTTTTTTTACATATATGTTTTTGGCTTCCAATTTCGATTGGAAGCCATTTAGATTGGATTGGTGATACCCCAGTTAATTTCTAACCGTCTTATGACGTAACTAGGAAAGCCCTACAGATAAGGCTGCTCTCCACATATTTACGCAGTGAAAACTCGTTCGGAATAAACAGGAATAGGCAGCGCCCGTCGATGTTTATTTATAAAGCGTTTCCAGATATCTATTTATAAAGCGTTTCCAAGAAGTCAAACCAAGAAAAAAAAGTTACCTACTTTCACTTTCGTCCTTCAATTAACCCATAGTTGCCGAAAAAAATTCCACCTTTATACGTCTGGAGTGGTCACTTTCTAAGCATAGCGATGTCATTTTTGTGGTAAGTTTTACAAAAATGCATGTACGTTGAGCAAACAGTTAAGATCTTGATCAGATGCGGCGTCTGATCTGGGTCTGCACTATTTGCCAATGTCTCAAAAATGACCGCTAGGCATACATGGGTTAATTCCAATAATTGAAGGTCAACGTAAAAAGCAGGAATACTTGATTTCCCGGTAGGATGGTAAAATTATCTTAACTGCCGTATTCGACCAAATAAGCGTTTGTTGTGACTCGAAACTAACCCTATGGTCTTCTGCATCTATATGCTAAAATCTCATGAACTATCATTTTTCAGTTCATTACGAAAACACGCCTATTCAAATATATCCCAAATGAAAATTGTCCGATAAAAAAAAATCAGACTTTTCATATTTCTGCTCTAAACATAGATTGTGGGTACTGGTTAGAACCGCCTCTTACGACTACCCACTGTCTAGGGGTCAAAATTAGGCAGGCGTGGTTTCGTGATGTGGAAAAAATATTCTTTTTTTTTCTGGTCTAAATATAGATTGTCGGTGCTCGGGTTTCTGAACCCCTTAAAAAGGGAAAATGATGTACCCCTGTACACCCAACTTTCGCTTTTTAAAGTTGGGTTTATAGGGTTGTTCAGTACATATGGGGTAGCCTCAGGGTGCTTCTAGTGCCCGGTTACTTTAAAAACAAGATCAGCGTTGTTCAGTACACGGACTTGTTGATGTAATGCTTTTCTTTTCTTAAGGATTTGTAAAAAAAACTAAATGCCTGTAGATTACAAAAGTCAATTCTGCCACTTGAGTCACATTTCTCTCGGAGTCTCAAACTTTTCATGGTCACTCAGAATTTCCAGAGAGTTTGACAGTTGAAATCAGTAAAAATTATTTTGCAGGCAGATAGTCTAACTAGCTGATAACTTACTGTGTAAAACAATTTTTCCGAGTTGTATTTCACGAAGTAAATCAATCAAGTGTGCTTGTTGTAGGGTGGTCTCTGTGAAAGTGATTTATCATTTTTTCTTCATTTGTTTAGGATTATTAACCGTTCCTTTATAAGCGGTGGGTGAAGAGAAAGACACGTTCAAACCATTGCAGAACTTGTCTCGATCGTGCCTCGAACTCAGGCAGAAAGAGACCTCATATCCTACCAACATGGTCAATTTTCAAAACATGTCATTGTTCAGCTCTGAAAACAAATTGCGTGTCAAACGAGTAATTTAAAAGCTCAACATGGTTCTGTCTTTTCTGACAAATTTTCCACCAGCTTAAAACTTGTGCGAGTGAGCAGCTCGCCACATTCAGCCTTCGCTTTTCATAAATGCCGATTTTTAACCATTACAATTAGATGCGCACCGACGTTGCGGTTTCGCTCCTCGTCGGGTTCGTGAATATGTTTTTTACTTACATTGTCCCCCTTTCAATGGTTTAAGACGGACAGCTAACACTGAAACATTTTCCGTAAAAGTCTTGCCAGGTAACTCGTGCTTATTTAGTAAATCGTGCTTATTTAGAGCGACAACGTCGATGCAACGTCAAGATATTTTTCACAAAGGCGACCAGAACTGACTCAGGCAAGTCTGTGAGTACGCGCAGCCTTACCAGAGCCTTTGCTGCTCTCGGATATGTAGAAGAGAAGATGCGTCAGTTTAGTAGGCTACGCACATGCATTTGACAAAATGTATGCTTATAAGGGAGGTAATACAGAGGAAATGACTAACTTTTTAAGCTCCAAAACTTTGGAAATCGAGTGAAAAAGAATGTGAAAAATATTGTGTTTTTAGCTCACCTGGGCCGAAGGCTCCAGGGGAGCTTATAGTATAGTGGGTCCTCCGTCGTCCGTCCGTCGTCCGTCCACACTTTTGGGCAGCTGTATCTCTGTATCCTGCAGGCTGATCTCAATCATTTCTCATCTGTAGCATGCCTCTGGTGGGGCATTGATGACATAAACTGTTTTTTTTGAAATCGCTCTAAAGCTTCAGTTCCTATGGCAACCACAAGGTCCCATAGACTTACTATGGGAAAATGCTTGTCATCACCGTAGCGCCTTCAGTTTTAATCGGATCTTTCTGAAAATTATATGTAAGGTGACTGGGGATAAAAACTCGGATGAGTTCGAAAACCGGCCAAGTCGGCCCATTTATCATAGAGTTACGTCCCTTTGATTGCTGAAAATGCCCATTTTCGACCTTGTCATCACCGTAGCCCCTTCAGTTTTGATCGGATCTTTCTAAAACTTATATGTAATGTGGCTGGGGATAAAACCTCGGATGAGTTCGAAAACCGGCCACGTCCGCCGATTTATCATAGAGTTACGTCCCTTTGATTGCTGAAAATGCCGATTTTTGACCTTGTCATCACCGTAGCCCCTTCAGTTTTGATCGGATCTTTCTGAAACTTATATGTAAGGTGGCTGTGGATAAAATCTCGGATGAGTTCGAAAACCGACCAAGTCGGCCCTTTAATTGTAGAGTACTGTCCCTTCAATTGCTGAAAATGCTGATTTTTGACCTTGTCATCACTGTAGCCCTTTCAGTTTTGATCGAATCTTTCAGAAACTTATATGTAAGGTGGCTGTGGATAAAATCTCGGATGAGTTCGAAAACCAGCCAAGTTGGTCCATTTATCACAGAGTAACGTCCCTTTGATTGCTGAAAAGCCGATTTTTGACCTTGTCATCACCGTAGCCCTTTCAGTTTTGATCGGATCTTTCTGAAACTTTTATGCAAGGTGGCTGTGGATAAAGCCTTGGATGAGTTCGCATACCGGCAAAGGTGGCCTATTTATCATAGAGTTAGGTCCCTTTGATTGCTGAAAATGTTGATTTTTGACCTTGTCAACACTGTAGCCCCTTCAGTTTTGATCGGATCTTTCTGAAACTTATATGTAAGGTGGCTGGGGATAAAACCTCGGATGAGTTCGAAAACCGGCCAAGTTGCCCCATTAACCATATAGTTATGTCCCTTTGATGGCTGAAAATGTCGATTTTTTACCTTCAAGCCCCTTCAGTTTTGATCGAATCTTTCTGAAACCTATATGTAAGGTGACTGGAGATAAAACCTAGGATGAGTTTGAATACCGGCCAAGTTGGCCCATTTATCATTGATTTACGTCCCTTTGATTGCTGAAAATGCCGATTTTTGACCTAGTCATCCCCATAGCCCCTTCAGTTTTGATCGGATCTTTCTGAAACTTATATGTAAGGTGGCTGGGGATAAAATCTTGGATGAGTTCGAAAACAGGCCAAGTCAGCCCATTTATCGTAGAGTTATGGCCCTTTGATGGCTGAAAATGTTGATTTTTGACCTTGGATGAGTTCGAAAACTGGCCAAGTCGGCTAATTTATTTTAGAGTAACATCCCTTTGATAGCTAAAAATGCCAAATTTTGACCTTGTCATCACCGTAGCCCCTTCAGTTTTGATCGGATCTTTCTGAAACTTATATGTGAGGTGGCTGGGAATAAAATCTTGGATGAGTTTGAATACTGGCCAAGTCTGATCGGATCTTTCTGAAACTTACATGTAAGGTGGCTGGGAATAAAACCTCGGGTGAGTTCGAATACCGGCCAAGTCGGCACATTTATCATAGAGTGACGTGCCTTTGATTGCTGAAAATGCCTATTTTCGACATTGTCATCACTGCTGCCCCTTTAGTTTTGAACGGATCTTCATGAAACTTACAACCAAGGAAGTCAGGCAGAAAGCTTGGAGGAGTTTGAAAACTCTTGTTTTTGAACTTGTCATCACCATAGCCACTTCAGTTTAGATCGGATCTTCTTAGCAAGTCAGGAATAAAAGCTTGAATGAGTTTGAAAACCGGTGAGGTCAGCCTGTTTATCATAGAGTTACATTCTACTTGATTTTCAGAAAATGCTTACCCTGTCATCACCATGTCCTCCCATAAAGCCTTCAGTAAAGGTTGGCACTTTCTTAAACTTTGAATCTGTTAGCTCAGGTGAGCGATACAGGACCAAGCTAGCTTGGTCCTCTTTTTTTTTTTTTTTTTTTTTTTTACCAGTTGATAACTTTTCTTGAAAATAAATTTGTACAACAGCACAATTGATTGCTTACAGATAAACTTCAACCCAATGCGGACGCCGACGACGGACGCCGGGGGTATGGCAATAGCTCCCCCTTACTTTCGAGGGCGAGTAAAAATGGCGGATTTTCAACTTTAAAAACTGGGGAAGCCTTCCTTTTAAAAGGAAACTTTATTTTCTTTCCGAAATTATTTAGATCTATAAATGACCGTAACCCCGATAGTTTTATCACTGCCGCGGTGGGACTGAAAAGGACTGAAAAGGACAGACAAGGACCGACAAGGACTGCACAAGGACTGGCAACGACGGACAAGGACACTTAAAATGTTAGAATATAATATAGAAATGCATGTTTTAGTATTTTAACGAAACTATCTCAAAGATACTTTCATCGGGCGAGATATAAGCAGCATACGCCAATACATGACTGCGAGGATACAAAGATACGACGAGCTGGTTGTGATGTTTTGAGTTACCATTATACACACCATTCATTTTCTTGATCTTCATGGGTATAACTATTATTACATGAGCCTGTTGGCCCCCGCCCTTGGGGGCTTGAAGAAATTGATTGGGTTGCATAATGCTTCCACGCAAAGCTGAAACCGACCGCACATGACTACTGGTAAACTGTTTAGAGGTTCTAAGCCTGCCCAGAAAAAGTGGTGCGAGTCGGACCATCCATGCATATTAACCGTATTGGTTTCATTAGGTGGGAGGGCTTGAGATGTCACTTTTGAAAAGACCCATAAAATTGGAAGCAGCGACTCGACAATGACGTGCGACTCAGCGACTCAATAAGCGACACAGTGATGACGATGACATTAAATCTCAAACCAAACAAATAAAATTACATGGGCTTGTTAACCTCTCACTAGAAAAACATGATTCATTTACCTTTAAGTCCGGATAACAAGCAGTGTAGATCCTGGTGGGGCGGCTCAGTAAGAGTTATCACAGCTAGATCAACACCCTTTTACAGGTATTTGTGTCCGTCTACAGGCCTTATAAATAACGAGGCTCGTACAGGCGTTTTCTCACCTTTTAACATACGATTCGATAATCGATTTGGCTTAATCGATTTATCAGCAACTGACATCAATCGATTATGTTGCATTCTTGCCACATTAAATACTATAGGAATGTGCCACGAAAGACCAATCGTTCTTGGGAATTTGTACATGTAAATAATTCTTCAAGGTGGGCACATCCTTTCTTTCTAATGAGAAGGGATGTATTTATTTTCTGCTAGTGTTAATGCATGTTGATAAGTTAAACAAATGAAATATTTAGTGTTTAAGAGAAAACAAGAAAAACACCAAAATGGCAGTTGAACGGATTTTTCAGGGATAACCAAAAGGTAAACCGGGACGCGGACGCCGGCCCGGCCGCCCGCCCGCACGGACATCGCTATTCTAAAGGACGGAATTTTTCCTTGAAAAAAAAAAAAACCGTCCAAAAATGGGGGATAAGAAAGCAGGGCCCCCGTCTCAGTCGCCGGGTGCAGTTGTTTTACGATGCTGTTATCTGCTCTATGCAGTCATTTGATTGGAAAGTTTCTGATCCCTTAACGTTGGCACTCTCTTTGTTTTCTATGCACGTGGAAGATAACATCATCATTTTCGCAGATAAAAGGGCTTGGCATTTCACGTGATCAGTCTGCCTGTTATGCTAAGCTTTACTTTCTCTGATAACACAAAACGAACTAAAAAGTGTTTAACATTTCATAGGAATCGTCAGCCATGCAGATGATTCAGTGTTAATGTCCCCTGCAGGCACACGACGTTGACTCAACTTCGAATCAACGTTGAAACAACGTTTTAAACGTTGTTTCAACGTTGATTCAATGTTCAGTGCCTGCTGGGTCAGTCTCTATTTTCTCAGAAAATTATAATGAAATAAAAAAAGAGTGACCCAACATATTTTTTTTTTTACATATTTGAGGCATCTCAACTTTTTGATGCAGTCACTGGGCATCTTAGTTGCGAAACAAGGGCCCCAACGCTTTCCAAATAAATTTTTGTTTGTTTGATTTGATGTTTAACGTCCCCGTCAACACTATATAGGTCATTTTGGAGACGTTGCTACCAATTTTGTGGGATATTTCCCGACGTTGAGATGAAATGACATCTCAAGCCCTGTCGCCTAACGAAGCCAATAAGGTTTATAAGCATGGGCGGTCTGACTCACACTGCTTTGCCTGGGCAAGCTTAGATCCTCTAAGCGGTTTACCAGCACTCGTGTGCGGTCGGATTCAGCTCTGTGTGGAAACATCATGCAGCCCATTTATTTCTTCAAGCCCCGATGTGCGGAGGCCGTCCAAATAAGTTAGCCCGCAAAACTAACAGCCAAAAATAAATAAATATTTTTTTCTGTCATCTTTAGAGGGTACCATATTTACAATATGTTAATAGCACAATTCTACACGTGTCTCTGTATGTGCTTTTACTGTCTTTAACCTTTGTCCTGCTGAATATTTAAATCTGCCACACCCACTACCGATTTTCAACCAATCAGATTACTTGATGCAAATTATTGAAACAAATTCACAATCTGAATGACAAACAAAGTAGATACTGATCAGATGGCTTCTTCAGAAGCCATCTGATCTGGATCAACATTGTTTCAAAGGTAAGACACATCCTGGCTCAGCATGACAAGGGTTCACCCATATATGACAATGGAATCTTCCACCAAGTAAGTTCGGAATGGTCCATTTCCAATTATAGGTACGTCAGGGTTGTTTTTGTTTGTGGCAAATTTTACAAAAAAAAATGGATGTTCTTTAAGCAAACAGTTAGACCCAGGTCAGACGCCGCGTTTTGCGGCGTTTGGTCTGGTCTACACTGTTTGCCAATGTCCCAAATAGGGCCGCTGGGCATATAATGGGTTGTTTGACCCGAGACAAACCCACCCTAGAAGTAACTATAATGTCAAAAAATGACTCAAATACTTGCATAATAAACCCTATTTTGAAGGTCCCTATGCTGTCCTTGTCAGTCCCAGCAGTTTTTAGTAGGACCCACAATGCTAACGTTTTTGATCTCCCACTGAGCATTTTCCCCCTGTTTTGAATGGAATCTGACCTATGTCGGATATTTCCTCCCTTTCGCATTTGTGGTCTTGCTGTTTTATTTCTTAATTATGTTCTACCATTTAGCAACACGTTTCTTTTAATGAGATGATGCTGAGAATGCGATTTTTTCGTGTTTCATCATTTTCATTATTTTCCTTGAGTGAGTGGTTTAGTTTTACGTCCCACCAACAGCTATGGTCATACGGAGAAGGGACCTCGATTTAAAGACTCATCCGAGAGTCTGGAGAAGCCCGGGATCGATCCTGCGACCCCTGGTTTGTGTGTGTGTGTGTGTGTGAATTCGGGTTTAACGTCGCTTTCAACAATTTTTCAGTCATATCACGACGGTGTCTGGTTGCGACAGGGAGCTCAATGCTCACTTTTATAGTGCTGCCTCACTGAAGTATCATGTCCCAGACACATTACATGATACCACACCCAGTCACATTATCCTGGCACTGGGTCGACCAGTCCTAGCTCTACCCCGTAAATCTGAGTGCCAAGCGAGAGGCAGCTAGTACCATTTTTAACGACTTTGGTATGTCGGGGCCCGGGATCGAACCCGTGACCTCCCGTTCCCCGGAGCGGACACTATACCAACTGAGCTATCGGGGCCGGTTACGCGACCCCTGGTTTACAAGGCGAGTAGTGTAACCACTACACCACGGGGGCTTCTATTATTTTCCTTGTGTTGGTCTTTAATTCTGCAGACTAAAAAGTCTTTAAATTTATAGACAGTTTTTAAATTTATAAATATCTTTGACGCACAAACAGTTCTATTTCATTTATTTTTCGCATTTTTTTCCCACCATCTCCGACGTGTCGGTTTCTGACAGCCTTTATCTCAAGCTAGATCACATATTTTTCAATTTCATCTTTCCACCATATTGAATGTTTTTGTTAACAAAAACATTCAATATGGTGGAAAGATGAAATTGAAACATATTTAAATTTATAGACAGTCTTAAAATAAAACAACTTTCTTAGACCTGATTAAGACCACCTTTGGGACTGTTCAAAAGTGGTCTGTAAGACCACTTTTGAACAATCTCAACGGTGGTCTCCGACCAGAGGACACTGTATGCAGATATAACTGCAACCTAAATAAGCGTTTTAACATGTTTAAAGCAAAATTAGACGGAAGTTTAGGTGGTCAAAATAGCGGAATTTTACAGAAATTGGTTAATACATGCAATTAATTATACAGGATGGCCAAAAAATAGAGAAACACATAAACAAAGCACTGGCCAGTGTGTGGTTACCTCTCTTTCTGTGTATGTCCCACAGAGTGGTCTAACCGATGAGGATAAGGACCCATCCTTTGACCAACTACGTGCTGTGACTGCTAGCACCCCAAGACCTGATCCCATGTGGAGATTGGAGCGGCCACGTAGGCCGTGCGGGCAATGGATACAGGGAAGTGCATGGTGGGATTGGGTATGGTAGACCTGAACCAGATGTTGAGGGTGAGAGGATTCTAGCGTATGCCCTAGCATTTGATCTGCTTCGTGCAAACGTGTGTTTCAAGAAACTTGAGACAGCTTATCACATACAAGTCTGGAGATAGATGTCATTCTTTTTCGCAGGATAACTTGTCACAGATGTGCGAGGAAAAAAGGCTTGCAACATGATCTTAAATGCCAAATGAGAAGTGATTTGCCACCTAAATCCAAGTTCATCCCAGGTCTTCTCCCCGCCCAGCACCCCCCCCCCCCCCCGCCCCAGGACGAGAAATCATTTCCAGGTATTCATCCTGCATGTGAGTGCGTCTGCAGTGTAGCTGGTGCTACCCCTGAAGATAGAGGCAGGCCTGCGCAAGACAAATGAGGTGTGTGACAGCTCAGCCGCACCGTTGGCGTCGTGAAACCTGGTGGTGGAATGTGCATTTTGATAAGGTCATTGCAGCCAAGCGGCAAGTTTTTAAGGCTTGGGAGACTAGTAAAGGCACCAGGATAGCATATACATGTAATGTGACCAAACGAATTGCCAGATGTTCGCCAAGAAGCCGACAAGATCTACAAGAATAGTGACCCTAAGTCTTCTGAACTATACCGCCTTGCTAACCAGTTGAGAAGCGAGAATGTTCATGCTGTAGGTGACAAACCAATAAAGAATGATGCAGGGGAGATGTCAATGAGCGGAGACTCATAGCAGAGGGTCTGGTTAGAGCACTTCCAAAGGCTACTCGATGTTAAGTTTGACAGACCCGGACCACCTGTTTGGTGCACCATCATTGGAAGGGCTGCCTATCCCAATCATTAATGATATGGTTAAGAAGGCTATGATCTCTCACATGAAGGCCAGCAAGTCACGGGGCCCATCTGGCATTGTGGTGATAGCAGCGGGTGATGCGCTCGCGTCGATAACCCGTGACCTTGCACGATGGCAAGACACCCTCTGACTGGGAACAGAGTTTCAATGTCTGTCTCTACAGGGGCAAGGCAGATGCAGTGGACAGGGATAACTACCGTGGTCTCAAGCTGACAAAGCAGGTCATGCAAGAGGATTATGGATGACCTCATCAGACAGTTAGTGTCGATTTGGCTTCGTCCCAGACAGAGGCACAACAGACGCAATCTTTATTGTTAGGCAGATGCAAGAGAAGTATCTAGCTGTCAACAAGACTACATGGCTTTCATCAACGTTTGATAGAGTGCCTCTGAAGGTGATATGAGGAGTGGACGATTAGCTTATGCGACTGGTCCAAGGGATGTATGCTAATGCGAGGAGTCGTGTTCGTGTTGGTGACAGTCAAAGTGAATGTCGGTGTTCATCGAGGCTCCCTACTCAGCTCTCTGCTTTTCATCGTTGTGCTTGAAGCCTTGTCAGGCGAGTTCCGTTCTGGAGTCCCCTGCGAGGACGTCTATGCCGACGACCTTTTGTTGTCATAGCTGAATCACTCGAGGAATGTGTCAGGAGGTTCTTAACTTGGAAAGTAGCAACGGAGCAGAAAGTGCTCAAGGTAAATGCAGGAAAGACGAACATCATGATCTGTGGTAGTGACCTGGACATCCTGTAACGTTCAGGCGAGTTCCCATGCGCCGTTTGTTGCAAGAGAGTGGGCCGCAACACTACCTTTTGCAATGGCTGTAAGATCAGGGTGCACAAGAAATGCATTGGGCTCAAGCTCGTAGCAGAGGGCCCTGATTACAGGTGTTCATGGTGCGGGGAACTGTATGACCCTTGGATGGCAGATCACAAAGGGAAGTCCAAGTCGGACCTGACAAGCTGGAGGTGGTAGCTTCCGTTTGCTACCTGGGAGACGTGGCTGTGATCTTTAGACCACATCACCTGTGAAACAGCCTGGAACAAGTTCAAGGAGCTGCTACCAGTTCTCTTCCTGCCACCTTTCATTCAAGACACGTGGCCGTGTGTACAGCTCTTGAGTGCGGAGCTCAATGCTTCATGCCAGCGAGACGGGGCAATAATCAAGACAGATCTGCAATATCAAGCCGCAAGACACTCGGGTCAAGGGAGCTACCTTCGTGCATGACCTAGACCTCATTCTCATGGGAAAAGGCTGCGCTGATACATATATGTGGGACGCTCCAAGGTGCAGTCAAGACAGCCTTTGACAAACAGGTGGATGGAAAACAACTGATAGATTGCTGAGGGGAAGCTCTCGGCTAACGATCGACCCTCATGATAGGCATATCTGGAGATCTGTTGAGATTTGCCCTGCGTGCAGTAAGACAGCTACGTGGAAGGGGGTCCGTTGCCCCTGTACCTACTCGTTAATAAACAAGAGGGGCATGATGGCCTTGGATCGCTCACCTGATCCATAGGGTAACAAGTGGGCCCCGAGGAGCGTCATTATTGGCCCCAGGGCTATAATTTGAATAATCTTGGTAATGGTCTAAAAGGTGAAGCTTCATACCAAATATACACGACCGAAGCCTTCTAAATTTTTTCAAAAGTTTTCCTTATATAAGTCTATATAATACCTGCGGGTCCCGGGGAGGGGCCATTTTTTGCCACTGGGCTATAATTTGAACAATCTTGGTAGAAATCCACAAGACAAAGCTTCATACCAAATTTCGAAGACCTAGGCCTCCTGGTTTCAGACAAGAAGATTTTCAAAGGTTTTCCAAAAAATAAGTCTATGGAAAACCAGTGGGCACCAGGGTGGGCCCGTTTTTGGAACCAGGGCTTTAATTTGAACACTCTTGGTAGAGGTCGCCTAGACAAAGCTTCATACCAAACATCAAAGACCTGAGCATTCAAGATTTTTAAAGGCTTTCCCTTAGTTAATGTAGAACCAGTGGGCCTCGGGGCTGAGCCATTTTGGGTCCCAGGGCTACAAATTGATCCATCTTGGCATAGGTCCATTAAAAAAAGCATCATACCAAATATCAAAGAACTGAGCCCTCTAGTTTCAGACACGAAGATATGTAAAGATTTTCCCTAAAAGTCAATGTAACAAGAGGGCCATGATGGCCCTGGATCGCTCACCTGACCCATATGATAGAGTAACAAGTGGGCCTCGGGGAGGGCCATTATTGACCCCAGGGCTACAATGTGCATAATGTTGAGGGAGGTCTAAAAAGGTGAAGCTTCATACCAAATATCAACAAAGCTTATAATTTGAACAATCTTGGCAAAGGTCCACTAGATGAAGCTACACACCAAATATCCAAGACCTGGGCCTTGGGGTTTCAGAGAAAAAGATTTTTTAAAGATATTCCCTACATTAGCCTATGTAAAACCAAATGGCCCCGGGGCGGGGGCATTTTTGGCCTCAGGGCTATAACTTAAACAATCTCGATAGAGGTCCACTAGATGAAGCTTCACACCAAATATCAAAGACCTGGGCCTTGCTGTTTCAGAGAAGAAGATTTTCAAAGATTATCTCTATATATAAAACTATGCAAAACCAAAGGGCCGCGGGGCAGGGGCTATAATTTGAACAATCTTGGTAGAGGTCCACTAGATGAAGCTCCATACCAAATATCAAAGACATGGGCCTTGTGGTTTCAGAGAAGATTTTTAAAGATTTCCCTATATAAGTCTATGAAAAACCAAAGGGGTCTCGAGGTAGGGGCATTTTTGGCCCCAGGGCTATAATTTGAACAATCTTGATAGAGGTCCACTAGATGAAATTTCACACCAAATATCAAAGACCTAGGCCTTGTGGTTTCACAGAAGAAGATTTTTAAAGATATTCCCTATATAAGTCTATGTAAAACCAAAGGGCCCCCGAGACAGGGGTGTTTTTGGTCTCAGGGCTACAATTTGAACAATCTTGGTAGAAGTCCACTAGATGAAGCTTCATACCAAATATCAAAGACCTAGGTCTTCTGGTTTCAGAGAAGAATATTTTTCAAGATTTTCCCTATATATAAGTCTATGTAATACCAAAGGGCCCAAGTGGGGGCATTTTTGGCCCAAGGGCTATAATTTGAACAATCTTGGTAGGGGTCCACAAGATTAAGCTTCATACCAAATATCAAAGACCTAGCCCTTGTGGTTTCAGAGAAAAAGATTTTTCAAGATTTTCCCTAAATAAGTCTATGTAAAACCAAAGGGCCCTGGAGCGGGAGCATTTTTGTCCCCAGGGCTATAATTTGAACAATCTTAGTAGGGGTCCACTAGGTGAAGCTTCATACCAAATATCAAAGACCTGGGCCTTGTGGTTTCAGGGAAGAAGATTTTTAAAGATTTTCCCTATAGAAGCCTATGTAAAACCAAAGGGTCCCAGAGCGGGGGCATTTCTGGCCCCAGCACTATAATTTGAACAATCTTGGTAGGAGTCCACTAGGTGAAGCTTCATACTAAATATCAAAGACCTGGGCCTTGCGGTTTCAGAGAAGATTTTTAAAGATTTTCCCTATATAAGCCTATGTAAAACCAAAAGGTGGGGGGGGGGACCTGGGCCTTGTGGGGTGAAGCTTCATACCAAATATCAAAGACATGGGCCTTACAGTTTCAGGGAAGAAAATTTTTAAAGATTGTCCCTATATAAGCCCATGTAAAACCAAAGGGCCCCGGAACGGGGGCATATTTGACCCCAGCACTATAATTTGAACAATCTTGGTAGGGGTCCACTAGATGAAGCTTCATACCAAATATCAAAGACCTGGGCCGTGTGGTTTCAGAGAAGATTTTTAAAGATTTTCCCTATATACGCCAATGTAAAACCAAAGGGCCCCCTGGCGGGGGCATTTTTTGTCCCAGCATTAAAATTTGAACAATCTTGGTAGGGGTCCACTAAATGAAGCTTCAGACCAAATATCAAAGTCCTGGGCCTTGTGGTTTCAGAGAAGAAGATTTTTAAAGATTTTTTACTATATAAGCCTATGTAAAACAAAAGGGCCCCGGGGCGGGGGCATTTTTGGCCCCAGCACTATAATTTGAACAATCTTGGTAGGGGTCCACTAGATGAAGCTTCATACCACATATCAAAGACCTGGGCCTTGCGGTTTCAGACAAGAAGATTTTTAAAGATTTTCCCTATATGAGCCCATGTAAAACCAAAGGGCCCCGGGATGGGGGCATTTTTGGCCCAAGCACTATAATTTGAACAATCTTGGTAGGGGTCCCCTAGATGAAGCTTCATACCAAATAACAAAGACCTGGGTCTTACGGTTTCAGAAGATTTTTAAAGCTCTTCCCTATATACATGTAAGCCCATGCAAAACCAAAGGGCCCCGGAGCGGGGGCATTTTTGGCCCCAGCACTATAATTTGAACAATCTCTGTAGGGGTCCACTAGATGAAGCTTCATACCAAATATCAAAGACCTGGGCCTTGTGGTTTCAGAGAAGAAGATTTTATTTTTAAAGATTTTCCTTATATAAGCCTATGTAAAACCAAAGGGCCCCGGGGCGGGGGCTTTTTTGGCCCCAGCACTATAATTTGAACAATCTTGGTAGGGGTCCACTAGATGAAGCTTCATACCAAATATCAAAGTCCTGGGCCTTGTGGTTTCAGAGAAGTTTGATCATGATTGGTCTAACGCTGTGGCGTCTAGAGTGTTCACAAGGTTCGTATATAATTTGACCTACTAACCTACTTTTTGACCTGATATGACCCATATTCAAACTTGACCGAGATATTGTCATGATGATCATTCTGAGCAAGTTTGATTATGACTGGACCAAAATTGTGGCCTCTTGAGTGTTCACAAGGTTTTTCTATGATTTGACCGGCTGACCTACTTTTTAACCTGACATAACCTATATTCGAACCTGACCAGATATTGTCACAATGACCATTCTGAGCAAGATTAATGATGATTGGACCAAAACTGTGGCCTTCAGAGTGTTCACAAGGTTTTTCTATGATTTGACCTACTGGCCTACTTTTTGACCTGACATGACCCATATTCAAACTTGACCGAGATATGTCATGATGATCATTCTGAGTAAGTTTGATTATAATTGGACAAAATTGTGTCAGGATGATCATTCTGAGCAAGTTTGATTATAATTTGACCAAAATTGTGGCCTCTAAGGTGTTCACAAGGTTTTTCTATGATTTGACCTGCTGAACTACTTTTTAACCCTACATGACCCATATTCAAACCTGAATGAGATATTGACACAATGATCAAACTGAGCAAAGTTGATGATGATTGGATCAAAAGTGTTGCCTCTAGTGTTCACAAAGTTTTTCTATGATTTGAACTACTGACCTATTTTTGACTCGAATTGACCCATATTCGAACTTGACCGAGATATTGTCATGATGATCATTCTGAGCAAGTTTAATTATGATTGGATAAAAAATTGTGGCCTCTTGAGTGTTCACAAGATTTTTCTACGATTTGACCGGCTGACCTACTTTTTTACCCGACATGGCCCCTATTCGAATTTGACTGAGACATTGTCACAATGACCATTGTGAGCAAGATTAATGATGATTGGACCAAAACTGTGGCCTTCTGAGTGTTCACAAGGTTCTTATATGATTTGACCTACTGACCTACTTTTTGACCTGACATGACCCATATTCAACCATGACCGAGATATTGTCAGGATGATCATTTCTGAGCATGTTTGATTATGATTGGACCAAAAATGTGGCCTCTAGGGGGTTCACAAGGTTTTTCTATGATTTGACTCGCTGACCTACTTTTTAACCCGACATGACCCATATTCCAACTTGACTGAAATATTGTCGCAATGATAATTCTGAGCAAGTTTGATCATGATTGGACCAAAACTGTGGCATCCAGAGTGTTCACAAGGTTTTTCTATGCTTTGACCTACTGACCTACTTTTTGACCCGACATGACCCATATTAAAACTTGACCAAGATATTGTCATGATGATCATTCTTAGCAAGTTTGTTTATAATTGGACCAAAACTGGCCTCTAGTGTTCACAAGGTTTTTCTATGATTTGACCCGCTGACCTACTTTTTGACCCGACATGACCCATATTCATTCTTAAGCAAGATATTGTCACAATGATCATTCTGAGCAAGTTTGATGATGATTGGACCAAAATTGTGGCCTCTAGAGTGTTCACAAGTTTTTTCTTTAATTTGACCTACTGACCTACTTTTTGACCCGAAAAGACCTTTATTCAAACTTAAGCCAAGATATTGTCACAATGACCATTCTGAGCAAGATTAATGATTTAACCAAACTTGTGGCCTCCTGAGTATTCACAAGGTTTTTCTATGATTTGACCTACTGACCTACTTTTCAACCGGACATGACCCATATTCAAACTTGACCGAGATATTGTCATGATGATCATTCTGAGCAAGTTTGATTATGATTGGACCAAAATTGTGGCCCCTAGGGTGTTCACAAGGTTTTTATATGATTTGACCCGCTGACCTACTTTTTAACCCGATATGACCCATATTCGAACTGGACTGAAATATTGTCACAATGGTCATTCTGAGCAAGTTTCATGATAATTGGACCAAAACAGTGGCCTTCAGAGTGTTCACAAGGTTTTTCTATGATTTGACCTACTGACCTACTTTTTGACAAGACATGACCCATATTCGAACTTGACCAAGATATTGTCATGATGATCATTCTGAGCAAGTTTGATTATGATTGGACCAAAATTGTGGCCTCTAGGGTGTTCACAAGGTTTTTCTATGATTTGACCCGCTGACCTACTTTTTAAGCCGACATGATCCATATTCAAACTTCACTAAAATATTGTCACAATGATCATTCTGAGCAAGTTTGATGATGATTGGACCAAAATTGTGGCCTCTCGAGTGTTCACAAGGTTTTTCTATGATTTGACCTACTGACCAACTTTTTTACCCGACATGACCCAAATTCGAACTTGACCGAGATATTGTCATGATTATCATTCTGAGCAAGTTTGATGATAATTGGACCAAAACTGTGGCCTCTAGTGTGTTCACAAGAAAAAGTTTACGCACGACGGACGACGGACGACGGACGACGCACGACGACGCCGGACATCTTACTGTCACAAAAGCTCACCATGACCTTCGGTCAGGTGAGCTAAAAACCGTGGGCCCCGGGGAAGGAGGCTTTTTTGGACCAAGGGCTAAAATTTACACAATCTTGATAGAGGTCCACTAGATGAAGCTTCACACCAAATATCAAATATCTGGGCCTTGCAGATTCAGAGAAGAAGATTTTTAAAGATTTTTCCTATATAAGTCAATGTAAAACCAAAGGACCCCAGGGTTGGGGCAGTTTTGGCCCAAGGGCAATAATTTAAACAATCTTGGCAGAGGTCCACTAGATGAAGCTTCACACCAAATATCAAAGACCTGGGCCTTGCGGTTTCAGAGAAGAAAATTTTTAAAGACATTCCCTACATAAGCCTATGTTAAACCAAAGGGCCCCAGGGCATGGGCATTCTTGGCCCTAGGGCTATAATTTAAACAATCTTGATGGAGGTCGACTAGATGAAGCATCACAAAATATTAAAGACCTAGGCCTTGTGGTTTCAGAAAAGATTTTTAAGGGTTTTCCCTATATAAGTCTGTGTAAAACCAAAGGGCCCGGGGTGGGGGTATTTTTGTCCCCAGGGCTATAATTTGAACAATCTTGGTAGAGGTCTACCAGATGAAGCTTCATACCGAATATCAATGATCTGGGCCTTGCCGTTTCAGAGAAGATTTGTAAAGATTTTCCCTATATAAGCAAATGTAAAACCAAAGGGCCCCGGGGTGGAAGCAGTTTTGGCTCAAGGGCTATAATTTGAACAATCTTGGCAGAGGTCTACTAGATGAAGCTACACACCAAATATCAAAGACCTGGGCATTGCAGTTTCAGAGAAAAATATTTTTAAAGACATTCCCTACATAATAGAGGTGGAGGCAATGCTCAAGAATTGAAACAATTAACCCACAGCTCCCATCAGAGACACCAAAGGGAAATAACCACAAACACGAAACAACAGACCCTGATGGAAACATCAATAGCAGAAAGCCAAAAGGACAGTTACTTTCCCACAAAATGGCCAATAGGCTATCCAAAATAAAATAATATAAGCAACACAAACACCCAAAGACAAACCATAACAAAAATAAACCGCAACAGAAGAACTGCCATGGAATGATCAGTGGAAACGAATTCCACTGTGTGTGTGTGTGGGGGGGGGGGGGACTTCTGAAAAAAAAAATATTAAGTCTGAAACCCCTATCACCCCTTCCAAAAATGGCATTTTTGCAACTTTCAAATAAAAACAAGAAACTTTGCACAACGCATTTTAAAACTCCGTCGAGATTTAGCCCTAGGGCTATAATTTAAACAACCTTAATAGTGGTCCACTAGATGAAGCTTCATACCAAATATCAAAGACCTGGGCCTTGCATTTCAGAGAAGATTTTTTAAAGATTTTCCCTATATAAGTCAATGTAAAACCAAAGGGCCCAAGGGTTGGGACAGTTTTGGCCCAAGGGCTATAATTTGAACAATCTTTTCAAAGGTCCACCAGATGAAGCTACACACCAAATATCACAGACCTGGGCCTTGCGGTTTCAGAAAAGATTTTAAAGATATTCCCTACATAAGCGAATGCTAAACCAAAGGGCCCTAGGGCGAGGGAATTGTGGCCCTACGGCTATAATTTGAACAATCTTGATAGCTGTCCACTAGATGAAGCGTCACACCAAATATCAAAGACCTGGGCCTTGTGGTTTCAGAGAAGAAGATTGTTAAAGATTTTCCCTAAATAAATCTATGTGAAACCAAAGGGCCTTGGGCGGGGGCATTTTTGGCCCCAGGGCTATAATTTGAACACTTGGTAGAGGTCCACTAGATGAAGCTTCATACCAAATATCAAAGACCTGGGCCTCGCCGTTTCAGAGAAGATTTTTAAAGATTTTCCCTATATAAGCCTATATAAAACCAAAGGGCCCAGGGGCAAGGGCATTTTTGGCCCCAGGGTTATTATTTGAACAATCTTGGTAGAGGTCCACTGAATGAAGTTTCATACCAAATATCAAAGACATGGGCTTTGCCGTTTCAGAGAAGAAGATTTTTAAAGATTTTCCCAATATAAGTCTATTCAAAACCAAAGGGCCCCAGGGCGGGGGCATTTTGGCCCCAGGGCTATAATTGAACGATCTTGGTAGAGGTCCACTAGATGAAGCTTCATACCAAATATCAAAGACCTGGGCCTTGCGGTTTCAGAGAAGAAGATTTTCCCTATATAAGTCTATGTAAAACCAAATGGCCCCGGGGCAGGGGCAATTTTGGTACCAGGGCTACAATTTGAACAATCTTGGTAGAAGCCCACTAGATAAAGCATCATACCAAATATCAAAGACCTCGGCCATGCTGTTTCAGAGAAGAAGATTTTATAAATTTTCAGTAGAAAAATCTATTTTTAGCACCTGTGACCTAGATGTGCAACAGACTGGAACCATTTGAAAAACTTTGAAAGGGGACCACCTAAGGACCATTCCTGTGAAGTTTGGTCTAAATCTGATCAGTGGTTAAGGAGGAGATGTTGTTTGAAGAAAAAGTTTACACACACACGACAGACAAAAAGTGATCCCAAAAGCTCACCTCGTCACTATGTGACAGGTGAGCTAAAAATCCGATGATGATGACTATCTATCTATCTATCTTCTTATACTGAGTCGGTCACGTCTGGCCATTACCTCAGTTGATTGGGTGGCTAAATTTAGAATTTAGCTGAAAAAAAAAAGAAAAAAGAGAGGCACTGGATGCGTCCTTAAAACTATTTACAATCTGCATAACAGAGGTATCCTAAAACGCATACCTCTGAGACCCAATCTTACACTGTGCGGGCTTTGAACTCTTCTGCGGACTTGGCATTCACCGCAGAGGAGGGAAGACTATTCCATTGGGGAATAGTTCTAGGAAAAAACGAGTTCTTCAGGGCATCACTATAGGACTGGTATCTACGATATTGTGAGTCGTTTAATTTTGATGCCCTTGTTTGGGTCGACAGTGTTACAGGGGTCAAGTACCTATCTTTATCAATAGACACTGAATCAGAGTGTATCTTGTAGAAGAAGGTTAAAGAGGACTGCTCACGACGGGCCTCCAGGGACGGCCACTCTAGCTCATTAAGCATGTCACCGACGCTACTTCTATTTCGCCATCGCCTACAGGTCCATCGAGCAGCTGTCCTCTGCACCTTCTCCACCTGCTGAGTCTGAGTTTTAACATAGGGGTGCCAAATGGGTGATGCATATTCGAGTTGAGGGCGAACCAATGTTTTATATGCAACATCCTTTGTCTGCCTAGGTGCAAAAGCCAAGTTCCGTCTAAGGAATCCCAAAGTCCTAGTTGCTTTAGATGTAATCTCTGAGATATGTTGACCCCAATCAAGATCGTCAGTGATGGTGATACCAAGATATTTGGCGGATTGAACATGCTCCAAAACTTGCTGGTGAAGAGTATAGTCAAACTTAATTTGCTTGTCCGGAGGGTGTCGTGACACTCTCATTGAGTGACATTTGGCCACATTGAACTTCATTTGCCAATCGGCCTCCCACTGTGCAAGTTGATCCAGGTCATCTTGTAAAATAAGACAGTCAGAAGGAGAATATATGTTCCTATACAGGACACAATCATCAGCAAACAAACGGACCGATGACCTGATATTATCGGGGAGATCATTAATGAAAACCAAGAAAAGGACCGGTCCAAGGACCGAACCTTGGGGGACTCCAGATAAAACAGGGACTGGATCAGACGCTTGGCCATCAAGTACAACTTGTTGTGAGCGCCCAGAGAGCCATGAGCTAATCCACCTATGCGTGGATCCTCTTATCCCATAGTACTCCAGTTTATGTAATAGCCTTCTGTGAGGTACCTTGTCAAAGGCCTTAGCAAAGTCCATGATGATCAAGTCAGTCTGTTTGTGGCCACGATTTATGGCCCCATCCAGATTGCTCACAATGTCATGGTAAAATTGAACAAGCTGCGTTTCGCAAGACCTTTGACTCCGGAAACCATGTTGACAGTCAGCAAGAATGCTCTCAAAGGCTAAGTGCTTGTTGATGTTGCTTACTAATATATGCTCCAAGGTTTTGCAACAGATGCATGTTAGCGACACTGGTCTATAATTTGCTGCATCATATTTTTCCCCTTTTTTTTATAGACCGGGGTTACATTTGCTTGTCGCCAGTCATCTGGTACAATGCCCTGGGCAAGTGATTGATTGAAGATAAAGGCCAACACAGGAGATATTTCAGCACTACATTCCTTAAGTACCCTGGCATTCAGGTCATCGGGCCCAGATGCCTTATGTATCTTGAGCTTACCTAACAGTTTAGCGACCCCATTGGGGTCAACTGTTATGTCCCCCATAGAGGGGAACGGACTTGCACCTTTAGATGGTAGCTCACCATCAGTTTCACGCGTAAATGCTGATTGAAACTGTTTATTGCAAATATTAGCCTTATCGCGCGCATCTGTTTTTAGAATTCCATTTTCCCTTAGCGAAGTGATCCCAGACGCATCCTTTTTCAGGGACTTTACGAATGACCAAAACTTTTTAACTTTACCATTCTTTTGGGGACTATCGGGATCTATATTGTCATCTTCAAAGGTAAAGATGCTGGAAACATGCTTCCAATATGCATCTCTTATAACCTTTTGCACATGTGCTCTGAACCGTTTGTAATGGTTCTTAACGTCAGGGCTGCTAGACTTGCGAGCACGAAAATACATTCTATTCCGTCTTCTGATGAGATGCTTGATCGTGTTATCGATCCATGGTGCCCTATATTTTGTTTTGGTCATTTTAGTTGGTATAAACCTTTCCATTGCCGTGGTTAATTCGGACTTAAAACTGACCCACAGGTCATTAACTGACATGTGTGAGAGGTCAGAGGAAAGAAACGAATCCTTAAATCGCGCCATATGGTCTCGCAGACCATCCATATCCGCACGTTTGTAGAGAAAAACTTTACGCGGGACTTGTCTGATTCGTTTAGCTTTTATGTCATACTCAACAAGGACTATGTCATGATCAGCTTTGCCAATCGGGGGCATCCCCTTAACTCGGCTTACTGGGGATGGAGAATTTGTAAACATGACGTTAGCACTGGTGGGTCGATTGTCTTTGCGGCGTATAGATTGGGTAAATGGGCATGAATGGGACTTAGATCATTTCGTTGCGTTTAAATTCCTGCAGTTTGTGCAAGTAGTGTACTCTGATCAGACAACGGGTTCTGTGGTGTCTGATATCGGTCTACACTGTTTGCCAATGTCCAGATTTTACATTTTACACAGCTCTGGCGTCACAACCGGTTCCTGGATCATTTTGTTCATGGTCAGCGATAGTCACGTGAACAGTAACAGGGACGAAGCTTCTGTAGTTGGTAAAATTCCTATATTAAGACCACCTTTATGACCATTCAAAAGTGGTCTTTGAGACCACTTTTGAACAGTCCCAAAGGTGGTCCCTATCCTGTTTGCGGAAAACAAGAAGAATAAAGGCACCCTTTAAATAAGCTTTCTAAACCAAAATTAGTGTTAATTTTAGGTGGTCCTAATAGAGGAATTTCATTGTAGTTTGTTTGTACATTATTGGCACAGTCAACACTATTTTAGGTCATTTTTGAGCCAGTCAGTTTACCTATCCACACTTTTCCTGGGCAGGTTTATACGTAAGCGGTTAACCAGTACAGTGCCCATTCTTTCCCCAGAAACTGACAACTGCCCTTCTTGAATCAGCAGGGAGAGAATGACCATAGAACAGATTTCATTATCAGGTATAAGAAAGTTGTTTTATTTAAAGACTGTCTTTAAATTTAAAGACTGTCTGTAAATTTAAAGACTTTTTAGTCTGTAAATTTCAAGACTGACACAAATAAAATCATGAAAATGGTGTAAAACGGAAAATCGCACTTTGCTGTTTATAGTAATTTGGCCGTTGTCTATGGAATATTTAATTATGTGTAACTGCAAATTATATAGTTGTCTCTATTTAATTAAATTCCTTCCGCCATAATTGAAGAGTTCTCAGAAAAACAGTTTTGTAATGAGATTCATATGTAAAATGAGCTCAGGAATGAATTTGTATAACGATTTTATCATTTTGTCAATATACCGACCACTCGCTTCGTTAGACAGATTTTCTGACAACTAAAATTGATGAAAGTTTCAGACGGACTACAACAGTAAAATGTTCGAAAACGAAATGACGTCAGTACGAAACTCATCTTATGTTCGACCTTTGACAGATATTTCCTCCCTTACTGCAGTTTCACGGCATTTGTGGTCTAAGGGAAGGAACTGTGTTGTTTTATTTCTAAATTATTTCTATCATTAAAACTATATTAGAAGACAATAAAATACATGCAGTCTTTAGCAATGCATGTTTTATGAATGAGATGAACACTGAGGTGGCGTATGAGAATGCGATTTTTTCGTTTTACATCTTTTTCATGATTTTTCTTTGTGTTAGGCTGTGTTTAAGTCTTTAAATCTACAGACTAAATATAAAGACAGTCTTTAAATAAAACAACTTTCTTCTACCTGATGATCAATCTCCACGAAAGAATGTTGCCGACCCTGGCAGGAGTCGAACCCGCGTCCTCCTGATCACCAGTCAGACGCGCATCCGACCAGCTACCGAGGCCTGCTTCTGAAGTTAGTACAAAGTTTTCTGGCCAAAGTGGTTTTGACATTTTTTTAATTTTTCTTTTTGGTTTGCAATTTAACAACCCAGTCAACACTGTTAAAGATTATATTGAGCTGGTCAGTTTATCTAACTACTTTTTGGGTCGATTGTAACTGCTTAGGCATGAAGACTATTTTGACAATCTTGAGTTTTAAAATGCGTTTTGCAAATGTTCTTGTCTTTATTTGAAAGCTGCAAAAATGACATTTTTGGAAAGGGGTGATAGGGGTTTCAGACTTCAGTTTTTTTTCAGCAGCCCTCCAGTCTTGTGCATGTAACTAAGCACAGAAGCACTTCAGTGCTGATGCCCACCTGACTTACATCAATGATTTGTAGGAAATGCAGGTGACTTATTTATAGAAAATAACCACACTTTTCTTATTGCTATTAGGTAAGAAATTATCTACAGTATACAGACTGGAATCATGTCTTAGGTTTGACAAACAGCGAAGATCCAGATCAGCCGCCACAGGCCGCTGTGTCTGATAAAGTTCTACACTTTTTGCTTACTCTCAAGGAATTTAACCCATAAAATGCCAGTCACAACAATCGTTGTCTGCTTTGCCGTCCGCAGGTTACCTTGAAAGTCTTTTTTTTCTTTTTGTTTTGCAAACTGTGGACCCAGATCAGACTGCTCCTCTAGGAGCAGTCTGATCTGGGTCCACACTTTTGCCTGTATGCAAATATATTTTTAAAAAGTTTGCGTATAGATTCAGCAGACAACATTTTCAGATGTAATTTTTCACAGCATCTTAAGGGTTAAGGGTTACACGCCACAGTCTAAGTCCCCATTCAGGACGATTTCTCAAGCCTACATTCAGAGACAACCGGTTACACGCCACAGTCTAAGTCCCCATTCAGGACGATTTCTCAAGCCTACATTCGGAGACAACCAACCCCAAGCGCTGTCCATGCTTTGATTTCCTGAGCAGGCTAATACATAACCACTTAACCAGTACAGTGCATGGTCTTTTGACTTCAGAAAATTGCTTGTGATCAGTCAGATCTGCAGTTACAAAAGCAATGTCTGGACTGGGTTCTATGTACAAAGAAATTCCACTATTAAGACCACAAAAATTAAGACTAATTCTGCTTTTAAAAGCTTATTTTGAATTTCTTTGTGTTTTCTGGCCACAGTGTCCTCTGGTCAGAGACCACCTTTGGGACTGTTCAAAAGTGGTCTTTAAGACCACGTTTGAACAGTCCCAAAGGTGGTCTAAATATAGGAATTTATACTGAATTTGCGCGAACATAAGGATCTTGAAATACAACATACTTGTTTTTTTGTTTTTTTTTTCATTATTTTGTTTTTCATATTAACAAAACTCTTATTATCTTCTAACCTGTTGTGCATAAACTGAATGCAAAATTTCTATGACAACCGAAATCACAATACAGTGAAAATCTGCTATTAAAACCAGCTAAAAATAAGGCTTTTTCTAAATTTTAAAGCATACTTAAGGAGAGAGGGAACTCCTTCAGGGGAGGTAACTCCTGCAAAAGTATTTTTGTCTCCCAGGTCAATAGGGGTCAACTCTTAGAGGAAAGAATTTGCTCCTCAGGAGCAAATTCTTTCCCTTAAGAGTCGACCCCTTTTTCCGTGGGACAGAGCTTATAGAAAAACGGACATGAAGTTCTGAAAGTTATCTCCCTTTGAAAAGGCCGAAGAATCTGCCAGGTGTTCCCATTCCCCTTAAAAGGTTTCAGTTTTACTTTGTGTTTCTGCACTTGGTGTTCTAGAAGCTCCCATGGTTTAGTGGTTAAGCTACTAACTCCCTGGGGTTCGTGGGAAGAGTTTGTGGGCTTGATGCAGAAAAAATAAATTTATTTTTTATATTTACATTCTTTGCCCCGAATCACTGGTTGAAAAAAATGCTTATAGGGCAAAATTTTAAAGCTGAAAAACATTTGCACAGTTTTTCTACAAAGAGCGGAACAGCGTTGACGTAACCAACACCATGGTTTAGATTGACGTCGCTGAAAATCATGAGACTCGATGCGTTCATGGAAGTATGAACTTCATTTTTTTCTGTCGGTTTACATTAGGCTTTACACTGGAAATGTAAAGATTTGCCCATGTATTTGCATATTATGTAAATAAACCATGACTGAGAATACACTTTATCACATCGGTGCCCTGCAAAGGCTCGGAACAGCATTCCCATGTGCAATCCCATAAAGCTTCAATGTAGGTACAGTAGAACTTCGATGGCTCGAACACCGATGGCTCGTTTACCATGGATGTGTCGAACCCATTCTTGAGCCCTTTGCGAAATCCTCTACATAAAAAATAGTGGTGGATAATTAAGGAGGTTTTAGTGTTTTAGTGTTTTATCTTGCAAATGTATGTTGTGTGTACTCATTAGAATCGCCTCGATGAGGCGATTCTAATGAGTACACACAGCATACATTTTCAGTATAGAACACAAAAAAGGTGTCTACAGTATCTCATTTTGCCTCCTGACACTAACCCTCAGTGGCTCGAACTACCCCTGACTCGAACAGATTTTCGAGGTCCTAAAGGTGTTCGAGCCATTGAAGTGCGACTGTAAGTGTTTTTTTTTTTTTTTTTCATTTTTTTTTTTTAGTTATAAAATTTAGGTTTTGCATCAATGTCAACACTATTAACCCTTTTTGTACCAAATGGAATCTTCCACCTTATATATGACACAAGTCCATTTCGAAATTTAGGGGTGGCAGGTTGTGTTTTCATCAAAATTTATTTGGAAAATGGCTGAAGGTTTAGCAAACAGTGGAGGCCCTGATTAGACGCCGCGTTCTGCGGCGTCTGATCTGGGCTGCACTGCTTGACAAGGTACTCCTTTAGGGGTTTCCGGTACTGAATGGGATAAGGTCATTTCTGAGACATTGCTTCCAATTTTGTGGGACTTTTACCGGACATAGAGATAGAATGTTCTAAGGGCTTAGAACATTATAAGAGCCACAGGTTCACAGGGCAGTTTGCCTCATGAGAGGTCTTGATAGCAGAGCTTCACTGTATAATTTCCATATTTCCATTTTTCCCCTTCAAATTCTATTTTAATAGTTTGCCTCATGAGAGGTCTTGATAGCAGAGCTTCACTGTATAATTTCCATATTTCCATTTTTCCCCTTCAAATTCTATTTTAATATGTAAAACATGTAACAAAACTCATCTACAAACAGCACACACTATCAACCCATTTATGAGTTTCAAAAGACTACACAAATAGTCATAATAGCTACATTTTCATAAGCACAAAAAATTGTCTTTTGTTGTATCTTTACCAGTAACATTCTACTGTCGAAAATTTAGTTCTTGCTCATAATCACTAAGTCTGTCCACAAAAATAGGGCCTGGACATGTTAACTCTTATCCTGCTGTTCACGACAACCCCGATCTTTGCAAACAGTGTAGATCCAGATCATGTTAACTCTTATCTTGCTGTTCAAGACAACCCCTATCTTTGCAAACAGTGTAGATCCAGATCAGATGGCTTCTGAAGAAGCCATCTGATCAGGATCTACACTGTTTGACATTCAATTTATTAATTTGTATGAATAAATTACATCAAGTAATCTGATTGGTTCAAAGTCAGAAATGGGCATGGCTAAACTGGATATTCAGCAAGAGAAGGGTTAAAAAGTATACAGTCCAAATAGGAACAGAAGAGTTCTTGGTAAAGTTATTCAAAACTTAAGACATCATTAGTTAACATATCATTAAAACTGTGATCATTTAATACGGCAAATATGCTGGTATTTTTGCTGAAAAAATGTGAACAGCTTTTGCCAAGCAAAATTTTTCAGCAAAAAGACCAAAATTTTTGATAATGTACATGCTAGAACAGTTAACAATATGACCACAAACAAGCTTGTTAAGCTAACGAGGCTTTGAATAACTGGCCCCTGGTGTGCATATAGACAACCTCGTTAGAACCTTCATGTTTCCTTTGTATAATCTTTTGGTTTTATAATGCTGGTAGCAGTTCCCTTTTTGTGCATTATAATGTTTTAAAACAAAATACATTTTAAATGAATATAAAAACATTGTCCTGCTGAACTACACCCTGTTTGGGAACAGTGGAGACCCAGAACATATGGCAACTGATCTGGGTCTACACTGCTTGCCTTGCAGTGAGATCCTACACCCTCTTATGCAACACTCTGACCTAACAGTGATAAGAATGTTGAGGTCCTTTTCCACAAATGTTCCTTATCTGGATTTCCAACAAATCAGTGATAGACACATGGACATCAACATTGAAAAGCTACTGTGCTTAGTAATTTTGGATCGAGTGACAAAAAAATCCACCCAAAAAGCTCCTAAAATGTGCACCATCAGTCTGTAAACTAGAATTTGTTTTTCTACAAAAACACAGATGTCTCCCCCGTTTTTGACCTCTAAGTATAACCTTGACATTGGAGGTATTGAGCCGGGTCTTGTATGCAACACATCATCTAATGAAGATAAACATTTCTGCAAATTTACTTTAAAAATGTTCAAAAAATTTCAAAGGGCAATAACTCTTGAAAGGGGCATAATCCGGATGAGAAAAAAAATATGCGTCAGCTTATTTTCCATTAGGAATGCATATATGAAATTTCAAAACCATAGCATACACAGTTCTAAAGTTATGCTATGCATCCCTTTTAGCATTCATTACAATGGACACAAATTACCAAAATGACAAAGGGCCATAACTCATAAAGTATTTTTCGGAATTTTGTCAAAAGTTAATCAGTTCTTATACTCATCACCATCAATATACTCAACAACTTTCAAGGCTCTAGCTCCAATAGTGTTTGAGAAATTTTGCTGACAAGATTTTATTGAAAAAATTTCAAAGGGCAATAACTCTTGAAAGGGGCATAATCCGGACGAGAAAAAAAAATACGAGTCAGCTAATTTTCCATGAGGAATCCATATATGAAATTTCAAAACCCTAGCATACACGGTTCTAAAGTTATGCTATGCATCACTTTTAGCATACATTACAATGGGCACAAATTACCAAAATGACAAAGGGCCATAACTCACAAAGTATTTTTCGGAATTTTGTCAAAAGTTAAACAGTTCATCTACTCATCACCACCAATATATTCACCAATTTTCAAGGCTCTAGCTCCAATAGTTTTTGAGATATCTTGCTGACAAGATTTTATTAAAAAAATTTCAAAGGGCAATAACTCTTGAAGGGGGCATAATCCGGACAAGAAAAAAAATATGCGTCAGCTAATTTTCCATGAGGAATCCATACATGAAATTTCAAAACCCTAGCATACACGGTTCTTTAGTTATGCTATGCATTAAAAGCGTAACGGACAGATGAACGGACAAACGAACCAGAACCAATATGCCCCTCCAACTTTTTCAAAGTTCGAGGCATAAAAAGGCCCCTTTTTGTTCTTTAACCTCTTAGTACGACCTTGACATTTGAGGTACCAACTTGGGTCATGCACGCAACACATCGTCTTATGGTGGTTAACATTTCTGCCAAGTAATTTCAAAATCCATCTAAAAATAAGAAAGTTATTGACAGAACACAAAAAAGGCCCCTTTTTGACCTTTAACCTCTATGTATGACCTTGACCTTTCAGGTACCAAACTGGGTCATGCGTGCAACACATCATCTCATGGTGTTTAACATTTCTGCCAAGCAATTTCAAAATCCATCTAAAAATAAGAAAGTTATTGACCAAACACGAAAAAAAGGCCCCTTTTTTGACTTTTGACCTCTATGTATGACCTTGACACTTGAGGTATCAAACTGAATCATGCATGCAACACATCGTCTCATGATAGTTAACATTTTTGCCAAGTAACTTCAAATTCTATCTAAAAATAAGCAAGTTATCGACAAAACTGGAAAAAAGGCCCCTGTTTTACCTTTGATCTCTAAGTATGACCTTGACCTTTGAGGAACCAACCTGGGTCATGCATGTAACACATCGTCTTATATTGGTTAACATTTCTGCCAAGTGATTTCACAATCCATCTCAAAATAAGAAAGTTATTGACAAAACACGAAAAAAAGGCCCCTTTTTTGACCTTTGACCTCTAAGTATGACCTTCACCTTTGAGGTACTGACCTGCCTGATGCACACCACACATCGTCTCATGGTTGTTAATATTTCTGCCAAGTAATTTTAAAATCCATCTCAAAATAAGAAAGTTATTGACAAAACACGAAAAAAAGGCCCCTTTTTTTACCTTTGACCTCTAAGTATGACCTTGACCTTGGCGGTACTGACCTGCCTGATGCACACCACACATCGTCTCATGATGGTTAATATTTCTGCCAAGTAATTTTAAAATTCATCTCAAAATAAGAAAGTTATTGACCAAATACGAAAAAAAGGCCCCTTTTTTGACCTTTGACCTCTAAGTATGACCTTGACCTTTGAGGAACCGACCCGATTCATGCGCACCACACATCGTCTTATGGTTGTTAATATTTCTGCCAAGTAATTTTAAAATCCATCTGAAAATAAGAAAGTTATTGACCGGACACGATTTGCCCATACATATATACATACCAACAAACTTCCAAGGGAGATAATTCAAAAAGTATAAATGCGAGAGTTATAGTTCTTGCGCACTGCACGTCGTCTAATGCTGATTTATATTTATACTAAGTTTCGTGACGATAGCTCCAACGGTTTTCAAGTTATAGAGCGGACACGAAAGTGTGACAGACAGACGGACAGACAGACAGACGGACAGACAGACAGACGCCCGGGGGAAAAACAATATGTCTCTCCGAAAAAAATTTTTTCGGGGGAGACATAATAAACTCAGAATACAAGCTACTCTGACTGCTAGAAAACACTTTGTGTCAAAGCCGCTTCCATTTGGCACATATAGTGCACGGCAAAGACTGATCAGACTGGGGGGATGCATATGCTGATCTAAGTCTGCCCTGTTCTCGGCACACATGCTATAAAGAAACCTTTTCATCCAACAAAGCCCATATTGTGTTAATTTCAAATTTCACGACTGATTTTTAATAAAATTTTGAAGAATAAATGTTCATTCGAATAGTTCCTCATAAAGCAAAATAGTTTGTTCAGTTGTATAGTCAATCCTGATAAAAAGAAGTAACCTTGTGTAACTTTTTAAAGAATGAAAGTGTGTAGTTAAATTTTGGTACACAACCATAATGATTCTACATTTTGGGGCAGACAGGTATAAGCAAACAGTGCATACCCAGATCAGACTGCTCCTGCAGGAGCAGTCTGATCAGGGTCTACACACTGTTTACCATTCCATCAGCTCTTCAGACTCCTTGTCAGATCATTGAACAGATTATTTAAAATTTTAGGACAATTACTTTAAGTACTCAAGGTGTCCGATTTTTTAGGATTTTTACAGTTTGCACAAGTGTTTTCAGACCAAAAACACTTTCAGCCTGCTGGTCTAGGTTCTAGACAAAAATACCAAGCACTGACAGCCCTTGTGGGTCAAATGTCTGAGTACATGTCATACTCAAAATCTGGATTCTTTATAGTGGCAAATTGTTTATAACATCAAAGTTTGGAAACAAATACTTTCATTATAACTATGGTCCACTTCAATTAGACCATTGTGCAATGGCTCAAATCTTTCTTTCTTTCTTTCTTTCTTCTATTCTTAACCTCTGTGGAGGGCATCAGACAGAGTACACTGTATACACCCCAGTTTAGCAGGAAGGAGGCATACACAGAAGTCATGTAATTACGGTAGGGGTCAGAGAGGATGACTCTTCCTGCACAGGGGGCCTCCAGTTAACATCCCCAATTCTGAATGATGGTGGCGGGCCTTCTTCGTGAGGACAAAGACTGTATTCTGCCAAAATGCTTGCTCATTAAAGATTCAGATCAGTGTGTGAACAATGTGATGCAAGTCTTTACTGAGCACAAATGTCATAGGAGGCATTCTGGCTTGACATAACTCCGGGATAAAAACAACAGACTATTAACCCTTGTCCTGCTGAATATTTTAATATATCACACCCACTACCTATTATCAACCAATCAGATTACTTGATGCAAATTATTCACAATCTGAATGGCAAACAATGTAGATCCAGATCAGATGGCTTCGTCAGAAGCCATCTGATCTGGATCTACATTGTTTGAAAGGCAAGACATATCCGGGCTCAGCAGAACAAGGGTTAAGAATATAAAGCAAAAACTAAAACTACAATTTAGCATTCATTCATTTCCAACTTACACAAACTTTCTCCCTTATTATTAAAAAGAAACAACAAAGTACTGTTCACCTTTGAAAGGCAAATAAAATTTTCAAGCAGATGATATTTTCAAACTATTTTTTCCTAGAAAAAAAGACTAGACATTACATGAGAATCGTCTACAAGTCTTGATATGCTAATCATCTACAAGGCTTGATATGTGAATCATCTACAAGGCTTGATATGTGAATCATCTACAAGGCTTGATATGTGAATCATCTTCAAGGCTTGATATGTGAATCATCTACAAGGCTTGATATGTGAATCATCTACAAGGCTTGATATGTGAATCATCCACAAGGCTTGATATGTGAATCATCTACAAGGCTTGATATGTGAATCATCTACAAGGCTTGACACTTACAGATGATTCACATGAAATATCAAGCCTTAATTTCTCTAAATAATAAGAAAACAAAATTACTATCATCTGCCCTACAAAGTTGGAGGCTACTTTAAGGCTGAACAGTAACATATCACACAACTCTTGCTACCTTGTTCCCAAATTATGCATAAAAACCTGTCAACAGTAACTTATCACACAAATTCTCATGACTAGAACTTTCAACATGAATGGCTACACACAGGGTTTGGTTTGACAACATTTTGGAATGTTTTTCTTATTTATCCAAAAACACATTTGTCATCTCATGCAAATTGTCTCCTATGGAGACAATTTGCATGAGATGACAAATCTGTGGCAAGCTTTTGCAAATGTAAAATTAAAGCAACTCACATATGAGCCAGCACATGACAAAATCTTCAAGAAGTCTTGAGTGACCAGAGAAGACTCAGATCAGCCTGCGCATTTGCGCAGTTTGATTAGAGTCTTCGCTGTTCGCATGTATCAACTATAGGCGAATATCCATGCAACGAGACATACGCAAAAGGTCTCGTCATAGTGGATGGATGCCATTGAGTGCGCAGGTTAATGAGTCTCTGCTGGTCGTAACAGTCTAATTATAGGTCTTGTCATGTGCCGGCTCATGTAATTTTTTTTTAGCAAAAATTTAAGTTATATATACCATATTTGATGATGATTTCCTTGGGTTTGAACGAATGGGCGAAGGTCTTCAATTTCCATAGGAATATCATCCCAAACAATTATTACAAAACAGACATTTAAGGGGAATGGGAACACCAGGCAGATTTGTCTCCCATTTTTTAAAGGGAGACAACTTTTGGGACTTTCTGTTCGCTTTTCTATAAGCCCTGTCCCACTGAAAAAGAGGTCTATTATGATTTATTAAATATTAACAATACCTATTTCAATGGTTTGATCAGTCAAATTTACACCCCAGAACTTCAGTTAAATAAAGCAAATTCTTCTGATACCAAGGCCCCGTTTTTGTATTTACATCTATCTATAGCAGATGGGTTTGTTTCTTGCAAAATGTATGATAAACGCGATGATTTTGATTCTGAGATGGTAAATTTTCCTTTTTTTGATGGTGATGTTCCTCGTGCGCCATCCTATGGTGTTTATATATTTCGCAATTAATTCGATTTGCCAGAGTGTGTAGTCATGTAACTGACTTCAACACTCGTAATAAATTGTTAACCCCTGAACTCCTTAATCAGGGTTATCGGTACCATAAACTACGCAAAGCCTTTTCAAAATTTTAAGATGTCATTCTGATTAAATTTCAAAATTCAAAATTCAATATTGGACTTAAATCTCTTTTGCAACAAGGTCTGTCGGAACCGAATTTTATGGTGACTAAGTATAAAAATTCAGAAAAATATATAACCGCAATGACTTCAGCACCAAATTTCGTAAATTATTCTTCGATACAAAAAGATTGGGTACAACATAAATGTTATACGAACAACTGCATGCATGGTGGTTAACCCAATCATGGTTGACAACTTTGCTTCCCTCTTTAATTGCATGCTGGTGGGTCAGGCCTCAGATTCTATGACTGTTCCAGTGTAAAGGCTTAGAGAGATCTAATTCAATGTAATGTTGGTTGTTGCCTGATGCTCTGTCTCTGGTTGGGCCCATCGGAGTCCAACTGTTGGTTTTCTTTTGCTCCGGCATTTCAGTGGTTTCATGCTGTTGAGTCCTCACCGTTGTTTCATCTCTGTGGTTGTTTGATTTTTTGTGTTCACGGAGCTGTTGCACTGATGAGTTAAAAGGCCTTCATGGGGACTGAAAAAATTATTTGTCTAAACTGCGACGGAAGTAAGGGCGAGGATTGTGGCCACGTAAAATCGATTTAAGTCACCCAGTGGAATTTGTTTCACTGACCGTTCCAAGGCGGTTCTTCTGTCGCGGTTTATTTTTGTTATGGTTTGTCTTTGGGTGTTTGTGTCACTAATATTATTTTGTTTTGGATAGCCAATTGGCCATTTTGTGGGAAAGTAACTGTCCTTTTGGCTTTCCGCTATTGATGTTTCCATAAAAGGTCAGTTGTTTCATATTTGTGTTTCTTTCCCTTTGGTGTCTCTGATGGGAGCTGTGGGTGAATTGTATCATTTCCTGATCATTGCCTTCACTTCTATTCTACTCTTAAAGGAAAGAATTTGCTCCTCAGGAGCAAATTCTTTCCTTTTAAGAGTGGGCACCTACTGACAAGGGAGACAAAAATATTTTTCGGAGGTGTTACCTCCCCTGAAGGTGTTCCTATTCCCCTTAAGAGCAAAGATAAACCCTGGAGGAGTATCCATTCCATTACATAACCAACAAAAAAAGTAAGTACACTATCCACTATTAAAGCAACCTATGAAAAGCACTAGCAGGCTGTACAACAGAACATTACGTGATAATAACATAAGATCAGGCCGTGTGGCTAGATCTATTCAACTCAACTCACTTCAGCATGTTTTTTTTTAAGATTCAAGATTCTATTACTTGACGATATATCAATCCTTTCAAGATTTTTTTACTTGCAGATATATTAAGCTGGTCATTAATCACTGGTGGGCACAAACTGAAGTTCCCCAAGGGAAAAAACCTGTAGCCAGTTGTTCAAAACGTTGTTAGTTAAATTGTTAAAAGTGTATTTAATTTGGCGAATATACTAATATTTTTGCTGAAAAATGTGAGCAGCAAAAGCCACTCACATTTTATTCAGCAAAAATAACAAAATTTTAGATATTGTACTTGCTAGAACAGTCAACAATTTGACCACTGACAAGCTCGTTAAGCTAACGCTGCTTTGAACAACTGGACCATGACCTTCTGTTGCAGAACTTGATGTCTCACATGTGACCATAGTTAATCTCAACACACAGCAATTGGATAGAGATCTTGGCACTTTTCACAACTAGGCCAAGTAAGCCAGTAGAGTTCATGAAATTTTACATGCCAATAATTTTTCATGTCTGTACAGTAGAACTTCGATGGCTTGAACACAGATGACTCGTTTACAATGGATGAGTCGATTCCATTATTGAGCCCCTAGCGAAATCCTCTACATAAGAAATAGTGGGTGTTAATTAAGGAGATTTTAGTCTTTTATCTTGCAAATGTATGCTGTGTGTACTCATTAGAATCACTTCGATGAGGCGATTCTAATGAGTACACACAGCATACATATTCATTCTAGAACACCGAAAAGATGTCAAAAAGTATCTCGTTATGCCTCCAGACAGTAACCTCAGTGGCTCGAACTACCCCTGTCTCGAACAGATTTTCCAGGTCCCAAAGGTGTTCGAGCCATTGAAGTTCGACTGTATTTTATTTCCATTAACCCTCACCATGCAGAACCCAATGTATTCTTTTTTTGAAATCCATCAAGTGATGTTCCACCTTATCTGGATTCTTTCTTATGGCCAATTCCTTGTAAAGGCAGAGCTCTAGATAAGAGGGAGTAAAGGGTATTTCAGCATTGAATTTTTGGAAATCAGCACTGAAATTAAATTTGAAGGGTAAAATACTCAATAAAATTTTGGGTTTCAGCATTGAAATAAATATTAGGGGGTAAAATTGTCACTGAAGTTTACATTTTTAACTGAAAGCAATTCCCTTCACATTGCAGTAGCAGTATTCTAGATCAGACTGGGTCTATCCCTGAACATAAAGAGAAAAAAAAGTTTGGCATTTCATGTGAATTGTCTGCCTAGCAGACAATTCACATGAAATGCCAGCTTTATTTTCTCAGAAGACCAAAAGTAGATTATTTTACCAAAATTGGAATTTTGTATCCTGCTCTTCAAAAGTTAAGCATTGCAAGTGGGTATTTAAGCATTAAGCTTTCAAGCAGGGGGTAAAATACTCATTGTACCAAATTCTTATCTGGAGCACTGTAAAGACCAATACTATGGGAACTAAAACGGCCATTATAAAGAGAAACCTTTGTATTCCAAATGCAAAACAATAAGAAAAGATTTGTATAATTATAGCAACATTAACTGAAGGACTCTGTGGACAGGCAATTTGGAAGAAGTAATTGTCTCACAATTTGACAGAAAATACTGTTCACCATAACATCTTTAAAGCACTATTAATGAGGTCCAAAGCAGAAACCTTGTTAGTTAAATAACCGTGTTATATGCAGACAAAAATGTATAGATTATATAGTAAAATGACCATTTTCAATATAATTTATACATTTTTTGGATCCATCTTGAGACTGTGTTATATCCAAACTGTGTTATAATGAACTGTGTTATAACGAGGCTGTGGTGTATATACACCATAATTGTTCTAAAATTTGAAAAAAGTACAATTTACAATGTTGTGTCTAAAAATAGTTGGCTGAGTGGCAAATTGTGCAGACAGCATCTCATCTGGGTCTACACTGTTTGCTCACGCCTATTTGTTTGAACACTTACGGTGACAACAGTATTCCCTGGGAGCAAGTTTGACTTCAACAAAAGGTCCAGCGGAGAAAAAAAATAAACAAAAATTCCTTGACACATATAGTTTGTAGGCCCTATGATCCTACAGTACTGGTTTTGTCAATAACCTTCTAAGCTACCAGTAGGTTAGTAGCTAACCTGTCCACAGCACCTTACCTTGTCAGTTAACGTATCTTATAGCACATTTTATAAAACAGCTGCACTGAACGAAAACTTGAATGGTAAAATCCCTAAAAATTCAGATACCTTGAGGACTTTGTGATTCTCCTAAAATTTTAACAAACTTGTTTTATGATCCAGCTGAGAGTCCAAAAGATGCAGACCAAATGGCAAACAGGGTAGACGTTCTGATCTGGGTCTGCACTGTTTGCTCAGGCCTGTCTGTCCCAATATTTTGGATCATTACTGTAAACCATTTTTCATGCCCAATTCAGATGAACATGAAAATTGTAACGCTCATTAAATTTTGTCCTGCTGAATATTTAAATATGCCACACCCACTACCAATTATCAACGAATCAGATTACTTGATGCAAATTATTGCAACAAATTCACAATCTGAATGACAAACAATGTAGATCCTGATCAGATGGCTTCTTCAGAAGCCATCTGATCTGGATCTATGTTGTTTGAAAAATAAGGCATGTCCAGGCTCAGCAGGACAAGGGTTAATGTTAACATACAAAAAGCCTATTTTCTTCCTCCGACCAGCACAGAATGTTATTAATCCTGTTCGTAAATATGAAACACCAAATACAGTAGCACTTTAATATTTATGGGCAGGATAAATATAGCTGATCCCAAGCACGAAAAAAATATGAAGGTCTAGTTTCAGTTTAACAATTCTATATTCTATAAAACTAATGCTTGAAAAACAAAATAAAAAAAAACAAAAAAAAAACATACACAAAAAACAATAATAAAAACCTACTTTAATAAACTAGAAGCTACAAAAAAAGACAAGAGGCCCATGGGCCACAATGCTCACCAGAACTCAGGCGGACACTGCCCACTGGCAGCCATGTATGGTTTCAGGTTTTAATTTATTGCTTATAGAGTCTCCCAAACAAACCCCCATTTCAAAATGAGCACCCATGTGGACTCTGTATCTGAAATATTAGGCCTTTTATGAGGAGGAAGGATGAGACATGGACCCAACAGAGCCCTGAATGGTATCACTGAATCCATCTTATCATAAGGCACATGAATATATATGGTTTAGGGGTTGGGATGTGTACTGTTCCTGAGATATAAGGCCTTTTAAGCTGCGAAGGGGTTGGAGCATAGCCCTGGCATACCCCAGGAAAGCCAAGATTGTTGTCACTGAATGTGTCTTATAATAAGGACCAAGAAAATATATTGTTTAGGGGTGGGGATATGAACAGTTTCCAAGATATGAGGCCCTCTTATGAAATGATGAGGAGAGGAATGGCCCCTGTGGACCACCAAGTTTGTGTGACTGAATGTGTCTAATCATAAGAAACAAGAATATATATGATTATGAGGTGGGGATCTTAATGGTGTCTGAGATATATGGCCTTTTATGAAGTAGAGGGGTGGGCCATGGCATCAGCATGTTGCCCTAGCACATAGATGTGAGTGACTGAAGCTTATTATAGGGAACACAAATATACATATTTTAGGGGTGGGGATCTGAACAGTTTCTGAGATATATTGCATTTTATGAAGTGGAAGGGTGGGGCATAGCCCCAGCACACCCCAAGAGACCCCTAGGTTGGTATCACTGAATGTGTCTCATCATAAGGAACAAGAATATATATGGTTTAGGGGTGGGGGTTCTGAATGGTTTCTGAGATATTGAGCCTTTTACGAAGTGGAGGGGGTTGGGCATGGCCCGGGCACATCCCAGAGGACCCCCAGGTTGGTTTCAATGAATGCGTCTTATCATATGAAACAAGAATATATATGGTTTTGGGATGGGGATCTGAATGGTTTCCGAGACGTATCACCTTTTATGAAGTGGAGTTGTGGGAGACCCTTAGATTGGTATCACTGAATGCGTCTTATCATAAGTAACAAGAATTTATATGCTTTAGGGGTGGGGATCTGAATGGTTTCTGAGATATTGGGCTTTTACTAAGTGCAGGGGGTGGGGCATAGCCCTGGCACATCCTTGGGGACCCCTAGATTGGTGTCACTGAATGCGTCATTTCATAAGAAACAAAAATATACATGGTTTTGGGGTGGGGATCTGAAGGGTTTCCGAGATATATCACCTTTTATAAAGTGGAAGGTTGGGGCATAGCCCTGGTGCGGCCTGGAACATCCTTAGGTTGATATCACTGAATGCATCTTAGCATAAGGAACAAGAATTTATATGGTTTAGGGGTGGGGATCTGAACGGTTTCTGAGATATTGGGCCTTTTATGAAGTGGAGGGGTCGGGCACGGCCCCCGTGCGGCAAGGGAGACCCTAAGGTTGGTATCACTGAATGCGTCTTATCATAAGGAACAAGAATTTACATGGTTTCGGGGTGGGGATGTGAACGGTTTCTGAGATATTCAGCCTTTTACGAAGTGGAGGGGTGGGGCATAAGCCCCGCCACATCCTAGGGGACCCTCAGATTGGTGTCACTGAATGCGTCTTATCATAAGAAACAAGAATATATATAGTTTAGGGGTGGGGATCTGAATGGTTTCTGAGATATATGGCATTTATGAAGTGGAAGGGTGGGGCATGGCCCCAGCGCACCCCAGAGAGACCCCAATGTTGGTATCACTGAATGTGTCTTATCATAAGGAACAAGAATATATATGGTTTAGGGGTGGGGATCTCAATGGTTTCTGAGATAAATGGCATTTTATGAAGTGGAGTGGGTGAGGCATGTCCCCGGCACATCCCGGGGGGACACCAAGGTTGGTGTCACTTAATGCATCTTAGCATAAGGAACAAGAGTATATATAGTTTAGGGGTGGGGATCTGAATGGTTTCTGAGATAAATGGCATTTTATGAAATAAAGGGGGCAGGGAATGTCCCCGGCACATCCCGGGGGACCCCCAGGTTGGGGTCACTTAATGCATCTTATTATAAGGAACAAGAATATATATGGTTTAGGGGTTGGGATCTGTAAGGTTTCTGAGATTAAGGCATTTTATGAAGTGGAGGGGGCGGGGCATGGCCCCGGCACAACCTAGGGGACCCCCAGGTTGACATAAAAGCATTATGGCTGAGAGAAGTTTACTCAAGGAACATGTCCATGCAAGTTTTGTCAAAATATCTGCAATGACTTGGCAGTAAATGTCATTTTTCAGTTTTCCCAATTATAAGTCAATGGAAACTCTAAGTTGCCATAGCAACAAAACTAAAAGGCTAAATTTCATAAAAAACACAAAACCTGTAAAGGTAAATATGGTGAATATTTTCATACAGTTTCGGCCTCCTAGAGCATATGGTTTCTGAGGAGATGATTTTTTAAGTATTATTTTTCTATTTTTTGCATTTTGGTTTCCATGGCAACCAATAAAAATGAACAGAAGGCCTAAAATCATACGGCAGATAGTAGAGTGCCTATGGAACATTTATATGCAAGTTTTGACAAAATATCTGCAGAGGCTTGGCAATAAATGACATTTTTTAATTTTCCCCATTATAAGTCTATGGAAACTACAAGTTGCCATAGCAACCAAACTAATGAGCCGATTTTCATAAAAAACACAAACTTTCAATCCCCCAGCCCAAGAATGCTACAGATAAAATTTGGGCCCAATCGGCCCAGTGGCTTCAGAGGAGATGTCGTTTGAAAGTGTTGACGACGCAGACGACGACGACGACGGCGACGACGGACAACTGCCTATCCTAAAAGCTCCCCCGTGAGCGAGTGTTTGAGTTTTACGTCTCACCAACAGCTAAGGTCATACGGAGAAGGGACCTCAGTTTAAAGACTCATCCAAAAGGCTGGAGAAGCCTGGGATCGATCCTGCAACAGCCATATTTACTGTATGTATTTGGACTGACAGGCCCGAGCAGTGTAAACCTAGATGAGATGCCACAGAACCAAGCACCTAATCAGGGTCTACACTGTTTGTCTTTCATTCATCTATCATTAAGACAAAACACTGTGTAGTAAACTGTGCTTATTCAAATTTTATAACAAGTATGGTAAGGAGTTGGGGTGTCCAAATATTTAATGTAAATATGGTATATATCTTACTTTGACAGTCATAGCATACATCAATGTCATGACACAGCTCAAGAAAAGAGTAACAATATTATATAAGAAAACATTTTTAAGGGGAATGGTTACACCTTCAGGGGAGGCAACTCCCGCAAGAGTGTTTTTTGTCTCCCATGTCATTAAGGGGTTAACTCTTAAAGGAAAGAATTTGCTCTTTCCTTTAACAGCTGACCCCTTTTTCCATGGGACAGGGCTTATAGAAGCGAACAGGAAGTCCCAAAGTTGTCCCCCTTTGAAAAATGGGGGAAAAATCTGCCAGGTGTTCCCATTCCCCTTAAACCTCAGATATGCCTGGGCCAACCGAGAGAAAGCCAACATTTCATTCACTCCAGATATACTGAGGGTTGGGAACGACATTATTGAATTCATATATATGTCACCAAAACCAGCCTATATGATTTGGACCCCACTTAACCTTTTTGTACCAAAAAAGAATCTTCCTCCTTACATATATAGCAGAAGTTCATTTCAAAATTTAGGGGTGTCAGGTTGTTTTCATCAAAATTTATTTGGAAAATAACTGAACTTTAAGCAAACAGTGGAGGCCCTGATCAGACACCGCATTCTGTGGCGTCTGATCTGGGCCTGCACTATTTGCTAGAGTACCCATTTTGGGGGTTTCTGGTACTAAATGGGTTAAACCCCATTTAAAATATAGAGTAAAACTGGAGTTTACAGTGATGTGCATTATTTTTCTTATATTTTCCATTTTTTGGTGGTAAAATTTTCAATATATTTGAATATGCATGTTTTCATAATGTCAGACTCTTATTTCCTGTATACCAACTTTTTATTTATTTTTTTTTTTTCTTTATTCATCTTCTTTACCATTATTTCTTTTTTTTCATTTTTGGCCCCAGGGCTATAATTTGCGGTTTCAGAGAAGAAGATTTTTAAAGATTTTCCCTATATAAGTTTATGTACAACCAAAAAGCCCTGGGGCGGGGGCATTTTTGGCTTCAGCACTATAATTTGAACAATCTTGGTAGGGGTCCACTAGATGAAGCTTCATACCAAATAGCAAAGACCTGGGCCTTGCAGTTTCAGAGAAGAAAATTTTTGAAGATTTTCCCTATATAAGCCCATGTAAAACCAAAGGGCCCGGGGGTGGGGGCATTTTTGGCCTCAGCACTATAATTTGAACAATCTTGGTAGGAGTCCACTAGATGGAGCTTCATACCAAATAGCAAAGACCTAGGCCATGCGGTTTCAGAGAAGAAGATTTTTAAAGGCTTTCCTTATATAAGCCCATGTAAAACCAAAGGGCCCTGGGGCGGGGGCATTTTTGGCCCCAGAACTATAATTTGAACAACCTTGGTAGGGGTCCACTAGATAAAGCTTCATACCAAATACCAATAAGGCGGTTCTAACAAGCGCACACAATCTATATTTTGAGCAGAAATAAGGAAAATATCACAATTTTTCATCTGAAAATTTTCTTTTTTTTTCGGTTGTTAAGTTTACAATGTATTTGAATATAGGCCTGTTTTCGTAATGTCTGCTTTGGACTCTGTCATAAGTGTTTCTAAGAGGTGGTGAATCTATGACTCATAGCAACAGCTCGGTGGTAACTGTTAATTTTCCATTTTTTCTCGACAAAAACCTATGTTGTGGATATTCATTAGAACCTACTTGCCGAGAGGATTCTTATAAATATCAACAACCACAGCAAAAAATAAGTAATTTGTGATAAATGAAGGATAACTTTTTGTCAATTCTCCATAAAAACCTGGGTTGTGGTTAGTCCTTAGAACCGCCTCACTGAAGCAGTTCTAATGAGTACCCACAACTAAGGTTATTATGGATATATGAGGAAAACCATCCTTCAATTATCACAAAATACAGTTGAACTTCAATGGCTCTAACAACTTTGGGACCTGGAAAATATGTTCGAGACGGGTAGTTCGAGCCACTGAGGGTTACTGTCAGGAGGCATAATGAGATACTTTTAGACATCTTTTCGGTGTTCTATAATGAAAATGTACGCTGTGTGTACTCAATAGAATCGCCTCAACGAGGCGATTCTAATGAGTACACACAGCATACATTTGCAAGATAGAAGACTAAAATCTGCTAAATTATCCCCCACTTTTTCTTATGTAGAGGATTTCCCTAGGGGCTCAAGAATGAGTTCGACTCATCCATGGTAAACGAGCCATCGGTGTTCGAGCCATCGAAGTTCAACTGTATGCGGAAAACCATCCTTCAATTATCACAAAATACTTAGGTTATCTGTTGCCATGCCAACAGCACAGATTTTTTATGGGGAACTGACAAAAATTAATCTTCAATTATCACAAAATACCCAACATATCTGTTTCGGTGTATGTGTTTATCATTTCTTTATCAATTCTGGGAAGAACTGATTCATCATAGAAACAAGCTTCCTTTTTGTCCTGTACACACGTTTCATGCTGCCAAGCAACTCAGTGAAAGCTTCACGACCATCAGTCACATACTTGATGTAATATCCCTGCACAGTCTGGAGCTGTTGTAAGACCCGGTTGTAGGAATTGTGGTTAATTTGGTCTAACACTCTGAACACCGAACTGTTCACCAGTTCAACAATCCGCCGCCCAAACTTCAATCGACATTTCTCAAGCAGTGGTTCCCTGTCTTCAATGCATTGGAACAGAGAAAGTATTGTTGGAAGATCATTGGAGAATGTCTTTTCTAAAAGGTCCAGAAGGTCGGCGAACTGGCGGCTTTTTGCAACATCTTCCGCAGGTTTTTCGAGGAAAGCCCTAAACACCCACTGGACATCTTCATTACGTTCCCCCTGTATTAGGTTCCTGTCATTGTAGTAAAAATTATCTGCCTTATTGCTCATACCTATGGCATGTAATGCACAGTTTATGAACAGTTCTACTTCAATGCTGAAAATACTGCTGGGAGATAGTCTCCCGTTCTCCGACTGGTATTCCATTTGTTTCCAGCCTACATAAAGCAATGCAGCAGGTGAGTAATTGGATGCATTTTCTCTGATTAGACCAACTGCTCTCTTGTACTCCACACTTCCTGGGTTGAAGAATATCAGCAGTTCACAACTATCCTTATCATGTTTAAACTTCCCTGAGAAAAACTTCATTATAACGTCCACCATCTCTTTAGAAAGAGGTTTCTCAAGCGTATGAACAGCTTTCATAACAGCAACGAGCACAGTAAGATGATTTGGGCGAAAGAATTTGATCATGTCCTCCCAGGAGACTAGAACTATCTCGGTGAACTTCGGCCCCAGCTTCTGGCAGAGAACTTCCATCATGTCTACCATGGTAGATGAGGATGTGTTGAAGACGGCCTTCTTGTTGTTATGTCGGCTGATACAGTTCAGTAAGAACTTCACTAGCGCCACCTGGACCTCTTCAGATTCCGAGCCATATGGAAAACTCCTCAGTTCATTCCACAAGTAATACAATGCTTTCCCATCTCTTACCTTTTCATAGTGTTTCAGCAGCTGAAAAAAAATCAAAGCACTTTAACCCTTATCTTGCTGAATATTCATTCAAGCCACACCCATTTCTGTCTATCAACCAATCAAATTACTTGTAATTTATTGCTACAAATTCATAAACTGAATGGCTAACAGTGTAGATCCTGATCAGATGGCTTCTTCAGAAGCCATCTGATCTGGATCTACACTGTTTGCAAAGACAGGGGTTGTCCTGAACAGCAAGATAAGGGTTAAGCACTTGTGGTTGTTCAGCGATCAAAATTTTCCTTCAGAAAAACTTGTCCTGCAGGTCAAGTGCTCCCAATACTTCACTCGTACTTACGAAAAATTAACTTGCCCTGCTAAATGAAACTAGAAATGTGCACACAGGACACTGATGCCACCACCGGAAAATAAGTTGATGTTTGTATTTGACCTTCGACCACCAAGTATGACCTTGACGTTACAGCTATGGACCTGGGTCTTGTGTGCAACAATTTGTCTCATGATGGTGAACATTTCTGCCAAGTAATTTCCAAATCCATCCAGGAACAACAAAGATATTGAGCGGACACAAGAAAAAGACACTTTTCTTTACCTTTGACCTCTGCCGGCCTTGACAGCTCAATCGGATGCACGTCTGACTGGTGATCAGGATGCGGGTTCGATACCTGCCGAGTCGGCAACATTCTTTTGTGGAGATTGATCATGAAATTTTTTCTACGGTCATTCTCCCTTCCAGGCAGTTGACAGTTTTTGTCGAAAGGATGTGAACTGTACTGGTTAACCGTTTACGTATAAGCCTGTCCAGGAAAGGTGTAAAGCCTGTCCAGGAAAGGTGTGGATAGGTGAACCGACTGGCTCAAAAATGACCTAAATAGTGTTGACTGGGCTGTTAAACTCCAATACAAACAAACAAAACAAAACCTTCGACCTCTAATTTTAAGCTTAGCTGTACCAACCTGGGTCTTGTGCATGACACACAGACTCATGATGGTTAACATTTCTATCAAGTAATTTCCAAATCCATTCAGAACAACCAAACACAAGAAAAAGTCATTTTTCTTTACCTTTGACCTCTAAGTATGACCTTGACCTTGGAGGTAGCAACCTGGGTCTTGGGCATGATACATCATCTCATGATGGTTAACATTTCTGCCATGTAATTTCAAAATTCATTCAGAAATAATGAAGTTATTGACTGTTTAAGTTTCGAACCCCTTTTTTAACCTTTGACCTCCAAGTACGACCTTGACCTTGGGGGGTATGGACCTGAGATTTGTGCAAGACAGATCATCTCATGATGGTTAACATGTCCACCAAGTAATTTCAAAATCCATCCAGAAATATAGTTATCAACCGTGTTCAAGTTTCAAACACTTTTTTGGATCTTTGATCTCTAAGTACGACCTTGATCTTGGAGGTACAAACCGGAGTTTTACGTGTGACATACTGTCTAATAATGGTTAAAATTTCTGTCAAGTAATTTCAAAATCCATCCAGAAACATGGAAGTTATTGAATGTGCTTTAAGTTTCGGACCCTTATTTTGACCTCTTAAGTATGACCTTGGCCTTGGAGTACAGACCTGGGTTTTGACGCCCGCCACATTGTCTCATGATGGTTAACAGTTCTGCAAAGTATAAATTTCAAAATCCATCCAGAAATAAGAATTATTGATTGCGTTTAGTTCAGGCAGACAGACGAACAAGCAGGCGGACGAATGGACAGGGGCAACACTATATGCCTAAGGTCATCCAAGGAAAATGTATGTGAAATTATTTTGAAATTAGCTTAGTGGTTTAGGGAAGAAATTGTTGATGGACAGATGACAGACACAAAGGGGTCACAAAGCTGATCACTTCGTGCTCAAGTGTGATAAAAAATTACCTTCAAGAGCCAGGAATTTCTTGCCGGGTAGCTTCTGAGATGACTAAGGAAAGTTGAGACTATATCTGAGAAACATCCCTCCAGCTGACTAAATATACTTCGGTACTCGTAGTAGGCCTCTGAAAATATTTACCACTTTCTACATCACGTGAAAAAGTCCGTGAAATAAAGACCCCCCTAGACCCCACTTTATATGGAGAAAACTGGGGTTTTTGGGAGTAAACATTATTTTCTTCATTTCTGCTCCAAGACATAGGTTGTGGGTACTCGTTAGAACCGCCTCCATGAGGGGGTTCTAACTAGCACCCAAAACCTATGTTTGGAGAATAAATAAGAAAAATGTAACAAATTTGCATAAGAAAAATTATCTTTTTTGGTATTTTGAAAAATTCAGTATATCACACAGATGTGTTATCATAATGCGGCTAATTCAGCAGAGAAAAAACTTGATTGATATTTTTCTCTTTTTTTTTACCCAGAAAACAGGATTTGACATGTCAAATCCGGTTTTGTTTTTGCTTTTTTTCTTTAATCTTAGAAAATAAGATTTGACATCTCATGCAAAATGTCCACAAGATATCAAATCCTGTTTTTCCCATTTTCTTCCCAGAAAACAGGATTTGACATTTCATGCAATTTCTGGGAAATATATGATAGGAGACAACTTGCAGGAGATATCAAATACTGTTTTCTTTGAAAAACAAGAAAAATATTTCAAAATTTCGTCTGCTTATTACGATAACACACCCGTGCGACATAGTGCATATTTCTCATCTCCAAAATGGCTACTTTTCTGATGAAAAGCCCTGATATTTTTCTTATAAATACTGCAAACATAGGTCGTGGGTGCTCGTTGGAACCTCCTCAATGAGGCGGTTCTAATGAGTACCCACAACCTATATGCATTGGAGTAAAAATAAGAAAAAATAATGTATACCCCCTGTGGGGTATAGGGGTGGAGGGTGGGGGGGGGGGGTCTTAATTTCACGGACTAGTTCATGTGATGTGTAAAAATACCCAGTATGCAGAACATTACGCAGATGGATGATTTTGTTGATTTGTATGCTTTGAGGTTTAACATCCCCGTCAACACTATTTATGTCATTTTACAGACATTGTTCTCAGTTCTGTGGGTTTTTTACAATACATTGAGATGAAATGACATCTCAATCCCTATTGGTTTCATTGGGCGACAGGGTTTGAGATGACATTTCATCTCAATGGCGGGTAAAAGTCCCACAAAATTGGAAGCAACGTCTCCAAAATGACCTTTACAGTGTTGGCTAGACGTTAAACCTCAAATCAGACAAACAAATCAATCCCTGGGACCAAATGAAACCAATATGGATAAATGCATGGACAGTCTGACTCGCAACACTTTGCCTGGGCAGGCTTAGACCCTCTAAGCTGTTTACCATTACTCATGTGCAGTCGGTTTCAGCTCTGCCTGCAAGCATCATGCAGCCCTATCTATTTCTCCAAGCCCCAATGGGTGAGGGCCATGCAGAAAGATGAAAAAACTTACAAAAACCCATACAGCTGACATAGACTTATCAACCAGTGCCTCAAGCCAGTCTGGCTGCAATCTGAGGCCCAATTGTTCAAAGCATCATTTAACCCTTTTTGTACAAAATGGAATCTTCCACGTTAAATACGGCAGGAGTCCATTACAAAATTTAGGGCTGTCAGGTTGTATTTTCATAAGAATTTATTTGGAAAATGACTGAACTTTTAGAAAACAGTGGAGGTCTTGATCAGACGCCGCTGATCTGGGCCTGCACTGTTTGCCAGGGTACCTGTTTGGGGGTTTCCCGCCTAAAATGTGTTAATAGCTTAACCCATTTTATACTAGTGGACTCTTCCATTGCTATCTTTTGGACAAGTTCATTTGTCATATAAGGGGTGTCAGGTCTATTTTTCTGTTTTTATTTTATTTTTGACGGAAAATTGTGTTAGCAAATAGTGCGGGCCCAGATCAGACTCCACATTCTGCGGCGTCTGATCTGGACCTGCACTATTTGCTAAGGTACCCCTTTAGGGGTTTCCCGCCTATAATGGGTTAAAGAGCTTGTAAGTGGTCAAACTGTTAAATGATACATCTTATTCTCTGCTAGTTTTGCTGAAAAAAAAAATGTGAGTTGTTCAAAAGTTTTTCATATTTTCTTTAACTTTCTTTACAGCTGGATCTAAAAGATCTATAGATTATACAGAAAATTTGAAAAAAAAAACAAAAAAAAAAAACAAACTAGTGCTTTCACTAAAGGTGATGAATACCCCCACAAAAACTGCCTTGACAGCGGCATTTTGCAATTTTTTCACTTGAAAGGGGCCATAACTATGTCGAAAATTGACGAATTGTAGTGGAAATCGAACTTGACCTGTATTTTATGATGTTACATCAGTGTACCAAAAATTATAAAAATCGGTGAAGCGCTTTTTGAGTTATCGTCTGGAAACCAAGTCAACAGACCGACCGACCGACAGACTGACAAGCTCACTCCTATATACCCCCCAAATTTCATTTGTGGGGGTATAAAAAAAAAAACATAAATGATAATTTTTTTTTATATAATCTAAATCTGCTTTTTTTTTTTTAAACTAACAATTTCTGTGTCTGTCTACAACAACAGTTTTATAAAGCATTTTTATAACATTTCAAAAACGTTTTATAACCTCAGGCCGGTTTCCTTTCACCTTACCTGAATGTGGGATTGTGTAACTCCTGAGAGGTTTGTAGGAGTGGCAGAGAGTGTACCAACACAGACAGCGCGCCCTATGTTTATTCTCCGGGCCGAGATCATTTCTCAGTGTATTCTTTACCAAGAAGGATATGAGCACCAGGGGCAATCCACGATCGAAGAAACATACACCATTGTTGTTACATTCACACAGCATCTTCATGTACAGTCTATGTAGCATGTATGAGAAACTTCGCGTGAGCATTTTGTCCTTATACTCTTTGTACCACTCAACCACTTTCTTTTCTAGAATGTTCAATGCTGAGTGTTCCTCGGTGCTAACTTGCTGCCCATTCTCTGCCACCGTGCGATATCTTGCTAGTTCTAAAGCTCGCAGAGTGGCTGACGCCAAGACTTCATTGTCCTCTACTTTGTTCAAACAATTAAAGTCCTTAATATTGTAAATACACCCACATACATGCAGTAGGCAGTAGGATAGCGTCTCCTGAAAAAAAATCAGAACACTGACAACACTGGTGGGTCAATTGTCTCTGACCATATGTTGGGAAAATGGTTCTGAACAGTTTGCTTAAAACTTAAATTCCTGCCAGGGGCCAGTTGTTCAAAACTAACGACATTGTTAGTTAATGTATCGTTAAAACTTTGGATCATTAAATATGGCAAATATGCTAATATTTTTGCTGAAAAAATGTGAGCAGCTTTTGCGGATGCAAAAGCTGCTCACATTTTTTCAGCAAAAATAACAAAATTTTTGATATTGTACTTGCTAGAACAGTTAACAATATGACCACGAACAAGCTCGTTAAGCTAACGATGCTTTGAACAACTGGCCCCTGTACTTTAACCCCTTGTATACAAGTGGTCTCTTCCATTGCTATATGTTGGACAAGTCCATTTGTCATAAAAGGGGTGTCAGGCCTATTTTTTCATTTATATTCTATTTTTGACAGAAAATTCTGTTAGCAAATAGTGCAGACCCTGATCAGACGCCGCATATTGTGTTGTCTGATCTGGGCCTGCACTGCTTGCAAAGGTACCCCTTTAAGGGTTTCCCACATGCAACGGGTTAAGAAAAGAGTGTAAACCCTGAATAGATGGCAGTTTCGGCAGTGTCTAATCTGAGTCTACTCTGTTGGCCAAACAAGAATCTAGTTAAGATTGATTCTACATGCAACTCTCTTTACACTAACCTCAGAATGACAAGACTAGCTGGGCTATAAATAACCACTTCCTGGATAGTAACTTCGGGTAAGTTGGCAAACAAGAAGGCCCAAAGGACCCTAATTTGCTCACCTGAGTGTCAATGTCTCTAGTACATTCCTATTTTTATCTCTGGTGGCCATCTTGTTCATCGGAGCACAACAATTTTAGCTATTTTGGTAGGGAGCCACTCAGGCAACATTCCTGTGAAGTTTGAATCAAATGGGCCCAAGGGTTTAGGAGGAATTCACATTTTAAGCAAATTGTTGATGATGCACGGCTGACGACAGACATTAACTGATCACAATAGCTCACGTGAGCTAACAACTGACCCGAAAAAAGCTGTTTTTGTCCCAAATTTTACTGTTTTTACAGGAACCTTGAAAATGAACCATTTTTCATTTTAATATGTGTCTACAACTTGGGCATTATATGCCAAAACTTTTAGTGTAGCTATCATTGTAAGATAGAAAATCGCTCTTTTATTGCCTCAGGTTGGATTGATATGAAATTACCCCACCCACTTTAAATAGACTATGAACACAAAACCAAAGTTCTGTTTGATTCAAGCTTTACAGGAATGGATGTCCCTACATGAAGCTATCCATTCCAAAAATACCATTGAAATATTCAGGTATCCCTTATGGAAACCAGCCCTTTTTTTAACAAAACTAACTGTCAGAGAATTTGACTATAGCCCTGCTGCAGCACCATTAAAAGAGAAAATCCCATAGTGTTGAAATATTTTGAATTCATGCTTACAAGAAAACATCACTGCAGATTGCACCAACATAAAACTTTTCAAGGGATTTAACTCCACGAGTTGTGGGCTGTAAGCCCTAATTACTGTATACACAATTCATCAACCCACTGTTCGAGTGCGTACCAGGTTTCAACTTTGCAACCCTTACAGTTCTTAAAAATAAGTAAAAGCTTCATCGAATAGGACAACAAACTGAGTTATTAAGCAAAATGCACTTCAATTTCTTTGAAAACCTGTCAAGGGGCATAACTCCAACAGTTATTGACTCTTATTCTACTTTACAGTTTACACAATACATCCAGTCATTTTCCATGTTGACATGAACTTACAGCTTTCTAGCTTTCATAGTTCCTGAGAAATCTTGTCACAAAAATTCTATACATCACGTTTCAGCTTGATCAAATGTTTAGCCAGAGGACTTTGCCAGAGACAAAATGTTCACAAAATTTTCAAAGGGAAATTGGCATTTGCTGAGGTAAATATTTGGTGGACTGTAACCTCGAAACAATATGACAGGTTCCATTTAAGAACGTAAAATGTCCGTCAAATTTCCGTCAAATGCAATCAGATGTAAATTTTTCTGTGATTAATCAGATTCAATAAATTGATATATTTATGGTGAATAAAGTACAAGAAAAAAATCAAGAAAAAGAAATTTATCTGTTGTTATTTTGCGTACGAATGGAGAAATGAACACAAGTATGCAGCAAGACGTCGAATTTTTTGACGGACAGAACTCCCGACTTCTTCACCATGTTGATCAGATTCGCGTTTTTTTTCGACTAATTTCTAAGTTTGAAATGAAAAAAAGGTATTTTGCTGTTGGGGTATGTATTTCTTTGTTTTCAGTTTGCTTTGTTAGACTTTTCTATGGTTAGTTTTAAAAATAAAGGAATTAGAATGTGGGCACTGGAAACATGATATAGTCCGTCAAATATTACGACGTTCACAAAAACGGTCACTCATCTGTTTTCATTGACATTTCTGGCGGTTGGGGATTCAAATATAGTGTAAAACAGTTAGTACTTTCTGCTTAAATACGGTTGGTTTCAGTTAATTTTGAGAACATATCTAGATACATTAACAAGAAATGCTGCGACCGTAATTTCTGTCAAAGATAGATAATGACGTTCGCACAATTGATCCGGGGCTAGAGCGGTTACTGCCCTTATTTTTGCAGTGAAAAGAAACGGGGATTATATCCGTACATATCCGAATGAAAAAAGATGGCTGATGGGCTGACACGCAAATCTGCGATATAATAATTTTGTGGAAGTGAGTGTCTGTCGACTTTTTTTAACGTTCGCAACTGCTGACGGTAGCAACTTTTAGTGCATTTATTGGTAAATATAAATTTTAAAGCAGGGAAAACCTATTGATGTCCAGTTGTATGCACTAAATTGACGAAAACATCGTCGTCTGATGTTACCAGTGGCGGGAAACTCGTCAAGCTGTTGCGAATGTCGCTTTTTGACGGAAATTCTTACTGCATACGTCATATACTGACAGACACAGTTGGTGCTATCGTCATTCTTTGACGCCTGTTATTGTTGCGATCGTCGTATTTTGACGGTCGCGGGACGTTTCGGTCCTGAGTCGTTTCGGTCCCTGGGTCTTTTCGGTCCTGAGTCGTTTCGGCCGGGTCGTTTCGGCCCAATTTCGGGGGTGGGTCGTTTCGGCCAAATTGGTGGGTCGTTTCGGCCTGATTTTTCTATCACTTTATTTATATGTATATATATATTGTTTTTCGAAGATCAGCCTGTGGTTTTGCTATCTTCGCTTGTTTTAAGCCTTTAATAGGTCAGAAAACAGAGTGCTTTTTCATACTGCGTAGACTCGGAGATCAGCCTATGCTTTTGCTATCTTCGCTCATTAAGTTTTTAATAGCTCAGAAAACAGAGGTCTTTTCAAACTGTGTAGTTTGTTTGTTTGTTTGATTTAAGGTTTAACGTCCCCGTCAACACTGTAAAGGTCATTTTGGAGACGTTGCTTCCAATTTTGTGGGACTTTTACCCGACATTGAGATGAAATGACACCTCAAGTCCTGTTGCCCAATGAAACAATAGGGTTTATTAGCATGGACGGTCCGCCTTGCACCACGGTTCCTGGACAGGCTTAGATCCACTAAGCGGTTTACCAGTACTAGTGTGCGGGCCAGATTCAGCTCTGCGTGGAAGCATCATGCAGCCCATATATTTCTTCAAGCCCCTATGGGCGGGGGCGGTCAAACTGTGTAGACTGATCACAATGAACAGATTTATAGGGTATTAAGTCTTTGAATGTATCACAACGACCGATGCAGGCTGATCATATAAAATAATAACATCGTTCAGTTTTTAATAGCTCAGAAAACAGGGGGCTTTTTCAAACTGTGTAGACTGATCACAATGAACAGATTTATAGGTTATTAAGTCTTTGAAGGTATCACAACGACAGATGCAGGTTGATCATAAAAAATAATTACATCGTTCAGTTTTTAATAGCTCAGAAAACAGGGGGCTTTTTCAAACTGTGTAGACTATGATCACAATGAACAGAGGTATAGGTTATTAAGCCTTTCAAGGTATCACAACGACAAATGCAGGCTGATCATATAAAATAATTAGGTTACATTTAGCAAATATTTCGCACGCTGTTCTCAAAATGTGCGTGTCATCGAACCTAGTACAGTAGAATTCTGCTTAAAGACCACTTCTATATTAGGACCACTCCGCTATTTAGACCGGTTTTCGCCAGACCCAAATTATTTCTTATATAATTAATTAAGATCACCCCGCTATTCAGTATTATGACCGCTTTCAAAAGACTGAATCTACCATTATTGTTCTTTGTTGAGACCACTTTTTGGCCAAGTCAAGTTAATTTTGTATCTCTCAGTCCATTGGTCAATATAATTTTTTGCAGGACTCCTCATCATTACAACAGATCTTGGTAATGTTGACACATTTCCCTAAATGTGTGAAAAACAGCAGTTTACCTGTACTAATCAGTGTGTTGTTTTGACAAGACTTTTTTATGCTAGGTGAATAAATAGTTTTAATAATTTTGGTAATGTGCAGCTCTGTTTTCTTCAGAAAGAAGATTATTGTGGAACAATTGTTATCATTATTGTGATTTTTATTGGTGTAATATTGCCTATAATTACATATCGTCTGCTGAGTGCAATAACGCTGTAACTGACATTTTGGTCGAAATAGTTAATTTTTTTTTATTTGCATAAATGGGTGCCTTAGGACTGGACACACTTGGTAAATAAGTTCTACAGCTGGATTCTGCCTCAATCATGATTTATTTCAGCATTTTGGAAAAATTTTGTCAGTTACACCGTTTTTGTTCTGACTAGTAGAGAAAAAAGTTGGCGCAAAAACAGTGTAAGTGCACTTACCCCACTTACACCGTTTTTGCACCAAAACACTCGGCGCAGAAATGGTGTATCAACCCTTAAATGCTAAATATTTCTTTTCAAATGTCATTTATTCAACAATAAACATCACACACAAATGAAAGAAATCGCCATGAAGTTAAGAAACCAGCTTATTGTATGGTTTTCTATGCCATTCTTTAATAAAACAGTTTTTTGTCTCTCCTGAAATGTTGCCATTTTCCACTTACAACGTTATTGCACTCAGCAGACGATATAATGAGGAAAAGAACAGTAAAGTTAAAGACAGCAAGATTTACTAAGAAGCAATAAAATAGGCACAGTGCACATAAAAAATATTTAAATCAGTCTTGCCAGCAATATTTTTTTCACCAATTCCATTTTAAGAGACCACCCCGCTAATAAGACCACTTTTAGAAGTCTAGAAAGTGATCTTAATAGCGGAATTTTACTGTAAATACTGATCATTCTTAGACAGTAATCAAGTCCTTTTCACACCTCCTCGTTGGTGCTAACTGGAAAAATGGCTATGAATAGAACTTTTAAAACACTTTATTTGGGCTATCATAACCGTGGCTAATGTGACAGGTCGTTGAAATAATATTCCAAACTTAAATAATAATTACTATTCAATATGTTTTATGCAGAAAAAATGCTATCTAATAAAATCGGACCGAAACGACTCAGGCCGAAACGCCCCGGCCGAAACGACTCAGGACCGAAACGTCCTGGATTCATTTTGACATACATTTTGTTTTGAGTGATCGTGAATGTTTTTGAGCACGAATTGTTTCGGTAAAATTCAACAGGAAAATGCTATTCTCAATTTCTCATGGTAATTTCCCATATAAAGAGGCAATATTTGAGCAGCACTGAATGTGCAGAGATTTTTACAAATTCCTATTGCACCAAGGTGCATTGGAAAAAGACTGTTTAAAGGCAAAATTTGAACCGTACCAAAAATTGTTCGTACTTTTTAGTGCATGGATAACAGTTTTCATCAGATATTTCTGTTGCTACTCAAATTGGAATTTATGTATTCACACATCCTGATGTTTGACCCTTTTTTAGCTAACCTGGGCCGAAGGCTCCAGGGGAGCTTATAGTATAGTGGGTCCTCCATCGTCCGTCCGTCCACACTTTTGAGCAGCTATATCTCTGTATCCTGCAGGCTGATCTCAATCATTTCTCATCTGTAGCATGCATCTGGTGGGGCATTGACGACATAAACTTTTTTTTGAAATCGCTCTAAAACTTTGGTTCCTATGGCAACCACAAGGTCCCATAGACTTACTATGGGAAAATGCTTGTCATCACCGTAGCGCCTTCAGTTTTGATCAGTTCTTTCTGAAACTTAAGTGTAAGGTGACTGGGGATAAAAACTCAGATGAGTTCGAAAACCGGCCAAGTCGGCCCATTTATCATAGAGTTACGTCCCTTTGATTGCTGAAAATGCTCATTTTCGACCTTGTCATCACCGTAGCCCCTTCAGTTTTGATCGGATCTTTCTGAAACTTATATGTAAGGTGACTGGGGATAAAAACTCGGATGAGTTCGAAAACCGGCCAAGTCGGCCCATTTATCTTAGAGTTATGTCCCTTTGATTGCTGAAAATGCCCATTTTCGACCTTGTCATCACCGTAGCCCCTTCAGTTTTGATCGGATCTTTCTGAAACTTATATGTAATGTGGCTGGGGATAAAACCTCGGATAAGTTCGAAAACTGGCCAAGTCCGCCGATTTATTATAGTTACGTCCCTTTGATTGCTGAAAATGCGGATTTTTTACCTTGACATCACCGTAGCCCCTTCAGTTTTGATCGGATCTTTCTGAAACTTATATGTAAGGTGGCTGGGGATAAAATCTCTGATGAGTTCGAAAACCGACCAAGTCGGCCCATTTATCGTAGAGTAACATCCCTCTGATTGCTGAAAATGCTGATTTTTGACCTTGTCATCATTGTAGCCCTTTCAGTTTTGATCTAATCTTTCTGCAACTTATATGTAAAGTGGCTGGGGATAAAATCTCGGATGAGTTCGAAAACCAGCCAAGTTGGTCCATTTATCACAGAGTAACTTCCCTTTGATTGCTGAAAATGCCGATTTTTTACCTTGTCATCACCGTAGCCCTTTCAGTTTTGATCGGATCTTTCTGAAACTTATATGCAAGGTGGCTGGGGATAAAACCTCGAATGAGTTTGCATTCCGGCAAAGGTGGCCTATTTATCATAGAGTTAGGTCCCTTTGATTGCTTAAAAATGCCTATTTTCGACCTTGTTAGCACTGCTGCCCCTTCAGTTTTGATCTGATCTTCATGAAACTTACAAACAAATAAGTCAGGCAGAAAAGCTCGGAGGAGTTTGAAAACTTATGAGGTTTGCCCATTTGTCACAGAGTAACATCCTTTTGATTGCAGCAGTTAATTGCTTATTTTTGAACTTGTCATCACCATAGCCCAATCAGTTTATATTGGATCTTCTTAGCAAGTCAGGAATAAAAGCTTGAATGAGTGAAAACTGGTGAGGTCAGCCTATTTATCATGGAGTTACATTCTACTTGATTTGCAGAAATTGCTTACCCTGTAATCACCATGTCCTTCTATTAATCCTTCAGTAAAGGTTGGCACTTCCTGAAACTTTGAATCTGTTATTTTGAAATCGGACGAAAACTTTGGTTGCTGTGGCAATCACAAGGTCCCATAGACTTACAATGGGAAAATGCTTGTCATAACCGTAGCGCCTTCAGTTTTGATCGAATCTTTTTGAACTTATATGTAAGATGGCTGGGGATAAATCTTGGATGAGTTAGAAAACCGGCCAAGTTGGCCCATTTGTCATAGAGTTACGTCCCTTTGATTGCTGAAAATGCCGATTTTTGACCTTGTCATCACCATAGCCCCTTCAGTTTTGATCAGATCTTTCTGAAACTTATAAGTATGGTGGCTGGGGATAAAATCTTGGATGAGTACAAAAACCCGCCAAGTCGGCCCATTTTCATAGAGTTATGTCCCTTTGATTGCTGAAAATGTCAATTTTTGACCTTGTCATCACCGTAGCCCCTTAAGTTTTGATCGGATCTTTCTGAAACTTATGTGTAAGGTTGCTGGGGATTAAACCTCGGATGAGTTCAAAAACCAGCCAGGTTGGCCCATTTTTCGTAGAGTAAAACCCTTTGATTACTGAAAATGCCAAATTATGACCTTGTAATCACCGTAGCCCCTTCAGTTTTGATCGGATCTTTCTGAAACCTACATGTAAGGTGGCTGGGAATAAAACCTCAGGTGAGTTCGAGTACCGGCCAGGTCGGCACATTTATCATAGAGTGTCGTGCCTTTGATTACTGAAAACGCCTATTTTCGACATTGTCATCACTGCTGCCCCTTTAGTTTTGAACGGATCTTCATGAAACTTACAAACAAGGAAGTCAGGCAGAAAGCTTGGAGGAGTTTGAAAACTCTTGTTTTTGAACTTGTCATCACCATAGCCACTTCAGTTTAGATCGGATCTTCTTAGCAAGTCAGGAATAAAAGCTTGAATGAGTTTGAAAACCGGTGAGGTCAGCCTGTTTATCATAGAGTTACATTCTACTTGATTTTCAGAAAATGCTTACCCTGTCATCACCATGATTCTGATTCTGATGTCCTCCCATAAAGCCTTCAGTAAAGGTTGGCACTTCCTTAAACTTTGAATCTGTTAGCTCAGGTGAGCGATACAGGACCAAGCTACAGTACAGGTCGCGCAGAAAAGCCGAAAGACTCTTTATTCCGAATTTCTTCATTTCGCATGATTCTTTTGGCCCTCTAAAACATTCCGAATCTGAAAATTATTCGGAGTGTTTTACTCGCAAACACTCCGCGAACCGTCGTCGTTCGCGATTCGCGGAGCATATTCCGAGTGTTTCGGAAGCTTTACCTCTTTGCCGCAGGCTATCTTTGCCGCGAAATCCATGCGAAAGTTACGCGGAGTGTATTTAATTATTACCTGTGTGTACAACTGATAATTAATTATGAAAAGAAAAGAAGAAGAAGAAAAAAAAAACAAAAAAAAAACCGAAAGTTATTGGAAATGAAAAAGGGAAAAGGTTTAAAACAAACACGGTTGAATGGCGCAGTGTATCAGTGTTGAAGAATTTATCTTTTATATGCTCATGTGTTTTCCCGGTCCGTTTTCTGTATACAAAAAAGACGATTTTTTTCGATGTTTTGTCTTTGTGAATGTGTGTGTGTCTGCGTGTGTGACATTCAAGATGTTTTGTCTTCCGATGTTTGGTCGCGTGTTGTTTGATGTTTCTATTTGATGTCGCATTAGATGTTTTGAAGTTTCCATGTTTTTTTGCCTTTCGATCAAAATTCGGACATCCGTCTTGGACATTGGTCGACCGACCGACAGACAAACAGATAGGCACAGACAGACAAGATAGACCAATGGACAGACAGACAGATAGAGTTTAGAAAATGCAAGATTGCATCTCGTAACACTCCTAAATTGACCCATCTTTTTTGGTAGGTGTAGTGTGGTAATATGGCTCTTTCGAGATGACGATCCTTAATCAAAGGTGGGCGAAACTCGGCTTACCCGGAGAAAATCCGCTTGACCTTTCGGTGCAGAACTTAGCATGTTTTCACTTCCCTCTTTTCATTCCTCAGATGCTGCAGATGAGACTGCGTGAATGCGCAGGCTGGTCCAGATGAGGCTGAGCGGGTGCACAGGCTGTGAGGTCTTTACTGCTCGTTCAGGACTTAATGGCTCAAACTACAGTTAGCGAGGCGATTCCATTTTTTGTAGTGTTTATTCGTCGCTGCGATACATGTAAACGTATCTATGACATGACCAGCGTTATCGCAATCTGAATGCCCGATGATTGTCTCTAATCAGACCTCGCGGTTGTGCAGGCTGATCAACTCTAGTCAGGCTCCAATCTACGTCTTTACCGGTCATGTGAATCTTATTGTATTTGGCTGGCACTCGCTCGAACTTAGCTTCGTGTTTAACGAGGCGATTCCATTACTTATAATAACTAGAAATGCGTCCATAGGACACGGATGCCCCCGTCCAAAAATATGTCTATGTTCGTATTCATCCATAGAAAGTTATTGACAGTGTTTAAGTTTTGGACCCTTTTATGCCATTTGACCTCTAAGTATGACCTTGGAGGTACGGATCTGGGTTTGCACGTGACACATTGTCTCATGATGGTTAACATTTCTTGAAAATAATTTCAAAATCCATCCAAAAATAAGTAAGTTATTGGCTGCGTTTAAGTTTCGGACCCTTTTTTTGACCTTTGAACTCTGTATGACCTTGACCTTTGAGGTACGGACCTGGATTTTGCATGTGACACATCGACTCATGATGGTTAAAATTTCTACAAAGTAATCTCAAAATCCATCCAGAAATAAGAAAGTTATTGACTGCGTTTAAGTTTCGGACCCTTTTTTTGACCTTTGACCTCCAAGTATGACCTTGACCTTGGAGGTACGGACCTGGGTTTTGCACGTGACACATCAACTCATGATGGTTAACATTTCTCCAAAGTAATTCCAAAATCCATCCAGAAATAAGAAAGTTATTGACTGCGTTTAAGTTTCGGACCCTTTTTTTGACATTTGACCTCTAAGTATGCCCTTGACCTTGGAGGTAAGAACCTGGGTTTTGCACGTGACACGTCGTCTCATGATGGTTAACATTTCTGCCGAGTAATTTTAAAATCCATCCAGAAATAAGAAAGTTATTGACTGCGTTTAAGTTTCGGACCCTTTTTTTGACATTTGACCTCTAAGTAAGACCTTGACCTTGGAGGTAAGGACCTGGGTTTTGCATGTGACACGTCGTCTCATGATGGTTAACATTTCTGCCGAGTAATTTTAAAATCCATCAAGAAATAAGGAAGTTATTGACTGCATTTAAGTTTCGGACGCACGGACGGACGCACGGACGGACGAACGGACGGACGGACGGACGGACAGGGGCAACGCTATATGCCCTTTCCACCATTCTTCGAATGGCGGGGGCATAAAAATCATGACATTTATATATATAGCATAACTTGTAATAACTCCTGTTTGTGTGTGCGTGTTTTTTTTTTTTTTTTTTTTTTTTTTGAAACCGTGTAGATCATGATCAGATGCCTACAAAACGGAAATGCTAATCAAACTGCGCATACGGAAAGGCTGATCTTCGCTGGTTAGGCAGGATTTGCAAGTTAATCTTGAGTTTTTGCAGATCGTGCAAGCACTGGGTCTGATGGGTTAAAGTGGCGTTCACAAGAATGATCAGTCATGACTTTAGCATGCATAATTACGCCCCGCCCATCGGGGCTTGAAGAAATAGATGGGCTACGCAGAGCTGAAACCGACCGCACACGGGTACTTGCTTGTTTATAATGGCCAAATCGAAATCGCTCTTGAGCACATAGCGAATTGTTCCCAAAGCTCTAGATATCTATATACACCACAATCTCTTGGCCCCCGCCAATCAGGGCTGAAAATAAAAAATGGGATGCATGATGCTTCCACCCAGAGCTGTATCCAACCGCACACGGGTACTGGTAAACCGCTTAGAGGATCTAAGCCTGCCCAGGCAAAGCAGTGCGAGTAGGACCGTCCATGATTATAAACCCTAACAGGGCTAATTCTGGTGAAAATGCCGATGGGGCCATTTTGATTAAAAAGCAGAAAGAACTAGCTTCCGAATGACTACTCCCTATCTCTCCCCATGTAAAAATGGCCCCTGCTTTCCAAAACAAGGGGCCATTTTCAAAACTGATGGGACTATGGCCCCATGGCCCTGCCCAAAATAATCCCTGCCTAATGGTTTCATTGGGCACCAGGGCTTGAGATATCATTTCAACTCAATGTCGGGTAAGAGTCCCACAAAATTGGAAGCAACGTCTCCAAAATGACCTATACAGTGTTGACGGGGACGTTAACCCTCAAATCAAACAAACAAAACATACATAATTTTTGTTATTTGCGTAAACAGTTCAGTTCTTTATCCGAGTACCTGATGAGATTTTCATAGACTGATCAGTCACAACTTTTCTGGCTACACAGCTATCTCTATCACCTCACCGAGGCTTTTCAAAAGGAGCGTGCAGGCTTTGGCCGGCGCTAGGTACTGGGTCGGATTTACAAACACTGATCAGTCAGAATCTTTCTCACTACACGGCTTACTTTATCGACTCACCGAGGCGTTTGAAATATGAGCGCGCAGGTTTTTTCCGGTCTACAAGTCCCGAGTCTTTGCAGTTCGTGCGAGTTTTACAGTCCAGTTTGGTCACCATAGGCTAAGACATTACGAAAACACGCCTATTGAAATACATCGGCAAAATTTTACCTCCAAAAATGGATTTTTTTCAGATAAAAATCCTGATAATTTTTCGTATTTCTACTCAAAACATAGATTGTGGGTACTCGTTAGCACAATCTCGACGAGGCGGTTGTAACGGTTACCCACAATCTATATAGGGAACATAAAGATTAACCCCTGTAAACCCCAGCTTCGCTATATAAAAGTGGGGTTGAAGGGGGTCAAAACTATATAGGCATGTTTGCGTGATGAATAAAAAAAGTAGTTGCATTCACAATGTTTGTGACAGTTGGAAGGACGGACGGACGGACGAACACCAGTGACGAAAATAATATACCCCCAAAAAACAATAACCAGTGACACCACCCAATGAATCGTATACCCTTTAGCTGAAAAATAAAATGTCGTAGCCGAAGCTGACTGGTTTTGACCGTCGGTCTCATGTTCAGCATGTTTTAAAACAAACCATTGAGATCGTACATTAGCTAGCGCTCGGCATGAACAAAGACCTAGAATAACATGCACTGTCAAAGGTAAGTGTTTTCGCTCATTTCACCATGGATAGAACTGCGGCCACTTATGACGGACGGACGAACAACAATGACGAAAATAATATGTTCATGTTTTTTTTTCTTCAAAAAAACAAAAAAAAAAAAAAAAACGGGTATATTAAAATCAACAACACGCCCCTATTTTAATCAGTAGACTCGACCAAGGAATTGTATACCCTTTTACTGAAAATAAATTCGCAGCCGGCCTCATGTTCAGCATGTAACAAAACACTGAGATCGTACATTAGTTAGCGCTCGACATAAAACCCGTGCTTCTACAAAGACCGAGACGGCCCCCGCCCATCGGGGCTTGAAGAAATATATGGGCTGCAGGATGCTTCCACGCAGAGCTGAAACCGACCCGCACACGAGTACTGGTAAACCGCTTAGAGGATCTAAGCCTGCCCATGCAAAGCAGTGCGAGCCGGCCCGTCCATGCATATAAACCATATTGGTTTCATTGGGCAACAGGGCTTGAGATGTCATTTCATCTCATTGTCGGGTAAAAGACAAAAAGTCCCACAAAATTTGAAGCGACGTCTCCAAAATGACCTTTACAGTGTTGACGGGGACGTTAAACCTCAATCAAACTAACAAACAAAACAAAAACCCAGAATAACATAACTGTCAAAGGTAAGTGTATCATTTCACCATGGGTAGAACTGCGACCACTTGTGATGGCTGAATATTGATCAGACTGCATGGATGCGCACGCCAACCTGGAAAAACCGTCCATGAAAGGTGGGTGTGTGTGTTATTCCAGCGACTTCCAGTGTATTCATAGGCGAAAGGCTCATCAGATTACGCATGTGCGTAAAGTAAAAAAAAATACTTGCCTTTCGGGAGCAAATTCTTTCCTTCAAGAGTAGCATTGATTGATTGATTGATTGATTTGTGGTTTAACGTCCCCGTCAACACTGTAAAGGTCATTTTGGAGACGTTGCTTTCAATTTCGTGGGACTTTTACCCGACATTGAGATGAAATGACATCTCAAGCCCTGTCGCCAAATGAAACCAATAGGGTTTATTAGCATTGACGGTCCGCCTCGCACCGCGGTTCCTGGACAGGCTTAGATCCTCTAAGCGGTTTACCAGTACTAGTGTGCGGGCCGGATTCAGCTCTGCGTGAAAGCATCATGCAGCCCATATATTTCTTCAAGCCCCTATGGGCGGGGGCCAATTCAAGAGTAGCATACCATCTCGGAAAAGGTTTTTATTATTACACAGCACCATAGAAAGTTTTCGGTAGATTGACAGTCGACCAAAACTTACGAAGTGCAGTAGCTTTACTATACTAATTCTAAATGAGTGTCACTTATTTGTATGAAATCCAGGTAGCGGTTTATTAAAGCCGCGCTGTTCGTATCAGTGAGGCCAGAGTAGTGTGTAAAGGTTTACCTGTAGAATCGATCTGGTCTGGAAATGGCAAACATGGTAGATCCTGGTCAGAAGCCAAATAAAGGGCCTCTGATTAGAGTCTGCATTGTTTAGAGTTAAGGCATTTAAGGGATTAACGAACGAATGTCTGAGCTCCCATCCAGGGCCATTTTCCCAAATCATCAATGCCTCGATTAAACCATCTTATTGTAATGCTGTTTTCATTATTTCTCCATTAACCCATTTCAGACTGGAAACCCCTAAGCGGGTACCCTGGCAAACAGTGCAGGCCCAGATCAGACGCCGAAGAATGCGGCGTCTGATCAGGGCCTACACTGTTTGCAAAAAGTTCAGCCCTTTTCCTAATCAATTTTGAAGAAAACACAACCTGACGCCCCTAAATTTTCAAATGGACTCCTGCCATATATAAGCTGGAAGATTCCATTTGGTACAAAAAGGGTTAAACATCTCTCGCTAACCAGTGTGACAGATTGCTTTTTTCCATGCGCTGTCTCCGACTGAGCACATGATTCCCACGATTTACCGCAGTTCGTCATGTAAGCACGTGCAGATTAACCATACTACGTCATACTAGTGAGCACGCGCACAGTTATTGCGTGTGAAACGGCACTTACAGGAAACATAATTGCTCGTTAGATAATTGATCTGTGCAGTCTGATCAGAGCATTTGCTGTTCCTGTGAGCATTCTGATCTCTGGGCTATTCAAAGAGCAACAAGTGAAGACTTTGACCAAAGTGGATGCATAGACTGGGGAACACGTAATTCGATAAGACGTGTAACCATTGAAGACTCAGATCAGCCTGCGCATCCGTGCAGTCTGATCAGAGCCTTTGCTGTTCGAATAAGCCTACTATGTGGGCTATTCAAAGAGCAACAAGCGAAAACTGGACATGTTGTCTAGATGCAAATGCTGATCCGATACTTCTGTAGTAGAAAAATAGTCTTTGTCGTGCGCCGGCTCATGTACAAGGAAAATGTATAAGAATGCGGTCTACATATGTGTCTGTTTTAGTTTTTCGTCCCACCAACAGCTAATGTCATACAGAGCCGGGTCCTCGTTTAAAAGACGCATCCGAAAGTCTGGAGAGGCCCGGGATTGATCCGACAATCCCTGGTTTATGAGGCGAGTAACGTAACAACTATACACCGGCTATTATAATTTATTCCTCAATGACAGATTTCATGTTAAGGGGTCCGTTAACTGACTACAGATAAAGGTATGTAATAGTGGCAAATCATTATTAGGGCCCCGCACTGAAAGTGTGGGTGCCCTATAGTAATCACTCTGTCCGTCTGTCTGTCTGTCTGTCTGTCCACAAATTTTTTTATCCTCCATAACTTTCTTATTCCTGGATGGATTTAACTATTACTTGGCAGAAATGTTAACCATAATGTGATGGAGCGTTGCGCGCAAGACTCAGGTCCGTACCTCAACGGTCAAGGTCATACTTAGAGGTTAAAGGTCAAAAAAGGGTCTTTCCTGTGTCCAATTAATAACTTTGTTATTATTATTCCTGGATGGCAGAAATGTTAACCATAATGTGATGGAGTGTTGCGCGCAAGACTCAGGTCCGTACCTCAAAGGTCAAGGTCATACTTAGAGGTTAAAGGTCAAAAAAGGGTCTTTCCTGTGTCCAATTAATAACTTTGTTATTATTCCTGGATGAATTTAAATATTACTTGGCAGAAATGTTAACCATAATGTGGCCCCGCACTGAAAGTGTGGGTGCCCTATAGTAATCACTCTGTCCGTCCGTCTGTCTGTCTGTCTGTCTGTCTGTCTGTCCGTCCACAAATTTTTTTATCCTCCATAACTTTCTTATTAGGGCCCCGCACTGAAAGTGTGGGTGCCCTATAGTAATCACTCTGTCCGTCCGTCTGTCTGTCCGTCCACAAATTTTTTCCTACTCCTCTGATAGCGCTGCCGGGGCCCTAGTCAGTTTCACTGACAGCTCTAGTTATTTTAAATTTCTTTACTTCCAATTTCATGCGGCGTCTGATCTGGGTCTTCAAACCCGACAACAGGATTCCAGTCCAGATTCTAGAGATAATTAACCCATTTGCGCAACACTCTGACCTCACAGCGATTAGAATAGCGCGGCTATCAATACCAGGATTTGTGAAATCAACAATTTTTAATCCCCCGCCGCGAAGCGGAGCGGGGATTATAGAAATGTCTTTCGTCTATCCGTCCTTCGCGGCGGGATAATAGGAATGTCCGTCCGTCTGTCTGTCCGTAACACTTTCTTGTCCGCCCCATATCTCCTTTACCCTTTGATAGATTTTCATTAAACTTTGGTCAAGTGTTAGTCTCAGTGAGCTGATGTTCAGAACCCATAACGAACCATGCCGACTCAAGGTCAAGGTCACAGTTGAAGGTCATGAGTTTGAAACTTGGTATTTTTTGTCCGTTTTATATCTCCTTTACCCTTGGAACCATTTTCATTAAACTTTGGTCAAATATTCTTTTGAGTGAGCTCATGTGCAGAACCCATAAATGAACCATGCCGACTCAAGGTCAAGGTCATAGCTGAAGGTCAAGAGTTTGAAACTTTGATTTTTGTGTCCGTTCCATATCTCTTTTACGCCATTCTTTTACCTCAGTGAGCTTATGTGCAGAACCAATAAATGAACCATGCCGACACAAGGTCAAGGTCACATTTGAAGGTCACGACTTTGAAACATTGAATTGTGTGTCCGTTCCATATCTCCTAGACCCCTCAAAGGATTTTCATTAAACTTTGATCAATTATCCCCCTCAGTGAGCTCATGTGCAGAGTTCATAAATGAATCTTGCTGACACCAGGTCAAGGTCACATTGGAAGGTTACTACGCCGTATGGCTTTCCGGTCATACATTTTTTATGGCTACGTTGCTCATCCTGGAATGTTCAAAACCAACAAACACAATTTCTTCTATAATCATTTTATTCTAGTACATCACGCGCATTGCCAGCCTCGGTATCTCATTCGGATGCGCGTCTGACTTGGGATCAGGAGAACGTGGGTCCGATACTTGCCGGGGTCGGCAACATTCTGTTGTGGAGACTGATCATGAAATTTGTTCTGGCCTTTCTCTCTTTTCCGCTGTTATCAAGAAGGGCAGTTGTCATTCTCTGGCGAAAGAATATGCACTGTGCTGGTTAACCGTTACCGTAAAAGACTGCCCAGGAATAGTGCTGATGGGTAAACTGATCAGTTAAAAAATGAAGCCCATAACGGCAATGGAAATGGAGTGTTTTATTGTGCAATAAATCTCAGCGAAGAAGAGCGTGACCGAACAGCCGCAGTTGTAGAACGTCACTCTTTTTTTTTTGTATAAGAGTTTGACGGTCCAGTCAATACTATTTTAGGTCATTCTTTTAGCTGTCAACACTTCCTGTGCAGACCTATTGGCTACGTAAGCGTTTAACTAATAGGCCGCAGTGTGCAAATTCTTTCACCAGAAACTGGCAAGTGCCCTTGACTCAGCGGAATGGATTTGTTTGTTTGTTTGATTTGATGTTTACGTCCCCGTTAACACTCTATAGGTCATTTTGGAGACGTTGCTTCCGATTTTGTGGGACTTTTACCCGACATTGAGATGAAATGACATCTCAAGCCCTGTCGGCCAATGAAACCAATACGGTTTACAAGCATGGACAGTCCGACTCGCACTGCTTTGCCTTGGCAGGCTAAGATCCTCTAAGCAGTCAACCAGTACTAGTGTGCGGTTGGTTTCAGTTCTGCGTGGAAGCACCTTGCAGCCCATCTATTTCTTCAAGCCCCGATAAAATTTCGATGTCCGAACACGCTCCATTGGCATCATTTGCAGGGATGAATGTCATAAAGGGCATCGTCCTTCGGATCGGGACGCTATCTGGAGCCCCCCTGTGCAGGGAGAGTCATGCCCTATGCAGGTTGAAGACCCCTACCGTAATTACATGATTACTGTGTTGGCTTTCATCCTGCAAAACTGGTGTGTATGTAATGTACATCTGCGAGTAATGGTAAGATGTGACCGATCGCAGTATTAGTAGAAAGAAAAGGAAGAAACAGTCGAAAAGTTGGGAGAATTTGATGGTATTGTCGAATATGAGTGTGTTAGAATCCAAATAGATCAGCTCCAGTTTGTGAACCATTGCAAAAAAAAATCACAGTTCAAGCTGCCGGTTACTTTAAAGTAGATACACCAATCGTGGTTGAGTCTTCTTTACAAATGCCTCCAAACTGTGATTTATTACTCAACAAATCACATAGAATATGATAAAATAGAGTCATTTCTCATATAACTTGTCTTGACGATAACAAGACTGTGAGCTAAGGGGTGGGAGTGTTTTGCGGCCCTCTCAATATTATTTCATTTATTTCTATCAAAATGCTAATCTGATGACATAGTTCGGTATCATCGCGAAAACATGTCTAAATAATTCTGACCCCCTTTAACCCCACTTTTATACAGTAAAACTGGGGTTTAGAGGGGTAAATGTTATTTTCTTTATTCTGCTCTATAACACAGCCAGTGGTACTCGTTAGAACCGCCTCGATCAGGCGGTTCCAATGTGTATCCATAATCCATATTTTGAGCAGAAATAAGAAAACTATCACGTTTTTACACTGAAAAATTTCAATTTGGTGGTAAAATTATCCTATATATTTGAATAGGCGTGCTTCCGTAATGTTTTTACAAATCTAGTTCAAATGTAAACTACTGGTGCTCGTAAGAACAGCCACAATTAGCCGATCCTTATGAGATCCATAAATCGGTACATGTAAGCTTCTGTCTAAAAATAAGAGAACTAATGAATATCCCCAATCCTCGTAAGCCCCACTGCTTTATATAAGCTAGGTGTTCATCTCACGGACATGTCCACCTGACGGACACGTGCTCGGCTACGGTTGCTGTAGATGCTGATTCGGATGTTTTCCTTTTTCCCTTCCTCTCCTTGAAATTTGGATTCCGCCAGCCTTTAAAACAACGATCTGGTCGAAAGAAGTGAATTCTTCAACAGAACATCAAACCAAAAAAAGAAAAAATATATAAATATATATATTGCATTTGGGAACATATCACGAGGAGTACCTTATACTCATTATATGCCTGTTTATTACAACTTCAAGTAAGGCATTTTACCGTAACGGTCCCGTTTCCGTGCTGGGGTATATTAGTTGCACGTGCAAATTGAAAATCCAACCGGCATGAAAAAAAGATTGGGTCAAATGATACATGTTAGGCTGCGCGAAAGTTGGCGAGGCATGTTAGAAAGGTGAAATTTTGATAGGGAAAGGAAAAACGACCTAATGAAAAATTGTCAGTAAAATAATAATAATAATAATAATAATAATAATAACAATTAATATACAACCAATATCATATGAACAAATATAAACTTGAACCACTCGGAGTATTTCTACCGACATTCGGAATATTAGCCCCGGGCATTATTGACCAAACATTACCTGTATAGTCGTTCGGAAAACTCCGAGTATACTGGATATTTCGCGGAGTGTTTGGGAGTGGTTTGTTTCCTCATTCCGAGTGTTTTGATGAAAATATGCGGAGTGGTTTGGAGTACTGTGAAAATTGCATTCGGAGTGAAAAAGAAAACTGGCTTTTATGCGCGACCTGTAGTGTAGCTTGGTCCTCTTGTTATTATTTTCTATGCAGAAAGATCACATAGTCTGTAAACATCTCCTTAATATGTATATGATTTTATGTCAGTAACAGTTTTATTAATAATTTCAATTCTGCTGTCCTGTTAGACCAGTGACCAAAAATAGCTTAAAATTACAAATTAAAAAAATTCCTTGTTCCAAGATTTATGCTCTGACTTGGCTAGCAGGGCTTGACTCTAACACTGGTTCTCTGGTCAGGCCAGTGAAAATCGAGGACCAGTGAGAATCAGTATTAAATTTAGTTTTATTTATTAATTTAATGTCGCTCTCCTGTCCGACCAGAGACTGGAATTAGTGTCTAGGTCTCGGCTAGGCTTTTCGGAAGATGATGATTTCGAGCATGTACATGCGAAATATAACTATGAACATACTTGCGACGGCGATTCAAAGCGCATTTTCAAACCTGTGGGATGGCTTGTGCCGCTACAATTTTCTTTTAGTTATTAAACAATTATGAAATCCAATTCACTTGTACCTTTTAAAAACACACAAATTTTAAATTTAATAAGAAGTTTGTGACAGTTAATATGTTTGTTGATGCTGTTGTTAAAAATGATGATGATGATAATACTGCTACTGATGATGATGATGATGACTATGATGATAGCAATGATGACTGTGTTATTTGCGCTGATGATGATGGTGTTATATTTGATGATGACGTATTTCCCCTATAATTTTGTAGGCTGATCTCTCTCTGACAGGCAGTGGGTAGAACTGGAAGTGGCTTGTCTGGAAACTCCTCGGGTAACATTTATAGCAATCTACCACTGTTACAATTATGTCACCTTTAGTGTAAAAACTCAATAAGTGCGTATAGAATATATAAGCACTTATTGAGTTTTTTGCACTGGGGTGACGAATCATTATTTTATGTCTTTCAATGTTAGGTTTTAGACGTGTCATGACTAAACCAACTGTGTGAGCTGTGCGACGGGCATGGATCCAGATCATCCACGCAGTCAGATCAGGATCCATACTATTCGCTTTTCATATTCTACTGACCAGTACATGTATATTGCAGATCTATATTATTTAAAGTGAACAGCATGGAGCCTAATCAGACTGTGCGGATGCTGGTCGCAAAGCCCACATTGTTGTTTTGGTTGTGACATGGCTCATTTGATGTATTATTCAGCCTAATTGCCTATATAGCTCAAGTTCCGCTCGACGAGATACGACGATCTGGTAGAATTGTGATAATTATCCTTGGCCAATAACATTTTTTACCTTCGGAAAACTGTATTTTAAAGGTCATTTACACCTTCAGTCTCATTTTCATGACAAAAGAATTGTTAAGCCTCGAAAGGGGCTAGCAAATAGTTGCCGGTTTGTCTGTCCGTCATATTTAGTCCAGAGTATACTCAAATGCTCAGGAAGGTAATGCATTAAAATGGAGACTTATTTTTGATTTTTATTAATGATAGTGCAAAACTCTACCTTTCTCCATTTCTGAATTATTTCTCTGTATTGAAGCATTAATTACATGTATTTTTAAAAACAATTATGAAGGGAAATCCCTCAAACTTTATAATTATGATATCTAGAGGGCAGTCATGGTGAACTTTTAGGGTAGATGGATGTCCGGCGTCTGTCAAATACGTCCGGCATAGATTGCCCCATCCACATTTAGTTATACGCCCCAAAAACTAAAGTTTAGGGGGGGGGGGGTTAAGGAATCACCCTGTCCGTCTGTCCATGTCTGTCCATAGAGCTTGTAAGCGCAACTCCTCCCACACGGTTGGTCGGATTTTGATCAAACTTTACCAGATGGTAGAGCTGACCTATAGATGCGCATAAAGGAAGATAACTCTGTTCAGACTTCAATAAAGGGAGATAATTTGACTTTTTGTTTACGCATTTAGAAAGCTTGTTTTTAACTGATTTTTTTTTGCTTTTAACTGTCCCTATGCATTTTAAATCGCTCTATGAAAAAGTATCACTATCATTAGGACAGCAGTACGGGGGGTATAGAAGCCGTTAAGTGGCAGTCCTTGTTTGTTTATAAGCTAGCATCTACAGTTCTGAGATTTTTCTTTTTGTTCAGCTTTGAAAGATGGACAGATCTACTACATTCAGAAGTCGGTTGAAGGAACATGATCCTGGAAGGTATAAAGATTACCTAGAAAAGCAAAGGATACGAGCAAAAGAAAGAAGGGAGCACCTGAAGAAAGAACTTCAAAAGAAAACCCCAAGTCCAGCTGCAAAGCAGAAAAAAGAACATGAATTACAGCTCCAAAGAGAAAGACAAAGAAAGGGGTTAGCAAAAAAGAAGGCCGAGACGATGCCCAGTATTAATATAAGAAAGTTAGTAAGGAAACTTTGTGTGGAAACAAGACACAGCAAGCAACACAAAAGGGAATATAACAGAGGAAAGAAAAGGGAAGAAAGAGCCAATCAGTCATACCAAAAGAAAATGTGGATTAGAAAAAAAGACAGAGAAAGAAAAGCAGCACAGAGACGGAGCAAAAAGCTGAAAATTAACATTAATTGTGTTACAAGTCAACCTACAAGCCCTTTTAGCAGCAAAAAAACTGAATGGAACATAACAAGTAAAGTTCGGGCAGTGATGCCTGATACACCTGAAAAATTTGCAAAAGTAATAGATAACATTGAAAAGAAGGCAACTCCCAGAAAGAGGAAGGCTTTACATGACTTGAAGAAGGCTGATTCTGCAAAAAAGAAAATTGTTGAAAAGAAAGAAGACATGAAAATAGTTGATACAGCATTTACGCAAATTGAACAGAAGGGCACAATCAAATTTAGTTCAGTGAACGCCGCAGCAAGACTTTACCTTGCAAAGAGAGCTATGTTGAAGCATAGAAGCAAAGTAGATGTTAAAGGCATCAAACAGTTTTACTTGCGTGAAGAAATATCAAGAATACTTCCGCAAAAAAGATATGCTACTAAAGAAGGGCCTGGTTATGCCATGCAAGTGTCCGTGAAGGCTGCACATGCAAAGTATAATTTTGAAAATCCTACTAAGAAAGTAAGTTTCGGCAAATTTGCAGCACTTGGAAATCGAAATGTTCGTCTTCTTTCCCAAAGTCACAGGGATTACTGTTGCTGTCCATACTGTACAAACATCAGGTTTAAACTCCTCACACTTAGTACAGCATCTTCTGACAGTAAGTGTAAAAAGACACATGAACATGATGTGGTTGACATATTGCTGTGCCCAAAGGCTGACAATGTTCAGTTCCACGATGTTAATTGCATAAATGGTAGTTGTGAGAACTGTTCAGATTATGTGAAAACACTTGAGGAGTTTTACAGCCAGATACCTTAAGACAAAACTTTAACGTGGAATCGTTGGGTAAATGACACCAATCCTGGTAATGGTATGGTAAAGAAAGTGGCGGTAACCGAGAAAGGTGGTACAAACAAGCTAATTCAACAGATGGTTGAAACTGACATCAAGAAGCCGGCACAAGGCTACTCTTTCTTCCAGCACATATTCACTGCGAAGTGGCAGAATTTGCAATTCAGGAACATAAAAGCAAACATCCCAGCTGGGTCAATCTTGCAAGTAATGGATTTTGAAAAGAATCGTGAAATAAAATATCAAAGTGAAATCAAAGGTACTTTTTACACAGCTCGGCAAGTGACCATGCATCCAGTGGTGACTTACTTTCAATCTGATGTAGGTTTGGTGCGCAATTCAAGTATTATTATATCAGAGGACAATTGTCATGGCTTCCATGCTGTAAATCACTTTGAACATGTAGTTAATAGTCACCTGAGAAAATTCATTGAGCCCAAAAGACGGATTATTTTCAGTGACGGGTGTAGCAGTCAGTATAAGTCAAAGGGGCCATTTGCAGACATCGCCAATGAAAGAACTGAAATAAACAGGAACTATTTTGGGATAGAGCATGGTAAAAACTAGAGCTGTCAGTGAAACTGACTAGGGCCCCGGCAGCGCTATCAGAAATTTGTGGATGGACAGACGGACAGACAGAAGGACGGACAGAGTGATTACTATAGGGCACCCACACTTTCAGTGCGGGGCCCTAATGAGTGTGATGGAGAGATTGGTGTACTGAATAGGGCTTTGGATAGAGCTATAATAGGAAATGAAGTAGTTTTGAACAGTGCAGAAGATGTTTATAATTACTGTCACAGTCGTCTGGAAGTAGATGAAGTGCTGTCAACATGTAATTTTTTCTACGTGAAGAATGGAGACATCAATCGTAACAGACCTGAAACGGACGTCAAAACAGTACCGAGCACACGTAAATTTCATCAGGTTTTGAACTCAACAGATGAAAATGGTTTGTTAAGAGTCTGGAACCTGTCATGCTTCTGCAGAAAGTGTGAATGCGGCGACTTCTTAAACTGCTTAAATAGCAAATATGTAAGGACCTATGAAGTGAAACGACTCCAACTAAATGAAATGCCCAATGTTTACACTCGGGAGTATGTGGACAGCCAAACTGTTGCAGATGTAAACTTGGAGGTGAATCATTCCTGTGACACTGCTTTGAATTTGGACTTCACAGCGCCTGAAAGTGAAAGTCAAGACAAGTTTGAATCTTCAGACAATGATCTTCATGAACATTCAAGGCAAGGCTACTTTGAAAGAATTTTGAGTAAGATGTGTCAGTGTAAGTCCTTTGATGATTTACAGATCTTAGTGCCTGCAATAGAGGAGGAGATAAAAGAACTCTATGGAGACATTCACTTCAACCCTAACATCAGTGTAGTTAGTCATAGACTGACAGTTGACAGAGTGGCACATGGGCTAGATTTTGATCAGCAGACCATTGAAGCAGCAGTGGGAAAATTACCAGTATGTGTTCAGGGAGATGGGAATTGCCTACCACGGTCAGGGAGCATTTTGGCATTTGTGGACGAAGATCATCATACTGAAATACGTTGCCGAATTGTCATTGAAATGGTAACAAACATACATCTTTATTTGAGTGTTGAGTATCTTCAAAAGGGGGCAGGCTATCTTGGAAAAGAAGCGAAACGTCTTGTACACACTTACTCTATGTTTACGGAACAGTACGTCCCAGGAAAATGGTTGGTACCAAGAAACATCTATAAGAAGGAAGTATTGGAGACGTGTAAAAATAAAACATACATGGGTATTTGGCAGATCTTTGCTCTGAGCTCAGTGTTGCATTGTCAAATTTTTTCAATGTACCCTGAGTTGGGATCAGAATTGTACCGTACCACACTGAACAGAATGGTTAATCCCAGGCTAGATGATGGTTCAGGTATTGGCTATATAATGTGGTCATCGACCAGGCAAGACATGACTTCAAGCAATTGGATTCCTAATCACTTTGTTCCAGTAGTAAACACCACACCTGTTGAGGAAATGTTTGAAGAAGATAAGGAAATGTTTGAACTGGACTCAAGCACACTTTCTGGTATTCTGACTGAACTGAATGATGAGGAACTAGCTATAAATGATGTTGATTTACTGGAAGCAGTTGGGAGGTCAGAGGGAGATGCATGGACAACTGAAAATGTAGACAGGACGGCCGGCCTTTGTGATGAAGAGACCCTGGGACCAGATCAAGTATCGATCCAGACTAATAAAGGGATCCCTTTGAATGATGACGCCATATTGCCACCAGGGTAAGTTTTTAGCTCACCTGGGCCGAAGGCTCCAGGGGAGCTTATAGTATAGTGAGTCCTCCGTCGTCCGTCCGTCCGTCGTCCGTCCACACTTTTGAGCAGCTATATCTCTGCAGCCTGCAGGGTGATCTCAATCACTTCTCATCTGTAGCATGCCTCTGGTGGGGCATTGATGACATAAGCTTTTTTTTGAAATCGCACGAAAACTTTGGTTGCTATGGCAATCACAAGGTCCCATAGACTTACAATGGGAAAATGCTTGTCATCACCGTAGCCCCTTCATTTTTGATCAGATCTTCGTTAAACTTATATGTAAGGTGGCTGGGGATAAAATCTCGGATGAGTTCGAAAACCGGCCAAGTTGGCCCATTTATCATAGAGTTACGTCCCTTTGATTGCTGAAAATGCCGATTTTTGACCTTGTCATCACCGTAGCCCCTTCAGTTTTGATCGGATCTATTTGAAACTTATATGTAAGGTTGCTGGGGATAAAATCTCGGATGAGATCGAAAACCGACCAAGTAGGCCCATTTATCATAGAGTAACGTCCCTTTGATCGCTAAAAATGCCGATTTTTGACCTTGTCATCACCGTAGCCCTTTCAGTTTTGATCGCATCTTTCTGAAACTTATATGTAAAGTGGCTGGGGATAAAATCTCGGATGAGTTCGAAAAACAACCAAGTCAGCCTATTTATCATAGAGTAAAGTCCCTTTGATTGCTGAAAATGCAGATTTTTGACCTTGTCATCATCATAGCCCTTTCAGTTGTGATCGGATCTTCTTGAAACTTATATGTAAGGTTGCTGGGGATAAAATCTCGGATGAGTTCGAAACCGGCCAAGTAGGCCCATTTATCGTAGAGTAACATCCCTTTGATTGCTGAAAATGCTGATTTTTGACCTTGTCATCATTGTAGCCCTTTCAGTTTTGATCTAATCTTTCTGCAACTTATATGTAAAGTGGCTGGGGATAAAATCTCGGATGAGTTCGAAAACCAGCCAAGTTGGTCCATTTATCACAGAGTTTCCCTTTGATTGCTGAAAATGCCGACTTTTGACCTTGTCCTCAACATAACCTCTTCAGTTTTGATCGGATCTTTCTGAAACTTATATGTAAGGTGGCTGGGGATAAAATCTCGGATTAGTTTGAAAACAGGCCAAGTCAGCCCATTTATCATAGAGTTATGTCCCTTTGATGGCTGAAAATGATGATTTTTGACCTTTTCATCACCGTAGCCCCTTCAGTTTTGATCAGATTTTTCTGAAACTTATATGTAAGGTGGCTGGGGATGAAACCTCGGATAAGTTTGAAAACTGGCCAAGTCGGCCTATTTATCTTAGACTAACATCCCTTTGATTGCTAAAAATACCAAATTTTGACCTTGTCATCACCATAGCCCCTTCAGTTTTGATCGGATCTTTCTGAAACTTATATTTAAGGTGGCTGGAATAAAACCTTGGATGAGTTTGAATACTGGTCAAGTCTGCACATTTTTCATAGAGTAACGTGCCTTTGATAGCTTAAAAATGCCTATTTTCGACCTCATTAGCACTGCTGCCCCTTCAGTTTTAATCGGATCTTCTTGAAACTTACAAACAAATAAGTCAGGCAGAAAAGCTTGAAGGAGTTTGTCACAGAGTAACATCCCTTTGATTGCAGCAGTTAATTGCTTATAAGCTCACCTGGGCTGAAGGCTCCAGGGAGCATAGTGGGTCCTCCGTCATCCGTCCGTCGACACTTTTGAGCAGCTATATCTCTGCAGCCTGCAGGCTGATCTCAATCATTTCTTATCTGTAGCATGCCTCTGGTGGGGCATTGATGACATAAGCTTTTTTTTTAAATCGCATGAAAACTTTGGTAGCAATGGCAATCACAAGGCCCCATAGACTTACAATGGGAAAATGCTTGTCATCACTGAGCCCCTTCAGTTTTGATCGGATCTTTCTGAAACTTATATATAAGGGGGCTGGGGATAAAACCTCGGATGAGTTCGAAAACCGGCCAAGTTATCATAGAGTTACGTCTCTTTGATTGCTGAAAATGCCGATTTTTGGGTCGATTGTTTATCAATCGACCCAAATGTACCATACGGTAGAAAGTCGATTCTTGCAAATGTCCACGTGACCAACGCGGAGATAACCACATGACCATTATTGACCAATCAATCAAAAGCGCGCGAAAAGGCTCTCAAGTGATATACACAAACGCCGATCACGTGATATATACAACGCCGGGCTCTCTTCTATACGCCATATTTGTTTTCAGAGATTATCATCAATATTATCGTAAGTATTTAATATAAATCCTTGAAGAAATGGTTCGTTCTTTATGAACTTGTTTTCCCTTTGCAGTCTTCTTCTCGAGCTGTACGGCCAGGTAAAAATGAAGTCTTAGTCAGCGTTTTTAAGCGAGGAATGCATCCGTGACCTAGTTCTTTGCATTTGGATCGGATTGTTTACTCTATTAGTGCTGGAGTCCACGTGACTATCACTGATTTGAAGGAATCCACGCAGATTATTTATAGAATTTTATCGCAGTGAGGTCAGCGTGTTTACTTAAAAGGTTAACTGTAAAATCTGGGCTGGAATCATGGGTTGGGCTAGGCAAACAGTGTAGACCCAGATCAGACGCCGCAGAACGCGGCGTCTGATCAGGGTCTTCACTGCTTGCTTAGAGTATAGGGATTTAAGGATCAGGCACCGAAAAACGCAGTGTCTGATCAGGGTCTACACGGTTTGCTTTCAGTAAAGGAGTTTAAGGGTTAAACGAAACAGTCCACGCTCAGGCCCATTTTTCCTAACTACACCCAGAGACAATCGACCCACCAGTACTCTCAGTGCTTTGAATGACCTTGTCATCACCATAGCCCCTTCAGTTTTGATCAGATCTTTCTGAAACTTATATGTAAGGTGGCTGGGGATAAATTCTCGGATGAGTTCGAAAACGGACCAAGTTGGCCCATTTATCTTAGATTTACGTCCCTTTGATTGCTGAAAATGCTGATTTTTGACCTTGTCATCGCCATAGCCCTTTCAGTTTTGATCAAATCTTTCTGAAACTTATATGTAACGTGGCTGGGGATAAAATCTCGGATGAGTTCGAAAACCAGCCAAGTTGGTCCATTTATCACAGAGTTACGTCCCTTTGATTGCTGAAAATGCCGATTTTTGACCTTGTCATCACCGTAGCCCCTTCAGTTTTGATCGGATCTTTCTGAAACTTATTTGTAAGGTGGCTGGGGATAAAACCTCGGATGAGTTTGAATACCAGCCAAGGTGGCCTATTTATCATAGAGTTAAGTCCCTTTGATTGCTGAAAATGTGGATTTTTGACATTGTCATCACTGCAGCCCCTTCAGTTTTGATCGGATCTTTCTGAAACTTATATGTAAGGTGGCTGGGGATAAAACCTCAGATGAGTTTGAAAACCGGCCAAGTCGCCCCATTTGCTATATAGTTATGTCCCTTTCATGGCTGAAAATGTCAATTTTTGACCTTGTTATCACCGTAGCCCCTTCAGTTTTGATCGGATCTTTCTGAAACTTATATGTAAGGTGACTGGGGATAAAACCTAGGATGGGTTCGAATACCGGCCAAGTTGGCCCATTTTTTTTTGACTTGTCATCACCATAGCCACTTCAATTTAGATCGGATCTTCTTAGCAAGTCAGGAATATAAGCTTGAATGAGTTTGAAAACCGGTGAGGTCAGCCTGTTTATCATAGAGTTACATTCTACTTGATTTGCAGAAAATGCTTATCCTGTCATCACCATATCCTCCCATAAAGCCTTCAGTAAAGGTTGGCACTTCCTTAAACTGTGAATCTGTAAGCTCAAGTGAGCGATACAGGACCAAGCTAGCTTGGTCCTCTTGTTTTATATGCTGCATACTTGCAATGGATTTTCTGTTCTGAAGCTGTATTGTCTGCACTTTAAATGCTTTCAAATTTATACTAATTGTTTGTAATTTGTTTCAGTCATGTTGAGCAGTCAGAGAGTAGTGGGTGTACAGTCGAGGATGTCGTTGGGTATGATAGGATGACCAGTCTTCACAGTGAGCAGGCGCCACCGCATTCAGAGTCGGTCCAGACCGAGTTGGCCCAGACCATTGTTGAAGGGGCACATGTTTCTGATAAAGGTCTCTTTCCACCAGGGTAAGTTCTATGCTGCGTACTTGCAATGGATTTTCTGTTCTGAAGCTGTAATGTCTGCACTTTAAATGCTTTCAACTTTATACTAATTGCTTTGTAATTTGTTTCAGTCATGTTGAGCAGTCAGAGAGTAGTGGGTGTACAGTCGAGGATGTCGTTGGGTCTGATAGGATGACCAGTGATGAGCAGGCACCACCGCATTCAGAGTCGGTCCAGACTGAGTTGGCCCAGACCATTGTTGAAGGGGCACATCAGTCGGACTATATATCAAGTTTCAGCTTGACAAGATCTAAATTGCAGTGTAGCTGAAACAAAGTTTCCAGAAATTTTCAAAGGGGCATACCATATTCGCCCTAATTACCGCACATGCTCCTATAAGCGCACACCAAAGCTATTTTTGAAAAGGAAATGCATAAGCGCACACTTTACAGTAATCTCTCATTGAAGCTTTCATAGTAAATCTATAAAAACTTAACATTATTTCTTCCAACAGTGAAGGCAATGCTTAAGTATCTTTTTCCGTCCCATTAATTATCAGTATGCATCATCTTGGAAGCTGTTGTTTTCGTATCAAGTGTGCGCTAATTAGGTAGATTTTTCACCACAATTATACGACACGATTTTGAAAAAACTAAGCGCACGGTGCGGTAATTAGGGCGAATACGGTAACACATGGACAAAAGCAATATAGCTATAGCTCATCATCAGAATGTAGGTCTTGTAATGGTTAGTATGTGTGTGAAGTTTCATGAGAGTAGGGCAAATACTTCTGAAGTTATGACCAAGGTTAATTAACGTTTCTTGGTTAAGGCATGACACATAGACAAAAGCAATATAGTTTTGGCCCTTTGTCAGTGTTGGACTTGTAATGATTAGCATGTGTGTAAAGTCTCATGAGAAATGGGCAAATACTTCTGAAGTTACGATCGAGGTTAAGTTAAGGCATAACAAACACATGGACAAAAGAAATATAGTTATGGCCGCTGCGGGGGCACTAACAACATGCGCTGCTCAACATCATTGTCTAACTACGGTCAATATATCAAGTTACAGCTTGATTGAATGTTAATTGTGGGAGCAGTTAGCTGGAAACAAAATTTTGACAAATATTAGAATGGGGCTTAACTCTGTAAATATTCAGTGGACTGTTACCTTGAAACAATGTGTGCCACACCACCTCATAGCCTAACTTAAACTATCTACCAAGTTTCAGCTTCATCTGATGAAAACCGTAGGAGGAGTTATCCAGAAACGAAATAGTTCACAAAATTTTCAAAGGGGCATAAGTAAATATTTGGTGGAATATTACCTCGAAACAATATGCGCTACACCACCTAATGGTCTTACTATCTACCAAGATTCAGCTTGATCAGATGAAAACTGTAGGTACAAATGGATGGATGGACAGACCGACAGATGCCGAGCCCATACCATAATACGACTTTTTACAAAACAGGTGTTTAAAAAGAACCCTTAACCCTTTTTGTACCAAATGGAATCTCCCTCCTTATATATGGCAGGTGTGCATTTCAAAATTTAGGGGTGACAGGTTGTGTTATATTTGAAAATGATTCGGAAAATACCTGAATTTTTTGCAAATAGTGTAGGTCCTGATCAGACGCAGCATTTTGCAGAGTCTGATCTGGACATGCAATGTTTGCCAGGGTACCCATTTTGGGGATTCCGGTACAAAATGGGTTAATTATCTTTGTTACTCAAGTAAGGAAAATTAACACTTAACAATTGTCCTGCTGAGCCCGGATATGCCTTATCTTTCAAACAATGTAGATCCAGATCAGATGGCTTCTGAAGAAGCCATCTGATCAGGATCTACATTGTTTGTCATACAGATTGTGAATGTGTTGCAATAATTTGCATCATGTAATCTGATTGGTTGATAATCAGTGGTGGGTGGCGCATATATAAATATTCAGCAGGTCAAGGGTTATACAGGAGCTTAATCAAATCAAACCTCACCTTAGGATATGACTCAATCTCCTCTTCTTTCCCATTCCCAAGACAATCTTCTGTCAAAAACTGATCAACTGTGGCAGGAGCTTCACCCTGCTTGGTAGGGGACTTTGGTTCTGAATCGACGAATTCCTTCAGATTTTCACTCTCTGTCAACTTATCACTTTCACCACAGCGCTTTTTCTTTTCACTTTGTGTCAATTCAGTTTCACTTTGTGAACTTGTAGATGGTGTCTCTAAGCTTTGAGATAAAGCTCCAGCACTAGTAGAGGGAGAATTGTTAATGGTAACTGGATCTCTAATAGCTGATCGACCAGAAGTTCTGGCGCCACCAAGATCTGCAAGTCCGGACTGAGGTCTTCTCTGGAGTCTGATGCTCCTTCTTTTCAGTTCAGGAGTTTCAGTCATACTTTTTTTGGCTGGTGTTGCTCCTTTTCTTTTCTTTGCTGAAGTTTCAGACTCACCAGCTTCGACTGGTGTATCAGGCTGATCTCCCTGTCCTTTCACTTTGCTTCGTTTAGCAGGGGTTTGAACTTTCTCTGCATCTGAAGATAAGAATGATCATGAGAACCAAGCATAGGTCCAGACAAGAATTCTACCAAAGGCTATGTTGCGCCTGTGGGGGTGCAAAGTCACCAAACCATGAAATCTAGGCCAAGGTCAAATATCTATGCTTCCATAAAAGTTCCCATTCTTAGATGCAAGCTTGTACCAAGCTGTAATAGTTCTTGAGAAATGAACTTAAACATTTAATAGGTTGAACACTAGGGTTGATGCAATAGTTCACTAAGTCAGTGGACCATAAAATTTAGGTCAAGGTCAAATATGGATGCTTGCATTAAAATTGTCATCCCTAAATACAATTTGTACCAAGTATCATTAATAAAGCTCTTACAGTTCTTTTGAAATGAACTTGACCATTAGGGTGAACAATATTTCACAAAGTCAGTGAACCATAAAATGTAGGTCAAGTTCAAATATAGATGCTTGCATTAAAATTCTGATTCCTAGATACAAGTTTGTACAAAATATTGTTAATGAAGCTCTTATAGTTCTTGAGAAATTAACTTGACCATTAAGGCCAATGCTAAGGTGGTCGCAATATTTTACAAAGTCAGTGAACCATGAAATGTAGGTCAAGGTCAAATATGGATGCTTGCATTTATGTTGCCATCCACAGATACATGTTTGTACCAAATATCATTAATGAAGCTCTTATAGTTCTTGAGGAATAAACTTGACCATTTGGGTGAACACAAGGGTGGGCACAATATTTTACAAAGTCAGTGAACCATGAAATGTAGGTCAAGGTCAAATATTGATGCTTGCAATTAAGTTGCCATCCACAGATACAAGTTTGTACCAAGTATCATTAATAAAACTCTTATAGTTCTTGAGAAATAAACTTGATCATTTGGGTGAACTCTAGGGTGGTGGCAAATTTTGACGCCTTAACGGACGGACGGACGGACTGATGAATGAACGGAAAACTGGGCGCCTACATCTCGCCATGCTAATAGCAAGCGCGACAATAAGGAGTCAGGCGGTAGACAAGAATTCCACCAAAAGCTATGTTGTGCTTGTGAAAGTGAAACCTACATATCCCTAGATACACATGAGCCCCGCCAAGCGAATTTGGGTCTTCAAGCATTCCGTCATGACAAATTTTAACTGCGCATGCCCAGCCATTCAGAGGGGCCAGGGATATGGCTTTCTGTCTGAAGGTTCCTCTTGATTCACTGCTTGTATGAGCGAGCAGGGAAGATTCTGGCGAGACTGCGCAGGCTCGCCTGAACCTTCGCTGCTCGCATAGGCGATAAGTACCAAAATCGCTTGGCGGGGCCCATATTATTGTTCTAACACTCACGATTCTTGAGAAATGGAATTAACCCTTTTTGTATCAAATGGAATCTTCCTCCTTATATATAGCAGGAGTCCATTCTAAGATTTAGGGGTGAAAGGTTGTGTTCTTGTCATAATTTATTTGGAAAATGACTGAACTTTTAGCAAGCAGTGGAGACCCTGATCAGACGCTGCATTCTGAGGCATCTGATCTGGACCTGCCATTTGCCAGGGTACCCGTTTTGGGGTTTCTGGTACTAAATGGGTTAATTAAACACCAATGACTCAGACCAATACCTAAGGTTGCATAACTTGTCTTTCCACAAAGTCAGAGAACCAAGAAATATAGGTCTACCTAGATAAAATACAGGTTGTCACAAATGGATACAGGTTGTCACATATGGATGTTGGCATAGCTGCTATTGTCAGAGAAAGGTTATTTTACAAAGTCAGCACCATGAAATGTACATCAAAGTTAAATATGGATGCTTGCATCAAAGTTGGCACCCCAACATGCAAGGTCGTACCATGTTTTTCATTAATATAGCTTTCACAGTTCTTAACAGTTCTTAAACATTAGGATAGATGCTAGGGTTAATTATAGGATAACTGTATTCAAAATTTCATTTGGGGAGGTTAATTGTTTTACGGTTGGAAATTTTGTTTTATGGAGACGTGACAGTGGAATTTGTGACCGTAAAACAGACAATTTACCTCCCCAAATTGCAAGTTTCAATACAGTTATCCCAACTCCTAGCATTTGTTTTTCTTTTGTTAAAACTTGTACTATTTTGCACAAAGTGACAAGTGCTGTGAGCTGCGTAAAACCAAACACCAGTGAATGAAATGTGACGTTACATAATATATAAAGCAAGCAGCTTACACACTTTATCAGGAAGGCTGCTTCAGTAAACCATAAAATGTAGGTCAAAGTTTTAGTATAGCCCAGATAAGATGTATCCACACATTAGTTTTCTTATTTCTGCATGAAAATGAATGTTGTGGAACTCATTAGAAGCACCTCACAGACATGCTTCTTATAAGAATCTTATATGGGTGTGAGGGGTGGATTGAAAAATCTGTCCCGAGGGACACTGTCCGGCATCACGAGGCTTGCTGAGTGATGCCGGAAAGTGATCCCGAGGGACGGATTTTTCTATCCACCCCTCACGCCCATATTGGATTCTTTTTCTTGCATACCTTCCATTTCTATTGCGAATTTTTAATGCTGCTGTCACTTCGGTTACCGACGTCCGTCATTTTGTGATGACACAACAGGAATGTTTAGTGACGTCACGCATGACGGCGACGCGCATGAGGTTGTAATCAACCAGTGCATTTATCAAACACGCGATTATATTCGATTTGGGGTCGGAACACCAGGGTCAGAACATAAATTTCTATCCCAGGGTAAAATCACGGATTTCCTTGTCTAGTGTGCAAGAAAATTAGTTCCCAAAACAATGTTGTGGTACTCATTTGAAGCACCTCACTGAGGCACTTCTAACGATTATTATGTTTTAATGTCATAAATACCTCCTGCTTCATTCATGCTTTTTCTCTTTCTTAATTTCTCCTTCTTTGTTTCTTTTGCTTTCTTCACTCTATCTTGTTCCCTTAGAATGGAAAACTGCAAATGGAAAAGTGTTTTTTTAAGTGACTGTAGAGAATAGGAGTCAATAAGATTGACAAGGCAGAGCTATTTAGGCATTGTCAATATATGTCAAATTGGCCGAGTCCACCAGAAGGTTCGGTAGAGTGCCTTTTGTATGCGTTCTGCAAGCAGACCAAATGGCCATATATACATCACAGCTTTGTGTTACAGTTGAATTCACACTAATGGGTGACTTGGTTTACCTTTTTGTTAATAGAACATTCCAAAGGCAGGTGCAAACAGTAGCTCTGCCTAGTCAATCTTATTTGTGACTGCTATACAAAACAAGAGGGCCATGATGGCCCTGAATCGCTCACCTGAATCCAAGATGTTTCATAGCTTATGGAAATGAAGGATTCACTGCTCTAAGGAGATGTGGACCAAAGACTTTTATCTTTGGAGGCTATTTTTCATTGTAGTGGAATTTGAAGGTTTTTCTATTTTTAGCTCTGGTGTCCATTTTGTTTAACAGAGCAGAACAGTATAGGCAATTTTGAAAGAGGGTCACTAAAGGAACATTCCTGGGAAATTATTTTCAAATCGGGTCATTTGCCTAGGAGGAAATGTCATTTAAAGGTTTTTTTCTATTTTTAACTCTGGTGGCCATTTTGTTTAACGGAGTGGAAGGATTTAGGCAATTTTGAAAGAGGGTCACTCAAGGAACATTCCTGTGAAATTATTTTCAAATAGGGCAATTTGCCTAGGAGATGTCATTTAAAGGTTTTTTTCTATTTTTAGCTCTGGTGGCCATTTTGTTTAACTAAGCGGAACCACATAGGCAATTTTGAAAGAGGGTCACTCAAGGAACATTCCTGTGAAATTATTTTCAAATCAGGCCATTTGCCTAGGAGATGTCATTTAAAGGTTTTTCTATTTTTAGCTCTGGCGGCCATTTTGTTTAATGGAGCAGAACGATTTTGGCAATTTTGAAAGAGGGTCACTCAAGGAACATTCCTGTGAAATTCTTTTCAAATCGGGCCATTTGCCTTGGAGATGTCATTTAAAGGTTTTTCTATTTTTTAGCTCTGGTGGCCATTTTATTTAACGGAGCGTAACGATATAGGTAATTTTGAAAGAGGATCACTCAAGGAACTTTCCTGTGAAATAAATATCAAATTTGGCCATTTGCCTAGGCGGAGATGTCATTGAAAGGTTTTTCTATTTTTAGCTGTAGTGGCCATTTTGTTAAAAGGAGCAGAACGATTTAGGCAATTTTGAAAGAGGGTCACTCTAAGAACATTCTTGTGAAATTCTTTTCAAATCGGGGCATTTGCCTATGAGGAGATGTCATTTAAAGGTTTTTCTATTTTTAGCTCTGGTGGCCATTTTGTTTAATGGAGCAGAACAATTTAGGCAATTTTGAAAGAGGGTCACTCAAGGATTTTTGTTTGTTTGATTTGAGGTTTAACTTCCCTGTCAACACAGTATAGGTCATTTTGGAGATGTTTCTTCCAATTTTGTGGGACTTTTACCTGACGAGGGTCACTCAAGGAACATTCCTGTGAAATTATTTTCAAATAGGGCAATTTGCCTAGGAGATGTCATTGAAAGGTTTTTCTATTTTTAGCTCTGGCCGCCATTTTGTTTAACGGAGCGGAACGATTTAGGCAATTTTGAAAGAGTGTCACTCAAGGATCATTCCTGTGAAATTATTTTCAAATCAGGCCATTTGCATAGGAGATGTCATTTAAAGGTTTTTCTATTTTTAGCTCTGGCAGCCATTTTGTTTAAGGGAGCAGAACCTTTTAGGTAATTTTGGACGAGGGTCACGCTGGGAACATTCCTGTGAAATTCTTTTCAAATCGGGCCATTTGCCTAGGAGATGTCATTGAAAGGTTTTTCTATTTTAAGCTCTGGCAGCCATTTTGTTTAAGGAAGCAGAACGATCAAGGCAATTTTGAAAGAGGGTCACTCAAGGGATATCCCTTTGAAGTTATTTTCAAGTCTGGCCATTTGCATAGGAGATGTCATTTAAACGTTTTTCTATTTTTAGCTCTGGCTGCCATTTTGTTTAAGTGAGCAGAACGATTTAGGCAATTTTGCAAGAGGGTCACTCAAGGAACATTCCTGTGAAATTCTTTTCAAATCGGGCCATTTGCATAGAAGGAGATGTCATTTAAAGGTTTTTCTATTTTTAGCTCTGGCAGCCATTTTGTTTAAGGGAGCAGAACGATTTAGGCAATTTTGAAAGAGGGTCACTCAAGGAACATTCCTGTGAAATTATTTTCAGATCGGGCCATTTGCATAGGAGATGTAATTTAAAGGTTTTTCTATTTTTAGCTCTGTCTGCCATTTTGTTAACGGAACAGAACGATTTAGGCAATTTTGAAAGAGGGTCACTCAAGGAACATTCCTGTGAAATTCTTTTCAAATCGGGCCATTTGCATAGGAGATGACATTTAAACGTTTTTCTATTTTTAGCTCTGGCAGCCACTTTGTTTAAGGGAGCAGAATGATTTCGGCAATTTTGAAAGAGGGTCACTCTAGGAACACCTCTGTGAAATTCTTTTCAAATCGGGCCATTTGCCTAGGAGGAGATGTCATTTAAAGGTTTTTCTATTTTTAGCTCTGGCAGCCATTTTGTTTAAGGAAGCATCACGATTTAGGCAATTTTGAAAGAGGGTCACTCAAGGAACATTCCTGTGACATTCTTTTCAAATCGGACCATTTGCCTAGGAGGAGATGTCATTTAAAGGTTTATCTATTTTTAGCTCTGGCGGCCATTTGTTTAACGGAGCAGAACGATTTAGACAATTTTGAAAGAGGGTCACTCAAGGAACATTCCTGGGAAATTATTTTCAAATCAGGCCATTTGCCTAGGAGGAGATGTCATTTAAAGGTTTTTCTATTTTTAGCTCTGGCGGCCATTTTGTTTAACGGGGAGGAATGATTTAGGCAATTTTGAAAGAGGGTCATCCAAGGAACATGCCTGTGAAATTATATCAAAATTGATTCACTGGTTTAGGAGGAGATGTCGTTTGAACAAAAAGTTTATGCACGCACGGACGACAGACAAAAAGTGATCCCAAAAGCTCACCTTGTCACTACGTGACAGGTAAGCTTAAATCAGATTAAGGGGTATTTGGTGAAAATTAAAGGATAATTTATGTTAATTGTCTGTAAAACTAGAAATGTGTCAATACAACACAAATGCCCCCGCCCAGGGGCCTACCTCCCCCTCCGCCGCAAAAAAAAATGACATATTACAATAATACCTGTCCTTAGGTCATTGGCATAGATTGGTGTATGGCTGATTAAACCTTGAAAAAATAACTATCAACATACCAAATGGGAACTCAATCCATCAAATGGTTTGGAAAATATAGGCCGTTACAAACGTTAACATTAAACATTTCTAAGACTGCAACCTTAACCTTAAGGTCATGGGCAGGGTTATGGCTGAATGAAACTTTTGATCTGCATCAATCATATGTAATATGTAGCAAATCCATCGCATGGTTCAGGAAATATGGACTCTCAAAAAATATAATATAAAAAAATTTTTATGTCTGTGACCTTGACCTTTAGGTGGGGGGTACGGCTCAATGAAACTTTGAACCTGCAACTATTGTCATACCAAATATGAAGCAAATCCATTATAAAGTTCGGAAAATATAAGCTATTAACATACTTAAATTTGAAAATTTCTATGTCTGTGACCTTGACCTTGAAGTCATAGGCATGGGTGGGGGTATTACTGAATAAAACTTTGGATCTGCATCTATCATCAAACCAAATTAATCATAAAAGTTCAAGTTCAACGTGGTACAAATACCTTAACCAAAGTCTTAAAGGTTAAAAATTTTCTAAGTCTGTGACCTTGACCTTGAGGTCATGGGTATGGGTGGGGGTATTGCTGAATAAACCATTGGACCTATATGTATCATCATACCGAATATGAACCAAATTCATTACACGGGTTGAAAAATATGAGCTCAAGTTCTACCTGGTACAAATGCCTTAACCTGGGTCTTAAACGTTAGAAATTTCTAAGTTCGTGACCTTGACCTTAAGGTCATTGGTATGGGTGGGGGTATTGCTGAATAAAACTTTGGACCTATATCTATCATCATACTAAATATAAACCAAATCTATTGTATGGTTTGGGAAATATGAGCTTAAGTTCTACCTTGTACAAGTCTAACAGGATTATGTACGTACGTTTGTTTTTGTTTGATTTGACGTTTAACGTCCCCGTCAACACTGTAAAGGTCATTTTGGAGACGTTGCTTCCAATTTTGTGGGACTTTTACCCGACATTGAGATGAAATGACATCTCAAGCCCCGTCGCCCAATGAAACCAATAGGGTTTATTAGCATGGACGGTCCGCCTCGCACTGCGGTTCCTGGACAGGCTTAGATCCTCTAAACTGTTTACCAGTACTAGTGTGCGGGCCAGAATCAGCTCTGCGTGGAAGCATCATGCAGCCCATATATTTCTTCAAGCCCCTATGGGCGGGGGCTTTATGTACGTACGTACGTACGTACGTACGTACGTACGTGTACACACTTTCGTACAGAAGGACGTACGTTCGGAAACCGTACGCACGTACCCACGTACGGAAAACCGAAAAACTCTATGCCCCCGGCATCATACGATGCGGGGGCATAAAAACTATGTTGTGGGTGGCGTGGTTTAAGTAAATACCCACAACACAGGTTTATATGGAGAAATAAGGAAAATTATTGAAGTTTTCATCAAATTCCCATCTTAACCCTTATCTTGCTGCATATTCATTTAAGCCCCACCCATTTCTGTCTATCGACCAATCAAATTACTTGATGTAATTTATTGCTACAAATTCATAAACTGAATGGTAAACAGTGTAGAACCTGATCAGATGGCTTCTTCAGAAGCCATCTGATCTGGATCTACACTGTTTGCAAAGATAGGGGTTGTCGTGAACAGCAAGATAAGGGTTAACCCTTATTCTGCTGTTCACAACAACCCCTACATTTTCAGTGTAGATCCTGATCAGATGGCTTCTGTAGAAGCCATCTGATCAGGATCTACACTGTATGTTATGCAGTTTGTGAAATGAACAAATACATTGAATCAAGTAATTTGATTGGCTGATAATAAGCAATGGGAGTGGCGTAATTAATTTATGCAGCACGATAAGGGTAAGCTGTTGCTATTCTGTAAACATCAAACCATACCTGCAAAAGGCAACAAAAAGTATCTTGAGGAAGACACACAGCTAAGTCTGTGCATCAACGGTCATTCTGCAGTTCTATAAAAATCCTAAAAAATTGAACACCTTGGGAGAGGACTTGCTGTAATTCTCCTAAAATTTTAACAAATTTGTTTCATGATCCAGCAAGGAGTCCAAAAGGAGCAGACGGAATGACAAACAGTGAAGATCCTGATCAGACTGCTCCTGATCTGGGTCTGCACTGTTTGCTTAGGCCTAACTGTCCCAATACTAAGGAATATCACGATATATGGATGCCTACTGAAACAGAGCTTCTTCATACAGACAAGAGCTTGGAGCTTGGAGCATGCAGACAAGTCACTTTTGGTCCGTGCAGAAAAGCGATATTTGGTCCAAAAATGATTGTTTTTGGGTCGCTGTGACCTTGAAAATGAGGTCAAAGTCATAATGACCTTATGACTGTTTTCCCTTATCCTAGTGATGTGTCTATGCAAGTTTGGTTAAAATCCATCCATAGGTTCAGGAGATATAGTGCTTCAAACAGGCTAACCGACGCCGACGCAAATGGGATCCGCACCAAAAACAATGTCCCCCTGCCCTCCGGTGGGGGACATAACTATATCCCAGCTCACATCTTGCTTAGGTTCTTTTCCATACATTTCCTTTAACCCATTGTATGCTAGTGGACTCTTCCACTGCTTTATGTTGGACAAGTCCATTTGCCATATAAGGGGTGTCAGGCCTATTTTTTCGCTTTTATTCTATTTTTGACAGAAAATTCTGGTAGCAAATAGTGCAGACCCTGATCAGACGCCGCGTTCTGCGGCGTCTGATCTGGGGCTGCACTGTTTGCCAAGGTACCCCTTTAGGGGTTTCCCGCATGCAATCGGGTTAAGCACCGACCTGGTATGTCATCCTAAGCAGTTTTCTCAGTATCACAGCACCAAGCCGTAACAACTCTCTCTCTCCTTTCCCAGGCTGTCTCCACTGTCTGATAGCTTCAAACCTTGCCAACATCAGAGGTAATGGTTCATCATAGTTGCTGCGTTGAGAAGAACAAAAATCAATTCACAAGCACAGTCTAATATTCATTTTCAGGTTCCTTCATAAGCACAGTCTAATGTTCATTTTAGGACCCAATTGTTCAAAGCTTCCTTTAATTAATGAGTTTGTTCGTGGCCAAAACAATTATTGTTCTAGAAAGTACAATATTAAATACAATTGCATGTCTGCTGAAAAAAATGTCGGTAGCTTTTGCAAGTGCAAAATATACGGACTTATTACACAAACAAGAGGGCCATAATGGCCCTGGATCGCTCACCTGATCCATATTGTAGAAATAATATTAAGGTGGAGTGGATGGCTTGACCAATTTTGGTTGACAGTGACCCAAGAAACATTTCTGTGAAATTGTTCAAAATCAGTCTAGCTATTTAGGAGTAAATGTCATTTTAAGGGTTGTTTATTTTTAGTTCTGGGGACTACCATGTTCAGTGGAGATAAAGGATTTTGAGCCATTTTGTCAGAGGGTCAAAAGCTAGACTTATGAGTCGGTGTTCCCCTTTGACAATACTGAGCGGACTTGTATGTTACTATCTGGGCATCTTGAGGACAATGCCTCATGGAGACAAGGGGGTGAGGTGGAGGTGAGAGTGGGAAGCCTTTGTCACAAGAAACTTACATGCCAAATATGAAGGCTCTATCTCAAATGGTTCCTAAGTTATGATTAAGTAGGTCACAGATCAAGGTCACAGGTCAAAATTTTTGCACGAGTGGGAAGACCTTGTCACAAGGAACATACAGTTATGATAAAGTAGGTTACAGGACAAAGTCTTAGGTCAGAATTTTTCTTATGAGTGGTAAGTCCTTCTCACAAGAAACCTACATGCCAAATAGGATAGCTCTATCTCAAACAGTCCAGAAGTTATGAAAATGTAGGTCACAGGTCAAATTTTTGTACAAGTGATAGGTGAGCAAACAAGAGGGCCCAGAGGGCCCTGGTTCGCTCACCTGCTCCAATGTATAACAAGTGGGCCCCGGGCAGGGTCAATTTTGGCCCCAGGGCTATAATTTGAACAATCTTGGTAGAGGTCCACAAGATGAAGCTTCATATCGAATATGAAAGACCTGGGCTTTCTGGTTTCAGAGAAGAAGATTTTAAAGGTTTACCCTGCAAATAGAAGTCTATGTAAAACAAGATTTTCCCTATATAAGTCTATTTATAATCAAAGGGCCCCGGAGCGGGGGCATTTTTGGCCCCAGGGCTATAATTTGAACAATCTTGGTAGAGGTCCACTAGCTGAAGCTTCATAACAAATGTCAAAGACCTAAGCCTTGTGTTTCAGAGAAGATGATTTTTAAAGATTTTCCCTATATAAGTCTATGTAAAACCAAAGGGCCACATGGCGGGGGGCATTTTTGGTCTCCGGGCTATAATTTGAACAATCTTTATAGAGGTCCACTAGCTGAAGCTTCATAACAAATATCGAAGATCTAAGCCTTGTGGTTTCAGAGAAGAAGATTTTTCAAGATTTTCCCTATATAAGTCTATGTAAAACCAAAGGGCCCCAGAGCGGGGGCATTTTTGGCCCCAGGGCTATAATTTGAACAATCTTGGTAGAGGTCCACAAGATACAGCTTCATACCAAATATCAAAGACCTTGGCCTTGCAGTTTCAGAGAAGAAGATTTTCCCTATATAAGCCCATGTAAAACAAAAGGGCCCCGGTGCGGGGGCATTTTTGGCCCCAGCACTATAATTTGAACACTCTTGGTAGGGGTCCACTAGATGAAGCTTCATACCAACTATCAAAGACCTGGGCCTTGCGGTTTCAGAGGAGAAGATTTTTCAAGATTTTCCCTATATAAGCCCATGTAAAACCAAAGGGCCCCCGTGCGGGGGCATTTTTAGCTCCAGCACTATAATTTGAACAATCTTGGTAGGGGTCCACTAGATGAAGCGTCATACCAAATATCAAAGACCTGGGCCTTGCGGTTTCAGAGGAGAAGATTTTTCAAGATTTTCCCTATATAAGCCCATGTAAAACCAAAGGCATTTTTAGCTCCAGCACTATAATTTGAACAATCTTGGTAGGAGTCCACTAGATGAAGCTTCATAGCAAATATCAAAGACCTGGGCCTTGCCATTTCAGAGAAGAAGATTTTTAAAGATTTTCCCTATATAAGCCCATGTAAAACCAAAGGGTCCCGGTGCGGGGGCATTTTTGGCCCCAGCACTATAATTTGAACAATCTTGGTAGGGGTTCACTAGATGAAGCTTCATACCAAATATCAAAGACCTGGGTCTTGCGCTTTCAGAGAAGAAGATTTTTTAAGTTTTCAGTGAAAAAAATCTATTTTTGGCTACTGTGACCTATATGTGCAATGGACCGGAACCATTTGAACAACTTTGAAAGGGGGCCACCTACAGGGGGGACAACCTACGTCAGAGCAGTGACGTCATAACCATTCTTAGGTTTGCCGGCGTTTACTACACAAAAGGCATTTGTCACAACAAGTAGGCGCAGTCGGTGCATTAGGTCATTAAAGAATCAAACATACTGAAATCTGTCCCAGAAATGTGGCCTTTTGTTTAAATAATTAGACACAAGCTGATTTGGCAATGATGTCGGAACTATCATTGTTTACAGAGCCGAATCAAATCTTGTGTCGAAGCTATCGAGGCCTTTTCAATGCTTCTATGTGGAATTAGCTCACCGATGTGATGCAAATATTGTTCGTTACCAGCTGAAGTGTGTATTCTGAAGACTCGTAATGTGCATATCTAGTTTGAAGCATTTTATTTACCCTATTTACACCAATATGGCCGCTTCTGAAATGGGTACGACATCTCTGCTATGACATAGGTTGTTACCCCTGACCTAAGGATCATTCCTGTGAAGTTTGGTCAAAATCCGATCAGTGGTTTAGGAGGAGATGTCGTTTGAAGAAAAGTTTACGGACGCACGCACGCACGCACGACGGACAAAAAGTGATCCCAAAAGCTCACCTTGTCACTATGTGACAGGTGAGCTAATAAAAAGAAATATTAGGCCTACCACCCTTGATATGACAATGGACTTATCCAACATATAGCAATGGAAGAGTCCACCAGTATACAATGGGTTAAATATATTCTTGAACAAAGTGTATCTCCATTAATCTGTCTCGTCCTGGGCTAAGGGTTTGTTCCACTGTTATTATTTTTTAGAGTATTGTCCTTATATCAAATGTTTCTTTAACCGTATTGGTGCCGGAAACCCCATACAGGTATATGGCAAACACTGCAGGCCCTGATCAGATGCCGCAAAACGCGGCCTCTGATCAGGGCCTTCACTGTTTGTAGTAAGTTCAGCCATTTCCCCAATCAATTTAGAAGAAAACGCAACCTGACAATCAATTTTGAAATGGACTCCTGAGTGTGAGTGTAAGGAGCGAGTTTTTTGAGCTTTACGTCTCACCAACAGCTTAGGTCATACGGAGATGGAACCTCGGTTTAAAGACTTATGTGAAAGTCTGCAGAAGCCCGGGATCGATCCTGCAACCCATGGTTTACACCCACTACACCACAGAGGCTTCTACTATATATTGTTTGTCTGTTTGATTTGAGGTTTAACATCCCCTTCAACACTGTAAAGGTCATTTTGGAGACGTTGCTTTCAATTTTGTGGGACTTTTACCGGACGTTGAGATGAAATGACATCTCAAGCCCTGTCGCCCAATGAAACCAATTGGGTTTATAAGCATGGACCGTCCGACTCGCACCGCTTTGCCTGGGAAGGCTTAGATCCTCTAAACGGTTTACCAGTACTCATATGTGGGTCAGATTTAGCTCTGCGTGGAAGCATCGCGCAGCCCATATATTTCTTCAAGCCCCGATGGGCGTGGGCCGTTCTACTACATAGAAGGTTGAATATTCCATTTGGTACAAAACGGGTTAAAGAGAAATGACTGTACCTTTCTGGTGGCTCAACACTACCAGAGATGAGTTGGGTGAAATCCTCGCTCGGATCTTGAGTAATTGACACACATAGTGGCTCATAGAACACAGTTCTCTGTCTAGCACCAAGGACACCTGGAACATCTTTTGACTCGTGTGGAAACAATGATGATACCAGCGGCACTTCAGCCCAGTTACTTTGTACAGCTGATACAATGCAACTCCTTCCAAAAACAATGATAAAGCACAACTGTTACTAGTTGTTGGATTCAGATAAAACTACAATATGATTACACATCTCATGATCTGTGTGCTAAACTGGGGGCTTTCATATCTCAAGAACTAGCATTTTTAAAATTAAAAATGAGCCGGGGCACAGCTTTTCCTACAACTTACATGTGTGCCCAGCAAAGTATCAGATCAGCCTGCGCATCCATATAGTCTAACCAGAGACTTCTCTTGCTGCACGAAGGAGCATCAGGCACATGCACGGGCCGATCTGAGTCTTTGTATGGTGCGCATGTCTTATTGTAGGTTTTGTCGTGCACTGGCTCAAATTATAATATTTATCTATTTCCAGTGCACATATAGATTGCTGGTGCTCATTAGAACCACCTGAATGAGGCAGTTCTATAGAGTACCCATAATCTATCTTTTGGCAAAATAAAGAAAATACGAATACCACAAAGCCCCAATTTTCTCTATATATAAAGTGCGGTTTAGAGGAGTGTAATTTATTAAACGGACCTGATGAGCTTATGCAAGTGGCTAATGATGACTCAGCCCTTGCCCTGCTGAACATGAAAACCCTGCCTTTGCAAACAGTGTAGCTCCAGATCAGATGGCTTCTGAGGAAGCCATCTGATCAGGATCTACACTGTTTTATTCATTTTGCAAATCTGAATGCATTATATCAAGTAATTTGGTTGGCTGATAGTCAGGATCTACACTGTTGGCATGTTATTTGAGAATTTAGCAAATACAGTCAAACCTATCTTAGTGGCCACCTCTATTAAGCAAGCAACCTGTCTTAAGCAAGCAGGCATTCAGTTCCCAAAAAAAGGAAAATGCATAAAAATTCACCTGTGTTAAGCAAGCACCTGTCTTAAGCAAGCACTTTTTAAATAACTCATAGGTGGTTGCTTAATACAGGTTGGACTGTACATTAAATCAAATTGTTTGATTGGTTGACAGTCAGAAACGGGTGTTACTTAATTTATTCAGCGGGACAATGGTTTAACATAAATCAATGTACCGTAACTGCTAAAAATACTTGTTCTTAACCCATTGCATGCGGTAAACCCCTAAAGGGGTACCATGGCAAACAATACAGGGCCAGATCAGATGTCACAGAATCTGACCAGGGCCTACACTATTTGCTAACAAAAATATTTGCTTCAACAAGAGGACCATTATGGACCATAATGGTCCTATGTGCTCACCTGAGCTAAGAGATTTACATGTGGGTCCCAGGTCTATAATTTGAACAATCTTGGAAGAGGTCTACTAAATGAAGCTTAATATCAAATATCAAAGGCCTTCTGGTTTCAGACAAGAAGATTTTTTAAACATTTTCCCTAAATATGTCTATGTAAAACCAGTGGGCCCCGGGGTGGGGCGCATTTTGGTCCTCCGGTTTATAATTTGAACAATTATGGTAGAGGTTCACTAAATGAAGACTCATACCAAATATCAAAGACCTGGGCATTCTGGTTTCAGACAAGAAGATTTTTAAAGGTTTTCCTTATATATGTCAATGTAAAACCAGTAGGCCCCGGGGTTGGGCCATTTTCAGCACCAGGGCTATGATTTGAATAGTCTTGGTACAGGTCCACTAGAAGAAGCTTCATACCAAATATCAAACAACTGAGCATTCTGGTTTCAGACAGGAAATTCTTTAAAGATATTCCTTATATAAGTCAATATATATATATATATATATATCCAATGGAGCCCTTCCCGAGGCCATATTTGGCCCAAGACCTATGATTTGAACAGTCTTGGTAGAGGATCATTAGATGAAGCTTCATACCAAATATCAAAGATCTGGGCCTTCTGGTTTCAGACAAAAAGATTCTTAAAGGTCATCCCTATATAAACTTAAACCAGTGGGCCCCGGAATGGGGCCACTTTTAACCCTGGAAGAATTCAACAACATGAAGCCACATACCAAATATCAAAGACCTTGGCCTTTGGGTTTCAGACAAGAAGATGTGTAAAGGTTTCCCCTATATTAGCCCATGTAAAGCCAGTGGGACCCTGGGCAGGGCCGTTTTTGGCGCGAGGGCTATAATTTGAACAATCTAGGTAGAGGTCCACTGGATGAAGCCTCATACCAAATATCAAACATCTGGGCCTTCTGGTTTCAGACAAGGTTTTGCCTGTATAAACTATGTAAAACCAGTGGGCCCCGGAATGGGGCCATTTTTAGCCCCACGGCTATAATATGAACAACCCTGGAAGAATTCAACAACATGTTACATACCAAATATCTCAGAAATACCAGGGCTATAATTTGAACAATCTTGACCGAAGTCCATTATATGAAGCCTCATACCAAATATCAGGGCCTTTTGGTTTCAGATATATAAAGCTTTTTATAGGTTTTGCCTGTATAAGCCTATATAAAACCAGTGGGCTTCGGTGCGGGGCCATTTCTTAGCCCCAGGGCTATAATTTGAACAATCTTGGTAGAGGTCCACTAGATGAAGCTTCATACCAAATATCAAAGACCTGGGCCTTTGAGTTTCAGACAAGAAGACTTTTGAAGGTTTTCCCTTTATACCTCTATGTAGGCCCAGTGGGCCCAGCCCCGGGGCCATTTTTGGTCCCAGGGCTATAATTTGAACAATCTTCGTAGAGGTCTACTAGATGAAGCTTCATACCAAATATCAACGACCTGGGCCTTCTGGTTTCAGACAGGAAGATTTTTAAAGGATTTCCCTATGTAAAATCTGGGGCTGGGGTGGGGTCATTTTTGGCCCCAGGGCTATAATTTGAACAATCTTGATAGAGGTCCATTAGATGAAGCCTCATACCAAATATCAAAAATCTGGGCCTTCTGGTTTCAGACAAAAAGATTCTTAAAGGTCATCCCTATATAAACTTATGTAAAACCAGTGGGCCCCGGAATGGGGCCATTTTTAACCCCACGGCTATAATTTGAACAACCCTGGAAGAATTCAACAACATGAAGCTACATACCAAATATCAAAAACCTTGGCCTTTGGGTTTCAGACAAGAAGATTTGTAAAGGTTTCCCCTATATTAGCCCATGTAAAGCCAGTGGGACCCTGGGCTGGGCCATTTTTGGCCCCCCGAGGACTATAATCTAGGTAGAGGCCCACTAGATGAAGATTCATAACAATATCAAAGACCTGGGCCTTCTGGTTTCAGATAGGAAGATTTTTAAAGGATTTTCCTATATAAGCCTATGTAAAACGTGGGGCCGGTGTGGGGACATTTTTGGTCCCAGGGCTATAATCTGAACAATCTTGGTAGTCCATAAGATGAAGACTCATACCAAATATCAAAGATCTGGGCCTTCTGGTTTCAGACAAGGTTTTTATAGGGTTTGCCTGCATAAGCCTATATAAAACCAGTGGGCTCCGGTGCTGGGCCGTTTTTTGGCCCCAGGGCTATAATTTGAACAATCTTGGTAGAGGTCCACTAGATGAAGCTTCATACCAATTATCAACCCTATATATATTACAGGCCTAAGCAAACAGTGTAGACCCAGATCAGACTGCTCCTGAAGGAGCAGTCTGATCAGGGGTTACACTGTTTGCCATTCCGTCTGCACCTTATGAAACAACTTGTTATAATTTTAGGAGAATTACAGCAAGTCTTCATGGTGTCTGAATTTCTATTTCGGACCACAAAGGTTCGGGGGATATAGCGATCAGCCTGGTGTCCATCTTAAACATACCTGTTATGTTTCTGGCACAACTTAAACATACCTGTAATGTTTCTGGCACAACATAAACATACCTGTAAAGTTTGTAGCACAACTTAAACATACCTGTTAAGTTTCTGGCACAAGGTGATTAGATCACTTCTGGCCTGACCAGTAAACTGTAAGATGTACAGAGAACATAGTCTCTCGATCACTTTTAGGAGTAGTCGGTAGTTTTTGGAGACTGGACCACCTGTAATATTAAGACTGTTTGTTATAGGCCAAGTTTTGCTGACACACATTTCAAAGATCACATTTTGCATTAACCCATTGCAGCTGGAAACCCCTAAAAGGGTAGCCTGGCAAACAGCGCAGGTCCAGATCAGATTACCCATTCTGCGGCGTCTGATCAGGGTCCACACTGTTTGCTATAAACAGTATTTTCTGTAAAAAAAATGGAAAAACAAAAAGATAGGCATGTCATCCCTAATATGAGCCCCGCCAAGCGAATTTGTGTCTTCGAGCAGTCCATCATGACAAATTTTAACTGCGCATGCCCAGTCATTCAGAGGGGCCAGGGATATGGCTTTCTGTCTGAAGGTTCCTCTTGATTCACTGCTTGTATGAGCGAGCAGCGAAGGTTCTGGCGAGACTGCGTGGATGCGCAGGCTCGCCTGAACCTTGGCTGCTCGCATAGACGATAAGTACCAAAATCGCATGACGGGGCCCATATGATAAATGAACTTGTCCAACATATAGCAATGGATGAGTCCACTAGTAAACAATGGGTTAAAAATGACCCAAGCAGGTAAATCAGGGTACAAGGATCTACAAGGCTCTTTACAAGGTTCTTTATCTGTTTTGATCAGAAATAATTATTATATGAATAGTAAAATTTCTATATTAAAACCATCTTTGAACAGGGGTGTACTTGATTTGCCTCCGAGCCAGAGTACTACTTTTCCTCTGACCAGACAAAAATTTAATCAAGTGATATAAATAAGCTGCAAGGTGTATACTTTGATTCCTCTCATGTCCAAGGTGAGGTGTTTAAGGGTTAGACATGATCAAAATGGTGGAGAGATGGACAAACTTGTCTTCACCAGGTTTTGTCATATCCAGTGAAACTTCGAAAACACGAAGACGGATACCTCGTTTACCATGGCTAATTCGAACTCGTTTTGGGGTCCCTAGAGAATTACTCCAATACCTTCAGACATCCATATATTTTGATTTTAAGGGAGGTTTTCCTGATTTGATCGGTAAAAGTATGTCCTCATTGAGGCAATTCTAATGAGTGCACATAACACAACTTTATTTTATAGAAGATCGCCACCTCTTGTTCAAGACATGTGGCAGGGTTCGACATTAACCCAGGACCGATGGACATTGTCTAGTGAAAAGCTGGTCATGTCTAGTAAGGTCAATCGCTGACTGGTCCGAATAGTCCAGTTCAAAATCTACCACCACAGTTATTAAAGTCCATGTTTTTAACTCATTTACCACAAAATGTTTCTGTGTTCAGTTTGTTGAAGGTCCAGTGTGTCCCAAGAGTTACAAGACCACCTTGTCCAGTTATTTAACAAGAGGTCCATGATGGACCTAATTCGCTCACCTGAGTCAAGTTGTATTATCTTTTGATGAAGTTTTTATTTTTGTCTATGTGCTATTTGTTCAATGTAGCAGAACCATTTAAGAACTTAGGTGGAGATTGTGTAAAATTTTTCTTAAATTCAGTCACTGTGTTCAAAGGATGTGGATTCTCGGCATCAAAAACGCCTCAAGTGTGGAGAAGCTTGGGACTGAACCCATGAAACTTGGTTTATTAGGCAAGTAGTTTAACCATTTCACCATAGAAGCTTCTAACACTAATTTTCTGATAACATGAAATTGTGTTAGTTTGCACTGGAGTTTTTGTATTTGAATATAAATGACGTTAAGTTTTGTTTTTGGAAATAATGACATTAGATTTTCGAGCATAAACACTCAAGTTCGTTATGAAGTCAGTTTTATTTTGGGAAACAATAGCATATTTCAAAGCACTGACAGCACTGGTGGGCCAATTGTGTCGGAATGTAGGCTAGAAAAATGATCCTGAATTGCGGAATAGACTGTTTACATTTCGTTTATTACTTGTACATTTCTGTATAAGCAAAATGTATAAATTCCGATTGGACGCCACATTCTGCAGCATCTGACTCAAAATTTCCTGCACTGTAAGTAACGAAGTAGACTTTGATCAGACAGAGGCCATATTCTGTGGCATCTGTTCTAGGTCTACACTGTTTTGTCAACCTCAACCCCTAATATGGAAAATGGCAGAACCTTTTACAAACAATATAGGCCCAGATCAGACGTCAAGTTCTGCAGCATCTGATCTGGGCCTTCAATGTTTGCCAATCCCGGGTTGCCAGTATCCCATTCTAAGTTTTCGGCACAAACTGGGTTAAAATGATGTAATTTATTCCTATAAATTCACAAACTGAATGTAAGTGTAAATCTTGATCAGATGGCTTCTTTAGAAGCCAAGAAGCCATCTGATCAGAATCTACATTGTTTGAAAGATAAGGCATGTCCAGGCTCAGCAGGGCAAGGGTTAATTTGTTTGTTTGTGTTGAGCTTTACATCCATGTCAACATTATTTAGGCATGCCAATTCTATATGCCAGCTTGATTCTTTTCTGTACCTTGGCTCAGAATTCATTTATTAATACTGTAATTAAATCTCTATAAGTGTAGTCTTATCTTCAACTGTCTGTTGATATTTTGACAGGTCTAAAACCTTGTTGTTTTTATGTAAATGTACAATTTCAAAGAGTGATTAAGATGTTTCTGTTTAACCCTTCAGAATTATCTTCTGCTTTGTGTTGACTGGTTACTTTAAAGTCATTATTGAAAACAGTGTGGATCCAGATCAGACTGGTCCTCTTATGCCCTTTTGTTTAAATTGAGATTTAACATCCCAGTCAACACTATTTAGGTCATTTTGAAGATGTTGTATCCAATTTTGTTGGAATTTGACCCAACACTTTGAAGACATCTCAAGCCCTGCCACAAAAAGAAACCAATATAGTTCATGTGCATAGATGGTCCAAATTGAACCACCTTGCCTGGGCAGGCTAGACCTAAAATAATAATATCCAACAGCCATTGTGTTCAGCAAGGGAAACCATTTTAGCAGCTTTGGTAAAAGGTCACCCAAGGAACATTTCAGTAAAAATATTTCGAAACCTAGCCACTGGCCTAGGAGAAGCTGTCATCTAAAGGTCTTTTCTATTTTTAACTCTGGTGGCCATTTTGTTCATTGGAATATAACAATTTTCGCAAGTTTGGATGAGGGTCACCCTAGGAACATTTCAGCAAAAGTATGGCAGCCATTTTGTTCAGCAAAGCAGAACCATTTTAGCAATGTTGGTAGAGAGTCAGCCAAGGACAGTCTCTGTAAAATTATTTCAAAATCAGGCCATTGGCCTAGGAGGAGATGTTGTTTAAAGGTTTTCTATTTTTAGCTCTGGTGGCCATTTTGTTCAGCAGAGTAGAACCATTTTAGCAATTTTGGTAGAGGGTCACCAGGGGAACATTTCTGTAAAATGATTTTGAAATCCGGCCATTGGCTTAGGAGCAGATATCGTTTAAAGGTTCTTCTATTTTTTATATATGGTGGCCATTTTCTCCAGCAGAGCAGAAACACTTTTGCAATTTGGTAGAGGGTCACCAAAGGAACATTTCTGTGAAATTATTTTGAAATCAGGACATTGGCCTAGTAGGTGATGTCATTTAAAAGTTTTTCTATTTTAAGCTCTGCTGGACATTTTGTTCAGTAAAACGAAACCGTTTTAGCAATTTTGGTAGAGGGTCAGACAAGGACCCTCTCTTTGAAATTATTTTGAAATCAGGCCATTGGCCTAGGAGGAGATGTGATTTAAAGGTTTTTTTATTTTTAGCTCTGGTGGCCATTTTGTACAGCCATGCAGAACCATTTCAACAATTTTGGTAGAGGGTCACCAGAGGAACATTTCTGTGAAATGATTTTGAAATCCGGGCATTGGCTTAAGAGGAGATATCGTTTTAAGGTTTTTCTATTTTTAGAGGTGGTGGCCATTTTGTTCAGCAGAGCGGAACCATTTTAGCAATTTTGGTAGCGGGTCACCCAAGGAACATTGGCCTAGGAGATGTTGTTTAAAGATTTTTCTATTTTTAGCTCTGGCAGCCATTTTGTTCTGCGGAGCAGAACCATTTAAGCAATTTTGGTAGAGGGTCACCAGAGGAACATTTCTGTGAAATAATTTTGAAATCCGGCCATTTGCCTAGGAGGAGATGTCGTTTAAAGGACTTTCTATTTTTAGCTCTGGCAGCCATTTTGTTCAGCGGAGTGGAACCATTTTAGCAAATCTGGTAGAAGGTCACCCAAGGAACATTTCTGTGAAATTATTTTGAAATTGGGACTTTGGCCTAGGAGGAGATGTCGTTTAAAGGATTTTCTATTTTTAGCTCTGGCAGCCATTTTGTTCAGCGGAGCGGAACCATTTTAGCAATTTTGGAAAAGGGTCACCAGAGGAACATTTCTGTGAATTGGTTTTTGAAATCCGGCCATTTGCCTAGGAGAAGATGTCGTTTTAAGGTTTTTCTAATTCTAATAATCTAATTTTAATGGCGGCCATTTTGTTCAGCAGAGCGGAACCATTTTAGCAATTTTGGTAGAGGGTCACCCAAGGAACATTTCTGTGAAATTATTTTGAAATCGGGACATTGGCCTAGGAGGAGATGTCGTTTAAAGGTTTTTCTATTTTTAGCTCTGGCAGCCATTTTGTTCAGCGGAGCAGAACCATTTTAACAATTTTGGTAGAGGGTCACCCGAGGAACATTTCTGTGTAATGATTTTGAAATATGGCCATTTGCCTAGGAGGAGATGTCATTTAAAGAAATTGCTGACGGACAGATGGACGGACGACGGACAAAAAGCGATCACAATAGCTCACCTTGAGCACTTCGTGCTCAGGTGAGCTAAAAAGTTAACGTTGAACCCTACGTGGCCGTGTGTACAGCTCTTGTGTGTGGAGCGCAATGCTCCATGCCAGTGAGACATGGCCATTGACAAAGCCAAACCTCCAACGGCTTCAGCGGAATGACAGGGCAATGATCAGACAGATCTGCAATGTCAAGCCACAGGACGCTGTCACCATCAGGTCCAGTGCGTCTTGGCATTGAGGACCTGGACCTCATCCTGAAAGAGAGAAGGCTCCGTTGGTATGGACATGTGGAATGCTCCAACAGTGCAGTCAAGACTGCCTGTGACGTACAGGTAGGTGGAAAGCAGGGGCCTGGAAGGCCCAAGCTGACCTGGAAGCAGCTGACAGAAAGAGATTGCACGGAATGGAAGCTCTCTGCTATTGATCCTCATGATAGACAAGCCTGAAGATCTGGTGTAAGATCTGCCATGCGTGCAGCAAGCCAGCTTCCTAGAAGGGGGCGGGGGCCCACTTATGTGGGCGTTGCCCCTGTACCTGCATGTTAATAAAAAATCTGTTGATGATGATGATGAAATAACAAGAGCATCGCATGCGAGTGCCAACGCTCTGCTGCAAAAATTCTAAGTCCCAAAAAGGGCATAACTGTGCCAAATATTTTTTTAGGGTTACCTCACCTATTGGTATGAGTTCCCCTTTTCATAATGAACTAGTCCAAGTTTCAAGTAAATATGTTCAGTAATGACAGAGATATTACAAAATGTCCAAGTTTTTGCACGACGATGCCAGAGCTATGACAATACCTTGTCGTTTTCTTCGAAAACAGCTAAGCTAAAAACTTATTAACCCATAAAATGCCAATCACGACAATTGTTGTCTGCTTTTGTCATCTGCAGGTTAATTCAAAAGTCATTTTTGCAAACAGTGTGGACCCAGATCAGACTGCTCCTCTAGAAGTGTGGACCCAGATCAGACTGCTCCTCTAGGAGCAGTCTGATATGGGTCCACAGTTTGCCTGTATGAAATTTTTTTTTAAAAAAGTTTGCAAGAAGATTCAGCAGACGGCATAGGCAGACAACATTTTCAGATGTAGTTTTCCTCGGAGTCTTAAGGGTTAAATATGTTTTCATAAGAAGAATTAGATTTACCTGACCCCAGAATGACAAAAACCCATTTTTGCTGAAAAAATGTCTGTAATAATTGCATTTCAAAAACTACTTGCACCTTTTCCAGCAAAAATATCAGTATATTAGATACTGAACTTGCTAGAACATATTCACCATTATTATACCTCACTTGACTTTCCCATACAAAACCCCCATAGGCCCGAGGGTGATAATTTTTATTATTACCCAACCTACTATATAAGAAGTTATTAAGCATTTTCGACTATCTAACACCTTTTCGCATGAAATCGGATTGAACCGGTTTTCAGAGAACTATCACACGGAGCACTGAACTATTGCCCGGTGCAGATAGTCATGGTCACGTGATCACCTAGCAACTTGACAAGTAGTAATTGCTTATTGTGATCAAAATAACTCTTTATACGAGTTGGTTAATAAAACAACTATTTCATACCTCCAAGGGCGACAGTCAAAACTATCAGCCCCTCGGTGCTGTGGAGCACCTGATGAACTATCGCCCTCGGCCTTCGGCCTCGGGTGATAGTTCATCAGGTGCTCCACAGCACCGAGGGGCTGATAGTTTTGACTGTCGCCCAAAAAGGTATGAAATAGTTGTGTACTATCACCCTGTGATAATTTCGACTATCACATGCACGGACTTGAATGCCCGTAGGGGTTCTGTTCTTCTGTCAAAAAACTGGAGAAAATGAGTCTGAACAAAAAACTGTAGCAAAGTCGAGAAATTATGGTACCAAAATATTTCTTTTGATTAAATTAAGAAAACACTTCGGGTTTTATTCAGAAATAACGAAGTTATAGATGTTTGAACTTCGGAATTTCTGTTCCACCACCTAATGTCGCTTATGTAGAGCCGACGTTATCAGATAATTTGGAACGTCATTGCGTCAAAAGTCGCATGTGAGCTAACCTGTATTTTTTCATTAAAAATTCCTTACCACAACTATTAGTTTTGTTCGGTGTGTGTGTGTGTGTGAATTCGGGTTTAACGTCGCTTTCAACAATTTTTCAGTCATATCACGACGGTGTCTGGTTGCGACAGGGAGCTCATTGCTCACGTTTATAGTGCTGCCTCACTGAAGTATCATGTCTCAGACACAGTACATGATACCACACCCAGTCACATTATCCTGACACTGGATCGACCAGTCCTAGCTCTACCCCGTAAATCTGAGTGCCAAACGAGGAGCAGCTAGTACCATTTTTAACGACTTTGGTATGTCGCGGCCCGGGATCGAACCCGAGACCTCCCGTTCCCCGGAGCGGACACTCTACCAACTGAGCTATCGGGGCCGGTAGAGTTTTGTTCGGTATAATAAAATAAATATTAAATTCCTGGAAGGGTAATAGTGAAAAATGTCACCTTCGAAATATGAATATCAACCTCAGCTGCGCCTTGATTGATATTCATATTCCTCAGGGGGACAGTTTTCACTATCATCCTCTCGGGAATGTAATATTTATATACTAACAAGTTTGTTCTGCTAAGTTCCATAGGAACAGATTCTTATAGAGCTGCTAGATTTGTAACAGGCAATTACTGCTTTGAAACTTGGAGCATGACTCGAATACTTGGAAAATTAAAATAGGAGTCTCTCAAGAAAAGGAGAAAAGACAGTAGACTCATTCTTTCATACAAAGGTCTAAAGGGTGCTGCAAGCATCCAACAGATGACATTTTTCCCCCAGCTAGGCACTGTAGAAATCACCATTCATTGGCATTTCAGACCTTACTGCAAGAACTGACATTTATAAAGAATCGTTCTTCCACTGAAAATTAAAGATTGGAATGCCCTTCCCGATTTGATTATTTCGACAGCTGAGGATGCTGATGATTGGGTAGCTAAGTTTACCTCTTTGGTTAGAGCTAGGGACTAACTTCCCACATCACAGGCCCTGGTGTATGAATGTCATTTGACGTGTCACCAGTAAAAATTTTGATTCTGATTCGGAACAGATAAGGGGGAACTTAGTGATAACTGAAGGATAATTGTTGTCAATTCTTCACTAAAACCTATGTAGTGGGTATTCCTTAGAACCGCCTCACCGAGGCGGTTCTAAGGAATACCCACTACACAGATGTATACAGAGTGAGTGAGTATTCGAGTTTTATGTCTCACCAACAGCTAAGGTCATACGGAGACGGGAGATTTATACAGAAATATGAAGAAAATCATCCTTCAATTATCACAAAATACCTACCTTATCCGTTGCGATGGAGACTAACAATACTTCAAAGTCCTGGCTTCAGTTTACTATGCTCAAAACATGATGCCCATAGCTCCGTGTACCTGCCCCCACCCATGACGGCTTGAAGAAATATATGGGCTGCATGATGCTTCCACCATGAGCTGAAACCGACCACACACAAGTACTGGTAAACCGCTTAGAGGATCTAAGCCTGCCCAGGCAAAGCAGTGCGAGTCGGACCGTCCATGCTTATGAACCCTATTGGTTTCATTGGGCGGCAGGGCTTGAGATTTCATTTCATCTCAATGTCGGGTAAAAGTCCCACAAAATTGGAAACGTTTCCAAAATGACCTATACAGTGTTGACACGGACGTTAAACCTCAAATCAAACAAAACAAAAGCTCAGTGTACACTTACCTGGAGAAGCTTCAGTAGCCGCTGTGGCTAGTACTATGAGAATTTTCCCAGCAGCTTCGACCTCTTCTTTCTGAACAAAGTCCACCACTCTTTTTAGGTAATTCCTGTAGAAGCTACACCCCTCAATCCGGGATTCATCATAGGAATGGGGGAAGTCATAGCTTCTGAAACAATTTCAGATACCACACAAAATCTATGCACCTCTAAGAGGTGGGCATATACATATGAAAATGCTGTGTTACAGTTGCAACTGGTAATTAACAGCTTATGACCAAAACTATAAACGCATTTTATTTTATTCAAAATATTGTAACTGTACATACGAGCCAGCGCATGACAAAACCTACAATAAGACATGTGCACTTAACGAAGACTCAGATCAGCCTGCCCATCCGCACCGTCTGATCAGAGTGTTTGTTGTGCGCTCTAAGGCTTAGGGCCTAGTGCTCCTTCATGCAGCAAGAGAAGTCTGGTTAGACTATATGGATGCGCAGGCTGATCCGATTCTTCGCTGGGCGCACGTCTTATTGTAGGTTTTGTCGTGTGCTGGCTCATATACAATACAGTAGTGTTTCAGTGGCTTGTTTCCCATGGATGAGTAGATTCCTCCAAAAACAAAATAGGGATAATTTCGGAAGATTTCCTCCTTTGATCTTGCAAATGTATGCTATGTATACTCATTTTAAATCGCCTCGAAGAGACGATTTTAACGAGTTCACACAACATACGTTTATGATGCAGAAAACTGACGAGATATCCCAAAATTATCTACATTTTTCCTCCTGGTATGGCACTAATAGAAATCCTCCATGGATCGAATTACCGCTATTTCGAATTAATTTTCATGGTTCCAAAGGGGTTCGAGTCATCCAAGTCCGACTATATGTGCAATACGGTTGGGTCAAGTTCTTTGAACTCATTTACTGCCCTTATTCTTACAAATTATCATGCTGAATAATCAGTTTTTCCAGATCCAATTCTATCGACCAATCAAATCATTAGATATAATGTATTTGTTCAAATTCAAAAAATGAATAGCAGTGTAAATCCTGGTCAGATGACTTCTTCAGAAACTTTGTTTGGTTTGCTTTGATTTGAGGTTGAGCGTCCCCGTCAACACTGTATAGGTCATTTTGGAGACATTGCTTCCAATTTTGTGGGACTTTTACCCGACACTGAGATGAAATGACATCTCAAGCTCATCACCAAATGAAACCAATAGGGTTTATAAGCATGGACAGACCAACTTGCACTGCTTTGTCTGGGCAGGATTGGATCCTCTAAGCGGTTTACAAGTACTCGTGTGCGGTCTGTTTCAGCTCTGTGTGGAAGCATCATGCAGCCCATCTATTTCTTCAAGCCCCGATGGAACCATCTGATCTGGATCTACAGTTTTTGCAAAGATAGGGCTTAACATGTTCAGTAAGAAAAGAGCTATCAATGACATTTACGCTCTGTAACAGGCAGATTTAAAGCTCTCCTTCAGGTCTTCCATAGACAAATCCCATGTTGACTTCCCTTCGAGACCAAGTCCAAAAGTTGGGTCGGGAGCACCTGCTGTCTCATTGATTTCTGAGCTCACATCTCGTATTTGATCTGGAAATAAGAAAGCATACTCCAAATGAGGATTATGATAATGGTGATGATTTCAGGTTTAATGACGTAATGTACTGACTATTAGATCAATGCTGTATGTCTAATAACGATATCACCTTTACAAGTTCTGCTCTAAAACATTTCTAGGTTCTAAAATTTAAGTTCTTAGCAGAAGCGTGAAAAGTAGAATTACATTGTCTATTTTTAGTTCCAAAGAAATTAGATTACTTGGCATACATATGTGTAAACGTCCATTTCTAACAGTTTTATGAATGGAATGTTCCGAAGTGGTCATGTGACAGCGCAGAGCTGAATATGACCCGCACATGAGTACTGGTAAACCGCTTAGAGGGTCTAAGCCTGCCCAGGCAAAGCGCTGGGCACGAGTCGCACCATCCATGCTTATAAACCCTATTGGTTTCATTGGGTAACAGGGCTTGAGATGTCATTCATCTCAATGTCGGGTGAAAGTCCCACAAAATTGGAAGCAACGTCTCTAAAATGACCTTTACAGTGCTGATGGGGATGTTAAACCTCAAATCAAACAAACAAACAAAATCATGTGACAGCACAAGCTATATTAAGATATTGTTTTTATTTTCCTTTCATGACGAAGGCAGCCTGGCATCGGTTTAACCCTGAAATGCCAGTATTTAAGCAAACAGTGTAGTCCCTGGGCAGCCGGCTGAGCAGACACCACATTCCACGACACATTCTGATCTTGGTACTCGGTGTTTGCCAAACTCAGCACATGATTTCTGACCAGACTATAGATAGCTCTGACCTACATGTAACATCATTTTCAATCAATAACCATAATATTGGTTTCCTCAAATCTGTGATAGTCACTTGGACATCTGCATTAATTTTCTATTTGCCATTTAGTAACATTGGGTTGATTGTAACACAACCCAAAACTCGTAGAAATTTGGACACATGAGGACTTGCTGTGGTATCCTAATATTTTAACAAGTTTGTTTCAAAATACAGCAAAGGAGTCCAAAAAGTGCAGATGGAATGGTAAACACTGTAGATCCTGATCAGACTGCTCCTTCAGGAGCAGTCTGATCTAGGTCTGCACTGTTTGCTTAGGCCTGTCTGTCCCAATACTTAGGATCATTACAATAAGCTTCTTGTTTCCTATAATGAAAAGGTTGCCTTCATACAGGTAAGCTAAATATAAAAGTTCCGCCTAAGGCTGTATCGTGACAGTGGGAGCCCAAAATCACTGATGAGCCATGAAATGTAGGCAAAGTCAAACATAGATGCTTGCATAAAATATGCCTTTCCTAGATGCAAGTTTGTACCAAATATAATTAATGAAGCTCTTATATTTCTTTATAAATGGACTTGAACGTAAGGGGGTGTGGTAGGTTTGAAGCATAAAACTGGTTAACACTTTCCCTCAGCACACCCCAGCAGACATTATCAACTGATGATGTCCCCATGATACAATCATGTTTCAATGTTACAGCGTTGTATACATACCTATTCTTCTGAACACTTTACCAAGGACTCCTCCAGGATCTTCGTTTATTGCATACTGTACTAATTTCTGAAGCTGTTCCCGACTCAAGGTAGACAGGGTTTCCGTCACGGGAGCATGGATTGGGATCTGTAATAAAAACATTATTAACGACACATTTCGGAGTGCATAACACCCTAATGACTGGTTATTAATCCATTTTGTACCAGAAACCCTAAAACTGGTTCCCTGGTAGAGTGTAGGCCCAGATCTGATGCAGCAAAATGTGGTTTCTGATCAGGGCCTACACTGTTTGCAAAAAATATTTAGCCATTTTTTTTTTCAAATCAATTTTGAAGAAAACACAACCTGACACTCCTAAATTTTGAGATGCCCTTATGCTGTATATAAGGTGGAAGATTCCAGTTTAACCCATTTAGTACCAGAAACACCAAAACGGATACCTTGGCATACACTGCAGGCCCAGATCAGACGCAGCGTAGAGGCCGCAGAAGGAGGCGTCTGATCAGGGCCGACACTGTTTGCTAAAAGTACACTCTTTTTCCAAGTAAATTTTGATGAAAACACAACCTAACACCCCCAAATTTTGAAATGAACCCCTGCTATATATAAGGTGGAAGATTCCATTTGGTACAATGGTTCCAAGTAAATTTTGATGAAAACACAACCTAACACCCCCAAATTTTGAAATCAACTCCTGCTATATATAAGGTGGAAGATTCCATTTGGTACAAAAAAGGGTTAAAGAATGCAATTCTGAGATAAAAGACGCTTTGGATATTCAGACTGTCATACAAGTAGGGACCAATCTATTACCTAGAGATGAGCTTTCATGAATTGTGGGAATAAGGCTGATACAAAGTCTGTCACAATGTGCCCCTTATTGAGCCCTCCTTTTATTAATTCTCTTTGCTCATACCACAATGATCCTAAGTATTCGGACAGATAGGCCTTACTAAACAGTGAAGGAGCAGTCTGATCAGGGTCTTCTTTCAAGGCTCTAGCTCCAATAGTTTTTGAGATATTTTGCTGACAAGATTTCATCAATAATTTTTCAAAGGGCCAGAACGCTTGAAAGGGGCATAATCCCAACACGAAATTTTTTTTTTTTTCATATTTCATATTTTTTCATATGATTGTCAACTGCTTAGTTGTTGTTTAAAGGACATTGTTGCAAACTGTGTAGAAGCAGAGAGGAGTAGTCTAATCAGGTTCCACACTGTTTGCCTGTATGCAAAAATAAGTTTGAAAAGTCAGCAAGAATATGTAGAAGATGACATAAACAACATATTTACCTGCAGTTTTTTCTTGACATCTTATGGACATATAAAACCTACTGTATTTGCTTGTTTGATCCGATGCAAGATTGCTGCAATCAAATGTGAACTCCAGGGGCCAGTTGTTCAAAGCATCGTTAGCTTAACGAGCTCGTTAGTGGTCAAATTGTTAACTGTTCTAGCAAGTGCAATGTCGAAAATTTTGGTATTCTTGCTGAAAAAATGTGAGCAGCTTTTGCATCCTCACATTTTTTTCAGCAAAAATTTTAGCATTTTTGCCATATTTAACGATCAAAGTTTTAACGATATGTTAACTAATGTCATTAGTTTTGAACAACTGGCCCCTGTCCTCTAGTTAAAACCTACGGTATTTGCATGTTTGATCCGATGCAAGATTGCTGCAATCAAATGTGAACACCTGGGGCCAGTTGTTGAAAGCATCATTAGCTTAACAAGCTCATTAGACATCCAATTGTTAACTATTCTAGCAAGTTTAATACCTATACCTTAGCATATTTGCCATATTAAATGATCAAAGTTAACGATACAGGACGAAGGGGTAAAAAAATCACTGTACCGTATTTGCATGTTTGATCCGATGCAAGATTGCTGCAATCAAATGTGAACACCAGATTTTCTTGGGGCAGCTCTCACAGGAACTGGATGTAATACGCTGTCTCTCGAATGTGAAAGAGACTTTTGCAGTCTCCACAGCACCTCTGTTGTTGCTACAAGTCACTACTGCAGTTACCATAAATCCTACAAGTAACAAGAATTCTGTCAATGTCTTTGTCGTGCCAGTGAACCATGAAATGCATGTCAAGGTCAAACATGGATGCTTGCATTACCGTTTCCATCCCTAAATGTAAGTTTGTTCCAGCTATTATTAATGATGTTCTTATACAGTTGACTACCCTTATCTCAAACACAGATATTTCAAACTGTGACTGTTAAAATTTGGGCACTATTGCTTTACTTTTACAATATGTACTGTAGTCTTTTATCTCAAACCCAACTTACAAAACTGCTGGTCTCTTTGAGTTTGATAAAACGAGTGATGATAGACAGTATTCAACAAAGGTTTGCCTTATTCCATTTGATACGACGTAAAAATCCAAAAAATTCAGACACTTTGCAAATTGCTGTAATTCTCGTAAAATTTTAATAAAATTGTTTCATGATCCAGCAAGGGGTCTAAAAGGAGCAGACAGAATAGCAAACAGTGTAGACCCTGATCAGACTGCTTCTTCAGGAGCAGTCTGATCAGTGTCTGCACTGTTTGCCTAGGCTTATCTGTTCCAATACTCAGGACCATTCCGGTGATTTTGACAAAAAAAAATTTCACAGTCAAGCATGGTGTCCAAAAGGTGCGGACAAAATAGCAAACAGTGTATACCCTGATCAGACTGCTCCTTCAGGGCCATCTGATCTGGCTCTGCACTGTTTGCTTAGACTTGTCTGTCCCAATACTTACAGGGTTTTCATTAAGAGGCGGCAGGCGGCCGAAATGACTGCCTCAGTTGATTTTCTGGTCGCCTCAAATGTAAGTCTTTTGTTAATTAAACACTTATGAAAAAGTAAAATTTGGCCGCCTCAAACTGGTGACTGGCCTCTTAAGAAAAAATTTAGTGAAAACCCTGTACTTAGGATCATGACGTTGACGGTGATTACTGTTACACATTAAGGACTTGCTGTAATTCTTCTAAAATTTTGACAATTTTTGTTTCACAGTCAAGCATGGAGTCCAATAGGTGCAGACAAAATGGCAGATAGTGGAGACCCTGATCGATCCTACAGGAGCAGACTGATCTGGGTCTGCATTGTTTCCTTTAGCCTATCTGTGCCAATGCTTAGGATCATTGCGGTATCTACGAATACGAATACAAAACAAATACAGTAAAATTCTGCTATTAAGACCACCTTTGGGGCTGTTCAAAAGTGGTCTTTAAAATTAAGACCACCTTTGGGACTGTTCAAAAGTGGTCTTAAAGACCACTTTTGAACAGCCCCAAAGGTGGTCTGTGACCAGAGGACACTGTATGCAGAAAACACACAGAAAGAATAACTGCAACGTACTGAATAAGCTTTTAAAAGCAGAATTAGTCTTAATTTTAGGTGGTCTTAATAGCGGAATTTCACTGTATCTAAAGTATCTTACCAACTTGTCTCATATCTTGTACTTTACTGTCTTGAAACATCCTCTCACCCAAGTGCCAGCTATTGTCACCTCTCAGTGCCACTTCAGCGTATGTCCTCACCTGATCTTTTTCCTGTGGACAAGCCCAGAAGGCCACCTGTTCAGAAACAAAACAACACCAAGTCAATAATGTTCAGATAATTCTTTGTTTCAACCAATGTATACTGGTGTTTTTTCTTGGACAAGTCCATTTGTCATTCGAGCTGTGTCATTGTCTATTTTTTGTCTTATTTCTATTTTGGACAGAAAATCCATACAAAACAGAGTAGACCCTGAAGATGTTGCATAAGTGTTAAAATTTTACAATTTAAAAAAGTCTATGACCTTGACCTTCAGGTTATGGCCATGGGCAGGGTATTGCTGACTGATTTGTATATTTTATTTGAGGTTTAACGTCCCAGCCAACACTGTACAGGTCATTTTGGAGACATTGCTGCCAATTTTGAACATTGAGATGAAATGACATCATAACCCCTATCACCCAATGAAACCAATAGGGTTTATAAGCATGGACGGTCGGACTGCTTTGCCAGAGCAGGCTTAGTTCCTTTAAGCGGTTTACCAATACTTGTGTGGGTCGGTTTCAGCTCTGCATGGAAGCATCAGGCAGCCCATCTATTTCTTCAAGCCCAGATGGGCAGGGGCCAATTGCTGATTGAAACTTTGAACCTATGTCTATCATCATACCATATATGAACCAAATCCATCACATGTTAATTGGAAAATATGAGCTCTTTAAAAAACTTTATCTGTAAAAAAATCTCTGTCTGTTGTGACCTTGAGGTCATGGGCATGAGCTTGGGAATTGCTGAATAAAACTTTGCACCTATATCTATCTGAGTATCATCATCCCAAATTTGAACCAAATCTATCTTTAACATAGTCTGGAAAACTAGATGTTTGTGAAACAATGATGCCCCCGGACAGCGCCATTCACAAGTTTTGCACCATGTTGCAAGGTTGGCAAAATGCCGGCAAATATGAGTATTTTCCATGCTGGTGGCACTTACCGATAAATACCAGCAAATACTGGAAAATTGAACATACCACCTTGGAAGTATAACAAAACCCTACACTCAACAGTCATATACAGATAATTTCAATAATAGAAGTTAAAATTGACTTAATATTTAATACTACTGATATATTTTAATTCTGATATTATTATCCCCATGCTTTTAAAAAAGTGTTCGGGGATACTGTGAACGCTTCCAGGGGTGTGGAAATACCAATTTTTTTCACTTGTCCACGGACAAGTCAGACCAAAAATTCTACTTGTCCGCAGATTTTTTTCACTTGTCCGGATTTTCAAAATAAACTCTACATTTAACTTCCCATATTCTTTATTTTGGTCATTGAAACAAAGAAACATAATATCATGACTTATAGCAACTGGCAACAAACTAATTTTCAAAAAATACTGCAAACACAAACTGTATCTTGACCATGTCGTTTCTTTGGTTCAGTTGCGCTAGTTCTGACAACGAATTTATCCATGTTTCCCGCAAAGTGTCAAAATTGTTTACGTTTCCGGTTCCTATTTGCCTAGTTACCGTGTGTAATTTCGCGGTTGGTTGAAACAGCGAAATACCCCAAACTACCTAGCCTCAATAAAACGTAGTTTTTACGTTTATGAATGCCAACGGTTACAAAAATTAGATATAAAAAAGAAACTAATTGTAATTAACAATTTCATGTCAGTAACACTCACGGAAGCACATAAACTAAAAAAATATTGCTCCTGTAAGTTTTTGGTGTTGGGGGTGTTTTGGGGTGGTAGCGCTGTTTCAGCCGACTGCAAAATCACGCGAGTTTGACCTCAAAAGTGTTGACCAATCAGAAGAAACATAACAATGCTAAATTTAGACGCGAAAGTTCGATGGTTTTTCCGAAAGATATTTGTGCAACGAAACATTTGCGAGCTACCATTTATCAATTAAAACGGAATTTATCGGCGAATTTCTCTCCATGATATTGAAACCTCGGCATTACTGAAAATTTCGGCTGAAATTTCTACTTGTCCGCGGACAAGCGAACTGAAAAAACGTGCTTGTCCACCGGCAAAAAGTCCCGAGTCCGATGAGTCGGACGTAGGATTTCCACACCCCTGGCTTCCGTCCGTTCACGCTATCTCCTTAACCTCTGGCAGGAATGCAACCATATTTGCTACATGACTTCCTTACATGGTGAGGGCATGCGAAAGGGAGGTTATAGTTGGCTACGCCCAAAGGGGCCATCTAAAGGGGTCAAAAGGTCACATCTGCTATTGTGACTACACTGTAAATGTCACACTATAGCCCTAGCGCCTACATTTCTTCACCGATTTCAAAATAATTTCACAAAAATTTTCCTTATGACAATATCTGGAGCGATTTCGACTTTCAAGGTCGTGGCCTCATGGTCGAGGTCACTGTGGCTATTTTTAGAAAAACTTTGTCATCGCTCTAGCACCTATATTTGTCCACTGATTTCAATATAACTTCACACAAATGCTCCTTATGAAAATATCTCTAGCAAGTTTGCTTTCAAGGTCGTGGCCTCAAGGTCAAGGTCACTGTGGCTATTTTTAGAAAAACTTGTAATCGCTCTAGCGCCTACATTTCTTGACCAATTTCAATATATTTTCACACTAATGGTCCTTTTGAAAATATCTAGAGTGTGTTTGACTGTCAAGGTCACTGTGGCTATTTTTAGAAAAACTTTGTTATCGCTCTAGCGCCTACATTTCTTGACCGATTTCAATATAACTTCACACAAATGTAGAAGCCTCAGTGGTGAAGTGGTTACGCTACTCGCCTTGTAAACCAGGGGTCTCAGGATCAATCCCAGGCTTCTCTAGACTTTCGGATGAGTCTTTAAACCGAGGTCCTGTCTCCGTATGACCTTAGCTGTTGGTCGGAAACTCGAACACTCACTCACACAAATGTTCCTTATGACAGTATCTTGAGCGAGTTTGACTTTCAAGGTCAAGGTCACTATGCCTATTTTTAGAAAAACTTTGTCACTGCTCTAGCGCCTACATTTCTTGTCCGATTTCAATATAACTTCACACAAATGTTCCCTATGACAATATCTTGAGCGAGTTCGACTTTCAAGGTCAAAGTCACTGTGCCTATTTTTAGAAAAACTTTGTCATCGCTCTAGCGCCTACATTTTTTGATTGATTTCAATATACCTTCACACAAATGTTCCTTATGACAATATCTCGAGTGAATTGAGTTTCAAGGTCATGACGAATGCTTACATTTAAGTTGCCATCCTCAGATACAAGTTTGTGCCAAATATGGATGCTTGCATGTAAGTTGTCATCCCCAGATACAAGTTTGTACCAAATATTACTAATAAAGCTCTTATAGTTCTTGTGTGTGTGTGTGTGTGAATTCGGGTTTAACGTGGCTTTCAACAATTTTTCAGTCATATCACGACGGTGTCTGGTTGCGACAGGGAGCTAAATGCTCACTTTTATAGTGCTGCCTCACTGAAGTATTATGTCCAAGACATATTACATTATACCACACCCAGTCACATTATCCTGACACTGGGTCGACCGGTCCTAGCTCTACCCCATAAATCTGAGTGCCAAGTGAGGAGCAGCTAGTACCATTTTTAACGACTTTGGTATGTCGCGGCCCGGGATCGAACCCGTGACCTCCCGTTCCCCGGAGCAGACACTCTACCAACTGAGCTATCGGGACCGGTCCTTATAGTTCTTGAGAAATAAACTTGACCATTAGGGTGAATGTTAGGATGGTCGCAAATGTTGACACCTTGACATCAATGTTACTGAAGCAGCAGGGTGGGGTATGCATCAATGAAATATTTGGACTGGTATGCAACATCAATGCAAGTTTCAACTGAACTTGTCTTAAGAGTTTAGAACATACAGGCATCTATAAACTTTTTAATGGACGGACAGAAAGATGGATGCACAGATGGAGGAAAGGCAGGACGAAAACTATATACCACCTTAGCATTTCATAAGCCAGGGGTATAACTAGGGCTGGCTAATCGGAGTTGAAGAGATAAAAGATTATCAGTCCTGCCATTGTGATCGATAATCGATTAGTAATCACTGAAGATTTGGTCATTATTTTACCTGTTTGGCTTTCTGTCTTAGCATGACTCCTGCCATATGTTGAACTTTACAGTATGCATTTGAATAGATAGACCTGAGCAAACAGTGTAGACCCAGATGAGACACTTCAGAATGCGGCACCTCATCAGCATCTGCACTGTTTGCCAGTCATCCAGCTATTTTAGACACAACTTTGGGTAGTAAATTGTACTTGTCAAATAATCGATTACAAACAAATCAGTAATGGTAATCATTTTGTGGAATTTATTGATTGATTAACTGAATATCCAATTAATCATGCCAGGTATAACGGCTCAATTACCCTTTTCAATAAAGCTTCATCCAATGGTGGCTGATGCTGTTCCATCTCTTCACATGAAACATGTTTTGCTGTGACACGAGCTGACAGGTCAAACAGCGACAATGGGTGTGGGTTAAGCTCTTCTTCACCCAGCATCAGGCTGACACCATTACTGTAGCTTGGGGAGTGATCACTACGAGAATAACCATCCCAGGGTTCATCAGCATAGGGGTCGTCCTCATAATCATCATCATCCCAACTGCTCCTTTCACCATCTATGTACGAGTCATCAAAGTCTGAAATGAAACAAAGCACAACATATTTTCTCCTGATGGTCAACATTTCTGCAAAGTAATTTCAAAATCCATCCAGAAATTAGCAAGTTATTGACCGAGTTTGAAGTCCTGATTAACAGACAGATGGACCGATGAATGGACAGTGGCAACAGTGAATTTTTTCACATTTTTGGGAATGGTACCAGTACCCGTTCAATTGGGAAAAAAGCATCATTTTGCCCTCAAATTGGGAAAATATTGGTGATGTTTGTCTTAAAATCGGAAAAAAAGTGAAACACCTTTCTTACCGGAGTATTCATGTATTATTCAATTAATTAAACGAGTTGAGGAAAAGGGATAAAATGTGAGGCTGTGCCGAGCATTTTATGCCTTTTTGTCAACGGGTTTAATAAATTTAATAATACATGTGCATGAATGCAAGATCATATTTACCATATGACATTTGAAACCCACTTTATTCATGATAGTTTTTCAAATATGCCAACATTCTGACATTGTTAAGCCCAACGTTATTGAGGACGTCGTACATGTAATGTTACAGAGCATATCTAACTAATTTGCATATTAATTATTTAATCCACTAGTGACTCAACGACATATGATAAAATTAGATTTATCACCGTATGGCAGATCTGTACCTGAATTAATGTTCCCCATGATGTCTAGAAATGAGAGAATGTCCCGGTATCTTCTTCGACGACGAAAGCTCATTGATGATCTTCAATTTCATTTACATTTATGTAACTGAAAAATATAAAACAAAGAATTGGTGAATTTCACCTATGGCTGTATGAACCCTTGCCTATTCATTATAACACTGTTATGGATTTAACACTGTTCAAAGATAGATCCCAACCATAAAAAGATTTTATAAAACAAGAGGACCATAATGGTCCTAAATCGCTCACCTGAACTAAGAGATTTACATTTGGATTCCGGCATGGGGGGGGGGGGGGGGTGTTCCATGTCTATAATTTGAACAATCTTGGTTTCAGACAAGAAGATTTTTATAGGTTTTCCCTATATACCTCTATGTAAACACAGTGGGGCCATTTTTTGGCACAATGACTATAATTTGAACAATCTTGGTAGAGGTCTACTAGAAGAAGCTTCCCACCAAATACCAAAGACCTGGGCCTCCTGGTATCAGGTCGGACAAGAAGATTTTTAAAAGTATTCATCATTTACCTCCATGTAAACCCTGAGGCAGGGCTCAAGCTAGAGGGCAACTCAGGCGAAGAAGTCACTTCGTTGACTTGGCGCTGAAAGTGAAAAACTTCGTCCTGAAATTTCTGCCGTTTTCTTCCGGTGTCTTCCTTGTTAATAGTAACAGTAAACTGACAAGGTGACGATAATCCTTCGATCAACTAGCATCATAAGTTAATTGCACTGAATAAAGCTAACTGTTTGTTCTGCACTTCGTGCCAGTTGTAGTTTTGGACAGTTATGTAACTTAATTCTATGCTCACGCCGCTTGAGTCACGTGCATCAGCGACTTCTAGACACACTTAATACCCATGTACTGTCATAAATCATGGTTGATAGTACAAAGTTGTTTTCATTGGAATAAGTGCCAAATAAGATTACACAAAATTATGCAATTTACAGGTATATCTGTATCGTTACATTTGTACCGTATTCGGGCGTGTATTACCCACAGTTTTTTCCCTCAAATTACAGGCCCAAGTTCAGGGTGCGGGTAATCCGCCCAAATTATTTTTGGACCATTTTATTTTTACTTTTGTCAGCTGAAAATACGATGCATCTCATGTTATGCTCTATCCTTTTACGATTCCCGACATAAATAACGTTTAATTGTCAACTCAATTTTACTTACACATGAGTAATATAACAATCTCCATTACTAGTAAGCCTGATTTTGTGAGTATTATTTCTAAAACTCTTATTTTAAACGAAATAAACAAGCAAGTTCAATGCGAACATCAAAGTTTCCAGCATCCAAACGCGATCGGTAAATGACGTCATCGGACCCCAGCAACCCCACACGTGTCTATTGTTTTATCTTAATGGGGCGTATCTTTCATAATAAATTGTTTTGAAACAGTAAAAATTCTCGATCGCAAAACGGTTGTGGAAAACAGCGTTTTCCGTAAGCTCCGTGTCAATAACCAACAACAGCACACAGATGTGTTAACACAAATTAAATTTTTCAACTTTTCTCGCCAAGCGTCTGCTATTTGGCGCCAAAACCAAACCATTCACGAGATAGTAGAATAGTCGTAGCAACTGGTCTTAGGAGCAATTATTAAATAATTGTCACTTTGATTGCGGATTAAATTTTATGATTGGGGAATAAACGCAAATTAGAGACATAACTTGACCATATTTTCACACCTTATCGACCCGCACCGCAGGGTGGCAATTATATGACAGGGATTAACAATAGTGTCATAATTGAACCGTTATAAATCATCAAACAGTGTAAATCCAAATCAGAAGTCTGCGGCGTCTTTCTGAGGTGTCTGATCTGGGACTGCACTGTTTGTCGATGCCCCAAAAAAGGGCCGCGGGCATATGTGGGTTAATAAATAAATAACAATGCTGAACAGGTAAAGTTTTTTCAACATTTTAATGTAAAATACATGCTTTCTGGTGATACTCGCACGCACGTGCATTTTCCCGCCTTTTGAAGACGATCGAGCGTTCCGTTGTGTGTTACAAAAACTGGCCAAATTCTTACTTTTTCTCACTTATGCAGCAGCGTAAATCCAAATCAGACGTCTGTGGCGTCTTTCCGAGGTGTCTGATCTGGGACTGCACTGTTTGCCGATGTCCCCCAAAAGGGCCGCGGGCATATGTGGGTTAATAAATAAATAACAATGATGAACAGGTAAAGTTTTTTCAACATTTTAATGTAAAATACATGCTTTCTGGTGATACTCGCACGCATGTGCATTTTTCCTGCCTTTTGAAGACGATCGAGCGTTCCGTTGTGTGTTACAAAAACTGGCCAAGTTCTTACTTTTTTTCTCACTTACACATCCACCAAAATTTCAGCAAATGTTCCATGCGGGTAATACAACAGAATAACAGTTTTCCCCCATATTTTGGGCAAAAAAAAAGGGTTGCGGGTAGTACGCAAATGCGGGTAATACACACCCAAATACGGTAGCTCTTGCAGAATTCCCGGTGCAGACGTATTGTGTAATGTACCATAGTATACAGTAAAAATATGATCGTTACAGATGAAATTGACATTGCGTAAGGATTTAATAAATCTTAAATATAGATGGGTTTGTACATTACTTTTGCATCCATCAATTGTTTTCATTTTTTTTTATGGACAACAATAAAAGTAGGTAGCAATTTTTTTATTTTGTAATGGAAAATACAGGTTGACCCCGCTATTTTGACAATGCTTATCTTGATAATACCACTTATGCCGAAGTGATCTGCCATTCCCGAACGTTTTTCCTATATTCTTAATGCAATTCGACCTTGTTTATGTCAAAGTCGGCTATGTCGATAAATCGGCTTTGTCGAAGTAGTTTTTCATTCCTGAAAAGCAGCTTTCTATGATTTTACCACTGCTTATGTCGAAGTCGAAAGTTTTTGGCCAAAGATCCGACATTTGCATAAAAAACGAAACACTTTTTTCCGTGTTGGACAAATTTTTTTTGCCACTTTCGCAATCATGCTAAGGTCGATCAAAGCAAACGATAAACAAAGCAATTTACCTTTAATTCATTGAATAATATCCTTTTTAATGATGATCAATTAAACTCCATTCATGCGATGTCTTGTAATATTTAGCGTAAACACATTCCGACATTTAATTGATTCACACTGATCAGCTGTTTGTGTACAGTAATTGACCTTGAACTGATCAGGTGTTAAGTGATGTTCGAATGGGAGCAAACAACAATTAGCGGTACTTTTGAAGTTTAATAGACTGAGCACTGCTTAAGCGGCCTTTTTGATGCTAGAAATCGCAAACATTCTTTAATTTCTGTCAAAACCATCTCAAAATTAGTGTCATAAATGAGTAAATCAGGCAGAAGATATTTAAAGCAAGTTGTCTGTCCAAATGGCATTCACTCTTTGAGCCTTTGCAATGCCATTGTTTAACACCGAGAAATCTAATGAAGGACCCAGGTCTGATCCTGGGGGGATAGTTAGATCGGTAAACTTTACACCTGTTGCTGAGCAATCCAGCCAAGGACCCTTTTCAGGGGGGATAACTGGATCAGCAAAGAAGGGTGTAAAGCGAAAATTAGACAACAAATCCCTTGAGACGAAATATGAAGTCCTCATGGAAGTGGAGAAGGGTACCAGATCCAAGACACAGATCGCTAAAGACTACGGACTGGCTCAGAGCACCTTGTCAATATGGGTAAAGAAAGCCGACGAAATAAAGAACGCTTTCTTGACGGGTGATTTCAGCGCCAAACACAAGAAGCTCCGTACAGCCGGGTACCCCGAGGTAGAGGAGACCCTGCTCAAATGGTTCAAGACTGCTCGGGACCACGACGTACCCATATCCGGCCCATTTATGATGGAACAGGCCGGCGAGCTCGCCAAGAAACTGGGGGTACCTGAGGGAGAGTTTAAATGCTCCAATGGCTGGTTAGACCGCTTCAAGACCAGACACGGGATTTCTTTCAAGCGAATATGCGGGGAAGAAAATTCTTGTTTAATATACTTTATTTCAATCCCATTTAAGTAGAAACAGTTTTACTATTCAATCATACAAACGTATGATGGACTGGCAATACTGCTTCTAAAAATAGCCTTGACGCAGCATGTACAAACGGTCCAGTAAAAGATTTGGGATGACGCAGCAAGTACAAACGGTCCAGTAAAAGCTTTGGGATGACGCAGCATGTACAATCGGTCCAGTAAAAAAAAATTGGATGACGTCACTGTTTGCTTATCTCGAACCACTGATAACTTGAAGTATTTTGTCCATTCCCTTGGACTTTGAGATATCGAGGTTGACCTGTAATTATTACTTGCCAGTAAATATTCAGAAACTATCCAAATTCAGCTAAGTTGTTCCCCTTACTTACCATCTATTGATTAATCCCGTCTCAAAATAAGCGTATTTGCAGGCAGTAGAAGGCAATTTTTAATGGCGTTTTCGGCTGAGGTCGCTACCTAAGCAGTTAAATATAAAAAATCTATATCACTCACAGTTAACAGGTCATATGACAGTCACGTGACTTTAACGTCTGTGCAAACGGTTGGCAGCCATTTTTAAACAATATAATGTAAATAAATAGGACTTTTTTCAATGAAGGCATTTTAACAGATACATATGTCAAGAAAAATGATACTTTTATCACATGTGACAAGAATGAGTACAGTATGGCCACACAAATTCCCTGATTTTTTCCTGATTTGATTTGATTTTCCCTGATTTTCCCTTGATATTATCACAATGGACCCTACTTTTAGAAGTCATATACTGATTCAAATGCTGTCAAGTGACATGTTTATATACAATGCTGTCACAATATTCTTAATCAAATGAAAATTTATCTAAAATATGATGTACTTGTGCTAATTTACTTTCATGACAGTAAAAATCAAAACTGGTAAAATATATGCCTCCAACCTTCACCCTTGTAGCCACTCCTTCACCTCCAATTTATTACAAGAGGGCCATGATGGCCCTGGATCGCTCATCTGATCCACTGTGTAACAAGTAGGCCCCGAGGGCCATTATTGGCCCCTGGACTATAATTTGCATTATCTTGAGGGAGGTCTAAAGGTGAAGCTTCATACCAAATATCAAAGACTGGAGCCTTCTGTTTTCCAACAAGAAGATTTTTAAAGGTTTTCCTTTTATAAGTCTACATAAAAACTGTGGGCCAAAGGGCAGGGCCATTTAGGCCCCCCCCCCCCCCCCCCCCCCCCCCCCCCCCCCGGGCTATAATTTGAACAATCTTGGTCTAGGTTCATACCAAATATCAAGGAACTGAGCCTTCTGGTTTCAGACGAGAAGATTTTTAAAGGTTTTCCCTATATAAGTCAATGTAAAACCAAAGGGCCCCCGGGGCAGGGGCATTTTTGGACCGAGGGCTATAATTTTGAACAATCTTGAAAGAAGCCCAAAAGACGAAGCTCCATACCAAATATCAAACACTTTAGCCTTCTGGTTTCAGACAAGAAGATTTTTAAAGGTTTTCCCTATAAAAGTCAAAGTAAAACCTAAGGGCCCCAGTGGGGGGGCATTTTGGCCCAGGTCTATAATTTAAACTAGAGCTATCACTAAAGGTGATGAATACCCCCACAAAAACTGCCTTGATAGTACAACAGCGCCATTTTGTAATTTTTTCACTTGAAAGGGGCCATAACTATGTCGAAAATTGACGAATTGTAGTGGAAATCAAACTTGACCTGTATTTTATGATGTTACATCAGTGTACCAAAAATTATAAAAATCGGTGAAGCGCTTTTTGAGTTATCGTCTGGAAACCAAGTCAACAGACCGACCGACCGACCGACAAGCTCACTACTATATACCCCCCCCACAAATTTCATTTGTGGGGGTATAACAATCTTGGTAGAGGTCCTCTAGATGAAGCTACACACCAAATATCAAAGACCTGGGTCTTGCGGTTTCAGGAGAAGATTTTTCCTCTATAAGTCAATGTAAAACCAAGGGGCCCAGGGGTGGGGGCCTTTTTGGCCTGAGGGCTATAATTTGTACCATCTTGATAGAGGTTCACAAGACGAAGCTTCATACCAAATATCAAACATCTGAGTCTTCTGGTTTCAGACAAGAAGATTTTTAAAGCTTTTTCCTATGTAAGTCTATGTAAAACCAAAGGGCTCCGGGACGGGGGCATTTTTGCCCTGGACTATAATTTGAACAATCTTGGTAGAGGTCCAATAGATGAAGCTACACACCAAATATCGAAGGCCTGGGTCTTGCGGTCTTCAGGAGAAGATTTTTTTAGTTTTCATTAAAAAAATGTATTTTTGGCTCCCGTGACCTTGATGTGCAATGGACGGGAACCATTTGAACACCTTAAAAAGGGGACCACCTAAGGATCGTTCCTGTGAAGTTTGGTAAAAATCCGATCAGTGGTTTAGGAGGAGATGTCTTTTGAAGAAAATGTTTACGGACGGACAGATGCACACACGGACAACGGATGAAAAATGATCCCAAAAGCTCACCTTATCATTACATGACAGGTGAGCTAAAAACAGTAGGGATTATTTGTTCTTTTCTTATTTTTTGGTGGGGGAGGGGGGTTACATTACATGGTAGACTGTCTAAGACCCTTAGTCCCTTCCAGAAGCTGGACCCTGGGGGAAGAACAGGATAAAGTGAATGCCCTGATCCACTCATTAGTTTATTACGACTGTCAGTATGGACATTTAAATTGCACATACAGACAGATCGTTGGACAGATTTCTAAAGAAAGAAAGAAAGATAGATAGATAAAAAGATAGCAAATAAAACGAAAGATACGTAAAAACTTATTTTGTGAATAACGGTACTTCAAGCCATTGACATGGGTCATTCACGAAAAGATTTTCGTCAATTAAAAATGGATTTAGGATAAATGAATTTCGGTAATGAAAGTAAAATATCATTCTTTCCTTCTCGAGGCATTATTTCAATGAAAACGGGTATATTTTCTCTCAAAATGTCTGAATATTTTTAGCATTTTAAGTTCCGCCAATACATTTGAATAGCGATGGCTGTTTCAATTGACGGCAAGTACTTTGCGCATGCGCAAGAATGACATCATAAACGGAATTCCTAAAACTTCCTATACTTAACACCACAGTGAAGCTACAGCTGTATTGCACCGCTTCACTATCAAATTCATAAGACTATCATGACATAAATCCATCGTCCTGGGATTTCTCTGATGAAATTGTGTTACCAATTTTGGTATTTTGTCAGTAATTTTTTCCCAATTTTGCCCAGGGGCCTTTTCCCAAAATACCTGGATAAAGCCCTGCTTTACTAAGAAAATACTGTGAGCACATGTACAAAAGGTAATAAGAGATGCATATTGGAAGCATGTTTCCAGCATCTTCACCTTTGAGGATGATAATACAGACCCCAACAGTTCCCAGAAGAATGGTAAAGTAAAAAAGTTTTGGTCATTCGTAAAGTCCCTGAAAAAGGAAGCTTTTGGGATCACTTCGTTAAGTGATAACGGTATTCTCAAAACAGATTCGCGCGATAAGGCCAACATATGTAACAAACAGTTTCAATCTGCATTTACGCGTGAAGCTGATGGTGAGCTACCAACTAAAGGTAATAGTCAGTTCCCCTCAATGGGGGACATAACAGTTGACCCAAACGGGGTCGCCAAACTGTTAGGTAAGCTCAAAATACATAAGGCATCTGGGCCGGATGACCTGAATGCCAGGGTGCTTAAAGAATGTGGTGCTGAAATTTCACCTGTGCTGGCCTTTATCTTCAATGAATCACTCGCCCAGGGCACTGTACCAGATGACTGGCGACAAGCTAATGTTAACCCGGTCTATAAAAAAGGAGAAAAATACGATGCAGCAAATTATAGACCAGTGTCGCTAACATGCATCTGTTGCAAAACCCTGGAGCATATAATAGTTAGTAACATCAACAAGCACCTAGCCTTTGAGAGCATTCTTCCTGACTGTCAACATGGTTTCCGAAGTCAAAGGTCTTGCGAAACTCAATGAGTTCAGTTTTACCATGACATTGTGAGCAATCTGGATGGGGCCACAAACCGTGGCCACAAACAGACTGACTTGATGATCATGGACTTCGCTAAGGCCTTTGACAAGGTACCTCACAGGAGGCTATTGTATAAATTGGATTACTATGGGATAAGAGGATCCACACACAGGTGGATTAGCTCATGGCCCTCAGGGGGCTCACAACAAGTTGTACTTGATGGCCAAGCGTCTGATCCAGTCCCTGTTTTATCTGGTGTCCCCCAAGGTTCGGTCCTTGGACCGGTCCTTTTCTTGGTATTCATTAATGATCTCCCTGATAACATCAGGTCATCTGTCCGTTTGTTTGCTGATGATTGTGTCCTTTATAGGAATATATATTCTTCTTCTGACTGTCTTATTCTACAAGATGACCTGAATCAACTAGCACAGTGGGAGGCCGATTGGCAGATGAAGTTCAATGTGGCCAAATGTCATTCAATGAGGGTGTCGCGACACCCTCCTGACAAACAAATTAAGTTTGACTATAAACTACACCAGCAAATCTTGGAGCAGGTTCAATCCGCCAAATATCTTGGTATCACCATCACTGATGATCTTGAATGGGGTCAACACGTTTCAGAAATAACATCAAAAGCAACTAGGACTTTAGGATTTCTTAGACGAAACTTGGCTTTTGCACCTAGGCAGACAAAGGATGTTGCATATAAAACATTGGTTCGCCCTCAGCTAGAATATGCATCACCCATTTGGCATCCCTATGTTAAAACTCAGATTCAGCAGGTGGAGAAGGTGCAGAGGACAGCTGCTCGATGGACCTGCCGACGATGGCGCAATAAAAGCAGCGTCGGTGACATGCTTAACGAGCTAGAATGGCCGTCCCTAGAGGCCCGTTGTGAGCAGTCCTCTTTAACCTTCTTCTATAAGATACATTCAGGTACAGTGGCCGTTAATAAAGATAAATACTTGACCCCTGTGACAGTTTCAACTCGAACAAGGTAACAAGACGTTTCGCCCCCAAGACGTTTCCCCCCTGGTCGTTTCCCCCCTAGTCGTTTCGCCCCCTTTTTTGGCCCCTAGTCGTTTCGCCCCCTAACCCTAGTCGTTTCGCCCCCAAACCCTAGTCGTTTCGCCCCCAAACTATTTTACTATATTTTATATAAAAAAAGATTCATATATGAGACAGAGAGAGAGTTCTTTGAATGAAAATGTTAATTAGGAATTATTACCTGTTTTGATCAATATCGTTAATCACATTGTTTATTTGATTTGACACATTAATCACGCAATTAATGCCCTTAATGATAAGGTGTTAAAACATGCGCTCTTTGCAAAGTTAAACGTCTTTAATTATCGCTTAAGCACCTTTACTAGTTTTGTTTTAAATTGGTTGGTTGGTTCGTTAACAGAGTCGGCCAGTAATACATTGTTGAAGATTGCCGCAAATGCCGTCTACCCAACATCGCCTCAACGCCGATGCAACGTAATAAAATTGCATCGCCATTGATACGACGTTGCATACACATTGTGTGCCCACTAGGTAATACATGGTTGAGTATTGCCACAAATGCTGTCTACGCAACGACGCGTCAACGCCGATGCAACGTAATAAATAGAAGTGAAAGCAATGATCATGTCGATTCCGTTAATCAATGTTCTGTCAGCAATTTGTGTATACTCTGATCAGATTTGCGGCGTCCGACCCAGTAATTCCTGAACTGTAAGCAAATAGTCCAGACCTTGATCAGGCAACGCGGTTAGCTTGATCCATTCAAGTACAGCTTCTTCCCTAGGCCTATACCCGGTTGGAATTCTTTACCAGCATCTGTTTCTGAGGCCCCTGACTTGGTATCCTTCAAGCAGGGACCGTCTACTCTCTCGTTTTCACAGCTAGGTAGAGGCTGGTCTGTAAGTCAAGTCTGAGGGATTTTTGAACCTGTGCCGGTTGGGCGACGCTACTGTAGCCGGAGAGGTCTGGTTTCCAGTGATGATTTGAAAAAGCCGGCAGGAATCTTTCCTTTCTTTTCTTTCTTATCTATCCACAGCTAGGTGTTTCTTTCCAATATTTCCCACTTTCTCTTTTTCACGCGCCATCAGAGACATACTGTTCAAGTATGAATGATGTCCCTTAACGAACAGATACAGATACTTAGGCTGACGTGACAGGGCGATGATGCTACTTAAATATTTGCCACTTCTCACCTCTAATAAAAGTTTAACATTGAAAATTAGCCTTAAAGTGAAAAGTGGGCGAAACGACAAGGGGGACGAAACGACTAGGGGGACGAAACGACTAGGGGGACGAATCGACTAGGGGGGCGAAACGACTAGGGGGGAAACGACCAGGGAGGAAACGTCTTGGGGGCGAAACGACTAGGGGAGGAAACGGTTTGGGGGCGAAACGTCCCGGATTCCTCGAACAAGGGCATCAAAAGTAAACAACTCACAGTATCACAGGTACCAGTCCTACAGTGATGCCCTGAAAAATTCCTTCTTCCCTAGGACTATTCCCCAGTGGAATAGTCTTCCCTCTTCTGTGGTGAATGCTTAGACTGCAGAGGAGTTCAAAGCCCATACAGTGTAAGATTGAGACTCAGAGGTATGCGTTTTAGTATACCTCTTGTTATTCAGATTGTAAATAGTTTTAAGGACTCATCCAGTGACTTCTCTTTTTTTTTTTTTTTTTTTTAAGCTAAATTCTAAATTTAGCTATGCACCCAACTGAGGTAATGGCCAAATATGACCGACTCAGTATAAGAAGATAGATAGATAGATAGTGAGGGAACCGGTCAGTCTGAAAGCCCCAAGACACCCCAAGACACCAAATTTTTTTGTTTATTTATTTCCTAAAGAGTTTTAGAAGGCTTTTCAATACCTAAAACTATTTAAAATTAATAATAAACACAATTGAGACGCTGTTAGCGACCTAACACAGTCACATAAAGCACTGTATATACTCTGGTAACTGTCATCGAATCACACCCCAAGACACTTACTTATCTAATAAACACCCCAAGACACTTACTTATCTATTGTCTTTATTGTTAATTGTCATACTATCTACGACATTTATAACATGAAAAGATGAAAAGTTATATAGATAAAATGGTATTATCTGTTCTATAGTTTTGACTTTGTGATTTACCAAATAGCTGCTTTGCTTCAAAGTTAAAAACCAAAACCTTGTACATGTATCTTAGTGAACATTTTATCATTTTGTATTTTTTTTTTTTTTTTTTTTTAAGTTCGTAATTAGTAAAAAAATAATGTCAAGTAACCTAACCATCCATGTTTTTCCGATCTTAGGATGAAAGATACCGAATACAAGTATATAGTTTAATTATCTCATTAATGCATGCAAACGGCCACTTGTTACTGATTGAGTTATTGTTCGCTTAATCCTTTTCGTCTGATAATACTATTCACACCTAATGAATAGTCTCAAGCGTGTCTCTGCAAAGATGATACGGCAAAATGTCGGCGACTGATAGAATAATTAATCTTTGATGTTATTTCTAATGTTTTATTTATTTTTACTTTATTATTTCAGAATTATTGAAAACTTTACAAAAAAAAATAAATTCTTAAAATAAAAAATAGAATACCAATTTTCAGAAGAAAAAATACGATATTTTTGTATATTTCGGCTGCAAACATCGGTTGTAGGCACTCATTAGGACACCAAGATGGTTCTAACGAGTAACCACAACTTATGTGTTAGAGGGGGGCCTTCATGTGGACTGAACAAATCATTGCCTTCACTTCTATAAAAATAATGTATAGCCCTGTAAAATAGAAGTAAAGGCTATGGTCAGGAATCGGTACAATTACCCAACATTGTAAACCCCAGTTTCATTAGATGAAATTGTGGGATTAAGAGGTCCAAATTATATAGTTAAGCTTTCGCGATGTTTGAAATGCACTATTATCAATGACTGAGGATGTATTTTGATGTTGATTTGAAATTATCCCCTACTGAGTTACCTATACATATTCAACCAAAAAAAAAATCAATTAACCCGTTATAGCGTTAAAAAGGTAGATTGGGCGAAAGGGCTTGAGATGTCATTTCATGTCAAAGTCGGGTAAAAGTCCCACAAAATGAGAAGAAACGTCTCCAAATTGACCGTTACGGTGTTGACGGGAACGGGACAAATCGAAATAATTTCCATCATGTCTTTACATCTGTAAAAAACTGCTAACACAGTAGCGAGGACAAAGATCAGGCCGTTCTAATTGTTATAGGTTAAAGTCAATGACAAAATAATAAATTAAGGGATCCTCTGTGTTTTAATAATCACTTATAATATAACGTCACTAATTAATGAAGTCTGGTGAAGTTACAGCAAAGGTAATAATTATGATGAATTAATTAATTTGGCATATAATTTAAAGAAATGACACAGAAACAACGAGTTCATTCACTCATGTTGACAGCTGATTATTTCTCAACTTATTAGCGCAATTTCGGTTGATATTTAAAGACTACCATAAAATTATGCTGATCATTGTCACTTTCAAGATGCCTATGACTATTGCATTGTACGGTGACAGTTATGTCTTCAGACTGAAGAATTTCTGCAAAAGTGATCTACGTGTTCCTGCCAACGTATGCTGGTATGACAGAAGTGGTCTCCGCTCTGACTTCATCAACAGACAGGGTAACATCGACGGGACAGCAATGAAGAACTACGAAAGTTTGAAGGAGCTGAAACCAGATGTAGTCTTTATCAATGTTGGCGGAAACGATTTATCAACGAGATCAGATCCTAGAGAGGTTTACCGGCGCATCATGGCTCTTGTCAACGAACTGAAACAGTTCGGTGTGAACGTCATCTACGTGGCTGAGATAATGACTCGGGGTGACTTTTCCAAAAGTCCCAACAGAAATGAACAAAACATCCTTCGACCGCCAGCGGAGGAAGATCAACACTCTTCTAGCAAAGGAGCTAAAAGAAAGATTTGTCAAGTTTGCGGACGTACACTATCCCTCTGACTATTCGAGAGATCTCGTGCATTTGTCTGATTTCTCCGACACTACCAACAACACCGGGCTGAAAAAGTATGAGAGCAGATTACGCAGAATTTTTTGCAGTCTTTAGTCCAGTTAAATCTGGTGAAAACGGCCCTTATTAGGGCCATCAAAATATTCTGAAAAAATACCTTATAATGTCAAAGAATATATCCAAATAAAAAATGTCTAAGCCCGATGAATGAATGAAAGAATGAATGAAAGAATGAATGAATGAATGAACGAAGGTTAAGTGCCCCCGTCAACACTGGATAGGTCATGTTGGACTTTCACCCGACTTTGAGATGAAAAGACATCTCAAGCCCTGTCGTCCATTGGAACCAATAGCATCATGCAGTCCATCTATTTCTTCAAGCCCAAATTGGCGGGGCGCATGTGAATGAATAATAAATGCGCCCCGATATAATGAAAGCTTTTACCCGACATTGAGCAGAAATGACATCTCAAGCCCTGACTGAATGAACGACATTACAAAAACACGCCTATACAAATACATAGTAAATTTTACCGCCCTAAAACAAACGTTTTAAGGTGAGTACACGTTATAACCGCCACATCGGGGTGGTTCTAACGAGTACCCACAATCCATATTTTAGAGTGATGCTAAGAAAATAAGGTTTACCCCCGTAAACCCCATTTCTACTATATAATGGTCGTGTTTCTGGGAGTCAGAATTATATATGCATGTTTTCGTGATGGAGTACCCACAATTAATGTTTTTGAGCGGGAACTCGTTAGAACCGCCTCGGCGAGGCTGTATCAACGAGTACACACAATATATGATGTTCTTCCAAAGAATGAAAGAAAGATCGATTAATTGCATGAAGGAAGAATAAATTGGACGTTAACTCGTTTTCTCTGATTAGGCCAATCATCAGTTAATTTAATCAATTAAAGATTAACGAACAAGTTCGATTAGCCTGTTAATCGTTTTTAATACCGGTACATGGCAAACATTTTCAGGCGGTAATTGTTTGATGCTTTGTATCTATCGGTAAAGTTGAAACGTAAGTCCCAATTAGACAAAAGTATTATTTGAATCGTTAATTGAACCGCTTCCAACGTCTCAAGCTATATAAACTGGATTTTTTCCTTGTTGGTCATCATTGTTTCTGTTGCTTAAGACGAATCTTTGTCAGTTACATTTGAAAAAATGCCTGCTAAAAAACGCAAAATCACTGTATCCAAAAGAACCGCGTTTTGGCCATGCGGCTCTTGTCGCCAAAACTGCGCTTCTGGCATTCAGTGTGATGCGTGCAAACAATGGTTTCATGCACGATGCCAAGATTTGTCTGAAGATGACTTAAGTGTGTTCACTAGTTCCACCGCGACATATACATGTGAAGACTGTTTTACGATCGTGTTAGGGTCTTCGCCTTATGAATATCTCTATGGATTAAATAGAATGAGACAGGTAATTATAATCAAAAACTGCAGATGTGTCCCACACATCTCCGACCTCTATATTCTGCTTAGACTGGATGAATGCTGGATCCACGGGGAAGACATTCTCAAATGCGACACTTTCTTCTTTTTTTTTCTTCAGCGCATTGTTGCTACAGAATATGCTACAGGCCGTCTGTAGCAGCAATGCGCGTGTTTTAGATTTGCAATTCTGAACAAGAAGAAAGAACGGCATTTGGTTTAGTGTCTCGGCAAGTAGGTATGTCATGACGGGACTTATGTCTGACAGTCAGGTACTGATGGTGTCCCCATTGCACGGATCCTAACAGTCTATCAGGTATAACAAGGACGGAGATGTTGCCCTTAAAACCAGAAATGACTTTAGAATGGTTTAATTTAGTTTAATTAAGGAAATTTGAGTTTTGATTATGTATTCATTTGTCTGATGATTACCGAAAGGGAGGTTAGAATTTTTTTTTCAGAAGCTTGTCCTGCTGAATATATTAACTCATCAATATGGACAATCATGGCCCTGTCATCTGTAGTTGGGCTGCCCATCAAATGTGTGTACCCCCCTATGAATGGACCCCAGTGCAAAGCCCACCAGGCTCTGAGCAAAACCCTTGCTACCGAGGAAAATGCCCATCTGGAACCAGTGACTGTTCTGTGGAGCAGGATTGGCCCTTGGCGACCACCTTACTGGACTGGCAACCACTTTGTTCCAGTTCTGAAACAACAAGAACTATCGACACAAACGGATACCACTTTCGCAAAGAAACAACAGACAGTACACACGCCTATTGTTGAAATAAAAAGGCAACAACTCGCCACGCCAGGAAACAAGCTGGGACTATTTTTGCCAACAGAAATTAGTACGCCAAAGAATTCATTTTTAATTAAGGACATCTTAGGGAATGATGTAAGAATAACACCAATGACCACACAAACCCATACAGAAGAAGAACCGTCTGAAAACAAGACGAACAATGAATACCCAGAAGCATCCTTTGATGACCCCAAAAATATCAATGAACAATTTCAAAATAGCTATCCGACCTTCAACACATACCACAATAGCTCCGTGGATAGTGAACCTAATGATTCTATAATAAGTGAAAAGTCACAAACTATTCCGGTTCCAGAAAATGTTAAACCATTACCACAAGGCCGCTGGCATAAAGCTGAAGATATATATAAGCTGATCAAAGAGCAAAGCTACGTACATAGCGACGTTCCGCCGGGAAACAAAAGTGACTGTTTCATGTTAGTAGATAATGAACGTAACGCTGAATGTGTGAGGCAAAACAAAAAATGTGAGTTTTTTGATGATTGTGGGATATGGGCGACCCAAAAGGGGAATACAGTGAAATCGCATTACTACCTCGTCGATGATAGTCTGGCCTACTGTGAACTGAAAAAAGAAGAACTATGTGTCCGTAAACGTAACAACGGCAAGACGTCTTGGGTGCCTTTAGACCCACAGCCACGGCCTGAAAATGTCGTTGTATTGTCTAGATACTACGCCACACTGAAGGAAGATCCAAACTTTCAGAAACGCGTGACATTTGTTTACAAGGCCGCCAACGATTCCTTGTCAAATGTTGCTGTTTATGAGTATCAAGGCAACCAACCTAAGGAGAACAATTTCCTAAGAACAAATCCAAAAACTCTTGATAAAATTAAAGAAAATGTAAATCTTAAGAAACCAAGGGAGATATACGCGGATCTCAGAAGAGACGACTCATTGAACTGTGCAAGGGACTTTAGGGTTATTAAGAACATAAAGTATGAAGAGAAGAAAAAAGAGAAGCAATCACGCGCAAACAGAGTGAATATTGCCGATGAAATTTTAGATGTATTAGGGATGGTTAATGACCATCCTTTTGTCCAAACTATCATTCACAACAAAGACCAGGTACCAAACATTAAACTTTACACAGACGAACAGATCCTGGATTTAAAACACTTTATTAATAATGCTAAAAAACAACAAATTGGGATAGACCGGACTTTCAATTTAGGGAACTATTATGTAACAACCTTAGTGTACAAAAACCAAAGAATAATCAGAAAGCCCACAAAGAGCGATAATAGTGATAACATTGAAGAACTTGAGGAACATCCAATTTTTATGGGACCAGTGATGTTACACAAAGATGCTACTTTCAAAACTTACAAGTCGTTCCTCGAGCATATCGCAACTGAAATAGATAGTGAAGTAGGGGCTGTTGAGTTACGTATGTCACAGAATATGGAATTTGGTACAGATGACGAAAAGGCATTGACTAAAGCAATTGACCACGTTTTCCCGTCAGCAACGCGTTTGCTTTGTACAAAACACTTGAAAGACAACGTAAAACACTATCTCCAGAATAATGTTGGGATGGAGAAACGCTTAAGGGAAAGTATAATGAACAAAATCTTTGGTGAAGATAGCATCACTGATGCCAACTGCACCATTGATTTTGAATCAAGGTCAGAGGATCTCAAAGTGTCTCTGCATGAAGAATACCCGCGGTTCGAAAACTACTTTGAAAAACATTTAAAGGACCGACTCAAGCAGTATGTTTTCGAACCATGTAGAGTTGACTCTAAAAAGCGTAACTGGACAAATAATAATGCAGAGTCCATCAACAATATTCTTAAATTGGCTGTAGATTGGAAGCCGCAGGGAGCAAGGGAACTTATAGAAAAGATTTACACCGTTACAGAGCTCCACTTCCTAGATTACCGGAGTGCACTGCACAATGATGGGAATTATCGGCTAACAAAAGCGGAATCCCAGTATCGTGTGACAGACTCTCTGTGGCGGTGTAAATCTGAAGCCGAAAGGAAGGAATTGTTTATGAGTTTCCTTAAAGACACTAAAAAAAGAAAACGAAAATACATAGAGTCGAGTGACGGAAAATTTTCAGTTGTGGCAAAGGCACAGACAAAGGCCACAAAGGCATGTCAGCGCAAACGCCCGCGCAATGAGAGAGCTTCAAGCAAGCGTTGATTCTTGAGTAAAAGCTGTGTTAAACGGCATGGTTTTACCATCGCTTTTCCTCGTCAGGAGCAGAGCTTTTACTTTTGAATGTATACAAAATGAAGCACATCGCGTGGTAAACATTGTCTGTGTTGCCTATATCCAATCTACAGCTGCATTCCAACATTGTTCTGGAGATAATAGTACATCGTCACCTTAGCGCAAAAAGTCAATATCTCCAATATAAATGTATTGGAGTTATTGACTTTTTGCGCTAAGCTGACGACATGTCATTGATTTTGTTGGTGTGACATCCCAGTCAATACTGTAAAGGTCATTTTGGAGACGTTACTTCCAGTTTTGTGGGACTTTTACACGACACTGAGATGACATGTCATCACATTTCATCTCAAGCCGCTGAGCCTAATAAAAAAAAGGGTTTATAAGCATTGGCGGGCTGACCTGCAGCCTGGGCAGGCTTAGATCCTCTATGCGGGTTACCAGTACTCGTGTGCCGGGTGGTTTCAGCTATTCGTGGAAGCATCATGCAACCCATGCCATTGAGTATAACATGTATATTGTGTAAATATAATTATGTCTTATATATTTATTTAATGTATATGCAGTCTTCAAATTAGGCTATAATTTTACAACTTTTTCTACAAATGTGATAGGCACGTGTTGATATTTTTACTACCATTTAGTTGTCTTTTGTATGTACACGAACTTCACTTATTTTACTCTTTTACTGTTTTTTATTGGGACAGTGAACTGATTTTGCCATTTACTTTACTTTCCTGTTTTGGTTTTACACGTGTTATATTTTTTTATTTAAATTTTGAAGTTGTTAAAATCATCAAATTAATTATGTGATATATTTGATGTTTGAATATACATTACTTATTTATATAAAATGTGTCATGTACTGTAATTATTTTAATAATAACAAGAACTATAAAATAATAAAAAAAAAAAATGTACATGTATAATGAAAACACGCCTATTCAAATGTTCCACACACACAAAAAAAAACGCTGATAGTTTTTCAAATTTAAAGTCAATACATAGATTGTGTGTACTCGTTAGAACCACCTCAGTGTGGCGGTTCTAATGAGTAACCACAATCTATGTTATAAGCAGAAGTTAGAATATTAATAAATACCCCTGAAATCACTTTTTTACCATATGAACGTCGGGTTTAGGGGATCAAAATTCTATAGGTGTGTTTTTGTGATGAAAAAAAAAAAACAGAGAAAAAAAAAGAAATAAAGAAAAAAAAGAGAAAAAAAGAGAGAAAAAAAAGGGAGAAAAAAAGAGAGAAACAAGAGGGCCATGATGGCCCTGGATCGCTCACCTGATCCATAGTGTAACAAGTGGGCCCCAGAGAGGGCCATTATTGGCCCCAGGGCTTTAATGTGCGTAATGATGAGGGAGGTCTTAAAGGTGAAGCTTCATACCAAACATCAACAAAGGCTATAATTTGAACAATCTTGGCAAAGGTCCACTAGATGAAGCTACACATCAAATATCAAAGACCTGGGCCTTGCGGTTTCAGAGAAGAAGATTTTTTTATAAAGATATTCCCTACATAAGCCTATGCAAAACCAAAAGGCCCCGGGGCTATATAAATCTATGTAAAACTAAAGGGCTCCGGGGTGGGGGCATTTGTGGCCCCAGGGCTATACCTTGAACAATCTTGGTAAAGGTCCACTAGATAAAGCTCCATACCAAATATTAAAGGCCTGGGCCTTGCAGTTTCAGAGAAAAAGATTTTTAAAGATTTCCCTATATAAGTCTATGTAAAACCAAAGAGCCCCAGAGCGGGGACATTTTTGGTCTCAGTGCTATAATTTGAATAATATTGATAGAGGTCCACTAGATGCAGCTTCATACCAACTATCAAAGACCCAGGCCATGTGGTTTCAGAGAAGAAGACTTTTAAAGATTTTCCCTATATTAGTCTATGTAAAACCATAGGGCCCCGGGCGGGGGCATTTTTGGCCCCAGGGCTATAATTTGAACAATCTTGGTAGAGGTCCATTAGATGAAGCTTCATACCAAATATCAAAGTCCTGGGCCTTGCGGTTTCAGAAAAGATGACCCATATTCGCACTTGACTGAGATATTGTCACAATGATCATTCTGAGCAAGATTGATGATGATTGGACCAAAAATGTGGCCTTTAGAGTGTTCACAAGGTTTTTCCATGATTTGACCTACTGACCTACATTTGACCCGACATGACCAATATTCAAATTTGACCGAGATATTGTCATGACAATCATTCTGAGCAAGTTTAATGATGATTGGACCATAACTGTGCCCTCTAGTGTGTTCACAAGGTTTTTCTATGATTTGACCTACTGACCTACTTTTTGACCCAACATGACCCATATTCAAACTTGACTGAGATATTGTCAGGATGATTATTCTGAGCAAGTTTGATGATGATTGGACCATAACTGTGCCCTCTAGAGTGTTCACAAGGTTTTTCTATGAATTGACCTACTGACCTACTTTTTGACCCGACATGACCCATATTCAAACTTGACCGAGATATTGTCACAATGATCATTCTGAGCAAGTTTGATGATAATTGAACCATAACTGTGCCCTCTAGAGTGTTCACAAGGACTATCTATGGTTTGACCTACTGACCTACTTTTTGACCCTACATGATCCATATTCGAACCTGACCGAGATATTGTCATGATAATTATTCTGAGCAAGTTTGATGATGATTGGACCAAAACTGTGCCCTCTAGAGTGTTCACAAGGTTTTTCTATGATTTGACCTACTGACCTACTTTTTCACCCGACATGACCCATATTCGAACTTGACCGAGATATTGTCATGATGATCATTCTGAGCAAGTTTGATGATGATTGGACCAAAACTGTGGCCTCTAGTTTGTTCACAAGAAAAAGTTTACGCACGACGGACGACGGACGACGCACGACGACGCCGGACATCTTACGGTCACAAAAGCTCACCATGACCTTCGGTCAGGTGAGCTAAAAAAAAGAGAAAAAAAAAAATAAAAAAAAGAGAAAAAAAAGGCTGGTAAATGGCTGCCAATTAAATGTTTGACCATTTCTTTGGAAGCAAGTCCTAGTCACACCTCCACGAGTCGCAAATTGTTTGACAACCATGAACATTTGCGCGGTGCCAGCTGGAAACTAAGGATAAAATTTTATCCTTAGGCTGACGTGACGGGGCGATAATGAGCAATTAAAAATATAAGTGTTATTCAAAACCTTATATCTGTATGTGGTATTAGATATGTGGTATTCTAAACATGGCCGAATGCAAATCTTTTGCCGAAAATTGCTTCTATTATATCATAATATATGTATAAAAATAATAAATGAGTAATAATAAAGGCGTTTTAGGGTATAATAATAATAAATGTGTAATAAAAAAGGTGTCTTGGGGTGTCTTGTGGTGTCTTGGGGCTTTCAGACCGACCCTGAGGGAACTGTCACCGAAACAGTTACAATTTCTGGGCCTCCTACGATACATTACATACACACCAGGTTTGCAGGATGCACTTACAACTTTTTCCTTCTTTCACTATACATTAGCCGGATATTTACAATATCGCTGGCAGACGCATGCGCTCTTCATGAGTAAACAAGTGACACTAATCACCAAATATTATTTGCCGGTATCTGTCATCTGGAAGCAAGTGAAGACACACCTACTTATCGTACGTTCGTTGTCTGTAGGACTTCGGACCACCGCAGTCTCAGTGTGTTTGTGTAATAAAAAAAAAAATCAAAGGTAAGTTGATGCTAAGTACAAAGAAATACTTACAAGCATCTAATTACGACAAGGGTCTTTAAGCTGCACAGGAGATAGGTTAACGCCCCGATCCGAAGGACGGTTCACTTTATGACATTCATTCCTGCAAATGATGCCAATGTAGTGTGTTCAAACACCGAAATTTTATCGCCTCTGCCGGGGATCGAGCCTGGGACCTCTAACATCAGAGACAAGTGCACTAATCACTGAGCTATCACGTTACATGTTTGTTGCTGTTTCCGTAGTATTCCTCAGCAGATTGTATCAATTTAGCCTACACGGGATCACACAGAGGTCCGCATATTGCACGAGGGTGATAGCTCAGTGGTTAGTGCACTTTCCTCTGATGCTAGAGGTCCCGGGTTCGATTCCCGGCAGCGGCGATAAAATTTCGGTGTCCGAACACTCTCTTTTGGCATCATTTTCAGGGATGAATGTCATAAAGTGCACCGTCTTTTTTTTTCTCCTATTACTGCTACACGCTCACATCTGAGCATTACGAGCAGGATTTCCTGGGTGATAACCAGTACTTTTTTATTATTTTATTTTATTTGTTTTTAAGCAATGTGGATGAAGTGTCTTGCTCAAGGACACAACACTTTGTCCAGCGTGAGGACCGGAACCTCTCGATTACAAATCCGATGCTCTGCCACTGCACCAAAGCCCTCCAAGTCTTTCAGATGGGGACGTAAACTGGAGCCCCTCCCCACCCCCCCCCCCCCTGTGCAGGGAGAACCACCCCCTGTGTAGATTAAAGAACCCTACTGTAATTACATGATAAGTGAGTAGGCTTTCATCTTGCAAAACTGGAGTGTATGAAAATACACCGTCTGTGTCCCCTACTGGGGTTAAGGCGAAATCGGCAGAACAGAACAGTCTACGCTTAATGTCCAACCGGCAATTTTAAAGGTGCATTATTAAGCTATCCGGAAAAAATGCTTCCAAAAATAAAATACATATAGCCGGTATTTTTCTTTAAAACAATACAAATGAATGCATTTTATGCAAAAATGCGAACAATTATGATGACAGGTAAACGAATTTGAGAGGGATTCCCTAACTAGGTTTCTAACACTAGTTAGATCTATTTTTAGTTTGTGACAAAAATAGAATCCCCATATATGACGTTATGCGATGTTCATTTTTGGCCTTGTTTGCTTAGGCCATGCCTGAATCAGAAAAAAATATGACGCGTAATACCATGCCATAAGTATTTACACTCAGAGACGATACTGTCGCCATGTATGTGAAAAGTGACAGATTTATTTTTAGAACAGAAATTCCGAACACATGTTCAGAGCGAAGGGTAAACACGAATGAAAACGACCATTTTCACAAAGTTCTGAAGCTGTATTTGGCTCCAAAAGTGTACACATGACAAAGGAGTATGCATTGAAGATAAAAACCAGAAAAAAAAATTTGAGACCCGTCAGTTCAATAATGCACCTTTAAAACCAGTGTTTGTAAAATGTTGCCCTACGTAGACACTCGGCCCCGATGGGGAATTGGGAAATGTCCCTATTACGAAAACACGCCTATACAAATATATTGGACAAATTAACCTAGAAAAAATATGAAAAGTTATACCAAAGAAAAAAATAGTTTTCTTATTTCTGCTCAAAACATCGATTGAGAGTACTATAGAGTACTAAAGAACCATTTATCTAGTACCCACAATCTATGTTTTCGAGCATAAATAAGAACCTGTAAACCCCACTTTTGCTATATAAACGCTGGAATTAAGGGGTCAAGATTATATAGGCATGTTTTCATGACGACGTTCTATTAAGAGATTCATGGCTTGTTATAGCATTGACTACATTGCACACAACATGACTTGACTGAACTTTGCCTAAGTGTGTGCAATACCATGGTTTAAGGACTCTTCCGAAAGTCTGGAGAAGCTCGATATTGAACTCACGACCCCTCCGTTCTTGAGGGGGGCAAATATAACCACTACACCATGGCGGTGTCTAAGTTCCTCAGTAGGTAAAACAAGGATGGGACAGGTGGAAGGGCATTCTAGTGAATAACTGTACGGGAGAAGAATGTGAACTTGAAACAAAAATGTGTGTAAGAATTTACATGTGAGCTAGTTGATGGTTGTATCTTGAATCCCTATTATTAGAAAGAATTCTTAAGAAGGTAGTCCTGTGCACGCGTGGAAGTCATAAATAATGATAGGTCCATTTAAACCCCTATTGGTTTCATTTGGCGTCAGGGCCCTTAGATGTATTTTCATCTCAATGTTAGGAAAAATCCAACAGTCTCCAGAATTATCTATAGTGTTGACGGGAACGTTAAACCTCAAATCAAACAAAGGTCCGTTGTTTTAACGCCGTTTTTCTATGGTTCGCCAACTTAGATCCCTGATCGCCGCACGATAGCTGCGTCAGTAGCCTCGTGGGGCAACGGCTACCCTGCGCCGTACGGTACATGTTTTGTATCGTTTGTTGCTGTACAAGGATACCACATTGTTGAAGCTTACTCCAACTGTTGTCGATCAAGTGCCGTGTAAGCAGTGGATTGTAGGTCATTTACATTTTACATTTTTTGTGGAAAAATTCGATGTGTTTGAATAGGCGTGTTTTCGCCATGTAGATGATGGAGGTTATTTGCAGTGTAATCGACTCGCCTTCTGAGCTATGCCTAAATATGCCTAAATATAGCCGCTTAAAAATCATCTGCAAAATGCCAAACTCTGAACTTGACCTGGTCGGGTTGATCGCTTATAAAGGTATGGAAGAGTATAGGTTCAAGGACTGAGCCTTGCGGAACACCAAATGATACTGCAATTTTGTCCGATATAAAAAAAATAATGCAACGGCTCGGTAACGACAATAACAGAAGTCTTTAATCCAAGTATAAGCCAAAAAGCTAGGTAAATGATCATAAATGAGGACTTTTCCATTACTGCTACACACGTATTCGTCACAGGAGGTCTAACGTCAGAGGAGAGGTGAGGGGATACTCTGCTTTTTTTGGCAGCAACCAGTACCAACTGACCCAAATATAGTCCATGTGAGTCCCAAACATCTCAGAAAATCCCCTTTAGCCAAATTACTTTGTCTGAACCCCACCCCTCAAATAGGATCCCGAGTTTTAAATCCATAAAATAACCAAGCCTATGCTTTTAAAAATAGCAGTGCCCAAGCTCCGCCTCACTGAGGCTTTAATAACATTGGACAATCTATGCTGCAGAACGATAACATCCCCCCACCCCGGAAAAATATAAAAATAATATTTATTCGCGTAAGTTCACATGGTCGCTCTTTTTATTTTCAGGTTTAGATTCTTGTTCAGTAATCGAAAAATGAAACATGTGGAGAAGTTTACCATTTAAATCTAAAACGCAAGAAGTGTAAAACGCAAAACGCGACTCTCAAGTGTACATTGCATACTCACCTGGTGAGCAGGATGAAGCCAGCATAGTACTTGTGTATTTACGGCAGGGATCCAGCCTGCACGTACAAAGGCTGGTTTTTGAGGACGGGAGGGGGGGGGGGGTGCAGTTGTCGTCCCGATCCGAAGTATGTGCACATTGTGGCATTTATTTCTGCAAATGATGCCAGTGGAGTATGTTCGGACACCGCAATTTCATTTCCGCTGCCGGGTATGAAAGTGGGTAACATCCGAGCGACCACGCTTTATGTGTTGGGTTTACTTAGATAATTCATTTTATGGACTTGCTAATGACAGACTAGGCCTTGTAGTTTAATGTTTCTATATAGTAGGCCGGACTGATCGGGCTTGGTATATATAGTTCGTCTGTCATTTCTGACAATGACCATTCTTAATCACAGTAATTAATGTATCTATATAATAAATTCTGCAAATACCATAAATCATTCATTTATTTATGCTATTCCAGCCTACGTGTATGCAAAACTTTTTTCTGTATACGTATGAAAGGTAACGGTACTCCAGTACCAAACATCACCAAATCCTAATAAAGGAAGGAAAAATTCAGCTGCAGGAGAAGGAAAATGGGAAAACCTGCTTCAGTGTTTACATTGGTTCTTACCAGGGTCTATAAATATTCAATTAAGATACCATAGCAAACCTTTGACCATTTTCGGCAAGTAGTTAAACCCACGTAAACGGTACCGGATTTTACAGACGCCTGTTGTGTAATGTGGGTGGGGTGCTTACAGAGTGCAGTTTAATCAATATTGTGGTATTTTTTCAAACATTAGCAACGGACGATTGTGATATCTGGTATGTTATTATTTTTCCTGTCATTTTAGGATCATTTTTATGTAAAATTAACTTTGAACTGTGTGAGAGGATGGCTCGACTGAAATAGAAAGTAGGTCATCGGAGGTTGAAAATGTTATTCACTCGCTTTGACTCTCGTTATTTCAATATGACTCAAGTCGAATTGTGCTCTAAGTTCATAATAAATATGTATATCATCGGTAAAAATTAAGAAAACATTTGGGAAATTTCGTTTTTGTACACAGGAGCACAATAAACAGAGACACCCTCGCCCCATAAATTTGCCGCACAAGCACTTAGGAACAGATTTAATGGCCTAATTATCAAATAAATTACCTTGAATATCTTACTAATATCTAGTTGAGAGTCCCTGAAATAGATCGCTAAATAGTGCACATAGATTATTAACAACTTAATGACTCAAATTCAGCATGCGCATATCAAAGTGAATAAATCCCGAAATAAAAATCCGAGGTGTTCCGAATGCTTAATTATGCGAGAGCAAACACTGCAAAGGAAGTTGTAAGTGGGATGAAAGCCTACACAGTAATCATGTAATTACGGTAGGGGTCTTTAACCTGCACAGGGAATGACTCTCCCTGCACAGGGGGACTCCAGTTAACGTCCCGATCCAAAGGACGGTGCAATTTATGACATTCAGTTATTTGGGCATTACCTCAGTTAGATAAAAGTTGCAATAATGTACGTTACTAATGAATTATCCCAACAAATGTTGTCCTTATGGATGTCATATGACGTGTCACAAGTAGCATTTCTGATTCGTTGACGACCGAAAATGAAAGGCAGTGATAGAAAGTGAAAGCAGTTTTTCTAACCTCGAAATCTGATGACATAGTCGTGGAAAAAGCAATTTCGTTCTGACCTGCGTCTAATTATTTGTTATTTATTTAACAGAAATCTGTCACATGAACCAAATACCTTATAACTTTTCAAAACGCTGGGAATTGCAGAATATATGTGGTCTTTTGACTGTTTGATGGGGCTCAAGTTCCTTCCAAGAACGCGGGAACTTGTATCGGTCTAAACCGCATTTGCTTCTAACAAATATAATGTTCGAAAATTAACGGAATATAATTGGCTGAATCTGAATCGTTACTGGTGAGACGTCAAATGACATGCATTCACCAGGACCTGTGAAAATGAAACTAAGTCCCTAGCTATTGCAAAAGATGTAAAATTAGCTGCATTATCCTTAGCAACTTAGCACCGGTAAACTCCGGACAAAATTTGAAAACTTGAGACGTGAAATCAAGACTGATATAAAAAATCTGCATGATTTATATGTGAATAACTTGGTAGGTGATGTAAAGGCAAACCCCAGAGACTTCTACAGATATATTAATAGCCAAAAGAAAGACAGGCAAGGTATTCCGCCCCTTAATAAAAGAGGAGGGGACGGAGTTGCTGACTCAGACTCTGATGTTCCTCGTGCGCCATCCTATGGCGTTTATATTTCGCAATTAATTCGATTTGCTAGAGTGTGTAGTCATGTAACTGACTTCAACACTCGTAATAAATTATCAACGGCTAAACTCCTTAATCAGGGTTATCGGTACCATAAACTACGCAAAGCCTTTTCAAAATTTTATAGACGCCATTCTGATTTAATTTCAAAATTCAATATTGGACTTAAATCTCTTCTGCAACAAGGTCTATCGGAACCCGAATTTTATGGTGACTTAGTATATAAATTCAGAAAAATATATAACCGCAATGACTTCAGCACCCAATTTCGTAAAATCATTCTTCGATATAAAAAGATTGGGTACAACATGGATATTATACGACAGACTGCATGCATGGTAGTTAACCCAATCACGGTTGGCAACTTTGCTTCCCTCTTTAATTGCACGCCGGTGGGTCAGGCCTCAGATTCTATGACGGCTCCAACGTAAAGGCTTATTGAAAATTAAAGAGATAATGTTGGTTGGTGCCTGATGCTCTGTCTCTGGTCGGGCTCATCGGAGTCTAACTGTTGGTTTTCTTTTGCTCCAGCATTTCAGTGGTTTCTTGCTGTCGAGTCCTCAACGTTGTCTCACCTCTGTGGTTCTTTGATTTCTGTGTTCACGGAGATGTTGCACTGATGAGTTAGGAGGCCTTCATGCGGACTGAACAAATTTTTTGTCTAAATCGCGACGGAAGTAAGGGCGAGGATTGTGGCCACGTAAAATCGATTTAAGCCCCCCAGTGGAAATCTTCCACTGACCGTTCCAAGGCGGCTCTTCTGTGGCGATTTATTTATGTTGTTGTTTGTTACTTACTGCAGTGATTTTTTTACAAATTTTCAACTATGCGTCCTGGGACTCGCTCAACCAAAAAACTGCGTCCCAAATCTGAAAGTATGAGTCCCAATATTTGGAGGGAAAAAAAGGAAGTACAAAAAAGATCGGTTCAGTATAAAATGCCATTATTCATAGTTAAAAAGAATGTGGTGTAGTGTATTTTATTTGCAATGAACAGAATCAATCATCAACTTGTGTTGTTTACTAGCCCAAAGAAATCCTGCTAAAGTGTACGTTTTTTAGTCTATTTGCCGTAATGTTTTCTACTTTCGTTTTCAATAAATGCGGAGCACCACAACATGTGCGTGAAATTAACTTCATGCACAATGGAGATAATATTCCGAACCATTATCGACAGACGTTTCCTCGCCTGATTGGGACACCAGCTATGTAGGTTCAGGGGCTGACAAATCCATTGCGCGGCTGCCCGGTACAAGTCCGAAATCGCGCCGGACAGGTGCACTTTGATCTAAGGACGCACGGTCGGGCAAGTGCAAAAAAAAATCGTCTACAGCTGTCAGTCCTTAAATACAGTAAAACTAGAGTAAGTAAATCACAATAATTGTGCTGCCCTGTCCTGCTTTGACGGCAATTCAGAGACAAGCCGTCTGTGTATTTATAACAGTTCAATTATGACACTATTGTTAATCCGTCATATAATTGCCCAGTAAACATGATTGCCCTGCGGTGCGTGTCTTTCATTTCTGGCGATAAGCCAACTTGAACGAGGTGTGAAAATATGGTCAAGTTTTGTCTCTAATTTGTGTTGTTTTCTAGCCCAAAGAAATCCTGCTAAAGTGTACGTTTTTAGTCTATTTTCCGTAATGTTTTCTACTTTCGTTTTCGATAAATGCGCACCCCAATCATAAAATTTAATCCACAATCAATGTGGAAATGATTTACACGCTCCTCAGAAATTAGCTACATCTAACGGTAGATGCATGCATTATAAAAACGGATCGTGAATGGTTATGTTTTGGTGACAAAAAGCAGACGCTCGGCCTGGCGGGAAAAATTGAACGCTGTTGTTGGAGCTGCTGGGGATAATTCGGGGGCTGTTCAAAGCGCTGTTTTCTATCCATCCCATTCACAACCGTTTAGCTATCGAGAAAATATTTTTTACCGGTTCCAAACAATTTTTTAAGAACGGGATACAGCCCATTAAAATAAAACAATGACATTAAACACGTGCGGGGTTGCTGGCATCGGATGACGTCATTTGACACATTTACCGATCACATGCAGAAAAATGGAAGAGTTGGTTTGTGGGCGGCGATTTGGATGGCGGAAAACTTTGAAGTTCGCATTGAACTTGTTTGTGTGAAACTTTGGGCTCATTTTGGATGGAGGGGATTCTCGTCTTGTGGTTGGATCATTAAATTGTACCTGTATCGATTTTTCGGTGACTCGTTGGGCAGTTGAAAGTTCGGTAAAAGTGCGGCATTTTATCACTTCCGCCGATATTTACAGCAGTGAAAACGAAAGTTGGATTTTTCGCCCATGAAATATTTGCGTCCGACGGACGCACATATTTTATGATCGTGCGTCCTCAGTCCTATTTGTGCGTCCTGGACGCAGGACGCAGGGGTAAAAAAATCACTGCTTACTGTGTGTATCACTTGTGTCTTTTAATTTTGGATGGCCATATGGCCATTTTGTGGGAAAGTAACTGTCCATATGGCCTTCCTTTGTTTAGGTTTCCATTATGGTCTGGTCGCTTAATGTTTGTATTTCTTTCCCTTTGGTGTCTTTTATGGATGGAGTAAGTTAATTGTATAAATTCCTGATCTTTGTTTTACTTCTACTCTGAAAGGGCAGAGGAATTAGTGGAGCATGATAGCTTAGTGGTTAGTGCACTTGCCTCTGATGCTAGAGGTCCCTGGTTCGATCCCCGGCAGCGGCGATAAAATTTTGGTGTCCGAACACGCTCCATTGGCATCATTTGCAGGGATGAATGTCATAAAGTGCACCGTCCTTCGGATCGGGACGTTAACTGGAGCCCCCCCCCTCCCCCCATGTGCAGGGAAAACCATCCCCTGTGCAGGTTAAAGATCCCTACCGTAATTACATGATTACTGTGTAGGCTTCATCCTGCAAAACCTGGAGTGTATGTAATATACACCTGCGGTAATGGTCAAATGTGACCGACGCAGTATCAGAATATAGATAGATAGTTGGTCAATTCAATGATGCAGCTAAGCACAGTTATTAATGACTGGGCAAAAATCTTGGACAAAGGGGGACAGGTGGACACATTTATTCTGGACTTCGAGAAGGCTTTTGACACCCCTCCTCATGAACTACTTAAATCTAAGTTATTTGGTTATGGAATTGGGGGAAAGACCCTCAAATGGATAGATTCCTTTCTTTGCTACAGAAAACAGCGGGTTGTTGTTAATGGTGAATCTTCGGAGTTGGCTCCAGTTTTGTCTGGAGTCCCGCAAGGGACCGTTCTTGGTCCACTTTTGTTCTCCCTGTACATCAATGATGTTTCCACTGATATTGATTCGGAAATAAGACTGTTCGCAGATTACTGTGTTTGTTACCGGGAAATTAGAGATACAGATGACTCATTGAAACTTCAGGCTGACATAGATAGATTAGGATGTTGGGCACGAAAATTGGGCATGAGATTTCAGCCAGTTAAATGCAATATTATGCAGATAACTAGGAAGAGATCTAATAAAGTTGAGGCTTCTTACACCTTAGAGGGAACGGTCCTCGAGAATGTGGACTCCATTAAATACCTTGGAGTGACAATCTCACACAACTTGGGATGGATTACTCATATTAGCAACATGTGTACTAAGGCAAATAGAACGCTTGGTTTCCTGAGGCGAAATCTTCACCAGTGCCCTCAGGATGTAAATGAGGAAGCATATAAAGGTCTTGTTCGCCCAATCTTGGAATATGGTAGTTGTATCTGGGACCCCAGTGGAGTGATCCTTAACGATGAAATTGAGAAAGTTCAGAATAGAGCTGCTAGATTTGTAACAGGCAATTACTGCTTTGAAACTGGGAGCATGACTGGAATACTTGGAAAATTAAAATGGGGGTCTCTCAAGAAAAGGAGAAAAGACAGTAGGCTAATCCTTTTATACAAAGGTCTAAAGGGTGCTGCCAGCATTCCAACAGATGACCTTTTTCCCCCAGATAGACACTGTAGAAATCACCATTCGTTGGCGTTTCAGACCCTTAGCGCAAGAACTGACATTTATAAAGAGTCGTTCTTCCCCAGAACCATTAGAGATTGGAATGCCCTTCCCGATTCGATTATTTCGACAGCTGAAGGTGCTGATGATTGTGTAGCTAAATTTACTTCTTTCGTTAGAGCTAGGGACTAACTTCCCACATCACAGGTCCTGGTGTATGAATGTCATTTGACGTGTCACCAGTAACAATTCTGATTCTGATTCTGACCTTCCACGGTTGAAACAACCGAATCCCGAAGGGCATTCCAATCTCTATTTGTTTGAGGGAAGAAGGATCCATTGTAGATATCAGTTCTTGCAGAGGGCACATGAAATGCTAAAGAGTGTGATAGCTCAGTGGTTAATGCACTTGCCTCTTTAAACTTCTTCTATAAGATACACTCTGATACAATGTCTATTAATAAAGATAGATACTTGACCCCTGTAACAGCGTCAACCCAAACGAGGGCATCAAAATTAAACAACTCACAATATCGTAGGTACCAGTCCTATAGTGATGCCCTGAAGAACTCCTTCTTGCCTAGAACTATTCCTAAATGGAATAGTCTTCCCTCCTCTGTGGTGAATGCCAAGTCCGCAGAACAGTTCAAAGTAGAAGTAAAACAAAGATCAGGAATCGATACAATTAACTTACTCCACCCATCAAAGACACCAAAGGGAAAGAAACACAAACATTAAGCGACCAGACCATAATGGAAACCTAAACAAAGGAAGGCCATAAAGCAGTTACTTTCCCACAAAATGGCCATATGGCCATCCAAAATAAAAAGACACAAGTGATACACACAGTAAGTAACAAACAACACCATAAATAAACCGCCACAGAAGAACCGCCTTGGAACGGTCAGTGGAAAGCCCGTACAGTGTAAGATTCAGACTCAGAGGTATGCGTTTTAGGATACATCTGTTATGCAGATTGTAAATAGTTTGGAGGACGCATCCAGTTGGGGTTTTTTTTTTCAGCTAAATTCTAAATTTAGCCACCCATTCAACTGAGGTAATGGCCAAATATGACCGACTTAGTATAAAAAGATAGACAGATAGATGATGCTAAAGGCCCCCGGTTCGATCCCCGATCGTTCGTTTGTTCACTTCGTATAAGCTCCCAATTCTGGAACACCAAGCGTAGCTTGTATCTTCTTGAGCACAACAATTACTTTTTAAACGCGAGTATCTTCTTACAACTCCCAACGGACTGGACCAAAGCTAGAGTAAGCCCACTTTTAAAAAGGGAGACAAAGCTGACCCAGCAAATTACAGGCCAATATCGCTCACCTGCATACTCTGCAAGGTGATGGAGCACATATATATAGCATATAACCTTAAACGTCATTATAACAACCATACAATTTTATATGAGTTACAGCATGGTTTCCGTGAGAAGCGCTCATTCGAAACCCATCTGATACAGCTTGTTGAGGACCTGTCCAGAAAACTTCTAGAAGGTAACCGGGTTGACATTGTCCTACTGGATTTCAGTAAAGTTTTTGCCAAGGTAAGCCACCTCAAACTACTTTTCAAACTTTCCCAGCATGGCGTTCGAGGTAATACACTGAAATTGATAAATTCATTTCTGGTGGGTCGAACCCAGGCAGATGTTCTCGAAGGTGAGTCCTCTGAATAGGTGCCGGTAAACTCGGGAGTGCCTCAGGGCTCTGTTCTGGGACCACTTATGTTTTGTTGTTCATTAATGATCTTCCTGAGGACATCAAGTCGCAGGTGAGACTCTTTGTCCACGATACGGCGGTTTATCTTGCGTCAGAAATAACAGTGACGCCAATATACTCCAGCCTGATTTAGACAAGTTAGAAATCTGGGAACGGAACTGGGACATCCATCAGTTTAACACAAGCAGATGCCAGGTTCTCCACATCAATAAATCCAGACGGTCCATCCTTTCTCAGTATACTCTACATGGTCAGTTCCTAGAGTCCGTAGATAGTACTAAATACCTTGGTGTACATATCAGTAAAGACATCACCTGGAACACCCACGTGAGTAATATTACCTCAAATGCATACAAAACCCTGGGGTTCATTAAAATAAATGTAAATACAGCAAACCAGTCTGTCAGAGAGCTAGCTTTTTAGACTTTCGTTCGCCCCACAGTTGGAATATGCCTCCACAGTGTGGAGTTCGCCGACAAAAGTGAACTCAGATAAAGTGGAAATGCTCCAGAGATGTGCTGCACGCTGGGTTAAATCCAATTACTTCACATATGGCAGTGTGACAGAAATGCTGCACGACCTGGGTTGGCGGTCCCTTGAGCAGAAACGGTTTGATGCCCGTTTGACTTCTAGATATTTGGATGATTTATAAATATTGACAATACCTGTTTCGATGGTTTGATCAGTCAAATCTACCACCAGTACTTCAGTTAAATAAAGCAAATTCTTCTGATACCGGGGCCCCGTTTTTGGGTCTGTGCCTGTCTATTGTAGATGGGTTTGTTTCTTGCAAAATTTATGTTAAACGCGATGATTTTGGTTCTGGGATTGTGGGTTTTCCTTTCTTTGATGGTGATGTTCCTCGTGCGGCATCCTATGGCGTTTATATTTCGCAATTAATTCGATTTGCTAGAGTGTCAAGTCATGTAACTGACTTCAACACTCGTAATAAATTGTTAACTGCTGAACTTCTTAATCAGGGTTATCGGTATCATAAACTACTCAAAGCCTTTTCAAAATTTTACAGACGTCATTCCGATTTAATTTCAAAATTCAATGTTGGACTTAAATGTCTTCTGCAACAAGGTCTATCGGAACCCGAATTTTATGGTGGTTTGGTGTGTGAGTTCAGAAAAATATATAAATGCAATGACTTCAGCACCCAATTTCGCGGGGTCGTTCTTCGATATAAGAAGATAGGGTACAACATAAGTGTTGTGCGGCAGGCTGCATGCGTGGTGGCTTACCTAGTCGCGGTTGGCAGCTTTGCTTCCCTCTCTGGTTGTGCGCCGCTGGTTCAGGCCTCAGATTCTGTGGTTGTTCCAGAGTGGAGGCTTACTGAGAATTCTAGAGAATCTAATCTTATGAAATGTTGGTTGGTTCCTGATGCTCTGTCTCTGGTTGGGCCCATCGGAGCCTAACTGTTGGTCTTCGTTTGCTTCAGCATTTCAGTGGTTTCTTGCTTGAGTCCTCACCGTGGTTGATTGATTTTTGTGTTCACGGAGATGTTGCACTGATGAGTTAGGAGACCTTCATGCGGATTTAAAAAAAATATATATTTGTCTAAATCGCGGCGGAAGGGCGAGGACTGTGGCCATGTAAAGTCGATTTAAGCCCCATAGTGGAATTCGTTTCACTGACAGTTCCAAGGGGGTTCTTTTGTCGTGGTTTGTTTTTGTCATGGCGTGTCTGTGTGTGTGTGTGTGTGTGTGTGTGTGTGTGTGTGTGTGTGTGTTGCTTATATTATTTTGTTTTGGATAGCCAATTCGCCATTTTGTGGGAAAGTAACTGTCCTTTTGGCTTTCCTCTAGTTATGTTTCCATTAGCGCCTAGTTGTTTCATGTTTGTATTTTTTTCCCTTGGTGTCTCTGATGGGAGCTGTGGGTTAATTGTATCGATTCCTGATCATTGCCTTCACTTCTAGTTTCTTATACTTTCAGGTATTAAAACACAGCCAAGATCCGACAGCCAGAACTGTCACATATGGCCGAAAGTCATTCAGGTTTGAGGCCGTCCGGGTATGGAATAGCCTACCAAATGGAATCAGAAAAGCCGAAAGCTTCTCCTAGCTCAAGAGTCTGATCTGCACCTTGGCAGGCCCTAAGTGCAACTGTGCCATGTGTGACAGCTGAAAAGGTCAGTTTTCTGTGTTTATTGTCTTGGTTCGTGTTTTTTTCGGCGTCTGTTTTTTCTTTTATCAGTTCTTATGTTTTGTGTGTTTTTCATTCTGTTTCATGTTCTTCCTATGTGCACTGTGCACTTTTGTATATTTGTTTAAATCACGACGGAAGTAAGGGCGATGATTGTGGCCACGTAAAAACGATTGTGTGTGTGTGTATCGCTTATATTATTTTGTTTTGGATAGCCAATTGGCCATTTGTGGGAAAGTAACTGTCCTTTTGGCTTTCTGCTATTGATCTTTCCATTCCGCTATTGATGTTTCCATTAGGGTCTTAGAGACATGCAAGACTCATGGCTAAGCAACAAAGCTGATGAAATCCAGTCCTTTGCAGACAGAAAGGATATGAAGATGTTCTTCGATGCACTAAAGACTATTTCTGGTCCACAGAGCTCAGGAACCACTCCTCTCCTCAGTGCAGATGGAACTACTCTTCTGACTGACAAAGAGGCTATCTTGAAAAGATGGGCTGATCACTTTGATAGTGTTCTTAATCGGCCATCCTCTATCACTGATGATGCGATCAACAGACTACCACAGGTTGAATGTAATCTGCTGCTTACAAGTTCCCAACCGTTACTGATACAGAAAAAGCAATAACACTTCTAGCATATGGCAAGGCTCCAGGGCCAGATGCAATACCTGCTGAGATTTACAAAGCAGGAGGTACTCCAATTGCACAGAAGTTGACAGAGTTATTTCATATTATGTGGAGGAAAGAAACCATCCCTCAAGAATTCAAGGATGCGTCAATTATCCACCTATTCAAACGGAAAGGGAACCTCAGATCTGTGACAATCACCGTGGCATCTCTTTATTGTAAATTGCTGGGAAAGTCCTTGCAAGAGTCCTACTTAACCGACTAAATGAACATCTTGAACATCCAGGGCTTCTACCAGAAAGGCAGTGTGGGTTTAGGAAGGATAGAGGAAGAATTGACATGATCTTCACAGCAAGGCAGCTGCAAGAGAAATGCCAGGATCAGAACATGGACCTATACATGACCTTTGTTGACCTCACCAAAGCATTTGACACAGTAAGTCGTGAGGGCCTTTGGAAGACCATGGTGAAGTATGGATGTCCAACCAAGTTCATAGCAATGGTGAGACAGTTCCACGATGGTACGCTTGCACGGGTCCAAAATGATGAAGTTTTCAGATCCATTCCCTGTGACAAACGGAGTCAAGCAAATTAGAAGCAAAACAAAGATCAGGAATCGATACAATTAACTTACTCCACCCATCCAAGACACCAAAGGGAAAGAAACACAAACATTAAGCGACCAGACCATTATGGAAACCTAAACAAAGGAAGGCCATATGGACAGTTTCTTTCCCACAAAATGGCCATATGGTCATCCAAAATAAAAAAACACAAGTGATACACATAGTAAGTAACAAACAACAATATAAATAAACCGCCACAGAAGAACCGCCTTGGAACGGTCAGTGGAAAGATTTCCACTGGGGGGCTTAAATCGATTTTACGTGGCCACAATCCTCGCCCTTACTTCCGTTGCAATTAAGACAAATAACTTGTTCAGTCCGCATGAAGGCCTCCTAACTCATCAGTGCAACATCTCCGTGAACACAAATAATCAAAGAACCACAGAGGTGAGACAACGGTGAGGACTCGACAGCAAGGCTGTGTGTTAGCCCCAACACTGTTAAGCATTGTATGATGTTTTCTGCCATGCTCACAGATGCTTTCCAGGATGGTGACAATGGCATACCTATTCGGTATCGCTTTGATGGGAAGCTTTTCAATCTCAGAAGGTTGCAAGCCAAATCCAAGGTGCAGACAGAGGTGCTAGATGAGTTCCGCTTTGCTGATGATATGGCAAAAGGTGCTCCTACAGAAGAGAAGATGCAGATAGCTATGATCTCACAATCAGCATCAAAAAGACTGAAGTAGTCTATCAGCCAGCACCTGGTAAGCCTTACAAAGAGCCCACCATCACAATGAAAGGTCAAAGATTGCAAGTGGTAGACAAGTTCACTTACCTTGGGAGCACACTGTCAAGAGCCGTGCACATAGATGATGAAGTCAATGCCAAGATTGCCAAAGCTAGTGTAGCATTTGGCCGACTACGTGGCTAGTGGAATCAGACTTTACTTCCCTCTTTAATTGCACGCCGGTGGGTCAGGCCTCAGATTCTATGACGGTTCCAAAGTAAAGGCTTATTGAGAATTAGAGAGATCTAATTCAAGGTAATGTTGGTTGATGCCTGATGCTCTGTCTCTGGTTGGGCCCATCGGAGTCTAACTGTTGGTTTTCTTTTGCTCCAGCATTTCAGTGGTCTCTTGTTGTCGAGTCCTCAACGTTGTCTCACCTCTGTGGTTCTTTGATTATGTGTATTCACGGAGATGTTGCACTGATGAGTTAGGAGGCCTTCATGCGGACTGAACAAATTATTTGTCTAAATCGCGACGGAAGTAAGGGCGAGGATTGTGGCCACGTAAAATCGATTTAAGCCCCCCAGTGGAAATCTTTCCACTGACCGTCTCAATGCGGTTCTTCTGTGTCGGTTTATTTATGTTGTTGTTTGTTACTTACTGTGTGTATCACTTGTGTCTTTTTATTTTGGATGGCCATATGGCCATTTTGTGGGAAAATAACTGTCCTTGTGGCCTTCCTTTGTTTAGGTTTCCATTGTGGTCTGGTCGCTTAATGTTTGTGTTTCTTTCCCTTTGGTGTCTTTGATGGGTGGAGTAAGTTAATTGTATCGATTCCTGATCTTTGTTTTACTTCTACTTGACACAAAACTGAAAGTCTACAGAGCTGTGGTGCTGCCAACATTATTGTATGCATGTGAAATATGGACAGTTTACCAACGGCACGCCAAAAGACTGAATCACTTCCATACTAGCTACCTTAGAAAACTCTTAAAGATAAAGTGGCAAGACAGGATTCCAGACTAGGAAGTCCTGAACAGGGCAGGGATGCAAAATGTACATACTCTTCTGAAATTAGCACAGTTAAGATGGACAGGCCATGTTACAAGAATGCCTGAGGAACGTTTGCCAAAGAAAATTCTCTATGGAGAACTAGAAATGGGAAAACGCTTCTAAGGCGGTCAGGAGAAGCGCTACAAGGACACCCTCAAAGCCTCCCTCAGGGACTTCGACATTCCAACAGAGTCGTGGGAACAAATTGCACAGGGCAGAGCAAAGTGGCGAGGCCTCATCAAAAGGGGTGCCAATGAATATGAGGCAAAAAGAACCAGTGAAGCTGAGGAGAAACGTGCACAGCGCAAAGCCAGAGCTAAGGCATCACGAACAGAGCTGTCTTCCTCTAGCCTCTGTTGCTCTATTTGCAACAGACAGTTCAGAGCTTGAATCGGTCTCGTCAGCCATCTTAGAACATACACACAGTAAAACTTCTCAAATAATTTATGATTAAGATTGGTCATTGTCAGTAATGACAGACGAACTATATATAGGGTCTAATTTTTTCATGTTTGTGTTTCTTTCCCTTTGGTGTCTCTGATGGGAGCTGTGGGTTAATTGTATCGATTCCTGAACAGTGCCTTCACTTCTATTTTACAGTAATTTTTGCAATGACCACACTGAAACCTTGGGCCGGGATTCGTTTCAATGTTTCCGTCCAGGATTATCAAAATTGCCAAGTTTGTTCCTCTTGAGGGCTTGAAGTTACGTATGCCCTCAGAGCTTCTTTTCATGTCAGTCTTCCTAGGGACAGCCATGCACTGTGTTACCCTGTCACTACCTTCCTGAATTGTTATCTTGCATCCATAATTCCTGTAATCTTTCTGTGATCTATTAGCCAGTTTCCAAAGGATAAATCCAATAACTAAGACTATAAGGAATACGAAGGTGACTTTCTCCTTGTGGTACTGAGTCATGCTTTTTCAATTAACCTCTGGGACAAACCTGCTCAAATAATATAATCCAGCGCACGGCAAAACCTACAATAAGACATGTGCGCCGATCGGAGACTCAGATCATATAGTCTTACCAAAGACTTCTCTTGCTGCATGAAGGGGCATTGGGCCCTTAAGTATCCTTAGAGCGCACAACGAAGACTCTGATCAGACTGCGCGGATGTGCAGGCTGATCAGAGTCTTCGTTGGGCGCACATGTCTTAGTGTAGGTTTTGTCATGCGCTGGCTCATATTATTATATAACTCAGCACACCCTGTTTAGCGACCAGTCAGCTGTACGGACAGTACACACTCGCTGACTTGCCAGCAACACAAGGCTCCTCAGAAGAATGAATGCGGCAAGCTTCCTAAGATAAGATTTCAAGACCTATGCAACATGTACGAGTTTCAAGAATCAATTCTGGTTCCAAAATTTCACGACCACTGCATTGACAGCTACAAAGGACTATTCAGTACACTGGTCAAATTGTGTATAGCTCAACACACTCAAGTATCTGGCAAGTCACCGGCTCTTAAGAGAAATGAATATGACAAGCTCCCTAAGTTTCAGTTGGCGTTTACCCCATCCACTTGTATAGTAATGGCGGGAGAAAATGTCAACAAAGTTTTAAATCTATAAGAGGAAAAAAATGCACTACAACCAGCAATAAAATGATGCTGGTTTGAGCTTGTCTGCTATGAATCAGATAAGAAACTAATCGAAAATATAGGAAAACACTTCTCTTTTGGAGAGCGAGGTAACAGTTAAAGACGTCATGGAACGTATAATCCAGGACATGTGATAAGGGAGGTTAGTCCCTAGCTCTCGCCAAATAGGTAAACTTAGCTACACGGTCACTGGACAGTCCGGCCAATAACAAAATCGTGTAAGAAACCTCAATTTTGTTTATTCTTTTCTTGGTTATCTGCATGATATTGCATTTAACTTGCTGAAATATCATTCCCCATTTTCTAGTCCAACACCTTAATCTATCTATATCCCTCTGAAGTTTCAATGAGTCATCTGCGTCTCTAATTTCACGATAGCAAACACAATCATCTGCGAAGAGTCTTATGTCGGAATCAATATCAGTGGATAATCATTAATGCACAAAGAAAACAACAATGGACCCAGAACAGTCCCTTGTGTGACACCAGACAAAACTGGAGCCCAACCCTGTAGTTTCCCCGTTAACAACAACGGATTTTTTTCTGTAGCAAAGGAAGGAATCTATCCATTTTAGTGTATCTCTGCCAATGCCGTAGCGATATAGTTTGCTGTTTAGTAGTTCATGAGGGCTGGGGGCTGTCAAAAGCTTTTTCAAAAATCCAGCATAAATGTATCCACATTATAACTTAGGTCAGCTGAGTTTCACGACTGTGCTTTTTCCTAAATGCATGTTGTCTGTCACACAAAAGTTGGTGTTCATCCAAGTGAGCCATACTATTTGAACGAACAATATGTTCAAGCAAATTACATGACACGCATATCAGTGACACAGGGCGATAGCTGCGAGCAAGGGCTCTTTCTCCTTTCTTAATAAAGGGGACAATGTTTGCAAGTATCCATTCTTTTGGGACTTCTCTAATATCAAGAGATTGCCCAGACAAATGTAAAACACTGGACCCAGTTCGTTTGCCAGCTCTTTAAGGAGTCTAGGATGAAGCTCATAAGGCCCTTAAGTTTAAGAGGGATTAAAGCCATTATGCAACTTTATAACTCCCTCTGATAAAACTACAATCGTGTCCATGAAAGGAGCCAATCCCGCAGTTAATGGAACCTCATTGTACTCGGTTTTATTGAATGAATCATAGAACTGACCAGTCAATTCTTCTGCCCGTTCTGGATCTGACCCTGCAACACCACTGTCATCCACTTTTAAGGTGGTGGAATACAATTTTAATGATGGTATAAATAGAAGTGAAGGAAATGATCAGGAATCGATACAATTAACCAACACCTCCCATCAGAGACACCAAAGGGAAAGAAACACAAACATGAAATAACTAGACCCTAATGGCAACATTAATAGCGGGAAGCCAAAAGGACGGTTACTTTCCCACAGAATGGCCAATTGGCTATCCGAAACACAAAAGATATTAGCGATACACACAGTCAAAGACAAACCACAACAAAAATAACCACGACAGAAGAACCGCACTGGAACGGTCAGTGAAAAGAACTTCACTGGGGGACTTAAATCGATTTTACGCGGCTGCAATCCTCGCCGTTACTTCCGCCGCGATTTAGACAAAATATTTGTTCAGTCCGCATGAAGGCTTCCTAACTCATCAGTGCAACATCTCGGAGAACATAAAATTCAATCAACCACAGAGTTGAAACAACGGTGATGACTCGACGGGGCTCGACAGCAAAAGCGTTTGTAAATTTATGCAATCCCTGAGGATTGTAAACTAGAATCATTAAATGCATGTACGGGGTAATCTTTAACAGCCACCACAAGGCACAAAAAAAAAAAAAAAAAGTCCCCGATATGCAAAATAGAAGTGAAGGCAATGATAAGGAATCGATACAATTAACCCACACAGGTCTAAAGTACTATGTTTTCATATAATTGGCATGCGTGAACTGCTGAATCAGTAGCCTGTTACTCGAAAGCCAGTCCAACTAATTACTTACAAATGAAATAAATGATCAATTAACTTTTACCTGTAATATTTTTATCAAGTAAGTCGAAAAAGCCGGCCCTCTCCCATCGGGGCTTGAAGAAATAGATGGGCTCCATGCAGAACTGAAACCATCCGCATACGAATACTGGTAAACCGCTTAGAGGATCTAAGCCTGCCCTGGCAATGCGGTGCGAGTTGGACCGTCCATGCTTAAAAATCCTATTGGTTTCATTGGGTAACAGGGCTTGAGGTGTCAGTTAATCTCAATGTCGGGTAAAAGTCTCACAAAATTGTAAGCAACGTCTCCAAAATGACCTATACATGGTTAAACCTCCAAGCAGGCAAATGACGTAATTGTGACGTCACATCATCGTCAGTACTACATCATGACGTTTATGCAATGTCACACCAACGTCGGTGCAACACCATGGCGTTGCGAAAATTCATATAAAAAAGAAAATGAACAGTATTTGGAAATGCTTGTCGGTTTATTGTTCTTTGATTGTTTTCACTACGGTCAATGGTCAGAAAACTAACATGGCTTATGAAAATGTGAAGGGTTTGGTAGTGTACATTGTATTATTATTTCTGCTTTTCAGCCTCAAGGTGATGGAATACGATAAGAGCAGAAATAAAACTCGTATTGATTAGTTTCAGTAGAAAAATGTCAGTTTTAGATGGTGTTTGAGCAGGTAACAGAACCATAGAGGTGGGTTTAAACAATATCCATATTCTATGTTTTAGAGTAGAAATAAAAAACGTAATGAATTAAATCCTTATAGCCTTTTTTGCCTATATATGACTGTTATAACGGGCTTTCCAATGTTAACGTTATTTCCATGGGATAAACGCTATTAAACGGTGTTTGAGGGCCACTGATGAGGCCCAATTGGCTGAAACTAGCTAGTTTGCCCCCCCCCCCCCCCCCCCCAAAAAAAAACAACAAACAAACAAAAACAAACAAACAACAAAACACAAAACACACACACACACACACAAACTGGTGCACTCTATACATTTCAGTTCTACGTATTCCTGGCTTCCCTTCCAAAGGATAACCCGTTTATAGAACATATTTGAACAGAAATAAGAAAGAGGTGGTTTTAAAGTGTCCAAAATGTTTGTTTTAGAGCAGAAATAAGAAATCTGAGAATAATTCAGTTTGATTTGTATTTCAATTTGCTCTTATTTATATGTTATTCTGTGCTGGTCTATTGACTGCGTTGGTTACCTTCAGGCGGACCATCTATTTTCCGTGGTGCAGTGGTAATGCTACTCGCATAGTAAACCAGGGATCGCAGGATCGATCCCGGGCTTCTCCAGACTTTCGGATGAGTCTTTAAACCGAGGTCCCGTCTCCATATGACCTTAGCTGTTGGTGGGACGTAAAACTCAAACACCCACTCACTCTATTTTGTAAATAACCTAGAAAGAAGGTTGGACCCACAGAATCGATTTGAACTCCCCAGTGGTTCTCACTACTCATCGTTCTTAGGCGGTGGTTCTATTGTTGCTTATTTTTAATGTAGCTTTTATGGCGCTGTGTGGGTGGTTGTGTTTCATTATTAGTAATTTAATTTTCATTAATTGTGCCTGTTGCCCCTTGATCACCTCTTGGCAGAAATGTTAACCACCCTGAAACGATCTGTCACGCGCAAAACCCAGGTTTGTAGCTCCAAGGTCAAGGTCGTACTTAGAGGCCAAATGTCAAAAAGGATCCAAAACTTAAACGCTGTCAATAACTCTCTTGTACCTGGATTGATTTTTAAATAAAATGGCAGCTATGCTAACCGTCGCTGCGCAAGACCCAGGTTGGTGCGTCAAAGATCAAGGCCATACTTAGAGGTCAAAGGCAAAGAAAAGTGTCTCTTTCTTGTGTCCGGTAATTCTGAATGGATTTGGAAATTACTGTCATGCGCAAGACCCAGGCTGATATCTCCAAGGTCAAGGTCATACTTCAAGCTCAAAGATTAGGTAAGATTCCTGGGAGCTGATCCTGTGTCCAAGAAAGTTTACACTTGTCTGTAGCAGTTGGCATTTCTCAGGCTTAAACATCCAGCCTCCTTTATGCGGTCCAACATTTCACCAACTCTTGACATATGTTCCTCAAAACTTGATCCAAAAACATGAACAGCATCGAAGTAAATAACGCATGTATGCTATTGTAAGCCTACCAAAACTAGTTCCATCATGTGCTGAAAGACTGCCGAAATGTTGGTTAATCGCATCGGCATAGTAAGATATTAATACAAAATGGAAATGAAGGCAGTTATCAGGAATGACCTTCCGATAGGCCTTGTTGCAGAAGAGATTTAAGTCCAACATTGAATTTTGTAATTAAATCGAAATGAAGTCTATAAAATTTTGAAAAGGCTTTGCGTCGTTTATGATACCGATAACCCTGATTAAGAAGTTTCATTATTTATTTATTAATGCTATCATTATTTATTATTTGTTACAGGACTAAACACTCTGGCAAATCGAATTAATTGCGAAATACAAACGCCATAGGATGCCGCACAAGGAACATCACCATCCAAGAAAGGAAAATTTACAACCTCAGAATCAAAATCGTCGTGTTTGTCATAACTTTTGCAGGAAACGACCCCATTTACAATAGATAGATGTAAACCCACAACACTGTTAATGGAAAAGAATTCTAGGATAATAATGGCTTCAAACCTTCAAAATAGAGTTCAAAGATAAAAGTTTGATTTTATTAAAATTTAAGGAATTTCTGTAATTTTGGGAAAAAGCGTCTGCACTCTTCCCAAATACTGTGCAACCGGACCTATTTTAGAATGTATACAGCAAAACAATATGGCTGAACTGCATGTCAACAGAATTTGTTACTGCATTAGGGAGAAAAATACAGTTATTTTACACTGACAGTCGTTAAACTGCGCATAATTCAGCCTAACACATTGGGCTTCAGCTAGTTATGTAAGTACCAGTGTCAGAAATCTCTCTTGTTTGCTGCAACCTTAGCCGTCTCAGTACATGCATATGTACACGAGGTCCACAAGATGTAAGGTCGACAAGCAGCCAAAGAGTAAAGTTAATCAGTACATCCAACCACAGGCCAGCGCAATCACCTCTTGTGGGACTGCCTCGACATTTTTTTGAGGATGGCAGTGCCAAGGAAGTCCCACTAGAATAACATGCCTGACCTCTTGGAGACCTGAACATTTGAATCTTTCAGTTGTCTGAACTGAGCCCCTGTACTGCAACAAGCACAGAGAGGGAAATTGCCATGGATTGGTCCCAGACTGTACAGCATATTATTGTAAAATGCATCTCGTAATTAGCATGTATATTGTGAATCAACTTTTTTAGGTTCCTATGATCGGTTATTTCTGTGCAATAACAAATATTTTACACCAACACCCCTTCGAATTTTTGTAAATTTTAATATCACGACATTTCATATGTGCCTGCGGTGACCGAAGAACCAATTAGAAAGGAATGTTTACCAAGAAATTATACTTGAATTTCAATTGACGTTTCAGTAATGTAATTTTAAATTTAGATTTTAGATCAGGTGTAGTTTTGTACATTCTCAACAGAAAACAATAAACCATAAGCTCTTTAGACGTTTTAAAAAGGAAGCAGACCCAGTAGTTAGATTAATGAAGAAAAACCCACACAAGTTTTTTCCAGGTCCATGTTGTTATTTAGAGTCCGAATTTTATGTGGAAGTATGATCAGTGATTTTTCGTGGATAATCAGTAAGTATTAATTAATACGTGTATGTCCAGGCCAGTTTACATTGAATTACATGTACAGCCTACTTTTACTCATAGATCTGAGAAAAGGACAGTGCATGTTCAGGAACCTTCAGAGCTGGTGAGCTGCCCTGGAACCTTCAGAGATGGTGAGCTTAAAAGCAGGTTTTAAGTGTATGAAAGTCTCCCTGCCCTTCAACATAGTGTGGTCTATATTTTCTAGTCATTTAGGATCATTGATTCCATTGCAGAATTTCGAAAATGTCTGAGGGTCACTGATGAGGCCTAATTGGCCGGAACTAGCTAGTCTTGTCCAGAAAACATGTACACTCCATATTTTCCAGTTCTGTGGTGTATTCCTTGCTTCCAAAGGATAAAAATAAAAAATGAGTTCCTTTAAGAGCAATGAAAACATTCATAAGAAAGAAGATGGGTCATACTACGTAGTTCGGCTAATAAAGCCTCATCAGTGACCCTGTAATGATCCGGCAAAGAAAGCCAGTTGAAAGATACTGCAATTTTGCGAATTTCGAAAAGGCAGTCGATTAAAAGATTGATATAAATCAAAATGGGGTCCAAATAATTAAAAACCTGTCTAGAATATGAGTTTAAACCAATAATTTATTTCCGATTTCTCAGAATATTAACGCTGATCTCAAAGGACCAAAAGTAAAATATAAACTGCACTATGGTTGATGTACGGGGAGACGTTTTACGGTCGCCACACGGCACAACACCAGCTGCAGTGAAGGCAAATAAAAATAAAAAATGAGTTCCTTTAAGAGCAATGAAAACATTCATAAGACAGAAGATGGGTCATACTACGTAGTTTCGGCTAATAAAGCCTCATCAGTGACCCTGTAATGATCCGGCAAAGAAAGCAAGAGGAAACATACTGCAGTTTTGCGAATTTCGAATTGGCAGTCGATTAAAAGATTGATATAAATCAAAATGGGGTCCAAATAATTAAAAACCTGTACCCTTTTTAGAACATATCAAACGCCACTACGGCTGGTGTCTGGGAATGTGTGGCGGCCGTAAAAGTCTCCCTGCCCTACATAATAGTGTAGTTTATATTTTCTTGTCCTTTGGGATCAGTGATTCCATTATTGAATTTTGAAAATATCTGAGGATCACTGATGAGACCTCATTGGCCGAAACTAGCTAGTCTAGTCCAGAAAACATGTACACTCCATATTTTCCAGTTCTGTGGTGTATTCCTTGCTTCCAACGGATAACCCTTTTAAGAACATATTTGAGTGTGTGTATCGCTTATATCATTTTGCTTTGGATAGCCAACTGGCCATTTTGTGGGAAAGTAACTGTCCTTTTGGCTTTCTGCTAGTGATGCTTCCATAAGGGTCTAGTTGTTTCATGTTTGTGTTTCTTTCCCTTGGCGCCTCTGGTGGGAGCTGTGGGTTGATTGTGTCGATTCCTGATCATTGCCTTCACTTCTATTTTGTACACCGATTTCAGTAATGTTCTGTAGTCATTACTCTTTTACAGATCATTAAACTGCACAACTGGTGTTGAGATAATGTGTAGAGGCTGTAAAAACTAGTTGATGACCACATTTGTCACTCAGCCACCAAAACAGAAGTGAAGGCGACGATCAGGAATCGATACAATTAACCCACGGCTTCCATCACAGGCACCAAAGGTAAAGAAACACAAACATGAAACAACTAGACCCTGCTGGAAACAACTATAGCGGAAAGCCAAAAAGACATTTACTTTCCCGCAATTTGGCGAACTGGCTATCAGAAACAAAATAATATACACGGAACACACACTCAAAGGCAAACCATAACAAAAATAAACCGGTTTGGAACGGTCAACGAATTCCACCGGGGGGGGGGGGGGGGGGGATGGGGCTTAAATTGATTTTACGCAGTTGCAATCCTCGCCCTTACTTCCATCGCGATTTAGACAAATAATTTATTCAGTCCGCATGAAGGCCTCCTAACTCATCAGTGCAACATCTCCGAGAACACAAAACTGTGTCTGTGGTCAAACGAGTACACACAACCTATGTTTGCAGTATAAATAAGAAAAAATATCACCGATTTTCATGATAAAAGTAGCCATTTTGGTATTGTGAAAAAATGCACTATGTAGCACAGGCGTGTTATCGTAATCTAATGAACTGAGGGAAGAGGAATCCTTTGTAAATATCAGTTCTTGCTGTGGAGGTCTGAAATACCAAAGAGTGATGCCATCCTACAGCTCCTTATAGAGAGGATCTTACATGAGTGTTCATGTATTATTGCATTTATAAAACGAGTTGAGGAAAAGGGATAAAATGTGAGGCTTTGCCGAGCATTTTATCCCTTTTCCTCAAAGAGTTTAATAAATTCAATAATACATGTGTTCATGTATTATTGAATTTATAAAACGAGTTGAGGAAAAGAGATAAAATGTGAGGCTTTGCCGAGCATTTTATCCCTTTTCCTCAAAGAGTTTAATAAATTCAATAATACATGACCACGAATGCAAGATTCTTTTTATCACATGACATTTAAAACGCATTTTAACCTCGATTGTTTACAAAAATATCAATATTCCGCCATTAGTAAACGCGACGTCGTTAAGGACGCCGTACATGTAACGTTACGGGACGTATCTAGCTAATTTGCATATTTAATCCACTAATTGATTAAAGAAAATATTACATGGCGTTATTACACTCTCAGATGCGACATCATATGATAAACAAGAGTATAAGACTACTGTCTCTCTTTCTATTCTTGAGTCACTCAAATTATATCTTAAGTTTTGTATTCCAGTCATACTTCAAGTTTTAGCCTGTCCAGGAACCGCGGTGCGAGGCGGACCGTCCATGCTAATAAACCCTATTTGTTTCATTGGGCGACAGGGCTTGAGATGTCATTTCATCTCAATGTCGGGTAAAAGTCCCACAAAATTGGAAGCAACGTCTCCAAAATGACCTTTACAGTGTTGACGGGGACGTTAAACCTCAAATCAAACAAACAAACAAATACTTCAAGTTTTAAACCAGTAAATGCTTGATATAAATCTTCCCAACTTTTTCAGTTTCTTCCTGAAGTACCTCTCCATGGAAGTCCGAGATACAACTACTATTATACACGCAGAGCTGAATCTGGCCCGCACACTAGTACTGGTAAACCGCTTAGAGGATCTAAGCCTGTCCAGGAACCATGGTGCGAGGCGGACCGTCCATGCTAATAAACCCTATTGGTTTCATTGGGCGACAGGGCTTGAGAAGTCATTTAATCTCAATGTCGGGTAAAAGACCCGCAACATTGGAAGCAACGTCTCCAAAATGACCTTTACAGTGTTGACGGGGACGTTAAACCTCAAATCAAACTAGAGCTTTCAGAGGATCTGACTATAGTCCCGCTTCAGCGCTGTCAGAGAAGAAAGTTATTTAAGCTGCAGAGAAAACAGTTATGAACAAGAAATAACTGTTGAAAATTTTACATTATCTGGAAAAACTCTAAGAGTTGTGAGCCCTTGTCCCTCATTTCAATGAGCATGATACATTACCAGAATGTCCATGTTTATACTAAATTTCATCTTCCATTTTTCAATGTTCAAAGGGTAATAACTCCTAAAGTAGGCAAATCAGAGTCAGGGTTCCTGCGCTCTGCACATTGTCTCATGGTGCTTTACACTTGTGTGAAGTGTCATGAAAATATCTCAAATGGTTTGTGAGTCATGGAGCCGACACAGTCAAAATTGCCTTTTTAAATGTTCAAAGGGCAATAACTCCTAAAGTAGGCAAACCAGAGTTATGGTTCCTGCACTCTGCACATCATCTCAAGGTGCTTTTCATTTATTTGAAGTTTCATGAAAATATCAGAAACGGTTATGGAGCGGACATAGTTAAAATTGCCATTTTTTAATATTCAAAAGCCTATAACTGAAAAAGTAGACAATCCAGAGTTTGGGTTCCTGCGCTCTGCACACGTAATATGGTGCTTTACATTTGTGTGAAGTTTCATAAAATTATCTCAAACGGTTTTTGAGTTATCGAGCAAAGACGGCTAAAATTGATATTTTTCAATATTCAAAGGGAAATAACTCAAAAATTAGGCAATCCAGAGTTATGGTTCCTGCACTCTGCACACCATCTCATGGTGTTTAATGTTTGTGTGAAGTTTCATGAAAATATGTGAATGGGTTTTAAAGTTATGGAGCGGACACGAAAATTGTTAACAGACACAGACAGACACACAGACAGACACACAAAAAATACGAAAACCAGAGTTATGGTTCTTGCGCTCTGCACATTGTCTCATAGTGCTTAACATTTGTGTGAAGTTTCATGAAATTATCTCAAACGGTTTTCGAGTTATGAAGCGGACACTGTTAAAATTGCCATTTTTCAATGTTCAAAGGGCAATAACTCCAAAAATAAGCAATGCAGAGTTATGGTTCCTGCGCTCTGCACATCGTCTCATAGTGCTTAACATTTGTGTGAAGTTTCCTAAAAATATCTCAAACGGTTTTCGAGTTATGAAGCGGACACAATTAAAATTGCCATTTTTCAATGTTCAAAGGGCAATAACTCCAAAAGTAGGCAATCCACAGTTATAATTCCTTCGCTCTGCACATTGTCTTATGGTGTTAAACATTTGTGTGAAGTTTCATGAAAATATGTTAAGCAGATACAAAGTTATGGAGCCAACACAAATTAACGGAATCACGGAATTACGGAAAATGTTCAAAGGGCAATAACTCCAAAAGTAGGCAATCCACAGTTATAATTCCTTCGCTCTGCACATTGTCTTATGGTGTTTAACATTGGTGTGAAGTTTCATGAAAATATGTTAAGCAGATACAAAGTTATGGAGCCAACACAAATTAACGGAATCACGGAATGACAGAAGGACATGGCAAATCCAATATAGCCCCACTTTTTCAAAGCGGGGCTATAACAAACAAAAACAAGATCTGGAAACAGGCCTCCGTAGTCTAGTGGGTAAGATTCTTAATCATTAGGTCTCTCTCCTCTATGGTTCGACGCCATGTTCTGCAAGGTCAGGTGGTTTTCTCCGGGTACTCCATTTTAGCCCACCTCTGTTTAAGGATTGACTTGAGATATAACTGGTCAAAAGTGCTGACGGACGACGGATGGAAGACTATACTATAAGCTTCCCTGGAGCCTTCGCCCCAAGTGAGCTTAAAATAGCCATGCTATTCTTATGGAGTGTTGCATACAAGGATTATCTATAGAACGTGGACTGAAATCATTCTTAGGGCTTGGCAAATAGTGTGGTTCCAGATCAGAGGCCAAAGCATGCAGCATCGGATCAGGATCTACTCTGGCTGATTTAAATTCAGGAATTTAATGTTAACCAAAACGGTCAAAGTCCTCCCCTCAGATTTTCGCAATCTACACTTACAATCGGTCAGGAAAGGAATTCAGTAAGCTTTCATTCCAATCCCACTTATATGTATAAACTGTATGCATCTCAACTAAATTGATCAGAATAAATATGCTTAACCTTTAAGATGCCATGAACAAGAGATCTGCAAGCAGGGCATTATATACCCGTAGCAAGTTAATATTTGTTGGACTGAAACATTGAAACAATAAGAGCTGCTCCATATCATGATCTAACTATATATCAAGTTTCAGCTTGATCAGATCTTAATTGTAGGAGGAATTAGCCGGAAATGAAAATGTCTACAGTTAGAGGCGTTATAACGCTGAGGCTTAAAACGCGGAAATCGTTATAACGCTGTTGGTCTGCGGCTCCCTTTTTATTTTATTTTTTACGTTTTCCCCCCGTATTGAAAGTTTGCCCGAAAATTTTGCCCTTTTTGCCGCGGTACTCGGCAATCAAAACATTGTCGGCCATGATAGCACATGTATACTCGCTGATTTACTCCAGCTGTCAATACTATGAAACTGAATACTCGCCTAGGGCATTTAAGCCGGACAAGGTGTGAAAACAAGGTCAATCAAGATATACGAGTTTGTCTCAATTAATTATAAAGGTCAATTATTAATCTAGTTTGCTACCTGAGCACGAAGTGCTCTGTGAGCTATATTGATAGGGTTGTGATCACCGTTCGTCGTCTGTCAACAATTGACATGTCCTCCTCAACCACTTGGCCAATTTGCACCAAACTTCACCAGAATGATCCTTGGGAGGTACTATGAGAGAATTGTTCAAAGGTTTGGAATCCAAGTATATTCACACCGTACAACCAGCTGCGGATTACTGCCTCGAAGACAGATAACATAAAACGCTTCAAAGAAAGGGTAGGTGAAGTTTTTTCGTTTGTATAAATCGAGAAGGCAATCTGTTGACTTTTGCTGCCATTCGAGAATAAATCCAATGCCTGGAGATACCGCAGCAACATTCTGACTATATTTCAAAACCAGATAAGGCTTTTCCAGTTCGTTGAAAAATATTTTCAAAGAAAATCGTAAGAAATTTTGTTTTCGGCGTCAAGTGTACGTCTACGGAACAAAATATGTAACATTCACTTGCTCACGCTAAAACTACGAATATTCAGCAGCATTTCTGCCAAATTGGACCGTATAACACGGTTAAATAAACAAACTACGCTCCCCTAAAGAGACCAGGTGTCAAGAAAAATGCCGTCTCAAACTACATATTGTTGTTTATACGACTGTCCGCAAACACAGATCAGAAATTTCGAAGGCCAACATTAATGACAGATCAGAATTTCGTTTACATCTTCAAGAAAGACGTATTCTGGATGATTATACGCCGGCAACTTCGGCGGAAACTATTTCATGCCAGATCCAGGGCATTACTTGTAATAATGCTGCAATAGAGTAACATAGAAACTGCTCTATAATCATTTATATTTCCTGTCAACACACAAATTATGCAATCAGTAAACGTTTTAGGCGTTATTTGTTTAATTTTCTTCTGCTTATACTTTTTAGCTCACCTGAGCCGAAGGCTCCAGGGGAGCCATTGTGATCGCTCACCGTCCGTCTGTCCGTCCACAATTCCTTTAAACGACATCTCATAAACCACTGAACAGATTTTGACCAGACATGGCGGAAATGATCTTTGGGTGGTCCTCTCTCAAAGTTGTTCAAAGAATTTCATTCCATGCGGAACTCTGGTTGCGATTGCAACAAAAAGGAGAAAATAAGAAAGAAAAAAAAAACCTTTAAAAATCTTCTTTTCTGAAACCAGAAGGCCCAGGTTTTTGATATTTGGTATGAAGCTTCATCTAGTGGACCTCTATCAAGATTGTTCAAATTATAGTTCCCGCCCCCTCGGCTTGAAGAAATAAATGGGCTGCATGATGCTTCCACGCATCCTCTTGTTTTTATTTCTGCTCAAATGATAGTTTGTGGGTACACAGTTGAACTCATCATCAAGGCGGTTCTAACGAGAACCCACAATCTACAGTTTAGAGAAGAAATAAGAAAAAACAAAGTTTACCCCTGTAAACATGTTCTAGAAAGGGTTATCCTTTGGAAGCCAAGACTACACACAAAACTGGAAAATATGGAGTGTACATGTTTTCTGGGCCAGACTATCTAGTTTCAGCTAATTAGGCCTCACCAGTGACCCTCACTCTATAAAATTTTGGTTTAAGAGGGTCAGAATTGTATAGGCGTGTTTTCGTGAAGAGAAGCATGGGAGGAGCGAGCCCATGATCTCTGGTTTAAGAGACAAGTAGCATACCCACTGCACCACCGAGGTTTCTATTACGAGCAAGTAAAAATGGCGATGTCAACAAATTTGTCAAAATGACAAACGTGCAAAAGTACAAACAGAAGAAAATTAAACAAATAACGCCTTAGATGTTTACTGATTGCACAATTTGAGGGTTGACAGGAAATATAAATGATTATAGAGCAGTCTCTATGTTATTCTATTGCAGCATTATTACAAGTAATGCCCTGGATCTAGCATGAAATAGTTTCCACCGAAGTTGCCGGTGTAGTCATCCAGAATACGTCTTTCATGAAGATGTAACCGGAATTCTGATCTGTCATCAATGTTAGCCTTCGAAATCTCTGATCTGTGTTTGTGGACATTCGTATAAAACCAATCTGTAGTAAGAGACAGCATTTTGCTTGACACCTGATCTCTTTAGGGGAGCGTAGTTTGTTTATTTAACCGAGTTTTAGCGTCCAGTTAGGCAGAAATGCTGCTGAATAATTGTAGTTTTAGTGTGAGCAAGTGAATGTTACATATTTTGTTCCGTAGACGTACACTTGAAGCCGTAAACAAAATTTCTTACGGTTTTCTTTGAAAATGTTTTTCAACGAACTGGAAATGCCTTATCTGGTTTTGAAATATAGTCAGAATGTTCTTGCGGTATCTCCAGGCATTTAGTTTCTTCTCGAATAGTAGCAAACTCAACAGATTGCCTTCTCGATTTATACAAACGAAAAAAACTTCACCTACCCTTTCTTTGAAGCGTTTTATGTGATCTGTCTTCGAGGCAGTAATCGGTCTTCGCCGCAGCCGGTTGTACGGTATGATATCTGTGGTTGCCATGACAACTAATAAGGGATAATTAGCAAAAACTTTAAAAATCTTCGTCTGAAACCAGAAGACCCAGGTCTTTGATATTTGGTATGAAGCTTCATATAGGGGACCTCTACCAAGATTGTGAAAATTAGAGGCCAAAAGTGGCCGCGCCCAGAGACCCTCCGGTTTTACATGGACTTACACAGGGAAAATCATTTAAAAGTCTTCTTCCCTGAAACCGCTTGGCCCAGGTCTTTGATATTTGGTTTGAAGCTTCATCTAGTGGATCTTTACCAGGATTGTTCAAATTATAGTCCTGGGGCCAAAAATGGCCCCACTTGTTTAACACAGGCTTGTATAGGGAACTCCTTTAAAAATCTTCTTCTCTGAAACCGTCAGGCCCAGGTCTTTGATATTTGGTATAAAGCTTCATCTAGGGGGCATCTACCAAGATTGTTAAAATTATAGGGCTGGGGCCAAAAAATGCCGCGCCCACAGACACACATGTTTTACATAGACTACATACATCATACATCAAAGTGTAGATTATATTTTCTTGTCCTTTGGGATCATTGATTCCATTGTGGAATTTTGAAAATATCTGAGGGTCACTGATGAGGCCTAATTGGCCGAAACTAGCTAGTCTGGCCCAGAAAACATGTACAATCCATATTTTTCACTTCTGTGGTGTATTCCTTGCTTCCAAAGGATAACCCTTTTATAGAACACATTACATAGGCAAAATTATTAAAAAATCTTCTTCTCTGAAACCGCTGGGCCCAGATCTTAGATATTTGGTATGAAGCTTATCTAGAGGACCTGTACCAAGATTGTTCAAATTATAGCCTGGGGCCAAAAATGGCCTAAGGTCCGCCGGTTTTACATAGGCTTGTATTGGAAAATCGGTTAAAATCTTCTTCTCGGAAACTGTAAGACCCAGGTCATTTGATATTTGGTATGAAGCTTCATCTTGTGGACCTCTACAAAGATTGTTCAAATTATAGCCCTGGGGCCAAAAATGGCGGTCAGAGATCCACTGCTTTTACAGACTTACATGGGGAAAATCCTTTAAAAAATTCTACAGTGAAACCGCTGGGCCAAAGTCTTGGATATTTGGTAGGAAGCTTCATCTAGTGGACCTCTACCAAGGTCTATCAAATTATAGCTACGGGTCCAGAAATGGCCCCGCCCTGGGGAGCATCGATTTTACCTTGTGTTACCTTGTGTTACCTTGTGTTGTGTGGGGAATCTACTAAGTCCCATAGACTTTTTATCCCCCTCGTTTTCTCAGTAACTCTGTCGTCCGGTTCCGGTTAATAAATTTCTGTTAAATCGTAACGCCGATCCATCCACTGTCTATCAATTGCAATTTTAAATTTGTTTACAGTATCTAATGTCACTATATTATCTGGTAAGTTATTCCAATCATCTATCACTCTGAATGAGAATGAGTTATTTCTTACTGACTTATTTGCCCTGGGTTTTCTTAACTTCAAGGAATGTCCTCTTGTAACTGAGTTAGTTGAAAAGCTGAAAAACTTGTCCATACTGATGTCATCAATTTTATGTATGATTTTGAAGGTCTGTATTATATCCCCTCGTTTCCTTCTGTAGTTCAGTGTAGGTAGATTTAACTGTCTCAATCTATCCTCATAACTCATATTTTGTAATTCTGGAACTAGACGGGTGGCTCTACGCTGAACATTTTCCACAATTCTCTTGTTCTTTTTGGTAATTGGAAAGTATATAGAGTCACCATAATCCAGATGTGGACGAATCAAGGCTTTGTACAACTGGTTGAACAACTGCTTGTCCATAAACGTGAATGTCCTCCTAATTAGGCCAATGAGCTTATTTGCTTTATTCACCATTTGACTAATATGATCATCAAAATGTAAATTGCTACTGAAAGTCACTCCAAGATCCTTCTCGGTGCTATCAACGTTGATGTATGAAATATTGTCATTTTTATCGAACATACGGTATCTGTAACTGTGAAGACTATTTCCAAACGTGATAATCTTGCATTTTTGCACATTGAAACGAAGTAGCCATCTGTTGCTCCAGTTACAAAGCTTAAAAATGTCTTCTTGCAGGGTGATTTGATCCGACGGTTTCCGAATTGCTTGGTACACTTTACTATCATCAGCAAACAACTTACATACACTCTGTGTAAGGCTTGGAAGGTCGTTTATATACATTATAAACAAAATAGGTCCTAATATCGAGCCTTGCGGAATTCCAGAAACAACATCTTTCCAACTTGATGAACTACCGTTTATGCACACCCGTTGCCTTCTGTTGCTCAAAAAATCTCTAATCCAATCTTGTAATTGACCTTTTATTCCATACGCGTTAAGCTTATGAATCAGTCTACAATGGGGAACACTATCAAAAGCCTTAGCAAAATCTAAGTAAACGCTGTCAACTTGGTAATTATTGTCTAATGCCTCGGTCCAATCTTCCATAACCGTTAATAGTTGAAGAATTGTACTTCTATGATTTCTAAATCCGAATTGCGAATCTGTGAATAAGTCATTTTTAGTCATATGTAGAAGTAAAGCTTCTCTTACAAATTTCTCTAGTATTTTGCAAATAACTGATGTCAACGAGACTGGTCTATAGTTCCCAGGTTCAGTCTTTCGTCCTTTCTTAAATATACATGTAACATTGGCATCTTTCCAGTCTTTTGGAACTTTTCCAGAGTCCAAGGACTTTGTAAATATATTGAACAAAGGTAAATAAATACACTCTGCTGACTCATTTAAAAACTTTGGATAACAGTTATCAGGACCACAAGACTTGGATACGTTTAATCCTTTCAGATATTTCAACAGCTTCTCTGCAGTTATATCCACTGAGGATAAATAATTGTCCACTGGTACTCGGTGGCGAAAATTAGGCATTTCAGAGTTCCCTTCTACGGTGAAAACCGACGCAAAAAATTTATTTAACACATCTGCTTTATCACTGTCCTCAGTATTTACTTTTCCATCTTTGTCAACGATATCACCAATACCAGTCTTTGACTTCGTTTTCTCCTTTACGTATGCCCAGAATGGTTTAGGACTATTTTTCGCACCTTGAGCAATTCCTTTCTCATGACTAAGTTTAGCAAATCTAATTGCATTAGTTGCACTATTCCGTAACCGACAATATTCAGCATAATCTTCGTAGCTTCTGCTAAAAGTGAAACGTTTCCATGCCTGGTATTTCTTTTTAACTTTCCTGACACAATAATGGTCCATCCATTTAGGTTTATTATCATAACGTGACTTTTTCTTAACTGGGATGAAATTTTCTATGCAAAAGTTTACTTTGTCTATGAAGAATGTCCAGCTATCATCTATATCCATGGAGTCCATTTCTGACCAATTAACTTTACTGAGAAAATCCTTCACCTTTACATAATCACCCTTGAAAAAGTTCTTTCTGATAGTGTCTTGAACTTTAATTTCAACTTGACAGACGTAATTAAAAGTTATGCTTATATGGTCACTTGCTCCAAGCTTATCCCCATACTCCAAATTTTCAACTTTATCTTCACTGTTACATAATAATAAGTCTAACGTACTTGGTTCCTGATCTATTCTATATCTTGTGGGTTCAAGAATCAACTGTTGTAGGAAACAATCCCTCAAACATTCAATAAATCTGAAAGATGTATGAGTCTCATTATGTGCTGTAGTCCAATTTTGCCAGTTAATATCAAGGAAGTTAAAATCTCCAAGTATGACTATTTCCTTATATGACAATGCAGCTGCCTGTGATATCAAATGATTCAGCTGATAATGGTTGTCTATATTAGAACTGGGACTCTTGTATATCACTCCAACCAATAATTTTTCAGTCTTGTTCAGTCTTATTTCACACCACGAAGACTCTTTAAAAGGATGCGCATTAAGCTGTTCACATACATCTGAAGGAATTGTTGATTTAACATAAATAACTACTCCTCTGCTATCATTATTCAAGCTACCAGGGTAGCACTGATATCCTTGTATTTTATACTCATTGCCATGAATGTTAGTAGGTAATACTGATTTGGGGAAAACTTCAGTAACTGCTATAATGTCAGGATTATGCAACTGAATAATAACTGAGAGTTCATTCAATTTATTCAGCAAACAGTCTGCATTTGTATAGTAAAACTTCAGGTTATGAAAATTTGCACTCTGATGTGCATCACTAACACTTGAACTAAACTCTGAACGATTAACTCTTGAACTTGAACAATGAACTTCTGAACTTGAACAGTTAACATATGTACATTTGTCGTTTATTATTGTCTTATGCCCGAAATCCGCCACCATCACCTTGGGGTGATGATGTCCTAGGAGACCCTACATTGGCCGATCCTGACTGATTTGGCAATGCTCCCTGGGTCTGACCCATTTGCTGTCTAGGGGGTTGCCCTGGAGTCCTCTGATATTGTCCAGACTGGGACTGACCCCTTTGCGTAGCTGACACTTGGCCTCTGGGTGTTTGAACTGAGCTCTGATGTGCTGGTCGAGAAGCTGCATGCACTGGACCTGGCGATGCTGCTGTTAGATCTCTCGATTCTTGTGGGATTGGACCCCTACTGAGCTGATTTGAAGGGCCTGGCATTCCCTGTTGATGTGGTGTTGAAGACTGAGAGTGATTTGCAGCTCTAGCTGAGGACTGTGAATTATCTGTGGTGGGTTTGGGCACTATCTTCCCCCTCCTGATGATTAGCCCGTCTTCTCCAGCCTCTTCACGTCTTCGCTTCTCCTGACGTAGTTGGTACCCCTCCTCTCTCTGCCTTTTAGTGAGGTCGGGAGTGAAGAACACATTGGCATGATCAGGATTATGCCTGAGCCTCGGTGAGGCTTCTAATATTTTACGCTTCATATTCATATCACCTACACGAAAACGGATTGGACGTGGCTTACGCCTCCCATTAAACCTGTGGCCTAAACGGATAAAGTCATGGGTCTGCACATTCAAACCTAAAGTGTCATTTAATATTTCAGAAACTGCAGTCTGATCAGAATTTGCTTCCTCGGTTTCACGTTCAAAAATAAAATGCGCAAGAATATTGAGTCTACGTGATTCTAATTCGCGCTCTTCATTGAGTTCCTCTCGAACCACCTGACGTAAATCACCACTATCTTGGGCTGTACTCTGTGATGCCTTAATTTCATCAATCTTTTTATCAAGAATATCATATTTAGCCTCAATAACTGTCAATCTAGTCATTGTTTTCTTAATACCAGGTAGCGAAATCCTACAATGTTGACATGTCCATAATATGGCTGGATCATCTCCTATTTCATTAAAGATAGAGTTCTTGAGTTTAGAACATTTCAAACAGTACCAGGATTCACAGAAGTCGCATGTAATTGAGCATCGGGTTTTCACACTCAAATTTGCATTACAGTCAGTGCACCAAATCTTTCCTGAATTATCTGATGGTGTCCCTGGGTTACTGGGCATATTACTAGGGGCTGCAGAGGGCATACTCTTTCGACCCTGTGCTGCTTGACCTCTTGTTCCAGTCATGGTGTAATTATTCAAATTATGGTATGTCAATGCAACTAACACTAGCAGTACTAGTAATAAACTGTTCCAACATGTCCGGGGATTCAGTTGTTGGACCGACCCGAATATCTGGGTCAAAATGCATGGGATCAAAATTGTTAGTAAGGCATATCCATGAACAATCTGGAACTGACAGTTATTTGGTACATGAATCAGTGCCAAAAATAGAAGGGAGAATCGCAAGATATGCGAGAATATGGTAATAGTTTTGTATCGCATGGGCAAATCAGAAGTCACAATCTGCGGGTAACAGCATGGTGTAAAGTTTTTAAACAAGATGCATCAAAGCAAAATCTGGTGTCCATATGGTCCTTAGAATTCTGAAAAACATTTCTGCAACAATAAAATCTGTTCTAATCAACGATGTCATTTGATTTTCTTGATTTCATTCTGCTCTAATTTTTGTTCAACCGCCCTGAAACCGGAACCGGAAACATCTCATGGGCTTATATAGGCAAATTCTTTACAAATCATCTTCTTTGAAACCGTAAGGCCCATAACTATGATATGAGGTACGAAGCTTTATTTAGTGGACCTCTACCAAGATTGTCCAAATTATAGCCCTGGGTTAAAAAATGGCCACACCCTGTGGCCCACTTGTTTTACATGGGCTTGTTTAGGGAAATCCTTTAAAATCTTCTTCTCTGAAACCAGAAGGACCAGGTCTTTGATATTCGGTATGAAGCTTCTTCTAGTAAACCTCTACCAAGGTCTATCGAATTATAGCCATGGGTCCAAAAATGGCCACGCCTTGGGGCCCACCGGTTTAACATGGGCTTGTATAGGGAAATCCTTTAAAAATCTTCTTCTCTGAAAGCGTAGGGCCCAGGTCTTTGATATTTGGTATCAAACTTCATCTAGGGGACATCTACCAAGATTGTTCAAATTATTGCCCTGGGGCCAAAATGCCGCGCCCAGAGACCAACCTGTTACATAGACTTACATTGGGAAAATCCTTTAAAATCTTCTTCACTGAAACCACTGGGCCCAGGTCTTTGATATTTGGTATGAAGCTTCACCTAGTGAACTTCTACCAAGGTCTATCAAACTATAGCTATGGGTCCAGAAATGGCCCCGCCCTGGGGTGCACCGATTTTACATGGGCTTCTATAGGAAAATTCTTTAAAAATAATCTTCTTTGAAACCGTAAGGCCCAGGATTATGATATTTGGTATGAAGCTTCATCTAGTGGTCCTCCACCAAGATTGTTCAAATTATAGCCCTGGGGCCAAAAATGGCCCCGCCCTGTTTCCCAACAGTTTTACATGGGCTTGTAAAGGTAGATCATTTAAAAATCTTCTCTGAAACCTTAGGGCACAGGTCTTTGATATTTGGTATGAAGCTTCATCTAGTTGACCTCTACCGAGATTGTTCAAATTTTAGCCCTATAGCCAAAAATGGCCCCGCCCGTGGTCCACTGGTTTAACATAGACGTATGTAAGGCAACCCTTTAAAAATCATCCTCTCTGAAAGCACTAGGACCAGTTCTTGGATAATTGGTATGAAGCTTCATCTTGGGGACCTCCTTTGAAACCGTAAGGCCCAGGCCTATGACATTTGGTATGAAGCTTCATCTAGTGGACCTCTACCAAGATTATTCAAATTATATCCCTGGGGCCAAAAATGGCCCCGTCCTGTGGCCCACCAGTTTTACATGGGCTTGTATAGGTAAATCCTTTAAAAGTCTTCTTCTTTGAAACAATAGGGCGCAGGTCTTTGATATTTGGTATGAAGCTTCATCTAGTGGACCTCTACCAAGATTGTTCAAATTATAGCCCTGTGGCCAAAAAAGGCCCCACCCGTGGTCCACTGGTTTTACATAGACTTATATAAGGCAACCTTTTAAAAATCATCTTCTCTGTAACCACTAGGAACAGGTCTTTGATATTTGGTATGAAGCTTCATCTAGGGGACCTCTACCAAGGTTTTTCAAATAAATAGCCCTGTTCAAATCATACCCAAGTTGCCAAAAATGGCCTCTGCCCCGGGATCCACCAGTTTAACATGGGCTTGTATACGGAAATCCTTTAAAAATCGTCTCCTCTAAAACCACAGGGCCCAGGTCTTTGATTTTTGGTAAGAAGCTTCATCTAGGGGGCCTCTACCAAGATTGTTCAAATTATAGCCCTTGAGCGAAAATCGCCGCGCCCGAGGCGCAACTGTTTTACATAAACTTATATAGGGAAAACCTTTAAAAAGCCTCTTCTTTGAAACCATTAGACCCAGGTCTTTGATATTTGGTATGAAGCTTCATCTAGTGAATCTGTACAAGGATAGCGCTGGCGCCAAAAATGGCCGTGCCCATAGACCCAATATTTTACATAGACTTACACAGGGAAAATCCTTTTAAAATCTTCTGTGAAACCCCTGGGCCTAGGTCTTTGATATTTGGTATGAAGCTACATCTAGTGGACCTCTGACAAGATTGTTTAAATTATAGCCCTAAGGCCTCCGCCCATCGGGGCTTGAAGAAATAGATGGGATGCATGGTGCTTCCACGCAGAGCTGAAACCGACCCGCACACGAGTACTGGTTAACCTTTAGAGGATCTAAGTCTGCCCAGCAAAGCAGTGCGAGAGTCGGACCGTCCTTGCTTATAAACCCTATTGCCATTATTGGTTACATTGGGCGACAGGGCTTGAGATGTCATTTCATCTCAATGTCGAGTAAAAGTCCCACAAAATTGTAAGTAACGTCTCCAAAATGACCTTTACAGTGTTGACGGGGATGTTAAACCTCAAATAAAACAAACAAATAGCCCTTGGGCCAGAAATGGCCCCGCACTGGGTCCCACCGGTTTTACATGGGCTTGTATAGGGAAATCCTTTAAAAATTCTTCTTTAAAATCCTTGATATTTGGTATGAAGCTTCATCTAGTGGACCTCTACCAAGATTGTTCAAATTATAGCCCTGGGGCCAAAAATGGCCCTGCCCTGTGGCCTACCGGGTTTTACATGGGCTTGTATAGTGAGTGAGTGTTTGAGTTTTACGTCCCACCAACAGCTTAGGTCATACGGAGACGGGACCTCGGTTTAAAGACTCATCCGAAAGTCTGGAGAAGCCCGGGATCGATCCTGCGACCCCTGGTTTACAAGGCGAGTAGCGTAACCACTACACCACGGAGGCTTCTGGGATTGTATAAGGAAATCCTTTAAAAATCTTCTTCTCTGAAACTGTAGGGCCCAGGTCTTTAATATTTGGTTTGAAGCTTCATCTGTGGATCTCCATTGAGATTGTTCAAATTATAGCCATGTGTCCAAAAATGGCCCCACCCCATGGTCCTCTGGTTTTACATATACTTATATAAGGAAACCCATCAAAAATCTTCTTCTCTGAAACCGCAGAGCCCAGATCTTTGATATTTGGTATGAAGCTTCATCTAGAGGACCTCTACCAAGATTGTTCAAATCATAAGACTGGGGTCAAAAATGGCCCCGCCCAGGGGCTTAACATAGTTTTAAGTAGGGAAAAGTCTTCTTGTCTGAAACTAGAAGGCCCAGGTCTTTGATATTTGGTATGTAGCTTCACCTAATGGACCATTACAAAAGTTGTCCAAATTATAGCCCTGGGGCCAATTTATATTGGCTTGCCTTAGAGATCACTTAATTGGCCCTGCCTTAGGGATCACGTTTTTCATAAATCCTTATAGGGAAGTACCTTAAAAATCTTCAAATAGAGGTCCTATACCAAGATTGTTCAAATTATAGCCCTGGGGCCAAAATGGACCCGTTTGGCGCCCATTTAATTTACAAAGACTTTTATAGAACAAACTTTAAAACATCTTTTTGCCTAGGCCTTTAATATTTGGTACACAGCTTTGTATAGTTTCTTAAAACTTAGGGGCTCACATTTATTTCTGTGGCATATGGAATATAGGTGGGGAACCAGGCTGCTTAGGGCAGTTGAGAGCACATCTGACTGTGAAGCTAGATGTTGCAGGTTTGAGACCCAATCCTGAAACATACTTCTAATCAATTTAATCCTGAAATATTTTCCACCATCATCCTCTCGGTCTGCTCATTCAAGATTACTGGCTAAGGTATGTGTACTAATAATAGTAATGGTTAACCACTTAGGTGGAATAGTGCGGTATTCTGACCAAATTTGACGTAATCCTAATGGAATGAAAGGTCCCAAATGTGCCGGGCACTATCACCTTCCTCCCAAGGCCTGGATGAAACAGTTCTAAAACAACCAGCTTGTCATTTTAAATTTAAATGTACACAGTCCTATGAAGAGAAATCATAGTGCTTTAGATTGTTCTAGAGACAGTGAAGCTCAGGTGAGCGAAATAGGGCCCTCTGGGGAATTATCTGATTGGAACTATCTCATTCAACATTACCCTGCATGAGTGGGTAGGTTGGTCCGTAATTTTGAATAGAATGCGGTATAGTGCAGGGTGCAGTGCTTTGTACTCTACGTTTTTAATAATTCAAAAGATGAATAAATATAGAAAAGGGTGGTTTCAAATGCCAAATTATTTCATTTGACACATCAATGTGTTGTTTTTCAGTTACATCCTTAAGTTTAGGATCCTTTGCCATTGACACATGTATACCTGCTCCACATCTTGGTCTAACTATATATTGTTTCAGCTTGATCGTTTCTAAATTGCAGGCAAAATTGGTTACAGGAAAGTTTCAAAGGGGCACAACTTTGTTTTTATTTGTTGGACCATAACTTCAAAACCAGATCACTGAGTATGTCAGAAAGGGCCCCAAATAGAGCTATCAAAGAGATATGGTAGAAGTTTTTGTCAGAATGTACGTCTTGTGATGGTAAGTATTTGTGTGAATTTTCAAATTCTTTTAGTATGTGCAAATACTTTTGAAGTTATGACCAAGGCTAAGTTTTTTGGTAAGGCAAGACAAACACACGGACAAAAGCAATAAAGGTATGGTCCTTTGTCAGAATATAGGCCTTGTGATGATGAGTATATGTGTGAAGTTTCATGAGAGTAGGGTAAATCCTTTTGAAGTTATGACCAATGTTACATTTTTGGTTAAGGCATTACCCGGTACAAACATACTGACAACAACAGCATCGTTGCAGCCAGTGTGGAGCCCAAACGATATGCACTGCTCCACATCATGGTCTAACTATATATCAAGTTTCAGCTTGATCGAATGTGAATTGTAGAAGGAAACATAATGTTTACAGAAATACTCAAAGGGGCATAACTCTGTAAATATTTGTTGGACAACCTCAAAGAATATGTGCTACATCAGGTTATGGTCTTACTACCTACTAAGTTTCAGGATTTATGGACATCTCGGCCCCTAACAAACTCGGCCCCTGACAAATCCGGCCCCTGACAAACTCGGCCCCTAGCAAACTCGGCCCCCATTCCACTCCGTCCCTAAAAACTCAGTCCCCAGCAGAATTTAGGTCCTAAAATACAATGTTTTTGTTTCCGAGAATCAATTTGGAAGGTAGATAGGTAGTTTCACAGAAAGTTTGAGCATATTTATCGTTTTTAATACGAAATATTATCGCGGAAACCCATGCTGTAATCGGGACGGTGTTGGAATTGAGTGTGGCATCACGAAAACATGCATATATAATTTTGACCACCTGCAACCATACTTTTATATAGTAGAACTGGGGTTTACAAGGGTTTATATAAATTTACATTTTTCTTCTCAAAAACATAGATTGTTGGTGCTTGAAAGAACCACCTCGTCGATGCCGTTTTTACAAGCACCCAAATCTGTTGCGGCTCAAAAACATGGATTGTTGGTACTTGTTGGAATCGCCCTGTCAATGTGGTTCTAACAAGTACCCAAAATCTATGTTTATAGCAGAAATAAGAAAAATATGTTTCATGTTTCATCTGAAAATTTTCATATTTGGGTGGTGAAAAATTCAATATTTTAGAAAAGGCCTGTTTTCTTTTTTGTGATATTAACTTTTCCAGTGTAAAACAAAATGTAAACCTAAAGAAAACATTATTCCCCCCCCCCCCACCCCATCGGGGCTTTGGGAAATAGTTTGGGCTGAATGGTGCTTCCACGCAACGCAGAGCTGAATCTGACCACACACGAGAACTGGTTAACTGCTTAGAAGGACTAAGTCTGCCTAGGCAAAGCGGTAAGAGTCAGATCGTCCAATGCATATAAGTCTTCTGGTTTCATCGGGCGGCAGGGCTTGAGATGTCATTTCATTTGAGTAAAAGTCCCACAAAATTGGAAACAACGTCTTCAAATTGACCTTAATCAGAATCAGAATCAGAATCAGAATTGCTACTGGTGACACGTCAAATGACATTCATACACCAGGACCTGTGATATGGGAAGTTAGTCCCTAGTTCAACCAAAGATGTAAACTTAGCTACACAATCCTCAGCACCTTCAGCCGTCAAAATAATAGAATCGGGAAGGGCATTCCAATCTCTAATGGTTCGGGGGAAAAACGATTCTTTATAAATATCCGTTCTTGCAGTAAGGGTCTGAAACGTCATTGAATGGTGTTTTCTACAATGCCTAGCTGGGGGAACAAGGTCATCTGTTGGAATGCTGGCAGCACCCTTTAGACCTTTGTATAAGAGTATGAGCCTACTGTCTCTTCTCCTTTTCTTTAGAGACTCCCATCTTAATTTTCCTAGAATTCCAGTCATGCTCCCAGTTTCAAAGCAATAATTTCCAGTTACAAATCTAGCAGCTCTATTCTGAACTTTTTCAATTTCTTCATTTAGGACCACTCCGCTTGGGTCCCAGATGCAACTACCATATTCCAAGATTGGGCGAACAAGTCCCCTGTATGCTGTTTCTTTCACATCCTGAGGACACTGATGAAGATTTCGCCTCAGGAAACCAAGTGTTCTATTCGCCTTTGTACACATATTGCTAATGTGTGTATTCCATCTCAAATCGTGAGAGATTGTCACACCAAGGTATTTAATGGAATTCACATTTTCGAGGACCGTTCCCTCTAAGGTGTAAGAAGCCTCAACTTTATTAGATCTCTTCCTTGTTATCTGCATAATATTGCATTTAACTGGTTGAAATCTCATGCCCCATTTTCTGGCCCAACATCCTAATCTATCTATGTCAGCCTGAAGTTTCTTGTTGACAGGGCGATTCCAACAAGATCCTCTCAGCGATTTACCAGTACTCGTGTGCGGGTCGGTTTCAGCTCTGTGTGGAAGCATATAGTGTTGACTGTGTCGTTAAACCCCAATTCAAACAAACAAAAACAATTAGAAAACAATATAGTTCATGATATACATGGTTCATCACGATCTGATTGTGCGTTGGCGACGTTCATTACGAAAACATTCCTATACAAATACATTGTCATTTTTTGGCCAAAAATGGAAATTTTAAGATGAAAAATTGTGATATTTTTCTTATTTTTTTCTTGAAACATAGATTACGAGGCTCGATAGAACCGCCTCGACGGTTCTATCGAGTACTCACAATCTGTTTTTTTTTTTTTTTTTTTAGCAGATATCAGAAAAATAATGTTTTAAGAAAGAAACTTATTTTTTCTGCCGTTCATGAAAGTATGAATGACAGCGTAGCGCTAGCAACGTTTATATGAACCCCTTTGATGTTAAGTTACTTTGCAGGCGATCCGCTGTTTTCATACTTTCATGATTTGTTTTTGTTTGATTTGCGGTTTAACGTCCCCGTCAACACCGTAAATGTCAACATTGTATAGGTCATTTTGGAGACGTTGCTTCCAATTTTGGGGGACTTTTACCCGACATTAAGATGAAATGACATCTCAAGCCCTGCCACCCAATGAAACCAATAGGGTTTATAAGCTTGGACGGGCCGACTCGCACCGCTTTGCCTGGGCAGGCTTAGATCCTCTCAGCGATTTACCAGTACTTGTGTGCGGGTCGGTTTCAGCTCTGTGTGGAAGCATCATGCAGCCCATATATTTCTTCAAGCCCCGATGGGCGGGGGCCGTCATACTTTCATGAACAGCAGAAAAATAAAATTCATTTCTTAAATGAACACACCACTACCTTGTGGGTTTATGTCGGGTAAAAGCCCCACAAAATTGGAAGCAACTTCTCCAAAATGACCTATACAATGTTGACGGGGGTGTCAAATAATCAAAATCATTAGTATTAATAGAAAAAAAGACTGATGGCTGTGGAATGATCAAACCCTGCAAATGATAATAAAAACAAAATGGTTCAATTTTTGTAAGTGCGCAACAGAACGTACTACTATAGTCTCTTTTAAGTGGCAGAGATGAAATTACACGCTAATCTATCAATTAGTTTATTAATTACATCGGAAGGTGAGTGACAGTGGACCCACAGCCACTTGTCATACACATGTATAATCAACGGCATTAGGTTCATTTAACTCATGTGAGATGGGTTACTCATAATTTCATCAAAAAGAGTTCTAAAGGTAATTAGGCATATGTTCATTAAAAATATGTGTATTCGTTTGATTGAGTCAATTCCAACACTAATATACACATATTCTAATTTTAGGGGCCGAGTTTGTCAGGGGCCGAGTTTGTAGGGGCCGAGTTTGCTAGGGGCCGAGTTTGTCAGGGGCCGAGTTTGTTAGGGGCCGAGATCTCCTGTCACCAGTTTCAGCTTGATCAGATGAAAACTGTAGGAGTTATCCGGAAATGAAAAAGTTTACAAAAAATTTCAAAGGGGCATAACTCTGAGAATATTTGGTGAACCGTAACCTCAAAATGAAATGCGCTACATCAGGTCATGGTCTTACTATTTACCAAAGTTTCAGCTTGATTGGATGAGTGAGTGAGTGCTTGAGTTTTACGTCTAATCAACAGCTAAGGTCATACATAGACGGGACCTCAGTTTAAAGACTCATCAGAAAGTATGGAGAAGCCCAGGATTGATCCAGCGACCCCTCGTTTACAAGGCGAGTAGCATAACCACTACACCACGGAGGCTTCTACTTGATCATATGAAAGTTGGAGGAGTTATCCGGATTAAGTTTACAAAAAATGTTCAAAGGGGCATAACTCAGTAAGTCAGTAAATATTTGGTGGACCGTAACCTCAAACCGATATAGTCATGGTCTCACTATCTACTAGTTTCAGCTTGATCGGATGAAAACTGAAAGAGGAGTTATCAGGAAATGAAAATGTTGACAAGAATTTTCAAAGGGGCATAAATCTGTAAATATTTGGTGAACCATAACCTTGAAACAATTTGGGCTTCATCAGGTCAAGGTCTTACTCCCTACCAAGTTTCAGCTTGATCGGATGAAAAATGTGGGATGACTTATCCGAAAATGAAAAGTTTACAGACGGATGGACGCCGACCCCATACCATAATTTGACCATTTTTACAAAACGGGCATTTAAAAACCACATCTGTTGTCTGTTTATGAAGTTTGCTGCATCTTCTTGCAAATGTTTTAACCCATGTCCTGCTGAATATTCAAATATGCCACACCCACTACTGATTATCAACCAATCAGATTACTTGATGCAAATTATTGCAACAAATTCACAACCTGAATGACAAACAATGTAGATCCTGATCAGATGGCTTCTTCAGAAGCCATCTGATCTGGAACTACATTGTTTGAAAGGTAAGACATATCCGGGCTCAGCAGGACAAGGGTTAAAATACATTTGCATACAGGCAAACAGTTTGAACCCAGAATGTTTGCTCCTCTAGGAGCAGTCTGATCTGGGTCCACACTGTTTGCAAAAAGGACTTTTTATAGCAACTGGTAGATATCGAAGCAGACGGCAATTGTAGTGATTGGCATGTTATGGGTTCAACCAAAGACAATCAACCAAACCAGTGCTGTGAGCCTGTGAGTACTTTGATTTTTCTCAGAATCTATTTTGTAGGGAAAGGCAGGGAGACAAACAGAAACATCACGAAAACACGCCTATATAATTTTGACCCCCTTGCACCCAACTTTTGTATAGTAATAAAAGCACCGCAGACTGCATAATACCCTGCCACTGCTAAGCAATGTAACTTATTTGTAAATATATCAAGGCTAAATAACTAGAAAGGGGATAGCAGAGATATGATCCGCAAGTGTAATGTCTTAATGTGAGTGGATGAAGTTGGTCCTTGGCCACGATATGAACCATTAAGTCCTCTATATATCTGTGAAGTTTCATCAAGATATTCCATATAGTAAGGGAACTAGAGGCCAAAAACCATTTTTCAGATATTTCAAAGGCAGATAACTCAATAGCTGGGTAAGCCAGAGTCATGATCCTTTGCCACAGTATATAACAATTCATCTACTACATATCTATGAAATTTCAGCAAGATATTGTAAATGATAAACGAACTACAGTCTAAAATGCATTTTTTAAATACGTCAAGGGCAGATAACTCAAGAACTGGAACAGCCAGAGTAGCAGTCCTTTGCCACAATATGAACCGTTTAGTCCTCTATATATCTGTGAAGTTTCATCCAGATATTCCATAAAGTAAGGGAATTAGAGGCCAAAAACCATTTTTCAGATACTGAAAAGGGTAATAACTATGCTAAAAATTAACGGATTTTGCCCATTAACAATCCCAAACCACTCATCCCCGATACCAATATGTATGCAAAATTTGAACAAAATCCGTGAAAAAATACTCAAGTTATCGATCGGAAACGAAGTGCGGACGGACAGACATACGGACACCGGAGGGTATAACATAATACCCCGCCACTATCGTGTGGCGGGGTATAAAAATGGGGTTTCCGGGGGTATTCCTTATTTTTCTTATTTCTGCTCTAAAATATAGATTGTGGGTACTCGTTAGAACTGCCTCGATGAGGCGGTTCTAACGAGTGCCCACAATCTATATTTTGAGCAGAAATAAGAAAAATATCACAATTTTTCATCATAAAATTTTCATTTTTTCGGCGATTAAGGTGGCAATGTATTTATATAGGCGTGTGTGCGTAATGGAAATGATGCTTCTTTGAAATCAAATGACTGGAACACAGACAAGAAGTGTAAATTTATTTCTTTATATAAAACAGCACTACAATGTCACAGTCATCAAGATCTTATTGTAGCACTTGGCCACTCATTAAGAGAGCTTTTGAATGAAGTCAAGTTTGTTATTGATGTGGAATTATTCTGTTCTTTATCCACCAGATATCTAATAGAATCTTCCAGTTCTGTCAGATGGTTGTTTGTGCAAGGGACATCCCTCTTCTCAGAATTTCTGCCGACGATCTGAAGAAAAATCAAGATACATACCAATTTAAACCATTGTATATGAGAACTCTCAACAATGCAGTGTATCACAAAAACAGGCCTATACAATTGTGACCCCCTTGAACCCCATTTTTATATAGTAAAACTGGGGTTTACTGGGTTAAGCCTTATTTTTCTTATTTCTGCTCTAATATATGGATTGTGGGTACTCGTTAGAACCGCTTCGACTAGGCGGTTCTAACAAGTACCCACAATCTATATTTTGAGCAGAAATAAGAAAAATATCACAATTTTTCATCTTAAAATTTTCATATTTTGGCGGTAAAATTTACAATGTATTGTTATAGGCGTGTTTTCGTAATGGTCTGATCATGAACTTTACTGAAAGTTTGGTCCTTTTCTTTTCTAAATAAAACACAGTGAAATTCCACTATTAAGAAGAATGGGAAGACCTGGCAGATTTTTTTCGCCACTTTTCAAAGGGAGATAACTTTTAGGACGATATTTTTCAGGACTTCCTGTTCCCTTTTCTATAAGCCCTGTACCACTGAAAAAGGGGTCTACTCTTAAAGGAAAGAATTGGCTCCTCAGGAGAAGTTCTTGTCTTTAAGAGTTGACCCCCATTGACATGAGAAACAAAAATACTTTTGCAGGATTTGCCTCCCCTGAAGATGTACCCATTCCCCTCAAGACAACCTAAAATTATATCTAATCCCGCTTTAAAATCCTTATTTAGAAGGTTTCAGTAACTCTTTTCGTGTTTTCTTAAACCTGTGTTCTTAATATAGGAGTTTTACTGTAGCTCAACCTGATACATGTAGGTTCGGAAAAAGACTCCAACCGTAAATAAGGGGGGAGATTCAACCAAAAATTACTGGAGTGCAAGGGAGGTTATGAAATAGCTATACCACTCTTTAAACAGAGGAAAAAATATTTTCTGTAAGATTGTTAGGTTTCATGGCTGCCATGGTGGCCATCATGGATACCAGAACGTAACAATTTTAGCAAATCTGAATCACCATGTCACCCCGATGCCTCCCATCAAGTTTCAGATCAATTTGACGTTTGGTTCAGGAGGTGATGTCGTTTGAAGAATTTCAAGATGGTGGCCATCTTGGATATTGGAACAGAATGATTTGAGCAAATCTGAATCGCCATGTCACCCTGATGATCAAGTTTCAGCTCAATTCAACTTTTGGTTCAGGAGGAGATGTTGTTTGAAGAATTTCAAGATGGCCGCCATCTTGGATATCCTAATGCAACGATTTACGCAATGTAACCTTCCTTCAAGTTTCAGCTCAATTCGACCTTTGGTCTGGGAGATGTCATTCAAAGAAATTCAAGATGGCTGCCATCTTGGATATCCGAACTGAAAGATTTGAGTAAATCTGAATCTCCATGTCACCTTGATGCCTCCCATCAGGTTTCAGCTCAATTCACCCTTTTGTTCTGGAGATGTCGTTTGGAAGAATTTCAAGATGACCGCCATCTTGGATGTCGAAACGCAACATTTTCAGCAAATCTGAATTTCCATGTCATCCCGATGCCTCCCATCATGTTTCAGCAAAATTTGACCTTTGGTTTGGAAGGAGATGTCATTTGAAGAATGTCAAAATGGCCGCCACGACAGCCATCTTGGATATTGGAACGGAATGATTTGAGCAAATCTGAATCTCCATGTCACCCCGATGCCTCGCGTCAAGTTTCAGCTCAATTCGGAAGTAGATGTCATTTGAAGAATTTCAAGATGGCCATCTTGGATATCTGAATCTCCATGTCACCCTGGTGCCTTCCATCATGATCAAGTTTCAGCTCAATTAGACTTTTGCTCTGGGCGGAGATGATGTTTGAAGAATTTCAAGATGGCTGCCATGGTGGCCATCTTAAATATCTGAAGAGAACAATTTAGCAAATCTCCATGTCACCCCAATGCCACCCATCAAGTTTCAGCTCAGTTTGACCTTTGGTTTGGGAGGAGATGGCATTTGAAGAAATTCAAGATTGCCACCATGGTGGCTAGCTTGGAAATCAGAACAGAACCATTTTAGCAAATCTGAATCTCGATGTCACAAGGATGCTTCCCACCATGTACCAGATTAATCCGACTTTTGGTTCGGGAGGAGATGTCGAAATTGTGAAAAGTTAACGACGGACGGCCGATGGACAACAAGCCACAGCATAAGCTGACATGGAGCTTCGCTACAGGTGAGCTAACGATACAGAAATTATATGTGGACGGTTGTACTATCCAGTTCGTAAACACCAAAGTTTTGATCAGTTGGTATGGCAGTTCAGTTGAGCAAGAATCTTTGACATGTTAACGCTTATCCTGCTGTTCACAACAACCCCTACCTTTGCAAACAGTGTAGATCCAGATCAAATGGCTTCTGAAGAAGCAATCTGATCAGGATCTACACTGTCTGTCATTAAGTTTGTCGATTTGAACGAAAATATATCATAGATCTGAATGTCTGATAATCGGAAATAGGTGTGGTTAATTTAAATATTCAGCAGCTTAAGGGTTAAGATACATCAACTGTTTGTAAACCCAAAACTGCTGATCAGGTGGTGTGGCTGTCCAGATTAGCAAGTATCTTGAAATGATAGATACAGAAACTAGACAGTTTCTACTATCCAGTCAGTGACCAGAAAAGTGCTGATTTGGAGATAAGACATCACATGAACAAGACTGTGAAATAAAGCCCCCCCCCCACCCCACCCCACTTTATATATAGACTAGAAATGCGTCCATAGGACACGGATGCCCCCGCTCGAAAATATGTCTATGTTTGTATTCATCCATAGAAAGTTATTGACAGTGTTTAAGTTTTGGACCCTTTTTATGCCATTTGACCTCTAAGTATGACATTGGAGGTACGGATCTGGGTTTGCACGTGACACATTGTCTCATGATGGTTAACATTTCTTCAAAATAATTTCAAAATCCATCCAAAAATAAGTAAGTTAATGGCTACGTTTAAGTATCGGACTCTTTTTTTGACCTTTGACCTCCATGAATGACCTTGACCTTGGAGGTACGGACCTGGATTTTGCATGTGGCACATCGACTCATGATGGTTAACATTTCTACAAAGTAATCTCAAAATCCATCCAGAAATAAGAAAGTTATTAACTGCGTTTAAGTTTCAGACCCTTTTTTTGACCTTTGACCTCCAAGTATGACCTTGACCTTGGAGGTACGGACCTGGGTTTTGCACGTGACACATCGACTCATGAGGGTTAACATTTCTCCAAAGTACTTTCAAAATCCATCAAGAAATAAGGAAGTTATTGACTGGGTTTAAGTTTCGGACGGATGGACGGACGGAAGGACGAACTGACAGACGGACAGGGGCAACGCTATATGCCCTTTCCACCATTCTTCGAATGGCGGGGGCATAAAAACTGGGGTTTATGGGGTAAACATTATTCTCCTTATTTCTGCTCCAAGACATAGGTTGTGGGTACTTGTTAGAACCGCCTCAATGAGGTGGTTCTAACAATCACTCAAAACCTATGTTTGCAGTATAAATAAGAAAATATCACATATTTTCATCAGAAAAATTACCTTTTTAGAGTTTTGAAAAATGCACTATTTCACACAGATGTGTTATCGAAATGAAGACTCTCGAAATGGTAAGATATAACAAGAATTTCGCCGAAGGCTATGTCGTGCCTGTGTGGGCACGAAATCACCGAACCTTGAAATGTAGGTCAAGGTTAAACAATGGATGTTTGCATAAATGTTGCCATTCCTAGACGAAACCTTGTACCAAGTATCATTAAAGTCTCACTAGTTCTTGAGAAAAGAACTTAAACAGAGTTGAGTTGACACTATACTTCACAAAGGATGTGAACCATGAAATGTAGGTCAAGGTGAAATATTATACATTAAAGCTGCCATTCCTCTATACAAGTTCATACCAAGTACCATAAATGAAGCTCTTACAGTTCCGGAGAAATAAACTTGACCTAGGGTGGTCGTAAATTTTCACAAAGTCAGTGACCAAGAAATGAAGGCCAAGGTCAAACCTGGATGCTTCCAGGTCTGTACCAAATAACATTAATTTAGCTCCAATAGTTCTTGAGAAATAAATTGACCATTAGGGTGAACTCTAGGGAGGTTGACGTAAACTTTCACAAAGTCAGAGAACCATGAAATGAAGGCCAAGGTCAAATATGGATGCTTCCAGGTTTGTACCAAATAACATTAATTTAGCTCCAATAGTTCTTGAGAACTAAATTGACCATTAGGGTGAACTCTAGGGTGGTTGACATAAACTTTCACAAAGTCAGAGAACCATGAAATGAAGGTCAAGGTAAAATATGGATGCTTGCATTAAAGTTGCCATCCCCATATACAAGTTTGCGCCAAGTATCTTTCATGAAGCTCTTTTAGTTCTTGAGAAATTAACTTTACCAATCGGGTGAATGCTAGGGGGACAATGTTGACAAATTGACTAACGGATGAACAGATCAATGAAGGACAGAAATTTGGACTCCTACATTGCGACATGCTAATAGCAGGCACGAAAAAAACTAGAAGGGTTGTGCTACACCACAACCTTGTTATAACACGGTTCATTATAACACGGTTTGGCTATAACATGGTTTCAAGATGGATCCCAAAAATGTATAGATTATATAGAAAAAAAAATGACCATAGATGATCTTTTTCTATATAACCAACACATTTTTGTTTGGCTATAACACGGTTGTTTAACTAACACAGTTTCTGCTTTGGACCCCATTAATGGCAGTCTCGAGGACGCGGGTTCGATACCTTCTGGGGGACGCGGGTTCGATACCTTCTGGGGGACAGGCAACCTTCTTTTGTGGAGATTGATCATGAAATCTTTTCTACTGTCATTCTCTCCCTCTGCTGATTCAAGAAGGCCAAGGGCATCTGTCAGTTTTTGGCGAAAGAATGTGGACTGTACTGGTTAACCAATTACGTATAAGCCTGCCCAGGAAAAGTCTGGATAGGTAAACTGATTAGCTCAAAAATGACCTAAAATAATGTTGACTGGGCCGTTTAACTCCAATACAAACAAACAAACATTTATAGTGTTATTTATTAATTGATTATCCTATATTACACAAGGTCAACCAATTTTCAAAAATCATAAATCATTTTTTTAAATGTGTCAATTAATAAAATTGTCATTAATCAAGTAATTTCGTATTGGCCCAGTTACAGGTCCTTGGTCAGCTGTATTGGCCTCGGCCTTCGGCCTTGTGCCAATACAGCAGACCTCGGACCTGTAACTGGGCCAATACGAAATTATTTGATTAATAACATTATAGAAGTGGTTGTGGTGTATCTGGTCTCTGAACATAAAGTGCTAATCTGGTGTGGCTGTACAAATTAGCAGTAATCTTGAAATGTTAAGTTACAGACACTGGAGGGATGGTACAATAAAAATCTTATATCTGTGTGAGGGGTGGATGGAAAAATCCATCCAGAGGGTCACTGTCCGGCATAACGAGGCTTGTCGAGTGATGCCAGACAGTGATCCCTAGGGACGGATTTTTCTATCCACTCCTCACATCCATATCGGATTCTTTTCTTGCATACTTTCCATTTCTGAGCATCAAATTTTAATACTGTAGTCACTTCGTTTGCCAACGTCTACCATATTGTGATGACACTACAGGAATGTTAAATGACATCACGTAACGTGCTGTGATGTTAACCTTAACGACAGCGCATATCAAGTCGTATTCAACCAGTGCATTTATCAAACATGCGAGAATAATCGGTTTTGGTTAAGAACACCAGGGTTAGAACAGAATTTCTATCCCAAGCTAAAACTTTGGATTTCCTTATCTGGTGTGCAAGAATATCCTGTCTGTAAACACAAAACTGCTGATCAGAGCCCAGTTGTTCAAAACTAACAGCACCGTTAGTTAATTTATCATTCAAACTTTGATCATTATATAGTTGGTGAATCATCAATTTTTTCGTTTCTTCCTTTTAACACTCATTTTAGCCCATACATCACTATGGGAAAGTTTTAGACCTGACTCTCCGCCAACTTCTCGAGCAAGTTGTATGCCTCTGTGACAGTCAGGAAAGGCTGTGATTATTTGGAGACAAGAAAGCAGTCTGAAGGACAGCCAAATCCCCCACCACACTTTGTATCAAGGCTCAACCTTGTGACCTTCACCTGTGACCTTGACCTTCAGTTGGCATGGTTTATTTATGGTTCTGCACATCAGCTCATTGTGGGGTATATTTCACAAAAGTTTAATGAAAATCCTTCTAGGGGTTTAGGAGATATGGAACTGACAAAAATTCAAAGTTTTAAACTCTTGACCTTCATATCTGATCTTGACCTTGAGTCGGCATGGTTCATTTATGGGTTCTGCACATCAGCTCACTGAGAAGAATATTTGAGCAAAGTTTAATGAAAATCCTTCCAAGAGTAAAGGAGATATGGAACGGACACAAAATACCAAGTTTCAAACTCGTGACCTTCAACCGTGACCTTGGGTCGGCATGGTTTCTGCACCCCAGTTCAATGAGATGAATGATTGACCAAAGTTTAATGAACATTTATCGAAGGGTTCAGGAGATATGGAGCAGACAAGAAAGTGTTACGCACAGACAGACGACGGACATGATTCATTTATGGGCTCTGCACATGAGCTCACTGAGGGGAATAATCGACCAAAGTTTAATGAAAATCCTTTGAGGGGTAAAGGAGATACTGAACAGAAAAAAATTCAAAGTTTTAAACTTGTGACTTTCAACCGTGACCTTGACCTTGAGTCGGCTTGGTTCATTTATGGGTTCTGCACACCAGCTCACTGAGACGAATAATTGACCAAAGTTTAATGAAAATCTATCAATGGGTTCATGAGATATGGAGAGGACAAGAAAGTGTTATGGACAGACAGACGGACGGACGACAACAGACGAAGGCCATTCCTAAAATCCCCGCTCCGCTTTGCGGCAGGGGATTAAAAATTGCAAAACAAAGAAATGAGACCACAGACTAAGTCCATTTGATGATGATTGTCAGGTAAAATAATAAATATTCAAATCCATAAGATGCACTTTATAAATAGATATGCACTTACGACACGCCTTACATTCGAATGGCTAGATAGAAGCTCACTAGGAACAGAGAGCTACTAGCGCGATGTGCTGTCAACAGTGGTCAAAATGAATTATACCGTTACCAGATGTGGTGTCACAGCTAATGATTTTCCATGAAGTGATTGTGCAAATAAAATATAGATGCCCTTGTAATTTACAAGAGCAGTGACCACCTCTATATATGGTTTAAAAGGGTGTGTTGAACCTGTCAGAATGTCTTCCTCTGTGAAAGGAAGTTTAGATTTTGCAATTTTCTCCAAATAATCACAGCCTTTCCTGGCTGTTGCAGAGGCATACGACTTGCTGGAGAAATTGGTGGAGGGTGAGGTCAACAACTTTCCCACAGTGAAATATGTGTTAAATGAGTATTAAACAAGAGGGCCCAGAGGGCCCTGTTTCGCTCACCTGATCCAATGTATAACAACTGGGACCCGGGCAGGGTCAATTTTGCCCCCAGGGCTTTAATTTGAACAATCTTGGTAGAGGTCCACAAGATGAAGCTTCAAATTGAATATGAAAGACCTGGGCTTTCTGGTTTCAGAGAAGAAGATTTTAAAGGTTTAGCCTGCATATAGACTATGTAAAAGAAGATTTTCCCTATATAAGTTTATCTAAAACCAAAGGGCCCCGGAGCGGGCGCATTTTTGGCCCCAGGCCTATAATTTGAACAATCTTGGTAGAGGTCCACAAGATGAAGCTTCATACCAAATATCAAAGACCTGGGCCTTGCAGTTTCAGAGAAGAAGATTTTTCAAGATTTTCCCTATATAAGCCTATGTAAAACAAAAAGGCCCTGGTGCGGGGGCATTTTTGGCCCCACCACTATAATTTGAACAATCTTGGTAGGGGTCCACTAGATGAAGCTTCATACCAAATATCAAAGACCTGGGTCTTGCGGTTTCAGAGAAGAAGATTTTTCAAGATTTTCCCTATATAAGCCCATGTAAAACCAAAGGGCCCCCATGCGGGGGGCATTTTTAGCTCCAGCACTATAATTTGAACAATCTTGGTAGGGGTACACTAGATGAAGCTTCATACCAAATATCAAAGACCTGGGCCTTGCAGTTTCAGAGAAGAAGATTTTTAAAGATTTTCCCTATATAAGCCTATGTAAAACAAAAGGGCCCTGGTGCGGGGGCTTTTTTGGCCCCAGCACTATAATTTGAACAATCTTGGTAGGGGTCCACTAGATGAAGCTTCATACCAAATATCAAAGACCTGGGCCTTGCGGTTTCAGAGAAGAAGATTTTTCAAGATTTTCCCTATATAAGCCCATGTAAAACCAAAGGGCCCCCGTGCGGGGGCATTTTTAGCTCCAGCACTATAATTTGAACAATCTTGGTAGGGGTCCACTAGATAAAGCTTCATACCAAATATCAAAGACCTGGGCTTTTCGGTTTCAGAGAAGAAGATTTTTCAAGATTTTCTCTATAAAAGCACATGTAAAACCAAAGGGCCCCCGTGCGGGGGCATTTTTGGCCCCAGCACTATAATTTGAACAATCTTGGTAGGGGTCCACTAGATAAAGCTTCATACCAAATATCAAAGACCTGGGCCTTGCGGTTTCAGAGAAGAAGATTTTTCAAGATTTTCCCTATAAAAGCACATGTAAAACCAAAGGGCCCCCGTGCGGGGGCATTTTTGGCCCCAGCACTATAATTTGAACAATCTTGGTAGGGGTCCACTAGATGAAGCTTCATACCACATATCAAAGACCTGGGCCTTGCGGTTTCAGAGAAGAAGATTTTTCAAGATTTTCCCTATATAAGCACATGTAAAACCAAAGGGCCCCTGTGCGGGGGCATTTTGAGCTCCAGCACTATAATTTGAACAATCTTGGTAGGGGTCCACTAGATGAAGCTTCATACCAAATATCAAAGACCTGGGCCTTGCGGTTTCAGAGAAGAAGATTTTTCAAGATTTTCCCTATATTAGCCCATGTAAAACCAAAGGGCCCCCATGCAGGGGGCATTTTTAGCTCCAGCACTATAATTTGAACAATCTTGGTAGGGGTCCACTAGATGAAGCTTCATACCAAATATCAAAGACCTGGGCCTTGTGGTTTCAGAGAAGAAGATTTTTCAAGATTTTCCCTATATAAGCCCATGTAAAACCAAAGGGCCCCCGTGCGGGGGCATTTTTAGCTCCAGCACTATAATTTGAACAATCTTGGTAGGGGTACACTAGATGAAGCTTCATACCAAATATCAAAGACCTGGGCCTTGCAGTTTCAGAAGAAGATTTTTAAAGATTTTCCCTTTATAAGCCTATGTAAAACAAAAGGGCCCTGGTGCGGGGGTATTTTTGGCCCCAGCACTATAATTTGAACAATCTTGGTAGGGGTCCACTAGATGAAGCTTCATACCAAATATCAAAGACCTGGGCCTTGCGGTTTCAGAGAAGAAGATTTTTCAAGATTTTCCCTATATAAGCCCATGTAAAACCAAAGGGCCCCCGTGCGGGGGCATTTTTAGCTCCAGTACTATAATTTGAACAATCTTGGTAGGGGTCCACTAGATAAAGCTTCATACCAAATATCAAAGACCTGGGCCTTGCGGTTTCAGAGACGAAGATTTTTAAAGATTTTCCCTATATAAGCCCATGTAAAACCAAAGGGCCCCCATGCGGGGGCATTTTTGGCCCCAGCACTATAATTTGAACAATCTTGGTAGGGGTCCACTAGAGGAAGCTTCATACCACATATCAAAGACTTCGGCCTTGCGGTTTCAGAGAAGAAGATTTTTCAAGATTTTCCCTATATAAGCACATGTAAAACCAAAGGGCCCCCGTGCGGGGGCATTTTGAGTTCCAGCACTATAATTTGAACAATCTTGGTAGGGGTCCACTAGATAAAGCTTCATACCAAATATCAAAGACCTGAGCCTTGTGGTTTCAGAGAAGAAGATTTTTAAAGATTATCCCTATATAAGCCCATGTAAAACCAAAGGGCCCCCGTGCGGGGGCATTTTTGGCCCCAGCACTATAATTTGAACAATCTTGGTAGGGGTCCACTAGATGAAGCTTCATACCAAATATCAAAGACCTCGGCCTTGCGGTTTCAGAGAAGAAGATTTTTTAAGTTTTCGGTGAAAAAAATCTATTTTTGGCTACTGTGACCTATATGTGCAACGGACCGAAACATTTGAACAACTTTGAAAGGGGACCACCTAAGGATCATTCCTGTGAAGTTTGGTCAAAATCCGTTCAGTGGTTTAGGAGGAGATGTCGTTTGAAGAAAAAGTTTACGGACGCACTCACGCACGCACGGACGCACGACGGACGACGGACAAAAAGTGATCCCAAAAGCTCACCTTGTCACTACGTGACAGGTGAGCTAAAAAAGGGAGAAATGAAAAAATCGATGATTCAGATTTTCTGAACAGAGTTTAGAATAGTTAACAATACCCAGTATGACCACAAACGAGCTCGTTAAGTCAATGGTGCTTTGAACAACTGGCCCCAGGACGGGCCAGGAGGTATGGCTGTGCAGGCTGATCTGAACCGTGGATGCTTGCAAATGGTGATTTGTTTTGTTTGAGTTGATGTTTTACGTCATAATCAACACTATTAAAGTCATTTTGGAGACGCTTCCCATTTTATGGGAGTTTTACCCCAGATTGAGATGAAATGACATCACAAGCCCTACTGCCCATAGAAAACTCTAGGGTTTAAGGAGTGGTCCGACTCTCATCACTTTTCCTGGGCAGGCTTAGACCAAAGCTGTTTACCAGTACTCAAGTATGGGTGGTTTCAGCTCTGCGCGGAAGCACCATGCAGCCCTTGCAAATGGTGAAACAGGTTTTTGTTTTTCACGACATAATTGATATTTACCTGAACACTCAGTTTTCTCTGATTATCTCCATAGTATTGCATGAACCAATCTTGAAGTAAAGGCAGAGTCAATGTCTTCAAAATGGCTATCTGGAAAAGAGATACAGAATTATATTACATGCACGAAGAAATACCATGGTTTCCATCACGTGAACAAGTCCGTGAAATGAACACCCCCTTAAACCCCACTTTATATAGAGAAAACTGGGGTTCACGGGGGTATAAATTATTTTTCCTATTTCTGCTCCAAGACATAGGTTGTGGGTACTTGTTTAGAACTGCCTCAATGAGGCGGTTCTAATGAGCACCCACAACCTATAGTTGCACTATAAATAAGAAAAATATCACTGATTTTCATCAGAAAAGCAGCTATTTTGGAGATTTGAAAAATGCACTATGTTGCATGGGAGTGTTAATGTAGTGGGTTTCTCAGTGAATTAAAAATGATAATCATCTCCAGCCTAGGAAGATTTATTTCCTCTAAATAGCTGGTCCCACTTTTCCAATGCAATCCTTATATTTAGACGTGGGAAAACTTAACCCAAGTCGATGCGTTGTTGTTGACGTCACGTCAACGGTGTCTCAAAAAAGATGTCAACAATGTTCAGAATGTTCAGAACATTAAATTCAGAGGCAGCGTTGAAATAAAGATTACATGAACATAAGTTTGGTTACTGTACTCGTGCATTTTTGTTTTATCTCTGTAATAATCTTAGATCTATTTTATTCAGTACAATAGAAATCGTTATAAATATGGCATCTGTATAGTTTTTGTTTCAGTCAGCTTATGTGTCACTGCGCCCACTACTGTTTGCATGGAATGTGTGTTGAAAGTGAACTGCACTAAGAATTAGATGCAAAATTATCCATCAGCTCTATCAAAATGCATGTAAAATACAGTTTATTGACTCAGCCCATTTTAAATATGGGATTCACAAAGCTCGGAAGGTTGAACATCTGATAAAGCAACGAGTGCGCAAGTGTCCAAAGAGTCGGACCGCCCATGCCTATAAACCCAAAGTGTTTCATAGGACAACAAGACTTGAGATATTTCATCTCAATGTCAGGTTAAAGTTTCACAAAATTGAAAGCAAAGTCTCCAAATGCATTAAATAGTGTTGAGGAGACATAAAACCTAAATTCAAATAAGCTAACAACTGAATTATTATGTATTAACTATTTTAAAAGTTAAGGAATATTTTAATTTTATAATAACATCTATGTTATATCCAACGTGAAACAGAACTAACTTGTTTCTGTCTTTTAACACATGCTACAAAATGCCTTTTCAATCTAAACACTATGGCTTGAACAATGCTGCAGTACACAAGCCCAGTCCAGGTTTTAAGTTACACATCCCTCAGACTTCACAGGAAAAAGACTAGCTTTGATATAAACTAGAGGCCCAAGTGGGCCAGAATCGCTCACCTGGATGAGGCTGAACATATATAACATTGCGCCTTGGTGGCCATTTTGTATATCAGATCACATTGCCTATAGCAATTCTAATCTGGGCTGAGATGATGCTTGAAGAATTTCAAGATGGCCGCCATGGTGGCCAACTTGGATACCAGAATATAACAATTTTAGCAAATCTTAATCTCCATGTCACCCCGATGACTCCCATCAAGTTTGAGATCAATTTGACCTTTGGTTCAGGAGATGTCGTCTGAAGCCGTGGTGGCCATCTTGGATATTGGAACAGAATGATTTGAGCAAATCTGAATCTCCATGTCACCCCGATGCCTCCCATAAAGTTTCAGCTCAATTCGACCTTCGGTTCGGGAGGAGATGTTGTTTGAAGAATTTCAAGATGGCTGCCATGGTGGCCATCTTGGATATCCAAATGGAACAATTTTAGCAAATCTAAATCTCCATGTCACCCCGATGCCTCCCATCAAGTATCAGATCAATTTGACCTTTAGTTCAGGAGGAGATGTCATTTGAAAAATTTCAAGATGGCCAACATGGGACCATAGGAATGATTTGAGCAAATCTAAATCTCCATGTCCCCTCGATGCCTCCCATCAAGTTTCAGCTCAATTCGACCTTCACTTCAGTGGGAGATGTCGTTTGAAGAATTTCAGGATGGCCTCCATGCAGCCATTTACATCGGCGACATATCAGGGGATTTGGCTGGCCACGGCAGTGTCCTTACACCTTGTTGTCTCAGAAATCCTATGGCAACACGAGCTCAATGTGGGCGGCGTTGTCGTCTTGGAACTCGAAGTTCCCACCAATGCGCCGGGCGAATGGGACAACCACTGGGTGTAAAATTTGGTCTACGTAACACTGGCCAGTCAAGTTATCTTGAATGATCATGGTAACTTGACTGGCCAGCGATACGTAGACCAAATTCCAAGACGACAATGCACGCCCACATCAAGCCCGTGTTGCCATCGAATTTCTGAGACAACAAGGTGTAAGTACACTGCCATGGCCAGCCAAATCCCCTGATATGTCGCCGATTGAGCACATTTGGATGTCTTGGGTGGCCGCGTGTGCAACAGACTGCAGCGTTGTAACAATTTGCAACAGCTTGGCAGAGCATTGCAAGAAGAATGGCGACTATTACCAAGGGAGATAATCCATCGCACAATCACTAGCATGCCCAGAAGGTGTCGTGCATGCATCAATGCTGTTGGTGCATGGACCAGATACTGATCCCCTTTACATATAAACCTTCCCTGTGACACTGAAGTTTCGCTTATTTCTATTTGAATTTCGGGGTTCCCTTATCTTTTGGCCCTAGTATATTTCAAACCAATAAGTGGGAACGGAACAAATATTTACTTGTCATATAACAATCTAACACAGACTTTGGAGCAAATACTTTCCTTTAAGAGTTGACCCATATTGACATGGGAGACAAAAATACTTTTGCAGGAGTTGCCTCTCCTGAAGGGGTATCCATTCCCCTGAAATACATGTATATATCAAAATGCATTATTGTGGCTGCTAAAAGAGGTTGCTGCTGAACAGGGGTGATTGTAACTTGGGGGATAACTGTATTGAAAATTGTCATTCGGGGAGGTAAAACAGCTGTTTTACGGTCAAAAATTTAGTTTTATGCCGACGCGTCAATAGAGCCATAAAACATAATTTGTGACCGTAAAACGATGATCTAATTCACCAAATGAAAATTTTGAATAAGGTTATCTCCATTCTAATACACTTAAATTCACTTGTTTTGTTTGAAAAATGGTTTTCTTTTATTCAAAACGACTAGCTGAGTGAGCTGCGTAAAACTGAATACCAATCTATGGAAAGGTACATTATATGATGACGCCCGGTTTCCAAAGGATATGGTGGAATATATTGTTACAAATTTTTGATGTTATCCAATCAGAAAACACGTTAATATGCAAGTGCATTTGAATGGGGGTTCAACTGTATAATTTACCTCTCTGAGTTGCCTGTCAAACAGGAAGGACTGTTCCTCTATTTCTCTCCAATGTCTCCCAGCCTCCTCCCCAAGGTAGGTGTCTTCCACCTTTTTCAGTGTAATAACTGACTCTATCTACAAACACAGTGAAACAAGCCATGCAAGTCAATGTATTTTACATCACTGACCACTCAAGTCATCATCATCATCATCATCATCATCAATGGAGTTTTGATTAACATGCAGGTAAAGGGGCAACATCCACATAAGTGGGCCCCCTTCCAGGGAGCTGGCCTGCTCCCATGTATATCTATCATGAGGGTCAAGAGCCGATAGCTTCCACTCTCTGCAATCTCTCTATGTCAGCTACTTCCAAGTCATCTTGGGCCTCCCAGGCCCACGTTTGATATAGTGAGTTATTAACCCTTAAGGCTTTTTGTACCAAAGGGAATCTTTCTCAATATACCGGGAATCAATTACAAAATTAAGGGTGTCAGGTTGTGTTTTCTTCAAAATTTACTTGGAAAATGGCTTAACTTTTTGCAAACAGTGTAGGCCTTGATCAAATGCCGCGTTCTGTGGCGTCTGATCTGGGCCTGCACTGTTTGCAAGGGTACCCTTTTTGGGTTTTCCGTACAAAATTGGTAATAATATAGTGAGATATTGCACCTGTTCACAACGCCCCTATCTTTGTAAAGAGTGTAAATCCAGATCAGATGGCTTCTGATGCCATTTGATCAGGATCTACACTGTTTTTCATTCAGTTTGCAAACTTGAATGAATAAGTTACATCAAGTAATTTGATTGGTTGAAATATAAATGGGTGGGGCTGAATTAATTTATGCAGCAGGATAAGGGCTAAAAGCAGACTCCATTGACAAGTTGAGCCACAAACTAAGATGGAATTCATAGTTATGTGATTTAATTAAGGAGAGTATCCCCAGCTTATATGCTTTTTATGCCCCCGAATCAAGATTCCGGAGGCATATAGATTTTGGTCTGTCTGTCTGTCCGTTTGTCTGCCTACAAAAACCTTAACATTGGGCATAACTTTTGAATGGTAATAGATAGAGCTTTCATATTTCACATGTGTATACCTTATCACAAGACCTTTCCAGTGGTACCATAATTTTTGATCTCGTGACCTTGACCTTGATTTTTGTCTCTGTTATTCAGATTCAGACCTTTCAATATTATTTCACGATGAGTATTGAGCTTACAGTTAATCAGAGGTGGGTGGAAACTGGAATGGTCACAGAAAACAATACCTCACCTTCCATTTCAGATGTTTGCATCACATATTTGACCAGAGCAAGGATGGAACTCAAAACAGTGAGAGACCTACCGGTAATGTTCACGAGTTTGCCATAGCAACAGATAATGTTAGTATTTTGTGACATCACGAAAACACGCCTATACAAATACAATGGAAACTTTACCACCGAAAACTCTCAAATTTTAAGATGAAAACTTGCAATATTTTTCTTATTTCTGCTCAAAATACAGATTGTGGGTACACGTTAGAACCGCCTCATCGAGGCGGTTCTAACGAGTACCCACAATCAATATTTTAGAGCAGAAATAAGAAAAATAAGGTACACCACCGGAAACCCCAGTTTTACTATATAAAAGTGGGGTTCAAGGGGGTCAAAATTATATAGGCATGTTTTCGTGATGATAACTGGCGGGTAGTTTTTGTCAATTCTTCATGGAAACCTCTAAGTTTTGGGTATTCATTGGAACTGCCTCGCTGAGGTTTATATTGAGAAATGAGGAAATCTTCTTCAATTATCACAAAATACATACCTTATCTGTTGCTATGGTTTGCTATTAACTTAGACAGTGTTCAATCTAGGCTGCGCCATTGCGCCCTGGGCCCGCTTTTTACATGATGGGCGCACTTGAGATCATTCAATGGGCCCGTCGGGCGCAACTGTAGAATTTAGAGACTGTTTCTTCTGGAGTTTATTTTAGCGATTTTCTCGCGGTTTTTCGGCTGCCTGTTGCGTATTGTTGAGTTGATCAAAAACCGCATGTTGCCTGATCAATATAACTTAGAAAAACATTTTGTTTCATCTGTTTTACTAGTAACAATTCTTATTTTTATAAGCCCAAATCTACGTTTTGTTTACCGGGGATGCGGCCATGTTCGGTATACTTGTGTGCGCCGGGCGGCTTACGCCAAATTCGTGTGCGCCGTGCGGCTTACGCTAAATACCGGACCGAAATACCGCAATATACCGAGGCGGACGCTATTTATTATAGCGCTCTTCTCTTCCAAAAATATTTTTAATGGCATGCATTCTAGATAAAACATGCATTTAGCACTTGAGCAAGACACTTTATCCAAATGGTTTTGTACTGGTTAAATGGGGTAATGAGCAAATGTGACCAACTCAGTAATAGAAGAAGGATAGATAAGCTAAATAGATTTTGTCTGTGCTGTTAAACTTATTTTGTGTCCATTTTTATCATGCAGCTAAAACCTTAAGATGACTCTGGTAACTTTATATAGTATAATTTAAGGGCCCCCTACATTTCCAAATGGCCCCCTTTTCCAAGGCCTGTGGGCCCAGAGGGCCCCCAAACCCCAAATCCTGGATTGAACACTGTTAACTACTTCACTAGGGAGGCCGGTTGTTTGTTTTTGCAAGAAAAATGCCTAAAGGCATTATGGACAGGTTTTTCAATATAGTTTTGAGTGCCTTTGTCAGAATGTAGGTCTTGTGATGGTACATGTATGTGTGTGTGTGAAGTTTCATGAGAGTAGGGCAAATACTGATGAAGTTATGACTGAGGTTAAGTTTTATGGTTAAGGCGTGAAAACACACAGACAAAAGCAATATAGTTATGGTCAGTGTGGGGCCGTGACAATATGCACTGCTCCACATCATGGTTTAACTATGTTACATAGTGTTGACGGGGATGTTAAACCTCAAATGTAACAAAAAAATACTGAGCGGTCACATTTGGCTATAACCTCATTTAGGTGGATCCCTAAATTAAGAATTAAGCATAAGAATTCAACATTAAAAAATCAATGAATGTGTTCTTACAACTATTTAAATCTGTTTACAGAGATACCTCTTGTCTCAATCTATACCATCACATGAACAAGTCCATGAAATGAACACCCCCTGAACCCGACTTTATATTTCCACAGTTCTATCTTGCATAGACTGTAATGGAGGAAATATGGTATAACTTACAAGATCATCAAATTCATCCTGTGTCATTGTCATCAAACCATCTTTCATCTCTTGTAAGAAGTCTTCAATAAGTCCATCAACATGAGCCATACTGAAAAGTTAAAACATTGTTCGGAAGAAAGCTGACTGGTTTCAGTATTTCAACCCCTGAACCTGGTATATATACCTATGCAAACAATGCAGATCCAGATCAAATCATTAAATCCCCGGGAATAAGAACCCAGTTACTCTAATTTGGAAAACAATTCTCATTTATAAGGTGAATACTGTAATTAAGCATGGTAAAACTTTAACCCATAAAATGCCAATCATGACAATTGTCGTCTGCTTCATCATCTGCCAGTTACTTTAAAAGTCATTTTTGCAAACAGTGTGGACCCAGAGCAGTCTGATCTGGGTCCACACTATTTGCCTGTATGAAAATATATTTCTAAAAAGTTTGCAAGAAGACTGAGCAGACGACGTAAGCAGACGACATTTTCAGATGTACTTTTTCTCGGTTTCTTCAAACACCTATGACTTCCATGGCAGATTTGAACTTGTTCTTGAGTCCCTAGTCCAAAAGTGGAAACAGATTGTGGTTGTTTGGTTGGTTGATTTGAGGTTTAACGTCCCTGTCAGCACTGTATAGGTCATTTTGGAGACGTTGCTTCCAATTTTGTGGGACTTTTATCCAACATTGAGATGAAATGACATCCCCCTTAAACCCCATGTTTATATATACTGAGCCGAAAAAGAAACGCAATTCCAAATATAAATGTGAGTATTTGCAGAAATAATCATGTTTGAAGAAAATCGATTTAATGACGCAATAATATAATCATTCCTGAATGTAACTACCATAGAGAGTCCAATTTTCAGTGAGAATCAGTTTTGTCATAGAGGTAGTCATTTCACAAGTTCAAAACATAAGCAGTTAATAGGGAGTATGTCCTCCGTTTGCATTCAGTTCTGCACGCACACGCCTGGTCATGGACAGGATTAAACGATTGATCTCTGACTGGGGAATAGCCTTCCACTCCTGTATGAGCGCGAGAAGCAAGGCTTGACGCTTTGTTTGCGGCTGGGGGCGGTTACGTACGTGCCTATCCAAGACGTCCCACAAATGTTCTATAGGAGAGAGATCTGGACTATACGGAGGCCAGTGCATCATGTCAACGTTGTTTTGCTGAAGAAACGCCATGCTGAGCCTTGCTACATGCGCCCGAGCATTATCCTGTTGAAACGTAACGTTGTGCTGTCGTACATATGGAACAACTATCGGTCGTCAACGTAACACTGAGCCGTCAAAGATCCATCAATGAATACCAGGGGCGTTCTATGACATAAGATATGACAGCCAATACCATCAACCCACCGCCTCCAAATCGATCACATTCAACCAAACAATTGTCACAATAACGCTCTCCGTCACGCCTATACACACGTTGACGGCCGTCAGCTCTGTACAACAAGTACTTGGACTCGTCTGTAAACATTACATTACGCCACTGACGAAGGGGAAACATGTTTGGTCTATGTTGTGTGAGCCACGCCATTCTAACCTGATGTAGTCGTGGTGTTAATGGCATACCAACGTACGGACGAGGATGTAAGCCAAACTCTCGAAGGTGATTCCTGACAGTATCTGCACTTATTCGATTGTTGTGCGTTCTTGGTGTCACCTGAGACGTCTCGACGGCTGTACGGAACCGATTACCAAGATGGGTCAGACGGATGTATCGGTCATGTCGACGTGTCCCGTGCACGTCCACTTCTGGGCCTGTCATTTGTCGTTCCCGTTTGACATAGACGCTGGTACAAGCGAGTTATCATCGATTTACTCACTTGGAAGTTCCTGGTGATGACAGCCTGAAACGTCCCACGTAGAAGCATTTGGACCACTACGTTACGTTGATCTTGCGTCAAACGTACCCTATTCCGTAGAGAAATTTTACCGGACTTTTGAAACCTAAACTCCAGGTAACACAATATGCCAATATGATGAGGTTACTGTATACATTTAATGTACTGCACAAGGAAATGTTGAAAACAATGAATTGCCAAGTGGAGCGTTAAACTGTACAGATATCGCCCGAATGTTTTCTGCATAAGCAAGTTTAAAAAGTATGAAAGTAAATCGCAAAATGAGTTTTCAGTCAACCTGATGGTTACATGAAAATCTTTTGGGTTAAAAAGTTGCGTTTCTTTTTCGGTTCAGTATAGTAAAACTGGGGTTTACAGGGGTAAACATTATTGAGGTGGTTCTAACAAGAACCCACAGTCCATATTTTTGAGCAGAAATAAGAAAAATATCACAATTTCTCATCTTAAAATTTTCATGTTTTTCTAATATTCATTCTATAGATTGCTGAAAAGATACACATCTACTATCTTCATTATCCATCCAGTCCTGGTAGTGCGAGAGCTCTCAGTGGCTCAACCTACCCCTTTCTATAATAAATTTTCAATAGTCCAAAAGGCATTAGAGGCATTAACCAATTATGTACTAGTGGACTCTTCCATTGCTATATGTTACACAAGTCCATTTGTCATATAAGGGATGTCAGGCTTATTTTTCATTTTTATCCTCTTTTTGACGGAAAATTCTGTTAGCAAATAGTGCAGGCCCTGATCAGAAGCCGCATTCTGAGGCGTCTGATCTGGGCCTGCACTGTTAGCCAAGGTACCCGTTTAGGGGTTTCCCGCATGCAATGGGTTAACCCTCATCTTGCTGGTCAGGACAACCCCTATCTTTGCAAACAGTGTAGATCCAGATCAGATGGCTTCTGAAGAAGCCATCTGATCAGGATCTACACTGTTTGGCATTCAGTTTATGAATTTGTAGCAATAAATTACATCAAGTAATTTGATTGGTTGATAGACAGAAATGGGTGTGGCTTAAATGAATTTATCATATGACGTCGCGTCTGAGAGTGTAATAATGCCATGTAATAAATTCGACAATCCACTAGTGGATTAAATATGCAAATTAGTTAGATACGCCCCGTAACGTTACATGTATGACGTCCTTAACAATGTCGCATTTACTAATGGCGGAATATTGACAATTGTGTAAAACAATCGTTAACTAGAGCTATCACTAAAGGTGATGAATACCCCCACAAAAACTGCCCTGATAGTACAACAGCCCCATTTTGCAATTCTTATTCACTTGAAAGGGGCCATAACTATGTCGAAAATTGAGGAATTGTAGTGGAAATCGAACTTGACCTGTATTTTATGATGTTACATCAGTGTACCAAAAATTATAAAAATCGGTGAAGCGCTTTTTGAGTTATCGTCTGGAAACCAAGTCAACAGACCGACCGACCGACAAGCTCACTCCTATATACCCCCCAAATTTCATTTGTGGGGGTATAATAAAATGCGTTTTAAATGTCATATTATAAATAGAATCTTGCATTCGTGCTCATGTATTGTTTAATTTATTAAACTCGTTGAAGAAAAGGGATAAAATGCTCGGCAAAGCCTCGCATTTTATCCCTTTTCCTCAACTCGTTTAATAAATCAAACAATACATGAGCACTCATGTAAGATCCTCTATATTCAGCAAGATAAGGGTTAAAATATCAGATGACACAGCTGTTTTGACATGTACCTACCTGAATTTGTTGGCCTGATATTCTATGACTATGCCGAGAGCAATGATACCACAGGTGTCATAGTTCTTAGTGAATACACTATATCCTAACTGATGTTTGGTTCTCAGTGTGTTGAAACATGGTTCTCTGATCCGTGTCTGTAATGTGTTATGACAGATATTCACCTTATTTGCATTACAGTCGAACTTCAATGGTTCGAACACCTTTGGGACCTAGAAAATCTGTTCGAGACAGGGGTAGTTCGAGCCACTGAGGTTACTGTCAGGAGGCATAACGAGATATTTTTAGACATCTTTTCGGTGTTCTATAATAACAAGAGGCTCAATGAGCCTAAACCGCTCACCTGAGGAACTTAAGTTTTAACAATTCACAGACTTGACTACTAAATCTGCTAATAGAATCCAGCCCATTGACCCTTACAGGATATAAGTCATCATTATTGCATCCATTCCAAGTTTGAGACTTCTAGCTTCTATAGTTCCTGAGAAATCTTTGACGAAAATTTAACATTGGTCAAAATGGAGAGAAAGAAGAATGAAAGAACAGATGAACAAATAAGCTGAGAAAGCCCAATGTCTCTTACACAAAATAAGTCATCATTATTCTATTGAATACCAAATTTGATGCTTCTAGCTTTTATAGTTCCTGAGAAATCTTTGATTAAAAATTTAACATTGGTCTATTATCTCTATATGGAGAGAAAGAAGAATGAAGGAACAAATGAACCAGACTAGCTCCAAAACCTAATGCAGCCTTTCCCCTTGCCCAATGGTGCTACACATAAAATTTAAACAAGATTGGTCGACTGCCTTCTGAGATATGCCTCATTGAAAGTGTGGACGACGGATGGACGGACGACAGACGACGGACTCCGGAGCCTTGGTATACTATCAGCTCACTGGAGCCTTTGGCTCAGGTGAGCTAAAAATTCTAGTCGCTATTTCTGTCACAACATTTTCCCTACGTTAAGTCTATGGGCAAATTTTTTTGTCTCTCAAGGTCACGTAACTCCGAGGTCAATATTCCGATTCGGCCCAAAATTGAACTTAACCGAGATTTTATGCCTGTCCTCGTTACCTGCAAGTTTGAAGCTGATATGAATAAAAATAAAGTTGCTATCGTGGTCACAACGTATTTTTTTATGCTCAAGGGCAGGTAACTCCAAGGCAAATATTCCGATTCGGCCCAAAATCGAACTTAACCGAGATTTTATGTCTGTCCTCGTTACCTGCAAGTTTGAAGCTGATCTGAAAAAAATTCAAGTCGCTATCGTAGTCGCAACATTTTCCCTAATTAAGTCTATGAGCAAATTTTTTGTCGCTCAAGGTCACGTAACTCTGAGGTCAATATTCCGATTCGGCCCAAAATTGAACTTAACCGAGATTTTATGCCTGTCCTCGTTACCTGCAAGTTTGAAGCTGATATGAATAAAAATAAAGTAGCTATCGTGGTCACAACGTATTTTTTTATGCTCAAGGGCAGGTAACTCCAAGGCAAATATTCCGATTCGGCCCAAAATCGAACTTAACCGAGATTTTATGTCTGTCCTCGTTACCTGCAAGTTTGAAGCTGATCTGAAAAAATTTCAAGTCGCTATTGTAGTCACAACATTTTCCCTATGTAAAGTCTATGGGCAAATTGTTCGTCGCTCAAGGTCATGTAACTCTGAGGTCAATATTCCGATTCGAACTTAACTGAGATTTTATGCCTGTCCACGTTACCTGCAAGTTTGAAGCTGATCTGAATAAAAATAAAGTTGCTATCGTGGTCACAACGTATTTTTTTATGCTCAAGGGCAGGTAACTCCAAGGCAAATAATCCGATTCGGCCCAAAATCGAACTTGACCGAGATTTTATACCTGTACTGGTTATCTGCAAGAATGAAGTCGATCAGAAAAAAATTGACGGAGCTAGAGTGATGACAAGCTTTTTCCTATGTGAAGTCTATGGGAGCTAGATGTTGCCATGGCAACCAGAGTTCCACTCAGATCTGCCTGAAAACCTAATGAAGCCTTTCCACTTGCCCAATAATGCGACACATGAAATTTGATCAAAGTTGGCCAAGTAGTCTTTAAGATATACATTTTTGAAATTCCCATTAACCCTAATGCAAAAACACACAAGGGCAGGTAACTCCTAAGTGAATGATCCGATTCTGCCAGTTATCGAACTTGACCGAGATTTCATGGCTGTGCTGGTTATCTGCAAGAATAAAGCCAATCTGAAAATAATTGAAGCAGCTACGGTGATGACAACATTCTCCCCATGTTAAGTCAATAGGCAATTTTTTCAACGCTCAAGGGCACGTAACTCCTGAGTGAATAATCCGATTCAGCCCAAAATCAAACTTGATCGAGATTTCATGCCTGTCCTCGTTATCTGCAAGAATGAAGTCGATCAGAAAAAAATTGACGGAGCTAGAGTGATGACAAGCTTTTTCCTAATTCCCATTAACCCTAATGCAAAAACACACAAGGGCAGGTAACTCCTAAGTGATGATCCGATTCTGCCAGTCATCGAACTTGACCGAGATTTCATGGCTGTGCTGGTTATCTGCAAGAATAAAGCCAATCTGAAAATAATTGAAGCAGCTACGGTGATGACAACATTCTCCCCATGTTAAGTCAATAGGCAATTTTTTCAACGCTCAAGGGCACGTAACTCCTGAGTGAATAATCCGATTCAGCCCAAAATCGAACTTGATCGAGATTTCATGCCTGTCCTCGTTATCTGCAAGAATGAAGACAATCAGTAAAAAAATTGACGGAGCTAGAGTGATGACAAACTTTTTCCTATGTTAAGTCTATGGGAGCTATTTGTTGCCATGGCAACCAGAGTTCCAATCCGATCTGCCCGAAAACAGTATGCAGCCTTTCCCCCTACCTGATAATGCTTCACATGAAATTTGATCGAGATTGGCCCACTGGTTCCGGAGATATACTTCTTTGAAAGTGTGGACGACGACGACGGACGACGACGACGGACGACGGACGCCGGCTCGTGGTATACTAATACCTCACATGAGCCTTCGGCTCAGGTGAGCTAAAAATGTATGCTGTGTGTACTCATTAGAATCGCCTCATTGAGGCGATTCTAATGAGTACACACTGCATACATTTGCTAGATAAAAGACTAAAATCTCCTTAATTATCCCCCACTATTTCTTATGTAGAGGATTTCGCTAGGGGCTCAAGAATGGGTTCGACACACCCATGGTAAACGAGCCATCGGTGTTCGAGCCATCGGAGTTCTACTGTATCTGCTGGTTCCTAGTCTGAAGGTTATCCGTGTTGGAAAAACAGGTAACCAGACCCCCCAGACCTTGAAAGGTCAGGGGGGTCTGGTTACCTGTTTTTCCAATATTGACAATGTGCAAGCTGGGAGCCAGCAAATAATGCAAATATGGTGAGTTATACAGCAAGTCCATGTATGGACTGTTCCCCACAAATCAGCGAAAAAAGAAAATTCTGTTTCATGTTATTGTTCTTTTCATTTCCTCTTGAAAATATACACTCACTTGTCTGGGCAAACAGAGTAGACCTGAATCAGACAAATCCTGGGAGCATATCTTACAAGGAAACTTCGATATTTCAAGCACCAATGTCTCATTTACAGCCAATGTTTTGACATCACGAAACACACCTATATAATTCTGACTGCCTTGAACCTCACTTTTATATAGTAAAACTGGGGTTTTCAGGGGTACACATTATTTTTCTTATTTCTGCTCTAAAATATAGATTGTGGGTACTCCTTAGAACCATCATGATGAGGCGGTTCTTAAGTGTATCACAATCTATATGTTTGAGCAGAAATAAAAAAAATAACACAGTTTTTCATCTGAAAATTATCGTGTTTTTTTTTTTGCCATAAAATTTACAATGTATTTGTATAGGCATGTTTCGTAAGGAACAAGGTAAACCTACCCATGGCTGTAGATATCAATTTATTTGAGAATTTTTTTTATTTTATCTTGGAAATGTATGCTGTGTGTACAAAGCGATTCTAATGAGAACACAAAATATACCTTTATTTTGCAGACAATTATCATAGCAATAGATAAGGTGGGTATTTTGTGATAAATGAAGGAGAGGTTTCCTTATTTCTCCATATAAGTTTTTTTATGGAGAACTGATAAAAACTATCCTCACCATTGTTTCATCTCTGTGGTTGTTTGATTTTTGTGTTCTCGGAGATGTTGCACTGATGATTTAGCAGGCCTTCATGCGGACTGAACAAATTGTCTGTCTACATCGCGACGGAAGGGCGAGGATTGCCCCCGCGTAAAATCGATTTAAGCCCCCGAGAAGAATTTGTTTCACTGACCATTCCAAGGCGGTTCTTCTGCCGCGGTTTATTTTTGTTATGGTTTGTCTTTGAGTGTGTGTAGCGCTTATATTTTTTTGTTTTGGCCATTTTGGGGGAAAGTGACTGTCATTTTGGCTTTCCACTATTCGTGTTTCCATTAGGGTCTAGTTATTTCATGTTTGTGTTTCTTTCCCTTTGGTGCCTCTATATAATGGGAGCTATGGGTAAATTGTTTCAATTCCTGATCATTGACTTCATTTCTATTTTTCAATCGTCACAAAATACGAACCTTATCAACTGCTATGCCTTTAACACATTCAGTACCAGAACACCAAAACAATGTGTCCTCCTCCCCTTCTTGGCGACATAATATTCTCGGCAAAAATATTACAATATAAGCCTGGTTTTGGACTCGTCACCGCTAATATTACAAAAAATTATTCTGTTAGTTTTGGACAACCAGTCCCAAAGCATGGTTTATACTCAATAAAATTCTGTCACTACCATACTGAACAGTAAATACAACTTGTTTAAACTTTAGAATCATTTGTACATAGTGGCATAACCAGATTCAAATTTTGATTACACATTATAAGGAAAACCTATGTAATCATCTTTCTCAGAGATAAGGGCTACACTTAAAGGCACGAGGAGCAAAGTTTTCCCATTAAGGGGAATGGGAACACCTGGCATATTTTTCCGTCATTTTTCAAAGGGAGACAATTTTCACGAATTCCTGTTCACTTTTCTATAAGCCCTGTCCACCTGAAAAAGGGGTCAGCTCTCACAGGAAAGAATTTCCTCCTCAGGAGCAAATTCTTTTCTTTAAGAGTTCACCCCTATTGACATGGAAGACAAAAACATTTTCGAAGAAGTTCCCTCCACTGAAGGTGTATCCATCCCCCTTAAGAGCAGATCCTATTTTATCATATGATGTCGCGTCTGAGTGTGATAATGCCATGTAATATTTTCGATATTCCACTAGTGGATTAAATATGCAAATTAGCTAGATACGTCCCGTAACGTTACATATACAACGTCCTTAACGACGTCCCGATTGCTAACGGCAGAATATTGACATTTTTGTAAAAAACCTTGAATAAAATGCATTATAAATGTCATATGATAAATAGAATCTTGCATTCGTGCTCATGTATTATTGAATTTATTAAACTCGTTGAGGGAAAGGGAAACAAGAGGCCCATGGGCCACAATGCTCACCAGAGCTCAGGGAGCCACTGCCCACTGGCAGCAATGTATTTTAATTAACCATGGAAGCCCTGCTGCCAAGGCTGCTACAGATAAAATTTCGACCCAATCAGACTAGTGGCTTCAGAGGTCTGATGTCCCTTGAAGACAACAGATGACAATTGACCATTTCCCATCTGTGGCAATAGGCCAAAAAGAACATTACTAAAGGAACATTTCTATGAAAGTTTGACAAAATATCTTGAGAGGCATTAATGTCATTTTTCAATTTTCCCCCATTATAAGTCAATGGAAACTCTTAACTTGCCATAGCAAACAAACCAAAGAGCCAAATTTCATAAACCAGAGCTCAGGTGGGCACTGCCCAATGGAGCCCTGATTGGTGTTACTAAATGGGTCTTATAAAATGGAACGAGACATATATGGTTTAGCAGTGGGGATATGTATGGTTCCTGAGACGTAAGGCCTTTTAAGCAATGGAGGGATTCGGGCATGGCAGATCCCAGAAAAGCCAAAGATTGTTGTCACTGAATATGTCTTATCATAAAGATCAAGAATATATATGGTTAAATGGTGGGGATCTGAACGGTTTCTGAGATATGAGGCCCTTTTATGAAGTGGAAGGGAGAGAAATGGCCCACGCTGATCCCCCAAGACAGGGTTGACTGTGTCTAATAACAATGAACAAGAATATATGTGATTATAGGATGGGGATTTGAATGGTTTCTGAGATATATGGCCTATTATTAAGTGGAGTCTTATCATCAGGAACAAGAATATATATGGTTTAGGGGTGGGATCTGAACGGTTTCTGAGATATATGGATTTTAATGAAGTAAAGGGGTGGGGCATGGCCCGTGGCACCCCGGGGTGAACCCCCGTGCTGGTGTCACTGTTTGCGTCTTACCATAAGGAACAAGAATATATATGGTTTAGGGGTGGGCTCTGAACAGTTTCTCAGATATATGGTCTTTTGTGAAGTCGATGGGTGGAGTGTGGCCCGGGCACACCCTGGGTGACCCCTAGGTTGGTGTCACTGAATGTCTCTTATCATAAGGAACAAGAATATATATGGTTTGGGGGTGGGGATCTGTAAGGTTTCTGGAATATTTAGCCTTTTATGAAGTGGAGGGGGTTGGGCATGGCCCCCGCACATCCCTGGGGACCCCCAAGTTGGTGTCATTGAATGCGGCTAATCATAAGGAACAAGAATATATATGGTTTAGGGGTGGGGATCTGTAAGGTTACTGGGATATTGGGCCTTTTATGAAGGTAGGGGGTGGGGCATGGCCCCGGCACATCCCGTGGGACCCCCAGGTTAGTGTCACTGTGTCCATCTTATCATAAGGAACAAAAGTATATACGGTTTAGGGGTGGGGATCTGAATGACTTGCAAGATATATGGCCTTTTCTGAAATGAACGGGGTGGGGCATGGCCCCTGCATAACCTGGAGGACCCACAGGTGGGTGTCACGGAATGCGTCTTATCACAAGGAACAAGAATATATATGGTTTGGCGGTGGGGATCTGAATGGTTTGCAAGATATATGACCTTTTCTGAAAAGAAGGTGGTGGGGCATGGCCCCGGCACAACCTGGGGGACCCACAGGTTGGTGTCACTAAATGCATCTTATCACAGGGAACAAGAATATATATGGTTTGAAGGTGGGGATCTGAACGGTTTGCAAGATATATGGCCTTTTCTGAAAAGAAGTGGGTGGGGCATGGCCCCAGCACAACCTGGGGCACCCTCAGGTTGGCATAAAAGCATATGGCTGAAAGAAGTTTACTCAAGGAACATTTCTATAAAAAATTGTCTAAATATCTGCAACGGCTTGGCAGTTAATGCCATTTTTCAATATTCCCCATTAAAAGTCAATGGAAACTCTTAAGTTGCCATAGCAACCAATCTAAAAAGCTGAATTCCATAAAAAACACAAAACCCGTTGAGGCTAATATGGAGAATTTTTTCAGTAAGTCTCAGCCTCATAGAGCATATGGTTCGTGAGGAGATGATTTTTAAGTATTTTTTTTCTATTTTTTGCATTTTGGTTTCCATGGCAACCATTAAAATTGAGCAGTAGGCCTAAAATCATATGGTAGATACTAGATTGCTTAAGGAACATTTCTATGAAAGTTTTGTTCCAATATCTGCAAAGGCTTGGCAGTTAATGCCATTTTTCAATTTTCCCCATTATAAGTCTATGGGAGCTCTAAGTTGCTATAGCAACCAAACTAATGGGCCAATTTTCATAAAAAACACAAACTTTCAATCCCCCAGCCCAAGGATGCTACAGATGAAATTTGGACTCAATCGGCCCAGTGGCTTCAGAGGAGATGTCGTTTGAAAATGTTTACGCCAGACGACGACAACTGCCTATCCTATAAGCTCCCCCGGAGCCTTTGGCTCTGGTGAGCTAAAAATGCTCGGCAAAGCCTCGCATTTTATCCCTTTTCCTCAACTCGTTTAATAAATTCAATAAGACATGAGCACTCATGTAAGATCCTCTATATATATAATGGAAAATGCTATTATTAAGGTGATTTCTCGTCAATGTAATCATTTTACATTATGCACAAACGTATACATAATGGGTGCTATGCCTATGTTACAGGTCATCTGAAATATTATAATATTACGAGTAACTATGACCCAAGTTGTTGGTGGAACACAAAACTAAACACATACTTTAGTAACTTACAACAAGGACTTCATTAAGGCATGATTTCTCAAGTGTTCTGGGCCCACTCTGGTAGTAATTGTTAATACAGGAGTTAACATCATCAGGATTAAATCCTGCCACTTGACAGTACAACTTGCCTACAGGGATCTCCAACATGGTGTTCTGAAAAACATAATACAGCAGTGAACATCAACAGGATTAATCCTGACACTTGACAATAAATCTTGGCCAGAGGGATCTCCATAATTGTGTTCTGTACATAATACAGGATTTGGATATCAGGACAAAATCCTGCCCCTAGACAGCAGACCATGTACACAGGGTCCTCCAACATAATGTTCTCAAAGACGTAATGTATGAGTTATTCTAACACAGCGCGCCTATATAGGCAATGGAAAATAACTGTGTTTTATTCCACAACAAATCACGACAAGGAAGAGCATGACGAGTGACGTCATTAAAACTGCAAATTTTGACGTCACTAGTCGATTTCCTTGACATTAGACGGTGAACGTCATTTTCTCGCATCGAAAACGTTAGAAAAGGATATAAATATATGTGTTTCAGTCGATAATTTAAACGGGATGTCTTCTTACAATGGCAAAAAGTTGTGAGATTTTGAAGGAAACAACAGCATTATTGCCGATTTGCAGCCTGTTAGAATCAAAATAGATCACCTCTAGTTTGTGATTTGTTGAGTAATAAATCACAGTTTGTCGGCCAGTTGTAAGTAGACAAATCACGCGCGCTACGCGCTCGTGATTTGATCTACTTTACAACTGACCTCCAAACTGTGATTTAACAAATCACAGCTAAAGCTGATCTATTTCATAAACCTCATCACTGATTCATAAGGATTAAACCCAGCCACTAGACAGTATAACTTGTCTGCAGGGATCTCCAATATGGTGTTCTGATTATACAGTGTAGGCCCAGATCAGACTGCTCCTACAATTCATCCACCTAACTTAACATTATAATATGGATGAATGACAGAATAATACATTATACAGGACAATATATGAAGAAAACAGTGACTGACAAGACACACTCCGCTTTGATGAAATGAACAATGAGTGGTGATTTTGGGCTGTCTGTGAATACACCATGAGCCAGATATAAGTTTGACTTTGAAAATGACAGCTTTGTAGAAACGGTCATGTGAAGAAATTCATGACAATGAAATTCTAACACAGCTGAGTATGTTGTAATATAATGTTATTAATCAAATAGTTTCGTATTGGCCCAGTTACAGGTCCGAGGTCTGCTGTATTGGCACGAGGCCGAAGGCCGAGGCCAATACAGCTGACCGAGGACCTGTAACTGGGCCAATACGAAATTACTTGATTAATGACAATTTTATTAATTGACGCAATTAAAAACATGATTTATGATTTTTGAATATTTGTTTACTTGGTGTAATACAGGATAATCAATTAATAATGTATTATAACACAGCGCGCCTATACAGGCGATAGAAAATTACTGTGTTTTATTCTGCAACAAATCACAGCTTGGAAGAGCGTGACGAGTGACGTCATTAAAAACTGCCAATTTATGACGTCACTAGTCGATTTTCTTGACGTCAGATGGTGCAACGTCATTTTCTCGCATAGAAAACGTTAGAAAAGGATATAAATGCATGTGTTTCAGTCAATAATTTTAGGGGGATTTCTCCTAACAATGGTGAAAAGTTCTGAGATTTTGAAGGAAACAACAACATTATTGCCGATTTTCAGAGTGTTAGAATCGAAATAGATCAGCTCTAGTCTGTGATTTGTTGAGCAATAAATCACAGTTTGTCGGTCAGTTGTAAGTAGACAAATCACACGCACTAAGCCCTCATGATTTGTCTACTTTACAACTGACCTCCAAACTGTGATTTATTACACTACAAATCACAGCTAGAGCTGATCTATTTCATTAATAAAGCAGTCAAGAATAAAGCTAAAGAATAAGCTAGAAGAGCAGCCCTTGCAGTTTACACTGAAATATTTCAAATGCAAATAGTATAGCGGAAAGTTTAATAGTTGCGCATTAGCATCAGACGAAATTTGCAGTTTGAGGCAAAATGGCAAATTATGAAATATACTCAATATTCAGTATTTCAGGCAGTGCAATTGGTACAACAGGGTTAGAGAATTCGATTAGCTATAAACCATACAAAAGCATTCACCTTGGCAATGCTCAAAACATTAAAATGATAGGTAAAACAAGTATTTTACCATTAAAAATGCGCAGTTAATTCTAGTGCAGATTTTGCAGCAAGGTCAAGGGCATTAAAGGTAAGTTCGTAACCTTGCTGCTGAGTGCCAGGAGTAAGGAAACACCAAAAAATGCACCACACCGAAAAACCACATCTTTGACATAACTAACAATGTTGTTTGTTAATGTACTGATAAAACCATGGTAATTTCACATGGAAAATGTTAAATTTTTGCTGAAAAAAGTGAGTGTCTTCTGCATTTACAAAAGCTACTCACATTTTTAGCAAAAATACAACTGTACGTATTACATATTACACTTACCAGAAAGTTTACAATTTGGGTCCAGTTGTTCAAAGCCTCGTTAGCTTAATGAGCTCGTTAGTGTCAAATTGTTAACTATTCTAGCAAGTGTAATACCTAAAATGTTCTTATTTTTGCTGAAAAAATGTGAGTAGCTTTTGCATATGCAAAATCTGCTCACATTATTTCAGCAAAAATATTGAATGATCAAAGTTTTAACAATACGTTACCTAATGACGTCGTTTGTTTTGAACAACTGGCCCCGGACCATTATCAAGCTCATTAGACTAACAATTCTTTGAACAACTGGGCCCAGAAAAAGGGACAAATTTACAATTTTATTGCTATATACAGCAGAACTTCGATGGCTTCAACACCGGTGGCTCGTTTACTATGGCTGATTCAAACCGGTTCTTGAGTCCTATGCAAATTTATCTACATATAAGAAATAGTGCTGGAAAATTTTGGACATTTTTGTCTTTTATCTTGCAAATGTATGCTGTGTGTAACCATTAGAATCGCCTCAATGAGCCGATTCTAAAGGGTACGCATAGCGTACATGTATATTATAGAACATGGAAAAGAAGTCCCAAAATTATCCCGTTACGTCTCTTGGAAGTAGTCCTCAGTGGCTCTCAACTACCCCTGTTTCGAACAGATTTTCGTGGTCCCAAAGATGTTCCAGCCAATGAAGTTTGACTGTACAGATTCACCTTATTTGCATTATCTGCTGGTTCCTGGTCTGAAGATTATCAGTGTTGGGAAAACAGGTAACCAGACCCCCCTGACCTTTCAAGTCAGGGGGGTCTGGTTACCTGTTTTTCCAATATTGATAAAGTGTAAGCTGGGAGCCAGCAAATAATGCAAAAATGGTGAATAAGCATAATCAATACCTTCAGAAGAGAGTTTTCCTCCAAGGAAACACCTTTCAGTCTATCGCAGATACTGCAGCAAATATCTCTGGCTTCCTGCAAGCAAAACAACATTTAACTCTGCTGAACAAGACAAACCCTAACTTTGCAAACAGTGTAGATACACATCAAATGGTTTCTTCATCTACACTGTTTGTCATTCAGTTTGCAAATTTATTTTCTCCCTTCCGCTGATTCAAGATGGGCAGTTGTCAGTTTTTGGCGAAGAATGTGCACTGTACTGGTTAACTGCTTAAGTATAAGTTTGCCCAGGAAAAGTATGGATAGGTAAGTTGACCGGCTCCAAAATTACTCAAATAGTGTTGACTGGGCCATTAAACTCCAATACAAACAAACAAACAAAACAGTTAGCAAATTTAAATGAATACAATATATGAAGTAATTAAATTATTTAATTGGTTGATAGTCAGAAATGGGTGGTGAAAAATTAATTGTTCAGCAGGATATGGGTTAAAAACAGTTCAGCAGAAACCAAGTTCAGGAATGGTGAGGTTCTGCATCATGTGAACAAGTCTGTGAAATGAACACCCCCCTAAACCCACTTTATATCTAGAAAATTGGGAATTACGCAAACTTCAAGGGGGGTAGACATTATTTTTCTTATTTCTGCTCCAAGACATAGGTTTTAGGTACTTGTTAGAACCGCCTCAATGAGGCGGTTCTAACAAGCACCTAGAACCTATGTTTGCAGTAAAAATAAGAAATATATCACAGATTTTCATCAGAAATGTAGCCATTTTTGGAGATGTGAAAACTGTGGCTCAGGTGTGTTACTGTAATGGAAAGGAATAATGTTGCTCCTTCAATTCTTTCAAAGCAGACCACTTTCTTCAGACATGTGTTTGTTGAGAGCAGACTGAACAGGAAGCACTCGAGTTGTCTCCCTTGTTATACATGATAGGGATCCTGTAATGTAGCTGTGTGAGAAGGGATCACTCAATAACAACCATGCATGGCCAGATACTCAATGAATCAGAATTGTCTAGGCCGTGACAGAACCAAAGGCAAGGATTGTGGCCACGTAAACATTATGATAACACACCTGTGCGACATAGTGCATTTTTTCATATCTCCAAAATGGCTACTTTTCTGATGAAAATCTGTGATATTTTGCTTATAAATACTGCAAACATAGGTTGTGGGTGCTCGTTAGAACCGCCTCATTGAGGCGGTTCTAACGAGTATCCATACCTATGTCTTGGAGCAAAATTAAGAAAAATAATGTATACCCCCCTAAACCCCAGTTTTCTCTATATGAAGTGGGGTATAGGGGGGTCTTCGTTACACGGACTCGTTCACGTGATGAAAGAGATTTAAGCCCCTCAGTGAAATACTTTTTACTAACTGCTCCTAGGCGGTCCTTCTGTTGCGGTTTATTTCTTGTATAGTTTGTCTTTGCATGTATGTATTGCTGATATTTTTTTATTTTGGATAGCTGTTTGGCCATTTTTTGGAAAATAACTGTCCTTTTGGCTTTCCGCTTGTGAGGTTTTTCATTTGGGTTTCGTTACTTGTACTTCATGTTCATGATTCTTCCCTTTAGTGCCTCTGATAGGAGGTTTTGGGTAGTTGTATCAATTCCTGATCATTGCCTACTCTTATATGAAACCACTTCATTTGGATGAATGTTTGTCACCCAAAGTTAATATGGAATCGTAACATGTGACTATCACTGACCAATTAAGTTAAACCATGCAAAAAGTCTTTGTACCAAATCCAGATACATAGAGGATCTTATATGAGTGGTCATTTCATATGAAATTTATGAAACAAGCCTTTGGCGAGTTTCATAAATTTCATATGAAATGACCATGAGTGTAAGATTCTGTTATCATTTGACCACAATTGCCTTTAAATTTGACAAATTTTCCATAAAACAAGATATGTTTGTGAAACAGGAAAATGTCCCCTGGCATGGTCATTTGTTATTCAAAGCTGCTCACAGTTCAAGGTCAAGGTCACAGGTTTAGATTTTTTGTTCGTGTGGGAAGCCCTTGACACAAGGAACTTACATGCCAAATATGAAAGCTCTATCTTAAACGGTTCAAAACTTATGTACAATAAATTTTTTCTTTAAAGTAGGTCAAGGTCACAGGTCCGAAAATTGTGCATGAATGTAAAGCTCTTGTCACAAGGAACTTACATGCCAAATATAACGGCTCCATCTTAAGCGGTTCAAAAGTTATGAACAATTTTGTTTTTTCTTTTAAATAGGTCAAAGGTCAAGGTCATGGTCCAAACATTTTGCATGACTGTAAAGCTCTTATCACAGGGAACCTACATGCCAAATATGAAGGCTCTATCCCAAATGGTTCGAGAGTTATGACCAAAATGTTTTTATGTAACTCAAAGGTCAAGGTCACAGGTCAAAATTATTTGCATGAATGTAAAGCTCTTGTCACAAGAAACCTACATGCTAAATATGAAAGCTGTATCTCAAACGGTTCAAAAGTTATGACCAATGCTAACTTTTTCTTTTATGTAGATTAAAGGTCAAGGTCATGGTCACAGGTCAAAAATTTTTGTGTGAATGTAAAGCTCTTGTCACAAGGAACCTACATGCAAAACATGTAGGCTCTATCTCAAACCGTTCAAAAGATGACCAAAATGTTTGTTTTTTATTTTAAGTAGGTCAAAGGTCAAGGTCAATGTCACAGGTCAAATATTTTTTTTATGAATGTAAAGCTTTTGTCACAAGGAACACACCTGCCAAATATGAAGGCTGTATCTCAAGTGGTTCAATAGTTATGACAGATGTTATTTTTTTTCTTTTAAGTAGGTCAAAGGTCAAGGTCACAGGTCAAATTTTTTTGCATGAATGTGAAGCTCTTATCACAAGGAACTTTCAGGCAAGCGGTTCAAAAGTTATGAACAATTTTTTTTTTCTTTTAAGTAGGTCAAAGGTCAAGGTCATGGTCTAAACATTTTGCTTGAATGTAAAGCTCTTATCAAAAAGAACCTTCAGGCCAAATATGATTGCTCTATCTCAAACGGTTCAAAAGTTATGACCAACGTTAAAGTTGTCTACGTACAAACAAACAAACAGACAGGGCAAAAACAATATGTCCCTGCTATCGCTACCGGGGACAAAACAAGAGCTGTCGCATGACAGCATAGCTCGCCTGTTTCGCGACTTCAAGATATACAAGAGGTAAAATTTATGAACCATGAAATAAAGGTCACACTCACCTTGATATATTTGATCAATAATCAGGTCACATGGAACATATATTCCAGATATTACATTTCAGAATCAAATTGTGTCTGAATTATAAGGAAAATCATTGAACCATGAAAATAGGTCACAAGGACCTAGATATACTTCTATGTCAATCATTGGGTCACATGGAACTAATAATCCAGGTGAGACATTTCTCCATCAAACAGTATTCAAGATAATAGGCAAAATCACTGAACCATGAAATATAGGACACACTGACCTAGATATAATTCAAGGTCAATCATGGGGTCACATGGAATAAATAATCCAGGTATGACATTTCTCCCACAAATAGTGTTCGAGATAATAGGCAAAATCACTGAACCATGAAATATAGGTCACACTGACCTGGATATATTTTGCGATCAATTATCGGGTCACATGGAACTAATAATCCAGGTATGACGTTTCTCTATCAAATAGTATTCAAGATAATGGGCAAAATCACTGAACCATAAAATATAGGTCATACTGACCTAGATATATTCTGAGGTCAATAATGAGGTCACATGCAACTAATAACCCGGGTATGACATTTCTCCATCAAATAGTATTCAAGATAATAGACAAAATCACTGGACCGTGAAATGTAGGTCACCATGACCTAGATATATTTTGTCGGTCAATTATTGGGACAAATGGAACTAATAATCCAGGTATGACATTTCTCCATCAAATAGTACTCGAGATAATAGGCAAAAATCGCTGAACCATGAAATATAGGTCACAGTGACCTATATATATTTTGAGGTCAATCGTGGAGTCACATGGAACTAATATACCAGGTATGACATTTCTCCAACAAATAGGCTTCAAGATATAAGGCAAAATCACTGGACCGTGAAATGTAGGTCACCATGACCTTCACCCTTTTACACATGAACCAATGTCACTTGAGTGGCTGATGTATAACCAATTGTGTCTATAACTTGCTAGTATAATGGAAAGGTATACATAAAATTACAAAGGTGTCCTGGATTTTGACCCCTAGCCCCACCCCATCCCCACTCTCAGGCATGAACCCAGGGGTGTGTTGTCTTGGAATCTCAGAAGACACTCCCAGGTATCAAAGTTGTAAAAATAAATGCTTTGTGAAGAGTGACTGTTGAGATATAAGCATTTCAAAAACTTTAACACAGAATTACAAAGGTGTTCTAAATTTTGACCCCTAGCCCCACCCCGGGGCATGAACCCAGGGGTCTGTTCTCTTTGAACATCAGAGGACCCTCCCAGGTACTTAAAGTTCAAAATATGAGTGGTCTGTGATGAGTAACTGTTGAGATATAAGCATTTGAAAAACTTTAAAGCAGTGTGACGGGAACGCAAACGCGCACGCCATCCGAGGTGACAACAATAGCTCTCCATGTACTTCGTACAGGCGAGCTAAAAATGCATATTTGACATGGACGTCATTGGACGTCGTCATGATGTTACTTAATCCCGCCAAAGTGTTATAATGTGTGGTCATACGATTTTTATGACAGGACGTTATCCACTGCTTATCAACAACGTCATATGATAATGGTTATTTATATATGTGCTATTCTTGTCACTGTGATGTCAGAGTGCTGTAAAACCTGGACTAGACTCCTGTGCTTGGTTAGTGTTGACACATACCAGATGCCACAGAAAGCAGCATCTGATGTGTGTCTTTGTTTAACTTTTTTTGTACCAAATGGAATCTTCCTCTTTATATACAGCAGGAGTCCATTTCAAAATTTATGCGCGTCAGGTTGCGTTTTCATCAAAATTTATTTTGAAAAATAGCTGAACTTTTTGCAAACAGTGTAGGCCCTGATTAGACGCTACATTCTGCGGCGTCTGATCTGGGCCTGCACTGTTTGCCAGGGTACCCATTTTGGGGTTTGGGGTATAAAATGGGTTAAATTGAGGTGTTACATCCCCCTCGCGAGTTTTACCCGGCATTGAGATGAAATGACATCTCAAGCCCTACCGTCCAAACAAGCCAATAGGGTTTCTATGCAGGGATGGTCTGACTAGCACTACTCTGCCTGGGGAGGCGTAGACACTGTTTAACCCATTTTGTACCAGAAACCCAAAAACGGGTACCCTTGCCAACAGTGTAGGCCCAGATAAGAAAATTTTAAAGATAACACAGACTGTCACCCCTAGATTTTGAAATGGACTCCTGCTACATATAAGGAGGAAGATTCCATTTGGTACAGAAAGGGTTAACTCTTATCATGCTGTTCACGACAACCACTATCTTTGGAAACAGTGTAGATCCAGATCAGATGGCTTCTGAAGAAGCCATCTGATCAGGATCTGCACTGTTTGATATTCAATTTATGAAATTGTAAGAATAAATTTCATCAAGTAATCTGATTGGTTCAAAGTCAGAAGTGGGTGTGGCTAATCTGAATATTCAGCAAGAGAAGGGTTAAAGAACAGGAGCTGAAAAGTTTAACAAAATATTCTATTCCTCATTCAGGGCCATTTTCCTAGCCCACTACCAGTGACAAATGACCAGACAGTGCTGTCAGTGCTGATTTTGTTTGTAAGCAGTGAGAGATAATAAATAGTTCTATACTGCAGTTGAGCCAAAACCTACATTAACCTTTACCACTCTCTAGGCTAATTCAGCAGACGACAAATTGCTGATATTATTCCCATTTTTTCCCCCAGAAAACCAGGACTTGACATCTTATGCAAATTGTCTCCATTGGAGACAATTTGCATGAGGTGTCAAATCCTTGTTTTCTGGGCATGAGGTGTCAAATCCTTGTTTTCTGGGCATGAGGTGTCAAATCCTTGTTTTCTGGGCATGAGGTGTCAAATCCTTGTTTTCTGGGCATGAGGTGTCAAATCCTTGTTTTCTGGGCATGAGGTGTCAAATCCTTGTTTTCTGGGCATGAGGTGTCAAACCCTTGTTTTCTGGGAAAATTAGAAAAATATTTCAAACTGTCGTCTGCTATGAAATAAATACCCATCATGCAGAGCGTTAAGACCTGTGTAACCAGCAAAGAATAGGTTCAACCAAAACCTTCTCCCAATAAGACAACAGTTTGATCATCTCTCTATGGATACACGGTACCCTGCAGATCTAGAGGGTTGGCAATGTTAAGACATCAACAATACTGTTTGGCTGTTAACACTTTTAATACCAAATGGAATCTTCCACCTTATATATATAACACAAATCCGTTTCAAAATTTAGGGGTATCAGGTTGTGTGTTCTTCAAAATTTACACACAACTTCATTATAACACAGTTCATTATAACACAGTTTTGAATATAACACGGTTTCCAGATGGATCCCAAAAATGTGAAGATTATATAGAAAAATGACCATTTATGGTCATTTTTCTATATAATCTTCATATTTTTGTTTAGATATAACATGGTTGTTTAGCTAACACGGTTTCTGCTTTGGACCCCAACAATAGTGTTATAAAGAAGTTGTGGTGTATTTGCATTTTCAAAACAGTGTAGGCCCTTATAACGTAGATAGTTAATGTATCATTAAAACTCTGATCATTTAATATGGCAAATGTGCCTATATTTTTGCTGAAAAATGTTAGCAGCTGCTCACATTTTTTTTCAGCAAAAATACCACTGTATTTGATATTTTACTCACTAGAACACTTCACAATATGCCCACTAACAACCCATTAAACTAACAATGCTTTGAACAACTGGACCAGGCTTTGTTGTCTTACCTGTGCTGTAAAATTTCCAATAATTAAACAGTCCAAATGTAGAGAGTGAAGAAATTTATCGACTAGGTCCATGAGTTGGTCCCTGGTGAGTGTATCCACCACAGCATGTCTGGCACTATAACTCCAGTAAGTTTTCTTGATGATAGAGTGGCGCACCATGCTATTAAATATGAACTGTGAACATGATAGAATATAAGAATCTTACATAAGTGTGAGGGGTGGATAAAAAAATCCATACTGATGGTCACTGTCCGGCATCACGAGGCTTGCCGAGTGATGACGGACAGTGATCTCCGAGAGAAAATCTATCCACCCCTCACACCCATGTAGGATTCTTTTTTTCCTGCATACCTTCCATTTCTGAGTGGAAATTTTTAATACTGCAGTCATTTCGGTTGCTGACATCTGCCATATTTAATGACGTCATGTAACATGCTGTGACTTCAACCTTAACAACAGTACATATGAGGTCGTATTCAAAAAGTGCATATCAAACATGCGAGAATAATCGATTTTTACCCTGACTCTGGGTAAGAACACCAGGGTTAAAACAGAATTTTTATCCCAGGCTGAAACCACTATTTTCTTATCAGGGGCCAGTTGTTCAAAGCATTGTTAGCTTAACAAGCTCGTTAGTGGTCAAATTGTTAACTGTTCTAGGTGGTACAATATCGAAATTTTTTTTCACAAAAATCTTTAGTATATTTGCCATATTTAATGATCAACGTCGTTAGTTTTGAACAACTGGCCCCTGGTGTGCAAGAAATGACAAGACTACAAACATGGTGAAATTCAGATATTACTCTATTTCAGAAATACTTCAAATTATTTAAGGGGAATAGGAACACCTAATACATTTTCCGCCATTTTTCAAAGGGAGATAACTTTCGGAACTTCCTGTTTGCTGTCCCACAGAAAAAGGGGTCAGCTCTTAAAGGAAATAATTAGGGGTCAGGTCTTAAAGGAAAGAATTTGCTCCTTGAAGGTGTTCCCATTCACCTTAAAAGTAAGTTTCTGAAACTTTCTGCTGGTGGATAATTGGCAGAGGGGGTGGGGGTCCACTGTTGATGCTAATGCTTCTGGGTCCCATTGTTAGTGGTCAAACAGTTAATTTTCTAGCAAGTACAATATCTGATACTATGGTATTTTTGCTGGAAAAAATGCGAGTAGCAATAGCTACTCATATTTTTTCCAGCAAAAATATAATAAGTTATTTTGATTCTTGATGGGGAACATGGGATTATATTCCCCACCAGAGAGTGGTATTTGCCCGAGCCCTTACACGAATTCGTTATACTGGAAAGCTTTTGGATGACATTTTGTAAATGGTTGCAATGTTTTCCAAAGGATTATATTGAAGCGGGCATCTTCTGTAGTTCATTTTTATATGTGATGTCATGCGGCCCCCGCCCATCCGGGCTTGAAGAAATAGATGGGCTGCATGATGCTTCCACGCAGAGCTGAAACCGACCCGCACATGAGTACTGGTAAACTGATTAGAGGATCTAAGCCTGCCAAGGCAAAGGGGTGCGAGTCGGCCCGTCCATGCTCATAAACCCTATTGGTTTCATTGGGATGCAGGGCTTGAGATGTCATTTTATCTCACTGTCGGGTAAAAGTCCCACAAAATTGGAAGCAATGACTCCAAAATGACCTTTACAGTGTTGATGGGGAAGTTAAACCTCAAATCAAACAAACATATGTGATGTCATCAAACTCGCCCTTCTGCATGCACACTTTGATCACGGTGCTCAGTGGGAAAATGTTAATGTCATGTTGGAATGAGAGTTTTATAACAGAAAACAATGTAATTAAGTCTGAATGACTGAAAAACAATCAAAAGTTTTCATTTATAGTCAGCCTCGATAGCGCAGTGGTCAACGCGTTCGACTCATGATCGAGAGGTTGTGCGTTCGAATCCGGCACCTGGTATCGAGGTGTGTCCTTGGGCAAGACATGTAATGACACTGCCTCACTTCACCCAGGTGTAGATGGGTAGCAGTGGTGTAATAGTCACTGCCTCTCCCTCACGCACGTGAAAACATCCGGAATGAGTGTTCCAGAGCGATTAAATAAGCTTGAAGCTTCCATCGCAATCGAACTAAAATAAATTAGTATAAACTAAACTAACTACACGCACCCAACTGTAATCTAACAGAACTCAAAACTTCCAACATTTTTATGAGTTGTCGAAGTTTTGCAGTCGCGAAATCTAAAGACAATTGCGACTTTAATGACAATTGCGACTTTACTACACAAAATTCATGTAAGACTTACTTCATCGATAAACAGATAGTTTTGGATACCAAGCAAGCCCCTGAATATATTTTCTTACCTTGAAACTGTAATCACTTATTTTTGTGTCAGAAATTTGACGTTATTAACGTAATAAGGAATGAAAGAAAAACCTGAAGTCTGTATATATATTTGATTGACAGTTAACTAAGGGAAGCAACTACACGTAACTTTCATTTGAGCCAGGGCATTTCCTACAATTTAATATGTGCGTCACACGAAGAATCAGACCAGCCTGCGCACCCATATAGTCTGACCAGACATTTTTTTAGCTTTCCTTAGAGCGCACAATGAACACTGATAAGACTGCGCAAATGTATAGGCTGCTCTGAGCAAACGGTCATTGCTGGGTGCACACATAAATTGTAGAGATTTCTCTTGCTGCACGAAAAAACATACTGAACTTTGATAACACTGTGCGAAAGCACAGGCTGCTATGAGCAGACGGTCTTTGCAGGGCGCACATGTAAATTGTAGAGATTTCTCTTAATGCATGAAGGAACAATTCTTAGAGGGTACAGTGAACTTTGATAACACTGTGCAAATGCGCAGGCTGCTATGAGCAGACGGTCTTTGCAGGGCGCACATGTAAATTGCTGCATGACTGAGCATTGGGCCTTTAGCTATACCGGTACTTAGGGTGCACAACAAACACTGATCTGACTGCACAAATACACAGGCTGCTCTGAGCAGACCGTTCTCAAAGTGCGCACATGTGAATTGTAGGAAATGCTGTGCCCCTGACCCATTTACTAAATTTCTCTCTCGCTCGCTCTCTCCATTTTTTTTTCTATGTTTTTTTTTCTTTTTTTTTCAATCCATCCAAATGAAAACCCAAAAACTTACGGTAATTTATTGAACATTGTTAACAGTGTTAATTGCCAAAACAATAAATCACATGCTTATTGAGGTGTTAATTGGCTGTCAACTGGGTAATCAACGCCATGGGGTGTTTGCAAAGAGTTGCGAATGTCTCAATCTTTAGCATGACAGGTGAGAAGGTGTGAATTATGAGACATGTCACACTACTCAATATATGTATAAAAAATGCACTCTATGATCGACAACAGTGGGTTGATTGTATCGATTCCTGATCATTGCCGCCACTTCTTTTTTTCATAAAGCGAAAGAAACCTTTCCGACATAATCTTTTAACCAGAAAGAAATAGCCATATACCTTTATTGTCACTTGTCAAACTCCAATTTTGATTTACATCAAGAATGGGGTAGCAAAGAACAGAATACACAATGAAAGAGAAACTAGAAATGGTGTTTGTAAAACACAATGCCCCCAACCTTTGCTTGTCCTTAGATGGCAAAATATTCAACAAATATTGTTAAAGACTCAAAAACATACAACAAGAATTCCCCCCGAAGGCTATGTCGCGCCTGTGGGGGCGCAAAGTCACCAAACCATGAAATCTAGGTCAAGGTCAAACATGGATGCCTGCATAAAAATTTCACTCCTAGTTGCAAGCATGTACCAAGTATCATCTTGCTTGAGATATTATAATATGCAACATTTGTGTAAAGTTTGTTTAAAAATCCATCCATAAATGTAGGTTCTAGAGTGATGACAATATTTCTCTAAAAATAGTCATAGGGACCTTGACTTGAGGCCATGGCCGCGAAGTAGATCTTGCTCAAGATATTATCATAAGCATCTTTTGTGTGAAGTTAGATTAAAATCATAAATGTAGGCGGTAGAGCAAAGACAAAGTTTTTCTAAAAATAGCCATAGTGACCTTGACCTTGAGGTCATGACCTTGAAAGTCAAAGCAACTCGAGATATTACCATAAGAAACATTTGTGTGAAGTTCTATTAACATCCATCAATAAATGTAGGCACTAGAGCGATGACAAAGATTTTCTAAAAATAGCCACAGTGAACTTGACCTTGAAAGTCGAAATAGTTCGAGATATTGTCATAAGGAACATTTGTGTGAAGTTATACTGAAATCGGTGAAGAAATGTAAGCGCTAGAGCCATGTCAAAGTTTTTCTAAAAATAGCCACAGTGACCTTGACCTTGAAAGTCAAACTCACTCAAGGTATTGTCATAAGGAACATTTGTGTGAAGTAATATTGAAATCAGTGAAGAAATGTAGTCGCTAGGGCGATGACAAAGTTTTTCTAAAAATAGCCACAGTCACCTTGACCTTGAAAGTCGTAATCGCTTGAGATATTGTCTTAAGGAACATTTGTGTGAAGTTATATTGAAATTGGTGAAGAAATGTAAGCGCTAGAGCATTGACAAAGTTTTTCTAAAAATAGCCACAGTGACCTTGACCTTGAAAGTGGAACTCGCTACAGATATTGTCATAAGGAACATTTGTGTGAATCGATTTTGAAATTGGTGAAAAAATGTAAGCGCTAGAGCAATGAAAAAGTTTTTCTAAAAATAGCCACAGTGACCTTGACCTTGAAAGTCGAACTCTTTCGAGGTATTGTCATAAGGATCATTTGTGTGAAGTTATATTAAAAATCGGTGAAGAAATGTAGGCGCTGGAGCGATGACAAAGTTTTTCTAAAAATAGCCATTGTGACCTTGACCTTGAAAGTTGAAATGGCTTGAGATATTGTCTTAAGGAACATTTGTGTGAAGTTATATTGAAATCGGTGAAGAAATGTAAGCGCTAGAGCATTGACAAAGTTTTTCTTAAAATAGCCACAGTGACCTTGACCTTGAAAGTGGAACTCGCTAGAGATATTGTCATAAGGAACATTTGTGTGAAGTTATATTGAAATCGGTGAAGAAATGTAGGCGCTAGAGCGATGACAAATTTTTTCTAAAAATAGCTACAGTGACCTTGACCTTGAGGTCATGACCCTGAAAGTCGAACACACACGAGATATTGTCATAAGGAACATTTGTGTGAAGTTATATTAAAATCAGTGAAGAAATGTAGGCGCTAGAGCAATGACAAAGTTTTTCTAAAAATAGCCACAGTGACCTTGACCTTGAGGTCATGACCTTGAAAGTCGACCTCGCTCAAGATATTGTCATTAGGCACATTTGTGTAAAGTTATATTGAAATCAGTGAAGAAATGTAGGCGCTAGAGTGATGACAAAGTTTTTCTTAAAATAGCCACAGTGACCTTGATCTTGAGGTCATGACCTTGAAAGTCGAACTCGCTGAGATATTGTCATAAGAAACATTTGTGTGAAGTTATATTGAAATTGGTGAAGAAATGTAGGCGCTAGAGCGATGACAAAGTTTTTCTAAAAATAGCCACAGTGACCTTGACCTTGAGGTCATGACTTTGAAGTCGAACTCGCTCGAGATTTTTTTATAAGGAACATTTGTGTGAAGTTATATTGAAATTGGTGAAGAAATGTAGCCGCTAGAACGATGACAAAGTTTTTCACAAATTACCAAAATGACAAAGGGCCATAACTCACAAAGTATTTTTCGGAATTTTGTCATAAGTTAATCAGTTCATCTACTCATCACCACCAATCTATTCACCAATTTTCAAGGCTCTAGCTCCAATAGTTTTTGAGATATCTTGCTGACAAGATTTTATTAAAAAAAATTCAAAGGGCAATAACTCTTCAAAAGGGGCATAATCCGGACGAGAAAAAAAATACGCGTCAGCTAATTTTCCATGAGGAATCCATTTATGAAATTTCAAAACCTTAGCATACACGGTTCTAAAGATATGCTATGCATCACTTTTAGCATACATTACAATGGGCACAAATACCAAAATGACAAAGGGCCATAACTCACAAAGTATTTTTCGGAATTTCGTCAAAAGTTAATCAGTTCATCTACTCATCATCACCAATATATTCACCAACTTTCAAGGCTCTAGCTCCAATAGTTTTTGAGAAATCTTGCTGACAAAATTTTATTAAAAAAATTTCAAAGGGCAATAACTCTTAAAAGGGGCATAATCCGGACAAGAAAAAAAATACGCGTCAGCTAATTTTCCATGAGGAATCCATATATGAAATTTCAAAACCCTAGCATACACAGTTCTAAAGTTATGCTATGCATCACTTTTAGCATACATTACAATGGGCACAAATTACCAAAATGACAAAGGGCCATAACTCACAAAGTATTTTTCGGAATTTTGTCAAAAGTTAATCAGTTCATCTACTCATCACCACCAATCTATTCACCAACTTTCAAGGCTCTAGCTCCAATAGTTTTTGAGATATCTTGCTGACAAGATTTTATTAAAAAAATTTCAAAGGGCAATAACTCTTAAAAGGGGCATAATCCGGACGAGAAAAAAAATATGCGTCAGCTAATTTTCCATGAGGAATCCATATATGAAATTTCAAAACCCTAGCATACACCGTTCTAAAGTTATGCTATGCATCACTTTTAGCATACATTACAATGGGCACAAATTACCAAAATGACAAAGGGCCATAACTCACAAAGTATTTTTTGGAATTTTGTCAAAAGTTAATCAGTTCATCTACTCATCACCACCAATATAATCACCAACTTTCAAGGCTCTAGCTCCAATAGTTTTTGAGATATCTTGCTGACAAGATTTTATTAAAAAATTTCAAAGGGCAATAACTCTTGAAGGGGGCATAATCCGGACAAGAAAAAAAATACGTGTCAGCTAATTTTCCATGAGGAATCCATATATGAAATTTCAAAACCCTAGCATACACGGTTCTTTAGTTATGCTATGCATCAAAAGCGTAACGGACGGACGAACGGACGAACGAACCAGAAGCAATATGCCCCTCCAACTTTTTCAAAGTTGGGGGCATAATTAGATTGGGCTAACCAACTTCTACCTGCCGTGACAATTGGCCCATAACCGGTGCGTTTTACACACTCGAACTCGATTTTTTCCTGCCATTTTGGCGCTAAAAATTGGGTGCGTGTTATGCATGAGTGCGTGTTATACATACCAAAATATGGTTATCTATTTCTCCCGCTTAAAATGTGGCAAACTTTTCCATATGTATAGTTAAGGTTAAATTAAGGCACATCAGCTATATCTGTACTTGCATATAGGTGTCAAAAAGGCATTCAGCACAGACATCACAATACCTTTTATGTTAGTCTGTACTTATATATAAAGACAGGAACACTCCGTTGATTATTTACACAAGGTAATTGTGTGCTTGTGTACATGTGTAAACACCAAACCTCGTTATAAAATGGTTTGTTTAAAACGTGGTATGGATATAACAGGGTTTCAAGATGGATCCCATAAATGTATAGATTATATAGAAAAATGACCATAAATGGTCATTTTTCTATATTATCTATACATTTTTGTTTGGATATATATTAGACAGTTGTTTAACTAACACAGTTTCGGCTTTGGGCCCCATTAATTGTGTTTTAAAGAGGTTGTGGTATATATGCATGTGTATGTGCATCTATGAACTGCCAACTTACAAGGCTGCCTCAGCAGGTTTGATCATCTCATTATAATAGGCATATAGGTGTCAAAAAGCCCTCAGCACAGATATGACAATGCCATTTATGGTAGTCTGTACTTATATATAAAGACATGAACACTCCGTTGATTATTTACACAACGTAATTGTGTGCTTATGTACATATGCATACACCACAACCTCGTTATAATACACTTTGTTATTACGTGGTTTGGATATAACACAGTTTCAAGATGGATCCCAAAAAAGTATAGATTATATAGAACAAGAATTCCGCCGAAGGCTATGTCGCGCCTGTGGTAAACTTGAACCTTTGGGTGAACGCTAGGGTGGTCGCAAATGTTGACGCACTGACGAACGGACGGATGGAAAACCGGACGCCTATATCGCGCCATGCTAATAGCAGGTGCGACAAAAATGACCATAAATGGTCATTTTTCAATATAATCTATACATTTTTGTTTGGATATAACACAGTTGTTTAACTAACATGGTTTCTGCTTTGGGTCCCATTAATAGTGTTATAAAGAAGTGATGGTGTATATGCATGTGTATGTACATATGTGGACTGCCAACTTACAAGGCTGCCTCAGCAGGTTTGATCATCTCATTATGTGCTTGTGTAGATGTATATGTGTATATCTGCATGTGTATATATGTATGTGTATGTGCATGTATGATCTGTCAATTTACAAGGCTGCCTCAGCAGGTTTGATAATCTCATTATGTGCTTGTATATGTGTGCATGTGTATATGTGCATGTGTATATATTTATGTGGTCTGTATGAACTGTCAACTTACAAGGCTGCCTCAGCAGGTTTGATCATCTCATTATGTGCTTGTGTAAGTGTGCATGTGTATATGTGTATATATGCATGCGTATGTGCATGTATGAGCTGTCAACTTACAAGGCTGCCTCAGCAGGTTTAATCATCTCATTATGTGCTTGTGTATATGTGCATGTGTATATGTGCATGTGTATATATGCATGTGTATGTGCATGTATGAACTGTCAACTTACAAGGCTGCCTCAGCAGGTTTGATCATCTCATTATAATAGGCTTTGGGCCCGATTAATAGTGTTATAAAGAGGTGATGGTGTATATGCATGTGTATGTACAGATGTGGACTGTCAACTTACAAGGCTGCCTCAGCAGGTTTAATCATCTCATTATAATAGGCTTTCTTCAGTTGACTCTTCATGGCAGTGAATTGCTCTTCTGTACAGCTGAACTCATTGATAGCTTCTACCACCTTGTTTAACACATTCTGACAAAATAACATACCGTATTCGCCCTAATTACCGCACCATGCGCTTAGTTTTTTCAAAATTGTGTTAAAAAATCATTGCGAAAAATTGACCTATTAAGCGCACACAAATCATTTCGAGTAACTGTCTTGGCAGTTGAAGTGTCTTGTTTCCCGCTTCGCAAATTTCATCAGGAAAAAAATCGATACTTTCTTAAAACCCACATACCGATTATTGCAGTTATGCTGTAGATCTCACATTGGCTTCTTTTGAAAAGAAGCCAGCTTGTTACATCTGTACTCCGAAAATATTTTTCCGATCATTTCTCAAATAGATACAATGTGCCTCCTGAATATTCAAGATGCCTCTCGGAGCTCCTTTTCCGACTGCCTTATGAGTCACGTTATGCAGTCGGGTGGGAGTTTGGGTCTCACCGTCTGTGCGACCATCCTGCGCCGGCAAATTGCAGCGGGTGCAGATTTTTTTTTTTTTTTTGCAGTTACCTAACTCTAGGAGACGGCTTGAGATAGTTGGTTGCTTTACACACATTGTATGTCAGCATGATTCCTGATCAGAATTAACCAGTCAGTGCCAATTAAAGTCGCATCTCGGACATTTTGCAATTATTGATAAATGAGTGAAAAATGATATTGATATGTAACTCGAGACGCATGATTTTCATGCGTCAATCATACTGCCAAAATTAACAGCTTGCAAAGACTGATCGTCCGATGCTTTCCTTTCTTTCTTTCTGGTCACATTTCTACATTTTACGTGAACAAATTTAATTACTCAATTGTGACACATGGTTCAAGTGACCCTGCGATAAGATCAAAGATGCCGATGTCACCTATTTACATAATCTACTGATCTGACAACTCGTACTCAAGGCTTTCCACACTATAGGTGGTCAGTTTCTGACACGGGTAATAAACACATTCAGCTGAATTATTATTACCGGATTATCAATTGGTGTTTTTGTAGTCAACTTGTTTCCTTTATCGATGGATATTTAATACTTCAATCCTGGAGATGGAGTCAGAAATGTTCGGTAAAAACAGGGCGTAGTCAACTTCTCTTTTCTAGACTGATAAGGCGAAGTTCTTGAACTTCGGGCGAAGAAGTCGCCCGATTCGCCTCCTCGGCCTAATCCCTGTCAGGTATCTGTGGATTTCATGTTTACCAAAAGATTTGGGAACGACGTTGAAACGAGGAATTAAACGTTGAAACGAGGAATTAAAGTGTGTATTAGAGCTGTCGAATGAATTTGACATTTGACAGAAATGCAGTTGCTTTGCCTTCACTGTTGAAGAAATAAGGGTAAGTTTTTATAGATTTCCTATGAAAGCTTCAATGGGAGGTTACTGTAAGGTGTGCGCTTATGCAAATTTTTTCAAAAATAGCTTTGGTGTGTGCTTATAGGAGCATGTGTGGTAATTAGGGCTAATACGGTAGATGTGAGTCTATTAATAACATTGTTCACAATAGTATGACTGAACAGAGGACCATTGTTATAACAACAGGATTTGCTCCCTTACAATCTGCCGCTATAGCCAATTTGCCGTTATAAAGAATACCATTAAGGACTAGTATAATAGGAAATAAAGGTCTTTTTTTCTTAATTACTCCAAGAAACGAATGCTGTGGACATTTGTTAGAATCGCCTCGTTGAGGCGATTCTAACAAATAACCACAACATTTGTTGCTGTGGACATTTGTTAGAATCGCCTCGTTGAGGCGATTCTAACAAATAACCACAACATTTGTTTCTTGGAGTAATAAATAATTACACTATTCTTGAATATCTCCAATAACGCATCTCATAATGAGCTAAGGATTCATTCCATTGAAAATGTCATTATAACACATTTTGTCTGTATATCGAATGTTGCATAAAAAAAGATGGTTGATTGTATATGCAGAAGTGTGGTACCTTGGTATCTATCTATCATTATAACAAATATGAACCAATTCTATCAAATGATTTGGAAAATATGAATTATAAAAAGTTCAGGCTCTACTGGTTACAAAAACCTTGATCACATGGGTACGTATATACACACACAGGTAAAGACAGATGCACACAAGTACACATATACAGTAAGCCAAATAACTACATGCCCCCAGCATCATGCCAATGGCGGGGGCATAAAATTCTCTGTATCCTATATTGTTCTTGCTAGAACAGTTGACTACTAATGAGCTTGTTAGGCCAACTACCGTAAAAATTCAGCTATAAGACCAGGATTTTTCCCTCCAAAATGAGCCCCAAAAATGACCCCGTCCCATAGCCGAGGTCATGGACTGTAGGCGTTTTTCCGGCAATGTCCGGTGAAGACTAGACATACAGAAAAAGCCGATCAGTGATTTCTGAATTGATATAAATCGCCGCCCACAAACCACCGCTACCATTTTTCTGCACGTGACCTGTAAATGACGTCATCCGACGCCAGCAACCCCACACTTGTTTAATGTCATTGTTTTATTTTAATGGGGTGTATCTTTTTCATAAAAAAATGTTTGGAACTGGTAAAAAATATTTTCTCGATAGCTAAACGGTTGTGAATAGAGTTGGATAGAAAACAGAGCTTTGCACAGCTCCCGAATTATCCCCAGAAGCTCCATGTCAATAACCAACAACAGCGTTCGACTTTTCCCGCTAAGCGTCTGTTATTTGGCGCTAAAACATAACCATTCATGAGATAGTAGAATAGTCTGTTTTTATCATGCATACATCTTCTGTTAGATATAGCTAATTGTCTGAGGAGCGATTAAGTCATTTTCACATTGATTGTGGATTAAATTTTATGATTGGGGGATAAATGCAATTTAGATACCTAACTTGACCATATTTTCACACCTTGTTCAAGTTGGCTTATGGACACACACCGCAGGGCAATCATGTTTATTTGGCAATTATGTATAAGGCAGGCCTCCTAGTGGCCCACTTTGAAAATATAGGTTTTTATATAGGTTCTTCTTACTCAAAATAAAGGTTATTTACAGGTTTTTCAATAAAAATACAGGTTAAAAAAAAGAGTCTTCCAAACTTACATAAATATTTAAAACTGAAGAAAAAATATTTGATGAATTTTTGTGCCACAATTACTCAGATAAAGTTGATCTGAATTTTACAAAGTCCGAGCGAGCGAAGCGAGCGAGGAAAAAATTACAATTTCTTGACAGTTTTTCACACTTTTTATGGGACTAAAAAGTAAAAAATAGTAGTGCATTTAGAAGAAAAGTTAGGGTTGAGTCGCAAGAAGGTTAAAAAACTGAAAAACATAGGTTTTTTTCATGAAAATACAGGCTTTTAATAGGTTTTATGAACAAAATAAAGGTTTTATAGGTTTGGCACAAAATTATAGGTTATTATAGGTTTTATAGGTTTTGCTAGGAGGCCTGATAAGGGATTAACAAGTTAACAATAGTGTCATAATTGAACCGTAATAAATACACAGATGGTTTGTCTCTGAATTGTCGACTGCAGCAACGATTGTGATTTACTTACTGGTCTATTATATCGTATTTAAGGACTCAAAAGACTGACAGCTGTAGACGATTTTTTTTTGCACTTGCCCGACTGGACGTCATAAGGTCAAAGTGCACCTGCCCGGCACGATTTCGGTCTTGTCCCAGGCGGCCGGGACATGGACTTGTCAGCCCCTGCTGTCTATTAAATAGAAGTCTGTGTAGCTGTCTAGCCCCAGCCAGCAAAGCATGTACCGGGCCGACAGCGATATGACGTATCAACACCATCTTGCTGTTGGCCCGACGTTTGCCCACTATTTTGTTCTAGCTGGGGCATTGGTTCTGAATCTGAATAGCTAGGTGTTGTGTTCCCTGATAAAAAAAAGTTCAGTTACTTATAGAAAAGCTGCAACAAAATGTTTTGGATGAAAATAAATTTCCCCTTTTCCCAACACTTAATAGACCTACCTATTCAGATTCAGTAACAGTTGTCTCTCTTTGAAATTCTCACAATTGAAGACACAGAATGTCAACAGATATAAACAAGCCATATGAGGGGTTTCTGACAAAAAAAAAAGGCCCATTTCTCACATCTAAATGGCATCTGGCAGTAGCAGATAGGCCCCCGACAGATATAGCAAAAATATGACCCTTCTTATGAGAAGAGTATAAGCAAAATCCCACCTGAGAAAAACTGAAAAATAGGCCCCGTCTTATAGACGAATTTTTACGGTATGCTTTAAACAACTGGGCCAAGAAGATATATTTTTGCTTGATATGGCTCAGTTAAAAATCACGATGGCTGTGATTAAAAGAGTCTTGCACACCAGACAATGAAATCCATTGTGTAGCCTGGGATAGAAATTATGTTCTGACCCAGGGATTGGGTAAAAATCGAATATTCTCGTGTTTGCTATGCATTAGTTGAACTGTACCTCATATACACCATTATTAAAGTTGACATCACAGCATGTTACTTGATGTCACTAATCATCACACCATTGTGATCACAATATGGATTTTCTATCTACCCCTCACACCCATGATTCTTTTTCTTGCATACCTTTAATTTCTGCGAGTGGATTTTTATAATGCAGTCACTTTGGTTGTGTACATCTGCCAAATTTTGATGACAGCAGCTCTTTTGACGTCACTGCACGTGCAATGACGCCAAATTTAACAATGACATATATGACATCCTATTCAACCAGTGGACAACAAACACATGAAAATTCTCGATTTCATCCTATGTCTGGGTAGGATAAGAATTTCTATCCCAGAATTAAGTCCAGGATTTCCTTATCTGGTGTGCAACAAAACATATTGCTACCCTACCTGCAACCTATGATTGAAGCCACTTATTTCTATAAGAATTCCTGACTGGTTCTCATCTATATCTATCTCAACCCTAGAAATAAAGTAAAATTTAAAATGGTTAGGTGCCAAATATTTACAAACAGACATTTCCTGAAAAAAAAGAAAATGAACAAAAAGAAACGTAATTCAAGAAATAACATACTGTAGATAATTCTGAGAAGATATTTTTCAGTCTTTTAGGCATTTGCAGAACATTTCTATTCATCTAAGGGACAGACAGTGAGTGAGTGAGTGTTTGAGTTTTACGTCCCACCAACAGCTAAGGTCATACAGAGACGGAACCTGGGTTGAAAGACTCATCCGAAAGTCTGGAGAAGCCCGGGATTGATCCTGCGACCTCTGGTTTACAAGGCGAGTAGCGTAACGACTACACCACTGAGGCTTCTAGGGGCAGACAGTCACTAGACAGTGTAGCCCACCTTTAACCCATTTTGTCCCAGAAACCCCAAAACGGGTACCTTGTCAAACAGTGCAGTCTCAGATCAGACGCCGCAGAATGCGGCGTCTGATCGGGGCCTCCACTGTTTGCTAAGCATTCATTTTCAAAATAAATTTTGAAGAAAACACAACCTGACACCCCTAAATTTTGAAATGGACTCCTGCTATATATAAGGAGGAAGATTCCATTTGGTACAAAATGCGTTAAACAAATGAAAATATATCTGTGAACTTGACTAATGAGAGAGTGGAGTGAGTGAGTTTTAGTTTTACGTCCCACCAACAGCTAGGGTCATACGGAGACGGGACCTCGGTTTAAAGATTGATCCGAAAGTCTGGAGAAGCCCGGGATCAATCCTGCGATCCCTGGTTTACAAGGCGAGTAGCGTAACCACTGCACCATGGAGGCTTCTAATGAGAGAGTAGAAGAAGTGCAATACCTACCATACCTGTGATCTCTCCCGGATCATGCGGGAGGCTCCCGCATTGGAAGCATACCTCCCGCTCTCCCGTCCGGGAGACAGAATCTCCCGCATTTGCAATTTTCCTGTCCTCGATTTTTTCCATTGGTACCATTTGCGGTAAGCGGTAACAGACTTAAAATTTTGACTGCTGAAGGCAATTAACAAATAAGCAGGAGAATATATCGGATACTTAACGGTAAACATCAACTTCTAAAAGACGATAATCCTTTGTTCTGTCTCAGCTGACTGCACAGAATAAACATGATCTGGCTGCTAATACAGGTTACATAACCTGACGTAATTTATTTACCGTTACCTTTTACGAGGTGCATCTGCACTTGACCTGGTGCAGATTCTCAGTAGTTTTGTATGGTGACATCAACAGTTCTATTATAGTTATATTTAGCTTAGATTTAAATTGAAATTGTGTCTTTATTTTCCCATTTTTTATCACTGTTTGTTCCTTTTATATCGCTCTCCCATTCGTCTTTTCTTTTCATATTTTATGTAAAGTTAGAAATTTTGATTTTGAAAGTGGAAAATAGTTATTATTTACCAATCAATAACGAGTAATTATTAAAAGTAATGAAACCAACAGCAGATTTTCTTATAGAAATTGCTCCCCTTGAGTAAGCTTTTTTACAAGTACTGTATTTAAAAAGATATGTGACAGGAAACTTCATGTTAGTGAAATCTATAATTAATGTGCATTTATTAGCCCACCTGAGCGAAGTTCTGAGCTTTTGTGACTGTGAGATGTCCGGCGTCGTCGTGCGTCGTCCGTGCGTAGACTTTTCTTGTGAACACACCAGAGGTCACAGTTTTGGGCCAATCATCATAAAACTTGGTCAGAATGATCACCATGACAATATCTCGGTCAAGTTCGAATGTGGGTCATGTGGGGTCAAAAAGTAGGTCAGTAATTCAAATCATAGAAAAACTTTGTGAACATAGTAGAGGCCACAGATTTAGTCTGACTATCATTAAACTTGCTCAGAATTATCATCTTGACAATATCTCGGTTAAGTTCGAATATGGATCATGTCGGGTCAAAAAGTAGGTCAGTAGGTCAAATCACAGAAAAACCTTGTGAACACACAAGAGGCCACAGTTTTGGACCAATCATCATCAATTTATCTCAGAATGATCATCTTGACAATATCTCGGTCATGTTTGAATATGGGTCATGTTGTTCAAAAAGTAGGTCAGTACGCCAAATCATAGTAAAACCTTGTGAACACACTAGAGGCCACAGTTTTAGTCTGATCATCATCAAACTTGCTAAGAATGACCATCTTGACAATATCTAAGACCATTTCGAATATGGGCCATGCTGTGTCAAAAAGTAGGTTATAGGTCAAATCATTGAAAAACCTTGTGAACACACTAGAGGCCACAGTTTTGGTCCAATCATCATTAGTCTGAATGATCAACTTGACAAAATCTCATACGGGGGCATAAAAACATGAATATGGATTATGTTGGGTCAAAAAGTAGGTCAGTAGGTCAAATTGTAGAAAAACCTTGTTAACACACCTGAGGCCACAGTTTGAATCTGATTTTCACCAACCTTGCTAAGAAAGATCATCTTGACAATATCTAAGTCAAGTTCGGCAAAAAGTAGGTCAGTAGGTTTAATCATTAAAAAAACAGTTTTGGTCCGATCATCATCAAACTTGCTCAGAATGATCTTCTTGATAATATCTCGATTAAGTTTAAATATTGGTCATGTCGGGTCAAAAAGTAGGTCAGAAGGTCAAATCATATAAAAAATGTTCTGAACACACTAGAAGCCACAATTTAAGTCGGATTATCATCAAACTTGCTCAGAGTGATTATCTTGACAATATCTTGATCAAGTTTAAAAATCAAAAAGTAGATCAGTAGGTTATTTTGTCATAACTGTTGATCTGTTTAAGATAGAGCCTTCATATTTGGCATGTAGGTTCCTTGTGACAAGGGCTTCCACTCATACAAAATGACCTGTAACCTTGACATGTGACCTTCTTTATCATCACTTTTGAACCATTTGAGATAGTGCCTTCATATTTGGAATGTTTTTTTTCTGTGCGACAAGAACTTCCCACCAATACAAAAATTTTGACATGTGACCTTGACCTTTGACCTACATAGTCATAGCTTTTGAACTATTTGAGATATACCCTTCATATTTGGCATGTATGTTTCTTCTGACAAGGGCCTCCCACCCATACACACAATTTTACCTGTGACCTTGGACCTACTTCACCATAACTTTTGAGCCATTAGAGATAGAGCCTTCATATTTGGCATGTAGGCTCCTTGTGACAAGGGCTTCCCACACATACAAAATTTTTTACCTGTGACCTTGACCTTTGACCATTTTGTCATAACTTTTGAACCATTTATGATAGAGCCTTCATAATTGGCACGTAGGTTCCTTGGGACAAGGTCTTCGCACTCATGCAAAAAATTTTGACCTTGACCTGTGACCTACTTAATCATAACTTTTGAACCATTTGAGATAGAGCCTTCACATTTGGCATGTATATTCCTTGTGAGAGGGGCTTCACACTCATACAGAAAGTTTGACAATGACCTACTTTATCATAACTTTTGAACCATTTGAGATAGATCCTTCATATTTGGCATGTATGCTCCTTCTGACAAGACACCGTACTGTATTACCTACCATTTCATTTCTTCAGTGTGGATCAGGTGAACGACCTAGGGCATCATTATATCAAGGTTTGGATGTAACAAAATTTACATTTTAACCAAATAAAGACTCCTCATTTTTTCCTGGGATTCTAACTAATTTTTGGGGGCCAAACTGAACAATTGTTATAAAATGGTATTAATTTCAGCATGGACTGCTTTACCTATACATGTATTTATGTACAGGGTATTCTGAGAAAAGCCAAAAAAGGTGCCTGTACAGACTATATGAAGGAGTGTAAATAGTGCTAGAAGTAATGCTTAACACTGAAGAGAACTTTGTGCTTTGGGTCTGTTCAGTAGCAGTAAAACCCAGCACTGGATAAAGAGGCAGACTGGAAACATTTTAGTGTATTTTTTCTAATCAAGTATTTCTATACTCAACAATCAGGTGATTCTGACAAATACCCACAACATATGTTGTGGGTACTTGAAATCACATCAATGGACTTGTGGTTACAGCAATGTTTGTAAATAACCTACAATTTGCCATTTTGACATTAAACTTGACAAAATATGTTCCTATCATTTTAGTTAAGTAGTTCCAGTTCCTTTGTACATCTAAACCACAAAAAATGACAAGAAAAAAAACACTTAAACATGCCGTCAGAAAGTCTCCCTCATTGAGACCCCAATCTCCCTCATCTGAGAAGCAAATCTCCCTCATGGTCAACATAAAATTATCACAGGTATGACCTACCATCATGCAAATACATAAGGAAACAGGCCCCGAGGTTATAAAACTTTTTTTCATGCTCAACTCAACTGAGCATGGTATTTGTGATGCTCATAATATTATAATATAAACTAGAGAAAGTGACCAGTGGGTCACGTATACCCCCGGCCAGCATCACCCTCGGATATATCTTTCCAGCTTGTATGTAATATGAATGAAGTCAAGAAGCTATAAGAATCTATAAATGTGCTTGTAAAAGCTAAACCAAACATAAAATTTCTAAATGGACTAAGGGAGTGAGGGCATCAAATAGAACATACAGGCATCTATAAACTTCGACATAAAACTTTAACCAAATGTAAAATTTCTAAGTCTGTGCCCTTGAGGTCAAGGTCACCATGGGTGGGGGAAGGGACAGGCATCAGGAAATCATTTATCAAACATGAAGAGAATCCAACATGTGGTTACAGAGATATCAACCATGAAAAAGGTTTAACACAAAACTTTGACGTAAAAGTAGATGAACAGACAGACAGACAGCCCACCCAGGGGCTTGACCCAGAGACTTAGATATTCCATATGAAAGGTAATGCTATAGAGATATCCTTTACCAAGCATGAAGAGAATCTAACATATGGATACAGAGATATCAGCAATGAAAAAGGTTTAACACAAAACTTTGACGTAAAATTAGATGAACAGACAGACAGACAGCCCACCCAGGGGCTTGACCCAGGGGCTTAGATATTCCATATGAAAGGTAATGCTATAGAGATATCCTTTACCAAACATGAAGAGAATCTAACATGTGGTTACAGAGATATCAGCAATGAAAAAGGTTTAACACAAAACTTGGACGTAAAAGTAGATGAACAGACAGACGGACAGACAGACAACCCACCAAGGGGCTTGACCCAGGGGCTTAGATATTCCATATGAATGGTAATGCTACAGAGGTATCCTGTACCAAATATGAAGAGAATTCAACCTGTGGTTACAGAGATATGAGCAATCAAAAAGGTAAAACTTTGACGTAAAGGTTGACGAACGAACGAACGAACGAACATACGAACGAACCAACGAACGGACGAAAACTATATACCCCCTGACATACTTCGTATGCCGGGGGTATAACCAGGGCCAAGTTGTTCTAAGCCTCATTAGCTTAACGAGCTCGTTAGTGGTCATATTGTTAACTGTTCTAGCAAGAACAATATATAATGTGAGTAGCTTTTGCATATGCAAAAGCTGCTCACATTTTTTCAGCAAAAATATTAGTATATTTGATGATCAAACTTTTAAAGATACGTTAACTAACAACAGCATTAGTTATGAAACGACAGGGTTAGTTATGAACCACTGGCCCCAGGCAATTTTCCTGATCAGATCAGCAGTGTATATTGTTTTGTCTTGCTCATAAATTTTGTTGGCATTTAACCCATTGAGTACCAGAAACCCCAAAACGGGTAATTGGCACACAGTGAAGGCCTAGATCAGACGCCACAGAACGTGGCGTCTGATCAGGGCCTACACTGTTTGCAAAAAGTTAAGCCATTTTCCAACTCAATTTTGAAGAAAACACAAACTGACACCCCTAAATTTTGAACTGGACATGTTCTATATATAAGGAGGAAGATTCCATTTGGTACGAAAAGGGTTAAAAATTTACGAGCAGGACTGATTTTATCCTCAAGTGAGTACAAGGAACGCTTTTTAACCTCAGGGTCAGGTTTGCGTGGGGTCAGGTTTACGGCTGATGAGATTGTGCTTCAAATATGTTCTATGAAAAGATAATCCTTTAGAGGCAAGGACTACAATACACAAAGTAAAAATTGGGGCCTACAAGTTTTTTTTCCTGGGCTAAACTAAGCAAGTTTTGGCCAATTAGGCCTCATCAGAGACAGTCAAATATTTTCAAAATACTGCAGTGGAATGAGTGTTCTTGCACACCAGACAAGGAAATCCGTGATTTTACCCTGGGATAGAAATTTATGTTCTGACCCTGGTGTTCCGACCCCAAATCGAATATAATCGCGTGTTTGATAAATGCACTGGTTGATTACAACCTCATGTGCGTCGTCGTCATGCGTGACGTCACTTAACATTCCTGTTGTGTCATCACAAAATGGCGGACGTCGGTAACCGAAGTGACAGCAGCATTAAAAATTCGCAATAGAAATGGAAGGTATGCAAGAAAAAGAATCCAATATGGGTGTGAGGGGTGGATAGAAAAATCCGTCCCTCGGGGATCACTGTCCGGCATCACTCGGCAAGCCTCGTGATGCCGGACAGTATCCCTCGGGACGGATTTTGCATTCCACCCCTCACACCCATATAAGATTCTATTATTCCCAAAGAAAATACAACCCACACAATGGTAAAGGGCAGAAAGATTTTTTACAGCTGCCTCACATTCCTCTTACACCAGCTGTGGTGAAGCTATATTATGTTTTAAAACAAAGGTACTCCTTTGGAAGACGTCAATGCAAAACTTCGAACTTAACCCATTTAGTACTGGAAACCCCGAAGCGGGTCCCCTGGCAAACAGTGCAGGCCCAGATCAGACGCCGCAGAATGCGGCGTCTGATCAGGGCCTACACTGTTTGCAACAAGTTCAGACATTTTCCAAACCGATTTTGAAGAAAACACATTCTGACAGCCCTATATTGTGAAATGGACTCCTGCTATATATAAGGAGCAAGATTCCATTTGGTACAATAAGGGTTAAATGACACACACATCATCACCAACCTGGGCCCAGTTGTTCAAAGCATCGTTAGCTTAAAGAGCTCGTTAGTGGTCATATTGTCAACTGTTCTAGCAAGTTTAATATGTAAAATTTTGGTATTTTTGCTAAAAAAATTTGAGCAGCTTTTGCATCCACAAAAGCTGCTCACATTTTTTCAGCAAAAATATCAGCATATTTGCCATATTTAATGATCAAAGTTTTAACGATACGTTAACTAACGACGTTGTTAGTTTTGAACAACTGGGCCCTTGTTACAACAATAAATGCATGTACTGTCACACAGGTGAGCTAAAATAAGTATCTAATTTGGGTGTGAGAGGTGGATGGAAAAATCTGTCCAAAGGGTCACTGTCCGGCACCACGAGGCATGTCGAGTGATGCCGGACAGTGATCCCGAGGGATGGATTTTTCTATCCACCCCTCACACCCATATAGGATTCTTTTTCTTGCATACCTTCCAATTCTTAGCTCGGATTTTTAATGCTGTAGTCACTTCGGTTACCGACGTCCGCCATATTGTGATGACACTGTAGGAATGTTTAGTGATGTCACGTAATGTGCTGTGACGTCAACCTTAACAACGGTCCATACGAGGTTGTAATCAACCAGTGCATTTATGAAGCACGTGATTAAATTCAATTTTGGGTCGGAACACCAGGGCCAGAACATAAATTTCTATCCCAGGGTAAAATCACGGATTTCCTTATCTGGTGTGTGAGAAATTTAGTTATCCCATATTGTTTTAACCCATTTTGTACCAGAAACCCTGAAAACGGGAACCCTGGCAAAAAGTGTAGGCCCAGATCAGGGCCTACACTATTTGCAAAAACTTCAGCTATTTTCCAAATAAATTTTGGAGATAACACAACCTGTCACCCCTAAATTTCGATATGACTCCTGCCATATTTAAGGAGGAAGATTCCATTTGGTACAAAAAGGGTTAATCCTATACACAGAGTACAGTAAAATTCTGCTATTAAGACCACTTTTGGGACTGTTCAAAAGTGGTCTATAAGACCACTTTTTAACAGTCCCAAAAGTGGTCTCTGTGCAGAAGACACTGTATGCAGAAAACACAAAGAAAGAATAACTGCAGCCTATTACATCACGAAAACAAGTCCGTGAAACGAAGACCCCTCTAAACCCCACTTTATATAGAGAAAAGTGGGGTTTACGGGGGTATACATTATCTGCCTTATTTTTGCTCAAAAACATAGATTGTGGGTACTCGTTAGAACCGCCTCATTGAGGCGGTTCTAACGAGCACCCACAATCTATGTTGAAAGCAGAAATAATAAAGATGTTATCATTTTACCTAATATTTATCATTTTCTGACACCATGTTGCATGCCATTGTTTCTTACGGACATGTTTCCCTAATGAAATGAGCTTTATAAAGCAGAATTAGTCTTAATTTTAGGTGGTCTTAATAGCGGAATTTCACTGTACATAGAATATAGTTGCCAGTTCATTCTACTTACTCATATCCAGCCAGCACTGCCGGGTATATGGTTTCTGCTACCTTCTGACATAGGATAGTTTCAAACAAACCAAGCAATACCAAACTGAAAAAAAAAAAATAAATAGCAAAGAATTGAAAGATAAGACAAGAGGGCCATGATGGCCCTGGATCACTCACCAGGGGCCAGTTGTTCAAAGCATCGTTAGCTTAACAAGCTCGTTAGTGGTCATATTATTAACTCTTCCATCAAGTACAATATCGAAAATTGTGGTATTTTTGCCGAAAAAATGTGAGCAGCTTTTGCATCCGCAAAAGCTGCTCACATTTTTTCAGCAAACATTTCAGCATATATGCCATATTTAATGATCAAAGTTTTAACGATACGTTAACTAACGACATAGTTAGTTTTGAACAACTGGCCCCTGATCTATATCACACTAACGAAATGGTAGGTAATACAACTCAACCTTGTTATAACACAGAACTACGGGTTCAACCAACAGACCGCGTTAGTTCAACAAATCCTGTTATCAGTAACGACCGTATTTGTCACGATCAGACTATGTAAACACAAGCATTCGGAGCTATTGATAAGCCTGTAATGTTCCATGAGACGAGGTGTGAAAATAAGGTTGAGTTATGTCTCTAATTTGCTTATATCCCTCAATCATAAAATTTAATCCACAATCAATATGAAAATGATTTAATCGCTCGCAAGACAATTAGCTACGTCTAATGGTAGATGTATGCATAAAATAGACTTTTCTACTGTCTGGGAATGGTTATGTTTTGGCGCCCAATTGGGAACGTTTGGCAAGAAAAATCAAACACTTTAATTTGTGTAAACACATCTGTATGCTGTTGTCGGTGATTGACATGGAGCTTCAGGGGATAAGTCTGCAGTTGTGCAGGGCGCCCTTCTCTATCCACAACCATTTAGCTATCGAAATAATATTTTCTACTGGTTCCAAAGTAATTTTTATGAAAGAAATATACCCCATTAAAATAAAGCAATGTTATTAAACATGTGTGGTGTTGCTGGGGTCAGATGACATCATTTACCAATCGTGTGCAGAAAAATGTGGGTGGCAGAAACTTTGATGTTTGCCCTGAACTTGCTTGTAGGGAGGGTGTGAAAGTTTGGGCTCGTTTTGAATAGAGGGTCCTCTTCTTGTTGCTGGACCATTAAATTGTAAAATAAACTGCCTTCTTTAATCTCTTATCTCACAAAGCTGACTCTTTTGACCTTTTGAGCATATTGACTCAGACTGCAGCCCGTGTATATCATGCTTGTCAAGCTAAATGGGTTTATATAACTATCTTTAATTGCTAATTGGATTAGGTGTTATAACATGTCCGCAAGTAACTTGAAAAAGTACCATTATTGACTGTGACAATTACCGTATAAATTACCATATTACCACAGTTAAAAGTCAAAGGGAAATAGAGTTGTTGTGCTTGAAACTTGATAGAAACATTGGCTTATATTTATAAATGTTGGTTGGACAAAACCATGCTGTTGCGAAATTCTTGCTGTAACAAATTGTGCTACAACGAGGTCCAGGTGTATAAGGAGTGGAGGACTGAGCATCTAGGTAGATGGTATGTGAGAAATTACAGGTATTCAAAAATTTGTCTACCTGCTAAGGAGAAGAAGTTATTTTAAAGTCTGTCTAGTTTAGCTGTGGTGGCATTCATGTGCAGTGGCGCAAAACAAATTTGAGCAATTTTGTTGTAGGGTCACCCATGGAACAGTTATTTGAAATTATTTCCAAAATCTATCTGGCCTTTTAGAGGAAGAAGTCATTTTAGCATTTTTCTGTGTAAAGCCCTTGAAGCCATCTTGCCAGTTTTTGGGGGCCTGTGCGCTAGAAAATATAGTCAAGGTCACCAATATCTAATCATATCTTTGGTAGGTTGCAATGATGTATTGTACCAAGTCTGACCAAATTTCATCACTTCGTTCATGACACAGGGTGCAGAAAAGTCAGTTTTGGGCCCAAAATTGACAGTTTTTGGGGTGGGCCCATGCCCCTGAAGTAAGGTCAAGGTCACCAAAAACTTATCATATTTTGGTAGGTTGTAATTACATTTTGTACCAAGTTTGACCAAATTTCATCAATTTGTTCAGGAGATATGGTGCAGACAAGCCAATACCAACAGTTTTTGGGGGCCTGTGCTCTTGAAAATGAAATCACTGTCACCAAAAGCTTCCAAATCTTTGTTAGGCTGCATTATTATATTGCACCAAGTGTGACCCAATTTCATCAATTCCTTCATGAGATAGGGTGCAAACAACCAGGTTTTGCCCAAAATTATGTCCCCCAACCCATTACTGAAGGGCATAATTATTTCAAAATCCATCCACTAGTGTAGAAGCCTTTTAAAGGTTTTTCTGCTTTTAGCTCTGGCATACATATTGTTCATTCGAGCGAAATGGTTTAAGCAATTTTTGGTAGAGGGACCCCCAATTAACATTTGTGTGGAATTATTTCAAAATTCATTCAATGATTTAGGAGGAGAAGTTGCTTAAAGGTTTTTTCTATTTTTCGCTCTAGTGGCCGTCTTGTTCACCCAAAAGGAAAGTTTTGCGTAACTTTGGTTGTTGATTATCCAAGGAATATTCCTGTCAAATCATTTCAAAATTCATCCACTGGTTAAGGAGGAGAAGTTATTTAAAGGTTTTTCTATTTTTAGCTCTTGTGGCCATCTTGCTCATCGGTGCAGAGCAGTTTGAGTAATTTTGGTAGAGGGTTACCCAATTAACATTCTGGTGAAATTATTTCAAAATCCATCCACTTAAGGAGGAGGTTTTTTTTTTAAAATTTAGCTCTGGTGGTCACCTTTATCATTCAAGCCAAACAGTTTAAGAAATTTAAGTAGAGGGTCACCCAAGGAACATTCCTGCAAAAATTAACACTGGTTTAGGAGAAGTCATTCAAAAGGTTTTACTATTTTTGGCTATGGTGGCCATCTTGTTCATCCAAGCAAAATGGTTTGAACAATTTGGTAGAGGGTCCTCCAAGAAACATTCCTTTGAAACTATTTCAAATCCATCCACTGGTTAAGGAGAAGAAGGCATTTAAAGTTTTTTTCTATTTTTAGTTCTGGAGGCCATATTGTTCATTTGAGATGAACAATTTGAGCAATTCTGGTAGAGGGTCACCCAAGGAACATTCCTGTGAAACTATTTCAAAATACATGTACATCCACTGGTTTAGGAGGAGGTCATTTAAAGGTTTTTCTACTTTTAGCTCCAACGGCCATCTTGTTTTGTTTGTTTGTTTGTATCGGAGTTTAACGGCCGATTCAACACTATTTTAGGTCATTTTTTAGCTGGTCAGTTGACCTATCTACACTTTTCCTGGGCAGGCTTATACGTAAGCAGTTAACCAGTACAGTGCACATTCTTTTTCCAGAAACTGACATCTTTTTTCGTTTTTATTCTATTTTTGACAGAAAATTCTCTCAGCAAATAGTGCAGGCCCCGATCAGACGCGGCCCGATGCGGCGTCTGATCTGGGCCGGCATTGTTTGCCAAGGTACCCCTTTAGTGGGTTTCCCGCACACAATGGGTTAAAGCTACCAATCTTGTTAGTTAACATATCGTTAAAACTCTCATTGTATTCGTCTCATCACAATATAAGACCACCTTTGGGACTGTTCAAAAGTGGTCTTTCAGACCACTTTTGAACAGTCCCAAAGGTGGTCTCTGACCAGAGGACACTGTATGCAAAAAAGACAAAGAATAACTGCAACCTACTAAATAAGCTTCTAAAACAGAATTAGTCTTAATATTAGGTGGTCTTAATAGCGGAATTTTACTACACTCAGTGGCCAAAAACCAAATATACTCACTTTTTAGCTGATTCTTTAACTACTGTATTCTTTAAGTGCACATAAACATGACCTACAAAACACAACTATCAAGATATATACAGGTTTTAGGGTATAAAATGAGACACATGAGAAAATGTTCTTTGGGGCATATGTTTTGTTTGTTTTGAACTCATTCGAGATATTATGCTTGTCCTTGTTTACTAAAAGTTTCAGACAGACTAATGAACAGACAAATGGATGGACAAACAGGCAAAAGCAATATGCCCCCACACCTTCTCCGAAGTTTGGGGCACAATAATGTGTCCAATTTTCTTAATATAAGGTGGGGTTCAAGGTGGGGGTCATTTCACAAACTTGTTCACATGATGCTAGGTAAGGCTTTAGTCTCCCTTATCAAAATACTTAAGTGTTCCTTATCTCCATTATATTGAATGAAGGATTCCGAGATTAATTTTTTTTTCCCTATAAGAGCACTCCCTTTTGCCAGCAAAAAGTGAGTGAAGTAGTGAAAAATCAATGGGTCAACTCCTAAGTCTCATTTACTACAGCTGTTTTGAAGTTCTTCTTGGGCCCCGTAGTAAACATTTCCCAGAACTGCTGACAATAATGTACTTTGGATAATTTTCTTCATTTTATTCTATTTTGAAAATGTAATGTTGTGTGCACTCATACTCATTACAATTGCCTCAAGGAGGGGATTCTAATGAGTACCGACAACATAAAAAAAGCAAAAAGATATCCCTTCTATGACTGCTGAACCCTATTACAACTGATGACCTGGGGCCAGTTGTTCAAAGCATCGTTAGCTTAACAAGCTCGTTAGTGGTCAAATTGTTAACTGTTCCAGCAAGAAAAATATCGAAAATTTTGGTATTTTTGCTGAAAAATGTGAGCAGCTTTTGCATCCGCAAAAGCTGCTCACATTTTTTCAGCAAAAATTTCAGCATATTTGCCATATTCAATGATCAGTTTTAACGATACCTTAACTAACGATGTCATTAGTTTTGAACAACTGGCCCCTGATGTTATGATTAATCCTTAGTGGCTCAAACTACCCCTGTCTTGAACAAAGTAATAAGGATATATACTAACCTTTTGGCACATTGAACTTGTTATCTTTCTTATAGAACAGTTTACAGTGTGGCTTTGACAATAATTCAGCTGGTAATAATGTCTGCTCTCCAGGCTCAGAGGTTTTTAAGGAGAAATCAGTGGCTGAAAAGGACAGAATATACATCACAAAAACACGCCTATTTTGACCCCTTGAACCCCACTTTTATATACCGTAATTCCCTGTGTATACCACGCACTTTTTTCACCCAGAAAACGGTAAAAAAAAATCCCCTGCGTGTAATACAATGGCATAGAAAAATGACATTGTTTTTCTCGAAAAGTCGGCAGGTCACGAAAACCCATTACAAATACAATGTGACACTGTGAGACCCTCATAAAGTTCGTTTGACATATTAATTCATTGAATCATTCATACCATTAAAAATGCAATCAATATTCCTACCTCAGACATCAACCTTTCATCCCTTTTTGGGACATCGGCAAACAGTGCAGTCCCAGATCAGACACCTCAGAAAGACGCCGCAGACATCTGATTTGGATTTACTCTGTTTGATGATTTATAACAGTTCAATTATGACATAATTGCCACCCTGCGGTGCATGTCGATAAGGTGTGAAAATATGGTCAAGTTATGTCTCTAATTTGCGTTTATTCCCCGATCATAAAATTTAATCCGCAATCAATGTGAAAATTATTTAATTGCTCCTAAGACAAGTTGCTACGACTATTCTACTATCTCGTGAATGGTTATGTTTTGGCGCCAAATAGCAGACGCTTGGCGAGAAAAGTTGAACGCTTTAAATTGTGTTAACACATCTGTATGCTGGTGTTGGTTATTGACACGGAGCTTACAGAAAGCGCTGTTTTCCACTACCGTTTTGCTATCGAGAATTTTTTTACCGTTTCCAAACATTTTTTATGAAAGAGATATGCCCCATTAAGATAAAACAATAGACACGTGTGGGGTTGCTGGGGTCCGATGACGTCATTTACCGATTGCGTGCCGATTCGCCCCAGTCAATTTCGGATGCGCGGAAGTTCTATGCGCCGGATTAAAGTCTGCGGGTTGTCAAAGATCTATTTCAGCGAATCGGCCGATTCGCCCCCGTCAATTTCGGACGCTCGAAAAAAATCGGCCGGTTCGCCCCAGTAAATTTCGGATGCGCGGAAGCTCTAATATGCGACGGATTCAAGTCTGCAGCTTGTCCCTAATCTATTTCAGCGAATCGGCCGATTCGCCCCCGTCAATTTCGGACGCTCGAAAAAAAATCGGCCGGTTCGCCCCAGTCAATTACGGCCGCGCGGAATCTCGCCCGACGGAAAAAAATCGTATGTGATTTTTATTTTCTTTGCGTGATTCACGTAAGATTTTGCGTGAGTGGGAACTCTGAAATTTAATTATGATAGTTAATGCATGTCAACAAAGTTTCAAATTGCACAGGAAATCGGGTTCCTTGAAGTCAGGCATGAATCACCGTAAATGCAAAATGGGCTTCTTTAATTGAGTGAGATGTTTGACTCACGCTGAGAAGGTGTTAATTATGGGATTAGCATAGAGAACGTGTGAATAACCAGAGGTGTCAAAATACTCAATCTACCTGTAGAAATTTCTGTCAATAACGCTATGGAGCACCTGCCTTGGAGGCATGTTGTCACAATTTTACCTTTGGAAAGAAACCTGTTTCTATCTTTCCTTGTTAAAGAAAACTGGGAAAACGCATTGTCATCTTTCATAACAAATGAATAACCGCACCCTTAAAATGTCACCTTGTCACACACCACCGTTATGGGTAAACGGAGAACTGCCTATGCTGCAAGAGAGAAACTAACCACTATTCTATTCTATAACTACTAGGAAATATACCTATAACCAGTCAGGCTATTTTGATAGTAGCCAATCAAAATTCGTGTACTTTCATTTTCAATCAAAATGGCGTCTGAGAAAAGCATTCTGTGATACTGGGGAAAAGCATGTGCGTGTTTTAGACTGGAATATATTTTTTTTACATATCTTGGACTCAGAATTGAGGTGCGTGTTATAGATGAGTGCGTGGTATACACAGGGAATTACGGTAGTCAAACTGGGGTCTACAGGGGTAAACCTTATTGTTCACATTTTATTTATGATTAGTCTCCCTTAGTGGGTTATATTTTCTAGTAATCATACTGCTAAATTTTGAAAATATTTGATGTCACTGATCAGGCGTGATAGGACAAGACCAGCTAGTCTGGCCGCCAATAGGGTCTTGTACACGCCAGTTTTCAGTTCCATGTTGTAGTTTTTGCTTCAAAGGGATTGATGCCTATATCAAATCCATACTCATAAAAGTTTCAATTAATATTATAGTCAAACTATGATGGGTCAAACCCCTTTGGGACCATGAAAATTTGTTTGAGACAGCGACAGTTTGAGCCACAGAGGGTTACTATTAGTGCCATACAGTAAGCATAATGGAGAGAATTATGGGATATTCTTTCGGTGTTCTATATTATAAATGTATGGTGTGTGTACTCATTAGAATCGCCTCATCGAGGCGATTCTAATGAGTACACACAACATACATTTGCAGAGAACATTTGCAAAGAAGAAACTCACTCTGCATTATCCATTCATCGTATTTTGAGGTATTCCGTGCCGACTCAAGAACGGGTTTGACTCGTCCATGGTAAAAGAGCATTGGGGTTCGAGCCATTGAAATTCTACTGTATATGGGTATGTTATCCAAATCTAAATTCAACCTTGAAGGTTCACAATATATAGTTATGGTTATAACCAATTCTTGGCATAAAATACCATTTTCTGTTACCAGATCTATAATTTCTTACCTATAAATTCATTTGATGCCGGCATAGATAATTCTGGATTCTTCCCCACATCTGAAAGTTTACAGAATTAATTGATTCTCAGAACATTAAACCATAAAATGTCAATCACAACAATTGTTGTCTGCTTTGTTGTCTGCCAGTTATTTCTAAAGTCTCATTTTTGCAAACAGTGTGGACGCAGATCAGACTGCTCCTCTCGAAGCAGTCTGATCTGTGTCGACACTGTTTGGCTGCATGCAAAAATATTTTTATAAGTTTGCAAGAAGATTCAGCAGATGGCATAGGCAGACGACATTTACAGAAGTAGATTTTCACGGCATCTTAACTCTTATCATGCTGTTCACAACAACCCCTATCTTTGGAAACAGTGTAGATCCAGATCAGATGGCTTCTGAAGAAGCCATCTGATCAGGATCTACACTGTTTGACATGAAGTTTATGGATTTGTAAAAAAAAATTACATGAAGTAATCTGATTGGTTCAAAGTCAGAAATTGGGTGTGGCTTAACTGAATATTCAGCAATAGAAGGGTTAAGGGTTAAGTACACTGCACCAATAAACAAGAGGGCCATGATGGCCCTGGATCGCTCACCTGATCCATAGAGTAACAAGTGGGCCCGGGGGAGGGCCATTATTGACCCCAGGGTTATAATGTGCATAATTTTGAGGGAGGTCTAAAAAGGTGAAGCTTCAAACCAAATATCAACAAAGGCTATAATTTGAACAATCTTGGCAAAGGTCCACTAGATGAAGCTACACACCAAATATTAAAGACCTGGGCCTTGCGGTTTCAGAGAAGAAGATTTTTTTTTTTAAGATATTCCCTACATAAGCCTATGTAAAACCAAATGGTCCCGGGGCAGGGGGCATCTTTGGCCTCAACAATCTTGATCGAGGTCCACTAGATGAAGCTTCACACCAAATATCAAAGACCTAGGCCTTGCTGTTTCAGAGAAGAAGATTTTCAAAGATTATCTCTATTATAAGTCTATGTAAAACCAAAAGGCCCCGGGGTGGGGGCATTTGTGGCCCGAGGGCTATAATTTGAACAATCTTGACAGAGGTCCACTAGATGAAGCTCCATACCAAATATCAAAGACCATGGCCTTGCAGTTTCAGAGAAGAAGATTTTTAAAGATTTCCCTATATAAGTCTATGTAAAACAAAAGGGTCTCGGGGCGGGGGGCATTTTTGGCCCTAGGACTATAATTTGAACAATCTTGATAGAGGTCCACTAGATGAAATTTCACACCAAATATCAAAGACCTAGGCCTTGGTGTTTCACAGAAGAAGATTTTTCAAGATTTTCCCTATATAAGTCTATGTAAAACAAAAGGGCCACGAGGCAGGGGCATTTTTGGTCTCAGGGCTATAATTTGAACAATCTTGGTAGAGGTCAACTAGCTGAAGCTTCATACCAAATATCAAAGACCTAGGCCTTGTGGTTTCAGAGAAGAAGACTTTTTTAAGATTTTCCCTATATAAGTCTATGTAAAACAAAAGGGCCCCGGAGCGGGGGCATTTTTGGCCCCAGGGCTATAATTTGAACAATCTTGGTGGAGGTCCAGAAGATGAAGCTTCGTACCAAATATCAAAGACCTGGGCCTTGCACTTTCAGAGCAGAAGATTTTTAAAGATTTTCCCTATATAAGCCTATGTAAAACCAAAGGGCCCCGGGGTGGGGGCATTTTTGGCCCCAGCACTATAATTTGAACAATCTTGGTAGGGGTCCACTAGAAGAAGCTCCATACCAAACAGCAAAGACTTGGGCCTTGCAGTTTCAGAGAAGAAGATTTTTAAAGATTTTCCCTATATAAGCCCATGTAAAACCAAATGGCCCTGGGGCGGGGGCATTTTTGGCCCTAGCACTATAATTTGTACATCCTTGGTAGGGGTCCACTAGATGAAGCTTCATACCAAATATCAAAGACCTGGGCGTTGCGGTTTCAGAGAAGAAGATTTTTAAAGATTTTTCCCTATATAAGCCCATGTAAAACCAAAGGGCCCTGGGGCGGGGGGCATTTTTGGCCCCAGCACTATAATTTGAACAATCTTGATGGGGGTCCACTAGATGAAGCTTCATACCAAATATCAAAAACCTGGGCCTTGCGGTTTCAGAGAAGAAGATTTTTAAAGATTTTCCCTATATAAGCCCATGTAAAACCAAAGGGCCCTGGGGCGGGGGCATTTTTGGCCCCAGCACTATAATTTGAACAATCTTGATGGGGGTCCACTAGATGAAGCTTCATACCAAATATCAAAGACCTGGGCCTTGCAGTTTCAGAGAAGAAGATTTTTTTTAAGATTTTCCCTATATAAGCCCATGTAAAACCAAAGGGCCCTGGGGCGGGGGCATTTTTGGCCCCAGCACTATAATTTGAAAATCTTGATGGGGGTCCACTAGTAAAGCTTCATACCAAATATCAAAGACTTGGGCCTTGTGGTTTCAGAGAAGAAGATTTTTAAAGATTTCCACTATATAAGCCCATGTAAAACCAAAGGGCCCTGGGGCGGGGGCATTTTTGGCCCCAGCACTATAATTTGAACAATCTTGGTAGGGGTCCACTAGATGAAGTTTCATACCAAATATCAAAGACCTGGGCCTTGCGGTTTCAGAGAAGAAGATTTTTAAAGATTTTCCCTATATAAGCCCATGTAAAACCAAAGGGCCCCGGGGGCGGGGGCATTTTTGGCCCCAGCACTATTATTTGAACAATCTTGGTAGGGGTCCGCTAGATGAAGTTTCATACCAAATATCAAAGACTTGGGCCTTGTGGTTTCAGAGAAGAAGATTTTTAAAGATTTTCCCTATATAAGCCCATGTAAAACCAAAGGGCCCCCGGGGCAGGGGCATTTTTGGCCCCAGCACTATTATTTGAACAATCTTGGTAGGGGTCCTTTAGATGAAGCTTCATACCAAATATCAAAGACCTGGGCCTTGTGGTTTCGGAGAAGAAGATTTTTTAAGTTTTCGGTGAAAAAAATCTATTTTTGGCTCCTGTGACCTATATGTGCAACGGACCGGAACAATTTGAACAACTTTGAAAGGGGACCACCTAAGGATCATTCCTGTGAAGTTTGGTCAAAATCCGATCAGTGGTTTAGGAGGAGATGTCGTTTGAAGAAATTGTTTACGCACGCACGACGGACAAAAAGTGATCCCAAAAGCTCGACGGTGAGCTAAAAAGGAGACATGAAACTTAAATAAAACAATAACTTTAATTCTTACCTGATGTTTATATTTTCCCCATAGAAGCTATTGAAAACCACACTGATTTTTTTTTTTTTTTCAATAACTCACATCGCTTAGGCTGTGCCTTCAAAAGGGTGCATTTCATGATGTCAATTCTAACATTTACTTCTGTTAACATAGAGATACATACTAGCATGTCCTGATCACAACTCCCCTGACCTTTGTATGGCGTACATTTCCTTGTAGCATTTTCATTACACTATACATAAAACTAGATTAAGCTGTCGTTTGGTTGAAATCTGTAGGCAAACAATAACTGAAGAGTCAGGAAAGGGCTTATTTCAGCATTATTTGAAGAACAATGGGCCATAACTCCATTGATACGAGTTGGAATTTAACAATGATCAAACTCATGTAATGTCTTATGTATGCAATGCCTTGTATCAAGTTTGGTGGAAATATGTAGGTAAACACAGACTGTAGAGTCTGGAAACTACACATTTCAGCATTATTTGAAGAACAAAGGGCCGTAAATATGTTCTAGAAGGGTTATCCTTTGGAAGCAAGCCATACACAACAGAACTGGAAAATATGTGGTGTACATGTTTTCTGGGCCAGACTACTAGTTTTGGCCAATTAGGCCTCGTCAGTGACCCTCAAATATTTTCAAAATTCAACAATGGAATCAATGATCCCAAAGGACAAGAAAATATAAACTACACTATGATGTAGGGCAGGAAGACTTTTTACTGCCGCCACACATTCCCAGACACCAGCTGTAGTGACGTTAAATATGTTCTAGAAAGGGTTATCCTTTGGAAGCAAGGAATACACAACAGAACTGGAAAATACAGAGTGTACATGTTTTCTGTGCCAGACTAGCTAGTTTCGGCCATTTAGGCCTCATCAGTGACCCTCAAATATTTTCAAAATTCAACAGTGGAATCAATGATCCCAAAGGACAAGAAAATATAAACTACACTATGATGTAGGGCAGGGAGACTTTTTATGGCCGCCACACATTCCCAGACACCAGCTGTAGTGACGTTAAATATGTTCTAGAAAGGGTTATCCTTTGGAAGCAAGGAATACACCACAGAACTGGAAAATATGGAGTGTACATGTTTTCTGGGCCAGACTAGCTAGTTTCGGCCAATTAGGCCTCATCAATGACCCTCAAATATTTTCAAAATTCAACAATGGAATCAATGATCCTAAGGACAAGAAAATATAAACTACACTATGATGTACTGCAGGGTGTACAAAGGAGGTTTAGATTAAGTGTTTGAGTTTAAGAAATTAAGGAGTATATTAGAACTGCAAGATTATGAGGGTTAAACCATAACAGAAAATTCCTTACATTAGGACAAGAGGGCCATGATGGCCCTGGATCGCTCACCTGATCCATAGGGTATCAAGTGGGCCCCTGGGAGAGCCATTACAAGCCCCGGGCTATAATATGATTAATCTTGGTAGTGGTCTAAAAGGTGAAGCTCATACCAAATATCAAAGAATGGAGACTTGTGGTTTCAGACAAGATTTTTAAAGGTTTTCCTTATATAAGTCTACATAAACCTTGGGGTCCCCGGGGCGGGCCATTTTTGCCACCAGGGCTATAATTTGAACCATCTTGGTAGAAATCCACAAGACGAAGCTTCATACCAAAAATCAAAGACCCTGGCCTTCTGCTTTCAGACAAGAAGATTTTCAAAGGTTTTCATTGCCATGACTTCTATTTCCCAGGGCTATAATTAGAACAATTTAGATGAAGCTTCAAGCCAAATATCAAAGACCTGGGCCTTGCAGTTTCAGAGTAGAAGATTTTTTTTAATTTCCCTATATAAGTCAATCTAAAAATGAAGGGCCCCGGGGTGGGGGCATTTTTGACCCAAGGGCTATGGTTTGAACAATCTTGGTAGAAGTCCACTAGATGAAGCTACACACCAAATTTCAAAGAACTGGGCCATCTGGTTTTGGAGAAGAAGCTTTTTAAAGATTTTCACTGTATAAGCCAATGTAAAACAAAAGGGCCTGCAGGTGGGGGCATTTTCGCCCTAGGCCTATGATTTGAACAATCTTGATAGAGGTCCTCTAGATGAAGCTTCATACCAAATATCAAAGAACTGGGCCTTGCGGTTTCAGAAGAAGATTTTTAACGATCATCCCTGTATAAGTCTATGTAAAACCAAAGGCCCCTGGGGCGGGGGCATTTTTGTCCCCAGGGCTAGAATTTGAACAATCTTGGTAGAGGTCCACTAGATGAAGCTTCAAAGCAAATATCAAGACCTGGGCCTTATGGTTTCAAAGAAAAAGATTTTTAAAGATTTTCCCTGTATAAGCCAATGTAAAACAAAAGGGCCTGCAGGTGGGGGCATTTTCGCCCTAGGCCTATGATTTGAACAATCTTGATAGAGGTCCACTAGATGAAGCTTCACACCAAATATCAAAGACTTGGGCCTTGCAGTTTCAGAGAAGAAGATTTTTAAATATTTTCCCTATATAGGCCTATATAAAACCAAAGGGCCCCAGGGCTATAATTTGAACAATCTTGGTAGAGGTCCACTAGATGACACTTCAAACCAAATATCAAAGACCTGGGCCTTGTGGTTTCAGAGAAGAAGATTTTTAAAGGTTTTCCCTTTATAAGTCTATGTAAAACCAAAGGCCCCCAGGGCGGTTGCATTTTTGGCCCTAGGGCTATAATTTGAACACTATTGGTAAAGGTCCAATAGATGAAGCTTCATACCAAACATCAAAGAACTGGGCCTTGCGGTTTCAGAGAAGATTTTTAACGATTATCCCTGTATAAGTCTATGTAAAACCAAAGGCCCCGGGACGGGGGCATTTTTGGCCCCAGGGCTAGAATTTGAACAATCTTGGTAGAGGTCCACTAGATGAAGCTTCAAACCAAATATCAAAGACCTGGGCCTTGTGGTTTCAGAGAAGCAGATTTTTAAAGATTTTCCCTATATAGGCCTATATAAAACCAAAGGCCCCCGGGGCGGGGGCATTTTTGGCCCCAGGGCTATAATTTGAACAATCTTGGTAGAGGTCCACTATATGACGCTTCAAACCAAATATCAAAGACCTGGGCCTTGTGGTTTCAGAGAAGAAGATTTTTAAAGGTTTTCCCTTTATAAGCCTATGTAAAACCAAAGGGCCCCGAGGCGGGGGCATTTTTGGCCCCAGGGCTATAATTTGAACAATCTTGGTAGAGGTCCACTTGATGAAGCTTCATATCAAATATCAAAGACCTGGGCCTTGCAGTTTAAGAGAAGAAGATTTTTAAAATTTTCAGTAAAAAAAATCTATTTTTAGCTCCTGTGACCTAGATGTGCAACAGACAGGAACCAATTGAACAACTTTGAAAGGGGACCACCTAAGGATCATTCCTGTGAAGTTTGGTCAAAATCTGATCAGTGGTTTAGGAGGAGATGTTGTTTGAAGAAAAAGTTTACGGACGCACGGACGGACACTCACAAATGGATACTTAAGTGGCTAGGCGTCGGCATATTGACTACTTAAGCGGCAAATTCTCTTAAGCGGCAAGCCACCTAAGAGACAATTTTTGCCACTTAAGTACCAAAATAACGGAATAAAGTCCATTTGGTGGACTTAAGTGTCAAACTGTCCAAATCTTTTGCCCCCTAAATGTAGTTCCGTTGGTGTGCACGCACAGACACACGCAGGACGGACAAAAAGTGATCCCAAAAGCTCACCTTGTCACTACGTGACAGGTGAGCTAAAAACACACCTATTCAAATATATTGGTAAAATTTTACCACCAAAACTGATACCCCACCCTTCAATTTCGTTTGCGTGAAGGGTGGGGGGGGGGGGGTCTAATGACTGCAAAAACATCGAACATTCGGATGTTAACAAAGTACCTTTCCATTCCTGCATCAAAGCTGGGTCCCAGTCTGTCGCTAAGTACTGAGCATGGAACCAGTGTTCCTTCTCTGGGCAATCAATATCCGTAAAGTCACTGGATAACAATATCACATTGCAGTTATCTGCCCTTAGATAATTAAGGCACTCTTGAATTAGCTGAAAAAATGTTCAGAACACAACATCAACAAATTATATTTTATTATGGAATACAATACTATTGCAATGCTGGCTTTTATTGTGGCCGCATTGGCTCAGTCATCTTTATGTCCCAATGCTGTTAAAAGTTCAGGGTCCAGTTGTAAAAGGCATTGCTAGCTTCAAGGTTTTGTAAGTGGTCAAATTGTTCACTGTTATATCAAGTATATTATTGAATATTCTGTTATTCATCGCGTGAACAATTCTGTGAAATGAACATAGCAAAATCTACTCACATTTTCGAGCAAAAATGTAAGCATATCTGCCAAAATAAATTATATCCAAGTCTTAACACCATGTTGGATAATGACATCATGTGGCCCAGGAGGCTAGGCATTCAGCCATCAAGTCCAACAGCAGCTAAACCCCTAAACAGGTACCATGGCAAACAGTGCAGGCCCAGATCAGACGCTGCAGAATGCGGCGTCTGATCAGGGCCTACACTGTTTGCAAAAAGTTCAGTCATTTTCCTAATCAATTTTGAAGGAAACACAACATGAAACCCCTAAAGAAATGGACTCCTGCCATCTATAAGGAGGAAGATTCCATTTGGTACGAAAAGGGTTAATCATGAAATATTTACCATTTAGTGAAAATAATACAAGATCTGTCATCATTACTCTGGGAATGCTGTTTATTTTCTCTTCCACTTATTGGTATACATTTGACATTAAGTCACTGTGCACAAGCGATCTTGAGAATGCTGATCATTTTCTATTTCAGTTTCATAAGATTTGTTTGATTTGAGGTTTAACGTCCCCGTCAACACTGTAAAGGTCATTTTGGAGACGTTGCTTCCAATTTTGTGGGACTTTTACTCGACATTGAGATGAAATGACATCTCAAGCCCTGTCGCCAAATGAAACCAATAGGGTTTATAAGCATGGACGGTCCACCTCGCACCACGGTTCCTGGACAGGCTTAGATCCTCTAAGCGGTTTACCAGTACTAGTGTGCGGGCCGGATTCAGCTCTGCGTGGAAGCATCATGCAGCCCATATATTTCTTCAAGCCCCTATGGGCGGGGGCGATTCAGTTTCATAAGAACTAGCCAGCATAGATAACAAGTTATCATGACTACTTAACCATGCCTCCAGATAAGAAGGAACAAAAGCACTGCATGCGGGTGCCAACGTTCAGCTGCAAAAATTCTAAGTCGAAAAAGGGGCATAAATGTGCCAAAAATATTTTGAGGGTTACCTCACCTATTGGTATGAGTTCCCCTTTTCATAATGAACAACTAATCCAAGTTTCAAGTAAAAATGTTCAGTAATCACAGAGATATTACAAAATGTCCAAGTTTTTGCATGACCACGCAGAGGACGATGACGACGCAGACGACGCCAGAGCTATGAAAATACCTTGCCGTTTTCTTCGAAAACAGCCGAGCTAAGAATCAGGATAAGGGAAAATGTTTTCCTCATTTCTTGTTTCAGCCTCTTTATAACACTATTGATGGGGTCCAAAGCAGAAACCGTGCTAGTTAAACAACCGTGTTATATCCAAACAAAAATGTGAAGATTATATAGAAAAATGACCATTTAATGGTCATTTTTCTATATAATTTTCACATTTTTGGGATCCATCTTGAAACCGTGTTATATTCGAAACCGTGTTATAATGAACCGTGTTATAGTGAAGTTGTGGTGTATGTTGTGCTTACTTGGAAGAGCCACATCATGTTTTAAGGGGAATGGGAACACCTAGCACATTTTTCCGACATTTTTCGAAGGGAGACAACTTTCTGGACTTCCTGTTCACTTTTCTATAAGCTCTGTCCCAAGGAAAAAGGGGTCAACTCTTAAAGGAAAGAATTTGCTCCTCAGGAGCAAATTCTTTCCTTTAAATGCTGACCCCTATTGACATGGGAGAAAAAAATACTTTTGCAGGAGTTGCTACCCCTGAATGTGTACCCATTCCCCTTAATGGAGAAATAAGAAGAACAATTCCCTTCATCACCATGTCTCCTCCCTATTTGGATGTGTATTTAAACCTCATAATCTGGTTGTTCTAATATACCTCTTTATTTCTTAAACTCAAAAGCTTAATCTAAACCTCATTTGTACACCAGAGCATAGTTTTGGCAGTAAATACTTTAAAGATGGACCTCAAAATCTGTTGGCTAAGGATTCCATTGGTTAACTGCTTGAGGCTATGCATCACATTAACAGACCTGTGTAAAGAACATCCCTCTAAATAGAGAAAACGGCAGTTTACTGGGGTATACTTTATTTCTGCTTCAAGACATAGGTTGTGGGTTCTTGTTACAACTGCCTCATTGAGGCCATTCTAACGAGCACTCACAACCTGTGTTTCTTCAAGATATAGGTTGTGGGTACTTGTTAGAACAGCCTCAATGTGGCGGTTCTAAAGAGCACTCACAACCTATGTTTGGAGTAAAAATAAGAACAATATCACAAATTTTCATCAGAAAGTAACCATTTTGGAGACAAGCAAGAAAGCAATATGTCACATGGATGTGTTATTATGATGGGATTGATATCAATATCTGTTTCACTCACCACCTGATCGTACTGACTGTACAGTCTGTGCCCAGTGAGACAGTGAAACGTGTCATTTCGCCCATTAGTCATTTCGCACGTTAGTCATTTCACCTGTGGACCGTTTCGCCTGTGGGTAGTTTTGCCCCAATTTCGTGGGTTGTTCCACCCATATATTTTCAAGCTCTCAAGCTCTATTGATTGAGGTAAGGTATTTTTTGTATCTATCTATCTATTATTCCATTTGACACTCCTTAAAAACATAATTGAGGTGAAACGAGGCACGGGCGAAACTACTCAACTCAGAGGAGTGAAACGACCACCCCGAAATCAGGGCTAAACGACCCACGCGCGAATCAACCCCGATTCCAGTGAGATAGGCTTATGGAGCGTACCATAATACCCTGTGTATTCAACACCTCAATTCCTTATCGTACATGCTCTAAAATTTGAATAAGTTCAATTTACAACCTGATGTTGTGTCTAACAAGAGCACCGCATGCGGGTGCTATCGCGCGGCTCCAAAAATATTTTGAGGGTGACCTCACCTATTGGTATGAGTTCCCCTTTTCATAATGAACAACTAGTCCGAGTTTCAAGTAAATATGTTCAGTAATGACAGAGATATTACAAAATGTCCAAGTTTTTGCACGATGATGCAGACGACACCAGAGCTATGACAATACCTTGTCGTCTTCTTCGAAAACAGCCGAGCTAAAAATGGATGAGAGCAAACAGTCTAGACTCTGATAAGACTCCACTATTCTGTGATATTGTCTCATCTCTGTCTAAACTGTTTGTTCAGGTCTGTCCACCAGACTACATAAGGTAAATAGGGAATTAGCTTATGTTATAGCCAAAACTGTTGTGTTTGTTTGAATTAAGCTTTAAAGTCCCCATCAACACTATTTAGGTCATTTTGGAGACCATGCTTCCAATTTTGTTGGACTTTTACCCGGCACTGAGATGAAATGACATCTCAAGCCCTGCCACCTAATGAAACGAGAAGGCTTATATGCACTGGACAGTCTGCCTCATACCATTTTGCCTGGGCAGGCTTACTCCTTCTAAGAGTTTGTTATAGCCAATACTGTTTTATAATAGTAATAATATAAAGAGGTACAACTGACCTGCTGATCAAACTGACAATACAGTCTGTGTCCAGTGAGGTAGTCTTGGGGAGTGTAGTTCTGCATGTTCACTGATATTGCCTCAACATATTCTGTTGGGTCACCCTGCAATTATACTGTAAGTATTTTAATTCTTCTTGCATGCAGTAAAACAATCATCCCTTAACCCTTGTCCTGCCGAGCCCGGATATGCCTTATTTTCCAAACAATGAAGATCCAGATCAGATGGCTTCTGACGAAGCCATCTGATCAATATGCCTTATTTTCCAAACATTCAGATTGTGAATTTGTTGCAATAATTTACATCAAGTAATCTGATTGGTTGATAATCAGCAGTGGATGTGGCATATATAAATATTCAGCAGGACAAGGTTTAAGATTCCAGAAAGGCTGCATGGGAGAATGTCGTCTGTTTATGTCATCTGCTGCGTCTTCGGCCCAACATCTTAAGCATATTTTTGCATATAGGCAAACAGTGTGGACCCAGATCAGACTGCTCCTAAAGGAGCAGTCTAATCTGGGTCAACACTATTTGCAAAAATGACTTTTAGAAGTTACCAGCAGACGACAAAGCAGAAGACGATTGCCATGATTGGCATTTTATGGGTTAAGCAAGTTTCAATTTCCTGCATCAAATACTGCAGGAGGAGTTTGGGAGACAGGACCAGTACTATTTAACCTCCTATGATTCACATATGGCCCAAATGTTTAAGTTGTTCAAGAGGATATAACAATGCAATAAGGGGCTGTATCAGAATCCTGTTTCCTTTATCCACATGTTCAATGCAAGTCTGAACTGTGTTGCAAGTTTCAATGCCCTGCATCAAAAATTGTAGGAGGCGTTGTGAAGACAAGTATTGTACTACAAAGTGTGACAAAATGACAGACGTATGGACAAGGGCAAAACAATATGCCCTCTCCACTTCCAGGCAAGGGATAAACATGTGAGTAGCTTTTGCAAACATAACGTAAACAAGTTCTTCAAATGAATTCCCCACTAAACCCCACTTTATATAGAGAAAACTGGGGTTTATGGGGTATATATTATTTTTCTTGCTTCTGCTCCAAGAGATAGGTTGTGGGTACTTGTTAGAACTGCCTTGAGGTGGTTCTAATGAGCATTCACTACCTATAATTGCAGTATAAATAAGAACAAGAGGGCCTTGATGGCCCTGGATTGCTCACCTGATCCATATTGTACAAATGAAATGGTAGGTAATCTATGGTGGAGTTGAGGGTTTCAGCAATTTTGGTTAATGGTGACTAAAGAACAGGGGCCAGTTGTTCAAAACTAACGACGTCGTTAGTTAACGTATCGTTAAAACTTTGATCGTTTATTATGGCAAAAATGCTAATATTTTTGCTGAAAAAAATGTGAGCAGCTTTTGCGTACGCAAAAGCTGCTCACATTTTTTCAGCAAAAATACCAAAATTTTAGATATTGTACTTGCTAGAAGAGTTAACAATATGACCACTAACGAGCTCGTTAAGCTAACGATGCTTTGAACAACTGGCCCCTGTTCTGTAAAATTATTTCAAAATCAGCCTGGTTGTTTAGGAGTAAAACTCATTTTGAGGTTTGTATAACTTTATCTCTGGTGGCCATCATGTTCAGTGGAGCAAAATATTTTGAGCACTTTTGTTAGAAGGTCATCCATGGAACATTCCTATAAAATTGATACCTTTCAGAGTAAGAAGTCTTTTTAACCCTGACTGACTGACAGTTGTTTTTAAGGTAACCGGGCGCCATGGGCACAAAGGGGCTACCCCCAGTTCGCCATCGCCATTTTTAACCCTTTTTCTGCTGGATATTTATATATGCCACACCCACTACCGATTATCAACCAATCAGATTACTTGATGCAAATTATTGCAACAAATTCATAATCTGAATGGCAAACAATGTTGATCCTGATCAGATGGCTTCGTCAGAAGCCATCTGATCTGGATCTACATTGTTTCAAAGATAAGGCTTATCTGGGATTAGCAGGACAAGGGTTAAAAAATCAATTTAATGTTCTTGCAACTATCTTGTTCTGACAGCAGAGTGAAACATTTTCAACAGGTGGTCACCCAAAAAGCATTCATTGGAAATCATTTATCAAAGCATAACAGTTTAAGCAATTATGGAGGAGGGTCACTATTTCTATATTATTTTATAATCCATCCACTGGCTAAGGAGGGGAAGCTGTTAAAAGATTTTTTCTATTTTTAGCCCTGGCAGCCATTCTGTTCATCCAAGCAAAACCGTTTGACCAATTTTGGTAAATGATCACAAAAGGAACCTTTCTGTGATCTTTTTATTTCAAAATGCATCCACTGGTTTTTAAGGAGAAATTGTTAAAAGGTTTTTTTTTTCTATTTTAAGCTCTGGCGGCCATCTTGTTCACCAAGGCGCAAAGTTTGACCAATTTTGGTAGTGGGTCATTCTAGGAACATTCATGTGAAATAATTTCAAAATCGATCACATCACGTGAACAAGTCCGTGAAATGAAGACCCCCCTAAACCCCACTTTATATAGAGAAAACTGGGGTTTACGGGGGTCTTCATTATTTTTCTTATTTCTGCTCCAATACATAGGTTGTGGGTACTCGTTAGAACCGCCTCAATGAGGCGGTTCTAACGAGCACACACAACCTATGTTACGAGCATTTATAAGAAAAACATGACATATTTTCATCAGAAAAGTAGCCATTTTGGAGATGTGGAAAATGCACTATGTCGTACGGGTGTGTTATCGTAATGACTGGTTAAGAAGTAGAAGTCATTTAAAGCTTTTAAATTTAAAGGTGGTTTAAATGTTTTTTTCCATTTTTAGCTCTGGCAGCCATCTTGTTCACCCGACTGGAACGGTTTGAGCAATTTGGTAGAGGGTCACCCAAGGAACATTCTTGCGAAATTATTTCAAAATCTGTCCATCACTTTAGGAGAAGATGTCTTTTAAAGCAATAGTTGACTACAGATGCACGCACAGAGGACGGACACAGACTGATCACAATAGCTCACCTTGAGCACATCATGCTCAGCTGAGCTAAAAATTACACAGATTTTCATCTGAAAAGTAGCCATTTTGAAGATGTGAAAAAATGCAATATGTCGCACGGTTGTGTTTTCGTAATGAATGCAAAAGCTTCTCATATTTTTCAGCAAAATATTAGCAGATTTTCCATATTAAGGGGAATGGGAACACCTAGCATGTTTTCACCATTTTTTCAAAGGGTGACAACTTTTGGGACTTCCTGTTCGCTTTTCTATAAGCCCTGTCCCACTGAAAAAGGGGTCTACTCTTAAAGGAAAGAATTTGCTCCTCAGGAGCAATTTCTTTCCTTTAAGAGTAAACCCTTATTGACATGGGAGACAAAAATAATTTTGTCAGAGTTGCCTCCCCTGAAGGTGTTCCCATTCCCCTTAAATGATCAGTCTTTTTAATGATTCGTAAACTAACAACTGGTCACTGGTCTTCAACCTCCTTTTCATCCTGGTCCATTTTATTCTGGTACCGAAGAGAAGTTTCCAGTGAACGTGTTTAACCCTTATCTTGCTGAATATTCAATTAAGCCACACCCATTTCTGACTTTGAACCAATCAGATTACTTGATGTACTTTATTCCTACAAATTCGAAAAATGAATGTCAAACAGTGTATATCCTGATCAGATGGCTTCTTCAGAAGCCATCTGATCAGGATATACACTGTTTGCAATGATATGGGTTGTTGTGAACAGCAGGATAAGGGTTAAGATAATCAGTGTTTATAACTGCTGAATTTTGTATGAATTCATACAGATGTTCTGTAATGATCCTAAGTATTGGACACATAGGCCTATGCAAACAGTGCAGACTCAGATCAGACTGCTCCTAAAGGAGCAGTCTGATCAGAGTCTACACTGTTTGCCATTCCCTCTGCACCTTTTGAACTCCTTGAAGGATTATGAAACAAGTTTGTAAAAATTTAAGGAGGATAACAGCAAGTCCTCAAGGTGTCCGAATTTTTAGGATGTTTACTGTATCCTCCAGATATAAGATCTGCACGTGACCTACCTGCTCTTTCCACCTAAAACTGGTTTCTTCCACTGTTTGTAACTCTTTGTAAAACCATTCTTGTGGTCCTACATCTCTCAACATCTTCAGGTACTCAAACACTGTTCTGATAACCTGGTGAGAAAGATAGAGGTTTTAAAACAAGGCACCACAGGTGATACAAATCCCCTCGCACAAGACTACTTTGTGTGTAAAAAGCACTATAATGGCAAAGTCCAACTTGCTCATAGGAGCAATCTGATCTGGGCAGACACAGTTTGCTTGTATGCAAAAATATGCTAAAACAGTTTGCAAAAAAAATCAGCAGACAACATTTTCAGATGTAGTTTGTCTCTGCGTTTTAAGGGTTAAGAGCTACGAGCCATAACCAATAGGCCATGGTGGCCCCTTTTCAGGTGTAACAGATCAAAGTGCATTCTTCTTGTTTACTGTTTGGGACCTAAAGGCCCAGCCTTTTTAGTTTGTGTGTGTGTGTGTGTCTGGGTAGAAAAATGAATGTTCTGTTTATTTTGCAGTTCAATGGCCAAGTCAACACTATTAAGGTCATACCAAGACAGACAGTTAACCTTATCACACCTTTCCTGGGCATGCTTAGTCCTTTCAAGCAGTTAACCAAATATGGTACAAGTTCTTTTGTGAGTAACTGACAACTGCCCTTCTGAAATCAGCAGAAGGGCATTCTCATGTCAGTAACTGACATCTGCCCTTCTTGAATCAACAGAAGGGCATTCATAAGTCAGTAACTGACAACTGTCCTTCTTGAATCAGCAGAAGGGCATTCTCGTGTCAGTAACACCTTTCCTGGGCATGCTTAGTCCTTTCAAGCAGTTAACCAAATATGGTACAAGTTCTTTCTTAAGTAACTGACAACTGCCCTTCTGGAATCAGCAGATGGGCATTCTCACGTCAGCAACTGACAACTGCCCTTCTTGAATCAGCAGAAAGGAGAGGACAAATAATGTGGAGGTCCTTACAGTGAGATAATTCTGTAGTCCAATGTCTGTGAGTGTTATGCTCACATCAAACTCTGAACACGTAGAATTGTTGTCTTGGTCTTTCCCGGTATTACCGCCAGTTAGTTCAACTGCCCAGTTCCTGAAATGAATTATGGGTACATGTACGGATTAGAGTCTGGGGCCCTGCTGTTCAAAGCACTGTTATCTTAAGGGGAATCGATACACCTTCAGGGGAGGCAAGTCCTGCAGAAGTATTTTTGTCTCCCTTGTAAATAGGGGTCAACTCTTAAAGGAAAGAATTTGCTCCTGAGGAGCAAATTCTTTCCTTTAAGAGTAGACCCCTTTTTCTATGGGGGAGATTTATAGAAAACCAAACAGGAAGTCCCGAAAGTTGTCTTCCTTTGAAAAATGGCAGAAAAATCTGCCTGGTGTTCCCATTCCCCTTAACAAGCATGTTAAACTCCGTTCAGAAAATCTGAATCATCGATTTTTTCGTTTCTTCCTTTTAATACTCATTTTAGCCCATACATCACTATGGGAAAGTTTTAGACTTCACCCTCCGCCGATTTCTCCAGCAAGCCGTATGCCTCTGCGACAGTCAGGAAAGGCTGTGATTATTTGGAGAAAATTGCAAAACAAAGAAATGAGTGCACAGACTAAGTCCATTTGACGATGATTGTCAGGTAAAATAATAAATATTCAAATCCATGTGACGCATTTTATAAATAGATATGCAATTGCGACACACCTTATATTCGAATGGTTAGATAGAGGTTCACTAGGAACGGGGAGTCACTAGCGCGATGTGCTGTCAACAGTCGTCAAAAAGAATTATACTGATATCAGATGTGGTGTCACAGTTAATGATTTTCCATGGAGTGATCATGCAAATTAAACATAGACGCCCTTGTAATGTACAAGAGCAGTGACCACTTCTATATATGGTTTAAAAGGGTGTGTCGAACCTGTCAGAATGTCTTAGTCTGTGAAAGAAAATACAGATTTTGCAATTTTCTCCAAATAATCACAGCCTTTCCTAGCTGTCGCAGAGGCATACGACTTGCTGGAGAAATCGGCGGAGGGTGAGGTCTAAAACTTTCCCAAAGTGATGTATGGGCTTAAATGAGTATGAAAAGCGAGAAACGAAAAAATCGATGATTCAGATTTTCTGAACGGAGTTTAGTGGTCAAACTCTTAACTGTTCTAGCAAGTACAATATCTAATACTCTGGTATTTTTGTTGAAAAAATGTAAGTAGTTTTTGTTTTACCAAAACTGCTCACATTTTTTTCAGAAAAAAATATTACTAAATTTAATGTATTAAATGATCACACTTTTAACGATATATTGTTATTTTTGAACAACTGGCCTAGATTATCAAAACTAACCCTGTCAGTAACATATCATTAAAACTCTGATTAGTCAATATGGCAAATATGACAATATTTTTGCTGGAAAAAGGCTACCTGAAGAGTCATATTTTTTCCAGCAAAAATACCACTGTATTACAGAGTACCAGTCAGTTCCCATGTGCTGAATGTCGCACTGGAGTGGGCAGCAACAGTATTTTTTGCAATGGCTGCAAGTTCTGGGTGCACAAAAAATGGGCTCAAGTGCTTAACAGAGGACCCTGATAACAGGTGTACACTGTTCCAAGAAACTGCATGCCCCTTAGATGGCAGACCACAGAAGGCAGTCCAAGTCGGACCTGGCAAGCTGGAAGTGGTACCTAGCTTCCTTTTGCTACTTAGGTGACATGCTCCCAACAGCGGGCGGCTGTGATCTTTCGACCACATCACCTGTGAAAACAGCCTTGAAGATATTCAAGGAATTACTACCAGGTTTCTCTTCCTGCCACCTCTCATTCAAGACACACAGCCTTGTGTACAGCTCTTTTCTGCGGAGCGCAATGCTTCATGCCAATGAGACTTGGACGTTGACAAAGCCAAACCTCCAGCATCTGCAGCAGAATGACAGGGCAATGATCAAATAGATTTGCACGGCTTGGCATTGAGGACCTGGACCTCAACATGAAAGAGAGTATGGCTCCGCTGGTATGGACATGTGGAACGCTCAAACAGTGCAGTCAAGACAGCCTCTGACAAACATGTAGATGGAAGGCATGGGCCTGGGAGGCCCTTGATGACCTTGAAGCAGCTGACAGAGATTTCAGAGAGTGGAAGCTCTCTGGTATCAACCCTCATGATAGACATACCTGGAGATGTGGTGTGAGATCTGCCATGCATGCAGCAAGCCAGCTACTTGGAAGGGGTCCACTTATGTGGCTGTTGCCCCTGTACCTGCATGTTAATCAAAACTCTGATGATGAAGTTGATGATAATACATATTGTACTTAACCCTTAAGATGCCGAGAAAAACTACATCTGAAAATGTCATCTTCTTATGTAGTCTGCTAAATTATTTTGCAAACTTTTAAAAAATATTTTTGCATACAGTTAAACAGTGTAGAACCAAATTAGATGTCTGATTTGGGTCCACACTGTTTGCAAAAATGACTTTTAAAGTAACCAGCAGACGTCAAAGCAAACAACAATTGCCGTGATTGACCACTAACAAGCTCATTAAGCCTTATCCTGCTGAACAGGACAACCCTTACCTTTGCAACAAACAGACCCAGATCACCATCTGATCAGGATCTACAGTTTTGTTTGATTTGAGGTTTAACATCCCCGTCAACACTGTAAAGGTCATTTTGGAGACGTTGCTTCCAATTTTGTGGGACTTTTACCCGACATTGAGATGAAATGACATCTCAAGCCCTGTCGCCCAGTGAAACCAATAGGGTTTATAAGCATGGACGGTCCAACTCGCACCGTGGTTCCTTGACAGGCTTAGACCCTCTAAGCGGTTTACCAGTACTATTGTGCGGACGGTTTCAGCTCTGCGTGGAAGCATCATGCAGCCCATCTATTTCTTCAAGCCCAGGTGGGTGACAGCGATTGGCTGATAGTCAGGAATGTGTTTGGCAAAACTAATTATTCAGCAGGATAAAGGTTAAAGTATTGCTAATTTATCATATGATGTCGCGTCTGAGAATGTAATAATGCCATGTAATAAATTAAATGGATTAAATATGCAAAATAGTTTATACTAATTTATTTTAGTTCGATTGCGATGAAAGCTTCAAGATTATTGAATCGCTCTCAAACACTCCCTTATGTTACATGTACAATGTCCTCAACAATGTTGCCTTTACTAATGGCCAAATATTGAGATTTTTGTTACAAAATCATGAATAAAATGTGTTTTAAATGTCATATGACATGTAGAATCTTGAATTTGTGTTCATACCAAATATCAAAGACCTGGGCCTTCCGGTTTGAGACAAGAAGATTTTTAAAGGTTTTCCCCTAAGCCTATGTAAAATGAGTGGGGCCCCACGCGGGGGTATTTTTGGCCAAAGCGTGGGGGTATTTTTGGCCAAAGGGTAATAATTTGAATAATTTTGGCACGGTCCACTAGACAAAGCTTCATACCAAATATCAAAGGCCTGGGCCTTCTGGTTTCTGACAAGAAGATTTTTAAAGGTTTCCCCATTATAAGTCTATGTAAAACCATTGGGCCCCGACACGGGGGCATTTTTGGCCCCAGGGCTATAATTTGAACAATCCTGGTATCCGTCCACTAGACGAAGCTTCATACCAAACACCAAAGACCTGGGCCTTCTGGTTTCTGACAAGAAGATTTTTAAAGTTTCCCTATATATGCCTATGTAAAACAAATGGGCCCCAGCGCAGGGGCATTTATGGCCCAAGGGGTATAATTTGAAGAATCTTGGTAGAGGCCCACTAGATGAAGCTTCATACCAAATATCAAAGACCTGGGCCTTCTGGTTTCAGACAAGAAGATTTTTAAAGGTTTTCCCCCATTATAAGTCTATGTAAAACCAGTGGGCCCCGGCGCAGGGGCATTTTTGGCCCCAGGGCTATAATTTGAACAATCTTGGTAGAGGTCCACTAGACGAAGCATTATACCAAATATCAAAGACTTGGGCCTTCTGGTTCCAGACAAGAAGGTTTTTAAAGGTTTTCCCTATATAAGCATATACAAAAGCAGCGGGCCCACTGGCGCGGGGGCATTTTTAGACCTAGGGCTATAATTTGAACAATCTTGATAGAGGTCCACTAGACGAAGCTTCATACCAAATATCAAAGTCCTGGGCCTTCTGGTTTCAGACAAGAAGATTTTTAAATGTTTTCCCTGTAAAAGCCTATGTAAAACAAGTGGGCCCCGGCACGGGGGCATTTTTGGCACCAGGGCTATAATTTGAACAATCTTGGTAGAGGTCCACTAGACGAAGCTTCATACCAAATATCAAAGACCTGGGCCTTCTGGTTTCAGACAAGATGTTTAAAAGTTTTTCCCATATAAGCCTATGTAAAACCAGTGGGCCCTGACACGGGGGCATTTTTAGCCCCAGGACTATAATTTGAACAATCTTGGTAGAGGTCCACTAGACAAAGCTTCATACCAAACATCAAAGACCTGGGCATTCTGGTTTCAGACAAAAAGATTTTTAAAGGTTTTCCTTATATAAGCCTATGTAAAACCAGTGGGCCCCGGCCCTGGGGCATTTTTGGCCTCAGGGCTATAATTTGAAGAATCTTGGTAGAGGTCCACTTGATGAAGCTTCATACCAAATACCAAAGACCTGGCCCTTCTGGTTTCAGACAAGAAGATTTTTAAAGTTTTTTTCTTATTTTCTCCATTCCGTTGCCATGGCAACCAGAGTTCTGCATGGAATGGAATGGAATTCTTTGAACAACTTTGAGAGAGGACCACTCAAAGATCTTTTCTGCCAAGTTTGGTCAAAATCTGTTCAGTAGTTTATGAGGAGATGTCCTTTAAAGCAATTGTGGATGGATGGACGAACAAACGGACGACGGACGGTGAGTGATGACAATAGCTCCCCTGGAGCCTTCGGCTCAGGTGTGCTAATAAAAAAAAATCTGTGAAAAATAAAAAACCCATTGTATGTTAGTGGACTTTTCCATTGTTTTATGCTGGACAAGTCCATTTGTCATATAAGGGATGGTAGGCCTTTTTTTGTTGTTTTTATGCTATTTTTTGACGGAAAATTCTGATAGCAAATAGTGCAGGCCCTGATCAAATGTTGTGTTCTGTGGCGTCTGAACTGGGCCTGAGCTGTTAGCCAACGAACCCCTTCAGGGATCTCCCACCTGCAATGGGTTTAAACCTGTGAATATGCACAATTCTGGAAAACTGCAAACATATGTATATGAGAAAATAAGTACAGTTACAGCATATCATGTACAAATGTTAATGTTCCATAAAATATAATTTTTTATAGCTGAGACTATCATGAAGTATAATCAAAATCAACATACTTATTCCTGAAGTAATTTCAACTCTTCCCCCTATATACAGATAAGATAGATTGTGATGAGTCCAATATTTTTTCTTTAAAGTAGGTCATAGGTCAAAAAATTTTGCATGAATGTAAAGCTCTTGTCATAAGGAACCTACATGCCAAATATGAAGGCTCTCTCTTATATGGTTCAAAAGTTATGAACAATTTTATTTTTCTTTTAAGTAGGTCAAAGGTCAAGGTCATGATCAAAGATTTTTGCATGACTGTAAAGCTCTTATCACAGGAAACCTACATGCCAAATATGAAGGCTCTATCACAAATGGATCAAAAATTATGATCAAAATGTTTTTTTTTTTTAAGTTTGTCAAAGGTCAAAGTCAAGGCCACAGGTCTAAAATTTTTGCATGAATGTAAAGCTTTTGTCACAAGGAACCTACATGACAAATATGAATGCTGTATCTCAAATGGTTCAAAAGTTATGACCAATGTTAACTTTTTCTTTCATGTAGGCTAAAGGTCAAGGTCACATGTCAAATTATTTTTGTGTGAATGTAAAAGTACTTGTCACAAGGAACCCACATGCAAAATATGAAGGCTCTATCTCAAACGGTTCAAAAGTTATGACCAAAATGTTATTGTTTTTTTTAAGTGGGTCAAAGGTCAAGGTCACAGGTCAATTTATTTTGCATGAATGTATAAAGCTTTTGTCACAAGGAACATACATGCCAAATATGAAGGCTGTATCTCAAGCGGTTCAAAAGTAATGACCAATGTTAAAGTTGTCCACATACAAACAAACAAATCAACAAACAAACAAACCAACAAACAAACAGACAGACAGGGCAAAAACAATGTCCCCACTATCGCTATCGGGGACAGAATAAAAATGTATAGATAATATAGAAAAATGACCATTTATGGTCATTTTTCTATATAATCTATACATTTTTGGGATCCAGCTTGGAACTGTTTTATATCCAAAACTGTGTTTTAACGAAGCATGTTATAATGAGGTTGTGATGTAGTACCTTTTCTTGAGGTAAGCCAGTATACTTCCAGTTCCTTCATGTGCCACCAAACTTGAGACGTACTCCAGGGGCTTCTTTCTGAAATATGGTAGATTTATTGGTACCTATGTCACCCTCATCCTGCTGAATAAACTGATTAAGCCAAACCCATTTCTGACTATCAACCATAATGCCAAAAAGTGCACTGTCCTTCGGATCGGGACGTTAACTGGAGGCCCCCTGTGCAGGAAGTGTCATCTCTTGTGCAGGTTAAAGACCCCTACCGTAACTACATGGTTACCGTGCAGGCTTTCAACCCTGCAACCTGGAGTGTATGTAATGTACACTTGCGAGTAATGGTCAAATGTGACCGATCGCAGTATAAGTAGAAAGAAAGAAAGAAATCAAATTGTAATACTTGGTACGCGTATATTGTGTTTGTTCAGTTCACAGAATAACAAACAGTGTAGATCCAGATCAGATGGCTAATTCAGAAGCCATCTGATCTGGATCTACCCTGTTTGCAAAAGGTAGGGCTGTTGTTTTCAGCGGGATAAGGGGTAAAACATTTCTTCAACCTTTGTATATTATGTTATGTTGTGATGTTATACATTTTTCTATTTGAAATAAGAGATTTAAAAACCGAGGGAGGTAAAACAATCCGATAGAGAGTGCGAAGCACAAGTTTCTTTAACGGATTGTTTTACCTCCCGAGGTAGAAGAAGATTTTTCAAGATTTTCCCTATATAAGTCTATGTAAAACCAAAGGGCCCCGTAGCGGAGGCATTTTTGGCTCCAGGACTATAACTTGAACAATCTGGGTAGAGGTCCACTAGATGAAGCTTCATACCAAATACCTAGGCCTTGTCGTTTCAGAGAAGATTTTTTAAAGATTTTCCCTATATAAGTCTATTTAAAACCAAAGGGCCCCGGAGTGGGGGCATTTTTGACCCCAGCACTATGATTTGAACAATCTTGGTAGAGTTCCACTGGATGAAGCTTCATACCAAATATCAAAATTCTGGGCCTTGCGGTTTCAGAGAAGAAGATTTTTAAAGATTTTCCCTATATAATCCTATGTAAAACCAAAGGGTCCCGGGGCGGGGGTATTTATGGCCCCAGCACTATAATTTGAAAATCTTGGTAGGGGTACACTAGATGAAGCTTCATACCAAATATCAAAGACCTGGGCCTTGTGGTTTAAGAAAAGAAGATTTTTTAACTTTTCAGTGAAAAAAATCTATTTTTGGCTCCTGTGATCTAGATGTGCAACGGACCGGAACCATTTGAACAACTTTGAAAGGGAACCACCTAAGGATCATTCCTGTGAAGTTTGGTCAAAATCCAATCAGTTGTTTAGGAGATGTCGTTTGAAGAAATTGTTTACGGACGAATGGACGCATGCACGGACGACGGAGACAAAAAGTGATCTCAAAAGCTCACCTCGTCACTACGTGACAGTGAGCTAAAAATAATGTTTACCCCCGTAAACACCAGTTTTCTCCATATTAAGTGGATTTTAAGGGGGTGTTCATTTCATGGACTTGTTCATATGATTCCCTACTCAATAAATGAAATGTCCACTTATGTGAGATCCTCTATACCCTCTGCTGCTCTGGAAACTGCATTTTATAAATAAATGTATGTCACATGCTATCAGAAAACAAGCAATAATGAAGATAAATTTCAGGGGCCAGTTGTTCGAAACTAATGACATCGTTAGTTAACATATCGTTAAAATTCTGATCGTTTGATATTGCAAATATGCGAATATTTTTGCTGAAAAAAATGGGAGCAGCTTTTGCAAATGCAAAAGCTGCTCTCATTTTTTCAGCAAAAATAACACTATATTAGATATTGTTCTTCCTAGAATAGGTAACAATATGACTAACGAGCTTGTTAAGCTAACGATGATCTGGGGAAAGTTGTTCAAATCTAAAGTCGCTGTTAGTTAACATATCGTTAAAACTTTGATCATTAAATATTGCAAATATGCAAATATTTTTGCTGAAAAAAAATGTGAGCAGCTGCTCTCATTTTTTCAGCAAAAATTACACTTTATTAGATATTTTTCTTCCTAGAACAGGTAACAATTTGACTAACGAGCTTGTTAAGCTAATGATGCTCTGGGGCCAGTTGTTCAAAATTAAAGTCGCTGTTAGTTAACATATCGTTAAAACTTTGATCATTACATATTGCAAATATATGCGAATATTTTTGCTGAAAAAAATGTGAGCAGCTTTTGTAAATGCAAAAGCTGCTCTCATTTTTTCAGCAAAAATTACACTTTATTAGATATTTTTCTTCCCAGAACAGGTAACAATTTGACTAACGAGCTTGTTAAGCTAACGATGCTCTGGGGCCAGTTGTTCAAAACTAAAGTCGCTGTTAGTTAACATATCATTAAAACTTTGATAATTAATTATTGCAAATATGCCAATATTTTTGCTGAAAAAATGTGAGCTTTTGTAAATGCAAAAGCTGCTCTCATTTTTTCAGCAAAAATTACACTTTATTAGATATTTTTCTTCCTAGAACAGGTAACAATTTGACTAACGAGCTTGTTAAGCTAACGATGCTCTGGGGCCAGTTGTTCAAAACTAAAGTCGCTGTTAGTTAACATATTGTTAAAACTTTGATCATTAAATATTGCAAATATGCAAATATTTTTGCTGAAAAAATGTGAGCAGCTTTTGCAAATGCAAAAGCTGCTCTCATTTTTTCAGCAAAAATTACACTTTATTAGATATTTTTCTTCCTAGAACAGGTAACAATTTGACTAAAGAGCTTGTTAAGCTAACGATGCTCTGGGGCCAGTTGTTCAAAACTAAACTCTGATCATTAAATATTGCAAATATGCAAATATTTTTGCTGAAAAAATGTGAGCATGCTCTCATTTTTTCAGAAAAAATTACACTTTATTAGATATTTTTCTTCCTAGAACAGGTAACAATTTGACCACTAACAATGCTCTAAACAACTGACCCCAGGGGCCAGTTGTTCAAAGCATCGTTAGCTTAACGAGCTCGTTAGTTGTCATATTGTTAACTGCTCTAGCAAGTTTAATATATAAATTTTTGGTATTTTTGCTGAAAAAATATTAGCATATTTTCCATATTTAATGATCAAAGTTTTAATGATACATTAACTAACGGCGTCGTTAGTTTTGAACAACTGGCCCCAGGTGTTTTCTTGTTTCCTCATACAAACATAAAAGGTCTATGAGGGTCATTCAATAAGAATCTGGCCAGCCTTACATACTTATAGTAACCCTTGACTTCTTTTTCCATATAGTGACCCTGCAGCAATAAGCACTTCCTTCATCAATGTTCCAAGGCTGAAATTCCATTTTGTTGAATTCTGGGTCTTTAGTGTCAATCCACCCCCCAACCACTGCCTTAAGCTTTCCATCTGACCTGAAGTGACGTCCAGGCAATTCTGTCTTCAAGTTCGGAAACAAAAAGTTATTAATGGGTGCCAGTTCAGGATGGGGTAAAGGTTTAAAATCATACTTCATTGTGTCCACAGACACTGCATGTGTGAGCTCTAGCATTGACACGCTGCAACAGCACACATTTAGTAATTTTTTCACACCTTTCCTGTACTAAAGCTGCATGTAACTGGTCCAAAATATTAGCATAATAGTCCCCATTAATAGTCTGGTCATGAGGTAAATAGTCAACCAACAGAACCCCCTTGCTATCACAAAACACAGTTGTCATGACCTTGGCAATTGAAGGCTTAGTCTTGAATTTCTTTGTATGCGGTCAACCATGACCAGGCCATTGTTTACTTTGCTGTTTTTATGGTCTTAGGATCATAGTGATGGATCCAAGTTTTGTCCCAGTAACAATTCTTTCAAGAAAGTGTTCCGAATCAGAATCATTGGAAAAAAGTGATGGTGATGATAATATGATGATGATGATGATTCCATGCGGAGATTGGAATGGCCACGTAGGCCGTGCAGGCACTGGATACAAGGAAGTGCATGGTGGGATCGGGTATGGTAGACCTGAACCAGATGTTGAGGGTGAGAGGATCCTAGAATATGCCCTGGCTTTTGACCTGCTTCTTGGAAACACATGTTTCAAGAAACGTGACAGTCATCTTATCACATACAAGTCAGGAAGCGCAGCGACGCAGATAGATTTCATCCTTTACCGCAGGACAATGCGCAAACTTGTCACAGATGTGAAAGTGATCCCTGGAGAGGAAGTAGCCCTGCAACATCAGCTACTCATATGCGACATGAGGATTGATGTGCCACCAAAACCCAAGCGCAAGTTCACCCCCAGACTAAAAGTTTGGAAGCTGAAAGAATCTCAGACAAGAAATCATTTCCAGGAGGTTTTCAGCCAGCATGTGAGTGCTTCGGCAGGTGTAGCAGATGCTACCACTGAGGATATATGGAACAACATCAAGACCGGTCTGCTCAAGACAACTGAAGAGGTGTGTGGCACAACTCGGCCCCACCGCTGGCGTCGCGAAACCTGGTGGTGGAATGAGGATGTTAATAAGGTCATAGCAGCCAAGCGGCAAGCCTTTAAAGCTTGGAAGACTGGTAAGGGCACCCGTGCATCATATCTTGCGGCCAAACGCATAGCCAGACGTGCGGTGCACCATGCTCGCCAAGAAGCTGAGAAGGAGATCTACAAGAATATTGACCCTAAGTCCTCAGAAGTATACCGCCTTGCTAACCAGATGAGAAGAGAGAATGCTGATGTTGTAGGTGACAAACCAGTAAAGAATGATGCAGGGGAGATGTCAATGAGTGATGACTCAAAGCAGAGGGCCTGGTTAGAACACTACCAAAGGCTACTCAATGTTGAGTTCGACTGGGACCCAGACCACCTGTCTGATGAGCCACCAGTGGAAGGGCCACCCATCCCAATCACTATTGATATGGTTAAGAAGGCTATCTCTCAGATGAAGACTGGCAAAGCACCTGGTCCCTCTGGCATAGTGGTGGAGATGATAAGAGCTGCAGGTGATGCGGGTGCCTCGATGATCCGTGACCTTGCAGCTGCAATCATCCGTGATGGGAAGGTACCCTCTGACTGGGAACAGAGTTTCATTGTCTGTCTCTACAAGGGCAAGGGCGATGCATTGGAACGGGGCAACTACCGTGGTCTCAAGCTGACAGAACAGGTCATGAAAGTCCTGGAGAGGATTGTGGATGGCCTCATTAGGCAGTTGGTGTCCATCGACGATTCCCAGTTTGGCTTTGTCCCAGGAAGAGGCACAACAGATGCAATTTTTGTTGTCCGACAGCTGCAAGAGAAGTATCTGGCGGCCAACAAGAGACTCTACATGGCTTTTGTAGACCTGGAGAAGGCATTTGATCGAGTGCCTCGGAAAGTCATCTGGTGGGCACTAAGAAAACTTGGAGTGGACGAGTGGATTGTGAAACTGGTCCAAGGGATGTACGCAAATGCTCGGAGCCGTGTCCGCGTTGGTGATGGTTACAGTGAAGAATTCGAGGTGAAGGTGGGTGTTCATCAAGGCTCTGTTCTCAGCCCACTGCTTTTCATCATTGTGCTTGAAGCCTTGTCATGCGAGTTCCGCTCTGGAGTCCCCTGGGAGGACCTGTATGCTGATGACCTTGTCATCATAGCTGAATCCCTTGAGGAATGTGTCAGGAGGCTCTTAACTTGGAAAGAGGCAATGGAGGCGAAAGGGCTGAGAGTGAATGCAGGAAAGACAAAGATCATGATCTGTGGTACAGGTCTGGACCTCTTGCAGAGTACAGGCCAGTTCCCATGCGCTGTATGTCGCACGGGAGTTGGCAGCAACAGTATCTTTTGTAATGGCTGCAAGTTCTGGGTGCACAAGAAATGCAGTGGGCTCAAACGCTTGATAGAGGACCCTGAGTACAGGTGTACACGGTGCCAAGGAACTGCACGCCCCTTAGATGGCAGACCACAGAGGGAAGTTCAAGTCGGATCAGACAAGCTGGAGGTTGTAGCTTCCTTCTGCTACCTAGGTGATATGCTCTCTGCAGGGGGTGGTTGCGACCTTTCAACTACATCACGTGTGAAAACAGCCTGGAAGAAATTCAAGGAGTTGCTACCAGTTCTCTCTTCCCGCCACCTCTCGTTCAAGACACGTGGCCGTGTGTATAGCTCTTGTGTGCGGAGCGCAATGCTCCATGCCAGTGAGACATGGCCATTGACAAAGCCAAACCTCCAACGTCTACAGCGAAATGACAGGGCAATGATCAGACAGATCTGCAATGTTAAGCCACAGGACACTGTCACCATCAGGTCCAGTGAGTTACTGGAGCGTCTTGGCATTGAGGACCTGGACCTCATCCTGAAAGAGAGAAGACTTCGCTGGTATGGACATGTGGAACGCTCCAACGGTGCAATCAAGACTGCCTGTGACATACAGGTAAGTGGAAAGCGGGGGCCAGGAAGGCCCAAGATGACCTGGAAGCAGCTAACAGAAAGAGATTGCAGAGAATGGAAGCTCTCTGCTATCGATCCTCATGATAGACAAGCCTGGAGATCTGGTGTAAGATCTGCCATGCGTGCAGCAAGCCAGCTACCTGGAAGGGGGCCCACTTATGTGGACGTTGCCCCTGTACCTGCACGTTAATCAAAAATCCGTTGATGATGATGATGATGATGATGAATCATATCTTTCCAAAAAAAGACTCCAACATGGACACTCGGACATCTCATTGTTCTTTACTGAGGCATTTTGGCATCCAATGTGCTGGACACTTTCTCATGCCCAGCTGTTCATGTAAAATGGTAAAAAAGCTAACCTAAGAAATCTCCAATCTTCTAGCCATTTCTGAAACTTTCATTGGCCTGTCCAGCTTTACTAGTTCCCTTAGATTTTCACTTGTGACGTAATCGGTAACCTTCACATGTCTTCCACTACAGTGCTCATCTTCCAAGGTTACCCGACCATCTTTAACCCTTTTTGTACCAAATGGAATCTTCCTCCTTATATATAGCAGGAGTTCATTTCAAAATTTAGGGGTGTCAGGTTGTGTTTTATTCAAAAACTATTCGGAAAATGAATGAACTTTTAGCAAACAGTGGAGGCCCGGATCAGACGCCGCGTTCTGCGGCGTCTGATCTGGGCCGGTACTGTTTGCCCTGGTACCCGTTTTGGGGTTTCCAGTACTAAATGGGTTAAAATCAGCCACCCAATTTTTAAAAGTTGAATATGAAGGAGCAGTCTTTCTGTACACTTCACACAATTCCTCATGAATTTCCTGAATTGTCTTACTTTTCCCAAACACATATCTAATCACTGCTCTGTACTGAATTTGTGAAGAAAATTTGGCAATACTGACCCCTGCCATGTTATTTTACCCCGCACAAACTACAAATACTAGACCGACTGATAAATTTATGAGCAACCATGTATAAGGCATTGATGTATAATATGATAAAAATGTGCACTTGTCATGGGTCAATAACTGGGTCAGGAAAGTTAAATATTGAATGACCCTCATATTTCTTGTCAGCAACACCTGGCTGATTTTAACAAGTACCCAATAGATACATGTATGTTTCTAGCAAGAAGTACATGTACCATAATGATCCTAAGTATTGGAACAGACAGGCCTAAGCAAACAGTGCAGACCCTGATCAGACTGCTCCTGCAGGAGCAGTCTGACATTTGCCATTCCGTCTGCACTTTCTGGACTCCTTGCTGAATCGTGAAACAAATTTAAAATTTTAGGAGATTTACAGCAAGTGCTCAAGGTGTCTCAATGTTTAAAATTTTTATGGTAAGGACAATTATCGCGAAATTTTTCTTTTTATGACTCATTATTTTGAAATGTAAGGCAACCAATGTTTGTTTTGTTTGTATTGGAGTTTAATGGCCCAGTCAACACTATGTAGGTCATTTTTGAGCCAGTCAATTTACCTATCCACACTTCTCCTGGGCAGGCTTATACGTAAGCTGTTAACCAGTACAGTGCACATTCTTTCGCCAGAAACTGACAACTGCCCTTCTTGAATCAGCAGAAGGGAGAGAATGATCGCAGAAAAGATTTCATGATCAATCTCCACGAAAGAATGTTGCCGACCCCGGCAGGAATCGAACCCACGTCCTCCTGATCATCAGTCATCCAAATGAGCTACCGAGCCCAGCAACCAATGTTTGTAACATGTTGAAACCACATCCATGTTTCTGTGCATATACAACCTGTCCCATTTTTATAAAGGCCTTTTTACTTGTCATGCCATTAAATCATGTCTAGACAAATAATGCCAGTCTGAGATTCCGTCAGAGGGCTGACCATTACGAAAACACGCCTATACAAATACATTGTAACCTTTATCGCCGAAAAAATGAAAATGTTAAGATGAAAAATTGTGATATTTTTCTTATTTCTGCTCAAAATATAGATTATGGGTACTCATTAGAACCGGTTCTAACGAGACCCACAATCTATATTTAGAGAAGAAATAAGGTTTACCCGTGTAAATCCCAGCTTTACTATATAAAAGTTGGGTTCAAGGGGGTCAAAATTATATAGGTGTGTTTTCGTGATGTAAAGTATTTCCTGAGGTAAAACAAAACAAAGTGGAAGGCTCCATTATCTTATGATAACCAACCTGTAATGATGTTGCATAGGTGGGAAAATCCAAGTTAGCATCACCTTGTGAGCATTTTCTACAGGAATCACTGCAAAAAAACAACAACAAAAAAAAAAAAAAAACCGCAAAGAACAGAAACATTAGAATATTATTTACAGGTGAAATAACAAGTAAAAAATGAAGTTCACTTTATAATCAATGATCAAACTATCAACCCTTATCTCGCTGAACACAACAACAATTACTTTTGCAAACAGTGTAGATCCAGATCAGATGGCTTCTGATGAAGCCATCTGATCAGGATCTACACTTGTTTGACATTTACTTTTTCAATTTGTAGGAATACATTGCATCAAGTAATCTGATTGGTTCAAAGTCAGAAATGGGTGTGGCTAAATTAATTATTCAGTTATTCAGTGGGATAAGGGTTAAAGGAGTGGATGACACAACAAGAGGGCCCAATGGCCCTACATCGCTCACCTGTGTACTAGAAAATCATTAGTGTAGGAAACCATTTGACATTGCTACATACTAAATATCTGAGCTCAGGCAAAGCGGTGTCCATGCTTATAAACCCTATTAATTTCATTGGGCGACAGGACTTGAGATGTAATTTCATCTCAATGTCGGGTAAAAGTCGCACAAAATTGGAAGAGACATCTCCAAAATGACCTGAGGTGTGGCCAATTTGGATCCCAGGGGCAAAACTGGCAGGATTTATGTAGGTGGCCACTTGACATTGCAACATACTAAAAATCTAAGCTCTGGGCCTAATGGTTTCATATATGGAAGAAGATTTTTTAAGTGTTTTTTTTTTCCATTATAAGTCTATTGGAGCTGATGAGCTCAGGCGTGGCCAATTTTGACCCCCGGGACACGGTTAGCAGGATTTATGTAGCTGGCTATTTTATGTTGCTAGACACTAAATATCTAAGTTCTGTGCTTCACAGTTTCTGGGAAGAAGATTTTTGAAGCTTTTTTCCATTATGAGTCTATGGGAGCTAAGGGGCCCCGGGATGCGGCCCATTTGGACCCCAGGGGTATGATAAGCAGGAAACATGTAGGTGATTACTTGCCGTTGCTACATGCTAAATATCTAAGCTCTGGGCCCTGTGATTTCAGAGAAGAAGATTTTTGAAACTTTTTTCCATTATGAGTCTAGGGGAGATAAGGGGGTCCAAGGGTGTGGCCCATTTGGACCCAAGGGGCATGATTGGCAGGATTTGTGTAGGTGACCACTTGTCATTGCCACATGCCAAATATCTAAGCTCTTGGCCCTGTGGTTTCAGAGAAGAAGATTTTTGAAGCTTTTTTCCATTGTAAGTCTATGGAAGCTAAGGGTCCTGGTGCGTGGCCCATTTGGACCCCAGGGGCATGATTGGCAGGATTTATGTAGGTTACCACTTGCCATTGCTACATGCTAAATATCTAAGCTCTGGGCCCTATGGTTTCAGAGAAGAAGATTTTTGAAGCTTTTTTTTCCATTATGAGTCTATAGGAGCTAAGGAGCCCCGGGGCATGGCCCGTTTGGACCCCAGAGGCATGATTGGCAGGAATTATGTAGGTTACCACTTGCTGTTGCTATGTGCTAAATATCTAAGCTCTGGACCATGTGGTTTCAGAGAAGAAGATTTTTGAATCTTTTTTCCATTATGAGTCTATGGGAGCAAAGGGGCCCCGGGGCATGGCCCATTTGGAACCCAGTGGCATGATTGGCAGGAATTATGAAGGTTACCAATTGCCGTTGCTACATGTAAAATATCTAAGCTCTGGGCCCTGTGGTTTCAGAGAAGAAGATTTTTGAAGCTTTCTTTTCCATTATGAGTCTATAGGAGCTAAGGGGCCCCGGGGCGTGGCCCATTTAGACCCCAGGGGCATGATTGGCAGGATTTATGTAGGTGACCACTTGCCATTGCTACATGCTAAATATCTCAGCTCTGGGCCCTGTGGTTTCAGAGAAGAAGCTGTTTGAAACTTTTTTCCATTATGAGTCTATAGGAGCTTAGGGGCCCCAGGGCGTGGCCCGTTTGGACCCCAGGGGCATGATTGGCAGGAATTATGTAGGTGACCAGTTGCCATTGCTACCTGCTAAATTTCTAAGCTCTGGGCTCTGTGGTTTCAGAGAAGAAGATTTTTGAAGGGTTTTTTTTCCATTATGAGTCTATGGGAGCTAAGGGGCCCCGGGGCGTGGCCCATTTGGAACCCAGAGGCATGATTGGCAGGAATTTTGTAGGTGATCACTTGCCATTGCTATATGCTAAATATCTAAGCTCTGGGCCCTCTGGTTTCAGAGAAGAAGATTTTTGAAGCTTTTTTTTCCATTATGAGTCTATGGGAGCTAAAGGGCCCGGGGTGTGGCCCGTTTGGACCCCAGGGGCATGATTGGCAGGAATTATGTAGGTGACCACTTGCCATTGCTACATGCTAAATACCTAAGCTCCAGGCCCTGTGGTTTCAGAGAAGAAGGTTTTTTTAAGAGTTTTTCCATTATGAGTCTATGGGAGCGAAGGGGCCCCCGAGGCGTGGCCCATTTGGAACCCAGGGGCATGATTGGCAGGAATTATGTAGGTGACCACTTGCCGTTGCTACATGCTAAATATCTCAGCTCTGGGCCCTGTGGTTTCAGAGAAGAAGATTTTTGAAGCTTTTTTTTCCATTATGAGTCTATAGGAGTGAAGGGGCCCCGGGGCGTGGCCAATTTAGACCCCAGGGGCATGATTGGCAGGATTTATGTAGGTGACCACTTGACATTGTTACAAGCTTAATATCTAAGCTCTGGGCCCAGTGGTTTCAGAGAAGAAGATATTTTAATTTTTTCCCATTGTAAGTCTATGGGAGCTATATGTTGCCATGGCAACCAGAATTCCAATCTGATCAGCCCAAAAACCTTATGCAGCCTTTCCCCCTACCTGATGATGCTTCTCATGAAATTTAATCAAGATTGACAATGGGGTATTTGAGATATACTTATTTGAAATTGTTTACGGACGGACGCACTGACGCACGGACGGACGCACGCACGACGACGGACAAAAAGTGATCACAAAAGCTCACCTTGTCACTACGTGACAGGTGAGCTAAAAAGGGAGAGTACATCACTAATTCCCAAAGCTAATTGCAAAATGTCACAGCTTTGGGCAGAGACAAGTGAAGAGGATAATTAAACCATATCTCACTGAATAATTAGTTTAGCCACACCCATTTCTGACTTCTAACCAATCAGATTACTGGATGTTTTTTATTCCTGCAAATTCGCAAAAGTGAATGTCAAATAGGGTAGATCCAGATCAGAACTTTTTGCACACAGTGTAGGCCCTGATCACATGCCGTGCTCTGTGGCATCTGATCTGGGCCTGCACTGTTTGCCACTTACCTCTTTTGGGGTTTCTGGTACTTAATGAGTTAAAAGCATTTGTTGTGGGTACTTATTAGAATCACCTCAATGACTGATAAATTTCCAGGTTAGACCAGAAAATCACTCCCTTCCATAATGAGGCTGCCATATACATGTACTTGGACAGAAGTTTCAAAGCATAAAGCTAACTGCGTTAATTCAGATGAAGCTGCCATATTCTCGGACATTAGTATCAAAGCACAGAGCTAACTGTGTTAACTCAGATCAGATAGCTCCTCAATGAAAGGTAGTCAGATCTTGGTCTTCGCTGTCCAAGTCAGATCTTGTTCTTGAAATTCACTGTCTCTGTCGTACCAGTTAAACTTCAGAAGCCTTGTGGTGCAGTGGTCACGCTACTCGCCTTGTAAACCAGGGTTCGCAGGATCCATCCCAGGCTTCTCCAGACTTTCGGATGTCTTTAAACCGAGGTCTCATCTCCGTATGACCTTAGCTGTTGGTGGGACGTAATTACAGCTCTTTAAGTTGTCCTAATATTAATCCCCATGCACTGGTGAATTTAACCTGACATCTGATTGGATAACAGCAAATGTTTGTGATGGTACATTCTGTGATGTACTGTCAAAGTCCGAATGCCATCATCCCATTGGCTTATATTTTATTTAATGCACTTGTCGGCGCTTACTGTTTTAAGATTGGCAAAAACTTCAAATACAGTATTCACGGTAAATAGACCAGTGTACTTAAAAATGTAATTTTTACCATAAAACAAGAATCAGTAAATCCACTTAGTGCCGATACAGCAACATCCATACACTCCTTATGTCACCTTTGCACCAAAATGTTCGAAGGTGGCATTAGGAATATACACATTTACAATGTAAAGAGTTTCCTAACCCTTATCCACTCATACCTTTGCAAACAGTGTAGATCCAGATCAGATGGCTTCTAAACCATCTGATCAGGATCTACACTGTCTGTCATGCAACTCATGAACTGAATGAATACATTATATCAAGTAATTTAATTGATGGATAGACAGGAATGGGTGTGGCTAAACTGATTTATTCAGCAGGAAAAGGGTTAACACAAAGCCGCAGTGGTTCGTCTATGTCAAAAAGAGAAATAATTGATATGTAGTTACTGTAAAAATCCAAAAAATTCGGACACCTTGAGGACTTTCTGTAATTCTTCTAAAATTTGAACAAATTTGTTTCACGATCCAACAACGCGTCTAAAAGGTGCAAACAGTGTAGACCTTGATCAAACTGCTCCTTCACTGCACTGTTTGCTTAGGCATATCCATCCCAATACTTGAGCGTTTTTGTTATACACAAACTGGTTTCGGTTTTATTGGTTTCAGCGGGTTTACAAGAACCAAAATTGGTTTTGCAAAACCGAAACTAGTTTCAGCTGATGCACAAAATACACGGTTTCTTTTTTGAGTTTCGATATGGCGACATTCATTGTTCTTCTCACAAGGCCGAACTATTATGTGTTCGAATCGACCACACAGTCTCATGCCCATCATCTTTGTAATATTACGCTGGAATACGTTGCTACTGATATTTTATATAGAAGGTAAAATGTGTTTTTAATGTTAGTACTATTTTCTGACAGGGCTTGTGCCCACTCAGCGGCATCCCACCTGTTGATCAACAAATAGATAGTTTTCGAAACCAGGTCAAAACCGAAACCGGTTTCTGTACAACAAAAATGCTCTAATGAACATTATAAGTTGATGGGGAACATGGGATCATATCTGCCGCCTGAGAGCAATGTTTGCCCAAGCCGTTAAGCGAGGGCAAATATCTCTTTCAGGCAGGGAATATGAGCCATGTTCCCCGTCAAGAATTTAAATAACCAGTTTGTTATACTGGGAAGCTTTTCGACGACATTTTCTACATCATTGCAATATTTTCCAAAGGATTCTTTTGTAGCGGACGTCGTCAGTAGTAGGTTTATATGTGACTTCATCAAACACGCCCTTCTGCACACACAATGTTGATCACAAGGCTCAGTGAGAAAATTTTAGTGTCATGTTGGAATGGGAGTTTTATAAAGGAAAATAATGACTGAAAAACAATCAAAAGTTTTCATTTATAAATACTGGCTTGAAATTATTGTTGTGCATGAAATTATTTTGCTAATATTTATTTATATTTCTTACCAACTGCAGGAGATGTGACAAGGATAATCAAGGGATAATTTTTTCTTACTTATACATAATCTCTATATCTGCACATTACGAAAACACGCCTATACAAATACATTGTAAACTTTACCTACGAAACTTTGAAAATTTTTAGTTGAAAAACTGTGATATTTTTCTTAGAAATAAGAAATGTAAGGTTTACCCCTGTAAACCCCAGTTTTACTAGACAAGGGGGCCCAATGGCCCTATATCGCTCACCTGTGTACCAGAAAATCATTAGTGTAGGAGACCACTTGACATTGCTACATACTAAATATCTAAGCTCAGGCAAAGCGGTGTCCATGCTTATAAACCCTACTGGTTTCATTGGGGGACAGGGCTTGAGATGTAATTTCATCCCAATGTCGGGTAAAAGTCCCACAAAATTGGAAGAGACATCTCCAAAATGACCTATTCAGTGTTGACGGGGATGTAAAACCTCAAATCAAACAAAATCTGTGCCTTATGGTTTTGGAGAAAAAGATTTTTTTAAGTTTTTTTTCCAGTATAAGTCTATAGGAGCTAATGAGCCCTGGGGCTTGGCCAATTTTGACCCAAAGGGCACGGTTGGCAGGATTTATGTAGGTGACCATTTTGTGTTGCTATATACTAAATAACTAAGGTCTGTACTTCATGGTTTCAAAGAAGATGTTTGAAGCTTTTTTCCATTATAAGTTTGTTGGAGTTAAGGGGCCACAGGATTTGGACCCCAGGGGCATGATTGGCAGGATTCATGTAGGCGACCACTCTACATTGCTACATGCTAAATACCTAAGCTCTGGGACTTATGGTTTCAGAGAAGAAGATTTTTGAAGATTTTTTTCCCCAATTTATTTATTTTTTTTTATTATAAGGGCCCTGTGGTTTCAGAGAAGATTTTTGAAGTTTCTCCAATTGTAAGTCTATGGAAGCTAAAGAGCCCTGGGGTATGGCCAATTTGGATCCCAGGGGCATAACTGGCAGGATTTATGTAGGTGGCCACTTGACATTGCTACATACTAAAAATCTAAGCTCTGGGCCTAATGGTTTCATAGAAGAAGATTTTTTAAGTTTTTTTTTCCATTATAAGTCTATTGGAGGTGATGAGCTCTGGTGTGGTCAATTTTGACCCCAGGGGCAGGGTTAGCAGGATTTATGTAGCTGGCTATTTTATGTTCCTAGACACTAACTATCTATGTTCTGTGCTTCACAGTTTCTGAGAAGAAGATTTTTTAAGCTTTTTCAATTATGAGTCTATGGGAGCTAAGGGGCCCCGGGGTGTGGCCCATTTGGAACCCCAGGGGCATGATTAGCAGGAAATATGTAGGTGACCACTTGCCGTTACTACATGCTAAATATCTAAGCTCTGGGCCCTGTGGTTTCCGAGAAGAAGATTTTTAAGTTTTTTTTTCCATTATGAGTCTATGGGAGCTAAGGGGGTCCCAGGGTGTGGCCCATTTGGACCCCAGGGGCATGATTGGCAGGATTTATGTAGGTGACAACTTGTCATTGCTACATGCTAAATATCTAAGCTCTGGGCCCTGTGGTTTCAGAGAAGATTTTTGAAGCTTTTTTCCATTATGTGTCTATGGGAACTAAGGGGCCCCGGCGTGGCCCATTTGGACCCCACGGGCATGATTGGCAGGATTTATGTGGGTGACCTTTTGCCATTGCTACATGCTAAATATCTAAGCTCTGGGCCCTGTGGTTTCAGAGAAGCTTTTTTTCTATTACGAGTCTAAAGGAGCTAAGGGGCCCCGGGGCGTGGCCCTTTTGGACCTCAGGGGCATGATTGGCAGGAATTATGTAGGTGACCACTTGCCGTTGCTATGTGCTAAATATCTAAGCTCTGGGCACTGTGGATTCAGAGAAGAAGATTTTTTAAGCTTTTTTCCATTATGAGTCTATGGGAGCAAAGGGGCCCCGGCGTGTGGCCCATTTGGGACCCAGGGGCATGATTGGCAGGAATTATGTAGGTGACCAATTGCCGTTGCTACATGCTAAATATCTAAACTCTGGGCCCTGTGGTTTCAGAGAAGAAGATTTTTGAATTTTTTTTTTCCATTATGAGTCTATGGGAGCAAAGGGGCCCCAGGGCGTGGCCCATTTGGACCATAGGGGCATGATTGGCAGGATTTATGTAGGTGACCACTTGCCGTTGCTACATGCCAAATATCTCAGCTCTGGGCCCTGTGGTTTCAGAGAAGAAGATTTTTGAAGCTTTTTTCCATTATGAGTCTATAGAAGCTAAAGGGCCCCGGGGCATGGCCTGTTTGGACCCCAGGGGCATGATTGGCAGGAATTATGTAGGTGACCACTTGCCGTTGCTACATGCTAAATATCTAAGCTCTGGGCCCTGTGGTTTCCGAGAAGAAGATTTTTGAAGCTTTTTGTTCCATTATGAGTCTATGGGAGCGAAGGGGTTCTGGGGCGTGGCCAATTTGGACCCCAGGGGCATGATTGGCAGGAATTATGTAGGTGACCACTGGCCCTTGCTACATGCTAAATATCTAAGCTCTGGGCCCTGTGGTTTCAGAGAAGAAGATATTTTAATTTTTTCCCATTGTAAGTCTATCGGAGCTATATGTTGCCATAGCAACCAGAATTCCAATCTGATCAGCCCAAAAACCTTATGCAGCCTTTCCCCCTACCTGATGATGCTTCTCTTGAAATTTGATCAAGATTGACCATGGGGTATTAGAGATATACTTATTTGAAAATGTTTACGGACACACGGATGGACGGACGCACGCACGCACGACGGACAAAATGTGATTTCAAAAGCTCACCTTGTCACTACGTGACAGGTGAGCTAATACTAGAGCTGCCGCCTAACGGGCGCCAATTATACCCCCGCATGCGTTGTCCGACAAATTTTTACAAGTATTTGACCTTGAGGAAGGTCAACGTAAAGGTCAAGGTCAGGTTTGTTGTATATCAATCTTAAGTACTAGTGGCAAGGTGTGTGGTGTGTGAATATTAAAGAAATCGGTCAAAGAATAAGGAAGTTATGAGCAATGTTAAAGTTTTTTGTAACGGACCGACAACAAATTTTTACAAGTATTTGACCTTGAGGAAGGTCAACGTAAAGGTCAAGGTCAGGTTTGTGTATATCAATCTTAAGTACTAGTGGCAAGGTGTGTGGTGTGTGAATATTAAAGAAATCGGTCAAAGAATAAGGAAGTTATGAGCAATGTTGAAGTTTTTTGTAACGGACTTTTTTGTAACGGACCGACGACAGACGACGACAAGCTGACTCCTATATACCCCCTTCAAACTTCGTTTGCGGGGGTATAACAAGTGGGGTTCTTCGGGGGTCAAAATTACAAAGGCATGTTTTTGTGATGAATTATCATGTTTCACTGGAATTAAATCTGTTTCATGAAAAAGCATTACAGTGCACCAATTACAGCATGTGCAATAATAATAGGTGGAGAGCTGTAGTGCAGTGGAAAAACATCGGATTTGAGATCCAGAGGTAGCTGGCTCGATCCCCAAAGTGTCAAGTGCTGTTACCTTGAGCAGGAGACTTTATCCACAGTTCTTACAACTGGTTTCTACCCAGGAAAAATGACCTAAATGGTGTTACTGGGCCATTAAACTCCAACACAAACAAACAAAACTAAATGTGTTACCCTCTATAAATAAGGTCAATTGTTAATACGGTATCAAATTTAACACACTGAAGTTGTTATTAACCCTTATCTTGCTGTTCACGACAACCCCTCATCATCATCATCATCATCAACGGATTTTTGATTAACGTGTGCAGGTACAGAGGTAATGTCCACGACAACCCATATCTTTGGAAACAGTGTAGATCCAGATCAGATGGCTTCTGAAGAAGCCATCTGATCAGGATCTACCCTGTTTGACATTCAGTTTATGAATTTGTAGGAATAAATTACATCCAGTAATCTGATTGGTTCAAAGTCAGAAATGGGTATGGCTAAACTGAATATTCAGCAAGATAAGGGTTAAGGGTTAAAGTTTTTCAACCACAGATTTTTGTTTTCCATCTCCACTGACGAGTCGCCATAAAATGTAATTTGTGACTGAAAAACACCAATTTACTTCCCAGACAACAATTTTGAATAATTACAGTGAAATTCCTATATTAAGACCACTTTGGGACTGTTCAAAAGTGGTCTTTAAGACCACTTTTGAACAGTCCCAAAGGTGGTCTCTGACCAGAGGACCCTTTAAGCAGAAAACACAATGGAAGAATAACTGCAACTTACTAAATAAGCTTTTTAAAACAGAATTAGTCTTAATTTTAGGTGGTCTCGACCCATTCCCACTCAGGGACTTAGTGAGTTTTGTTGATTTTCAGTGTTTCCTAGGACAGCAACTTCATATAACCATTATTTCATAATGAATGGTCTGTTTTACATCAAACTTGGCAGGAATGTTCACTGAGTGGTAGCCTTTCAAATGGAACCTTTTTAGGCTAAATCATTGTTGCCATGGTAATGAGGGGGCATCTCAAGTTTGTCAAAAATTGTTATTTCACATGTATTTTTGACCGAATCTTAATCTTCACACTGCTGTCAAGGCAACAGTTAAGGGGTTTGTCACTGGCCATTTTCACTGTCGGCAGCATGTTTTACCAGCATCAATGTCGAGGCATTTTTGACCCCAAACACCCTCAGATTTCATTTCAACGGCCGGCTGGGCCGCACCCCAATTTTTTTCAGCGGTGAGGCGGGCGGCAGCCCCACTTCAAACCCCTATAGATATATTTTTTGTAGGGAGCCGCGCGAAAAAACAGGCCATTTTTAGGACAAATAATCCTGACACAGACATAGCTGTCCATGGGTGGGGAATGCAGATTCTGAAGCTCAAAAAGGGTGGTTCTGTGGCTCAAAAGGGGGAGAGGGGGGGGGGGGTTTCAGACACGTAAAAAAATATGTATCTAGAGTGGGAAAGGGTTAATAGCCGAATTCTACTGTATTCACTAAATCTATCAATATGCCTAGCCCAATATATTCACCAAAACAGTCAGAAATGCTACCATACATTGACAACAACTACTTACCTTTATAGAATTTTCTGAAGTTCACTGTATCAAAAGGCTCCTGAAAATGGATGGTGGCCCAATAATAAAGGTAATATTTTTTCTATGAGTTGGCTGATATATCAGCCAACTCATAGAAAAAATATTACCTTTATTATTGGGCCACCATCCATTGGTGCTAGGAGAAATAGACTGGGCTGTATGGTGCTTCCATGCAGAGCTGAAACAGACTGCACATGTGTACTGGTAAACCACCCAGAAGGTCTAAGCCTGCCCAGGAAAAGTGATGCGAGTCGGACCATCCATGCATATAAACCCTATTGGTTTCACAGGGCAGCAGGACTTGAGATGTGATTTCATTTCTATGTTGGGTAAAAGTCCCACAAAATTGAAAATGTCTCAAAAATAACCTAAATAGTGTTGATGGGGATGTAAACCGCAATCAAAATAACCTTATTACTGCAATACAACAAAAGAGATGACTCCAATTTTCCCATAGAAGCCTCCGTGGTGTAGTGGATAAGCTACTTGTCTCATAAACCAGGGGTCCTTGATTCGATCCCGCGCTTCACCTGACTTTTGAATGAGTCTTTTAAACCAAGGCCCTGTCTCCATATGACCTTTAATTATTGGTGGGACGTAAAACTCAAAGACACTCACTCAATTTTCCCATTGTTAACTTTTCATTATACCCTCTATACCAGCATATTGTGTATACATTTCACATTTAGTCCGTTATGCCAGATCCTTTTCAATTTACCAGGTCTTCAAGGAGCGTGAGGAAGTGCTCACTACAAGGTTGTTGGACCAGGGATATCACAAAACCAAACTAGTAGCAACATTGTAAATTCTATGGAAGATATCATGATCTGGTCAATCCATACAATGTGGATTTCTGATGTTTTTGCCAATGTCGAGCCATAAGTAGATTTCCTTCTGATGAGGCCTAATTTGCCGAATCTAGCTAGTCTGGCCCAGAAAAATGATGCTGTAGTCCTTGCTTCCAATTTTTGTACAAAAATGTCAATACTCTGCCATTAGTGAATGTGAGGTCATTAAGGACATCGTACAAGTAACATTACAGGGCGTATTTCATTAATTTGCATATTTAATCCACTAATGGATTACACAATTTATCATATGATGGTATTGCACTCTCAGATGCGATGTCATATGATAAATGAGGTAAAACAATTTTTTTTTTTATTTTCATACATGGACTGTGGTCATTCAGTCTCATTCAGTAAGACGTAATAAGCACACACAATCCATTTTGGGTGTAATAACACAAATATCACAGGTTTTAATCCAAACATCCTTTCACAGAGTCCTGCAATGTACTTTCCTACACAATGTTGTGTTTCCTAATGTAAAACTACAGTCGAACTTCAATGGCTCGAACACCTTTGGAACCATGAAAATCTGTTCGAGACAGGGGTAGTTCGAGCCAATGAGGGTTGCTGCCAGGAGGCATAACGACATACTTTAGGACATTTTTTATATGTACTATAATGAAAAATGTATGCTGTGTGTACTCATTAGAATCGCCTCATCGAGGCGATTCAAATGAGTACACACAGCATACATTTGCGAGATAAAAGACGACAATATCCTAATTTTTACTCTCCCTATTTCTTAAGTACAGAAATTCCCTAGGGACTCAAGAACGGGTTTGATTCAGCCATGGCAAACGAGCCATCGGTGTTCGAGCCATCGAAGTTCTACTGTATAGACTCTAATCAGACAGCATAGATTTGCAGGCTGAAAAGTACATTTGCTGGTTGCAAATGCCATCTGTGCCTTTTACTGTACCTTGCTTGATTTGTTTTTTCCAAGACTTCAATAGAAGCCATTTGATCTGGATTTACACTGTTTGGAAAGGTAGGGATTGTCGTGTTCATAGAGGATCTTACATGAGTGCTCATGTATTATTGAATTTATTAAACGAGTTGAGGAAAAGGGATAAAATGCGAGGCTTTGCCGAGCATTTTATCCCTTTTCCTCAACGAGTTTAATAAATTTAATAATACATGAGCATGAATGCAAGATTCTATTTATCATATGACATTTAAAACGCATTTTATTCACGATTGTTTACAAAAATGTCAATTTTCCGCCGTTAGTAAACGCGACGTCGTTAAGGACGTCGTACGTGTAACTTTACGGGACGTATCTGGCTAATTTGCGTATTTAATCCACTAGTGGGTTATCGAAAATATTACATGACATTATTACTCTCAGACGCGACGTCATGTGATAAAGCAGATTAACCCATACAATTGTCATCTGCTTTGTCATCTGCTGGTTACTTTAAAGGTCATTTTTGCAAACAGTGCAGACCCAAATCAGACTGCTCCCATAGGAGCATTCTGATTTGGGTCCACAGTTTGCCTGTAAGCAAAAATATTTTTTAAAACATTTGCAAAAACAAGAGGACCATGATGGTCCTAATTCGCTCACCTGAGCTAAAAGAGTTAAATGCGGGTCCTTGGGGTGGGGGTGGGGGGGATAATTTTTGGCCCCAGGGCTATAATTTGAACAATCTTGGTAGAAGTCCACTAAATGAAGCAGCAAGCGTCATCCCAAATATCCAAGATCTAGGCCTTTTGGTTTCAGACAAGAATACTTTTAAAGGTATTCCCTATATTTGCCTATGTAAAACCTGGGACAGCGCCATTTTTGGTCCCAGGGCTATAATTTGAACAATCTTGGTAGAGGTCCATCATTTGAAACTTCATACAAAACATCAAAGACCTGGGCCTTCTGGATTCAGACAAGAAGATTTTTAAAGGTTTTCCCTATATAAGCCTAGGTAAAACCAGTGGACCAAGGGGCGGGGCCATTTTTGGCCCTAGGGCTAAAATTTGAACAATCTTGGAAAAGGTCCACTACATGAAGCTTCATACCAAATATCAAAGACCTGGGCCTTCCGCTTTCAGACAAAAAGATTTTTAAAGGGTTTCCCCATATAAGCCTATGTAAAAACAGTGGGGCCCCATGTGGGGGTATTTTTGGCCAAAGGGTAATAATTTGAATAATTGTGGTATCAGTCCACTAGACGAAGCTTCATACCAAATATCAAAGACCTGGGCCTTCTGGTTTCTGACAAGAAGATTTTTAAAGGTTTTTCTCCATTATAAGCCTATGTAAAACCAGTGGGCCCCGGTGCAGAGTCATTTTTGGCCCCAGGGCTATAATTTGAACAAACTTGGTAGAGGTCCACTAGACGAAGCTTCATACCAAATATCAAAGACCTGGGCTTTCAGACAAGAAGATTTTTAAAGGTTTTCCCCCATTACAAGTCTATGTAAAACCAGTGGGCCCCGGCGTGGGGGCATTTTTGCCCCCAGGACTATAATTGGAACAATCTTGGTAGAGGTCCACTAGATGAAGCTCCATACCAAATACCAAAGACCTGGGCCTTCTGGTTTCAGACAAGAAGATTTTTAAAGGTTTTCCCTATATAAGCCTATACAAAACCAGTGGGCCCACTGGCGCAGGGGCATTTTTGGCCCTAGGGCTATAATTTGAACAATCTTGGTAGAGGTCCACTAGATGAAGCTTCATACCAAATATCAAAGACCTGGGCCTTCTGGTTTCAGACAAGAAGATTTTTAAATGTTTTCCCCATTATAAGTCTATGTAAAATCAGTGGGCCCCGGCGCGGGGGCATTTTTGGCCCTAGGGCTATAATTTGAACAATCTAGGTAGCGGTCCACTATATGAAGCTTCATACCAAATATCAAAGACCTGGGCCTTCTGGTTTCAGACAAGAAGATTTTTAAAGGTTTTCCCTATATAAGCCTATGTAAAACAAGTGGGACCCGGCGTGGGGGCATTTTTGGCCCCAGGGCTACAATTTGAACACAATCTTGGTAGAGGTCCACTAGACGAAGCTTCATACCAAATATCAAAGACCTGGGCCTTCTGGTTTCAGACAAGAAGATTTTTAAAGGTTTTCCCTATATAAGCCTATACAAAACCAGTTGCCCCTGGTGCGGGGGAATTTTTGGCCCAGGGCTATAATTTGAATAACCTTGGTAGAGGTCCACTAGCTGAAGCTTCATACCAAATATCAAAGACCTGGGCCTTCTGGTTTCAGACAAGAAGATTTTTAAAGGTTTTCCCTATAGAAGCCTATGTAAAACCAGTGGGCCCAGGCACCGGGGCATTTTTGGCCCCAGGGCTAAATTTGAACAATCTTGGTAGAGGTCCACTAGATGAAGCTTCATACCAAATACCTGGGCCTTCTGGTTTCAGACAAGAAGATTTTTAAAGGTTTTCCCTATAGAAGCCTATGTAAAACCAGTGGGCCCAGGCACCGGGGCATTTTTGGCCCCAGGGCTATAATTTGAACAATCTTGGTAGAGGTCCACTAGATGAAACTTCATACCAAATATCAAAGACCTGGGCCTTCTGGTTTCAGACAAGAAGATTTTTAAATGTTTTCCCCATTATAAGTCTATGTAAAACCAGTGGGCCCCGGCGCGGGGGCATTTTTGGCCCTAGGGCTATAATTTGAACCATCTTGGTAGCGGTCCACTATATGAAGCTTCATACCAAATATCAAAGACCTGGGCCTTCTGGTTTCGGACAAGAAGATTTTTAAAGGTTTTCCCTATATAAGCCTATGTAAAACAAGTGGGCCCCGGCGTGGGGACATTTTTGGCCCCAGGGCTACAATTTGAACACAATCTTGGTAGAGGTCCACTAGACGAAGCTTCATACTAAATATCAAAGACCTGGGCCTTCTGGTTTCAGACAAGAAGATTTTTAAAGGTTTTCCCTCAGAATCAGAATCAGAATCAGAATTGTTACTGGTGACACGTCAAATGACATTCATACACCAGGACCTGTGATATTGGAAGTTAGTCCCTACCTCTAACCAAAGCTGTAAACTTTGCTACACAATCCTCAGCACCTTCAGCCGTCAAAATAATAGAATCGGGAAGGGCATTCCAATCTCTAATGGTTCGGGGGAAAAACGATTCTTTATAAATATCCGTTCTTGCAGTAAGGGTCTGAAACGTCATTGAATGGTGCTTTCTACAGTGCCTAGCCGGGGGAACAAGGTCATCTGTTGGAATGCTGGCAGCACCCTTTAGACCTTTGTATAAGAGTATGAGCCTACTGTCTCTTCTCCTTTTCTTGAGAGACTCCCATCTTAATTTTCCTAGAATTCCAGTCATGCTCCCAGTTTCAAAGCAATAATTTCCAGTTACAAATCTAGCAGCTCTATTCTGAACTTTTTCAATTTCTTCATTAAGGACCACTCCGCTTGGGTCCCAGATGCAACTACCATATTCCAAGATTGGGCGAACAAGTCCCCTGTATGCTGTCTCTTTCACATCCTGAGGACACTGATGAAGATTTCGCCTCAGGAAACCAAGTGTTCTATTCGCCTTTGTACACATATTGCTAATGTGTGTATTCCATCTCAAATCGTGAGTGATTGTCACACCAAGGTATTTAATGGAATTCACATTTTCGAGGACCGTTCCCTCTAAGGTGTAAGAAGCCTCAACTTTATTAGATCTCTTCCTTGTTATCTGCATAATATTGCATTTAACTGGTTGAAATCTCATGCCCCATTTTCTGGCCCAACATCCTAATCTATCTATGTCAGCCTGAAGTTTCAGTGAGTCATCCGTATCTCTAATTTCCCGGTAACAAACACAGTCATCTGCGAACAGTCTTATTTCTGAGTCAATGTCAGTGGAAATATCATTGATGTACAGGGAGAACAATAGAGGACCAAGAACAGTCCCTTGTGGGACTCCAGACAAAACTGGCGCCCATACTGAAGATTCACCATTAACAACAACACACTGTTTTCTGTAGCAAAGGAAGGAATCTATCCATTTAAGAGTCTTCCCACCAATTCCATAACCAAATAATTTGGATTTAAGTAGTTCATGAGGAGGGGTGTCAAAAGCCTTCTCAAAGTCCAGAATAAATGTGTCCACCTGCCCCCCTTTGTCCAGGATTTTTGCCCAATCATTAATAACCGTGCTCAACTGAGTTTCACAACTATGCCTTTTCCTAAATGCATGTTGTCTGTCTGACAAAAGTTTATGTTCATCCAAGTGGGCCATGATGTTTGAGCAGACTATGTGTTCAAGCAATTTACATAGAACACAGGTCAGTGACACCGGGCGATAATTACGAGCGAGAGCCCTGTCCCCTTTTTTGAAAAGTGGACAGATGTTTGCTAGGAGCCATTCTTTGGGAATTTCACCCGTATCGAGAGATTGTTCGAAAAGATGAGCAAAAACTGGACCTAACTCGTTTGCTAGTTCCTTCAGGACTCTAGGATGAAGCTCATCAGGCCCTAAAGCTTTAGAAGGGTTCAAGCCTTTAAGTAACTTGATCACTCCCCCAGAGGATACAACGATATTTTTCATGAAAGGGGCCGATCTTCCAGTCAATGGAACCTCGTTGAACTCAGTTTTATAAAATGCATCATTGAATTGACCAACCAATTCCTCTGCCCTTTCAGAATCCGATTCAGCGACCCCGTTCCCTCCTCTTTTATTAAGGGGTGGGATACCTTGCCTATCTTTCTTCTGGCTATTGATATATCTGTAGAAGTCTCTGGGATTCGCCTTTAAATCACCTACCAAGTTATTTACATACTGATCATGCTGATTTTTGATGTCATTTTTAATTTTTTTACCACTTCCCGACTTTTTTGCCTTAGCATGAATCTTATTTCTCCTCCGAATTTTTCTTCTTATTTCTGGTGTGATCCAAGGAATTGAAGATACAGACCTGCTAGTTTTGGATGGGATATGATTTTCGGACGAAGCTTGAATGAAAGACTTTATCAAATCAAAGTTCTCCTGGACAGACCGAGCGTCTGAATGACCATTAAAGTATTTCTCTCTTGCAAATTTTAGGGCATCCTTCCTCATAGTTTCATAGTCACCCTTTTGATATAAGTACACCTTTCTACGAGGTTTCTTTATAGGTGGTATGAAGATTTTCAAAAATCCAGAGACAATATCATGATCACTTAGTTTGTCCGGGGATTGAATATCCCCAAACTGTCCTGGCAAAGTTGTAAGAATCAAATCCAAAGTGTTTCTATCTCGAGTAGGGAAGTCAACAACCTGTTCCAAGCCATGATCATTCATGATGTCGACCAATACCTGTCCCTCTGACGGACTCAGCATTGTGCCTTGTTTGCTGAGCCTATCTGGCCAAACAATCTCTCTGAAGTTGAAGTCACCTAAGACATGTACTGCAGGAAGTTTTTTACCCTTATTCTGAGACTTAATGCGATCAAGCTGATCTTTAAATAACTGGAAGTTTTCGACAGTGTCGTTAGGTGGTCGATACCAACTTGCAATAAAGTGGGAAGTTTTGTTTGCAAAAACCTTAACCCAAACAGATTCTGAATCGTTTTCCAGTTCCATGAATGGCATATGAGCCTATACAAAACCAGTTGCCCCTGGCGCGGGGGCATTTTTGGCCCAGGGCTATAATTTGAATAATCTTGGTAGAGGTCCACTAGATGAAGCTTCATACCAAATATCAAAGACCTGGGCCTTCTGGTTTCCGACAAGAAGATTTTTTAAGGTTTTCCCTATAGAAGCCTATGTAAAACCAGTGGGCCCAGGCACCGGGGCATTTTGGCCCCAGGGCTATAATTTGAACAATCTTGGTAGAGGTCCACTAGATGAAGCTTCATACCAAATACCAAAGACCTGGGCCTTCTGGTTTCAGACAAGAAGATTTTTAAAGTTTTTTTTCTTATTTTCTCCTTTTTGTTGCCATGGCAACCAGAGTTCTGCATGGAATAGAATTCTTTGAACAACTTTGAGAGAGGACCACCCAAAGATCATTTCTGTTCAGTAGTTTATGAGATGTCCTTTAAAGCAATTGTGGACAGACAGACGGACAGACGGTGAGTGATCACAATAGCTCCCCCGGAGCCTTTGGCTCAGGTGAGCTGAAAATCAGCAGAGGACATAAGCAGACAACATTTTCAAATGTAGTTTTTCTCAGCGTCACAAGTGTTAAAGCGAATCCCTTCAAGTACTGAGTATGACACATAGACAGCGTTTTCAAAATTATTATTTTTTTCTTATTTTTCAGTGACAATAGGGGTTGACATTTCATGTGAATTGTCTGCCAAAAAATAAGGCTTGGCATTACATGTGAATCATCTGCTGGGCAGATGATTCACATGAAATGTCAAGCCTTATTTGGCTGAAAATGAACTCCTCTCGAAGTTTCTTTCTTTAATAGTTAACTCCTTTAATCTCGAACACTGATATCTCAGACTGCTGCTTATGTCAAACTAAATTTTGTGCAGTTATTTAAGTTTTGCTGTATGGTCATAGAGGATCTTACATGAGTGTTCATGTATTATTGAATTTATTAAATGAGTTGAGGAAAAGGGATAAAATGCGAGGCTTTGCCGAGCATTTTATCCCTTTTCCTCAAAGAGTTTAATAAATTCAATAATACACAAGCACGAATGCAAGATTCTATTTATCATATGACATTTAAAACGCAGTTTATTCATGTGATTGTTTAACAAAAATGCCAATATTCTGCCATTAGTAAACGTGACGTTGATAAGAACGTTGTAAATGTAACGTTACAGGACGTATCTAGATAATTTGCATATTTAATCCACCAGTGGTTTATCGAAAATATTACATGGCGTTATTACACTCTCAGACGCGACGTTATATGGTTCATTAGATTTCAACTCCTTTTATCTCAAACTACTGTTATCTCAAACCAAAATTTCCGGTCTCTTGGAGTTTGAGATAACAAGGCTGCTTGTATTACCTTTAGTTCTTTAAAACTAGGTTGTGGCTCCTTGCTGAAAATATGAAAGAACACAGTCAGAGGTCAGAGGTCATACTTTAGCCCATTTAGTACTGGAAACCCCAAAATGGGTACCCTAGCAAACAGTGCAGGCCCAGATCAGACGCCGCAGAATGCGGCCTCTGATCAGGGCCTACACTGTTTGAAAAAAAAATCAGCCATTTTCCAAATAAATTTTGAAGAAAACACAACCTAACACCCCTAAATTTTGAAATGGACTAATGCCATATATAAGGAGGAAGATTCCATTTGGTACAAAAAGGGTTTAGTAACCTGTAATTCTGCAAAACAATGTTAGGTTAAGTATCCTGTTTAGTGATGAAAATGATAAACAGTCTAGTGAGTATACTGGCGTTACTAATTACTGGTGTAGTAAGTGTTCAAAATCAGTATATAAAACAAACTATTCAACTGATTCAGATAAAGTTTGTCTAGATCAACTTGTGTATATGTGAACAAATCCGGTAGAAAATTATTTGGGTAAAAGGGTCTACATGTAATGAGATTCTGAAATGAAATAGTTATTGGCCTTCAAAATGAAAGCAAAAAGGGCCTTTTTGAAAGCTTTTTTTTTCTGTTTCTACAGCATGTTTTATGAAGTATACCATTTTATTAACTACACATGACAGAACATACATCATAATTTATGACTACATATAAAGAAATCATATACCCTGAGAACAAGAAATTTCTGTTATATTTATTGCCTTTTTAGAGAGAGGGAAAAGTGTCTTGTAAATAACAAGGCAACGCAAGCGTAGCATCCCCTCGCAACTGCATACCATTCATTAACATGAAAATCCATTGTGACCTTGACCTTTGACCCCTGACCTTGAAATTCATTAGGGTTCATGCTCTGTACATGGTGAACATTTGTGGAAGGTTTGATGCTTCTACGATGAATACTGTGTCTTCTATCCTGCTCACAAGGTTTTCAAGGTCAAGTCCATTGTGACCTTGACCTTTGACCCCTGACCTTGAAATTCAATAGGGTTCATCCTCTGTACATGGTGAACATTTGTGGAAGGTTTGATGCTTCTACGATGAATACTGTGTCGTCTATCCTGCTCACAAGGTTTTCAAGGTCAAGTCAATTGTGACCTTGACCTTTGACCCCTGACCTTGAAATTCAATAGGGTTCATCCTCTGTACATGGTGAACATTTGTGGAAGGTTTGATGCTTCTACGATGAATACTGTGTCTTCTATCCTGCTCACAAGGTTTTCAAGGTCAAGTCCATTGTGACCTTGACCTTTGACCCCTGACCTTGAAATTCAATAGGGTTCATCCTCTGTACATGGTGAACATTTGTGGAAGGTTTGATGCTTCTACGATGAATACTGTGTCTTCTATCCTGCTCACAAGGTTCCGGACAGACACACACACACACACACACACACAGACACACTAACACACGGACGCACGGCACCGATGCTATATCCCCATTCACAACGTTGTTGCGAGGGGATAATAAAGGGGGAAATTCCGGGCGATAATAATGCAGGCCAAAGCGATTCGGGTTCTAACAGAATACACCGGTAATAAGTATTCACCGTAATAAGTGTATAAGGGATACTGTATCTACATGAAATACACCAGTATTTTTTGCTGTAAAATGTTCATAATACAGTCAAACTTCAATGGCTCGAACACCTTTGGGGCCTCGAAAATCTGTTCGAGACAGGGGTAGTTTGAGCCACTGAGGTTACTGTCAGGAGACATAACTAGATACATTTTGACATCTTTTCAGTGTTCTATAATGACATCTTTTCAGTGTTCTATAATGAATATGTATGCTGTGTGTACTCATTAGAATCACCTCATCGAGGCATAATGAGATACATGTTGACATCTTTTCGGTGTTCTATAATGAATATGTATGTTGTGTGTACTCATTAGAATCGCGATGAGGCGATTCTAATGAGTACACACAGCATACATTTGCAAGATAAAAGACTAAAATCTCCTTAATTATCCCCCACTATTTCTTACGTAGAGGTTTTCCCTAGGGGCTCAAGAATGTGTTTGACTCATCCATGGCAAACGAGTCATCGGTGTTCGAGCCATCGAAGTTCTACTGTAATAGTTCGTCTGTCATTACTGACAAGACCAATCATCGTATTTGAGAAATGTTTCTATTTGTGTGTTCTAAGATGGCTGATGAGACCGAATGAAGCTCTGAACTGTCTGTTGCAAACAGAGCAACAGAGGCTAGAGGAAGACAGCTCTGTTGGTGATGCCTTAGTTCTGGCTTTGAGCTGTGCACGTTTCTGCTCAGCTTCACTGATTCGTTTTGCCTCATATTCCTTGGCACCCCTTTTGATGAGACTTCGCCACTTTGCTCTGTCCTGTGCAATTTGTTCCCACGCCTCAGTTGGAATGTTGAAGTCCCTGAGGGAGGCTTTGAGGGTGTCCTTGTAGCGCTTCTTCTGACCGCCTTGGGAGCGTTTGCCCATTTCTAGTTCTCCATAGAGAATTTTCTTTGGCAAACGTTCCTCAGGCATTCTGGTAGCATGGCCTGTCCATCTTAACTGTGCTAATTTCAGAAGAGTATGTACACTTTGCATCCCTGCCCTGTTCAGGACTTCCTGTCTTGCCACTTAATCTTTAAGAGTTTTCTAAGACAGCTAGTATGGAAGTGATTAAGTCTTTTGGCGTGCCGTTGGTAAACTGTCCATGTTTCACATGCATACAATAGAGTTGGCAGCACCACAGCTCTGTAGACTTTCAGTTTTGGATCAAGTCTGATTACACTTCGATTCCAGCCGGCCAAATGCTGCACTAGCTTTGGCAATCCTGGCATTGACTTCATCATCGATGTGCTAGGCCCTTGACAGTGTGCTCCCAAGGTAGGTGAACTTGTCTACCACTTGCAATCTTTGACCGTTCACTGTGATTCGGGCTCTTTGTAAGGCTTACCAGGTGCTGGCTGATAGACTACATCAGTCTTTCTGATGCTGATTGTGAGATCATAGCTATCACAGGAATGGGATACCTGGGGCCAGTTGTTCAAAGCATCGTTAGCTTAACGAGCTCGTTAGTGATCATATTGTTAACTCTTCTAGCAAGTACAATATCGAATTTTGGTATTTTTGCTGAAAAAATGTGAGCAGCTTTTGCTTCCGCAAAAGCTGCTCACAATTTTTCAGCAAAAATTTCAGCATATTTGCCATATTTAATGATCAAAGTTTTAACGATACGCTAACTAACGACGTCGTTAGTTTTGAACAACTGGCTCCAGATCTACAGTGGGGTCAGAACTAAAGTTTACAACCTTGTGCACTTGGTGTCCACGTCAGGTGCACAAATTTACAATCATTTTAATGCAGATAGTGCACTTGGAGTGCACGTCCCAAGTGCACTTGGTGTAAACTTTAGTTCAGGCTTCACTGTATACCCTTTTGCATCTTCTCTTCTGTAGGAGCACCTTTTGCCATGTCAACAGCAAAAAGGAACTCACCTAGCACCTCTGTCTGCACCTTGGATTTGGCTTGCAACCTTCTGAGATTGAAAAACTTCCCAGCAAAGCGATACCTAATAGGTATGCCATTGTCACCATCCTGGAAAGCATCTGTGAGCATGGCAGAAAATCATGCTGAACAGTTTTGGGGCTAACACACAGCCTTGCTTGACTCTGATGGATCTGAAAACTCACCATCATTTTGGACCCGTGCAAGCATACCATTGTGGAACTGTCTCACCATTGCTATGAACTTGGTTGGTCATCAATACTTCACCATGATCTTCCAAAGGCCCTCAAATGCTTTGGTGAGGTCAACAAAGAAATGCCAGGAACAGAATATGGACCTATACATGACCTTTGTTGACCTCTTCAAAGCAAAAATTTTCAAATGTCTATGTGAATGCAACATTACATTTCATTGGGTAAAGTTAACAACTTTGACATTATAAATTACATTTGGGGCCTCCGTGGCCTAGTGGATAAGAGTGCTGACTCTTAGTCATTAGGTCTCTCACCGCCTTAGGTTCGAGCCTCGCTCGGGCCACGTGTGAGACGCCAAGTTCTGCAACGGAAGGTCAGGTGGTTTTTCTCCGGGTACTCCGGTTTTCGCCCACCTCTGATTAACGATCGGCTCGATATGAGTGAAATAATCTTGAAAGGGCCGTAAAACCCAGACCAAAAAAAAAAAAAAAAAAAAAAAATAAATTACATTTGACAATACACTGTCTAAAACCAGACTTCATTACATAAGTGTCAGCTAATGTAAAATGTCATTATGCATAATGGCACTTCTTATTGGCTGACATTTATGCAGCTGGCATCACCTATTGCTTTTGAGAAAAACTACTTTTTCAACCTGTAAATCAGTGCCAATTTACCCTTTCCAAATGATGTTCTGGGGCCAGTTGTTCAAAACTAACGACGTCGTTAGTTAATGTATCGATAAAACTTTGATCATTAAATATGGCAAATATGCTGAAATTTTTGCTGAAAAAATGTGAGCAGCTTTTGCAGACGCAAAAGCTGCTCACATTTTTTCAGCAAAAATACCAAAATTTTAGAAACTGAACTGGCTAGAACACTTAACAATATGACCACTAACGAGCTCGTTAAGCTAACGATGCTTCGAACAACTGGCCCCTGAATGTACTAATCCCATCCCCATATCAAATGGCGCAAGTTGAAATGTTGCATTAAATAACAACTTCATTAGCCCTGAACCAAATTATTTTTGAAGAAAATATAAATTGTAACTGAAAACTGGAGTACCCTTGTACCGAACAGAGTAGTTGTGAAAGTGACACACAACGACGATAACACATCCATGGGAAATAGTACATTCTTTCATGTCTCCAAAGGCTGTGATCAGCCATTCACTGTGAAACATATTTTAATTGAATGTGTAGACTTTTCACAGTCCCGTAACTTATACTTCAAAGCTGACACTTTGCAACAATTGTTTCAAGATGTACCTTTTGAAAATATTATTTTATTCTTAAAAGAAAATGGACTTTTTCATAAGATTTAACTGTTTAAGATTTTTATACATACATCAAACTAACTTTTTTTACTTTTAATATCCTCATGATTCTCAATGCCGTTAACCATTAACCGTTTGACGCTAATGACCCACAAAGAGGGTTGACGCGTCGTTAAAAACGAAATCATCATCATGTCTCCAAAACGGGGACATTTCTGATGAGTTTGTGATATTTTTCTTATTTGTACTCTGAACATAGGTTGTGGGCGCTCGTTAGAACCGCCTCGGTGAGGCTGTTCAAACTAGTACCCACAACTTATGTCTTAGACCAGAAATCAGACAAGAGGGCCATGATGGCCCTGTATCGCTCACCAGAATCCATGATGTTTCAAAGCTTATGGAAACTAGACAAAAGTGCCCAGTGGGGCACGTATACCTCCGGCCAGTGCCATCACCTCGGCTGAAAATAGCAATGTCAAAAGCTTCTTTGCATATACAGGCCATATTCCATAGAATGGCCATTTTCAAGATTCAAAGGGCAATAACTCTGAAACTAGGAAAGCAAGAGTTATGGTTCATGTGTTCTGCACGTCGTCTCATGGTGTTCAACATTCGTGTGGAGTTTCATGAAAATATGTCAAGCCCTTTAAAAGTAATGGAGAAGACACGAAGATGTAAATAGACACATAATTTACAATCTTCAAACAGAAATAATTTGTAATGTATGCAAACAAGAGTTATGGTTCTTGTGTTCTGCCAATCCTATTATCTTGCTTTACATTTGTTTGAAGTTTCATGAAATTAACTCAAACGGTTTTAAAGTTAAAGAGCGGACACAAGTGTATGGTAAAACTCGTCATATTCAAAGGGCAATAACTCTGAAAGAAGGAAAGCAAGAGTTAGGGTTCATGTGTTCTGCACGTCGTCTCATGGTGTTTAACATTTATGTGAAGTTTCATGAAAATATGTCAAGCAGTTTAAAAGTTATGGAGCGGAAACGAAAATGCAAGTTATAACATTCAAAGGGCAATAACTCTGAAAGTAGGAAAGCAAGAGTTACGGTTCATGTGTTCTGCACGTCGTCTCATGGTGTTCAACATTTATGTGAAGTTTCATGAAAATATATCAAGCGGTTGAAAAGTTATGGAGCGGACACGAAAATGCAAGTTAAAACATACAAAGGGCAATAACTCTGAAAGTAGAAAAGCAAGAGTTACGGTTCATGTGTTCTGCACGTCGTCTCATGGTGTTTAACATTTATGTGAGGTTTCATGAAAATATATCAAGCAGTTGAAAAGTTATGGAGCGGACACCAAAATGCAAGTTAAAACATAAAAAGGGCAATAACTCTGAAAGTAGAAAAGCAAGAGTTATGGTTCATGTGTTCTGCATGTCGCCTCATGGTGTTTAACATTTATGTGAAGTTTCATGAAAATAAATCAAGCGGTTGAAAAGTAATAGAGCGAACACGAAAATGCAAGTTAAAACATACAAAGGGCAATAACTCTGAAAGTAGAAAAGCGAGAGTTATGGTTCATGTGTTCTGCACGTCGTCTCATGGTGTTTAACATTTATGTGAAGTTTCATGAAAATATATCAAGCGGTTGAAAAGTTATGGAGCGGACACGAAAATGCAAGTTAAAACATACAAAGGGCAATAACTCTGAAAGTAGGTAAGCAAGAGTTACGTTTTATGTGTTCTGCACGTCGTCTCATGGTATTTAACATTTATGTGAAGTTTCATGAAAATATGTCAAGCGGTTCAAAAGTTATGGAGCGGACACGAAAATGTTAACAGACACACACACACACACACACATACAGAGAAAATACGAAAACTATAAACCCCCATGGCATACTGCGTATGCCAGGGGTATAATGAAGGAGGAGGAGTCATTTGAAGGTTTTTCTATTTTTAGCTGTAGTGACCATTTTGTTTAGCAGAGCAGAAAGATTTTGGCAATTTTCAAAGAGGGTCTCTCAAGGAACATTCCTGTGAAACTATTTTCAAATCGAGCTTTTTGCCTAGGAGAAGATGCAATTTAAAGGTTTTTCTATTTTTAGCTGTGGCGACCATTTTGTTTAATGGAGCCAAACAATTTAGGCAATTTTGAAAGAGGGTCACTCAAGGAACATTCCTCTGAAATATTTTCAAATCCAGTCATTTGCCTAGGAGGAGATGTCATTTAAAGGTTTTTCTATTTTTGGTTCTGGTGGCCATTTTGTTTAATGGAGCGGAATGATTAAGGCAATTTTGAAAGAGGGTCACTCAAGGAACATTCCTGTGAAATTATTTTCAAATTGGGCCATTTGCCTAGGAGGAGATGTCATTTGAAGGTTTTTCTAGTTTTAGCTCTGGTGTCCATTTTGTTTAACAGAGCGGAACAGTTTAGGCAATTTTGAAAGAGGGTCACTCAAGGAACATTCCTAGGAAATTATTTTCAAATCAGGCCATTTGCCTAGGAGGAAATGTCATTTAAAGGTTTTTCTATTTTTAGCTCTGGCAGTCATTTTGTTTAACGGAGTGGAACGATTTTGGCAATTTTGAAAGAGGGTCACTCAAGGAACATTCCTGTGAAATTATTTTCAAATAGGGCAATTTGCCTTGGAGGAGATGTCATTTAAAGGTTTTTTTATTTTAGCTCTGGTGGCCATTTTATTTAACTAAGCGGAACCATTTAGACAATTTTGAAAGAGGGTCACTCAAGGAACATTCCTGTGAAATTATTTTCAAATCAGGCCATTTGCCCAGGAGGAGATGTCATTTAAAGGTATTTCTATTTTTAGCTCTGGCGGTCATTTTGTTTAATGGAGTGGAACGATTTAGGCAATTTTCAAAGAGGGTCACTCAAGGAACATTCCTGTGATATTATTTTCAAATTGGGCCATTTGCCTAGGAGGAGATGTCATTTAAATGTTTTTCTATTTTTAGCTCTGGCGGCCATTTTATTTAACAGAGCGGAAAGATTTTAAACAATTTTGAAAGAGGGTCACTCAAGGAACATTCCTGTGAAATTATTTTCAAATAGGGCAAATTGCCTAGGAGGAGATGTCATTTAAAGGTTTTTCTATTTTTAGCTCTGGGCGCCATTTTATTTAACAGAGCGGAACGATTTTAAACAATTTTGAAAGAGGGTCACACAAGGAACATTCCTGTGAAATTATTTTCAAATAGGGCAAATTGCCTAGGAGGAGATGTCATTTAAAGGTTTTTCTATTTTTAGCTCTGGCGGCCATTTTGTTTAACAGAGAAGAACTATTTATGCAATCTTGAAAGAGGGTCACTCAAGGAACATTCCTGTGAAATTATTTTCAAATCGGGCCATTTGCCTAGGAGGAGATGTCATTTAAAGGTTTTTCTATTTTTAGCTCTGGCGGCCTTTTTGTTTAACAGAGCGGAACGATTTAGGCAATTTTGAAAGGGGGTCACTCAAAGAACATTCCTGTGAAATTATTTTCAATTGGGCCATTTGCATAGGAGGAGATGTCATTGAAAGGTTTTTCTATTTTTAGCTCTGGCAGCCATTTTGTTTAACGGAGCAGAACAATTTAGGCAATTTTGAAAGAGGGTCACTCAAGGAACATTCCTGTGAAATTATTTTCAAATCAGGCCATTTGCCTAGGAGGAGATGTTATTTAAAGGTTTTTCTATTTCTAGCTCTGGTGGCCATTTTGTTTAATGGAGCAGAACGATTTAGACAATTTTGAAAGAGGGTCACTCAAGGAACATTCCTGTGACATTTTCAAATCGGACCATTTGCCTAGGAGGAGATGTCATTTAAAGGTTTATCTATTTTTAGCTCTGGTGGCCATTTTGTGTAACGGAGCGGAACGATTCGGGCAATTTTGAAAGAGGGTCACTGAAGGAACATTCCTATGAAGTTATTTTCGAATCGGGGCAATTTTGAAAGAGGGTCATCCAAGGAACATTCCTGTGAAATTATATCAAAATCCATTCACTGGTTTAGGAGGAGATGTCGTTTGAAGAAAAAGTTTATGTACGAACGCACAGGTGCAAGCACGGACGCAGGCATGGGAGCATGCACGGATGTACGCACAACGGACATAAAGTGATCCCAAAAGGTCACCTCGTCACTATGTGACAGGTTTGCTAAAAAGTAATGGATACCCCCTTAAACCCCAGTTTTACTATTTATCATATGAGGTTCAGACATGAGACTGGAGGACTGCTGAAAAAATCTGAAACCAGAGTGAAAAAATCTGAAACCCCTATCATTCCTTCAAAAAATGTCATTTTTACAACTTTCAGACAAAAAAAATTAAATTTGAAAACCACATTTTAAAACCAAAAAAATCTGAAATCTGCCAAAAATCTGAAAAGTCTCGTGCCTGGAGGTTGCAACTGAAAATGTAATAACGCCATGTAATTAACCCGATAATCCACTAGTGAATTAAATATGCAAATACTTAGATACACATACGACATCCTTAACGAGGATGCATTTACTAATGGCGGAATATTGACATTTTTGTAAATCAATCGTGAATAAAATTTCCTTTTAAATGTCATGTGATAAATAGAATCTTGCATTTGTGCTCATGTATTATTAAATTTATTAAACTCATTGAGGAAAAGCCTCGCATTTTATTCCTTTTCCTGAACTTGTTTAATAAATTCAATAATACATGAACACTCATGTAAGATCGTCTACATAAAAGTGGGATTGAAGGGAGTAAACATTATATAGGCATGTTTTTGTGATGAGATACTGCTCAGTAGAACCCTCCATAGCTACACAGACTGGCAAAAACAGCAAGCTTTTAGATAATTTTTCTTTCTGTTTCAGTTTTACGCCCCTTTCAAGATTATTTCCCTAATATCAAGTGGATCATTAATCAGAGATAGGCAATGAAGAAAAACCACCTGACCTTCCATTGCAGAAATTGGGGTCTTAAATGCGGAATGAGCGAGGCCCAAACCACAGCGGTGAGAGACCTTATGATTAAAAGTTAGCATTTTTATCTACTAGGCCATGGAGGCCTGTCGAAGTTTTAGATATAGAAACTATATGGTTAGCAGTGAATACAAAGGTACTGATCAGACTGCAGGGTTATAAAGGTTGATCTGCTAGTTGCAAAAGTTTTCGCATGTAGTAGCTCATACAGTTTCATTTCAAAATCAGTCCAATGACACAGAGGCGATTCTAACAAATGTCAACAACATTCGTTTCTTGGAGTATTAAATAATTACAATACTCTTGAATGTCTTCATTAATCTGTCTCGTCTTGAGCGAAGGATTCATTCCATTGAAATTGTCATTATAACATTATAACATGTTTTGTCCTTATATTGAAGGGATGAAAGCCTGTCCAGGAACCGCGATGCGAGGCGGACCGTCCATGCTAATAAACCCTATTGGTTTCATTGGGCGACAGGGCTTGAGATGTCATTTCATCTCAATGTCGGGTAAAAGTCCCACAAAATTGGAAGCAACGTCTCCAAAATGACCTTTACAGTGTTGACGGGACGTTAAACCTCAAATCAAACAAACAAACAAAATATTGAATGTCGGTATGAAGATGGTTGACTGTAGAAGCTTTGTATCAATGACCACTCACACACAGCACAGCCAAGACTGATCAGATTGCACTGATACACAGGCTGATCACAAAATTCAAAGGGTGCGCATGCTTGAAGATCCTATTTTGCTTGGTCGGTCCAATTATAACTGCTTTTATAAACTTACTTGTTTGGTAATCCAGAAAAACTGTCTTTTACCCATGATTCAAGGGTATCCAGAGTGTCTGAGAAATAAAGTAGTGAAATATAATTAACTCTTAAGACGCCGAGAAAAACTACATCTGAAAATGCCATCTGCTTATGTTGTCTGCTGGGTTTTTTTTTTTTTGCAAACTTTTTAAAAATATTTTTGCATACAGGCAAACAGTGTGGACCCAGATCAGACTGCTCATACAGGAGCAGTGTGATCTGGGTCCACACTGTTTGCAAAAAAAAATACTTTTAAGGTAACTGGCAGACGGCAAAGCAGACGACAGAACTGTTGTCGTGATTGTCATTTTATGGGTTACAGATCAATTACCTTTACAATACATGTATAATGCAATAATAAATACTGATGGTATTTTTTTTTCTTATTTAGCATTAGGCTTTTGATTTTGGTTTTACAAAACCTTCAAGATTATTTTACTTATTTTGAGCCTATCGCTAGAGGTGGGTCAAATCCCAGAGAAAAACCACCCGACCTACATTGCAGAGCTAGATAACTCACGTATGACCCAAGAGGCTCAAACCCACAGTGGTGGGAGACCTTGTAATTGTTACGAAAAAGCCCTCTCACACTATAGGCCACAGACTCCTGTTCCTGTTTTTCTTTGTGTGTGTGTATGTGTGTGTGTGTGTGTTTTTTTTTTTTATAAAAATCAAGCTGGAGGAGACAAAGAATACCAGCAAATATTTGAATATAGGGATCAACCATGGTTTTTCATGCATTAACATTTGCCGGATCCCGAGGAAGCTGTTTGAACATGAGGCCGCTAGGCCGAATGTTCAAATATCTTCCGAGGGATCCGGCAACTGTTAATGCAATCAAATAACCATGGATGATCGTTGTTCTTGCATAACTTACGAATCCGACAGCAAATTTTGACGAAAACGCCCAAACGCTCCATATAAATTCCATATAAACTCTTCAAATGCGACAGGCAAACCAAAATGGCGGCCAGTTCAGAATGTTGTTTACAATGACGTTGTCATGCAGTGACGTCATCATAGAACTCTAAAGGGCGATAACATTACATCGCTCAACGTAACGTAAACAAAGCAAGGCCCGTCTTGTGATATCAAAAGCTCAAAAACTATGTTCAAACAGCACGCGAATTTCATGATTTGAACATGGTTTTTGCTGTTTGAGCATGGCTTTCGGTCCATTTGACAATGGCTTCAAACAGCCATGCGCATAGATATTTATGCAAGAATCAACCTTTGCATCAGGTCAGTCTGGCCAAAGTATTCACTTGTCACTCTTTGCACAGCCCAGCCCAGTATTGACACTTATGACCCACAAAGCGGGTTGACGCATCGTATAACATGAAATCATCATCATCCAAAGCTCAGCTACTATAGAAGGTTCATGTGAACAACAAAGACTATCCGAGTGTGTGACGTTACAGGCTGATCCGAGTCTTCACTTGTTGTCTAGGTCATCATACTTATTATGGGTGTGTCAGGACCCGCTGATGAGTCAAGTGACCAGTGAAGACTCTGATCAGACTGCACATCTGTGCAGTCTGATCAGAGTCTTCACTGTTCACAAATTGTAACACATTCATTTTCCTATGCACAAGCTCCAAGATGAATGGAAATGTAGAAACTGAAGAAAATTCTTTCCCCCTCTACCCTTACATGCTGTGAGGACTGCTGGCCTTGCCCAACTGTAAGCCCAGTGAAGCAAGAGACACAACACCTTTGCCTCACCCAACCACCACCTCCACTTGTAGAAAAGATTTCACTACCTTCACATGTCAATGAAAAAAATAGGGCTTAACAGAACATTTTCACAAAGGCATGTAACTAATGACCAAGAAATTCTACTTACGCCTGGAGTGAACAGCCAATGTCATGTACTGAGCAGAATAATTCCTGTTGAAGAAATCTCGTAGTCGGCCATAAACATCAATGCCCTTCTCAGCTGGTGTAGATTTCAGAGTGTCAAGATTGCCTGGAGCAATGGAAACTCAAATTTTCTTCTATTGTACCTAAATATCCTTGCAAAAATGCCTTGGAAACCTTAACTTTATATGAACCAATGGATCAATTGGTGGATCAATTGTCTCTGAGAGAAGCCTCCGTGGTGTAGTGGTTAAGCCACTCGCCTTGTAAACCAGACTTCTCCAGACTTTCAGATGAGTCTTTAAACCGAGGTCCCGTCTCCGTGTGACCTTAGCTGTTGGTGGGATGTAAAACTCAAACACTCACTCATTGTCTCTGAGTGCAGGATGGAAAAATGGACCGGAATGGGAATTTATTTAGGATGCTCACTTGTACAACAAATACTCACTTGTACAACAAAACATACAGAGAAATAAAATAAAATTATTTATTCACATTTCCTGATGCAAAATATATAGTTTAATAAAATATTATTTCAATAAAGCTGTCTTGTTGACTTGTTTTACACAGTCTTGTTTTTATTTGGCAGTATTTGGACACCGAGTAGATTCAGATCGAAGAGGGGGGGACGCAGTGACAATGTATGAGCTTGCACGCACGAGGACTGAATTATTAAAATAGTTGCACTCAAAATATTGTGAATTCCAATTTTGTCATTTTGAGTATTCCAAAATGTGCACACTCCAAATGTGTGCTCCAAAATTTTGTAAAATTCCAGAAATTGCGCACCTCCTATAGTACGCTCCAATTTTTTATAAAAACAGTATTCCAAATATTGCGTACATCCTGTTTGTACGCTCCACAATTTTTTTTTTTTTTTAGCATTCTAAATATTGCGCACATCCTATTTGTACGCTCCAAATTTGATCCATACTGTTTCTTTTAACCCATAAATTTCTGTACTGCAAGCAAACACTGTAGACCCTGATCAGACCCAGCATTGTGTAGCATCTGATCTTGGTGTACAGCTTGCCAAATCAAAACCATGATTCCAGTCCGGATGCAACATTGACCTCACAGCAATAACAATAGGACACAACTATTTTCTATAAATAACTGTTACCTGGACTTCCTGAAAATCAATGATTGTCACATGGTCATCAACAACAAAAAGCTACTGTGCTTAGTAACTGTGGGTCAACTAACAAACAATTACAACACAACCTCATTATAACATGGTTTGTTGGTTGATTTGAGGTTTAACGTCCCCGTCAACACTGTAAAGGTCATTTTGGAGACGGTGCTTCCAATTTTGTGGGACTTTTACCCGACATTGAGATGAAATGACATATCAAGCCCTGTCGCCCAATGAAACAAATAGGGTTTATTAGCATGGACAGTCCGCCTCGCACCGCGGTTCGTGGACAGGCTTAGATCCTCTAAGCGGTTTACCAGTACTAGTGTGCGGGCCGGATTCAGCTCTGCGTGGAAGCATCATGCAGCCCATATATTTCTTCAAGCCCCTATGGGCGGGGGCCAATAACATGGTTTGTAATAACATGGTTTAGATATAACACTGTTTCAAGATGGATCCCAAAAATGTATAGGTCATATAGAAAAATGACCATAAATGGTCATTTTTCTATATAACCTTTACATTTTTGTTTCGATATAACACGGCTATTTAAGTAACAGGGTTTCTGCTTTGGACCCTTATAACAATTTCATGAAGAGGTCGTAGTGAAGATCAATGACTGACACATGGTCTTCAACAATGAAAAGGTACTGTGCTTTGTAACTGTGAATCAACTAACAGATAGTATTCAGTAAGACACTAACCAGCCTGCTCAGCTACACAGCTTAGTCACAGCCTTGAAATTTCAGATACAGAAACCATATGCATTATAAAAATCTTACATGAATGTGAGGGGTGGATAGGAAATTCTTGCACATCAGACAAGGAAATCCGTGATTTTACCCTGGGATAGAAATTTATGTTCTGACCCTGGTGTTCCGACCCAAAATCGAATATAATCGCGTCTTTGATAAATGCACTGGTTAATTACGACCTCGTATGCGCCGTCGTTGAGGTCACAGCACGCTACATGTCATCAAACATTCCTGTAGTGCAGCGGTAACTGAAGTGACTGCAGTATTAAAAATCCGCGCTAAGAAATGGAAGTATGAAAGAAAAAGAATCCTATATGGGTGTGAGGGGTAGATAGAAAAATCTGTCCCTCGTGATGCCGGACAGTGACCCTTTGGACGGATTTTTCCATCCACCCCTCATTCCCATATAAGATTCTTATATTCTTATCTGTCACTTAAACAGAATGGCCCAAAGTGTAGATCCTGACAAAGACTCCTCATTTCATGTTTCATCAACATCAACACTGTTTGCATATGAATCTGAACCAGGCTATAGGGTTGTGCGCTTAATGAAGCCAAATCACTATATAATCCTTCCTGTGGCTGTTTACCTCCTGCAGTCAAGATATTCATGATCCCATATCCAATAGCTTGATACATGGGTGGACTGCTAAACGGATAATAAGATTATTAAAACAAGAGGGCCCAATGGCCCTATATCGCTCACCTGTGTACCAGAAAATCATTCATGTAGGAGACCACTTGACATTGCTACATACTAAATATCTAAGCTCAGGCAAGCGGTGTCCATGCTTATAAACCCTACTGGTTTCATTGAGCGACAGGGCTTGAGATGTAATTTCATCTCAATGTCTGGTAAAAGTCCCACAAAATTGAAAGATACATCTCCAAAATGACCTATACAGTGTTGACGGGGATGTAAAACCTCAAATCAAACAAATTATGTGCCTTATGGTTTTGGAGAAAAAAGATTTTTTTAATTTTTTTCCAGTGTAAGTCTAGGAGCTAATGAGCCCTGGGGCTTGGCCAATTTTGACCCAAAGGGCACGGTTGGCAGGATTTATGTAGGCGGCCATTTTGTGTTGCTATATACTAAATATCTAAGGTCTGTACTTCATGGTTTCAAAGAAGATGTTTGAAGCTTTTTCCAATTTAAGTTTGTTGGAGTTTAGGGGCCACAGGATTTGGACCCCAGGGGCATGATTGGCAGGATTCATGTAGGCGACCACTTGACATTGCTACATGCTAAATACCTAAGCTCTGGGACTTATTGTTTCAGAGAAGAAGATTTTTAACCCCATTTTAAGTTGCTTTTTGCTTTTTTTCATTATAAGGGCCCTGTGGTTTCAGAGAAGAAGATTTTTGAAGTTTCTCCAATTGTAAGTCTGTGGAAGCTAAAGAGCCCTGGGGTGGGGCCAATTTGGATCCCAGGGGCATAACTGGCAGGATTTATGTAGGTGGCCACTTGACGTTGCTACATAATAAAAATCTAAGCTCTGGGCCTTATGATTTCATAGAAGAATTTTTCAAGTTTTTTTTCCATTATAAGTCTATTGGAGGTGATGTGCTCGGGCGAGGCCAATCTTGACACCAGGGGCAGGGTTAGCAGGATTTATGTAGCGGGCTATTTTATGTTGCTAGATACTAAATATCTAAGTTCTGTGCTTCACAGTTTCTGAGAAGAAGATTTTTGAAGCTTTTTTCCATTATGAGTCTATGGGGGCTAAGGGGCCCCGGGGCGTGGCCAATTTGGACCCCAGGGGCATGATTAGCAGGAAATATGAAGGTGACCACTTGCCTTTGCTACATACTAAATATCTAAGCTCTTGGCGCTGTGGTTTCAGAGAAGAAGATTTTTGAAGATTTTTTTTCCATTGTGAGTCTATGGGAGCTAAGGGGGTCCCAGGGTGTGGCCCATTTGGACCCCAGGGGCATGATTGGCAGGATTTATGTAGGTGACCACTTGTCATTGCTACATGCTAAATATCTAAGCTCTGGGCCCTGTGGTTTCAGAGAAGAATATTTTTGAAGCTTTTTTCCATTATGAGTCTATTGGAGCTAAGTGGCCCCGGGGCATGGCCCATTTGGACCCAACGGGAATGATTGGCAGGATTTATGTAGGTGACGACTTGCCACTGCTACATGCTTAATATCTAAGCTCTGGGCCCTGTGGTTTCAGAGAAGAAGATTTTTGAAGCTTATTTCCAATATGAGTCTATAGGAGCTAAGGGGCCCCGTGGCGTGGCCAATTTGGACCCCAGGGGCATGATTAGCAGGAAATATGAAGGTGACCACTTGCCGTTGCTACATACTAAATATCTAAGCTCTTGGTGCTGTGGTTTCAGAGAAGAAGATTTTTGAAGATTTTTTTTCCATTGTGAGTCTATGGGAGCTAAGGGGGTCCCAGGGTGTGGCCCATTTGGACCCCAGGGGCATGATTGGCAGGATTTATGTAGGTGACCACTTGTCATTGCTACATGCTAAATATCTAAGCTCTGGGCCCTGTGGTTTCAGAGAAGAATATTTTTGAAGCTTTTTTCCATTATGAGTCTATTGGAGCTAAGTGGCCCCGGGGCATGGCCCATTTGGACCCCACGGGAATGATTGGCAGGATTTATGTAGGTGACCACTTGCCATTGCTACATGCTAAATATCTAAGCTCTGGGCCCTGTGGTTTCAGAGAAGAAGATTTTTGAAGCTTATTTCCAATATGAGTCTATAGGAGCTAAGGGGCCCCGTGGCGTGGCCCTTTTGGACCCCAGGGGCATGATTGGCAGGAATTATGTAGGTGACAACTGACCATTATGAGGAGCTAAAGGGCCCCGGGGCGTGGCCCGTATGGACCCCAGGGGCATGATTAGCAGGAATTATGTAGGTGACGACTTGCTGCTGCTACATGCTAAATATCTAAGCTCTGGGCCCTGTGGTTTCCGAGTAGAAGATTTTTGAAGCTTTTTGTTCCATTTTGAGTCTATGGGAGTGAGAGGGCCCCGGGGTGTGGCCCATTTGGAACCCAGGGGCATGATTGGCAGGAATTAAGTAGGTGACCACTGGCCGTTGCTACATGATAAATATCTAAGCTCTGGGCCCTGTGGTTTCAGAGAAGAAGATTTTTGAAGCTTTTTTTCCATTATGAGTCTATGGGAGCTAAGGGGCCCCGGGGTGTGGCCAATTTGGAAACCAGGGGCTGATTGGCAGGAATGATGTAGGTGACCACTTGCAGTTGCTACATGCCAAATATCTCAGCTCTGGACCCTGTGGTTTCAGAGAAGATTTTTGAAGCTTATTTCCATTATGAGTCTATAGGAGCTAAAGTGCCGCGGGGCATAGCCTGTTTGGACCCCAGGGGCATGATTGGCAGGAATTATGTAGGTGACCACTGGCCGTTGCTACATGCTAAATATCTAAGCTCAGGGCCCTGTAATTTCCGAGAAGAAGATTTTTGAAGCTTTTTGTTCCATTATGAGTCTATGGGAGCGAAGGGGCCCCGGGGCGTCACCCATTTGGAACCCAGGGGCATGATTGGTAGGAATTAAGTAGGTGACCACCGGCCGTTGCTACATGCTATATATCTAAGCTCTGGACCCTGTGGCTTCAGAGAAGAAGATTTTTGAAGCTTTTTTCCATTATGAGTCTATGGTTGCTAAGGGGCCCCGGGGCGTGGCCCATTTGGAGCCAATGGGCATAATTTGCAGGATTTATGTGGGTGACCACTTGCCATTGCTTCATGCTAAATATCTAAGCTCTGGGCCCTGTGGTTTCAGAGAACAATATTTTTGAAGCTTTTTTTCCCATTATGAGTCTATAGGAGCTAAGGGGCCCCGGGGCGTGGCCCTTTTGGACCCCAGGGGCATGATTGGCAGGAATTATGTAGGTGACCACTTGCCGTTGCTACATGCTAAATATCTAAGTTCTTGGCGCTGTGGTTTCAGAGAAGAATATTTTTTAAGCTTTTTTCCATTATGAGTCTATGGGAGCAAAGGGGCCCCGGGCATGGCCCATTTGGAACCCAGGGGCATGATTGGCAGGAATTATGTAGGTGACCACTTGCCGTTGCTACATGCTAAATATCTAAGCTCTAGGCCTTGTGATTTCCGAGAAGATTTTTGAAGCTTTTTTTCTATTATGAGTCTATGGGAGGGAAGGGGCCCCGGGGCGTCGCCCATTTGGAACCCAGGGGCATGATTGGCAGGAATTATGTAGGTGACCACTGGCCGTTGCTACATGCTAAATATCTAAGCTCTGGAACGTGTGGTTTTAGAGAAGAAGATTTTTGAAGCTTTTTGTTCCATTATGAGTCTATGGGAGCGAAGGGGCCCCGGGGCGTCGACCATTTGAAACACAGGGGCATGATTGGCATGAATTATGTAGGTGCCACTGGCCGTTAATACATGCTTAATATCTAAGCTCTGGGCCCTGTGGTTTCAGAGCAGAAGATTTTTTAAGCTTTTTTTCCATTATGAGTCTATGGAAGCTAAGGGGGCCCTGGGTGTGGCCAATATGGACCCCAGGGGCTGACTGGCAGGAATTATGTAGGTGACCACTTGCCGTTGCTACATGCCAAATATCTCAGCTCTGGGCCCTGTGGTTTCAGAGAAGATTTTTGAAGCTTTTTTTCCTTTATGAGTCTATAGGAGCTAAAGGGCCCCGGGGCGTGGCCCGTTTGGAAGCCAGGGCCATGATTGGCAGGAATTATGTAGTAGACCACTTGCCGTTGCTACACGCTAAATATCTAAGCTCTGGGCCCTGTGGTTTCTGAGAAGAAGATTTTTGAAGCTTTTTGTTCCATTATGACACTATCGGAGCGAAGGGGCCCCGGGGCGTCCCCCATCTGGAACCCAGGGGCATGATTGGCAGGAATTAAGTAGGTGACCACTGGCCATTGCTACATGCTAAAAATCTAAGCTCTGTGCCCTGTGGTTTCAGAGAAGAAGATTTTTGAAGCTTTTTTCCATTATGAGTATGGGAGCTAAGGGGCCCCAGGGCGTGGCCCGTTTGGAGCCAACGGGCATGATTAGCAGGATTTAAGTATGTGACCACTTGCAATTGCTTCATGCTAAATATCTAAGCTCTGGCCCCTTTGGTTTCAGAGAAGAAGATTTTTTAAGCTTTTTTCCCATTATGAGTCTATAGGAGCTAAGGGCCCCGGCGCGTTGCCTTTTGGACCCCAGGGGCAAGATTGGCAGGAATTATGTAGGTGACCACTTGTCGTTGCTACATGCTAAATATCTAAGCTCTGGGCACTGTGGTTTCAGATAAGAATATTTTTTAAGCTTTTTTCCATTATGAGTCTATGGGAGCAAATGGGCCCCGGCGGGTGGCCCATTTGAAACCCAGGGGCATGATTGGCAGGAATTATGTAGGTGACCAATTGCCGTTGCTACATGCTAAATATCTAAACTCTGGGCCCTGTGGTTTCAGAGAAGAAGATTTTTGAAGCTTTTTTTTCCATTTTGAGTCTATGGGAGCTAAGGGGCCCCGGGGCGTGGCCCATTTGGACCCTAGGGGCATGATTGGCAGGATTTATGTAGGTGACCACTTGCCGTTGCTACATGCCAAATACCTCAGCTCTGGGCCCTGTGGTTTCAAAGAAGAAGATTTTTGAAGCTTTTTTCCATTATGAGTCTATAGGAGCTAAAGGGCCCCGGGGCGTGCCCGTTTGGACCCCAGAGGCATGATTGGCAGGAATTATGTAGCTGATCACTGGCCGTTGCTACATGCTCAATAGTTAAGCTCTGGGCCCTGTGGTTTCCGAGAAGAAGATTTTTGAAGCTTTTTGTTCCATTATGAGTCCATGGGAGCGAAGGGGCCCCGGGGCGTCGCCAATTTGGAACCCAGGGGCATGATTGGCAGGAATTATGTAGGTGACCACTGGCTGTTGCTACATGCTAAATATCTAAGCTCTGGCCCGTGTGGTTTCAGAGAAGAAGGTTTTTGAAGCTTTTTTTTCCATTATGAGTCTATGGGAGCTAAGGGGCTCCGGGATGTGGCCAATTTGGATCCCACCGGCATGATCGGCAGGAATTATGTAGGTGACCACTTGCCGTTGCTACAAGCCAAATATCTCAGCTCTGGGCCTTGTGGTTTCAGAGAAGAAGATTTTTGAAGCTTTTTTCCATTATGAGTCTATAGGAGCTAAAGGGCCCCGGGGCGTGGCCCGTTTGGACCCAAGGGGCATGTTTGGCAGGAATTATATAGGTGACCACATGACGTTGCTACATGCTAAATATCTAAGCTCTGGGCCCTGTGGTTTCCGAGAAGAAGATTTTTGAAGCTTTTTGTTCAATTATGAGTCTATGGGAGCGAAGGGGCCCCGGGGCGTCCCCCATTTAGAACCCAGGGGCATGAATGGCAGGAATTATGTAGCTGACCACTGGCCGTTGCTACATGCTTAATATCTAAGCTCTGGGCCTTTTGGTTTCAGAGAAGATTTTTGAAGCTTGTTTTCCATAATGAGTCTATGGGAGCTAAGGGCCCCCGGGGCATGATTGGCAGGAATTACGTAGGTGACCACTTGCCGTTGCTACATGCCAAATATCTCAGCTCTGGGCCCTGTGGTTTCAGAGAAGAAGATTTTTGAAGCTTTTTTCCATTATGAGTCTATAGGAGCTAAAGGGCCCCGGGGCGTGGCCTGTTTGGACCCCATGGACATGATTGGCAGGAATTATGGAGGTGACCACTTGCCGTTGCTACTTGCTAAATATCTAAGCTCTGGGCCCTGTGGTTTCTAAGAAGAAGATTTTTGAAGCTTTTTGTTCCATTATGAGTCTATGGGAGCGAAGGGGCCCCGGGGCGTGGCCAATTTGGACTCCAGGGGCATGATTGGCAGGAATTGTGTAGGTGACCACTGGCCGTTAATACATGCTAAATATCTAAGCTCTGGGCCCTGTGGTTTCAGAGAAGAAGATTTTTGAAGCTTTTTCCCATTATGAGTCTATGGTTGCTAAGGGGCCCCATAGGGTCCATTTTTCCCATTGTAAGTCTATGGGAGCTATATGTTGCCATGGCAACCAGAATTCCAATCTGATCAGCACAAAAACCTTATGCAGCCTTTCCCTCTACCTGATGATGCTTCTCATGAAATTTGATCAAGATTGACCGTGGGGTATTAGAGATATATTTATTTGAAATTGTTTACGGACACATGGATGCACACACGCACGGACGCACACACACACGCACGCACGACGGACAAAAAGTGATCACAAAAGCTCACCTTGTCACTATGTGACAGGTGAGCTAATAAAATTATAAGAACAACTTTTAACAGAATTTAATGTTTAACTCATTGTATACTGGTGAACTCTTCAATTGCGTTATGTTGTACAAGTCCAATGGTCATTTAAGGGGTGTCAGGCCATATTTATACATTTTTATTCCATCCTGTTAGCAACCAGTGTAGACTTTGATCAGACGCCACATTCTGTGGCATCTGATCTGGGCCTGCTCTGTTTGCAAGGCTACCCTATCAGAGCTTATAGATTACAATTAATTAGTTTACTGATTGATGTAAGCATGAATCATCAACGGATTAACATTAGTCGGTAAAATATCACATTTAGTTAAACCAGGGTCTCGGCGAAGACGATATAATAGACGAATTACCAATATCATGTATTTTTGCGACTACACTATCAGACTTTTTACAGCTCGGTCAAAGAGTGTTTCGATGTTTACTGGTGACAAAAATATCTGTAATTCTTCAAAATACAATCATTTTTTAACAATTACAGGAAGTCAGACTTAGTTGGGATGCTTCCTCTACGTATTTGTTTACACCAATTAAAACAAGAGGGCCCAATGGCCCTATATCGCTCACCTGTTTGGACCCCAGGGGCATGATTGGCAGGAATTATGTAGGTGACCACTTGCCGTCGCTACATGCTAAATATCTAAGCTCTGGGCCTTGTGGTTTCAGAGAAGAAGATTTTTTAATCTTTTTTCCATTATGAGTCTATGGGAGCTAATTGGCAGGATTTATGTAGGTGACCACTTGCCATTGCTACATGCTAAATATCTAAGCTCTGGGCCCTGTGGTTTCAGAGAGGAAGATTTTTGAAGCTTTTTTTTTCCATTATGAGTCTATAGGAGCTAAGGGGCCCCGAGGCGTTGCCCTTTTGGACCCAAGGGGCATGATTGGCATGAATTATATAGGTGACCACTTGCCATTGCTACTTACTAAATATCTAGGTTCTGGGCGCTGTGGTTTCAGAGAAGAATATTTTTTAAGCTTTTTTCCATTATGAGTCTATGGGAGCAAAGGGGCCCCGGGCCTGGCCCATTTGGAACCCAGGGGCATGATTGGCAGGAATTATGTAGGTGACCACTTGCTGTTGCTACATGCTAAATATCTAAGCTCTGGGCCCTGTGATTTCCGAGTAGAAGATTTTTTAAGCTTTTTTCCATTATGAGTCTATAGGAGGTAAAGGGCCCGGGGCGTGGCCCATTTGGAACCCAGGGGCATGATTGGCAGGAATTATGTAGGTGACCATTTGCCGTTGCTACATGCTAAATATCTAAGCTCTGGGCCCTGTGGTTTCAGAGCAGAAGATTTTTAAATCTTTTTTCAATTATGAGTCTATGGGAGCTAAGGGGCCCCGGGATGTGGCCCATTTGGACCCCAAGGGCATGATTGGCAGGATTTATGTAGGTGACCACTTGCCATTGCTACATGCTAAATATCTAAGCTCTGGGCCCTGTGGTTTCAGAGAAGAAGATTTTTGAAGCTTTTTTTTCCATTATGAGTCTAAAGGAGCTAAGGGGCCCCTGGGCATGGCCCTTTTGGACCCCAGGGGCATTATAGGCAGGAATTATATAGGTGACCACTTGCCGTTGCTACCTACCAAATATCTAAACTCTGGGCCCTGTGGTTTCAGAGAAGAAGATTTTTTAAGCTTTTTTCCATCGTGAGTCTTTGGGAGCAAAGGGGCCTCGGCATGTGGCCCATTCGGAACCCAGGGGCATGATTGGCAGGAATTATATAGGTGACCAATTGCCCTTGCTACATGCTAAATATCTAAACTCTTGGCCCTGTGTTTCAGAGAAGAAGATTTTTGAAGCTTTTTTCCATTATGAGTCTATGGGAGCTAAGGGGTCCCGGCGCGTGGCCCATTTGGACCCCAGGGGCATGATTAGCAGGAATTATGTAGGAGACCACTTGCCGTTGCTACATGCTAAATATCTAAACTCTGGGCCCTGTGGTTTCAGAGAAGAAGATTTTTGAAGCTTTTTTTTTTCATTATGAGTCTATGGGAGCTAAGGGGCCCTTTGGGCAGGGCCCATTTGGAACCCAGGGGCATGATTGGCAGGAATTATATAGGTGACCAATTGCCGTTGCTACATGCTAAATATCTAAACTCTGGGCCCTGTGGTTTCAGAGAAGAAGATTTTTGAAGCTTTTTTTCTATTATGAGTCTATAGGAGCTAAAGGGCCCCGGGGCGTTGCCCGTTTGGACCCAAGGGGCATGATTGGCAGGAATTATGTAGGTGACCACTTGCCATTGCTACATGCTAAATATCTAAGCTCTGGGCCCTGTAGTTTTCGAGAAGAAGATTTTTGAAGCTTTTTGTTCCATTATGAGTCTATGGGAGCTAAGGGCCCCAGGGCGTCGCCCATTTGGAACCAAGGGGCAAGATTGGCAGGAATTATGTAGGTGACCACTGGCCGTTGCTACATTTTAAATATCTAAGCTCTGGGCCCTGTGGTTTCAGAGAAGAAGATTTTTGAAGCTTTTTTTCCATTATGAGTCTATGGGAGCTAAGGGGCCCCAGGGTGTGGCCAATTTGGACCCCAGGGGCATGATGGGCAGGAAGTATGTACGTGAGCACTTGCCATTGCTAGTTGCCAAATAACTCAGCTCTGGGCCCTGTGGTTTCAGAGAAGAAGATTTTTGAAGCTTTTTTCCATTATGAGTCTATAGGAACTAAAGGGCCCGGTGGCGTGGCCCGTTTTGACCCCAGGGGCATGATTGGCAGGAATTATGTAGGTGACCACTTGCTGTTGCTACATGCTAAATATCTAAGCTCTGGGTCCTGTGGTTTCCGAGAAGAAGATTTTTGAAGCTTTTTGTTCCATTATGAGTCTATGGGAGTGAAGGGGCCTTGGGGTGTGGCCATTTGGACCCCAGGGGCATGATTGGCAGGATTTATGTAGGTGACCACTGGCCGTTAATACATGTTTTATATCTAAGCTCTGGGCTCTGTGGTTTCAGAGAAGAAGATATTTTAATTTTTTCCCATTGATAGTCTATGGGAGCTATATGTTGCCATGGCAACCAGAATTCCAATCTGATCAGCCCAAAAACCTTATGCAGCCTTTCCCCCTACCTGATGATGCTTCCCATGAAATTTGATCAAGATTGACCATGGGGTATTAGAGATATACTTCTTTGAAATTGTTTACGGATGGATGCATGCACGCACGGACGCACGCACGACGGACGACGGACAAAAAGTGATCACAAAAGCTCACCTTGTCACTACGTGACAGGTGAGCTAATTATGAGCTAGTGTCACGTACATGTACGTCCGAATTTGAAAGCACAAATATGGCTGTACAGAATGCTGCTTTTCTGATCTGGGTTTACATTATTTCTGCTGATATCCTAATACAACATAATTTTATGATGTGGCATTATTTGGCTAGAAGTGTGAGAATAAATCAGAGCGACTGCATGTTTTTTTTGCATTACGACAACACACCCTAAGACATAGTGCATTTTTTTCACATCTCCAAAGTGGCTACTTTTTCTTTGAAAATTTGTAACATTTTTGCTCATTTATACTCCCAACATAGGTTGTGGGTGCTCGTTAGAACCGCCTCTATTTAGAACCTCCTCAAAGAGGCGGTTCTAACGAGGACCCACAACCTATGTCTTGGAGCAATTTCCTCATTTCACGGACTTGTTAGCGTGCTGGGGAGAGAGTGGGTTTTACTGGGGTATACATTATTTTCCAAATATTTATACAAAACATCAGATTGAGGGTGCTTCATAGACACATCAGTGAAATAGTTCTAACTAGTACCCACAATCGACACATTTGGAACAAAGTTATTAACCCATTTTGTACGGAAACCCCTAAAAGGGTACCCTAGCGAACAGTGCAGGCCCAGATCAGACGCCGCAGAATGCAGCTTCTGATCAGGACCTACACTGTTTGCAAAAAGTTAAGCCTTTTTCCTAATAAATCTTGCAGAAATAACAACCTGACACCCCTAAATTTCGAAATGGACTCCAGCTATAAATTAGGAGGAAGATTCCATTTGCAAAAAAGAGTTAAATGCATTTATCAGAAAGAGAGTTTGGGAGCCATGAAAGTATACAGTTATCCATATGGATGTGTAGCCTGATAATAAGAAATGTTTGTCTATGTTCTATGCGCGATCAAGAACTCCAACTTTTTACCTGTGAATCCAACTTTTTACAAGGAAGGATTCCTGAAATCCTGTTTTCAAAATCCTAGTGAGAGCTCTGCCTATTAGGGGCTTCCCACCAAGAATGGGTTAACAACAATATTCCAAAGCTCTGTAAAATGTTTACCCAGGGTGAAAACAGAGTGAAAAAGAATAAATTTAGAAAATGATGATAAATACTACACGATGAAATGATACAGAAAGGGCATTAGAGTTTAACCCACTGTATACTAGTGGACTCGTCCATTGCTATATGCTGGAGGTCAATTTGTCATATAAGGGGTGTCAGGCCTATTTTTTCGTTTTCATTCTATTTTTGATGGAAAATTCTGTTAGCAAATAGTGCAGGCCCTGATCAGAAGACGCCGCATTCTGATCTGGGCCTGCAATGTTTGCCAAGGTTCCCCTTTAGGGCTTTCCCACATGCAATGGATTGACAACCTAGTCAACATTATTTAGGTTATGTTGAGCCACACCTTTACCTAACCACACTTTTCCTGGGCATGCTTATGCATCAGTGCACAATCTATTGCCAGAAACTGACAACTGCCCTTCTTGAATCAGCAGTAGGGAGAGAATGACTGAAGAAAATATTCCATGAGCAATCATGCCGACCTGGTGGGGATTGAACCCTGATCACCAGCTAGACATGCATTTGAATGAGCTACCGAGGCTAAGTAGGTCAAAGTTAGCTAAAACACCTGTTTATGTATATTTCTAGTTCATCAAGGAGGATACACAAGAGAAAAAGAGAACCCACCAAAAAGAAATTTAGCAATCGGGTGCCCTGGTTTGGCTGTGGAGTAGAATAACTGGTTTAGTCTTGTAATGTCATCTGGGAGACGCTCCTGATACTCTGAAAAATAGCAGCACTTGTCTACAGGTGATACATGGCAACTTTATTATAACACTGTTCCTTATAACATGATTTTGGATATAACATGGTTTCAAGATGGACCCCAAAAATGTATAGATTATATAGAAAAATGACCATAAATGGTCATTTTTCTACATAATCTTCACATTTTTGTTTGGATATAACACTTGTTTTACTAACATGGCTTCTGCTTTGGAGCCAATTAACCCATTGAGTACCAGAAACCCCAAAACAGGTAACTGGCAAACAGTGCAGGCACGGATCAGACGTCACAGAATGCAGCGTCTGATCAGGGCCTACACTGTTTGCAAAAAGTTAAGCCATTTTCCAAATCAATTTTTAGAAAACACAAACTGACACCCCTAAATTTTGAAATGGACATGTGCTATATATAAGGAAGATTCCATTTGGTACAAAAAGGGTTAATAGTGTTATAGAGAGGTTGTGGTATGACAGGAGAATGTTCATTATGTATATCTGTGCCCCTGCTGTAACTAATTAAGAAACTCTATTGATGTTCAACACAACTTAATATAGCACCTGACATTTGCCCTACTCATTAAGGGGAATAAGAACACCTGGCAGACTTTTCCGCCATTATTCCAAGGGAGACAACTTTTGAGACTTCCTGTTTGCTTTTCTATAAACTCTGTCCCACTGAAAAAGGGGTCTACTCTTAATGGAAAGAATTTGCTCCTCAGGAGCAAATTCTTTCCTTTAAGAGTTGACCCCTATTGACATGGGAGACAAAAATACCTTTGCAGGAGTTGCCTCCCCTGAAGGTGTAGCCATTCCCTTTAATACACAAAGATGACAACAACTGTTAAATTCCATGCCTAGTTGAGTTGACTGTTAAAATTATTGAAGTTTTTGTCTTGTAGCCAGGCCGTTTTGTTTGTATTTGAGTTAAACGGCCCAGTCAACACAATTTAGGTCATTTTTGAGCCGGTCAGTTTACCTAACCACACATTTCCTGGGCAGGCTTATACATAAGCGGTTAACCAGTACAGTGCACATTCTTTCACCACAAACTGACAACTGTCCTTCTAGAATCAGGGGAAGGGAGAAAATGACCATAGAGAAGATTTCACAATGAATCTCCACCAAAGAATGTTGCTGACCCGGCAGGTGTCGAATCCGCATCCTCCTGATCACCAGTCAGCCCCAGCAACTGAGGCCGGCTGCGGCCAAGTTGAGTTTGACAGACTATGCAAGAGGCCATATTTTTTGATAGTCATACAAGAAAGATTACCTAGAAATGTTTTCAGAGGAAAACAATATTTCCCCACCATAAATGTAATTTAAACACTCATTTGACCTTGAAAACTAAGTTTAGGTCACCAAAATCTAAGCTCCAATTTTGGCCAAAAACTGAGAGTGTTCTGGAGCATGTGACCTTAAAAATGGTTAAAATCACCAAATTCTGGTAAAATCTTTTTCTTTTGCAGGTTGCAATCACCTATTCAACATATTTGCATTATTTGCTGGCTCCCAGCTTGCACATTGTCAATACTGGAAAAACAGGTAACCAGACCTGGTTACCTGTTTTTCCAACACTGATAACCTTCAGACTAGGAACCAGCAGATAATGCAAATAAGGTGAATTCAATGATTTTTTTCATAAGATAGGTGCAGACACACCAAAATTGAGAGTTTGGGATAGGGGTGGGGGTGGTGGGGGTGGGTGTCACTATAATCTAATCAAATCATTGGTAGATTGCAATGACATATTGTAACAAGTTTGACCAAATTTCATCAATCCGTTCGGGAGAAATGGTGCAGATCAGTAAAAATTGAGTTTTTTGGGGGCCTGTGACCTTGAAAATAATGTCAAGGTCACCAAAATCTAATCCAATCTTTGGTAAGGTGCACTGATATATTGTACCAAGTTTCATCGAATTTCATCAATTTGATCACAAGATAGCATGCAGACAAGTCAAAATTGACAGTTGTTGGGGGGCCTGTGTCCTTGAAAAAAAGGTCAAGGTCACAAAAACCTAATCAAATCTTTGGTAGGTTGCAATGATATATTGTACCAAACTTGACCAAATTTAATCAATTCATTCAGGAGATAGAGTGCAGACAATCCAAAATTGACTGTTTTTGGAGGGCCTGAGCCCTTGAAATAAGGTTAAGGTCACCAAAATCAAATCAAATCTTTGGTACTTGCAATGATATATTGTACATTTTTGACCAAATTTCATTGATTTGTTCACAAGATACGGTGCAGACAAGCCAAAACTGACATTTTTTTTTTTTTGGGGGGGGGGGGGGGGTCTGTGCCCGTTGAAAATAAGATTAAGGTCCCCAAAATCTAATCCAATCTTTGATAGGTTGCAGTGAAATATTGTGCCAAGTTTAACAAAATTTCATCAATTCCTTCATGTGACAGGGTGCAGACAAGCCATTGACAGTTTTTTGGGGACTGTGCCCTTGAAAATAAGGTTAAGTCCATCCAAACCTAATGGCTTTTTTCCCCCATCCTAGTGACGTAACCATTCAAGTATGCAAGTTTGGTCAGAATCCATCAAAAGATTCCGGAGATAAGCGCTTCAAAAGGCTACACCAATGCCAACGCCAACCCAAACGGGGTTCACATCAAAAACAATATGTTCCCCTCACCCTTGATTTATTTCATGACTACTCGTTTAAGGCAAATAAGTGCATCATTGTTCATCATCAATTAAATCTTTGTCTCCCTACCCATAACAAGCTTTTTTTATACAATATTTAGGATGGCCCCCACCCATTGGGGCTTGAAGAAATAGATGGGCTGCATGATGCTTCCACACAGAGCTGAATCCGACCGCACACGAGTACTGGTAAACTACATAGAGGATCTAAGCCTGCCCAGGCGAAGCGGTGCGAGTCGGACCATCCATGCTTATAAACCCTATTGGTTTCACTGAGCCAAAGGGCTAGAGATGTCATTTCATCTCAATGTCGGGTAGAAGTCCCACAAAATTGGAAGCAATGCCTCCAAAATGACCTATACAGTGTTGACGGGGATGTTAACCTTAAATCAAACAAAACAATATTTAGGATCTAGAGAAAAATATTTATGGGTATTATAATCTATTCATTTTGCCAGCATGACTTTAGTTCTATCATCGTGTTGTCCTTTGACCTGCTGAATATTTAAACATGCAACACCTACTACCAATTATCAACCAATCAGATTACTTGATGCAAGTCATTGCAACAAATTCATAAACTGAATGACAAAAAATGAAGATCTACATTGTTTGAAAGATAAGACATATCCGGGCTTAGCAGGACAAGGGTTAACAAGTCTGGGTAATGGACATCGCTCTTAATGGAACAACTGTCAGATTTTTCCACCATTTTTTCAGAGAGACGTTTTTTTTGGACTTCCTAGTTGCATTTCTATAAGCCCTGTTTCACTGAAAAAGGGGTCTACTCTTGAAGGAAAGAATTTGCTCCTCAGGAGGAAAGAATCAGGAGCAAATTCTTTCCTTTAACAGGTGACCCCTATTTATATTGGACACAAAAATACTTTTGGAGGAGTTGCCTCCCCTGAAGGTGTATTCATTCCACATAACCCCACTTTTAAAGTGAAATTTGGGGTGAACAGGGGTTTAGATTATTTTGCCTATTTCTGATCCAAGACACAGGCTGTGGGTACTCATTAGAACCGTCTCTTTGAGCACCCAAAACCAATGTTTTGTGTATAAATAAGTGCGTGTTTGAGCTTTACGTCCCACCAACAGCTAAGGCAGGGGTGTGATTGGTGTATTTCTCTGTGGGAGGAAAATGTGTGGAAAGCAGAGGAAAATACGTATACCCACTTCAAACAATTATGTTTCTGAGCATTTCAGATCAAATTCATGAATGTTTATTTTGGAAAAATGGTCAAAAAGAGGAATTTCCCTGAAACTCCCTATAAGGTCATATGGAGATCGAACCTCAGTTTAAAGACTCATCCTAAAGTCTGGTGAAGCCCGGGATCAAGCCCACAACCCCTGGTTTATGAGGTAGCCTAACCACTACACCATGGTGGCTTCTGTATAAATAAGTAAAATATGACAAAATTTCATCAGAAAAACGACAGTTTTCGGGATGCAAAAGAATGCACTGTGACACAGGGATGTATCATCGTTATGTATGTCCAAAGCTATGTGATAAAGAACAACACTAAACATTTCTAGCAATGTCTGTGATCAATGACTAAGCATGAACTGAGGATCAAACAATGGTTTGCTCAAGTCAAATCACTACCTACCACTCGGCCTCCACCCATTGGGGCTTGAAGAAATATATGGGCTGCATGATGCTTCCACGCAGAGCTGAATCCGACCAGCACACGAGTTCTGGTATACCGGTAAGAGGATCTAAGCCTGCCCAGGCAAAGTGGTGCGCACGAGTTGAACCGTCCATGCTTATAAACCCTATAAGTTTCATTGAGCGACAGGGCTTGAGATGTCATTTCATCTCAGAGTCGGGTAAAAGTCCCACAAAATCGGAAGCAACGTCTCAAAAATGACCTTAACAGTGCTGACGGGGACGTGAAACCTCAAATCAAACAAAACTACCTACCACTATCAACAGCCTCTAATTCTCTGTCAACCCAGCTCTTACATATAAACAGAATTCCAACCCATTGTATAATGGTGGACTCTTTCATTGCTATATGTTGGACAAGTCCATTTGTCATATAAGGGGTGCCAGGCCTATTTTTTCATTTTTGTTCTATCTCAGACAGAAAATTTTGTTAGCAAATACTGTAGGCCCTGATCAGACGCCGCGTTCTGCGGCGTCTGATCTGGGCCTGCACTGTTTGCCAAGGTACCCCTTTAGGGGTTTCCTGCATGCAATGGGTTAATGCACTTAAACCTTATCTCGCTGAACATAAACCCCTATCTTTGCCATCTGATCAGGATCTACACTTTGTAATGAACTGAATGAATACATTATATCAAGTACATGTAATTTGATTGGTTGATAGTCAGAAATGGGTGTGGCTAGATTTATTCAGCAGGGTAATGTTTATTTTTAGGTATATTATAAAGGTAACCTACCACTATCAACAGCCTCTATTTCTCTGTCAACCCAGTCTTTCTGTAGAAGAGGTCCAGCAAAGAAGTGAGCAAACTTGTCAAGTGCCTTCCTAAAATAGTTCCTCTCCACATCAAAGTAGAAACAGGTCTGAAATAATAAGTTACTGATTTATATTAACCCTTTTTGTACTGCATGGAATGTTCTTCTTTATATATAGCAAGAGCCCACTTCAAACTTTAGGGATGTCAGGTTGTGTTTTCATCAAAATTTATTTGGAAAATAACTGAACTTTTAGCAAGGTCAAGGTCACCAGGTCACGGTACCTGTCGTGTCAGTACATTGAGAAGTGCTATGGATGGTTTGAAGGTTGTAGGCCTTTTATTTGAGGAGATCTGGTATGTCAATGTAAACTGTGTCAAAGTCACTGTAGGGCAAAAAATTGGTCAAAGTCACCTAGTCAAGGTGCCTGTCAAGTCAGTAGGTCAGGGAAAAGTTTTCATGCAAGGTTTGTGGTTGTTAAGTCTTGTAGTTGATTACAATACTAACTTTGATGTAAATGTCTTTGATGCAATGTCAAAGTCACTGGAGGGCAAAATATAGGTCAGAGTCACCGAGTCAAGATGCCTGCCAAGTCAGGCGGACAGGGAAATGTTTTCATGCAAGGTTTGAGGGTTGTTTAGCCTTGTAGTTGATTGCAATACTAACTTTGACATAAATGTCAAACTTCGACATAAATGTTGACAGATGGACAAACAGATGGACAAACGGATGGAAAAGCAGATGCCTATATTGCACCCTGCTATAAGCAGGTGCAACAAAAATGACCAAAAAACATTTTTTACTTTAAAGCAAAAGCTTTTTTTTACCAAAAACAGTCTTATGCAATAATCTGCAACATACTTCAGCTAGTTATTTCTCTCAATATGTTGATCTCATAGACGGAATCACATCAGTGCTCCCGGTTGAAAAAAAAATGTGAATAGAGCGCTCTGCTAGGTAGTCGCAATTATGTGAATTGCGCCCAAAGAGTAAAGCCAGATAATGTGAAATATGTCAATATACCATGTGAACAGCAATGGTTCAAGATAGACTTTGCAAATAAGCAGTCTCAACAGAAGTATTAACCCTTAAGCTGCCGAGAAAAACTACATCTGAAAATGTTGTATGCTTATGTCGTCTGCTGAATCTTCTTGCAAACATTTTAGAATATTCTTTCATACAGGCGAACAGTGTGGACCCAGATCACACTGCTCCTAGAGGAGCAGTCTGAGCTGGGTGAACAATGTTTACAAAAATGACTTTTAAAGTAACCGGCAGGTGACAAAGCAGACAATTGTTGTGATTGGCATTTTATGGGTTAAAGTTTCTTTTGCTAAAGAGTAAGAGAACTAAACAACTTGCAAAGCATCAGTAGTATAACGGTTAACCTTTAGCCTGCTGTAGGCGACAAGCCCTATCTTTGCAAACAGTGTAGATCCAGATCAGATGGCTTCTTCAGAAGCCATCTGATCAGGATCTACACTGTTTGACATTCAGTTTATGAATATATAGAAATAAATTGCATCAAGTAATCTGATTGGTTTAAAGTCAGAAATGGGTGTGGCTTAATTGAATATTCAGCAGGTTAAAGGTTAACCTTGTGCTGACTGTTGCAATGCAAAAGCCAGTTGAACATCTTTAAGCAAAAATATCAGTGTATGAGGGTGTTCAATATTTAATTTACCTAGCCCAGTTACTGACCCGTGGCAAGTGTAAAATCTAAAACATTGAGACACCTTAAGCGCTTGCTGTAAATCTCCTAAATTTTTAACAAACTTGTTTCACAATCCAGAAAGTGCAGACGGAATGGCAAACGGTGTAGACCCTGATCAGACTGCTCCTGCAGGAGCAGTCTGATCAGGGTCTGCACTGTTTGCTTAGGCCTGTCTGTACCAATACTTAGGATCATTATGGTACTTCTTGCTAGAAACATACATGTATCTATTGGGTACTTGTTAGAGTGAGTGAGTGAGTGTTTCAGTTTAACGTCCCTCCAACAGCTAAGGTCATATGGAGACGGCTAAAGACTCATCCGAAAGTCTGGAGAAGCCCGGGATCGAACCTGCAATCCCTGGTTTATCAGGCATGTAGCATAACCGCTGGGTACTTGTTAGAATCAATCGGGTGTTTCTGACAAGAAACGAGGGTCATTCAATATTTAACTGGCCTAACCCAGTTACTGACCCGTGGCAAGTGCACACTTTTCACATATTATACATCAATGCCTTATACATGGTTACACAAAATTTTATCAGTCAGTCTAGTATTTCTAGTCTGTGTGAGGTAAAAATTACATGGCAGGAGGTCATTGTTGCCAAATTTTCTTCACAAATTGAGTACAGAGCAGTGAATAGAAACCTGTTTTCGAAATAGAAGATGAACCAGGCAATTTATGAGGAATTTTGTTTAGTTTACGGAAGGACTGGTCCTTCATATTCAACTGTTAAAAATTGAGTGGCTGATATTTTAAACGTGGTCGGGTTAACGTTTGAAGACGAGCACCATAGTGGAAGACCTGTGGACACTTCTAATGACCTCTCTAGTGAAAATCTCAGGGTCCGAACTTAAGTATTTTTGCCCAAAGCAAAATTTAGCTTGATACAAAAAAGATCTACTTGCTAAAATGAAAATCAGCATGATTTTTTAAAAAACCCTTTAATAAGAGCAGAAATTTTTCAAGAACAACAGTAATGATTAACTTGTATGCATAGTATTTATGCAAATTGCATATTATAATATAGATCTACCATATTCTGATAGATCTGAATTATGCAATTTGCATATAAAACTGCCATAGATACTGAGTCTTCAACTTCTTACTTAAAAGTGCAACATTTGGTCTAACTCATAGAATGTTAATGTGTGTCAGTCTGGCTTCATAAGGATTCATATTTCTATTTTTCCTAGTTACCCTTGTCTGTAATAAGGATAACATTCAAAGATATCCAGGTAGAACTCAAAAACTGATGACGTGTTACGCCTCCTGACCTCTGGAAAGTTTATAATCTAAATTTAGAACGTTTGAATTCCAGAACAGTCACGAAATGGAGAGTAATTAGTGTCGTCTGTATTATCTTTTTTGTTTTTTTACCAACGATCAGACATTTTTGCATTTGCGAAAATTGTCTTGAACAAATATTTTGGCCTCGCATTTTAAAATTCTCACTCGCATTTAGCATAAATGCGAGCTTAATTTCGGACCCTGAAATCTAAGTGAACTAGTAAAGCAGGACAGGCGAATGAAAGTTTCAGAAATGGCTAGAAGATTGGAGATTTCTGAGGGTAGTACTTTTTACCATTTTACATGAACGGCTGGGTATGAGGAAACTTCCAGCGCTCTGGGTGCCAAAATGCCTTTGTAAAGAACAATGAGCTGTCCGAGTGTCCATGTCTGAGTCACTATTGAATTCAAGACTCGGCCATAAGCTGGCAATGTCATGGCAACTGTGTTTTGGGATAGCAAGGGAGTTCTGTTGGTGGACTATTTGCCTCATGGCCAGACTATTTAAAGGGACTATTATGCTAGTATTAGTGCAGAAAAGGCAGGAAAAACTAGAGGAACTATCACTAAAGGTGATGATTAATACCCCCACCTCAATACTTGACATAGAAAGCAAACATAACCAGTGTCCACTGAGTCAATTCAGGGGCAATAACTCCATAATTGTTGGACAGATTCTCCTGAAATTTGCGTCTTGCACATCTACTTATCCTAGTGAATAAGTATGCCAAGTATCCATCGAAGCTGACTGATAGTGAAGGAGGAGTTCAGTGGACAAGATGTTTGCAAGCAAGTCAGGGTCAAGTAAGTATGTTTCAAATTGATTCAGGGGCCATTACTCCGTAAAATATGGGACAAACTTTAGTGAAATTTGTGTCTTGCACATCTACCCCTCCTGGTGAACAATTATGGCAAGTATCAATTGAATCTGACTGATAGTGAAGGAGGAGTTGAGTGGACAAGGTTTTTTAGCACATTTTTTAGCAAATCAAGGGCCAGAACTCCGTAATTATGGGACAAACTTTAGCGAAATTTGCGTCTTGCACATCTACCCCTCCTGGTGAACAATTATGGCAAGTATCAATTGAATCCGACTGATAGTGAAGGAGGAGTTGAGCGGACAAAATTTTGCAGACAGACCGCCCGACCACCCGACAAATTAACCCACAGGCTGATTCCAGTATACCCCTTCAAACTACGTTTCAGGGGTATAATTAGAGTGTTAACAAGGTTTTCCTTTGATTTGACCTGATGACCTACTTTTTGACCCGACATGACCCATATTCGAACTTGACCGACATATTGTCATGATGATTATTCTGACCAAGATTGATGATGATTGGATCAAAACTGTGGCCTCTAGAGTGTTAACAAGGTTTTTCTATGATTTGACCTATTGACCTACTTTTGGACCCGACATAACCCATATTCGAACTTGACCAAGATATTGTCAGGATGATCATTCTGATCAAGTTTGAGGATGATTGGACCAAAACTGTGGCCGTGTTAAGGTTTTTCTGTGGTTTGACCTACTTTTTGACCCAACATGCCCCATATTCGAACTTGACCGAGATATTGTCAGGTTGATCATCCTGAGCAAGTTTGAGGATTATTGGACCAAAAATGTGGCCTCTAGAGTGTTAACAAGGTTTTCCTTTGATTTGACCTGGTGACCTACTTTTTGACCCGACATGACCCATATTCGAACTTGACCGACATATTGTCATGATGATTGTTCTGACCAAGTTTGATGATGATTGGATCAAAACTGTGGCCTCTAGAGTGTTAACAAGGACAACGAACAAAGCCGCCATACATCTCACAGTCACAAAAGCTCACCATGATCTTCGGTCAGGTGAGCTAAAAAGTGTGCTGTTGCAACAGACCAATGCTAGATTCCATACCTACAAAGTCTCTGTAGACGAAATAAAGCAGAATGGTTTCAAACCCTTACCCCATCCACCCTATTCTCCTGATCTGGCACCCAGTGATTACTTTTTGTTTCCAAACTTGAAGAAAGAATTGCATGGACGTCACTCAGGTCAGATGAAGAGCTTAAGGCAGCGGTTGGTGGGTGGATTGACTAAAGACCCTGAAATCTACAAAATGGACTTTAAGCCTTGAAACATTGATGGAGGAAGTGCTTATTGTTGCGGGGTCACTATATGGAAAAAGAAGTCAAGCGTGACACTAAGTAGGTAAGCCAGATACTTACTGAACAACTCTCGTATCTGCTGAAGGTGAGGCCAGATACTTACTGAACAACTCTCGTATCTGCTATAGGTGAGGCCAGATACTTACTGAACAACTCTTGTATCTGCTGTAGGTGAGGCCAGATACTTACTGAACAACTCTTGTATCTGCTGTAGGTGAGGCCAGATACTTACTGAACAACTCTTGTATCTGCTGTAGGTGAGGCCAGATACTTACTGAACAACTCTCGTATCTGCTGTAGGTGAGGCCAGATACTTACTGAACAACTCTTGTATCTGCTGTAGGTGAGGCCAGATACTTACTGAACAACTCTTGTATCTGCTGTAGGTGAGGCCAGATACTTACTGAACAACTCTTGTATCTGCTGTAGGTGAGGCCAGATACTTACTGAACAACTCATGTATCTGCTGTAGTGAATAATCAGAATAACATCTCTTTTAGTTTTGAATATGGACCCAAAGCTCTGGCATTATACTTTCACTCTTACCTTTTCATTGTCTGTCCAGGCATTTGTTTCTCCTCCATGTTTACTCAAGTAATCATCCAAGTTGTTTACATCAGGGTATTTTTCACTGCCCATAAATACCACTGCAAATATAAGACAAATATAAGACAAGAGGGCCCAGAGGGTCCTGAATCGCTCATCTGAGTATCAGTGTCTATAGTACATTCTTGGCCCAAGGGCTATAATTTGAACAAACTTGGTAACAGTCCACTAGATGAAGCTTCATACCAAATATCAAAGACCTGGGCCTTCTGGTTTCAGAAAAGATGATTTTTAAAGGTTTTTCCTATATACTGACGTCATAAAAAGTCTCCCTTGCCTTCATCATAGTGTAGTTTATATTTTCTTGTCCCTTGGAGATCATTGATTTCATTGTGGAGTTTCGAAAATAACTGAGGATCACTGATGAGGCCTAACTGGCTGAAACTGGCTAGTCTTGCCCAGAAAAACTTGTACACTCAATACTTTTCAGTTCTATGGTGTATTCCTTGCTTCCAAAGGATAACCCTTTTATAGAACATATTTATTGACTGACAATCCTGTACTGTTTGGAGGTCATCCGTATTAACACTGAGGTAAAAAATCAACAATCATGTTTTTAATGGTGTCACTTAATAAAATTGTCATTAATCAAGTAATTTCGTATTGTCCCAGTTACAGGTCCTCGGTCAGCTGTATTGGGCCAATACAGCAGATCTCGGACCTGTAACTGGGCCAAAATGAAATTACTTGATTAATAACGTTATATTACACCGATGTCATTATGCGTAGTCGAATCAAACATTGAACAAAACAAATTAACCTAAGGCTAAAAGGACTGAGCATAGCTGAAAATTACATTATTCTCCATTCATTCAAACTGCCTTTGTTTGATGAATTTCTCTGCTAGATAAGGTATTAGTATATCATCAGTGTACCTGTGCACCATTCTAATGTGCAACAGTTGAATGTCTCATTAGATCATTGTCTGTTTGGAAACCTTTTTAGTACCAGAAACCCAAAATGGGTACCGTGGCAAACAGTGCAGGCCCAGAACAGATGCCGCACAATGCGCCTTCTGATCAGGGCCTCCACTGTTTGCAAAAAGTTCAGTCATTTTCAAAATAAATTTTGATGAAAACACAACCTGACACCCCAAAATTTTGCAATGGACTCCTGCTATATATAAGGAGGAGTGAGTAAGTGAGTGAGTGAGTGACTGAGTGAGTGTGTGAGTGAGTTTTGCATCTCACCAACAGCTAAGGTCATACGGAGACGGGACCTCGGTTTAAAGACTCATCCGAAAGTCTGGAGAAGCCTGTTTGCTTAAAGTTCAGTCATTTTCAAAATAAATTTTGCTGAAAACACAACCTGACACCCCTAAATTTTGCAATGGACTCCTGCTATATATAAGGAAGGAGGAGTAAGTATGCGAGTGAGTGAGTGTTTGAGTTTTAGGTCTCATCAACAGCTAAGCTCATACGGAGACTAGACCTCGGTTTAAAGACTCATCTGAAAGTCTGGAGAAGCCCGGGGTCGATCCTGCGATCCCTGGTATACGAGGCGAGTAGCATAACTACTACACCACGGAGGTTCTTAAATATAAAACATATATAAAGAGTAAGATTCCATTTGGTACAAAACGGGATTAGCCTCACCATGCTGAATATTACAACATACCACACTCCTCCCAGATTTTCAGCCATTTGCATTGCATGATTTCAATTTTACCATGGATTCAGCAGCAGAAAGTAAAACAGTATTCCGTAAACATTCTAAAAATTCAGACACATTTAGGAGTGAGTGTTTTAGTTTTATGTCTCACCATCAGCTAAGGTCATGGGGAGACGGGACCTGGATTTAAAGACTCATCCGAAAGTTTGGTGAAGCCTGGTATTTATCTTGCGACCCCTGGTTTACAAGGCGAAAAGCATAACCACTACACCATGGAGGCTTCTAGGACACATTCAGGACATGCTGTAATTCTTCTTAACTATGAACAAAACGATCCAGCAAGGTCGCCCCCCGCACCCCCCCCCCCCCCATCGGGGCTTGAAGAAATATATGGGCTGCATGATGCTTCCACGCAGAGCTGAATCCAACCCGCAAACGAGTACTGGTAAACCGCTTAGAGGATCTAAGCCTGCCCAGGCAAAGCGGTGCGCATGAGTTGGACCGTCCATGCTTATAAACCCCATTGGTTTCATTGGGCGACAGGGCTCGAGATGTCATTTCATCTCAATGTCCGGTAAAAGTCCCACAAAATTGGAAGCAACATCTCTAAAATGACCTTTACAGTGTTGACAGGGACGTTAAACCTCAAATCAAACAAACAAACAATCCAGCAAGGAGTTCAAAAGGTGCAGACAGAATGGCAAACAGTGAAGACTCTGATCAGACTGCTCCTTTAGGAGCAGTCTGATCTGAGTCTGCACTGTTTGCTTATGCCCATCTGTCCCGTCCCAATATTTAGGATCAGTACGACAGAACCTGATTTTGATTTATACTGTATTCATAACCAGTCTCAGCATGGTAAGGGTTAATTTTAACATGGAGTGAAATATACATCTACACGTCTAATAGTAAGCCATTCTTTTGAAACATCCATGCTTTTACTTACTGTGTTCTAAGAAATGGGCAAAGCCTGGTATATCATCCGGATCGGAGAAACTGCCTACTCCAATACACAGAGCTGCTGCAGACTGAAAACAATCGGTAAAACTTCAATGACTCAAACAATGGTGGCTGAGTTTATTCTGTTCTTTACTTCCTAGAGAAAGTAGAAGTAAAACAAAGATCAGGAATTGATACAATTAACTTACTCCATCCATAAAAGACACCAAAGGGAAAGAAACACAAACAGTAAGCGACCAGACCATAATTGAAACCTAAACAAAGGAAGGCCATATGGACAGTTACTTTCCCACAAAATGGCCATATGGCCATCCAAAATCAAAAGACACAAGTGATACACACAGTATGTAACAAACAACAACATAAACAAATCGCCACAGAAGAGCCGCCCTGGAACGGTCAGTGGAAGATTTCCACTGGGGGGGCTTAAATCGATTTTACGTGGCCACAATCCTCGCCCCTACTTCCGTCGCGATTTAGACAAATAATTTGTTCAGTCCGCATGATGGCCTCCTAACTCATCAGTGCAACATCTCCGTGAACACAGAAATCAAAGAACCACAGAGGTGAGACAACGGTGAGGACTCGACAGCAAGAAACCACTGAAATGCTGGAGCAAAAGAAAACCAACAGTTAGACTCCGATGAGCCCGACCAGAGACAGAGCATCAGGCACCAACCAACATTACCTCTTTAATTTTCAATAAGCTGGAAATCTACCCCATATCTCTCGTGATAATTTAGGAAGATTTTCTTACATGTCTGAGCCTTCACTGCATGCACATGTGAAACTTATCATTTTCAAATGTCATTGGTCAAATTATGAAGATATATTAAGGAACTATAATATTCATCTCCCTTTGTAAACATTTTTTTTCACCATCCCAACATAAATCAGGATAGCTTAGGCCTTGTCTTCATAGTTGAAACTTCAAAGTCTGTGTCTTTGTTTCTTTTTCTGAATTGAGGTTTAACGTCCCCATCATCACAATTTAGGTCATTTTGGAGTTGCTGCTTCCAATTTTGTGGGACTTTTACCCGACATTGAGATGAAATGACATCTCAAGCCCTGCCACCCAACAAAACCAAAAGGCTTATATCCACTGAATGACCTGATTCACACCACTTTGCATGTGCAGGCTTAGTCCTTAGTGGTTTACCAGTACTCATGTGTGGTAAGTTTCAGCTCTGCGTGGAAGTAACTTGCCACCCAATCTATTTCTCCAAGCCCCGATGGGCAGGCACGCCTTTGTTCTAAAGAACACAACAGGCAAAAGAGTAATTTTCCATGTTTGTAACCAGGAAAGAGGCAAGTTTGTCTGATCAACTACACTGTTTAGCAGTAAGGAGTCTTGAAATTCTGGAAAATTTCCTTGTCGCTCAATTTTCCCAGAATAGCAGTCAGTCTTGATCTGTGAATATTAAAATCAGCAAAATATTCGCTAAGTGTGCCATAAGCAGCAGCAATAATCTGCAATGGCCCTAAGGTACTGTTTTGCTGCAGTCAATTCCCTTAACCCATTCAGTACCAGAAACCCCTAAACGGGTACCCTGTCAAACATTGGAGGCCCAGATCAGATGCCGCAGAACGCGGCGTCTGATCAGGGCCTCCACTGTTTGCTAAAAGTTCAGCCATTTTCCAAATAAATTTTGAAGAAAACACAACCTGACACCCCTAAATTTTGAAATGGACTCCTGCTATATATAAGGAGGAAGATTCCATGTTGTACTAAAAGGGTTAAAATAATAGTAGAAAGTTGCAGTAATACAGGTATAACATGCAGCAAGGCTTGTGTTATGTTATCAGTAATTACTGTGATCATTGAAAAGTGGTCATAGAAAAGAATAACAACAACTGATTAACCCATTTGGTACCAGAAACCCCTAAACGGTTACCCTGGCAAACAGTGAAGGCAAAGATCAGATGCCGCAGAATGCCGCGTCTGATCAGGGCCTCCACTGTTTGCTTAAAGTTCAGTCATTTTCCAAATAAATTTTGAAGAAAACACAACCTGACACCCCTAAATTTTGAAATGGACTCCTGCTATATATAAGGAGGAAGATTCTATGTTGTACTAAAAGGGTTAAAATAATAGTAATAAGTTGCAGTAATATAGGTATAACATGCAGCAAGGCTTGTGTTATGTTATCAGTAATTACTGTGGTCATTGAAAAGTGGTCATAGAAAAGAATAACAACTATTGATTAAGGGTCACATGAACTTTGACTGAATGTTCAATAAGATAGTTTTTCAGTTCAGCTTTCCTCGTACCCCAAACAATAGCCCCTATCTCAATTGTTTTGATATTTTATTTAAGGTGAATGGGAACACCTGGCAGATTTTTTGGCGATTTTTCAAAGGGAGACAACTTTTGGGACTTCCTGTTCACTTTTCTATTAGCCCTGTCCGACTGAAAAAGGGGTCTACTCTTAAAGGAAAGAATTTGCTCCTCAGGAGCAAATTCTTTCCTTTAAGAGTTGACCCCTAATAACATGAGAGACAAAATAACGCTTGCAACAGTTGCCTCCCCTGAAGTGTTCCCATTCCCCTTAAGACAAGACTGGTGTTTTTGTAGTTCACACTGATTTCTGTCTGAAATGTCTATTTTACGCTTTCTATTGAAATAGAAAGATGTGAGATGGATTCCTCCAAAATCGTAAGGGAGCTTTATCAGAATGTTTCTCCTGAGACTGTTTTATTTGAAACCGCTTTCTGCCCAGTGGATAACCGATACCCATGGGCATTCCAATGCCGAAAAGAATTAAGTTTTCAGAGGGTTTAAAAAGGCTGGAATCACTGAAGCACTGGACTATGAGTTTGATTACAGCACAATTACTGTATTAAGACCACCTTTGGGATTGTTCAAAAGTGGTCTTTAAGACTACAGTAAAATTCCACTATTAAGACCACCTAAAATTAGGACTATTTCTGCATTAGAAAGCTTTTTTGGTAGGTTACAGTTACTGGGAGCTTTCCACTAAATGTTTTCCATAGGCGACAATAGTAACCTTTTACCTGCTCCCACAAAAACTACACATACAAAACTTTTCAAACCTTACTTGCTTATAGAGCCATCCTAGCCCAACAAGTTAATGAGAAAAAATCCACATGTTGATCGGCTCATTTTCAAGTTACAGTCAGCCAAGTTTGTTTACGTGCTAGAACGGAGTAAATAAAACCAACATTTTTAAAGGAGGGGTGACCATATAAAATCAGCAAAAATTTCTTTGAGCTTTCAGATATATCTATAAAACATGCATCATTTTAGTCCCTTATACCTATCATTTTCTCACATTGAAATAAAACATGGGATATATATCCAATGGAAGCAAGTCTGGTATTTAGAACGCAACTAAACGCTTGTCCCAAAGTGATAAAATCCGGCACCTCCGAGTATTTAGTGAAATGCTACCTATACCAAACCCTTATTTTCTTTATGATGCATCAAAAGAATTGCCAAATAGAAATTTAGGTCATATGTAATAAATTAGTCATGGATAATAAAAGTTCAGTCACAAAGAATCTTTCAAGTTTGCGAAAAAGTTATCGCTTTCAGATTCAGCAATGAAAGCCGAACAAACCATAGTTTTTGAAAAGCGTAAAAGTTTAACTCTTTCTGGAATGGAACCCAGACACCGGCTTGCATCAGTGGTTCTTCTCTAATGTCTTTGGAACAATCAATCCTCAAATGCACAGAATTATGCCTAAATAGCACCAATACTCATTTTTATGGTTATTTTCACACCTACACCCCCCTTTTTAAAGTAATAAAAATGGCATTCTGAGGACAAAAATGCCAAGAAAATGCTTATAAATGCCTTAATGCCATGAGGAATAGCTGAATATATCTGTCCACATACTTTTACATGAATAGAATAAAAAAGAACTTATAACAGATGAGAAAACTTATCCGGATATTGCAGCGGGCTGTTCGGAGAGACAATTTTGAAGTTTTGCTTTGGTTTGAGACATAGTCCTAGTGCCATGAAACCTTACACTTATATTTCAGATGGAGTAGATTCTTTCTTGTGTTTGTGCAAATACAATTACTGCAAGTCTCCTTTCCAAACACAGATTTACATGGCTTTAAAGTAACCCCCCACCTCCCAAGAACATAGATCAGAGGCAAAAATTCATCAAATACATCCAGTTAGACCTAAATTAGCACTACCATCACATTTTTTACAGTATCTATATGGCAAAATACATGCCATGAAGATACATTTTATGAAACAGAATTGGACAGAACCTACAAAAGTGTGGAAATAGCATGTAATGACTGAAAACAGGATAGTGGTCTACTTTTGCTATAGGGAGCTTTCCACTAAATGTTTCTATAGGCGACAATAGTAACCTTTTACCTGCTCCCACAAAAACTACACATACAAAACTTTTCAAACCTTACTTGTTTATAGAGCCTTCCTAGCCCAACAAGTTAATGAGAAAAAATCCACATGTTGATCGGCTCATTTTCAAGTTACAGTCAACTATGTTTGTTTACGTGCTAGAACGGAGTAAATAAAACCAACATTTTTAGAGGAGGGGTGACCATATAAAATCAACAAAAATTTCTTTGATTTTGTTTTGTTTGTTTGATTTGAGGTTTAACGTCCCCCTCAACACTGTAAAGGTCATTTTGGAGACGTTGCTTCCAATTTTGTGGGACTTTTACCCGACGATGGAAAACAGACTCCTATATCGCGCCTGCTTATATATTCTGCGGAAAAATTTCTTTGAGCTTGCAGATATATTTATAAAACATGCATCATTTTAGTCCCTTACACCTATCATTTTCTCACATTGAAATAAAACATGGGATATATATCCAATGGAAGCAAGTCTGGTATTTAGAACGCAACTAAAAGCTCTGTCACAAAGTGATAAGACCTGGCACCTCCCAGTATTTAGTGTAATGCTACCAACTCTTTCTTTGTGTTTTCTGCATAAAGCGTCCACTGGTCAGTGACCACCTTTTGGACTGCTCAAAAGTGGTCTTAAGACCACTTTTGAACAGTCCAAAAGGTGGTCTTAATATAGGAATTTTACTGTACTTTTGAACAGTCCCAAAGATGATCCCTGACCAGGGGACACTATATGCAGAAAACACAAAGAAAGAATAACTGATCCTTTCTAAATAAGCTTTTTAAAGCAGAACTAGAGCAGCAGACGATGGTATACCATCGCAAATACCCGCTTTTCCTATGAACAAGCCTTTTCTTAGAAATTTGACCTTGGACCTCACCCCATGACCCCAGGGGGTCAGATGAAAATTTCGACACCTTCATGCACATCTGCAGTCCCCAAGCAATGTATGTACCAAGTTTGGTCACTGTAGGTAAAGAAACAAGAGGGCCATGATGGCCCTGGATCGCTCACCTGATCCATAGAGTAACAAGTGGGCCCCAGGGAGGGCCATTATTGACCCAAAGGTTACAATGTGCATAATGTTGAGGGAAGTCTAAAAAGGTGAAGCTTCATACCAAATATCAACAAAGGCTATAATTGTCCACTAGATGAAGCTCCATACCAAATACCAAAGAAATGGGCCTTGCAGTTTCAGAGAAGAATTTTAAAGATTTCCCTAAATAAGTCTATGTAAAACCAAAGGGTCTCGGGGCGGGGGCATTTTTGGCCCCAGGGCTATAATTTGGACAATCTTGATAGAGGTCCACTAGATGAAATTTCACACCAAATATGAAAGACCTAGGCCTTGTGGTTTCAAAGAAGAAATTTTTTTAAAGATTTTTCCAATATAAGTCTATGTAAAACCAAAGGGCCCTGAGGCGGGGGCATTTTTGGCCTCAGGGCTAAAATTTGAACAATCTTGGTAAAGGTTCACTAGCTGAAGCTTCATACCAAATATCAAAGACCATGGCCTTGTGGTTTCAGAGAAGATTTTTCAAGATTTTTCCTATATAAGTCTATGTAAAACCAAAGGGCCCTGAGGCGGGGGCATTTTTGGCCTCAGGGCTAAAATTTGAACAATCTTGGTAAAGGTTCACTAGCTGAAGCTTCATACCAAATATCAAAGACCTTGGCCTTGCAGTTTCAGAGAAGAAGATTTTTAAAGATTTTCCCTATATAAGCCCATGTAAAACCAAAGGGCCCCGAGGTGGGGGCATTTTTGGTCCCAGCACTATAATTTGAACAATCTTGGTATGGGTCCACTAGATGAAGCTTCATATCAAATATCGAAGACCTGGGCCTTGTGGTTTCAGAGAAGAAGATTTTTGAAGATTTTCCGCTATAAGCCCATGTAAAACCAAAGGGCCCCGGGGTGGGGGCATTTTTGGCCCTAGCACTATAATTTGAACAATCTTGGTAGAGGTCCACTAGATGAAGCTTCATACCAAATATCAAAGACCTGGGCCTTGCAGTTTCAGAGAAGAAGATTTTTTAAGTTTTCAGTGAAAAAATCTTTTTTTTGGCTCCTGTGACCTATATGTGCAATGGACCAGAACCATTTGAACAACTTTGAAAGGGGACCTCCTAAGGACGATTCCTGTGAAGTTTGGTCAAAATCCGATCAGTGGTTTAGGAGGAGATGTCGTTTGAAGAAATTGTTTACACACAGATGATAGACAAAAAGTGATCCTAATATAAAACACAAGAGGACCATGATGGCCCTGGATCGCTCACCTGATCCATAGAGTAACAAGCGGGCCCCGGGGAGGGCCATTATTGACCCCAGGGTTATAATGTGCATAATGTTGAGGGAGGTCTAAAAAGGTGAAGCTTCATACCAAATATCAACAAAAGACTATAATTTGAACAATGTTGGCAAAGGTCCATTAGATGAAGCTACACAACAAAATATCAAAGACCTGGGCCTTGTTGTTTCAGAAGAAGATTTTCAAAGATTATCTCTATTAGTCCGGGATTTCAGACCAGATTTCGAAAAATTTAATGCACCCACAATTCTCACGCTTTGTTTGTGCTGTTTCATTGAGATAGAAGCCTAATCTATTTGGCATGTGATTATTTAGCAAATCAGGTAGGGAAAAGGGGTTGAAAATTCTATGACTGTACACCCACCCCCATGCGAATGGAATAGTTGGATTAAGTTCAGTTATGTGTAGCTTGCGCTTACAACTGAATGTTGATTTATTGCATCAGCCAAAATATTTGTCAATACTCGAAGATACCAAATTTCATGATATGACGTAACTGCATCCGGTGTTACCATAAATTTTGACCATTGAAATTTTACCCCCAGAAATTTGGTAAATTTTACACTATTTTTGCGCTAAAGGATTTTTAGTATTTTTTGAAACAATTTCTTTTTCGTCAGTATGCAGGGCGGTTATTTTTGCACATGCATGTGAAACTTGATGACACTGTGTCAATCTGGGCATGAACAAGGGTCTCAGACCTATGGACCCTTTTGCTGGTTTTTCCTGCTGTGTCACAGATCGTGATAAAAATCCATATTAAGACATATATAAAAAAGATTATTTTACTCGCTGGTCACAGATGTATCATAACAGGGGCCAACAGATATATTTGTGAAAAATTGCTGGTGACCATTTCCTTCTGGTTTTTATTTAGTGAGGTGAATATACACCACCAAGCATAAGCGATGGACTAGGATCAAGTGATTCTCTAAACTGGTGACTTGAATCTTTCAAAATTTAATAAATACATTGGATACTTCAGTATTCATTATCCAAAGTTTCCAGTTTGTGCTGAAGGGTTCCAAACTAACATCAACAGTATTAAATTTTAAACACGTAAATGTTACTGGCATCTACAAAGTCTCTATTGAAATCTTACTGGGTACCTTATTTTCTGGTAAAACGCACGATTAAAAATAAATAGTAACCGAGCTTTTATGTAATGTAAATCCACCCCTTAAACATTTTCCTTCTTCCCTTTACCCAGAGTAGTGGTATAACCTGTAAACGTACATCTTAAGATGTCACCTCCACTTACTTTCTACCTTTTCTTTGGACAATCTGCCTTCGATAACCTTGTCCCTCTATTCGCCATTAGCTCTTAATTATTCTGTGTCTCTTGCCCCACAATACGATAACTCACCCGTGCGACATAGTGCATTTTTCACATCTCCAAAATGGCTACTTTTCTGATGAAAATCCTTGATATGTTTGTTATAAATGTTCAAAACATAGGTTGAGGGTGCTCGTTATTACCGCATCAGGCGGTTCTAACGAGTACCCACAACCTATGTATTGGACCAGAAATAAGAAAAATAATGTTTACCCCGTAAACCCCAGTTTTCTCCATATAAAGTCGGGTTTAGGGGTCTTTATTTCACGGTCTTGTTCAAGTGATGCACTGATTAACCTGTTCTTCGTCTACTTTTTCACTAGTTCCTTTTACTGATATTTGAGCCATATATTGATTGTTTTGGGTTTAAAGGCACGTCCACCCTTGTTGGTCATTTTGTGTCCTCTCCCAGAGAAAAGCGCTAGAAGAGATAGTAGAGCAGATGAAAGTGAGGGACAGAAGAGAATGAGGAAAATAAATATAAGTGCAGAAACAGAAGAAATAACTGTATCCCTCCTCTACCATTATCTGCTGCAAGAACGGCAGGTCTTGTCCAGCTGTAAGCCAATATCAGTTGGACGCCCTATTGACGCAAGGTAAACATCACCTTTGCCTCACCCAACCACACCAATTGTCCCATACAGATTTGCCAAAAGGGCCTTCTATGTCAAGCCATCATGAGTTATCATGATTTGACAAACAGAGTGTAGGCAATGATTAGGAACCTATACAAAACACCTCGCATCTCCCATTCAAAACACCTTGGAATGGGTCAGTAAGAAGTTTACGGATGTTGGGGTTTGGGGTGGACACTTTAATTGATTTAAAGGGGCCTCAATCCTCATCATTGGTTATCTTGGTTAAAACCCATTAGTTGTTCAGTCTGCATGATGGATTTCTAGCTCATCAATGCAACATCTCCGCGAACATAAAATCAAACGAATAAGGGGATGAGACATCGACGAGGACTCAACAGCATGGAATAGCTAGAATGCTGCAGCAAAGGAACCACATAGTTAGGCTCCGGTTAGCCCTACCAGAGACAGAGCATCATGCACCTACCTTCAGGCGTTCTGGCGGAAATGCATTCGTACTTATGAAAGGAACTGAATGAAAGGTTAACTTATTTAAGGTTGACACCTTATAGGTCAGATATTTTGAACAGGGGCGATGTTTGGCATAATAAATGTAACGATTCCTATGTAAATCAAGCTTCTTCTTCTACACTTTTGTCAAGAAGGGTGGGAACATCGGGTTCAACATAGACTCTCGACTGACCTTTTCTGCATCTTCATGTAACTTGGTAACCACAATTTGCGCATATTTGCCAAAAGATCAACCAAAACCAGAGTCTCAATCAGCAAATAAGCTGAAGTATATCAAATCCGCAGCAAATTAATGGTAAAAACCAAAACAAACCTATAAAACATTTATGTAAAATCGTCGGTCTACCGTGCAAATATTATATAATGTTTCTTTTTTATTTGCAGACAAATTTCGCAGACCTTCAGTCAAAAGGAGGCTGGATTGTTCAGGGGCGTCAACTGATTAAAATACGCCTTTCCTTCAGTTATGAAATACTGGACGAAATTCTGACTGAAATAGGGTCGCGTTGTTAAATTCACTGAACATTTTTGTCTTTCAGACGTATTGCTGTCAGCGTAACTTCATTCCAAACTACCACTGGTTATCGAATAAATGGTTTGTGAAGGCTGGAAAATGCAGCTAAGCAATAAAAGATAACCAAACAAGCGCAATCAGTAAAGCAGAGAACTGTAGCTGCTGTATCGTGACAACGCAAATTAAATATGGTTTACGCTTGCCATCAAGGTTACGCGACTTTTAATAACTAACCTGAACACAAAGTTATAAACAAGAGCCCATGGGCAACTACGCTCACCAGAGCTCAAGTGGGCATAAATTATCCCACCCTTGGTGGCCATTTATTTTAATCGACCATAATGGTCTAGTAGAGGCCAATTGCATGACCATTGCTGCCAAATTATTTTTAAATCAGTTATTGTTTTTTGTTGCCGTCGCATACATTATGGTCAGTTTTGAACAATCTCAGTAGGTCTAAAGTCCAAAATGTTGCATACCAAGGTCTTGTATTTCCTGAGATGCAGAATTCAAAATCACTTTTGGCCATATATTGGTGTGACAATCACACAGATCCCGCAAACAAATTTTGATTTCTCGACCACACTGACGCAGTATATGTAATTTGGTATCAGTTAGCACTGTAGTTGTGAAAAAAATAGAAATATGTAATCTTATGGCCCAATGATCATTTAGCTGGTTGCAAATATCAACTCTGATGTCATAAGCTGCAACAGAACCAGAAAATCCTGCCTTTGCCATACAAAACCCTAAGTGACCGTATTTGACCTTGACGTAAGAAAGGTCAAGGTCAACCAAATGTCATCATTTGAACAAATCTGAAAGAGGCCGGGTCCCCAATATTGCATATCAAGTTTCAAGGTCATCGGTCTATTGGTTCCGGAGAACGAGCGATTTCAAAGGTTTTTACCATATATGGGCATGGTGGACATTTTGGTCATGTGACCCAGACATTCAGATTATATGTTTGTTCTTCCACCCCATGGCGGCTTCACATGTAATTTGGTTCCAATTGGCCTTGTAGTTTCAGAGGAAATGCCGTTTTGAATTGTTTGGATGTTCAAATGAGAAAAGAGGGTAGGTACATTTATCTCCCCTTTTTATGTCTTTTTCCCCACTTTTTTTATTTTCTAACTCCATTTTCAAGATACTGAGAGACCTCTCAATAAATTCATGTCATAGTTAAGTGTGAGAAAATAAGGTGCATTAAACTCCTTAAATACGGGTGCTACGAATTTCAAATCCCCGACTATATTATAAGTCTATGTAAAACCAAAGGGCCCTGGGGCGGGGGCATTGTGGCCCCAGGGCTATAATTTGAACAATCTTGGTAGAGGTCCACTAGCTGAAGCTTCATACCAAATGTCAAAGACCTAGGCCTTGTGGTTTCAGAGTAGAAGATTTTTCAAGATTTTCCCTATATAAGTCTATGAAAAACCAAAGGGCCCAGGAGCGGGGGCAATTTTGGCCTCAGGGCTATAATTTGAACAATCTTGATAGAGGTCCACAAGATGAAACTTCATACCAAATATCAAAGACCTGGGCCTTGCAGTTTCAGAAAAGAAGATTTTTAAAGATTTTCTCTATATAAGCCTATGTAAAACCAAAGGGCCCCGGGGCGGGGGCATTTTTGGCCCCAGCACTATAATTTGAACAGTCTTGGTAGGGGTCCACTAGATGAAGCTTCATACCAAATAGCAAAGACCTGGGCCCTGCAGTTTCAGAGAAGAAGATTTTTTAAAGATTTTCCCAATATAAGCCCATGTAAAACCAAAGGGCCCTGGGGCTGGGTCATTTTTGGCCCCAGCACTATAATTTGAACAATCTTGGTAGGGGTCCACTAGATGAAGCTTCATACCAAATATCAAAGACCTGGGCCTTGCGGTTTCATAGAAGAAGATTTTTAAAGGTTTTCCCTATATAAGCCTATGTAAAACCAAAGGGCCCCAGGGCGGGGGCATTTTTGGCCCCAGCACTATAATTTGAACAATCTTGGTAGGGGTCCATAAGATGAAGATTCATACCAAATATCAAAGACCTGGGCCTTGCAGTTGCAGAGAAGAAGATTTTTAAAGATTTTCCCTATATAAGCCCATGTTAAACCAAAGGGCCCCGGGGCGGGGGCATTTTTGGCCCCAGCACTATAATTTGAACAATCTTGGTAGGGGTCCACTAGATGAAGCTTCATACCAAATATCAAAGACCTGGGCCTTGCAGTTTCAGAGAAGAAGATTTTTAAAGATTTTCCCTATATAAGCCTATGTAAAACCAAAGGGCCCCGGGGCGGGGGCATCTTTGGTCCCAGCACTATAATTTGAACAATCTTGGTAGGGGTCCACCAGATGAAGATTCATACCAAATATCAAAGACCTGGGCCTTGCAGTTTCAGAGAAGAAGATTTTTAAAGATTTTCCCTATATAAGCCCATGTTAAACCAAAGGGCCCCGGGGCGGGGGCATTTTTGGCCCCAGCACTATAATTTGAACAATCTTGGTAGGGGTCCACTAGATGAAGCTTCATACCAAATATCAAAGACCTGGGCCTTGGGGTTTCAGAGAAGAAGATTTTTAACGATTTTCCCTATATAAGCCAATGTAAAACCAAAGGGCCCCGGGGCAGGGGCATCTTTGGCCCCAGCACTATAATTTGAACAATCTTGGTAGGGGTCCACCAGATAAAGATTCATACCAAATATCAAAGACCTGGGCCTTGCAGTTTCAGAGAAGAAGATTTTTAAGGATTTTCCCTATATAAGCCCATGTAAAACCAAAGGGCCCCGGGGCGGGGGGATTTTTGGCCCCAGCACTATAATTTGAACAATCTTGGTAGGGGTCCACTAGATGAAGCTTCATACCAAATATCAAAGACCTGGGCCTTGCAGTTTCAGAGAAGAAGATTTTTTAAGTTTTCGGTGAAAAAAATCTATTTTTGGCTCCTGTGACCCATATGTGCAACGGACCGGAACCATTTGAACAACTTTGAAAGGGGACCACCTAAGGATCATTCCTGTGAAGTTTGGTCAAAATCCGCTCAGTGGTTTAGGAGGAGATGTCATTTGAAGAAAAAGTTTACAGACGGACGCACGGACGCACTGACGCACGGACGACGGACAAAAAGTGATCCCAAAAGCTCACCTCGTCACTACGTGACGGTGAGCTAATAAAACAAGAGGGCCATGATGGCCCTGGATCGCTCACCTGATCCATAGAGTAACAAGTGGGCCCGGGGGAGGGCCATTAGTGACCCCAGGGTTATAATGTGCATAATGTTGAGGGTGGTCGAAAAAGGTGAAGCTTCATACCAAATATCAACGACATGGGCATTGCAGTTTCAGAGAAGAAGATTTTTTTAAAGATTTCCTCATATAAGTCTTGATAAACCAAAGGGTCGGGGGGGGGGGGCATTTTTGGCCCCAGGGCTATAATTTGAACAATCTTGATAGAGGTCCACTAGATGAAATTTCACACCAAATATCAAAGACCTAGGCCCAGTGGTTTCACAGAAGAAGATTTTTAAAGATTTTCCCAAATAAGTCTATGTAAAACCTTAGGTACCCCGGAGCGTGGGCATTTTTGGCCCCAGGGCTAAGTTGAACAATCTTGGTAGAGATCCACAAGATGAAGCTTCACACCAAATATCAAAGACCTGGGTCTTGCGGTTTCAGAGAAGAAGAATTTTTAAAGATTTTCCTTACATGCCTATGTAAAACCAAAGGGCCCCAGGGCAGGAGCATTTTTGGCCCCAGCACTATAATTTGAACAATCTTAGTAGGGGTCCACTAGATGAAGCTTCATACCAAATAGCAAAGACCTGGGCCTTGTGGTTGAAGAGAAGAAGATTTTTCAAGATTTTCCCTATATAAGCCCATGTAAAACCAAAGGGCCCTGGGGCGGGGGCATTGTTGGCCCCAGCACTATAATTTGAATGATCTTGGTAGGAGTCCACTGGATGAAGCTTCATACCAAATAGCAAAGACCTGGGCCTTGCAGTTTCAGAGAAGAAGATTTTTAAAGATTTTCCCTATATAAGCCCATGTAAAACTAAAGGGCCCCTGGGTGGGGGCATTTTTGGCCCCAGCACTATAATTTGAACAATCTTGGTAGGGGTCCACTAGATGAAGCTTCATACCAAATATCAAAGACCTGGGCCTTGAGGTTTCAGAGAAGAAGATTTTTAAAGATTTTCCCTATATGATCCTATATAAAAACCAAAGGGCCCTGGAGCGGGGGCATTTTTGGCCCCAGCACTATTATTTGAACAATCTTGGTAGGGGTCCACTAGATGAAGCTTCATACCAAATATCAAAGACCTGGGCCTTGTGGTTTCAGAGAAGAAGATTTTTTTATTTTTCGGTGAAAAAAATCTATTTTTGGCTCCTGTGACCTAGCTGTGCAGCAGACCAGAACCATTTGAACAACTTTAAAAGGGATCCACCTAAGGATCATTCCTGTGAAGTTTGGTTAAAATCCAATCAGTGGTTTAGGAGGAGATGTCGTTTGAAGAAATTGTTTACGCACAGATGACAGACAAAAAGTGATCCTAATATAAAACACAAGAGGGCCATGATGGCCCTGGATCGCTCACCTGATCCATAGTGTAACAAGTGGGTCCCAGAGAGGGCCATTATTGGCCCCAGGGCTTTAATGTGCATAATATTGAGGGAGGTCTTAAAGGTGAAGCTTCATACCAAACATCAACAAAGGCTATAATTTGAACAATCTTGGCAAAGGTCCACTAGATGAAGCTACACATCAAATATCAAAGACCTGGGCCTAGCGGTTTCAGAGAAGAAGATTTTTAAAGATTTTGCCTCTAGCCTATGTAAAACCAAAGGGCCCCGGGACGGGGGCATTTTTTGCCCCAGCACTATAATTTGAACAATCTTGGTAAGGGTCCACTAGATGAAGCTTCATACCAAATATCAAAGACCTGGGCTTTGTGGTTTCAGAGAAGAAGATTTTTAAAGATTTTCCCTATATAAGCCTATGTAAAAGCAAAGGGCCCCGGGGCGGGGGCATTTTTGGCCCCAGCACTATAATTTGAACAATCTTGGTAGGGGTCCACTAGATGAAGCTTCATACCAAATATCAAAGACCTGGGCCTTGTGGTTTCAGAGAAGAAGATTTTTAAAGATTTTCCCTATATAAGCCAATGTAAAACCAAAGGGCCCCGTGGCGGGGGCATTTTTTGTCCCAGCACTAAAATTTGAACAATCTTGGTAGGGGTCCACTAGATGATGCTTCATACCAAATATCAAAGTCCTGGGTCTTGTGGTTTCAGAGAAGAAGATTTTTAAAGCTCTTCCCTATATAAGCCAATGTAAAACCAAAGGGCCCCGGAGCGGGGGCATTTTTGGCCCCAGCACTATAATTTGAACAATCTTGGTAGGGGTCCACTAGATGAAGCTTCATACCAAATATCAAAGACCTGGGCCTTGTGGTTTCAGAGAAGAAGATTTTTAAATCTTTACCCTATATAAGCCTATGTAAAACCAAAGGGCCCCAGGGCGGGGGCATTTTTGGCCCCAGCACTATAATTTGAACAATCTTGGTAGGGGTCCACTAGATAAAGCTTCATACCAAATATCAAAGACCTGGGCCTTGTGGTTTCAGAGAAGAAGATTTTTAAAGCTCTTCCCTATATAAGCCGATGTAAAACCAAAGGGCCCCAGTGCGGGGGCATTTTTGGCCCCAGCACTATAATTTGAACAATCTTGGTAGGGGTCCACTAGATGAAGCTTCATACCAAATATCAAAGACCTGGGCCTTGTGGTTTCAGAGAAGAAGATTTTTTAAGTTTTTGGTGAAAAAAATCTATTTTTGGCTCCTGTGACCTAGATGTGCAACGGACCGGAACCATTTGAACAACTTTGAAAGGGGACCACCTAAGGATCATTCCTGTGAAGTTTGGTCAAAATCCGATCAGTGGTTTAGGAGGAGATGTCGTTTAAAGAAATTGTTTACGCACGCACGCACGGACGCACGCACGACGGACGACGGACAAAAAGTGATCCCAAAAGCTCACCTCGTCACTACGTGACGGTGAGCTAAAAAAGTAGTTGCATTCACAAGAAACGTGACAGACGGACGGATGGACGTTCGGACGGACACCCGTGTCAAAAATAATATACCCGTTTTTTTTTTCAAAAAAGCGGGTATAATTAGTCTTAATTTTAGGTGGCCTTAACAGCAGAATTTTACTGTATTTAGAAACCGGCCCCAATAGCTCAGTTGGTAGAGTGTCCGCTCCGGGGAACGGGAGGTCTCGGGTTCGATCCCGGGCTGCGACATACCAAAGTCGTTAAAAATGGTACTAGCTGCTCCTCGCTTGGCACTCAGATTTACGGGGTAGAGCTAGGACTGGTCGATCCAGTGTCAGGATAATTTGACTTTGTGTGGTATCATGTAATGTGTCTGGGACATGATACTTCAGTGAGGCAGCACTATAAACGTGAGCATTGAGCTCCCTGTTGCAACCAGACACCATCGTGATATGACTGAAAAATTGTTGAAAGCGACGTTTAACCCGAATTCACACACACACACTGTATTTAGAAACTGACAATGTTTTAAAGCATGAAAGGCACAATTAAATGTGACTGATGGTTTTATTCTTGGTTTCTGAAAAATTTTAATATGAGCCAACGCACAACAAAACCTACATAAAGACGTGCAACCTTCAAATACCTGGACCAGTCTGCTCTTTTAACTGACTAAGACAAGAGATGCCATGTATCTCTCTTTGAATAGCCTGCAGGCTATATACGGTACATGCGATTAGAGAAGGCTCTGATCAGACTGCACGACAGACTGCACGAATGTGCAGTCTGATCTGAGTCTTCACTGGTCACACAAGCCTCAATGTACATGTAGGTTTTGTTGTGCACTGGCACATATGCATGTGACCATTCAAGATTGTATTGGGTGGCCTAATTACTGAAAATTAGGATAACACATTAGGATAACACAGCCACACTTACATCTTTCTTATCAATAGAACAAGCATTTTTCTGATGGATTTTTTTCTAATTTTTCTCATTTCTAGTTAACCTTTAACCTGCTGAATATTCAATTAAGCCACACCCATTTCTGACTTTGAACCAATCAGATTACTTGATGTAATTTATTCCTATAAATTCATAAACTGAATGTCAAACAGAGTAGATCCTGATCAGATGGCTTCTTCAGAAGCCATCTGATCTGGATCTACACTGTTTGCAAAGATAGGGCTTGTCGCCTACAGCAGGGTAAAGGTTAAATTGTTTGATTTAAAGTTTAACGTCCCCATCTAAACTGTATAGGTCATTTTGGTGAGGCTGCTTCCCATTTTGTGGGACTTTTACCCGACATTGAGATGAAATGACACCTCAAGCCCTGTCGCCCAATGAAACCAATAGGGTTTATAAGCATGGACGATCCAACTCGCACCACTTTGCTTGGGCAGGCTTAGATCCTCTAAGCGGTTTACCAGTACTCGTGTGCGGCCGGTTTCAGCTCTGCGTGGAAGCATAATGCAGCCCACTTATTTCTTCAAGCCCCGATGGGCGGGGGCTGAGGGAAATATTGTATAGCCATGTAAATCCCACTCTTGTCTATATTAACCCATTTAGTACCAGAAACCCCAAAACGGGTACCGTGGCAAAAAGAGCAGGCCCAGATCAGACGCCGCGTTCTGCTGTTTGCTAAAAGTTCAGCCATTTTCCAAATAAATTTTGAAGAAAACACAACCTGACACCCCTATATATAAAGAGGAAGATTCCATTTGGTACAAAAAGGGTTAAGTATGGTCAACAAGAGTGTTCATTACAATGACTAATTAATCATGAGTTAGTGCAATAGCTCTAGGACTATCCTTACTTATTATGCACAGGCAATTTGAACATGGAGACGATACAATACATTTGCACATTTATTTTGAGATAGAAACTAGGTCTGTTTGGTAAGAGAATCCATTTCGATAACACACCTGTGTGACATAGTATGTTTTTCATATCTCCAAAATGGCTACTTTTGATGAAAATCTGTGACATTTTTCTTATTTATACAGCAAACATAGGTTATGGTGCTTGTTAGAACCACCTCAATGAGGCAGTTCTCACTAGTATCCACAACTTATGTCTTGTCGCAGAAATAAGACAAGAGGGCCATGATAGCCCTGGGTCACTCACCTGTTCCATAGGGTAACAAGTGGGCCTCATGTAGAGTCATTATTGGCCCCAGGGCTATAATTTGCATAATCTTGGTAATGGTCTAAAAGGTGAAGCTTCATACCAAATATCAACTAGAGCCAGTGTTTATGAAACACAATGCCCCCAACTGCTTGACCCTAACACTGCTTGTCCCTAACAGTAATTGAGATATCTTGTTTTTATGTGGCTGTAATGCTGAAATTACACAAGAAAAGCTGTAGTTAATCATCTACTCATCATCCCTGACCAGTCTGTGAAGTTTCGGGGAAAAACCTAAAATAGTTTTTTAGATATCTTGCTTACAAACTTAAAACGCGAAAAATTTCAAAGGGCCATAACTCAAGAAAAAAATTTCGGATTTTTTTCAAAAGTTAATCAGTTCATCTACTCATCATCCCCAACCAGCCTGTAAAGTTTCAGGGCAATAGCTCAAACAATTTTTGAGATATCTTGCTTACAAGCTGAAAACACGAAAAAAATCAAAGGGCCATAACTCAAGAAAAAAAAATTGGATTTTTTTCAAAAGTTAATCAGTTCATCTACTCATCATACCCAACCAGTCTGTGAAGTTTTGGGGAAAAACCTCATATAGTTTTTGAGATATCTTGCTTACAAACTTAAAACGCGAAAAATTTCAAAGGGCCATAACTCAAGAAAAAAATATAGGATTTTTTTTCAACAGTTAATCAGTTCATCTACACATCATCCCAAACCAGCTTGTAAAGTTGCAGGGCAATCGCTCAAACAATTATTGAGATATCTTGCTTACAAGCTGAAAACACGAAAAAAATCTAAGGGCCATAACTCAAGAAAAAAAATCGGATTTTTTTCAAAAGTTGATCAGTTCATCTACTCATCATCCCCGACAAGTCTGTGAAGTTTCGGGGAAAAACCTCAAATAGTTTTTTAGATATCTTGCTTACAAACTTAAAACGCGAAAAATTTCAAAGGGCCATAACGCAAGAAAAAAATTTCGGATTTTTTTCAAAAGTTAATCAGTTCATCTACTCATCATCCCCAACCAGCATGTAAAGTTTCAGGGCAATAGCTCAAACAGTTTTTGAGATATCTTGCTTACAAGATTTCATAGTATTTTTTGCAAAGGGGCATAACTCAAAAAAGGGGCATAATCCTGACGAGAAAAAAAACACGGGTCAATTATTTTTTCATGAGGAATCCATATATGAAATTTCAAAAACCTAGCACCCATGGTTCTAAAGTTATGCTATGCAGTAAAAAGTGGGACGGACGTAAGGACGGAAGGACGGAAGGACGGACGGACGAACAGGGCAAAACCAATATGCCAAAACGCGAAAAATTTCAAAGGGCCATAACTCAAGAAAAAAATTTCGGATTTTTTTCAAAAGTTAATCAGTTCATCTTCTCATCATCCCCAACCAGCCTGTAAAGTTTCAGGGCAATAGCTCAAACAATTTTTGAGATATCTTGCTTACAAGCTGAAAACACGAAAAAAATCAAAGGGCCATAACTCAAGAAAAAAAAATTGGATTTTTTTCAAAAGTTAATCAGTTCATCTACTCATCATACCCAACCAGTCTGTGAAGTTTTGGGGAAAAACCTCATATAGTTTTTGAGATATCTTGCTTACAAACTTAAAAGGCGAAAAATTTCAAAGGGCCATAACTCAAGAAAAAAATATAGGATTTTTTTTCAACAGTTAATCAGTTCATCTACACATCATCCCAAACCAGCTTGTAAAGTTGCAGGGCAATCGCTCAAACAATTATTGAGATATCTTGCTTACAAGCTGAAAACACGAAAAAAATCTAAGGGCCATAACTCAAGAAAAAAAAATCGGATTTTTTTCAAAAGTTGATCAGTTCATCTACTCATCATCCCCGACAAGTCTGTGAAGTTTCGGGGAAAAACCTCAAATAGTTTTTTTAGATATCTTGCTTACAAACTTAAAACGCGAAAAATTTCAAAGGGCCATAACTCAAGAAAAAAATTTCGGATTTTTTTCAAAAGTTAATCAGTTCATCTACTCATCATCCCCAACCAGAATGTAAAGTTTCAGGGCAATAGCTCAAACAGTTTTTGAGATATCTTGCTTACAAGATTTCATAGTATTTTTTGCAAAGGGGCATAACTCAAAAAAGGGGCATAATCCTGACGAGAAAAAAAACACGGGTCAATTATTTTTTCATGAGGAATCCATATATGAAATTTCAAAAACCTAGCACCCATGGTTCTAAAGTTATGCTATGCAGTAAAAAGTGGGACGGACGTAAGGACGGAAGGACGGAAGGACGCCAAAACGCGAAAAATTTCAAAGGGCCATAACTCAAGAAAAAAATTTCGGATTTTTTTCAAAAGTTAATCAGTTCATCTACTCATCATCCCCAACCAGCCTGTAAAGTTTCAGGGCAATAGCTCAAACAATTTTTGAGATATCTTGCTTACAAGCTGAAAACACGAAAAAAATCAAAGGGCCATAACTCAAGAAAAAAAAATTGGATTTTTTTCAAAAGTTAATCAGTTCATCTACTCATCATACCCAACCAGTCTGTGAAGTTTTGGGGAAAAACCTCATATAGTTTTTGAGATATCTTGCTTACAAACTTAAAACGCGAAAAATTTCAAAGGGCCATAACTCAAGAAAAAAATATAGGATTTTTTTTCAACAGTTAATCAGTTCATCTACACATCATCCCAAACCAGCTTGTAAAGTTGCAGGGCAATCGCTCAAACAATTATTGAGATATCTTGCTCACAAGCTGAAAACACGAAAAAAATCTAAGGGCCATAACTCAAGAAAAAAAAATCGGATTTTTTTCAAAAGTTGATCAGTTCATCTACTCATCATCCCCGACAAGTCTGTGAAGTTTCGGGGAAAAACCTCAAATAGTTTTTTTAGATATCTTGCTTACAAACTTAAAACGCGAAAAATTTCAAAGGGCCATAACTCAAGAAAAAAATTTCGGATTTTTTTTCAAAAGTTAATCAGTTCATCTACTCATCATCCCCAACCAGCATGTAAAGTTTCAGGGCAATAGCTCAAACAGTTTTTGAGATATCTTGCTTACAAGATTTCATAGTATTTTTTGCAAAGGGGCATAACTCAAAAAAGGGGCATAATCCTGACGAGAAAAAAAACACGGGTCAATTATTTTTTCATGAGGAATCCATATATGAAATTTCAAAAACCTAGCACCCATGGTTCTAAAGTTATGCTATGCAGTAAAAAGTGGGACGGACGTAAGGACGGAAGGACGCCAAAACGCGAAAAATTTCAAAGGGCCATAACTCAAGAAAAAAATTTCGGATTTTTTTCAAAAGTTAATCAGTTCATCTACTCATCATCCCCAACCAGCCTGTAAAGTTTCAGGGCAATAGCTCAAACAATTTTTGAGATATCTTGCTTACAAGCTGAAAACACGAAAAAAATCAAAGGGCCATAACTCAAGAAAAAAAAATTGGATTTTTTCCAAAAGTTAATCAGTTCATCTACTCATCATACCCAACCAGTCTGTGAAGTTTTGGGGAAAAACCTCATATAGTTTTTGAGATATCTTGCTTACAAACTTAAAACGCGAAAAATTTCAAAGGGCCATAACTCAAGAAAAAAATATAGGATTTTTTTTAAACAGTTAATCAGTTCATCTACACATCATCCCAAACCAGCTTGTAAAGTTGCAGGGCAATCGCTCAAACAATTATTGAGATATCTTGCTTACAAGCTGAAAACACGAAAAAAATCTAAGGGCCATAACTCAAGAAAAAAAAATCGGATTTTTTTCAAAAGTTGATCAGTTCATCTACTCATCATCCCCGACAAGTCTGTGAAGTTTCGGGGAAAAACCTCAAATAGTTTTTTTAGATATCTTGCTTACAAACTTAAAACGCGAAAAATTTCAAAGGGCCATAACTCAAGAAAAAAATTTCGGATTTTTTTCAAAAGTTAATCAGTTCATCTACTCATCATCCCCAACCAGCATGTAAAGTTTCAGGGCAATAGCTCAAACAGTTTTTGAGATATCTTGCTTACAAGATTTCATAGTATTTTTTGCAAAGGGGCATAACTCAAAAAAGGGGCATAATCCTGACGAGAAAAAAAACACGGGTCAATTATTTTTTCATGAGGAATCCATATATGAAATTTCAAAAACCTAGCACCCATGGTTCTAAAGTTATGCTATGCAGTAAAAAGTGGGACGGACGTAAGGACGGAAGGACGGACGGACGAACAGGGCAAAACCAATATGCCCCCACAACTTCTTCGAAGTTGGGGGCATAAAGACTGGAGCCTTCTAGTTTCAGACAAGAAGATTTTTAATGGTTTTCCTTATGTAAGTCTATATAAAACCTGCAGGCCAAAGGGCTATAATTTGAACAATCTTGGTAGAAATCCACAAGACAAAGCTTCATACCAAATATCAAAGACCTTGGCCTTCTGATTTCAGACAAGAAGAGTTTCAAAGGTTTTCTCAATATAAGTCTATGTAAAACAAGTGGGCTCCAGGATGGGCCCATTTTTGGCCCCAGGGCACTAATTTGAACAATTTTGGTATAGGTCCACTACATGAAGCTTCATACAAAAAATATCAAAGACCTTGGCCGCCTGGTTTTAGACAACAAGTTGTTCAAAGGTTTTCCCTACATGTACATAAGTCTATTTGAAAAACCACTGGGCACCGGGGTGGGCCCATTTTTGTCCCCAGGGCTATAACTTGAACAATCTTGGTAGAGGTCTACTAGACAAAGTTTCATACCAAATATCAGAGACCTGAGCCTTCTGGTTTCAGACAAGAAATATTTTTAAAGGTTTTCCCTATATAAGTCTATGTTAAACCAGTGGGCCCCGGGGCGGAGCCATTTTTGGCCCCAGGGCTATAATTTGATCAATCTTGGTCAAGGTCCACTAGACAAAGCTTCATACCAAGTATCAAAGACCTGAGCCTTCTGGTTTAAGACAAGAAGATTTATAAAGATTTATAAAGATTTTCCCTATATAAGTCAATGTAAAACCAGTGATTTTTTTTTAATAATCTTGATAGAGGTCCACTAGACGAAGCTTCAAACAAATATCAAAGACCTGAACCTTCTGGTTTCAGACGAGAAAATCTTTAAAGATTTTCCCTATATAAGTCTATGCAAAACCAAAGGGCCCCATGGCGGGGGCATTTTTGACCCTAGGGCTATAATTAGAACAATCTTGATAGCTGTCTGCTAGATGAAGCTTCACACCAAATATCAAAGACCAGGCCATGCAGTTCCAGAGAAGATTTTTAAGATTTTCCCTACATAAGTCTATGTAAAACCAAAGGGCCCTGGGGTGGGGGCATTTTTTGCCCGAGTGCTATAATTTGAATACTCTTGATAGAGGTCCACTGGATGAAGCTTCACACCTAATATCAAAGACCTGGGCCTTGTGGTTTCAGAGAACAAGATTTTTTTTTTTCAATTTTCCCTATATAAGTCAATGTAAAACCAAAGGGGCCCAGGCGGGGGCAATTTTTGCCCATGTGCTATAAAGTGAACTATCTTGGTAGAGGTGCACTAGATGAGGCTACACACCAAATATCAAAGACCTGGGCCTTGTGGTTTCAGAGAAGAAGATTTTTTTTTTAAGATTTTCCCTATATAAACCTATGTAAAACCAAAGGGCCCTTGGGCTGGGGCATTTTTGGCCCTAGGGCTATAATTTGAACAATCTTGGTAGAGGTCCACTAGATGAAGCATCATATCAGAGAAGAAGATTTTTAAAGTTTTCATTTAAAAAATCTGTTTTTAGCTCCTGTGACCTAATGTGCAACGGACCGGAACCATTTGAACAACTTTGAAAGGGGACCACCTAAGGATCATTCCTGTGAAGTTTGGTCAAAATCCAGTCAGTGGTTTAGGAGGAGATGTCGGTTGAAGAATTGTTTATGGATGCACGCACGCATGCATGGATGGACAGACGCACGGATGATGGACGAAAAGTGATCACAAAAGCTCACCTTGTCACTACGTGACAGGTGAGCTGAAAAATAATGTATAGCCCCGTAAACCCCAGTTTTCTCAATATAAAGTTGGATTTACGGGGGCGGTGTTCATTTCACAGACTTGTTCAGGTAATGCTACACTTACTTTTTTCTCCCCCTGCTCTGGTTTCACCAGGTCATCTGTCATTTCAGTGTCTTCATCTTCATCCCCTAAAAACAAAGACATATATACATGTACCATTTTCATCTGTGCTATTGCTAAGTAATCTAATGAGCTACTAGATACAAGGACTGTTCAAATATGAATGCAACTAAGCACATAAAAATGATTCCATGATAGATTTCGATGAAAAATTTATTTTGTACCCTCAAAGTATTCCCCTTTCACAGATATACAAACTTTCAGTCTTCTGATCCAATCATTGAATGCATTTTGGTAGTCTTTTCGAGGTATACTATGAAGGCACTGGAATATTGCAGAACCGAGGTGTTTGCGCTGTACAAATTTTCGACCAGAAAGGTATTTTTTCAGCCGAGAAAACAAAAAAGTCATACTGGGCAAGGTCAGGGGAATACGGGGGGTGAGGGAGTTCAACAACCTTTTCCTGCTTCAGATAGTCTTGCACAATGAATGCCTTGTGCGATGACGCATTGTCATGTAGCAATCTGACATTGGCCAAACCAGTTGCAGGTCTTCGTTCTTTGAAATATTTCTTCAATTTTCGAAGAACTTTATTCTTGTAAAACTTTGCATTTACAGATTTGCCTTTAGGCACAGCAACCTGAATAGCAGGGCCCTGATTTGAAAAGAATATGGCATACATTACCTTCTTGATGCTCATGCTCCGCTTTGCAATGCATGGTCTTTTGCAATCCATTGTTGCCCATATTTTGTTCTGAATCTTTCGTTTTGGCTCAAAAAAGTGAACCCATGTCTCGTCACCTGTGATGACATCAGCAAAAGACCGTGCATTGTAATTTGGAAACTTTTTAAGCAACTTCTTGGCACACTGAACGCGTGTCTTTTTCTGCACATCTGTCAACAGATGGGGAATCCATCTAGCCCAGATCTTTCTCATTTTCAAATCCCGTTTCAGAATTGTATGAGCTGCTCCTAATGAGATGCCAACCATACTAGCTATTTGCCTAGTGGTGTATCGTGCATAGGTAGCAACTATTTCTTTCACTCTAGCAACCATCTTGGCAGATGTTGCTCTTTTCGGCCAACAATCGTGTGGTGCATCTTCTGTTGAGCCTAGCTCACAGCTGAATTTCTTACACCAACGAAAAACTGTCGGAAAAGACATTTCATTATGCCCATAAACCGAACATATTTCATCAAAAATGTCTTTGCACCGTATACCAAGAATATAAAGATTCTTAATATAGGACCGTATTTCAACAGCGTACTCTGACCTTCTTCCAACCATGTTTTGTATTAGTATACAAGAGTAGACAGTGTTTATCGAACAATATACATGGCTAAAGTGGACGGATTTTAACAGGTTTGGTATCAATGTATAGGTAAAATGTTTTTCTACGCTGTGATATTTATTTCCAGGTGATTTTCGCATTAGTGCATGAGAAAACATTCTACTTGCATTCATATTTGAACAGTCCTCGTAGATCAAAAGTCAAAAATCACCATAACCTCGTTTAACCCATAAAATAACAATCACAACAGTTGTTATCTGCTTTGCAATATGCCAGTTACCTAAAAAGTATTTTTTTTTCAAAAACAGTGTGGACCCAGATCAGACTGCTCCTGTAGGAGCAGTCTGATCTGGCCTACACTGTTTGCCTGTATGCAAAAATACTTTTACAAAGTTTGCAAAAAATTTCAGCAGACGACATAAGCAGACGACATTTTCAGATGTAGTTTTTCTTGGTGTCTTAAGGGTTAATTGGGTCCAAAGCAAAAACTATGTTAGTTAAACAACCATGTTATATCCAAACAAAAATGTATATTTTATACAGAACTAGAATTGTGTCCATAGGAAACGGATGCCCCCGCCTTATGACATGGGGCACAGAAGTGAGTGTTTTGCGACACAAAATTTGACCTTCACCTTGGAGCTACGGACCTCAGTGTTTTGTGCATGACAGACTGTCTCATGATGGTTAACATTTCTGCCAAGTAAGTTCAAATCCATCCAGGTATTAAGTTGTTGACCGGAAACAAGAAAAGACCCTTTTTTCACATTTGACCTCTTAAGTATGACCTTGATTTTGGAGATACTGACCTGGGTCTTGTGCGCGACACATCGTCTCATGATGGTTAACATTTCTGTCTAGTAATTTCAAAGTCGATCCAGGAATAAGAAAGTTATTGACCCAATGCAAAAAACAGCCTTTTTTGACCTTTGACCTCTAAGTGTGATCTTAACCTTGGCGGTACCGACCTGGGTTTTGCAGGCAACTTATTTTCTCATGATAGTTAACTTTTCTGCCAAGTATTTTCAAAATCCATCCAGAAATAAGAAAGTTATTTACCGGATACAAAAAAGACCCTTTTTTGACATTTGACCTCTAAGTATGACCTTGATCTTGGAGGTATGGAAATGGGTCTTGTGCGTGACACATTGTCTCATAATGGTTAACATTTCTTCTAAGTAATTTCAAAATTCATCTGGGAATAACAAAGTTATTAACTACACACGAAAAAAAAAAAAAAACATCTTAAGATACTGACCTAGGTCTCGCGAGAGACACATAATCTCATGATGGTTTAACATTTCTGTTAAGTAATCTCAAAATCCATCCAGGAATAAGGAAGTTATTGACCGTACACAAAAACTGACAGTTTTTTTTACCTTTGACCTCTTAGTATGACCTTAACCTTGGAGGTATGGATCTAGGTCTTACGTGCGATACATAGTCTCATTTATGCCAAGAAATTTTAAAGTCATCATGTTCAGTAGCTGTTTAAAAGTAGGCAACATTCCTGTGAAGTTTGAATGAAATTGGCCCAAAGTTTTAGGAGGAGTAGTCTTTTAAAGCAAATTGTTCATGCTGCAGTATGAACGACACACAATGGACAACACATGACGCATGATGGACATTCTAATGCACAGTCATATGTTACGCGACGTCTGATTGGATAACGTCAAAAATTTGCGACAGTATATTCTACGATATACTGTCGGAAACCCGACGTCATCACGTAACGTCGCTTTTCATTGGCTGCCATTTGGTTTTACGCAGCTCACAGCGTTGAGGGTATGTGCAAAATAGTACAAGTTTTAACAAAACAAGTGAATAAGTGCATTAGAATGGTGATAACTGTAATGAAAATTGTCATTTGGGGAGGTAAATCGTCAGTTTTACAGTCACAAAATCCGATTTACCTCCCCAAATGACAGTTTTGAATACAGTTATCCCCTAATTACGTGAGTTAATAATATGGACTAATAATATGGACACACAAATATCTAGAATACCTTTTCTTGTAAACATAAATCATTTAGAAACTATTATTCTAATGCCTCAGGAGCAAATTCTTTTCTTTAAGAGTTTACCCCTATTGAAATGGGAGATGAAAATGCTTTTGCAGGAGTTGCCTCCCCTGAAGGTGTTCCCATTCCCTTGAAGTATTTAACGCAATGGCTGATTGGGTAACACCAAAAAATTGTAACAGTATATTCTGCAACATACTATCAAAAACCCAATGTCATCACATATTGTCGCTTGTCATTGGTAGAAGCCTCCGTGGTGCAGTGGTTACGCTACTCGCCTTGTAAACCAGGGATCGCAGGATCGATCCCGGGCTTCTCCAGACTTTCGGATGAGTCTTTAAACCGAGGTCCCATCTCCGTATGACCTTAGTTGTTGGTGGGACGTAAAACTAAATCTCACTCACTTGTCATTGGCTGGCATTTGGTTTTACCCAGCTCATAGTTTTAACAAAACAACTGAATAAGAGCATTAGAATGGGGATAACCGTCTTGCAAAATTGCCATTTGGGGAGGTAAATCGTCGGTTTACATTCGCAAATTATGTCTTATGGCTCCTCTGATGTGTCGCCATAAAACGAAATTTCCGATCGTAAAACTGCCGATTTCCTCCCAAATGACATTTTTTAAAACAGTTATCCCCTAATTTTTCTCTAATTTTCATGATCTTTAATTCCACATTGAGTAATAATCAGTGATTTAGACATGTGGATCAAACAAGTAAAGTGCTTATACATAACACTAATACTGATTTGTAGGACCTGATTTCAGTTTATGGCTTCTCAGGACAAAATATAGTGTCTTATCAGTCACCCCCTATATATATTGTATTGTAATGCATTGACCTGATAAAGATATGCTATCTCAGGTCAAGTGAGCTTTATCATGCCAATGTGACATTTTATGAATGAACCGGACTCCTGGCAAAATGACAAAAATATTATTGTTACTGGGTCATATTACTTGAAAAAAAATATCATCGGAAAAGTATGGTCAGCTGATACTAAATATATCGAGTGCCTGAATGCTGGGACGCACTGAGGACCATCAATAACCGATCGTAAATTGCTAATTTAAGAGTGTACAAGGAGATAAACCGATAAATAGAATACCAGATTCATATCATTTGATATCAAGTTCATCAGGCTCCGCTTCGAGAACGCATGTAGAATCACCCGGCATGCCTCCTGATTCTACAAGCGTTCTTGAATCCTTGCATGATAAACTTGATATCAAAAGACACGAACCTGGTATTCTCTATATATGCATTTACCTGAAGCTTCAGAACAATCGGTGTCCTCTTCACTTTCTGACTGTATGTCATCTACAATACTAGATTGGTCCTGGCCATCTAAATCAGAGATTAACAGAGCACGTAAACCATTCTCCAGGACAACCAGTCTGCAAAGATAAAATACTGTACTTATACAACCTCATTACAACACTATTAATGGGGTCCAAAGCAGAGACCGTGTTAGTTAAACAACTGTGTTATATCCAATTAAAAATGTATAGATTATATAGAAAAATGACCATTTATGGTCATTTTTCTATATAATCTTTACATTTTTGGGATCCACCTTGAAACCGTGTTATATCTAAAACTGTGTTACAACAAACCGTGTTTAAATGAGGTTGTGGTGTACTAAGTATAGGGACAGCTAAACAACTTACCATACTTGTTCTTAAACGTGAATAATAACAATTTACTACCAGAAGTTGTGAGTAAAGAACTAGCTGGATGAGTGGCTAATATAGTAGATGCTGATTTGATCCACATTCTGCGGCTTCTCATCTGGTTTAAATCAATTGCTCCAGCCTGTCTGTTCAATTACATGTACATATGAATAAGTGTGCCAGCAATTTGACCTGAGGTATAACTGTGGCCAAGGTTTTAAAGCAATTTGGCCAAGTTTTCAATTTGACATGACCCATATTCAGACTTGACAGAGATATTATAAAGACTAAAATTCTGCTTAAGTTTCATGAAGATTGAAGCAAACTGTGGTCTCTATGAACACGGTTTTAAAGCAATATGACCCAGTGACTTAGTCTGTAACCCAACATGACCCATATACAAAATTGACCGAGATATCATCCAGACAAACAGCCTGGTAAAGTTTCAGGTAGACTGAACCAAACCTATGGACTCTAGTTGGTGAACAAAGTTTGAAAGCAATTTGGCCTTGTGACTTAATTTTTGATCTGACATCATCCATATTAGATCTAACAATCTGATTATGTTTCATGAAGATTGAAGCAAAACTGTGGCCTCTAGAAGGTGAACATGGATTTTAAAGCAATTCGACCTTGTGACCTAGTTTTCAATTTGACATGACCCATATTCAAACCTGACAGAGATAACATCAAGACAAACCTTCTGGTACAGGTTCATGAAGATAAACCAAATAAATAAAGCCTCTTGTTGGATAACAAGGTTTAAAAGCAATCCGTCCAAGTACTCTAGCTTTTGACTAAAATGACCAATATTAAAACTTTGACTGAGACATCATTAGGACAAACATTCCAGTGAAGCAATTTGACCAAGTCACATGACCCATATTCAAACATGACAGAGAAATCATCAAGACAACAAGTTCTGGGTCCAGTTCTTCAAAACTAACCATGTCATTAGTTAACGAATCATTTAAATTTTGATCATTTAATATGGCAAATATATAGTAATATTTTTGCTGAAAAATGTGAGTAGCGTCTGTGTAATCACATTTTTTTCTGTTGAAAAATGTGAGTAGCTTCTGCGTACTCACATTTTTTCAGCAAAAATACAAAAATTTTAGATATTGTACTTGCTAGAATAGTTAACAATTTCACTACTAATGAGCTTGTTAAGCTTATCTGTCCCCTGGTAAAGGCTCATAAATATACTGAACTGGGTTTTGTGTGTGACACATCGTCATGGCCTAATACACATTCTTATAAAGTTGCATGAAGATATCTCTTACGGTTACCGAGTTCTAGAGCATACAATAATGTTCATAAAAAAAAATTAAAGGGGCATAACTCAGAAACAAAGAAAGGGGGGACAATCATTCTTATGTGTGACATGTCGTCTTGCCCTGATACATATTCCTATAAAGTTGCATGAAGATATCCCTAATGGTTACTGAGTTATGGAGTGTACAAGAATGTTTACGGCCGGACGGATGGTAAGCGCCACACCGTATAAATACAACAGTTTTTTTTCAAAACGGGGGTATAAAAACGAAATTTATATTTGACAAAAAGAAAAATCTACAAACTTGCAAGTAATAATAAAGAAAAATTTCCTCTGCCAGGATTTGAACCCACGACCTTCTGGTTCAGTTTCATTTCAGTACCTTATCGCAAGGGAAATAAGGGAGGTAATACAAAGCAAAGTTCTAAATAAACTTAAGTTCGAAAAATGGCAATTTTCACCAAAACTTTGTCGTTGATGCCATTAATGGATTGTTTATAAAAGGGGTGCCTCCAATGAAGCAACAGTCAAAATATGAGAGCAATCTAATGAAGAATAAAGGTAATACAGTCGAACTTCAATGGCTCGAACACCTTTGGGACCATGAAAATCTGTTCGAGACAGGGGTAGTTCGAGCCACTGAGGGCTAATGCCAGGAGGCATAACAACATACTTTAGGACATCGTTTTCTGTGTTCTATAATGAAAAATGTATGCTGTGTGTACTCATTAGAATCGCCTCATCGAGGCGATTCTAATGAGTACACACAGCATACATTTGCAAGATAAAAGACGAAAATATCCTATTTTTACTCTCCCTATTTCTTACGTACAGAAATTCCCTAGGGACTCAAGAACGGGTTCGACTCAGCCATGGTAAACGAGCCATCGAAGTTCTACTGTATATCACTTTGAAAAAGATTTACCAAAGGGTAAACCTGGGACGATGCCAGATGCCTGCCTGTCTGCCTGGACATCACTATTTTAAAAGACTGATTTTTTTAAAAACCCTTCCAATAAAAGGCAAAATCACTGGACCATAAAATGTAGGTCACACAGATCTAGATATATTTTAGGTCATAACTCAGGTCACATGGAACTAATATCCCTAGTATGACATTTCTCCAACAAATAGTCCTCAAGATATAAAATAAAATCATTGGATGGTGAGATGTATGTCACCATGACCTTCAATCTTCTACACTTGAACCAATGTCACATAGCTGACTGATGTATAACCAATTGTTTCTATTACTTGTCAGAATAATGAAACATATTATACGAGATCATGCAGTCGATGGTATATCATCGCAAATACCTGGGTTTTCTAAAAACAAGAGGGCCCAATGGCCCTATATCCCTCACCTGTGTACCAGAAAATCATTAATGATGTTTTAAGAATGCCCATCGGGGCTTGAAGAAATAGACTGGGCTACATGATGCTTCTATGCAGAGCTGGAACCGACCACACATGAGTACTGGTAAACAGCTTAGAGGTTCTAAATAGAAGTGGAGGCAATGATCAGGAATCGATACAATTGACATATACAATACGTATAGCAATACACTTTCTGATAATCAATTATCAATTATCAATTCAGCTTGGATAAGCCAGCCCTAATAAGTTAACCCATTTTGTACCGGAAACCCAAAAACGGGTACCCTGGCAAACAGTGCAGGCCCAGATCAGACGCCGCAGAACGCGGCGTCTGATCAGGGCCTTCACTGTTTGCAAAAGGTTCAGGCATTTTTCTAATAAATTTATAAGAAAACACAACCTGACACCACTAAATTGTGAAATGGACTCATGCTATACATGTATATAAGGAGGAAGATTCCATTTGGTACAAAAAGGGTTAAAGTACTGTACCTGTAGTCTCTTTTATCATTCAATGACTTTGTTATTGGTGTCTCTGCCATTTTCTGTTGGCAAAGCAGTGAGGCAGACCGTCTACAAGCTCGTTGATTGAGATGCCATCTCGCAAATAACTTTGAACAATTTCTTATCACAGGTATGATCTTCAGCACCATATACTACCCGGTATCTGTTCAACACACAAAACCTTGAAAATACAGATACAAGTATCTCAGTATTACAATACACATTATCCATGATTGTTAACATTTGTGCCATGTAATTTTGAAATAAATCAAGGAATGACAAAGTTACGGACCAGAAATGGTTAACAGGCATTATTTTTGACCTACATGTAACATAAGTGTGATCTTGGAGTAATAGACCTGGGTCTCAAGTGTGACTTATCACACGTGACATATCTTCTCATGATGCTTACAATACTGCCAAATAATTTCAAATCCATCAAGGGAGAGCAAAGTCATGGTCCTCATGTTCTTTTGGTTTTACAGCCCTTTCAAGAATATTTCACTCATATCGAGCCGATCGTTAATCAGAGGTGGGCGAAATCTGGAGTACCCGGAGAAAAACCACTTGACCTTCGGTTGCAGAACTTGGCGTCTCACATGTGACCCAAGCAAGGCTAGAAGCACAGTGGTGAGAGACCTAATGATCAAGAGTCAGCGCTCTTAACCACTAGGTCACGGAGGCCTGTATATGGTCCTCATGGACTGGACACGATTTTGTAACACACATCTGCATATACACACAATCATAGTATGTACATACATGTACATAAATTTGGTTTTAGAGGCCCTTCATGAGTATTTCACTTATTTTGAGCTGATAGTTAAACAGGGGTGGGGAAAAACTGGAGTATCCAAAGAACCAGAGCTGTCGCATGGCGGCATAGCTCGCCTGTTTTGCGTCTTCAAGGTATAAGGTAAAATCACTGAACCATGACATACAGGTCACAGTGACGGAGATATATTTTGAGGCCAATCATGGGGTCACATGGAATTTATATTCCAGGTATGACATTTCTCAATAAAATAGTGTATAGAGTACTAAGGCAAAATCATTGAACCATGAAATATAGGTCACATTGACCTTAATATATTTTTATGTCAATCATTTGGGCACATGGAACTTAAAAGCCAGGTATGAAGTTTCTCCATCAAACCGTATTCAAAATATAAGGCAAAATACAGGTCACACTGACCTAGATATATTTTGAGGCCAAATGGCACTAATATAACAGGCTATCAAAAAGTCATCAAGTTGTAAGGTAAATCATTGAAGTGTGAAATATAGGTGACACTGACCTAGATATATTTTTATGCCATTCATCAGGTCACATGGAATTTATCATTTAAACCTTTTTATAAAACTATTCAATATATCAAGGTTTGGATATAACAAAATTGAGTTTACCCAAATATTTATACATCATATGGGCCCCGTCAAGCGATTTTGGTACTTAACGGCTATGCGAGCAGCGAAGGTTCAGGCGAGCCTGCGCATCCGCGCAGTCTCGCCAGAACCTTCGCTGCTCGCTCATACAAGCAGTGAATCAAGAGGAACCTTCAGACAGAAAGCCATATCCCTGGCCCCTCTGAATGGCTGGGCGTGCGCAGTTAAAATTTGTACTGACGGAATGCTCGAAGACACAAATTCGCTTGGCGGGGCTCATATGATTACCCCAAAATATCACAAGTTGTCATGTTTCTGTATAATCTGTTAATGTTTGTTTGGATATAACATTTTTATGTTTGGGCCAAACAATAGTGATACAAAGAGAATGGGGTTTATGTATGGAGAGTGAAGTTATCAGCCTATGTTCACTTTAGAACTTTAATTTATATTATTGCATAAATACCTATGCGCATGGCTGTTTGAAGCCATTGTCAAATGGACCGAAAGCCGTGCCCAAACAGCAAAAACCATGTTCAAATCATGAAATTCGCGTGCTGTTTGAACATAGATTTTGAGCTTTTGAAATCACAAGACGGGCCTTGCTTTGTTTACGTTATGTTGAGCGACGTAACGTTATCGCCCTGAACGTAGCGTTTTAGATTTCTATGATGACGTCACTGCATGACAACGTCATTGTAAACAACATTCTAAACTGGCCGCCATTTTGGTTTGTCTATTGCATTTGAATAGCTTATATGGAATTTATATGGAGCTTTTGGGCGTTTTCGTCAAAATTTGCTAACGGATTCGTAAGTTATGCAAGAACAACGATCAGCCATGGCTATTTCATTGCATTAACATTTGCCGGATCCCTCGGAAGATATTTGAACATTCGGCCTAGCGGCCTCATGTTCAAACAGCTTCCTCGGGATCCGGCAAATGTTAATGCATGAAAAACCATGGTTGATCCCTATATTCAACATTTTGAAGACAACTTTCATGAGTCACCAAAGCTTCTCTTTCATTTAGAACCCAATTTTCTTCTTCTTAACCCATTCAGTACCAGAAACCCCTAAAGGGGTACCTTGGCCAACAGTGCAGACCCAGATCAGACGCCACAGAACGCGGCATCTGATCAGGGCCTACACTATTTGCAATAAATTCAGCCATTTTCCAAATCAATTTTGAAGAAAACAACCTGACACCCCTAAATTTTGAAATGGACTCCTGGTATATATACTGAACCAAAAAAGAAACGCAACTCCAAATATAAATGCAAGTATTTGCAGAAATAATCATGTTTGCAGAAAATCAATTTAATGATGCAATATTATAATCATTCCTGAATGTAGCTACCATATAGTTCAATTTCCAGTGAGAGTGTTTGGAACACAAATCCGTTTTGTCATAGAGGTAGTCATTTCGCAACTTCAAAACGTAAGCAGTTAAAAGCGAGTATGTCCTCCGTTTGCATTCAGTCCTGCACGCACACGCCTGGTCATGGACAGGATTAAACGATTGATCTCTGCCTGGGGAATAGCATTCCACTCCTGTATGAGTGCAAGACGCAAGGCTTGACGCGTTGTTGGGTGGCTGGAGCGGTTACGTACACGCCTATCCAAGACGTCCCACAAATGTTCTATAGGAGAGAGATCTGGACTATACTGAGGCCAGTGCATCACATCAACGTTGTTTTGCTGAAGAAACGCCATGCTGAGCCATGCAGAGCGCGAGTGTTATCCTGTTGAAACGTAACGTTGTGCTGTTGTACCATGTGGAACAACTACCGGTCATAAAACGACGTCAACGTAACGCTGAGCCGTCAAAGATCCATCAATGAATACAAGGGGCGTTCTGTGACCATAAGATATGCCATTCCACACCATCAACCCACCGCCTCCAAATCGATCACGTTCAACCAAACAATTTTCACAGTAACGCTCTCCGTCACGCCTATACACAAGTTGACGGCCGTCAGCTCTGTGCAACAAGTACCTGACTCGGCAGAAAATATTACGTTACACCACTTTTGAAGGGGAAACAGGTTTGGCCTTTGGCCTATGTTGTGTGAGCAATGCCATTCTAACCCGACGTCGTCGTGGTGTTAATGGCATATCAACGTTCGGACGAGGACGTAAGCCAAACTCTCGAAGGCGATTCCTGACAGTATCTGCACTTATTCGATTGTTGTGCGTTGCTGGTGTCACCTGAGATGTCTCGACGGCTGTACAGAACCCAATACGAAGGTTGGTTAGATGGATGTATCGGTCCTATCGACATGTCGTGACGCGTGGACGTCCACTTCTGGTCCTGTCATTTGTCGTTCCCGTTTGACGTAGACACTGGTTCAAGCGAGTTATCGTTGATTTACTCACTTGGAAGTTCCTGGCAATGACAGCCTGAGACGTCCCACGTAGAAGCATTTGGACCGCTATGTTACGTTGATCTTGCGTCAAAGGTACCATATTCTGTAGAGAAATTTTACCGGATTTTTGAAACCTAAACTCCAGGTAACACAATATGCAAATATGATGAGGTTACTGTATACATTTAATGTACTGCACGAGGAAATGTTGAAAACAACGAATTGCCAAGTGGAGCGTTAAACTGTACAGATATCGACCAAATGTTTTCTGCATAAGAAAGTTTAAAAAGTATGAAAGTAAATCGCATAATAATTTTTCAAACAACCTGGTGGTTGCATAAAAATCTTTTGGGTTAAAAGTTGCGTGTCTTTTTCGGTTCAGTATATAAGGAGGAAGATTCCATTTGGTACAAAAAGAGCTAAAGGCAAACCTCACTCATGGTTGGCATCATTTTATCATAATGATGTATACTATTAAAAACCCCACTTTTCTCTAACAAGAGGGCCCAATGGCCATATATCGCTCACCTATGTACCAGAAAATTATTAGTGTAGGAGACCACTTGACATTGCTACACTCAATATCTAAGCTCTGTGCCTTATAGCTTCGGAGAAGAAGATTTTTTAAGCTTTTTTCCATTATAAGTCTATGGGAGCGAAGGGACCCTTGGGCGTGGTCCATTTGGAACTCAGGGGCATGATTGGCAGGAATTATTTAGGTGACCACTTGCCGTTGCTACATGCTAAATATCTAAGCTCTGGGCCCTGTGGTTTCAGAGAAGAAGATTTTTGAAGCTTTTTTCCATTATGAGTCTATGGGAGCTAAGGGGCCACGGGGCGTGGCCCATTTGGACCCCAGGGGCATGAATGGCAGGATTTATGTAGGTGACCACTTGTCATTGCCACATGCTAAATATCTAAGCTCTGGGCCCTGTGGTTTCAAAGAAGAAGAGTTTTGAAGCTTTTTCCATTATGAGTGTATGGGAGCTAAGGGGCCCCAGGGCATGGCCCATTTGGACCCCAGGGGCATGGCCCATTTGGATTTATATAGGTGACCACTTGCCATTGCAACATGCTAAATATCTAAGCTCTGGGCCCTGTGGCTTCAGAGAAGAAGATTTTTGAAGCATTTTTCCATTATGAGTCTATAGGAGCTAAGTGGCCCTGTGGCGTGGCCCGTTTGGACCCCAGGGGCATGATTGGCAGGAATTATAAAGGTGACCACATGCTGTTGCTACATGCCAAATATCTAAGCTCTGGGCCCTGTGGTTTCAGAGAAGAAGATTTTTGAAGCTTTTTTCCATTATGAGTCTATGGGAGCAAAGGGGCCCCAGGGTGTGGCCCATTTGAAACTCAGGGGCATGATTGGCAGGAATTATGTAGGTGACCACTTGCCGTTGCTACATGCTAAATATGTAAGCTCTGGGCACTGTTGTTTCAGAGAAGAAGATTTTTGAAACTTTTTTTTTTTCCATTATGAGTCCATGGGAGCTAAGGGGCCCAGGGGCGTGGCCCATTTGGACTCCAGGGGCATGATTGGCATGATTTATGTAGGTGACCACTTGCCGTTGCTACATGCTAAATATTACAGCTCTGGGCCAGGTGGTTTCAGAGAAGAAGCTTTTTGAAGCTTTTTACCATTATGAGCCTATGGGAGCTAAGGGGCCCCGGGCCGTGGCACGTTTGGACCCAAGGGGCATGATTGGCAGGAATTATGTAGGTGACCACTTGCCATTGCAACATGTGAAATATCTAAGCTCTGGGCCCTGTGGTTTCAGAGAAGAAGATTTTTGAAGCTTTTTTCCATTATGAGTCTATGGGAGCGAAGGGGCGCCGGGGCATGGCACATTTGGACCCTAGGGGCATGATTGGCAGGAATTATTTAGGTGACCACTTTTCGATGCTTCATGCTAAGTATCTGAGCCTTCGGCCCTGTGGTTTCAGAGAAGAAGATTTTTTATACTTTTTTCCACTATGAGTCTATAGGACCTAAGGGGCCCCCGGCTTGGCCCATTTGGACCCGAGGGGCATGATTGGCAGGATTTATGTAGGTGACCACTTACCGTTGCTACATGCAAAATATCTCAGCTCTGGGCCTTGTGGTTTCAGAGAAGAAGCTTTTTGAAGCTTTTTTCCATTATGAGCCTATAGGAGCTAAGGGGCCCCAGGGCGTGGCCCGTTTGGACCCCAGGGGCATGATTGGCAGGAATTATGTAGGTGACCACTTCCCGTTGCTACATGCTAAATATCTAAGCTCTGGGCCCTGTGGTTTCAGAGAAGAAGATTTTTGAAGCTTTTTAGCTCACCTGGGCCGAAGGCTCCAGGGGAGCTTATAGTATAGTGGGTCCTCCGTCGTCCGTCCACACTTTTGAGCAGCTATATGTCTGTATCCTGCAGGCTGATCTCAATCATTTCTCATCTGTAGCATGCCTCTGGTGGGGCATTGATGACATAAACTTTTTTTCGAAATCGCTCTAAAACTTTGGTTCCTATGGCAACCACAAGGTCCCATAGACTTACTATGGGAAAATGCTTGTCATCACCGTAGCGCCTTCAGTTTTGATCAGATCTTCCTGAAACTTATATGTAAGGTGGCTGGGGATAAAAACTCGGATGAGTTCGAAAACCGGCCAAGTCGGCCCATTTATCATAGAGTTACATCCCTTTGATTGCTGAAAATGCCGATTTTTGACCTTGTCATCAAGGTAGCCCCTTCAGTTTTGATCGGATCTTTCTGAAACTTATATGTAAGGTGGCTGGGGATTAAACCTTGGATGAGTTCGAAAACCGGCCAAGTAGGCCCATTTATCATAGAGTTACGTCCCTTTGATTGCTGAAAATGCCGATTTTTGACCTTGTCATCACTGTAGCCCCTTCGGTTTTGATCAGATCTTTTTGAAACTTATATGTTAGGTGGCTGAGGATAAAAACTCGGATAAGTTTGAATACCGGCCAAGACGGCCCATTTATCATAGAGTAACGTCCCTTTGATTGCTGAAAAACGCCGGCTTTCGACCTTGTCATCACGGTAGCCCCTTCAGTTTTGATCGGATCTTTCTGAAACTTATATGTAAGGTGGCTGGGGAAAAAACCTCGGATGAGTTCGAAAAATTGGCAAGTCAGTCCATTTATCATAGAGTTACGCCCCTTTAATTGCTGAAAATGCCGATTTTTGACCTTGTTATCACGGTAGCCCCTTCAGTTGTGATCGGATCTTTCTGAAACTTATATGTAAGTTGGCTGGGGATAAAACCTTGGAAGAGTTCGAAAACCGGCCAAGTCGACCCATTTATCATACAGTTACATCCCTTTGATTGCTGAACATGCCGATTTTTGACCTTGTTATCAAGGTAGCCCCTTCAGTTTTGATCGGATCTTTCTGAAACTTATATGTAAGGTGGCTGGGGATAAAACCTCAGATGAGTTTGAATACCGGCCAAGTCCGCACATTTATCAAAGAGTGCCTTTGATTGCTGAAAATGCCTATTTTCGACCTTGTCATCACTGCTGCCCCTTCAGTTTTGAACGGATCTTCATGAAACTTACAAACAAGAAAGTCAGGCAGAAAGCTTGGTGGAGTTTGAAAACTCTTGTTTTTGAACTTGTCATCACCATAGCCACTTCAGTTTAGATCGGATCTTCTTAGCAAGTCAGGAATAAAAGCTTGAATGAGTTTGAAAACCGGTGAGGTCAGCCTGTTTATCATAGAGTTACATTCTACTTGATTTGCAGAAAATGCTTACCCTGTCATCACCATGTCCTCCCATAAAGCCTTCAGCAAAGGTTGGCACTTCCTTAAACTTTGAATCTGTTAGCTCAGGTGAGCGATACAGGACCAAGCTAGCTTGGTCCTCTTGTTTCCATTATGAGTCTATGGGAGCGAAGGGGCCCCGGGGTGTTGCCCATTTGGACCCCAGGGGCATGATTGGCAGGAATTATGTAGGTGACCACTTGTCGTTGCTACTTGCTAAATATCTAAGCTCTTGGCCCTGTGGTTTCAGAAGTAGATTTTTGAAACTTTTTTTCCATTATGAGTCTATAGGAGCTAAGGGGCCCCAGGGCGTGGCCAATTTGGACCCCAGGGGCATGATTGGCAGGAATTATGTAGGTGACCACTTGCGGTTTCTACATGCTAAATACCTGAGCTCTGGGCCCTGTGGTTTCAGAGAAGAAGATTTTCGAACCTTTTTTCCATTAGGAGTCTATGGGAGCGAAGGGGGCCCGGGGCGTGGCCCATTTGGAACCCAGGGGCATGATTGGCAGGAATTATGTAGGTGACCACTTGCTGTTGTTACATGCTAAATATCTAAGCTCTGGGCCCTGTGGTTTCAGAGAAGAAGATTTTTGAAGTTTTTTTTTTCCATTAAGAGTCTATGGGAGCTAAGGGGCCCCGGGGTGTGGCCAATTTGGACCCCAGGGGCATGATTGGCAGGATTTACGTAGGTGACCACTTAACATTGTTACAAGCTAAATATTTAAGCTCTGGGCCCTGTGGTTTCAGAGAAGAAGATTTTTTTAATTTTTCCCATTATAAGTCTATGGGAGCTATATGTTGCCATGGCAACCAGAATTCCAATCTGATACGACCAAAAACCTTATGCAGCCTTTCCCCCTACCTGATGATGCTTCACATGAAATTTGATCAAGATTGGCCATGGGGTATTAGAAATATACTTATTTGAAATTGTTTATGGACGCATGGATGGACGCACGACGGACGACGGACAAAAAGTGATCACAAAAGCTCACCTCGTCACTACGTGACAGGTGAGCTAAAAATGGGGTTTACAGGAGAGCTCATTACACTGGCCTCGTCTGTCATTCAGCTACATTCACGTATCCCTAGACTCAGCAAATTTCTCCCCATTTTCACACAAGGGAGAAGTCACTTCTCCCTAATTTATTGGGCCATCTTAGGCCCTCAGATTACCGGTGACCCAGTTTATCTTGACCCCTTGGTAGCTTTACCCCCGGAGGTAAAGCTACTCAGGGGTAGCTTTACCCCCGGGGGTAAGGATATACCGGGATATCTTTACCCCCACCCTGGATATCTTCATCCCCGGGGGTAAAGCTAAACTGGCCAGGATATCTTTACCCCCGGGGGCAAAGCTAAACTGGCCAGGACATCTTTACCCCCACCCCAACTTTTGGGTATAAACTATTTTCTTAATACCCAATTTCTTCTTATATGTAAGAGAAGCAAGATAGTGGACTCGATGTTTCACTTTAACATTTTTCGTTTCAATCATGGCTTAGACTAATAGAACTACCCTTAGTAAGAAATATGACCACATTATAGAGGCAAATAATTATTTAATAACTTCTTTTTGTATATTTTCTTATTCAAAATGTCCCTTATGACAATCTTTCATAATCTTGCATTATCCCTGTCAGTTGTGAAATGGGTGGTGGTGGTGAGTGCAAAGGCGGGGATATCCCTGCTGGGATATCTTTACCCCCGGGGGTAAAGCTAAACTGGCCAGGATATCTTTACCCCCACCCCAACTTTTGGGTATAAACTATTTTCTTAATGCCCAATTTCTTCTTATATGTAAGAGAAGCAAGGTAGTGGACTCGATGTTTCACTTGAACATTTTTCATTTCAATCATGACTCAGACTAATAGAACTACCCTTAGTAAGAAATATGACCACATTATGGAGGCAAATGATTATTTAAGAACTTCTTTTTTGTATATTTTCTTATTCAAAATGTTGCTTATGACAATCTTTCATAATCTTGCATTATCCAGTTGTGAAATGGGTGGTGGTGGTGAGTGGAAAGGCCGGGGTAAAGATTACCCGGCCGGGATATCTGTACCCCCACCCATGAGCAATGGTAGAGGTGTGAAATCCTGATTCATGCAAGCTAGCTTGTGGTAATGTTATGTCAACCATAGACCATTGGACATCAGTAGTACCTTCCATTGTTGAGAAGTGTATTTGTCTGGGTTTTCCAAAGTCTTGATTTTTTGGGGGGTGGTGGTGGTGGGGGGTGGGGGGGGGGAATCTTCACCCCACACCCATGAGCAATGGTATAAGATGTGAAAAAAATATTTTTGCAAGCTGTATGGTTTAATTATGCTTGTTTTTGTTTTTTTTTTTGCTTTACTAACATATAAGAAGAAATTGGGCATTAAGAAATAGTTTATACCCAAAAGTTGGGGTGGGGGTAAAGATATCCTGGCAAGTTTAGCTTTACACCCGGGGGTAAAGATATCCCAGCCAGGATATCTTTACCCCCGCCTTTCCACTCACCACCACCCATTTCACAACTGACAGGGATAATGCAAGATTATGAAAGATTGTCATAAGGGCATTTTGAATAAGAAACTATACAATTTCTTTAAGTGATTTTTAATTCATAGACTATTTGTTATTTTCCCTGCGGAAATATAATTTTGAAGAATATACAAAAAGAAGTTATTAAATAATCATTTGCCTCTATAATATGGTCGTATTTCTTACCAAGTGTCGTTCTATTAGTCAGAGTCATGATTGAAATGAAAATGTTAAAGTGAAACATCGAGTCCACTATCTTGCTTCTCTTACATATAAGAAGAAATTGGGCATTAAGAAAATAGTTTATACCCAAAAGTTGGGGTGGGGGTAAAGATATCCTGGCCAGTTTAGCTTTACCCCCGGGGTAAAGATATCCCAGATGGGATATCTTAACCCACACCTTTCCACTCACCACCACCACCCATTTCACAACTGACAGGGATAATGCAAGATTAAGAAAGATTGTCATAAGCAACATTTTAAATAAGAAAATATACAAAAAGAAATTATTAAATAATCATTTGCCTCTATAATATAGCATATTTCTTACTAAGGGTAGTTCTTTTTGTCCAAGTCATGATTGCAACGAAAAATGTTCAAGTGAAACATCGAGTCCACTATCTTGCTTCTCTTACATATAAGAAGAAATTGGGCATTAAAGAAAATAGTTTATACCCAAAAGGTGGGGTGGGGGTAAAGATATCCTGGCCAGTTTAGCTTTACCCTCGGGGGTAAAGATATCCCAGCCGGGATATCTTTACCCCCGCCTTTCCACTCACCACCACCACCCTTTTCACAACTGTAGGGGATTATGCAAGATTATGAAAGATTGTCATAAGGGACATTTTGAATAACAAACTATACAAGAAGAAGTTATTAAATAATCATTCGCCTCTATAATATGGTCATATTTCTTACTAAGGGTAGTTCTAATAGTTGAGTCACGATTGAAACGAAAAATGTTCAAGTGAAACATTGTGTCCACTATCTTGCTTCTCTTACATGTAAGAAGAAATTGGGCATTTAGAAAATAGTTTATACCCAAAAGTTGGGGTGGGGGTAAAGATATCCTGGCCGGGATATCTTTACCCCCGCCTTTCCACTCACCACCACCACCCATTTCACAACTGACGGGGATAATGCAAGATTATGAAAGATTGTCATAAGGGACATTTTGAATAAGAAAATATACAAAAAGAAGTTATTAAATAATCATTTGCCTCTATAATATGGTCAATTTCTTTCTAAGGGTAGTTCTATAAGTCAGAAGCACAATTGAAACGAAAAATGTTCAAGTGAAACATCGAGTCCACTATCTTGCTTCTCTTACATATAAGAAGAAATTGGGCATTTAGAAAAAATAGTTTATCCCCAAAAGTTGGGGTGGGGGTAAAGATATCCTGGCCAGTTTAGCTTTACCCCCAGGGGTAAAGATATCCCAGCCGGGATATCTTTACCCCCGCCTTTCCACTCACCCCACCACCAATTTCACAACTGACAGGGATAATGCAAGATTATGAAAGATTGTCATAAGGGACATTTTGAATAAGAAAATATACAAAAAGAAGTTATTAAATAATCATTTGCCTCTATAATATGGTCATATGTCTTACTAAGGGTAGTTCTATTTGTCCGAGTCATGATTGAAACGAAAAATGTTCAAGTGAAACATCAAGTCTTCTATCTTGCTTCTCTTACATATAAGAAGAAATTGGGCATTAAGAAAATAGTTTATACCCAAAAGTTGGGGTGGGGGTAAAGATATCCTGGCCAGTTTAGCTTTACCCCCGGGGGTAAAGATATCCCGGCCGGGATATCTTTACCCCCGCCTTTCCACTCACCATCACCACCCATTTCACAACTGACTGGGATAATGCAAGATTATGAAAGATTGTCATAAGGGACATTTTGAATAAGAAAATATACAAAAAGAAGTTATTAAATAATCATTTGCCTCTATAATATGGTCATATTTCTTACTAAGGGTAGTTCTATTTGTCCGAGTCATGATTGAAACGAAAAATGTTCAAGTGAAACATCAAGTCTACTATCTTGCTTCTCTTACATATAAGAAGAAATTGGGCATTAAGAAAATAGTTTATACCCAAAAGTTGGGGTGGGGGTAAAAATATCCTGGCCAGTTTAGCTTTACCCCCGGGGGTAAAGATATCCCAGCAGGGATATCTTTACCCCCGCCTTTGCACTCACCACCACAACCCATTTCACAACTGACAGGGATAATGCAAGATTATGAAAGATTGTCATAAGCAACATTTTGAGTAAGAAAATATACAAAAAAGAAGTTATTAAATAATCATTTGCCTCTATAATATGGTCATATTTCTTACTAAGGGTAGTTCTATTAGTCTGAGTCATGATTGAAACGAAAAAATGTTAAAGTGAAACATCGAGTCCACTATCTTGCTTCACTTACATATAAGAAGAAATTGGGCATTAAGAAAATAGTTTATACCCAAAAGTTGGGGTGGGGGTAAAGATATCCCGGCTGGGATAGCTTTACCCCCGGGGGTAAAGATATCCCAGTCGGGATATCTTTACCCCCGGGGGTGAAGATATCCAGGGTGGGGGTAAAGATATCCCGGGATATCTTTACCCCCGGGGGTAAAGCTACCCAGGGGGTAAAGATAAACTGTTACACCAGTATCCTGCTGTCTGCTTATGTTGTCTGCTGAATCTTCTTCAAAAACATTTTTTTTTTTTTTTTTTGGTTTGGGTTTTACGGCCCTTTCAAGATTATTTCACTCATATCGAGCCGATCGTTAATCAGAGGTGGGCGAAAACCGGAGTACCCGGAGAAAAACCACCTGACCTTCCGTTGCAGAACTTGGCGTCTCACACGTGGCCCGAGCGAGGCTCGAACCTACGGCGGTGAGAGACCTAATGACTAAGAGTCAGCGCTCTTATCCACTAGGCCACGGAGGCCCGTTCTTCAAAAACATATCTGCACACATGCAAACAGTGTAGACCCAGATCAGGAGCAGTCTGATCTGGGTCCACCCTGTTTGAAGAGCCTGAAAATATATGTTCCTACCATTTTAATGAAGCAGTTCCAGTTCCTTTACATGTCTAGAACATATAACAAGAGGGCCCAATGGCCCTGTATTGCTCACCTGTGTACCAGAAAATCATCAGTGTAGGAGACCACTTGACATTGCTACATACTAAATAGCTAAGCTCTGAGCCTTATGGTTTCGGAGAAGAAGATTTTTGAAGTTTTTTTCCAGTAAAATAACTCTGAAAGTAGAAACGCAAGAGTTACGGTTAATGTTTTCTGCACGTCGTCTCATGGTGTTTAACATTTACGTGAAGTTTCATGAAAATATATCAAGCGGTTGAAAAGTTATGGAGAGGACACGAAAATGCAAGTTAAAACATACAAAGGGCAATAACTCTGAAAGTAGAAAAGCAAGAGTTACGGTTCATGTGTTCTGCACGTCGTCTCATGGTGTTTAACATTTATGTGAAGTTTCATGAAAATATATCAAGCGGTTGAAAAGTTATGGAGCAGACACAAAAATGCAAGTTAAAACATACAAAGGGCAATAACTCTGAAAGTAGAAAAGCAAGAGTTACGGTTCATGTGTTCTGCACGTCGTCTCATGGTGTTTAACATTTATGTGAAGTTTCATGAAAATATATCAAGCGGTTGAAAAGTTATGGAGCCGACACAAAAATGCAAGTTAAAACATACAAAGGGCAATAACTCTGAAAGTAGGAAAGCAAGAGTTACGGTTCATGTGTTCTGCACGTCGTCTCATGGTGTTTAACATTTATGTGAAGTTTCATGAAAATATGTCAAGAGGTTCCAAAGTTATGGAGCGGACACGAAAATGTTAACACAGACACACACACACAGAGAAAATACGAAAACTATATACCCCCATGGCATACTGCGTATGCCGGGGGTATAATAAACATACTGACAGTCGAAAAAGACTAATGAGTGGACTGACAGACGGGCGACGAGTCAACGTTGACTTGACAGTAGACAGACAGAGAGACCGACTGAATGACGAACAGACGGACAGTTAGACAGACAAATAAACATACTGGCAGTCGAAAAAATGTATAGAGTGGTCTGACAAACGGACGTCGAGTCAACGTTGTCTCGACGTCATGCTATCGACACCCACTACAACTCACTTTAATGTCACGTGACCGTTGAGATGAGAGAGGTTTGACTGATCAGGGATAAAGATTAACAGTCCCCCAGTCGCCCATAGCGACTGAAAAATCAGCTGGGCGCCAAAAAATATCTGTCGGTCGCCCATCTGGCGATAAAAAAAGATTGTCCAGCATTTTCCAAATATGTTGAATTAAGGCGTAACTATACCAAATTTAGTGACACAGAGGTCTTTCTGATATTTAATCTTCATCAGTGTGTCTCAACCCCAAAGTTTTGAAACCGAAACGGATGATGGACAAGACCCGGCAAACACAGCACATGGGTGAGTCGAAAAACCCAAATCTACCCAAATCCACTGTATTTACCCAAATCCACTGTATTTACCCAAATCCACCTGATATTTACCCATATCCACCTATAGCTGGCCTATTTAAAGTCATTTAAGTTGTTTTTAATGTTTATATGATAGAATATATCACTTAGGATAAATAAATAGTTGAATTTAGTAACTGTGATATTTGTATGGATGATAATTACACAATAACTATTTACCGCACATACCTCTCACATCCCTCGCTCATATGAATCAATTTTCTGTTGCTGATATGGAAAGGGTTTGAACTCAATGTGTAATTAAATAGGTCTTAAACATTACAAATTTAATTTGATATTCTGTTGACGATTAAATTAATAAAATGTCATTTATCCGTGTTATCTTTTTTTAAGATATGTAGTGCGACAAAACAGGTGTAGTGCGACAAAACATCTTCAAGTCAGAATACACAGATTGCCTTAGGCTGTCTTATGATCATAGCACGCACAGAGATCACCATTACCCGTCTATTTATTTCTTTATTTTACATTATAACCAAGCAAATACGAAAGAAAGAAAGAAAGAAAGAAAGAAAGAGAAAGAAAGAAGAAAGAAAAAGAAAGAAACAGAAAGAAAGTAAACCTGCCTCATTCTTTTAAGTTCCACATCCTCGTCAACAATATTGTATGATGGTAGAAAGAAAGAAAGAAAGAAAGAAAGAAAGAAAGAAAGAAAGAAAGAAAGAAAGAAAGAAAGAAAGAAAGAAAGAAAAAAGATGATCGAAAGCATCATGGAAACATGGCTATGTAATTTTGTCCGCTAGAGCCCCACTATGATAAAGTAGAATTTGGGTTCACAGGAACAAAGATTATTATTTTTTTTAGTTCTGATCAAAAACATTGATTGTGATACACCAAAGAACTGCCTCATCGAGTCTGTTCTAATGAGTACCCACAATCTAGGTTTTAGCCGTTATACGAGAGAAAGATAGGAAGGAATAATAGAACGGATGAAAAAAGAAATAGTATTTACTCGCTTCTGTGCATTTTGGTTTTCCATCCAAGTCAACAAAATTTTACTTATATTGAAAGAAAATAAAATAAGAACGAATGAATGCCAAAATTAGTAAATAGACAAATGTATGATGTTTGAATAGAAAGAAAAAAGATAGAAAGAATGAAAGAAAGAAAAGATTATTCAACAAATGAACGAACAAATTTTGCAAGCACGAGTCTGAAATTTCTTACCCCCAACACGGTTTGTGGGGATAAACATTATTTCTTTATTACTTCTGCTCAAAACAGATGTACACGTTAGAACCACCTAACCAAGACGGTCCTAACGAGTGCCCACATCTTAAATCTATGTTTTGAGCCCGTTATACAAAAGAAAGAAAGATGCAGTTACCGGCTTCCTTGCATCAAGGTTGTAACGCCCTCGTTTACAGTTTGATTCTTATTCAAAAGAAATTTGTTTGTTTGTATTGGAGTTTAACGGCCCAGTCAACACTATTTTAGGTCATTTTTGAGCCGCCCAGTTTACCTATTCACACTTTTCCTGGGCAGGCTTATACATAGCAGTTAACCAGTGAAGTGTACATCTCGCTAGAAACTGCGGCTGCCCTTCTTGAATCAGCGGATGGGATAGAATGACCGTAGAAAAGATTTCATGATAAATCTCTACGAAAGAATGTTGCCGACCCCGGCAGGTATCGAACCCGCGTCCTTCTGATCACCAGTCAGACGCGCATCCGACTACTGAGCTACGGGGGCCGACGGCCTCGAACCGCGGTCCCTGGACAGGCTTAGATCCTCTAAGCTGTTTACCAGTACTAGTGTGCGGGCCGGATTCAGCTCTGCGTGGAAGCATCATGCAGCCCATATATTTCTTCAAGCCCGCGTTGTGCTTATTTGAAGTCTATTTTATATACACACAAACAGATTCTAGGTGCTCCTTAGAACCGCCCCCACATTGGCGATTCTAACGGGTGCCCACAATCTTTTTTTTTTTTTCAAGAACACAGAAATAATGTATACCACTGTGAACCACACTTTTCTTAATATAAAATGTAATTTCACCTTTACGTCTCACCAACAACTAAGGTCATACGGAGACGGGACCTCGACTCATCTAAAGACTCATCCGAAAGTCTTGAGAAGTCATAAAGTGTAATTTACAGGTTTTAATAAGAACCTAAAAACACCTCAGTGGTGTTTTACTCGCCTCATAAACCAAACAGGAATTTGTTTATGTTACTCAAAATGGTAAGGTGTGAACTCTGCAAAAATAATGTGCTTAGCATAAGTGGCTTATTTGTCACATATCAAACAGGCGGTTCTATTGAGTTCCCACAATTTATTTCAGAAATGAGAGGAATAATGTTTACCCTTGAACACCCCAGTTTAACTATATAAATGTTGACTTAAAGAGGGTCAAAATTATTTTGGCCTGTTTTCATGATGTTTCTGACTTTTCTAGGCTGTTATATATTAAATACGCATTGTCACTTGAACAGTAAGGTCAAGAGCTAAGACATACCACTAAGATACGTCTATAGTCAAGAAAAAATATATTATAAATATTATTATTATTATTAGTAGTAGTAGTAGTAGTAGTAGAAGTAGTATTGGAATTCATTATTATCGTTTTATTTATTTATTTTATTTATTTTTATTTATTTTATTTATTTATTTATTTATTGTATGTTTGTATGGTTTTTTTTTGTGTGTTTTTTTTTTTGTTTGTTTATTTATTTATAAAGACGCACGTTTAAAATATAAATTCTATATTATCTTTTTTATAAAAATCCTGTTTATTCAGACAAAAACCTTTAGAAAGCTTTAAGTGTTTATTCGAACAAAAATCCTCGCCAATCAGAACGCATCATATCCAAATCAAATGTGTTAAGTCACGCCCCGCTGGCACTGCAGGGGCCAATAGACTTGCAGTTTAAGTGAATGTGAATTACCTGTCCCTCTCAATTTAATATTTTATTAATAATTGTTGACATTTTGATGTCCCCACCCACTAAGCAGCGGCAGCAGCATTTCATATAACCCGAGCATAGGCAGTAAAAGAGAAATCCTGAGCCCAAAATTACTTCCTCGGGCGTGTTTGGACCAGTGACGGATGTGCGGAGGCGTTACGCTGTTTTTGCGGTACATGGGCTTTGCACTAAGGAGCGTTTCGCCAAGGTGTCATGCCGTCGCGAGACAAGCGCCATTATGATTACTTATCCGTGCGACATAAGTGCATTTTTCATCGGCCCCCGCCCATAGGGGCTTGAAGAAATATTTGGGCTGCATGATGCTTCCACGCAGAGCTGAATCCGACCCGCACACTAGTACTGGTAAACCGCTTAGAGGATCTAAGCCTGTCCAGGAACCGCGGTGTGAGGCGGACCGTCCATGCTAATAAACCCTATTGGTTTCATTGGGCGACAGGGCTTGAGATGTCATTTCATCTCAATGTCGGGTAGAAGTCCCACAAAATTGGAAGCAACGTCTCCAAAATGACCTTTACAGTGTTGACGGGGACGTTAAACCTCAAATCAAACAAACAAAAACATTTTTCATATCTCCAAAATGGCTACTTGTCTGATGAAAATCCGTGATATTTTTCTTAAACATGGTCAAAACATAGGTTGTGGATGCTTGGTTTTACATAGGTTTACACTTTTTTTCTTATTTCTTATCAAAACATAGATTTTGTCTTATCAAAACATAGATTTTGGGTAATCGTTAGAACCTCCGCGACTAGTCGGTTCTAACAAGTACCCAGAATCTATGTCTAGAACAGAAGTATGAAAAACACCGTATTTTTTATCGTATTTTTTCCCCTTTCTTTGTTATTGTTGCAGTATCCTCAATATAACTGAATTTGAACAGGCGTGATTTTGTGATGCGCTACATTGTTTTATTGGACTGGACACCGAGGCCCACGTATTGTTTGTTTGATTCGCGGTTTAACGTCCCCGTCAACACTTTAGAGGTCATTTTAAAGGCGAGGCTTCCTTTTAGTGGGACTTTGCCTTGGCATTGGGGTTATATTACATCCCAAACCCTGCCATCCAATTAAACCAATATGGTGATATGCATGGACGGTCCACTCGCACCACGCTTCCTGGGCAGTTTTAGAACCTTTAGCGGTTTTCCAGTATTCCTGTGCGGTTGGTTTCAGCTCTGCGTGGAAGCATTATGCACATCACGATAACAAGTCCGTGAAACTAAGACCCCTCGAAACCTCACTTTATATATAGGAAAATTGGGTTACGGGGGTATACATTATCTCCCTTTTGTTCAAAAACATAGATTGTGGGTAATAGTTAGAACCGCCTCAATGAGGCGATTCTAACGAGCACCCACAATCTATGTTGAAAGCAAAATATATAAAGATATTACAATTTTAACTTAATATTTGTACTTTCTGACACCATTTTGGACGCCATGTGTGTGTGTGTGTGTGTGTGTGTGTGTGTGTGTGTGTGTGTGTGTGTGTGTGTGTGTGTGTGTGTTTAAAATTAAAATCTGTGCCAAGTGATGGCGCATTCACGCACTCAGAATCAGAGTTTTCACATGTGGCTTGCAAAAGCGTTCAGTCATTTTCAATAATTGAATAGTGAAGGCCATGACCAGACTGCGCAGACACGCAGCTTGAACAGAGCATTCGCTATGCTTAGGTCTCTTAACGAAAACACAGTATGTATAGTTAATTTTAGGAAATTGTGTAATATGTCGCTCATTTATGCTGACAATACGCGTTGTAGGCGCGTGTTAGAACAGTCCTCAAAGATTTGTGTTTCACCATTCTGCTAAAGACTGTGAAATGCGGTGTGTACCGTTTCCTAATGTTGGGAAGCCCTTTTGGGTAGGGGCGATAAGTTTCACAGTCTTTTACACTATGGTCGAAACTATCCATACTGGAGAGGAACCAATTTTTCTTCAATGTTTTTAATAAAGCCCAGTCGACCATTGGTGAACAGACTTCAATTCAATGTCATAACGTTGGATGAATGTGGTTTTAATGTTTTTCCGACGTTGTATGCCCACTGGAAAAGTATATCCGTCAATATCAATTACCGGTATGTCAAAATAAACGATCGGTACATTGTTGTATGGGTTTGTTTGTTTAAGTCGAGGTTTAATGTCCCCGTTAACACTGTTAATGCCATTTTGGAGACGTTGCTTCCAATTTTGTTGGACATTTACCAGACATTGGGATTAAATGACAACTCAAGCCCTTCCACCCAATGAAAGCAATAGGGCTTCCAAAGGATAACCCTTTTATAGAACATATTTAACTTCACTACAGCTGGTGTGTGGGAATGTGTGGCGGCGGTAAAACGTCTCCCTGCCCTACATCATAGTGTAGATTATATTTTCTTGTCCTTTTGGGATCATTGATTCCATTGTGGAATTTTGAAAATATCTGAGGGTCACTGATGAGGCCTAATTGGCCGAAACTAACTAGTCTGGCCCAGAAAACATGTACACTCCATAGCTTTCACTTCTGTGGTGTATTCCTTGCTTCCAAAGGATAACCCTTTTATAGAACATATTTATATGCATGGACGGTCCGACTCGCACCACTTTGCCTGGGCCGCTTTAGCCCTTCTAAGCGGTTTATCAGTACTCTTTTTTGGTATTTATCTAAAAAAAAGTAGAGGTTTATCAGTACTCATTTTTGGTATTTATCTAAAACAAAAAAGTAGACGGCCCCCGCCCATCGGGGCTTGAAGAAATATAACGGCTGCATGATGCTTTCCCGCAGAGCTGAATCCGACCCGCACACGAGTACTCGTAAACCGCTTAGAGGATCTAAGCCTACCCAGGCAAAGCGGTGTGAGTTTGTCCGTCCATGCTTATAAACACTATTGGTTTCATTAGACGACAGGGCTTGAGATGCCATTTCATCTCAATGTCGGGTAAAAGTCCCACAAAATTGGAAGCAACGTCTCAAAAATGACTTTTACAGTGTTGACGGGGACGTTAAACCTCAAATCAAACAAACAACCCCCCCCCCCCCCCCCCAAAAAAAAAAAAAAAAAAAAAATAGAAGAAGAAGAAGTAAATATCCTCTATTTATGTATACCCCTTCTCTATATGAAGTGGGGTTTATGGAATATTCATTTTACGGACTTGTTCACGTGAGTAAATGAATGAATTGGTGTTCTCCAACTCAGTTTAAATCCATTTTATTATGAACATAAATTAGATTGTGAAGAGCAGAATGTGCTTGACCGGTGCTTCAACATACATTTAATTTTTTTTTTTTTTTTGCATATACCCTTGGCCTCCGTGACCTTGTGGGTAAGAGCGCTGACTCTTAATCACTTGGTCTCTCACCGCTGTGTTTCGAGCATACGTCTGGGCTACGACCACTTGCATTGTCACTGTTCTAATTCTTCGTCAAATATTAATGTCATGATCTCCGGTCAGGTGATTTTTATTTATTTATTCATTTTTATTTTCAAATTCCATTTTTCATTCCATTTTCTCAGAAATTAATTTGTTTGCATTTTTATTAATATGTTCGAGTTTATCAAATTCTTTTCGGAAGTAATAGATACTGTACGACACACAAAGAGTGCCGGATCAATGTCGGGCCGATAGCAATAGATGGCAACGTCGTATCTCTGTCGGCCCGACGTTGGCCCGCTGTTCAGGTCTGGCTTTGACGATAGGACACGTGATGATGGTTCTTTTTGTTTTAATGTTGTACTTGATTGAATTTGTGAATTATTATTATTATCAATAATTTTAAATTTGTAAGCCTGACACACGTGCGGCTCCTCTCTGGGATGGCCTCCAAGCGGCATGAGCTTGACATCAACGAGAATTTGTTTTCAGTAAGGCTTGCATTACGAAAATACGACTATTCAAATAAATTGTAAATGTACCAACAAAATGGAAACTTCTCTAATAAATAGTATGATACTTTTCATATTTCTGCTCGAAACATGGATTGTTGGAACTCGTTAGAACCGCCTCGGCGTGGCCGTTCTAAAGAGTACCCACAATGTGTATTTACCGGAAATAGGAAAAATGATCATTACCCATGTAAACACCAGTTTTAATGCATAAAGGTGAGTTTAAGGGGGTCAAAATTATATATAGGCATGTTGCGTGTTTTCGTAATGTCTAGTTTAATAGATGGATGATTCTTTATTTCCTCCTTAGTAGGAGAGTCATATAATACAAATAATACAATATAAGCTCAAACATGGAAAAAAGAATGAAAGAAATAAAGAAAAACATTTAAAGGTGAAAAATTAGATAACAGGAGAAAAATATATTGATGCAATGAGATCATGTGGAACTATTCCTCGTATAACGATGAGAAAGCTACAACCCTCAGTTAAACACTGACCTCTCAAGGTTGTGTCATAACGGTGCTCCAAGCACAAAACATCACGAAACCACGTCCATACAACTACATTGGATATTCTACCTCCAATATATGAAAGCCTATCGAAAAAAAATGTCATATATCGTCATATCACCGCCCAACGCACCGACCGATGATACCCGTCAGATTAGCCTTGATGAGGCAGCTCTAACGAGTAGCAACAATCCATGCCCCGAGCAGACACAAAAAAATGAGTGTATAACCCTGTAAACCCCAGCTTTCCGATAGAAAGTGGCGCCCAAAGGGGCTCAAAATTGTACAGACTTGTCACGTGATGTGTACATAGGTTATCTAAAAATTGCCATCACAGATAGCTTTTTGAATATGGAGGAACCGCGCTATATATACATAGCAATAGAAGCTGAGTTTATGTTCCAATGTTAGAACATCCGCTATAAGGTGGTAGTTCCCAAACATTACTGAAATTAATGACTCATTGCTCACGCTAGCCAATTTTATAAGAGAACTCGGACTCATTGAAAACGATAATAGCGCATTTCAGAGGATTGTAATCCAACCGCCACATGCGGGAATATTTAAAACATATGTTGATAAGCAACTGAAGTCCAGTTTTAGTCAGTGACTGTAGTAACATATCATCAGCAACAGTTGGACAGGTGAGATTAATTCCGTTAATGCTTAAACCAAGGCTTGACGCGCACAGTTCGTCCAGTAAATCGTTTATAAAACATAAAAACATAAAAGGGGAAAGAACTCTGCCTTGCCTAGTTCCTTGTGAAATATTAAATTTCGCTGACTGGAATCCTCGAAACAAAACATAGCTAGTCAAACCATCATGAAGACTAACCATTAATTTCCACAAATACAAGTCAATACCAATACAGTGGAGTTTAAAAAGAAGGCCATCATGCCACACTTTGTCAAAAGCCTTCTGCGAATCAAGAAAACATGCATATAACTTGCTATTCATCTCTTTTGCATAGTAGATGCTTTCATGAAGGAGCAAAGACGTCATCGTACAACCCATGTTTCTTTGAAAACCGCCTTGAAGGGGATTGAGGTGCTGATTCATGGTCGCTGTAATACGTTGATATAAAATCCTTTCAAATAACTTAAGTACAGACGAGGTAAGAGTTATCGCCCTGTAACTGTTGGGGTCGTCTGTGCGCATATTGCCTCCCTTATACAATGTTATAATAATTCCTGATTTCATAGCATGTGGAATATATGCGGAAAATAACATGAAAATTTATCTCTACACTGACTCTCAACATAACTACTATAATTGTCGAGCGCATTAGCCCGAGTACAGCGCCAGTTAATTAATATCCTAGGGGGAATACCCCTTGTTTCCTGCTCAGCATGTGGAAAGTTAACGAGACAAAACACAGGCCTGTGGTTTGATACATTCAGAGCATTATCATCCAGGACTTCACATTCTGCAGCTAGGTCTACCTTCTCTATCGGCATGAGAATGTGGTCAATCATAGAAGTATATTCGCCTGAATATGAGACAAAGGTAGACGAAGCTCCAGAACAGAAGGGAAGAGTATTGAGGGACAAAAGATTCGTACTGGTTAGAAACTGCGAAAGTAAAGCACTACGCCTGTCGTGTGGCCTAATAATATTTACATCATTTTGATGGGCATTAAAGTCTCCCATAAGTACTACACTACCCATGTTCATATAATTGGCACAGAAGTCTTGTAGTCTGAGTAGGTATTCTTCAAAGTCTGAAATCCTTTGATTTGACGATGGCAAGTACACTTGAAGGATATACATAAACACATCTTTTGAGACCTGATACTGTATGCCCAGCATGCGATCATCGTCGATATTTAATACTGATATCTTATTATCAATGCTTTGTTTCCAGAAAAAGGCTAAACCGCCCTTTCCCACCCTTCTTCTGCTGGGTCTTTCCAAGTCAGAGTCAGAAACAGCATAATACTTATATACAGGGTTAACAGATTCAAGGAAATGCAGATCTTTCTGGTAGAGCCAATGTTCACTGATACCACAAATATCCACATCTCTCTCGGATAAAACACGACCAAGATAATAGCCACTGGACATAATGCCAGTAGCATTCCACGTCATTAACGAAAGTCTACTTGGAGACGCAGCAGAAGAAAATGTGGCTTCACAGTTGTAAATACCCATACTGAGATAATGTAACACAATAACACATGAGCATAGGTTTCTGCATACACAGTGTAGTTAATAATATGCACCATTGTGGAAGATCTGTTCAGAATCATAGAAATTATTATCATATGCATGGCCCTGGCTATCATTATTACGAGTGTTATTGTACCTACTTTGCGACATCCATGGGCGACACTTCACCCCTCTAGGCCAGAAACCTCGTTCCGAAATTCTTTCATAACCATTAGTTGCCTCAATATTTAGCCGAATAACAATTCTACCTGTTCGTTTACTGGGCCATATGTTCACCCACGTAACAACCAAACCCTTACTTTCCACATATGATATGAGTTTTTCCTGGGTGATAGACGGCTTGAACCCACCAACATAATATCTCTTTGTTCTTTTACGGACATACTGTGAAAAATCAATATCATCTGTCAAATTATCGACATGAACGTGAGCTCGACCATTTCGAGCATCATAACTGGGACGACTAAGGTTGCTGTTTATCCGAACGGGAATTGGGTTTTCAAACTGTGGGTCGCCATTGGGAGGGTCAGAAGGACCCGCTGCAACTACATGACGTGCAGAAGTTTCTTTTTGACTTGAAAGACTATTAATTGTGCACTCGCGTTTATTAGACGTGTCACAAGACTCCGCTGCTTTAGCATGTATCACGGGGTCCTCTAGACTAGACGAACTGCTTACTACCTTATTGTGCTTAATAGAGTTATTTAGCTGTCTAGTAGACTTCACTGTGTCAGAGGTATTCTGTTTAGTTTGTAAGGTAGCACTCTTACTCACAACTTCGCTGAACAATTTCTTATCAGAGAGGTCCTCACTTATGTGCGACCCAGAAGCAACATTAACTCGAGAAAAGCAATTTGTATCCTTCAACCTTACAAGAGCATTTGTTCCGTTCTTATTTAAATGAATGGTATCATATGATGAATCACTCAAACTAGGCGACTCAGGAAGTCCCATATTCAGGGAATGCGACTTTGGCTGTACACTATCGTTTGGTATGTTTCTCGGATGAGACGGCTCATGTGCTCCCAAAGCCAACGGTTGTGATGCTGACTGTAAAGACTCGTTATGTGAACGTTTCTCTACACGACTTAAGCGTTTTTCAATAGAACCTAATTTCGATATACATTCACCAAGATATGTTGCGTTGAGAGACAGAACAGGCTCATCCGAGATTTTTACCACGTCTGACTTTAGAACTTTAACTTCATTTTTTAAGCTAGCCATGCCATTCGACTTCTCGCTGCAAACCCTGTCTATAGACAGTGCATTCGTTGAAATTAGAGACCGCATTTCACTAAGTTCACTGTCAATTTCCGACCGAATGAGATTCATGTCATTCCGGAGGGATCTAATCTCAGACTGAAGTTCTGTCTTAATTAAAATATTTTCTTGCTTAATTGCAACCATATCAGCGCTTAAACCTTGAACAGTCCTTCTTAGAAGCTCTAGCTCTGTAATATTCACTGCCTGAAAGGAGGAGTCGATGACACTTTGCGACTGAGATTTTTTGGATGGCCGGGGGATATTTAAGATGTCCCTCAAATCGTTCCAATCAGCACCGTCAAGGACTGAAGACAGACGGTATAAGTCATGCGCAAGCTTAGATTCTACAGTGTCGCCAGTACGTGTCTGTATACGTTTCTTAAGGCTTGCTCTGGAATCAAATGGGTATCCATCGCATTTCTGAATACATTCAAAAATACTAGAACGTGCAGACTCCAAGTAATCCCTGTCTGCATCCGACTCTTGAATCACTTGGGTAACAAACAGCGCCTTGGGCAGAAACCTCACCAATGCTAGCAAACTTTCAACGCTTAAGGGAGAAACGCGTTCCACGGCACTAACGTTGGGACTTTCTGGTGAAAAATCAAATTGCGAATCTGCACGCTGGCCACATTGAAAAGTAGAGTTCTCAGCAGTGGCTGATAAAATATCATTAAACAACTCATCAGCATTGTCTGCAGTCACCTCTATAGAACGAGTGTTAGATACATTCACAAAGGAAGCACCCTGCAAACCGGGTGTGGCCGCAAACTCTGTATTAGCTACTGTTTTCAGATGAGTTATATCTTCATCAAAGTCGTCATTGGCAAGCACGACCGGTTTTAAAGTTGTTAAGATTAAGAAGGTTTTCTCTATTTTCGGCCATAGCCTGTATACGTTATCAAATGTCCATATTACTAACGACAGGAACCGGGAACCAAAACGGGATCCAGCAGAATAGCTGTGCGCGTCACTCAAGCGTGACGATTTAACCATTATACTGTTCTGGGCAGTACTTGTTATTGTCCGTTATCCGACAAAGAATAGACTATTGAGGCCTTCGGGTAGTTAGTTGGCCTTGACCGACAGAAATAGTGAGTAGCCTTTGTTATTAGATAAAGACAAAGAGAAGACTCAAAATATGTTTCTATAAGGTTCTTATCTTGTCAGAATCCAACCACACTGTCCTTAATCCAAAAACACACTACTCATGAAGATTTATGGAAATCCGTGTACTATAAACAGATAAAAAGTCCAAAAATCTATCCACGACAAACACAGACATCCTCACTATCCTCACTTTACTCAGCCTGCATATAACTGCTACTGTCTATGGCCCTAGCAGGTAAGTTCCTTTCCATTTTTTTCTGAGTCAGGCAAGAATTATTCTGGTGATGCTGACTTGAAGCACCTATTCTTCGTCACAAATAATGATGATAATAAATATAGATAGACGCTTATCAACAGTGTTCCGCCCCCCGCCCATCGGGGCTTGAAAAATAAATAGCGCTACATGATGCTTCCACGCAGCGTTGAAACCGACCGCTTAGAGGCTCTAAGCCTAACCAAGAAAAGTGGTGCGAGTCGGACCGTCCATGCATATAAATCCAATCGGTTTAATTAGGCGGCAGGGCTTGAGATGTCATTTCATTTCAATGTGTCGGGTAAAAGTCCCACAAAATTGGAAGCAACGACTCCAATATTATGATTGATTTGGGTTTTTTCTTACGGTGGATTTGGGCTAACGGGGTTTTGAGGAGAAAAATTAAAATATCCGATTTTTTTTTCTGGAAATTTTCATTTTGGTGGATACAATTTCCAGTATATTTAATAGGCGTGTTTTCGTAATGGGTTGGTTAGTTGGTTGGTCCTTTCTTTCTTTCTTTCTTTCTTTCTTTCTTTCTTTCCTTCCGTCTTTTTTTTTTCGAAAACACACCTATTGAAATTTATTATTCATCACAATGAAATTTTCAATTAAAATTTATTTATGTATTTATTTTTATTTTTTCTTTTTTTTTTTCATATCGGCTCAAAGCATGGATTTTTGCAACTCGTTAGATACGCCTCATCTTTAAATAAGAGTGTTTGTTTGCTTGAATGGAGGTTTAACGTGGGTTCCGTTTCAGTTCAGCGTTGAAGCATTTCAGAGATGCAGCCCAATCAGTTTCTTTCAGCACCGATTGTGGGGTGGAGGGGGGTGGGGGGGGGGGGGGGTCGAAGAATACCCACAGTCTATGTCTACGATATATGTTTTTTTTTTTTTTTTTTTTAGCAGAACTGATAAAAATAATATGTTCCCCTGTAAACCAAAGCCTTGCTTTATAAAAAGTTGTGTTTTTTTTTAGCAGAACTAATAAAAATAATATGTTCCCCTGTAAACCAAAGCCTTACTTTATAAAAACTTGTGCTTAATAAGGTCGTATATTCTGCGGTATATTCTGCATGTTTTTTTTGTTTGTTTTTTTTTTTTCACTCAACCTTCAAATATTCACTTGTCTATTTATTTTCCTTTCCTTTCTTAATAAAAATTAAATCAATAAATAAATGAAGAAATAAATTAATAAATAAATTTTTTTTTTGAGGTTTACAATTATGTAACATTATTTATAATAGACGTGTGTGAACTATGATTATTACAGTGGTAACCCTAGCAGTGATTCATTTTGCCGCGCGTCCCGCGTCTTTGACGCATAGATTTGACAAAGGACGCATTGTTCTGAAAGATACGCATCATGAGGACGCATAGAATTTCAAATTACTTTGTTGTATCTTTCTTTATAATTCGCTTGACAGCTTTCGAAAGCTGGACTAAAAACGGAGATTAAATTTACGGCGTCCCGCGGACTCCCGAAAATTTTTCTGTACGGCCAAAAATCTTTACCGAGACGTATAAACCCGCCCACTTTTAGCGATTTGTAAAAAGTTTGCTCCGCCTTCTTAGCTGAAACCGCTTTCTGTGTTTATTGAGTACTAAGGACGTCCCATTTTCTGCCTGCGCGGTATTATATTGACAGTCAGAATCACGTGCGTCGGCATACCTTTGATCGTCATCGGTGTGTGAAAAACGTGTCGAGTTGATTGCTCGGTGTTTGCATATAATTAAACGGATTAGTAGTTGAGGATAAACTAATTATCTCATTGACGATAATTGGTTTTTAATCCTGTAAACTTGTTACTGTTTAAATTAAAACGGATCGTAATTTAGGTGTTTGGTAGTGAGATTATCATTAGCGATGCAAAGTGTGACAATATTTTCAAAGATAGATACGCATTTTTTCTTGATTAAATAGCAGGTGTTCACAAGGTGAAATGACGAAAATAATTTATAAAATCCCAAAATGTTGTCGCGATCGCTTTTTGATTTTGGCGCCCTGAAAATACGTCAAACCGGCGAATGTGACCAGGCCGGTTCGTCAGGGTCCGAGCTACAGTCATATCTGTCTGTTAGCCAAAAAGCAAAAAAAAAAAAAAAAAAAAATTAAATACCGCTGACTCGTCTAAGTCTGCTCCAATTGACCAAAGTTGCACGTGTTTCTGCCTGTAGTTCCGACTGGCGAGTGTTGAGTACAATGAAGACTCGAAGCGTATGTTTTGCAAAGTTTGGCAAAAATCTTTTACAAAAGTATTTTTTTTTTTAATTTCGTAATCCATATTCCGGTATGACAGTGGGTGTCAGGTTTGTTTTATTTTATTTGTGTTAAGTTTTACAAACAGTGTAGACAGATCAGATGCTATATTCTGTGGCGTCTGATCTGGGTCTACACGGTTTGTTAATGACCAAAAAATGGGCCACTAGGCATATATGGGGATGGGAAATGCGATTGTTTTCTTTGCTTTTTATTTATTCATTTTTTTTGAGGGGGGGGGGGGTACTTGGAAAGTTATATAATTTATACAGGCCAAGCAAAAATATTTTTCTTTTTTGTATGCACTCCTCTGCACTGTACTGACCTCAGGTATGTCACATAGTTATGAGTATTTTTGAGTTTAACGGCCCAGTCAACACTATTCAAGTCATTTTTGAGCTTGTCAGTTTACCAATCCACACTTTTCTAGCCATCTAAAAAGATATACACGTGACTAAAAATGCAAACAAGAGATTCAAAGATTAAATAATATATATTTCTTCATCAAAACAATTTTACGATCCGCAAACACCTTGCTTCAAAATTGGGACCTTCTGAATTTTCCAGTGGGACTTCCAGATTTCAAGGGTAGGAAGTCCGGGACTTCCTGAATTTGGGAGTTTATGGAAGCCCTGACGGGCTATATTTGTTCGGCCAATCGCTCGCAACGTTTTAATTACTTTAGGCGTAGTTGTTTATAAAGTCCCCGGATGTACAACAACGATGATCAGGATGCCACCGAAAAAGAAATCAAAGATCGAAATCGGTCAAAAAAATATCACAGGTTTTTTCACCCAGTCCCAATCATCGGAGAAAGCGATAGAGAAAACATCTGAGTCACCTACGTCTTCGGCAAAACCCTCCGATGATGCGACGGAATCAAAGAAAGAAAGGAATCATATTTTTCCTAGTCAACATTGTATGGTGTTTGTCTCTGAAAAACAAATTACATGTAAGAAAAACAGCATTTCAGAGCAGTAAAATTAGCTATCAAACTATCACCAGAATGCGCCAGAATGCAGGAAATTGAGTCTAGAATTTGAAATTTTTCCGGGGGGGCATGCCCCCGGACCCCCCTAGCATATTCCCTCGCTTCGCTCGGTCAATGTCACAGTGGGACTCATTGTTTACAAATATGTGAGTCCCCAGGACTCATACTATCAAATTTCAAAATGAATCACTGCCCTAGGGTAATTATCAGGTGGGTTTGGGTGGATTTGGGTAAATACAGTTGATTTGGGTAGATTTGGGTTTTTCGACTCACCGCAGCACATCCCCCTCGGGCACACACACAATCTTAGATAGTGGATTATACAAATGTTATAAATAATCAGTGTAAAAATCCTCCAAAGGGATTAGCAACATCTTACTGTAGATGTAAGCATAATAAAAACGGACTATTCTAATGTCTCGTGACTGCCAGTTTTGTTTTACTTGGGGAAAAACGCATGCTTTGCCCAAATATTTTCGCGTCAAAACAAAAGCGCCAACACTTTCATTTGTGTAAACACACTGTAAGCTGTTAAATAACATGAAAATAAATCGTGCGTAACACAAGGCACGCAACCGTTTAGCAAGTACCGCTAATTACAGTTTCAACAATCCTGGATTTTCTTCTTAGTACCGTGTTAACTCGCTAGGATTTTACGGAAGCAAAAAATAGAAGGTTGGAGAAAATATGGTGTCCAAACATCGACTGTGCTATATCAGAGTTCGTGTTTTAACCAATCGTGCTCTAAGGCCTAAAAAATGGTATGTTTCCGATTTCCCGACCGAGCCGATTGTAATTTATTTTTTTCGCAAAATCGAAAAGAAAAAAAAAATCGGCGTTAAAAAATCCCGGTTTTCATGCAAGTACATTGCATGAATTTTTGTGTTGGACCTAAAGAAATTGCCTGATTGCCAGACACGATTTAAAATCGCGTCCGACAAGTTCAATTTCACGGTGGATTTCCCGCCAGGCAACCAGAAAATTTTGATCGCAATTTGTCCCAGGGTTTTTTGAAGCGCAAGATGCATTTTATAAAACCGTGTCTCGGACGAATTTAAAAGGACAATGATGCACAATAGTTCTAGCGATATGATCCCTCTCTATGATCAGATTACTTTTCTTTGAAGTCTATTGTGACAATAAAAATTATCCGAAACATGTTTTACCACCTGCAGCGATAATCAGCCACGTGTCCACGCTTCAACAATCATAAATAATGCAGGCAGTTTTTAGTTATATTTATGTACTCTCATGTAATCTCGCAAGTATTCCATGAACAGACAGATGCACAGGATGCTCGGAGTCTTCGCTGGCAGCACGTGTTTAGTTTTTGTTGTGCCCTGCTGATTTTTCCACCGTCATTGTTGAATGTGCATTTGTTGCAGTCTGAAATTTTTCCCACGTTTTTCAATAACAACATTGTTTGCACAAACGGTTTTTGCATGGAACTTTTGGAAAACATGAGTAAAACCTGTGTGATAGGTGAAGATACAGATCAGCCTGCGCAGTCTTATCAGTCTTTGCTTTTGTACGAGCCTTTCGTAGTATGACCTCTGGAATATTCAGAAAGCAGCAAACGAAGCGCAAGATGTACAGGCTGTTCTTTCCTTAAAAGAAAAGTTGTTTTTTGCTGAGTGCTGGCTCATTCACATGTAAGAAACGACGGTGGGTGCAGTTTGACGTGTTGTAATATATGCTGCCATTTCTGCATCTGACGAAAACACGATAGCTAATGAGTGCTAGGAAGTCCTATTGTGGTGTCATTAGAAATGCTTCCCGAGAAATGCACTGAAAAGACTCAGATCAGCTGGCAATTCTGCAGTCTGATCTGAGCTTACTGTGCACAATGCTTCATTTCTCGGACAGCTTGGACATTGTCGCTGATCAGACTGCCCGCATATGCCATAGTCTTCGCTACACGCACATGATAACACTGGTCAGGTAACCTTTCTCACTCAATTGTTTAATTGGTGTCACTTGCATTTGTTATCAAAACACTGTTATGATTTCTTAAAGTGAGATAATTAAGTACAATAATTAGAGGGATTAGCAGTCAACTAGCTAGGCATACTCTAGCTCAATTTATCAATTTTAATTGCGAAAAAAAAATCTTTCCTACTGATCCTAATTTGGTTTGAAAAAAAAAAGCCGTCAAATATCTGATGAAATCCAAAACAGAACATTAAAATTAAGGCCTATCGGGGCTGAGGTGTATTATCCATATCTTTAAGGAGCAAATTTATACACAACTAGAAAAAGTGTCCATAGGACACGGATGCCCCCGCCAAATGCCATTCATGAAACGGTTTATTATATGGAACTAAATCAAGGGCAGATAATTCAAAAACAAAAAATGTAAGCGCTAGAGCAATGACAAAAGTTTTTCAAAAATAGACACAGTGACCTTGACCTTGAAAGTCGAACTCGTTCGAGGTATTGTCATAAGGAACATTTGTGTGAAGTTATATTGAAATCGGTGAAGAAATGGAGGCGCTGGAGCGAAAACAAAGTTTTTCTAAAAATAGCCATTGTGACCTTGACCTTGAAAGTCGAAATGGCTTGAGATATTGTCATAAGGAACATTTTTGTGAAGTTATATTGAAATCGGTGCCACAGTGACCTTGACCTTGAGGTCATGACCTTGCAAGTCGAACTCGCTCAAGATATTGTCATAAGGAACATTTGTGTGAAGTTATATTGATATCAGTTAAGAAATGTAGCCGCTAGAGCGATGACAAAATTTTTCTAAAAATAGCCACAGTGACCTTGACCTTGAGGTCATGACTTTGCAAGTCGAACTCGCTCAAGATATTGTCATAAGGAACATTTGTGTGAAGTTAAATTGATATCAGTTAAGAAATGTAGGCGCTAGAGCGATGACAAAGTTTTTCTAAAAATAGCCACAGTGACCTTGACCTTGAGGTCATGACCTTGAAAGTCGAACTCGCTCGAGATATTGTCATAAGAAACATTTGTATGAAGTAATATTTAAATCAGTGAAGAAATGTAGGCGCTAGAGCGATGACAAAGTTTTTCTAAAAATAGCCACAGTGACCTTGACCTTAAGGTCATGACCTTGAAAGTCAAACTCGCTCGAGATATTGTCTTAAGAAACATTTGTGTGAAGTTATATTGAAATCAGTGGAGAAATGTAGGCGCTAGAGCGATGACAAAGTTTTTCTAAAAATAGCCACAGTGACCTTGATCTTGAGGTCATGACCTTGAAAGTCGAACTCGCTCGAGATATTGTCATAAGAAACATTTGTGTGAAGTTATATTGAAATCAGTGAAGAAATGTAGGCGCTAGAGCGATGGCAAAGTTTTTTCTAAAAATAGCCACAGTGACCTTGACCTTAAGGTCATGACCTTCAAAGTCGAATTAGATTTTTTTATAATGAACATTTGTGTGAAGTTGTATTGACATTGGTGAAGAAATGTAGGCGCTAGAGCGATGACAAAGTTTTTCTAAAAATAGCCACACTGACCTTGACCTTGAGGTCATGACCTTGAAAGTGGAACTCGCTCGAGATTTTTATATAAGGAACATTTTTGTGAAGATATGCTATATCCCCCTCACAACTATGTTGTGCCAGGGGATAAAAATATTACAAATGTACTTCAAATCAATCATAAAATATATGCATCAAGGGCAGATAATCCAAAAACCAAAAATGCAAGAGTTGTCTTCCTTGTTCGTGACACATCGTCCCAGTATGATGAATGCACCTGTGAAGTTTCATGAATATATTCCATACGGTTTAGGAGTTATGACCCGGACACGGTTAACTTTATGGTACTAAGTCAAGGGCAGATAATTCAAAAACCAAAAATGCAAGAGTTGTCTTCCTTGTTCATGACACATCGTCTAAGTGTGATGAATGCACCTGTGAAGTTTCATGAATATATTCCATACGGTTTAGGAGTTATGGCTCAGACACGGTTTACTATATGGTACTTAGTCAAGGGAAGATAATTCAAAAACCAAAAACGCAAGAGTTGTCTTCCTTGTTCATGACACATCGTCTAAGTGTGATAAATGCACCTGTGAAGTTTCATGAATATATTCCATATGGTTTAGGACTTATGGCCCGGACACGACATACCATTTGACTATATATGGATGTAAGTCAAGGGCAGATAATTCAAAAACTAAACAAGCAGGAGTTGTCTTCCTTGCTCATGACACATTGTCTCAGTGTGATGAATGCACCTGTGAAGTTTCATGAATATATTCCATACGGTTTAGGAGTTATGGCCCAAACACGGTTTACTATACGGTACTAAGTCAAGGGCAGATAATTCAAAAACCAAACCAGAGGACCAGCGGTCCTGTAAACGCTCACCTGACACCTGGTCCTGGTGTACATTTTAATGTTTTTATATATGTATATAGCCTCAGAGCAGGGGTACACAACTTGTGGGGACAAAATTTTGATGTCTACAATGTGATAAAACTTTCCACCTATTCCTACCTTTCTGACAGTTCGAAGGCCATGCTTTCATTATGGTTTATTCCATTTGTCGGGTGTGGCAGCCATCTTGGTCATGTGACCCAGACCCTGCGAACAAACTTTCGTTCCTTCATCCTACTGAGGCTCCAAATGAAATTTGGCTTTGATTGACCTTTCAGTTTTGGAGAAGAAGATCTTTGAAAATGGTGGACGGACAGACGACGGTCCAAGGTCATTTAGTGACCTTGACCTTTCTTATCCATAAATCTTCATGTATTGATTTTGTTTACCTGAGCTACCTATTTTTGTGTCGTAGTCTTCAATGGTTTCCTAAATATTCATTATTTTCACTTTTTCCCATGCAAAAGCCCAAGTCTGCAAATTTGACATAGCCATAAAATAGGTCAAGGCCATCCCAGGGTCACCATTTTTACAAACTATGATGGGCTCAAGTACCAGATGCTACAAGCCAACTATCAAGGTCATTGGCTTCATGGTTCTGGAGAAGAAGATTTTTGAAGGCTTTTTACCATATATGGGCATGGCTGCCATCTTGGTCATGTGACCCAGACCCCGCGAACAAACTTTTGTTCTCCCATCCTACTGAAGCTCCACATGAAATTTGGCTTTGATTGGCCTCCCTGTTTTGGAGGAGAAGATCTTTGAAAATGGTGGACGGACGGACAACGGATGGACGGACGACCATGGCTATACTATAAGCTCACCTATGAGCCTAAAGGCTCAGGTGAGCTAAAAATCAATTATTTTCACTTTTTCCCAAGCAAAAGCCTAAGTCCGCAAATTTGACATTGCCGTAAAATAGGTAAAGGTCAACCCAGGGTCACCATTTGAACAAATTATGATAGGCCCGTGTACCAGATGCTTCCTGCCAAGTTTCAAGGTCATTTGCCTTATGGTTCTGGAGAAGAAGAATTTCGAAGTGTTTTTACCATATATGGGCATGGCCACCATCTTGGTCATGTGACCTGGACCATATGAGCAAATTTTCATTTGTTCATCATATAAAGGATCCATATCAAATTTCACTTGAATTGGGCCAGCGGTTTCTGAGAAAAAACTGTTTGAAATATGGAACCTGGTTAATCTTGGTCCCAGGTCACTGAATGATGACTTTTCTTACCCATGAATCTTCATGTATTCATTTACTTTACCTGATCTACCAATTTGGTGGCATTGTCTTCAATGGTTTCCTAAAAATCCATTATTTTCACTTTTTCCCATGCAAAAGCCTAAGTTGACAAATTTGACACTGCCATAAAATAGGTCAAGGTCAACCCAGGGTCAGCATTTGTAAAAACTATGACGAGCCCGAGTACCATATGATATATGCCAAGTTTCAAAGCCATTGGCCTTACGGTTCTGGAGAAGAAAATTTTTGAAGGCTTTTTACCATATATGGGCATGGCGGCCATCTTGGTCATGTGATCTAGACCGTACTGGCAACTTTTCATTTGTTCAACTCACAAAAGCTCCATATTGAATTTCACTTAAATTGGCTCAGTAGTTTCTGAGAAAAAATGTTTTTTTTTAAAAATGAAATCGGAGTGACCTTGGTCTAAGGTCAATGAATGACCTTGACCTTTCTTACCCATAGATCTTCATGTATTCAGTTACTTTACCTAATCTACAAATTTTGGTGACACTGTCTTCAATGGTTTCCCTAAATATCCATTATTTTCACTTTTTCCTATGCAAAAGCCTAAGTCAGCAAATTTGACATTACTGTAAAATAGGTCAAGATCAACCCAGGGTCACCATTTGAACAAATTATGATAGGCCCAAGTACCATATGCTACATGCCAAGTTTCAAGGCCATTGGCCTTACGGTTCTGGAGAAGAAGAATTTCGAAGTTTCTTTACCATATATGGGCGTGGTGGCCATCTTGGTCATGTGATCTAGACCATGTTGGCAGCTTTTCATTTGTTCAACTACCAAAGGCTCCATATTGAATTTCACTTCAATTGGCTCAGTAGTTTCTGAGAAAAAATGTTTGAAATATGGAACCTGCGTGACCTTGGTCTAAGGTCAATTAATGACCTTGACCTTTCTTGCACATAGATCTTCATGTATTCAGCTACTTTACCTTATCTACTAATTTTGGTGACACTGTCTTCAATGGTTTCCTAAAAATCCATCATTTTCACTTTTTCCCATGCAAAAGCCTAAGTCGGCAAATTTGACATTGCTGTAAAATAGGTCAAGGTCAACTGGGGGTCACCATTTGTACAAACTATGATGGGCCTGAGTACCATATGCTACATGCCAAGTTTCAAGGCCATTGGCCTTACGGTTCTGGAGTAGAAGAATTTTTAAGGCTTTTTACCATATATATAGGCGTGACGGCCATCTTGGTCATGTGATCTAGACCGTATTGGCATTTTTTCATTTGTTCAACTCACAAAGGCTCCATATTAAATTTCACTTAAATTGGCTCAGCAGTTTTGGAGAAAAAAATGTTTGAAATATGGATCCTAAATGACCTTGGTCTAAGGCCAATGAATGACCTTGACATTTCTGACCCATAGATCTTCATGTATTCAGTTACTTTACCTGATCTACAAATTTTGGTGACACTGTCTTCAATGGTTTTCCTATAAATCCATTATTTTCACTTTGCCCCATGCAAAAGCCTACTTCGATAAATTTGACATTGCTGTAAAATAGGTCAAGGTCAACCCGGGGTCACCATTTGTACAAACCATGATGGGCCCGAGTACCATATGCTACATGCCAAGTTTCAAGGCCACTGGCCTTATGGTTCTGGAGAAAAAGATTTTTGAAGGCTTTTTACCATATATGGGCATGGCGGCCATCCTGGTCATGTGATCCAGACCCCGCAAACAAACTTTCGTTCCCCCATCCCACTGAGGCTCCATATGAAATTTGGCTTTGATTGGCCCTCCAGTATAGGAGAAGAAGATCTTTGAAAATGGTGGACGAACAGACGGACGGACGGACAGACAGACGACGGACCATGGCTATACTAAAAGCTCACCTATGAGCCTAAAGGCTCAGGTGAGCTAAAAAGCAAGAGTTGTCTTCCTTGTTCATGACACATCGTCTCAGTGTGATGAATGCAACTGTGAAGTTTCATGAATATATTCCATACGGTTTAGGAGTTATGGCCCGGACACGATGTCGACGAACGAACGAACAAACTGACAGGGGTAAAACTTAATGCCCTTCCGGTATTCTCCGAATACGCGGGGGCATAACAAAGATTATACATAATTGTTACAATTACGTATTTCTAATCAAATTGTTTTGAAGTTGTTTTAATAAATTTCGAATTCTTAGCGAATCCTGGGTGCCCAAGTTTTGGCCTGGGCCACTTAAAAAAACATTCCAGGAGCCCAGCTGGCTCCTGAAAAATTTTGCCCAGTCTGTATCCCTGCTGATCCTTGTATCCAAGAAGATATTGTAGAGCTAAGCTAATAAGCCATTAACATTTTTTGTACCAAATGGAATCTTCCTCCTTATATATAGCAGGAGTCCATTTCAAAATTTAGGGGTGTCAGGTTGTGTTTTCTTCAAAATTTATTTGGAAAATGGCTGATTTTTTTTTTGCAAACAGTGTAGGCCCTGATCAGATGCTGCGTTTTGTGGCGTCTAATCTGGGCTTGCACTGTTTGCCACTTACCCCTTTTGGGGTTTCCGGTACGGAATGGGTTAATGTATACGTAAAGGCTGGGCAGGCTGAACAAATCTACAAGATTTTACTGTAAAATCTTGCACTTGCGAAGGAGTGTTTCATTGTCATGCACTTAAAGGGTGTTCTACGTTTGTTTTGAATTCAATGTTCCAATCCCACTGAATTTTGAGCACTGGGCAAATGGTATTTTATTAAGCAAGGCCGAGTGTGTGTGTGTGTGAATTCGGGTTAAACGTCGCTTTCAACAAATTTTCAGTCATATCACGACGGTGTCTGGTTGCGAAGGGAGCTCAATGCTCACTTATATAGTGCTGCCTCACTGAAGTATCATGTCCCAGACACATTACATGACACTACACCCAGTCACATTATCATGACACTGGGTCGACCAGTCCTAGCTCTACCCCGTAAATCTGAGTGCCAAGCGAGGAGCAGCTAGTACCATTCTAAATGACTTTGGTATGTCGCGGCCCGCAATCGAACCTGTGACCTCCCGTTCCCCGGAGCGGACACTCTACCAAAAAAAGGAGAGTGAGAGAGAGAGAAACCCCACTTTTATATAGTAAAACTAGGGTTTAAAGGTGTAAACATTATTTTTCGTATTTCTGCTCAAAACATAGATTGTAGGTACTCGGTAGAACGATATATTTTGGCCAAAAAATTGATAATATATTAGTTATATGCATGTGTTCGTAATGCGAAATTTCAAATCTGGCAGCATATCAGTGTTTCTCCCATTATCTTACATTAGAATTCACAAACATTTTAAAAGAAATCCTCTGTTTTATGCTGTAATTAACACTTTATCTGTCCAACTGCCTTATCATGGACTTCGCTAAGGCCTTTGACAAGGTACCTCACAGGAGGCTATTGTATAAATTGGATTACTATGGGATAAGAGGATCCACACATAGGTGGATTAGCTCATGGCTCTCAGGGCGCTCACAACAAGTTGTACTTGATGGCCAAGCGTCTGATCCAGTCCCTGTTTTATCTGGTGTCCCCCAAGGTTCGGTCCTTGGAGCGGTGTAACAGTTTATCTTTACCCCCTGGGTAGCTATACCTGGGATATCTTTACCCCCACCCTGGATATCTTGACCCCCGGGGGTAAAGCTAAACTGGCCAGGATATCTTTACCCCCACCCCAACTTTGGGGTATAAACTATTTTCTTAATGCCCAATTTCTTCTTATATGTAAGTGAAGCAAGATAGTGGACTCAATGTTTCACTTTAACATTTTTGTTTCATTCATGACTCGAACTAATAGAACTACCTTCAATAAGAAATATGACCATATTATAGAGGCAAATGATTATTTAATAACTTCTTTTTTGTATATTTTGTTATTCAAAATGTTGCTTATGACAATCTTTCAAATTCTTACATTATCCCTGTCGGTTGTGAAATGGGTGGTGGTGGTGAGTGGAAAGGCGGGGGTAAAAATATCCCGGCTGGGATATCTTTACCCCCGGGGTAAAGCTAAACTGGCCAGGATATCTTTACCCCCACCCCAACTTTTGGGTATAAACTATTTTCTTAATGCCCAATTTCTTCTTATATGTAAGTGAAACAAGATAGTGGACTTGATGTTTCACTTAATTTTTTCGTTTCACTCAGACTCTGACTAATAGAACTACCCTTAGTAAGAAATATAACCATATTAAAGATGCAAATTATTATTTAATAACTTCTTTTTGTATATTTTCTTATCCAAAATTTTGCTTATGACAATCTTTCAAATTCTTGCATTATCCCTGTCAGTTGTGAAATGGGTAGTGGTGGTGAGTGGAAAGGCGGGGGAAAAGATATCACGGCTGCGATATCTTTACCCCCGGGGGTAAAGCTAAACTGGCCAGGATATCTTTACCCCAAACCCACTTTTGAGTATAAACTATTTTCTTAATGCCCAATTTCTTCTTATATGTAGGTGAAGCAAGATAGTGGATTTGATGTTTCACTTTAACATTTTTCGTTTCAATCATGACTCGGACTAATGGAACTACCCTTAGTAAGAAATATGACCATATTAAAGAGGCAAATGATTATTTAATAACTTCTTTTTGTATATTTTCTTATTCAAAATGTTGCTTATGACAGCCTTTCATAATCTTGCATTGTCCTTGTCAATTGTGAAATGGGTGGTGGTGGTGCGTGGAAAGTGAAGACATCCCAGCTGGGATATCTTTACCCCCTGGGTAAAGCTAAACTTGCCAGGATATCTTTACCCCCATCCACACTTTTGGGTATAAACTATTTTCTTAATGCCCAATTTCTGCTTATATGTTAGTGAAGCAAGATAGTGGACTCAATGATTCACTTTAACATTTTGTGTTCAATCTTGACTCTGAGTAATAGAACTACCCTTAGTAAGATATCTGACCGTATTATAGAGGCAAATGATTATTTAATAACTTCTTTTTGTATATTTTCTTATTCAAAATGTTGCTTATGACAATCTTTCAAATTCTTACATTATCCCTGTCAGTTGTGAAATGGGTGGTGGTGGTGAGTGGAAAGGCGGGGGTAAAAATATCCCGGCTGGGATATCTTTACCCCCGGGAGTAAAGCTAAACTGGCCAGGATATCTTTACCCCCATCCACACTTTTGGGTATAAACTATTTTCTTAATGCCCAATTTCTGCTTATATGTTAGTGAAGCAAGATAGTGGACTCAATGATTCACTTTAACATTTTGTGTTCAATCTTGACTCTGAGTAATAGAACTACCCTTAGTAAGATATCTGACTGTATTATAGAGGCAAATGATTATTTAATAACTTCTTTTTGTATATTTTCTTATCCAAAATGTTGCTTATGACAATCTTTCAAATTTTTACATTATCCCTGTCAGTTGTGAAATGGGTGGTGGTGGTGAGTGGAAAGGCGGGGGTAAAAATATCCCGGCTGGGATATCTTTACCCCCGGGAGTAAAGCTAAACTGGCCAGGATATCTTTACCCCCATCCACACTTTTGGGTATAAACTATTTTCTTGTGGCCCAATTTCTTCTTATATGTAAGTGAAGCAAGATAGTGGACTAGATGTTTCACTTTAACATTTTTCGTTTCAGTCATGACTCTGACTAATAGAACTACCCTTAGTAAGAAATATGACCATATTAAAGATGCAAATTATTATTAGATAACTTCTTTTTGTATATTTTCTTATTCAAACTGTTGCTTATGACAGTCTTTCATAATCTTGCATTGTCCTTGTCAGTTGTGAAATGGGTGGTGGTGGTGGGTGGAAAGGCGGGGGTGAAGATATCCCGGCTGGGATATCTTTACCCCCGGGGGTAAAGCTAAACTGGCCAGGATATCTTTACCCCCATCCACACTTTTGGGTATAAACTTTTTTCTTAATGCCCAATTTCTTCTTATATGTAAGTTAAGCAAGATAGTGGACTTGATCATTCACTTTAACATTTTGTGTTCAATCATGACTCTGACTAATAGAACTACCCTTAGTAAGAAATCTGACCATATTATAGAGGCAGATGATTATTTAATAACTTCTTTTTGTATATTTTCTTATTCAAAATGTTGCTTATGACAGTCTTTCATAATCTTGCATTATCCTTGTCAGTTGTGAAATGAGTGGTGGTGGTGAGTGGAAAGAGGGGGGGGGGGGAGGGGGGGGGGGATAAAGCTAAACTGACCAGGATATCTTTACCCCCAACCCCACTTTTGGTATTAACTATTTTCTCGATGCCAAATTTGTTCTAATATGTAACTGAAGTAAGATAGTAGACTCATAATCTTGCATTTTCCCTGTCATTTGTGAGTGGTGGTGTGTGGAAAGGCGGGGGTGAAGATATCCAGGCTGGGATATCTTGCCCCCGGGGGTAAAGCTAAACTGGCCAGGATATCTTTATTCCCATCCTCATGTTTGGGTATAAACTATTATGTTAATGCCAAATTTTTTTTTTAATATATGAAACTGAAGCAAGATAGTGGACTCGATGTTTCACTTAAACATTTTTGTTTCAGTTAGACACTAACAGAACTACCCTTAGTAAGAAATATGACCATATTATAGAGGCATATGAGTGTTTAATAACTTCATTTTGTTTATTTTCTTAGTCAACACCTTGCTTATGACAATCTTTCATAATCTTGCATTATCCCTGTCAGTTGTGAGTGATGGTGGTTGTGTTGGTGTGTGGCAAGGCGGGGGTGAAGATATCCGGGCTGGGATATCTTGCCCCCTGGGGGTAAAGCTAAACTGGCCAAGATATCTTTACCCCCATCCCCACTTTTGGTATTAACTATTTTCTCAATGCCAAATTTGTTCTTTTATGTAAGAGAAGTAAGATAGAGACTCAATGTTTCACTTTAACATTTTTCTTTTCAAGCATGACTCTGACTAGCATAAAAACCCTTAGTAAGAAATATGACCATATTATTGAGGCAAATGACTATTTTACCCAAACATGCACATTTCTTAATAATGGAAGGTACATCTGATGTTCAATGGTTTATGGTTGACATTACGTTACCACAAGCTAGCCTGCATGACTCAGGATTTCACACCTCTACCATTGCTCATGGGCCGGGGTGAAGATATCACGGCTGCGATACTTTCACCTCTGGGGGGCAAAATATCCCTGCTGGGATACCTTCACCCCCACACTCCCAGTATTTCGAAAAACCCAAACAAGCACACTTATACCATATAAGTTGCATGAACCAGTTTTTCACAACTTCTACCATTGCTCATCCCTGGGGGTGCAGATATTTCGGCTGGGATAGCGTGACCCCTCCCCCAAAATCCAAGCACACTTCTCAACAATGAAAGGTACTAATGATGTCCAATGTGTATGGTTGACATAACACTACCACAATCTAGCTTGCATGAATCAGGATTTCACACCTCTACCATTGCTCATGGGTGGGGGTAAAGATTACCTGAAATCATAAATAAATTATTGGTTTAGACTCATATTCTAGAAAGGTTTTCAATTATTTGGACCCCGTTTTGATTTATATCAGTCTTTGAATTGACTGCCTATTCGAAAATCGCAAAATTGCAGTATGTTTCCTCTGGCTTTCTTTGCTGGATCATTGCAGGGTCACTGATGAGGCTTTATTAGCCGAAACTACGTAGTATGACCCATCTTCTTTCTTATGAATGTTTTCATTGCTCTTAAAGGAACTCATTTTTTATTTTTACTGGCCGGGATACCTTCACCCCCGGGGGACAAAATATCCTGGCTGGGGTAACTTGACCCCCACCTTCCAGCATTTCAAAAACCCAAACATGCACACTTATACCATATAGCTTGCATGAATAAGTTTTTCACATCTTCTACCATTGCTCATAGGTGGGGGTGAAGATATTCCGACCAGGATAGTGTGACCCTACCCCAGATCCAGACCTCTACCATTGCTCATAGGTGGGGGTAAAGATATCCTGGCCAGTTTAGGGGTCAGTTTAGCTTTACCCCTGTGGGGGTAAAGAGGGGGTAAAGATATCTTTACCCCCACCTTACCACTCACCACCACCACCCATTTCACAACTGAAAGGGATAATGTAAGAATTTGAAGAGTGTCTTAAGCAACATTTTGAATAAGAAAATATACAAAAAGAAGTCATGAAAAAATCATTTGCCTCTATAATATGGTCATATTTCTTACTAAGGGTAGTTCTATTAGTCAGAGTCATGATTGAAACGAAAAATGTTAAAGTGAATCATCGAGTCCACTATCTTACCTCAGTTACGTATAAGAAGAAATTGGGCATTAAGAAAATAGTTTATACCCAAACGTTGGGGTGGGGTAAAGATATCCTGGTCAGTTTAGCTTTACCCCCGGCGGTAAAGATATTCCAGCGGGGATCTTTACCCCCGCCTTTCCACTCACCACCCATTTCACAACTGACAGGGATAATGCAAGATTAAAATATACAAAAAGAAGTTATTAAATAATCTTTGCCTCTATAATATGGTCATATTTCTTACTAAGGGTAGTTTTATTGGTCCGAGTCATGATTGAAACGAAAAATGTTCAAGTGAAACATCGAGTCCACTATCTTGCTTCACTTACATATAAGAAGAAATTGGGCATTAAGAAAATAGTTTATACCCAAAGTTGGGGTGGGGGTAAAGATATCCTGTACAGTTTAGCTTTACCCCCGGGGGTAAAGATATCCCAGCCGGGATATCTTTACCCCTGCCTTTCCACTCACCACCACCACCCATTTCACAACTGACAGGGATAATGCAAGATTATGAAAGATTGTCATAAGCAACATATTGAATAAGAAAATATACAAAAAGAAGTTAATAAATAATCATTTGCCTCTATAATATGGTCATATTTCTTACTAAGGGTAGTTCTATTAGTCCGAGACATGATTGAAACGAAAAATGTTAAAGTGAAACATTGAGTCCACAATCTTGCTTCAGTTACATTCAAGAAGAAATTGGGTATTAAGAAAATAGTTTATACCCAAAAGTTGGGGTGGGGGTAAAGATATCCTGGCCAGTTTAGCTTTACACATGGCGGTCAAGATATCCAGGGTGGGGGTTAAAGATATCCCGGGATATCTTCACCCCCGCCGGGGTAAAGCTGCCCAGGGGGCAAGATAAACTGGCACACCGGTCCTTTTCTTGGTATTCATTAATGATCTCCCTGATAATATCAGGTCATCTGTCTGTTTGTTTGCTGATGATTGTGTCCTTTATAGGAATATATTTTCTTCTTCTGACTGTCTTATTCTACACGTTGACCTGAATCAACTAGCACAGTTGGAGGCCGATTGGCCGATGAAGTTCAATGCGGCCAAATGTCATTCAATGAGGGTGGACACCCTCAGGACAAACAATTTAAGTTTGACTATACACTACACCAGCAAATCTTGGAGCAGGTTCAATCCGCCAAATATCTTGGTATCACCATCACTGTTGATCTTGATTGGGGCCAACACGTTTCAGAAATAACATCAAAAGCAACTAGGACTTTAGGATTTCTTAGACAAAACTTGGCTTTTGCACCTAGGCAGACAAAGGATGTTGCATATAAAACATTGGTTTGCCCTCAGCTTGAATATGCATCACCCATTTGGCATCCCTATGTTAAAACTCAGATTCAGCAGGTGGAGAAGGTGCAGAGGACGGCTGCTCAATGGACCTGCCGACGATGGCGCAATAGATGTAGTGTCGATGACATGCTTAACAAGCTAGAATGGCCGTCCATAGAGGCCTGTCGTGAGCAGTCCTCTTTAACCTTCTTCTATAAGATACATTCAGGTACAGTGGCCGTTAATAAAGACAAATACTTGACCCCAGTGACAGTTTCAACCCGAACAAGGGCATCAAAAGTAAACAACTCGCAGTATCATAGGTACCAGTCCTACAGTGATGCCCTGAAAAATTCCTTTTTTCCTAGGACTATTCCCCAGTGGAATAGTGTTCCCTCTTCTGTGGTGAATGCTAAAACAGCAGAGGACTTCAAAGCCCGTACAGTGTAAGATTGAGACTCAGAGGTATGCGTTTTAGTATACATCTGTTATTCAGATTGTAAATAGTTTTAGGGACTCATCCAGTGACTTCTCTTTTTTTTTTTCTTTTAGCTAAATTCTAAATTTAGGTACGCACCTGACTGAGGTAATGACTGACTCAGTATAAGAAGATTGATAGATAGAAGCAATAGGACAGTTGACAGCCACGGCTTTCCCCATTCTATTTTTAGAACCGGAAGTATGTCACGAAAAAAGCTCCTATGGAAAAACTGTGCAAAAATCGAACTTCAAGAGGTCAGTTCGGCCCATGATCACTCACCTGAGTCCAGGCCCCAAGTATCTTTCTTTCTTTCTCCCGATACTGTTTTCGGTCAATTCTGACCATGATAACAGGTTTGGGGTGTGGCACAAATGTTTTCAATCCCCACCCCCAAAAAGAGCTTTGTGACACAGCCCCCAGCAGATTAAAACTATTTACAAGAAGCCATCAGGGGAAGGAATCCATGCCTATCCCCTGCCCAACCCTAGGATATTATATTTTGGCCTTAAACCCATCAACTGTCTCAGAAGAGACAGCTTCGATTCTAAGGCCATTCCAAGTTGCAATTGTCCTGGGGAAAAAAGAACTCTTAAAACCATCCGTATAAGCATTAGGACGGTGATACTGAAAGGGATGGGACCTGGTTCTCCTACATCCTCCACCAGCTTCAGATAGGTACCTACTCTTATCTATAATGGCTAAATTATTGTGGATTTTATAGAATAGAGTCAGCGAAGCCTGCTCTCGCCTTTCCTGCAGAGTCGGCCACTGGAGTTCTTCAAGCATCTCTCCAACGTGACTTTGGTTGCGCCAACGTCTGCAGGTCCAGCGAGCAGCAGTCCTCTGAACTTTTTCTATTCTATCAGTCTCCTTTTGATGATAGGGCATCCAAACTGGAGCTGCATATTCAAGCTTGGGGCGGACTAAGGTTTTGTATGCAGCATCCTTGGTTTCCCTCGGTGCGAAGGCCAAATTTCTACGAAGGAAACCGAGTGTCTTAGTAGCCTTACTAGTTATCTCATTAATGTGTTGACCCCACTCGAGGTCATCAGTGATTTGAACTCCTAAGTATTTAGCAGAAGAAACGTTCTCTTAAACCTGGTTATGTAATGTATACCATCTGTTTATGTGGGGGGTGCCTTGTCACTCTCATAGAGTGACATATGGCGACATTAAATTTCATGAGCCATGCCTCTTCCCAGGTAGCCAACTTTTCCAAGTCATCTTGAAGTATCTGTAGGTCATCAGACCCTCTTATATTTCTATACAGTACACAATCGTCAGCGAAAAGGCGGATTGTAGAGTTGATGTTGTCTGGCAGGTCATTAATAAAAATCAAAAACAATATCGGTCCCAGCACGGAACCTTGTGGGACACCAGACAGCACCGGGGCGGGGTCAGAGCAAACACCGTCAAGTACGACTCTTTGTGTTCGTCCGGATAGCCAAGCAGAAATCCACTGGAGGGTATCATTTCGGATACCATAGTACTCCAGTTTATACAGAAGTCTTCTGTGGGGGACTTTATCGAAAGCCTTAGCGAAGTCCATAATAATTAGGTCTGTTTGTTTGTGACCCCTATTATGGGCCCCGTCCAGGTTTTCCTGTAGGTCGTGGATGAACTGGACAAGCTGGGTCTCACATGACCTACCGCTTCTAAATCCATGTTGGGATTCGACAAGGATCTTGTGCTCTGAAAGATGTTGCATGATTTTGCCCACGATGATGTGCTCCAGAGACTTACAGCAAATACAAGTCAGTGATACAGGCCTATAATTGGCAGGGTCATACTTTTCCCCTTTCTTGTAAATGGGTGCCACATTGGCTCTGTGAGTGCACTAACCACTGAGCTGTCACCCTCTTTTTGGAAATCCTTATTTGTAATCTAGGACTGTTATACACTTACATTATTACAACATATACGTGATAAGTTTTGACATTTTACTTTCCAGTCCAGGTACTGCACAAATTTTTGTAAAAGCTAATACTTGTCTAGTAAAACCTGGCCGAAACGACTCGGGCTCGAAACATCCCGGGGGTTTGGGCTGTACCGTAAGCGAAATGAGTTTTAGAAATATTTAATTTATGACGGTGGATAACTGCAGGCATATCTTACACGTTAGACAAATCAGCGTCCCCTTCGGAATAGACGATTCAATCAGCTGGGCAACACGAACGACCGTCAGCTCTTTGCGGTGCAACTAAACACCCTCCGAAGTAAGGCAAACTCCCCAACAGTGGGAGGAGTGGTGACCCCTCGGTCTTAGTCGGACCTTCAGAAGGTCAGGTATGAAACACCCTTCCCGATCCCGATCCGAAAATCGCCGATCCAAAATTTTATATTTGCCCTAATTCATTAATAAGAATATATTTTTAACACTTTTTGTGTATATTTTATTACTATTAAGTATTTTAATCATTATTTATGTACAATTTGTTTAAATGTGTCCAATTTGTGATTTTATCCTAAATTATTCCTCTCTCAGGGGTATGAAAGACCTTGCCGTTTTTTCGTAAAAACATTGTATTCTTCTGCCTCTTATTCAGAAAATAAACCATAACTAAATGATAAAATCAACATAACGGAATTGTTATATACTTTTATGGCTTTTCTGGAATAAAAGAGAACTTAAAAAGGGTTTCGGAGGTGTTTTTTTGCATATTTTTATCCAAAACGATTACCGATCATTATTGCTATTTATAGTTACGAACATCGAACCGAATGTGAAAGAAATGACCGGAAAAGGACCGATCCTGGGTTTCACATTGCCTCAAAATAAAAAATAGATAGATATGACATCGTCAAACTTCCATCACTCGCACAATGGAAATTATATGTCACACATACGATTTTTAAGACATTTGAAAACTCAATCGGTCCGTTTCCAGTCATTTATTTCATATTCGGTTCAATTTTCGTAACTATAAATAGCAATAATGATCGGTAATCGTTTAGGATATAAATATTCAAAAAACACATCCGAAACTCTTTTTAAGTTCTCTTTTATCCTAGAAAAGCCATAAAAATATAAAACAATTCCGTTATGTTGATTTTATAATTTAGTTATTGCTTATTTTTTTAATTATTATTATTAATTATCACGCCACTATTTGTGCAAAAAGAACAACTGCTAAGGACTTGATGGTGGGGCACCGATTGTGCTCTCTGAGGATGGAAAGGTAGTCACTGACCAGACTGAAGTATGCAGCATTTTCAATGATTTTTTTGTAAATGTGGCAAAAGACATAGGATCAGGGGGGAAACAGTATAAACCAGATTTTTCTGACCACCCCAGTATAAAAAACATCAAAGAAAATTTACCAAAACATTTACCACCTTTTTCTTTCAAACCGGTCGACCAAAATGAAGTAAGCAAAATTATATCCAAATTAAATGTAAAAAAAGCCACTGGAGTGGACAATATTTCGGCAAAAATTTTGAAAGCTTGTGGACCTGCGATAAGTCATACTGTTTCCAACCTGATAAACACAGCTTTTGCAGTGTCAAAATTTCCTCCTAGTCTGAAGGTTGGCCAGGTGTTGCCCTTGCATAAAAAGAAGGATCCGCTGGATAAGGGAAACTTCAGACCTGTCAGTATCCTGAATACAACATCCAAAATTTAATTTATGAGAGGGCGATGCATGACCAACTGGCAGAATACTTTGAGGAAGTGTTTAACCCCTTCCTAGCTGCGTTTAGGAAGGGATTTGGATGTCAGACGACCCTGCTACGTCTCCTTGAAGACTGGAAGAGGGCCTTGGACAATCATGAGTGTGTAGCTGCCATTCTCATGGATTTGTCGAAGGCCTTCGACTGTCTTCCACATGACTTACTGAAAGCTAAGCTTCTGGCTTATGGCCTGTCTGAAGATGCAGTAACTCTGCTGGAGAGTTACCTGAGTGACAGACGGCAAAGGGTCAAGATAGGCACTCATACTAGCAGCTGGGAAAAACTCTTTAAAGGTGTCCCACAGGGATCTATTTTAGGGCCTCTAATCTTTAACATTTTTATCAATGACATTTTTTACATCATCAAACATGGTACCCTTTATAACTATGCAGATGACAACACACTGTCTTACATTCATAAATGTCTTAATATTTTAAAGGAAATTCTACAAAGCGAAAGTATTTTACTAATTGAATGGTTTTCAGATAATTTTATGAAAGCAAATCCCGACAAATTTCAAGCCATCTGCATAGGTAAAAAAACACATGATGCTATTTCCCTTTTCCACTTAAATGATACCATCATCAAATGTGAAGATAATGTGACACTTTTAGGAATAAACATAGATTTTATGTTAAATTTTAATAACCACATTTCTGACATTTGCAAGAAGGCATCACAACAGCTAGCAGTTTTAAAGCGGTTAGGTAAATTTTTAACTAAACAAGGCAAACTTACCATTTTTAAATCTTTTATCATGTCAAATTTTAACTATTGTCCGCTGACTTGGCATTTTTGTAGCCAAGCAAGTACCAACAAAATGGAAAAGATACAAGAGAGGGCTTTAAGATTTATTAACGATGATTTCTCCTCTCCTTTTGAAATACTTTTAAGGAACAACAACACCACACCTTTACATATAAGCAGATTGAAATTAATGGCTAATGAGGTGTTTAAAATTTTAAACAAACTTGCACCCTCTTATATCCAAGACTTAGTCATTGAGAAAGTCTCTACATACAACTTGAGGAACCAAAAACAGGTTGATGTTCCTCAAGTTAATACCCAAAAATTTGGGATGAAGTCCTTCCGGTTCGGGGCTGCCCAGGTATGGAATAGTCTCCCTAATGAATTTAGGCTGGTTGAAAACTATCCTCAATTCAAGAGACTGCTCCGTTCCTGGGACGGCTACGACTGTAAGTGTACTTCATGTTCTAGATGAAGATCTGTGCATGTTGTATGTTACCATGGTTCACTCTGGTTTATTGTCTGAACTGATTTTACAAGCTTCCTATGTCTTTTCTTGCTCGTTAACTGGTATTTCGCTTTTCGACACAAGACTCTTGCAATAAAATGTTGTCAAGAGAGCTTGTTTTTTTTCAAACCTTTCGTTTTCGACCACTCCCCATTTCCACCAGTTAGGGGGCATGACAAGGCATAAATACCTTCACACACAAACCCTTTGTCTCCTCCCGGGTCCCGTTGCTGTAAGACTACTCAGGGCAGACTCTTCTCTGAGAGGATGGCTGTTCCACAGGGAAGTATGTTATTCCCTGGGAACAGGACTGGTGGGTTCTAATATGTTATAGACCCACCACTTCGACTGGAATGCGGGAGGGGCATACAGTCTGTATCTATTTAATAAATTGTTAATTGTATACTTTAGTCATGCTTATGGGGCTGGTGACTATTGTCCTTGTGTAGCAAACGAGCTGAACTTGGACGTAAAGGCTTATTGAAAATTATAGATATAATGTTGGTTGGTGCCTGATGCTCTGTCTCTGGTCGGGCTCATCGGAGTCTAACTGTTGGTTTTCTTTTGCTCCAGCATTTCAGTGGTTTCTTGCTGTCGAGTCCTCACCGTTGTCTCACCTCTGTGGTTCTTTGATTTCTGTGTTCACGGAGATGTTGCACTGATGAGTTAGGAAGCCTTCATGCGGACTGAACAAATTATTTGTCTTAATCGCGACGGAAGTAAGGGCGAGGATTGTGGCCACGTAAAATCGATTTAAGCCCCCCAGTGGAAATCTTCCACTGACCGTTCCAAGGCGGCTCTTCCGTGGCGATTTATTTATGTTGTTGTTTGTTACTTACTGTGTATATCACTTGTGTCTTTTAATTTTGGATGGCCATATGGCCATTTTGTGGGAAAGTAACTGTCCATATGGCCTTCCTTTGTTTAGGTTTCCATTATGGTCTGGTCGCTTAATGTTTGTATTTCTTTCCCTTTGGTGTCTTTTATGGATGGAGTAAGTTAATTGTATCAATTCCTGATCTTTGTTTTACTTCTACTTTGGATACCACCCGTTCCCTGAGCATGACTGAAGTATACCTCTCTATGCATGACATATAAAACTGTAATTCTTCATTATTTTAATTAACAGAATATTATCTTTGCATCTTATCCAACATAATGGGATTCTCAAATGCTATAATATCATTAATTTTAAATTTGTCAATGTCTTAATATCAACATTTTATTTCAGATATATGTATATGTGTACAAAGTTGTCTGTGATAGTTTTAAATTCTCTGTGATGTTTAACCTCATTGTTGTTATACTCCTGTTTGTCGAAATAAAAGCCCTACAGGGCTTATGTTGATTTGTTTCAAATATTCGACAATAAAGAAATATTCTGTTCAAATATTCTGTTCTGTAAGTAAATAAAACATCATGTGAGCAAGTCTATGCAATAGCGTCCCCTCTAAACCCAACTTTATACAGTGAAAAATGGGTTTTCGCATATACTTTATTTCTCTTATTTCTTATTCTAGAACATAGACAATTAGACGGTTCTAATCCAAAATCTATGTTTTGAGCAGAAAGAAAAAATATGCCACATTTTTAAATATAAACAGTCATTTTCACACAGCCATAAATCCCATTTTATTGCAAAGACCTGTTAACCTTATGTGAGCTCGAATATCTTTCTCAAAAAGGTGGTAGCTCAGTTGCTCAAACCTGACGTAAAAGCCGTCAGTAGGTCGTCCAGCTGCACCACACGAGAACAAAACCATGTTTTCCGGAACTCCCAATACCCCCATCAATCCCTATACATACCAAAACAAACATAACCTCAATCAATAGGGCTTGAAAAAAATAAGGGCGAAACAACCCACCTAATCAGGGCGAAACAACCCACGGGCGAAACGACCCAGGGCGAAACGACCCACGGGCGAAACGACTCATGGGCGAAACGACTCACGGGCGAAACGACCAGAGACCTTCTACAGTGGGAAAAATCGATTCTGTATTTTTTTTTATATATATTTTCCTTATTATAAACCCAACATGGATTGTGGGTCACGTTAGAAAGCCCACCAAATCGCAAGCAACGTCTCCAAAATTACCTAATCAGTGTTTACGGGGCGTAAAACCTCAAATAAAACAAACAAATACTCTTGTACTTGTAAATCCAACACCCGAATACGGTTTTATGGCCATTTTGTGGGAAAGTAACTGCAATGTTCTTTTGGCTTTCCGCTGTTGGTTTTTCCGTTGGGTTCTGTTGCTTCATGTTTGTGTTTCTTTCCCTTTGGTGTCACTGATGGGAGCTGTGGGTAATTGTATCGATTCCTGATCATTGCCTCTATTTCTATTTTAAGGAGTCTCACAATTTATGTTTTGGATCAGAAATATCTATAATTATCAGTGCGAAAACACGCCTTTTCAAATATATTGAGAAATTTTAAATTTGCCACTAAACGATGAAAATTTTCCAATAGAAATTTCCGATATTGTTCATATTTTTGCTACAAACATATATATATTATGATACTCGTTAGAACCGTATCGGCAAGACGGTTCTAACGAGTACCCACAGACGATGTTTTGAGCAGAAATATGGAAAATAATGTTTACCTCTGTAAACCTTACTTCATATAGAGACAACTGTGGTTTACGGGGTATACTTTATTTTTCTTATTTCTGCTACAAGACATAGGTTGTTGGTGCTCGTTAGAACCGCCTCAATGAGGCGGATCTAACGAGCACCCACATCTGACCAAAGACGAGTGCTGGTAAACCGCTGAGAAGAACAAAGCCTGCCCAGGCAAAGCGGTGCGAATCAGATCGTCCAATGCATATAAGCCTTCTGGTTTCATTGGGCGACAGGGCTTGAGATGTCATTTAATCCCAATGTCGGGTAAAAGTCCCACAAAATTGGAAGCAACGTCTCCAAAATGACCTAAATAATGGTGACGGGGACGTTAAACACCAATTCAAAGAAACAAAAATCAACCATTGGAAGAATCACCCTACCAAGTTTGAAGCTGCATGCTATCGAGCAGGTCCATCTGAAGGACAATATCGAAATGCGCCTCAAGAAGTCGGAGAGACTTATATTGGTGTCGACAACAGGTAAAACAGGTAATAATGGTTAAGCCCAGTTTTCTCTTTATAAAATGGGCTTTCAAATGTAGGAAAATCACATGAATGGTGATTAAATCCGCTTTTATATTTATAAAATGAGACGGCATTGTTTTTGAACCTGAGTTTATTTGAGAAATCTCTTGTCGGTAAATGCTGTTAACCCACTTCTTCGGTTATAACCAGTACCCACAGTCTATGTTTATGAGCAGAGGTAAAAAATATGAAGGAAAGTCACAGATACCCACTCAATTTTTTTTGCTTATAAAATGAAGTGACTTTATATATAAAGAGAACTTTCTTGTCGGTAAATGCGGTTAAACGTCTGAATAAAACTATTGCTTTTTCCTCCAAACGTCTTTAAATTTTGGCCAAAATTAATTTCTAACTCAAGAATAACATTAAACCTATCATTTTAAGCAATAATAAAGTTTAATTTTGTGTTAGAAAGTTTCTTGTCACCATAAAATATCTCTTGTCACTTCTTGTCACTTCTTGTCACCTCTTGTCACTTCTTGACATCAAATAGGGAGACCCGACATGTTTGTAGCTGTGCCGGGAACAAGGTCATCTGTTGGAATCCGTCCTTCGGATCGGGACGTTAACCTGAGCCCTACTGTGCAGGAAAAGTCATCCCCTGTGCAGGTTAAAGACCCCTACCGTAACATGATTACTGTCTATCTCTATCTCTGTTTACTGCCAACCCCTCTCTCGAGTGTAACAGGCAGTGTTACTGTGTAGGCATTCAACCCTGCGAACACCTGCTATGTACACCTGCGAGTAATGGTCAAATGTGACCGATCGCAGTACAAGTAGAAAGAAAGAACAAAAAGAAAGAGAAATGCAGGCAACACCCTTTAGACCTTTGTATAAGAGTATTAGCCTACTGTCTCTTCTCCTTTTCGTGAGAGACTCATGGAGCGTGATAACTCATGGGTTAGTGTCTTGCTTCTGATGCTAGAGGCTCCGGGTTCGATCCCCGGCGGCGGTGATTATTTTAGGTATGTACGGAGATGGTTTATTGGAAAGGTCCACAGTGTTTATGTGAAATTTGAAGCATTTTCGCTCCAGTGCAGACTTCTCGCTATAATTTGCTATTTGCAATCATATTCAACGTGAAGAAACAATGTGAACCAGTCAAAAATGTACAGGGATACTTCAGTTTTCTATGTAGTGTGTCTACCCTGAAAAATTCCTTCTTCCCTAGGACTATTCCCCAGTGGAATAGTCTTCCCTCTTCTGTGGTGAATGCTAAGACTGCAGAGGAGTTCAAAACCCATACAGTGTAAGATTGAGACTCAGAGGTATGCGTTTTAGTATACCTCTGTCATTCAGATTGTAAATAGTTTTAAGGACTCATCCAGTGACTTTTTTTTTTTTTTTTTTTTTAAGCTAAACTCTAAATTTAGCTACGCACCCAACTTAGGTAATGGCCAAATATGACCGACTCAGTATAAGAAGATAGATAGATAGATAGATAGATAGACTTGGCGAAATGACCATAACTGAAAGTTACCATTTACAAGTATGAGGTTTCACAAAAAGCTCGCCTTACGCTAGCAAGCGGCACAACATATATGTAATTGAATGTATCCTTATTCCATCTTCCGCAAATTGTTGAACCGAGGTGACGCCGATTTACAATATATTTGAACTGAGAAAAAACGAAATAAAGATAAGGATTAAGGTAAAGGAGCTTTATTTAACGTCGCATATCCGAAACAAATAGCAAGCTTTTATTGCGACAAACAAAGTATCCTTTAACTAATACTTACCTGCCTTTATTTATCTTCCTAGGACTACCCCCTGATAGTGTGAGCATCAGCAAAGGGAGCTCCTAGTACCACTTTTTACGCCTTTGGTATGGCGCGGCCGGGGATTGAACCCGCGACCTCCAATTCCCGAAGCAGACCCTCTACCACTGAGCCATCGGGGCCGGTATATACTAATGAAGATGGCCAGAAAAGGCGACATCACAGAAAACATAATACCAATGGTACCAACAGGAAGAGCAAACAAAATTTTTGATATTCAGTAAGAATGCAACGGAAAGGAAAGTAATCAGCTGCCTCTTCTCCAACGAGAAAAAGGCGTTTTATCAGCCTTGGCGAAACAATCGCTGAGGCTGAAAGTCACTACAGTTTCTGTGTCAGTATAATCAGTTTTACTGGCATGACGTTGCATTGACGTTGGTACGACGTTGTATAGACGTCATATGCACGCTGGGACTAACTAATCTTTCGTATGGGTGGCACGGATCCAATATACATATGTATTGTTCCTTGTTAGCGTCGTTCAAACGCATAACACGACCTACGTTTATTACAAAAATAAGAAAACTAATGTAATCCTTGTCATCACAACTTCATTACAGTGACATGTAACATACTGATATCCAGTAACTGAAAACCACTACTCGAAATAATAGTAATAAGTACTCTTCGCGGAAATAAATTTGATTGCTCAGGCAGACTAAAGTTGTTGTTAAATGCTCGTATCTAAGTTAATGAGGGCGCCTAGGCAATGGTATAGTGTGTTGCACGTACGTGTACAAGTTAGGCCACAGTCACATTTAAAGAAAGGCATTTTGTACAGGTCGAGGTCATCGGATGCGGGGATCGATGAGTTCGTCTCAGGAGCTTGGTGGTTCTGCAAGCAGCAATTCTGCATTTCCAAGCCGGTAGGAGTTGCTGAGGGCTTGTTCCAACATCTGGATCATTGCACACTCATTCTGCCTGCTGTTGGGAAAAGGACTTGCTGTCGAGTCCTCACTGTTGTCACACCTCTGTGGTTCTTTGATTATGTGTGTTCACGGAGATGTTGCACTGATGAGTTAGGAGGCCTTCATGCGGACTGAACAAATTTTTTGTCTAAATCGCGACGGAAGTAAGGGCGAGGATTGTGGCCACGTAAAATCGATTTAAGCCCCCAGTGGAAATCTTTTCACTGACCGTTCCAAGGCGGTCTTCTGTGGCGGTTTATTTATGATGTTGTTTGTTACTTACTGTGTGTATCACTTGTGTCTTTTTATTTTGGATGGCAATATGGCCAATTTGTGGGAAAGTAACTGTCCTTATGGCCTTCCTTTGTTTAGGTTTCCATTATGGTCTGGTCGCTTCATGTTTGTGTTTCTTTCCCTTTGGTGTCTTTGATGGGTGGAGTAAGTTAATTGTATCGATTCCTGATCTTTGTTTTACTTATACTTTGCATATCAGGGCTGTTTTGTTTGTGTCGTGTGGCGCCTGTAAAAGGTCTCCCCGTACATACATTTAATGCTCTTATTTTTCCAATCCTCAGGGATTGCTTATGCAATTGTTTTTCACTGTTCCATCAATTGACATCCTTTAGATACCTGTTGAAGGTCATTATTAAACCGATGTTCGTTCATCGTTGTATAACAACTGCTTGTTTGACATCCCTGGACTTTAAGTAGACTAAGATGTTTTGTGGGCTTTTGTTGTACCTTCCTTCTATTCGAAGGAATTATCTTTAGTAATTTTATACTTAATGACCGGTATGAAGATCGCTTTAGTTTTGACGGTATCAAAACCTTCTAAACCCACATGAGTATCACAAATACATTTAAAATATCAATATCACCCCTTAGGTTACACTCTGCTTCTTCTGTACGGATTCCCCATTCTATTAAGAACTTTAATACTGTGTTGCCATCGGTATTGGTTAGACCCTTAAATTTGTCTTCTGTAACTCCAGTTAATCTCAATGGAGCAGGCAATACCAATGTTTTTGGGAGTAGTCTTCGTGTAAGACTATCTCCTCTCAAATCACCCATCCTTCAAAAATATACTAATCCGTGGAAAAGAAGTGAAATGTATCCTAGTATTTCTAAGTGCAATGCCAAGAGGTGCAGATGTTGTTTGCATTTAAGCACTGCGTCTACCGTTACTTCATCTGTAAACGGTAGACGCTTCTCTGTAGGTAACATGTCTGATTTGACATGAAAGTCTACAGATTTAATTTATCTAATTACATGACGTGCTGCAAACTGTAATATGCAGTACGTCGGTCAAACTAACCGCATGCTTAAAACTAGATTGAACGAGCATTATCGTAGAATGAGTAAGCCTAAGAAAACTGACACTTTCTTGTACCGTCACTTTCGACGTACAGGTCATTCAGTAAATAACATTGTTATACAACCAGTGGAAAAAAAAAACTTTATTACGATGCAAATTCTACATCTAGATTCAAAATTATCAAAAGACATGAGGATGAACTGAAATGGATTAAATCTTTACAGACCCCTTTTCCACTGTGATTTAATAACAACATTTATCATGAGGGTAATATTTCCAGAATGCTGGACTTTGATATTTTCTCGCTCCTGGAATGTCGAAAACGCAGAACTAGATCTCACGGCACCAGGAAAAATGGTAAATTTAAACGTAAATTACGTGCGTTTAAACGAAACAATACTAGACTGAAGTGACTGTCATTTATATTATTAAATCATGGACGCCACTCTATGCTTTCATTTTTAAGTTCATTACCCGTTTCTGTTTTACGTCTCTGGACACCGAGGCGAATAAATTCTACGATAGTTCTAATCAGTTATATGATGCGGCTCTCTTAACTAGAGGCTATACTCAGCATACTTTCCGTCCTTACATTGATTCTGAAATTAATCATGAACGCCATTTCTTCAAAATATCCTTCATTAATAAGGGTATGGATTTTATAGATTTGCCCAGTATCTTCCGTGAGAGCTCGGTGCTTTCTTCCATTCCTGCTTATTTTCAAAATACTGAAACACCTATAATTTGTTATAAATATAACAAACCTGTTAGATCTATCATTTTTAATTTCAATAAACTTGTTTTAGATCTTGATATTGATATTAATACTCCTGATTCATGTGATTGTAAAAACTCAGTGTATTGCTATCCTGCTGCTGGTCATGTAATTACTGGCAATTTGAAAATTATTCCTGATTCTAGGATAAGGAATATAATTTCTAAAGGACCGAAATATCGGTTTCCTTCTAAAATTGATTTCAGTAAATGTAGAGATGAAACCGCTGCTTCCTTGAATGAATTCGATAATCGATGGTGTAAGCGAGAGTATGTTGAGCATAAAGCCCTTAAGGACTGGAAACTTAGCATTTTAAAACTAGTGAATAAACGCATTTCTTTCTAGTTTCAAAATACTAACTTATTACCTCCTAAGCCCAAGACGTCTTTACGTCATCTTAAACTAGGTATTCAAGAATTTCATAAGAAGTTTGTTTTGGCCCCTGCAGACAAGGCCGCTAACAATGTCCTCGTTGCGTGACGGCTCCACTATGTTAACACGCTTAAGCAGGAGCTTGGTGATACTAAGGCCTTTGAACTTCAGCCTTTGGTGTCTTTGGTGGGTGGAGTAAGTTAATTGTATCGGTTCCTGATCTTTGTTTTACTTCTATTTAGCTGGAGAGAGAGCTATAGTAGATAAACATATTTGTCATTCAGCCACCAAGTTTGCTGTGTGTGTTACCGAAGGCCAAGACAAGCTTCCTACACTATACTGGTTACCAAAACTTCATAAAAGACCTTACAAAGCATGGTTTATTGCAAATTCTAGCTCTTGCACTACCACTGAACTTTCTAAATTATTAACTCCACGTCTTACTGCTTTTAAAACGCATGTGATTTAATATTGTGATAAAGTCTTTGAAAGATCAGGAAGAAATCTGTTTTGGTCTATAAAAAATTCGAATGAGGTTTTAAATAAAGTGAAATCCAGACATTTTCGTGCTTCCGGCTTTCTTTGCCGGATCATTACAAGGTCACTGATGAGGCTTTATTAGCCGAAACTACGTAGTATGACCCATCAACTTTCTTACGAATGTTTTCATTGCTCTTAAAGGAACTCATTTTTGATTTTTATTATTCAAAGTAGAAGTAAAACAAAGATCAGGAATTGATACAATTAACTTACTCCATCCATAAAAGACACCAAAGGGAAAGAAATACAAACATTAAGCGACCAGACCATAATGGAAACCTAAACAAAGGAAGTCTGTCTACTTACGATTTTTCCACTCTTTACACTACACGTCCTCATAATCTTATAAAAGAAAAGCTTAATGGTTTAACTAAATGGACTTTTCACAGAGAAGATTCTCTCTATCTTGCATGTAATGTCAGAAATGCATTTTTCAATTCTAAAGAGCATAAGAATTATACACTTTGGTCATGTCAGAAAGTGTGTGATTCCCTCACCTTTCTACTTGACAATATTTATATTAGATTCGGTACTAAGTTATTTAGACAAATTGTGGGTATTCCGATGGGTACGAATTGCGCACCTCTTGTGGCTGATCTGTTCTTGTATTGTTATGAAAGAGACTTCATGTTGTCGCTTTCCATTGATAACCAATCCGCAATTATTGAAGCTTTTAGCGCCACTTCTAGATATTTAGATGATTTATTAAAAATTGATAATACCTATTTCGATGGTTTGATCAGTCAGATTTACCCCACCCCAGATCTTCAGTTAAATAAAGCAAATTCTTCTGATACCGAGGCCCCGTTTTTGGATTTACATCTTTCTATTGTAGATGGGTTTGTTTCGTGCAAAATTTATGATAAACGCGATGACTTTGATTTTGAGATTGTAAATTTTCCTTTTTTGGGTGGTGATTTTCCTCGTGCGCCATCCTATTGCGTTTATATTTCGCAATTATTTCGATTTGCTAGAGTGTGTAGTCATGTAACTGACTTCAACACTCGTAATAAATTATTAACGGCTAAACTTCTTAATCAGGGTTATCGGTACCATAAACTACGCAAAGCCTTTTCAAAATTTTACAGACGTCATTCTGATTTAATTTCAAAATTCAGTATTGGACTTAAATCTCTTCTGCAACAAGGTCTATCGGAATCCGAATTTTATGGTGACTTAGTATATAAATTCAGAAAAATATATAACCACAATGACACCAGCACCCAATTTCGTAAAATCATTCTTCGATATAAAAAGATTGGGTACAACATGGATGTTATACGACAGACTGCATGCATGGTAGTTAACCAAATCACGGTTGGCAACTTTGCTTCCCTTTTTAATTGCACGCCGGTGGGTCAGGCCTCAGATTCTATGACGGTTCCAACGTATAAAGGCTTATTGAGAATTAGAGAGATCTAATTCAAGGTAATGTTGGTTGGTGCCTGATACTCTGTCTCTGGTCGGGCCCATCGGAGTCTAACTGTTGGTTTTCTTTTGCTCCAGCATTTCAGTGGTTTCTTGCTGTCGAGTCCTCACTGTTGTCTCACCTCTGTGGTTCTTTGATTATGCGTGTTCACGGAGATGTTGCACTGATGAGTTAGGAGGCCTTCATGCGGACTGAACAAATTATTTGTCTAAATCGCGACGGAAGTAAGGGCGAGGATTGTGGCCACGTAAAATCGATTTAAGCCCCCCAGTGGAAATCTTTTCACTGACCGTTCCAAGGCGGTCTTCTGTGGCGATTTATTTATGATGTTGTTCGTTATTAATGTGTGTATCACTTGTGTCTTTTTATTTTGGATGGCCATATGGCCATTTTGTTGGAAAGTAACTGTCCTTATGGCCTTCCTTTGTTTAGGTTTCCATTATGGTCTGGTCGCTTCATGTTTGTGTTTCTTTCCCTTTGGTGTCTTTGGTGGGTTGAGTAAGTTAATTGTATCGATTCCTGATCTTTGTTTTACTTCTACTTTGGAACTGTGAATTGTATCGATTCCTGATCATTGCCTCCACTTCTGTTTTGCGACAAGTCTTCTTCCCGGACCACTAGCCGCTTGTTTCTGTATGGAAACTTGCAAAGGCATGCTTCATTTGCAGCCTAAGTCCGATGGCCAAAATCGCGCGGCCCCAAAAGAGAGCACCGTTGGCCTACTTTCTATTTTCGAGCACAGTAGAGAAATCGCGATCTGCAACCGATTTGTCACTGATGACTCTACATTTTTGGCTCAATTTAGACTGGCATTCAAAAATTCTAAAACTGGCATTGCTTCACCTTACTCGGTAGGGACAGGCAGTCCAACGCGATTAACTCTTGTTGGACAGACTGCCGCGATTCGCAGCCCAGAAGCACATAACTTACGTCTCGCTGGAGCTATGGAGTTCTGTCCGCTCGACCCTGGCAGACGTTAAAATGCCTTAGCTTGGACGAACGAACGAACGTAGCAGTGTCATCATCATCTCTGTTCAGCTCTTGAGCAGCAAGTCCAGATCGATATCACAACATGTCTGGGTTTATGAAAGAGTACTTCCAGAGCCACTTGTGGCTTTCTTGAAGTCATGCCGACTTCATGGGATTCCTGAGGTGACCACAAGCCTTCAGCACCAGAGTGTCTCTGTCGTTTGACGTTAGGATCTGCGCAGTCCAACCCCCAGCCAGAACCAAGAAGGCAGCTCCAAGACTACGTCAAGCAGCACCACCAGCAGTCTAATGCCAAATTTCTGGCCTGGCCGAGGCAACATTTTCAGAAACTGAATGCAGATACATATTGAGAAGACCTTACCAGTGAGATTGTCTAATGCTTGATTTCTTTATAAATAGCCTCACCGAGGCAATTTTCCACTAACTTGCACCGCCGTATAAATTACAAACCGTTAGAGATATTTTATACAATTTTTCGGCAAACAGATATATATTGATAAGATATAGTCAACAATGTTGTTTAATGTCTGATTTCTTTATATAAATGGCATTGCCATGGCAAAATATTCACAAACTGATTGCAGGTATATAAGTTTTATTTTGATAAGATTTTGCAAACAGATGTATATTGACAAGACCGTCTAATATGTTCTTAAAAGGGTTATCCTTTGGAAGCAAGGAATACACCACAGAACTGGAAAATATGGAATATACATGTTTTCTGGGCCAGACTAGCTAGTTTCGGCCAATTTGGCCTCACCAGTGACCAATTAGGCCTCATCATACACAAGAAGCCTGGCCAAGGCAACAGTAGGATTATTATCACCACGCTTTTCAAAGAAAAAGTGGGGCTATTGTAATTGTATTCGTCGTGCGTTCGTCCGTCCGTCCGTCCGTCCGTCTTACCGGATAACTCCTCCTAGACGGATATGGATAGCAACTACTGATAGATCTTTGGTCTGGGGAGTGCATGACACTTTCGGAATTACGATCACAGCCCTAGGGGTGGGCCCAGGGGTGGGGCCCGCGGGGTTCAAAGATCAAAATTTCCAGAACATGGTCGTGTTACATATCAAAGCGAACGGCATGATGAGTAGATTATGTAGTGCCGTGGGGATATGCGATGGCGTGTCATCGACTGTGCGATTCTAGTTTTGTTAAGTTTTGACATGCAGAGAGATTGACAAGACCAAACAAATGAGTTTGTCTAAAGGCTGATATCTTTATAATTAGCCTCGCCGAGACAAAAATTTCACTAACTGACATAGACGTTAAAACTTTCAACCCGCAAGATATATTTTGAAAAGTTTTTGCAGGTAGATATATATTGACAACTTGACAAGATTTAATTAATTATATTGTTTAATGCCAAATTTCTTGATATTGATAGCCTCTCCGGGTACAATAATAACAAACTGATTTTAGATTTATTATCCGCAAGGTATATTTCAATAATTTTGTCATGAAGATGTATATTGGCATTACCTAACCAATTTGTACATTGCACTATTTTTTTATATAAATAGCCTCGCCGAGGCAAATTTTTCACCAGCTGATGATGGACATATAACTTTCAAACCGCTAGGAATATTTTGATAGTTTCCCCCGGCATGGGAAGAATGTTAAGCTGTATGCAGTTTTCGTCATGTGTCTGTTTTTTCCGTCTGTTTGTCCTTCTGTCTGTCTTGGCCCAAGAAATGATTGTTAACTGGTTTCTATAGAATTATTGCGATACAGTCACTTGCAGTTTTTTTCGACATACATTCTATCAATTTAACGCTCATTTCATGAGAACAAATAGCTTTTAAGTGGCTGTCACACAAAAAAGTGACACATAACGATCTGTCCTGTCTACAAAAAGTCACATATTGTCTGTTTGGTGAGAACGTGTGGACGTCCGTCAACACTTAACTTCAAAGTTTTGCCTTAATTCTAATATCTTGCTAATCACTTGTCTAATACATTTTTATTTGGTATATCGTGTTTCTTTGGCATTGCCTTAAACATGAGTCGGTCACGCTCCTGAGTCAAGTGCCCGGAATCGGCTAGCGCCAGTAATTAGGATATATAGTGGTGTTGGTAATTTCCAGATTTATTTTTTTCCTTTAACTTTGCAGTGTGAACTTATAATGCCTAACGGGTATTACTTTAAATAGACACGTATACAGTATTGTTCCAGTTATGTTGCTGCTGCTGCTGCTGCTGACAGAAGGTCATGGTCGCATAAATCGAATGGTCATTGTATAGTTTTGGCATTCATCGTGTTGATTGGGGTTTTGTATGATATATTATAGTTAACAGCAGATAATGTATTGTTACAGTCACGTGGCTGCTGCTCCAGCTGACACAGAAGGTAAAGGTAACAGTGACAGAACTTTGCGTAATATTCATGTTACTTGTTTATGTAAAATATTTGATCTCTATTTTATGTTATTGGAAGTCGATATGTGGTATAACTTGACAGCTGACAAAGGTACAGTGACACTGATTTGACTTCTGCTGCCAAGATCGCACACTTTAAACTTTAATTGAGATAGCCATGTTAAAGTTTTTGTATTGTTGTGTTTTTTTTAGTCTACGATTACGGTTGATATGTATACACTTTTTGGGTGCAGAAAAGATACTGCTGTTAGCAGATCAAGGTCAAAAACTTACTATTTAGAAATTGAGATCAAGGTCTTAAACTTAAAAATTGTGTTTTGCAAAACATGGTTGCATCTACCGATGATTTCCATGACCCCGTGGCCACTTTCTCTATATTTCCTTGACTTTCGCTGTCAAGACGTATGGCAGCTATTGATGTAGTTGCCAATTCTACCACTGATTTGTTTTGAGGTCGCAGCTTAAACGAAGTTTAAAAACAGGAAATGCAAATTATACAACTTTAGAATTTCTCATCTTAGTTTTAAGTATGACTGCTATTGAAAAATAAAAGTGATTCACCAAATGACAGTTGTATTTGATCATTCTTGATTTTAGGTTCTAAAGCGAATAGTTAAGGGTTGGTCGTGTTTGCAAAAGACACACATTACGCACGTTTATTATTATCATTATAAAATTATTACACACTTATCAAAATATCATGCGCCGACTGGAATGCCTGGCTCCACGTTTTGCATTTCCGGCCTGATTTCCTACTTTCGATTTATTATTTACCAACTGACCGACAAAGAACTCAAGAAAGAGGAGGTGGGGCAGCAATTCTGATAGCTAAAAATATTAAAGTTTTCGAGAGAAAAGAGTTCAACAAGGAAACGGTAGAAGCTGTGTGGTGTAATATCTATTCAAAGGAGTGTAATTTTGTATTAGGGTCAGTCTATATTAGGGTCGGTCTGAAAGCCCCAAGACACCACAAGACACCCCAAGACACCACAAGACACCCCAAGACACCTTTTGTATTACACATTTATTATTATTATACCCTAAAACACCTTTATTGTTACTCAATTATTATTTTTATACATAAATTATGATATAATAGAAGCAATTTTCGCGAGAAGATTTGCATTCGGCCACGTTTAGACTACCAGGTATCTGTATATACAGATATAAGGTTTTGTCTAAGAATGAATAACACTTAAATACTATCCCCAATTTTTCAACATTGGAAATAGTATCCCCGGTTTTCAACATTGTTTTTAATTGCTCATTATCGCCCCGTCACGTTAGCCTTAGGATAAAATTTTATCCTTAATTTCCAGATGGCACCGCGCAAATGTAATAGATGATCTGTTCATGGTTGTCAAACAATTTGCAACTCGTGGATGTGTGACTAGGACTTGCTTCCAAAGAAATGGTCAAACATTTAATTGGCAGCCATTTACCAGTTTTTTTTTCTCTTTTTCTTCTTTTTTTTTTTTCTCTCTCCCTCTCTTTCTCTCTTTTTTTCTCTTTTTTCTCCCCTTTTTCTCTTTTTTCATCACAAAAACACACCTATAGAATTTTGATCCCCTGAAACCCGACGTTCATATGGTAAACATGGGGTTTCAGGGGTATTTATTAAATTTCTAACTTCTGCTTATAACATAGATTGTGGTTACTCGTTAGAACCGCCTCACTGAGGTGGTTCTAGCGAGTACACACAATCTATGTGTTGAGCTTAAATTTGAAAAAATATCAGCGTTTTTTGGTGTGGAACATTCTAATTTGTTCGAGGAAAAAATCAATATATTTGAATAGGCGTGTTTTCATTATACATTTTTTTATTATTTTATAGTTCCAGTTATTATTAAAATAATTACAGTATATGACACATTTTATATAAATAAGTAATGTATATTCAAACATCAAATATATCAATTAATTTGATGATTTTAACAACTACAAAATTAAAAAAAATATAACACGTGTAAAAAAAAACAGGAAAGTAAAGTAAATGGCAAAATCAGTTCACTGTTCCAATAAAAACAAGTAAAAGAGTAAAATAAGTGAAGTTTGTGTACATACAAAAGACAACTAAATGGTAGTAAAACTATCAACACGTGCCTATCACATTTGAAGAAAAAAGTTGTAAAATTATAAGCCTAATTTGAAGACTGCATATACATTAAATAAATATATAAGACAAAATTATATTTACACAATATACATGTTATGCTCAATGGCATGTAAAGCCCCCGCCAATCGGGGCTTGAAGAAATAGATGGGCTGCATGATGCTTCCACGAAGAGCTGAAACCACCCGGCACACGAGTACTGGTAACCTGCATAGAGCATCTAAGCCTCCCTAGGCAATGCGGGTCAGCCCGTCCATGCTTATAAACCATATTTTTTAATAGGCGCCACGGCTTGACATGTCATCTCAAAGTCGTGTAAAAGTCCCACAAAACTGGAAGTAACGTCTCCAAAATGACCTTTACAGTATTGACTGGGATGTCAAACTTCAAATCACACCAACAAAATCAATGGCATGTACTATTATCTTCAGAATATGTCGCACTAGCTGTTGATTTCCTTTTTAACGCTATAACGGATTGATTGATTTTTGTTTTTGCCGAATATGTATATGTAACTCAGCAGGGGATAATTTCGCATCAACATCAAAATAAATCTTCAGTCATTGATAATAGAGTATTTCAAACATCGCGAAAACATAACTATATAATCTGAACCTCTAAATCCCACAATTTCATATAATGAAACTGGGGTTTACAATGTTGGGTAATTGTACCGATTCCTGACCATAGCCTTTACTTCTATTTTACAGGGTTGTACATTATTTTTATAGAAGGGAAGGCAATGATTTGTTCAGTCCACATGAAGGCCCCCTCTAAAACATAAGTTGTGGTTACTCGTTAGAACCATCTTGGTGTCCTAATGAGTGCCCACAATCGATGTTTGGAGCAGAAATATACAAAAATATCGCATTTTTCTTCAGAAAATTGATATTCTTTTTTTATTTACGAATTTATTTTTTATGTAAAGTTTTCAATAATTCTGTAAAAATATAGTAAAACTAAATAAAGCTGTAGCAGGTCGACCGTGTGGCTCGATAGCTCAGTCGGTAGAGTGTTCGCACGGTATGCGAAAGGCCCTGGGTTCGAGTCCCGGTCGAGCCATGTTCTTTTTCCAACCCTGTGACATTTGGTGGCCAGTGTGGGTCCAGCACCGCGTCTGAGGGCATGAGAGAGTATGAAAATAAATCTCGCAGCCGGACTGGATAGGACTTAGAAATTCGGAACGAATCATTGGAAGAGATTCGGGACGAATCTCATTAGGCAGGGAAAAATTTTGCAGGTCGACCATGTGGCTCGGTAGCTCAGTCGGTAGAGTTTTCGCACGGTATGCGAAAGGCCCGGGGTTCGAGTCCCGGTCGAGGCATGTTCTTTTTCCACCCCTGTGACAAAACATTGGAAATAACATCAAATATATTCTATCAGTCGCCGACATTTTGCCGTATCATCTTTGCAGAGACACACTTGAGACTATTCATTAGGTGTGAAAAGTATTATCAGACGAAAAGGATTAAGCGAACAATAACGTAATCAGTAAACAAGTGGCCGTTTGCATGCAAAGGCATCAGCTATTAGTAACTGACGGACATTACTGAGATAATTAAACTATATACTTGTATTCGGTACCATTCAACCTAAGATCGAAAAAATGGATGGATAGGTTACTTGACAATATTTCTTTTTACTTATTACGAAAAAAAAAAGATAAAATGTACCCTAAGATACAAGGTTTTGGTTTTTAACTTTGAAGCAAAACAAGTATTTGATAAATCACAAACTCAAAACCATAGAACAGATAAAACCATTTTATCTCTATAACTTTTCATCTTTCCATGTTATGTAGCAGGTCGACCGTGTTGCTCGGTAGCTCAGTCGGTAGAGTGTTCGCACGGTATGCGAAAGGCCCTGGGTTCGAGTCCCGGTCGAGCCATGTTCTTTTTTTCACCCCTGTGACATTTGGTGGCCAGTGTTGGGGGATTCTATAATTATCTGTGCTTTAGATAATTTATCATGCATATTCTTGCAACCTCTAAAGCTCAATATATTGTTTCTTGCATGCACTTTCTAAAGTAAATGTTTTATTTGTTGTATGTCGTATATGTATTTCTTCGTGTCTATGTCGTAATTGTTGTTACATGTTCGTCCTTGTTGTTGTTGTTGTAGGCACCCTTTTTCTCCAACAATAAAGATTTGATTTGTCTACCGGCTGAGTCGTCTCTTACCAAACTTAACTCCCGATACGACAATGGCGCCCAACGTATAAAAGACCCACATCATAAAACACTACGTAGTGAAATATAGTGTTTTCTAGAAAGATGGTCCCAGGGAATAAGTACCTAGTGATGAGCTCCTATTTCCAGTGTGCTTTCTTTGTATGAACACTAGCTCTATTCTAGTGCGATGGAGAAACACGCTTTTAAGTATTGTTAGACTTTTTGCAGATGACACTTCTTTAGCTTTCAGCGCACGTAATATACCTGATATAGAAGGAATTTTAAATCACGACTTAATACTTATTTCTCAGTGGGCTAAGCAGTGGCTTGTAAATTTTAATCCTAAAAAACGGAAGCTTTATTTTTTCACATTAGAAAATATTACCGTTAGACCAAACTTGGTCTTTGAAGATGTTCCGGTAGAATTTGTTAGTGAGCATAAACATTTGGGTGTAACCTTCTCAAATGATGCTAAGTGGCATGACCACATTAGTAATATTGTGTCATCTGCATCCAAAATTCTCGGTATTATGCGTAAAATAAAGTTCTCCTTAAGTTGGAAAGCTATGAATCAAGTTTACATCTCTTTTTTGAGACCAATTCTTGAATATGCCTCTGTTGTATGGGACAGTTGCACAGTTCTAGAAAAAGACACTTTAGAAAAAATTCAGCACGAAGCGGCGCGTATCGTTACGGGCTTAACATGTTCCGTGTCTTTACAAAACATGTATAAAGAAATAGGATGGATGTCTCTAGGGGACAGGCGAATGTACAAAAAGTTAATGATAATGTACAAGGTCCGAAATGAACTTGTCCCGGACTATTTAAAAAATCTCTTCCCCCCTACAGTCGGTAGCAATACACCATACCAATTACGAAATGCACAAAATTACCAGTTACTTAGCAGTAGAACAACACTTTTTTCTAGATCATTTGTTCCAGCATCTATATCTCTGTGGAATAATCTTCATGAAAACATTAGGAATTCTGCCACTATCTCTTCTTTTAAAACGGCTGTTCTAGCTGATTTGTTTGTGATACCTTCTGTACCATCATATTTCATATCTGGAAGCAAACATCTTTCGATTATTCATGCACGAATACGCAACAACTGTAGCGAGCTTAATTATGACCGTTACAATAATCATTTAATAGTAGATGCCCACTGTGATTGTGGACATGTAGTAGAAGATGCAGAACATTTTTCTTTCGATGCCCAAAGTATGCCAATGCACGAGTTCATTTTTTTTCAGGCAACCAGAATTTTTCACCCTCTGATTTGTCAGATTGTACTTTATGGTAAGGCAAATGCTACTGAAAACGAAAACAAAGACTTGTTCAAAAGTGTACAATGTTATATCAAGGAAACATGTCGCTTTGCACATGGTTCACAGGGATAACCGGTATATTTGTCACTTAATAACTCTATAAACAATATCTCGTTTGGTAGCCGGTACTCTCTCTTTCCCTCTGTCTCTCTGTCTCTCTGTCTCTCTCTCTCTCTCATTGTTTGAAAAATTAGACTGAAAAATCTATTTTGCGATTGTGTTGAAACATTCATTGTCATCTGTTATTGCTTGTAATTGTGTAGTTTGTACGGGACGGGCCGTAATTAATGTTGTTAGAACTTGTGGCCCAACCCATTTGCTTGTAACTTACATGTATATGTCATAGGGTGATTTTATAGAACAAAATCCTATAGCCCTATAAACCCGTGTCCTTGCCCATTGACCAAGAACCGGAATGTTTACACCCACGTTAGTTATGTTACCTGTAGTTTTAGGGTATTACTAGTTGTAGTTGTAGGTAGTATAGGCATGCACTGTAGTCTTTTGGTAGGTAGCTGTAGGTATTATTTATCTAGCGTAACTAACAGTCATTGTCATTACATTCCATGTTCAGCTGTGTACTGTACTCCACAGTCCATATTTTGTCATTTATACATGTTCATCAATTTAATAGATTGTTGTAATCTATTCCAGGTATGTGTTATATCATTTTAGTCATCTGTAAGCCATTTATCTTTGTAATGTAGTAATTGAAAGTCACAGAAAGTGTATTTTGAAGGGAAAACTTATTGTTTTGTTTGCATGTCCGTGTCAGGTGACTGCAAGGTATTACACATTACACATCCATCCAGCTTTATGTAGTTTAATGAAAACAATATCTATCTAGCGTAACTAACAGTCATTGTCATTACATTCCATGTTCAGCTGTGTACTGTACTCCACAGTCCATATTTTGTCATTTATACATGTTCATCAATTTTATAGATTGTTGTAATCTATTCCAGGCTTGATCGTTTGTTCGAACCCGGAGTTGGGTCTGTCAGGGCAGCCAGCCCTATAGCCTAGGCAAGTTAATCCTCAACTACGACATATATAAGCAATAAAATATGTTTAAACCATAAACAATAAATGTTGGCGTCTTGGGGTGTCTTGTGGTGTCTTGGGGTGTCTTGGGGCTTTCAGACTGACCGGTGAAAAAAACAGGGAAATCATGGGAAGAACGTGGACAATTTGACTTCCGCTACCATGGTATGGTAGATGATCGAACTCCCTCGTAGTCAGTCGCATTAACCTAAATTAAATGGTTCAAAATGGAACTTGTTAAGAGAGAATTTCCGTACTTATTCAAGGAGACATTTTCAACAACGAAAATTCCTGAATGTCTTGGTGGATCATTTATCCCACTTAATATAATCTTCTGTAACGGCGAGTATGGGTTTCCGTTCAGTGAGGCCTCGCTGGGGGTAATAGGATACCCTGATAGGGTCTGTAAGCGTAAACGAGAAAGCTTCACCGAAATTAATATATACTTTGGACTCATTTACGATCTGGTGTTCAACGAAAAACTGAAATGTTTAAAGGGACTGGAAGCCGGAAGGAAAAAAATGATCGAAAATCTTGGGAAATTTCTGACAGATGAGAGTAAGTGTTTTTTTCTGTTGGTTGGGTATGAAACCTGGCACCCAAGCTACGGCACCCGGTACCCTGCCCGCTAATGAAAGACAGAAATTCTGTGGTGCCTTTATTTACCAAAATGACCAGAAATACCGAAACGAATCATTAAAAATAGGTTGATCATAAAATTTTGTTTTTTAGTATCAAAGCTATACAAGGTGGAGAATTTTGGTTGGTTGTTCTCCTGATCCTCGAATATAATGTAACTAATACCCCACAAGAGTAACAGCCATTTTTTTTTTTTACTTAAAAGTTGATTTAGAAGATATTTTCCGACCTGTGGGGGTATAAAACTAAAAGCCACGTCAGAAAATTTATTAATAAATTGGTAATTTTGGGATAAGTTTTGTCTTTAAAGTTATATAAAACGATTTCGTACTAAAACAAGAATCTGGTCTGAAAAACGAATGTAGGAAAAAGTATCAGGAAAAAAAGTATCCGGAAAAAAAGTATCGGAAAAAATGAATCCGGAAAAAAGTATCAGAAAAAAAAATAGGAAGAAAGTATCAGTTTCATGTAAAAAGGATAGATAAAAGGCTATGTAATGTCATCCTAATTAATGACATCTCAAGCCCTGCCCCCCAATGAAACCAAATAGGAGCTTTTTTCGTGACGTACTTCCGGTTCTAAAAATAGAACGGGAAAAGCCCTGGCCGTCATCTGTCGTATTGCTTCAAAGGCAGTGGGTCAGATAAAGTGTTAATTACAGCGTAAAACATTGGAATTCTTTTAAACTTTTGGCGAATTCTAATGTAAGATAAAGGGAGTAACACCGATAAGCTGCCAGATGTGAAATTTCGCATTACGAAATGATATATTCGACCCAACATGGTTCTCTCTCTCTCTCTCTCTCTCTCTCTCTCTCTCTCTCTCTCTCTCTCTCTCTGTCTGTCTGTCTCTCTCTCTCTCTTAGCGCACAAACAATTAGCGAGCACAGGCAAAGGTAAATTACAGTTTGTCGTTAAATGACGCCACGTCAACCGACATGTAGCGTGTCAACAACGTCGTGTCTACATCAAACCAACTTCAAAGCGATGCATTGAATTTGACATTGCAACGTCAGTGAAACGTCAGAACGTTGGGTTGGCGATAATACGGCCTTGCTTAATAAAATGTCATTTGCCCAGTGCTCGGACCCATCAAGACTCAGTGGGATTGGGACATTAAATTCAAAATAAACGTAGAACACCCTTTCAGTGCATAAGAATGAAACACTCCTTCGCAAGTGCAAGATTTTACAGTAAAATCTGGTAGATTTGTAGATTGGTTCAACCTGCCCAGCCCTTAGGTCTACATTAACCCATTTGGTACCGGAAACCCCCAAAAGAGTAAGTGGCAAACAGTGCAGGCCCATTTCAGACGCCACAGAACCCGGCGTCTGATCAGGGCCTACACTGTTTGCAAAAAGTTAGGCCATTTTCCAAATAAATTTTGGAGAAAACACAACCTGACACCCCTAAATTTTGAAAATGACTCCTGCTATATATAATGAGGAAGATTCCATTTGGTACAAAAAGGGTTATGGGCTTCTTGATTACAGGGATCAGTGCCAACGGTCATGTGACAATGAAATGAGTTGGAGTGGGTGTCGACGGCATGATGTCGAACCAACATTGACTCAACGCCCCTCCGTCAGTCCACTCATTAGTTTATTTCGACTGTCAGTATGGCCATTTAAATTGCACATGTAGACAGATCGTTGGACAGATTTAATAGATAGATAGATAGATAGATAGATAGATAGATAGATAGATAGACTTGGATTGCGAATAAAACGAAAGTTACGTAGACACTTATTTTGTAAGTAATCTTTCGTGAATAACGGTATCTCAAGCCATTGACATGGGTCACTTCACGATAAGATTTTCGTCAATTAAAAACGGATTTAGGATAAATGAATTTAAGCGAAATATCATTCTTTCCTTCTCGAGGCATTATTACAATGAAAACGGGTATGTTTTCTCTCAAAATGTCTGAATATTGTTAGCATTTTAAGTTCCGCCAATGCATTTGAATAGCGATGGCCGTTTCAATTGACGGCCAGTACTTTGCGCATGCGCAAGGATGACGTCATAAACGGAATTCCTAAAACCATCTATAGGGTCCATGAGCATGGAGGTCTGACTTGCACACTTTAGCTTGTTTACTTGGAGGATTAACATCCCTGTCTACACTTTAAAGGTAATTTTGTAGACGTTGCTTCCAACTTGTGGGACTTTTAGCCAACATTGAGATCAAATGACATCTCAAGCCCTGCCGCCCAATGAAACCAAATAGGGTCCATGAGCATGGAGGTCTGACTTGTAGTTTCTTTAATTGGAGGTTTAACATCCCCATCTACACTATATACATGTAGGTCATTCTGGAGGTGTGGAGGAATTTTACCCGACATTGAGATGAAATGACATCTCAAGCCCTGAGGTGACCTCTCGCCCTTTTATAAGGTAAGGATGACAAAGATAGGTTGAAAAATTGATTATTAAACTGAAAAACAAAGCAAAACATATAAAAGTATCCAAATCATCATATCATTGTAATATCAGAAGCGAATCTGGTTAAACTGATACTTTTTTTCCGGATACTTTTTTTCCTAACCAAAACTGATACTTTTTTCCGATACTTTTTTTCCTGGTACTTTCTTTCCGATTACCTGAAAAACATGTATTTTTAGCGATTTGGGCTGAAAAATAAAGATTGTTATTAAATGACTTAATATAACCACAACAGACAGCAACATATGAATCATCCAGGGTCGGGTATAAAAGCCACTGCCCAACCGATCAGCCGATCATAAATTTTGTTTTTAGTATCAAAACTATACAAGGTGGAGAATTTTGGTTTGTTGTCTTTCTGATCTTCAAATATAATATAACTAATACCCCACAAGAGTAACAGCCATTTTTTTTTACTTAAAAGTTGATTTAAAAGATATTTTCCGACCTACGGGTGTATAAAAGCAACGTCAGAAAATTTATTGATAAATTGGTTATTTTTGGATAATGTTTGTCTCTAAAATCATATAAAACGATCGGTTAACGAGAGAATAATGTATTTATTGTATTAGAGCAAGAATCTGGCCCGAAAAACATGTATTTTTAACGATTTTTACTGAAAAAATAAGGTTTGTTATTAAATGACTTAATAAAACTGCAACGGACAACAACGGAAAGAAGCATATGAATCATCCAGACCGACAATTTATTTGATAATTTATAAAATATATTTACCCTTTATAGTGCAATGCGACTCAAAAAGTACTAATAACTGCATTTATTTCACACCCATATCATACTATCTAAATTGTCAAATAAATTGTTAGTCCGCATGATTCATAAGTTACTGTCCGTTGTTGGCCGTTGCTGTTTCATTAAGTCATTTTATAACAAACTTTATTTTTTTTTCAGCAAAATTCATTAACTATACATGTTTTTCAGGCCAGATGCTTGCTCTAGTATAAAATAACATTATTTTCTTGTTAACCGATCGTTTTAAACAATTTTAAAGACAAAAATTATCCGAAAATAACCAATTTATGAATAAATTTTCTGACTTGGCTTTTATACACTCGTAGGTCGGAAAATATCTTCTAAATCAACTTTTAAGTAAAACAAATGGCTGTTATTCTTGTGGGGTATTCGTAACTTTATATATAGAAGGACAACATACTAAAATTGTGCACCTTGTATAGCTTTGATTCCAAAAACAAAATTTTATGATCGGCTGAAAATGATCGGCCAATCGGATCAGCAGTGGCTTCTATACCTGACCGTCATCCAGACCTACAATTTATTTATCAAATAAATCAGATAGTATGATATAGGCGTGCAATAAATGCATGGATTAGTATTTTTTTAGTCGCACTGCACCATAAAGGGTAAATATATTTTATAAATTGTAGGTCTGGATGACTCATATGTTACTGTTCGTTGCGGTTAAATTAAGTCATTCAATAACAAACAAACTTTATTTTTTCAGCCAAAATACATGTTTTTCAGGCCTAATTTTTGCTTTAGTACAAAATATATACTATTTTCTCGTTAACCGATCCTTTAATATAATTTTAGAGACAAAATTTATCCGTAAATAACCAGTTTATCAATAAATTTTCTGACGTGGCTTTAATACCCCCGTAGGTCGGAAATTGTCTTCTGAATCAACTTTTAAGTAAATGAAAAGGCTGTTACACGTGTGGAGTATTAGTAACATTATATTCGAGGATCAGAAGGACAACAAACCAAAATTCTCCACCTTGTATAGTTTTAATACTAAAAACAAAATTTTATGATCGGCTGATCGGATCGGCAGTGGCTTTTATACCCGACCTTAAAAATATAGGGAAAATGGGAGAGTATAAAAGTTGGGAGTAAAGGTCAGGAGTCAGGGACCAAAAGTCAGGAATAAAATTTGACAATCATATAATAGCACTAAACTTGCACCTACATGTATCGGGATGAAATTTGGAAAATGACTAAAAATAGACTCTTCGTTAAAATGCATATAAGATTTTATATTAATATTAACCATTTTTCATGTTATAGTATGAAATATACGACCATGTCGCTCATTTTTGGGTTGGGACCAACTTTTGCGGTATTGGCCATGTCAAGCATTTTGCAAATTATAGTCAGTCTGGGGTTTCCACACGAATTATTTTATGTCTTGTCAATTAAAAACATGTCATAGCCCAGAAAAATATAAAGGAAGTGTCTGCTGACAGGGCTGTCAGCAGACTTTTAGGTCTAGTGACAGCCGGCTGTCACCAGACCTAAAATCTGCTGACAGCCGGCTAGCTTTTTCCTATATATCATATTAACTTTTTTTATGCCCGCAACTTCTAAGAAGTTGATGGGGCATATTGGTTGTGTCCTGTCTGTCCGTCCGTCCGTCCGTCCGTGCATCCGTCCGTCCGTTACGCTTTATACATATGGGAAACTAAAGAATTGTTGGAACTAGGCTCTTCAAATTTTATATATGGAATGAGCATGAAAAATAAGCGGACCCATATTTTTTTTCTTTTCCGTCACACTTCTCATTGTGGAGTAATGCCCCTTTTCGGACTTATGCACTGAATGGCCATATGGAACCTTGTGAGCAGAATAGCTAGAGAACCATTTGAGCTAGGCTTTTGATATTTGGCATACAGTTTCAGTCTAATATGTAGATGACCTGATTAACTTTTGAATAAATTCCATAAATATTTGACCGAGTTATGCCCCTTTTTGGACTTATGCATTGTAGCTATAGGGAACATTGTGAGCAAGATATCTGGAAAACCACTTCAGAAAGGCTCTTGATATTTGGCATACAGTTTTGGTCTAATATGTAGATGACCTGATAAACTTTTGAATAAATTCCCTAAATATTTGACCAAGTTATGCCCCTTTTTTTTGGACTTATGCACTGAATGGCCATAGGGAACCTTGTGAGCAGAACAGCTAGAGAACCATTTGAGCTAGGCTTTTGATATTTGGCATACAGTTTCAGTCTAATATGTAGATGGCCTGATTAACTTTTATATAATTTCAAAAATATTTGACCGAGTTATGCCCATTTTTTGGACTAAAAATATTTGACCGAGTTATGCCCATTTTTGGACTTATGCATTGTAGCTATAGGGAACATTGTGAGCAAGATATCTTGAAAACTACTTCAGATAGGCCCTTGATATTTGGCATACAGTTTTGGTCTAACATGTAGATGACCTGATTAGCTTTTGAATAAATTCCCTAAATATTTGACCAAGTTATGCCCCTTTTCGGACTTATGCACTGAATGGCCATAGGGAACCTTGTGAGCAGAATAGCTAGAGAACCATTTGAGCTAGGCTTTTGATATTTAGCATACAGTTTCAGTCTAATATGTAGATGACCTGATTAACTTTTGCCATTTTTTGGACTAAAAATATTTGACCGAGTTATGCCCATTTTTGGACTTATGCATTGTAGCTATAGGGAACATTATGAGCAAGATATCTGGAAAACCACTTCAGATAGGCTCTTGATATTTGGCATACAGTTTTGGTCTAATATGTAGATGACCTGATTAACTTTTGAATAAATTTCCTAAATATTTGACCATGTTATGCCCCTTTTCGGACTTATGCACTGAATGGCCATAGGGAACCTTGTGAGCAGAATAGCTAGAGAACCATTTGAGCTAGGCTTTTGATATTTGGCATACAGTTTCAGTCTAATATGTAGATGACCTGATTAACTTTTGAATAAATTCCACAAATATTTGACCGAGTTATGCCCCTTTTTGGACTTATGCATTATAGCTGTAGGGAAAGTTGTGAGCAAGTTATCTGGAGAACCGTTTGAGTTAGGCTCATGATATTTGACATACTGTTTTGATGCAATATGTAGATGATCTGATTAATTTTTGATTAAATTCCATAAGTATTTGACCGAGTTTTGTCCTTTTATGGACTTTGCCATTATAACAAAAGGAAAATCTTGTCAACAGGATATTAAGAGAACCACTGGAGCTAGGCCCATAATGGGCAAGTATATGGTTGGGGGCATAGTGTTTCACAAACACATTTTCTAGTTTGACTTATGCATTTTAGCTATACAGGGGTGTAAAATTCCACTCGCCCGCTCGCATTTGCGAGTAAGTTTTAAGGCAGGGCGAGTAAGTTTTTCAAAACTGACCTTACTTTTTCTTCATTTTTAGCACCTAAATGAAAAGTTTAGACGATAAGGGCGAGTAAGTTTGAGGGAAATTTTACACCTCTGCTATAGGGAACATTGTGAGCAAGATATATGGAAAACCACTTCAGATAGGCTCTTGATATTTGGCATACAGTTTTGACCTAACATGTAGATGACCTGATTAACTTTTGAATTAATTCCCTAAATATTTAACCAAGTATTGCCCCTTTTTGGACTTATGGACTGAATGGCCATAGGGAACCTTGTGAGCAGAATAGCTAGAGAACCATTTGAGCTAGGCTTTTGATATTTGGCATACAGTTTCAGCCTAATATGTAGATGACCTGATTAACTTTTGAATAAATTCCATAAATATTTGACCGAGTTATGCCCCTTTTTGGACTTATGCATTGTAGCTATAGGGAACAGTGTGAGCAAGATATCTTGAAAACCACTTCAGACAGGCTCTTGATATTTGGCATACAGTTTTGATCTAATACGTAGATGAACTGATTAACTTTTGAATAAATTCCCTAAATTTTTGACCAAGTTATGCCCCTTTTCAGACTTATGCATTATAGCTGTAGTGAAGGTTGTGAGCAAGTTATCTGGAGAACCGTTTGAGTTAGGCTCATGATATTTGATATACTGTTTTGATGCAATATGTACATGCTCTGATTAATTTTTGATTAAATTCCATAGATATTTGACCAAGTTTTGCCCTTTTATGGACTTTGCCATTACAACAAAAGGAAAATATTAAGAGAAACACTGGAGCTAGGCCCATAATGGGCAAGCATATGGTTGGGGGCATAGTGTTTCACAAACATATTTTCTAGTTTAAATTATTGATTGCTTTTTTATGAAAAATGTTCATCATAACAAAAAGTAGACATCTTTGTATACTATTTTTGATCTTCATCACGTGAACAAGTCCGTGAAATGAACACCCCCTTACACCCCACTTTATATAGAGAAAACTGGGGTTTACGGGGGTAAACAATATTTTTCTTATTTCTTCTCCAAGACATAGGTTGTGGGTACTCGTTAGAACCGCCTCAATGAGGCGGTTCTAACGAGTACCAACAACCTATGTTTGCAGTATAAATAAGAAAAATATAATAGATTTTCGTCAGAAAAGTAGCCATTTTGGGGATATAAAAATTGCACTATATCGCACGGGTGTGTTTTCGTAATGTAATTTCTTAATTGTTTGTTGTACATGTATAAAACAGGATGGACATCAAACTTTTCAAGTTAAATGTGAGCTTTTTCTCTATTAACATGAATACACCTATAAAAGGACAAACAATTTGTGATTGGCTATTCAGTATTCTGAAATTTTTCTACCATTTCTGAAACAAGGCTGGGGCATTCAAGATGGAGAATTTGCAATGGCCAGATGAGGAACTTTTACGATCTTGAAAAGTTCCAATGAAATTTTACAAAATGATCATTTGTTTGTATCAGAACATAATCAAAAATAAGTTCTGTTACTTCAAAGTCAATTTGAAAGGTCTTTTGATCAAATCTGAGGGTCAAAAGATGCAGATTGTTTTGACTGGGAATTTTGGCATAATCATTTGGGAATTTTTATGTGCAACTGTGTGAAAAAAAAATGGCATTTTTGCCATTGGGAATGTGGCCCTCCATGAGACCCAAAATTACTGTATATAGAAAATTCCCTTATACAATGTAGACTTGTATAAGAAAATGCTTTAAAATCTTCTTGTCAGAAACCAGAAGGCCCAGGTCTTTGATGTTTGGTATATAGCTTTGTCTAGAGGACCTCTACCAAAGTTGTTCAAATTATAGCCCTAGAGCCCAAAATGCCCCCGCCCCGGGGCCCACTGGATTTACATAGACTTATATAGGAGAGACTTATATAGGGAAAAGCTTTAAAATTCTTCTTGTCAGAAACCAGAAGGCCCAGGTCTTTGATATTTGGTTTGTAGCTGCTAAGCATCGTCTAGTTGACCTCTACCAAAGTTGTTCAAATTATAGCCCTGGAGCCCAAAATGCCCCCACCCCATGGCCTACTGGTTTTACATAGACTTTTATAGGGAAAAGCTTTAAAAATTTTCTTGTCAGAAACCAGAAGGCCAAGGTCTTTGATATTTGGTATGTAGCTTCGTCTAGTAGACCACCACCAAAGTTGTTCAAATTATGGCCCTGGAGCCCAAAATGCCCCCGCCCCGGGGCCCTTTGGTTTTACATAGACTTATATATAAGGAAAAGCTTTAAAAATCTTCTTGTCAGAAACCAGAAGGCCCAGGTCTTTGCTATTTGGTATGGAGCTTTGTCTAGTGGACTTCTACCAAAATTGTTCAAATTATTGCCCTCGAGCCCAAAATGCCCCAACCCCATAGCCTACTGGTTTTACATAGACTTATATAGGGAAAATCTTTAAAAATCTTCTCATCAGAAACCAGAAGGCTCAGGTCTTTGATATTTGGTATGTAGTTTTGTCTAGTGGACCTCTGCCAAAGTTGTTCAAATTAAAGCCCTGGAGCCCAAAATGCCCCCGCCCTAGGGCCAGACTAAAATCTTCTTGTCCATTGACATATATAGGGAAAACCCCAAAAAATCTTATTGATGGATTTTAAGATAACTTCATACAAGTGTTGGGTATAATGAGGGCAACATTAGACATGTAGTAAAGTTTTGTGAAAATCTGCTCAGTGGTCTTGGATAAGATGCAATAGTAAGATTCAGTACTATCAGCATTTGGGATTATACAAAAATTTCAAGTCCACAGCTTGTGGCCATATTGGTTGGCTGACCTAAATCTTTATCATTTTGGCACAACTAGACCTGGAGATCTGGAATAATACAGTATTGAGTAAGGACAAATTTTAAGGAATTCCAATACGCAATAACAAGTACAGACCTCCGACATTACTGGGTCATCATGTGGTGACCACCATATTGGTTGGCAGAATGGAACCCATTTCATTTAGATACAACTAAACTTTCCTAGGAACATTATTGGCAAATTTTGTGAATATCACCCCACTGGTCTCGGAGGAGGTGTGATAAAAACATTTACAAACAGCCAAGCAAACTCAAATTTCCACCACCATCACACTCTCTCTTAGACTTCATCCAGAAAGCTTACACACACCAGAGTTGGACTTTTTAATGTTTGAGGCCCTGCCAAAAATCAAAATATATTCAGTCTATCACAAATATAGGTAGGCCCTATTTCAGATATACAGGAATTCCTATTATTTAGCAAGTGAATTTTTTTTTTTGCAAAAACTTTTGAGTGTAGCAGGAATATACAGGCAGCAGGCTTTCATGATTCATATCTCATGGTCCACTGATTTTTGACTTGGATTCTGAGTAAGTTTGCAGTTGATTAGGCATAAAATGTGCTCTCTTAGTCTTCACAAGATTTTTCTATAATTTGACCTAGTGACCTATTTTTTACCCCCCCCCCCCCCCCACCCCACCCCATAACCCATTTTGGGCCTTCAAGATTTTGTCAAGGATATCATTCTAAGCAAGTTTGAATTTGATTTGGCTATCAATGTGACCTTTAAAGCATTCACAAGGGTTGATCCAGTGCCCAAGATTCTGTGAAAGAACACCATTCTGTGCAAGTTTGAAGTTGATTAGGGTGAAAATGTGCCTAAAGAGTGTTCCCAAGGTTTTTCTTTTATTTCTTTGAATGAGATTTTGTTATGGAAATCTGAGCAAGTTTGAACTTGATAAGGCTAAAAATATGGCCTTTTAAATGTTCACAAGGTTGTTCTATGATTTGACCAGATAACCTTCGTTTTGATCCAGCATCACCCTGTACAAAACTTGAACGCCATTTTGTCAAGGACATCTTTCTGGGCAAGTTTGAACTTGATTAGGCTAAAAATATGACCTTTAGAGCATTCACATGGTTCTCCTATGATTTGACCTAGTGACTTGATTAGGCTAAAAATGTAGGTTTAGAGTGTTCCCAAGGTCTTTCTATGGTTTGACCTTGTGACCTCCATTTGACAGCACAAGACCCAGTTTCAAACTAGACAAACATTTTTTAGCAAGGTTCATGATGATTTCTACAAAAATGTGACCTCTAGCGTGTTAACATAGCTTTTTTTTGAAGCTTTTCTTTGATTTGGCTCCCTGACTTAGTGATCCAGTTTCGAAGTCAGCCTAAAGAACATCAAGACAAACATTTTGAGCATGATTCATGGTAACTTCAAAAATGTGACCTCAAATGTGTAAACAAGGTCTTCCCGTGAGCTGGCCTGTTGACCTAGTTTTGGCCCCAAATGACCCAGTTTCAAACATGACCTTGAATTTATCAAGACAAACATTTTTTTAAAGATTCATGACGTCTGCTTCAAAAATGTGTCCTCTAGAGCATTAAGAAGGTTTTCCTTTGATTTGACCTGATGACCTAATTTTTGACCCAAAATGATCAAGTTTCGAACTTTACCTAGATTTATAGGGGCAAACATTCTGGACAAGCTTTATTAAGATTTGGTCAAAACTGTGACCGCTTGAGTGTTAATTATTGTTAACTGTGACCTCTAGAGTGTTAACAAACTAATTGTTGACAACGGATGGCGACGGACAGAGGGTGATCACAATAGCTCACCCTGTGCTTTTGTAGGTGAGCTAAAAACTAACATTTTCAATCCCCTAGCCAAAGGATACTAAGGATGAAATTTGGGCTCAAGTGGTCCAGAGGCTTGCCCAGTGGCTTCAGAGGAGCTGTCGGTTGAAAGTGTTGATGTCAAATGCCGACAAAGGAAGATGATGACAGACAGTTGTCTATCCTATAAGCTCCTCCAGAGCCTTCAGCTCTGGTAAGCCAAAATATATGAACAGCTTCTACACCTAAAAGTCTGGACAGATTTCTCTGCAAAATAATTTAAAAGGTAAAATTGCCGTCCCGGGTGCTAAGAGGTCCAGAAATGCCACAATCATTTATTATAGCCTATTCATCAACAAAATGGAACCACTTTGGAATGATAAATTGATATATACCCTTCAATACCTGAATTAATTACACCAGGCAGTAATGAACAAAATCACAACAGACCAACCATCTTGGTCCATAGTAAAATATAAGATCAGTTTTTCAAACCTCACAAGGGTACAAAATGTGTAGGTTTTGGCCATGATATTTGTAAAAAAAAAACTCTAAATAAACCCAGTACTAAGCTTTAATGAATTATGAAAGTCCAAATTGATAATGCATAACAAATTTTGTAGCCGGCTGTCAGCAGACTTTTAGGTCTGGTGACAGCCAGCTGTCACGACCTGAAAGTCTGCTGACAGCTGGCTGTCAGCATACCTCGCCTTTAATATAATTTCACACAAATGTTGGGTATGATATTACCTTGAGCAAATCTGACTTTCAGGGTGCTGGGCTCAAGGTCAAGGTCACTGTTGCTATTTTTAGAAAAACACTGTCATGGCTCTTAAGTCCTACATTTATTGATGGATTTTAAAATAACTTCACACAAATGTTGAGTATTATAATATCTCTAGCAATTTTTGCTTTCAGGGTCCTGGGCTCAAGGTCAAGGTCAGTGTGACCTTTTAGCTCAGATGGGTGATATAGGACCATCATGGTCCTCTTGTTTTAGAAAAACTTTGTCATCGCTCTAGAGCTTACAATCATTGATGGATTTTCATATAGCATACAAATGTTGGATATTGTATTGTCTCGAGCAACTTCGACTTACAGGGTCCTGGGCTCAAGGTCAAGGTCACTTTGGCTATTTTAATAAAAACCTTTTCATAGCTCTAGTTCATACATTTATAGATGGATTTTAATATTACATTCCACAAATGTTTGGTATGATAATATCTAAAGCATATTTACTTTTCAGGGTGCTGGGGTCACAGGGTCAAGGTCACTGTGACTATTCTATAGGAAAACTGTCATTGCTCTAGTGCCTACATTTATTGATAGATTTTGATATAACTTCGCTCAGTTGTTCGGTATTTTATTATCTGAAGCAAGTTCAACTTTCAGGGTCCTGGCCTCAAGGTCAAGGTCACTGTAGCTATTTTTAGAAAAACTTGTCATTACTCTGGCACCTACATGTATTGATGGATTTCGATATAACTTCACATAAATGTTTGGTATTATAATATCTCTATTAAGGTTGACTTTCAGGATCCTGGGCTCAAGGTCAGTGTGACCTTTGATATTTGGTACATAGCTTTATATCTCTTAGCTCAGGTGAGCGATATAGGACCATCATGGTCCCTCTTGTTCATAAAAACTTGTTGTGTGTAGGCAGTAGAATGGCATATCCGTGAAGATATGGTGGTTCAGCAATCTCTTCTGAAGGTTTTACTATTTTAGCTCACCTGTCACGTAGTGACAAGGTACTACGTGACAGGTGAGCTTTTGTGATCACTTTTCGTTCGTTCCTGCGTCTGTGCGTGCATGCGTAAACAATTTCTTCAAACGACATCTCCTCCTAAACCACTGAATGGATTCTAACCAAACTTGGCAGAAATGATCCTTGGGTGGTCCTCTTTCAAAGTTGTTCATGAATTCGATTCCTGCGGCCCCCACCCATAGGGGCTTGAAGAAATATATGGGCTGCATGATGCTTCCACGCAGAGCTGAATCCGGCCCGCACACTAGTACTGGTAAACCGCTTAACGGATCTAAGCCTGTCCAGGAACCGCGGTGCGAGGCGGACCGTCCATGCTAATAAACCCTATTGGTTTCATTGGGCGACAGGGCTTGAGATGTCATTTCATCTCAATGTCGGGTAAAAGTCCCACAAAATTGGAAGCGACGTCTCCAAAATGACCTTTACAGTGTTGACGGGGACGTTAAACCTCAAATCAAACAAACAAAACAAAACCATGCAGAACTCTGGTTGCTATAGAAACCAGAAGGGAAAATTATCAAAAACCTTCAAAAGTCTTATTCTCCGAAATCAGAAGGCCCAGGTCTTTGATATTTGGTATGTAGCTTCGTCGGACGAACCTCTACTAAAGTTGTTCAAATTATGGCCCTGGGGCCCAAAATGGCCCCGACCCGAGACCCACTGGTTTTACAAAGACTTATATAGTGAAAAGCTTTAAAAATCTTCTTGTCAGAAACCAGAAGGTCCAGATCTTTGATATTTGGTATATAACTTTGTCTAGTGGACCTCTACCAAAATTGTTCAAATTATAGCCCTGGGGCGCAAAATGCCCCCACCCCAGGGCCAACTTGTTTTACATAGACTTATTTAGGGAAATCCTTTAAAAATCTTCTTGTCTGAAACCAGAAGGCCCAGGTCCTTGATATTTGGTATGTAGCTTTGTCTAGTTGATCTCTACCAAAGTTGTTCAAATTATAGCCCTGGAGCCCAAAATGCCCCCGCCCCGGGGCCCACTGGTTTTACATAGACTGATATAGTGAAAAGCTTTAAAAATCCTCTTGTCAGAAACCAGAAGGTTCAGATCTTTGATATTTGGTATGTAGCTTTGTCTAGTGGACCTGTACCAAAATTGTCCAAATTAGAGCCCTGGGGCACAAAATGCCCCCTACCCAGGGCCAGCTTGTTTTACATAGACTTATGTAGGGAAAAGTTTTAAAAATCTTCTTGTCAGAAACCAGAAGGCCCAGGTCTTTGATATTTGGTATGTAGCTTCGTCTAGTAGACCTCTACCAAAGTTGTTCAAATTAGAGCCCTGGGGCACAAAATGCCCCCGCCCTGGGGCCCACTGGTTTTACATAAACTTATATAGGGAAGAGCTTTAGAAATCTTCTTTTCAGGTACCAGATGGCCCAGATCTTTGATATTTGGTATGTAGCTTCGTCTAGTTGACCTCTACCAAAGTTGTTCAAATTATAGCCCTGGGGCCCTAAATGCCCCCGCCCTGGGGCCCACTGGTTTTACATAGACTAATATAGGGAAAAGCTTTAGAAATCTTCTTTTCAGGTACCAGAAGGCCCAGATCTTTGATATTTGGTATGTAGCTTCATCTAGTGGACTTCTACCAAAGTTGTTCAAATTGTAGCCCCGGGGCCCAAAATGCCCACGCCCTGGGGCCCACTGGTTTTATATAGTCTTATATAGGGAAAAGCTTTAGAAATCTTCTTGTCTGAAATCAGAAGGCCCAGGTCTTTGATATTTGGTATGTAGCTTTGTCTAGTGGACCTCTACCAAAGCTGTTCAAATCATAGCCCTGGGGTCAAAAGTGGCCCCGCCCAAAGGTTCACTTGTTTTCACATAGACTTATATAGGGAAAACCTTTCAAAATCTTCTTCTCTGAAACCAGTAGGGCCAGGCCTTTGATATTTGGTACAAAGCTTCATCTATTGGACCTCCTTCAAGATCGTTCAATTTATAGCACTGGGGCCCAAAATGGCCCCGCCCCGGGGCCCAAGATCACTGTGATTATTTTTAGGAAATTTTTTCATTGCTCTAGCGCCTACATTTATCGATGGATTTTAATATAACTTCACACAATTTTAAGATATGACATTTTCTCGAGCAAATATGACTTTCAGGGTCCTTGGCTCAAAGTCAAGGTCGCTGTGGCTATTTTTAGAAAAACTTTTAATGGCTCTAGCGTTTAAATTTATTGATGGATTTTAATATAACTTCACACAAATGTTTGGTATGATATTATCTTTTGCAGGTTCGACTTTCTGGGTCCTGGGCTCAAGGTCAGGGTCACTGTGGCTATATATATATAAAACTTTTTCAGCGCTCTAGTGCCTACATTTATTGATAGATTTTAATACAATTTCACACAATTGATTGAACGATATTTTTTCTAGCAGCTTTGACTTTCAGGGTCCTTGGCTCAAGGTCAAGGTCACTGTGGCTATTTTTTAGAAAAAACTTTTTAATGGCTCTAGTGTCTGTATTTGTTGATGGATTTTAATATAATTTCACTTTACTGTTGGGTATGACAATAGCTCAAGCAGGTTAGACTTTCAGGGTCGTGGACTCAAGAACAAGGTCATTGTGGCTATTTTTAGAAAAACTTTGTCATCCCTCTAGCACCTACATTTATTGATGGATTTTAATATAACTTCACACAATTGTTAGATATGATATTATCTCCAGCAAGTCCTACTTACAGGGTCCTTGGCTCAAGGTCAAGGTCACTGTGGCTGTTTTTAGAAAAACTTTGTCATAGCTGTAGTGCCTACATGTATTGATGGATTTTTAGCTCACCTGAGCACATAGTGCTCAGTGAGCTATTCCTATAGGCCAGTACTCTGGCGTCCGTCCGTCGTCCGTCGTACGTCGTCCGTCGTACGTCTTCCGTCGTCCGTCCATAGTCTGTCAACAGTTGACATCTCCTCCTAAACCACTGGGCCAATTCGGACGAAACTTCACAGGAATGATCCTTGGGAGGTACTAACTGAAAGTTGTTCAAAGATATGAAATCTAGGCAGAACTCTGGTTGCCATGGCAACCAATAAGCAAAATCTTTAAAAATCTTCTTGTCCAAAACTATAAGGCCTAGAGCTACTAAATTTGGTATGTAGGTGTATCTAGTGGACCTCTACCAAGATTGTTCAAATTATAGCCCTGGGGTCAAAAATGGCCCCTACTCAGGGGCCACTAGTTTTACATAGTCTTATATAGCAAAAATCTTTAAAAATCTTCTTCTCAGAAACCATAAGGCCTAGGGCTGCTAAATTTGGTATGTAAGTTCATCTAGTGGACCTCTACCAAGATTGTTCAAATTATAGCCCTGGGGTCAAAAATGGCCCCTACCCTGGGGGCCACTAGTTTTACATAGGCTTATATAGTGAAAATCTTGAAAAATCTTCTTGTCCAAAACCATAAGGCCTAGAGCTACTAAATTTGGTATGTAGGTGTATCTAGTGGACCTCTACCAAGATTGTTCAAATTAAGTCTGTAGGGTCAAAAACGGCCCCTAATCAGGGGTCACTCATTTTACATAGACTTATATAGTAAAATCTAGAAAAATCTTCTTGTTAGAAACCATAAGGCCTAGTGCTGCTAAATTTGGTATGTAGGTTCATCTAGCAGACCTCTACCAAGATTATTCAAATTATAGCCCTGGGGTCAAAAATGGCCCCGAGCCGGGGCCACTAGATTTACATAGGCTTATATAGTGAAAATCTTGAAAAATTTTCTTGTCCGAAACCATAAGGCCTAGAGTTACTTCATTTGGTATGTAGATGTGTCTAATGGACATCTAACAAGATTATTCAAATTTTGTTCCTGGGGTCAAAAATGGCCCCTAATCAGGGGTCACTCATTTCACATAGACTTATATAGCAAAAATCTTGAAAAATCTTCTTGTCAGAAACCATTAGGCCCAGGGCTACCAAATTTGGTATGTAGGTTCATCTAGTGGGCGTTTACCAAGATTGTTCAAATTAAAGCCTAGGGTCAGAAATGGCCCCTACCCGTAGGTCACTTGTTTTACTTAGACTTACATAGTGAAAATCTTGAAAAATCTTCTTGATGCAAACGATTATGTCTAGGGCTACCAAATTTGGCATTAAGCTTTTCTGATGAGATGAGAAAAGAGATGAGATGAGAAAAGAGATGAGAAAAGAGATGAGAAATGGGCCGCTACCAAGATTGTTCAAATTAGGTCCTTTGGGTCAAAATTGGCCCGACCCCAAGGGTCAGTAGTTTTACAAAGACTAATATGTGGCAAATTCTTTAAAAAGCTTCTCCTCAAAAACTACTTATCAGATTTTGAAATAATTTGGCAGAAATAGTTCTTTTGTTTTGGGGTTTTATGGCCCTTTCAGCCCATGATGATTATACTGAATGCAGTCAGGTAACCTAACCACACCTTTCCTGGGCAGTTAACCAGTACTGATGTTCCTTTGGTGACCCTCTACCAAAATTGTGTGAACCTGCCACCCCCTACACCATTCTTCTGTCAAGCATAAGCAACCCCTGCTTCCCACTTTCCTATTCAGCAACAAGCCACCATGCCATGCTGTTATCCCCCCACCCCCATGGTTTGTAAAACTTTACTGGTGAACATGCTGCTTTCAGACACCTTTTTTGTTTTTCCACCTGGGATTCCCCCAGGCCTACAAACTTTTTATTGTCTGTGTCAAGCACCACCACCTACCTCCCAAGGCCTGTACAGCTCCTGCCTGTCACCCGAAATCATTCATTTTGGACAACTTTTAAACATAGATGTTTCAGGCACTATATCCTATTTAGAAGATGATAGTCTCTTAGAATACACTCTTGTTGAAGTAACTGATGATGGTTGGTGAAAGTGACACTCAGGTGAGCGAATTAGGGCCCTCTTGTAATATAAAGTTCCACAAATGTTTGGTATGATAATATCTCATGCAAGTTTCAGGATGCTGGGCTCAAGGTCAAGGTCATTGTGGCTATCTTAAGAAAAAAGTTTGTCTCGCTCTAGCACCTACATTTATTGATGGATTTTAATATAACTTTATGCAGTTGGATATGATATTATCTGGAGCAAGTTAGATTTTCAGGGTCCTGGCCTCAAGGTCAATGGCTATTTTTAGAAAAATTTTGTCATCCCTCTAGCGCCTACATTTATTGATGGATTTTGATATAATTTCACCCAAAACTTCACACAAATAGTGGGTATTATAATATCTCAAGCAAGTTTTACTTTCATGGTCCAGAGCTCAAGGTCAATATGACCTTTGATATTTGGTACATAGCTTATTTGTTAGCTCAGGTGAGCCATATAGGACCATCATGGTCCTCTTGTTTTTTTTTTTCAGAACACTTCAAGTGCTTAGCAAAAATAAATTTAGAGGGAAGAGATGAGAAAGAGCATGTTTTGCAAGAGGTCCTTGCTGTTCATCTGTTTGGACCTTTACTGGAGAATGCCACTGTAAAAATAGATAATACGAGATACAAGGCGACAGATGCTGTAAAGTGCAAGTACTGTGATACCCCAGTGAAGAAAGGAGACACTTCATTTGGTAAGAAACAAGAATTCTCACTATTTATTAGCGCACCTGGAGCTTATGCCATCGCCTTTTGTCTGTCGTCCGTCCGTCTTCCGTCGTTAGCTTTTCATAATTTCGACATCTCCTCCAAAACCATAGGTCAGATTGAGCTGATACTTGGTGGGAGACATCGGGGTGACATAGAGATCCAGAAATGCTGAAATCATTCCGTTCCGATATCCAAGATGGCAGCCATCTTGAAATTCTTCAAACGACATCTCCTCTCAAACCAAAAGTCAGATTGAGCTGAAACTTCATGGGAGGCATCTGGGTGACGTGAAGATTCAGAATTGCTAAAATCGTTCCGGTCCGTTAACCAAGATGGCCACCATGGCAGCCATCTTGAAATTCTTTAAACGACATCTCCTCCCAAACCAAATGTCGGATTGAGCTGAAACTTCATGGGAGGCATCGGGGTGACATGGAGATTCAGAATTGCCAAAATCGTTCTGGTCCATTAACCAAGATGGCCACCATGGCAGCCATCTTGAAATTCTTTAAACAACATCTCCTCCCAAACCAAAAGTAGGATTAAGCTGAAACTTCATGGGAGGCATCGGGGTGACATGGAGATTCAGAATTGCTAAAATTGTTCCGGTACGTTAACCAAGATGGCCGCCATGGCGGCCATCTTGAAATTATTCAAACGACATATCCTCTCAAATCAAAAGTCAGATTGAGCTGAAACTTTATGGGAGGCATCGGGGTGACATGGAGATTCAGAATTGCTAAAATCATTCTGGTCCGTTAACCAAGATGGCGGCCATTGCAGCCATCTTGAAATTCTTTAAACGACATCTCCTCCCAAACCAAAAGTCAGATTGAGCTGAAACTTCATGGGAGGCATCAGGGTGACATGGAGATTCAGAATTGCAAAAATCGTTCCGGTCCGTTAACCAAGATGGCCACCATGGCAGCCATCTTGAAATTCTTTAAACAACATCTCCTCCCAAACCAAAAGTGGGATTGAGCTGAAACTTCATGGGAGGCATCGGGGTGACATGGAGATTCAGAATTGCTAAAATCGTTCCAGTCCGTTAACCAAGATGGCCACCATGGCAGCCATCTTGAAATTCTTTAAACAACATCTCCTCCCAAACCAAAAGTGGGATTGAGCTGAAACTTCATGGGAGGCATCGGGGTGACATGGAGATTCAGAATTGCTAAAATCGTTCCGGTCCATTAACCAAGATGGCCACCATGGCAGCCATCTTGAAATTCTTTAAACAACATCTCCTCCCAAACCAACAGTCGGATTGAGCTGAAACTTGATGGGAGGCATCGGGGTGACATGGAGATTCAGAATTGCTAAAATCGTTCAGGTCCGTTAACCAGGATGGTCGCCATGGCAGCCATCTTGAAATTCTTTAAACGACATCTCCTCCCAAACCAAAAGTCGGGTTGAGCTGAAACTTCATGGGAGGCATCGGGGTGACAGGAGATTCAGAAATGCTAAATTCGTTCTGGTCCGTTAACCAAGATGGCCACCATGGCAGCCATCTTGAAATTCTTTAAACGACATTTCCTCTCAAATCAAAAGTCGGATTGAGCTGAAACTTCATGGGCTGCATTGGTGTGACATTGAGATTCAGAATTGCTAAAATCGTTCCATTTCGTTAACCAAGATGGCCACCATGGCAGCCATCTTGAAATTCTTTAAACAACATTTCCTCCCAAACCAAAAGTCGGATAGAGCTGAAACTTTATGGGAGGCATCGGGGTGACTTGGAGATTCAGAATTGCTAAAATCTATCTGTCCTGATATCCCAGATGGCCGCCATGGCACAGTGAGAAGTCAGCATGATCAGTCTAGTCCAGGTGAGCGATTTCTGGCCCACTTGGGCCTCTAGTTTGTAATTAGTATTCATTTATATACAAAAATAAATACATAAATAAAAGATCAAATAAAGGTTTCCAGTGGTTGAGCTATTCATCTTACAAACCAGGGGTCATACGTTTTATCAGCTTTAAGTTATTAGGCCTAAGTAGACATGCAAACAGACTCCAGCAATAGCATTAAAAATTGTGGATGGAAAAACACTTCAGCCTCTTTGTTGATTTTAATTATTGTCGGTGATGACACATTGATGAGATAGGAGACCTCTATGCTAACCGAACAACCAACTAAATTGAACTAATTATTATAAATGTAAACTGCAGTGGACGATGAGGGTGAATGTTGGGGCCCATGTAAAACCGGTTTAAAACCCCCATCTGAAGGTGGTACTTCTATTGCAGTTTCATATGTTTTATGTTAGGTTCTGTTGTAGTTTGATATGTTTTCATTTTAACACTTATGTGTGTCTAAATTCAGGGTTGGCAAAAGACGAGTCAGTATGAGTATTGACCAAACAAGTGGTCATAAGTGGTTATAACCGGTCATAAGTGGTTGATTGGTCAATTGAAATAACCGCGGTCAGTTCTTAGATATTTATCATTTATTGTCCTCTTTTTTATACGCCCATTTTGAAAAAATGGTCATATTATGTTATGGGGTTGGCGTCCGTCTGTCCGTCCTTCAGTAAACTTTTCGTTTCCGGATAACTCCTACAGTTTTGATCCGATGGAGATGAAACTTTGTGAATAGTAAGACCATGATGTGGAGATGTGCGTAAAGTTTTGAAGTTAATGTCAACCTTATCTTTAACAGAGTCCTTGCCCTTTGAAGGTTTTAATACATGGTTTTGTTCCCCCGGATAACTCCTCCTATAGTTTTGATCCGATGGAGTTGAAACTTTGTGAATAGTAAGGCTATGGTGTGGAGCATTGCGTAAAGTTTCGAAGTAAATGTCGTTTATTTTTGACAGAGTTACTGCCCTTTAAATGTTTGAATACATGGATTCGTTTCGGGATAACTCCTCCTATATTTTAGCTCACCTGAGCACAGCGTGCTCAAGGTGAGCTATTGTGATCGAAATTTGTCACTCGTCCGTCCATCCGTCTGTCGTCAACAATTTACTTAAATGACACCTCCTCCTAAACCAGTGACTGGATTTTGAAATAATTTCACAGAAATGTTTCTTTGGTGAAACTCTACCAAAATTGCTAAAATGGTTCAGCTCCGTTAAACAAAATGGCCACCAGAGCTGAAAATAGTAAAACCTTTAAATGACATCTCCTCCTAGACCAATGGTCCGATTTCAAAATAATTTCATAGGAATGTTCCTCTTATGCCCTTATATCTCAATTGCTAAAATGGTCCCCCTCCGTTAAACAAAATGGCCGCCAGAGCTAAAAATAGAAAAACCTGTGAACGACATCTCCTCCTAGACCAATGGTCCGATTTCGAAATAATTTCACAGAAATGTTCCTCTTATGCCCCTTTACCAAAATTGCTAAAATGGTTCGGCTACGTTAAACTAAATGGCCGCCAGAGCTAAAAATAGAAAAACATTAAATGGACATCTCCTCCTAGACCAATGGTTCGATTTCAAAATAATTTCATAGCAATGTTCCTCTTATGCCCCTTTACTAAAATTGCTAAAATGGTTCCGCTCCATTAAACAAAATGGCAGCCAGAGCTGAAAATAGAAAAACCTTTAAACAACATCTCCTCCTAGACCAATTGTCCGATTTACAAATGATTTCATAGGAATGTTCCTCTTATGCCCCTTTACTAAAATTGCTAAAATGATCCAGCTCCGTTAAACAAAATGGCCGCCAGAGCTAAAAATAGAAAAACCTTTAAATGACATCTCCTAGACCAATGGTCTGAGTTCAGAAAAAATCCACAGAAATGTTCCTCTTATGCCCCTCTACCAAAATTGCTAAAATGGTTCCGCTCCGTTAAACAAAATGGCCACCAGAGCTAAAAATAGAAAAACCTTTAAACAACATCTCCTCCTAGACCAATGGTTCGATTTCAAAATTATTTCATAGGAATGTTCCTCTGATGCCCCTTTACCAATATTGTTTAAATGTTTCCGCTCCGTTAAACAAAATGGCCACCAGAGCTAAAAATAGAAAAACCTTTAAACCTAATCTCCTCCTAGACCAATGGTCCGATTTCAAAATATTTCCACAGAAACGTTCCTCTGATGCCCCTTTACCAAAATTGCTAAAATGGTTCTGCTCCGTTAAACAAAATGGCCACTAGAGCTAAAAATAGAAAAACCTTTAAACGACATTGCCTCCTAGACCAATGGTCCGATTTCAAAATAATTTCACATAATTGTTCCTCTTATGCTCCTTAACCAAAAGTGCTAAAATGGTTGCACTCTGTTAAACAAAATGGCCGCCAGAGCTAAAAATAGAAAAAAACTTTTAAACAACATCTTCTCCTAGACCAAAGATACGATTTCAAAATAATTTCATAGGAATGTTCGTCTTATACCCCTTTACCAAAATTGCTAAAATCATTCCCCTCCTTTAAACAAAATGGCCACCAGAGCTAAAAATAGAAACACATTTAAATGACATCTCCTCTTAGACCAATGATCCCATTTCAAAATAATTTCACAGAAATGTTCCGCTTATGCCCCTTTACCAAAATTGCTAAAATGGTTCTGTTCTGTTAAACAAAATGGCCACCAGAGCTAAAAATAGAAAAAACCTTTAAACGACATCTCCTCCTAGACGAATGGTCTGATTCCAAAATAATTTCACAGAAATGTTCCTCTGATAACCCTTTACCAAAATTGCTAAAATGGTTCCGCTCTGTTAAACAAAATGGCCACCAGAATTAAAAATAGGAAAACCTTTAAACAACATCTCCTCCTAGACCAATGGTCAATTTTCAAAATGATTTCATAGGAATTTTCCTCTTATGCCCTTTTACCAAAATTGCTAAAAGGATTCTGCTGCGTTAAACAAAATGTCCACCAGAGCTAAAAATAGAAAAACCTTTAAAAGACATCTCCTCCTAGACGAATGGTCTGATTTCAAAATAATTTCACAGAAATGTTCCTCTGATGCCCCTTTACCAAAATTGCTAAAATGGTTCCGCACTGTTAAACAAAATGGCCACCAGAGCTAAAAATAGAAAAAAAACCTTTAAACGACATCTCCTCCTAGACCAATGGTCTGATTTCAAATTGCTAAAATGGTTCCATGACCCTTTGTTAAAAGTGCTAAAATCATTTGGCTCCACTGAACAAAAAGTTTGAAAGGGCCTTATAACCCCAGATCAAACAAAAGTAAACATCTTTAACTCAGGTGAGCGATCCAGGGCCATCATGGCCCTCTTGTTGTTTCGATTGGTTGAAACTTTGTGAATAGTAAGCCCATGATGTGGCGCAGCGCGTAAAGTTTTGAAGTTAACGTCAACTATGCTATTTTTACAGAGTTATTCCCCTTTAAAAGAGATAACTCCTGCTACAGTTTTGATCGGATTAAGTTGAAACATTGTGAAGAGTAAGAATATGATGTGGAGCAGCACATATTGTTTAGAGGTCATGGAATTTGCAGGCTGTTGGGATCAATTTATAGACGATGTGATTAGCTTTGTATAGATGACCTGATTAGCTTTTGGTGACGTGATCTATACTTGCATGAGTTTTTGCCCCTTTCTGACTTATGCATTATGAACATAAGAAGCCTTAAATGCTGATGATTAATTGATGCTTGTCCCATGATGGGCAAGCATATGTTTGGGGGCGTAGTATTTCACAAACACATTTTCTAGTTATAATTTTTTAAGACAAGAAGTTTGCCATAAATGTATTTTATTCTTATCTAATTACGTAAAACATACCGCTGAGGAATACAACCTACTATTGGGGCAAATTAATCAATATTTGATAAAGGTCCATTACCATGAAACCAAGATTCCTATTTGGCTGTGCTAGATCGGCAATCTGCCTAGCCAAAAAGGAATTCTTATTTGGACTAAATATTGTTTAGTGAGATCTGGAATTTGGCTAAACTAAATAATAATTTAGCCAGGTCCGGAATCAGTCTAGGCCAAATGAGAATTCCTATTTTGCCTAGCCAGATTCCGGATCAGATTCCGGATCTGGCTAAATTCCTTTATACGAAACCTTGGTCTATAGTTCCTAAATTTTTGAATGATAAAAATGGTACAATACAAAATAATTGTTGCCCAGCAGGTAAGCCACGCTGTCCTACAACAGCTCTTGTTTACCAATATTTATATTCAATGTCAGGTTACTCCAAAGCGGTTTGTCCAGTGCTGCGGAGTTCTGCTGTTTGGGGGCGTGCTCTCTGCAGGCGGTGGTTGCAGGCTGGCTTCCATGGCATGCTGCGGGTGTGCTTGGTTCCGCCAGCTGCTCCCTCTGCTCGCTGGCCGTGGTCTGCCACTTCTGGCCGGGGGTCGGGTGTATTCATCATGTGTAGGGAGTGTGATGCTGGATGCAGCAGAGACTTGGGCCATGGCAGTGGTTGCACAGGACCGTCTACTGCGTAATGACTGTGCAGTGATCCGTTGGATCTGTAATGTCAGGGCAAGGGGTGAAGTCAGCTCATACTCCCTTCTCTCACTTGGCATCAGGGACTTGTATGTGGTGCTCCGCGCCGGTGGAGTGGGGTGGTTTGGACGTGTGGGGCACGGCGCGGGTTGGATTGCTGGGATGCTTGGGCTGGGTGTGGTTGCGCAGAGGTGACCCGGCGGGCCAGGGAGGATGTGGGATGAAGTGTTGATGGATGACAGAAAGAAGCTTGGCAGGGGTGTAAAATTCTCTCAAAACTTACTCGCCCTTATGGTCTCAATTATTCATTTAGATGCTAAAAGTGAAGAAAAAGTGTAGAAAGTTTTGGAAAATGTCAGTCGCCCTGCCTTAAAATTTACTCAGGCAGGCGAGCGGGCAAGTGGAATTTTACACACCAGCTTGGAATGGACTCTGCGAACCCCCAGAACTGCTCTGAGTGGAGAGGACGTCTGAGAGGAAGACTTGTCAAACAAGCCCAACCCTCGGTAGAGGAAAACCGACTTTAAAATGGATGATGATGATGATGATGAATTTTAACTCAATGTAGACTGTATGTCTCTCCTTGTTATCTACAAGTTCGATGTAGATCAGATTATAAATGGCTAAGAAAAGTTGGAGATGTTGTTTTCCCATTGTAAGTATATGGGTCAATTTTATCATGCTCAAGGGGATGTAACTGGAAAACAGGTTGTCAGATTCAAGCCAAATTCAAAACCGTCAGAGATTTTATGCTTGTCCTCATTGACCAAAAGTTACAAAAAGATCAGACCCCATACTGGCTGAGAAAAGCTGTCCCCAACTTCGAAGAAGTTGATGGGGCATATTGGTTCTGTCCTGTCCGTCCATCTGTCCGTCTGTCCGAGCGCATCCGTGGGCACATGTTGGGTAGACATAAGTTGGGTACTTGCCGTTTATTCCGTTAGTGTCCGAAAAAGTAGCCAACAAATTTGATGGGACATGTTGGGTACTTGTGCAAATTTTAGCTGATTGTTGGGTACTTATAGGTGAAAAATTAACACTGTAGTACCCAACAAATGTCCATCTGTAAGAACGTGCGTCCGTCCGCCCGTCCGTTACGCTTTATACATATTGGAAACTAAAGAATGGTTGGAACTAGGCTCTTCAAATTTTATATATGGAATGAGCATGAAAAATAAGGGGACCTTTATTTTTTTTTGTTTTCCGTCACACTTCTCATTGTGGAGTTATGCCCCTTTTCGGACTTATGCACTGAATGGCCATAGGGAACCTTGTGAGCAGAATAGCTAGAGAACCATTTGAGCTAGGCTTTTGATATTTGGCATACAATTTCAGTCTATTATGTAGATGACCTGATTAACTTTAGAATAAATCCCATAAATATTTGACCGAGTTATGCCCCTTTTTGGACTTATGCATTGTAGCTATAGGGAACATTGTGAGCAAGATATCTGGAAAACAACTTCAGACAGGCTCTTGATATTTGGCATACAGTTTTGGTCTAATATGTAGATGACCTGATTAACTTTTGAATAAATTCCCTAAATATTTGACCAAGTTATGCCCCTTTTCGGACTTATGCACTGAATGGCCATAGGAAACCTTGTGAGCAGAATAGCTGGAGAACCATTTGAGCTAGGCTTTTGATAATCGGCATACAGTTTCAGTCTAATATGTAAATGACCTGATGAACTTTTGAATAAATTCCCTAAATATTTGACCGAGTTATGCCCCTTTTCGGACTTATGCACTGAATGGCCATAGGGAACCTTGTGAGCAGAATAGCTAGAGAACCATTTGAGCTAGGCTTTTGATATTTGGCATACAGTTTCAGTCTAATATGTAGATGACCTGATTAACTTTTGATTGAATTCCATAAATATTTGACCGAGTTATGCCCCTTTTTGGACTTATGCATTGCAGGTATAGGGAACATTGTGAGCAAGATATATCGAAAACCACTTCAGATAGGCTCTTGATATTTGGCATACAGTTTTGGTCTAATATGTAGATGACCTGATTAACTTTTGAATAAATTCCCTAAATATTTAACCAAGATATGCCCCTTTTCGGACTTATGCACTCAATGGCAATAGGGAACCTTGTGAGCAGAATAGCTAGAGAACCATTTGAGCTAGGCTTTTGATATTTGGCATACAGTTTCAGTCTAATATGTAGATGACCTGATTAACTTTTGAATTAATTCCATAAATATTTAACCGAGTTATGCCCCTTTTTGGACTCATGCATTGTAGCTATAGGGAACATTGTGAGCAAGATATCTGGAAAACCACTTCAGACAGGCTCTTGATATTTGGCATACAGTTTTGGTCTAATATGTAGATGACCTGATTAACTTTTGAATAAATTCCCTAAATATTTAACCAAGATATGCCCCTTTTCGGACTTATGCACTCAATGGCAATAGGGAACCTTGTGAGCAGAATAGCTAGAGAACCATTTGAGCTAGGCTTTTGATATTTGGCATACAGTTTCAGTCTAATATGTAGATGACCTGATTAACTTTTGAATAAATTCCATAAATATTTAACCGAGTTATGCCCCTTTTTGGACTCATGCATTGTAGCTATAGGGAACATTGTGAGCAAGATATCTGGAAAACCACTTCAGACAGGCTCTTGATATTTGGCATACAGTTTTGGTCTAATACGTAGATGACCTGATTAACTTTTAAATAAATTCCCTAAATATTTGACCAAGTTATGCCCCTTTTCAGATTTATGCATTATAGCTGCAGTGAAGGTTGTGAGCAAGTTATCTGGAGAACCGCTTGAGTTAGGCTCGTGATATTTGACATACTGTTTTGATGCAATATGTAGATGATCTGATTAATTTTTTATTAAATTCCATAGATATTTGACCAAGTTTTGCCCTTTTATGGACTTTGCCATTATAACAAAAGGAAAACCTTGTCAACAGGATATTAAGAGAACCACTGGAGCTAGGTCCATCATGGGCAAGCATATGGTTGGGGGCATAGTGTTTCACAAACACATTTTCTAGTTCACTAATATTTATACTTAAGGGCAGGTAACTCCAAAGCGGTTTGACCTGTGCAGCCCATAGTTGACCTCAGTGTAGACTGTATACCTCTCCTAGATATCTGCAAGTTTGATGAAGATCAGATTAGAAATGGCCGAGAAAAGTGGATATGTCATTTTTCCCATTATAAGTCAATGGAACCTGTTTGTTTCCATGGCAACCATGGTTCTGGTCAAAACTGGTCCAAATACTAATGCAGTCAATCCCCCAACCAAGTGATGCTGCACATAAAATTTGATCAAGATTGTCCAGCTAGTCACTGAGATATTGAAGTTCAAAAGTGTGATCAACGGACAGATGACGGATGGACGCTGGATACCTGCATATACTGGGTGTATTTTGAAATGATTTCACAGGAATGTTTCTTGGGTGACACTCTATCAAGTTGCCCAGAAATGCAGGTGAGTGAATGAAGAGCCTTTGGGCCCTATTGTTAATCATTCTCCCATACCTTCTGTCATTTCCACTTTCAAATCCTCTTCCGCCTCTTTTTCTCCCATTCTCTGGAATGGGACGTAAAAGGCCATCAAGGTTTTGACTTGTCATTAAACCACAGCAATCGTGGTATATAAGTTTACAGAAAATCTGTTTGGTGACATTATTTAAACTTTGTTAAAAAAATCTAGTCTTATCTAATTTCATATTGCAGGAAACAGTGCAGTTTGGCATGGACATGGAGATATCTTATTGGACCACAGTGTTATCACAATAGAGCTTGGTGAAGATGTGGAAGATGAGGAATCAACACAGTCATACACTTACAGATTAGAGGACTTTACTGATGCAAATGAACCAGCAGCGAAAAGAATGAGAGTAACAGCAGGTGGGGATGATGGAAATTTAAGCCAAGAAACAATTGTCAGTACCTCTGTTGTTGAAGTGAAACAAGCTGGAAATGACTACATGCCTAAAGGACCGAGAAAAATTCCCTTCAAGCGGGAAAGTGTCAAAGAGACCAATAAAACATTAGCACAGGTTCTTGCACAGACAATAACCAATGCATTTTTACAAGTTCGATTGCATCCTCATTTGAAAAATCATTTTATTCCCAGCTTTTTAGCTAATAGCAGGTATGTAACTATTCATATGTACAATCCCAATGAAGATATTTTGCTTACACAAGGTCGGGCAATGCCTATAATGAGTGATGGCAAATTAAAATATGATACTATTTTAAGTATTTGGCTGGCCCTGAACATGTTTGAATTTTCTAAAGCCTGGCCAAAGCCACCACATTATGATGGATTAGATGAAGAGTCAAAGGAAAAAAAAAGTAATTTCCACCAACTGATTCGTGAAGATAGATTAAGACTCTACTTTGATGAGCTGCATATGCCACTTCAAAAATCGAGGCCCCAGAATGAGGAATATGATGATGAATCTGGTATTCCTCGACAGCATGTCATGGAATTATTAAAAGAATTAGAGGGTGGTCTTGCAGTTAAATGAGTTGGCCTTTCATTCCCAGCACAAAGTGTAATGTGGATGTCGGTTATAATTTTGCTTTTTTAAGCTAACTGATGTTGTTTATATGATCACTTTTCATCTGTCTGTAGCGTTTTTAACCTCACCTGAGCCGAAGGCACACATTAGGTGAGCTTATAGTAAAGCAAGGCATCTGTCCAGCCATCTTTCTGTGCTCCACACTTTCGAACCAGAAAATCTCAAAGACCAGCAGGCCAGTCTTAATCATCTTTCACAGGTACCATCATTGGGATTGGCTGTATTTGAAGATTAGTAACAGAATTTTTCTGGTGTCCAAGTAATTGACACATTCTATACTAGTCAAATTCTATACGAGGGAAGTTAATGTATTCCTTGGGGTTTTACAGGGCGCACTATTAATCCCATTCACATTTCGTTTACTTCAATCCTTCAAAGTATACTCCCTTGACGTAAACACACTTTTCAAATCTCTAAAGCCATTCGGTAAATGCAGAGAAGTAAGCCTTTTTTTAGCTCACCTGAGCACCAAGTGCTCATAGTGAGGTATTGTGATCAGTCAGTGTCTGTCGTATGTCGTCAACAATTTGCTTTAAAAGCCTACTCCTCCTACACCCTTGGGCCAAATTGAATCAAACTTCACAGGCAGGAAGCTCCCTACCAAAATAGCTAAAATCTTTCCGCTCGGATAAACAAGATGGCGCCAGAGCTAAAAATAGAAAAATCTTTAAACATTAACTCCTCCTATACGCATGGGCCAATTTCATTCAAACTTCATAGGAATGTTGCTTATGTGACCTTCTACCAAAATAGCTAAAATGGTACCGCTCAGATAAACAAGATGGCCACCAGAGCTAACAGTAGAAAAATCTTTAAATGCCAACTCCTCCTATACGCAAGGGCCAATTTAATTTAAACTTCATAGGAATGTTGATTACATGACCCTCTACCAAAATAGCTAAAATGGTTTCGGTTCGATGAACAAAATGGCCGCCAGGGCTAAAAATAGAAAAAACGTCAATAATTTGCTTTAAATGCGAACTCCTCCTGAACTTTTGGGCCAATGTGATTTAAACTTCACAGGATTGTTGCCTAGTTGGCTCTCTACCTAAATAGCTAAAATCGTTCCGCTCTGATAAACAAGATGGCTGCCAGAGCTGAAAATAGAAAAATCTTTAAAAGCTAACTCCTCCTATACCCATGGGCCAATTTCATTCAATCTTCATAGGAATGTTGCTTACATGACCCTCTACCAAAATAGCTAAAATGGTTCTGGTCTGATGAACAAAATGGCCGCCATAGCTAAAAATAGAAAAAATCAATTGTTTGCTTTAAATGCGAACTCCTCCTGAACCCTTGGGCCAATACACTTAAAACTCCACAGGAATGTTGCCTAGATGGCTCCCTACCAAAATAGCTAAAATCATTCCGCTCAGATAAAAAAGGTGGCCACCAGACTAAAAATAGAAAAATCTTTAAACGCTAACTCTTCCTATACCCATTTACCACTTTCATTCAAACTTCATAGAAGTGTTGCTTATGTGACTCTCCATCAAAATAGCTAAAATGGTTCTGCTCCGAGAAACAAAATGGCTGCCAGGGCTAAAATAGAAAAACGTCAATAGTTTGCTTTAAAGCCAACTCCTCCTAAAACCTTGGGCCAAATTGAAGTAAACTTAGCAGGAATGTTGCATAGATGGCTCCCTATCAAAATAGCTGAAATTTTCCGCTTGGATAAACAAGATGGCCACCAGAGCTTATAATATGAGAATCTTTAAATTCTTACCTCTCCTATACCCCTGGGCCAATTCCATTCAAACTTAGGATTGTTACTAATGTGACCCTCTACCAAAATAGCTAAAACTATTCCACTCTGATGAAATTCCCTAGGGCTATCAATAGAAAAACGTCAATAATTTGCTTTATAGCGAACTCCTCCTAAGCCCTTGGGCCAATGTGATTTTAATTTAGCAGGAATGTTGGCTGCCTAGATGGCTCCCTACCGAAAATAGCTGAAAGCATTTTTCTCTGATAAACAAGATAGCCACCAGAGCTAAAAGAAGAAAAATCTTTGACAACGATGTCAGCTAGATATCCTAAAAATCAGGTGAGCGATTCAGGGCATCTTGAGCCTCTTGTAGGTATACTCTGAAGACACTGGTACATTGCACTACCAAGTGCACTTCGGGACTCATAACGATGACTGGACAGGGTTTTCTTTAGTAATGGAAGCAGGAATAAGTCGCAGGGACTACCTTTTCCTTGGAAGTCTGGACAAGAACACACTTGTGAGCAGGTGCGTTGTCATGGATAAGACACAGACCTCTTTAACCGGTTGCAGGTCTACGTTTTTAGCTCACCTAGAGCTCAGTGAGCTATTCTGATAGGCCAGTCCTCCAGTGTCTGTCGTCTATCCGTCAACAATTGACATGTCCTCCTACACTACTATCAAAGCCAATTTGGACCAAACTTCACAGGAATGATCCTTGGGAGGTACTAACTGAAAGTTGAAATCCAAGCAGAACTCTGGTTGCCATGGTTTTTGAAACCACGGACATATACCTTATATTGCCTACCATTTCATAATACAATATGGATCAGGTGAGTGATCAAGGGCTATCATGGTCCTCTTGTTTTTTATGCCCTCACCATGAAGTGGGGGGGGGGGGGCATATAGTTTTGCCCTTGTCCATACTTACTTATGTCTGTATATACTTTACTATGTATGTACATCTGTAGGCCACACTTTGTGGTACTGTTCTTATCTTTGCAACCTCTCCTATAGAATTTGATGCAGGGCTTTGAACTTTGCAAAACAGTTCAGACACTCATTGAACATGTGCATGAAGGAAACGGAATCTTGATCCCGCTTATAATTACAGAATCCTTTCCGGGAATTCCCCTTGAATAAATTCAACATTTTGGCCATATGTTTAGCATATAAGGAGATTAAATGGCACAGTTTGTGTCTCTGCAACTCCTCCTACATCATCTGATGCAGAGCTTTGAAACTTGCAATACAGTTCAGATATGCTTTTAACATGCAATAAGGACACAAAATGTTTAGCCAACTCATTATTGCAGATTTATGTCCCCTTGAATGACTTAAACATTTTGGCCATGTGTGTAGCAAAAAAGGTTAGATAGCACTGTTCATGTCTCCATAGCTTTTCTCAGCCGTTTTTGATCTGGTCTTTTTGTAACTTTTGGCAAACGAGGACAAGCATACAAAACAACTTAGAATTAACCTAACGCCCATTAGGTTGCATTCCGTGTCTTCTGTACGGATCCCTCATTCCATTAATAATTTTAATAGTTTTCTGCCTTCAGTCAAAATTAGACCTTTAAATTTATATTCGGCATCCTGGTTTATCAAGTTTCAATGTTCTGCGTAAAAACTCGTATGTGAGGTTGTCGCCTATTAGATCACCAATTCTCCGTAAGTATTCTAATCCCTTCAAAAGACCTGGAATGTATCCTAATATTTCTAAGTGCAATGCCAAGAGGTGTAACTGTTGTATGCATTTATGTGTGAAGTCTACCATTACTTCATCTGTCAATGGTAGAACTTTTTCAGTTATCAATAACTCCGAACTTAACTGAAAATCTCAGGATTTAATATATGTTTTAACTTGAAAATCCAAAAATTGCAATTTGCAGTACTTTGGACAAACTAGTCGTGCTCTTAAAAAACGATTTGGTGAACATCATCGTAGAATAAAGAAGCCTAATAAAATTGATACGTTCTTTTACCAACATTTTAGACGGACAGGTCATTCTCCTGATGAAGTCCCTATTCAACCGGTGGAGAAGATAATCTACGATGATTCATCTTCTTCACGATTTAAAATAATTAAGAGACATGAAACGGAATTAAAATGAATCAAATTATTACAAACCCCCTATCCACTAGGATTTAATGACAATATATATCAAGAAGGCAATATTTCAAAAATGCCTGACTTTAACATATTTTCCCTTTTAGATATTCCCATTCGTAAGCATAGACGTCATGGTTTAAGAAAAAATGGCAATATTAAACGAAAAAATACTGCTGTTACGAAGTCCAATGCTTCCCTTAAAGTTTTGTCTGAAATATTGAAAAACCATGGTCGACATTCTATGCTCTCATTTTTAATATCTCTTCCGATTTCTGTCAAACGCATTTTAGATATTCAGGCTAATAAGTTCTACGATAAGGGTCATCAGCTGTACGAAGCTGCAGTCCTGACAAGATGTTATACTCAACATGCTCTTTGTCCATTTATCGATACTGAGGTCAACCATAAAAGGCTTTTTATCAAAATTCCTTTCATAAATAAAGGAATCGATTTTATTGACCTACCTAGTATCTTCAAAGATAGGTCTGTTACTTCATCCATTCCGGAATATTTCGATAATAAGGAACCACCTATTATATGTTATAAATATAACAAACCTATTAGAAACACTATATTTAATTTTAATAAACTTGTTTCGGACCTTGATATTCAGACAAATACTCCTGATACATGAGATTGTAAAGACTCCAAATTTATCTATCCTGACGCTGGTCATGTCATTACAGGAAATCTCAAAATTACTTCAGATTCCAGAATTCGTAATATAATTTCTAAAGGACCAAAGTATAGGTTTCCCAACCGTATTGATTTCGAAGCATGTACGGAAGAAATAGCTAATTCTTTGTGATTTTGGTAAGCGATGGTGTAAGCGAGAGCATGTTGAGTCTGATGCCTTAAAGGAGTGGAAGGTGAACATTTTCAAAATAATTGACAAACGTATCAAGTTCTATTCTCAAAACACTAACCTTTTACCCCCTAAACCTAAATCAACATTTCGTCACCTGAAGCTGGGTATCCAGGTATTTCACAGGAAGTATGTTTTGGTTCCAGCAGACAAGGCTGCAAACAACGTTGTCGTTGTTTGACGGTTACATTATTTCAATACATTAAAACAGGAACTGAGTGGCACTAAGGCCTATGAAGAGACTGCCAAAGACGAAAAATCCGTTGTCTTTAGCCATTGCAATGATATGGCCCTCCAGTTTTTGAAAGTTGATTTTTAAAATCAAGTTTCTATGTCATTACATTTCTACTTCCGGTACTGGACCGCGTTACTCCACTTCCGCTGTTTGTTTGTTGCATAAAAAAATCCAAAGGAACTCTTGAAAATTAATTTTGCAGGCTTGGAACGTCTTTAAAAATAGTTCAGTTTTCGAGACTTTATACGGATTGAATATAAATTGGCACAGAAAGACGAATTCTGAAAAGAAAACAGTACCTTGGGACTATTTTCCTACGCGCTTTCCAATGATATTTACGAGTATGTTTTACTCTTTCATTCCTGAGTTTCTAAACAGGACTCTTCTCGCTTCAAATATATTCTTATAGAAAGGGATTTCTGATTAGTTCACTGAACTGAAAACAAACGATGTGTATGTAGTTTCTGGCGAGACATTCTAGCTGCGTGCCGTCTTATCAGGATCTGCAAGGTTTGCATAGATACAGTGTATTTCTACCTCGGCGTCTGCACCGGTCTACAGGGTTAAAAGGGTTAGCTTATCAGTGACCATACTGACCTACAATTCGCCTGCTTTCGAGAGCTCTAATTACAAAACACGTGTTGCAAGCTGTGTTCCGTACTTTAGCAAATAGTGAATTCTGTGGCCTCTAGTATATTTAAAACATCGCTTTCAACAACTTTTCAGTCATATCACGGCGGTGTCTGGTTGCGACAGGGAGCTCGATGCTCACTTTTATAGTGCTGCCTCACTGAAGTATCATGTCCCAGACACATTACATGACACCACACACAGTCACATTATCCTGACACTGGGTCGACCAGTCCTAGCTCTACCCCGTAAATCTGAGTGCCAAGCGAGGAGCAGCTAGTACAATTTTTTAACGACTACAATTTTTTAACGACTTTGGTATGTCGCGGCCCGGGATCGAACCCGTGACCTCCCGTTCCCCGGAACGGACACTCTACCAACTGAGCTATCGGGGCTGGTGAGGCCTCTAGTCTATAATGTCCCAGTATTGAAACAATTGACATTTATGGGTTAATGTTTTTAGGACCCCATACAGGTTGGAATAAACGTATTTAAATTCGCCTTCGGTAAACGCGGCGTTTGATCAGGGTTATAATGTCTAAATAAAATGGTTTAAAAATGATCTTTTTTTGTCAAGATATTCTCCTTTTTATGTCCCGACGCCCGAAGGAACATAGCTCCAAGCGGCTGCACAACGTATGTGCATCGTCGTATCAATGCGACGTTGATGCGACGTTACTAAGACACCATGTGCCCGCTGTAAGATTATTGGCGGGTACTGAGCTAATTTAGAAATTTATGGTTTGACCATGAAGAAATTGGCAGACACGTTTATCTTTCTTTCTTGCTTTTTATCTTCGTGGGGGTAGTTGAGTGAGGCAATCTTGTGTTACTGGGGAGTCTTACAGTTGGGCAACACCTGCTGTCCTTGCAGCAGGTAACGGAAGTGTGTGTGCGCGTGTGTTGGGGTGTTATTTCTTCTGTTTCTACACTTCCATTCATTTTCCTCTTTCTCCTGTGTCCCTCACTTTCATCTCCTCTACAACGGCCCCCGCCCATCGGGCTTGAAGAAATATATGGGCTGCATGATGCTTCCACGCAGAGCTGAAACCGACCCGCACACGAGTACTGGTAAACTGCTTAGAGAATCTAAGCCTGACCAGCCAAAGCGGTGCGAGTCGGCGCATCCATGCTTATAAACCCTATTGGTTCCACTGGGCGGCAGGGCTTGAGATGTCATTTCATCTCAATGTCGGGTAAAAGTGCCACAGCATTGGAAGCAACGTCTCCAAAATGACCTTTACAATGTCGACGGGGACGTTAAACCTCAAATCAAACAAACAAACAAATCATCTCCTCTACTGTTTCCCCCTTTCTCTTGGAGACGACAAAAATGATCCACTAGGGTTGACCTGTCGTTTAACTCAAAACAATCGATGAATCATTTTTTTTTCTTTGTCGAATTTTTTAATACCTTGTCAAATCAGAATTGTTACTGGTGACACGTCAAATGACATTCATACACCAGGACCTGTGATATGGGAAGTTAGTATCTAGATTTTTTCAACAAAATATCTAGATAACTGCATGATCTACGACTAACATTGTTATATAATAATTATTCCTCATAAATCAACTTTCCTCAGTACTTTCAGTACTTTGATCTTTAAATGTAAAGGAACAACAAGACAAGCTTCCGACGATGTACTGGTTACCTAAGCTTCATAAACGACCATATAAAGCAAGGTTTATTGCTAATTCAAGCCTGTACCACAACAGAACTTTCCAAGTTATTAACTTCTTGCCTTACGGCTATCAAAATTCATGTAAGTAGATACTGTGAAAAGTCTACCAACGGTCAGGAAAAAAATTGTTTTGGTCAATTAAAAATTCTACAGAAGTTCTTAATAAACTAAAGTCTAGAGGATTTCGTGCGTCTAGTTTGTCCACATATGATTTTTCAACACTCTATACAACTTTGCCTCATAAATTAATCAAACAAAAACTTATACATTTAATTGAGACTACTTTTCAAAGAGAAGGTACTCTTTATCTTGCTTGTAATGATAAAAGTGCTTTCTTTACTTCAGATGACCAAAGAAGATTTAAACTTTGGTCTTGTCAAAATGTTTGTGATACTTTGATATATCTTTTAGATAACATCTTCATTATAGCCCCGCTTTGAAAAAGTGGGGCTATATTGGATTTGCCATGTCCTTCTGTCATTCCGTGATTCCGTTAATTTGTGTTGGCTTATGGAGCTTATGTATCTGCTTAACATATTTTCATGAAACTTCACACAAATGTTAAACACCATAAGACAATGTGCAGAGCGAAGGAATTATAACTGTGGATTGCCTACTTTTGGAGTTATTGCCCTTTGAACATTTTCCGTAATTCCGTGATTCCGTTAATTTGTGTTGGCTCCATAACTTTGTATCTGCTTAACATATTTTCATGAAACTTCACACAAATGTTAAACACCATAAGACAATGTGCAGAGCGAAGGAATTATAACTGTGGATTGCCTACTTTTGGAGTTATTGCCCTTTGAACATTGAAAAATGGCAATTTTAATTGTGTCCGCTTCATAACTCGAAAACCGTTTGAGATATTTTTAGGAAACTTCACACAAATGTTAAGCACTATGAGACGATGTGCAGAGCGCAGGAACCATAACTCTGCATTGCTTATTTTTGGAGTTATTGCCCTTTGAACATTGAAAAATGGCAATTTTAACAGTGTCCGCTTCATAACTCGAAAACCGTTTGAGATAATTTCATGAAACTTCACACAAATGTTAAGCACTATGAGACAATGTGCAGAGCGCAAGAACCATAACTCTGGTTTTCGTATTTTCTGTGTGTCTGTCTGTGTCTGTTAACAATTTTCGTGTCCGCTCCATAACTTTAAAACCCATTCACATATTTTCATGAAACTTCACACAAACATTAAACACCATGAGATGGTGTGCAGAGTGCAGGAACCATAACTCTGGATTGCCTAATTTTTGAGTTATTTCCCTTTGAATATTGAAAAATATCAATTTTAGCCGTCTTTGCTCGATAACTCAAAAACCGTTTGAGATAATTTTATGAAACTTCACACAAATGTAAAGCACCATATTACGTGTGCAGAGCGCAGGAACCCAAACTCTGGATTGTCTACTTTTTCAGTTATAGGCTTTTGAATATTAAAAAATGGCAATTTTAACTATGACCGCTCCATAACCGTTTCTGATATTTTCATGAAACTTCAAATAAATGAAAAGCACCTTGAGATGATGTGCAGAGTGCAGGAACCATAACTCTGGTTTGCCTACTTTAGGAGTTATTGCCCTTTGAACATTTAAAAAGGCAATTTTGACTGTGTCGGCTACATAACTCACAAACCATTTGAGATATTTTCATGACACTTCACACAAGTGTAAAGCACCATGAGACAATGTGCAGAGCGCAGGAACCCTGACTCTGATTTGCCTACTTTAGGAGTTATTACCCTTTGAACATTGAAAAATGGAAGATGAAATTTAGTATAAACATGGACATTCTGGTAATGTATCATGCTCATTGAAATGAGGGACAAGGGCTCACAACTCTTAGAGTTTTTCCAGATAATGTAAAATTTTCAACAGTTATTTCTTGTTCATAACTGTTTTCTCTGCAGCTTAAATAACGTTCTTCTCTGACAGCGCTGAAGCGGGGCTATAGTCAGATCCTCTGACAGCTCTAGTTAGGTTTGGTACTAAGTTACACAGACAAATTGTAGGAATTCCGATGGGTACTAACTGCGCCCCTCTTATATCCGATTTGTTTTTATTTTGCTATGAAAGAGATTTCATGATGCCTCTTTCTGACACTACTCAATCTGATGTCATAGAAGTTTTTAACTCAACGTCTAGATATCTGGACGATCTTTTGAATATTGACAATCCTTATTTTGAAGGAATGGTTTGTCAAATTTATCCTTCCGAACTGCAGTTAAATAAAGCTAATTCTTCTGATACCGAGGCCTCGTTCTTAGATTTACAATTGTCAATTTTGGACGGATTTGTTTCATCTAAAATCTATGACAAACGTGACGATTTTGATTTTGACATTGTTAATTTTCCATTTTTAGACGGTGATGTTCCACGCACCACTTCTTATGGTGTTTACATCTCTCAACTTATTCGCTTTGCCAGGGTGTCTAGTAATTTGGCTGATTTTAATGCTCGTAATAAAAGTTTAACAGCCAAGCTTTTACGACATGGGTATCGGTATCATAAACTGCGGAAAGCTTTTTGTAAATATTATCGAAGAAACTTTGAATTGATTTCTAAATACAATACTGGATTAAGGCCTCAATTGCAACAGGGCTTATCGGAACCTGAATTTTACGGTGACTTAGCATATAAATTTCGAAAAATCATAGGCAAAGCTGAATTTTCTGATCAATTCAAGAAAATTATCATGCGATACAAACGCATAGGCTATAATGTAGATGTGATGCGACAGTCTGCATGCTTGGTGGTTAACCCAATCACGGTTAACAACTTTGCAGTCCTCTTTAATTGCACGCCGGTGGGTCGGGGTTCAGACTCTATGATGGCTCCAACGTAAAGCTAAATATTTGGTTGGTTGGAGCTGGACACCTGTCTGTTTCTAGGTCCATCGGGGTTCAACTGGTTGTCTTCTTTTGCTCCGGTTTCCTGTGGTGTTGCTGACATTCCAGGGATCTTGATGTGTCTCAACATGTTTAAACTGTCGAGTCCTCATCCTTGTTTCATCACAGTATTGTTGATTTTAATGTTTGCCGTGATGACACATTGATGAGCTAGGAGACCTCTATGCGAACCGAACAACCAATTAAATGTGTAAACCGCGACGCAAGGTGAGGGTGACGGTTGGGGCCCCGTAAAACCGGTTTAAACCCCCCAGTAATTGTTACTGACCGTCCCAAGGCGGTACTTCCGTTGCGCCCTTGCTCTGAGCCACGGCATTGACCCGGCAAAGTTTGGCCACAGAGACAGTATGAGTATGAGAAAGTTAGTTGTAAAAAAGCTGCTTGAAGCAGTTAAAAATCGCCCAGGACTGAATGCAGTATGACCGGATGTACTCGTCCAGTGCATGATAACTGGGTTAGATGAGATGTTTGTGGACGCTGGTGCCACTTTACATGTGGTAGTATCAAATCAAGGCCTGCTTATGGGTTTGTGTGTATTATTTGCACAGCCCGGTATTCTGACAGACATTAAAAACAGGATCAAGATGGGACCCTTCAGATGTCTTTAGCAAAGGCAATTCCAATATATTGTTAATTTATATGCTGTGAGTACTTATTAAAATTGCCGTATTGAGGCAGTTGTATCCACAAGATGCTTTATAGCGATTGTGGGTACTAGCATGTAATGATTAATAAACACGCCTATTGAAATGAGATAAAAATATATGATATTTTTCATTTTTCTATTCGAAGCATACATAGATCATGGATACATAATAGAACCATCGTGACGAGGAGGTCACTTGTATTGCAGGTCTATGGTTTTTTTTAGCGAAAATTTGAAAAATAATATATACCCTTTTAACCCCAAGTTTTACTTTTATACAAGTGGAATAACAAGTTGTATAGGAGTTTTTTCGTGATGTGAATTACAAAATATTGTTTTCTTAGAGAAAATTGCCAAATGACCCTTTATTTTTTTCTCTGCAATTTACTGTCTACAGTGGTGAAAATTATCCTCATTCTAGAATCTACATGACTTCTAAATCAATCTGACCTGTCATGTTGAAGCTACTTTTAAACATGACCAGCCACAGAAGACTGTTCATTTCTAATCACTTGAATTTTAAAGTCTTCAGCAGCTTTAATGGTGAAGAGTCTCTTGATGAATAAATGAGGAGTCTTTAGCATTTAATCTACTGAACAATTGAAAATTCAAGTGTTATCTTGGGCAAACACAACCTGTTTTAACTGTTTTTAGCTCACCTGTCATGTAATGATGAGGTGAGCTTTTGGGATTACTTTTCGTCTGTAGTCCATCCGGGCGTCTGTCCATTCCTTCTGTAAACAATTTCTTCAAACAACATCTCCTTCTAAACCACTGATTGGATTATGACCAAACTTCACAGTAATGATCCTTAGTTGGTCCCCTTTCAAAGTTATTCAAATGTTTCCGGTCCATTGCACATCAAGATCACAGGAGCCGAAAATAGATTTTTTAATGTAAAGTTAAAAAATCTTCTCCTCTGAAACCGCAAGGCTCAGGCCTACTATATTTGGTGTGTCGTTTCATCTAGTGGACCTCTACCAAGATTGTTCAAATTATAGTCCTGGGGTCAAAATTTCCCACGCCCCAGGGCCCTTTGGTTTTACATAGACTTAAATAGGGAAAAGCTTTAAAAATCTACTTGTCTGAAGGCTCAGGTGTTTGATATTTGGTATGAAGCTTCGTCTTGTGGACCTCTATCAAGATTGTACAAATTATAGCCGTGGGGCAAAAATACCCCCGCTCCAGGGCCCCTTGGTTTTACATTGACTTATATAGGAAAAATCTTAAAAAAACTTCTCCTCTGAAACCGCTAGGTTCAGGTCTTTGATATTTGTTATGTAGCTTCATCTCTTGGACCTCTACCAAGGTTGTTCAAATTATAGCCCTTGGGCCAAAAATGCCCCCGCCCCGGGGCCCTTTGCTTTGACATTGACTTATATAGGGAAAACCTTTAAAAATCTTCTTGTATGAAACCAGAAGGCTCAGGTGTTTGGTAGTTGGTATGAAGCTTTGTCATGTGGACCTCTATCAAGATTGTTCAAATTATAGCCCTTGGGCCAAAAATGCCCCCGCCCAAAAGCCCCTTGGTTTTACATTGACTTATATAGGAAAAAAATCTCAAAAAATCTTCTCCTCTGAAGTCGCAAGACCCAAGTCTTTGATATTTGGTATGTAGCTCCATCTTCCGGACCTCTATCAAGATTGTTAAAATTATAGCCCTGGGGCCAAAAATGCCCATGCCCTGAAGTCCTTTGGTTTTACATTGACTTATATGGGGAAACCTTTGAAAATCTTCTTGTGTGAAACCAGAAGGCCCAGGTGTTTGATATTTAAGACTGTTCAAATTAAAGGTCTGGGGCCTAAAATGGACCTGCCCCGGGGCCCACATGTTTTATTCAGACTTATAAGGAAAACCTTTACAAACTTTTTGGTTTGAAACCAGAAGGCTCTGGTCTTTGATATTTGGAATGAAGCTCCACCTTTTAGACCTCTCTCAAGTTAATGCTATAGTCCTGGGGCCAATAATGGCCCTCCTCAGGGCCCACTTGTTACGCTATGTTTCAGGTGAGCTAAAGAGGGCCATCATGGCCCTCTGGTTAGTGTTTGCCATAGATGGTAAATCAGATCAGTTGAATTTTCAAATGTTCAGTAGATCTTACAGTATACACTCTTCATTTATTTATGAAGCTCTTCACCATTAAATCTACTGAAGACTTTAAAATTCAAGTGATCAGAAATATGCAGTGATTTGTGGTTTTTCGTGTTTAAAAATAGCTCCAACAGGACAGGTTAATTTACAAGTCATGTAGATACTAGAATGATGATAATTTACACCACTGTAGACTGTAAATTTGAGAGGTACAAATAAAGGGTGCATTTTTTCAATATTCTCAGTAAATGTATTTTATTAAGCGCATCACCAAAACATGCTTATACAACTTTGATGCCCACTTAGATAGTGAAACTGAAGGTAACAGGGGCATACATATTTTTTCTTATTTCTGCTGAAAACTTTCATTGTGAATACTCATTAGAACTGCCTTGCCTAAGTGTTTCTAACAAGTACCTATACTTTATGTATAGAGCAGAAATGTGAAAAATATATTGTTTATTTTCTTTCCCCATTTTTTCAATTCTTAGCTGCCCGGAGCTTTGGCTGAAGCTTAAAGAATGGTTGGCCTCCGTCGTCCACCTTTCACCATTTTCGAAAGACTTCTTCTCTGAAACAACTGAGCCAATTTCAATTTAATTTCATATGCATACCCATGGCAGTGGGAGAACAAAAGTATAGTCCAGGTCACATGACCAAGATGGTGGTCATGCCCAAATATGGTAGAAACCTTAAAAAATCCTTCTTCTCCAGAATTTTTGATGAGTTTGAAAACTGGTGATGTCTGTCTATCTCTCATACAGTTATGTCCCCTTGGTTGCTGAAAATGCCTGTTTTGACTGTGTCCTTGCGTAAATCCTTCAGATTCGAACTTTCTGAAACTTTGAATCTGTTAGCTCAGATTAGCGCTATATGGCCATCTTTTTTTTTTTCATGGGCTTTATTCAGAACATTTTTAGTTTTCGTTTTTTTAGTGGCAGTGTAAAGCCATTGGTTTTTATCTTGGGCAGACACTATGGGGGTTAATGTCTAATTTTTAGCTCACCTGAGCAAAGGTCAAGGTGAGCTTTTGTGATCATCTTTTGTCCGTTGTCGTCGGAATTTACCTTTTTCATCCTCTAAAGACCACAATTTTAGTTCAGTCTTCATGAAAATTTATCAGAAAGTTTGTCTTGATGATATCTGGGTCAAGTTCAAATATGGGTCATGTTGGTAAAAAAAATAGGTCAAACCATAGGAAAATAAAAATAAAAAAAAGTTCCTTTAAGAGCAATGAAAACATTCATAAGAAAGAAAATGGGTCATACTACGTAGTTTCGGCTAATAAAGCCCCATCAGTGACCCTGTAATGATCCGGCAAAAAAAAAGCTAGAGGAAACATACTGCAATTTTGCGAATTTCGAATAGGCAGTCGATTCAAAGACTGAAATAAATCAAAATGAGGTCCAAATAATTAAAAACCTGTCTAGAATATGAGTCTAAACCAATAATTTATTTCTGATTTCTCAGAATATTCACGCTGATCTCAAAGGACCAAAAGTAAAATATAAACTGCACTATGGTTAACACTCTAGAGGCCAAAGTTTTGGTCCAATCATCCTCAAACGTGCTCAGAATAACCATCCTGACAATATGTCGGTCAAGTTCGAAGACAGGTCATGTCGGGTCAAAAAGTAGGTCAATTCATATAAACAAAATTGTTAACACTCTAGAGGCCACAGTTTTGGTCCAATCATCATCAAACTTGCGCAGAATGATCACGTCTACAATATCTAGGGAAAGTTTGAATATGCGGCATATTGGGTCGAAAAAGTAGATCAGTAGGTCAAAACATAGAAAAACCTTGTTAACACTGTAGAGGCCACAGTTTTGGTCCAATCATTCTCAAACTTGCTCAGATTGATCATCCTGACAATATGTTGGTCAAGTTAAAATACGGGTCATGTCGGGTCAAAATTTAGGGCAGCAGAACAAATCAAAGAAACACATTGTATACACTCTAGAGGCCACAGTTTTGGTCCAATCATCATCAAACTTGCTCAGAATGATCATCTCTACAATACCTCGCTCAAGTTCGAATATGGTCATGTGGGATCTTAAAATAGGTCAGTAGGCCAAATCATATAAAAACCTTGTTTACACTCTAAGAGACCGCAATTTTAGTCTAATTATTATCAAACTTGCTCAGAATGATCTTCTTGACAATATCTAGGTCATGTTTGAATCTGGGTCATGTGAGGTCAAAAAGTAGGTCAGTAGATTAAATCATAGAAAAACTTTGTTAACACTCTAGAGGCCACAGCTTTAGTCCAATCAGCATTGAACTCACTCAGAATTGTACTCTTTTGGGTATACCTTGATCAGGAGGGGTATTTTATGTTAGGAATCTCATTTTATTTTACATGGATATTGATATTCATTACCTGTTGCTGCTACAGAAAAGAAGGGTCAGTAAATCAATACTGTCATAGTGATTCCCCTTTTTAATTCTTTGAAAGTTGTCTGTGTAACTTTGTGTTCATATCTTTTTTCCTGCTGGATGATATTCAGAATCTTCTAATACTTTGCATGAATGTTGATAATGATAATATGTTGTTGCAAAGGAAAACTCAGGGCCCAGGGACCAATACTTATGTAGTTATTCCCTTTTATAGTTATTGAAAACTTTTTGCCTGCATACCTTGCCTAATAAGTAGGAATCTGGTCATATTTTGCATAAATGTTGATATTCATGAGATGTTGCTGCTGCAGAAAAAGATGAGTCAAGAGATCATTACCATTACAGTTATTCCCCTGTGTAATTGTAAAGTGTCACTAACACTTTTGCGTTTGGCTGTCTTGCTTAACTTTAGAAATCCTATCATATTTTGCATAAATGTTGTTTTGATAAGCTGTTGTTGATAAGGCATAAATCAGTGTCCATGGATCAAAACTTATATAGATATTCCTCTTTGTAGTTCTTGAAATGTGTTTTCCTTTTTTTCATGTACATTTTGATTAATAATACATGTATTCGGCAACTCATCACGAAAACAAGCCGATATAATTTTGACCCCCTTCAGGCCCAACTTTTATATAGCAAAACTGGGGTATATGGGGGTAAATCTTATTTCTGCTCTAAAATATAGAGTGTAGGTACTCGATAGAACTGCCTCGATGAGGGGGTTATTATGTGTACCTACGATCTACATTTTGAGCAGAAATAATAAAAATATCACAATTTTACGTGTAAAATTTTGATATTTTAGGTGGTAAACGTTACAATGTATTTGTGTAGGCGTGTTTTTAGCTCACCTGTCACGTAGTGACGAGGTGAGCTTTTGGGATCACTTTTTGTCCGTCGTCCGTCGTGCGTGCGTCCGTGCGTCCGTGCGTAAACAATTTAAAATAAGAATATCTCCAATACCCCATGGCCAATCTTGATCAAATTTCATGTGAAGCATCATCAGGTAGGGGGAAAGGCTGCATAAGGTTTTTGGGCTGATCAGATTGGAATTCTGGTTGCCATGGCAACATATAGCTCCCATAGACTTATAAAGGGAAAAATTTTAAAAATCTTCTTCTCTGAAACCACAGGGCCCAGAGCTTAGATATGTAGCATGTAGCAAGGGCAAGTGGTCAACTACATAATTCCTGCCAATCATGCCCCTGGGTGCCAAATGGGCCACACCCTGGGGCCCCTTCGCTCCCATAGACTCATAATGGAAAAAAAGCTTCAAAAATCTTCTTCTCTGAAACCACAGGGCCCAGAGCTTAGATATTTAGCATGTAGCAAGGGCAAGTGGTCAACTACATAATTCCTGCCAATCATGCCCCTGGGTGCCAAATGGGCCACGCCCTGGGGCCCCTTCGCTCCCATAGACTCATAATGGAAAAAAAGCTTCAAAAATCTTCTTCTCTGAAACCACAGGGCCCAGAGCTTAGATATTTAGCATGTAGCAAGGGCAAGTGGTCAACTACATAATTCCTGCCAATCATGCCCCTGGGTGGCAAATGGGCCACACCCTGGGGCCCCTTCGCTCCCAGAGGGCCCAGAGCTTAGATATTTAGCATGTAGCAATGGCAGGTGGTCACCTATATAATTCCTGCCAATCATGCCCCTGGGTTCCAAATGGGCCCCGCCCCGGGGCCCTTCGCTCCCATAGACTCATAATGGAAAAAAAGCTTCAAAAATCTTCTTCTCTGAAACCACAGGGCCCAGAGCTTAGATATTTAGCATGTAGCAAGGGCAAGTGGTCAACTACATAATTCCTGCCAATCATGCCCCTGGGTGCCAAATGGGCCACGCCCTTGGGCCCCTTCGCTCCCATAGACTCATAATGGAAAAAAGCTTCAAAAATCTTCTTCTCTGAAACCACAGGGCCCAGAGCTTAGATATTTAGCATGTAGCAAGGGCAAGTGGTCAACTACATAATTCCTGCCAATCATGCCCCTGGGTGGCAAATGGGCCATACCCTGGGGCCCCTTCGCTCCCATAGACTCATAATGGAAAAAAAGCTTCAAAAATCTTCTACTCTGAAACCACAGGGCACAGAGCTTAGATATTTAGCATGTAGCAATGGCATGTGGTCACCTACATAATGCCTGCCAATCATGCCCCTGGGTTTGAAAAGGGCCACACCCCGGGGCCCCTTCGCTCCCATAGACTCATAATGGAAAAAAAGCTTCAAAAATCTTCTTCTCTGAAACCACAGGGCCCAGAGCTTAGATATTTAGCATGTAGCAATGGCAGGTGGTCACCTATATAATTCCTGCCAATCATGCCCCTGGGTTCCAAATGGGCCACGCCCCGGGGCCCCTTCGCTCCCATAGACTCAAAATGGAAAAAAAGCTTCAAAAATCTTCTTCTCTGAAACCACAGGGCCCAGAGCTTAGATATTTAGCATGTAGCAAGGGCAAGTGGTCAACTACATAATTCCTGCCAATCATGCCACTGGGTGCCAAATGGGCCACGCCCTGGGGCCCCTTCGCTCCCATAGACTCATAATGGAAAAAAAGCTTCAAAAATCTTCTACTCTGAAACCACAGGGCCCAGAGCTTATATATTTAGCATGTAGCAATGGCAAGTGGTCACCTACATAATTCCTGCCAATCATGCCCCTGGGTTTGAAAAGGGCCACGCCCCGGGGCCCCTTCGCTCCCATAGACTCATAATGGAAAATAAGCTTCAAAAATCTTCTTCTCTGAAACCACAGGGCCCAGAGCTTAGATATTTAGCATGTAGCAATGGCAGGTGGTCACCTATATAATTCCTGCCAATCATGCCCCTGGGTTCCAAATGGGCCACGCCCTGGGGCCCCTTCGCTCCCATAGACTCATAATGGAAAAAAAGTTTCAAAAATCTTCTTCTCTGAAACCACAGGGCCCAGAGCTTAGATATTTAGCATGTAGCAATGGCAGGTGGTCACCTATATAATTCCTGCCAATCATGACCCTGGGTTCCAAATGGGCCACGCCCTGGGGCCCCTTCGCTCCCATAGACTCATAATGGAAAAAAGCTTAAAAAATCTTCTTCTCTGAAACCACAGGGCCCAGAGCTTAGATGTTTAGCATGTAGCAAGGGCAAGTGGTCAACTACATAATTCCTGCCAATCGTGCCCCTGGGTGCCAAATGGGCCACGCCCTGGGGCCCCTTCGCTCCCATAGACTCATAATGGAAAAAAAAAGCTTCAAAAATCTTCTTCTCTGAAACCACAGGGCCCAGAGCTTAGATATTTAGCATGTAGCAATGGCAAGTGGTCACCTACATAATTCCTGCCAATCATGCCCCTGGGTTTGAAAAGGGCCACGCTCGGGGCCCCTTCGCTCCCATAGACTCATAATGGAAAAAAGCTTCAAAAATCTTCTTCTCTGAAACCACAGGGCCCAGAGCTTAGATATTTAGCATGTAGCAATGGCAGGTGGTCACCTTTATAATTCCTGCCAATCATGCCCCTGGGTTCCAAATGGGCCACGCCCCGGGCCCCTTCGCTCCCATAGACTCAATGTAAAAAAAGCTTCAAAAATCTTCTTCTCTGAAACCACAGGGCCCAGAGCTTAGATATTTAGCAAGTAGCAAGGGCAAGTGGTCAACTACATAATTCCTGCCAATCATGCCCCTGGGTGCCAAATGGGCCACGCCCTGGGGCCCCTTCGCTCCCATAGACTCATAATGGAAAGAAAGCTTCAAAAATCTTCTTCTCTGAAACCACAGGGCCCAGAGCTTAGATATTTAGCATGTAGCAATGGCAAGTGGTCAACTACATAATTCCTGCCAATCATGCCCCTGGGTGCCAAATGGGCCACGCCCTGGGGCCCCTTCGCTCCCATAGACTCATAATGGAAAAAAAAGCTTCAAAAATCTTCTTCTCTGAAACCACAGGGCCCAGAGCTTAGATATTTAGCATGTAGCAAGGGCAAGTGGTCAACTACATAATTCCTGCCAATCATGCCCCTGGGTGCCAAATGGGTCACGCCCTGGGGCCCCTTCGCTCCCATAGACTCATAATGGAAAAAAGCTTCAAAATCTTCTTCTCTGAAACCACAGGGCCCAGAGCTTAGATATTTAGCATGTCGCAATGGCAAGTGGTCAACTACATAATTCCTGCCAATCATGCCCCTGGGTGCCAAATGGGCCACGCTCTGGGGCCCCTTCGCTCCCATAGACTCATTATGGAAAAAAAGCTTCAAAAATCTTCTTCTCTGAAACCACAGGGCCCAGAGCTTAGATATGTAGCATGTAGCAATGGCAAGTGGTCACCTACATAATTCCTGCCAATCATGCCCCTGGGTTCAAAAAGGGCCACGCCCCAGTGCCCCCATTCGCTCCCATAGACTCAAAATGGAAAAAAAGGTTCAAAAATCTTCTTCTCTGAAACCACAGGGCCCAGAGCTTATATATTTAGCATGTAGCAATGGCACGTGGTCACCTGCATAATTCCTGCCAATCATCCCCCTGGGGTCCAAACGGACCACGCCCCGTGGCACATTAGCTCCTATAGACTCATAATGGAAAAAAGCTTCAAAAATCTTCTTCTCTGAAACCACAGGGCCCAGAGCTAAGATATTTAACATGTAGGAAGGGCAAGTGGTCAACTACATTATTCCTGCCAATCATGCCCCTGGGTTCCAAATGGGCCACACCCCGGGGCCCCTTCGCTCCCATAGACTCATAATGGAAAAAAGCTTCAAAAATCTTCTCTGAAACCACAGGGCCCAGAGCTTAGATATTTGGCATGTAGCAATGGCAAGTGGTAACGTATATAATTTCTGCCAATCATGCCCCTGGGGTCCAAATTGGCCAAACCCTTGGGCCCCTTAGCTCCTATATACTCATAATGACAAAAAAGGTTCAAAAATCTTCTCCTCTGAAACCACAGGGCCCAGAGCTTAGATATTCAGCATGTAGCAACGGCAAGTGGTCACCTAAATTATTCCTGCCAATCATGCCCCTGGGTTCCAAATGGGCCACGCCCCGAGGCCCCTTAGCTCCCATAGACTCATAATGGAAAAAAAAGCTTCAAAAATCTTCTTCTCTGAAACCACAGGGCCCAGAGCTTAGAAATTTAGCATGTAGCAACGGCAAGTGGTCACCTACATAATTCCTGCCAATCATGCTCCTGGGGTCCAAACAGGCCATGCCCTGGGGCCTCTTAGCTCCTATAGACTCATAATGGAAAAAAGCTTAAAAAATCTTCTTCTCTGAAACCACATGACCCAGAGCTTAGATATTTAGCATGTAGCAACGGCAAGTGGTCACCTACATAATTCCTGCCAATCATGCCCCTGGGGTCCAAATGGGCCACTCCCCGGGGCCCCTATGCTCCCATAGACTTAAAATGGAAAAAAGCTTCAAAAATCTTCTCCTGAAACCGCAGGGCCCAGAGCTTAGGTAATAAGCATGTAGCAAGGGCAAGTGGTCACCTACATAATTCCTGCTAATCATGTCCCTGGGGTCCAAATTGGCCACGCCCTGGGGCCCCTTAGCTCCCATTGACTCATAATAGATAAAAGCTTCAAAAATCTTCTTCTCTGAAACCACAGGGCCCAGAGCTTAGATATTTAGCATGAAGCAACAGCAGGTGGTCACCTACATAAATCCTGCCAATCATGTCCCTGTGATCCAAACGAGCCATGCCCCGGGGCCCCTTAGCTCCTTTAGACTCATAATGGAAAAAAAAGCTTCAAAAATCTTTTTCTCTGAAACCACAGGGCCCAGAGCTTAGATAATTAGCATGTAGCAATGGCAAGTAGTCACCTACATAAATCCTGCCAATCATGCCCCTGGGGTCCAAATGGGCCATGCCCCGGTGTCAGATAATATTTTGACCCGTGTAATATTTTGACCCGCGGGTCAATATATTACAGTAATATTTTGACCCCCCCCCTATAATATTTTGACCCGCCCCTAAAACTTCAGCAAAATAAATCAGAAGTTGACTTTTATCGATAAATAGGTATTGACAAGATAAGAAATGGGTATTGCAAGGAGTCTATTGCAGATCTGACAACATGGGTAGGGGGGGGGGGGGGGTCAAAATATTATAGCTATAATAAAATGACCCCCCCCCCATACATATCTTTTTTCAACTAAGGAAATGAACTCAAAATAATAGTACTGGACAATAATATCAACAGATTATTTCACATTTGACAAAATTAATGCAGAATAATATTCTCTTTTGAAATGGGTGTTGCTGCCAAGAAAGTGGGGGGGGGGGGGGGGTCAAAATATTATAGCTATAATAAAGTGACCCCCCCCCCCCCCCAGTACAATTTACAAAGTACTGGACAATAAGATCATGTCAAGAAAACGGATAAAACAACATATTATATCACATTTTACAAGATAATGAAGAATAATATTCTCTTTTGAAATGGGTGTTGCTGCTTAGAAGAGGGGGGGGGGGGTGTCAAAATATCATACCCATAATAACATACTGAACCAGTGAACCTTACTGAATCTAGTGTATTACAATCCATCTAATTCAATGAAAAGTTTAATTAATTGAATGAACTCAAATACCAATATATCAATAACAGATAATAAGGGTGGGTCATTATATTATAGCTATAATAATTTGACCCCCCCCCATTTCAGGTCATTAAGTTACAACCCCTCCCACATACTGAACCTTACTGAATCTAGTGTATTACAAGCCATCTAATTCAATTAAAAGTTTAATCTATTGAGTGAACTCAAATTGCCAGTATATCAATAACAGATAATAAGGGTGGGTCATTTTATTATAGCTATAATAATTTGACCCTCCCCCCCCCCCCCCCAATTTCAAGTCATTAAGTAACAACCCCTCCCACATACTGAACCTTACTGAATATAGTCTATTTCTAGCCATATAAAGCAATATAAGTTTTAATTTAACTGTGTGAACTCAAATACCAGTACACTAATTACTAATAGTAAGGGTGGGTCATTTTAATATAGCTATAATAATTTGACCCCCCCACCGGCCAATTTCAAGTCATTAAGTAACAACCCCTCCCACATACTGAACCTTACTGAATATAGTCTATTTCTAGCCATATAAAGCAATTTAAGTTTTAATTTAACTGTGTGAACTCAAATACCAGTATATCAATAACAGATAAAAAGGGTGGGTCATTTTATTATAGCTATAATAATTTGACCCCCCACCCCCCACGTGCAAAGGCTGGTTCTCTCAATACCATTTTAGTCATGTGGTTTTTTCTGTTATTTTTTATCTTTTTGCTGCTTTTTAGCCATTTCCCTTTAAGGGCTGTTCCAGCAAAACATATCAGGGGGGGGGGGGGGGGGGGGTGGACACCAGCTTGAAATTTGACTAGCCACCCATGGAAGCAATTTTAGCTGTTTTACACCCATGCATAGAAGTTATTTTAGCTTCATATCACCCATGCATGGAACTTTTTTTTTAAAGAAAAAGGGCTATAAATTTAAGTGTTTGACCTGACAGTGTATGTTGCAAGAAATTGAGCATGTTGACATTATTTCTTTAAACAAAATATTTGTTATCCCAACTTGTTCTGGCTAGAGATGTATATTCCTTCCATTTTTGCCTTTATGACAAACATATATCGTCAGTGACATGCACTTCAGTCATTTAATCCCGTTAAAAGGACACAATCAGTAGTTTTATACAGTAGTTGCATTTTGTACTTTACTTTTGCAGGTTTTTATGAACATCTCTCAAAGTGTTTTCGACTTCCAAAGTAATGCTTTTTATTCATTAAGTTAGGGATACCTGTCATCCCCTTAAATGACTTTAAATGTGTCATCACAAAATATTTTAGGCCGGCCCGGCTAGCACAGTTGGTAGTGCGTCACGATCCTAAGTGTTTTGGGACCTCGCTGGTTCTATCCCAGGGTCTGGCACCATTCTTTCGTGGTGAGTGATCATGAGATATTCTCTAGTCATGATCCTCCTTCCGCTGATTCAAGAAGGGCAGTTGTCAGTTTCTGGCTAAGGTATGTGCACTGAGTCCTCCACCCAGGAAAAGTGTGTTTAGGAAAACTGACCATCCTGACATGACCTTAGGTGTTTACTGGGATGTAGAGCAACAATACAACTAACCAACAAAGTTTTGCACTTTTGTCATCTCTGTACCAGCCATTTTCAAATGCCCATTCTCAGCCATATTGTTTTGCTAGCTGTCCGATTTTGGACTCTAGTTGAACCTCAAAAGTGATCCGGCAGTCTGTTTAATGCTACGGTTACATTTGACTACGGGCGCCGTATGATTTTAATATCGAATTTTGTGCCGGGAGCTACGAATTCTGTGTTTACATTAATGCATTTTTATTTATGCGGCGACTGTACGATGTCATACGAGCCCGTACGAAACGGGACTTTCGGGCGCCGTAAGCCAAATGTAACCGTAGCATAAACGATTTCCTTACAGGTTAGTGAAAGAAGACCAGCAAAAAGAATTATCTTACTTTATTTTGAACAGAAAACGAGAACTTGATTGTAAACATGAACAGAAAATAAATTAAAAAATAAATCTTTGAACAGACCTTTGTGTTGAGTCTTATATGAGGCCATCCTTAAAAAAATGTATGTTTGCTGTGCTCCTACCCATCATTTGTGAGGTGGGTAGGTAGGTAGGTCTTTTTTTTTTTTAGATCTGATAAGATATTTGACCCTTTAAGTACCAAACAACAGGAAATGATATTTTCAAATACTTTTTTTTTCCTGATTTTTCAGACAAAATCAGGCTTGACATTTCATTTGAATGGTCTGCTAGGCAGACCATTCAAATGAAATATCAAAGTAGAAGTAAAACAAAGATCAGGAATTGATACAATTAAATAACTCCATCCATAAAAGACACCAAAGGGAAAGAAATACAAACATTAAGCGACCAGACCATAATGGAAACCTAAACAAAGGAAGGCCATATGGACAGTTACTTTCCCACAAAATGGCCATATGGCCATCCAAAATTAAAAGACACAAGTGATACACACAGTAAGTAACAAACAACAACATAAATAAATCGCCACAGAAGAGCCGCCTTGGAACGGTCAGTGGAAGATTTCCACTGGGGGGCTTAAATCGATTTTACGTGGCCACAATCCTCGCCCTTACTTCCGTCGCGATTTAGACAAATAATGTGTTCAGTCCGCATGAAGGCCTCCTAACTCATCAGTGCAACATCTCCGTGAACACAGAAATCAAAGAACCACAGAGGTGAGACAACGGTGAGGACTCGACAGCAAGAAACCACTGAAATGCTGGAGCAAAAGAAAACCGACAGTTAGACTCCGATGAGCCCGACCAGAGACAGAGCATCAGGCACCAACCGACATTATCTCTTCAATTTTCAATAAGCCTTTACGTTGGAGCCGTCATAGAATCTGAGGCCTGACCCACCGGCGTGCAATTAAAGAGGGAAGCAAAGTTGCCAACCGTGATTGGGTTAACTACCATGCATGCAGTCTGTCGTATTATATCCATGTTGTACCCAATCTTTTTATATCGAAGAATGATTTTACGAAATTGGGTGCTGAAGTCATTGTGGTTATATATTTTTCTGAATTTATATACTAAGTCACCATAAAATTCGGGTTCCGATAGACCTTGTTGCAGAAGAGATTTAAGTCCAATATTGAATTTTGAAATTAAATCAGAATGGCGTCTATAAAATTTTGAAAAGGCTTTGCGTAGTTTATGGTACCGATAACCCTGATTAAAGAGTCTGATTTTCTCTAAAAAACATAAAAGAGCAACAAAAATCTAAATGTAGTTTTTAATGAGCTGAAAGTAGTGTGTGTCACCGGAATTTAACCAGGATTTCAATAAAAACCCACAATCAATGTTTTGAAATGAAATAATAAAAAGATTTTTCCCATGAAAATTTTCATTTTTTTCATTAAGATTTTACAAATGTACATGTATTTGAACGGACAAAATTAATGTCCGTTATGGTAGACAAATGTTTTTCCCTTGCAAACTGTACTAAGTCCACATAAATAGCTCAGTGGTAGAGCGTCGGCCTGCGGATCGGAAGGTTGTGGGCTCGATACCCCACCGAACCTGTGGGGTCGATACCCCGCCGAACCCACAACCGAGTCAAACCAAAGACTTACAAAATTGGTAGTAATGGCTGCCCCCCCTTGGCGCTCAGAGTTTAGGGGTTAGCATTACGACTGGTTCCTCGGTGCCAGGATAAAGGGACCGGCCGGGTTCAGTCCCGGTGCACCTCATAAGTGCCCCTGCGCATAATCCTCAAAACTGAGGGTGTCTCAGTATTGGAAAACAAACAAACAATTTAACAAACAAATAGAATCAGAATTGTTTACTGGTGATACGTCCTAAGACATTCCTAAGACAATAGCTCAAAGAAAACTTTGAAAAAAAATGGACAGGGTAGATTTTTTATTAAGCATTTTTTTTTCTCTCATCTCGCCTCCACCCATATTACCCAGGCCACCCCTCCCACCAACCGGCACACAGTTGCATGCAGCACTGTTTGTTGTTGTTGACGCTTTGGTCAAAGTATCTCTCAGGTATGTTGTCTTCTTAGTACTCTTCCTCTTAGTAAATACTCTCAGGTAGGGTAAAGAAAGCACCCCTCGAACCCCGGTCTCCCGCGTGACAGGCGAGTGTAACCACTAAATAGGACCACGAAAACTAATTACAAAAAGCTCTCACTTCGAATTCTCCGCTAGTTCAGCTTGGTTGTGAACTGAATATCAAGCCTGTGGTATCTAAAACACCTGAAATTCATTTTCTTTTTAAAATACTCACCAGACAGCCGTTAAATTCATAAAAAAACGATCTACATTATTTCATGATTTTACAGGAAACAGCCATGTTGGAAACGGAAATATGATCAATATTTCAGTGTTCCCACTCATGTTAATTTCTGGGGGTAACCTTACCCCCTGGGTACAAAAACTGGGGGTAAGAATCAAATTCAGGGGGTATGAAATTTTGCAACAAAAAGAAATGTGTGAGAAAACCTGTATACTTGTCCATAATTGTTACCGTATTCGGGTGTGTACTACCCGCATTTGCATACTACCCGCACCCTTTTTTTCCAAAATCTGGGGGAAAACAGTTATTCTGTTGTATTACCCGCATGGAACATTTGCTGAAATTTTGGTGGATGCGTTAGTGAGAAAAAGTAAGAATTTGGCGAGTTTTTGTAACACACAACGGAACGCGCGATCGTCTTCAAAAGGCGGGAAAATGCACGTGCGTGCGAGTATCACCAGAAAGCATGTATTTTACATTAAAATGTTGAAAAGACTTTACCTGTTCACCATTGTTAATTATTTATTAACCCACATATGCCCGCGGCCCTTTTTGGGACATCGGCAAACAGTGCAGTCCCAGATCAGACACCTCAGAAAGACGCCGCAGACATCTGATTTGGATTTACTCTGTTTGATGATTTATGACAGTTCAATTATGACACTATTGTTAATCCATGTCATATAATTGCCATCCTGCGGTGCATGTCGATAAGGTGTGAAAATATGGTCAAGTTATGTCTCTAATTTGCGTTTATTCCCCGATCATAAAATTTAATCCGCAATCAATGTGAAAATTATTTAATTGCTCCTAAGACGAGTTGCTACGACTATTCTACTATCTCGTGAATGATTATGTTTTGGCGCCAAATAGCAGACGCTTGGCGAGAAAAGTTGAACGCTTTAAATTGTGTTAACACATCTGTATGCTGGTGTTGGTTATTGACACGGAGCTTACAGAAAGCGCTATTTTCCACTACCGCTTTGCTATCGAGAATTTTTTTACCGTTTCCAAACAATTTTTTATGAAAGAGATACGCCCCATTAAGATAAAACAATAGACACGTGTGGGGTTGCTGGGGTCCGATGATGTCATTTACCGATTGCGTGCCAATTCGCCCCAGTCAATTTCGGATGCGCGGAAGTTCTATGCGCCGGATTCAAGTCTGCGGGTTGTCAAAGATCTATTTCAGCGAATCGGCCGATTCGCCCCCGTCAATTTCGGACGCTCGAAAAAAATCGGCCGGTTCGCCCCAGTAAATTTCGGAAGCGCAGAAGCTCTACTATGCGACGGATTCAAGTCTGCGGCTTGTCCCAAATCTATTTCAGCGAATCGGCCGATTCGCCCCCGTCAATTTCGGACGCTCGAAAAAAAATCGGCCGGTTCGCCCCAGTCAATTTCGGACGCGCGGAATCTCGGCCGACGGAAAAAAATCGTACGTGATTTTTATTTTCTTTGCGTGATTCACGTAAGATTTTGCGTGAGTGGGAACTCTGTATTTGTGCTGGTGCTCGGCTTTACAGAGTATTTGTATAGTAGAATTTCCAATAAACGGGAAACCAGCTGAAACCAGCCAAGGGAAATAATCCAAACTATTTTACTCAAAATAACCTGCCCCACTATGCTCCCTTGACCAGCCTAGCATAGAAGCGATTTTTCCCTTCCGATAGCCATGTGTAGAAGAAAAATTAAGAGTGATGACAATCTAGTGTAGAAGATCTATTAACTGCCGTCCGGGTCACCCTTATTTCTTTTGCTGGAACAGCCCTAAACATGATTGCCCTTTCTTATATATTATAGTCATTATTCTTGCTGTAGATTTTCAGATCTAGAACTATCCCACCCCACCCCTCAGACACTGCCCAAGTGTAAAAATCAGCAGGAAAAACCACCACAATTGTCATAGTTTTACTGCTTAACAGTTACCTCACCATATTTGGTCATTTAAATGTAACTTTTGTGAAGTTAGGGAGGGGGGTCAAAATATTATGGGGGAGTCAAAATATTATAATAATATATTGACCCGCGGGTCATAATATTATGACCCCCGGGTCACTTTTTAGGCGGGTCAAAATATTATATGACACCGGGGCCCCTTAGCTCCCCAAGACTCATAATGGTAAAAAGCTTCAAAAATCTTCTCCTCTGAAACCACAGGGCCCAGAGCTTAGATATTGTGCATGAGGCAATGACAAGTGGTCACCTACATAAATCCTGCCAATCATGCCCTTGGGGTCCAAATGGGCCACACCCTGGGACCCCCTTAGCTCCCATAGTAATGATTTTCTGGTACACAGGTGAGCGATATAGGGCCATTGGGCCCTCTTGTTTCGTAATGTTTCATTAAAGCTAATATTCATGAGATATTGCTGTTCAGAAAAGAGAAAAGGGAGCATTAGTGTTACAGTTATTCTGACTTTTAATTATTTCGCATCCATAAAACTTTGTTTTCTTTCAATATTTTTATTGGCCATTAACCCATTTTTAACCAAATGGAATCTTCAGTTTTAATTTTTATTCATAGCACAAGTCCATTTCAAAATTTAGGGGTGTTAGGTTGTGTTTTCTTCAAAAGTAGTTTTGGCAAAATGGCTGAACTTTTTGCAAACAGTGTAGGCCCTATTCGGACAATGCATTTAGCTGCGTCTGATCTGGAACTGCACTGTTTGCCTTTTACCCGTTTTGGGGTTTCCGGTACAAAATGGGTTTACTTGATTATGTGCTTATTCATTCTTTTTATTTCAAATTATGCAGTGCATTTTGCTGTTTTGTATGTTCATTTGAAGTGTTACAGCCCAGTCATTGCTATTCAGGTAATATTAGACTATTCAGCTCACCTAACGACAATTTTATTCTGCATGCTTTAAAAGTCAATGGTTGACCAGTAGAATGCACAGTTTCCCTAGAAATAGGCAGCTACCCTTCTTGATTGATCAGAAGGGTGAGAACATCAAAAGTAAGCATTCCATGATCTTCTTAAAAGAATGTTGCAAACCCAGCAGGTATGGAACCTGAAACATCATTGAAATCAGTCAGACATGACTGAGCTACTGATGTCGGCCGACTAATAGGTGTTTTTATCATCTACGTATACATGTACATTGTTAGATATTTTGTATACGGCACATCCCAAACCTCTTTATACCATTGACTTGGAAAATAAATGAGTTACCACCAGGTAACTGAAAAAAATACATCTATTTGCACATTATCATTGACTCCCATATTATCTTCTCCCTCTTTGTCAATTCCCTCTAGTCCAAGATCATTTACTCACACCTATCAACACAGGTTATATTGCTATCATATTTTTATGACACAGTTCTGTCAATCGAAGGTCTTAGTGAAGGATTGTCTAAGGACGTGTCACCAGTAAACAATTCTGTTTCTGATTGGAAGAAAAGGTGGTAATTGGGTTTTCGCCCAACAAAGCCTTAAGACAACAATATAACAGGGAGTGATAGGCATATTATTGGTTGTTAAGATAGTCGTAATATCAACATGGCCTGCGGTTACAGCTGTACAAGTGAGGTGATATAAACTTCTTGTTTTGAAAGCGGTTTCAATATTCCTTTACTATGTCTGGTGACAGCCGTGAAACTGAATCAATAGGTATAGTACACGTGCTGACAACCATGATTCTGTGGTGATAGCCATATTAAATGTAGTGACAGCTATGAAACTGTGGTGACAGCCTTTTAACAAGTGGTGAAAGACGTGAACCTGTTCTGATAGCCATATTAAATGTAGTGACAGCTATGAAACTAACGGTGATAGCCTTATAACGTTTGGTGACTGACGTGAAACTGTGGTGATAGCATTTTACATGTAGCGTTAGCTGTGAAACTTTGCTGATAACCATTTAATGTGTGTTGACAGACGTAAAACTGATGTGATAATCATAATCAGAATCAGAATTGTTACTGGTGACACGTCAAATGACGTTCATACTCCAGGACCTGTGATGTGGGAAGTTAGTCCCTAGCTCTAACCAAAGAGGTAAATTTAGCTTCACAATCATCAGCACCTTCAGCTGTCGAAATAATCGAATCGGGAAGGGCGTTCCAATCTCTTATGGCTCTGGGGAAGAACGACTCTTTATAAATGTCAGTTCTTGCAGTAAGGGTCTGAAACGCCAACGAATGGTAATTTCTACAGTGTCTAGCTGGGGAGAACAAGGTCATCTGTTGGAATGCTGGCAGCACCCTTTAGACCTTTGTATAAAAGGATTAGCCTACTGTCTTTTCTCCTTTTTAATTTTCCAAGTATTCCAGTCATGCTCCCAGTTTCAAAGCAGTAATTGCCTGTTACAAATCTAGCAGCTCTATTCTGAACTTTCTCAATTTCATCGTTAAAGACCACTCCACTGGGGTCCCAGATACAACTACCATATTCCAAGATTGGGCGAACAAGACCTTTATATGCTGCCTCTTTTACATCCTGAGGGCACTGATGAAGATTTCGCCTCAGGAAACCAAGCGTTCTATTTGCCTTAGTACACATGTTGCTAATATGAGTATTCCATCTCAAGTTGTGTGAGATTGTCACTCCAAGGTATTTAATTGAGTCCACATTCTCGAGGACCGTTCCCTCTAAGGTGTAAGAAGCCTCAGCTTTATTACATCTCTTCCTAGTTATCTGCATAATATTGCATTTAACTGGCTTAAATCTCACGCCCCATTTACGGACCCAACATCCTAATCTAACTATGTCAGCCTGAAGTTTCAATGAGTCATCTGTATCTCTAATTTCCCAGTAACAAACACAGTCATCTGCAAACAGTCTTATTTCTGAGTCAATGTCAGTGGAAATATCATTGATGTACAGGGAGAACAAAAGTGGACCAAGTACGGTCCCTTGCGGGGCTCCAGACAAAACTGGAGCCCACTCCGAAGATTCACCATTAACAACAACCCGCTGTTTTCTGTAGCAAAGAAAGGAATCTATCCATTTGAGGGTCTTTCCCCCAATTCCATAACCAAATAACTTAGATTTAAGTAGTTCATGAGGAGGGGTGTCAAAAGTCTTCTCAAAGTCAAGAATAAATGTGTCCACCTGTCCACCCTTGTCCAAGATTTTTGCCCAGTCATTAATAACTGTGCTTAGCTGAGTTTCACAACTGTGCGTTTTCCTAAATGCATGTTGTTTGTCTGACAAAAGTTTATGTTCGTCCAAGTGGGCCATGATGTTTGAGCAGACTATATGTTCCAGCAATTTACACAGAACACAAGTCAGAGACACAGGGCGATAATTACGGACAAGAGCCCTATCTCCTTTTTTGAAGAGCGGACAGATGTTTGCTAAGAGCCATTCTTTGGGGATTTCACCCGTATCAAGAGACTGTTGAAACAAGTGTGCAAAAACTGGACCCAACTCATTTGCTAGTTCCTTCAGGACTCTAGGATGAAGCTCATCAGGTCCTAAGGCCTTACTGGGGTTTAAGCCTTGAAGTAACTTGATCACTCCTGCAGCTGTCACAAATGGGGCCGATCTTCCAGTCAATTGAACCTCCGTGAACTCAGTTTCATTAAACGCATCATTGAATTGACCAACTAGTTCCTCTGCCCTTTCAGGGTCTGATTCAGCAACCCCGTTCCCTCATCTTTTATCAAGGGTGGGATACCTTGCCTGTCTTTCTTCTGGCTATTGATATATCTGTAGAAGTCTCTTGGATTTGCCTTAACATCACCTACCTAGTTATTCACATACAAATCATGCTGATTTTTAGCTCGCCTTACGAAAGTGAAGGGGAGCTATTGCCATACCCCGGGCGTCCGTCGTCGGCGTCGGCGTCCGCATTTGGTTAAAGTTTACCTGCAAGCTCTTATATGTGATGTTTTACAAGTTTATTTTGAATATATAATTAACAATTGGTAAAAAACAATATTTAACATTATCTTTGTACTTAATTTTACAGGTTTTGGGGCTTAAATTGGACTTTTTGAGAAGTTAATATTTTCCTCTGTATTACCTCCCTTACTTCCCTGTGTTAAAGTTTACCTGCAAGCTGCGTGAGTTCAAATCCCGGAGGAGGCATGTTTTTTTCTTCTTTTTCTTTTCTTTTTAAAAACATATCGGTTCTGGGGCTCAAGGTCAAGGTCACTGTGGCTATTTTTAGAAAAACATTGTCATCGCTCTAGCGCCTTCATTTATTGATGAATTTTAATATAACTTGGGTATTATGATATCTCGAGTGACTTTGACTTTCAGGGTCCGGGGCTTAAGGTCAAGGTCACTACTTTCAGGGTCACTGGGTCAAGGTCACTGTGTCTTTTTTTTTAGAAAAACATTGTCATCGCTCTTGCACCTTATTTATTGATGGATTTTAATATATCTTCACACAAATGTTGGGTATGATGATATCTCTAGCAAGTTCAACTTTCAAGGTCTGGGGCTGAAGGTCAAGGTCACTGTGGCTATTTTTCGAAAAAACTTTGTGACCCCTCTAGTGCCTACATTTATGGATGGATTTTAATATTACTTTGCACAAACATTGGGTTTGATGATATCTCGCGCTGGTTCGACTTTCAGGGTCTGGGGCAGAAGGTCAAGGTCACTGGCTATTTTTAGAAAATCTTTTGCATCGCTCTTGTGCCTTTATTTATGGATGGATTTTAATATAATTTCACACAAATATTGAGTATGATGATATCTCGAGTGACTTTGACTTTCAGGTTCCGGGGCTGAAGGTCAAGGTCACTGTGGCTATTTTTAGAAAAACTTTGTGATCGCTCTAGTGCCTACATTTATGTATGGATTTTAATATAATTTTGCACAAATGTTGGGTATGATGATATCTCAAGCGAGTTTGACTTTCAGGGTCTGGGGCTGAAGGTCAAGGTCACTGTGGCTCTTTTTTTAGCTCACCTGAGCCGAAGGCTCATGTGAGGTATTAGTATACCACGAGCCGGCGTCCGTCGTCCGTCGTCCGCCGTCCACTTTCAACGAAGTATATCTCTGGAACCAGTGGGCCGGCCTTGATCAAATTTCATATGAACCATCATCAGGTAGGGGGAAAGGCTGTATTAGGTTTTCGTGCAGATCGGATGAGAACTCTGGTTGCCACAGCAACAAAGAGCTCCCATAGGCTTAACTTAGGAAAAAGCTTGTCATCACTCTAGCTCCGTCAATTTTTTTCTGATCGACTTCATTCTTGCAGATAACGAGGACAGTCATGAAATCTAGATCAAGTTCGATTTTGGGCTGAATCGGATTATTCACTCAGGAGTTACGTGCCCTTGAGCGTTGAAAAAATTGCATATTGACTTAACATGGGGAGAATGTTGTCATCACCGTAGCTGCTTCAATTATTTTCAGATTGGCTTTTTTCTTGCAGATAACCAGCACAGCCATGAAATCTCGGTCAAGTTCGATAACTGGCAGAATCGGATCATTCACTTAGGAGTTACCTGCCCTTGTGTGTTTTTGCATTAGGGTTAATGGGAATTTCAAAAATGTATATCTTAAAGACTATTTGGCCAACTTTGATCAAATTTCATGTGTCGCATTATTGGGCAAGTGGAAAGGCTTCATTAGGTTTTCAGGCAGATCTGAGTGGAACTCTGGTTGCCATGGCAACATCTAGCTCCCATAAACCTCACATAGGAAAAAGCTTGTCATCACTCTAGCTCCGTCAATTTTTTTCTGATCGACTTCATTCTTGCAGATAACCAGTACAGGCATAAAATCTCGGTCAAGTTCGATTTTGGGCCGAATCAGATAATTCACTCAAGAGTTACGTCCCCTTGAGCACCTGAAAAATTGCCTATCGACTTAACATGGGGAAAATGTTGTCATCACTGTAGCTGCTTCAATTTTGTTCGGATTGGCTTCATTCTTACAGATAACCAGCACAGCCATGAAATCTCGGTCAAGTTCGATAATTGGCAGAATCGGATCATACACTTAGGAGTTACCTGCCCTTGTGCATTTTTGCATAAGGGTTAATGTGAATTTCAAAAATGTATATCTTGAAGACTACTTGGCCGACTTTGATCAAATTTCATGTGTAACATTATTGGGCAAGTGGAAAGACTGCATAAGGTTTTCATGCAGATCTGAGTGGAACTCTGGTTACCATGGCAACATATAGCTCCCATAGACTTAACATTGGAAAAAGCTTGTCATCACTCTAGCTCCGTCAATTTTTTTCTGATCGACTTCATTCTTGCAGATAATAAGGACAGGCATAAAATCTCGGTTAAGATAGATTTTGGGCAGAATCGGAATATTGACCTCGAAGTTACGTGACCTTGAGCGACAAAAAATTTGCCCATAGACTTAACATAGGGAAAATGTTGTGACTACGATAGCGACTTGAATTTTTTTCAGATCAGCTTCAAACTTGCAGGTAAAGAGGACAGACATAAAATCACGGTTAAGTTCGATTTTGGGCCGAATCGGATTATTTGCCTTGGAGGTACCTGCCCTTGAGCATGAAAAAATACGTTGTGACCACGATAGACTCTTTATTTTTATTCAGATCAGCTTCAAACTTGCAGATAACGAGGACAGGCATAAAATCCCGGTTAAGTTCGATTTTGGGCCGAATCGGAATATTGACCTCGGAGTTACGTGACCTTGAGCGACAAAAAATTTGCCCATAGACTTAACATAGGGAAAATGTTGTGACTACGACAGCGACTTGAATTTTTTTCAGATCAGCTTCAAACTTGCAGGTAACGAGGACAGACATAAAATCTCGGTTAAGTTAGATTTTGGACCGAATCGGATTATTTGCCTTGGAGTTACCTGCCTTTGAGCATAAAAAAATACGTTGTGACCACGATAGTAACTTTATTTTTATTCAGATCAGCTTCAAACTTGCAGGTAACGTGGACAGGCATAAAATCTCAGTTAAGTTCGAATCGGAATATTGACCTCGGAGTTACATGACCTTGAGCGACAAAAAATTTGCCCATAGACTTTACATAGGGAAAATGTTGTGACTACGATAGCGACTTGAATTTTTTTCAGATCAGCTTAAACTTGCAGGTAACGAGGACAGACATAAAATCTCGGTTAAGTTCGATTTTGGGCCGAATCGGATTATTTGCCTTGGAGTTACCTGCCCTTGAGCATAAAAAAGTACGTTGTGACTTTATTTTTATTCATATCAGCTTCAAACTTGCAGGTAACGAGGACAGGCATAAAATCTCGGTTAAGTTCAATTTTGGGCCGAATCGGAATATTGACCTCGGAGTTACGTGACCTTGAGCGACAAAAAATTTGCCCATAGACTTAATTAGGGAAAATGTTGCGACTACGATAGCGACTTGAATTTTTTTCAGATCAGCTTCAAACTTGCAGGTAACGAGGACAGACATAAAATCTCGGTTAAGTTCGATTTTGGGCCGAATCGGAATATTTGCCTTGGAGTTATCTGCCCTTGAGCATAAAAAATACGTTGTGACCACGATAGCAACTTTATTTTTATTCTTATCAGCCTCAAACTTGCAGGTAACGAGGACAGGCATAAAATCTCGGTTAAGTTCGATTTTGGGCCGAATCGGAATATTGACCTCGGAGTTACGTGACCTTGAGAGACAAAAAATTTGCCCATAGACCTAACGTACCAGTGAGCTGATAGTATACCAAGGCTCCGGAGTCCGTCGTCTGTCGTCCTTCCATCCGTCGTCCACACTTTCAATGAAGTATATCTCAGAAGGCAGTCGACCAATCTTGTTTAAATTTTATGTGTAGCACCATTGGGCAAGGGGAAAGGCTGCATTAGGTTTTGGAGCTAGTCTGGTTCATTTGTTCCTTCATTCTTCTTTCTCTCCATATAGAGATAATAGACCAATGTTAAATTTTTAATCAAAGATTTCTCAGGAACTATAAAAGCTAGAAGCATCAAATTTGGTATTCAATAGAATAATGATGACTTATTTTGTGTAAGAGACATTGGGCTTTCTCAGCTTATTTGTTCATCTGTTCTTTCATTCTTCTTTCTCTCCATTTTGACCAATGTTAAATTTTCGTCAAAGATTTCTCAGGAACTATAGAAGCTAGAAGTCTCAAACTTGGAATGCAATGCAATAACGATGACTTATATCCTGTAAGGGTCAATGGGCTGGATTCTATTAGCAGATTTAGTAGTCAAGTCTGTGAATTGTTAAATCTTAAGTTCCTCAGGTGAGCGGTTTAGGCTCATTGAGCCTCTTGTTATAACTTGCCCTCATCCATCTTAGGCCCCCAAAGGCGAGCTATGTTGTCTTCTGACAACTCTTGTTTATATCAGTCTTGATTTCACGTCTCAAGTTTTCAAATTTTGTCCGGAGTTTACCACTTCCCGTCTTTTTTGCCTTTGCATGAATCTTATTCCTTCTGCGAATTTTTCTTCTTATCTCTGGAGTGATCCAGGGAAAAGAAGATACAGACCTACTAGTTTTTGAGCGGATATGATTTTCGGCCGAAGTATGAATGAAAGAAGTTATCAAATCAAAATTCTCCTGTACCGACCGACCATCTGAATGACCATTAAAGTATTTCTCCTTTGCAAATCTGAGTTCATCCTTCCTCATAGTTTCATAGTCACCTTTCTGATATGAGTACACCTTCCTCCGAGGTTTCTTTATTGCTGGGATGTGAATTTTTAAATATCCGGAGACAACATCGTGGTCACTTAGTTTATCTGGGGAATGAATGTCTTCGAATTGTCCTGGCAAAGTCGTAAGGATCAGATCCAATGTGTTCTTATCACGAGTGGGGAAGTTAACAATTTGTTCAAGGCCATGATCGTTCATAATGTCAATTAATATTCGTCCTTCTGACTGACTCAGCAATGTGCCTTGTTTGCTGAGCCTGTCGGGCCAAGCAATATCTCTGAAGTTGAGGTCACCTAGAACATGTACAGCCGGGAGTTTTTTACCCTTGTGCTGCGATTTAAAGACCAACTGGATTGCATTAATAAAAATCAACAATGAGTTCCTTTAAGAGCAATGAAAACATTCATAAGAAAGAAGATGGGTCATACTACGTACAGTACCATTCAGACGATTCTTGACACCCTAGTTGACTCCAAGTCAACTACATTCAGATATGGAGTTAACTCCTAGTCAACTCCATTTCCCGCCTTGTTAACTAGGGAGTTAACTTTAGAAGTCTTAACAGTTATACAGTAGTACATATATGGATTAGAACAGGCGAATGAATATGTTACTTAATTTGTTATCTGTTTATTTCACTTATTTATTTATTTATTTATTTATTTTCATCATGCTGATGCAAATGGCATGGCAAAAAATGAAGAATGACAGGTTATATCCCATAATTTCAAAATGATCATTGTTAGCCCTTTATCGCAGAATAAATTAATTTTACCATACCCATTTCTGGATATCAACCATTCAAATCGTTAAATGTTATGTATTCATTCAATTCACAAATTGGATGAAAAACAGTGTAGATCCTGACCAGATGAAACTGAAGATATATATGGGCTGCATGATGCTTCCACGCAGAGCTGAATCCGACCCGCACACTAGTACTGGTAACCCGCTTAGAGGATCTAAGCCTGTCCAGGAACCGCAGTGCGAGGCGGACCGTCCGTGCTAATAAACCCTATTGGTTTCATTGGGCTTGAGATGTCATTTCATCGCAATGTCGGGTAAAAGTCCCACAAAATTGGAAACAACGTCTCCAAAATGACCTTTACAGTGTTGACGGGGACGTTAAACCTCAAATCAAACAAACAAAACCTGACCAGACGGCTTCTTCATAAACCATCTGATCAGGATCTATGCTGTTTGCAAAGTTAGGATTTGTCATGTTCAGCAGGATAAGGGTTAATGAATTTCAGGTTATACTCCTGGATTTTAGTGCCCCGAAAATCCAGGTATGGACATTTTAGCCTCTCCAGAAAAACAGCTCTGTTTATTTTCATTTGTCAAAATGAACTTCAATAAATCTCAGGTCCACACTGATAAGCCTCACTATTTGCCTAAGCATATGGCAACTGAATATTCATTCATAAAAATTTCACTTTTGCAAACAGTGCAGGCCCAGATAAGACACTGCAGAATGATTCGTCTGATCAGGGCCTCCACTGTTTGCTAAAAGTTCAGTCATTCCCCAAATAAACCTTGATGAAAAACACCCCGACATCCCTAAAACTTGAAATGGACCCCTGCTACATATAAGGAGGAAGGGTTCGTACCAAATGAATCTTTCTCCCTACATATAGCCCGAGTCCACCTCAAAGTTCAGGGGTGACAGGTTGTGCCCCCTCAAACTCCATTCGGAAAATGGCTTAACTTTTTGCAAACAGTGTAGGCCCTGATCAGACGCCCCTGATGTGGGCCTGCACTGTTTGCCAATTGCCCGTTTTGGGGTTCCTGGTACAAAATGAACAGATGTGTATACCTTTACTTGGATAAACATTTCAGTCTGGTTCTGCACTGTCTAATTTTAAACCTCTAGCATGCTTAGCTGTAATTAGTAATTGTAGTAGTTTTTATTTCATTATTTATTTCAATGAAGTAGAAATAATTATGTTACTATTGTTATTAGTTATTATTATTATTATTATTATTATAAGAAATAGTAGTAGTAGCAGTAATATTCACAGGTTTATTTATTTTTATTATTATTATTATTAATATTAGTAGTAGTAGTGGTAGTAATGTTTTGTTATTTTTTATGTTTATCTCAATTAAGTAGAAATCTTTATGTGACTATTGCTATTAGTAGTAGTAGTGGAAGTAGTAGATGTGACATTGAAATTTATTTATGTATTTATTTTGTTTTTCAAGAACAAAATATACTATGTATTGATATGTTTAAGGACCAATAACAAAATTCACTTTTGCAAAGTAATCCATAAGTGGATTATAGGGTTCGCCGGTCATCCGGGTACTTTCGTTTGTCACGTGATAGCAACGAGCACGCGGGTGAATACAAACGCCATTTTGAATAAGCAAATAGTGTAAATAAAACCCAAGTCACTAGCATATTTCTTACAATTTTGATAAAACATGCCAAAAATCTGTAGTGCAGGAGGTTGTACAAATCATCATTTACAACTGGATAAAAAGCTATCGTTCTATCAGTTCCCAAATGGAGAAAAACATCCAGAGAGACGGTCTCGGTGGATAAGGGCCTGCAGTCGCCAGAACGCTGATGGTTCAGACTGGATTCCTACATCAAAATATGTTTACATGTGCAGTGAACATTTTATAACAGGTAATTGATTCACAATACATTATTCTTTGGGTCATGCTTTGTTGATAATGAACTGAAATTGTCCTTTCTATTGGTAAAATTGTCTGTTGATTTCTCTCTAGTGCTCGTATTTCTCCCTTTCAACAACATTTCTGCACTTACCGAGGCGATCCCTTGGAACATCACCACAGGTGTTGGATGGGTGACTAAATTTAGAAATTGATTGTAATTAACTTTAAAGTGTAGAAAAAAAAAACACCTCCTTACTGGGTATGCTAAAGAAGATGAACAGGGGTCCTAAAATGAATGCCTCTGATTAAACCCTTCTTATCAGATGTCATTATCTGATTTTATCAGATGAATACCATCACCTTAACAGCCTTAATCCCCTGGGGGTTCAAGTGGTCATTTATTGGAAGGTGATAAGAGAAATGGTTTGTGATATATGATATCCTGGAGTATTATAATTTTGATTGAGATCTAGCAAAGCAGATGAACTTAAAATCTTCGTTTGCCATAGAAAATATTTTTATCATTACAATACATCACTAAGAAAACACACCTATTCAAATATATTGAGTTAGAAGCCTTCGTGGTGCAGTGGTTATGCTACTCGCCTTGTAAACCAGGGATCGCAGGATCGATCCCGGGCTTCTCCAGACTTTCGGATGAATCTTTAAGCCGAGGTCCCGTCTCCGTATGACCTTATTTGTTGGTGGGACGTAAAACTAAAACTCACTCTCAAATATATTGAAAATTTTACCAGCTAATAATAGACAAAAAATCTGATTTTTATTTTTATATTTCTGGCCAAAACATACATTGTGGGAACTCGTTATAACCGCATCAGTGGGGCGGTTCTAACGCGTACCCACAATCTATGTTTTTGGGCGGAAATATAAAGAAAAATGAATAAGTGGGAACTTGTTAGAATCGCCTCATTGAGACAGTTCTAATGAGTATCCATAACCTGTTCATGGCTTTAACATGGCTATTGGCAGTTGACTAGTTTGTCTTTTTTATTTCTGCTTCAAACATTATTAAAGGGAACTTATTAGAATCGCCTCATTGAGACAGCTCTAATAAGCATCCACAACCTGTTCATAACTTTAAACTGACAATTATCACATATATTTTTTTATTTCTGCTTCTAAAAAAGGAAGTGGGCATTTCAAAGAACCGCCTCATTGAGTCAGTTCTTACGAGTACCCACAGCTTGTTTTCAACCATCTGCTGGCAATTTCAGAAGTCAAATTTTCAATTTTTCTAACAATATGGAACCTAATCAGACTGCTCCTCTTAGAGAAGTCTGATCTGGGTCCACACTTATTGACTATACGCATAAATATGTTTGAAAAGTTTGAAAATATGTTTTGAAAAGTTTACCAGAAGAGCAGCAGACAACATAAACAAATGACAATTCCAGATGCAGTTTTTCATTATCCTGCTGAATAATTAACCCATAAGATGTCAATCACAACAATTTGTCTGCTTTGTCGTCTGATTGTAACTTTGAAGGTCAGTTTTGCAAACAATGTGGGACCTGATCAGATTGATTAGAGTCCACACAAATTACTTCACATATTGCATTCATTTAAAATTCGCAAACTGAATGACAGTGTAGATCCAAATCAGATGGTCATCTGATCTGGATTTACATTGTTTCATGTTCAGCAGAGTAAGGATTAATTAAATGACAGGGATCCTACAGACATTGTCTATTTCCACATAAGGGGCCAATAAACATCTAATGGTAAATGTTGTTGAGTTTTATTTCTCATTTCCACACTTAACCCATATATGCCAAGCGTCCCATTTGTGGGACAGCGGCAAAACGTTTAGACTCAGATCGGATGCCGCCCCGTCAACACTATTTATGTCATTTTGAAATGGACCAAACATAAAAGTAGTAGATTCCACTGTCATAATTATATGGGATAAAGAAAGGTAATATCGAATATCACAAGCTTGGGCACATAACTTAATACAACTTAATACTGTAGAAACTTATGTGTGGACAGTTAAGAATCAGATCACGGTGTTTTTATTTTATTTTTTTTTTTTGTCGCGCCTGCTATTAGCATGGCGCGATATAGGCGTCCGGTTTTCCGTTCGTTCGTTCGTCAAGGCGTCAACATTTGGGCTTATACTTCATACTCCGAGTCCTGAAATTCATCTAAAAGCGCTATCCATGCATTCTGTGTCGTTTACTTACACAACTTATCCAATTTTCGTTCGGAAATGAGCGAAATAAGCAGTCTTGAGGTATTTACTTACTTTACTTAGATTACTTATCAGTCATCATTGTCAGATTAGTAAAGTAAGCTGAGCTGAGGCTGACCTTGTGTCCTGGAGTCTCTGATTTCGCTGTTAATTGAATTCTACTCATTTTACTTACGTTACTGATCTTCACATCAACACTATAAGTAAAATAAGCAAGTTTACAGTATTCTACTTAGGTTACTCAGTTTACTTACCTGGTACTACAGCAGTATAAGTAATCTAAGTAAACTAAGTAGATGTCAAAAAATCTATGCCCCTCGATCCAAAAATCATGCTTCATAAAATTAAGTGCAATAAGCTATTTAATTGATATAAAAAGAACAATTTTACATAGTTTAAACATAAATAACTAAAATATGCTGACCAGATCACTGAAGCATGATACTATAATACGGAAATGAGCTAAGTAGGATGAGTAACATAAGTAGGCGTATAGCTAGCCAAGGATGGTACATGTATCAGCCTCACTCTTAAGATAAGCTAAGTAACGTAAGTAATGTAAGTTGACTAATCAAACCAAAGAAAGTCAATCTTGATATAACAGGATAAGTACAAGAATAAGCGTAATTAACCTAAGTAACCTAAGTAAGCTAAGTAACCTTGCATGTCTCTTATGACAAAAGCTACTACCATACCAACAATGCTAAGAGTAAGCTAAGTAAGATAAGTAACCTAAGTTGAGATTATATATTTCATCAATGACTATGAGCAGTGTAAGTAGGATAAGTAAGTTAAGTAAGGTAAGTAACATAAGTATTGTAAGTAACTGACATACCTGTAACATCAGCGACACCAGAGTAAGTAAAGTAAGCTAAGTGAAGTAAGTAAGTAAGTATTGTGGTTTCAATCTCAGCACATGAGTAAGCTGAGTAGGGTAAGTAAACTAAGTAACCTGAGTAGAACTCTAAGTAACATAAGTAAATGTCCTACCAGCTGCAACAGCCATACAGAGTAAGTTGAGTAAGCTAAGTAAACTAAGTAGGCGTCCTGGTCACTTCGTAAAAGGATGTGCAGAGTAAGTAGGATAAGTAAAGTAAGTAACCTAAGTAGACGTATAAGTAACATAAGTAATGTAAGTAACCCCTCCACCAGCTACAACAACCATACCAGAGTAAGTTAAGTAAGCTAAGTAAACTAAGCAGGCACGATGGTCACTCCAAACTGGGTTGAGTAGGGTAAGTAGGATAAGTAAACTAAGTAACCTAAGTTGAATTATAAGCAACATAAGTAAGGTACGTAACTGCTCCACCAGCTACGCTACCCATACCAGAGTAAGTTAAGTAAGCTAAGTAAACTAAGTAATCGGCGAAGTCTGTCCCAACGAGGATGAGTAGGGTAAGTAGGATAAGTAAACTAAGTAACCTCAGTAGAATTCTAAGTATCTTAAGTAAGGTAAGCTACTGCTCTACCAGCAAAGCTCTCAATACCAAAGTAAGTTGAGTAAGCTAAGTAAACTAAGTTGTCGACCTTGTCACTCCGAACAATGTAGACTATGGTCAGTAGGATAAGTAAACTAAGCAACCTAAGTAGAATTCTAAGTAACGTAAGTAAGGTAAGTAACTGTCATACTAGCTATTACACCTTACCACAGTAAGTTAAGTAAGCTTAGTAAACTAAGTAAACGGCGAAGTCTGTACTGAAGAGGATGAGTAGGGTAAGTAGGATAAGTAAACTAAGTAAACTAAGTAGAATTCTAAGTAACATAAGTAAGGTAAATAACTACTCCATTAGTCGCTCTACCCATACCGGAGTAATTTAAGTAAACTAAGTACGCGGCAAAGTCTGTACTGGAGAGGATGAGTAGGGTAAGTAGGATAAGTAAACTAAGTAACCTGAGTAGAATTCTAAGTATCATAAGTAAGGTTAGTTACTGCTCTACCTGCAAAGCTACCAATACCAAAGTAGGTTGAGTAAGCTAAGTAAACTAAGTTGGCGACCTTGTCACTCCGAACAATGTAGAGTATGGTCAGTAGGAAAAGTAAACTAAGTAACCTAAGTAGAATTCTAAGTAACGTAAGTAAGGTAAGTAACTGTCATACTAGTTATACCATCCTTACCACAGTAAGTTAAGTAAGCTAAGAAAACTAAGTAAACGGCGTTGTCTGTACTGAAGAGGATGAGTAGGGTAAGTAGGATAAGTAAACTAAGTAGAATTCTAAGTAACATAAGTAAGGTAAGTAACTACTCCATTAGCCGCTCTAACCATACCGGAGTAAGTTAAGTAAACTAAGTAAGTGGCGAAGTCTGTACTGAAGAGGATGAGTAGGGTAAGTAGGATAAGTTATCTAAGTAACCTGAGTAGAATTCTAAGTAACATAAGTAAGGTAAGTTACTGCTCTTCCAGTAACGCTACCAATACCATAGTAAGTTGAGTAAGCTAAGTAAACTAAGTTGGCGACCTTGTCACCCCGAACAATAATGAGTAGGGTAAGTAGGATACGTAAACTAAGTAACCTAAGTAGAATTCTAAGTAACGTAAGTAAGGTAAGTAACTGTCATACTAGCTATGCCTTCCGTACCACAGTAAGTTAAGTAAGCTAAGTAAACTAAGTAAGCGGCATAGTCTGTCCAGACGCGGATGAGTAGGGTAAGTAGGATAAGTAAACTAAGTAACCTAAGTAGAGTTCTAAGTAACATAAGTAACTACTCAACTAGCCACTCCACCCATACCATAGTAACTTAAGAAAGCTAAGTAAACTAAGTAAACGGCGTTGTCTGTACTGAAGAGGATGAGTAGGATAAGTAGGATAAGTAAACTAAGTAGAATTCTAAGTAACATAAGTAAGGTAAGTAACTACTCCATTAGCCGCTCTAGCCATACCGGAGTAAGTTAAGTAAACTAAGTAAGCGGCGAAGTCTGTACTGAAGAGGATGAGTAGGGTAAGTAGGATAAGTTATCTAAGTAACCTGAGTAGAATTCTAAGTAACATAAGTAAGGTAAGTTACTGCTCTTCCAGGAACGCTACCAATACCATAGTTGAGTAAGCTAAGTAAACTAAGTTGGCGACCTTGTCACCCCGAACAATAATGAGTAGGGTAAGTTGGATAACTAAACTAAGTAACCTAAGTAGAATTCTAAGTAACGTAAGTAAGGTACGTAACTGTCATACAAGCTATACCATCATTACCACAGTAAGTTAAGTAAGCTAAGTAAACTAAGTAAGCGGCATAGTCTGTCCAGACGCGGATCAGTAGGGTAAGTAGGATAAGTAAACTAAGTTACCTAAGTAGAATTCTAAGTAACATAAGTAACTACTCCACTAGCCACTCCACCCATACCATAGTAACTTAAGAAAGCTAAGTAAACTAAGTAAGCAGCGAAGTCTGTACAGAAGAGGATGAGTAGGGTAAGTAGGATAAGTAAACTAAGTAACCTGAGTTGAATTCTAAGTAACACCCTTATCACAGAAAGTAAGGTAAGTAACTACTCCACTAGCCACTCTGCCCAGACCAGAGTAAGTTAAGTAAAATAAGTAAAATAAGTAAGCGGCAAAGTCTGTCCCAACGAGGATCAGGAGGTTAAGAAGGATTAGTAAGCTAAGTATCCTAGGTAGAATTGTAAGTAACATAGGTATGGTAAGTTACTACTCCATTCGCCACTCTACACATACCAGAGAAAGTTAAGTAAGCTAAATAAACTAAGTAAGCGGCGAAGTCTGTCCCATAGAGGATGAGTAGGGTAAGTAGGTTAAGTAAACTAAGTAACCTAAGTAGAATTCTAAGTAACGTAAGTAAGGTAAGTAACATCTCCATTAGCCACTCTACCCATACCAGAGTAAGTTAAGTAAGATAAGGAAACTAAGAAAGTGGCGAAGTTTGTATTGTAGAGGATGAGTAGGGTGAGTAGGATCAGTAAACTAAGTAACCTAAGTAGAATTCTAAGTAACGTAAGTTAGATAAGTAACTGTCCTACTACCTATACCATCCTTACCACAGTGAGTTAAGTAAACAAATAGCGGCAATGTCTGTCCAAACGAGGATCAGTAAGGTAAGTAGGATAAGTAAACTAAGTAACCTAAGTAGAATTATAAGTAAGGTAAGTAACTACTCCATCAGCCGCTCTACCCATACCAGAGTAAGGTAAGTAAGCTAAGTAAGCAGCGAAGTCTGTACCGAAGAGGATGAGTAGGGTAAGTAGGATAAGTAAACTAAGTAGATTTCTAAGTAACATAAGTAAGGTAATTAACTACTCCACTAGCCACTCTACCCAGACCAGAGTAAGTTAAGTAAGCTAAGTAAACTAAGTCAGCGGCCAAGTCTGTCCCAACGAGGATCAGTGGGGTAAGTAGGATAAGTAAACTAAGTAACCTGAGAAGAATTCTAAATAACTTAAGTAAGGTAAGTAACTACTCCATTAGTCACTCTACCCAAACCAGAGTAAGTTAAGTGCGATAAGTAAACTATGTCAGTGGCGAAGTCTGTACTGGAGAGGATGAGTAGGGTAAGTAGGATAAGTAAAATTAAGTAACCTAAGTAGAATTCTAAGTAACATAAAAAAGGTAAGTTACTGCTCTACCAGCAACGCTACCAATACCAAAGTAAGTTGAGTAAACTAAGTAAACTAAGTTGGCGACCTTGTCGTCCCGAACAATAATGAGCCGGGTAAGTAGGGTAAGTAAACTAAGTAACCTAAGTAGAATTCTAAGTAACATAAGTAAGGTTAATGACTGCTCTACCAGCAACGCTACCAATTCCAAAGTAAGTTGAGTAAACTAAGTTGGCGACCGTGTCATCCCAAACAATGATGAGCCTGGTAAGTAGGATAAGTAAACTAAGTTACCTAAGTAGAATTCTAAGTAACATAAGTAACGTAATTTGGATAAGTAACAGTCCTACTACCTTTACCACCCTTACCACAGTAAGTTAAGTAAACTAAGTAAGAGGCAAAGCCTGTCCCAACGAGGACCAGTAGGGTAAGTAGGCTAAGTAAACTAAGTAACCTAAGTAGAATTCTAAGTAACATAAGTAACTACTCCACTAGCCATTGTACCCATACCAGAGTAAGTTAAGTAAGCTAAATAAGCTAATTAAGCAGCGAAGTCTGTACAGAAGAGGATGAGTAGGGTAAGTAGGATAAGTAAAATAAGTAACCTGAGTAGAATTCTAAGTAACATAAGTAAGGTAAGTAACTACTCCACTAGCTACTCTACCCAGACCAGAGTAAGTTAAGTAATCTAAGTAAACTAAGTAAACGGCGAAGTCTGCCCCATAGAGGATGAGTAGGGTAAGTAGGTTAATTAAACTAAGTAACCTAAGTAGAATTCTAAGTAACGTAAGTAAGGTAAGTAACTACTCCATTAGCCACCTTACCCATACCAGAGTAAGTTAAGTAAACTAAGTAAGCGACGAAGTCTTATTGTACAGGATGTGTAGGGTAAGTAGGATAAGCAAACTAAGTAACCTAAGTAGAATTCTAAGTGTCATAAGTAAGGTAAGTTACTGCTCTACCAGCAACGCTACCAATACCAAAGTAAGTTGAGTAAGCTAAGATGGCGACCTTGTCAATGTGAACAATGATGATTAAGGCCAGTAGGATTAGTAAACTTAGTAACCTAAGTAGAAGTCTTAAGTAACATAAGTAAGGTAAGTAACTGTCCTACCTGCTAACACCCTTATCACAGTAAGTTAAGTAAGCTAAGTAAACTAAGTAAGCGGCGAAGTCTGTCCCATAGAGGATGAGAAGAGTAAGTAGGATAAGTAAACTAAGTAACGTAAGTAGATTTCTAAGTAACGTAAGTAACCACTCCATTAGCCACTCTACCCATACCAGAGTAAGTTAAGTAAATTAAGTAAACTAAGTAAGCGGCAAAGTCTGTACTGAAGAGGATGAGTAGGGTAAGTAGGGTAAGTAAACTAAGTAACCTGAGTAGAATTCTAAGTAACATAAGTAAGGTACGTTACTGCTCTACCAGTAAAGCTTCCAATACCGAAGTAAGTTGAGTAAACTAAGTTGGCGACCTTGTCATCCCGAACAATGATGAGCAGGGTAAGTAGGATAAATAAACTAAGCAACCAAAGTAGAATTCTAAGTATTTTTAGTAAGGTAAGAAACTGTCTTAGCTACGACCTATACCACCCTTACCACAGTAAGTTAAGTAAGTTAAGTAAACTAAGTAAGCGGCAAAGTCTGTCCAAACGAGGATGAGTAGGGTAAGCAGGATAAGTAAACTAAGTAACCTAAGTAGAATTCTAAGTAGGGTAAGTAACTACTCCACTAGCCACTCTACCCATACCAGAGTAAGTTAAGTAAGCTAAGTAAACTAAGTAAGCAGCGAAGTCTGTACCAAAGAGAATGAGTAGGGTAAGTACGATAAGTAAACTAGGTAAGCTGAGTAGAATTCCAAGTAACATAAAATAAGGTAAGTTACTGTTCTACCAGCAATGCTACAACTATCAAAGTAAGTCCATTAAGCTAAGTCTACTAACTTGGCAGCCTCGGAAAAATTATGAGTAGGGTAAGTAGGATAAGTAAACTAAGCAACCTAAGTAGAATTCTAAGTATCATAAGTAAGATAAGTAACTACTCCATAAGCTACGCTACTCATACCAGGCTAAGTATGCTAATTTAACTAAGTAAGTGCCGAAGTCTGTCCCAACGAAGATGAATATGGTAAGTAGGATAAGTAACCTAAGTAGCAGGGTAAGTAGAATAAGTAAAGTAAGTAACCTAAGTAGACTTCGAAGTAACATAAGTAAAGTAAATAACCTCTCCACCAGCTACACCAACCATTCCAGAGCAAGTTAAGTAAACTAAGCAAACTAAGTAACTGTCGAAGTCTGTCCCCAACGAGTTGGGTAAGTAGGATAAGTAAACTAAGTAGAATATTAAGTAACCTAAGTAGAATAAGTAACTACTTCACTAGCTTACCAAGACAAGCCTGTTCAACTTGTGTTAAACGCTCAGTACTATCAAGATGACAAGTCAGGAGTACTATCAATATGTCTTGAAGGATATTGCAGATTTGGCGAACAAAAGTTGGTCAGACTGGAGTTATCTTTCTTGTGCATGACATGGTATCTAAACTTTGGGTACAATTGTGCATTAATGACCATCAATATATCTTTAAGGGAATCGAATTATGATCATCACATGGTTATACTGTCAGGGGAGAAAACTGAACAAGAGCTCCGCAAATGGTGCATTGTACCACCGTGCCAAGGTCATGTTTGTTGGTCATCTGCAACGGATCTTCATGTGTTTTTTTTCCCCCAGGTTCTCCTGTTTTTGCCAATCTCTGATTAAAGATCGGCTCATCATGAGGGAAATAATCATGAAATGGCCGGTCGTAAAACCAAAATTAAAAGCCAAAATAATGTTATTGAAGTCCAACCTTGAAATAATTATATATCAAGTTTATGCTAAACCAGCGCTAAATTGTAGGAGTTACATAGTCTCTCTCTTTCCCTTTTCACTGCTACATGCTAACTTTTGTGCCTTACGAGCAGGTCTTCAGGGTGGAAAGCAGTACTAAGCAATATGGAAGAAGTGCCTTGCTAAAAGAAACAACACTTTGGTCATCGTGAGGTTTGAGCCCGCAAAGTCTCGATTACAAATCCGATGCGCTACCACTGCACTAAATTTGAGTAAACAGCTTAGTAGGTCTAAACTTGGCCAGGACAAGCTGTGCGAGTCAGACCGTCGTTTCCTTTCAGTGGTTAAAAGTTCCGGAAAATCTAAAGCAGATCTCCAAAATGACCTAGGTAGTATTAACGGGCAATAACACCGCAAACTAACAAACAAACAATTAAACAAACAAACCACAAATCCTTCCGTTTCAAGGAAAAATTAGATGTTTGTCAAATATATAGATTATCCTGTTCGTCATGCCTGAAAAATGCAAACTGCAGCTGGTGTTGCAGCAGTACTAAGTAAAAAAAAGAGCGATAGACGATAGTTTTCTCCCCTGTTAGTATATAACCATGTGATATGGCCATAAGCTGGAGACAATCTGCGCACACAGCTACAACGGAATTTTGTTTCCCTGGGGTAACCTCTTTGGAATAGCAAAATCAACTGTTTGCACCTCGCGAAAACAGGGAATAAAATATAGACAAGAATATATTATTTCATATGTTATTTCTATTAAAGAGTGTTCATCTAAACAATAAATTAACATTTTAAAATGTGTGACTTCATAAAATTATGAACATAGGCATGGTCAACTACTGATAACTTAAGGCAGAACTATATCTTGTACCAAGAGACTATAAAAACTTGTGGGGCTAAGTGGTATGTTTATTATTAGATTTCCAGCAATTAATTAACCCATATATGACAATGGAATCTCCCACCTAATAAGTCTGGAAGTGGTCCATGGTTTCAGGTTTGTTTTGTTTGGGGAAAATTTTGCATAATTGTATTATTTTCAGCAAACTGTGTGGGATCTGATTAGATGCTGTGTTTTGTGGCATCTGATTTTGGGTATTCACTGTTTCCCAATGTCCCATAAAGGGCTGCTATGCATATGTGTAAAATTCATATGGTATGGTCACTTAACCCTTATCTTGCTGAATATTCATTCAAGCCACACCCATTTCTGTCTATCAACCAATCAAATTACGTGATGTAATTTAATGCTGCAAATCCATGCACTGAAAGCCAAACAGTGTAGATTCTGATCAGATGGCTTCTTCAGAAGAAGCCATCTGATCTGGATCTACACTGTTTGCAAAGATAGGGGTTGTCGTGAACAGCAAGATAAGGGTTAACATCAAACAAGAGGGCTATAATGGCCCTGGATCGCTCACCTGATCCATTGTGTATCAAGTTGGCCTGAATATACGAGGACTGTTCAAATATGAATGCAAGTAGAACGTTTTCTCATGCACTAATGCGAAAATCACTTGGAAATAAATATCACAGCGCAGAAAAACATTTTACCCGTACATTGATACCAAACCTGTTAAAATCCGTCCATTTTAGCCATGTATATCGTTCGAGAAACACTGTCTACTCTTGTATACTAATACAAAACATGGTTGGAAGAAGGTCAGAGTACGCCGTTGACATACGGTCCATTATTAAGAATCGTTGTATTCTTCGTATACGGTGCAAAGACATTTTTGATGAAATATGTTTGGTTTATTGGCATAATGAAATGTCTTTTCCGACAGTTTTTCGTTGGTTCAAGAAATTCAGCTGTGGGCTAGGCTCAACAGAAGATGCACCACATGATCGTCGGCCGAAAAGAGCAACATCTGCCAAGATGGCTGCTAGAGTGAAATAGTTGCTACCGATGCACGATACACCACTAGGCAAATAGCTAGTATGGTTGGCATCTCATTAGGAGCAGCTCATACAATTCTGAAACGGGATTTGAAAATGAGAAAGATCTGTGCTAGATGGGTTCCCCATCTGTTGACAGGTGAGCAGAAAAAGATACGCGTTCAGTGCGCCAAGAAGTTGCTTAAAAAGTTTCCAAATTACAATTCACTGTCTTTCGCTAATTTCGTCACAGGTGACGAGACATGGGTTCACTTTTTTGAGCCAAAACGAAAGATCCAGAACAAAATATGGGCGGACTGGCCGTTTCCGGAGCGACGGCCCGGAGTCCTCGGGTGCAGGGGGGGGGGGGGGGGGGAGAGAAGGGAAGGACACCAAACCCATTCATGCTTATATAGTCGTTACATGAGCACGTCTGTATGTTCATTATCTTAACGTTCAGCTTAATGTTGTTTTTTATGTATTTCTCTCGTATGTAATGGAATATGACATGAAGAGTGTACCGTTTCTCAATGTTGGGATGCCCGGCGGGGTAGGGGCGGTCATGTCGTATTCCTTTATATGCCGGGGAAACGCACCATCTCCGTGTTCATTACATGTTTTAATGTTGTTTTTAAATAGTTTCTCAATTATGTGCTATTATGTTCATTATCTCCGTGTTCATTACATGTTCAGTTTAGTGTTTGATGTATTTCTCTCGTTTGTAACGGGTTATGACATAAGCGTGTACCGTCTCTCAATATTGGGATGCCCGGTGGGATAGGGACAGTCATGTCGTATTCCTTTATATGCCGGGGAAACACACCATCTCCGTGTTTATTACATCTTTTAAATTTGTTTTTGAACTTTTTCTCATTTATGCCGGGGAAACGCACCATCTCCGTGTTCATTACATGTTTTAGTGCTGTTTGGGATGTATTTCTCTCGTATGTGAAGGAATGTGACATGAAGCGTGTACCGTTGCTCAATGTTGGAATGCCCGGCGTGGTAGGGGCGGTCCTGTCTTATTCCTTTATATACCGGGGAAACACACTGTCTCCGTGTCCATTACATGTTATGCCACCGGCATACGAAGTATGCTATGGGGATATAATGTTTTCGTCCTGCCGTTCGTCCGTGGGTCCGTCTTTCCGTCTGTCCGTCCGTCCGTTTTTGTTAAAGTTTTTCGTCAACGTTTCTAAGAGATTGTATCTTCTGAACCCTTTGATAGATTTAGTTGATACTTACACTGAAGTTACATACTGGTCTAAAACTTTCATTAATGCATGTCCCCCCTCCCCCACAGTGACCTTGAGATGAAGGTCAAAGACTTAGAAATTTTACATTTGGTTCAAGTTTTATGACAAAGTTTATAGATGTTCTAAACTCTAAGACAAATTCAATTGATGCATGCATCGATGTTGCATACCAGTCCAAAGATTTCATCCTGCCTCTTCATTGATACCCCCACCCTTCAGTAACTTTGATTCCCTCACTCCCTTGGTCCATTTAGAAATTTTATGTTTGATTTAGCTTTTACAAGCACATTTATACATTATTATAGCTTCTTGATATCTTCATTCATATTACATACAAGCTCAAAAGACATATCAGAGTATGGCACTGGCCGGGGGTATACGTGACCAACTTGTCGCTTTCTCTAGTTTAATTATGTTTTTGAACTGTTTCACAATAATTATAAGCTACCTCTATGTTCATTATCTCCGTGTTCATTACATGTTCAGTTTAGTGTTGTTTTTGATGTATTTCTCCCGTATGTGAATGACTATGGCATGAAGCGTGTACCGTTTCTCATTGTTGGGATGACCAGCGGGGTAGGGGCGATCATGTCATATTCCCGGGGAAACACAAATTCTCCGTTTTCATTACATGTTTATTTGGTTTTGAACTGTTTCTCAATTATGTTCATTATCTCCCGGCTGGGTAGGGGTGGTCATGTCATATTTCTTCATATATACCAGAGAAACCCACTACCTCCGTGTTCATTGCATGTTTTAATGATGTTTTTGAACTATTCCTCAATTATGTGCTATCTCTATGTTAATTAACTCTGTGTTCGTTACATGTTCAGCTTAATGTTGGTTTGATGTATTTCTCTTGAATGTAAAGGAATATGACATGAAGCGTGTACCGTTTCTCAGTGTTGGGATGCCCGGCGGGTCAGGGACGATCATGTCATAATCCTTTATATGCCGGGGAAACACATAATCTCCGTGTTCATTACATGTTGTAATTTTGTTTTTGAACAGTTTCTCAATTATGTGCTATCTCTATGTTCATTATCTCCGTGTTCATTACATGTTCAGTTTAGTGTTGTTTCTCCCGTTTGTGAAGGAATATGACATGAAGCGTGTCCCGTTTCTCAATGTTGGCATGCCCGGCGGGGTAGGGGCGGTCATGTCATAGTCCCTTATATGCCGGGGAAACACAGCTTAGTCGACTTACTTTGGTATTGGTAGCGTTGCAGGTGGAGCAGTTACTTGCCTTGCTTATCGTTACTTAGTATTCTACTTATGTACTTAGCTTACTTATCCAACTTACTCTACTCATTGTTCGGAATGCGGTTGCCAACTTAGTTAACTTAGCTTACTCAACTTCTTTCGGTATTGGTAGCGTTGGTGGTAGAGCAGTTACTTACCTTACTTATGTTACTTAGAATTCTACTCAGGTTACTTAGTTTGCTTATCCTACTCATCCTCGTTTGGATAACCTTCGCCGCTTAATTAGTTTACTTAGCTTGCTCAACTTGCATTGTTATGGGTAGTGTAGGTGGTGGAGTTACTTACCTTACTTATGTTATTTAGAATGCTACTTGCATTACTTAGTTAACGTATCCTACTTACCCTATCCATCATTGTTCGGAGTGACAAGGTAGCCGACTTAGTTTACTTAGCTGTCTTAACTTACTATGGTATGGTTGGTGTAGCTCATTGTGTAGTTAATTACTTTACCTTCGTTATTTAGAATTCTACTTAGGTTACTTAGTTTACTTATCCTACTTACCCTGCTCATCGTTGTTCGAGATGACAAGGTCACCAACTTGTTTACTTAGCTTACTCAACTTACTTTGTTATTGGTAGCATTGCTGGTATGGCAGCAACTTACCTTACTTATGTTACTTAGAATTTCACTCAGGTTACATAGTTTGCTTATACTACTTACCCTACTCATCATCTTCAGTACAGACTTCGCCGCTAACTTAGTTTCTTAGCTTACTAAACTTACTGTGGTAAGGGTGGTATAGGTAGTAGGACAGTTACTTATCTTACTTACATTACTTAGAATTCTACTTAGGTTACTTATCCTACTTACCCTAATCACCATTGTTCGGAGTGACAAAGTCGCCAACTGAGTTTACCTAGTTACTCAACTTACTTTGGTATTGGTGGCGTTGCTGGTAGAGCAGTAAATTACCTTAATTGTGTTACTTAGAACTCTACTCAGGTTACTTAGTTTACTTATCCTACTTACCCAAATCACCCTCTTCGGCACAGACTTCGCAGCATACTTAGTTTACATAGCTTACTTAACTTACTACTGTAAGGGTCGTATAGCTAGTATGACAGTTACTTACCTTACTTACGTTACTTAGAATTCTACTTAGGTTACTTAGTTTACTTATCCTACTGGCCATAGCCATCATTGTTCGGAGTGACCACGTCGCCAACTTAGTTTACTTAGCTTACTCAACGTACCTTGGTATTGGTAGCGTTGCTCTTAGAACAGTAGCTTACCTTACTTACGTTACTTAGAATTCTACTCAGGTTACTTAGTTTACTTATCCTACTTACCCTTATCATCCTCTTCAGTACATACTTCGCTGCTTACTTAGTTTACTTAGCTTACTTAACTTTCTAATGTAAGGGTCGTATAGCTAGTAGGACAGTAACTTACCTTACTTACGTTACTTAGAATTCTACTTAGGTTACTTAGTTTACTTATCCTACTGGCCACAGTCATCATTGTTCGGAGTGACCAGGTCGCCAACTTAGTTTACTTAGCTTACTCAACTTACTCTTAGCGCAGTAACTTACCTTACATATGTCACTTAGATTTCTACTCAGGTAACTTAGTTTGCTTGTCCTACTTAACCTACTCAACCTCTTAAGTACAGACTTTGCCGCTTACTTAGTTTACTTTGCTTCCTTAACTTACTGTGGTAAGGGTGGTATAGCTAGTAGGACAGTTACTTACGTTACTTAGAATTCTACTTAGGTTACTTAGAATTCTACTTAGGTTACTTAGTTAACTTATCCTACTTACCCTACTCATCATAGTTCAGAGTGACAAAGTCGCCAACTAAGTTTACTTAGCTTACTCAACTTACTTTGGTTTTGGTAGCGTTGTTGGTAGAGCAGTAACTTACCTTACTTAATATGTTACGTAGAATTCTACTCAGGTTACTTATCCTACTCATCCTCTTCAGTACAAACTTTGCTGCTTACTTAGTTTACTAAGCTTACTTAACTTACTCTGGTATGGGTACAGTGGCTAGTTACTTATGTTACTTAAAATTCTACTTAGGTTACTTAGCTTACTTATCCTACTTACCCTACTCATCCATGTTGGGACAGACTTTGCTGCTTACTTAGTTTACTTGGCTTACTTACTGTGTTAAGGTAAGTTTAGGTAGTAGGACAGTTACCTACCTTACTTACGTTTCGTAGAATTCTACTCAGGTTACTTAGTTTACTTATCCTACTTACCCTACTCATTTTCTTACCCTACTCATCCTCTTCAGCACAGACTTCGCCGCTTACGTAGTTTACTTCACTTACTTAACTTACTCTGGTATGGGTAGATTGGCTAATTAACTTACTTATGTACTTAGAAATCTACTTAGGTTACTTATTTTACTTACCTACTCATCCTCTATGGGACAGACTTCGCCGCTAACTTAGTTTACTTAGCTTACTTAACTTTCTGTGTTAAGGGTGGTATAGGTAGCAGGATAGTTTCTTACCTTACTTACGTTACTTATAATTCTGTTTAGGTTACTGAGTTAACTTATCCTACTTATCCTGCTCATCATTGTACGGGATGACAGACTTCGGCGCTTACTTACTTTACTTGGCTTACTTAACTTACTGTTGTAAGGTTGGTATAGGCAGTAGGACAGTTACTGATCTTTGCTTACGTTACTTAGAATTCTACTTAGGTTACTTATCCTACTTACCCTACTTATCGTTGTTCGGAGTGACAAAGTCACCATGAATTTGCTTAGCTTACTCAACTTACTTTGGTATTGTTGGCGTTGCTGGTAGAAAAGTAACTTACCTTACTTATGTTGCTTAGAATTCTACTCAGGTTACTTAGTTTACTTATCCTACTTACCCTACTGATCTTGGTTGGGACAGACTTTGCCGCTTACTTAGTTTACCCAGCTTACTTAACTTACTGTGGTAAGGGTGGTATAAGTAGTAGGTTACTTACCTTACTTACGTTATTTAGAATTCTACTTAGGTTACTTAGTTTACTTATCCTACTTACCCTGCTCATCATTGACAAGGTCGCCAACTTAGTTTACTTAGCTTACGCACCTTACTTTGGTATTGGTAGCTTTGCAGGTAGAGCAGTAACTAACCTCATTTATTTTACTTAGAATTCTGCCCAGGTTACTTAGTTTACTTATCTTACTTACCTTTCTCATCCTCTTCAGTACATATTACGCCGCTTACTTAGTTTACTAAGCCTACTTAACTAACTGTGTAAGGGCGGTATAGGTAGTACGACAGTTACTTACCATACTTACGTTACTTAGAATTCTACTTAGGTTACTTAGTTTTCTTATCGTTCTTATCCTACCCATGATTGTTCGGAGTGACAAAGTCGCCAACTAAGTTTACCTAGCTTACTCAACTTACTTTGGTATTGGTAGCGTTGCTGGTGGAGCAGTAACTTACCTTACTTATGTTACTTAGAATTCTACTCAGGTTACTTAGTTTACTTATCGTACTTTCCCTACTCATCTTCTTCGGTACAGACTTCGCTGCTGACTTAATTTACTTAACTTACTCTGGTATGGGTACAGAGGCTAGTGGAGTAGTTACTTATGTTACTTAGAATTCTACTTAGGTTACTTAGTTTACTTATCCTACTTACCCTTCTGATCCAAGTTGGGACAGACTTTGCCTACTTTGCTAACTCAGTTTACTTAGCTTACTTAACTTACTGTGGTAAGGGTGGTATAGCTAGTAGGACAGTTACTTACCTTACTTACGTTACTTAGAATTCTACTTAGGTTACTTAGTTTACTTATCGTACTTACCCTGCTCATCATTGGTCGGGTTGACAAGGTCGCCAACTTAGTTTACTTAGCTTGCTCAACTCACTTTGGTATTGGTAGCGTTGCATGTAGAGCAGTAACTTACCTTACTTATTCTACTCAGGTTACTTAGTTTGCTTATCCTACTTACCCTACTCACCCTCTACAATACAGACTTCGCTGCATACTTAGTTTACTTAGTTTAGTTACCTTACTCTGGTATTGGTAGAGTGGCTAATGGAGTAGCTACTTACCCTACTTACGTTACTTAGAATTCTACTTAGGTTACTTAGTTTACTTAACCTACTTACCCTACTCATCCTCAATGGGACATACGTCGCCGCTAACTTGTTTTCCTTAGCTTACTTAACTTACTCTGGTCTGGGTAGAGTGGCTAGTGGAGTAGTTACTTACCTAACTTATGTTACTTAGAATTATACTCAGGTTACTTAGTTTACTTATCCTACTTACCCTATTCATCCTCTACAATACAGACTTCGCCGCTTACTTAGTTTACTTAGTTTACTTAACTTACTCTGGTATGAGTAGAGTGTCTAATGGAGTAGTTACTTACCCCACTTACGTTACTTAGAATTCTACTAAGGGTTACTAAGTTAACTTAACCTACTTACCCTACTCATCCTCTATGGGACATTCGTCGCCGCTTACTTAGTGTACTTAGCTTACTTAACTTTCTCTGGTCTGGGTAGAGTGGCTAGTGGAGTAGTTACTTACCTTACTTATGTTACTTAGAATCCTACCCAGGTTACTTAGTTTACTTATCCTACTTACCCTACTCATCCTCCTCGGTACTGGCTTCGCTGCTTACTTAGTTTACTTAGCTTACTTAACTTACTCTGGTATGGGAAGAGTGGCTAGTGGAGTAGTTACTTATGTTACTTAGAAATCTACTTAGGTTACTTAGTTTACTTATCCTACTTACCCTACTGATTCTCATTGGGACAGACTTTGCCTACTTTGCTTACTCAGTTTACATAGTTTACTTAAATTACTGTGGTAAGGGTGGTATAGCTAGTAGGACAGTTACTTACCTTACTTACGTTACTTAGAATTCTACTTAGGTTACTTAGTTTACTTATCCTACTCACCCTGCTCATCATTGTTCGGGTTGACAAGGTCGCCAACTTAGTTTACTTAGCTTGCTCAACTTACTTTGGTATTGGTAGCGTTGCTGGTAGAGCAGTAACTTACCTTACTTATGTTACTTAGAATTCTACTCAGGTTACTCATTTTGCTTATCCTACTTACCCTACTCATCCTCTACAATACAGACGTCGCCGCCTACTTAGTTAACTTAACTTACTCTGGTATGGGTTGAGTGGCTAATGGAGTAGCTACTTACCCTACTTACGTTACTTAGAATTCTACTTAGGTTACTTAGTTTACTTAACCTACTTACCCTACTCATCCTCTATTGGACATTCGTCGCCGCTTACTTAGTTTACTTAGCTTACATAACTTACTCTGGTCTGGGTAGAGTGGCTAGTGGAGTAGTTACTTACCTTACTTATGATACTTAGAATTCTACTCAGGTTACTTAGTTTACTTATCCTACTTACCCTACTCATCCTCTTCGGTACTGGCTTCGCTGCTTACTTAGTTTACTTAGCTTACTTAACTTACTCTGGTATGGGTAGAGTGGCTAGTGGAGTAGTTACTTATGCTACTTAGAATTCTACTTAGTTTACTTATCCTACTTACCCTACTGATCCTCGTTGGGACAGACTTTGCCTACTTTGCTTACTCAGTTTACATAGCTTACTTAAATTACTGTGGTAAGGGTGGTATAGCTAGTAGGACAGTTACTTACCTTACTTACGTTACTTAGAATTCTACTTAGGTTACTTAGTTTACTTATCCTACTTACCCTGCTCATCATTGTTCGGGTTGACAAGGTCGCCAACTTAGTTTACTTAGCTTGTTCATCTCACTTTGGTATTGGTAGCGTTGCTGGTACAGCAGTAACTTACCTTACTTATGTTACTTAGAATTCTACTCAGGTTACTTAGTTTACTTATCCTACTTACCCTATGGGACATACGTCGCCGCTTACTTAGTTTACTTAGCTTACTTAACTTACTCTGGTCTGGGTAGAGTGGCTAGTGGAGTAGTTACTTACCTTACTTATGTAACTTATAATTCTACTCAGGTTACTCAGTTTACTTACCCTACTTACCCTATTCATCCTCTACAATACAGACTTCGCCGCTTACTTAGTTTACTTAACTTACTCTGGTATGGGTAGAGTGGCTAATGGAGTAGTTACTTACCCTACTTACGTTACTTAGAATTCTACTTAGGTTACTTAGTTTACTTAACCTACTTACCTTACTCATCCTCTATGGGACATTCGTCGCCGCTTACTTAGTTTACTTAGCTTACTTAACTTACTCTGGTCTGGGTAGAGTGGCTAGTGGAGTAGTTACTTAACTTACTTATGTTACTTAGAATTCTACTCAGGTTACTTAGTTTACTTATCCTACTTACCCTACTGATCCTCGTTGCGACAGACTTTGCCGCTTACTTAGTTTACTTTACTTACTGTGGTAAGGACGGTGTAGGTAGTAGGACAGTTATTAACCTTACTTACCTTACTTAGAATTCCGTTTTAGGTTACTTAGTTTACTTATCCTACTTACCCGGCTCATCATTGTTCGGGATGACAAGGTCGCCAACTTAGTTTACTTAGTTTACTCAACTTACTTTGGTATTGGTAGCGTTGCTGGTAGAGCAGTAACTTAACTTACTTATGATACTTAGAATTTTACTCAGGTTACTTAGTTTACTTATCCTACTTACCCTACTCATCATCTTCAGTACAGACTTCGCCGCTTACTTAGTTTACTTAGCTTACTTAACTTACTCTTGTCTGGGTAGCGTGGCTAATGGAGTAGTTACTTACCTTACTTATAATTCTACTTAAGTTACTTAGTTTTCTTATCCTACTTACCCTGCTTATCATCGTTGGGACAGACTTCGCCGCTTACTTAGTTTACTTAGCTTACTTAACTTACTCTGGCATGGGTAGCGTAGCTGCTGGAGTAGTTACTTATCTTACTTATATTACTTAGAATTCAACTTAGGTTACTTAGTTTACTTATCCTACTTACCCTTCTCAACCCTGCTCGGAGTGACCACCATGCCTACTTAGATTACTTAGCTTACTTAACTTACTCTGGTATGGTCGGTGTAGCTGGCGGAGAGGTTACTTACATTACTTATGGTTCTTATAAGTCTACTTTGGTTACTTACTTTACTTATCCTACTTACCCTGCACATCGAAGTGACCAGGACGCCTACTTAGTTTACTTAGCTTACTTAACTTACTCTGATATGGCTGTTGTAGATGGTAGGACATTTACTTATGTTACTTAAGAGTTCGTCTCAGGTTACTTAGTTTACTTACCCTACCCAGCTTACTCATGTGCTGAGATCGAAACCACAATACTTACTTACGTACTTACTTGCTTCACTTAGCTTACTTAACTTACTCTGGTGTCGCTGATGTTACTGGTATATCAGTTACTTATCATACTTATGTTACTTACCTTACTTATCCTACTTACACTGCTCATAGTCATGGATCAAATATATAACCTCAACTTAGGTTACTTATCTTACTTAGCTTACTCTTAGCATTGTTGGTATGGTAGTAGCTTTTGTCATAAGAGACATGCAAAGTTACTTAGTTTACTTAGGTTACTTAGGTTACTTACGCTTATTCTTGTACTTATCCTGTTATATCAAGATTGACTTTCTTTGGCTTGATTAGTCAACTTACATTACTTACGTTACTTAGCTTATTTTTAGAGTGAGGTTTATACATGTACAATCCTTGGTTAGCTATACGCCTACTTATGTTACTCATCCTACTTAGCTCATTTCCGTATTATAGTATCATGTTTCAGTGTTCTGGTCAGCAAATTATAGTTATTTCTCTTAAAACTATGTAAAATCGTTCTATTTTATCAATTGCATTTAATTGCATTTAATTTTAAGCAGCATGTATTTTGGATCGAGGGGCATAGATTTTTTGACATCTACTTAGTTTACTTAGTTTACTTATACTGCTGTAGTGCCAGGTAAGTAAACTGAGTAACCTAAGTAGAATACTGTAAACTTGCTTATTTTACTTATAGTGTTGATGTGAAGATCAGTAACGTAAGTAAAATGAGTAGAATTCAATTAACAGTGAAATCAGAGACTCCAGGACACCCCGGAACCTCTGTTAGCCTGAATTTCATTCTGTGTAACGTGTCCTGAATCTCATCCCTATTAGGGGGTTTATATGAAAGCCCTTGTATTATGTACTTCATACTCCGTGTCCTGAAATCTTAGACCTTTAAATTTAGATAGAAACATTTGCAAGCATCAATTTTTAAAGCACTGATTTACATGCACAGTTGCCCAAGTGAGATTTCAGGCTGCCCCGGCAAAGCGGTGCGAGTCGGATGGTCCATGCTTATAAACTTTATTGGTTTCATTGGTCGACAGGGCTTGAGATGTCATTTCATCTCAATGTCGGGTAAAAGTCCCACAAAATCGGAAGCAACGTCTTCAAAATGACCTATATAGTGTTGGCGGGGACGTTACATCAAATCAAACAAACAAACTTGTATCTGGGGATGACAACTTACATGCAAGCATCCATATTTGACCTTGACCTACATTTCATGGTTCACTGACTTTGTAAAATATTGCGACCACCCTAGCGTTCACCCTGAGGTTCAAGTTTATTTCTCAAGAACTATAAGAGCTTCATTAATGATACTTGGTACAAACTTGTATTTGGGGATGACAACTTACATGCAATCATCCATATTTGACCTTGACCTATATTTCATGCTTCACTGACTTTGTAAAATATTGCGACCACCCTAGCATTCACCCTAATGGTCAAGTTTATTTCTCAAGAACTATGAGAGCTACATTAATGATATTTGTTACAAACTTGTATCTGTGGATGGCAACTTAAATACAAGCGTCCCTATTTGACCTTGACCTACATTTCATGGTTCACCGACATTGTAAAATATTGCGACCACCCTAGTGTTCACCCTAATGGTTAAGTTCATTTCTCAAGAATAATTAGAGCTTAATGATACTTAGTACAAGCTTGCATTTAAGAATGGAAACTTTTATGCAAGCATCTTTGACCTTGACCTACATATCATGGTTGGGTGACTTTGCCCCCCCCCCCCCCCCCCCCCAGGCGCTGCTTCCAATTTTATGGGGCTTTTACCAGACTTTTAGATGAAATGACACTTTACCTGGGCATGCTTTGTCCTTTTATATTCACATTAGAAAATATTTTGGCTCTGAAAATATTTTAGAAATTCTAGAAAACAGATACACAGTTTCAACCAATGTGGAGAAATCCCGAACTCAAAAGAAATATAGAAAAGATGGTTGATAAAATATAGAATCATTACAAAAACACGCCTGTTCAAATAATTTGTAAATTTTACCCACGAAAAAAAAGAGAATGTTTTCAGATAAAACAAAAGATATTGTCTTATCTCTGCACAAAATATAGATTGCGGTTACTCGACAGAACCGCCTCATTAAGGGGGTTGTAACGAGTACCCACAATCTATGTTTTTAAGCAGAAATATGAAAAAAAAAGTTTATCCACGTAAAACCCAGTTTTAAAAGTGGGGTTTGAGGGGTCAGAATTATAAAGGCATTTTCTTTTTTAATGGGATATAATTTTTTATTACAGTGTGTAGGTATTGTGGGTTTTATATCTCCTGAATTCATCACCTGAAATGAACACCCCTAAATTCCACTTTATATAGAGAATTCTTGGGTTTACGGGGATATACATTATTTTTTTCTTATTTCTGTTCCACGAGATATGTTGTGGGTACTCGTTAGACCCGCCTCGCTGAGGCGGTTCAAACGAGTACCTACAACCTATGTTTGCAGTATAAATAAGAAAAACATCACTGATTTTCACCAGAAAAGTAGCCATTTTGAAGATATAAAAGATTGTACTATGACGCACTAATGTGTTGTCGTAATGTATCAAAATTTTGTTTTCAAGCACAGTAAATCAGATTCTGTATACACCGGGTAAACTGATTCAATATGCCCTTCGTTGTAATAAAACACCAGAGTAATATTACTCAAGGCAATTTATTAATGAGTGAAAGATGTTAATATGCAGCACATGTCCCATGTTCGTTTAACAGTAAACTCTTACCGGTACACTTACCTGTAGCTACACTTACCTGTAGATTTAACAGGATTTACACATAAGACACCAATCACAACAATTATCGTCTGCTTTGTCGTCTGCTGTTAACTTTGAAATCCATTTTTACAAACAGTGTGGACCCAGATCAGAGTGCTCCTCCAGGAGCTGTATGATCAGGGTCGACTCTGTTTTGCCTGCAAGAAGGCGCAGCAGACAACATAAATAGACAGCATTTTTTTAAACATTTCTTGGCATCTTAAAGGTGCATTATTGAGCTACCGGGTCTCAATTTTTTTTTCTGGTTTTTATCTTCAATGCATACTCCTTTGTCATGTGTATACTTTTGGAGCCAAATACAGCTTCAGAACTTCGTGAAATGGTCGTTTTCATTCGTGTCTACCCTTAGCTCTGAACATGTGTTCGGAATTTCTGTTCTAAAAATAAATCTGTCACTTTACACATACATGGCGACCGTATTGTCTCTGAGTGTTGTTACTTATGGCATGGTATTCAGCGTCATATTTCTTCCGATTCAGGCATGGCCTAAGCAAACAAGGCCAAAAATGAACGTCGCATAGCATCATATATGGGAATTCTATTTTTGTCATGAACTAAAAATAGATCTAACTAGTGTGCGAAATCCCTCTCAAACTCGTTTACCTGTCATCATAATTGTTCGCATTTTTGCATAAAATGCATTCATTTGTATTGTTTTAAAGAAAAATACCAGCTATATGTATTTTAGTTTTGGAAGCATTTTTTCCAGATAGCTCAATAATGCACCTTTAAGGGTTAATTCATGACATTCATCAATGCCAACTATTTTTTAAGGTAACGACCCCCTCAAGATGATTTCACTTATTTCTAGGCGATTCATTATGTTAACAAGTGAACAACCCATAAACTCCACTTTATATGCAGAACTGGGGTTTAGAGAGGTTTATACTGTTTCTTATTTCTGCTCCAAGGCATGTTGTGGGTTCTCGTTGAGGCAGCTCTAACAAGCACCCACAACCTGTATGTCATACATATGTTTTTTTTTAATTGTTAAGTAGAGGTGGACGAAAACTGGAGTAACCGGAAAAAAATGCTTGACCTATTATAGAGAAATAGATAGATAACACAGTAGATGTGTAAATGTATTAAAAAGAAAGCAAAGTAAAAGAAATTTGCTTTATAAAAACATGCGCATGAAATATAAATCAACTGAATTTTTTTTTAAAAATGATTTGGATTTCATCTAATGAAATTTGTGAAAGGTTTCCCGTTCTTGCACCAAAACATTTTTAGATATTTTTTATCTGTTATTAAGACAATCTATTATTAAGACCACATCTGGTCAGCCAAAAATGTGGTCTTGATATAGGAAATTAAATGTACATTTAATTAATTACCCATTTGACAGTAGAAACCATGCATATCTTAATTTTCAGTTATGAAATTATATGCAAATCAAATCTCAGAAAAGAGTTTGATGACAGGACAAAGGATTAGTTAACTCCATGTTAACTCCATAGTGAACTATAGTTAACTAGGGAGTGAACTTGTAGTCAACTCTAGGGTCCAAATGTAGTCTGAATGTAGTCAACTCCTAGTTAACTTGGTGTAAAGATTCGTCTGAATGGTACTGTAGTTTCGGCTAATAAAGCCTCATCAGTGACCCTGTAATGATCCGGCAAAGAAAGCCAGAGGAAACATACTGCAATTTTGCGAATATCGAATAGGCAGTCGATTCAAAGACTGATATAAATCAAAATGGGGTCCAAATAATTAAAAACCTGTCTAGAATATGAGTCTAAACCAATAATTTATTTCTGATTTCTCAGAATATCCACGCTGTTCTCAAAGGACCAAAAGTAATATAAACTGCACTATGGTTGATGTACGGGGAGACGTTTTACGGCCGCCACACGGCACAACATCAGCTGCGGTGAAGGCAAATAAAAATCAAAAATGAGTTCCTTTAAGAGCAATGAAAACATTCATAAGAAAGAAGATGGGCCATACTACGTAGTTTCGGCTAATAAAGCCTCATCAGTGACCCTGTAATGATTCGGCAAAGAAAGCCAGAGGAAACATACTGCAATTTTGCGAATATCGAATAGGCAGTCGATTCAAAGACTGATATAAATCAAAATGGGGTCCAAATAATTAAAAACCTGTCTAGAATATGAGTCTAAACCAATAATTTATTTCTGATTTCTCAGAATATTCACGCTGTTCTCAAAGGACCAAAAGAAATATAAACTGCACTATGGTTGATGTACGGAGAGACGTTTTACGGCCGCCACACGGCACAACACCAGCTGCAGTGAAGGCAAATAAAAATCAAAAATGAGTTCCTTTAAGAGCAATGAAAACATTCATAAGAAAGAAGATGGGTCATACTACGTAGTTTCGGCTAATAAAGCCTCATCAGTGACCCTGTAATGATCCGGAAAGAAAGCCAGAGGTAACATACTGCAATTTTGCGAATATCGAATAGGCAGTCGATTCAAAGACTGATATAAATCAAAATGGGGTCCAAATAATTAAAAATCTGTCTAGAATATGAGTCTAAACCAATAATTTATTTCTGATTTCTCAGAATATTCACGCTGTTCTCAAAGGACCAAAAGTAATATAAACTGCACTATGGTTGATGTACGGGGAGACGTTTACCTGTTTGGCTTTCTCAGTTCTACATATTCATCAAAGAAGGGGTCTGAAAAGTTACAGACCTCACATTTTGGACATATCCAGTGGAAGCTTGAATTTACCAAAGTGCCATATTCTGCATCTGAAATGAAGGAACATTCAGTGTGTATCCACATTTCACATTGATCACACTGAACGGCTTTGTGGCCATTAAGGACACCACCACTGCAAAAACCACAGTCAGCTTTGCAGTCTTTGCAATACCAAGTTTGAGCTCTAGATTCAGCTTATTACAAGAAGTGACAGCTGAGTGAGTGAGTGTTCAAGTTTTACGTCCCACCAACAGCTTAGGTCATACGGAGACGGGACCTCGGTTTAAAAACTCATCCGAAAGTCTGGAGAAGCCCGGGATCGATCCTGCGATCCCTGGTTTACAAGGCGAGTAGCGTAACCACTGCACCACGGAGGCTTCTAAAGAAGTGACAGCTGTGAAACTGTGGTAATAGCCATGTGACATGTGGAGACAGAATTGAAACTAATGCGATAAACATATTACAATCAGTGACAGTTGTGAAACGTAGGTGATAGCTGTATTACATGTGGTGGAAGCCGTTAAACTTAGGTGATAGCCCTATTTATTGTATTGGCATCTGTGAAACTGAGGCGTTATCTCTATAACTTGTGTCGACAGCTGTGAATCTGCGGTGATAGACATATAACATGCATTGACATCCCCGAAAGTGAGGTGATAGCGATATTACGTAAAGTGAAAGCCGTGAAACTGTGGCGACACCATAATTATAACATGTAGTGACAACCGTGAAACTATGGAAGTAGCCATATTGCATGTAGATGCACCGGTTAAACAGAGGTGAAAAAACATATAACATGAAGTTACAGCTATAAAACTGATGTGACAGACATATTATATGTGAAACTATGGTGATTATCATACTATTTTTTGAGAGCATTGAAAATATGGAACACGTGATGGCACTTGATGTGGTGACAGCTGTGAACCATTTGTCATACGATTACAGCTGTGAAACAGACCTAGATGATAGCCATATTACATGTGGTGACTACTGATATCATATAACATGTGACAGCAGTGAAACGGGGGCGATAGTCATATTACATCTGGTGACAGCTCTGAATTTGTCATGAAAGCATATGACATGTTGCGACAGCCGTGTAACTGGGGTGATAGTCATTTTACATGTGGTGACAGCTAAGAGACTGATGCGATAGCCATATTACCTGTGGTGACAGCACTTTGCCGACAATAATATTATTAAACGGGCTTCCATGTCGTAGTAGATAAGGGTGCTAACACTTTATCATAAGGTCTCCCACCGCTTTTATTCAGGCCTGGCTCGGTTGATGTGAGGCGTCAAATTAGGCAACAGAAGATCAGGTGGTTGTTAAGCCGTAATATCAATATAACCTGCGGTTATAGCATCGCAAGTGAAGTGATATGAAAGCGGTTGAAATATACCTTTACAACATCTGGTGACAGCAGTGAAACTGAAGTGATAGGTATAGCACCTGTGCTGCACGTCGTGAAACTGTGATGATAGGTATAGTTCCTGTTCTGCCAGTCTTGAAACTGTGATGATAGGTATAGTACATGTGCTGCCAGTCTTGAAACTGTGATGGTAGGTATAGTACATGTGCTGCCAGTCTGGAAACTGTGGTGATAGGTAAAGTACCTGTGCTGCCAGTCGTGAAACTGTGGTGATAGGTATAGTACCTGTGCTGCCAGTCCTGAAACTGGTGATAGGTATAGTACCTGTGCTGCCAGTCTTGAAACTGTGATGGTAGGTATAGTATATGTGCTGCCAGTCTTGAAACTGAGGTGATAGGTATAGTACCTGTGCTGCAAGTCGTGAAACAGGTATAGTATCTGTGCCGCCAGTCGTGAAACTGTGGTGGTAGGTATAGTACCTGTGCTGCCAGTCTTTAAACTGTGGTGGTAGGTATAGTACCTGTGCTGCAAGTCTTGAAACTGGTGATAGGTATAGTACGTGCTGCCACTCGTGAAACTGTGGTGATAGGTTTAGTACATGTGCTGCCAGTCTTGAAACTGTGGTGATAGGTATAGTACATGTGCTGCCAGTCTTGAAACTGTGGTAACAGGTATAGTACCTGTGCTGCCATTTGTGAAACTGTGGCGATAGGTATAGTACATGCTGCCAGTCTTGAAACTGTGGTGATAGTTATAGTACCTGTGCTGCCAGTCGTGAAACTGTGGTGATAGGTATAGTACCTGTGCTGCCAGTCTTGTAACTGTGGTGATAGGTATAGTACCTGTGCTGCCAGTCTTGAAACTGTGATGATAGGTATAGTACAAGTGCTGCCAGTCGTGAAACTGTAGTGATAGGTATAGTACCTGTGCTGTGTGTGAGTGCATGCATGTGTGCGTGTATGTGTGTGCATGCAGGAGTGCATGCAAACGTGTGTGTGTGTACATGCATGTGTGTATGTATGCATGTGTACATTTATGCATGAGGGTATGTTTGTGCATGCATGTGCACATACTTGTATGAATGTGTGTGTGCTTGCATGCATGCGTGCATGTATGCATGCAAGCATATTAATTGCATGCATGCATGTATGTGTGCATGCATGCATGTATGTGTGCATACATGCCTGCATGAGTGTGTGTGCATGCATCCATGCATGTGTGCGCATGTGTGTGTGTGCCTGGCACCTGCATTGCGTTTGTGTAAGTGCTTGTATGTATGTATGTATGTAATCGCTGTTAATGTGTGTTTATGAAGAGAAACAAACAAGAGCTGTCACTATAAGTGAGCAATGTACCCGTGGGAGCCAATTTGAGGAAAAAAAGTGCGGACTAACCTGCAAAAACAATATCCGCTCGTACGGGTACATAAAAATTTAACAAAATTGTCGTAGAAATGTGGAAGTAGTTCACGCCACAAGGTTTAAGAACCCATTTTTCAGAAAATAAAGGGCCGTAACTCCTCCGCAGATGATAGGATCAACGTGAAAATTGTGTTAGGCACCCCTTTACCTGACAAGGAATGCATATGGAAATTTTCAGCTGAAACGGTGATGAAATCCGGAAGAAGTTCGCGTCACAAGGTTTTTGAACGTGTTTTTCAGAAAATCAAGGGTTGTAAGTTCGTCGCAGGTGATAGGATCAACTTGAAAATTGTGTTAGGCACCCCTTCACCTCACAAGGAATGCATGTGAAAAGTTCCAGTTCAATCGGTGAAGAAATGTGGAGGTAGTTTGCGTCACAAGATTCTTTATAGCGCATTTTTGAGAAAATCAAGGGCCATAAATCCAAAACGCTTCATCCGAGTAGAATGAATTTTGTGTTAGGCACATCTACATATCATTGCAAATGCATATGCAAAAGTATAACAAAATTGTCGAAGAAATGTGGAAGTAGTTTGCGTCACAACGTTTAAGAACCCATTTTTCAGAAAATAAAGGGCCGTAACTCCTCCGCAGATGATAGGTTCAACGTGAAAATTGTGTTAGGTACCCCTTTACCTCACAAGGAATGCATGTGGAAAGTTTCATCTCAAACGGTGAAGAAATGTGGAAGTAGTTCGCGTCACAAGGTTTTCGAACGTGTTTTTGTCTAATTGGAGTTGACTTCTGTAGAACTGAGTGACCAATGATTGTAACCATACTGTTTGATTTTGAACATCTTATTTTTATGGTTTGGAGCTAATTATCGGACCTAGATCAAGTGACCTAGATAACTTTTACAAACATTTGTTCCAGGCTTCAAAAGTCGTTGTAGAGGAAGAATGCTTTATCGCTTCTGGAGAGCATATCAATTACACATTATGGTCATGTCAGAAGTGTGTGAAGCCTGATGGTGTTTGTGTGGGATTTACTACTAAGCTTTTTAAATGAATCCAGATTGGTGTGAGTAGGGCACCCCTTGTGGCTCATTTTTCTTGTTTTGTGTGTGTGTGTGTGTGGGGGGGGGGTCCCAATGCCCCCTTCAGTTAGAAAGGAATCAGGATTTATTGTGGCTTTTGCAGCAAAAATGCTATGTCTACATATTTGGGTGATTTGCAGTGTGATGGCGGTGCCTGCTTCAGTGGTTTGGTTGGTAAAATTTCCTCTTCAAGGATGGAGGGGGTTCTACTGGTGTCTTAGGGTTTGTCAGTTTTCGATGAGTATGTTTCAAGCAAAATTTATGATGAACGCAATGATTTTGATTTTGAAATTGCAAACTTTCCTTTATTTTTCCTTATGTCGGGTCATGCAGTGTTTGTATAGCATAATTAATTAGGTTTGCCGGAGTGTCTGGTCATCAGGCTTCAACACTCAAAGCCAGTAATTAACTGATAAAATTCTTAATCAACACTATCAGGTTCTTAAACTTTACAGGACATTGGTTATAACCCCTTTCACAGAACATGTTTATAGGCATATTTTAGATATAGCTTGTGGTCGGGTCTCATCTGCAGCTGGGTTTGTCAGTACCAGAATTTTATTTTGACTTCTTACATAAATTCAAAAAATATGCACTTAAGATGATTGTCATACACAATTTCATCAGTCATCCTATGACATAAAACAAGAGGTCCATGGGCCACAATGCTCACCAGAGCTCAGTGGGCCACTGCCCACTGGCAACAATGTATTTTAATTAACCATGGAAGCCCTGCACCCAAGGCTGCTACAGATAAAATTTCGACCCAATCAGACTAGTGGCTTCATAGGTCTGATGTCGCTTGAAGACAACAGATGACAATTGACAATTTTCCCATCTATGGCAACAAATGCGCCAAAAGAACATTATTAAAGGAACATTTCTATGAAAGTTTGACAAAATATCTTGAGAGGCATTAATGTAATTTTTCAATTTTCCCCATTATAAGTCAATGGAGTGAGTGAGTGTTTGAGTTTTATGTCCCACCAACAGCTAAGGTCATACGGAGACGGGACCTCTGTTTAAAGACTCATCCGAAAGTCTTATAAGTCAATGGAAGCTCTTAACTTACCATAGCAAACAAACCAAAAAGCCACATTTTATAAACCAGAGCTCAGGTGGGCATTGCCCAATGGAGCCCTGATTTGTGTCCCTAAAGAGTCTTATAAAAAGGAACAGAGACATATATGGCTTAGCAGTGGGGCTATGTATGGTTCCTGAGACGTAAGACCTTTTAAGCAATGGAGGGATTCCGCCATGGCAGGTCCCAGAGACGCCCAAATTGTTGTCACTGAATTTGTCTTATCATAAAGATCAAGAATATATATGGTTAAATGGCAGGGATCTGAACGGTTTCTGAGATATGTGGCCATTTTATGAAGTGGAAGGGAGAGAAATGGCCCATGCGGACCCCCAGAGTTGACTGAATGTGTTATTGTGGTTATAGGATGGAGATTTGATTTTAATGGTTTCTGAGATACATGGTCTATTATTAAGTGGAGTCGTATCATCAAGAACAAGAATATATATGGTTTAGGGGTGGGGATCTGAACGGTTGCTGAGATATATAGATTTTAATGAAGTAAATGGGTGGGACATTGCCCGTTGCACCCTGGGGGGACCCCATGCTGGTGTCACTGTCTGGTCTTATCATAAGGAACAAGACTATATGTGGTTTAGGGGTGGGCTCTGAACAGTTTCTCAGATATATGGTCTTTTGTGAAGTCTGATGTCACTGAATGTGTCTTATCATAAGGAACAAGAATATATATTGTTTTGGGGGTGGGGAACAGTAAGGTTTCTGGAATATTTAGCCTTTTATGAAGTGGAGGGGGTTGGGCATGGCCCCCGCACATCCCGGGGGACCCCCCAAGTTGGTGTCAATGAATGCGACTTATCATAAGGAACGAGAATATATATGGTTTAGGGGTGGGGATCTGTAAAGTTACTGGGATATTGGGCCTTTTATGAAGTGGAGGGGTGGGGCATGGCCCCGGCACATCCCGGGGGACTCCCAGGTTGGTGTCACTGAGTCCATCTTATCGTAGGAAACAAGAGTATATATGGTTTAGGGGTGGGGATCTCAATGGTTTCTGAGATAAAAATGGCATTTTATGAAGTGGAGGGGGTGGAGCATGTCCCCGGGGGACCCCCAGGTTGTTGTCACTTAATGCATCTTAGCATAATGAACAATAACATATTATATAGTTTAGGGGTGGGGATCTGAATGGATTCTGAGATAAATGACATTTTATTAAAATAGAGGGGGCAGGGCATGCTCCCGGCACATCCCGGTGGACCCCCAGGTTGGTGTCACTTAATGCATCTTATCATAAGGAACAGGAATGTTTATGGTTTAGGGGTAGGGGTCTGTAAAGTTACTGGGATATTGGGCCTTTTATGAAGTGGAGAGGGTGGGGCATGGCCCCGGCACATCCCGGGGGATCCCAAGGTTGGTGTCACTGAGTCCATCTTATCACAAGGAACAAGAGTATATATATATATGGTTTAGTGGTGGGAATCTCAATGGTTTCTGAGATAAATATGGCATTTTATGAAGTGGAGGGGTGGATCAAGTCCCCGGCACATTCCGGGGGACCCCCAGGTTGTTGTCACTTAATGCATCTTAGCATAAGGAACGAGAATACATATATTATATAGTTTAGGGGTGGGGATCTGAATGGTTTCTGAAATAAATGGCATTTTATGAAATAGAGGGGGCAGGGCATGCCCCGGCACATCCCGGGGGACCCCCAGGTTGGAGTCACTTAATGCATCTTATCATAAGGAACAAGAATATATATGGTTGAGGGGTTGGGATCTGTTAGGTTTCTGAGATATAAGTAGAAGTAAAACAAAGATCAGGAATTGATACAATTAACTTACTCCATCCATAAAAGACACCAAAGGGAAAGAAATACAAACATCAAGCGACCAGACCACAACGGAAACCCAAACAAAGGAAGGCCACATGGACAGCCACCCTCCCACAAAACGGCCATACGGCCATCCAAAACCAAAAGACACAAGCGACACACACAGCAAGCAACAAACAACAACACAAACAAACCGCCATAAGGCATTTTATTAAGTGGAGGGGGCGGGGCATGGCCCCGGCACAACCTAGGGGGGCTCAGGTTGACATAAAAACATATGGCTGAGAGAAGTTTACTCAAGGAACATGTCCATGTAAGTTTTGTCAAAATATCTGCAATGACTTGGCAGTAAATGCCATTTTTCAGTTTTCCCCATTATAAGTCAATGGAAATTCTAATTTGCCATAGCAACAAAACTAAAAGGCCAAATTTCATAAAAACACAAAACCTGTAAAGGCAAATAGGGTGAATATTTTCATAAAGTCTCAGCCTCCTAGAGCATATGGTTTCTGAGGAGATGATTTTTTAAAGTATTTTTTTTTTTTTATTTTTTTTTTGCATTTTGGTTTCCATGGCAACCAATAACAATGAGCAGAAGGCCTAAAATCATACGGCAGATAGTAGATTGCCTATGGAACATTTCTATGACAGTTTTGTCAAAATATCTGCCGAGGCTCGGCAGTAAATGCCATTTTTCAATTTTCCCCATTATAAGTCTATGGAAACTACAAGTTACCATAGCAACCAAACTAATGAGCCGATTTTCATAAAAAAAAAAAAACCCACAAACTTTCAATCCCCCAGCCCAAGGATGCTACAGATAAAATTTGGGCCCACTCGGCCCAGTGGTTTCAGAGGAGATGTCGTTTGAAAGTGTTGACATCAGACGACGACGACGGACAACTGCATATCCTATAAGCTCCCCCGGAGCCTTCGGCTCTGGTGAGCTAAAAATCTAGGTACAATATCAATTTGTTTTTGACTGACTGCATAAATGGTCTAACTCAGTCATGGTTGAAAACATATGGATAGACGTTTGGCTATTTTGTGGGAAAGTAACATTCCTTTTGGCTTTCCGCTAGTGATGTTTCCATTTGGTCTGGTGTTTCATGTTTGTGTTTCTTTCCCTTGGTATCTCTGATGGGAGCTGTGGGTTAAATGTATCGATTCCTGATCATTTCCTTCACTTCTATTTGTTAATTATGGTGAAGCTGTTTTTTGTGTTTGTGTCATTTTCCCTCTGGTGTCTTGGGTGCGAGGTGAAAGGTGATTTTATTGATTCCTGATCATTACCATCACAACGTTTTCTTACCATGTGGACAAAAAAAAAACACTTAATATTCCTGGAATAAGTGATGGATGTCTGCCCCCTTTCTTTGTACAGACTGTCTCAGCTTTCTTTCTGTCCATTTCATAAATACCCCGTTTACATAGCTTTGGAAACTGAGGGTGGAATGCCAATTCATCCTCTGATACAGATGTATCTGTTTGATGAATATCAAAGTTGATATAAGTTTTTTCACAGAGTTCTATAACTTTAAGGAAAACAGTCTTTAAGAATGATGGCAGTTCCTTCAACTCAGCCAGTAAGTCGAATAATATTGGAATTTCTACTTGGATAGATTTCATTACAAATATGTCATCATAGTGTAGATTATATTTTCTTGTCCTTTGGGATCATTGATTCCATTGTGGATTTTTGAAAATATCTGAGGGTCACTGATGAGGCCTAATTGGCCGAAACTAGCTAGTCTGGCCCAGAAAATATGTACACTCCATATTTTTCACTTCTGTGGTGTATTCCTTGCTTCCAAAGGATAACCCTTTTATAGAACATATTTGATGAAACAGTCTGCTGCTATTATCCGCTTTACAAGGTCAATGTCTGTGTATGAAAAAAGTACCACAGATGGGTGAGTTGGCTGCCAACATCAATATATATTTTTTAAATTCTTCTGGACATGCACTGGTGTATCCTGAAAGAAAGCACTTTAGGAATTTAACTTTAAAATTATTACTGACAAGGAAATTCCACAAAGTAGAAGTAAAACAAAGATCAGGAATCGATGCAATTAACCTACTCCACCCATCAAAGACACCAAAGGGAAAGAAACACAAACATGAAGCGACCAGACCATAATGGAAACCTAAACAAAGGAAAGGCCATAAGGTTAGTTACTCTCCCACAAAATGGCCATCCAAAATAAAAAGACACAAGTGATACACACAGTAAGTAACAAACACCAACATAAATAAACGGCCACAGAAGAACCGCCGTCGAACGGTCAGTGGAAAGAATTCCACGGGGGGGGGGGGGGGGGGGGGGGCTTAAATCGATTTTACACGGCCATAATCCTCGCCCTTACCTCTGTCGCGGTATAGACTAATTTTGTTTAGTCCACATGAAGGCTTCCTAACTCATCAGTGTAACATCTCCGAGAACATACAAATAAAAAAACTACAGAGAAAAACTTAACAAATGCTGCTGGTAAGATCAGTACTACGTAAATGACATCCATACCAAAGTCCTTTGTGTGATGTTTTAATGAAAATGTCAGTAAGCTCCACTGCAACACTATCTTTTGAAAATGTCTGTCTAAATTGAAAAGAAGTTGCATGATAATCTATTTCGTCAGTTAGTCAGATGCCATTGAATCAGTTTTTCATGTGACATGTTAAATAAGATAATGCACGTGAGCCTTAGCATATAACTGCAAGTTATATAGCACAAGCTTACAGGTCAAATGAATAAATCAACAAAAAGCCGCAGGCCAAATGTCTCCTGACATTATAACTGCCTACTGACATTTGAAATGTCTATAATATATTTGTCATAAACAATGTTTTTTTTTGTTTTATCTTAAAACCCCTCGGTTCATAAAATAGCTAAAACTGACAAAGGGCCATAATTCTGGTAAAAGGTTATTGAGTATGACCTTGGTAAAATTTGATAATCTTCAGGTCATAGAAATAATTACTGGAACGTTTCACTAAAATCCACTGAAAACTGCAAGAGGAGTTGCACAGAAATGACTCACTGTGAAAAATTATCAAAGGGCCGCAATGCAGGTAAAAATTAGTCAAGCATCACCTCAATAAAATATGATCAGCTTCAGATCATAGATACAATAATTGGAAAGTTTCATCACAATCCCTTGAAAACTATAGAAGAATTGTGGAGACAAGAACTTTTAAGCGGATACAACGGCTGAAACTTACAAAGGGCCATTACTCTGATAAAATCAGTCAAGTATCACCTTGAGAAAATAGGTAATTTGAACAAAAAATGAAAAGTTTCATCAAAATTCCTTGAAAACTGTACAAGGAGATGCTAACACAATAACTTATGTTGATAAAATGGCTAAAATGACAAAAGGCCATAACCCTGGTTAAAATCAGGAAAGCAAAACTTCTTTCAAATATTATCATGTTCAGTCCATTAGAACAATCACTGGAAAGAGTCATTAAATTCTATTTAAAACTTTAGGGGGAGTTTTGGAGATAAGATTTTGTCTATGATTTGATGGACTGATGGATGTACCAACAAACCCATTACCCTTTAACTTACGAAGGGGGACAACAACATGCATGATATGAGAAGATAATATGAGAATATATAGGATGTGAGGAATCTTATTTTCAGAAATTCTATCTCATTGTTTAAAATATGCGTTCCCCATATAGAGGCTTGTTTAACCAAAAATTATAATGCCTAGAAATTAACTGCTTTATAGTCCATATGGTATAAGACAAAGTTATGTGTTTGGTTGAGCATATGGATAATTGGTTATGACCCTTATTTCTGACAAACGAAGAGCTTGTCAGTATTGAGTTAAATATGGCTTTCACACCTGGGATCAACATCAATTTTTTGACAAACAACAGGACTATGGTGGCCCTAGATCGCTTACCAGATCTATACTGAACAAGAAAGCAGTCTGAAGGACAGCCAAATCCCCCGCCGCACTTTGTATCAATGCTCAACCTTGTGACCTTCACATGTGAACTTGACCTTGAGTTGGCATGGTTTATTTATGGTTCTGCACATCAGCTCACTGTGGGGTATATTTCACAAAAGTTTAATGAAAGTCCTTCCAAGGGTAAAGGAGATATGGAACGAACAAAAAAGTCCAAGTTTCAAACTCGTGACCTTGACCTGGCATGGTTCATTTATGTGTTCTGCACACCAGCTTACTTAGACGAATAGTTGACCAAAGTTTAATGAAAATCTATCAAAGGGTTCAGGAGATACGTAACAGGCAAGAAAGTGTTATGGACAGACAGACGGATGGACAGAGTGACAGACGGATGGATGGACGGACATGGGTTCTGCACATCAGCTCACTGACAAGAATATTTGATCAAAGTTTAATGAAATCCTTCCAAAGGTAAAGGAGATAAGGAACAGACAAAAAAATTCCAAGTTTCAAACTTGTGACCTTCAACCGTGACCTTGACCTTGACCCGGCTTGGTTCATTTATGGGTTCTGCACACCAGCTCACTGAGACGAATAATTGACCAAAGTTTATGAAAATATATCAAAGGGTTCAGGAGATATGGAGCGGACAAGAAAGTGTTACGGACAGACGGACGGATGTTCTTATGAGACGTACATTCTGGGGTTCCCAATGTTTACTCTATGGAGACTTTAACCCAATAAAGTAGCATTGTACAGTCACTAACACCACAATCACTCAAATTTTAACCCCATAACACCAAACTTCACGGAATAAACCTCATTAAGTATGACAAGTACAGAACATAAACCCCATTATCTATCTGCGGTATGTACGGACGGACAGACGAAGGCTATTCCTATAATACCCGCTATACTTCGCTGCGGGGGATTAACAAATGAAATGGTAGGTAATATAGTCAGGTGGAGTGGAGGGTTTGAGCAATTTTGATTGACAGTGACCCAATGAACATTCACAACAGATAACAAAGTTGTCACCATACTCGTTTCACAGCTGCCACCACATATACAGATTTCAGCATATTTTCACAGCAGTCACACAAGAGTGGATGGTTTGACCATTTTTTATTGACAGTGCCCCAAGGAACATTCCTGGGAAATCCTATCAAAATCAATCTAGCCGTTTATGACTAGGTCATTTTAGGGTTCGGATATTTTTAGCTCTGGTGGGTATCATGTTCATTTGAGCAATATCGATCCATATGCCATAACAAGGTATCTCTAAAAATAGCTACAGTGACCTTGACCTTCGGCCCAGAACCCTGAATCTTGCTTGAAAATATTATCATACTTAACATCTGTGTGAAGTTACATCAAAACCCATTGATAAATCTGCTAGCCAGAGTCATGTAAAAGTTTTTTTTTCTAAAAACAGCCACAATGATCTTGATATTAGCTCAGGACCCTGACAGTCGAACTTGCTTCATATATTATCATACCCAACATTTTTGTGAAGCTACATTAAAATCATTCAATAAATGTAGGCGCTAGAGTGATATGTCCTCGTTTTTTACAAAACATATTGTTTTTAAATGTTTTTTGTTTGTTTGTTTTTTTGTTACAGATTGTTGAGATTTATTTGAAATGAAAAAGGAACAGATCAGAATATATATATATATATATATATATATATATATATATATATATATATATATATATATATACACACATGTTTCACAAGATACGGGGCATCGGTATGAAACCTAATTATATATATATACTGACACAAAATTAATATTATTAAGAAGAAAATAATATAAACGAAACTATTACCAATTTTCTCCAAATAGTCGATGAAAGGAGATAGAGAAGGCTGATGTTTGTTTACAAGGCTCTTCATGTCCCCGAATTCTTCATCTGTGATAACACTGTTTTTCCTGCAGAAGTCCTGCAATCTTTGTCTAAGAGGTTTGTTGTTGATAAAGACCCTGTCAGCATGCCAACTGTAATTGGAATTATGTAAGAAGGGTTTAAAAATAGAAATAGAATTGATGGTTATGATCATGAATCTATACAGTTAACAAAACTTTCTATTTAAGTATCTCAGAAAATAAGCCAATTAAATATTAATTAATCCAGTTAAAATATTTAAACTATCTGCATCTGCTGCAAAAGGTGAACAGAAGTGAAGGCAATGATCAGGAATAGATATAATTAACCCACACCAACCATCAGAAACCACGAATGGAAAGAAAACTTCATTGTTAATCGTTCGGATATGGTGATTTCTTTTATAAAAGGTTAATTCTTTGGATGCAAGGATTAAGATTTGAACTGAAATCTGAAGGAGTTTAAAAGTAGTTAGCTCAGGTGAACCTTTGGCTCACATGAATTGTCAGCTTGGAGTATGGCAAAGCTTTGCTGTTTGTCTGTCAGCCGTCTGTCTGTCAACATTTTCAAACATCTTCTCCTCCGAAACCACAAAGCAGATTGAATTCAAATGTCATGTTGGACGGGGAACGAAAGTTTCTGTACACGGTCCAGGTTGTCATGCCCTTATATAGTAAAACACTTCCAAATCTTCTTCTTTTGTACCAGTGGGCCAATTGTCACGAAACTTTGCATGTAGCAGTGGGAGTCAAGGTCGACAGAGGGTCATCATTTGAACAAACTATGATGGGCCTGAGTCCCCAATGCTACATAAGTTTTATGACAATTGGCCCACTGGTTCCAGAGAAGAAGATTTTTAAGGGTCTTTACCTTATATCGGCATAGAGCCAAACTTGGTCATGTGACCAAATCTTAATTATTTTTATTTACTTGTTCCTTATAGCTTTCATATGAAATTTGGTAACAAATGGCCCAATGGTTTCTGTAGAATACAAGCTTTAAATTTCATATCTGAATGACCTTGGTCCAAGGTCAATGACTGACCTTAACATTGAATTTGCATCTACTCATTCAGCTTACTGCATCTACCTGTTTTCAGATCAAAGGCTGCAATACTTTCAAAAAAAAAAAAAATCAGTTTTGACTTTTTCCACACTAAAAAGTCTATGCGATCAAATCTGACCTTGGCATTAAAAAGGCAAGGTCATCCAAGGGTCATGATTTTAACAAATTAGTATGAACCTCGAGTGCTCAGTGTTGTGTATCCCTTGCTTGAAAATGATAAATCTTTCATAGAACATAATTATGTGACTAAAGCAGGCATTAGGGAAGTGTTTGGCTGGCGTAAAATGTCTCCCCGCCTTTTCGTCATAATGTAGTTTATATTTTCTTGTCCTTCGGGATCATTGGTTTATTGTGGAATTTAAAAAAAACATTTCAGGGCCACTGATGACGCCTAATTGGCCGAAACTAGCTGCTCTGATCCAGATAACTTGTGCACTCCATGCTTTTCGGATGTGTTGTTTATTCCTTGCTTCCAAAGGATAACTCTAATATATTTCACAGTACGCTATTTTGAATTCAGCAGTTTCACAGCTGTCACCACAAGCTACGTGACTAGCACCCAGTTTCATAGCTATCACCACAGTTTATTTCTAATTCTGCCTCGCTTTACAGCTGTCACCAAAGGTTAAATGACCATCACCGCTGATATTACCACAGGTTATTTAGTTTCAGTATAGTTTAAGAGCTGTCACAACAGACAACTCGTCATCACAACAGGTGACTCGGCATCACCAGTTTCACAGCTTTCTCAATATGTTATATTGATTTCTGCATAGTTTTCACCTTCACAACAGATAACATAGCTATCACCACAGTTTCACAGCTGTCACCACAAATCAAACAGATTTCAGTACATTTTCACAGCTGTCACATACAACAAACTTCCGCAGGTATCACCATAGGTTAGTCAGATTTCAGCACAGTTTCACAGCTGTCACCACAGGCTATCACCACAATTTGCCATCAATCAACCCCCGAATATTTAGATTTCAGTGCAGTTCCAAAGCAGTCACCCCAGATTATTTAGATTTTAGCACAGGTCACAGCTGCCACCACTGGTTGCCTGGCTATCGCAAGTTTAACAGTTTTTTTTTTAAATATTTTGCTTCCAAACGAAAAACCTTTCATAGAAGATATTTGCTGTGACAATAGCTGGCGTTGAAGGAGTGTGTGGCAGTAAAATGTCTCCCCGCCTTTCATCATAATGCAGTTTATATGTTCTTGTCCTTCGGGCTCGTTGTGCACTCCATGCTTTTCGGATCTGTTGTTTATTCCTTGCTTCCAAAGGATAACTCTTTTATAGAACATATTTCACAGTAGGTTATTTTGTATTCAGCAGTTTCAATGCTGTCACCGCAGACTATGTGACTAGCACCACTGTTTCACAACTATCATCACAGGTTATTTACAATTCAGCATCGCTTCATAGCTGTCACCATAGGTTTACTGGTCATCACCCCTGCTTCACAGAAATGACCACAGGTCATTTAGTTTTCAGTACAGTTTTATAGCAGTCACAACAGACAACTCGGCATCACAACAGGTAAATGACATCACCACAATTTCACAGCTTTCTCAATATGTTACTTTGATTTCAGCACAATTTCACAGCTTCACAGCAGATAACATAGCTTTCACCACACTTTCACAGCTGTCACCACAAATTATACAGATTTCAGTACATTTTAACAGCTGTCACATAGATACTTGGCTATCACCAAACTTTCGCAGATATCATTACAGGTTATTCAGATTTCAGCACAGTTTCACAGATGTCACCACCGGCTACGTGACTATCACAACAGTTTTACAGCTACCACTACAGGTTATTTATAATTCAGCACCGTTTCACAGCTGTCAGCATAGGCTAAATGGCCATCACCGCTTTTTTCACAGATGTAACCAAAGGTTATACAGACAACTCGGCATCACAACACGTAAGTCGGCATCACCACAGTTCTCTCTATGTCATTTTGAGAACAGCACAATTTTACAGCATCACAACATTTAACATAGCTGTCAAAACAGTTTCCTAGCTGTCATCACAAATTATACAGATGTTAGCACATTTTCACAGATGTCAAACAGATACTTGGCTACCACCAAACTTTCGCAAGTAACACCACAGTTTATACATATACTAGCACAGTTTTACAGCTGTCACCACAGGTTATGTTGCTATCACCACAGGCTCTTAAGATTTTAGTACAGTTCCACGGATGTCACACCATGTTATTTAAATTTTTACATATATCACAGCTGTCACCACTGGTTACGTGGCCATCGCAACAGCTTTACATTTTTTGGTTGTTTTTGTTACCATTCACTGGTCCTGATGAGGCTTATTGGACGAAACTAGTTAGTTTGGCCGAGGAAACATGTACAGTCCATGCTTTTCGGCTCTGTTGTGTATCCATTGCTTCAAAATGATAAACCTTTCATAGAACATTTTTCATGAGACTAAAGCTGGCGTTAAAGGAGTGTGTGGCGGCCGTAAAATGTCTCCCCGCCTTTATATTTTCTTGTCCTTCGGGATCATTGATTTATTGTGGAATTTTGAAATTCTTTCAGTGCCACTGATGAGGCCGACTTGGCTAAAACTAGCTGCTCTGGCCCAGAAAAGTTGTGCACTCCATGCTTTTTGGATCTGTTGTTTATTCCTTGCTTCAAAAGGATAATTCTTTTATAGAACCTTTTTCACAGTAGGTTATTTTGAATTCAGCGGTTCCACAGATGTTACCTCAGGCTACGTGACTAGCACCACAGTTTCACACCCATCAACACAGGTTATTTATAATTCAGCATTGTTTCATAACTGTCACATATGTTAGATTGCAATCACTGCTGTAACACAGATTATTGCTGTCATAAAAAAAACTCGGAATCACAACAGGTATTCGGCATCAACACAGTTTCACAGCTTTCACAATATGTTATTTTGAATTCAGCACAGTTTAACAGCTTCACAACAGGTTACATAACTGTCCCCACAGTTTCATAGCTGTCAACACAAATTATACATATTTCAGCACAATTTCACAGCTGTCTCACAGATACTTGGCTACCACCAAACTTTCACAGGTATCACCATAGTTTATACAGATTTCAGCACAGTTTCCCAGATGTGAGCAGAGGTTATGTGGCTATCACCACAGTTTGCAATAGATCGCACAAGCCTCTTCCAGTTTCCGTACAGTTTCGCGGATGTCACATCATTTTTTTTAGATTTTAACATAGATCACAGCTGTCACCACTGGTTAAGTGGCCATCGCAACAGCTTCACAGTTTTTGTTGTTGTTTTTTTTTTGTTACAATCTAAGGGTCATGATGAGGCCCATTGGACGAAACTTGTTAGTTTGGCCGAGGAATACATGTACACTCCGTGCTTTTCGGCTCTGTTGTGTACCCCTTGCTTCCAAATGATCAACCTTTCATACGAGATTTCACAGTAGGTTATTTTGAATTCAACAGTTCCACAGCTGTCACCGCAGGCTACGGGACTAGCACCACAGTTTCACAATTATCAACACAGGTTATTTATAATTCAGCATTGTTTCATAACTGTCACCATAGGTTAAATTGCCACCACCACTGTTACACAGATTACAGCTGTCACAACAGAAAACTCGGAATCACAACAGGTATTTGGGCATCAACACTGTTTCACAGCTTTCACAATATGTTATTTTTATTTCAGCACAGTTTCACAGCTTCACAACAGATAACATAGCTGTCACCACAGTTCCACATGGGTCACCCACAGATTATACAGATTTCATCCCTTTTTCAAAGATGTCACACAGACACTTGGCTATTACCAAACTTTCGCAGGTATCACCACAGGTTATTCAGATTTCAGCTCAGTTTCATAGCTGTCACCGAAGGTTATGTGGCTATCACAACAGTTTTACAACTATCAACACAGCTTGTTTATAATTCAGCATTGTTATAGCTCAAATTGCCATCACCGCTGTTTCGCAGATATCACCACAGGTTATTTAGTCTTCAGAATAGTTTTATAGCTGTCACAACAGAAAACTCACAATCACAACAGGTAACTAGGCATCACCATAGTTTCACAGCTTTCACAATACGACATTTTGATTTCAGCACAGTTTCACAACTTAACAACAGATAACATAGCTGTCACCACAGTTTCACAGCTGCCACCACAGATTATACATATTTCAGCATATTTTCACAGATGTCACTCAGATACTTGGCTATCACCAAACTTTGGCAGGTATTACCACAGGTTATTCAGATTTCAGCACAGTTTCACAGATGTCACCATAGGTTATGTGGCTTTCACCAGTTTTATAGCTACCACCACATGTTATTTGTAATTCAGCACCATTTCACAGCTGTCACCATAGGCTCAATGGCCATCACCGCTGTTTCACATTTATCAACACAGGTTATACAGACAACTCGGCATCAACACAGTTTCACAGGTCTCTCAATATGTCTTTGGATTTCAGCACAACTTCACAGCTTCACACCATTTAACATAGCTGTCACCACAGTTTCATAGCTGTCACCACAAATTAAACGTATTTCAGCACATTTTCACAGCTATCCCATAGATACTTGGCTATCACCAAACTTTCGCATGTATCACTACAGGTTATTCAGATTTTAGCACAGTTTCACAGCTGTTACCACAGGTTATGTGGCTATTGGCTATCAGCACAATTTCCAATCAACCGTCACATGTTATATAGATTTCAGTACAGATTCACAGTAGTCACCACAGGTTATTTAGATATTAACATAGATGGCAGATTGCAAAACTGGTTATGTGGCCATCGGCACAGTTTGACACCTTATTTTACTATTTAAGGATTGAAACGAGTTGACCACAGTGATAGTGAGCGAAAGATGATGTTGAAACTTGTGTGGCCCAGAAAAAACTTGTACACATTAAGCTTTTCGGCTCTGTTGCATATTCCTTGCTTCAAAATGATAATCCTTTCATAGAACTTATTTGATGTGCCTATAGCTGGTGTTAAGGGCATGTGAGGCGGCCATAAAACGTCTCCTTGCCCTTCATCATAAAATATTTTATATGTTCTTGTATTTCTGGATCATTGGTTCATTGTGAAATTTTGAAAATATTCCAGGGCCACTGACTAGCCACAGCAGGCCAAAACTAGCTGGTCTGGTCCATAAAAAGAACCTGTACACTCCATGCTTTTCAGATCTGTTGTGAATTCCTTCCTTCCAAATAAGACTTTTATATTTCACAGTAGGTTATTTTAAATTCAACAGTTTCACAGCTGTCACCTCAAGCTATGTGACTATCACAACAGTGCCACTGCTGCCACCACAGGTTATTTGTATTTCAGCACGGTTTCACAGCTGTCACCATAGGTTATGTGGCTATTGTAACAGTTTCAAAGCTATAGCCATATGTTATTTATATATCAGCTCAGTTTCATAGCTGTTGCCACAGAATATGTGGCTGTCACCACAGTTTCACATTTGTCACCACAGTTATATAGATTTCAGCACAGTTTCACAGCCATCACCACACATTATTTAGATTTCAGCCAAGTCATTCTTCCTTTCAATTTTCAAAGCTGTCACCGCAAGTAACTTGTTTATCATCACAGTTTCACAGCTGTTACCATGGGCAAGGGGGTTGTTACCACAGTTTGGCAGCTATCAACACAGCGTTTTATGTTTTAACTGCATAGTTTCAAACTATACCCACAAGTTCTATTGTTATCAGCACACGTTCATGGCTATCACCACATTGTTTTTACACATCATCACAGTTTTACAACAAATCTACACTTCATGCAACTATCGCCACAGGTTGACAGCTGTCAACACAGTTTTGCATTCACCACCATAGGCTATGTGACGTATATAGCTATTACCAGATGTTAACAGCTTGTACCATATGTTACCAGCTTTCACCATTTGTTATCATGACCTCGTCACAGTTGTACAGCTTTTCACATGCATTTGCATCTGTCACCATAAGTTATGAGGATAACACCAGAGTTTCAGAGGTGACAGTGATGATTTCGTGTTTAACTCTTTGTTGGTCATAAGAGTCAAAGTTTTTGTTTGTTTGATTTGAGGTATAACATCCACTTCAATACTGTAAAGGTCATTTTGGAGACTTTGCTTCAAATTTTGTGGGACTTTTACCCGACAATGAGATGTAATGACATCTCAAGCCCTGACACCCAATGAAAGCAATAGGATTTATGTCGGGCCCATCGGAGTCTAACTGTTGCTGTTCTTTTGCTCAAGCAATTCAGTGGTTTCTTGCTGTCGAGTCCTCACCGTTGTCTCACCTCTGTGGTTCTTTGATTTTTGTGTTCACGGAGATGTTGCACTGATGAGTTAGGAGGCCTTAATGCGGACTGAACAAATTATTTGTCTAAATCGCGACGGAAGTAAGGGCGAGGATTGTGGCCACGTAAAATCGATTTAAGCCCCCCAGTGAATATCTTTCCACTGACCGTTCCAAGGCGGTTCTTCTGTGGCGATTTATTTATGTTGTTGTTCGTTACTTACTGTGTGTATCACTTGTGTCTTTTAATTTTGGATGGCCATATGGCCATTTTGTGGGAAAGTAACTGTCCTTATGGCCTTCCTTTGTTTAGGTTTCCATTATGGTCTGGTCGCTTAATGTTTGTATTTCTTTCTCTTCGGTGTCTTTGATGGGTGGAGTAAGTTAATTGTATCGATTCCTGATCTTTGTCGTACTTCTACTTTATAAGCATGGACGGGCCGACTCGCACTGCTTTGCCTGGGCTGGCTTAGATTCTCTATACGGTTTACCAGTACTTGTGTGTGGATCGATTTCAGCGCTGCGTGGAAGCATTATGCAGCCCATCTATTTCTTTGAAGTAGAAGTGAAGGCAATGATCAGGAATCGATACAATTGATCCACAGCTCACATCAGAGAAACACAAACATGAAACAACCAGACCCTAATAGAAACATCAATAGCGGAAAGCCAAAATGACAGTTACTTTCCCACAAAATGGCCATATGGCTATCCAAAGCAAAATAATATAAGCGATACAAGCACTCAAAGACAAACCATAAAAAATAAACCACAACAGAATAACCGCCTTGGAATTGTCAGTTAAAAGAATTTATCTGTTGGGGCTTCAAGCGCTGATGTGCGGGGCCAAAAGCGTCAAAGTGCTTCAGAGGTGTCACCACAGGTAATTTTGCTATTACCACCCTTAACATGGCTGTCACCACAGTTTTATATGTGTAACATAACTTTCACAACACTTTCACGGTCATAACCATAGGTTCTAATATAGGAGACAACTACAATCTGACAAGATATTTCAAATAAAAAACAGCTGAGAATAGTTAACTCCTGGTTTTCCGGTAGTAAACGTTGATGTCTCCACATAGTCTTTTCCTAATTGACTCTTAGCTAACGAATGGTGTGAACAATACTCTATATTTGAAAGTAACACCGTACACACAACAGATTAATTGGCTATCACAGAGGCTTCATAGATATCCACAAAGGTTATATCACTATCACAGCAATTTGGATCTTTCAACACCAGTTATATTGTTATTACTTCATGTTATATAGCTGTCGCCACCGTTTCATACTTATCACCAAAAGTTATATAGCTTTTAGGTGTTACAATTTCACAGCTGTCACTACAGGCTGTTTGGCTATCACAACAGTTTCATATCATTCACCACAGGTTATATGGCTATCACCAAAGTTTCACAAACATCTCCATATGTTACAAGACTTATATGTGGCTATTGAGCTGTCACCTTAGGTCTGATAGACCTTGTCACGATTGTCCAACTATTGATACTTTGTTATGGGTTTTGATACTATTCAACAGCTGTGACCACATATCACGACAGTTTCTTAATTATCAATACAAGTTTTAAACAATATAGCACAGTTTCAAAACAAGTCATCTTAGGTTATATGGTTGTTACCAAAATTTATTTAGGTTAACACATTTTTACAGCTAATACTCCAGGATATTTAGTTTTCAGCAAAGTTTCAAAGCCGAAAGGGTTTAAGTACAATTGTTACATGACTATTGCCATAGTTTCACTGGTGTGACACTAGATATCAACAGCTGTCACTAAAGGTTATTTAGATTTTAATACATTAAAGCTGTCACTAAATGTTATCACCAAGTTTCACAGTAATCACAACAGAAAATTCAAATTTCTGCAATTTCAGATTGTCACGATTGGATGATTTTGCAATTGATTACAGGTTGGTGACAACTTTGAAACTCAGATGATATTCATACTATCTGAGTATGTGACAGCCATATTTCCTGTGGTAAAAGCTGCAAGATTGAAGTGATAACCATACTACCTGTGGTGACAGTTGTGAAAATCATGTAAAAGCCATAAATCTTGTGGTAGCACCTGTGAATCTCAGGTGATAGCTATATCAGTTGAGGTGATATCTCTAAAACTGAGGTGATAGCCAGATTACCTATCATGATACCTGTGAAACGAAGGTGATAGCCGTACTACCTGTGGTGACAGTTCTGAAACGAAGGTGATAGCCATACTACCTGTGGTGACAGTTGTCAAACACAGGGGACTGCTGTATTACCTGTGCCGACAGCTGTGAGACTTGGGTGATAACCAATTTATTTGTGGTGAAGGCTGTATGCCTGAGGCGATATCCATACTACCTGTGGTGACAGATGTGAAACCATATTACCCATAAGTCAGAGCTGATTGATATCTGTAGGTGGCGACAGCTGTGGAACTTATATAAAATTCGTATTTCTTGTGGTAAGGGTCGTGAAATTCAAATGACAGCCAAACTACCTGTACGGCAGCTGTGAAACTGAGGTTAAGCCATGTGACTTGTCATGACAACTCTGAAACTGAAGGGCATATTTCCAGTGGTGACAGCCATTAAATTCAGATGAAAGCCATCGAACCTGTGGTGATATCTGTGCAATTTAGATAATAGCAAAACTCCCTGTAGCGACAGCTGTCAAACTGAGGTGATAGCGATATAACCTTTGTTGATGGCTGAGAAAATCAGGTGACAGTTGTGATGTTTGCTATATTGACTGTTGGGACAGCTGTGAAAATGAAGTGATAGTCGTACGTCCTGTTGTGAAAGTGTGGTGTATCTATAATTCCTGTGTTGAAAGCTGCTAAACTGGGGTGAAAGCGATAAGAACAATTGTGACAGCTGAAAGTCTGATGTGATATCCGCACTACCTGTTATTACAAATGTGAAACCAATGTCATAGCCGTTACATACCAAATTTAATGACAATTGACGCACTGGTTCCAGAGCAGATTTTTGAAGGGTTTTTACCTTATATTGGCATGGCAGCCATCTTGGTCATGTGATCTGGATTTGGCAAACAAACTTTCATTCCCCCATCCCATGGATGCTACACATGAAATTTGATTTCAATCGTCCCATAGGTTTCGGAGGAAATGATTGAAAAGTTTGACAGACAGACATTAAGACAGACAATGGAGCCTTACCATACTATAAGTTCACCTATGAGCCTTAAATCAGGTAAACGAAAAAAGGAAAGAAGCATGATGTCCTACATCGCTCACATGAGCTAAAAGATTTGAAGTTTCATACAACTCCATTGGGATTTATAATGACAGTCTCATCTGAACACCTCTCTCAGCAATGGTCATTTTTAATTGTCTTCCAGTGACCTAATTTTTGATCTGACATGTATTCAAACTTCATCGTAATAGTATCAGGAAAAACATAATGGTAAAGTTTCATAATGATTTAAGCAAAAATTTGGCTTCTATACGGTGAACAAGGTTTTGAAGATGACTGATGGGATGATTTGACTGGTTTTTACTTCAAGCCTACTTATGATCAAGTTTCAAAAATATCCAATCAGAAATGAGGTAGCAACAGTGATGACAACTATTTTCCCATAGTTTGTCTATGGGACCTTGTGGTTCTTGTCAAGGCAATCAATTTTTTTTTCAATTTTGATAAAAAGCTTATGACATCAATCCCTAACAGATGAGAAATGATTCAGATCAGCCTACAGCCTGTAGAGCTTGAGCGGACTGAACAGATTATTTGTCTTAATCGCGACGGAAGAAATGGCGATGATTGTGGCCACGTAAAATCATTTTAAGCCCCACCCCCCAGTGGAATTCGTTTCCGCTGACTGTTCCAAGGCAGTTCTTCTGGTGCGGTTTATTTTTGTTATGGTTTGCTTTGGGTGCTTGGGTCGCTTATATTATTTTATTTTGGATAGCCTATTGGCCATTTTGTGGGAAAGTAACTGTCCTTTTGGCTTTCCACTATTGATGTTTCCATTAGGGTCTGTTGTTTCATGTTTGTGTTTCTTTCCCTTTGGTGTCTCTGATGTGAGCTGTGGGTTAATTGTATCGATTCCTGATCATTGCCTCCACTTCTTTTTCTACAGAAAAAAAAACCTTTAAAAATGTTCTTGTCTGAAACTAGAAGGCTTTGGTCTGTGACATTTGGTATGAAGATTCATCAAGTGGACCTCTACCAAGATTGTTCAGATTGTAGCCCTGGGGTCAAATTTGCCCTGCCACGGGACAAACATGTAAATCTGGTAGCTCAGGGGAGCGATATAGGACCAACATGATCCTCTTGTTTGCCAGGTACTTCAGTTTTTGCCCAACTGTGATTGACAATTGACTCAAAATTAGTGAAATAATCGTGAAATTGCTGAAAAAGATTAAAGCCTCCAACTTTCTCATGTACTTTGTTTTTGTTTTCAATGTATTGTTATTTGTTGTTATGCACAGCATATTCAAAATTCTCCTTCCTTCCATTTCAGGACATCAATGTATTCCTTCTTTAATGTATGGCAGCAACATCAAAAGGATGCTGGAAACAAGGAATTTTCAAAATTATTTCCATACAGATATTTCCGTTGGAGCTGGTACAGTTTCCTTTCATTGCTCGACATAGATTAGTCAAACTCCTTCATTTGTGACCAAGATGACTGTGGGGCAAGTCCTAAGATTCTTGTGTTCGATGGGACAAGTTTGGGTTTCCAGAAAGCCTATTTACTCATTTTCAACATATGTGCAATCTAACCAGGCTTTGAAAGGAAGGTAAGATTGAATATATCACAAACTAGGTGTGTTTCTATTTTCAAGTGTAATTTAGGAATAATTAAACTGGACTGAAAAACTTGGTGTAAAGTAGAAGTAAAACAAAGATCAGGAATTGATACAATTAACTTACTCCACCCATAAAAGACACCAAAGGGAAAGAAATACAAACATTAAGCGACCAGACCATAATGGAAACCTAAACAAAGGAAGGCCATAAGGACAGTTACTTTCCCACAAAATGGCCATATGGCCATCCAAAACCAAAAGACACAAGTGATACACACAGTAAGCAACAAACAACAACATAAATAAATCGCCACAGAAGAGCCGCCTTGGAACGGTCTGTGGAAGATTTCCACTGGGGGGCTTAAATCGATTTTACGTGGCCACAATCCTCGCCCTTACTTCCGTCGCGATTTAGACAAATAATTTGTTCAGTCCGCATGAAGGCCCCCGAACTCATCAGTGCAACATCTCCGTGAACACAAAAATCAAAGAACCACAGAGGTGAGACAACGGTGAGGACTCGACAGCAAGAAACCACTGAAATACTGGAGCAAAAGAAAACCAACAGTTAGACTCCGATGAGCCCGACCAGAGACAGAGCATCAGGCACCAACCGACATTATCTGTCTAATTTTCAATAAGCCTTTACGTTGGAGCCGTCATAGAATCTGAGGCCTGACCCACCGGCGTGCAATTAAAGAGGGAAGCAAAGTTGCCAACCGTGATTGGGTTAACTACCATGCATGCAGTCTGTCGTATAATATCCATGTTGTACCCAATCTTTTTATATCGAAGAATGATTTTACGAAATTGGGTGCTGAAGTCATTGTGGTTATGTATTTTTCTGAATTTATATACTAAGTCACCATAAAATTCGGGTTCCGATAGACCTTGTTGCAGAAGAGATTTAAGTCCAATATTGAATTTTTGAAATTAAATCAGAATGGCGTCTATAAAATTTTGAAAAGGCTTTGCGTAGTTTATGGTACCGATAACCCTGATTAAGGAGTTTAGCCGTTAATAATTTATTACGAGTGTTGAAGTCAGTTACATGACTACACACTCTAGCAAATCGAATTAATTGCGAAATATAAACGCCATAGGATGGCGCACGAGGAACATCACCATCCAAAAAAGGAAAATTTACAATCTCAAAATCAAAGTCATCGCGTTTATCATAAATTTTGCACGAAACAAATCCATCTACAATAGATAGATGTAAATAAAAAAACGGGGCCTCGGTATCAGAAGAATTTGCTTTATTTAACTGAAGTTCTAGGGGGTAAATCTGACTGATCAAACCATCAAAATAGGTATTATCAATATTTAATAAATCATCTAAATATCTAGAAGTAGAGCTAAAAGCTTCAATAATTTCAGATTGGTTATCAATGGAAAGCGACAAAATGAAGTCTCTTTCTTAATAATACAAGAACAGATCAGCCACAAGAGGTGCGCAATTAGTACCCATCGGAATACCCACAATTTGTCTAAATAACTTAGTACCGAATCTAATATAAATATTGTCAAGTAGAAAGGTGAGGGCATCACACACTTTCTGACATGACCAAAGTGTATAATTCTTATGCTCTTTAGAAGTGAAAAATGCATTTCTGACATTACATGCAAGATAGAGAGAATCTTCTCTGTGAAAAGCCCATTCAATTAAATCATTAAGCTTTTCTTTTATAAGATTATGAGGAAGTGTAGTGTAAAGAGTGGAAAAATCGTAGGTAGACAGACTAGAAGCACGAAAATGTCTAGATTTCAATTTATTTAAAACCTCATTCGAATTTTTTATAGACCAAAACAGATTTCTTCCTGATCTTTCAAAGACTTTATCACAATATTTAATTACACGCGTTTTAATAGCAGTAAGACAGGAAGTTAATAATTTAGAAAGTTCAGTGGTAGTGCAAGAGCTAGAATTTGCAATAAACCGTGCTTTGTAAGGTTTTTTATGAAGTTTTGGTAATACCTGGGTAGAATAAATGGTAAAAATTTGATCACAAAATTGATTTAAGCCCTCTAGTAAAATATTTTTCCACTCTATGGCGATGCTCTTGTTGTGGTTAGTATACCTCATCTAAGAGAAAAGGTTATCAAAACGTTTGTATTTGCCTGTATATAGCACCTTTTTGCTTATTTGTTTCCAGAAACCAACAATAAGTAAACCTTGTTGGAATGTTTGATCGTCAACATCTCGAAACATCTGTGTATTTTACATGTTCTTATATTCAAAATGCTTGCATGTTGTTTTTTTGTTTGTTTGTTTTGTTGTTGTTTGTTTTGTGTTTGTTTGCTGTGTTTCCTTGTCTTTCTGCATGCCACTGACAAATAATTTCTTGATTAAGTTTCACCAACGTTTCATCCTAACATTCAGCTTAAGCATTCATGTTCAGTTATGTATTCAGTTTAGCTCAACGGGGCAGATGGCATCTCTACATCTGTATGTCTGTCTACTTATACTGTGATTGGTCACATTTGACCATTACTCGCAGGTGTACATTACATACACTCCAGGTTGCAGGGTTGAAAGCCTTCACAGTAATCATGTAATTATGGTAGGGGTCTTTAACCTGCAAAGGAGGTGACTCTTCCTGGACATGCGGCCTCAAGTTACTCTTCCTGGACATGCGGCCTCAAGTTAACCTCCCAATCCGAAGGACAGTGCACTTTCTGGCATTCATCCCTGCAAATGATGCCAATGAAGCATGTACTCGGACATGGAATTATCACCGCCTCCGATGATCAAACCGGGGGCCTGTAGCATCAGAAGTAAGTGCTTAACCACTGAGCAATCATGCTCCTAATGTCGGTTTTCACTACTTTTGACAAGTTATAGCTCTACAGGCTGTAGGCTGATCTGAATCATTTCTCATCTGTTAGGGATTGATGTCATAAGCTTTTTATCAAAATTGAAAAAAAAAATTGATTGCCTTGACAAGAACCACAAGGTCCCATAGACAAACTATGGGAAAATAGTTGTCATCACTGTTGCTACCTCATTTCTGATTGGATATTTTTGAAACTTGATCATAAGTAGGCTTGAAGTAAAAACTTGGATGATTTTGAAAACCAGTCAAATCATCCCATCAGTCATCTTCAAAACCTTGTTCACCGTATAGAAGCCAAATTTTTGCTTAAATCATCATGAAACTTTACCATTATGTTTTTCCTGATACTATTACGATGAAGTTTGAATACATGTCAGATCAAAAATTAGGTCACTGGAAGACAATTAAAAATGACCATTGCTGAGAGAGGTGTTCAGATGAGACTGTCATTATAAATCCCATTGGAGTTGTATGAAACTTCAAATCTTTTAGCTCATGTGAGCGATGTAGGACATCATGCTTCTTTCCTTTTTTCGTTTACCTGATTTAAGGCTCATAGGTGAGCTTATAGTATGGTAAGTCTCCATTGTCTGTCTTAATGTCTGTCTGTCAAAATTTTCAATCATTTCCTCCGAACCCTATGGGACGATTGAAATCAAATTTCATGTGTAGCATCCATGGGATGGGGGAATGAAAGTTTGTTTGCCAAATCCAGATCACATGACCAAGATGGCCGCCATGCCAATATAAGGTGAAAACCCTTCAAAAATCTGCTCTGGAACCAGTGCGTCAATTGTCATTAAATTTGGTATGTAACGGCTATGACATTGGTTTCACATTTGTAATAACAGGTAGTGCGGATATCACATCAGACTTTCAGCTGTCACAATTGGTCTTATCGCTTTCACCCCAGTTTAGCAGCTTTCAACACAGGAATTATAGATACACCACACTTTCACAACAGGACGTACGACTATCACCTCATTTTCACAGCTGTCCCAACAGTCAATATAGCAAACATCACAAATGTCACCTGATTTTCTCAGCCATCACCAAAGGTTATATCGCTATCACCTCAGTTTGACAGCTGTCGCTACAGGGAGTTTTGCTATTATCTAAATTGCACAGATATCACCACAGGTTCGATGGCTTTCATCTGAATTTAACGGCTGTCACCACTGGAAATATGCCCTTCAGTTTCAGAGTTGTCATGACAAGTCACATGACTTAACCTCAGTTTCACAGCTGCCATACAGGTAGTTTGGCTGTCATTTGAATTTCACGACCCTTACCACAAGAAATACGAATTTTATAAAAGTTCCACAGCTGTCGCCACCTACAGATATCAATCAGCTCTGACTTATGGGCAATATGGTTTCACATCTGTCACCACAGGTAGTATGGATATCGCCTAAGGCATACAGCCTTCACCACAAATAATTTGGTTATCACCCAAGTCTCACAGCCGTCGGCACAGGTAATACAGCAGTCCCCTGTGTTTGACAACTGTCACCACAGGTAGTATGGCTATCACCTTCGTTTCAGAACTGTCACCACAGGTAGTACGGCTATCACCTTCGTTTCACAGGTATCATGATAGGTAATCTGGCTATCACCTCAATTTTAGAGATATCACCTCAACTGATATAGCTATCACCTGAGATTCACAGGTGCTACCACAAGATTTATGGCTTTTACATGATTTTCACAACTGTCACCACAGGTAGTATGGTTATCACTTCAATCTTGCAGCTTTTACCACAGGAAATATGGCTGTCACATACTCAGATAGTATGAATATCATCTGAGTTTCAAAGTTGTCACCAACCTGTAATCAATTGCAAAATCATCCAATCGTGACAATCTGAAATTGCAGAAATTTGAATTTTCTGTTGTGATTACTGTGAAACTTGGTGATAACATTTAGTGGCAGCTTTAATGTATTAAAATCTAAATAACCTTTAGTGACAGCTGTTGATATCTAGTGTCACACCAGTGAAACTATGGCAAAAGTCATGTAACAATTGTACTTAAACCCTTTCGGCTTTGAAACTTTGCTGAAAACTAAATATCCTGGAGTATTAGCTGTAAAAATGTGTTAAACTAAATACATTTTGGTAACAACCATATAACCTAAGATGACTTGTTTTGAAACTGTGCTATAATGTTTAAAACTTGTATTGATAATTAAGAAACTGTCGTGATATGTGGTCACAGCTGTTGAATAGTAGCAAAACCCATAACAAAGTATCAATAGTTGGACAATCGTGACAAGGTCTATCAGACCTAAGGTGACAGCTCAATAGCCACATATAAGTCTTGTAACATACGGAGATGTTGTGAAACTGTGGTGATAGCCATATAACCTGTGGTGAATGATATGAAACTGTTGTGATAGCCAAAAGCCTGTCGTACCAACTGTGAAATTGTAACACCTAAAAGCTATATAACTTTTGGTGATAACTATGAAACGGTGGCGACAGCTATATAACATGAAGTAATAACAATATAACTGGTGTTGAAAGATCCAAACTGCTGTGATAGTGATATAACATTTGTGGATATCTATGAAGCCTCTGTGATAGCCAATTAATCTGTTGTGTGTACGGTGTTACTTTCAAATATAGAGTATTGTTCACACCATTCGTTAGCTAGGAGTCAATTAGGAAAAGACTATGTGGAGACATCAACGTTTACTACCGGAAAACCAGGAGTTAACTATTCTCAGCTGTTTTTTATTTGAAATAGTTAACATCTTGTCAGATTGTAATTGTCTCCTATATTAGAACCTATGGTTATGACCGTGAAAGTGTTGTGAAAGTTATGTTACACATATAAAACTGTGGTGACAGCCATGTAAAGGGTGGTAATAGCAAAATTACCTGTGGTGACACCTCTGAAGCACTTTGACGCTTTTGGCCCCGCACATCAGCGCTTGAAGCCCCAACAGATAAATTCTTTTCACTGACAATTCCAAGGCGGTTATTGTTACGAGATGGAATAGGAAACCTCTCTGGTGCTTATGCACATCTAAATTATTTTAGTAGATATATGGTAGGGCGGTGCGAGTGAAATATTTTAGGTGAAATATGGTACGCAAACTATGCGGCTCCATGAACAAGTCATGCACATATCATACGATGTATGCATGAGTGGTTTATAGAGAGCTGTTTTTACAATACAGGGGGCCGCTAAAAGGCCGAGTCCTATAGAATTTGCCTAAAAATCGCCAACCGCCAAATTGTGCCATATATGATTTTTATTCCCGTCACGTGTTGTGTGGGTGTTCGTTTTGACAGGAGTCATGTCATTGATTATAGGGTCGTTTCATCAATTTTTCCTATGGGAAATATACTATTTGAACGCAAATCCATTATCTGCTCGATTTTTGCTATCTGGCTTTGTTTGTGGCCGGTATCTCCACCTCGCCACGAATTGAGCAAGGTAATAAGAGTAGGCATGATTTTCCGGTAGTATTCATAGATATATAAACCCTGAAAAAAAGCGGACACTTTAGCAGCAGGTCAAGTTGTAAGAGTGAACACAACATTGTGACGGGAAAATAGAAAGTATATTGAAAGGTATGTTAAATCTATGTTTAGTATTATTTTTGTATGAACATGCTTGTAGGTTTTGGAGGGGTTTACTTCTAGTATACCCCAACTTTCTGAAGCCTATTCTGAATTCACTGTTGTGGCCTGTAGTGATTAGGCTACTAGCTTTGCCAGCTAGACGTCGCAGAATTGATCCCAGGCTTCTCCAGTAGTAGAATGAGTCTTTCTAAGTGAGGTCCTGTCTCATGCTGACCCTAGATGTTGGTGAGACGTAAAGTTTGGACACCCGCTCATTCTGGATTCATTTAGTCTTTTAGACCCCTTTTGTAGAATGTAATTAATAAACGCCGGGTCACTTGTTTGATCCATGACTTTTGACTAGCTGTGGTTAGAAAACCGTGGTTCCGTCCCAATATGATATTAGGTGTAGAGGGGACGTAAACTTAAGACGGGTTTAACCATATCTTCATCATCAGGGCAAACTCTTACAAGAGCCTGTTGGGTTATCCGTGATGATGAACTGTAATGAATTTTATTTTACAAGCATGTTCACGTTGATTAGAAATAATTTTGTTCAAGAAGAATTACGAGTTCATTTTGTAATGATGCCGTTTTTGTCTGATAACTCAGTTTGTGCATGTATGTACATATAAAGAACGTGATGATGATAAGTGGGAGTATTTGGTCGCCACACGTCATAACGGCCTGAGCGGCGGGGATGACGTCAGCTGCGTCATCGGCGTCGCGAGGACTGTTGTGACGGGGTGCCTACCAAATAGAGAGAATTTACGGCAAACAGTGTTGGCCCATATGAGACACTAACAAATGTTGTAGATTATAGATGAAAATCTTCTGTTGTAGTTTCTATCTGTTATTAATGTATTGAATTTGTGAATAGCTATATTTGTGAGCCGTGTCGCGGAGAAGGATATGAAATAGAGATTGTTATGTTTCCTGTAATTGGCGGCTGACCAGGTAGCGCAAAGGCGTGGTCTGTTCAATTGCCTCTTACTTGTGATAATGTAGTGAGCACAAATTTGATGAGTATTATGCTCAGTAGTAGTGAGCATTAATTGATTTCTGTAGTGCTCAGTAAGGAAACATGAACTTTGAGTATTATTGTGTCAAGCGCTGGGTGCTGATAATTTGATGCACAGTCAAGTTGAGTTCTGCTGTACGGTTATTTGTCGCATGCACTAATCAGCCTGTATGTCTGGTCGGCGCATGCGGAATAACGGTATATGCATGAACATATTCTTACTTCTCCGGGAGGGGGATCATGATATAGCATGTATGTTTTGTGACTCGTTTCTAGTCCCGTTATCGTAATTTGCAGGCATAACAATGTGTGACCTGCTGCTCCCTGCTTCATAGCAGCAGGTACTGGTACGACGCTAGGCGTTAGGGTCCAGCAAGGGCGGACAGACCGCCGTAATCAGCGCCTACCAGGGTAGAAGCAGAATATAAATCATTGTTCGTTGTAAACAAATGTGAGACATGGAAGAGGTCAACTTACCTGCAGGTTATTTGGACGATCACTAAACGTCTGATCAGCAAACGTGATCGCTAATCCTAGGATTATCAACTATGTTGATAGACTAGTTTTACTAGTTCGCGAGAGGAAGTGTCACGCGAGTGGGGGATTCACCCTAAGTTATAAACTGGCCAGTCGCGTCTTGTGTTGTTTCTTTTTTTTGTTTTTGTTGTTGTTTTTGTTGTTTGCTTCTGTAGGTATTCACGTCACCCGTTCCGAGCACAGAACAGTGTTTTGCCTTCGGAGCGGACGTCGTGAGTTGGCTACAGAAGCAACAAATTGTGATGTTTTGTGTTAGTAAGTGTTGTATGTAGATACTGTAAATAATTCATGTCATTCATTTAACATCTTTCTTGTGCCTTACCCCACAGCTGCCCGTACACCTGTCAGAGATCACGCTCGGTTGTCTTGTCAGCATGGGGGTTTGCGGGACGCCGTAAACCCACATGTAACATTTGGTGTCAGTGAAGTGAGGATTTGATCTCTGGCTGGTGTTCCCGGCTGTGGAACAGCACATTGATACTCTGAATCATCAACTTTTAAAAAAAATAAAAATGCATTGACAGCCACATTTAGAAATTAACTTTAATCTTACTTCCTGCGTTGATGAAGTGCGAAACCCATGTATTCAACTGAATGGATACTGACAAGTCGATAATTTCTGAGCAGGAAGGCAAGGCAAACCCCACTTTTTCTTGGTAACGAAAAATTTAAGTAGACCCCACTTAATTGTGTTACCTGACATTCTACTAAGTTAAATTGGAGCTACTAATTGATCTTACCCACACATGGTTCTGACGTAGTGACGTTAACAATTTACTGACGTTGACATAACGTTAGTGTTAATATTTACGCTGTGGCTTGAGGTTAGGTATGACGTAATAGAAACATTAATGGTGACTTGTTATGATCGGAGTTTTGTAATGTGATGAAACTTCGGATTGTAGCATTTTACTGTAAACGTCGTCAGTTTATGACGTCATATTAGACTTCCAGTACGCAACGTCATACTGTGCTGAAAGCATTTGACATTTCAAATCGCGTGTGCTTTAATAACTAACGTTTTAGTTAGATTAACGCGTATAACACATATCTTAACGTTTTAGTTAAGCCCATTCAATCATCACTGATCATAACTGATCAGTTTATAGTGGTTTTGATAGTAACGTGAGATTTACGTTATCAATAATGGAGCGTTTAATGCAAATGGGAAAGGACTTAGGTTATGAGGGGAAGGAGTTACAAGGTTTTGTTAAAGAGCAGCAAGATATTGAGCGGGCAGAAAGGCAAGAGCAAAGGGATTTAGAAAGGTTAAGGTCTGAGGAAAAGGAAAAGGAAAGGGTACATGAACTAGCTAAGTTAGAGGAAAAGGAAAAGGAAAGGGCACATGAACTAGCTATGTTGAATGTTAATAAGGAACTTGAAATAGCACGCATCAAGACTGAAAGGGAGGCAAAAGAGATTAGTGAGGCCCATTTAGAACAAATAAAACATGGGTTTGAGCTACAGCACCAAGAATTAAGGAATCAGTTAGAAATGCAGAGAGCGAAGCTCGAGCTAGAATTTGAAAGGCAAAAAGCTGAGAAGGTGGCTCATGCCCGGGATCCTAAGTTACCTTATTTTGAAGAGGGTAAAGATAAAATGGATAGTTATTTATCTAGGTTTGAGAAATATGCTACGGCTAATAAATGGGATAAGAGTGTTTGGGCCGCGTATTTAAGTGCATTGCTCAAAGGGCGCGCACTTGATGTATATGACCGGTTGTCAAATGAGGATGCGGCGGATTATGAAAAGTTAAAGGACGCTTTATTAAAGAATTTTGACATGACAGAGCGCGGATTTAGGAAACAGTTTCGTTATAGTAGGCCCGAGAAATCAGAAACGTTCATACAGTTCAGTAGTAGACTGAGAAGTTATTTAGAAAAATGGCTTAATATGGCAAAGATAGAAAAATCTTTTCCGGCTGTCTGTGATTTCGAGTGGTAGACCGGATATCAAGTGTAGCATATGTGGTAAGGGGCATTTAACAATTAAATGTTTTAAGAACCCCGACAGGAAACAATTGTATAGCGCAGAGGTAGGAGCAACTGGAGTTGGGGATAGCGGTGTTAAGGAAAATTTTAACACGCGCGTAGAGGCTCAAGGTTCTCAGGTTAAGAATGAGAATACGCAGAATGTAGGTCGTGGTTATACACGTGGTCGTGGTAATTTTAGAGGGTCTTTTCGCGGACGCGGTAAAAATAATAGCACACCACGTGGCGCAGCACACCAAGTTAGTTTTTGTCAAACGGAAGTAACTAGGAAAGGTGATGAGATTGGAAGTATTTTTGACAATAAGGTTGGTGATCCTTTGATTTCGGATAGGGAGGAGTGTAGTAAGGAAACTAGGGAAGGTGTCTGTTACTTCTTAAAGGCAAGGTTACCGACGGCACAAGGTTTGGTTAATAATAAAAAGGTGGTTGTATTAAGAGATACTGGGTGTACAGGCTGTGTCGTTCGGAGAAGTTTGGTTTCGGATAGTCAGTTAATAGGGAAGGAATCAAATGTTACGTTGATTGATGAATCCACACAAAGGTATCCTTTGGCAATGATTGACATTGACTGTCCTTTTTTCACTGGGAAAACTGAAGCTTTGTGTATGGATGATACGTTGTACGATTTGGTTATCGGTAACATTGATGGATCAAAACTTCCTGATATGTCTCATTTCTCAGCTGCGGCTGTAACTAGGTCTCAAACTAGGCAGGATGAGAAGCCTTACAGAAAACTTAAGGTTCCCGATCAGATCATTAACGATGACAAGGAGGCTTTCAAGCAAGCTCAGGTTGATGATCCAACTTTGGAAAACATCAGGAAAAGGGTTGTATCTGGGAACAAGACTGTGAGTCGTGGTTTAAACCGAGGTGAAACTAGGTTTATTGAGAAAAAAGGTTTGGCATATAGGGAGTTCACCAAGGGTAACAAAGTCTCTTTCCAACTTGTGGTCCCTCAAAGTTTCCGAGGAAAGGTGTTGAAACTGGCTCATGAAACGCTTATGTCTGGACATATGGGTATTAGGAAGACATTGGATAGAGTTGTAACTGAGTTTTACTGGCCCGGTATTTGCGGTGATGTCGCTAGATTTTGTAAATCTTGTGATATTTGTCAGAGAACTATTCAGAAAGGTCGGGTCACTAAAGTACCTCTAGGAAAAATGCCATTGATTGATACGCCATTTAAGAGGGTGGCAGTGGACATAGTTGGTCCACTTGAGCCTCGATCTGATAGGAAATCTCGGTATATTTTAACCATGATAGATTATGCGACAAGGTATCCAGAGGCGATAGCTTTACCGAGTATTGAGACGGAACGTGTCGCGGAAGCGCTTATTGAAATGTTTAGTAGGGTTGGCATTCCTGATGAAATGTTGACTGATTGTGGATCACAGTTTACTGCTGAGGTAATGAAGGAAGTCAGCAGACTTCTTTCTCTTCAACAGTTAACGTGTAGTCCGAGACACCCAATTTGCAACGGACTGATAGAGCGTTTCCACGCTACGTTAAAGCAGATGTTACGTCGCATGTGTGCTGAACGTCCAAAAGATTGGGATAAATATCTTCCAGCTTTATTATTTGCGGTAAGGGAAGTCCCACAAGAGTCTTTAGGATACTCCCCTTTTGAGTTGTTATATGGACGTAACGTCAGAGGTCCAATGGCAATATTAAGAGAATTATGGGCTGAAGAGGTACGCGATGAGCAAGTTCTTTCGACGTATCAATACGTTATTGAGCTTAGGGAACGGTTAGAGCAGACATGCAAATTAGCGCGTGATAATTTAAAGAAGGTTCAGATTAAGCAGAAAGCTTATTATGATAAAGGCGCGAGGTCGCGTAAATTTGACGTCGGCGACAAAGTACTGTTGTTACTACCGACAGACAGTAATAAATTATTGCTTCAATGGAAAGGTCCTTATGAAGTGGTTGAGGTAGTGAACAGAATGGATTATAAGATTGACGTCAATGGAAATGTTAACACATATCACGCTAACATACTGAAGCAATATGTGGAACGTCAAAATGTGACGTCACATTGCTTGCTTTCTGTAGAGTCCACTCCGTCAACTGAAAATGATGACGTTGACGAATTCTCATTGGAAGATTGCGCTTTTCCTACTGCAAAGCAACCAGAGACGTTTAAGGACGTCAATATTTCAGAAATGTTAACGCAGGATCAGCGTAAAGAAATAGAGACGTTGATAAAAGAATACCCGGACGTACTGTCCAGTGTACCAGGACGAACTGACCAAATAGAACACGACATAAAGTTGCTGACGACGGAACCAGTGAGGTCAAAAGGTTATGCCATACCATATAAAGTACGGGATGTAATGGAAAAGGAAATTCAAGATATGTTAGATTTAGGAGTTATTGAGCCATCAATATCTCCATATTCATCCCCTGTAGTACTTGTCCCTAAAAAAGATGGTTCGGTGCGGTTCTGCATTGACTTCCGTAAACTTAATAAAGTGACGGAGTTCGATGCAGAACCAATGCCAAATATGGAGGAGGTTATAAATAGAATGTCGGGGCACAAATACTTTAGCAAATTAGATTTGTCAAAAGGTTATTGGCAGGTAAAAATGACGTCTAAGGCAAAACCCCTAACTGCGTTCGAAACCCCCAAAGGCTTGTTTCAATTCAAAACTATGCCCTTCGGTTTGGTAAACTCAGGAGCAACATTTTGCAGGTTGATGAGAAAGATTCTGTCCGAACTTTCTAACGTTGATAGCTTCGTCGATGATATGTGGATCTTTACCGAAACTTGGAAAGACCACTTGACGTCATTACGTGAAGTTTTAGATAGACTCAGGACAGCCAAGTTGACGGCAAAACCTTCCAAGTGTATGATTGGGTATAGCAGTATCGAATGTCTTGGTCACAGTGTAGCTGCTCAGTCAGTTAGACCGCAAGAAGACAAGATACAAGCTATAAAGGATGCTCCTCGACCTTCTACTAAGAGACAAATAAAGTCATTTCTTGGGTTGGCTGGTTTCTACCGCCGTTTCATTCCAAATTTCTCATCTATCGCTTCCCCTTTGACAGATTTAACTAAGAAAAGTAGACCAAACAAGATCACAGACTGGCAGGACCATCATGAAAAGGCTTTCCAGACCCTGAAGAATAGACTCACGTCTAGTCCTATTCTTCGTCTTCCTATCTTTCATGATGGGAATCCGTTCATACTCCGGACGGACGCTTCTGATGTTGGTATAGGAGCCGTTTTGCTCCAAGAGTTTGAAGGGGAAGGACGACTTCCCATTGCTTATGCCAGCAAGAAACTTTTGCCTCGTGAGAAAAACTATTCTGTAATAGAGAAGGAATGTTTGGCTATTATCTGGGGTGTTGAGAAATTTCGCAAGTATCTTTACGGAGTAGAATTCCTGCTTGAGACAGACCACAAGCCCTTGTCTTATATGCAAACAGCAAAAGTTCTCAATCCTCGAATTATGCGTTGGGCAATGAAACTACAGCCGTATAGATTTCGGATTGTTGCAATTCGGGGCCAAGAAAATTTGGGGGCAGACTACCTTAGTAGGTAATTCTTCGCACGGTTGTTGTGTAAATAGCTGTCTTGTTTAGATAGGTTCATCCTATTCCATCTCTATACACAAAGAAAAAAACATTTCTGATCGTTTTTTCTCCAAAAGGGGAAACCTTTGTTACGAGATGGAATAGGAAACCTCTCTGGTGCTTATGCACATCTAAATTATTTTAGTAGATATATGGTAGGGCGGTGCGAGTGAAATATTTTAGGTGAAATATGGTACGCAAACTATGCGGCTCCATGAACAAGTCATGCACATATCATACGATGTATGCATGAGTGGTTTATAGAGAGCTGTTTTTACAATACAGGGGGGCGCTAAAAGGCCGAGTCCTATAGAATTTGCCTAAAAATCGCCAACCGCCAAATTGTGCCATATATGATTTTTATTCCCGTCACGTGTTGTGTGGGTGTTCGTTTTGACAGGAGTCATGTCATTGATAATAGGGTCGTTTCATCAATTTTTCCTATGGGAAATATACTATTTGAACGCAAATCCATTATCTGCTCGATTTTTGCTATCTGGCTTTGTTTGTGGCCGGTATCTCCACCTCGCCACGAATTGAGCAAGGTAATAAGAGTAGGCATGATTTTCCGGTAGTATTCATAGATATATAAACCCTGAAAAAAGCGGACACTTTAGCAGCAGGTCAAGTTGTAAGAGTGAACACAACATTGTGACGGGGAAATAGAAAGTATATTGAAAGGTATGTTAAATCTATGTTTAGTATTATTTTTGTATGAACATGCTTGTAGGTTTTGGAGGGGTTTACTTCTAGTATACCCCAACTTTCTGAAGCCTATTCTGAATTCACTGTTGTGGCCTGTAGTGATTAGGCTACTAGCTTTGCCAGCTAGACGTCGCAGAATTGATCCCAGGCTTCTCCAGTAGTAGAATGAGTCTTTCTAAGTGAGGTCCTGTCTCATGCTGACCCTAGATGTTGGTGAGACGTAAAGTTTGGACACCCGCTCATTCTGGATTCATTTAGTCTTTTAGACCCCTTTTGTAGAATGTAATTAATAAACGCCGGGTCACTTGTTTGATCCATGACTTTTGACTAGCTGTGGTTAGAAAACCGTGGTTCCGTCCCAATATGATATTAGGTGTAGAGGGGACGTAAACTTAAGACGGGTTTAACCATATCTTCATCATCAGGGCAAACTCTTACAAGAGCCTGTTGGGTTATCCGTGATGATGAACTATAATGAATTTTATTTTACAAGCATGTTCACGTTGATTAGAAATAATTTTGTTCAAGAAGAATTACGAGTTCATTTTGTAATGATGCCGTTTTTGTCTGATAACTTAGTTTGTGCATGTATGTACATATAAAGAACGTGATGATGATAAGTGGGAGTATTTGGTCGCCACACGTCATAACGGCCTGAGCGGCGGGGATGACGTCAGCTGCGTCATCGGCGTCGCGAGGACTGTTGTGACGGGGTGCCTACCAAATAGAGAGAATTTACGGCAAACAGTGTTGGCCCATATGAGACACTAACAAATGTTGTAGATTATAGATGAAAATCTTCTGTTGTAGTTTCTATCTGTTATTAATGTATTGAATTTGTGAATAGCTATATTTGTGAGCCGTGTCGCGGAGAAGGATATGAAATAGAGATTGTTATGTTTCCTGTAATTGGCGGCTGACCAGGTAGCGCAAAGGCGTGGTCTGTTCAATTGCCTCTTACTTGTGATAATGTAGTGAGCACAAATTTGATGAGTATTATGCTCAGTAGTAGTGAGCATTAATTGATTTCTGTAGTGCTCAGTAAGGAAACATGAACTTTGAGTATTATTGTGTCAAGCGCTGGGTGCTGATAATTTGATGCACAGTCAAGTTGAGTTCTGCTGTACGGTTATTTGTCGCATGCACTAATCAGCCTGTATGTCTGGTCGGCGCATGCGGAATAACGGTATATGCATGAACATATTCTTACTTCTCCGGGAGGGGGATCATGATATAGCATGTATGTTTTGTGACTCGTTTCTAGTCCCGTTATCGTAATTTGCAGGCATAACAATGTGTGACCTGCTGCTCCCTGCTTCATAGCAGCAGGTACTGGTACGACGCTAGGCGTTAGGGTCCAGCAAGGGCGGACAGACCGCCGTAATCAGCGCCTACCAGGGTAGAAGCAGAATATAAATCATTGTTCGTTGTAAACAAATGTGAGACATGGAAGAGGTCAACTTACCTGCAGGTTATTTGGACGATCACTAAACGTCTGATCAGCAAACGTGATCGCTAATCCTAGGATTATCAACTATGTTGATAGACTAGTTTTACTAGTTCGCGAGAGGAAGTGTCACGCGAGTGGGGGATTCACCCTAAGTTATAAACTGGCCAGTCGCGTCTTGTGTTGTTTCTTTTTTTTGTTTTTGTTGTTGTTTTTGTTGTTTGCTTCTGTAGGTATTCACGTCACCCGTTCCGAGCACAGAACAGTGTTTTGCCTTCGGGGCGGACGTCGTGAGTTGGCTACAGAAGCAACAAATTGTGATGTTTTGTGTTAGTAAGTGTTGTATGTAGATACTGTAAATAATTCATGTCATTCATTTAACATCTTTCTTGTGCCTTACCCCACAGCTGCCCGTACACCTGTCAGAGATCACGCTCGGTTGTCTTGTCAGCATGGGGGTTTGCGGGACGCCGTAAACCCACATGTAACAGTTATTATGTTGTGGTTTATTTTTTTATGGTTTGTCTTTGAGTGCTTGTATCGCTTATATTATTTTGCTTTGGATAGCCATTTGGCCATTTTGTGGGAAAGTAACTGTCATTTTGGCTTTCCGCTAGGGTCTGGTTGTTTCATGTTTGTGTTTCTCTGATGTGAGCTGTGGATCAATTGTATCGATTCCTGATCATTGCCTTCACTTCTACTTCGAAGAAATAGATGGGCTGCATTATGCTTCAACGCAGAGCTGAAATCGATCCACACACAAGTACTGGTAAACCGTATAGAGAATCTAAGCCAGCCCAGGCAAAGCAGTGCGAGTCGGCCCGTCCATACTTATAAATCCTATTGCTTTCATTGGGTGTCAGGGCTTGAGATGTCATTACATCTCATTGTCGGGTAACAGTCCCACAAAAGTCTCAAAAATGACCTTTATTGAAGTGGATGTTATACCTCAAATCAAACAAACAAAAACTTTGACTCTTATGACCAACAAAGAGTTAAACACGAAATCATCACTGTCACCTCTGAAACTCTGGTGTTATCCTCATAACTTATGGTGACAGCTGCAAATGCATGTGAAAAGCTGTACAACTGTGACGAGGTCATGATAAGAAAAGGTGAAAGCTGGTAACATATGGTAAAAGCTGTTAACATCTGGTGATAGCTATATACGTCACATAGCCTATGGTGGTGAATGCAAAACTGTGTTGACAGCTGTAAACCTGTGGCGATAGTTGCATGAAGTGTAGATTTGTTGTAAAACTGTGATGATGTGTAAAAACATTGTGGTGATAGCCATGAACGTGTGCTGATAACAATAGAACTTGTGGTTATAGTTTGAAACTATGCAGTTAAAACATAAAACGCTGTGTTGATAGCTGCCAAACTGTGGTAACAACCCCCTTGCCCATGGTAACAGCTGTGAAACTGTGATGATAAACAAGTTACTTGCGGTGACAGCTTTGAAAATTGAAAGGAAGAATGACTTGGCTGAAATCTAAATAATGTGTGGTGATGGCTGTGAAACTGTGCTGAAATCTATATAACTGTGGTGACAGATGTGAAAATGTGGTGATAGCCACATATTCTGTGGCAACAGCTATGAAACTGAGCTGATATATAAATAACATATGGCTATAGCTTTGAAACTGTTACAATAGCCACATAACCTATGGTGACAGCTGTGAAACCGTGCTGAAATACAAATAACCTGTGGTGGCAGCAGTGGCACTGTTGTGATAGTCACATAGCTTGAGGTGACAGCTGTGAAACTGTTGAATTTAAAATAACCTACTGTGAAATATAAAAGTCTTATTTGGAAGGAAGGAATTCACAACAGATCTGAAAAGCATGGAGTGTACAGGTTCTTTTTATGGACCAGACCAGCTAGTTTTGGCCTGCTGTGGCTAGTCAGTGGCCCTGGAATATTTTCAAAATTTCACAATGAACCAATGATCCAGAAATACAAGAACATATAAACTATTTTATGATGAAGGGCAAGGAGACGTTTTATGGCCGCCTCACATGCCCTTAACACCAGCTATAGGCACATCAAATAAGTTCTATGAAAGGATTATCATTTTGAAGCAAGGAATATGCAACAGAGCCGAAAAGCTTAATGTGTACAAGTTTTTTCTGGGCCAAACTAGTTTCAACATCATCTTTCGCTCACTATCACTGTGGTCAACTCGTTTCAACCCTTAATAGTAAAATAAGGTGTCAAACTGTGCCGATGGCCACATAACCAGTTTTGCAATCTGCGATCTATGTTAAAATCTAAATAACCTGTGGTGACTGCTGTGAATCTGTACTGAAATCTATATAACATGTGACGGTTGATTGGAAATTGTGCTGATAGCCAATAGCCACATAACCTGTGGTAACTGCTGTGAAACTGTGCTAAAATCTGAATAACCTGTAGTGATACATGCGAAAGTTTGGTGATAGCAAAGTATCTATGGGACAGCTGTGAAAATGTGCTGAAATACGTTTAATTTGTGGTGACAGCTATGAAACTGTGGTGACAGCTATGTTAAATGTTGTGAAGCTGTGAAATTGTGCTGAAATCCAAATGACATATTGAGAGACCTGTGAAACTGTGTTGATGCCGAGTTGTCTGTATAACCTGTGTTGATAAATGTGAAACAGCGGTGATCGCCATTGAGCCTATGGTGACAGCTGTGAAATGGTGCTGAATTACAAATAACATGTGGTGGTAGCTATAAAACTGGTGAAAGCCACATAACCTATGGTGACATCTGTGAAACTGTGCTGAAATCTGAATAACCTGTGGTAATACCTGCCAAAGTTTGGTGATAGCCAAGTATCTGAGTGACATCTGTGAAAATATGCTGAAATATGTATAATCTGTGGTGGCAGATGTGAAACCGTGGTGACAGCTATGTTATCTGTTGTTAAGTTGTGGAACTGTGCTGAAATCAAAATGTCATATTGTGAAAGCTGTGAAACTATGGTGATGCCTAGTTACCTGTTGTGATTGTTAGTTTTCTGTTGTGACAGCTATTAAACTATTCTGAAGACTAAATAACCTGCGGTGATATCTGCGAACAGCGGTGATGGCAATTTGAGCTATAACAATGCTGAATTATAAATAAGCTGTGTTGATAGCTGTAAAACTGTTGTGATAGCCACATAACCTTCGGTGACAGCTATGAAACTGAGCTGAAATCTGAATAACCTGTGGTGATACCTGCGAAAGTTTGGTAATAGCCAAGTGTCTGTGTGACATCTTTGAAAAAGGGATGAAATCTGTATAATCTGTGGGTGACCCATGTGGAACTGTGGTGACAGCTATGTTATCTGTTGTGAAGCTGTGAAACTGTGCTGAAATAAAAATAACATATTGTGAAAGCTGTGAAACTGTGTTGATGCCCAAATACCTGTTGTGATTCCGAGTTTTCTGTTGTGACAGCTGTAATCTGTGTAACAGTGGATTGCCCCCGCCCATAGGGGCTTGAAGAAATATATGGGCTGCATGATGCTTCCACGCAGAGCTGAATCCGACCCGCACACTAGTACTGGTAAACCGCTTAGAGGATCTAAGCCTGACCGGAACCGCGGTGCGAGGCGGACCGTCCATGCTTATAAACCCTATTGGTTTCATTGGGCGACAGGGCTTGAGCTGTCATTTCATCTCAATGTCGGGTTAAAGTCCCACAAAATTGGAAGCAACGTCTCCAAAATGACCTTTACAGTGTTGACGGGGACGCTAAACCTCAATCAAACAATCAAAAGTAACAGTGGTGGTGGCAATTTAACCTATGTTGACAGTTATGAAACAATGCTGAATTATAAATAACATGTGTTGATAGTTGTGAAACTGTGGTGCTAGTCCCGTAGCCTGTGGTGACAGCTGTGGAACTGTTGATTTCAAAATAACCTACTGTGAAATCTCGTATGAAAGGTTGGTCATTTGGAAGCAAGGGGTACACAACAGAGCCGAAAAGCACGGAGTGTACATGTATTCCTCGGCCAAACTAACAAGTTTCGTCCAATGAGCCTCATCATGACCCTTAGATTGTAACAAAAAAAAAATCTGTGAAGCTGTTGCGATGGCCACTTAACCAGTGGTGACAGCTGTGATCTATGTTAAAATCTAAAAAATATGGTGTGAAATGCGTGAAACTGTACGGAAATTGGAAGAGGCTTGTGCGATCTATTGCAAACTGTGGTGATAGCCACATAACCTCTGCTCACATCTGGGAAACTGTGCTGAAATCTGTATAAACTATGGTGATACCTGTGACAGTTAGGTGGTAGCCAAGTATCTGTGAGACAGCTGTGAAATTGTGCTGAAATATGTATAATTTGTGTTGACAGCTATGAAACTGTGGGGACAGTTATGTAACCTGTTGTGAAGCTGTTTAACTGTGCTGAATTCAAAATAACATATTGTGAAAGCTGTGAAACTGTGTTGATGCCGAATACCTGTTATGATTCCGAGTTTTCTTTTATGACAACAATAATCTGTGTTACAGCAGTGATTGCAATTTAACATATGTGACAGTTATGAAACAATGCTGAATTATAAATAACCTGTGTTGATGGGTGTGAAACTGTGATGCTAGTCACGTAGCCTGAGGTAACATCTGTGGAACCGCTGAATTCAAAATAACCTACTGTGAAAAAGGTTCTATAAAAGAATTATCCTTTTGAAGCAAGGAATAAACAACAGATCCAAAAAGCATGGAGTGCACAACTTTTCTGGGCCAGAGCAGCTAGTTTTAGCCAAGTCGGCCTCATCAGTGGCACTAAAAGAATTTCAAAATTCCACAATAAATCAATGATCCCGAAGGACAAGAAAATATAAAGGCGGGGAGACATTTTACGGCCGCCACACACTCCTTTGACGCCAGCTTTAGTCTCATGAAAAATGTTCTATGAAAGGTTTATCATTTGGAAGCAATGGATACACAACAGAAAAGCATGGACTGTACATGTTTCCTCGGCCAAACTAACTAGTTTCGTCCAATGAGCCTCGTCAGGACCAGTGAATGGTAACAAAAACAACCAAAAAATGTAAAGCTGTTGCGATGGCCACGTAACCAGTGGTGACAGCTGTGATATATGTAAAAATTTAAATAACATGGTGTGACATCCGTGGAACTGTACTGAAATCTAAAGAGCCTGTGGTGATAGCAACATAACCTGTGGTGACAGCTGTAAAACTGTGCTGATATATGTATAAACTGTGGTGTTACCTGCGAAAGTTTGGTGGTAGCCAAGTATCTGTTTGACATCTGTGAAAATGTGCTAACATCTGTATAATTTGTGATGACAGCTAGGAAACTGTTTTGACAGCTATGTTAAATGTTGTGAAGCTGTAAAATTGTGCTGTACTCAAAATGACATAGAGAGAACTGTGGTGATGCCGACTTACGTGTTGTGATGCCGAGTTGTCTGTATAACCTTTGGTGACATCTGTGAAAAAAGCGGTGATGGCCATTTAGCCTATGCTGACAGCTGTGAAACGGTGCTGAATTATAAATAACCTGTAGTGGTAGCTGTAAAACTGTTGTGATAGTCGCGTAGCCGGTGGTGACATCTGTGAAACTGTGCTGAAATCTGAATAACCTGTAATGATATCTGCGAAAGTTTGGTGATAGCCAAGTATCTATGTGACAGCTGTTAAAATGTACTGAAATCTGTATAATTTGTGGCGACAGCTGTGAAAGTGTGGTGAAAGCTATGTTATCTGCTGTGAAATTGTGCTGAAATCAAAGTAACATATTGAGAAAGCTGTGAAATTGTGGTGATGTCATTTACCTGTTGTGATGCCGAGTTGTCTGTTGTGACTGCTATAAAATTTTACTGAAAACTAAATGACCTGTGGTCATTTCTGTGAAGCAGGGGTGATGACCAGTAAACCTATGGTGACAGCTATGAAGCGATGCTGAATTGTAAATAACCTGTGATGATAGTTGTGAAACAGTGGTGCTAGTCACGTAGTCTGCGGTGACAGCATTGAAACTGCTGAATACAAAATAACCTACTGTGAAATATGTTCTATAAAAGAGTTATCCTTTGGAAGCAAGGAATAAACAACAGATCCGACAAGCATGGAGTGCACAACGAGCCCGAAGGACAAGAAAATATAAACTGCATTATGATGAAAGGCGGGGAGACATTTTACTGCCACACACTCCTTCAACGCCGGCTATTGTCACAGCAAATATCTTCTATGAAAGGTTTTTCGTTTGGAAGCAAAATATTAAAAAAAAAAACAAACAAAAAAAAAAAAAAAAACAACTGTTAAACTTGCGATGGCCAGGCAACCAGTGGTGGCAGCTGTGACCTGTGCTAAAATCTAAATAACCTTGGGTGACTGCTTTGGAACTGCACTGAAATCTAAATATTCGGGGGTTGATTGATTGCAAATTGTGGTGATAGCCTGTGGTGACAGCTGTGAAACTGTGCTGAAATCTGACTAACCTATGGTGATACCTACGAAAGTTTGTTGATTGCCAAGTATCTATGTGACAGCTGTGAAAATGTACTGAAATCTGTATGATTTGTGGTGACAGCTGTGAAACTGTGGTGATAGCTATGTTATCTGTTGTGAAGGTGAAAACTATGCTGAAATCAATATAACATATTGAGAAAGCTGTGAAACTGGTGATGCCGAGTCACCTGTTGTGATGACGAGTTGTCTGTTGTGACAGCTCTTAAACTATACTGAAACTAAATAACCTGTGGTTATATCAGCGGTGATGGCCATTTAACCTTTGGTGACAGCTGTAAACCGAGGCAGAATTAGAAATAAACTGTGGTGATAGCTATGAAACTGGGTGCTAGTCACGTAGCTTGTGGTGACAGCTGTGAAACTGCTGAATTCAAAATAGCGTACTGTGAAATATATTCTATAAAAGAGTTATCCTTTGGAAGCAAGGAATAAACAACACATCCGAAAAGCATGGAGTGCACAAGTTATCTGGATCAGAGCAGCTAGTTTCGACCAATTAGGCGTCATCAGTGGCCCTGAAATGTTTTTTTTTAAATTCCACAATAAACCAATGATCCCGAAGGACAAGAAAATATAAACTACATTATGACGAAAAGGCGGGGAGACATTTTACGCCAGCCAAACACTTCCCTAATGCCTGCTTTAGTCACATAAATATGTTCTATGAAAGATTTATCATTTTCAAGCAAGGGATACACAACACTGAGCACTCGGGGCTCATTCTAATTTGTTAAAATCATGACCCTTGTATGACCTTGCCTTTTTAATGCCAAGGTCAGATTTGATCACATAGACTATTGTGTGTGGAAAAAACTGATTATTTTTTTTTGAAAGTATTGCAGCCTTTGATCTGAAAACAGGTAGATGCAGTAAGCTGAATGAGTAGATGCAAATTCAAGGTTAAGGTCAGTCATTGACCTTGGACCAGGGTCTTTCAGATATGAAAATTAAAGCTTGTATTCTACAGAAACCATTGGGCCATTTGTAACCAAATTTCATATGAAAGCTATAAGGAACAAGTAAATAAAAATAATTAAGATTTGGTCACATGACCAAGTTTGGCTCTATGCCGATTTAAGGTAAAGACCCTTAAAAATCTTCTTCTCTGGAACCAGTGGGCCAATTATCATAAACTTATGTAGCATTGGGGACGCAGGCCCATCATAGTTTGTTCAAATGATGACCCTCTGTCGACCTTGACTCCCACTGCTACATGCAAAGTTTCGTGACAATTGGCCCACTGGTACTATATAAGGGCATGACAACCTGGACCGTGTACAGAAACTTTCGTTCCCCGTCCCACATGACATTTGAATTCAATCTGCTTTGTGGTTTCGGAGGAGATGTTTGAAAATGTTGACAGACAGACGGCAGACAGACAAACAGCAAAGCTTTGCCATACTACAAGCTGACATTCATGTGAGCCAAAGGTTCACCTGAGCTAGCTACTTTTAAACTCCTACAGATTTCAGTTCAGTCCTTAATCCTTGCTTCCAAAGAATTAACCTTTTATAAAAGAAATCACCATATCCGAACGATTTACAATGAAGTTAAAGAGTTTGTGTTTCTTTCCATTCGTGGTTTCTGATGGTTGGTGTGGGTTAATTATATCGATTCCTGATCATTGCCTTCACTTCTGTTCACCTTTTGCAGCAGATGCAGATAGTTTAAATATTTTTAATTGGCTTATTTATTTTTAATTGGCTTATTTTCTGAGATACTTAATGAGAAAGTTTTGTTAACTGTATAGATTCATGATCATTACCATCAATTCTATTTTTAAACCCTTCTTACATAATTCCAATTACAGTCGGCATGCTGACAGGGTCTTTATCAACAACAAATCTCTTAGACAAAGATTGCAGGACTTCTGCAGGAAAAACAGTGTTATCACAGATGAAGAATTCGGGGACATGAAGAGCCTTGTAAACAAACATCAGCCTTCTTTATCTCATTTCATCGACTAGTTGGAGAAAATTGGTAATAGTTTCGTTTATATTATTTTCTTCTTAATAATATTAATTTTGTGTCAGTATATTATTATATATATATATATATATTCTGATATGTTCCTTTTTCATTTCAAATAAATCTCAACTGTCTGTAGCAAAAAAAAAAAACAACATTTAAAAACAATATGTTTTGTAAAAAAACTTGGACATATCACTCTAGCGCCTACATTTATTCAATGATTTTAATGTAGCTTCACAACAATGTTGGGTATGATAATATATGAAGCAAGTTCGACTGTCAGGGTCCTGAGCTAAAGTCAAGATCATTGTGGCTGTTTTTAGAAAAAAAAAAACTTTTACATGACTCTGGCTAGCAGATTTATCAATGGGTTCTGTGGCGATTTATTTATGTTGTTGTTTGTTACTTGCTGTGTGTATCACTTGTGTCTTTTGGTTTTGGATGGCCATATGGCCATTTTGTGGGAAAGTAACTGTCCTTATGGCCTTCCTTTGTTTAGGTTTCCATTATGGTCTGGTCGCTTAATGTTTGTATTTCTTTCCCTTTGGTGTCTTTTATGGGTGGAGTTAGTTAATTGTATAAATTCCTGATCTTTGTTTTACTTCTACTTTGATGTAACTTCACACAGATGTTAAGTATGATAATATTTTCAAGCAAGATTCAGGGTTCTGGGCCGAAGGTCAAGGTCACTGTAGCTATTTTTAGAGAAACCTTGTTATGGCATATGGATCGATGTTGCTCAAATGAACATGATACCCACCAGAGCTAAAAATATCCGAACCCTAAAATGACCTAGTCATAAACGGCTAGATTGATTTTGATAGGATTTCCCAGGAATGTTCCTTGGGTCACTGTCAATAAAAAATGCTCAAACCCTCCACTCTTTTGTGACTGCTGTGAAAATATGCTGAAATCTGCATAATATGTGGTGGCAGCTGTGAAACGAGTATGGTGACAACTTTGTTATCTGTTGTGAATGTTCATTGGGTCACTGCCAATCAAAATTGCTCAAACCCTCCACTCCACCTGACTATATTACCTACCATTTCATTTGTTAATCCCCCGCAGCGAAGTATAGCGGGTATTATAGGAATAGCCTTCGTCTGTCCGTCCGTACATACCGCAGATAGATAATGGGGTTTATGTGCTGTACTTGTCATACTTAATGAGGTTTATTCAGTGAAGTTTGGTTTTATGGGGTTAAAATTTGAGTGATTGTGGGGTTAGTGGCTGTACAATGCTACTTTATTGGTTAAAGTCTCCATAGAGTAAACATTGGGAACCCCAGAATGTACGTCTCATAAGAACATCCGTCCGTCTGTCTGTCCGCAACACTTTCTTGTCCGCTCCATATCTCCTGAACCCTTTGATATATTTTCATTAAACTTTGGTCAATTATTCGTCTCAGTGAGCTGGTGTGCAGAACCCATAAATGAACAATGCCGGTCAAGGTCAAGGTCACGGTTGAAGGTCACAAGTTTGAAACTTGGAATTTTTTTGTCTGTTCCTCATCTCCTTTACCTTTGGAAGGATTTCATTAAACTTTGGTCAAATATTCTTGTCAGTGAGCTGATGTGCAGAACCCATATCCGTCCATCCATCCGTCTGTCAGTCTGTCCATCCGTCAGTCTGTCCATAACACTTTCTTGCCTGTTACGTATCTCCTGAACCCTTTGATAGATTTTCATTAAACTTTGGTCAATTATTCGTCTAAGTAAGCTGGTGTGCAGAACACATAAATGAACCATGCCAGGTCAAGGTCAAGGTCACGAGTTTGAAACTTGGACTTTTTTGTTCGTTCCATATCTCCTTTACCCTTGGAAGGACTTTCATTAAACTTTTGTGAAATATACCCCACAGTGAGCTGATGTGCAGAACCATAAATAAACCATGCCAACTCAAGGTCAAGTTCACATGTGAAGGTCACAAGGTTGAGCCTTGATACAAAGTGCGGCGGGGGATTCGGCTGTCCTTCAGACTGCTTTCTTGTTCAGTATAGATCTGGTAAGCGATCTAGGGCCATCATAGTCCTGTTGTTTGTCAAAAAATTGATGTTGATCCCAGGTGTGAAAGCCATACTTAACTCAATACTGACAAGCTCTTCGTTTGTCAGAAATAAGGGTCATAACCAATTATCCATATGCTCAACCAAACACATAACTGTCTTATAGCATACGGACTATTAAGCAGTTAATTTCTAGGCATTATAATTTTTGGTTAAACAAGCCCCTATATGGGGAACGCATATTTTAAACAATGAGATAGAATTTCTGAAAATAAGTTTCCTCACATCCTATATATTCTCATATTATCTTCTCATATTATGCATGTTGTTGCCCCCTTCGTAAGTTAAAGGGTAATGGGTTTGTTGGTACATCCATCAGTCTATCAAATCATAGACAAAATCTTATCTCCAAAACTCCTCCTAAAGTTTTAAATAGAATTGAATGACTCTTTCCAGTGATTGTTCTCATGAACTGAAGATGATAATATTTGAAAGAAGTTTTGCTTTCCTGATTTTAACCAGGGTTATGGCATTTTGTCATTTTAGCCATTTTATCAACATAAGTTATTGTGTTAGCATCTCCTTGTACAGTGTTCAAGGGATTTTGATGAAACTTTTCATTTTTTGTTCAAATTACCTATTTTCTCAAGGTGATACTTGACTGATTTGTCAGAGTAATGGCCCTTTGTCAGTTTCAGCCGTTGTATCAGCTTAAAAATTCTTGTCTCCACAAGTCTTCTATAGTTTTCAAGGGATTGTGATGAAAATTTCAAATTATTGTATCTATGATCTGAAGCTGATCATATTTTATTGAGGTGACGCTTGACTAATTAGGGCCCCGCACTGAAAGTGTGGGTGCCCTATAGTAATCACTCTGTCCGTCCGTCTGTCTGTCTGTCCGTCCACACATTTTCCTACTCCTCTGATAGCGCTGCCGGGGCCCTAGTCAGTTTCACTGATAGCTCTAGTTTTTACCTGCATTGCGGCCCTTTGATAATTTTTCACAGTGAGTCATTTCTGTGCAACTCCTCTTGCAGTTTTCAGTGGATTTTAGTGAAACGTTCCAGTAATTATTTCTATGACCTGAAGATTATCAAATTATACCAAGGTCATACTCAATAACATTTTACCAGAATTATGGCCCTTTGTCAGTTTTAGCTATTTTATGAACCGAGGGGTTTTAAGATAAAACAAAAAAAAAAAAAACATTGTTTATGACATATATGTTATAGACATTTCAAATGTCAGTATGCAGTTCAAATGTCAGGAGACATTTGGCCTGCGGCTTTTTGTTGATTTATTCATTTGACTGTAAGCTTCTGCTATATAACTTGCAGTTATATGCTAAGGCTCACGTGCATTATCTTATTTAACATGTCACATGAAAAACTGATTCAATGGCATGTGACTAACTGACGAAATAGATTATCATGCAACTTCTTTTCAATTTAGACAGACATTTTCAAAAGATAGTGTTGCAGGGGAGATTACAGACATTTTCATTAAAACATCACACAAAGAATTTGGTATGGATGTCATTTACGTAGTACTGATCTTATCAGCAGCATTTGTTAAGTTTTTTTCTCTGTAGTTTTTTTATTAGTATGTTCTCGGAGATGTTACACTGATGAGTTAGGAAGCCTTCATGTGGACTAAACAAAATTAGTGTATACCGCGACAGAGGTAAGGGCGAGGATTATGGCCGTGTAAAATCGATTTAAGCCCCCCCCCCACGTGGAATTCTTTCCACTGACCGTTCAAAGGCGGTTCTTCTGTGGCGGTTTATTTATGTTGGTGTTTGTTACTTACTGTGTGTATCACTTGTGTCTTTTTATTTTGGATGGCCATTTGGCCATTTTGTGGGAGAGTAACTAACCTTATGGCCTTCCTTTGTTTAGGTTTCCATTATGGTCTGGTCCCTTCATGTTTGTGTTTCTTTCCCTTTGGTGTCTTTGATGGGTGGAGTAAGTTAATTGCGTCGATTCCTGATCTTTGTTTTACTTCTACTTAGTGGAATTTCCTTGTCAGTAATAATTTTAAAGTTAAATTCCTAAAGTGCTTTCTTTCAGGATACACCAGTGCATGTCCAGAAGAATTTTAAAAAAATTATATTGATGTTGGCAGCCAACTCACCCATCTGTTGTACTTTTTTCATACACAGACATTGACCTTGTAAAGCGGATAATAGCAGCAGACTGTTTCATCAAAGACATACTTGTAATGAAATCTATCCAAGAAGAAATTCCAATATTATTCGACTTACTGGCTGAGTTGAAGGAACTGCCATCGTTCTTAAAGACTGTTTTCCTAAAAGTTATAGAACTCTGTGAAAAAACTTATATCAACTTTGATATTCATCAAACAGATACATCTGTATCAGAGGATGAATTGGCATTCTACCCTCAGTTTCCAAAGCTATGTAAACGGGGTATTTATGAAATGGACAGAAAGAAAGCTGAGACAGTATGTACAAAGAAAGGGGGCAGACATCCATCACTTATTCCAGGAATATTAAGTGTTTTTTGTCCAGATGGTAAGAAAACGTTGTGATGGTAATGATCAGGAATCAATAAAATCACCTTTCACCTCGCACCCAAGACACCAGAGGGAAAATGACACAAACATAAAACAGCTTCACCATAATTAACAAATAGAAGTGAAGGAAATGATCAGGAATCGATACATTTAACCCACAGCTCCCATCAGAGATACCAAGGGAAAGAAACACAAACATGAAACACCAGACCCAAATGGAAACATCACCAGTAGCGGAAAGCCAAAAGGAATGTTACTTTCCCACAAAATAGCCAAACGTCTATCCAAATTTTTTTAACCATGACTGAGTTAGACCATTTATGCAGTCAGTCAAAAACAAATTGATATTGTACCTAGATATTTAGCTCACCAGAGCCGAAGGCTCCGGGGGAGCTTATAGGATAGGCAGTTGTCTGTCGTCGTCGTCTAACGTCAACACTTTCAAACGACATCTCCTCTGAAACAACTGGGCCGAGTGGGCCCAAATTTTATCTGTAGCATCCTTGGGCTGGGGGATATAAAGTTTGTGGGTTTTTGTTAAGAAAATCTGCTCATTAGTTTGGTTGCTATGGTAACTTGTAGTTTCCATAGACTTATAATGGGGAAAATTGAAAAATGGCATTTACTGCCGAGCCTCGGCAGATATTTTGACAAAACTGTCATAGAAATGTTCCATAGGCAATCTACTATCTGCCGTATGATTTTAGGCCTGCTGCTCATTGTTATTGGTTGCCATGGAAACCAAAATGCAAAAAAAAAAAAAAAAAAATAGAAAAAAAAAAATACTTAAAAAATCATCTCCTCAGAAACCATATGCTCTAGGAGGCTGAGACTTAATGAAAATATTCACCCTATTTGCCTTTACAGGTTTTGTGCTTTTATGAAATTTGGCCTTTTAGTTTTGTTGCAAATTAGAATTTCCATGGACTTATAATGGGGAAAACTGAAAAATGGCATTTACTGCCAAGTCATTGCAGATATTTTGACAAATCTTACATAGACATGTTCCTTGAGTAAACTTCGCTCAGCCATATGTTTTTATGTCAACCTGGGCCCCCCCTAGGTTGTGCCGGGGCCATGCCCCGCCCCCCCTCCACTTAATAAAATGCCTTATATCTCAGAAACCTAACAGATCCCAACCCCTCAACCATATATATTCTTGTTCCTTATGATAAGATGCATTAAGTGACACCAACCTGGGGGTCCACCGGGATGTGCCGGGGCATGCCCTGCCCCCTCTATTTCATAAAATGCCCTTTATCTCAGAAACCATTCAGATCCCCACCCCTAAACTATATAATATATTCTTGTTCCTTATGCTAAGATGCATTAAGTGACAACAACCTGGGGGTCCCCCGGAATGTGCCGGGGACTTGCTCAACCCCCTCCACTTCATAAAATGCCATATTTATCTCAGAAACCATTGAAATCCCCACCACTAAACCATATATATATACTCTTGTTCCTTATGATAAGATGGACGCAGTGACACCAACCTTGGGATCCCCCGGGATGTGCCCCACCCCTCCACTTCATAAAAGGCCCAATATCCCAGTAACTTTACAGACCCCTACCCCTAAACCATATACATTCTTGTTCCTTATGATAAGATGCATTAAGTGACACCAACCTGGGGGTCCACCGGGATGTGCCGGGGGCATGCCCTGCCCCGTCTATTTTAATAAAATGCCATTTTATCTCAGAATCCATTCAGATCCCCACCCCTAAACTATATAATATGTTATTGTTCCTTATGCTAAGATGCATTAAGTGACAACAACCTTGGGGTCCCTCGGGATGTGCCGGGGACATGTTCCACCCCCTCCACTTCATAAAATGCCATATTTATCTCAGAAACCATTGAGATACCCACCCCTAAACCATATATACTCTTGTTTCTTACGATAAGATGGACTCAGTGACACCAACCTGGGAGTCCCCCGGGATGTGCCGGGGCCATGCCCCACCCCTCCACTTCATAAAAGGCCCAATATCCCAGTAACTTTACAGATCCCCACCCCTAAACCATATATATTCTCGTTCCTTATGATAAGTCGCATTCATTGACACCAACTTGGGGGGTCCCCCGGGATGTGCGGGGGCCATGCCCAACCCCTCCACTTCATAAAAGGCTAAATATTCCAGAAACCTTACTGTTCCCCACCCCAAAACAATATATATTCTTGTTTCTTATGATAAGACACAATCAGTGACATCAGACTTCACAAAAGACTATATATCTGAGAAACTGTTCAGAGCCCACCCCTAAACCACATATAGTCTTGTTCCTTATGATAAGACCAGACAGTGACACCAGCATGGGGTCCCCCCGGGGTGCAACGGGCAATGTCCCACCCATTTACTTCATTAAAATCCATATATCTCAGAAACCGTTCAGATCCCCACCCCTAAACCATATATATTCTTGTTCTTGATGATAAGACTCCACTTAATAATAGACCATTACATTCAAATCCCCATCCTATAATCACATATATTCTTGTTCATTGTTATAAGACACATTCAGTCAACTCTGGGGGTCCGCATGGGCCATTTCTCTCCCTTCCACTTCATAAAATGGCCACATATCTCAGAAACCGTTCAGATCCCTACCATTTAACCATATATATCCTTGATCTTTATGATAAGACAAATTCAGTGCAACAACTTGGGCTTCTCTGGGACCTGCCATGGCGGAATCCCTCCATTGCTTAAAAGGCCTTACGTCTCAGGAACCATACATAGCCCACTGCTAAGCCATATATGTCTCTGTTCCTTTTTATCCCCTCGCAACAACGTTGCGAATGGGGATATAGCATCGGTGCCGTGGGTCCGTGTGTTAGTGTGTGTGTCTGTGTTTCTGTGTGTGTGTGTGTGTCTGTCCGGAACCTTGTGAGCAGGATAGAAGACACAGTATTCATCGAGAAGCATCAAACCTTCCACAAATGTTCACCATGTACAGAGGATGAACCCTATTGAATTTCAAGGTCAGGGGTCAAAGGTCAATGTCACAATGGACTTGACCTTGAAAACCTTGTGAGCAGGATAGAAGACACAGTATTCATCGTAGAAGCATCAAACCTTCCACAAATGTTCACCATGTACAGAGGATGAACCCTATTGAATTTCAAGGTCAGGGGTCAAAGGTCAAGGTCACAATGGACTTGACCTTGAAAACCTTGTGAGCAGGATAGACGACATAGTATTCATCGTAGAAGCATCAAACCTTCCACAAATGTTCACCATGTACAGAGGATGAACCCTATTGAATTTCAAGGTCAGTGGTCAAAGGTCAAGGTCACAATGGACTTGACCTTGAAAACCTTGTGAGCAGGATAGAAGACACAGTATTCATCGTAGAAGCATCAAACCTTCCACAAATGTTCACCATGTACAGAGGATGAACCCTATTGAATTTCAAGGTCAGGGGTCAAAGTCACAATGGACTTGACCTTGAAAACCTTGTGAGCAGGATAGAAGACACAGTATAAATGTTCACCATGTACAGAGGATGAACCCTATTGAATTTCAAGGTCAGGGGTCAAAGGTCAAGGTCACAATTCCTTTGACCCAATAAAACCAATTGGGTTTATGATCATGGACGGTCCAACTCGTACCGCTTAACCTGGGCAGGATTAGATCCTATAAGGGGTTAACCAGTACTCATGTGCGGTTGGATTCAGTTCTGCATTGAAGCATCTTGCCCATACTTCTTCAAGCCCCGATTAGCAGGGGCGAAGTCAAAGGTAATCTATTATGTCTTATTTGTCTAACATATTCAAATTGGATTTTCATGTTAATGAATGGTATGCAGTTGCGAGGGGATGCTACGCTTGCGTTGCCTTGTTATAAGACTCTTTAGGGACACAAATCAGGGCTCCATTGGGCAGTGCCCACCTGAGCTCTGGTTTATAAAATTTGGATTTTTGGTTTGTTTGCTATGGTAAGTTAAGAGTTTCCATTGACTTATAAGACTTTCGGATGAGTCTTTAAACAGAGGTCCCGTCTCCGTATGACCTTAGCTGTTGGTGGGACATAAAACTCAAACACTTACTCACTCCATTGACTTATAATGGGGAAAATTGAAAAATGACATTAATGCCCCTCAAGATATTTTGTCAAACTTTCATAGAAATGTTCCTTTAATAATGTTCTTTTGGCGCATTTGTTGCCACAGATGGGAAAATTGTCAATTGTCATCTGTTGTCTTCAAGCGACATCAGACCTATGAAGCCACTAGTCTGATTGGGTCGAAATATTATCTGTAGCAGCCTTGGGTGCAGGGCTTCCATGGTTAATTAAAATACATTGTTGCTAGTGGGCAGTGGCCCACTGAGCTCAGGTGAGCATTGTGACCCATGGGCCTCTTGTTTTATGTCATAGGATGACTTATGAAATTGTGTATGACAATCATCTTAGGTGCATATTTTTTGAATTTATGTAGTAAGTCAAAATAAAATTCTGGTACTGACAAACCCAGCTGCAGATGAGACCCGACCACAAGCTATATCTAAAATATGCCTATAAACATGTTCTGTGAAAGGGGTTATAACCAAGAAATGTCCTGGTAAGTTTAAGAACCTGATAGTGCTGATTAAGAATTTTATCAGTTAACAATTGGCTTTGAGTGTTGAAGTCTGATGACCAGACACTCCGGCAAACCTAATTAATTATGATATACAAACACTGCATGACCCGACATAAGGAAAAATAAAGGAAAGTTTGCAATTTCAAAATCAAAATCATTGCGTTCATCATAAATTTTGCTTGAAACATACTCATCGAAAACTGACAAACCCTAAGACACAAGTAGAACTCCCTCCATCCTTGAATAGCACATTTTACCAACCAAACCACTGAAGCAGGCACCGCCATCACACTGCAAATCACCCAAATATGTAGACATAGCATTTTTGCTGTAAAAGCCACACTATATCAAGATTCCTTACTAACTGAAGGGGGCATTGGGACCCCCCCCCCCCACACACACACAAAACAAGAAAAATGAGCCATAAGGGGTGCCCTACTCACACCAATCTGGATTCCCACTATTCATTTAAAAAGCTTAGTAGTAAATCCCACACAAACACCATCAGGCTTCACACACTTCTGACATGACCATAATGTGTAATTGATATGCTCTCCAGAAGCGATAAAGCATTCTTCCTCTACAACGACTTTTGAAGCCTGGAACAAATGTTTGTAAAAGTTATCTAGGTCACTTGATCTAGGTCCGATAATTAGCTCCAAACCATAAAAATAAGTTGTTCAAAATCAAACAGTATGGTTACAATCATTGGTCACTCAGTTCTACAGAAGTCAACTCCAATTAGACAAAAACACGTTCGAAAACCTTGTGACGCGAACTACTTCCACATTTCTTCACCGTTTGAGATGAAACTTTCCACATGCATTCCTTGTGAGGTAAAGGGTACCTAACACAATTTTCACGTTGAACCTATCATCTGCGGAGGAGTTACGGCCCTTTATTTTCTGAAAAATGGGTTCTTAAACCTTGTGACGCAAACTACTTCCACATTTCTTCGACAATTTTGTTATAATTTTGCATATGCATTTGCAATGATATGTAGATGTGCCTAACACAAAATTCATTCTACTCGGATGAAGCGTTTTGGATTTATGACCCTTGATTTTCTCAAAAATGCGCTATAAAGAATCTTGTGACGCAAACTACCTCCACATTTCTTCACCGATTGAACAGGAACTTTTCACAGCATTCCTTGTGAGGTGAAGGGGTGCCTAACACAATTTTCAAGTTGATCCTATCACCTGCGACGAACTTACAGCCCTTGATTTTCTGAAAAACACGTTCAAAAACCTTGTGACGCGAACTACTTATGCATTTCATCACCGTTTCAGCTGAAAATTTCCATATGCATTCCTTGTCAGGTAAAGGGGTGCCTAACACAATTTTCACGTTGATCCTATCATCTGAGGAGGAGTTACGGCCCTTTATTTTCTGAAAAACGCGTTCTTAAACCTTGTGACGTGAACTACTTCCACATTTCTACGACAATTTTGTTAAATTTTTATGTACCCGTACGAGCGGATATTGTTTTTGCAGGTTAGTCAGCACTTTTTTTCCTCAAATTGGCTCCCACGGGTACATTGCTCACTTATAGTGACAGCTCTTGTTTGTTTCTCTTCATAAACACAAATTAACAGCGATTACATACATACATACATACAAGCACTTACACAAACGCAATGCAGGTGCCAGGCACACACACACACACATGCATGGATGCATGCACACACACTCATGCAGGCATGCATGCATACATACATGCATGCATGCACGCACACATACATGCATGCATGCAATTAACATGCTTGCATGCATACATGCACGCATGCATGCAAGCACACACACATTCATACATGTATGTACACATGCATGCACAAACATACCCACATGCATAAATGTACACATCCATACATACACACATGCATGTACACACACACACATTTGCATGCACTCCTGCATGCACACACATACACGCACACATGCATGCACTCACACACAGCACAGGTACTATACCTATCACTACAGTTTCACGACTGGCAGCACATGTACTATACTTATCATCACAGTTTCAAGACTGGCAGCACAGGTACTATACCTATCACCACAGTTACAAGACTGGCAGCACAGGCACTATACCTATCACCACAGTTTCACGACTGGCAGCACAGGTACTATACCTATCACCACAGTTTCAAGATTGGCAGCATGTACTATACCTATCGCCACAGTTTCACAAATGGCAGCACAGGTACTATACCTATTACCACAGTTTCAAGACTGGCAGCACATGTACTATACCTATCACCACAGTTTCAAGACTGGAAGCACATGTACTATACCTATTACCAGTTTCACGAGTGGCAGCACGTACTATACCTATCACCAGTTTCAAGACTTGCAGCACAGGTACTATACCTACCACCACAGTTTCAAGACTGGCAGCACAGGTACTATACCTACCACCACAGTTTCACGACTGGCGGCACAGATACTATACCGGTTTCACGACTGGCAGCATAGGTACTATACCTATCACCACAATTTCAAGACTGGCAGCACATGTACTATACCTACCATCACAGTTTCAAGACTGGCGGCCCAGGTACTATACCTATCACCAGTTTCTGGACTGGCAGCACAGGTACTATACCTATCACCAGTTTCATGACTGGCAGGACAGGTACTATACCTATCACCACAGTTTCAAGACTGGCAGCACATGTACTATACCTACCATCACAGTGTCAAGACTGACAGCACATGTACTATACCTATCTTCACAGTTTCAAGACTGGCAGAACAGGAACTATACCTATCATCACAGTTTCACGACGTGCAGTACAAGTGCTTTACCTATCACTTCAGTTTCACTGCTGTCACCAGATGTTGTAAAGGTATATTTCAACCGCTTTCATATCACTTCACTTGCGATGCTATAACCGCAGGTTATATTGATATAACGGCTATCTTAACAACCACCTGATCTTCTGTTGCCTAATTTGATGCCTCACGTCAACCGAGCCAGGCTTGAATAAAAGCGGTGGAAGACCTAATGATAAAGTGTTAGTACCCTTATCTACTACGACATGGAAGCCCGTTTAATAATATTATTGTCGGCACAGTGCTGTCACAACAGGTAATATGGCTATCGCATCAGTCTCTTAGCTGTCACCACATGTAAAATGACTATTACCCCAGTTACACGGCTGTCGCAACATGTCATATGCTTTCATGACAAATTCAGAGCTGTCACCAGATGTAATATGACTATCGCCCCCGTTTCACTGCTGTCACATGTTATATGATATCAGTAGTCACCACATGTAATATGGCTATCATCTAGGTCTGTTTCACAGCTGTAATCGTATGACAAATGGTTCACATCTGTCACCACATCAAGTGCCATCACGTGTTCCATATTTTCAATGCTTTCAAAAAAATAGTATGATAATCACCATAGTTTCACATATAATATGTGTGTCACATCAGTTTTATGGCTGTAACTTCATGTTATATGTTTTTTCACCTCTGTTTAACCGGTGCATCTACATGCAATATGGCTACTTCCATAGTTTCACGGTTGTCACTACATGTTATAATTATGGTGTCGCCACAGTTTCACGGCTTTCACTTTACGTAATATCGCTATCACCTCACTTTCGGGGATGTCAATGCATGTTATATGTCTATCACCGCAGATTCACAGCTGTCAACACAAGTTATAGAGATAACGCCTCAGTTTCACAGATGCCAATACAATAAATAGGGCTATCACTTAAGTTTAACGGCTTCCACCACATGTAATACAGCTATCACCTACGTTTCACAACTGTCACTGATTGTAATATGTTTATCGCATTAGTTTCAATTCTGTCTCCACATGTCACATGGCTATTACCACAGTTTCACAGCTGTCACTTCTTGTAATAAGCTGAATCTAGAGCTGGAACTTGGTATTGCAAAGACTGCAAAGCTGACTGTGGTTTTTGCAGTGGTGGTGTCCTTAATGGCCACAAAGCCGTTCAGTGTGATCAATGTGAAATGTGGATACACACTGAATGTTCCTTTATTTCAGATGCAGAATATGGCACTTTGGTAAATTCAAGCTGCCACTGGATATGTCCAAAATGTGAGGTCTGTAACTTTTCAGACCCCTTCTTTGATGAATGTGTAGAACTGAGAAAGCCAAACAGGTAAACGTCTCCCCGTACATCAACCATAGTGCAGTTTATATTACTTTTGGTCCTTTGAGAACAGCGTGAATATTCTGAGAAATCAGAAATAAATTATTGGTTTAGACTCATATTCTAGACAGGTTTTTAATTATCTGGACCCGATTTTGATTTATATCAGTCTTTGAATCGACTGCCTATTCGATATTCGCAAAATTGCAGTATGTTTCCTCTGGCTTTCTTTGCCGGATCATTACAGGGTCACTGATGAGGCTTTATAAGCCAAAACTACGTAGTATGACCCATCTTCTTTCTTATGAATGTTTTCATTGCTCTTAAAGGAACTCATTTTTGATTTTTATTTGCCTTCACTGCAGCTGGTGTTGTGCCGTGTGGCGGCCGTAAAACGTCTCCCCGTTCATCAACCATAGTGCAGTTTATATTACTTTTGGTCCTTTGAGAACAGCGTGAATATTCTGAGAAATCAGAAATAAATTATTGGTTTAGACTCATATTCTAGACAGGTTTTTAATTATTTGGACCCCATTTTGATTTATATCAGTCTTTGAATCGACTGCCTATTCGATATTCGCAAAATTGCACTGTTTCCTTTGGCTTTCTTTGCCGGATCATTACAGGGTCACTGATGAGGCTTTATTAGCCAAAACTACGTAGTATGACCCATCTTCTTTCTTATGAATGTTTTCATTGCTCTTAAAGGAACTCATTTTTGATTTTTATTTGAACCTCTGTCAGAGGATAAGAGAGGCAAATGTTCGACTGCTGATGAAACTAAGTCAAATTTTGTGAAAGGTTTGAAACTTTGCAGTATAAACATAAATGGAATTAGAGGAAAAATTCTGGAACTTTTAGCTTTCCTCGATACATCTCAACCTCATATTGTTGCTATTCAAAAGACAAAGATTGACACTTCAATTACTACATCTGAGCTTTTCCCTGAAACTTGTCAGTACTCTGTCTACAGAAAAGATAGGAACTCTCATGGCGGTGGGGTGATGTTGCTCATTCATAGAGACATCCCTCAGATGCCTTTCATGGAACTGGAAAATGACACCGAATCGGCCTGGGTTAAGGTTTTTGCAAATAAAACTTCCCACTTCGTAGCAAGTTGGTATCGACCACCAAATGGTACGATCGAAAACTTCCAGTTGTTTAAAGACCAACTGGATTGCATTGAATCGCAGCACAAGGGTAAAAAACTCCCGGCTGTACATGTTCTAGGTGACCTCAACTTCAGAGATATTGCTTGGCCCGACAGGTTCAGCAAACAAGGCACATTGCTGAGTCAGTCAGAAGGACGAATATTAATTGACATTATGAACGATCATGGCCTTGAACAAATTGTTAACTTCCCCATTCGTGATAAGAACACATTGGATCTGATCCTTACGACTTTGCCAGGACAATTCGAAGACATTCATTCCCCAGATAAACTAAGTGACCACGATGTTGTCTCCGGATATTTAAAAATTCACATCCCAGCAATAAAGAAACCTCGGAGGAAGGTGTACTCATATCAGAAAGGTGACTATGAAACTATGAAGAAGGATGCACTCATCAGATTTGCAAAGGAGAAATACTTTAATGGTCATTCAGATGCTCGGTCGGTACAGGAGAATTTTGATTTGATAACTTCTTTCATTCATACTTCGGCCGAAAACCATATCCGCTCAAAAACTAGTAGGTCTGTATCTTCTTTTCCCTGGATCACTCGAGATAAGAAGAAAAATTCGCAGAAGGAATAAGATTCATGCAAAGGCAAAAAAGACGGGAAGTGGTAAACTCCGGACAAAATTTGAAAACTTGAGACGTGAAATCAAGACTGATATAAAAAATCAGCATGATTTGTATGTGAATAACTAGGTAGGTGATGTTAAGGCAAATCCAAGAGACTCCTACAGATATATCAATAGCCAGAAGAAAGACAGGCAAGGTATCCCACCCCTTAATAAAAGAGGAGGGAACGGGGTTGCTGAATCAGACTCTGAAAGGGCAGAGGAACTAGTTGGTCAATTCAATAATGCGTTTAATGAAACTGAGTTCACGGAGGTTCAATTGACTGGAAGATCGGCCCCATTCATGAATAATATTGTTGTGACAGCTGCAGGAGTGATCAAGTTACTTCAAGGCTTAAACCCCAGTAAGGCCTTAGGACCTGATGAGCTTCATCCTAGAGTCCTGAAGAAACTAGCAAATGAGTTGGGTCCAGTTTTTGCACACTTGTTTCAACAGTCTCTTGATACGAGTGAAATCCCCAAAGAATGGCTCTTAGCAAACATCTGTCCACTCTTCAAAAAAGGAGATAGGGCTCTTGCCCGTAATTATCGCCCTGTGTCTCTGACTTGTGTTCTGTGTAAGTTGCTGGAACATATAGTCTGCTCAAACATCATGGCCCACTTGGACGAACATAAACTTTTGTCAGACAAACAACATGCATTTAGGAAAACGCACAGTTGTGAAACTCAGCTAAGCACAGTTATTAATGACTGGGCAAAAATCTTGGACAAGGGTGGACAGGTGGACACATTTATTCTGGACTTCGAGAAGACTTTTGACACCCCCCACCCCCCCTCATGAACTACTTAAATCTAAGTTATTTGGTTATGGAATTGGGGGAAAGACCCTCAAATGGATAGATTCCTTTCTTTGCTACAGAAAACAGCGGGTTGTTGTTAATGGTGAATCATTGGAGTGGGCTCCACAAGGGACCGTACTTGGTCCACTTTTGTTCTACCTGTACATCAATGATATTTCCACTGACATTGACTCAGAAATAAGACTGTTCGCAGATGACTGTGTTTGATACTGGGAAATTAGAGATACAGATGACTCATTGAAACTTCAGGCTGACATAGCTAGATTAGGATGTTGGGCCCGTAAATGGGGCATGAGATTTCAGCCAGTTAAATGCAATATTATGCAGATAACTTGGAAGAGATGTAATAACGTTGAGGCTTCTTACACCTTAGAGGGAACGGTCCTCGAGAATGTGGACTCCATTAAATACCTTGGAGTGACAATCTCACACAACTTGAGATGGAATACTCATATTAGCAACATGTGTACTAAGGCAAATAGAACGCTTGGTTTCCTGAGGCGAAATCTTCATCAGTGCCCTCAGGATGTAAAAGAGGCAGCATATAAAGGTCTTGTTCGCCCAATCTTGGAATATGGTAGTTGTATCTGGGACCCCAGTGGAGTGTTTCTTAACGATGAAATTGAGAAAGTTCAGAATAGAGCTGCTAGATTTGTAACAGGCAATTACTGCTTTGAAACTGGGAGCATGACTGGAATACTTGGAAAATTAAAAAGGAGAAAAGACAGTAGGCTAATCCTTTTATACAAAGGTCTAAAGGGTGCTGCCAGCATTCCAACAGATGACCTTGTTCCCCCAGCTAGACACTGTAGAAATCACCATTCGTTGGCATTTCAGACCCTTACTGCAAGAACTGACATTTATAAAGAGTCGTTCTTCCCCAGAGCCATAAGAGATTGGAATGCCCTTCCCGATTCGATTATTTCGACAGCTGAAGGTGCTGATGATTGTGAAGCTAAATTTACCTCTTTGGTTAGAGCTAGGGACTAACTTCCCACATCACAGGTCCTGGTGTATGAACGTCATTTGACGTGTCACCAGTAACAATTCTGATTCTGATTATCACATCAGCTTTACGTCTGTCAACACACATTATATGGCTATCAGCAAAGTTTCACAGCTAACGCTACATGTAAAATGCTATCACCACAGTTTCACGTCAGTCACCAAACGTTATAAGGCTATCATCGTTAGTTTCATAGCTGTCACTACATTTAATATGGCTATCAGAACAGGTTCACGTCTTTCACCACTTGTTAAAAGGCTGTCACCACAATTTCATAGCTGTCACTACATTTAATATGGATACACCACAGAATCATGGTTGTCAGCACGTGTACTATACCTATTGATTCAGTTTCACGGCTGTCACCAGACATAGTAAAGGAATATTGAAACCGCTTTCAAAACAAAAAGTTTATATCACCTCACTTGTGCAGCTGTAACCGCAGGCCATATTGATATTACGGCTATCTTAACAACCAATAATATGTCTATCACTGCCTGTTATAATGTTGTCTTAAGGCTTTGTTGGGCGAAAACCCAATTACCACCTTTTCTTCCAATCAGAAACAGAATTGTTTACTGGTGACACGTCCTTAGACAATCCTTCACAAAGACCTTCGATTGACAGAACTGTGTCATAAAAATATGATAGCAATATAACCTGTGTTGATAGGTGTGAGTAAATGATCTTGGACTAGAGGGAATTGACAAAGAGGGAGAAGATAATATGGGAGTCAATGATAATGTGCAAATAGATGTATTTTTTTCAGTTACCTGGTGGTAACTCATTTATTTTCCAAGTCAATGGTATAAAGAGGTTTGGGATGTGCCGTATACAAAATATCTAACAATGTACATGTATACGTAAGCCCCCGCCCATAGGGGCTTGAAGAAATATATGGGCTGCATGATGCTTCCACGCAGAGCTGAATCCGGCCCGCACACTAGTACTGGTAAACCGCTTAGAGGATCTAAGCCTGTCCAGGAACCGCGGTGCGAGGCGGACCGTCCATGCTAATAAACCCTATTGGTTTCATTGGGCGACAGGGCTTGAGATGTCATTTCATCTCAATGTCGGGTAAAAGTCCCACAAAATTGGAAGCAACGTCTCCAAAATGACCTTTACAGTGTTGACGGGGACGTTAAACCTCAAATCAAACAAACATGTATACGTAGATGATAAAAACACCTATTAGTCGGCCGACATCAGTAGCTCAGTCATGTCTGACTGATTTCAATGATGTTTCAGGTTCCATACCTGCTGGGTTTGCAACATTCTTTTAAGAAGATCATGGAATGCTTACTTTTGATGTTCTCACCCTTCTGATCAATCAAGAAGGGTAGCTACCAATTTCTAGGGAAACTGTGCATTCTACTGGTCAACCATTGACTTTAAAGCATGCAGAATAAAATTGTCGTTAGGTGAGCTGAATAGTCTAATATTACCTGAATAGCAATGACTGGGCTGTAACACTTCAAATGAACATACAAAACAGCAAAATGCACTGCATAATTTGAAATAAAAAGAATGAATAAGCACATAATCAAGTAAACCCATTTTGTACCGGAAACCCCAAAATGGGTAAAAGGCAAACAGTGAAGTTCCAGATCAGACGCAGCTAAATGCATTGTCCGAATAGGGCCTACACTGTTTGCAAAAAGTTCAGCCATTTTGCCAAAAAACTTTTGAAGAAAACACAACCTGACACCGCTAAATTTTGCAATGGACATGTGCTATGAATAAAAATTAAAATCGAAGACATTTGGTACAAAATGGGTTAATGGCCAATGAAAATATTGAAAGAAAACAAAGTTTTATCGATGCGAAATAATTAAAAGTCAGAATAACTCTCCAAAATGACCTTTACAGTGTTGACGGGGACGTTAAACCTCAAATCAAACAAAAAAAAACAACAACTGTAACACTAATGCTCCCTTTTCTCTTTTCTGAACAGCAATATCTCATGAATATTTGCTTTAACGAAACATTACGAAAAAAAACGCCTATACAAATACATGGTAAAGTTTACCACGTAAAATATCAAAATTTTAGACGTAAAATTGTTATATTTTTATTATTTCTGCTCAAAATGTAGATCGTGGGTACACATAATAACCCCCTCATCGAGGCAGTTCTATCGAGTACCTACAATCTATATTTTAGAGCAGAAATTAGAAAATAAGATTTACCCCCATATACCCCAGTTTTGCTATATAAAAGCTGGGCCTGAAGGGGGTCAAAATTATATAGGCTTGTTTTCGTGATGAGTTGCCTAATACATGTATTATTAATCAAATTGTACATGAAAAACAGAAAAACACATTTCAAGAACTACAAAGAGGAATATCTATATAAGTTTTGATCAATGGACACTGATTTATGCCTTATCAACAACAGCTTATCAAATCAAGATTTATGCAAAATATGATAGGATTCCAAAAGTTAAGCAAGACAACTAAAAGCAAAAGTGTAAGTGACACTTTACAATTACACAGAGGAATAACTGAAATGATCTCTTGACAAAAAGTTTTCAATAACTATAAAGGGGAATAACTACATAAGTATTGGTCCCTGGGCCCTGAGTTTTCCTTAGCAACAACATATTATCATTATCAACATTTATGCAAAGTATTAGAAGATTCTGAATATCATCCAGCAGGAAAAAAGATATGAACACAAAGTTACACAGACAACTTTCAAAGAATTAAAAAGGGGAATCACTATGACAGTATTGATTTACTGACCCTTCTTTTCTGTAGCAGCAACAGGTAATGAATACCAATATCCATGTAAAATAAAATGAGATTCCTAACATAAAATACCCCTCCTGATCAAGGTATACCCAAAAGAGGACAATTCTGAGTGAGTTCAATGCTGATTGGACTAAAGCTGTGGCCTCTAGTGTGTTAACAAAGTTTTTCTATGATTTAATCTACTGACCTACTTTTTGACCCCACATGACCCAGATTCAAACATGACCTGGATATTGTCAAGAAGATCATTCTGAGCAAGTTTGATAATAATTAGACTAAAATTGCGGTCTCTTAAAGTGTAAACAAGGTTTTTCTATGATTTGGCCTACTGACCTATTTTAAGATCCCATATGACCCATATTCAAACTTAACCGAGGTATTGTAGAGATGATCATTCTGAGCAAGTTTGATGATGATTGGACCAAAACTGTGGCCTCTAGAGTGTATACAATGTGTTTCTTTGATTTGTTCTGCTGACCTTATTTTTGAACCGACATGACCCGTATTTGAACTTGACCAACATATTGTCTGAGCAAGTTTGAGAATGATTGGACTAAAACTGTGGCCTCCACAGTGTTAACAAGGTTTTTCTATGTTTTGACCTACTGATCTACTTTTTCGACCCAACATGCCGCATATTCAAACTTTCACTAGATATTGTAGACGTGATCATTCTGGGCAAGTTTGATGATGATTGGACCAAAACTGTGGCCTCTAGAGTGTTAACAACTTTTTTTCTATGAATTGACCTACTTTTTGACCCTACATGACCTGTCTTCGAACTTGACCGACATATTGTCAGGATGATCATTCTGAGCAAGTTTGAGGATGATTGGACCAAAACTTTGGCCTCTAGAGTGTTAACCAGGTTTTCCTATGGTTTGACCTATTTTTTTTTACCAACATGACCCATATTTGAACTTGACCCAGATATCATCAAGACAAACTTTCTGATAAATTTTCATGAAGACTGAACTAAAATTGTGGTCTCTAGAGGACGAACAAGGTAAATTCCGACGACACCTTAGCACGTACCACGGACAAAAGATAATCACAAAAGCTCACCTTGACCTTTGCTCAGGTGAGCTAATAATTAGACATTAACCCCAATAGTGTCTGCCCAAGATACAAGATAAAAACCACTGGCTTTACACTGCCACTAAAAAAACGAAAACTAAAAATGTTCTGAATAAAGCCCATGAAAAAAACAAGATGGCCATATATCGCTAATCTGAGCTAACAGATTCAAAGTTTCAGAAAGTTCGAATCTGAAGGATTTACGCAAGGACACAGTCAAAACAGGCATTTTCAGCAACCAAGGGGACATAACTGTATGAGAGATAGACAGACATCACCAGTTTTCAAACTCATCAAAAATTCTGGAGAAGAAGGATTTTTTAAGGTTTCTACCATATTTGGGCATGACCACCATCTTGGTCATGTGACCTGGACTATACTTTTGTTCTCCCACTGCCATGGGTATGCATATCAAATTAAATTGAAATTGGCTCAGTTGTTTCAGAGAAGAAGTCTTTTGAAAATGGTGAAAGGTGGACGACGGAGGCCAACCATTCTTTAAGCTTCAGCCAAAGCTCCGGGCAGCTAAGAATTGAAAACCAGAGGACCTGTAAACGCTCACCTGACACCTGGTCCTGGTGTACATTTTAATGTTTTTATATATGTATATAGCCTCAGAGCAGGGGTACACAACTTGTGGGGACAAAATTTTGATGTCTTACAGTGTCCTATGCAAAAGCCTAAGTCAGCAAATTTGACATTACTGTAAAATAGGTCAAGATCAACCCAGGGTCACCATTTGAACAAATTATGATAGGCCCGAGTACGATATGCTACATGCCAAGTTTCAAGGCCATTGGCCTTACGGTTCTTGAGAAGAAGAATTTCGAAGTTTCTTTACCATATATGGGCGTGGTGGCCACCTTGGTCATGTGATCTAGACCATGTTGGCAGCTTTTCATTTGTTCAACTCCCAAAGGCTCCATGTTGAATTTCACTTCAATTGGCTCAGTAGTTTCTGGGAAAAAATGTTTGAAATATGGAACCTGCGTGACCTTGGTCTAAGGTCAATTAATGACCTTGACCTTTCTTACACATAGATCTTTATGTATTCAGCTACTTTACCTTATCTACTAATTTTGGTGACAATGTCATCAATGGTTTCCTAAAAATCCATTATTTTCACTTTTTCCCATGCAAAAGCCCAAGTCGGCAAATTTGACATTGCTGTAAAATAGGTCAAGGTCAACTCGGGGGCACCATTTGTACAAACTATGATGGGCCTGAGTACCATATGCTACATGAAAAGTTTCAAGGCCATTGGCCTTACGGTTCTGGAGAAGAAGAATTTTTAAGGCTTTTTACCATATATATAGGCGTGACGGCCATCTTGGTCATGTGATCTAGACCGTATTGGCATTTTTTCATTTGTTCAACTCACAAAGACTCCATATTAAATTTCACTTAAATTGGCTCTGCAGTTTTGGAGAAAAAAATGTTTGAAATATGGATCCTGAATGACCTTGGTCTAAGGCCAATGAATGACCTTGACCTTTCTGACCCATAGATCTTCATGTATTCAGTTACTTTACCTGATCTACAAATTTTGGTGACACTGTCTTCAAAGAATTTCCTATAAATCCATTATTTTCACTTTGCCCCATGCAAAAGCCTACTTCGGCAAATTTGACATTGCTGTAAAATAGGTCAAGGTCAACCCGGGGTCACCATTTGTACAAACCATGATGGGCCCGAGTTCAATATGTTACATGCCAAGTTTCAAGGCCACTGGCCTTATGGTTCTGGAGAAGAAGATTTTTGAAGGCTTTTTACCATATATGGGCATGGCGGCCATCTTGGTCATGTGATCCAGACCCCGCGAACAAACTTTCGTTCCCTCATCCCACTGAGGCTCCATATGAAATTTGGCTTTGATTGGCCCTGCAGTATAGGAGAAGAAGATCTTTGAAAATGGTGGTCGGACGGACGGACGACGGACCATGGCTATACTATAAGCTCACATATGAGCCTAAAGGCTCAGGTGAGCTAAAAATGGGGAAAGAAAATATACAATATATTTTTCACATTTCTGCTCTATACATAAAGTATTGGTGCTTGTTAGAAACACTTAGGCAAGGCAGTTCTAATGAGTATTCACAATGAAAGTTTTCAGCAGAAATAAGAAAAAATATGTATGCCCCTGTTACCTTCAGTTTCACTATCTAAGTGGGTATCAAAGTTGTATAAGTATGTTTTGGTGATGCGCTTAATAAAATACATTTACTGAGAATATTGAAAAAATGCACCCTTTATTTGTACCTCTGAAATTTACAGTCTACAGTGGTGTAAATTATCATCATTCCAGTATCTACATGACTTAACCTGTCCTGTTGGAGCTATCTTTAAACACGAAAAACCACATATCACTGCATATTTCTGATCACTTGAATTTTAAAATCTTCAGTAGATTTAATGGTGAAGAGCTTCATAATTAAATGAAGAGTGTATACTGTAAGATCTACTGAACATTTGAAAATTCAACTGATCTGATTTACCATCTATGGCAAACACTAACCAAAGGGCCATGATGGCCCTCTTTAGCTCACATGAACCATAGTGTAACAAGTGGGCCCTGGGGAGGGCCATTATTGGCCCCAGGACTATAGCATTAACTTGAGGGAGGTCTAAAAGGTGACGCTTCATACCAAATATCAAAGACCAGAGCCTTCTGGTTTCAAACCAAAAGGTTTTTAAAGGTTTTCCTTATAAGTCTGAATAAAACCTGTGGGCCCCGGGGTAGGGCCATTTTAGGCCCCATGCCTATAAATTGAAAGTCTTAAATATCAAAAACCTGGGCCTTCTGGTTTCACACAAGAAGATATTTAAAGGTTTTCCCCATATAAGTCAATGTAAAACCAAAGGACTTCAGGGCATGGGCATTTTGGCCCCAGGGCTATAATTTAAACAATCTTGATAGAGGTCCGGTAGATGAAGCTACATACCAAATATCAAGACTTCAGAGGAGAAGATTTTTTAAGATTTTTTCCTATATAAGTCAATGTAAAACCAATGGGCTCTTGGGCGGGGGCATTTTTGGCCCCAGGGCTATAATTTGAACAATCTTGATAGAGGTCCACAAGACAAAGCTTCATACCAACTACCAAACACCTGAGCCTTCTGGTTTCATACAAGAAGATTTTTAAAAGTTTTTCCCTATATAAGTCAATGTAAAACCAAAGGGCCCCGGGACGGGTTTATTTTTGGCACATGGGCTATAATTTGAACAATCTTGGTAGAGGTCCAAGAGATGAAGCTACACAACAAATATCAAAGACCTGGGCCTAGCGGTTTCAGAGGAGAAGGTTTTCAAAGATTTTTCCTATATAAGTCAATGTAAAACCAAGGGGCCCTGGAGCGGGTGTATTTTTTGCCCCAGGGCTATAATTTGAACAATCTTGATAGAGGTCCACAAGACGAAGCTTCATACCAAATATCAAACACCTGAGCCTTCAGACAAGAAGATTTTTAAAGCTTTTCCCTATTGAAGTCTATGTAAAACCAAAGGGCCCTGGGGCGGGGGAAATTTTGACCCCAGGACTATAATTTGAACAATCTTGGTAGAGGTCCACTAGATGAAGCGACACACCAAATATTGTAGGCCTGGGCCTTGCGGTTTCGAGGAGAAGATTTTTTAAGTTTACATTAAAAAATCTATTTTCGGCTCCTGTGATCTTGATGTAAAATGGACCGGGAACATTTGAATAACTAACTTTGAAAGGGGACCAACTAAGGATCATTCCTGTGAAGTTTGGTCAAAATCCGATCAGTGGTTTAGAAGGAGATGTCGTTTGAAGAAATTGTTTACAGAAGGAATGGACAGACGCCCGGACGGACTACAGACGAAAAGTAATCGCAAAAGCTGACCTCATCATTACATGACAGGTGAGCTAATAACAGTTAAAACAGGTTGTGTTTGCCCCAGATAACACTTGAATTTTTAATTGTTCAGTAGATTAAATGCTAATGACGCCTCATTTATTCATCAAGAGACTTCACCATTAAAGCTGCTGAAGACTTGAAAATTCAAGTGATTAGAGATGTACAGTCTTCTGTGGCTTGTCATGTTTAAAAGTAGCTTCAACATGACAGGTCAGATTGATTTAGAAGTCATGTAGATTCAGGAATGAGGATAATTTTCACCACTGTAGACAGTAAATTGCAGAGAAAAAAATAAAGGGTCATTTGGCAATTTTCTCTAAGAAAAAATTATTTTGTAATTCACATCACGAAAAAACTCCTATACAACTTGTTATTCCACTTGTATAAAAGTAAAACTTGGGGTTAAAAGGGTATAAAATTATATTATTTTTCAAATTTTTGCTAAAAAACCCCATAGACCTGCAATACAAGAGACCTCCTCGTCACGATGGTTCTATTATGTAACCACGATCTATGTATGCTTCGAATAGAAAAACGAAAAATATCATAAATTTTTATCTCATTTCAATAGGCGTGTTTCTTTTAATTATTACATGCGGGTACCCACAATCGCTATAAAGCATCTTGTGGATACAACTGCCTCAATACGGCAATTTTAATAAGTACCCACAGCATATTAATTACTAATATATTGGAATTGCCTTTGCTAAAGACATCTAGAGGGTCCCTTCTTGATCCTGTTTTTAATGTCTGTCAGAATACCGGGCTGTGCAAAAAATACACACAAACCGATAAGCAGGCATTGATTTGATACTAGCACATGTAAAGTGGCACCTGCGTCCACAAACATCTCATCTAACCCAGTTATCATGCACTGGACGAGTACATCCGGCCATCCTGCATTCAGTCCTGGGCGTTGTTTTAACTGTTTCAAGCAGCTTTTTTTACAACTTTCTCATACTCATACTGTCTCCGTGGACAAACTTTGCCGGGTCAATGCCGTGGCTCAGAGCAAGGGCATTCTGAAATTTCAACAAACATATATGTATAATTATGAACAGCACCTAAAATATGGTTTATGATATCCATAACATTTGCACTGATTCTTATCCTTTTACAGATGTGTTGTTGGTCCCAAGAAAAATTAAGCCCTGTTCTGTTGTTTTAACTCTACTTCCCAACATTCACAAAATTCCCGTTCCAGTTAAAATTTTAACCTTAACCCTTCTATTACTGAAAACAATCTACAGTGCATCTCCATCAGGTGTAAGCATCAAGTCATGTCACTCTAATCGTTTTGTATACACATCTTCCATCATATGACTTTCTTACAGGTTTTTCAATTACACTACGTGACTTTAGAATATTAGCCCGAATCTGGTGAAATTTGAGTTTCTGCCATCTCTATATGGATTATTAATTTAACAGGACATGGATTACATAGTGACTAATCCTGCGGGATAAATTCTTTTAGAAGTAGACATTTATAGATATGTATTTTAAAACAATTGTGTAGACCTATAGCTGCATATGCTGCACTCCGAGACATCTGATCTTGGTCAGCTATGATCGCTAATGTTCCATCATATGTGCCAAGTCCAGGTTTTCCCCAAAAAAAACCTCTTTAAATGAAACTCTGTCATCACACAGACAAGAACAGCAGGGGTCACATGAAAGAACAATTGAACATTTAACAACTTTCGACTGATTGATAAACTATGCATACAGTGGATATACATGTTTTAGCCTAGGTCAAAACCCGAATTTATCTACAGGAACAGCATTTCAATGGTTTAACTAGTGTTTTGGTGTATCTTCTAGTTTTAACTCTTACTCTTTTGCCCGGGACTTCCGTGGAGTGTGGGTCATGTTTGCTGATGTTGGCTCGGTGGGGGACGCCTATAAGTCAGCGGGTAGGCTCTCTTGCCTGATGCCTCCAGCTGACCTGTCTCATAGGCTACGTCGTTCAGTGTGTGCTTGGAGGGGAATGTGCTGTGTTTGCCGGGTCTTGTCCATCATCCGTTTCGGTTTCAAAACTTTGGGGTTGAGACACACTGATGAAGATTAAATAACAGAAAGGCCTCTGTGTCACTAAATTTGGTATAGTTACCCTTAATTACACTAAACATAAACATGAACTGGCTACTACAAAAAGCTCATCCTGCCCAAAATTAATCTTTCCCATACCAAAAGACAGTTGATTTATAATAAATAGAAGTGGAGGCAATGATCAGGAATCGATACAATTAACCCACAGCTCCCATTAGAGACACCAAAGGGAAAGAAACACAAACATAAAACAACAGACCCAAATGGAAACATCAACAGTGGAAAGCCAAAAGGACAGTTACTTTCCCACAAAATGGCCAATAGGCTATCCAAAATAAAACAACGTAAGTGACACAAACACCCAAAGACAAACCATAACAAAAATAAACAACGACAGAAGAACCGCCTTGGAATGAATTCCACTGGGGGGGCTTAAATCAATTTCACGTGGCCACAATCTTCGCCCTTACTTCTGTCGCAATTTAGACAAATAGTTTGTTCAGTCCGCATGAATGCCTCTTAAATAAAAATAAAAAATGAGTTCCTTTAAGAGCAATGGAAACATTCATAAGAAAGAAGATGGGCCATACTACGTAGTTTCGGCTAATAAAGCCTCATCAGTGACCCTGTAATGATCCGGCAAAGAAAGCCAGAGGAAACATACTGCAATTTTGCGAAATTCGAATAGGCAGTCGATTCAAAGACTGATATAAATCAAAATGGGGTCCAAATAATTAAAAACCTGTCTAGAATGATTCTAAACCAATAATTTATTTCTGATTTCTCTCAGAATATTCACGATGATCTCAAAGGACCAAAAGTAAAATATAAACTGCACTATGGTTGATGTACGGGGAGACGTTTTACGGCCGCCACACGGCACAACACAAGCTGCAGTGAAGGCAAATAAAAATCAAAAATGAGTTCCTTTAAGAGCAATGGAAACATTCATAAGAAAGAGATGGGCCATACTACGTAGTTTCGGCTAATAAAGCCTCATCAGTGACCCTGTAATGATCCGGCAAAGAAAGCCAGAGGAAACATACTGCAATTTTGCGAAATTCGAATAGGCAGTCGATTCAAAGACTGATATAAATCAAAATGGGGTAATAAAAACTTATTATTCAATTCTTTGTTTGCTAATACAAGAAATCAACATGATTGCTATCTGGCAATGGTCAGTATTTACTTAAAGCCTAAAAATACAAAAATTAAAATATGAAAGTTATCCTGCTTGTCAGTTAACTTTTGGCGGTAAGTGGAATAGGTTTCATGATTGGCAACTGGCTGGCATTCATAAATTGTCAAGTTTGATAGGGTTAAACAGCTTATCTAGATTGATTAGAAAACCATCACCGTGACAAGTACCCAATGTTTTTTAGATTAACAGAACTATCCTAACACAATCATTTGCATTACATTAAGTGATTTTATTTTCTAACATTTTCCCATTTAAATGCACAAGAGATCAAATCATATTAAATTGTGACATTTAATAGGCCACTTGCAACCTAAGGTCATGATTTGAAAACAGTTCATGGATTCTATGCCATAAAAAAACCATATACCAAAATCCAAAGTATTTTAAATCACAGAAAGAGTTCTGAAGTAAACAAGTGTTTTATCTGTTCTGTTGTCAACGATGTGGCCTTATTAAACTAGCATCACTTATAGAAACAGTTTAAACAAGCAAAGAATAAACCAAATTCAGTCGAACTTCAATGGCTCGAACACCTTTGGGACCATGAAAATCTGTTCGAGACAAGGGTAATTCGAGCCACTGAGGGCTAATGACAGGAGGCATAACGACATACTTTAGGACATTTTTTTCTATGTTCTTTAATGAAAATTGTATGCTGTGTGTACTCATTAGAATCGCCTCATCGAGGCGATTCTAATGAGTACACAGAGCATACATTTGCAAGATAAAAGACGACAATATCCTAATTTTTACTCTCCCTATTTCTTACGTACAGAAATTCCCTAGGGACGAACGTGTTCGACTCAGCCATGGTAAACGAGCCATCGGTGTTCGAGTCATCGAAGTTCTACTGTAAGTGAAAATAGCAGACTCTGTTTTACTGACTCTGTTCATGACCAGTACTGAAATGTGCAACAACGGCCACGCCCTCTAGCACCAGCTGAAGCAGAACTCTTTTTTTTAAATAATTCTAAATGAACTCGATGATCCCAAAGGATCAGTAAAATATAATCTGCACTATGATGATGTACGGGAGGAAAATATAATCTACACCATGATGATGTACGGGGAGACTTTTTACAGCCACAATTGAATCTATAATCATGGTGAAAGCTGTGAAGTAGAAGTAAAACAAAGATCAGGAATCGATACAATTAACTTACTCCACCCACCAAAAACACCAAAGGGAAAGAAACACAAACATGAAGCGACCAGACCATAATGGAAACCTAAACAAAGGATGGCCATAAGGACAGTTACTTTCCCACAAAATGGCAAAATGGCCATCCAAAATAAAAAAGACACAATTGAAACACACAGTAAGTAGGAACAAACAACAACATAAATAAACTACCACAGAAGAACCGCCTTGGAACGGTTAGTGGAAAGAATTCCACTGGGGGGCTTAAATCGATTTTACGTGGCCACAATCCCCGCCCTTACTTCTGTCGCGATTTAGACAAACAATTTGTTCAGTCCGCATGAAGGCCTCCTGACTCATCAGTGCAACATCTCCGTGAACACAAATAATCAAAGAACCACAGAGGTGAGACAATGGTGAGGTCTCAACAGCAAGAAACTACTGAAATGCTGGAGCAAAAGAAAACCAAGTTAGACTCCGAGGATACAGAGGATTCAATTGCTTAATTGTGTGTGTGTTTTTTAAGAAGAAGTAAAACAAAGATCAGGAATCGATACAATTAACTTACTCCACCCATCAAAGACACCAAAAGGACAAGAAACACAAACATTAAGCGACCAGACTATAATGGAAACCTAAACAAAGGAAGGCCATAAGGACAGTTACTTTCCCACAAAATGGCCATCCAAAATAAAAAGACACAAGTGATACACACAGTAAGTAACAAACAACACCATAAATAAACCCCCACAGAAGAACCGCCTTGGAACAGTCAGTGTAATGCTTTCCACTGGGGGGCTTAAATCGATTTTACGTGGCCACAATCCTCACCCTTACTTCCGTCGCGATATAGACAAATAATTTTTCAGTCCGCATGAAGGCCTCCTAACTCATCAGTGCAACATCTCATGGGGTAATTAGAGGTAAAAAATTAGAATTTTGGGTCATGTTTTTTACTTGTCATGCAACTACTCCTATATTTGTTTGAGCAATAATCTTAAAACTGTCATGGAAGAAGACTGGAGCAACATATTTGGAATTTTGATGTGACCCCGCCCCCCAAGGGGTGGGGCCTGAACCCGCCTGATTTGTTTGTTTGTTTGATTTAAGGTTTAACGTTCCCGTCAACACTTTAAGGTCATTTTGGAGACGTTGCTTCCAATTTTGTGGGACTTTTACCCGACATTGAGATGAAATGACATCTCAAGCCCTGTTGCCCAAAGAACCCGCCTGAGGGGTCAAAAATCTGTTTGGAACAAGCATAGTGATGCTGCATATCAACTCGAAGGTAATGAAGAGTGAAATACATTGATGAAAAATTTTGCCCAGGGGGCATGAATGGGGGTCACCAGATGTCACAAAGTGGGATTTTAGTACCTTTTTTCAATGATCACATAACTCCTTCATGGCTTTTTGAGCTAGAATTTGGAAACTGTCATGGGTAATAGCCCTGTGGATGAGGACTTGAGGAAGGTATATGGAATTTACATATGACCCCGCTAGGAGTGGGGCCTGGACCTGCCCGAGGGGTAAAAATCTACTTGGTACAAAGATAGTCATGTTGCATATCAAATCAAAGGTAATTAATGGTAGAATACAGTGGTGCAAATATTTTTCCCAAAGAAGACAAACAATACCGGTACATGTATAAAGTAACTAATTCTATGATTATGGAAAATTTAAAATATTATGCTTTACCCTACAAGTGCAAGATGATAGAGAACACAACTGCCCAAGAATATTTTATAGTTCTGTATTAACGTCTGCAGTTCATCATGTTCACATTCTTTTTATTTCTGCCACAAAAACAGAAGCTTAGGGTAACTCAATGAGATGACCCTAACAAGAATTCAAAATCCAGGTTTGTAGAATAAATGGAAGAGTAAAAAATATCACAATTTCTCATCAGAAAAGGAACAATTTTGGAGATAACTTGGTACTTCTCAAGCAAATATCAATAACTGCACGAGTCTAACTCTAGAATATTGCCAGCATAACAAGGAAACTGCTGTGTATATGTTGCTTGGAGCTCTCCCAATTGAAGCGGAAATGCACAAAAGACAGCTGAGTTTCCTGTATGCTGCCATTACCAGTGAAAACCAATGTCTACAGAAAGTTATTCAGCGACAACTGGCTTGTGCTTTTGATATAGCGAATAGTTTCTTTAACATAATTTCACAAGTTCTTGAAAAGTATGATTTACCAACTGTGAGTCAGTTACTCACCTCAAGTACCAGTAAGTTGCAGTGGAAAACTACTTGCAATAAGGCTATAGGACAATTCTGGACAGAACAATACATAAATGACATTAAAACGAAGAAAACATTGAAATTTCTTAACATAAAAACTTTACGTACGGGGATCACCCATTCAGTATGGAGTAGCATCGAGTCTGAAGCTGAAGTGAAGAAAGGTGTTATCAAAGCAAGAGTATTAACTGGTGTTTACATCCTGCAGTCCAACAGACACACGTTCAGTGGTGGAGCTGTTGATCCAGCTTGTCAGTTTTGCCGACTCGAAAACGAGGATATATACCATATGGCGACACGATGTCCAGCCTATCACGACATTCGGGTAGCTACGCCGACTGAGGCAGATAGTTTTGGAGCAGTGCAGCACTGACGAATGGAGAAGCCATTTCTGTAATTGGGACACTATCCTAAAGGTGTTGATGTGTCCGGATTGTGTTACGCCCCTGGTGCCAGGACTGTCAGTGTCAATCGTCTGTATCGAGAGACTTGCCAGAACTTTCTTTTATAAACTACATCTAAAAAGACTTAGATTATGTAAACAACGAGAATGATGGCTTTCAACACCCCAATGCTTTTACAATTAGTTAGATTTTAGACTTTAGTAAATTTGTCGTTTAACGTTTACGTCCGGTGGACGGTGCTCCTGAAAGAAAAGGAGGAACATACAGAAGAAACAGAAACAGGAAACATCAGTGTAAATTTTAGCAATATCCACAGAGCTGTTTTTAAGTTCTGTCATAAATCTATACTACTCAAAGTTTGATAGGGATCACTTTTTTTGTACCAAATTTTGCACAGAAAATTTATAAGTTCTTGACAGAATTTGTACTCGGTATATTGATAAATATCTTAAGCAGAAACTCGTGTGCAGTTGAGTACTCATAAAAGTGTACACTTCTCACAATTCGCAAATGAATTCATGCACCCCCAAAATCTTGCGTAGCACTGCTTTCCAACAGACCAATCAAACTTGTCAGTGTTCCTTTACCAAGCGTAAAAAGGACTTCATTTGATTTGTGAAACACTAAAATGCCTAGGGGGACAATTAAGAAACCGTCTGAGCCCCGAAGAAATGAATCGTTGCGTCGGAATGTTGGAATCTTGCGTCTCTCAACGTCGTGTAGCTAGGATTCTGAATGTATCTCAGAGCGTGGTTTCACGAATGTGGAGTCCGCATCTTACCCACGGAAATATTTCACACAGCCGCGGCGGGGTCGAGAAAGGGCTACAACTCAACGTCAGGGCCGTTTCTTGTTGATTCAGTCTCGACGTCAACGGTTCCTGAACACTACGCGTTTGCATAACGAGCTTATGAACGGAACTGGAGTACGAATTTCTACACAAACTGTCAGAAACGGACTCCACGAGTTCGGACTTAATGCCATGAGGCCTGCTGTACGTGTCCCGTTGACGATACAGCACGTGCTAGACCGGTTAGACTTTGTCAGAACTCACGTCAGGTGGACGGTTCGTGACTTGACGCCAGTACTGTTTACTGAGGGGTCCAGATTCTGTCTAGACTTCACTTATAAACGTCAATTAGTGTGGCAAATGTCTAAACAGCGATTCGATGACTTGAATGTGGCAGAGCATGATCGCTATGGAAAGGGGTCAGTCATGGTTTGGGCTGGGATAAGCGTGAACGGTAAACCTGACTTGTACGTCGTTGAACGTTAATGGCAGTGAGGTACTGTAATGGCATTCTTGATGAGTTTGTGAGACCATATGCAGATGCTATCGGCCCGGACTTTATTTTGATGGATGATAATGCCCGTCCCAACCCTGCCAACGTCACTGATGCCTACCTGGAACGTGAGACAATCGTTCGTATGGACTGGCCTGCTCGGTCACCGCACTTAAATCCGATTGAGCATGCGCGGAACATGCTACAGAGTGCTGTTTCAGCCCGACCTGTGCATCCGAGGACTTTACAGGAGCTCAAAGATGCATTGGTTGCTGAATGAAAGCTGATTTCACAAAACCGGATACAGACTTGGATTACGAGCATGCGCAAGCGATGTCGTACTGTAATTGATGCCCTTGTACGCCATACACGTTATTAAGCACGTTTGTCTAAACAAATTTGGAAATTTGTGAAAAATCAGTTGTCCAAATCCCTTCGTGTTACGGCAAATTTTGGGGGTGCCAAGACGTTTGCTGTTGTCACGCTTGAATGCAGTACCAGTTGACAAAATTAATCACTAGGTTTTGTGAAGGATACGTTTTCTATCATTATGTATCAAATTTGGATTCAGCTGATTAATTCATCCAAAAATTATTTTGCATTAAAAAAGTGATCCCTATCAAACTTTGAGTAGTATATTTATCCATAGATGTGTGATAATGTTTCTTTTGCAGATAAATGTCTTGATTAAAGAAGTACATTGTATTAAGAAATTCTAATCATTTTGTATTTCTTACCAGCTGTATCAAGGGTCGGTCTTTCGTTGTCGACACTTGTGTGGGGACTTGGATCTGAAATGTTTTTGGAAAAAATACAATAAACTATGATTTTTAAAGATGTATGTGCACTTAATACTAAAACAAACATGTGTTTCAGGTCTCTCCTCAAAAACGTCAAATGGACGCGAAAATGGAAATCTGACTTCTATGATTTTATCAGATTTTCTGCCAAAGGTCAACTATTGTTATTGTTGTTACCGACGACATCAGCAACGTCGCCTAGCAATTATGACGTCAAAAAGTTAGAAACGAAGAAATGAAATAATTCACTGTTAAACGATTATCTGGTTTTCTTTCACCGAGAAAAAAAGGTAATTCATTGACAGAAATGTAATAATGCTGTTTATCTAATTTGTATATCTATAATTTCTTCAAGAGGTGTCAAGTAACATTTTGTAGGATAATTCGCAGACCCAATAAGAAAGATACTTCATTTTAACAATCCCCGCCTTGTTAAAGAATTCAATTTTTGGATTTGTATCATAACATATACATTAACTTTGCTAGTTCTTACTTAGTATACAGCTGTTTGTGTAAAGCAGTAGCTATATATGATTTGGTGACAGCTGTATGAATCATGGTAGCAGCTGAAGTAGTACTGGTGATAGTTTGAGGTACCACTGTGACGGCTGTCAACATCTTGGAATCTTAATAATAGATTGAGTCATGGCGACAGCCATTTAACACATAGTGTCAGCTTCACAATTAATGGTGACATCTTAAGGAGTTGTGAATGTGGGTTATGTATGTGTCTTCAAAACAGCTACATGCACCTTGTTGATGTCTGTATGAGTCTTGGCGACAGCTGCAAGAGTAATGGTGATAGCTATAGGATTGTATGGTTAGCTATTTGAGTCATGGTGACATTAATATCAGTCAAGGTGCGGCCAGAAAGAGTCATGGAAACTACTAGTTGTGTGTATCAAGGTGCTAGCCATATGAGTAAGGTCGGCAGCTGTACGAGTACTAATGACAGCTGTTTTAGACATAAAGACAGCTGTATAAGTTATGGTGATAGCTGTATGAGTTATAGTGTCAACTATATGTGCCACGTTGAAAGCTGTTTGAGTCAAGCAGATGGCTGCCTGAGTCATGGTGATAGCTATAGGAGATCCCCAGCTATATATACTGTGTCATAATGTTCCTTTATTAAGCATTTGTAATCATTTGGTAGTTACCTACTGTATCCTTGGGCACTCTTTTGACCTCCATGACTGTGTGTGGACTTGGATCTGAAAATATTAAAAAAGTAAAACAAGAGGGCCCAGAGGGCCCTGAATCGCCCACCTGAGTATCAGTGTCTCTAGTACATTCTTGGCCCAAGGGCTATAATTTGAAAAAACTTGGTAGTGGTCCACTATATGAAGCTTCATACCAAATATCAAAGACCTGGGCCTTCTGGTTTAAGAAAAAAATTTTTTTAAAGGTTTTCCCTATATAAGCAAATGTAAAACTAGCGGGCCGTGGCGCGGGGACACTTTTTGTGCCAGGGCTATAATTTGAACAATCTCAGTAGATGTCCACTAGATAAAGCTTCACGCCAAATATCAAAGACCTGGGTCTTCTGGTTTCAGACGAGAAATTTTTTAAAGTTTTTTTTTCCAATATAAATATGTTCTTTAAAAGGGTTATCCTTTGGAAGCACCACAGAAGTGAAAAAAATGGAGTGTACATGTTTTCTGGGCCAGACTAGGTCAATTAGGCCTCATCAGTGACCCTCAGATATTTTCAAAATTCCACAATGAAATCGATGATCCCAAAGGACAAAAAAATATAATCTACACTATGATGTATGGCAGGGAGACGTTTTACCGACGCCACACATTCCCATACACCAGCTGTAGTGAAGTTAAATATGTTCTATAAAAGGGTTATCCTTTGGAAGCAAGAAATACACCACAGAAGTGAAAAATATGGAGTGTAAATGTTTTCTGGGCCAGACTAGCTAGTTTCGGCCAATTAGGCCTCATCAGTGACCCTCAGATATTTTCAAAATTCCACAATGGAATCAATGATCCCAAAGGACAAGAAAATATAATCAACACTATGATGTAGGGCAGGGAGACGTTTTACCGCTACAAAGCATTCCCACACACCAGCTGTAAGCCTATGTAAAACTAGTCGGTACCAGCACGGGGACATTTTTGGCCTCAGGGCGTCACACCAAATATCAAAGACCTGGGCCTTTTGGTTTCAGAAAAGAAAATTTTTAAAGGTTTTCCCTATATAAGCCTATGTAAAACTAGCGGGCCGTGGCGCGGGGACACTTTTTGTGCCAGGGCTATAATTTGAACAATCTCAGTAGATGTCCACTAGATAAAGCTTCACGCCAAATATCAAAGACCTGGGTCTTCTGGTTTCAGACGAGAAATTTTTTTAAAGTTTTTTTCGAATATAAATATATTCTTTAAAAGGGTTATCCTTTGGAAGCACCACAGAAGTGAAAAATATGGAGTGTACATGTTTTCTGGGTCAGACATGCTAGTTTCGGCCAATTAGGCCTCATCAGTGACCCTCAGATATTTTCAAAATTCCACAATGGAATCAATGATCCCAAAGGACAAGAAAAATATAATCTACACTATGATGTAAGGCAGGGAGACGTTTTACCGCCGCAACACATTCCCATACACCAGCTGTAGTGAAGTTAAATATGTTCTATAAAAGTGTTATCCTTTGGAAGCAAGAAATACACCACAGAAATGAAAAATATGGAGTGTGCATGTTTTCTGGGCCAGACTAGCTAGTTTCGGCCAATTAGGCCTCATCAGTGACCCTCAGATATTTTCAAAATTCCACAATGGAATCAATGATCCCAAAGGACAAGAAAATATAATCAACACTATGATGTAGGGCAGGGAGACGTTTTACCGCCGCCACACATTCCCACACACCAGCTGTAAGCCTATGTAAAACTAGTGGGTACCGGCATGGGGACATTTTTGGCCTCAGGGCGTCACACCAAATATCAAAGACCTGGGCCTTGCTGTTTCAGAGAAGAATATTTTCAAATATTTATCTCTATATAAGTCTATATAAAACCAAAAGGCCTCGGGGCAGGGGCATTTTTGGCCTGAGGGCTATAATTTGAACAATCTTGGTAGAGGTCCACTAGATGAAGCTCCACACCAACTATCAAAGACATGGGCATTGCAGTTTCAGAGAAGAAGATTTTTAAAGATTTCACTAGATGAAGCTCCATACCAAATATCAAAGACATGGGCATTGCAGTTTTAGAGAAGAAGATTTTTAAAGATTTCCCTATATAAGTCTTGTTAAACCAAAGGGTCTAAGGGCTGGGGCATTTTTGTCGCCAGGGCTATAATTTTAACAATCTCGATAGAGGTCCACTAGATGAAATTTCACACCAAATATCAAAGACCTAGGCCCAGTCGTTTCACAGATGAAGATTTTTAAAGATTTTATCAAAATAAGTCTATGTAAAACCAAAGGGCCCCGGAGTGGAAGCATTTTTGGCCCCAGGGCTATAATTTGAGCAATCTTGGTAGAGGGCCACAAGATGAAGTATCACACAAATATCAAAGACCTGGGCCTTGCGGTTTCAGAGAAGAAGAATTTTTAAAAATTTTCCTTATATAAGCCTATGTATAAGCAAAGGGCCCCAGGGCGGGGGCATTTTTGGCCTCAGCACTATAATTTGAACAATCTTGGTAGGGGTCGACTAGATGAAGCTTCATACCAAATATCAACGATATAGGCCTTGCTTTTTCAGAGAAGAAGATTTTTAAAGATTTTCCCTTTATAAGGCCATGTAAAATCTAAAGGGCCCCAGGGCGGGGGCATTTTTCGCCCCAGCACTATAATTTGAACACTCTTGGTAGGGGTCCACTAGATGAAGCTTCATACCAAATAGCAAAGACCTGGGCCTTGCGGTTTCTGAGAAGAAGATTTTTAAAGATTTTCCCTATATAAGCCCATGTAAAACCAAAGGGCCCCGGGGCGGGGGCATTTTTGGCCCCAGCACTATAATTTGAACGATCTTGGTAGGGGTCGACTAGATGAAGCTTCATACCAAATAGCAAAGACCTGGGCCTTGCAGTTTCAGAGAAGAAGATTTTTAAAGATTTTCCCTATATAATCCTATGTGAAATCAAAGAGCCCTGCGGCGGGGGCATTTTGGGCCCCAGCACTATAATTTGAACAATCTTGGTAGGGGTCCACTAGATGAAGCTTCATACCAAATGTCAAAGACCTGGGCCTTGTGGTTTCAGAGATGAAGATTTTTTTTAAGTTTTCGGTGAAAAAAAAATCTATTTTTGGCTCCTGTGACCTAGATGTGCAACAGACCGGAACCATTTGAACAACTTCGAAAAGGAACCACCTAAGGATCATTCCTGTGAAGTTTGGTCAAAATCCAATCAATGGTTTAAAAGGAGATGTCGTTTGAAGAAAAAGTTTACACACGGACACACGGACGCACGACAGACAAAAAGTGATGCCAAAAGCTCACCTCGTCACTATGTGACAGGTGAGCTAAAAAGAATGACTTTTAAAAATAACATGAACACTCTGAATGACAATAATACGTCTTGCAAAACATAGCCATCAGAAGAGATAGCAAATCCAAAGACCAAAAGACAATATGGCCTTCAGATGATTGTTCACAAATGGAAAGTGCATCAGAATTAACCCTTATCTTGCTGTTCACGACATTCCCTATCTTTGCAAGCAGTATAGATCCAGATCAGATGACCATCTTATCAGGATCTACACTGTTTGGCATTCAGTTTATGAATTTGTAGCAATAAATTACATCAAGTAAATTGATTGGATGATAGACAGAAATGGGTGTGGCTTAAATGAAATTTCAGCAAGATAAGGGTTAAAATACACTAGTAAGCTCACAGTATACATGTATTATGTATATGTAATGTTTATCGAGACTTTCATTATTAACTGAGTGATGAAACCATCATAATGTTCTATTAAGCTTAATGATTCGTAAGAGATGGCAAGTAACATTGTGCACTTAGTTTCTGTCATTCTTAGGCTAAAAATTTAACAATCCAGTCATGTTATGAAACTTAATATTTCGATTTGAAATTTGAAATGTAATAAGTACTTAAAATATGTTTCCTTTTTTAGTTCATATATAGTATAGACACGGATGCTGCACCCCCCCCCCCCCCACACACACACACACTTAAAAATGTTTCTTATTTCTGCGTTTAAAAAAAAATATTGACTGTGTTTAAATTTCAAACCATTTTTCTAAGTTGTTGTTCATGTTTAAGTTTCTGGATTTTTTTTACCTTTGACCTCTAAGTAGAACCTTGACCTTTGAGGTACTTCTGCCAAGTAATTTCAAAATCAATCCAGATATAAGAAAGTTATTGACAGCGTTAAATTTTCTGACGGATGAACGGATGGATGGATATGGGTAACACTATATGTCCATCCATCATTCTTCAAATGGCGGGGGGGGGGGGGGGGGCATAAAGAAGAGTTGTGAGACAATAAAAACAAATGGCAAAAAACATGAGGGCCATGACATCCAAAGATCGTTCACCTGATCCATATTTAACAAGCATTTTAGGTTGTAGTACCAAAGCGTTAATCCAAAATCATCAATCCATAGACAAATGGCAAATATCAATGTTCAGACCAACAGACTTGGACTCCAGAAGAGTGTAATCAGGCGTCCCTGGATAGTAAGCATTACTTGGTAAGCAAGCTTCGCCCACCATGCCTATCGACCTGAACGAAGAAAGGGAGTAAATGCCGAGAAGGGTATATCCGAGATTTTGGAAGTCTTCCTATGACTTTCCATTGGCAAACACATCAGAAACTAGAGAAAGCGACCAGTGGGTCACGTATACCCCTGGCCAGGGCCATACTCTGATATAGCTTTCAAACTTGTATGCAATATGAATGAAGGTGTCAAGAACCTATAAGAATCTATAAATGTGCTTGTAAAAGCAAAACTAAACATACAATTTCTAAATGGACCAAGGGAGTGAGGGCATCAAAGTTACTGAAGGAGTGGGGGTATCAATGTTACCGAAGCAGCAGGGTGGGTTATGCATCAATGAAATCTTTGGACTGGTATGCAACATCGATGCAAGTATCAATTGAATTTGTCTTAGAGTTTAGAACATATAGGCATCTATAAACTTTGTCATAAAACTTTAACCAAATGTAAAATTTCTAAGTCCGTGACCTTGAGGTCAAAGTCACCCTGGGTGGGGGAAGGGACATACATCACGAAATGTTGGAACTGGTACATTGATGCAAGTATCAACTGAATTTGTTTTGGAGTTTAGAACATACAGGCATCTATAAACTTTGCCATAAAACTTTAACCAATTGTAAAATTTCAAAGTATGTGTCCTTGACCTCAAGGTCACTGTGTTTGTGTGTGTGTGTGTGTGGGGGGGGGGGGTAGGACAGGCATCAATGAAATCTTAAGTCCAGTATGTAACTCCAGTGTAAGTATCAACTAAACCTATGGAAGGGTTCAGAAGATAAAATCGCTCAGAAACTTTGACACAAAACTTTAACCAAATGTAAAATTTCTAAGTCTGTGACCTTGACATCAAGGTCACTGTGGGAGTGGGACATGCATCAATGAAACTTTAGACCAGTATGTAACTTCAGTGTAAGTATGAACTAAATCTATCAAATGGTTCAGAAGATACAACTTTGACCCAAAACTTGACATCAAGGTCACTGTGGGAGTGGGACATGCATCAATGAAACTTTAGACCAGTATGTAACTTCAGTGTAAGTATGAACTAAATCTATCAAATGGTTCAGAAGATACAACTTTGACCCAAAACTTTAATCAAAATGGACGGACGGACGGATGGATGGATGGACGCACGGATGGACGGACGGGCGCACAGACGGACACACGGAAGGACAGACGAACGGCAGGACGAAAACTATATACCCCCATAGCATACTTCGTATGCCTGGGGTATAATAATTCTGGAAATGGCCACATTGTACGGAGCAACAAGATCATGGTGCCTCCCATATAACTTCTTTAGTGTTGATACCAGTTTCGTTGTTTTTATACCCCTGGCATAACAACCTGGTAGTGAGCACCTTCCAACGTTCCATGGAAGTTCTGATACTTGGAACAGGCTCTAGCATAACGGATTACCTGTGAAACGTAAACTCCATATGCTGGTGCAGACGGGATATTACTGCTCAGGAAGGGAAAGTTAACAATGGGAAATTGAAGTCATCTCGTTTATCGTACAGCCTAGTAGTAAGCTTCACGTTGGTTGTCAATATGGAGATAACAATACAAGTATGAGGAGGAGGTTGCAGTCTTTGTTGTTTCCTTAATTTCAAGTTCACGTGGATAGATGAATTCCAAGTACTCTGCGAAATTAGCATTTTTCAGAGACAGTAAATCATATCTGTAGGTGAAATTGAATTGTTGTGCAAGGCATTTCTTGCCTGCTTTGAGGAGACCTTGCACACATTAAGAATTAGGCAATATGTTGGTGACAGCTTTGAATGTCATGGTGTCAGCTGTATGATCAATGGTGACAGCTGTAGGCATGTTAACAGCTGTAGTAATGTTGTTATTGAAGGCACGGGGGTAGTAATTCCAGTATTGGCTGATAACTTTGCATCCTTCTTTAATTACACATCTGGGTGAAGTCCTACTTGATATTCTTTCGCTCAAGCATTTTAGATATTTTATTATGTTGAGTCCTCATCTGTATTTCATCTCTGTATTCCTTGAATTTTTAAGATCTCATACATGTCGCACCAATCACTTGAGAACATACAGCTTAAACGACTTATCCACAACAGAACCAAGGGTGAGGACTGTGGCCAAGTTGAAAAGATTTAACTCCAGTACAAACTTTTACTGACAGTTCCAAGGCTGTTCTTCTTTTGTGTTTAATTATTGATGAAGTTCATCTTTGCATTTATTGTATGTTTTGCTGATATCTTTTTATTTTGTATGGCGTTAAAGCCATTCTATGGAGACGAATATGTCCTTTTAGTTTTTCGCTAGTGGCATATTCATTTCAGTGACGTTATTTTAAGTTTGTGTTTCTTTCCTTTAGTCTTTGATGGGAGGTATGGCTCCTGTGGAGTAATTGTATCGGTTTCAGAATATTGTCTTTACCTTCTATTTAATGACATTCAACCCTTATGGGTAATTTTGCATCATGAATAAAAGGAGAAAAGAGATAAAAGAGACAATACAGGAAGTGTAAGTGAATAACAGGGTAGAAAGAGGCAAATGTATGAAATTGTAGAGTGAGTGACTGTTTGAATTTTACATCTTACCAACAGCTAAGATCGTACGAAGCCTGGACCTCAGTTTGAAGACTCAACCGAAAGTTTGGAGAAGCCCGGGATTGATCCTGCGACCACATTTTTACAAGGTAAGTAGCATAATCACTACATCACAGAGGCTTCTATGAAAGTGTAGAAACAGAAGAATTTACATTCCCTTCAACCCCTACCTGTTGCAAGGACATCAAGACACTATGGGTTGAAAATAATGTGTCACGTGGAAATGGTGACAACCTAAATGAGCTATGGTGAGAACTGTTTTCAGACATACCGACAACCGTATGAGTTCTTACATTTTCATATATTTTCCTGAGAAATATGATGATTTTACAACAATTAAGCATATTCTTAAACTTGGCAGTTACCAGCTATATCCTGGATGTCTCTTTCATCCTTACTCTCAGTGTGGTGACTTGGATCTGAAAATAATAGAACCATTTTATAAAAGATTAATTTTCATGATGTGTTGTGCAGTTAATACTTAATGGCATGTCTAGATATCAAAAGCGAATGATCACTCATTTTATGATTGACTAAAAGCGCAAGATAAGATGAAATTTTTCATTAAACGTGTGTATAAATCATTTGTGTAAGTTCATGTAAAGCAAGAGGCCCATGGGCCATAATGCTCACCAGAGCTCAGGGGCCACTGCCCACTGGAAACAATGTATTTTAATTAACCATGGAAGCCCTGCACCCAAGGCTGTTACAGATAAAATTTCGACCCAATCAGACTAGTGGCTTCAGAGGTCTGATGTCGCTTGAAGACAACAGATGAGAATTGACAATTTCCAATCTGTGGCAACAAATAGGCCAAAAAGAACATTATTAAAGGAACATTTCTATGAAAGTTTGACAAAATATCTTGAGAAGCATTAATGTCATTTTTCAATTCACCCCATTATAAGTCAATGGAAACTCTTAACTTGCCATAGCAAACAAACCAAAGAGCAAAATTTCATAAACCAGAGCTCAGGTGGGCACTGCCCAATGGAGCCCTGATTGGTGTCACTAAATGGCTCTTATAAAATGGAACAGAGACATATATGGTTTAGCGGTGGGGATATGCATGGTTCCTGAGACGTATGGCCTTTTAAGCAATGGAGGCATTCAGGCATGGCAGATCCCAGAAAAGCCCAAGATTGTTCTCACTGAATATGTCTTATCATAAAGATCAAGAATATATGTGGTTAAATGGTTGGGATCTGAACGGTTTCTGAGATATGAGGCCCTTTTATGAAGTGGAAGGGAGAGAAATGGCCCCTGCGGACCCCCCAAGACAGGGTTGACTGAATGTGTCTAATAACAATGGACAAGAATATATGTGATTATAGGATGGGGATTTGAATGGTTTCTGAGATATATGGCCTATTATTAAGTGGAGTCTTATCATCAGGAACAAGAATATAAATAGTAAAGGGGTGGGGATCTGAACGGTTTCTGAGATATATGGATTTTAATGAAGTAAAGGGGTGGGGCATGGCCCGTGGCACCCCGGGGGGACCCCCATGCTGATGTCACTGTTTGTGTCTTATCATAAGGAACAGGATTTATATGGTTTAGGGGTGGGCTCTGAACAGTTTCTCAGATATATGGTCTTTTGTGAAGTCTAGGGGTGTAGTGTGGCCCGGGCGCACCTTGGGTGACCCCTAGGTTGGTGTCACTGAATGTGTCTTATCATAAGGAACAAGAATATATATGGTTTTTGGGGTGGAGATTTGAAAGATTTCTGGAATATTTAGCCTTTTATGAAGTGGAGGGGTTTTGGCATGGCCCCCGCACATCCAGGGCGACACCCAAGTTGTCGTCACTGAATGCGACATCATAAGGAACGAGAATATATATGATTTAGGGGTGGGGAATCTGTAAGGTTACTGGGATATTGCATGGCCCCGGCACATCACGGGGGACCCCAAGGTTGGTGTCAATGAGTCCATCTTATCATGTGGAACAAGAATATATATGGTTTAGGGGTGGGGATCTCAATGGTTTCCGAGATAAATGGCATTTTATGAAGTGGATGGGGTGGGGAATGTCCCAGGCACATCCCGGGGGACCCCCATAATGGTGTCACTTAATGAATCGCAGAGTAAGGAACAAGAATATATATAGTTAGGGGCGGGGATCTGACTGGTTTCTGAGATAAATGGCATTTTATGAAATAGAGTGGGCAGGGCATGTCCCCGGCACATCCGGGGGACCCCCAGGTTGGTGTCACTTAATGCATCTTATCATAAGGAACAAGAATATATATGGTTAAGGGGTGGGATCTGTATGGTTTCTGAGATATAAGGAATTTTATGAAGTGGAGGGGGCGGGGCATGGCCCTGGCACAACCTAGGAGACCCCCAGGTTGACATAAAAGCATATGGCTGAGAGAAGTTTACTCAGGGAACATGTCTATGTAAGTTTTGTCAAAATATCTGCAATGGACTTGGCAGTAAATGCAATTTTTCAGTTTTCCCCATTATAAGTCAATGGATACTCTTAAGTTGCCATGGCAACAAAACTAAAAGGCCAAAATTCATAAACAAGAGGGCCATGATGGCCCTGGATCGCTCACCTGATCCATAGTGTAACAAGTGGGCCCCAGAGAGGGCCATTATTGGCCCCAGGGCTTTAATGTGCATAATGTTGAGGGAAGTCTTAAAGGTGAAGTTTCATACCAAACATCAACAAAGGCTATAATTTGAACAATCTTGGCAAAGGTCCACTAGATGAAGCTACACATCAAATATCAAAGACCTGGGCCTAGCGGTTTCAGAGAAGAAGATTTTTAAAGATTTTGCCTATATAAGCCTATGTAAAACCAAAGGGCCCCGGGACGGGGGCATTTTTGTCCCAGCACTATAATTTGAACAATCTTGGTAGGGGTCCACTAGATGAAGCTTCATACCAAATATAAAAGACCTGGGCCTTGTGGTTTCAGAGAAGAAGATTTTTAAAGATTTTCCCTATATTAGCCTATGTAAAACCAAAGGGCCCCGGGGCGGGGGCATTTTTTGTCCCAGCACTATAATTTGAACAATCTTGGTAGGGGTCCACTAGATGAAGCTTCATACAAAATATCAAAGTCCTGGGCCTTGTGGTTTCAGAGAAGAAGATTTTTAAAGATTTTCCCTATATAAGCCTATGTAAAACCAAAGGGCCCCAGGGCGGGGGCATTTTTGGCCCCAGCACTATAATTTGAACAATCTTGGTAGGGGTCCACTAGATGAAGTTTCATACCAAATATCAAAGACCTGGGCCTTGTGGTTTCAGAGAAGAAGATTTTTAAAGATTTTCCCTATATAAGCCTATGTAAAACCAAAGGGCCCGGGGCGGGGGCATTTTTGGCCCCAGCACTATAATTTGAACAATCTTGGTAGGGATCCACTAGATGAAGCTTCATACCAAATATCAAAGACCTGGGCCTTGTGGTTTCAGAGAAGAAGATTTTTAAAGATTTTCCCTATATAAGCCTATGTAAAACCAAAGGGCCCCAGGGCGGGGGCATTTTGGGCCCCAGCACTATAATTTGAACAATCTTGGTAGGGGTCCACTAGATGAAGCTTCATACCAAATATCAAAGACCTGGGCCTTGTGGTTTCAGAGAAGAAGATTTTTTAAGTTTTTGGTGAAAAAAATCTATTTTTGGCTCCTGTGACCTAGATGTGCAACGGACCGGAACCATTTGAACAACTTTGAAAGGGGACCACCTAAGGATCATTCCTGTGAAGTTTGGTCAAAATCCGATCAGTGGTTTAGGAGGAGATGTCGTTTAAAGAAATTGTTTACGCACGCACGCACGCACGGACGGACGGACGCACGCACGCACGCACGCACGACGGACGACGGACAAAAAGTGATCCCAAAAGCTCACCTCGTCACTACGTGACGGTGAGCTAAAAACCTGTAAAGGCAAATATGGTTAATATTTTCATAAAGTCTCAGCCTCCTAGAGCATATGGTTTCTGAGGAGATGATTTTTTAAGTATTTTTTTTTTCTATTTTTTGCATTTTGGCTTCCATTGCAACCAATGAAAATGAGTAGAAGGCCTAAAATCATACGGCAGATAGTAGATTGCCTATGGAACATTTCTATGAAAGTTTTGTCAAAATAACTGCAGAGGCTTGGCAGTAAATGCCATTTTTCAATTTTCCCCAGTAAAAGTCTATGGAAACTACAAGTTGCCATAGCAACCAAACTAATGAGCAGATTTTCACAAAAAAAAACACAAACTTTCAAACTGCCCCAGTCAAAGGATGCTACAGATAAAATTTGGGCCCAGTCGGCCCATTGGCTTCAGAAGAGATGCCGTTTGAAAGTGTTGACGCAGACGCAGACGAAGGATAACTGCCTATCCTATAACCTCCCCCGGAGCCTTCGGCTCTGGGGAGCTAAAAATGGTTAATGGCCAGTAACGTCACTATGACCTTCGTGGCAAACCTATGTTTTCTTTTTTTAATATTATAGCAATAAAACCAATCCTAAGATGAAACATGATTCAATTAACTCACGTTTATTCGTAAATTTAGTATGAAACGACGACTCCTGTATTTTACACTCAGATGCTTTATCTGAGACTTAAACTGTTCTTAACATACCTAAACCTCAATACGGTTGTGTAATGTTATTTTGAATGTGAAGTTATTAAAAAGTCTTAAAAACCTCAAATCTCGAAATTCAGCTGTATCTCCTCCATTGACTTCCTGTTCAAGCACCATTCATTATAACTATTCAGAACTGCATCAAGCTCCTCTAACTTAAGGGGGCGCCCTTCAATCGCTACAATGTAACAATCTATTTGTTTAATGAACAAACCTTAATAAAAACGCTCAGGGAAACCACTTTGACTTATCCTCAACTGAATACAATGTAACCTCGTTATAACATAGCTGTTGGGGTCCTGGAAAACTAACTGCATTAGCGGTGATTACCCCGTTATAGTTTTGAGGTTTCGATAACACCATATCGTCGTAATGGAGTGTGTACCGAACCCACCAATACTATGAGGTTTTAAAATGATGCTTTCAGTGCATGTCTTGTTGTCAAAAAGAAAAATATGTTTTAGATGAATAAAATGTGTTCTTACGAGGACTGTTCAAATATGAATGCAACTAAGCACATAAAAATTATTCCGTGATAGATTTCGATGCAAAATTTATTTTGTCCCCTCAAAAGTATTCCCCTTTAACAGATATACAAACTTTCAGTCATCTGATCCAATCATTGAAATCATTTTGGTAGTCTTTTCGAGGTATACTATGAAGGCACTGGAATATTGCAGAACCGAAGTGTTTGCGCTGTACAAATTTTCGACCAGAAAAGGTATTTTTTTAGCCGCGGGAACAAAAAAAAGTCACACGGGGCAAGGTCAGGGGAATACGGGGAGTGATGGAGTTCAACAACCTTTTCTTGCTTCATGTAGTCTTGCAAATGAACGCCTTGTGCGATGATGCATTGTCATGTAGCAATCTGACATTGGCAAAACCAGTTGCGGGTCTTCGTTTTTTGAAATATTTCTTCAATTTTCGAAGAACTTTATTCTTGTAAAACTTCGCATATACTGATTTGCCTTTAGGCACAGCAACCTGAATAGCAGGGCCCTGATTTGAAAAGAATATGGCATACATTACCTTCTTGACGCTCATGGTCCGCTTTGCAATGCATGGTCTTTTGCAATACTTTGTTGCCCATATTTTGTTCTGAATCTTTCGTTTTTGGCTCAAAAAAGTGAGCCCATGTCTCATCACCTGTGACGACATTAGGGAAAGACCGTGCATTGTAATTTGGAAACTTTTTAAGCAACTTCTTGGCGCACTGAACGCGTGTCTTTTTCTGCTCATCTGTCAACAGATGGGGAATCCATCTAGCACAGATCTTTCTCATTTTCAAATCCCGTTTCAGAATTGTATGAGCTGCTCCTAATGAGATGCCAACCATACTAGCTATTTGCCTAGTGGTGTATCGTGCATCGGTAGCAACTATTTCTTTCACTCTAGCAACCATCTCGGCCGACAATGTGGCGCATCTTCTGTTGAGCCTAGCCCACAGCTGAATTTCTTACAAAAACGAAAAACTGTCGAAAAGGGCATTTCATTATGCCCATAAACCGAACATATTTCATAAAAATGTCTTTGCACCGTATACCAAGAATACAATGATTCTTAATATAGGACCGTATTTCAACGGCGTACTCTGACCTTCTTCTAACCATGTTTTGTATTAGTATACAAGAGTAGACAGTGTTTATCGAACGATATACATGGCTAAAGTGCACGGATTTTAACAGGTTTGGTGTCAATGTATAGGTAAAATGTTTTTCTACGCTGTGATATTTATTTCCTGGTGATTTTCGTATTAGTGCATGAGAAAACGTTCTACTTGCATTCATATTTGAACAGTCCTCGTACATGTTTGTTGTAATGTTTATCACTCAGTTTTGATGGCTTTTTTGTTTGTTTGTTTGATTTGAGGTTTAACGTCCCCGTCAACACTGTAAAGGTCATTTTGGAGACGTTGCTCCCAATTTTCTGGGACTTTTACCTGACATTGAGATGAAATGACATCTCAAGCCCTGTCGCCCAATGGAACCAATAGGGTCTATTAGCATGGACGGTCCGGCTCGCACCGCGGTCCCTGGACAGGCTTAGATCCTCTAAGCGGTTTACCAGTACTAGTGTGCGGGCCAGATTCAGCTCTGTGTGGAAGCATCATGCAGCCCATATATTTCTTCAAGCCCCTATGAGCGGGGGCGTTCAGTTTTGATGGTACAAGTATAGTCTTTCAAAACGCAGTGAGACGTGAATGCGCTTTTAATTTTGGACAAGTCCACCTTTTAGGTAAATCGCCTTCAGTTGGGATTTTATATTGGCCGATATATATAGTTTTACTGAGGATCATACTGCATCATATTAACCACTTGGCCACGAATCCTACATAATGGCATTATCAAAACTCTTATTGAAAATTTTAAAATCCTGTGAAAAAAGAACTCCGAAACCTGCTTCACCTAAAACATGGAATAGTCTTATCACGCTTGAACGTTGAGCTCTCAAAGGTCGTTGATAAACTATAATTGTTTGTACAACATATTATGTAAATTTGGTAAAGGTGATTGACAATTAACGTTACATGTGTTCACGTTTGTAGGTCAGGTAAACAGGTAGATTTATGTGCAGTGGGCCATTAATCTGCTTAAATGAAATTTTTAACGTTTTTTTTTTCTCTAAGCTTTGAAACCAATACACTTTATTTTATTTTACCATAATTCATGGGGAAAAAGTGTTTTTTACCTTAATATATGAAGAAAACTAGAAATGTGTCAATACAGCACAAATACCCTCGCCCAGGGGCCTACCCCCCCCCCACCCCTGTAAAAAACGACTCATCATATTACAATAACACCTGTCATTGGACAGCATAACTAGCTTGGAAAAGTGTCCTTAGGTCATTGGCATAGCTTGGTGTATGGCTGATTAAACCTTGGAAAAATAACTATCAACATACCAAATAGGAACTCAATCCATCAAATGGTTTGGAAAATATGAGCTCTTACAAACGTTAACATTAAAGATTTCTAAATCTGCAACCTTGACCTTAAGGTCATGGGGCAGGGGCGGGGTTAAGGCTGAATTAAATTTTTGACCTGTATCTATCATCATTCCAAATATGTAGCAAATTCATCACATGGTTCAGGAAATATGAACTCTCAAAAAATATAATATAAAAAATTTCTATGTCTGTGACCTTGACCTTGAGGTAAGGAGTGGGGGGTATGCCTAAATGAAAATTTGGACCTGCAACTATTGTCATACCAAATATGAAGCAAATCCATTATAAAGTTTGGAAAATATAAGCTATTAACATATTTAAATTTGAAAAATTCTATGTCTGCGACCTTGACCTTGAAGTCATAGGCAAGGGTGGGTTTTTTACTGAATATATCTTTGGACCTGCATATATCATCAAAACACATATGAACCAAATGAATCATAAAAATTCAAGTTCAATGTGGTACAAATACCTTAACCTGAGTCTTAAACATTAAAAATTTTCTAAGTCTGTGAACTTGACCTTGAGGTCATGGGTATGGGTGGGGGTATTGCTGAATTAACGTTTGGACCTATATGTATCATCATACCAAATATGAACCAAATTCACTACACAGTTTGGAAAATATGAGCTGAAGTTTTACCTGGTACAAATACCTTAACCTTGGTCTTAAACATTAAAAATGTCAAAGTCCATGGCCTTGACCTTCAAGTCATGGGTATGGATGGGGTATTGCTGAATAAAACTTTGGACCTTTATCTATCATCATACTACATATAAACCAAATCCATTGAATGGTTTTGAAAATATGAGAAATATATGGGCTGCATGATGCTTCCAGGAAGAGCTGAATCCGGCCCGCAAACTAGTACTGGTAAACCAATTAGAGGATCTATGCCTGTCCAGGAACAGCAGTGCCAGTCGGACTGTCCATGCTAATAAACCCTATTGGTTTCATTGGGCGACAGGGCATGAGATGTCATTTCATCTCAATGTCGGGTAAAAGTCCCACAAAATTGGAAGCAGCGTCACCAAAATAACCTTTAAAGTGTTGATGGGGACGTTAAACCTCAAATCAAACAAACAAACAAACAAACAAATCTACCTGGTACAATTACCTTTACCTGGGTCTAAAAGGTTAGACATTTCTAAGTTCGTGACATTGACCTTGAGGTCACGGGTATTGGTGGGGGCATTGCTGAATAAAACTTTGGGCCTATATCTATCATCATACTAAATATAAACTCAATCTATTGTATGGTTTGGAAAATATGAGCTCAAGTTCTACCTTGTACAAAAACCTTAACCTGAGTCTAACAGGATTACGTACGTACATACACACTTTCGTACAGAAGGACGTACATTCGGACGCAAGTACGCACATACGGAAACCGAAAAACCCCTTACCCCGGCATCATCCAATGCGGAGGCACAAAAACAGGAGCCATTGAATACCCGCATTATACTGATTTCCGCGTTCAAATGATCAGCGTTTTAATGAGGTTGCAGTTTTAATTTGGTGATCATTCATGAGATATTAAGTTACTATTTACAAAATCTGTGGAAAACTGGCAAATATGTATTGATACATTTTATTTATTGTTCGCTCACCTGTGTGTCACTGTCTCGAGTACATTCTACTTTTAGCTCTTGTGGCCATCTTGTTCATCGGCAGAGTGATTTTAGCTTATTTGGTAGGGAGTAACCTAGGCAACATTCCTGGGAACTTTGAATCAAATTGGCCTTAGGGTTAGGGGGAGTTTCCGTTTGAATCAAATTTACAATATTTTTCTATTTTTACCTCCGGTGGCCATTTTGTTCATCCGAGTGGAATTGTTTTAGCCTTTTTGGTAGAGGATCATCTAAGCAACATTGTCGCAAAGAACCTACATGCTAAATATGAAGGCTGTATCTCAAATGCTTTAAAAGTTATGACAAAGTAGGTCAAAGGTCAAAAGTTTTGAATGGCTGAGAAAACCTTGTCACAAGGAACATGCATGCCCAATATGAAGGCTCTATCTGATATGGTTCAAAAGGTATGATAAAGTAGGTCACAGGTCAAGGTCACATGTCAAATCTTTATGAGTGGAAAGCCCTTGTCAGAAGGAACCTACATGCCAAATATGAAGGCTCTATCTCAAACGGTACAAAAATTATGACAAGATAACCTACTGATCTACTTTTTGATTTGACATGATCCATATTTGAACTTAACTGAGATATTGTCCAGATGATCATTCTGAGCAAGTTTTATCATGATTTGACTAAAACTGTGGCCTCTTAGAGTATTCAAAACGTTTTTCTATGATTTGACCTCCTCACCTACTTTTTGACCCGACATGACCCATATTAAAACTTGACACAGATATTATCAAGATGATCATTCTGAGCAAGTTTGAGGATGCTCGGACCAAAACTTGGGCCTCTAGTCTGTTCACAAAGTTTTTCAACAATCTGAACTACTGACCTACATATTGACCAGACATGACCCATATTCAAACTTGACCAAGATATTGTCAAATGATCATTTTGAGCAAGTTTGATGATGATCGGACCAAAACTGTAGCCGCCAGTGTGTTCAGAGGGTTATCCTATGATTTGAACTATTGACCTACTTTTTGACCCAACATGACCCATATTTGAACTTGACTGGGATATTGTCAAGATGATCATTCTGGGCAAGTTTGATGATGACCGGACCAAAACTGTGGCCTCTAGTGTGTTCAGAAGGTTTTTCAATGATTTGACCTACTGACCTACTTTTTGACCCGACATGACCCATATTCGAACGTGACCGAGATATTGTCAAGACTATCATTCTGAGCAAGTTTGATGATGACCGGACGAAAACTGTGGCCTCTAGTGTGTTCACAAGGTTTTTCTCTGATTTGACCTGCTGACCTACTTTTTGACCCTACATGACCCATATTCGAACTTGACCGAGAAATTGACAAGATAATCAATCTGAGCAAGTTTCATGATGATCAGACCAAACCTGTGGCCTCTAGTGTATTCACAAGGTTTTTCTATGATTTGACCTACTGACCTACTTTGTGACCCGACATAACCCATATTCGAACTTGACCGAGATGTTGTCAAAATGATCATTCTGGGCAAGTCTGATGATGATCGGACCAAAACTGTGGCCTCTAGGGTGTTCACAAGGTTTTTCTATGATTTGACCTACTGACCTACTTTTTGACCCGACATGACCCGTATTCAAACTTGACCGAGATATTGTCAAGATGATCATTCTGGGCAGGTTTGATAATGATTGGAACAAAACTGCGGCCTCTAGCGTATTCACAAGGTTTTTCTATGATTTGACCTACTGACCTACTTTTTGACCCGACATCACCCTTATTCGAACTTGACTGAGATATTGTCAAGATGATCATTCTGGGCAAGTTTGATGATGATCGGACCAAAACTGTGGCCTCTCGTGTCTTCACAAGGTTTTTTTTTATTTGACATACTGACCTACTTTTTAACCCGAACATGAACCATATTCGAACTTGACCGAGATTTTGTGGTGGTACAACTTGTGTGCAAGTTTAAAGCATAAATGAAACATCTATCATGCAGACAAGACCAAATTAGGCAATTTTTGCACTGTCAGGGGCCGTAACTTCGTAAAACATGATGGGATATGGCTGGTTCAAGAAAGGAACCCAGATCTCATGATGGTACAAGTTGTGTGCAAGTCTGGTTAAAATCAAACCATAAATGAAGATGCTATCGTGCGGACAAGTCCAAAATAGGCAATTTTTGCCCTTTCAGGGGGCCGTAACTCTGTCACACATGATGGGATATGGCTTGTTCAAGAAAGGAACCTAGATCTCATGGTGGTACAAGTTGTGTGCAAATAAAAATCAAAAATGAGTTTCTTTAAGAGCAATGAAAATATTCATAAGAAAGAAGATGGGTCATACTACGTAGTTTCGGCTAATAAAGCCTCATCAGTGACCATGTAATGATCCGGCAAAGAAAGCCAGGGGAAACATACTGCAATTTTGCGAATTTCAAATAGGCAGTCGATACAACGACTGATATAAATCAAAATTGGGTCCAAATAATTAAAAACCTGTCTAGAATATGAGTCTAAACCAATAATTTATTTCTGATTTCTCAGAATATTTACGCTGATCTCAAAGGACCAAAAGTAAAATATAAACTGCACTATGGTTGATGTACGGGGAGACGTTTTACCGCCGCCACACGGCACAACACCAGCTGCAGTGAAGGCAAATAAAAATCAAAAATGAGTTTCTTTAAGAGCAATGAAAATATTCATAAGAAAGAAGATGGGTCATACTACGTAGTTTCGGCTAATAAAGCCTCATCAGTGACCATGTAATGATCCGGCAAAGAAAGCCAGGGGAAACATACTGCAATTTTGCGAATTTCAAATAGGCAGTCGATACAACGACTGATATAAATCAAAATTGGGTCCAAATAATTAAAAACCTGTCTAGAATATGAGTCTAAACCAATAATTTATTTCTGATTTCTCAGAATATTTACGCTGATCTCAAAGGACCAAAAGTAAAATATAAACTGCACTATGGTTGATGTACGGGGAGACGTTTTACCGCCGCCACACGGCACAACACCAGCTGCAGTGAAGGCAAATAAAAATCAAAAATGAGTTTCTTTAAGAGCAATGAAAATATCCATAAGAAAGAAGATGGGTCATACTACGTAGTTTCGGCTAATAAAGCCTCATCAGTGACCATGTAATGATCCGGCAAAGAAAGCCAGGGGAAACATACTGCAATTTTGCGAATTTCAAATAGGCAGTCGATACAACGACTGATATAAATCAAAATTGGGTCCAAATAATTAAAAACCTGTCTAGAATATGAGTCTAAACCAATAATTTATTTCTGATTTCTCAGAATATTTACGCTGATCTCAAAGGACCAAAAGTAAAATATAAACTGCACTATGGTTGATGTACGGGGAGACGTTTTACCGCCACCACAAGTCTGGTTAAAATCAAATCATAAATGAAGATGCTATTGTGCGGACAAGAAATTATTTACGCACGCACGCACGGACGACGGACAAAATGTGATCACAAAAGCTCACCTTGTCACTACGTGACAGGTGAGCTAAAAACTACATGCCCCCGGCATCATCCGATAACAAGTGCATGACAGCATAGCTCGCCTGTTTCGCGCATTCAAGATATAAGGTAAAACTATTGAACCATGAAATATAGATCACACTCTCCTACATATATTTTGAGGTCAATCATCAGGTCACATGGAACAGATATTCCAGATATTACATTTCAGAATCAAATTGTGTCAGAACTATAAGGCTAATCATTGAACCATGAAAATAGGTCACAATGACCTATATATATTTCCATGTCAATCATCTGCTCACATGGAACTGATTTTTCATATATGAAGTTTCTCCATCCAATAGAATTCAAGATATAAGTCAAAGTCACTGAACCATGTTATATAGGTCACACTGACCTAGATATATTTTGAGGTCAATCATCTGGTTGCATTGAAGTAATATCCCAGGTATAACATTTCGTTATCAAAATATTATTCAAGAAACAAGAGGGCCCAGAGGGCCCTGATTCGCTCACCTGTGAGTCACTGTCTCGAGTACATTCTATTTTTAGCTATGGTGGCCATCTTGTTCATCAGCAGAGTGATTTTAGCTCCTTTGGTAGGGAGTAACCTAGGCAACATTCCTGTGGAGTTTGAATCAAATTGGCCTTAGGGTTTAGGAGGGGTTCACGTTTGAATCAAATTTACAATATTTTTTTCTATTTTTACGGATTGTTTTAGCCTTTTTGGTAGAGGGTCATCTAAGCAACATTACTTCAAAGTTTGAATGAAATTGGCCCAAGGGTAGAGGAGGAATTGTCGTTTGAAGATGATCGGACCAAAACTGTGGCCTCTAGTGTGTCCACAAGGTTTTTCAACAATCTGACCTACTGACCTACTTAATGACCAGATTTGACCCATATTCGAAATTAACTGAGATATTGTCAAATGATCATTTTGAGCAAGTTTGATGATGATCGGACCAAAACTGTGGCTCAAGTGTGTTCAGAGGGTTTTTTTATGATTTTACCTACTGAAATACTTTTTGGACCAACATGACCCATATTCAATCTTGACTCAGATATTGTCAAGATGATCATTCTTGGCAAGTTTGATGAGGATCTGACCTAAACTGTGGCCTCTAGTGTGTTCACAAGGTTTTTCTATGATTTGACCTACTGACCTACTTTTTGACCTGACATGACCAATATTCCAACTTGACCGATATATTGTCAAGACAATCATTCTGAGCTAGTTTGATGATGATTGGAACAAAACAGTGGCCTCTAGTGTGTTCACAAGGTTTTTCTCTGATTTGACCTACTGACCTACTTTTTGACCAGACTTGACCCATATTCGCACGTGACCAAGTTGAAGATATTATCAAGATGATCATTCTGAGCAAGTTTGATGATGTACGGACCAACACTGTGGCCTCTAGTGTGTTCACAAGGTTTTTTCTATGATTTGACCTACTTTTTGACCTGACATGACCTGTATTCAAACTTGACTGAGATATTAGCAAGATGATCATTCTGGGCAAGTTTGATAATGATTGTACCAAAACTGTGGCCTCTAGTGTATTCACAAGGTTTTTCTATGATTTGACCTACTGACCTTCTTTGTGACCTGACATGACCCATATTCAAACACGACCAAGATATTATCAAGATGATCATTCTGAGCAAGTTTGATGATGATCGGACCAAAACTGTGGCCTCTAGTGACTTCACAAGGTTTTTTTTTTATTTGACCTACAGACCTACTTTTTGACCCGACATGACCCATATTCAAACTTGACCGAGAAATTTTGTGGCGGTACAAATTGTGTGCAAGTTCAGTTAAAATCAAATCAGAAATGAAACAGCTATCATGCAGACAAGACCAAAATAGGCAATTTTTGCCCTTTCAGGGGCCGTAACTCCGTAACACCTGATGGGATATAGCTGGTTCAAGAAAGGAACCCAGATCTCATGGTGGCACAAGTTGTGTGCAAGTCTGGTTAAAATCAAATCATAAATGAAGATGCTATCATGCGGACAAGACCAAAATAGGCAATTTTTGCCCTTTCAGGGGCCGTAACTCCGTAACACATGATGGGATATGGCTGATTCAAGAAAGGAACCCAGATCTCATGGTGGCACAAGTTGTGTGCAAGTCTGGTTAAAATCAAATCATAAATGAAGATGCTATCGTGCGGACAAGACCAAAATAGGCAATTTTTGCAATTTCAGGGACCGTAACTCTGTAACACATGACGGGATATGGCTGGTTCAAGAAAGGAACCCAGATCTCATGGTGGTACAAGTTGTGAGCAAGTCTGGTTAAAATCAAATCATAAATGAAGATGCTATCATGCGGACAAGACCAAAATAGGCACTTTTTGCAATTTCAGGGACCGTAACTCTGTAACACATGACGGGATACGGCTGGTTCAAGAAAGGAACCCAGATCTCATGGTGGTACAAGATGTGAGCAAGTCTGGTTAAAATCAAATCATAAATGAAGATGGTATGGTGCGGACAAGACCAAAATAGGCAATTTTTGCAATTTCAGGGGCTGTAACTCTGTAACACAGGACGGGATACGGCTGGTTCAAGAAAGGAACCCAGATCTCATGGTGGTACATGTTGTGTGCAAGTCTGGTAAAAATCAAATCATAAATGAAGATGTTATCGTGCGGACAATAAATTGTTTACGGACGCACGCACGCACGGACGCACGCACGGACGACGGACGACGGACAAAATGTGATCACAAAAGCTCACCTTGTCACTACGTGACAGGTGAGCTAAAAAGGCAAAAATCACTGAACCATGAAATATAGGTCACACTGGCCTAGATATATTTTGAGGTCAATCAGCAGGTCACATGTAACTACTAATCAAGCTATGACATTTCTTTATCGAATAGTATTCAAGATAATAGGCAAAATCAGTGAACCATGAAATATAGGTCACACTGACCTAGATATATTTTGAGGTCAATCATGAGGTCACATGGAACTAATAATCCAGGTATGACATTTCCCCATCAAATAGTATTCAAGATAATAGGCAAAATCACTGAACCATGTAATATAGGCCACAGTGACTTAGATATATTTGGTGGTCATTTATCGGGTCACTCGGAAGTAATAATTCAGGTAAGGCATTTCTCCTTCAAATAGTATTCAAGTTATTAGGCGAAGTCATTGAACCATGAAATATAGGTCAAAGTGACCTAGATATATTTTGAGGTCAATCATGGGGCCACATAGCACTAATATCCAAGGTATGACATTTCTCCAACAAATAGATTTCAAGATATAAGGCAATATCACTGGCCCATGACATATAGGTCACAGTGACCTTGATATATTTTGAGGTCAATCATGGGGTCACATGGTACTAATATTCCAGGTATGACATTTCTCCAACAAATAGTCTTCAAGATATAAGGCAAAATCACTGGACCGTGAAATGTAGGTCACCATGACCTTCACCCTTTTAGACTTTAACCAATGTCACATGGTAGGCAGATATATAACCAATTAAGTTTACAACTTGTTAGCATTATGGAAACGTATATAACAAATTACAAAGGTGTCCTAGATTTTGACCCCTAGCCCCACTCCATCCGTCCTCGCAGGCATGAACCCAGGGGTGTGTTGTCTTCGAATCTCAGAAGACACGCCCTGGTATCCAAATTGTAAAATATGAATCCTTTGTGATGAGTGTCAGTTGAGATATCAGCAATTCAAAAACTTTAACACAGTTTTACAGATGCGTTCTAGATTTTGACCCTTAGCCCACCCCGGGGCATGAACCCAGGGGTCTATGTCTTAGACCATCAGAAGACCCTCCCAGGTACCTAAGTTCCAAATATGTGATGAGTGACTGCTGAGATATAAGCATTTGAAAAGCTTTAAGGCAGTGTGACGGGAACGCACACGCATACGCAAACGTGCACAAATGAGGTGAAAACAATAGCTCTCCATGTACTTCGTACAGGCGACCTAAAAAAGTGTTCTCACTACTTACTCAAGCACTTTCAAAACTGACATTTCTCAGTATTTACTCAAGTACGAGGACTGTTCAAATATGAATGCAAGTAGAACGTTTTCCCATGCACTAATGCGAAAATCACCTGGAAATAAATATCACAGCGTAGAAAAACATTTTACCTATACATTGATACCAAACCTGTTAAAATCCGTGCACTTTAGCCATGTATATCGTTCGATAAACACTGTCTACTGTTGTATACTAATACAAAACATGGTTGGAAGAAGGTCAGAGTACGCCGTTGAAATACGGTCCTATATTAAGAATCGTTGTATTCCTGGTATACGGTGCAAAGACATTTTTGATGAACTATGTTCGGTTTATGGGCATAATGAAATGTCTTTTCCGACACTTTTTCGTTGGTGTAAGAAATTCAGCTGTGGGCTAGGCTCAACAGAAGATGCACCACATGATCGTCGGCCAAAAAGAGCAACATCTGCCAAGATGGTTGCTAGAGTGAAAGAAATAGTTGCTGCCGATGCACGATACACCACTAGGCAAATAGCTAGTATGGTTGGCATTTCATTAGGAGCAGATCATACAATTCTGAAACGGGATTTGAAAATGAGAAAGATCTGTGCTAGATGGATTCCCCATCTGTTGACAGATGAGCCCATCTGTTGACAGATGAGCAGAAAAAGACACGCGTTCAGTGCACCAAGAGGTTGCTTAAAAAGTTTCCAAATTACAATGCACGGTCTTTCGCTAATGTCGTCGCAGGTGACGAGACATGGGTTTACCTTTTAGAGCATAAACGAAAGATTCAGAACAAAATTTGGGCAACAAAGTATTGCAAAAGACCATGCATTGCAAAGCGGACCGTGAGCGTCAAGAAGGTAATGTATGCCATATTCTTTTCAAATCAGGGCCCTGCTATTCAGGTTGCTGTGCCTAAAGGCAAATCTGTAAATGCGAAGTTTTACAAGAATAAAGTTATTCGAAAACTGAAGAAATATTTCAAAGAACGAAGACCCGCAACTGGTTTGGCCAATGTCAGATTGCTACATGACAATGCGTCATCGCACAAGGCGTTCATTGTGCAAGATTATCTGAAGGAGGAAAAGGTTGTTGAACTCCCCCACACCCCGTATTCCCCTGACCTTGCCCCGTGTGACTTTTTTTTTTGTTCCCACGGCTGAAAAGATACCTTTCTAGTCGAAAATTTGTACAGCGCAAACACCTCGGTTCTGCAATATTCCAGTGCCTTCATAGTATACCTAGAAAAGACTACCAAAATGCATTCAATGATTGAATCAGAAGACTGAAAGTTTGTATATCTGTTAAAGGGGAATACTTTGAGGGGACAAAATAAATTTTTCATCGAAATCTATCACGGAATCATTTTTATGGACTTAGTTGCATTCATATTTGATCGTACCTTTCCTTAGTACCCACTTCATCCCTGCGTGCTAGACAATTAGCAGAACAGATTTGTTAATGCAGTTACTAGGAACAGACTAAGAAGTATTTTAATTGTAGTTAACTGCCTTTGGTAACAAGGATTGCTTTTGAGCAAAGAGAGTATGCTGAGAAAGGTCAGTTTACAGTTTTTCACAATATTCAGTGTTTTCTTAATTCGAATCAACACTGTATACCGGTAGGTTATTTTGAAGATGTTGCTCCATATTTTTTTTCTGACTTTTATCCGACACTCAGATGAAGTGACATCTCTGCCTCATTATGACACTAAACTCCGTTCAGAAAATCTGAATCATCGATTTTTTTATTCTTTCTTTTAATACTCATTTTAGCCCATACATCATTATGGAAAAGTTTTAGACCTGACCCTCCGCCGACTTCTTCAGCAAGCCGCATGCCTCTGCGACAGTCAGGAAAGGCTGTGATTATTTGGAGAAAATTGCAAAACAAAGAAATAAGACCACAGACTAAGTCCATTTGACGATGATTGTCAGGTGAAATAATAAATATGCAAATACATGTGACACACTATATAAATAGATATGCAATTACGACACACTTTACATTCGAATGGCTAGATAGAGGCTCACTATGAACATTGGGCCTCTAGCAAGGTCATTCTTCTTGATACGTTTTTTAGTCCTTTCGGCCACCTGTCTATAGGTCAGTCATTTGAAAATTCGATTGGAAGACAAGTGTAGTGGATCGGGGAACGGATGTTTGTTCCCGGCATTCGGGTGAAATGACCACGATGGCCGCTACGACCATGTATGGTCAAACACTTTGAAACTCATCTTGTCTGGAATCAAACAGGCAGCGGTATTAGAAATTGGTATAGAGCATTAAATGTTGTGACTCCCCATAATTTCGTTTCCAAATGAAGATCATATTGATAACAGAGGCCTCATTGGAGACCGGGTCGTTGTGGAATGGATGGATAAATGGATAAGGATGATAAAAAGGACGAGGATGGCTGGCTGGATGGATGCTGCATACATGTATGTATGTATGTATGTATGTATGTATGTATGTGTGTTTGTGTGTGTGTGTGTGTGTGTGTGTGTGTGTGTGTGTGTGTGTGTATGCATGCATGTTAATAACGTTGCACCGGTACAAACATATGTCTCTTGATAGAATTTCTGCAGCTCATATGCCAGTTCCACCCCCGCCCATCGAGGCCTGAAGAAATAGATGGGCTGCATGATGTTTCCACGCAGAGCTGATACCGACCCGCACACGAGTACTGGTGAACCGCTTAGAGGATCTAACCCTGCCCGGGCAAAGCGGTGCGAGTCGGCACGCCCATGTTTTATAAACCTTATTGGTTTCATTTGGCGCCAGGGCTTGAGATGCCATTTCATCTCAAGGTCGGGTAAAAGTCTCCAAAAATTGGAAGGAACGTCTCCAAAATGTCTTTACAGTGTTATCGGTAGCGTTAAATCTCAAAACAAACAAACAAACAAATCATACGCAAGTCTCTGTGGCAGTCCTTTACAAGAAAGCAGTCTGAGGAACAGACAAATCCCCCGCCTCACTTTGTATCAGGGCTAAACCTTGTGACCTTGACCTTGAGTTGGCATGGTCTATTTATGGGTACTGCACATCAGCTCACTGAGACGAATAATTAACCAAAGTTAATGAAAATCTATTAAAGAGTTCAGGAGATATAGAGCGGACAAGAAAGTGTTACGGACAGACAGATGCAGGGGTAAAGGAGATTTGTCAAAGTTTCAAACTCTTGACCTTCAGATGTGACCTTGACCTTGAGTCAGCAGGGTTCAATTATGGCACATGTACTCCAGCTCACTCAAAATAATAGTTGACCAAAGTTTAATGAAAATCTGTCAAAGGGTAAACGAGATATGGAACGGACACAAAATTCAAAAAAGGTTCAAAGTTGTGACCTTAAACAATGACCTTGACCTTGAGTCGACATGGTTCATTTATGAGTTCTGCACATCAGCTCAATGAGACGAATAATTGACCAAAGTTTAATGAAAATTTATCAAACGGTTCAGGAGATATGGAGCGGACAAGAAAGTGTTACGGACAGACAGACGGACAGACGAAGGCCATTCCAATAATCCCCGTTCCGCTTCGCGGCGGGGGGATAAAATGCGATGTACTGTCAACAGTGGTCAAAAGAATTATATTGATATCAGACGTGGTGTCACAGCTAATGATTTTCCACGAAGTGATCGTGCAAATAAACCATATACGCCCTTGTGATTTACATGAGTAGTAACCACTTCTATATATGGTTTAAATAGGTGTGCCGAACCTGTCAAAATGTCTTAGTCTGTGATAGGAAAGTTCGATTTTGCAATTTTCTCCAAATAATCACAGCCTTTCCTGGTTGTCACAGAGGCATGCGACTTGCTGGAGAAATCGGCGGAGGGTCAGGTCTAAAACTTTCCCATAGTGATGTATGGTCTAAAATGAGTATTAACAGCAAGAAACGAAAAAATCGATGATTCAGATTTTCTGAACGGAGTTTAATAGAATTTATATGCATAAATGGTCGGACTTGAACCATTTTTTCTAGGCAGGCTTAGAACCTTTAAAAGGTTTACCAGTACTGTTCTGCAGTTGGTTTCAGCTCTGCCTAGAAGCATCATGCAGCCCAATCTATTTCTATTTATAAGCCTACTTAGGCTGGGGCCCAAATGTTCAGTGTTCAAACAGCTAACAACATCTCTCTCATCTGTCGTATTGTCTTGGTGTTTACCTTGAGGACAATGTAAAGTGTGAGGACAATGAAAATGTATCTTGAATGAATAGGGCATCCAACTGATAATGGTTTGCAGTTGGACAACAGGTAAGGGCAGAGGAGGAATATTGTTATTTCTTCTGTTTCTACACTTCCACTCACTTTCTTGTTCCCCTCTTTCCCTCATTTCTAGCCCCTGTACTCTCTACTTTCTCCCTATCTATGGGAGACAACACCAAATAACCCACAAGGGTTGAAATGTCGTTAAAACCAAAATAAACAATCTGTCAGTTCTACTGTACATGTAATCAATTAAAAACTACTCAAATAAATAGTTTAGAAAACCCATACTAAAAATCCAACTTTGTTTAAACTTTCCCGTTCCTTCAACATCTTTAGAGTTGATTTCCCGTGTGGTACATCTCAATACAAGTTGTTCAATTTCCTAAAATGAGTAATATGAACTTAGGCATAGCCTACATACGGACATGAGCATTACCGGTCAGTTAATGTTTAAAAGCAAAAATGATAGAGCTTTAACCCACCCGATGAAAAAGAAAAATGATATTTCTCACTGAAAAATAATTCCCATTGAGAATTTGAACAATCTTGGTAGAAATCATCAAGACGAAGCTTCATGTCAATTATCAAAGACCTTGGCCTTCTTCTTTCAGACAAGAAGATTTCAAATGTTTTCATTGCCTTGACTTCTATTTCCTAGGGCTATAATTTGAACAACTTTGATAGAGGTCCACCAAATATCAAAGACCTGGGCCTTGCAGTTTCAGAGTAGATTTTCTTAAATTTCCCTGTATATAAGTCAATGTAAAAACCGAAAGGCCCGGGACGGAGGCATTTTTGGCCCAAGGGCTATGATTTGAACAATCTCGGATTCGGAGAAGAAGATTTTTAAACATTTTCCCTGTATAAGCCAATGTTAATGAGAAGAGGATTTTTAAAGATTTTCCCTATATAAGTCTATCTAAAACCAAAGGGCCCCAGGGCGGGGGCATTTTGGGCCCTAGGGCCTATTTGAACAATATTGGTAGAGGTCCCGGGCCTTATGGTTTCAGAGATGTAGATATTTAAATATTTTCTCTATATATGCCTATAAAAAAGCAAAGGGCCCCGGGGTGGGGGCACTTTTGGCCCTAGGGCTATAATTTGAATAATGTTGATAGAGGTTCACTAGCTGAAGCTTCACGCTAAATACCAAAGACCTGGGTCTTGCGGTTTCAGAGAAGAAGCTTTTTAAAGATCCCTAGATATAAGCCTATCCAAAACCAAAAGCCCCTGGGGCGGGGGCACTTTTGGCCCCAGGGGTATAATTTGAACAATCTTGGTAGCCGTCCATTAGATGAAGCTTCATAACAAATATCAAAGACCTTGGCCATGCGGTTTCACAGAAGAATATTTTTAAAGATTTTCCCTATATAAGCTTTGTAAAACCAAAGGCCCCCAGGGCGCGGGCATTTATCGCACTAGGCCTATAATTTGAACAATCTTGATAGAGGTTCACTAAATGAAACTTCACACCAAAAATCAAAGAACTGGGCCTTGCAGTTTCAGAGAAGAAGATTTTTAAAGATTTTCCCTATATAAGCCTTTGTAAAACCAAAGGCCCCCAGGGTGGAGGCATTTATCGCACTAGGCCTATAATTTGAACAATCTTGATAGAGGTTCGCTAAATGAAGCTTCACACTAAATATCAAAGAACTAGGCCTTGCGGTTTCAGAGAAAAAGATTATTAAAGATTTTCCCTATAAATCTATATAAAACCAAAGGGCCCTGGGGCGGGGGTATTTTTGGCACCATCACGGCCCTTTGCACTTGGCTGATGGTTTCCTATGATGTTGCAGGTGTTGGTCGTCCACACCGGTCATCATCTTCAAGGCTGTCCTTGCCCATCTTAAAATTTGCTGCCCACCTTTTCACGGTTGCATACGAAGGAGCATCATCCCCTAAGGAACTAACCCCTCTTTTTTATTGAGGTACTTGATGATACCACGATGCCAGATTTTGTCCATTTTCTCAAAAACGTGCTAGTATCAATTTTCAAAGTCTAGAATGTCTATGTTATTGCAGGTAAACTTGAACTCATTTGAGTCAAATCAAGTAATAAAGGGTTGGATTTAATGAATACAAAATTTCATGGCTGTTCGATGCCTGCTTCTTGGTCAGGCTTAGAACTTTTCAGCCTACCTTTTGGCCCCAGGGCTATAATTTGAACAGTCTTGATAGAGGTCCACTAGATGAAGCTTCATACCAAATATCAAAGACGTGGGCCTTGTGGTTTCAGAAGAAGATTTTTTAAATATTTTCCCTATATAAGCGTATGAAAAAAACCAAAGGGCCCCCGGGTGGGGGCATGTTTGGCCTTAGTGCTATAAATTGAACAATCTTGATAGAGGTCCACTAGTTGAAGCTTCACACCAAATATCTTGCAGTTTCAGAGAAGAGGATTTTTGATTTTCCATATATAAGCCTATGTAAAACCAAAGGCCCCTGGGGCGGAGGCTATAATTTGAACAATCTTGGTAGAGGTCAACTAGATGAAGCTTCATACCAACTATCAAACGCCTGGGCCTTGTGGTTTCAGAGAAGATTTTTCAAGTCTTAAGTAAAAAAAAATCTTGTTTTTGGGCCCTGTGACCTAGATGTGCAACGGACCGGAACCATTTGAACAACCTTGAAAGGAGTTCAGATAAGAATCATTCCTGTGAAGTTTGGTCAAAATCTGATCAGTGTTTTAGGAGGAGATGTCGTTTGAAGAATTGTTTACGGACGGAAGCATGGACAACAGAAGAAAAGTGATCACAAAAGCTCACCTTGTCACTATGTGACAGTAGAGCTAAAAAGGAAAGTTGTGGGTACTTGTTGGAACAGTCACAACATAGCATTTCACGGGTATCCATAACATCTTTTTCAAATAATCTAAAATATTATCACCATTTTCCCACCTTTTCTCTTTATCTGAATCGCAAATACTTTTGTTTCTCATTTCTCCTATTACTGCTACTGGCTCATATCTGAGCATTACGAGCAGGATTTCCTGGGTGGTAACCAGTACTTATTTTTTTTAAACAATGTGGATGAAGTGCCTTGCTCAAGGGCACAACAGTTTCGTCAGCGTGAGGCTTGAACCCGCAACATCTAGATCACAAATCTGATGCGCTACCACTGCACCAAAGCGCTCTACTACTTTCTGGCATCATGAATGAGTTCAGATCCCATGGACAGTAAATTTGTCTGTTAACCAAGTCATCTACATCTGCCAGTCATGTGCTGGGCTCTGCAGGGTCGTACGAACATCCTACTCAATCTGGTTGTCCATGAACAGATCCAAATCAAATTAGCTGCCTTAAGGGTACACAAGAAGCATGTCAAAGGAACACTTCTTTAACTGACAATGTTTACAAATGACATGCAACCAGTGTCTTTCATGGATGTGTCCTGATCTATCGCCGTTGGTCCCAAGTCAGGCTCTAACTGTTCTCTTCTTCATCCAGATGAGTCTGCTGTACGAAAGGCTATCAATCGAATTTGCCATCCATTACACTCATTTGCCACAGTTTTCGTTCATGATTAGACCATCATCTGATCATCTATTAATAGACAAATAAGCTGATCAGGCAAATTATTACCAAATCGTTCTACTTTCTTACCTTGGTATCCATTCAGTTCATCAGGGATAAATTACTATTCGTCAAATGAAAACATTAATTCTAGATTCCACTCCAAAACAATATTATCAACTCTGAATTACACGAACAATTATCCTTCCCGCGTTCACAAATACCAGACAAAATGGCGACAGATCACGAAATTGGAAATCGATAACTGAGTGTTTTCATCAGTGTGATTGACAGGTAAATAGCTGGGGCGCCAAATGGGGTGATACTCGTAAGTTTTCTGTAAAAAGAAAAACTGTCATTAAACCCATAAAAATTAACCGAAAAATAAAATTGAATATATAGATTCAACTACGCATTCTTTTGTTTATCAGAGTTGTACCCCACTCAGGAAAGACAGCCTGTATTTCAAAACAAAACCTAATATAACCTGAAACCAACACTGTATTTGTCATTTTGGAGATGTTGCTTCCAATTTTGTAGGACTTTTACCCGACATGCAGATGAAATGACATCTCAATCCCTGCCGCCCAATGAAACCAAAAGGGTTTATAAGCATGGATGGTCCTACTCACACTGCTTTGCCTGGGTCCTACTCACACTGCTTTGCCGTTGAAGTGTGTTTGGGCGTCGGCTTTTTGTCGCCGCTGCCAGAGATCGAGCCCGGGACCTCTGGTGTCGGAGGAAAGTGGATTAACAACTGAGTTATCACGCTCCTTTAATCATCGGTCGGGGCACTTGATTGGATTTATTTATTATTTATTTATTTATTTTTTATTTATTTATTTTGTTATTCTCCTACTACAGTGGTGCCTGGTGCCGGGATGATTATTGCTGCAGCCCATGGATGGACCAGATTAAGTGGAATCAAGAGGAGCTGAAAATATGACATGTTTAAATGAGTCTCTCCTAAACATTTTAAATAATGGTTTCTTTGTAGGATAGAGGAATGAAGTAGCACGCCATAATAAATCCCCTTATTTGGAGTGCATAACTGACCGGTCTGGCTGGCCCGAACCTTTTGCCCCGGTGTTTGACTCGCATGCTTTTTGACCCCAGGGTCGTGGGCTCAGTCCCCGGTCAGGGCACTTGGTGTTTTCTTGACATTTTTTCTCCTAAGATTGCAGTGGTGCCGGGATGGTTTCTGATGAAGCCCAGGAGAGGTGCAGATGCAGCAGAGTCAAAAGAAGCTGTAAATGTGATATGATTACACGAGTATCCCCTGAAAATTTGAAAATAATAACAATTGTCTCTTTGTAGGATGGAGTGCAACAATAAATATGTATATAGAGTGCATGATTAATGATCTAATCTATATCTAAACCCTGTTGATTGCTGTTTATGTCTGATTTTCATCATGTTTGGTGAAAGAGGGAGGGAAAAAAATTATATATATATATATATATCCAACATATTAATCCTCTATACTATGAGTTATTACGTAGACACTACTTGTGAAAGATTATACTTGTGAGTTATCTCGGCCAGTAGAAGGCTTTGAAATGAAATGGCAGGCTGAGATCCTTTAAGCGGTTTGCCAGTGCCCATGTGCGGTCGGTTTCAGCTCTGCGTGTAAGCATCATGCAGCCCATCTATTTCTTCAAGCCCTGATGGGCGGGGGCCACAATTTTCTACAATATGTGTACATATGATTTTTCGGTAATGATGCTTTTGGAGAAATTCCCATTAAGAGCTGCACTTAAAAAGAACTGAGAAAGCAGTTTCCATCACCTGGTACCCTGAATTTGGAGTAATCAATACCCTCAGTGCAGACTGGCTTCCTATAGAAACGTGAAAGAAACACTGAAATTAGAAATTGACAAGATAAACGATCCGCAGAATGGATTGAAAAAAAGGGAATTAACTGTGTTTGCCTATGGAGCATGGTAGCTCAGTGGTTAGTGCACTTGCCTATCATGCTCGAGGCCCCCGGTTCAATTCCGGGCAGCGGTAAGAACATTTTGGTGTCCGAACTGCTACACTGGGATCAATTGCAGGGATGAAAGCCACAAAGTGCACCGTCCTTCGGATTGGGACGTTAACTGGAGGCCCCTTGTGCAGGGAGAACCATTCCCTGCGCAAGTAAAAGATCCCTACCAAACTTATCTGTCTCTGTTTACTGCCAACCCCTCTGTCGAGTTACAATGTAGGCTTTCGAGTGTATGTAATGTACAACTGCACGTAATCCTCGTTTGAAGCCGTTGCATTAAAAGAAAAAAGTAATTCCAAGGCCCCATTAGGCATTACTTCATGCTTGATAGTATCACACACTGCGAGTCGGAACTACCATGGAAATACTTGAAATAAACGAAAACTAAGCTGTTTCTCAAATATTAACGCAGCCGGAAGGTAAACAGAAGACCGGTACTTGATGTTTTTATTTTGCGCCAACTGTCAGAAAGTTTGTCTATGAAAATGCAATAAGCGTCTCTGCAACATGGATCAATAATAGAGAAGCAGTCATAGTGACTTTTTTTGAAGAATCAGAATTTAAAGTTTTTATTTATTTATTTTTATTTGGTCGGATACGTCAAAAATATAGCGGATTGAAATAAGAAAAGGAGAAAAAAGAATCGTAAAAGATGAATGTTGTACTAGACTGGGGACCGACTGTGTGAAAGGCAGACATTTTATTAGAAGGAAGAACGCGTGAACCATACACAGAAAGTTGTCCCGCATAGTCTCACCGAGAATTCACGTGATCTGACCATCAAAAAAATATTTATGAGGGAAGCGAATTATGTTGTTATGACAACGCGTGCACCTCTTAGTCTATAGACGGACATGTTCATGTCCGTATGAAATGTAAAGTAATTACTTTTTGGTTTGCATCAAACTAACTGCATACAATTATTGTGACCATGCCAAGTCAAGTGAAGCACCTGTACTATCAAGCATTTATCTTCTGAGTAACATGTAATATTTATCAAATAATGCTCAAAATAGCAACCATAAAACAACACTGAAAAGATTTTTTTTTAAAAAATAAAAAGAAAAATGAACAAAATGTTATAGGATAAAGGTATATACGAGGGTAGGCTGAAAAGTTCTGAGCCTGACCAAGATCCAATGGTTTGTCCATGCTGAAAGTGCTTTATTTTTCAACATAGTCTCCCTTCCTGTCTACACACTTCCTCCAGCGATGCTGGAGCCCGTGGATCCCGGTGGTATAGAAGGTCTCATCTTGGTCCCTGAAAAACTCCTCCACAGCAGCTATCACCTCCTCGTCTGACCGATAATGCTGCCCAGCCAAGGGCCTTTTCATGTGCGGAAACAGGAAATAATCTGATGGAGCTAGATCAGGTGAATACGGAGGGTGATCGACAAGTGTGAAGCAACAGTCATGCACAGCAGCCATTGCGACAACGGATTTATGAGCAGGCGCATTGTCCTGATGGAACAAGACCCCTTTTGTCAAATTTCCGGGTCGCTTAGCCTTAATTGCTTTTCGCAATTGTTTTAGCAGATCTGCATAATACTCCCCATTAATTGTTCTGCCCTTTTGAAGGTAATCTATGAATATTATACCCTTGGCATCCCAGAACACTGATGCCATCACCTTCCCTGCAGAGGAGGACTTTGGCCTTCTTTGGAGTGGGTGAGCCAGGGTGCTTCCATTGCATTGATTGTCTTTTGGTTTCTGGCTCAAAGTGATGAACCCAAAACTCATCCTGAGTGACAACACGGTCAAGAAAACCATCTTGGTCTGCTTCCAAAATAGCCAAGTTGGCTTGTGACAGGTTCAGTCTGGTCAACTTTTGGTCAGGCATCAAAAGCCGTGGCACCCATCTGGCGGAAACCTTCCACATTCCTAATTCACTGTGTAGAATGTTCTCTACTCATTCACGTGAGATGCCAACAGTGTTAGCTAACTGATTCACAGTTAAACGCCTGTGATCCATCACGGCCCTGTGCACTTGGCTGATGGTTTCCTCAGTTGTGGCCTTTGTTGGTCGTCCACACCGGTCATCATCTTCAAGGCTGCCCTTGCCAATCTTAAAATTTGCTGCCCACCTTTTCACGGTTGCATACAAAGGAGCATCCTCCCCTAATGTAGCAACCATATCAGCATGAACGTCCTTAGGAGCTAACCCCCTTTTATAGAGGTACTTGATGACACCACGATGCAAGATTTTGTCCATTTTCTCAAAAACGTGCTAGTATCATTTTTCAAAGTTTAGAATGTCTACGTTATTGCAGGTAACTTGAACTCATTTGAGTCAAATCAAGTAATAAAGGGTTGGATTTAATGAATACAAAATTTCATGTCTGTTCGATGCCTGCTTCTTGGTCAGGCTCAGAACTTATCAGCCTACCTTTTGGCCCCGGGGCTATAATTTGAACAATCTTGGTAGAGGTCCACAAGATGAAGCTTCATACCAAATATCACAGAAATGGGCCTTGCGGTTTCAGAGAAGAAGATTTTTAAAGATTATCCCTATATAAGCCCATGTATAACCAAAGGGCCCTGGGGCAGGGGCATTTTTGGACCAAGCACTATAATTTGAACAATCTTGTTAGGGGTCCACTAGATGAAGCTACATACCAAATAGCAAAGACAGGGGCTTGCGGTGTCAGAGAAGAAGATTTTTAAAGATTTTCTATATATAAGCCCATGTAAAACCAAAGGGCCCCGGGGCGGGGGGGGGGGGGGGCCCGGGGCGGGGGCATTTTTGGCCCCAGCATTATAATTTGAACAATCTTGGTGGGGGTCCACTAGATGAAGCTTCATACCAAATATCAAAGACCTGGGCCTTGCGGTTTCAGAGAATAAGATTTTTGAAGATTTTACCTATATAATCCTATGTAAAACAAAAGGGACGCAGGGCCGCGGCATTTTTGGCCCCAGCAATATAATTTGAACAATCTTGGTAGGGGTCCACTAGATGACGATTTAACCAAATATCAAAGATCTGGGCCTTGTGGTTTCAGAAGAAGATTTTTTAAGTTTTCAGTGAAAAAAAATCTATTTTTGGCTCCTGTGACCTAGATGTGCAAAGGACCGGAACCGTTTGAACAACTTTGAAAGGGGACCACCTAAGGATCATTCCTGTGAAGTTTGGTCAAAATGCCATCACTGGTTTAGGAGGAGATGTCGTTTGAAGAAATTGTTAACGCACGCAAGGACGCACGACAGACAAAAAGTGATCCCAAAAGCTCACCTCGTCACTACGTGACGGTGAGCTAAAAACTCTTTGAGTAGCGCATTACTTTCAGAAATTCCAGAATGAATTTCAATGTGGAGGGGAAGGTGCCACAAAGGTGACTAGCACATTTGCAAGGCCTTGCGATGCGCAAGGCAGCTTTCATAGCATTTTGTTACAATGCATGTTATCAATCTGACTGCCCCAGTTTGACCCCAAGCCGGGCCAAAGGTGTTTAACTCAATATTTTAAAATTGTGAAAAACTGATTCTAATTGAACTTATAGGAATAAAATATCAAACCAATTGACCAATGGTTCTGAACCACTCACCTCAGTGCTGAGCATTTATGGAGCAATTTCTTTCTGAGAAGTTTTCCATGGCAGCAATACTGGAAAATTATATGTGCACTTTTTTTGTTTTGTTTTTTTTTTGGTGGTGGGGGTGGGGGGGGGGGGGTTACTTTTGTTATCTGAAAGACCTTGGACCAAGGACAATGTGTAATGTTGACAATTGGTACGCACACAGTTTCATTAATTTGTTTATCTGATTACATATACAATCTTAGTTCAAAGACAATGACAGTTTCGAAAAATTATTAAGTTCTTTCTGATACAAAAGCACACTGACCATCGGAACTCACAGGCAATGATATTATCAAAAAAAATTAATTTCTTTCTAATACAAAAGCACAAAAAGAGCAATTTTGACTTTGGCATAAATTGGGTCAAAGGCAAACCAGACTCATCACTTGAGTATGTTACAATGGTCTGAAGCCCCTAATACTACACTCACAGTATGAAGGTAAGTAGCCTATTGGTTCCAGAGTAAACGATTTTTAACCATAAACACAGCTACTTGGTCATGTCTCCTGGAACAGTTGAACAAGAATCATTTCTTTTGCAATTTTACTTCACTTTGCCCAGAAGTTGGGTTTAAATCTGATAACTCGTTCAATGTCAAGAGTTGACCTGGACTTCTGACTGACACTGAAGTACAAGTAAGTTGAGTTTACATCGCACCAAAGGCAAAGGTACCAAGACAGGATCTCTGTTCAAAGTAGAAGTAAAACAAAGATCAGGAATTGATACAATTAACTTACTCCACCCATAAAAGACACCAAAGGGAAAGAAATACAAACATTAAGCGACCAGACCATAATGGAAACCCAAACAAAGGAAGGCCATAAGGACAGTTACTTTCCCACAAAATGGCCATATGGTCATCCAAAACCAAAAGACACAAGTGATACACACAGTAAGTAACAAACAACAACATAAATAAATCGCCACAGAAGAGCCGCCTTGGAACGGTCAGTGGAAGATTTCCACTGGGGGGCTTAAATCGATTTTACGTGGCCACAATCCTCGCCCTTACTTCCGTCGCGATTTAGACAAATAATTTGTTCAGTCCGCATGAAGGCCTCCTAACTCATCAGTGCAACATCTCCGTGAACACAAAAATCAAAGAACCAGAGAGGTGAGACAACGGTGAGGACTCGACAGCAAGAAACCACTGAAATGACTAATGAAAGTCTAGATAGGACAGGGATCGCAACCACCACCCCTAGTTTTTGAGCTGAATAGCATAACCACTACACCATCTAGGCTTCTGATACTCATGTAGCTTCATTTACTCATCTAGTGATTGCTTAAACAAGTGTAAAGTACATTCAGAATATTAACAATGTCCACTTGTTCCCATAAAAATGCATATGCATCAAAATTTGACCTTGATGTAAATTGGGTCAAAGTCAAGCCAGAGAAACATTGATGGACCCCAGATCCCAATTCTAAACACCAAGTTTCAAGGGAATCGGCCCATAAGTTCCAGAGAAGAAGATCACCTAAAGACCATGGTCAAAGAACAATAAAGAAGTAAGTGTCCTTTTGGCTTTCCCCTTTTGATGTTTCCATTGGGGTCTACTTGTTTCATGTTTGTGCTTCTTTACTTTTGGTGTCTCTGATGGGAGCTGTGGGTTAATTGTATCGATTCCCGATCATTGCCTTCTCTTCTATTTTATCTTGAATACTCATGCAGTTTTGGATAGGTTATGGTGTTACGGCCCTTTCAATAATATTGCCCTCAAATCAAGCAGATCATTATTAGAGCTGGGTGAAAACAGGAAAAGCTGGAGAAAAACCACCTGACCTTCCGTTGCAGAACTTGGGGTCTCAGATGTGACCCAAGCCTCGACCCAAGCGAGGCTTGAACTACAGCTCTGAGAGACCTTATGATTAAGAGTCAGCAATCTTATCCACTAGGCCAAGGAGGCCTGTTTTCATGCAGTTTAATTTACACCTTTAGCTAAGGTCAACGAATGACCTTGATTTTGAATACTAATATAGTTTTTATTTACTCCTTAATTCAACTGCATCTACAAATTTCAAGCTCACATGCTGGAATCGTTTTGGAATACATGGCTTTGCCTTTTTTCAAACAAAATAAAAGTGAAGGCAGTGGTCAGGAATCGATACAATTAACCCAAAGCTCCCATCAGAGACACCTAAGGAAAAAAACACAAACATAAAACAACAGACCCCAGTGGAAACATCAACAGCGGAAAGCCAAAAGGACAGTTACTTTTCCACAAAATGGCCAATTGGCTACTCCATACAAAATAATAATAACGATACAAACACTCAAAGACAACCATAACAAAAATAAACCGTGAGAGAAGAATCGCCTTTGAACAAATGTCGAAAACCCAACTCAGACGCCACAGATCGCGACGTCTTGTCAGGGTCTGGACTCTTTGCTCACAGTGCAGGAATTAGGGATCAGACGACGCAAAACGCAGCGTCTGATCACTTTTTGCTTAAAAACCTTAATTTAAGTGTTAAACATAACATTTTAAGTCCAGGACTATTTTCCCAGCCTACACTCAGAGACAATCGACCCACCGGTATTCAATGCTTCGATATTTCATCAGCATGTTGATTAAGTACCATTCAGAAAAGTTTTGAGATTAATTTTGTCATACACTGTTGCCACGTATCCGGGTGAAAGAGCCATACAAACCGAAGTTGAAAATCTTAGCAAGTGTTCTAATGACTATATCTTTCTCTCTCTTGCTCTCTCTCTCTCTCTCTCTCTCTCTCTCTCTCTCTCTCTCTCTCTCTCTCTCAGTCGGTGGCCTTGCCAGATAGTCTTCTGTCGAGACAAAACAATCAACGAATGAGCACTCTGTGTCTTGCTTAAAGAGTGAGTGAGTGTTTGAGTTTAACATCTCACCAACAGCTAAGGTCATACGGAGACGGGGGCATCGCTTTAAAAGTAGCAGTAAAACAAAGATCAGGAATTGATACAATTAACTTACTCCATCCATAAAAGACACCAAAGGGAAAGAAATACAAACATTAAGCGACCAGACCATAATGGAAACCTAAACAAAGGAAGGCCATATGGACAGTTACTTTCCCACAAAATGGCCATATGGCCATCCAAAATTAAAAGACACAAGTGATACACACAGTAAGTAACAAACAACAACATAAATAAATCGCCACAGAAGAGCCGCCTTGGAACGGTCAGTGGAAGATTTCCACTGGGGGGCTTAAATCGATTTTACGTGGCCACAATCCTCGCCCTTACTTCCGTCGCGATTTAGACAAATAATTTGTTTAGTCCGCATGAAGGCCTCCTAACTCATCAGTGCAACATCTCCGTGAACACAGAAATCAAAGAACCACAGAGGTGAGACAACGGTGAGGACTCGACAGCAAGAAACCACTGAAATGCTGGAGCAAAAGAAAACCAACAGTTAGACTCCGATGAGCCCGACCAGAGACAGAGCATCAGGCACCAACCAACATTATCTCTTTAATTTTCAATAAGCCTTGACGTTGGAGCCGTCATAGAATCTGAGGCCTGACCCACCGGCGTGCAATTAAAGAGGGAAGCAAAGCTGCCAACCGTGATTGGGTTAACTACCATGCATGCAGTCTGTCGTATAATATCCATGTTGTACCCAATCTTTTTATATCGAAGAATGATTTTACGAAATTGGGTGCTGAAGTCATTGCGGTTATATATTTTTTCTGAATTTATATACTAAGTCACCATAAAATTCGGGTTCCGATAGACCTTGTTGCAGAAGAGATTTAAGTCCAATATTGAATTTTGAAATTAAATCAGAATGGCGTCTATAAAATTTTGAAAAGGCTTTGCGTAGTTTATGGTACCGATAACCCTGATTAAGAAGTTTAGCCGTTAATAATTTATTACAAGTGTTGAAGTCAGTTACATGACTACACACTCTAGCAAATCGAATTAATTGCGAAATATAAACGCCATAGGATGGCGCACGAGGAACATCACCATCCAAAAAAGGAAAATTTACAATCTCAAAATCAAAGTCATCGCGTTTATCATAAATTTTGCACGAAACAAATCCACCTACAATAGATAGATGTAAATCCAAAAACGGGGCCTCGGTATCAGAAGAATTTGCTTTATTTAACTGAAGTTCTAGGGGGTAAATCTGACTGATCAAACCATCAAAATAGGTATTATCAATATTTAATAAATCATCTAAATATCTAGAAGTAGAGCTAAAAGCTTCAATAATTTCAGATTGGTTATCAATGGAAAGCGACAAAATGAAGTCTCTTTCATAACAATACAAGAACAGATCAGCCACAAGAGGTGCGCAATTAGTACCCATCGGAATACCCACAATTTGTCTAAATAACTTAGTACCGAATCTAATATAAATATTGTCAAGTAGAAAGGTGAGGGCATCACACACTTTCTGACATGACCAAAGTGTATAATTCTTATGCTCTTTAGAAGTGAAAAATGCATTTCTGACATTACATGCAAGATAGAGAGAATCTTCTCTGTGAAAAGCCCATTCAATTAAAAATTAGAAGTAAAACAAAGATCAGGAATTGATACAATTAACTTACTCCACCCATAAAAGACACCAAAGGGAAAGAAATACAAACATTAAGCGACCAGACCATAATGGAAACCTAAACAAAGGAAGGCCATAAGGACAGTTACTTTCCCACAAAATGGCCATATGGTCATCCGAAACTAAAAGACACAAGTGATACACACAGTAAGTAACAAACAACAACATAAAATAAATCGCCACAGAAGAGCCGCCTTGGAACGGTCAGTGGAAGATTTCCACTGGGGGGCTTAAATCGATTTTACGTGGCCACAATCCTCGCCCTTACTTCCGTCGCGACTTAGACAAATAATTTGTTCAGTCCGCATGAAGGCCTCCTAACTCATCAGTGCAACATCTCCGTGAACACAAAAATCAAAGAACCACAGAGGTGAGACAACGGTGAGGACTCGACAGCAAGAAACCACTGAAATGCTGGAGCAAAAGAAAACCAACAGTTAGACTCCGATGAGCCCGACCAGAGACAGAGCATCAGGCACCAACCAACATTACCTTGAATTAGATCTCTCTAATTCTCAATAAGCCTTTACGTTGGAGCCGTCATAGAATCTGAGGCCTGACCCACCGGCGTGCAATTAAAGAGGGAAGCAAAGTTGCCAACCGTGATTGGGTTAGCTACCATGCATGCAGTCTGTCGTATAATATCCATGTTGTACCCAATCTTTTTATATCGAAGAATGATTTTACGAAATTGGGTGCTGAAGTCATTGCGGTTATATATTTTTCTGAATTTAAATACTAAGTCACCATAAAATTCGGGTTCCGATAGACCTTGTTGCAGAAGAGATTTAAGTCCAATATTGAATTTTGAAATTAAATCAGAATGGCGTCTATAAAATTTTGAAAAGGCTTTGCGTAGTTTATGGTACCGATAACCCTGATTAAGGAGTTTAGCCGTTAATAATTTATTACGAGTGTTGAAGTCAGTAACATGACTACACACTCTAGCAAATCGAATTAATTGCGAAATATAAACGCCATAGGATGGCGCACGAGGAACATCACCATCCAAAAAAGGAAAATTTACAATCTCAAAATCAAAGTCATCGCGTTTATCATAAATTTTGCACGAAACAAATCCATCTATAATAGATAGATGTAAATCCAAAAACGGGGCCTCGGTATCAGAAGAATTTGCTTTATTTAACTGAAGTTCTAGGGGGTAAATCTGACTGATCAAACCATCAAAATAGGTATTATCAATATTTAATAAATCATCTAAATATCTAGAAGTAGAGCTAAAAGCTTCAATAATTTCAGATTGGTTATCAATGGAAAGCGACAAAATGAAGTCTCTTTCATAACAATACAAGAACAGATCAGCCACAAGAGGTGCGCAATTAGTACCCATCGGAATACCCACAATTTGTCTAAATAACTTAGTACCGAATCTAATATAAATATTGTCAAGTAGAAAGGTGAGGGCAGCACACACTTTCTGACATGACCAAAGTGTATAATTCTTATGCTCTTTAGAAGTGAAAAATGCATTTCTGACATTACATGCAAGATAGAGAGAATCTTCTCTGTGAAAAGCCCATTCAATTAAATCATTAAGCTTTTCTTTTATAAGCTTATGAGGAAGTGTAGTGTAAAGAGTGGAAAAAAACGTAGGTAGACAGACTAGAAGCACGAAACTGTCTAGATTTCAATTTATTTAAAACCTCATTCGAATTTTTTATAGACCAAAATAGATTTCTTCCTGATCTTTCAAAGACTTTATCACAATATTTAATTACATGCGTTTTAATAGCAGTAAGACAGGAAGTTAATAATTTAGAAAGTTCAGTGGTAGTGCAAGAACTAGAATTTGCAATAAACCGTGCTTTGTAAGGTTTTTTATGAAGTTTTGGTAACCAGTATAGCGTAGGAAGCTTGTCTTGGCCTTCGTTAACACACATAGCAAACTTGGTGGCTGAAAGACAAACATGTTTATCTACTATAGCTCTCTCTTCAGCCAAAGGCTGAAGTTCATAGGCCTTAGTACCACCAAGCTCCTGCTTAAGCGTGTTAACATAGTGGAGCCGTCACACAACGACGACGTTGTTAGCGGCCTTGTCTGCAGGGGCCAAAACAAACTTCTTATGAAATTCTTGAATACCTAGTTTAAGATGACGTAAAGACTCATCCGAAAATCTGAAGAAGCCCGGGATCGATCTTGCGATCTCTGGTTTACAATGCGAGTAGCATAACCACTGCACCACAGAGGCTTCTGTCTGGCTATTAAGAAGACGGTATGTATGACGGACAGCATAAGTAGTCTTAGACGTTATCTTTTGTAATGGCATTGAGCGTAGAGGAAAATCAGATTCTCCGTCAATGACACCGAGATTTTGACGAACCATAAGTAGTCCTAAGTCCATTGTTTGGTCAAAGCAAGCTGGAAGCTTCAGGTACCTTAACTAGAAGTATGGCGAACTAGTTCACACTCACAAGACGAAGACTAGGCGGGTCTCTTGAAATTCCACATTCTGTTATTGTTAGGAGCAAATCTAAGGCAAATTGCTGCCTTGGTTAAATTGCATAGTAGTTACCCAGTTTCATTGACCATTTCGAGATCATAACATGATAATCTTTATGACCTACGTTTCATCTTGCAACAACATATCAATCATGATTATGTGTTAATAGGTCCTTCAATAAAACATTGTGGAACACTTGAAATTTGATCAGTTATTTTCTTACGTTTAGTTGAAGCCTCCGTGGTCGAGTGGTTACGCTACTCGCCTTGTAAACCAGGGGTCGCAGGTTCGATCCCGGGCTTCTCCAGACTTTCGAATGAGTCTTTAAACCGAGGTTCCGTCTCTGTATGACCTAAGCTGTTGGTGGGACGTACATCATCAAACTTGCTCAGAATGATCATCTTGATAATATCTTCAACTTGGTCACGTGCGAATATGGGTCAAGTCTGGTCAAAAAGTAGGTCAGTAGGTCAAATCAGAGAAAAACCTTGTGAACACACTAGAGGCCACTGTTTTGTTCCAATCATCATCAAACTAGCTCAGAATGATTGTCTTGACAATATATCGGTCAAGTTGGAATATTGGTCATGTCAGGTCAAAAAGTAGGTCAGTAGGTCAAATCATAGAAAAACCTTGTGAACACACTAGAGGCCACAGTTTAGGTCAGATCCTCATCAAACTTGCCAAGAATAATCATCTTGACAATATCTGGATTTAGAAAACGAGTACATAGAACTTACAGAACATAACTATCACAAATTTGCGAGACTAGCAACTTTATCTTGTGGGAGCACTGATTCATTGAGAATATCAAAGTAACGGAGAGTACCTTGGCAGCTCCTGCCAAGGTAGGTATTTCTTTAATATTTAAAACCAAGTAAAGAGATGCACCTCCCCCCGCCCATCGGGGCTTGGAGAAATAGATTGGGCTGCATGATGCTTCCACACAGAGCTGATACCCATTGCACATGAGTACTGGTAATCCGCTAAGAATGTCTAAACCTGCCCAGGAAAATTGCTGCGAGTCGGCCCGTCCACGCTTATAAACCCTCTTTGTTTCATTGGACGACATGGTTTGAGATGTCGTTTCATCTCAATGTCGGGTAAAAGTCCCACAAAATTGGAAGCAATGTCTCCAAAATGACCTAAATATTGTTGACGGGGACGTTAAACCTCAAACCAAACAAACAAACAAGAGATGCAAAAAGAATAATCTCTCTCAGGATTATACGTAAGCGGCTAACCAGTGCAGTGTACTTTTTCGCCAAAAACTGAACTGCTCTTCTTAAATCAGCGGAATGGAGAGAATGGCGGTAAAAAATATTCCGTGATAAAAAATCTCCGATCGCCAGTCCGACGCGCATCCGACAGAGCTACCGAGCCGGCCGTTAAGTGTTGGCTACTCGATCATGAGTATAACTTTACCGAATTCAGTGCGGCAGATGTGGATTCGTATGTGTTGCTAGACCCAAAAATTATGAAAAGCAAAATAGATGGGAAGCCAAAATGAGAACGTGTGAGCTAAAATATCTGTATGGACCAAATCCAGCTAAAATGCATGCTGTATTTTTAACCATTTCCTCTTGGATATTTTTGTGCTGCTTTTACGGACCTTTTAAAATCAATTTACATATCGGGGCGATCCTTAATCAGAGCCGGGCTCGAATCACAGCGTTAGAGACCCAAAGATTAAGAGTCAGCGCCCTTTCCGATCTAGCCAGGAAGGCCCAGTTAATCACTTTGGCATAGTGTCACTGTTTATATCTGCTATCCAGCACAATTTTAAGATGTAACTCGGTTTACCAGAGCTGAAGATTGTCTTTCACTACAGCTCGAAGCTCGCTTGTGTGAAGAAGTTTTTTGATGTACTGAAAACACAATTCCACAGGGTTTGATGTGGACGCCAAAACAGGCGTGAACACGTATTCAATTCCTGCTTGCTCCAACATAACAACCGTAATCTGTTCGGCTCGGAAAAGTCCCACGAAATTGGCAGTCACTTCTCAAAAATGACCTACACAGTGTTGAAGGGGATGTAAAACCTCAAAACAAGTAAAACAAACGGTGTATAGCACAGTTGTCTATTTTAACCAGGTCCTGTTGATTCAAACACATATTTCCATTATTGTCAAATGAATGCACGGCCTCCTGAAAAAAACAGTATCTGTTTTGCTGGCCCCACCCACACTATTTGCGGGAGGGGGTGGGGGCACCGGGCTTAATGAAATAGATGGGCTGCATGATGCTTCCACGCAGAGCTGAAACCGACCGTATACGAGTAATGGAACAGCTTAGAGGATCTAAGCCTGTCCAGGCAAATTGATGCGATTTGGCCCGTCCATGCATGTACACCCTCTTTGTTTCATTGGGTGGCAGGTCTTGAGATGTCATTCCATCTCAATGTTGGGTAAAAGACGCACAAAATTGGAAGCAACGCTCAGAATGACCTACATAGTGTTGACAGGGACGATTAACCTAAAATCAAACCATATTTGCATATGAAATACCTTTACTCCAATAAGCAGATTGAGTTTTCTGTCCGCGGAGAAATTCAACGTCTAATTCCTCCTTCCACGAATGTCAATAATACTAGGTGACAACAAGCGACAGTCCGGCCTGCCCATCGGGGCTTGGAGAAAAAATGGGCTACATGATGCTGCCACGCAGAGCTGAAACTGGCAACACATGAATACTGGTAAACCGCTTTGAAGGACTAAGCCTGCCCAGGCCAGACCGTCCAATGCATATAAAAAATGGAAGTGGATGCAATGATCAGGAATCGATACAATTAACCCACAGCTCCCATCAGGGAAACCAAATGGAATACAATGCATTTAATCAAATGCATGTTGGTTTGCCTGGGCGACAGGGCTTCAGTTGTCATTTCATTTCAGTGTCGGGTAAAAGTCTCACATATTTGGAAACAGTGTCCCCAAAATGACATAAATAGTTTTGCCGGGGACGTTAATCCTCAAATCTATCAATCAATCAATCAATCAATCAATCAACAAGCTTGAGTTGAAATCCATGATGTTATGGAAAACGTCAATGTAAACTTGCGTGAAACGAAACAGACTATAGATAATCATCGGGGACGCTCTTGCACAAAACTACTTCTGATTGGCTATTATGCTTGAACAGTATAACGCAGTTATAAACAACCTGTGGTTACGCGAGCCGAATAGATTGACAGTTGTACGGCTGTTTTGCTAAATCCTTTTGCAATCGATAATAAATTAACCATGAGGACTCGACAGCAAGAAATGACTGAAATGCTGAAGCAAAACAAAACCAACAGTTAGACTCCGATGAGCCCGACAATAGAGCATCAGGTACCAACCATCAATACATAGAATTTGATTCTCTCTAATTCCTAGTCAGCCTTTAAGCTGGAACCCTCATAAAATCTGAGGCCTGCAATTAAAGAGGGAAGCAAAGTTGTCAACCGTGATTTGGTAAACTAACATGCATGCAGTCTGTTCTATAACATTTACATAATCCCCACTCTTTGTTATATTGAAGAATGATTTTACAAAATTGAGTGTTAAAGTCATTGCAGTTATAAATTTTTCTGAATTTATATACTAAGTAACCATAAAATTCGGGTTCCTATTGCAGAAGAGATTTAAGTCCAATATCGAATTTTGAAATTAAATCAGAATGGTGTCTATAAAGCAGTTAACAATTTATTACGAGTGTTGAAGTCAGTTACAGGACTACACACTCTTGTAAATCTAATCAAATGCCAAATATAAACACCATAGGCTGGCGCACGAGGAACATCACACTCTAAACAAGAGGGCCATGATGGCCCTGGATCGCTCACCTGATCCATAGAGTAACTAGAGCTGCCGCCTAACGGGCGCCAATTATACCCCCGCTACCGACAAATTTTTACAAGTATTTGACCTTGAGGAAGGTCAACGTAAAGGTCAAGGTCAGGTTTGTGTATATCAATCTTAAGTACTAGTGGCAAGGTGTGTGGTGTGTGAATTTTATAGAAATCGGTCAAAGAATAAGGAAGTTATGAGCAATGTTAAAGTTTTTTGTAACGGACCGACGACAGACGATTTGTAACGGACCGACAGACGACGACAAGCTGACTCCTATATACCCCCTTCAAACATCGTTTGCGGGGGTATAACAAGTGGGCCCCGGGGAGGGCCATTATTGACCCCAGGGTTATAATGTGCATAATGTTGAGGGAGGTCTAAAAAGGTGAAGCTTCATACCAAATATCAACAAAGGCAATAATTTGAACAATCTTGGCAAAATTCCACTAGATGAAGCTAAACACCAAATATCAAAGACCTGAGCCTTGCGGTTTCAGAGAAGAAGATTTTTTGTAAAGATATTCCCTACATAAGCCTATGTAAAACCAAATGGCCCCGGGGCGGGGGCATTTTTGGCCTCAGGGCTATAATTTAAGCAATCTTGATAAAGGTTCACTAGATGAAGCTTCACACCAAATATCAAAGACCTGGGCCTTGCTGTTTCAGAGAAAATGATTTTCAAAGATTAGTCTAGGTAAATCCAAAGAGCCCCGGGTGGGGTCATTTGTGGCCCTAGGGCTATAATTTGTTCAATTTTGGTAGAGGTCCACTAGATGAAGCTCCATACCAAATATCAAAGGCATGGCCTTGCAGTTTCAGAAGAGATTTTTAAAGATTTCCCTATATAAGTCTATGTAAAACCAAAGGGTCTCGGGGCGGGGGCAATTTTGGCCCCAGGGCTATAATTTTAACAATCTTGATAGAGGTCCACTAGATGAAATTTCACACCAAATATCAAAGACCTAGGCCTTGTGGTTTCATAGAAGAAGATTTTTAAAGATTTTCCCTATATAAGTCTATGTTAAACCAAAGGGCCCCAGGGCGGGTGGATTTTTGGCCCAAGCACTATTATTTGAACATTCTTGGTAGGGGTCCACTAGATGAAGCTTCATACCAAATAGCAAAGACCTGGGCCTTGCAGTTTCAGAGAAGAAGATTTTTAAAGATTTTCCCTATATAAGCCCATGTAAAACCAAAGGGCCCCCGAGGCCGGGGCATTTTTGGCCCCAGTATTATAATTTGAACATTCTTGGTAGGGGTCCACTAGATGAAGCTTCATACCAAATAGCAAAGACCTGGGCCTTGCAGTTTCAGAGAAGAAGATTTTTAAAGATTTTCCCTATACATGTATAAGCCCATGTAAAACCAAAGGGCGTAGGGGTGGGGGAATTTTTGGCCCCAGTATTATAATTTGAACAATCTTGATAGGGGTCCACTAGATGAAGCTTCATACCAAATATCAAAGACCTGGGCCTTGCGGTTTCAGAGAAGAAGATTTTTTAATGATTTTCCCTATATAAGCCTATGTAAAATCATAGGCCCCCGTGGTGGGGGCATTTTGGCCCCCAGGGCTATAATGTGAACAATCTTGGTAAAGGTCCACTAGATGAAGCTTCACACCAAATATCAAAGATCTGGGCCTTGAGGTTTCAGAGAAGAAGATTTTTAAAGATTTTCCCTGTATAAGCCTATGTAAAACCATAGGCCCCCTGGCCAAGGGCATTTTTGTCCCCAAGGCTAAAATTTGAACAATCTTAGTAAAGGTCCACCAGGTAAAGCTTCACAGAAAATATTAAAGACGTGGGCTTGGTGGTTTCAGAGAAGAAGTTTTTTTATGATTTTCCCTATATAAGCCTATGTAAAACCATAGGCCCCCGGGGCGGGGGCATTTTTGCCCCAATGGCTATAATTTGAACAATCTTGGTAGAGGTATACTAGATGAAGCTTCACACCAAATATCAAAGATCGGGGCCTTGCGGTTTCAGCGAAGAAGATTTTTAAAGATTTTCCCAGTATAAGCCTATGTAAAACGAAAGGCCCCCGGGGCGGGGGCATTTTTGGCGCCAAGGCTATAATTTGAACAATCTTAGTAGAGGTCCACCAGGTAAAGCTTCACAGAAAATATTAAAGACGTTGGCCTTGTGGTTTCAGAGAAGAAGATTTTTTAATGATTTTCCCTATATAAGCCTATGTAAAACCATAGGCCCCCGGGGCAGGGGCATTTTGGCCCACAGGTCTTTAATTTGAACAATCTTGGTAGAGGTCCACTAGATGAAGCTTCACACCAAATATCAAAGATCATGGCCTTGCTGTTTCAGGGTAGAAGATTTTTAAAAATTTTCCCTTTATTAGCCTATGTAAAACCAAAGGCCCCCGAGGCGGGGGCATTTTTGGCCCCAAGGCTATAATTTGAACAATCTTAGTAGAGGTCCACCAGGTAAAGCTTCACACCAAATATTAAAGACCTGGGCCTTGTGGTTTCAGAGAAGAAGATTTTTTAATGATTTTCCCTATATAAGCCTATGTAAAACCAAAGGCCCCCGGGGCGGGGGCATTTTGGCCCACAGGTCTTTAATTTGAACAATCTTGGTAGAGGTCCACTAGATGAAGCTTCATACCAAATATCGAAGACCTGGGCCTTGCGGTTTCAGAGAAGAAGATTTTTAAAGTTTTCGTTTAAAAAATCTATTTTTAGCTCCTGTGACCTAGATGTGCAATGGACCGGAACCATTTGAACAACTTTGAAAGGGGACCACCTAAGCATCATTCATGTGAAGTTTGGTCAAAATCCGATCAGTGGTTTAGGAGGAGATGTCATTTGAAGAAAAAGTTTACGCACACACGCACGACGGACGACGGACAAAAAGTGATCCCAAAAGCTCACCTCGTCACTACGTGACAGGTGAGCTAAAAAGACAGCCTCTATAGCGCAGTGGTTAACGCGTTCAACTTATGATCGGGAGGTTGTGCGTTCGAACCTGCCACCGGTATCGAGGTGTGTCCTTGGGCGAGACACGTTATGACACTGCTCCACTCCACCCAGGTGTAAATGGGTAGCAGTGGTTTAAAAGCCACTGCCTCTCTCTCTTGCGCGTGTAAAAACACCCGGAATGAGTGTTCAAGAGCGATTCAATAAGCTTGCAGCTTTCATCGCAATCTAACTAAAATAAATTAGTATAAACTAATCTAAAAAAGGAAAATTTACAATCTCAAAATTATTGTGTTTATCACAAATTTTGCCAGAAAAGCCTATGTAAACAAATATGACCTCAGCGTAAAATATATCTAGGTCATCAAGGTATCATCATTTGAGCAAACCGGATGTATGTCTCTAATCCTACACACCTAGTTTCATCACAATTGACCCTCTTGTTCAGGAGAAAAAGATTTGTGAAGTGTTTCAACACATTATGATGCTTTGCGGTCATATTCGTCATGTGATATATTTATTAGAAAATTCATGACTATTAACATATACACGTGCGTGTGTTTGAGTTTTACATCCCCTCAGCAGATAAGGTCATATGGAGATGGGACCTCGGTTTAAAGACGAGAAACCCGGATAGAACCCACAACCCCTGCTTTATGAGAAGAGTAGCTTATCAACTACACCATAGAGGCTTCTAAATAACATATACTAATATACATATCAATATCATTGGATCAGATGTGGGCTTGGCCAACATTTATATTCTCAAATAAATAAATTAATCTGCAATCTGATCATTTTCCGTGTTAATGAAGGGGTTTATATAAAATTTGGTTACAAATGGCCCAACGGTCTTTCTGTTTGTTTAAATTTTGGTTAAAAATGGCCTTATTAAGGTCATTTGAACAAACTATGATGGGCCCTGAGTTCCGAATGCTACAAAATTGTACCAAATTTTGATGACAATCAGCACTTTGGTTCAAGAGAAGGTTTTTGAAGAATTTTTACCTTGCATGGGCATGTCGGCTATCTTGGTTATGCAACCTTGACCCTGTGAACAAACTATGTTCAAACTTAACATGGATGCTCCACATAAAATTTCAGATGAGCTGTTTAAATATGTTGAGAGGCGACAACACAAAACAGACGCCTTGGGCTCAGGTGAGCTAAAAATGAACAAAACAGTAACCAAGAAACAATGCAAACAAGAGGGTCATGATGGCCCTTGATCGCTCACCTGATCCATAGTGTAACAAGTGGGCCCCCAGGGAGGGCAATTATTGGCCCAAGGGCTTTAATGTGCATAATGTTGAGGGAGGTCTTAAAGGTGAAGCTTCATACCAAACAAAAACAAAGGCTATAATTTGAACAATCTTGGCAAAGGTCCACTAGATGAAGCTACACACCAAATATCAAAGACCTGGGCCTTGAGATTTCAGAGAAGATTTTTATAAAGATATTCCCTGCATAAGCCTATGCACCAGGGCTATATAAGTCTATGTAAAACCAAAAGGCCCCGGGGTGGGGGGCATTTGTGGCCCCAGGGCTATAATTTGAACAATCTTGGTAGAGGTCTACTAGATGAAGCTCCATACCAAATATCAAAGACCTGGGCCTTGCAGTTTCAGAGAAGAAGATTTTTAAAAAATTCCCTTTATAAGTCTATGTAAAACCAAAGGGTCTCTGGGCGGCGACATGTTTGGGTCCAGGGCTATAATTTGAACAATCTTGGTAGAAATTTGGCCCCAGGGCTATATTTTGAACAATCTTGGTAGAGGTCCACTAGATGAAACTTCATACCAAATATCAAAGACCTGGGCCTTCTGGTTTCAGAAAAGAAGATTTTTAAAGGTGGGTGGGCCCTGGTGCGGGGGGGGGGGGCATTTTTTGGCCCCAGGGCTATAATTTGAACAATCTTGGTAGCGGTCCACTTGACGAACCTACTTACCAAATATCAAAGACCTGGGCCGTCTGATTTCAGACAAGAAGATTTTTAAAGGTTTTCCCAATATAAGCCTATGTAAAACCGTTGGCCCCGGGGCGGGGCCTGTTTTGGGCGCAGGGCTATAATTTGAACAATCTTGGTAGAGGTCCACTAGATGAAGCTTCATACCAAATATCAAAGACTTGGGCCTTCTGGTCTCAGTATAGAAGATTTTTGAAGGTTTTCCATATATAAGCCTATGTAAAACCATTGGGCCCCGGGGCGGGGCTGTTTTTGGCACCAGGGCTATAATTTGAACAATCTTGGTAGCGGTCCACTAGACGAAGCTACTTACCAAATATCAAAGACCTTGGCCTTCTGGTTTCAGACAAGAAGATTCTTAAAGGTTTTCCCTATATAAACCTATGTAAAACCAGTGGGCCCCCAGGCGGGGCCGTTTTTGGCCCCAGGGCTATTTATTCATCCACTGGTTAAGCAGGAGAAGCTCTGGTGGCCATTTTGTTCACCCGAGCGGAACAGTATGAGCAATTTTGGTAGAGGGACACCAAAGGAACATTTCAGTGAAATAATTTCAAAATCCATCCACTGGTTAAGGAGAAGAAATCGTTTAAAGGTTTTTTCTATTTTTAGCTCTGGCGGCCATTTTGTTTTGCCCGAGCAGAATGGTATGAGCAATTTTGGTAGAGATTCACCAAAGGAACATTCCTGTGAAATAATTTCAAAATCCATCCACTGGTTAAGGAGATGAAGTCGTTTAAAGGTTTTTTCTATTTTTAGCTCTGGCGGCCATTTTGTTCACCCGACAGGTACGGTTTGAGCAATTTTGGTAGAGGGTCACCAAAGGAACATTTCAGTGAAATAATTTCAAAATCCATCCACTGGTTAAGGAGAAGTTGTTTAAAGGTTTTTCTATTTTCAGCTCTGGCGGCCATTTTGTTCACCCGAGCGGAACGGTTTGAGCAATTTTGGTAGAGGGTCACCCAAGGAACATTCCAGTGAAATAATTTCAAAATCCATCCACTGGTTAAGGAGAAAAAGTCGTTTAAAAGTTTTTCTATTTTTAGCTCTGGCGGCCATCTTGTTCACCCGAGTGAAACGGTTTGAGCAATTTTGGTAGAAGGTCATCCAAGGAACATTCCAGTGAAATAATTTCAAAATCCATCCACTGGTTGAGCAAGAGAAGTCGTTTAAAGATTTTTCTATTTTTAGCTCTGGTGGCCATCTTGTTCACGCAAGCGGAACGGTTTAAGCAATTTTGGTAGAGGGTCACCCAAGGAACATTCCTGTGCAATAATTTCAAAATCCATCCACTGGTTAAGGAGAAGAGGTCGTTAAAAGGTTTTTCTATTTTTAGCTCTGGTGGCCATTTTGTTCACCCGAGCGGAACGGTTTGAGCAATTTTTGTAGAAGGTCATCCAAGGAACATTCCTGTGAAATAATTTTAAAATCCATCCACTGGTTAAGCAGGAGAAGTCGTTTAAAGGTTTTTTCTAGTTTTAGCTCTGGCGGCCATCTTGTTCACCCGAGCAGAACAGTTTGAGCAATTTTGGTAGAGGATCACCCAAGGAGCATTCCTGTGAAACGAGATCAAAACCTGTCCAGCAGTTTTGGAGAAGTTGTTTAAAGCAAAAGTTGACGACGGACGCACAGATGACGGACAAAGACCGATCCCAAAAGCTCACCTTGAGCACTTCGTGCTCAGGTGAGCTAAAAATATTGGTGAAACTGAAATCTGGGCAAAAATGTTTCGTTTTTTTTTTTTGGTTGTTTTTTTTTTTTTTTTTTGTGGCTTTTTTATTCATAAATGGGTGTCAAATTTTATAATAAACTTGAAAAAAAAAATAGTACTACAGCTTGATTCTGCCTTATTTAATCATTTTGTTCCTGTTTCGTCAGTTACAGTTTCTCCTCTAATGTTTAGAAAAAATGGCACAAAAAAGTGAAAGAGCACTGACACCTTTTTAGTGCCACCTTTTTAGAAACATCAAAACTTTTAAATCCAGCTGGACTGATATTGCAAAATAAAAGTGTCAGTACCAGGTATAAAATGTGACATATTACTTACCCAGTGCCTTAATTTACCGTTTTAAAATGTTAAAGGCTAACGAAACAAAGTTTGTGCACTGTATTAATGCTGAGTGCACTTAAAATGTTTTTGCGCCAACAATATCAGCAATACACTGGCACATTAATGTGTGTGATTCAGTCAATAATGCTATTGGAATTTTTTCTATAGTGGAAGAAAGTTGAGAGAATTTGAAGGAAACAACACAATTTATTGCTGATTTAGAATCAAAATACCTGTAAATCAACTCTTGTGTGTGCTATTTGGATCAATAAACCACAGTTTACTAGAATTGCGTGCTCTTGATTTGATCTACTTGACAACTGCTCTCCAAACTTTGATTTATTACTCAACAGAATACTGCTAGAGCTGATCTATTGTGTTTCGTTACATCTATCTGCTATGTATATACTTTTCTCATGATGCCATTTTTTAAAATAGATCGTTAGCAAGTTTGCAGCACGTTTCTTGCAACAGTGAACTTTGCATTTAAACAAATAACAATAGGACCATGAGTTCCTGGTCGCTCCCTAAGCCCTGTACAAATTTAGTAGTATGCAATCACCTGATGCTACATACCAAGTTTCACAATCATCAGCCAAGTGATTCTGGAGATGAATATTTTTAAGGTTTTTACCATAATAGGGCATGGTGACCATCTTGGTCCCATGACCTGAACCATTCAACTAAACTGGCACAACCCCACATCCATTATATAAAATTCAAATGAAATTGGCCCATTGGTTTCAGAAACAAGAGGCCCATGGGCCACTATGCTCACAAGAGCTCAGGGGGCACTGCCGACTGCCAGCAAAGAATTTAAATTAACCATGGAAGACCTGCGCCCAAGGATGCTACAGATACAATTTGGCCCAATCAGCCTAGTGGCTTCAGAGGTCTGATGTCGCTTGAATGTGTTGTTGCAGAACAACAGATGGCAACTGACAATTTCCCATCTTTGGCAACCAATAGGCTTAAAAGAACATTATTAAAGAAAAATTTCTATGCAAGTTTGACAAAATATCTTGATAGGCATAAATGTCATTTTTCAATTTTCCCCATTATAAGTCAATGGAAACTCTTAACTTGCCAGGGCAAACAAACCAAAGAGCCAAATTTCATAAACCGGAGCTCAGATGGACATTGCCCAATGGTAGACATGTATTTTAACATGGTATGATTTTAATCTACCAATTATAAAGTCTCCCAATTCCCAAATGAGCACTCATGTGGACTGTATCTGAAATATTAGGTGTTTCAACTAGTAGAGAGGGTGGGGCATGAACCCAATGGAGCCCTGGTTGGTGTCACTAAATGTGTCTTATAAAAAAGAACAGAGACATATATAGTTTAGCGGTGGGATATGTATGGCTCCTGAGATGTAAGGCCTTTTAAGCAGTGGAGGTATTCGGGCATGGTGCATTCCAGAAAAGCCCAAGATTGTTGCAACCTAATGCTGAACAGTTTCTGAGATATGAGGCCCTTTTATGAAGTGGATGGGAGAGAAATGGCCCATGCAGACCCCAAAAGATGGATTGACTGAATGTGTCTAATAGCAATGAACAAGAATATATGTGATTATGTGGTGGGGATTTGAACAGTTTCTGAGATATATGATCTATTATGAAGTGGGGTCTTATCATAAGGAACAAGAATATATATGGTTAAGGGGTGGGGATCTGACCGGTTTCTGAGATATATGGCTTTTAATGAAGTAAAGGGGTGGGGCATGGCCCGTGGCACCATGGGGGGCATGCTGGTGTCACTGATTGCATCTTATCATAAGGAACAAGAATATATATGGCTTAGGGGTAGGGCTCTGAACAGTTTCTCAGATATATGGTCTTTTGTGAAGTAGAAGAATGGAGCATGGACCTGGCGAGCCCTGGGGGAACCCTATGTTGGTGCCACTGAATGTGTCTTATCACAAGGAACAAGAATATATTTGGTTTAGGAGTTGGGATCGGTAAGGTTTCTGGAATATTTGGCCTTTAATGAAGTGTAGGGGGTGGGGCATGACCCCGGTACATCCCGGGGGACCCTCAGCTTGGTGTCGCTGAGTGTGTCTTATCATAAGGAACAAGAATATATATGGTTTAGTGGTGGAGATCTGAATGGTTTCTGAGATAAATGGCATTTTATGAAGTGGAGCGAGTGGGGCATGTCCCTGGCACATCTGGGGGGACCCCCAGGTTGGTGTCACTTAATGCCTTCTTATCATAAGGAACAAGAATATATATGGTTTAGGGGTGAGGATTTGTAAGGTTTTGGAATATTTGGCCTTTTATGAAGTTGTGTTTGTTTGTTTGATTTGAGGTTTAACGTCTCCGTCAACAATGTATAGGTGATTTCGGGGATGTTGCTTCCAATTTTATGGGACTTTTACCCGACATTGAGATGAAATGACATCTCAAGCCCTGCCGCCCAATGAAACCAATAGGGTTTATTAGCATGGACGGTCCGCCTCGCACCACGGTTCCAGGACAGGCTTAGATCCTCTAAGCAGTTTACCAGTACTAGTGTGCGGGCTGGATTCAGCTCTGCGTGGAAGCATCATGCAGCCCATATATTTCTTCAAGCCCCTATGTGCGCGGGCCAACCTTTTAGGAGGTGGAGGGGGTTGGGCATGTCCCCGGCACATCCTGGGTGTCCCCCAGGTTGGTGTCACTGAATGCAACTTATCATAAGGAACAAAAATATATTTCATTTAGGGGTTTGGATCTGTTAGGTTTCTGGAATATTGGGCCTGTTGTGAAATGGAGGGGTGGGGCATGGCCCAGGCACATCCTGGGGGACGCCCAGGTTGGTGTCACTGAGTGCGTCTTATCATAAGAGACAAGAATATATACGCTTTACGGGTGGGGATCTGAATGGTTTATGAGATAAATGGCATTTTATGAAGTGGAGGGGGTGGGGCATGTCCCCGGCACATCCGGGGGGGGGGGATCCCCAGGTTGGTGTCACTTAATGCACCTTATCATAAGGAACAAGAATATATATGGTTTATGGGTGGGGATCTGTAAGGTTTCTGAGATATAAGGCATTTTATGAAGTACTGGGGTGAGGAATGGCCCCGGCACAACCTACTGGACCCCCAGGTTTACATAAAAGCATATTGCTGAGAGGAGTTTACTAAAGGAACATTTCGATGAAAGTTTTGTCAAAATATCTGCAAAGGCTTTGTATTTAATGCCATTTGTCAATTTTCCCCATTATAAGTCTATGGAAAATCTAAGTTGCCATAGCAACCAAACTAAAGAACCGAATTTCATAAACAAGAGGGCCATGATGGCCCTGGATCGCTCACCTGATCCATAGAGTAACAAGTGGGCCCCGGGGAGGGCCATTATTGACCCCAGGTCTATAACGTGCATAATGTTGAGGGAGGTCTAAAAAGGTGAAGCTTCATACCAAATATCAACAAAGGCTATAATTTGAATAATCATGGCAAAGGTCCACTAGATGGAGCTACACCCCAAATATCAAAGACCTGGGTCTTGCGGTTTCAGAGAAGAGGATTTTTTTAAAGATATTCCCTACATAAGCCTATGTAAATCCAAATGGCCCCAGAGCGGGGGCATTTTTGGCCTCTGGGCTATAATTTTAATAATCTTGATAGAGGTCAACTAGATGAAGCTTCACACCAAATATCAAAGACCTGGGCCATGCTGTTTCAGAGAAAAAGATTTTCAAAGATTATCTCTATATAAGTCTATATAAAACCAAAGGGCCCCGGGGCGGGGGATTTGTAGCCCGGGGGCTATAATGTGAACAATCTTGGTGGAGGTCCACTAGATGAAGCTCCATACCAAATATCAAAGACATGGGCCTTGCAGTTTCGGAGAAGAAGATTTTTAAAGATTTCCCTATATAAATAAGTTCTGAATAGATAGATCCTTTGGAAGCAAAGAATACACCAAATAAACGAAAATAGCAGACTCGATTTTATTGAGTCTGTTCATGACCAGTACTGAAATGTGCAACACCGGCCACGCCCTCTAGCACCGGCTTAAGCAGAACTCTATTTTCAAAATGATTCTAAATGAACCCAATGATCCCAAAGGACCAGAAAATATTATCTGCACTATGATGGATGTACGGGGAGACTTTTTACGGCCGCCACACGGCACAGCACCAGCTGCAGTGAAGATAAATAAGTTCAGTTTATGTACAACCAAAGGGTCTTGGGGCGGGGGCATTTTTGACCCAAGGTCTATAATTTGAACAATCTTGATAGAGGTCAACTAGATGAAATTTCACACCAAATATCAAAGACCTAGGCCTTGTGGTTTCACAGAAGAAGATTTTTAAAGATTATCCCTGTATAAGTCTAAGTAAAACCAAGGGCCCCGAGACGGGGGCATTTTTGGCCCCAGGGCTATAATTTGAACAATCTTGGTAGAGGTTTACAAGATGAAGCTTCATACCAAATATCAAAGAACTGAGCCTTGAGGTTTCAGAGAAGAAGATTTTTAAAGATTTTCCCTATATAAGCCTATGTAAAACCAAAGGGCCCTGGGGCGGGGGCATTTTTGGCCCGAGAACAATAATTTGAACAATCTTGGTAGCGGTACATCAGATGAATCTTCATACCAAATAGCAAAGACCTGGGCCTTGCGGTTTCAGGGAAGAAGATTTTTAAAGATTTTCCCTATATAAGCCCATGTAAAACCAAAGGGCCCCGGGGCGGGGTCATTTTTCGCCCCAGCACTACAATTTGAACAATCTTGGTAGGGGTCTACTAGATGAAGCTTCAACCTAAATATCAAAGTCCTGGGCCTTGCGGTTTCAGAGAAGAAGATTTTTAAAGATTTTCCCTATATAAGCCAATGTAAAACCAAAGGGCCCCGGGGCTGGGGCATTTTTGGCCCCAGCACTATAATTTGAACAATCTTGGTAGTGGTCCACTAGATTAAGCTTCATACCAAATATAAAAGACCTGGGCCTTGCGGTTTCAGAGAAGAAGATTTTTTAAGTTTTCGGTGAAAAAATCAATTTTTGTCTCCTGTGACCTATATGTGCAACGGACCGGAACCATTTGAACAACTTTGAAAGGGGACCACCTAAGGATCATTCCTGTGAAGTTTGGTCAAAATCCCATCAGTGGTTTAGGAGGAGATGTTGTTTGAAGAAATTGTTTACGCACGGATGACAGACAAAAAGTGATCCTAATATTAATCACAAGAGGGCCATGATGGCCCTGGATCGCTCACCTGATCCATAGTGTAACAAGTGTGCCCCAGAGAGGGCCATTATTGGCCCCAGGGCTTTAATGTGCATAATGTTGAGGGAGGTCTTAAAGGCGAAGCTTCATACCAAACATCAACAAAGGCTATAATTTGAACAATCTTGGCAAAGGTCCACTAGATGAAGCTACACATCAAATATCAAAGACATGGCCCTAGCGGTTTCAGAGAAGAAGATTCTTTAAAGATTTTGCCTATATAAGCCTATGTAAAACCAAAGGGCCCCGGGACGGGGGCATTTTTTGCCCCAGCACTATAATTTGAACAATCTTGGTAGGGGTCCACTAGATGAAGCTTCATACCAAATATCAAAGACCTGGGCCTTGTGGTTTCAGAGAAGAAGATTTTTAAAGATTTTCCCTATATAAGCCTATGTAAAACCAAAAGGCCCCGTGGCGGGGGCATTTTTTGTCCCAGCACTATAATTTGAAGGGGTCCACTAGATGAAGCTTCATACCAAATATCAAAGTCCTGGGCTTTGTAGTTTCAGAGAAGAAGATTTTTAAAGAATTTCCCTATATAAGCCTATGTAAAACCAAAGGGCCCCGTGGCGGGGGCATTTTTTGTCCCAGCACTATAATTTGAACAATCTTGGTAGGGGTCCACTAGATGAAGCTTCATACCAAATATCAAAGACCTGGGCCTTGTGGTTTCAAAGAAGAAGATTTTAAAAGATTTTCCCTATATAAGCCTATGTAAAACCAAAAGGCCCCGGGGCGGGGCATTTTTGGCCCCAGCACTATAATTTGAACAATCTTGGTAGGGCTCCACTAGATGAAGCTTCATACCAAATATAAAAGAACCAGGCCTTGTGGTTTCAGAGAAGCAGATTTTTAAAGATTTTCCCTATATAAGCCAATGTAAAACCAAAGGGCCCCGTGGCGGGGGCATTTTTTGTCCCAGCACTTAAATTTGAACAATCTTGGTAGGGGTCCACTAGATGAAGCTTCATACCAAATATCAAAGTCCTGGGCCTTGTGGTTTCAGAGAAGCAGATTTTCAAAGATTTTCCCTATATAAGCCTATGTAAAACCAAAGGGCCCCGGGGCAGGGGCATTTTTGGCCCCAGCACTATAATTTGAACAATTTTGGTAGGGGTCCACTAGATGAAGCTTCATATCAAATATCAAAGACCTGGGCCTTGTGGTTTCAGAGAAGAAGATTTTTAAAGATTTTCCCTATATAAGCCTATGTAAAACCAAAGGGCCCCGGGGCGGGGGCATTTTTTGTCCCAGCACTATAATTTGAACAATCTTGGTAGGGGTTCACTAGATGAAGCTACACAACAAATATCAAAGACCTGGGCCTTGCGGTTTCAGAGAAGAAGATTTTTTTAAAGATATTCCTTACAGAAGCCTATGTAAAACCAAATTGCCCCGGGGCAGGGGCATTTTTGGCTTCAGGGCTATAATTTATACAATCTTGATAGAGGTCCACGAGATGAAGCTTCACACCAAATATCAAAGACCTGGGCCTTGTTGTTTCAGAGAAGAAGATTTTTGAAGATTATCTCTATTATTAGTCTATGTAAAACCCAAGGGCCCTGGGGGGGGGGGGGGCATTGTGGCCCCAGGGCTATAATTTGAACAATCTTGGTAGAGGTCCACTAGCTGAAGCTTCATACCAAATGTCAAAGACCTAGGCCTTGTGGTTTCAGAGTAGAAGATTTTTCAAGATTTTCCTTATATGTCTATGAAAAACCAAAGGGCCCAGGAGAGGGGGCAATTTTGGCCTCAGGGCTATAATTTGAACAATCTTGATAGAGGTCCACAAGATGAAGCTTCATACCAAATATCAAAGACCTAGGCCTTGCAGTTTCAGAAAAGAAGATTTTTAAAGATTTTCCATATATAAGCCCATGTAAAACCAAAGGGCCCTAGGGTGGGGGCATTTTTGGCCCCAGCACTATAATTTGAACAATCTTGGTAGGGGTTCACTAGATGAAGCTTCATACCAAATATCAAAGACCTGGGTCTTGCGGTTTCAGAGAAGAAGATTTTTAAAGGTTTTCCCTATATAAGCCTATGTAAAACCAAAGGGCCCCGGGGCGGGGGCATTTTTGGCCCCAGCACTATAATTTGAACAATCTTTGTAGGGGTCAATAAGATGAAGCTTCATACCAAATATCAAAGACCTGGGCCTTGTTGTTTCAGAGAAGAAGATTTTTTAAGATTTTTCTTATTTAATCCTATGTAAAACCAAAGGGCCCCGGGGCTGGGGCATCTTTGGCCCCAGCACTATAATTTGAACAATCTTTGTAGGGGGCCACCAGATGAAGATTCATACCAAATATCAAAGACCAGGGCCTTGCAGTTTCAGAGAAGAAGATTTTTAAAGATTTCCACTATATAAGCCCATGTAAAACCAAAGGGCCCCGGGGCGGGGGCATTTTTGGCCCCAGCACTATAATTTGAACAATCTTGGTAGGGGTCCACCAGATGAAGCTTCATACCAAATATCAAAGACCTGGGCCTTGCAGTTTCAGAGAAGAAGATTTTTTAAGTTTTCGGTGAAAAAAATCTATTTTTGGCTCCTGTGACCTATATGTGCAACGGACCGGAACCATTTGAACAACTTTGAAAGGGGACCACCTAAGGATCATTCCTGTGAAGTTTGGTCAAAATCCGCTCAGTGGTTTAGGAGGAGATGTCGTTTGAAGAAATTGTTTACGCACGCACGCACGCACGCACGGACGGACGCACGGACGCACGCCGGACAAAAAGTGATCCCAAAAGCTCACCTCGTCACTACGTGACGGTGAGCTAAAAACACAAAACCTGTAAAGGCAAATATGGTGAATATTTTCATAAACTCTCAGCCTCATAGAGCATACCGTTTCTGAGGAGATGATTTTTTTAAGTATTTTTTTTTTTCTATTTTTTTTTTCAATTTGGTTTCCATGGCAACCAATACAAATGAGCAGTAGGCCTAAAATCATATGGCAGATAGTAGATTGCCTAAGGAATATTTCTATGAAAGTTTTGTCTAAATATCTGCAGCGGCTTGGCAGTAAATGCCATTTTTCAATTTTCCTCATTATAAGTCTATGGAAACTGTAAGTTGCCATAGCAACCAAACTAATGAGCCGAATTTCATATAAAACACAAACTTTCAATCCCCCAACCCAACGATGCTACAGATGAAATTTGGGCCCAATCGGCTTGGCGGCTTCAGAGGAGATGCTGTTAAAAAGTGTTGACGTCACGGACAACTGCCTATCCTATAAGCTCCCTGGAGCCTTCGGCTCTAGTGAGCTAAAAATGTATTCTGAAATGTCAATGGACCTGCAATCCAAGTGACGTTGTGCCAAGGTCATCAAATGGCCTTGACCTTTTAGCATTCATTTTGCATCTATTCTCATGTCACACACCCCAATATTTTTCGAAAAATGCATTGTTCCACCGATACACCATTTAAAAGCAAACCAACCAATTTGACCTTGCTGTAAAATAGGTCATGGTCAACCTAGTGTCATCATATTTTCAAACTTGCTAGTACTCAGTCACGCAATGCTACATACCAAGTTTCAGGACAATCTGTCCAGTAGTTCTGGAGAAAGTTTTTTCCATATCCAGGCATGGAGGCCATCTTGGTCATGTGACCCAGAACATTTGAATAAATTTTATTCCCTTACATTCCTAAGGCTGCATGTACAATTTAAATGAAAAAGGCCCAGCGGTTTTATAAAACAAGAGGGCCCAATGGCCCTTTATCGCTCATCTGTGTACCAAAAAACATTAGTGTAGGAGACCACTTGACATTGCTACATACTAAATACCTAAGCTCAGGCAAAGGCGGTGTCCATGCTTATGAACCCTACTGGTTTCATTGGGCGACAGGGCTTGAGATGTAATTTCATCTCAATGTCTGGTAAAAGTCCCACAAAATTGGAAGAGACATCTCCAAAATGACCTATACAGTGTTGTCGGGGATGTAAAACCTCAAATCAAACAAAATCTGTGCCTTATGGTTTTTTAGAAAAAGATTTGTTTAAGTGTTTTCCAGTATAAGTCTATAGAAGCTAATGAGCCCCGGGGCAGATTTTTCCCCATTTTTTCTTTTTTTTTGTTCATTAAGAGCCCTGTGGTTTCAGGGAAGAAGATTTTTGAAGTTTCTCCAATTGTAAGTATAATGTAAGCTAAAGAACCCTAAGGTGGTGCCAATTTGAATCCCAGGGGCATAACTGGCAGGATTTATGTAGGTGGCCACTTGACGTTGCTACATACTAAAAATCTAAGCTCTAGGCCTTATGGTTTCATAGAAGAAGATTTCTTAAGTTTTTTTTTCCATTATAAGTCTACTGAAGGTAATGAGCTCGGGCGCGGTCAATTTTGACCCCAGGGGCAGGGTTAGCAGGATTTATGTAGCTGGCTTTTATATGTTGCTAGATACTAAATATCCAAGTTCTGTGCTTCACAGTTTCTGAGAAGATTTTTAAAGCTTTTTTCCATTATGAGTCTATGGGAGCTAAGGGGCCCCGGGGCATGGCCCATTTGGACCCCGGGGGCATGATTAGCAGGAAATATGTAGAAGAACACTTGCCGTTGCTACACGCTAAATATCTAAGCTCTTGGCCCTGTGGTTTCAGTTTTTTTTCCATTATGAGTCTATGGGAGCTAAGGGGGTCCCAGGGTGTGGCCCATTTCGACCCAAGGGGCATGATGACCCAAGGGGCATGATTGGCAGGATTTATGTAGGTGACCACTTGTCATTGCTACATGGTAAATATCTAAGCTCTGGGCCCTGTGGTTTCAGAGAAGAAGATTTTTGAAGCTTTTTTCCATTATGAGTCTATGTCAGCTAAGGGGCCCAGGGGCGTGGCCCATTTGGACCCCACGGGCATGATTGGCACGATTTATGTAGGTGACCACTTGCCATTGCTACATGCTAAATATCTAAGCTCTGGGCCCTGTTGTTTCAGAGAAGAAGATTTTTGAAGTGTTTTTTTTTCCATTATGAGTCTATAGGAGCTAAGGGGACCCGGGGCGTGGCCCTTTTGGAGCCCAGGGGCATGATTGGCAGGAATTATGTAGGTGAACACTTGCCGTTGCTACCTGCTAAATATCTAAGCTCTGGGCGCTGTGGTTTCATAGAAGAAGATTTTTGAAGCTTTCTTTCCATTATAAGTCTATGGGAGCAAAGGGACCACGGCGCGTGGCCCATTTGGAACCCAGGGGCATGATTGGCAGGAATTATGTAGGTGACCAATTGCCGTTGCTACATGTTAATATTTTAAACTCTGGGCCCTGTGGTTTCAGAGAAGAAGATTTTTGAAGCTTTTTTTCCATTATGAGTCTATGTGAGCTAAGGGGCCCCGGGGCGTGGCCCATTTGGACCCTTGGGGCATGATTGGCAGGATTTATGTAGGTGACCACTTGCCGTTGCTACATGCCAAATACCTCAGCTCTGGGCCCTGTGGTTTCAGAGAAGAAGCTTTTTGAAGCTTTTTCCATTATGAGTCAATAGGAGCTAAAGGGCCCCGGGGCGTGGCCCGTTTGGACCCAAGGGGCATGATTGGCAGAAATTATCGGGATGACCACTTGCCATTGCAACATGCTAAATATCTAAGCTCTGGGCCCTGTGGTTTAAGAGAAGAAGATTTTTGAATCTTTTTTCCAATATGAGTCTATGGGAGCTAAGGGGCCCAGGGGCGTGGCCCATTTGGACCCCATGGGCATGATTGGCAGTAGGTGACCACTTGCCGTTGCTACATGCTAAATATCTAAGCTCTGGGCCCTGTGGTTTCAGAAAAGAAGATTTTTAAGCGTTTTTTCTCCATTATGAGTCAATTGGAGCAAAGGGGCCACGGCGCATGGCCCATTTGGAACCCATGATTGGCAGGAATTATGTAGGTAACCAATTGCCGTTGCTAGATGCTAAATATCTAAACTCTGGGCCCTGTGGTTTCAGAGAAGAAGATTTTTGAAGCTTTTTTCCATTATGAGTCTAAGGGAGCTAAAGGGCCCCGGGGCGTGGCCCGTTTGGACCCCAGGGGCATGATTGGCAGGAATTATGTAGGTGACCACTTGGCATTGCTACATGCTAAATATCTAAGCTCTGGGCCCTGTGGTTTCTGAGAAGAAGATTTTTGAAGCTTTTTGTTCAATTATGAGTCTATGGGAGCGAAGGGGCCCCGGGGCGTCGCCCATTTGGAACCCAGGGGCATGATTGGCAGGAATTATGTAGGTGACCACTGGCCGTTGCTACATGCTAAATATCTAAGCTCTGAGCCCTGTGGTTTCAGAGAAGAAAATTTTTGAAGCTTTTTTTCCATTATGAGATTATGGGAGCTAAGGGGCCCCGCGTTGTGGCCAATTTGGACCCCAGGGGCATGATTGGCAGGAATTATGTAGGCGACCACTTGCCATTGCTACATGCCAAATATCTCAGCCCTGGGCCCTGTGGTTTCAGAGAAGAAGATTTTTGAAGCTTTTTTTCCATTATGAGTCTATAGGAGCTAAAGGGCCCCGGGGCGTGGCCCATTTGGACCCCAGGGGCATGATTGGCAGGAATTATGTAGGTGACCACTTGCCATTGCTACATGCTAAATATCTAAGCCCTGGGCCCTGTGGTTTCCGAGAAGAAGATTTTTGAAGCTTTTTGTTCCATTATGAGTCTATGGGAGCGAAGGGGTCCCGGGGCTTGGCCAATTTGGACCCCAGGGACATGATTGGCAGGAATTATGTAGGTGACCACTGGCTGTTAATACATGCTAAATATCTAAGCTCTGGGCCCTGTGGTTTCAGAGAAGAAGATATTTTAATTTTTTCCCATTGTAAGTCTATGGGAGCTATATGTTGCCATGGCAACCAGAATTCCAATCTGATCAACCCAAAAAACTTATGCAGCCTTTCCCCCTACCTGATGATGCTTCTAATGAAATTTGATCAAGATTGACCATGGGGTATTAGAGATACACTTATTTGAAATTGTTTACGGACGCACGGACGGCCGCACGCACGACGGACAAAAAAGTGATCACTACGTGACAGGTGAGCTAAAAATGTATTCTAATATGTCAATGGACCTGCAATACAAGTGACCTTGGGCCAAGGTCACCGAATGAAGGTCACCACATTCAATTTTAACCTATTCTTATATCGTAGATCACAATACTCTTCAAAAATACATTGGTTTACCTATTTCCCACTGAAAAGCCTATGGAGCTTAACTTGACCTTGGTGTAAAATAGGTCAAGGCCATCCTAGAGTCATAATTTTTGTAAACTTGGTAGTACTCAGTCATCTGGCGCTGCATACACAGTTTCAATATTAGCCCAGTGGTTCTGAAGAAGAAAGTTTTTTAAGGCTTTTACCATATTTGGCCATGGTAAAAATCTTGATCATGTGACCTGGACCATCCAAATAAAATTTTGTCCATAAATAATCTTGACCCTTAGTGTTCACAGACATTCATTTTTTACCCATTCTCATATCATGACCACAATATTTTTGGTAAAATTTATTGATTTACCTATTTCCCATTGAAAAGCCTAAGGAGCCAAGTTTGACCTTGGCATAAAATAGGTCACAGTCAAGCGAGGTCATCATTTTCGAAAAACTTGGTAGAACTCAGTCACCCAATGTTACGTACCAAATTTCAAGACAATCGGCCGAGTGCTTCTAGAGGAGATTTTTAAATGTTTTTACCATATTTGGGCATGGCAGCCATCTTGGTCATGTGATCCGGACCATTTTAAAGAATTCTTTTCCTCTCTGTCCTAAGGCTGCATATAAAATTTAGTTGAAATTGACCAATTGGTTTCAGAGTAAACGCATTTTGGAAAGTCAATGGACCTAAAATTCGAGTGACCTTGAGCCAAGGTCAGTGAATGACCTTGACCATAAGCATTCATAGACATTCATGTTTTATCTATTCTAATGTCACAGACCACAATATTTTTCGAAAAACGCATTGTTTCGCCCGTTTCCAATTGAAAAGCCCAAGGAACCAAATTTGACCTTGGCAGAAAATATATCAAGGTCAAGCTTGGGTCAGCATATTTGCAAACTTGTTAGTACTCAGTCACCCGAAGCTAAATACCAAGTTACATGAAAATTGGCCCAGTAGATCTGGAGATGAAGATTTTGTTTAAAGATTTTACCATATTTTGAGCATGGGGCCATCTTGGTTATGTGACCTAGACCATACTTGTAAACTTTCTTTCCCCCATTGCCAGGAGGATGCATATGAAATTTAATTGGAATTGGCCCTGTGTTTTCAGAGAAGAAGACATTTGAAAATGGGTGACAGCGGACGGACGACGGAGGCCTACCATCCTATAAGCTCAGAGGAGCTAAAATTAATAAATTTACTGCACTGTAAGTTTATGAAAAAAAAAAATAAATAAAATTTTTATCATAAAAAATGAAGAGGTTTGTTTGGTATCCAATAATTAGTCCATCAACATCTATAGAATTTGGCTGGCACACCATTTACATATTCTGGACCTTATAATGGAACACGCAAACCTAACAGAATTTTAATAACAGAATTCAGAAATTAACACAAGCAAATTCGTTGAATTGATATCCCCCGCCGAATGGGTTTTTCGTGTAGAATGGCAAGAAAATATATCTGGCCAAAACTGAGAAAAAAAAAATTGCGCGTGCATCACGGCAGCATAATAATACATATTTATTTCAAGTTTCATTTTATTCCATGCAATAGTTGCTGAGAAGCGGTTCCAGACAAAGTGAGACGACGAAAAATCCAGAATTTCAATCATTTAATCATGTAATCATGTAAAAAGTCAATCCGAAAAAAAATTGCGCGTGCACCACTGCAGCATAATAATACATATTTATTTCAATTTTCATTTAATTCCATGCAATAGTTGCTGAGAAACGGTTCCGGACAAAGTGAGACGACGAAAAATCCAGAATTTCAATCATTCAAGGGGCCATAACTCTGGATGTAAAAAGTCAATCCGAAAAAAAATTGCGCGTGCATCACCACAGCATAATAATACATATTTATTTCAAGTTTCATTTAATTCCATGCAATAGTTGCTGAGAAACGGTTCTGGACAAAGTGTGACGGACGGACGGACGGACGGAAGGACGGACGGACGGACGGACGGACGTTCTCACGGATGTATACTTATGTGGCTATTTTTGGCAGGATTGATACTTAAGTGGCTACTTTTAGCCACTGAAAAGAAGTATTTTCGGTGTCTAACGGAATAAATCCCATAGACTTACATTGATTCTGTCCATTTACATAGCCACCTAACTATACATTTGTTGGTGCGGAAGGACGGACGGACGGACGGACGGACAACGCCAAAACTATATCCCTCCGCCTTCGGCGGGGGATAATAACAAGAAACAACAACTCGATACCCATGAAAGTAGTTGTTTATAGCGAGTTACCTCTGTTTGAAGAAGGTCCTCTAAAGGAGAGATCCTGGGGCCAGAATGCTGGTTTGAGGTTATCCTGACCCCAGTATCCCCTCACCATGTTCTTCGTTTTCTTCACTGAAATAACCAACACAATTAAAGGAATTAGACACTCAAATAACAAAAAACTAGAAATGGTGTTTTCGATGGTTATTCAGGTGATGTACTAGTCATTCCAAATCAACCTGTCAAGTTTTTTCGCAACGATTTAAATAGGTGTTTTTTAATATCTTGCTACAAGAAAGAAACAAGATTAAATGGTCAGAAATTGTAAAGGGCCATAACTAAAAAAAAAATTTCATTACGTTGGTTGAAAATTTAATCAGGAAATCTCATTTTCAGACCCAATCAGTATACCAAATATTCAGATACCTTGCTGACTAGATTTTCATGTTATTTCATTGAAAGGGAAATAACTAAAAATAAGAGATAAATCGGTTAAGAAAAAAATATACAGGTCAACATTTTCAGATGAAACATCCATGTAACAAATTTTAAAACACTAGCAAAATGGTTATACGGTCAAGCGTTTCACAAGAAAGAAAACCATGAAATTACCTGAAATTGCAAAGGGCAATCACTCCAACAAAATTTCATTAACCTAATTGAAAATTTATTCAGGTGATCTCTTCTTCAGTCCCAATCAGTAGACCAAATATATAGGCTCTCGCTCCAATACTTTTTGAGATATCTCGCTATCAAGATTTCTTAGTTATTTCATTTAAATAGAAATAACGTGAAAAGAGGACGTAAGTCAGATAAGAAAAAAATATGGGTAAACTGTATGTTCATGAGAAAACCATATATAAAATTTCTAAACACTAGCATACATAGTTCTTAAGTAATACTATGCACAAAAATACAACACAAGTAAATGGCCAGAAATTATACAGGGCCATAACTGTAACAACACTTTTTCATTAAATTGGTTGAAATTTAATCAGGTGATCTCCTCATCAGTCCCAATCAGTATACCAAATATCCAGGCTCTAGCTCAAATACATTTTCAGATATCTTGGTGACAAGATTCTTTATTATTTAATTAAATGGCAAATATCTGAAAAAGGGTAGATAATTTGGATAAGAAAAAAAATATGGGTCAATTCTCTTTTCATGAGAAATCCATATAGGAAATTTCAAAACAATACCAGACATGGTTGTAAAGTTACGGGTATGCTATACTAGCACCAGAAAGCAACACAGTTAAATAGCAAGAAATTGCAAAGGACCATAACTCTAACAAAAGTTCATTAAAATGGTTGAAAATTTTATCAGCAGGCCTCCTCCTTAGTCCCAATCAGTATACCAAATATCAAGTCTCTTGCTCACACGTTTTGAGATATCTTGATAACAAGATTTCTCTGTTATTTAACCCATTTTATACCGGAAACCCTAAAACGGGTACCCAGGCAAACAATGCAGGCCCAGATCAGATGCCGCATAATGCGGCATCTGATCAGGGCCTACACTGTTTGTGAAAAGTTCAGCCCTTTTACAAATACATTTTGATGAAAACACAACCTGTCACCCCTAAATTTTGAAATGGACTCCTGCTATATATAAGGAGGAAAATTCTAGTTCATACAAAAAGGTTTAATTAAAGGCAAAATAGCTCTAAAAGCGGAGATAATTTGCATAAGAAAAATTTGGGTCAATTTATTTTTCATGAGTAATCCATATATAAAATTGCAAAACAATAGCATACATGTCTACAAAATTATGCTATGCAACAGAAAGCAACACAATTAAATGACCAGAAATTGCAAAGGGACAAAACTCCAATAAAAATTCATTAAATTGGTTGAAAATTTAATCAGGTGATCTCCTCCTTAGTCCCAATCAGTTTACCAAATGTCTAGGCTCTAGCTCAATTACTTTCTCAGATATCTTGCTTACGAGTTTTCTATATCATTTAATTAAAAGGGAAATACAGAGTAACTTGAAATGGGGACATATGGATGAGAAAAAATTTGGGTCAACTATTTATTCATAAGAAACCCATGAGATTTTAAAAACCCTAGCATACATGGGTCTTAAGTTATAGCTCAGTCGGATGCGCGTCTGACTGGTGATCAGGAGGACGAGGGTTCGATTCCTGCACGGGTCAGCAACATTCTTTCGTGGAGATTGATCATGAAATCTTTTCTGTGGTCATTCTCCCCCTTCCGCTGATTCAAGAAGGGCAGTTGTCAGTTTCTAGGGAAAGAATGTGCACTGTACAGGTTACCCACTTACGTATAATCCTGACCAGGAAAAGTGTGGATAGGTAAACTGACCGGCTCAAAAATGACCTTAAATAGTGTTGACTGGGCCATTAAACCCCAATACAAACATACAAATCTTAAGTAATGCTTTGCAGAAGAAACCATGACAAACATATGTACATATGTACAAGCCAGATGCAATATGCACCCCAACTTATTAACAAGGGTTGTCAGAAGACAACATAGCTGGCCTTTGGGGGCCTAAGATTTTTCTTCTGTAAAAAGCCCAACAGACTGCAGCAAATGAAAGAGAACCAAAAAGTACCCCTAATCATCCTGTTTTCAAGCCTTTCCACTGTAAAAAAATATGAAAACGAAATCTAAATTTAATAAAAAAAAATAGACATGCGTCCATAGGACACGGATGCCCCCGCCTGAAAATATGTCTATGTTCGTATTCATCCATAGAAAGTTTTGGACCCTTTTTTCACATTTGACCTCTAAGTATGACCTTGACCTTGGAGGTAAGGACCTTGTTTTTGTGTGAGGCAGATTGCCTCATGATGGTCAACATTTCTGCCAAGTAATTTCAAAATCCATCCAGAGATAAGAAAGTTATTGACTGCGTTTAAGTTTCGGACCATATTTTTAAACCTTCGACCTCTAAGTATGACCTTGACCTTGGAGGTACGGATCTGGGTTTGCACGTTTACACATCGTCTCATGATGGTTAACATTTCTTCAAAGTAATTTCAAAATCCATCCAGAAATAAGTAAGTTATTGACTGCGTTTAAGTTTCGGACCCGTTTTTTTACCTTTGACCTCTAAGTATGACCTTGACCTTGGAGGTACAGACCTGGGTTTTGCGCATGACACATTGTCTCATGATGGTTAACATTTCTACAAAGTAATTTCAAAATCCATCCAGAAATAAGAAAGTTATTGACTGCGTTTAAGTTTCGGACCCGTTTTTTTTTTACATTTGACCTCTAAGTATGACCTTGACAATGGAGTTACAGACCTGGGTTTTGCGCATGACACATTGGTTCATGATGGTTAACATTTCTAGAAAGTAATTTCATAATCCATCCAGAAATAAGAAAGTTATTGACTGCGTTTAAGTTTCGGACCCTTATTTTGACCTTTGACCTCTAAGTATGACCTTGACCTTGGAGGTACGGACCTGGGTTTTGCACGTGACACATTGTGTCATGATGGTTAACATTTCTGCCAAGTAGTTTTAAAATCCATCGAGAAATAAGGAAGTTATTGACTGCGTTTAAGTTTCGGACGCACGGACGGACGGACAGGGGCAACGCTATATGCCCTTTCCACCATTCTTCGAATGGCGGGGGCATAAAAAAAATCTACAAACTTCCAAGTAAAAACAAGGCATCACAGACGATACAACTCCCCTCGTGCAAGACAAATTAAAAAAAAAGCCTTGTCTAGCATTTGTATAAAATTACATTATATCCATCAATAAATGTAGGTACTTGAGAGTGATGACAAAGTTTTTTCTAAAAATTGCCACAGTGACCGTGACTTTGAGCCCCAGGCCCTGAAAGTTTAACTAACTCGAGATATTATCATACCCAATATTTGTATGAAGTTATCTTAAAATCCAGCAACAAATGTGGACACTAGAGCAATGATCAAGTTTTTATAAAAATAGCCATAGTGACCTTCACCATCAGCCCCAGACCCTGAAAGTCAAACTGACTCGAGATATCATCATGCCCAACATTTATGTAAAGTTATATATTTAAATCCATCAATAAATGTAGGAACTAGAGCGATCACAAAGTTTTTCTAACAAGAGGGCCATGATTGCCCTGGATCGCTCACCTGATCCATAGAGTAACAAGTGGGATACGGGGAGGGCCATTAGTAACCCCAGGGCTATAATGTGCATAATGTTGAGAGACGTCTAAAAAGGTGATGCTTCTTACCAAATATCAAAAAGGCTATAATTTGAACAATCTTGGCAAAGGTCCACTAGATGAAGCTACACACCAAATATCAAAGACCTGGGCCTTGCGGTTTCAGATAAGAAGATTTCTTTAAAGATATTCCCTACATAAGCCTATGTAAAACCAAATGACTCCGGGGCGGGAGCATTTCTGGCCTCAGGGCTATAGTTTAAACAATCTTGATAGAGGTCCACTAGATGAAGCTTCACACAAATATCAAAGACCTGGGCCTTGCTGTTTCAGAAAAGAAGATTTTCAAAGATTATCTCTATATAAGTCTATGTAAAACCAAAGGGCCCCGGGGCGGGGGCATTTGTGGCCCAAGGGCTATAATTTGAACAATCTTGGCAGAGATCCACTAGATGAAATTTCACACCAAATATCAAAGACCTAGGCCTTGTGGTTTCACAGAAGAAGATTTTTAAAGATTTTCCCTATTTAAGTCTATGTAAAACCAAACGGCCCCGAGGCAGGGGCATTTTTGGTCTTAGGGCTATAATTTGAACAATCTTGGTAGAGGTCCACTAGATGAAGCTTCATACCAAATATCAAAGACCTGCGCCTTGCGGTTTCAGAGAAGATTTTGAAAAATGTTCCCTATATAAGCCTATGTAAAACCAAAGGGCCCCGGGGCGGGGGCATTTTTTGACCCCAGCACTATAATTAATTTGAACAATCTTGGTAGGGGTCCACTAGATGAAGCAGCATACCACATAGCCAAGACCGGGCCCTTGGGGTTTCAGGGAAGAAGATTTTTAAAGATTTTCCCTATATAAGCCCATGTAAAACCAAAGGGCCCCGGCGCGGGGGCATTTATAGCCCCAGCACTATAATTTGAACAATCTTGGTAGGGGTCCACTAGATGAAGCTTCATAAAAATAGCAACGACCTGGGCCTTGCGGTTTCAGAGAAGAAGATTTTTAAAGATTTTCCCTATATAAGCCTATGTAAAACCAAAGGGCCCCAAGGTGGGGGCATTTTTGGCCCCACCACTATAATTTGAACAATCCTGGTAGAGGTCCACTAGATGAAGCCTCATATAAAATAGCAAAGACCTGGCCCTTGTGGTTTCAGAGAAGAAGATTTTTAAATATTTTCCCTATATAAGCCTATGTAAAACCAAAAGGCCCCGGGGCGGGGGCATTTTTGGCCCCAGCACTATAATTTGAACAATCTTGGTACGGGTCCACTAGATGGTGCTTCATACCAAATAGCAAAGACCTGGGCCTTAGGGTTTCAGAGAAGAAGATTTTTAAAGATTTTCGCTATATAAGCCCAGGTAAAACCAAAGGGCCCCGGGACGGGCGCATTTTTTTGCCCCAGCACTATAATTTGAACAATCTTGGTAGGGGTCCACTAGATGAAGCTTCATACAAAATATCAAAGACCTGGGCCTTGATGTTTCAGAGAAGAAGATTTTTAAACATTTTCCCTATATAATCCTATGTAAAACCAAAGGGTCCCGGTGCGGGCGAATTTTTTGCCCCTGCACTATAATTTGAACAATCTTGGTAGGAGTCCACTAGATGAAGCTTCATACCAAACAGCAAAAATCAGGGCCTTGTGGTTTCAGAGAAGAAGATTTTTTAAAGATTTTCGCTGTATTAGCCAAGTAAAAACCAAAGGGCCCTGGGGCGGGGGCATTTTTGGCCCCAGCACTATAATTTGAACAATCTTGGTAGGGGTCCATTAGCTGAAGCTTCATACCAAATATCAAAGACCTGGGCCTTGTGGTTTCAGAGAAGAAGATTTTTTTAAGTTTTCGGTGAAAAAAATCTATTTTTGGCTCCTGTGACCTAGATGTGCAACAGACCAGAACCATTTGAACAACTTTGAAAGGGGACCACCTAAGGATCATTCCTGTGAAGTTTGGTCAAAATCCGATCAGTGGTTTAGGAGGAGATGTCGTTTGAAGAAATTGTTTACGAATGGACGGACGGACGCACGCACGACGGACAAAAAGTGATCCCAAAAGCTCACCTCGTCACAACGTGACGGTGAGCTAAAAATAGCCACAGTGACCTTGACCTTAAGCGCCAGACCCTGAAAGTTGAACTCGCTCGAGATATCATCATACCCAACATTGGGTAAAGTTATATTAAAATCCATCCATAAATGTAGGCACTAGAGCTAAGTTTTTCTAAAAATAGCCACAGTGACCTTGACTTTCAGCTCCAGAACCTGAAAGTCAAAGTCACTCGAGATATCATCATATCCAATATTTGTGTGAAGTTATATTAAAATCCACCAATAAATAAAGGTGCAAGAGCGATGACAATGTTTTTCCAAAAATAGCCACAGTGACCTTGACCCCGTGACCCTAAAAGTAGTGACCTTGACCTTAAGCTCCGGACCCTGAAAGTCAAAGTTACTTGAGATATCATTATACCCACTATTTGGGTGAAGTTATATTAAAATCTATCAATAAATGAAGGCGCTAGAGCGATGACAATTTTTTTCTAAAAATAGCCACAGTGACCTTGACCTTGAGCCCCAGACCCGCTATGTTTTTAAAAAGACAAAAAAAACTATAAATGCGTCCAGAGGACACGGATGCCCCCGCCCGAAAATATGTCTTTGTTCGTATTCATACATAGAAAGTTATTGACAGTGTTTAAGTTTTGGACCCTTTTTATGCCATTTGACCTCCAAGTATGACCTTGGAGGTACGGATCTGGGTTTGCACGTGACACATTGTCTCATGATGGTTAACATTTCTTCAAAATAATTTCAAAATCCATCCAAAAATAAGTAAGTTATTGGCTGGGTTTAAGTTTCGGACCCTTTTTTTTTTTTACCTTTGACCTCCAAGTATGACCTTGACCTTGGAAGTACCGACCTGGATTTTGCATGTGACACATCGACTCATGATGGTTAACATTTCTACAAAGTAATTTCAAAATCCATACAGAAATAAGAAAGTTATTGACTGCGTTTAAGTTTCGGGCCCTTTTTTTACCGTTGACCTCCAAGTATGACCTTGACCTTGGAGGTACTGACCTGGGTTTTGCACGTGACACGTCGTCTCATGATGGTTAACATTTCTGCCGAGTAATTTAAAAATCCATCAAGAAATTAGGAAGTTATTGACTGCGTTTAAGTTTCGGACGCACGGACGAACGGACGGACGGACAGGGGCAACGCTATATGCCCTTTCCGCCATTCTTCGAATGGCGGGGGCATAAAAAACAAGAGGGCCAAAAGGGCCCTGAATTTCTCACCTGAGTACCAGTGTCTCTAGTGCATACTTGGCCCAATGGCTATAATTTGAATAAACTTGGAAGCAGTCCACTAGATCAGGCTTCAGACCAAATATCAAAGACCTGGGCCTTCTGGTTCCAGAAAAGGAGATTTTTAAAGCATTTCCCTATATAAGCCTATGTAAAACCAGCGGGCCCTGGCGCATGGAAATTTTGGCGCCAGGGCTATAATTTGACCAATCTCAGGAGAGGTTCACTAGTTGAAGCTTCAAACCAGATATCAAAGACCTGGATCTTCTGGTTTCGGACAAGAAGTATTATAAAGGTTTTTTCCTATATATGCCTATGTAAAACTAGTGGGTCCCAGCGCAGGGACATTTTTGAACGGCTATAATTTGAACAATCTTGGTAGAGGTCCATTAGATGAAGCTTCATACCAAATATCAAAGACCTGGGTCTGGCGGTTTCAGAAGATTTTCCCTATATAAGCCTATGTAAAACCAAAGGGCCCCGGAGCGGGGGCATCTTTGGCCCCTGCACTATAATTTGAACAATCTTGGTAGAGGTCCACTAGATGAAGCACGATACCAAAGATCTGGGCCTTGCGGTTTCAGAGAAAATTTTTTAAGATTTTCCCTTTACAAGCCCATGTTAAACCAAAGGGCCCCGGGGCGGGGGCATTTTTGGCCCCAGAACTATAATTTGAACAATCTTGGTAGGGGTCCACTAGATGAAGCTTCATACCAAATAGCAAAGACATGGGCCTTGCGGTTTCAGAGAAGAAAAGTTTTAAAGATTTTCCCTATATAAGCCAATTTTAAAACCAAAGGGCCCCTGTGCAGGGGCATTTTTAGCCCCAGCACTATATTTTGAATAATCTTGGTAGGGGTCCACTAGATGAAGCTTCATACCAAATATCAAAGATCTGGGCCTTGCGGTTTCAGAGAAGAAGATTTTTAAAGATTTTCCCTATATAATCCTATGTAAAACCAAAGGAACTCGGGGCGGGGGCATTTTTCGCCCCAGCACTGTAATTTGAACAATCTTGGTAGGGGTTAAATGAGGAAGCTTCATACCAAATATCAAAGACCTGGGTCTTGTGGTTTCAGAGAAGAAGATTTTTTAAGTTTTCGGTAAAAAAAATCTATTTTTGGCTCCTGTGACCTAGATGTGCAATGGACCAGAACCATTTGAACAGTTTTGAAAGGGGACCAGCTAAGGATCATTCCTGTGAAGTTTGGTCAAAATCCGATCAGTGGTTTAGGAGATGTCATTTGAAGAAAAAATTACGGACGCACGCACGGACGCACGACAGACAAAAAGGGATCCCAAAAGCTCATCTCGTCACTACGTGACAGGTCAGCTAAAAAAAAAAAAAAAAAAAAAAAAAACATGCCTCCCCCGGGGTTTGAACTCACGCAGCTTGCAGGTAAACTTTAACGCAGGGAAATAAGGGAGGTACTACAGAGGAAAATATTAACTTCTCAAAAAGTCCAATTTAAGCCAAAAAACCTGAAAAATGAAGTACAATGATAATGTTAAATATTTTTTTTACCAATTGTTAATTATATATTCAAAATAAACTTGTAAAACATCACATATAAGAGCTTGCATGTAAATTTTAACCAAATGCGGACGCCGACGCTGACGACGGACGCCCGGGGGTATGGCAATAGCTCCCTCTTACTTTCGTAAGGCGAGCTAAAAAAGAAATCAAAGTCTTTGGGGGCCTGCATTTGAAAATACGGTCAAGGACACCGAAATACAATCAATTCTACGTAATGTTAAACTGATATACTGTACTAAGTTTGACCAAAATCAATTTGTTCGTGATAACAAGAGGGCCATGATGGCCCTGGATCGCTCACCTGACCCATGGTGTAACAAGTGGGTCCCGGGGAGCGGAATTATTGGCCCAAGGGCTATAATTTGCATAATCTTGAGGGAAGTCTAAAAGGTGAAGCTTTATACCAAAAAACCCAAGTCTTCTGGTTTCAAACAAGAATATTTTTAAAGGCCTTCCTTATATAAGTAAATTAAACCTGTGGGACCCAGGGCGGGGTCATTTTTGGCCCCAGGGCTATAACTTGAACAATCTTGGTAGAAATCCACAAGACGAATCTTCATATCAAATATCAAAGACCTTGGCCTTCTGGTTTCAGACAAAATGATTTTCAAAGGTTTTCCCAAAATAAGTCTATGTAAAACAAGTGGCCCCCGGGATGGGCCCATTTTTGGCCCCAGGGCTATAATTCGAACAATTTTGGTAGAGGTCCACTAGATAAATCTTCACACCAAATATCAAAGACCTTGGCCTTCTGGTTTCATACAAGAACATTTACAAAAGGTTTTCCAATATAAGTCTATGTAAATGATATTTTTCACTTAAAATTAATTTTTTAATTAATAATATACCTACCCATCACTACAATTTAAGCCTTTTCACCAGACGCAGGTCTGGGTCAGTCTGACAAAAAAATCTAGCCAGAAATGCCACCGGCATGTCCCTTTTTCCATAACCTCCCTAGTGTCGAGTCCTGATTGGTCGCTGATGTCACATGACCTAACAGACGAATGGGCAGTCGATACAGGTCACGTGACCGCGGCATTCGCGCCGGCAATAGACAACGGGTCATATTTCTTTCAAGAAACAATTATTTCGGCGGGGCTGGGAGGCGGGACATGCCATTGTAGTGATGGGTAGGTATATTATTAATTAAAATTAATTTTACATCAAAATATTTTAATGTCAAATATAACTACCCATCACTACAATTTAAGCCTGAATTCAAAGCAAATGGATGGTTGGATGAAAAATAATTCATACATACTCAACTCCTCTGACCTTGGTTGTTTATACCCCTTTTTAAGACCATCCAATGATGGTAACGTAAGAAGGTATCCACCATGACTGCAAGGAATCCAAATCAAAAAATCCCATAACGGGAAGAAGATACATGGAAAGCAACCAGAGTCAAAATAGAAGGTTACACCTATTCAAACAGGCTAACAAACAACCAAGGAAAACAAGATCCCACAATTAGTGCTGCTCAGTAATAGATTGAGAAGCTACTAACCTACCCAAGGAATGAGTACCACTACGAATGGGGACCAAGATCCTTAGGTGAAGGGATGAAAAATGAAATTGGAACGTCCATAAGCAGTAAGGAAACATTCTGAAGAAAACATGGCGTTCTAATATGCCCATGATGTAGGCGGCTATAACCTCATGAGCCGAGGTATTCTGGAATGATAATTGGGCAGAAGTGAGATAAGCATATGGAAGCTTTTATCACTTTACAAATCCACCTTGCAATCGAGGATGGAGAAATATCTCCTAACCCATTTATTGGAATGAAAAGTCTCATGATAAGCTCGAATAGCTTTAGACGTTCTGATGTACACAAAAGTTTCTCATCAGCCTACGATCCACGAATCCTGGAAATGCCAGGAACAATAATAGTTTCAGACATAGCAGGAAGCTGATTTATAGCCTGAAAAAACAGGTTGAGTGAGAAGTGAAAAAGAAGTCATTGTTCTTCTCGTACCTGAAAAAACCCTCTGCAATTGGCAAAGCATGAATATCACTTCTGCGAGCTGAAGCAAATGTCATATGAATTACAGCCTGACTATCAGTTGAACAAAGGAGGCTGATTTCACAGCAACGTAAGGTGGCTTAGTAAAAGGCCACAACACTCATGTAAGATTCCATTTGGATTCAAAGTCCTGGAAACCTGTCGGCATAGTGTGTAGAGAACGGATGGCGAACTGGTCTATAGGGGCGATCCCAATGATATACAATCTGCCCGGGAGGTGTCCGACAAGGATAGACATACCTTCCCGATGACACCAAGTTAGAAACTTCCATGCAAAAGCGAACAGGGAAGAGGAATGAGTCCCCCCCTGTTTACGGAGAAAAAAAACAACAGTCAAATTGTCTGGAGTAATAATAATGAAACTGTTCCTCAGTTGAAGCTAGAAGAAACTGAAAAGGCAGGGACATTTGCCTGAAGTTTCAGAATGTTAATACATATATATACGTTACGTATTGTTGCCATGTAAATATTTATGTCTTCTTGAAAATCTGTCATACAGTGAAACTGCAGTAGAAGCTTGGTAAAAATATATTATTGTGGCGATATCGGACTTTTTGATAATATATATATATATATATATATATATATATATATATATATATATATATATATATATATATATATATATATATATATATATACATATATAGCCCCACCTATTCTAGGCCCCACGTCCCCTGAACAACTAATCCATGTGGTTTGAAGTGGGCAACCAACCTGAAAGGCTGGCATGCTAAAAGCAACTAGGGAGTAGACTCTAAAAGAGGAGACCCCGTTTGATAAACTGAGGGATTCATAAACAGTAGAGAGCAATCTGAAAACTCTCGTGATAATGGAATTTATTGCTCTAGATAGACCGGATGGTATCTCCAGTGATACAGTAGCAAAAAAAAAAAAACAAACTGGAAAGGTCTAAGATGAGGTTGTCCAGGGGAACTGGATCCAATAACGAAGTTTCTAAAAAGGGTAACAAACCCCTGACATAAATCGAAAGTTTTTAGGGCATGAAAAAAAGAGAAGTATCTTTGAGATAGAATCAATTTCGACTTCTCCATAAAAGGAATGAAACCTAAATTCACAATAACCTGTACACGTTAGGTGAAGGTATGATAAAAGGTAGCTTCTGGAAAGATGATGACAAAACCCATCATCGAAACACTACAGGAGATTGGGGCCTAATTCCTTGATGTGAGCTCCTTAATTTAATTGCCATTAAGTTGGTGAACAGGGAAAAATCCGTTGACAATTCCAAAAAGGAAAAACAACGGAACTGATACACAAAATCCATCCAAGGTGAAACGAAGGTATTTGCGGAATGACCTGTGGATGGAGATGTGAAGGTAAGCGTCCTTTAAATCTACGGAAATCGTCCACGAATTGGGAAATGACCTGACGAATCGAGGACGAAGTTTCCATTTTGAAATGATCGACTCGCATCATCTTGTTTAGTGTGAGAGGTCGATGATGAGTCCATTTTCCCATTTTCTTGTCGGCCAGAAAGCTCCGACTGTAGAAGCCGAAGCCTGGGGAAAGGAGAACTTTTACTACCTATACGGCTTTCTTTTGGAGAAGAACCCTTTCCTCTTCCAATAAAAATTTCTTTTCTTGATACTATTCAACGGAAACAGTATTGGCATATGAGAAAGGGAAGGATTCCGAACAAACGCAATCAAGTAACCCTTTCTCAAAAAGCATAAAACCCAAATATATTTGATGATAGAAGCCATGGCTTGATAGAACTTAAATAGCTAGGCTCCTACTGGGAGAAGAGGAAGGGAAGAAGAAAGTCATTTGTTAGACTTGGATCTTCCTCTATTGGAAGGTTTCGTTCCAGTCTGACCTCTGGAACGAAAGGACCGTGTACCCCGATCTGAGAATGATCAATTAGTAGATGTGAACTGATTGAGATCTTCTAGTTGAGGGTGTTAAGCACTTAAACAGTCATTGAAAGTAGCCAAAGAGCGTCTCTTGGTTGCGGTACCTGAACTTGATACGCTCTCCGATGACTTCAAAAAAGACAAGTGCCGACGGTCTTGAAGCTTGATTCTGAAAACGTTTGGGAGACATGGTCTTAATATAGTTTTAGAATCAAGAGGCGCGGAGGCTCTAAGTTTTCATTTACTATGCTCAGCAAAAACTGAACAAGTTATCAAGAGCAGAGTTGCGCCAAGCATGCAACATAGTGGTAGATAGAATAAGTGCTAATCCCCTATAAACATGGCATGTTGAAATGACCGGGAAAAAACAAAAGCATTAGAATAGCAGCTGTATGGTCGGAATGCCCTTGTTTGAAGGCAGAGAGGGCAGAACCAGAATACCAGTCATCATGAGAACCCACTTAACAAGTGTCCTGGTAAGAGGCTCCAATGTTGGAGCGTCGAAACAGGAACTAATGCCAATTTCCCTGACGTCATATATACAAAGACTGAATCTGGGTCGAATTTTGGAATTTCAAAAGACCAAAATTGGATGTGTTTGTTTGTTAGAACCAATGTTCAAAGACCCCGTCAACACTGCAAAGGTCACTTTGAAGACTAATTGTGAAATTGATACCAACTGAAAGGAGGGTTGTTTCCTTAGAATCTTTAGATTAACTAAAAATACTTAGATCTAAATATGTCCTTCTCAAAATCGCTAAATAATGAGGACGTAAGAAAATCAACCTCTGAATATTGATATGTCATCAGAGGATAAAGATCTAGGCCCAGACTCAGACTCTAGGGGCAAACACTTGAGGATCAAGTAAACTTCCCCAGTGTTTGACCCTTCATTGTGTATAGTGCACTGAACATGCGAAATTGCCGAATCAGAATTGAGCATGCGTAAGTAAGAGTCCTTTAAATCTATGGACATAGCCCACGAATAGGGAGAAATGACCTAAAAAAAATTCAAGGACAAATTCCAATTAGAAAGGATCGACTCTACTCATCTATAGTCGATTCCCCATTAACCAAATGTGTTAAAGAAAGAAGAGTCAATATCAATCTATCTATATAGGTCCCATATAAAATACCACGAGGAATAATACCCTTAACGGGAGAAAATTACTGATTATGATAACAAAAATTACCATAATAAGAGGCGGGAAAGCATATGACCAAGGTAGACTAAGTTCCGAAGGTCCGGAAAGGCTTCCGGATAAAAACCGGGATCGGAGCTGTACCGAAATTCGTATGTAACATGGATTCGGCCAAAATTTGGGCATAGGTTCCCCGCATCCCGGAGTCCCCGAAAATATGAGCAGGGTCTCTACGGGGTGGTCGACGAACCTATCCTAGTCAACCCAGGCCCAAATGGGAGGTGGGGACATAGACTGGCACATCTTGATTCGGCAATAGTGACCCACACGAATTGGATGGATTTTGTTTAGAAGATACTGTAGAAAGGTCGCAAAGGAACCTGAATATTATCCATCTGCATCGTGGGATTTAATACTATGTTGCCTTCGGTATTGGTTAGACCCTTACATTTGTCTTCTGTAACTTCAGGTAATCTCAATGGAGCAGGCAATACCAATGTTTTTGGGAGTAGTCTTTGTATAAGACTATCTCCTCTCAAATCGCCCATCCTTCGAAAATATACTAATCCGTGGAAAAGAAGTGGAATGTATCCTAGTATTTCTAAGTGCAATGCCAAGAGGTGCAGATGTTGTTCGCATTTAAGCACTGCGTCTACCGTTACTTCATCTGTAAACGGTAGACGCTTTTCTGTAGTTAACATGTCTGATTTGACATGACAGTCTACAGATTTAATTTATCTAATTACATGACGTGCTGCAAACTGTAATATGCAGTACGTCGGTCAAACTAACCACATGCTTAAAACTAGATTGAACGATCATTATCGTAGAATGAGTAAGCCTAAGAAAACTGACACTTTCTTGTACCCTCACTTTAGACGTACAGGTCATTCTGTAAATAAAATTGTTATACAACCAGTGGAAAAACTTTATTACAATGCAAATTCTACATCTAGATTCAAAATTATCAAAGGACGTGAGGCTGAACTGAAATGGATTAAATCTTTACAGACCCCTTTTCCACTAGGATTTAATGACAACATTTATCATGAGGGTAATATTTCCAGAATGCCGGACTTTGATATTTTCTCGCTCCTGGAGTGTCGAAAACGCAGAACTAGATCTCACGGTACCAGGAAAAATGGTAACTTTAACGTAAATTACGTGCGTTTAAAAGAAACACAACTAGACTGAAGTGACTGTCAATTATATTATTAAATCATGGACGCCACTCTATGCTTTCATTTTTAAGTTCATTACCCGTTTCTGTTTTACTTCTTCTGGACACGGAGGCGAATAAATTCTATGATAGTTCTAATCAGTTATATGATGCGGCTCTCTTAACTAGTGACTATACTCAGCCTTACAGTCCTTACATTGATTCTGAAATTAATCATAAACGCTATTTCCTCAAAATATCCTTCATTAATAAGGGTATGGATTTTATAGATTTGCCCAGTATCTTCCGTGAGAGCTCGGTGCGTTCTTCCATTCCTGCTTATTTTCAAAATACTGAAACACCTATAATTTGCTATAAATATAACAAACCTGTTAGATCTATCATTTTTAATTTCAATAAACTTGTTTCAGATCTTGATATTGATACTAATACTCCCGATTCATGTGATTGTAAAAACTCAGTGTATTGCTATCCTGCTGCTGGTCATGTAATTACTGGCAATTTGAAAATTATTCCTGATTCTAGGATAAGGAATATAAATTCTAAAGGACCGAAATATCTGTTTCCTTCTAAAATTGATTTCAGTAAATGTAGAGATGAAATCGCTGCTTCCTTGAATGAATTCGGTAATCGATGGTGTAAGCGAGAGTATGTTGAGCATAAAGCCCTTAAGGACTGGAAACTTAGCATTTTAAAACTAGTGAATAAACGCATTTCTTTCTATTCTCAAAATACTAACTTATTACCTCCTAAGCCTAAGACATCTTTACGTCATCTTAAACTAGGTATTCAAGAATTTCATAAGAAGTTTGTTTTGGCCCCTGCAGACAAGGCCGCTAACAACGTCGTCGTTGTGTGACGGCTCCACTATGCTAACACGCTTAAGCAGGAGCTCGGTGGTACTAAGGCCTATGAACCTCAGCCTTAAGCTGCAGAGCGAGTTATAGTAGATAAACATATTTGTCATTCAGCCACCAAGTTTGCTGTGTGGTTACTGAAGGCCAAGACAAGATTCCTACGCTATACTGGTTACCAAAACTACATAAAAGACCTTACAAAGCACGGTTTATTGCAAATTCTAGCTCTTGCACTACGACTGAACTTTCTAAATTATTAACTTCCTGTCTTACTGCTATTAAAACGCATGTGATTAAATATTGTGATAAAGTCTTTGAAAGATCAGGAAGAAATCTGTTTTGGTCTATAAAAATTTCGAAAATGAGGTTTTAAATAAACTGAAATCCAGACATTTTCGTGCTTCAAGTCTGTCTACTTACGATTTTTCCACTGTTTACACTACACTTTCTCATAATCTTATAAAAGGAAAGCTTAGTGATTTAAATGAATGGGCTTTTCACAGAGAAGATTCTCTCTATCTTGCATGTAATGTCAGAAATGCATTTTTCACTTCTAAAGAGCATAAGAATTATACACTTTGGTCATGTCAGAAACAGTGTGATACGCTCACCTTTCTACTTGACAATATTTATATTAGGTTCGGTACTAAGTTATATAGACAAATTGTGGGCATTCCGATGGGTACGAATTGCGCACCTCTTGTGGCTGATCTGTTCTTGTATTGTTATGAAAGAGACTTCATGTTGTCGCTTTCCATTGATAACCAATCTGAAATTATTGAAGCTTTTAGCTCCACTTCTAGATATTTAGATGATTTATTAAATATCGATAATACCTATTTCGATGGTTTGATCGGTCAGATTTACCCCTCAGAACTTCAGTTAAATAAAGCAAATTCTGCTGATACAGAGGCCCCGTTTTTGGATTTACATCTAGCTATTGAAGATGGGTTTGTTTCGTGCAAAATTTATGATAAACGCGATGACTTTGATTTTGAGATTGTAAATTTTCCTTTTTTGGATAGCGATGTTCCTCGTGCGCCATCCTTTGGCGTTTATATTTCGCAATTAATTCGATTTGCTAGAGTGTGTAGTCATGTAACTGACTTCAACACTCGTAATAAATTATTAACGGCTAAACTTCTTAATCAGGGTTATCGGTACCAAAAACTACGCAAAGCCTTTTCAAACTTTTATAGACGCCATTCTGATTTAATTTCAAAATTCAATATTGGACTTAAATCTCTTCTGCAACAAGGTCTATCGGAACCCGAATTTTATGGTGACTTAGTATATAAATTCAGAAAAATATATAACCGCAATGACTTCAGCACCCAATTACGTAAAAATCATTCTTCGATATAAAAATGTTGGGTACAACATGGATGTTATACGTAAGACGGCATGCATGGTAGTTAACCCAATCACGGTTGGCAACTTTGCTTCCCTCTTTAATTGCACGCCAGTGGGTCAGGCCTCAGATTCTATGACGGTCCCAACGTAAAGACTTATTGAGAATTAGAGAGATCTAATTCAAGGTAATGTTGGTTGGTGCCTGATGCTCTGTCTCTGGTTGGGCCCATTGGGGTCTTAACTGTTGGTTTTCTTTTGCTCCAGCATTTCAATGGTTCCTTGCTGTCGAGTCCTCACCGTTGTCTCGCCTCTGTGGTTCTTTGATTATTTGTGTTCACGGAGATGTTGCACTGATGAGTTAGGAGGCCTTCATGCGGACTGAACAAATTATTTGTCTAGATCGCGACGGAAGTAAGGGCGAGGATTGTGGCCACATAAAATCGATTTAAGCCCCCGAGTGGAAATCTTTCCACTGACCGTTCCAAGGTGGTTCTTCTGTGGCGATTTATCTATGTTGTTGTTTGTTACTTACTGTGTGTATAACTTGTGTCTTTTTTTTTGGATGTCCATATGGCCATTTTGTGGGAAAGTAACTGTCCTTATGGCCTTCATTTGTTTAGGTTTCCATCATGGTCTGGTCGCTTAATGTTTGTGTTTCTTTCCCTTTGGTGAATGGAGTAAGTTAATTGTATCGATTCCTGATCTTTGTTTTACTTCTACTTTTTAATATGAGATAGACGAGGACGGGTCCTGCACATGTTCAAAACTAAAATAATGCTGAGAATTTCTATTCAGCAATAAAAACATCGTCTTCTGATGATGGAAGTGGAAGGAACACGCACAAAATCCGTCCTCTTTTCTGGCAATTTCAGTTTCCACAACGCCGACTTCTTTTAGAATATTTACCAGGAATAATACGTATGCATAGTACGTAGAAGGAAGTGTGATGTTATCAAAAACCAAAACTGGTTGGTTACATGATAAAAAAACTTCCAAGTGAAAATTCAATATGGCCTTCAGAAGATTGTTCACCAATAGAAAGTGCACCAGAATTAAACTAGCAATATATTACAAAAGTATTGCAGTTATGGCCATCAGAAGATTATACTTCAGGAGAGATAACTAAACAAGAAGGCCAAGAGGGCCCTGGTTCGCTCACCTGATCCAAAGCATAACAAGTGGGCCCCAGGGCTAAAATTTGAAGAATCTTGGTAGAGGTCCACAAGATGAAGCTTCATATCGAATATGAAAGACCTGGGCTTTCTGGTTTCAGAGAAAAAGATTTTAAAGGTTTACCCTGCATATAGAAGTCTATGTAAAACAAGATTTTCCCTATATAAGTCATGTTAAACCAAAGGGCCCCGGACCGGGGGCATTTTGGCCCCAGTGCTATAATTTGAACAATCTTGGTAGAGGTCCACTAGCTGAAGCTTCATAACAAATATCAAAGACCTAAGCCTTGTGTTTCAGAGAAGATGATTTTTAAAGATTTTCCCTATATAAGTCTATGTAAAACCAAAGGGCCACATGGCGGGGGCATTTTTGGTCTCAGGGCTTTGAACAATCTTTATAGAGGTCAAGCTGAAGCGTCATAACAAATATCGAAGACCTAAGCCTTGTGGTTTCAGAGAAGAAGATTTTTCAAGATTTTCCCTATATAAGTCTATGTAAAACCAAAGGGCCCCGGAGCGGGGGCAGTTTTGGCCCCAGGGCTATAATTTGAACAATCTTGGTAGAGGTCCACAAGATGAAGCTTCATACCTTATATCTAAGACCTGGGCCTTGCGGTTTCAGAGAAGAAGACTTTTAAAGATTTTCCAAATATAAGCCAATGTAAAACCAAAGGGCCCCCGTGCGGGGGCATTTTTAGCCCCAACACAATAATTTGAACAATCTTGGTAGGGGTCCACTAGATGAAGCTTCATACCAAATAACAAAGACCTGGGCCTTGCTGTTTCAGAGAAGAAGATTTTTCAAGATTTTCCCTATATAAGCCCATGTAAAACCAAAGGGCCCCCGTGCGGGGGCATTTTTAGCTCCAGCACTATAATTTGAACAATCTTGGTAGGGGTCCATTAGATAAAGCTTCATACCTAATATCAAAGACCTGGGTCTTGCGGTTTCAGAGAAGAAGATTTTTAAAGATTTTCCATATATAAGCCCATGTAAAACCAAAGGGCCCCCGTGCGGGGGCATTTTTGGCCCCAACACTATAATTTGAACAATCTTGGTAGGGGTCCACTAGATGAAGCTTCATACCAAATATCAAAGACCGGGGCCTTGCGGTTTCAGAGAAGAAGATTTTTTAAGTTTTCGGTGAAAAAAATCTATTTTTGGCTACTGTGACCTATATGTGCAACGGACCAGAACCATTTGAACAACTTTGAAAGGGGACCACCTAAAGATCATTCCTGTGAAGTTTGGTCAAAATCCGATCAGTGGTTTAGGAGGAGATGTTGTTTGAAGAAAAGTTTACGGACGCACGGACGCACGACGGACAAAAAGTGATCCCAAAAGCTCACCTTGTCACTATGTGACAGGTGAGCTAAAAACCAGGGTACTCAGAACTGTGGTTCTTGCACATGACATGCCTGCTTAAGCTCATGCATTTCTGTACAAAGTACCATCAATATGTCTCAAAGGGTGTTTGAGATCACAAGCTGGGCATACTGCTATATTGGAAGGGTAGATAACTCACATATTTATCATAGCACCCAGAATTGTGGTCCTTAGGCATGGAGCGCCGTCTCAACCTGGTATACAAGTGTGCCAAGAACCATCAATATATCTCAATATATCTCGAGTTATGGCCATCAAAAGGTTATATTGTCAGGGGAGATAATTAAAAAACCAGGGCACCCAGAGTTGTGGTTCTTGCACGTGACACACCTGCTTAATCTCATGTACAACTGTACCAAGTAACATCAATATATCTCAGAGAGAATTGGAGATGTGGCCATCACAAGGTAGTGAGTCTTTATTATTGGAAGGGGAGATAATTATAAAAACCATGGTATCCAGAGTTGTGGTTCTTGTACATGACACACCGCCTCGGCCTTGTGAACAACTGTGCCAGGTATCATCAATATATCTTAAAGGGTATTGGAGTTATGGCCATCACAAGGTAGTCACTCTTTTTTATTGGAAGGGGAGATAACTTAAAAACCATGGCAGCCAGAGTTGTGGTTCTTGTGCATGACAAACCGTCTCGGCCTTGTGAACAACTGTGCCAGGTATCATCACTATATCTTAAAGGGTATTGGAGTTATGGCCATCACAAGGTAGACACTCAATTTTATTGGAAGGGGAGATAACTAAAAAACCATGGCAGCCGAGTTGTGGTTATTGTGCATGACATACTGTCTCGGCCTTGTGAACAACTGTGCCAAGTATCATCAATATATCTTAAAGGGTATTGGAGTTATGGCCATCACAATGTAGTCACTCTATTTTATTGGAAGGGGAAATAACTCAAAAACCATGGCAGCCAGAGTTGTGGTTCTTGTGCCTCTCGGCCTTGTGAACAATTGTGCCAAGAACTATCAATGAATCTCAAACAGTATAGGAGATATGGCCATCACAAGGCTGCATCTACAGACGGACGGACGCCAGGCTGATCGCTATATCCCCCGAACCTATTCGGTCGGGGGATAAAAAGAATAAATTACTTATCCGTTTATCCATCCAGTTTCTTTGTCAAGAGCAGTGACCACGCTTGAGTCTGAAAGAAATATGACCCATTGTCTATTGCCGGTGCGAATGCCGCGGTCACGTGACCTGTATCGTCTGCCCATTGGTCTGATAGGTCATGTGACATCAGCGATCAATCAGATCTCGACACTAGGGAGGTCACGGAAAAAGGGACATGCCGGTGGCATTTCTGGCTAGATTTTTTTGTCAGACTGACCCAGACCTACGTCTGGTAAAAAGGCTTAAATTGTAGTGATGGGTAGTTATATTTGACATCAAAACCAGTGGACACTGGGGTGGGCCCATTTTTGGCACCAAGGCTATAATGTGAACCATTTGGATCCCAGGGGCATGATTGGCAGAATTTATGTAGGTGACCACTTGTCATTGCCACATGCTAAACATCTAAGCTCTGGGCCCTCATTGTGGTTTCAGAGAAGAAGATTTTTGAAGCTTTTTTCCATTATGAGTCTATGGGAGCGAAGGTGCCCCGGGGCGTGGCCCATTGGGAACCCAGGGGCATGATTGGCAGGAATTATGTAGGTGACCACTTGCCGTTGCTACATGCTAAATATATAAGCTCTGGGCCCTGTGGTTTCAGAGAAGATTTTTTAAGCTTTTTTCCATTATGTTGCTATGGGATAGAAGGGGCCCCGGGGCGTGGCCCATTTTGAACCCAGGGGCATGATTGACAGGAATTATGTAGGTGACCACTTGCCGTTGCTACATGCTAAACATCTAAGCTCTGGGCCCTGTGGTTTCAGAGAAGATTTCTGAAGCTTTTTTTCCATTATGAGTCTATAGGAGCTAAGGGGCCCCGGGGCGTGGTCCGTTTGGACCACAGGGGCATGATTGGTAGGAATTATGTAGGTGACCACTTGCCATTACTACATGCTAAATATATAAGCTCTGGGCCCTGTGGTTTCAGAGAAGATTTTTTAAGCTTTTTTCCATTATGTTGCTATGGGAGAGAAGGGGCCCCGGGGCGTGGCCCATTTTGAACCCAGGGGCATGATTGACAGGAATTATGTAGGTGACCACTTGCCGTTGCTACATGCTAAACATCTAAGCTCTGGGCCATGTGGTTTCAGTGAAGATTTTTTAATTTTTTTTTCCATTATGAGTCTATAGGAGCTAAGGGGCCCCGGGGCGTGGCCCATTTGGACCCCAGGGGCATGATTGGCAGGAATTATGTAGGTGACCACTTGCCGTTGCTCAATGCTAACTATCTAAGCTCTGGGCGCTGTGGTTTCAGAGAAGAAGATTTTTGAAAAAATTTTTTTCCAGTATGAGTCTATGGGAGCGAAAGGGCTCCGGGGTGTGGCCAATTTGGACCCCAGGGGCATGATTGGCAGGATTTAAGTAGGTGCCCACTTAACATTGTAACAAGCTGAATATCCAAGCTCTGGGCCCTGTGGTTTCAGAGGAGAAGATTTTTAAAAATTTTCCCATTAATAAGTCTATGGGAGCTATATGTTGCGATGACAACCAGAATTCCAATCTGATCAACCCAAACACCTTATGCAGCCTTTCCCCCTACCTGATGATGCTTCTCATGAAATTTGATCAAGATTGGCCATGGGGTAACTCATTTTGATTTTTATTAGAGATATTCTTATTTGAAATTGTTTACGAACAAACGGACGCACGTGTCACTACGTGACAGATGAGCTAAAAAGAGAACAGACAAGCCATTTTTGGCCAAAAATTGACTATTGTGGGGGCCTGTGCCCTTGAAAATTAGGTCAAGGTCAGCAGAAATATAAATTACTAATTTTTACCAATCCTAGTGATGTAACCATGCAAGTTTGGTCAGAATCCATCCACACTCTCAGGAGATTAATGCATCTCCCAATTTTGTAAAATCATTCTTCGATATAAAAAGATTTTGGTACAACATAAATGTTATACGACAGACTGCATGCATGGTAGTTAACCCAATCACATTGACAACTTTGCTTCCCTCTTTAATTGCACGCCAGTGGGTCAGGCCTCAGATTCTATGACGGTTCCAGGGCAAAATCTTATTGAGAATTAGAGAGATCTAATTCAAGGTAATGTTGGTTGGTGCCTGACGCTCTATCTCTGGTCGGGCCCATCGGAGTCTAACTGTTGGACTGTTGGTTCAGCAGTTCAGTGGTTTCTTGCTGTTGAGTCCCCATCGTTGTTTCATCTCTGTGGTTGTTTGATTATTTGTGTTTACAGAGATGTTGCACTGATGAGTTAGGAGGCCTTCATGTGGACTGAACAAATTATTTGTCTAAATCGCAACGGAAGTAAGGGCGAGGATTGTGGCGATGTAAAATCGATTTAAGCCCGCCCCTTTAAGCCCCCCCCCCCCCACACACACACAGTGGAATTCGTTTCCACTGACGGTTCCAACCGGTTCTTCTGTTGTGGTTTATTTTTGTAATGGTGTGTCTTTGGGTGTTTGTGTCGCTTATATTATTTTATTTTGGATAGTCTATTTTTGGGGGAAAGTAACTGTCCTTTTGGCTTTCCGTTATTGATGTTTCCATTAGGTCTGTTGTTTTATGTTGGTTTGTCTTTCCCTTTGGTGTCTCTGATGGGAGCTGTGGATTGATTGTATCGATTCCTGATCATTGCCTCCACTTGTTTTTTTTTTCAAACAGGTCGTTAAACGGGAGTAGCAAGAGAAAAAATTAATGACCTTCAGTTGCCGAACTTGGTGGCTCACATGTGACTGGAGCCAGGCTCCATCATCAGCAGTGAAAGACCTAATGATTAAGAGTCAATGCTCTTATCCAAAAGGCAACGGAGGCCAGTCTAATGCAAATTTGGGTTATATAACAAAACAAGAATAGACATGTGACTACCTTGGACACAGACTCCGTGGTTTAGTGGATATGCCTTGTAAGCCAGGGATCGCAGGATCGTTCCCGGGCTTCTCCAGACTTTCTGACGAGTCTTTAAACCTAGGTCCCGCCTCCGTATGATCTTAGCTGTTGGTGGGACGTAAAACTCAAAACTCACTCACTGTCCCTACCTTGGCCACATTCTGCATGTATTAAATCCAGACAAAGTGTCCATAGGACACGGATGCCCATGCCAAAATGCCATTCAGAACTAGAAAACGTGTTTTTTTCGGAATTTCATCAAAAGTTAATCAGGTCATCTATACCTTAGACCCAAACTATCTACTAAATATCATGAGCCTAGCCATGCAGTTCTCCAGATATTTTGCTCACAAGGTTTCCCCATTGCCACAATGCATAAGTCCGAAAAGGGGCGTTATTCCATTAAATATTTTCGGAATTTCATAAAAAGTTAATCAGGTCATCTACACATTAGACCCAAACTCTCTACTAAATATCATGAGCCTAGCTCAAGCGGTTCTTCAGATATTTTGTTCACAAGGTTTCCCCATAGCCGCAATGCATAAGTTCGAAAGGGGCGTTACTCCGTTAAATATTTTCGGAATTTCGTCCAAAGTTAATCAGGTCATCTACACCTTAGACCCAAACTGTTTACTAAATATCATGAGCCTACCTCAAGTGGTTCTCCAGATATCTTGCTCACAAGGTTTCCCCATAGCCACAATGCAGAAGTCCGAAAAGGGACATAACTCTGCAAAGACAAGTCCAGCGAAAAAAAAAAATACCTGTCCGCTTATTTTCAGGCACATTCCATATATGAAATTTCGAGATCCTAGCTCAAACCATTCTTGAGTTTCCTAGAGGGTGAAAGCGTAACGGACAGACAGCCAGACAGACAGACAAGACAGAAACAATATGCCCCATCAACTTCTTTGAAGGTGGGGGCATAAAAAAGGGTTTATATGTAATTGTAACAGGTTATATCATGAAGTTATCATTAAGGTAGACATCATTTACAAGAGAACAAGAGTTGTCTTCCTTGTTCATGACACATCATCTCAATGCCTGGCATGCGCCTGCAAAGTTTCATAAATATATTGCAAACGGTTCAAAAGTTATGGCCTGGACACAGTTTACTATAAGGAACGAAGTCAATGGTAGATAATTCAAAAACCAAAAAAGCAAGAGTTATCTTCCTTGTTCATGACACATCGTCTCAAAGCCATGCATGCACCAGAAAAATTCCCTAAATGTATTCCATAAGGTTTAGGAGTTTAGGGATTATGGCCCAGACACAATTTACTATAAGGAACTAGGTCAAGGGCAGATAATTCAAAAACCAAAAAAGCAAGTGTTGTCTTTCTTGTTCACGACACATCACCTCAATGGCATGCATGCACCTGTAAAGGTTCATAAATATATTCCATACGGTTAAGGAGTTATAGCCCGGACACATTTTCCTTTTTAAGGAACTAAGTCAAGGGAAGATAATTCCAAAACCAAAAAATCAAGAGTTGTCTTCCTTGTTCATGACACTTCATCTAATTGCCATGCATACACCTGTAAAGTTTCATTCATATATTCCATATGGTTTAGGAGTTATGGACCGGACACGAAGTGGGACGGACGGACAGACGGACATGACACATCGTGTAATTGCCATGCAGATACCTGTATATTCAATCAGGTTTGGGTGTTATGGCCCAGACACAAAGTGGAAAGGACAAGGGTAACACTGGATTCCCCTGCCACTATTTGGACGGATGGGCGGACGGACATATGGACGGACAGAGGTACACTCAAGGCCCTTCCGCTATTCTGAAAATTGGCGGGGCCATAAAAATAGTCCAAAAGTGCCTCACCAGAAGTAAGCAAATATGAGCATATCCTCAATGTGCATATACATTTTTTATCATGCAAAAACGAATCAAGTGCTTACTGTACATTTTTACAACATCACTGATGAGATATCTTTTCATTGGGACAGGCATGTCTATGTATCTGTCTGGCAAAGCTGGAAATTCTGCAAGTACAAATGATAAAAAAAAATGGTGAAACTGGAATGTTGCAAATCACAACAATGCAAAAATTTACATTCTTGGTGCATTTGCAGAAAACCCTAATCATCAGTAATGTCATTTATTGCTATGCAATTTTGTCCATACTTAAATTAATACACCAACTTATATGATATCACATGATTAGTGAGTAACTTCCAAATAAAACATGGTTCTCTCCAATATTATTGGATGGATACTTTATGACATCAAGAGCCCTCTTATGCTGCTGCCAAGAATGATGCATGCATTTTTCCTTCTTTCAACTTAGCCCTCAAAAGAGAAATTTGCATCACATAATGACAGGAAAATACAATATTACCTCTTTATAACACATTTAATGTGACTTCACTTTTATAGAACATATTCACAGTAGAAACCATTTTACTTAAATAACCCTATTATATACAATCAAGCATGTATAGATTAAATGGAACAAGAATTCAGCTGAAGGCAATGTCATGCCATTTGGGGGCACAGAGTTGCCAAACCTTGCAATCTTGGCAAGGACAATTATGGATGCCTATATAAAAGTTTTCCCTCCTACAGGCAAGTTTGTACCAATGATCATTAATGAAGCTGTTATAAGTGTTGAGAATGGACTCTTATATTAGGGTGAAAGGTACGGTGCTCGCAATCATTCACAAAGTCACAAGGTCAGTGAACCATGAAATTTACGTTAAAGTGAGAAATGGATGCTTGCAATGAACTTGTTATTCCTAGATGCATGTTTCTATCAAGTATTTTTGAAGAAGCTTTTATTTGGAATTGGGTAATACCCACCATACTAAACTTTAATTGGGTATTTGAAGAAATGATTGGGTATCTCAAGTTTTGTTACCCACTGGATTTGAACTGACTGTTACCCACTGAAATGACTGGGTAATGTACTTTTGCACTTATCATTAAAGCTTACTTTCAGCTTGACAGAGGCTTAAATGCATCCATGTTTTGTATTAAATAGTTCTGTTCGTCCCTTGTGTTTGTAAAAAGCAAGAATTGCTAAGGCGAGCATTATGACTGACAACAATGGGCAGGTTATATAAAATAGAACAGAAAGTTTTGAATACATAAGAATTATATGCAAGTATGGCAGTATCTATTGGGCATCTTTGATTTTTATTTGGGTTTCGTTACCCTTCAAGTTATTTGATAATTGGATATTCTTTTAATTTTATTGGGTATTTACGCAAATACCCTGCTTTTCTGTTCCTCTGCTTTTACATTTCTTCAGAAATGGACTCTTACATTAGCATGTAAGTTAGGATGGATGCAATAATGGACAAAGTCAGTCAAAAATGAAATGTAGGTCAAGGTGAGATTTGGGTGCTTGTGTTTAAGTTGCAATTCCTAGATGAACATCATTGATGAAGCTAAAACATACTTCATCATCTTTTCATTATATACCTTTAATGTGAAACCATAACAATGGTGTAGAGACCAATGTCAACAATCACACTGAGTCAGTGAACATGAAATTCACTATTTAACCCTTATCTTGCTGTTCACGACAACCCCTATCTTTGCAAACAGTGTAGATCCAGATCAGATGGCTTCTGAAGAAGCCATCTGATCAGGATCTGCATTGTTTGGCATTCAGTTTATGAATTTGTAGCAATAAATTACATCAAGTAATTTGATTGGCTGATAGACAGAAAAGGGTGTGGCTTAAATGAATATTCAGCAAGATAAGGGTTAATAACATTTTATGCCATAGTTCACCTTTGAGAATATCATAATATTACCTTCTTCCAGGCTTGTTTCATTCCTACATCCAGGTGTGGCACATGCATCTACAAACGCCTTTAGAATATTGGTATTCTTTGAAAATTGTTCCAGTCTAGGGGAACCTTAAACAAACAAGAGGGCCATGATGGCCCTTGATCACTCACCTGATCAATACTGTATGACACACATTTCTGGTAAATTATATCGGGCCAACGCTATATGCCCTTCCACCATTCTTCGAATAGCGGGGGCATAAATAAAAAATATACACAATGACCTTGGCCACAGGACCTTGAAGGTTTAACTCAATTGAGATATTATCATTTAATGAAATTCTTTAAACAACTTTGAAAACCAACCCCTCAAGGATCATTTCGGCAAAATTTGGTAAGAATCTGTTCAGTGGTTTAGATGTTGTTTAATGAAATTGTGGAAGCTTTCTGCTATCGACCCTTATGAAAGATAAACCTGCCTGTTGTCAGATCTGACATGCATGTTGCAAGCCACCTACCCGGAAGGGGGCCTATTTATGTGGATGTTGCCAGGGTTTGTTTGATTTGAGAAAAAACGTCCCCGTTAACACTGTATAGGTCATTTTGGAGACGTTGCTTCCAATTTTGTAGGACTTTTACCAAACAATGAGATGAAATGACATCTCAAGCCCCGTCGACCAATGAAACCAATAGGGTTTAAAATCAGGGGTGGGTGGTCCAACTCGCACATCTTTACCTGGGCAAACTTAGATCCTCTGAGCGTTTTACCAGTAATTGTGTGCGGTCGGTTTCAGCTCTGCGTGGAAGCATCATGTAGCACATTTATTTCTTCAAGCCCCAATTGGTGGGGGCCAAGGATTGCACCTTAATCAAATCTCTGTTGATGATGATGTGGACAGATAGATAGACAGACAGACGGACAACAACAAATGCTGACTGTTCACAATAGCTGCCCAGGAGCCTTTGTTTGTCTGATTTGAAGTTCAATGTCCCAGTCAACACTGTATAGGTAATTTTGAAGATGTTGCTTCCAATTTTGTGGGACTTTTACCCAACATTGACATGAAGTGAGATTTCAAGCCATGTGGCCTAATGAAACCAATATTGTTTTAGGCATGGATGGTCCAACTCGCTCCGCTTCCTTTGTTTTGGTTTCCATTATGGTCTGGTCGCTTCATGTTTGTGTTTCTTTCCCTTTGGTGTCTTTGATGGGTGGGGTAAGTTAATTGTATCGATTCCTGATCTTTGTTTTACTTCTACTTTACCTGGACAAGCCTACAGCCACTAAGTGTTTTACCAGTACTTGTGTGCGGTCGGTTTCAGTTATGCTTGGAAGAATCATGCAGCCCATCTATTTCTTCAAGCCCCGATGGGCAGGGGCCACCAGGAGCCTTCGACTCAAGTGAGATAACATTAGCAACAGTGACCTTGACCTTCAACCAAGGACACTGATGGTCAAACATGCTGGATATATTATCATACTCAATTTCTGTGTAAAGTGTCATTAAAATCAATCAATAAACGCAGGTGTCTGAGCGTTGACAAATTTTACTAAAAATAACCATGATGACCTTGGGCTTAACCCATGACCCTGAAAATCGAACCTGCTCAACAATATTGTCATACCAATCACTCATGTCTACTTGTATAAATTTAAGTCCACCAATAAACGTAGGTGCTAAATCGATGACAAATACATAATTTTTTTCTAAAACAGCCACAGTGAAAATGAGCCAAGAATGGCTGAATGTTACACTTGCTAAAGATTTTATCACAACAAACAATTATGTGAAGTTACATTAACATCCATCAGTAAACTTGGATGCTAGAGCTATGACAAATGTTTTACTAAAAATAGCCAGTGACCTTCAATTTAGGTCAGGACCCTGAAGTCGAATGTGACCAATGATATCATATCCAACATTTCTGTGAATTTATATTCAAATCGATTGATAAATGTAGGCACTAGAGCGATGACAGAGTACATACACACCAACATACTTTGGTACTTACATGTATGTTGTGGAAGGGGATAATTATGGAAGTCAAATTTTGAGCAAGCTTTACCTGTTCATGTTTAGACTCCCCACCCCGTATCATGAAAATCTGGTGATTAACCAATGAGCGAGCACTGGATACAATTTTTCATATTTACTTACCACAGTACCTTACATGCTCTACTGGGTTACTTCTACTTCCTTTAGGAAGATATAGCACTATTACTGATGGGTCCTCTCTTTGTACCCAAGCCTGAACCTGCAATCAAATTGTTTCAAAGCCTCAATACCAGAAAATGCCAAACATTAATTCACTGGAATGTATTACAAACATACACAATAAGGGGCTTTTCTTATATATGTTTTTCAGTGAAACATAGAAACTGAAATCAATATTCAGTTATTGACAGTGCAAACATTCAAAGAGAGAAGTGAAATGCATTGAGAAATTAAATTTTCATAGATTTTAAGGCACTTCAACTTTATTCTTTCTTGATATTTATATAGGTGCGGCAATTACAAATTACAGTTTAAGGCATGAAAGAAACAGGAAATATCATTTTTTCCAAAGTAAGAAATCTTTATATTTCACTCATGTCACCAAAAAGATAAGAAACAAAATTATCTATTAGAATGTGTCAGATTTTAACAGTCAGATTCCTAAACAGAAAACTTAAAAATTTGACACATTCTAAGAGATGATTTTGTTTCCTATCATTTTGTGGAAATTTCACATTCCCATAGACAATAACAACGCCATCTTGATATAATGATTCTGATTAGGTGAGACTTTTACCCTACATAAATGAAATGCCATCTCAATCCACACAACCAAAAGAAAATGGTTCAACCCGCAACACTTTTCATGGGCAGGCTTACATGTGATTAAAATTGCAACTAAATCTTTGAAAGATGAGGGAAAAATCTTTTTTGGCTCTATAAAAAAAATTCCAACAAGGTTTTGAAAAAATTTAAATCCAGGTTACAAAAACACTCCTATGCAAATGCATTGTAAACACTACCGCCGAACAACAAAACTTTTAAGATGAAAAATTTGTGATATTTCGGTTTAACCCTGTACACCCCAGTTCACTTCTATCAATATCTTCTAAGCAGTTTACCATAACTAAAAAGTTAAATCGGTTTCAACCCTTTGCAGAAGCACCATGCATGCCAATCTGTTTCTCTGGGTCCTAATGGTGACGAGCAGTTAAAAGACATTTCAACAAAGACCTGCTAATACATGCTAAAAATAGCAAATAAGCGCTATTCTCGTATATTGAACCTAACTCTTACAGACAATTTCTCCCTAGTTGGCCTACAACCTTAAAGCTTACATATTTTCAACATTACCTTGGCATCTAGTCTGGACCACTCATCAGCCATATTTCTGAAATTTATTTGTCAAACAATAAGGCATTGATACAAGAGGGCCCAGATGGCCCTGAGTCGCTCACCTGAGAATAAGTGTCTGAAGTGAATCTAGACCCAAGGGCCATAATTTGAACAAACTTGGTAATGGTCCACTAGATGAAGCTTCATACCAAATATCAAAGACCTGGGCCTTCTGGTTTCAGACAAGAAGATTTTTAAAGGTTTTCCCTATATAAGCCTATGAAAAACCAAAGAGTGGGATCATTTTGGGCCTCATGGCTATAATTTGAACAATCTTGAAAGAGGTCCACTAGATGAAGCTTCACACCAAATACCAAAGATCAGGGCCTTGCGGATTCAGAGAAGAAGATTTTTAAAGATTTTCCATGTATAAGCCTACGTAAAACCAAAGGCCCCAGGGGGTGGGCTCATTTTGGCCCCAGGGCTATAATTTTAACAATCTTGGTAGAGGTCTACTAGTTGAAGCTTCATATCAAATAGCATAGAGCAGGGCCTTGTGGTATCAGAGAAGAAGAATTTTAAATATTTTCCCTTATTAAGCCTATGAAACACCAAAGGGTCCCAGGGTGGGGGCATTTTTGGTCCGAGGGCTATAATTTCAACAATCTTGATAGAGGTCCAATAGATGAAGCTTCACACCAAATATCTAAGACCTTGGCCTTGCAGTTTCTGAGAAGTTTCTTTAAAGATTTTCCCTATATAAGCCTATGTAAAACCAAAGGCCCCCGGGATGGGGACGTTTTTGGTCCCAGGGCTATAATTTAAAATCTTGGTAGAGGTCCATTAGATTAAGCTTCACACCAAATATCAATGACCTGGGCCTTGCGGTTTCCGAGGAGAAAAGTTTTAAAGATTTCCCCTACATAAGCTTAGGTAAAACCAAAGGCCCCCCTGGGTGGGGGCATTATTGGCCCCGAGGGCTATAATTTGAACAATCTTGGTAGATGTCCACCAGGTGAAGCATCATACCAAATATCAAAGACCTGGGCCTTGTGATTTCAGAGAAGAAGATTTTTAAAGGTTTCCCTATATAAGGCTATGAAAAACCAAAGGGTCCAAGGGTGGGACCATTTTCGGCCCCAGGGCTATAATTTGCACAATCTTGAAAGAGGTCCACTAGATGAAGCTTCACAGCAAATATCAAAGATCTGGGCCTTGCGGTTTCAGAGAAGAAGATTTTTAAAGATTTTCCCTGTATAAGCCTATGTAAATCCAAAGGCCCCCGGGGCGGGGGGGGGGTCATTTTGGCCCCAAGGCTATAATTTGAACAATCTTAGTAAAGGTCCACCAGGTAAAGCTTCACACCAAATATTAAAGACATGGGCCTTGTGGTTTCGGAGAAGATTTTTTAATGATTTTCCCTATATAAGCCTATGTAAAACCATAGGCCCCCGGGGCGGGGGCATTTTGGCCCCCAGGGCTATAATTTGAACAAACTTGGTAGAGGTCCACTAGATGAAGCGTCACACCAAATATCAAAGATCTGGGCCTTGCGGTTTCAGAGAAGTAGATTTTTAAAGATTTTCCCTCTATAAGCCTTTGTAAAAACAAAGGCCCCCGCGGCGGGGGAATTTTGGTCCACAGGGCTATAATTTGAACAATCTTGGTAGAGGTCCACTAGATGAAGCTCCATACCAAATATTGAAGATCTGGGCCTTGCGGTTTCAGAGAAGAAGATTTTAAAAATTTTCGTTTAAAAAATCTATCTTTAGCTCCTGTGACCCAGATGTGCAATGGACCGGAACGATTTGAACAATTTTGAAAGGGGACCACCAAAGGATCATTGCTGTGAAGTTTGGTCAAAATCCGATCAGTGGTTTAGGAGGAGATGTCATTTGAAGAAAAAGTTTACGCACACACACGCGCACGCACACACGCACTGACGACGGACGAAAAGTGATCACAAAAGCTCACCTTGTCACTTCGTGACAGGTGAGCTAATAAAAACATGTGGGACAAATTTCAACCACAGTAAGCCATTTAATATCAATATATAGGTTTAATACATAGGAAGCATTTATTGTAAGTCCTATTTTTACTTGTAATTCAACAGCAATGTATGAAGGTATTTACTGTAGAAATTCTAAAATTTATGGCATAAGATATAACAACAACAACAACAACAACAAAAATAAGATGTGTTTGTGAAACAAGAACATTTCACGGGCGTGGTCATTTTTTCAAAGTCGGTCACAACTCAAATCAAGGTCACAGTTCAAGATGTTTTGTTTGAGTGGGAAGCCCTTGGCACAAGGAACTTACGTGCCAAATATGAAGGCTCTATCTTAAACAGTTCAAAAGTTAGGAACAATATTTCTTCTTCAAAGAAGGTCACAGGTCAAAGTCACAGGTCAAGAAATGTTTAGATGAATGAATACTCTTGTCACAAGGAACCTACATGCCAAATATGAAGGCTCTATCTTAAACGGTTCAAAAGTTATGAACAATTTTATTTTTTCTTTTAAGTCGGTCAAGGTCATGGTAAAAAAATTGCATGAATGTAAAGCTCTTATCAAAGGGGAACCTACATGCAATATATGAAGGCTCTATGCCATTTTTTACTTTTAAGTAGATCAAAGGTCAAGGTCATCTTTTGAATGCAAGTAAACATCTTGTCACAAGGAACCTACATGCCAATCTCAAACGGTTCAAAAGATATGACCAATGTTAAATTTCATTTATGTAGATAAATGGTCAAGGTCACAGGGCAAATTTTATGGTGTGAATGTAAAGTCTTGTCACAAGGAACAAACATGCAAAATATGAAGGCTAGATCTCAAATGGTTCAAAAGTTATGACCGAAATGTATTTTTTTATTCTAAGTAGGTCAAAGGTCAAGGTCACAGGTCAAAATTTTTGCATGAATGTAAAGCTTATCAAAGGGAAACCTACATTCAATATATGAAGGCTCTATACTATTTTTACTTTTAAGTAGGTCAAAGGTCAAGGTCAACTTTTTAATGCAAGTAAACATCTTGTCACAAGGAACTTACATGCCAAATATGAAGGCTGTATCTCAAACAGTTCAAAAGTTATGACCAATGTTAACTTTCTTTTATATAGATCAATGGTCAAGGTCACAGGGCAAATTTTATGGTGTGAATGTAAAGTCTTGTCACAAGGAACCTACATGCAAAATATGAAAGCTATATCTCAAATGGTTCAAAAGTTATGACCGAAATGTATTTTTTTTATTCTAAGTAGATCAAAGGTCAAGGCCACAGGTCAAAATTTTTGCATGAATGTAAAGCTTTTGTCACAAGAAACCTACATGCCACATATAAAGGCTGTATCTCAAGCGGTTCAAAAGTTATGACCAATGTTATTTTTTTCTTCTAGGTAAGTCAAAAGTCACAGGTCAAATTTTTTGGAATGAATGTGAAGCTCTTGTCACAATGAGCCTTCATGTTAAATATGAATACTCTATATCAAACAGTTCAAAAGTTATGGCCAACGATAAAGTTGTCCATGTACAAACAAACAAACAGACAGGGCAAAACAAATGGTTCAAAAGTTAGGCCCAATGTTAAGGTTGCCACATACAAACCAACAAACAGACAGGGCAAAAACAATAGGTCCCCTCTATCACTACCAGGGACATAAAAAACATTTGCTGTAGTTATTGAACTAGAAATGCGTCTATAGGACACGGATGCCCCGGCCCGAAAATATGTCTATGTTCATATTCATCCATAGAAAGTTATTGACAGTGCTTAAGTTTTGGACCCTTTTTATGCCATTTGACCTCCCAAGTATGACCTTGGAGGTACGGATCTGGGTTTGCACGTGACACATTGTCTCATGATGGTTAACATTTCTTCAAAATAATTTCAAAATCCATCCAAAAATAAGTAAGTTATTGGCTGCGTTTAAGTTTCGGACCGTTTTTTTTACCTTTGACCTCCAAGTATGACCTTGACCTTGGAGGTACGGACCTGGATTTTACATGTGACACATCGACTCATGATGGTTAACATTTCTACAAAGTAATTTCAAAATCCATCCAGAAATAAGAAAGTTATTGACTGCGTTTAAGTTTCGGACCCTTTTTTGACCTTTGACCTCCAAGTATGACCTTGACCTTGGAGGTACGGACCTGGGTTTTGCACGTGACACATCGACTCATGATGGTTAACATTTCTCCAAAGTAATTTCAAAATCCATCCAGAAATAAGAAAGTTATTGACTGCGTTTAAGTTTTGGAGCCTTTTTTTGACCTTTGACCTCTAAGTATGACCTTGACCTTGGAGGTACGGACCTGGGTTTTGCACGTGACACGTCGTCTCATGATGGTTAACATTTCTGCCGAGTAATTTTAAAATCCATCAAGAAATAAGGAAGTTATTGACTGCGTTTAAGTTTCGGACGGACGGACGGACGCACGGACGGACAGGGGCAACGCTATATGCCCTTTCCACCATTCTTCGAATGGCGGGGGCATAAAAATAACCAAGCAACTGCACATTGCAAATATGGTCCAAAAACGTACAGATGGAATGGCAAACAATGAAGATGCCGACTAGACTAGGTTTTTGAGTCTGATATGGCTCTGTACAACTTGCTCAAGCCTATCTTTCAGAATATTCAGATCTCATTACAGTATTATGAAGTCAGCATCATATAGAATCTTAGTTAAAATACCTCCAAAAAGCATACATATATAACTTATATCTTTTTCTTTTTGGACAGCCATTTGGCTTTTCTCTTGTGATGTTTTTATTTGGGCTTAGTTATTTCTTGTCTGTGTCCTCCTGTTGGGAGGTGTGGTGTAATTGTATCCATTCCCGATCAATGCCTTCATTTATATTCTTTGTAATTGAAAAAATATATATAAAGACAGAAGTAACATAATATCTTCTGATCTATCTATCTATCACTAGTGACAGTGAAATGGTCATGTTGATAGCTGTTAGCTGAAGTAGTCGCAGTAATAGCTATCTGTGTCATGGAGACACAAATAAGGGTCAAGATATAAATATCTACAGAAGTAATCATACAACTGCATAGGTTTTTGTGACAACTGTAACTCAGGATAAAAGGCATTTACCATTGAGGCGATGTGACAGCTGTATGGGTTGTTGTGACAGCTGAATACATCATGGTGACAGCTGTATGAGTATGGTGACAGATATATTAGTCATGGTGTCAGTTGAATGTGTCATGATCACAGCTATATGCGTCTTGGTGACTGCTGTTTTAGTCATGGTGACAGCTCAATGTGTCATAGTGACAACAGTACGAGTTGTGGTGACAGCTGCATGAGTTATGGTGACAGCTATAAGAGTCATGGTAACATCTGAATGAGTCTTGGTGCAGGGTTCAACATTAACCCAAGATAAAAGGACATTGTGTAGTGAAAAGCTGGTCAAGTCCAGCAAGGTCAGTGGCTGGCTGCTCCAAATGGTAAAGTTGAAAATCTGTCAACACAATTTATAAACTGATGGGGGTGTGAGGTAGTTGTATTGATTACTGATCATTGCCTTCACTTTTATTTTGAAGTCCACATTTAACCCTTAAAATGAAAAGAAAGTCTGATTTCGTAAGTTGTGGTTAGTTTATGTCAACTGCTGCATCTGTCTCCTTGCAAGCAAACTGTGAGGACACGATTAGACTGCTCTTTACAGAGCAGTCTGATCTGAGTTCACCTCACAAAAATAATTTTTTAACTAAACAGAAGATGGTATTATCACTTGAGTATTAGTTTCATTATTTCTTGGGTCCACTTGAACTTAGAATAAGTCCAGTGCATCGGACCACCTTGTCCTGTCATTCAAAAATAAATGTTGAACCCTGTGGTGACAGCTGAATGTTTCATGGTGACAACTTAATGAGTTAGGTGACAGCTGTATGAGGTATGGTGACAACTGAATGAGTTACGGTGACAGCTGCAAAAGTTTTGATGACTGCTGAATGTGCCAGCTGTACGAGATATGATGACAGCAGTATGAGTTATAATGGCAGATGAATGAGTCATGATGACATCTGATTAAGTGATGACAACACCTGTATGAGTCATGGTGACAGCTGCATGAGTCATGTTGACAGTTGTATGAGTCATGGTGACAACTGAATGTGTCATGGTGATGGCAGTATGAGTTATTATGACACTGGTATCAGTTTACTCTCTGTTCTAGGTATTACATTTTTTTTTTTCAGAAAAAAAAACACAACAAAACAATGTACCTGTGAAGTAATGATGACAGCTCTATGAATTATGGGACAGCTGTATGAATCATGATGACAGCTATATGTGTCAAGGTTATGGTGACAGCTGCATGAGTTATTAAGACAGCTGTAGGGGAAAAGGCGACAGCTGAATATAGCATGTTGTCAGCTGCAGGGATCATGGTGATGCATATTAAATGGCCTAAAGTGGTTGTTGCAATTAGACATACTGGTACCTGTTTAATTCAGGATGTTAGCTGCGAAAGCCTTGGTAAGAGCTATACATGTATGTGTCATGATAGCTATATAATTCATGATAAACAAGAAAAACGCCAAAAGGCATTATGGACGGGTTTTTGAAACAAGAGGGCCATGATGGCCCTGGATCGCTCACCTGATCCATAGTGTAACAAAAGGGCCCCAGGGAGGGCCATTATTGGCCCCAGGGCTTTAATGTGCATAATGTTGAGGGTGGTCTTAATGGTGAAGCTTCATACCAAACATCAACAAAGGCTATAATTTGAACAATCTTGGCAAAGGTCCACTAGATGAAGCTACACACCAAATATCAAAGACCTGGGCCTTGCGGTTTCAGAGAAGATTTTTTTTTAAAGATATTCCCTACATAAGCCCATGCAAAACCAAAGAAGAAGATTTTTTAAGATTTTTCCTACATATGTCTATGTAAAACCAAAGGGCCCCGGAGCGGGGGCATTTGTGGTTTCAGGGCTATAATTTGAACAATCTTGAAAGAGGTCCACTAGACGAAGCTTCATACCAAATATCAAAGATCTAGGTCTTGTGGTTTCAGAGAAGAAGATTTTCCCTATATTAGTCAATGAAAAACCAAAGGGCCCCGGAGCGGGGGCATTTTTGGCCCAAGGGCTATAATTTGAACAATCTTGGTAGAGGTCCATTAGATGAAGCTTCATACCAAATATCAAAATCCTGGGCCATGTTGTTTCAGAGAAGAAGATTTTTTAAGATTTTCCCTATATAAGTCTATGTAAAACCAAAGGGCCCCGGAGCGGGGACATTTTTGGTCTCAGGGCTATAATTTGAACAATCTTGATAGAGGTCCACTAGCTGAAGCTTAATACCAAATATCAAAGGCCTAGGCCTTGTGGTTTGGGAGAAGAAGAATTTTAAAAGTTTTCCCTATATTAGTCTATGTAAAACCAAAGGGCCCCGGATCTGGGGCATTTTTGGCCCCAAGGCTATAATTTGAACAATCTTGGTAGAGGTCCATTAGATGAAGCTTCATACCAAATATCAAAGTCCTGGGCCTTCCGGTTTCAGAGAAGAAGATTTTTAAAGATTATCCCTATATAAGCCTATGTAAAACCAAAGGGCCCCAGGGCAGGGGCATTTTTGGCCCCAGCACTATAATTTGAACAATCTTGGTAGGGGTCCTTTAGATGAAGCTTAATACCAAATATCAAAGACCTAGGCCTTGTGGTTTCAGAGAAGAAGATTTTCCCTATATTAGTCTATGAAAAACCAAAGGGCCCCGGAGCGGGGGCATTTTTGGTCCAAGGGCTATAATTTGAACAATCTTGGTAGAGGTCCATTAGAAGAAGCTTCATACCAAATATCAAAATCCTGGGCCATGTTGTTTCAGAGAAGAAGATTTTTTAAGATTTTCTCAATATAAGTCTATGTAAAACCAAACGGCCCCGGAGTGGGGACATTTTTGGTCTCAGGGCTATAATTTGAACAATCTTGATAGAGGTCCACTAGATGAAGCTTAATACCAAATATAAAAGGCCTAGGACTTGTGGTTTGGGAGAAGAAGAATTTTAAAAGTTTTCCCTATATTAGTCTATGTAAAACCAAAGGGCCCCAGATCTGGGGCATTTTTGGCCCCAAGGCTATAATTTGAACAATCTTGGTAGAGGTCCATTAGATGAAGCTTCATACCAAATATCAAAGTCCTGGGCCTTGCGGTTTCAGAGAAGAAGATTTTTAAAAATTATCCCTATATAAGCCTATGTAAAACCAAAGGGCCCCGGGGCGGGGGCATTTTTGGCCCCAGCACTATAATTTGAACAATCTTGGTAGGGGTCCTTTAGATGAAGCTTAATACCAAATATCAAAGACCTAGGCCTTGCGGTTTCAGAGAAGAAGATTTTTAAAGATTTTCCCTATATACGTCTATGTAAAACCAAAGGGCCCCGGAGCGGGGGCATTTTTGGCCCAAGGGCTATAATTTGAACAATCTTGGTAGAGGTCCATTAGATGAAGCTTCACACCAAATATGAAAGTCCTGGGCCTTGTGGTTTCAGAGAAGAAGATTTTTAAAGATTTTCCCTATATAAGCCTATGTAAAACCAAAGGGCCCCGGGGCGGGGGCATTTTTTTCCCAGCACTATAATTTGAACAATCTTGGTAGAGGTCCATCAGATGAAGCTTCATACCAAATATCAAAGACCTGGGCCTTGTGGTTTCAGAGAAGTTTTCAGTGAAAAAATCTATTTTTGGCTCCTGTGACCTAGATATGCAACGGACCGGAACCATTTGAACAACTTTGAAAGGGGACCACCTAAGGATCATTCCTGTGAAGTTTGGTCAAAATCCGATCAGTGGTTTAGGAGGAGATGTCGTTTGAAGAAATTGTTTACGCACGCACGCACGGACGCACGGACGCACGCACGACGGACAAAAAGTGATCCCAAAAGCTCACCTCGTCACTACGTGACGGTGAGCTAAAAAAGGTTAACCAAAAGGTAAACCGGGACGCCCGGCTGCCCGCACGGACATCGCTATTCTAAAGGACGGAATTTTTCCTTGAAAAACCCGTCCAAAAAGAAATGAAACTAGAAAAAGTGTCTATAGGACACGGATGCCCCCGCCAAATGCCATTCCTAAAAAATATTACAAATGTACTTCAAATCAATCATAAATTATATTAAAATCATAAATGTAGGCGGTAGAGCGATGACAAAGTTTTTCTAAAAATAGCCACAGTGACCTTGACCTGAGGTCATGACCTTGAAAGTCAAAGCAACTCGAGATATTATCATAAGAAACATTTGTGTGAAGTTCTATTAACATCCATCAATAAATATAGGCACTAGAGCGATGACAAAGTTTTTCTAAAAAAAGCCACAGTGACCTTGACCTTGAAAGTTGAAATAGCTCGAGATATTGTCATAAGGAACATTTGTGTGAAGTTATACTGAAATCGGTGAAGAAATGTAAGCGCTAGAGCCATGACAAAGTTTTTCTAAAAATAGCCACAGTGACCTTGACCTTGAAAGTCAAACTCGCTCAAGGTATTGTCATAAGGAACATTTGTGTGAAGTTATATTGAAATCAGTGAAGAAATGTAGTCGCTAGAGCGATGACAAAGTTTTTCTAAAAAATAGCCACAGTGACCTTGGCCTTGAAAGTGGAACTCGCTAGAGATATTGTCATAAGGAACAATATATTGAAGTTATATTGAAATCGGTGAAAAAATATAGGCGCTAGAGTGATGACAAAATTTTTCTAAAAATAGCCACAGTGACCTTGACCTTGAAAGTCGAAATCACACGAGATATTGTCATAAGGAACAATATATTGAAGTTATATTGAAATCGGTGAAGAAATATAGGCCCTAGAGTGATGACAAAATTTTTCTAAAAATAGCCACAGTGACCTTGACCTTGAAAGTCAACATCACACGAGATATTGTCATAAGGAACATTTGTGTGAAGTTATATTGAAATCAGTTAAGAAATGTAGGCGCTAGAGCGATGACAAAGTTTTTTCTAAAAATAGCCACAGTGACCTTGACCTTGAGGTCATGACTTTGAAAGTCGAACTCGCTCGAGATATTGTCATAAGAAACATTTGTGTAAAGTAATATTGAAATCAGTGAAGAAATGTAAGCGCTGGAGCAATGACAAAGTTTTTCTAAAAATAGCCACAGTGACCTTGACCTTGAGGTAATGAGGTAAAGTCGAACTCGCTCGAGATATTGTCATAAGAAACATTTGTGTGGATTATATTGAAATCAGTGAAGAAATGTAGGCACTAAAGCGATAACAAAGTTTTTCTAAAAATAGCCACAGTGACCTTGACCTTGTGGTCATGACCTTGAAAGTCGAACTCGCTCGAGATTTTTTATAAGGAACATTTGTGTGAAGTTATATTGAAATTGGTGAAGAAATGTAGGCGCTAGAGTGATGACAAAGTTTTTCTAAAAATAGCCAGAGTGACCTTGACCTTGAGGTCATGACCTTGAAAGTCTAACTCGCTCGAGATTGTTTATAAGGAATATTTGTGTGAAGTTATAATGAAATTGGTGAAGAAATGTAGGCACTAGAGCGATGACAAAGTTTTTCTAAAAATAGCCACAGTGACCTTGACCTTGAGGTCATGACCTTGAAAGTCAAACTCGCTCGAGATATTGTCATGAGAAACATTTGTGTGAAGTTGTATTGAAATCAGTGGAGATATGTAGGTGCTAGAGCGATGACAAAGTTTTTTCTAAAAATAGCCACAGTGACCTTGACCTTGAGGTCATGACCTTGAAAGTCGAACTCGCTACAGATTTTTTTATAAGAAACATTTGTGTGAAGTTATAATGAAATTGGTGAAGAAATGTAGGCACTAGAGCGATGACAAAGTTTTTCTAAAAATAGCCAGTGACCTTGACCTTGAGGTCATGACCTTGAAAGTCGAACTCGCTCGAGATTTTTTTATAAGGAACATTTGTGTGAAGTTATGCTATATCCCCCTCACAACTATGTTGTGCGATGGGATAAAAATATTACAAATGTACTTCAAATCAATCATAAAATATATGCATCAAGGGCAGATAATCCAAAAAACAAAAATGCAAGAGTTGTCTTCCTTGTTCATGACACATCATATCAGTGTGATGAATGCACCTATGAAGTTTCATTAATATATTCCATACGGTTTAGGAGTTATGGCCCGGACACGGTTTACTATATGGTACTAAGTCAAGGGCAGATAATTCAAAAACCAAAAATGCAAGAGTTGTCTTCCTTGTTCATGACACATCGTCTCGGTGTGATGAATGCACCTGTGAAGTTTCATGAATATATTCCATACAGTTTAGGAGTTATGGCCCGGACACGACATACCATTTGACTATATATGGACGTAAGTCAAGGGCAGATAATTCAAAAACTAAACAAGCAGGAGTTGTCTTCCTTGTTCATGACACATCGTATCAGTGTGATGAATGCACCTATGAAGTTTCATTAATATATTCCATACGGTTTAGGAGTTATGGCCCTGACACGGTTAACTATATGGTACTAAGTGAAGGGCAGATAATTCAAAAACCAAAAAAGCAAGAGTTGTCTTCCTTGTTCATGACACATCGTCTCAGTGTGATGAATGCAACTGTGAAGTTTCATGAATATATTCCATACGGTTTAGGAGTTATGGCCGGGACACGATGTCACCGGACGAACGAACGAACGGACGGACGGACAGGGGTAAAACTTAATGCCCTTCCGGTATTCTCCGAATATGCGGGGGCATAAAAAGAAAGAAAAAAAAAGAACAAAAAAAAAAATGTCTCCACCGGGGTTTGAACTCACGCCCCTCAGATTCATAGTCAACAATAGGATTCGTAGTCCAGCACTCTATCCACTACACTTGCATTTGAAAAAAGGTTAACCAAAAGGTAAACCTGAAAAACACAAGTCTGAAAAATGACAATTTCCACCAAAATTTTAGTCTTTTGCGCCATTTATGGATAATACATGAAAGCGGTACCTCCACTTATGCATCAGTCCTGATATTAAAACAATCTGCTACAGAATAGATGAAAAATATCACTTTGAAAAAAAGGTTAACCAAAAGGTAAACCTGGGACGACGCCCGCCCGCCCGCCCGGACGTCGCTATTCTAAAGGACGGATTTTTTTTTTTAAAAAAACCCGTCCAATATGTGATGGTGATAGATGTCCATGCCCAAATGACATCTGTAGGAGAAATGTCAATAGCTATATGATGCATTGTGACAATTGCATAATTCATGGTTACAGCTGTATGAGCCTTAATAACAGCTGTATCAGTCATGGTGACAGCTGTGGTAGTCTTAGGCAAATAAAAATCAAAAATGAGTTCCTTTAAGAGCAATGAAAACATTCATAAGAAGGAAGATGGGTCATACTACGTAGTTTCGGCTAATAAAGCCTCAACAGTGACCCTGTAATGATCCGGCAAAGAAAGCCAGAGGAAACATACTGCAAGACTGTATGGGCCATGCTGAGTAGTGTAGGCTCCATGTTGTATAAGCCATGGTGATAATTTAATGACTCATTATGATAGGTGTACGTGCCATGGTGAAAGCCAAAGGAGTTGTTGTCAGAATTGTAATGATTAATTCTTTGTTTGTTTTTGGTTGTTGTTTTTTCCAGTCTAATATGGACTCAATCAGTTTTCCCAATCTATTTCCTGGTCAGGCTTTAGGGGTTAAACAGTACACATTCTTTTCCCAGAATATTCCTTCTTAAACAGCGAAAGGGACACAGTTGCTGTAGGAAGAATTTCATAGTTCTTCAAGAGCTAAATAACTTCTGTTGATAGCTGCAGGAGTCATGTTGATAGCTTTCTCAACTCAATTCTTTATGGTCACGACCATAGCTGAAAAGCATGTTAGCTATTTCGGAATCTGATTGTTTGAGTCATGTCAGCTGAATGAGGCATGGTGATAACTAATGGAACCATGGTGATGGCTGTTTGAGATTTTTTTTTTTTTTTTTTTTGGGGGGGGGGGGGGGGGGGGGGGGTTACAGTCATTTCAATATTATTTCACTCATATCGAGCTGATCATTACTAGGAGGTGGGCAACAACCGCAGTGTCCGGAGTTAAACCACATGAACTTCCATTGCAGAGATTGGCAGCTCACATCAGTCACATGTGACCAGAGCCAGGCTCAAATATGTTCTATAAAAGGGTTATCCTTTGGAAGCAAGGAATACACCGCAGATCTGAAAAATATGGAGTGTACATGTTTTCTGGGCCAGACTAGCTAGTTTCGGCCAATTAGGCCTCATCAAACCCACAACTACGAGAGACCTAATGATTAAGTGTTAGCACTCTTATCCACTAGGCCACATGTCTATTAGCTGTTTGAGGTAATGCTAACCAGGCAGGTATAGGAGTCAAGGTAAAATCTCCATAAACTGTAAAAGCTATGAGTCATGGAATTAGTTGTACCAGTCATGCTGACAGCTGTGTGAGTTATGCTGACAGCTGTATGAGTCATGGTGACAGCCAAACATGTCATGGTGACAACAGTATAAGTTATGGTGACAGTTTATAATTGATGGTGACAGCTGTAGGAGTAAAGGCAAAAGCTGAATATCATGCTAACAGGCATCGGTGAGGTGACTATAATTTGGCCCATTGTGGTAGGTGTATTGAACATGGTGACCTGTTTTATCAGAATCAGAGCTGTTAGAACCTTGGTGAGTGCTACATGTGTCACGATGATAGCTATATGATTCATGGTGATAGCTGTAGAGGCTCAAATTACATCTGTATAAGTAATGGTGAAAGCTGCATGATGCATTGTGATAGTAACGTAGTCCATGGTTACAGCTGTATGGGTCTTGCTGGCAGCTGTATCAATCAATAGTGAGAGTCATAGGGAAGACTGTATGGGCCATGCTGAGAGCTGTAGGCGCCATGGTGTTAGCTGCATGTATGATTCATAGCTAGATCCATTTAAGCCAGGGTGATAACTGTATCAATGGATGTCATAGGTGTACAAGCCATAGTGATAGCTGTGTGAGTCATAGGGAAGACTATATGGGCCATGCTGGGAGCTGTTGGTTCCATGGTGATAGCTGTATGTATAATTCATGGCTATAGCCATATAACCCTTGCTGATAATTGTATCAGTCAGTGATACATATAGGTGTACAAACCACGATGGAAGCTGCAGGTGTCATGGTGACAGCAAAAGGAATAGTTATGATTGTTGCCTTTCAAATGCAAGTTAAAACAAAGGAAAAACGTAGAGCTGAAGTAAAACCCAGGAATTAGAACCTCGGCCAGTTATCTTACTACTAAGCCAAATAATTCAGATCAGATATTCAACTCTTTGGCTATAGCCTTGGACTTCCGCCCAAGTGGCCCTTGTTCGATGCAGGTTTGCAGGATGAAAGCCTATAGCAACCACAGTGGGCATCTGTAGTCATTGTGACAGCTGTAGGAGTTTTGAGGACAGCTGTGAGCAATGGTTACTGTTGCATGATTCATAGTGACAGTATTGGAGATATGGCTGATGAAAGCGTAATGGGTCTGGGTGCCAGCTGTAGGTGAAATTAAGGTATCTGTATAAGTCGTGGTGGGAGATGAATGATAGTTATAGAAGTCATGGTGATAGCTATGTGAGTCAAGTGACAGCTGAGTCACCTTGATAGCTATATGAGTTATGGTGATAGCTACAAGAGTCATGGTGATAGATGTATGAGTCATTGCGATAGCTTAATTAGTCTTTGTTTGTTTAAGTAGAGGTTTAATGTCCCTATCAACACTATTTAAGTCACTTTTAAGCTGATGCTTTCAATTTTGTGATACTTTTACCCTACATTGAAATGAAATAACATCTCAAGCCCTGCCACACTATGAACCAATAGGGTTTATATGCATGGACGGTCCAACTCGCACCAGTTTGCCTGGGCAGGCTTACACTAAGTGGTATACCAGTGCTCATGTGCGGTCGGTTTCAGCTCTGCGTGGAAGCACCTTGTTGCCCAATTTATTTCTCGAAGTCCTAATGGGCACCGCTTGCTGCATTAGTCATGGTGAAAAGTACATGTGTCATGGTGGTCACTGAATGAGTGATTGTGACATCTGTTCGAGTCATCCTGATAACTGTAAGAGGCATGAAGACAGCTTTAGGGGCAGTCATCTAATTCAGTGTTACAGCTGTATCAGATATAGTGTTAGCTGTATAGCCCCTGTTGACAGCAATATAAGCGAGGCTTATAGCTGTATGAGCACATAGTGATAGATGTATGAGCACATAGTGATAGATGTATGAGTCACAGAGATAGCTGTATGAGCTGTGGTGACACCTGTATTCGTCATGGTGATAGCTATCGGGGTCACAGTTACAGCTGCATGAATTATGGTGACAGTTGTAAGAGTCATGTCGAAAGCTGAAGTCATGGAGATAGCTGTATAAACCATGATGACAGCCGTATGGGCCATTTTAGAGATGTATTAGCCATAGTGACAGCTGTAGCATTCATAGCATTCATAGTGACAGAAGCAGCATTCATGGTGATAGATGTGTGAGTCATGGTGACAGCTGTATGAGTGATGTTAACAGCTGTATTAGTCATGGTGACAGTAGTCTAGGTCATGATGATAGCTAGAAAAATCAAGGTAACACCCGAATGAGTAATGGCAGTATCTATAGGTGTCTTGTTGAAAGCTTTAAAAGTCGTGCTGATAGATATAGGAGCCATGGAAACAGCTATATGAGTTATGGTAATAGCTGTATGTCGTGGTAGCAGCTGTATGAGTCCTGTTGACAGCTGTAAGAGTCATCATGATGACTGTATTAGTCGTGATATGAGTCGTCATGGCAGCTGTTTAAGTTATACTTATAGTGCTTGCTGTATACGATAAAAGCTATATATAAGTGTTAGTGAAAGGGATGCAATCATGGTGATAGCTGAATGAGTCATGTTAACAGCTATAGGTGTCATGGTTACCGTTGGAACAGTCGTGGTGACATCTGAAAAAGTCATGGTGAGAGCTGTAGAAGTCGTAAAGAAAGCTGTGCGAGTCATGTTGACAGCTTTATAAGTTATGTTGACTTTTGAATGAACAATGGTTACAGCTACATAATTCGTGCTGATAGATATAGTATTAGTCATGGTGATATCCGAAAAGGGCATGATAATCACTGTATTATGATTGCTGTAAAAGAGCCACAGAGACAGCTGTATGGGCCATGATAACAGCTATATGAGTTATGCACTATGATAATGTTTGATTGATTTGATTTGGGCTTTAACGTCCCCGTATATTAATGATAGTGTTGTTAGCATACTTCATAGCGATAGCTGTATGAGTGACTATGACAGCTTTATCACTCAATATGAGTGAGTGTGATAGTTGAATGAGTCATGGTGATAGTTGTTTGAACCATGGAGACAGGTGTATGAGCCATGTATGATTCAGGGTGCCAGCAGTATAAGAGGCATTGTGACAGCTGTACGGCTCATTGCGATAGCTGTATGAGCCTTGGAGACAGCTCTAGGTGTCACAATGAAAGCTCAATGACCTCTGGTGACAGCTATATGAGTAATGCTTATAGCTGGATGAGACATACTGATGGCTGCATGAGTCATGGAGACAGATGTATGTGCCATCATGGTGACAGCTGCTTTCGTCATGGTGATAGCTGTAGGAATCACGCTTAGAGATACCATGAATCATTAGAAGAGTTATATGAGTCACTGTGATAGCTGTGGTATTCATGGTGAAAGCTGAAGGAATGAAGGTATTACCTGTGTAAGTGATGTTGATAAGTCTATTTTTTGACGATGTAATGATTACAATATCAGCGGTACCATACATTGCAAAGCATACATGAAAATGAATATGAAATCCTAACGTTGTAAATCAACTGACACATGTATATGCAACCAATTAGCACAGAAAGAGTATTTCAACTACAATGGACTAAAGTAGCACAAAGTTGTGAATAATGGCTGTAAATATTACACCAGTTATGTTCTAACATTCTAATTAAAAATAGTACTGTTGCTCTTCAGGGACATTTATATTTAAAAAAAAATATTTCAACTAATAACTATATGAATCCTAGTGATAGCTTTATTAGTCAGAATCATACATGAATGAATCATATTGACAGCTGTTGCAGTCATTGTGACAGTTATAGTAGTCATGGTGCCAGCTGTAGAAGTCATGGTGATAGCTGTGTGAGTCATGTTGACAGGTGTATAAGTGATGTTAACAGCTATATCGGTCATGATGACAGCTGTTTTGATCATGGCGGTAGTTACAGAGTCATGATTACAGCTGTATGAGTCATGACAGTAGCAATAAGAGCATTGGTGAAAGCCACAGAAGTGGAAGTGATATATATAGGCATCATGGTGGCAGCTGTATGGTAATAGTTTTGTGTTTCATGGTGACAGCTGTACGAGTCGTGTTGACAGCTGTATAAGTCATCGTCACAGCTGCATTAGTAATGATATGAGTCGGTGAGACAGCTATATAAGTCAATGTGATAGCTGTATTAGTCATGGTTATAGCTAAACAAGTCATTGTGATAGCTCTATGAATCATGGTGTCAGCTGCAAAAACCATGATGCCAGCTGTATGCATCATCGTGACAGCCGAATGAATCAAGATTACAGTTGTTTGATTTAAGGTGATGGTGACAGCAGTGTTAGCCATTAGCTTTATGAGTTATGCTGACAACTGTTTGAGGCGTCATCACAGCTGTATGAGCCATGTTGAATGCAACTGGTGACAGCATGGTGAGTCATGGTTACAGAAGTACAAGTCATCGTGACACCTGTATGGGTCAATGTGACAGCTGTGTGAGTCATTGGAAGAGCTAAACAAGTCAAAGTGACAGGTCTTTGAGTCATGACAGCAGGTGTGTGAATCATCATGACAGCCGTGTTAGTCATACTGACAGCTGTATGAGTCATAATGACAAATGAATGAGGCATAATGATACCTGTATGATTTATAGTGAAAGCTGAATCAGTCATGGGGATAGTTGTATACATCATAGGAGCGGTAGTCATGGTCATGGCTGTGTATGAGTCGTGATTTGTGACAGACTGATATATAAGCCATCGTGGCATGTAGCTGAATCAGTCATCATGGCAGCTGTTCGAGCCATGATTCATGCTGATATCTGTATGAAGCATATTGATATCTGTATATGAGTCATGTAAAGAGATGCACGGGTCATGGTGACAGCTGTCTGTGACATGTTGACAGTTGTATGAGTGATGGTGACAGCTAAAACACATCGTGACAGCCGTATGAGCCATCGTGATAGCTGTTTATGTCATGGTAACAGCTGTACGAGTCGTGAAAGTTCTTTGATTCATGACAGCTGTCAGGATCAAGGCGACAAGAGCTGTATGTGTCATCGTGACAGTGTATGCTTTAAGAATCACGATGCATGAGTCATGGTGATACATATACCTGTATGGGTCATAGCCGACACACACCCGCCTGAATATTGCTATTTCGAAGGACATATGAGGTGTATGAGGTGCCGTTTTACTATAAAACCCCTATTTTGTGATATCACTAAATCCAACTAGTGATATCACTGATTCTATTTATTGATATCACTAAATAGAGATAAATAAGTGATATAAAAATATCGATTTAGTGGTATCACTAAATAAAATTAGTATCAAATTAGTGATATCACAAAATCGATTTAGTGATATCACTCAATAAAATTAGTAATATCACTAAATCAAATTCATTTTGTGATATCACACAATCGAATTTGTGATATCACTGTATTAATTTTGTGATATCACAAATTCGATTCACTAATTTGATTTTGTGATATCACTAAATAGACACCGGGCCTCCGTGGCCTAGTGGTTAAGAGCGCTGCCTCTTGATCATTAGGTCTCTAACCACTGTGGTTCGAGCCTCGCTGTCACATGCGAGACGCCAAGTTCTGCAATGGAAGGTCAGGTGGTTTTTCTCCGGGTACTCCGGTTTTCGCCCACCTCTGATTAGCGATCGGCTCAATATGAGTGAAATAATCTTGAAAGGGCCGAAACCCAAAACCAAAAAAAAAAAAAATCACTAACTAGACATGATTTTGTGATTTCACAAAATCAAATTAGTGATATCACAAAATCAAATAAGTGATATCACTAAACACAACCAAATTAGTGATATCACAAAGTCGAATTAGTGATATCAATAAATATATTATATTTGCAAACAATGCAATGTTAAATCCCTAACCCATTCTATCCTAGTGGCTTCTTCCACTGCTACATGTTGGACAATTCCATTTGTCATATAAGGGGTGCCTATTTTTTGGTTTTTATTCTATTTTTGATTGGTAATTCTGCTAGCAAATAGCGCAGGCCCTGATCGGACGCTGTGGCGTCTGATCTTGGCCAGCACTGTTTGCCAAGGTACCCCTTAAGGGGTTTCCGGCATGTAATAGGCTAATAGATCTAATTTGTTGCCTGGCAGAGAAGGTGCTTCCCTAACAACCTACACCACTGTTACGTCACGTATTGTGTGTTTTCAACCGTTTTTGTTGTTTGTTTGTTTGAGGTTTAACGTCCCCGTCATTTTGAGAGACATTGCTTCCAATTTTGTAGGACTTATACCCGACAATGAGATGAAATGACATCTCAAGCCCTGCTGCCCAATTAAACCAATTGGGTTTATAAGCATGGACTTTCCGACTTTGTCTGGGCAGGGTTAGATCCTCTAAGCGGTTTACCCATACTCATGTGTGACCGGTTGCAGTGTGCATCGCCTTACAAGCAGACGACTAACATGAATACATTAGTTCTTTACCACAATGCCTACAAAGTTTCAGAAATCAAAACCCAACAGTTCTTGAGAAATCTTTGACGGAAAAAAATTATACACACACGCGCACACACGCACACAAACGGAAAATCACAACATGTCATACTGGTAAATGCCAGTTTTGAATAGCAGTCATTGCTGCATTCATCATGTGGATATATGCCGTTGGAGCATGTACAGTTGTATTGCATGCGCAGTGATCATTTTGGGAGCCCTTATTATTTCAAACGTTCAAAAAGAACATTTGAATTTGTGATATCACAAAATTGATTTAGTGATATCACAAATTCATATATATATTTAGTGATATCACAAAATTGAATTAGTGATTGAATTATTGACAAAATAGTAAATAAAGATGAATTTGTGATATTACTAAATCAAATTAGCAATATTACAAAATGAATTTAGTGATATCACTAAATAGAATTAGTGATATCACAAAATGATGCCAATTAAGTGATATCACAAATTCAATTTAGTGATATCACTAAATCGATTTTGTGATATCACAAATTCAGTCTTAGTTTTTCACCAAATCGATTTTTTGATATCACAAAATCGATTTAGTGATATCAAAAATGGATTTTGTGATATCACAAAATAATTAGTGATATCACATAATAATTAGTGAAATCGATTTTTTGATATCTAAAATTGGGTATTTATGGTAAAACAGCACCTCATACTGGTGTGTTTGTAATCTAGACCTGCGAGTAATGGTCAGATGTGACAAATCACATTACACCACAACCTCATTATAACAATGTTCATTATAACATGGTTCATTATAACACGGTTTTGGATATATCACGGTTTGAAGATGGATCCCAAAAATGTATAGATCATATAGAAAAATGACCATAAATGGTCATTTTTCTATATAATCTATACATTTTTGTTTGGATATAACACGGTTGTTTAACTAACACGGTTTCTGCTTTGGACCCAACAATAGTGTTATAAAGAGGTTTTGGTGTATAAGTAGAAAGAAGGAAAGCCGCACCATACCAAAGGTGTGAAAAATGGTACTAAGAGCTCCTTTGGCTGACCCTCGCATTATCAGGAGTACTTCTAGGAAGATAAATGAAGGCAGGTAAGTATTTGTTCAAGGATACTTTGTTTGTTGCAAAAAGAGCTCTACAGAGCTTATGTTATTTGTTTCGGATGTGCAATGTTATTAAAGCTTCTTTATCTTTTACAAATTTATGAGTTCTACCTTTCTTTTTGTCTGTCAGTCTGAAATGAGGTTTAACATATTTGGTCATTTTGGAGATGTTGCTTCCTATTTTGTATTTTACCCTACTTTGAAATGACAGCTCAAGCCTGTAGCCCAATGATATGAGGTGGCGTTTTACTATAAATCCCCTACTTTGTGATATCACTAAATCCAATTAGTGATATCACTAATTCTATTTATTGATAACACTAAATAGAGATGAATTTGTGAGATCAAAAATTCGAATTAGTGATATCACAAAATCGATTTAGTGATATCAATAAATAGAATTAGTGAAATCACTAAATTTCAAATTTATTTTGTGATATATATCACAATATCGAATTAATGATATCACTTTATTGATTTTGTGATATCACAAATTCATATCACAAAATCAAATTAGTGATATCACAAAATCAAATAAGTGATATCACTCAATACGGACAAATTAGTGATATCACAAAATCAAATTAGTGATATAACACTAAATACATGTATATTATATTTGCAAACAATGCAATGATTACTCCCTAACCCATTGTATACAAGTGGCCTCTTTCACTGCTACATGTTGGACATGTCCATTTCTTATATAAGGGGTGTCAGCACTATTTTTCGTTTCTTATTTTATTTTTTATGGGAAATTCTGCTAGGAAATAGTGCAGGCCCTGATCAGACGCCGCATTCTGTGGCATCTGATCTTGGCCTGGACTCTTTGCAAAGATACCCCTTGAGGGGTTTCCTGCATGCAATGGGCTAATAGATCTAATTAGTTGCCTGGCAGAGAAGGTGCTTCCCTGACAACCTACGTCACTGTCATGTTTTGTGTGGTTTTTAACCATTTTTGTTGTTTGTTTGTTTGATTAAGGTTTAACTTCCCAGGTCATTTTGGAGACGTTGCTTCCAATTTTGTAGGACTTTTACCCGACATTGCGATAAAATGACATCTTAAGCCCAATGAAACCAATAGGGTTCATAAGCATCAACTTTCCAACTCGCACCACTTTGCCTGGGCAGTCTTAGATCCTCTAAGCTGTTTACCAGTACTCCTGTGCAATCAGTTTCAGTGTGAATCGCTTTACTAGCAGACGACTTACATGAATACATTAGTTCATTACAACAATACCTACAAAGTTTCAGAAATCTTTGCCGGAACAAAATCACACACACGCGCACACACTCAAACTGAAAATGACAACATGTCATACTGGCATTTACCAGTGTTAAATAGCAGCAATTGCTGCATTCACTATGAGAATGATATGCCTCTAAGAACCGCGGTGCGAGGCGGACTGCCCATGCTAATAAACCCTATTGGTTTCATTGGGCGACAGGGCTTGAGATGTCATTTCATCTCAATGCCGGGTAAAAGTCCCACAAAATTGGAAGCAACGTCTCCAAAATGACCTTTAACAGTGTTGACGGGGACGTTAAACCTCAAATCAAACAAAAAACAAACAAATCACTAACATATCCTTTTTGAATTTTTGGAATAATGAGGGCTCCTGAAATGATCGCTGCACATGCTATACAACTGGACATGCTCTAGCGGCATTATGTTGAACTTGGGATTTCACAAAATCCATTTACTAATATCACTAATTCATATCTGTTTAGTGATATCACAAAATCGAATTGGTAATATCACAAAATTGATTTTATGATATCACTAAATAAAGATGAATTTGTGATATCACTAAATCGAATGTGATATCAAAAATTGATTTAGTGATATCACTGAATAGAATTAGTGATATCACTAAACAGAATTAGTGATATCACTAAATCCTTTGTGATATCAAAAAAATAGATTTGATATCACAAAATAGTAAGTGATATCACAAAATCGATTTAGTGATATCAAAAATAGGGGATTTATAGTAAAACGCCACCTCATACAATGAAACCAATCAATGACAAGTTTATATGCATGGATGGTCCATGACGCACTAATTGGCCTGGGCAGGCTTTGACCTATGCAGTTATCCGGCTCAAATAGCTCGATGTTGAAGCGTCTGCTTTGGGATTGGGAGGTCGCAGGTTCATTGCCCGAAAGCTACTAGGTGCTATCTTGGCTGACACTCGCATTATCAGGGGTAGTCCTAGAAAGATAAATGAGGGCAGGTCGGTTTGTAGAAATACACACTGGTAATTACCAGAACACACTCAAAAATAGCTTTTTACTTGGCTTAATAAATGTTTTTGGGGGAAATACTGTAATATACATTTGATATGCCTTAGATTGACCAAATGTAACACAAAAACATACTTTATAAACCCTAGCCCTGGTCCAAGTGAGTTACGCATAAAAAAATTATGGCAATGTGATCCGGTATATTTTTGCCATGATGCATTAGGCATAAGAAAGTTATAAGAAATACATTAAACATCAAAAAATGTTATTTAAACCTAGAATAACTGTTACCTGGTTAAGGTGGTAATTAGTTATGGTATTTCATTTTTATTGGAGGATTCTTTTGGTCATCAAATGAGTTATATCAGAGAGAGCACTGCTCAGTACAATTACTTGTATATATTCAGACCGGAACACATTCTATCTATCTATCTATCTATCTATCTATCTATCTATCTATCTATCTATCTATCTATCTATCTATCTATCTATCTTCTTATACTGAGTCGGTCATATTTGGCCATTACCTCTGTTGGGTGGGTGGCTAAATTTAGAATTTAGCACAAAAAAAACAAACAAAAAAAATCATCTCTGGATGGGTCCTTAATACTATTTACAATCCAAACACAGAGGTATCCTAAAACGCATACCTCTGAGTCTCAATCTTATACTGTGCGGGCTTTGAACTCCTCTGCAGTCTTTGCATTCACCGCAGAAGATGGAAGACTATTCCACAGAGGAATAGTTCCAGGGAAGAAAGAGTTTTTCAGGGCATCACTATAGGACTGGTACCTACGATACTGTGAGTTATTTGCTCTTGATGCCCTTGTCCGGGTTGACACTGTTGCAGGGGTCAAATACCTATCCTTGTTAATTGATACTGTACCAGAATGTATCTTGTAGAAGAAGGTTAAGGAGGACTGCTCACGACGGGTCTCCAGGGATGGCCACTCTAGCTCATCAAGCATGTCACCGACGCTACTTCTATTTCGCCATCATCTGCAGGTCCATCGAGCAGCTGTCCTCTGCACCTTCTCCACCTGCTGAATCTGAGTTTTAACATACGGATGCCAAATGGGTGATGCATATTCAAGCTGAGGGCGAATCAATGTTTTATATGCAACATCCTTTGTCTGCCGAGGTGCAAAAGCCAAATTACGTCTAAGGAATTCTAAGGTCCTAGTTGCTTTAGATGTTATTTCAGAGATATGTTGACCCCAATCGAGATCGTCAGTGATCTGATACCAAGATATTTAGCGGAGTGAACTTGCTCTAAAGTTTGCTGGTGTAGTGTGTAATCATACTTAATTTGCTTGTCCTGAAGGTGTTGTGACACCCTCATTGAATGGCATTTGGCTACATTGAACTTCATCTGCCAATCTGCTTCCCATTGTGCAAGTTGATCCAGGTCATCTTGTAAAATGTGACAGTCAGAAGGAGAATATATGTCAAAACACTGAACTAAGATTAATTAAGATTAATTAATTTATGCTTTTTATATCAGAAATGTTTTCAACAACACCATACATAACAAGACCTGTCGCCGGACAGGGTAGCTCACCAGAAGTCGCGCTTTGACTAGTCGCGCAAAGTCAAATTTTCAGGCCCATAACAGAAACAAAGTCACAAAGAAAGAATCCAGTGCTATATCAATATTTGGGGCTCACGTATGATTCACGTTTGCCTTATTAGTATCACTTTTAATTCCATTTAACCCTTAGACATGAATCAACGAATCAAAACATGCCAAATATAAAGGCTCTATCTAAAATGGTCAAGAAGTTATTAATTATTAAAAAGTAGGTCACAGGACCAGGGTCAAGGTCACAGGTCAAAATTTTATAAAAGAATGGGAAGGCAATGTCACAAGCAACCTACATACCAAGTAAGAAAGCTAAAACAGTTAGAACTTTATGATAAAGTAGGTTGCAGGTCAAGGGTCAAAGTCACAGATCAAAATTTTTTGCATGATGGGGAAGGCAATGTGACAAGGAACCTACAAGCCAAATATGAAGACTATGTCAAATGGTTAAATATTTATGATAAAGTAGGTCAAAGGTCCAGGGTCAAGGTGAGTTAGGTGACAGGTCAAAGTTTTTTGTATGAGTGGTAAGGCGATGTCACAAGGAAACTACATGCCAAATATGAAGGCTCTATCTCAAATGGTTAAAAAGATATGAAAAAGTAGGTAAAAGGTCCATGGTCAAGGTCACTGGTCAATTTTTTTTATATGATTGGAAACGCAATGTCACAAGGAACTCACATGCCAAATATGAAGGCTCGACCTCAAATGGTTACGAAGTTATGATAAAGTAGGTCAAAAGTCAAGGTCAGAGGTAAAAAAATTTTGTATGATTGGAAAGGTGATGTCTCAAAGAACCTACATGCCAAATATGAAGGCTCTATGTCAAATGGTTATGAAATTATGATAAAGTAGGTTAAACGTCAAGGTCACAGTAAAGTTTTTTGTATAAGTGGTAAGGCAATGTCACAAGGAACCTACATGACAAATATGAAGGCTCTACCTCAAATGATTAGAAAGTAATGATAAGTAGGTCAAAAGGTCAAAGGTCACAGGTAAAAACAATTTGTATTAGTGGTAAGGCAATGACACTAGGAACCTACACGCCAAATATGAAGGCTCTATCTCCAATGGTAAGAAATCTATGACAAAGTAGGTCAAATGTCAAGGTCACAGGTAATTTTTTTGTATGAGTGGTAAGGCAATGTCACAAGGAACCTACATGCCAAACATGAAGTCTCTGTCTTTTTAGTTTTTGCACAACGAAGCAGACAACAACTACGCAGACGATGCAGATTAATGAGCTATGACAATACCTTGTTGTTTCTTCGAAACCGCATAGCTAAAAAATATGACAAAGTAGGTCAAAGGTCCAGGGTCAAAATTTTTTGTATGAGTGGAAAGGCAATGTCCGAAGGAACCTACATGCCAAATATGAAGGTCTATCTCAAATGGTTACAAAGTTATGAGAAAGTAGGTCAAAGGTCACAGGTCAATGTAACACGTAAAAACAAGAACACCGCATGCAGACGCCAACACTCGGCTGTACTCTGCTTGTCATTATGAAGAAGTTATATTAAATCTCCGTTGAAATATATAGGCGCTAGAGCGATAAAGTTTTTCTATAAATAGCCATACTGACCTTGACCTTGAGGCATGACCTTGAAAGTCTAACTGGCTGGAGGTATTATCATAAGCAACATTTGTGTGAAGTTATATTAAAATCAGTTGAAAAATGTAGGCGCCAGAGCAATAACAAAGTTTTTCTAAAAATAGCCACAGTGTCCTTGACCTTGAGGCCATGACCCGCTCGAGATATTATCATAAGCAACATTTGTGTGAAGTTATATTAAAATCTGTTGAAAAATGTAGGGGCTAGAGTGATAACAAAGTTTTTCTAAAAGTAGCCACAGTGACCTTGAACTTGAGGCCCTGACCCGCTCGAGATATTATCATAAGCAACATTTGTGTTTAGTTCTATTAAAATCTGTTGAAAAATGTAGGAACTTATATGCCAAACATGAAGGCTCTACCTCAAATGGTTACGAAGTTATGATGAAGTAGGTCAAAGGTCAAGGTCAAAACTTTTTGTATAAGAAGAGTGAGTGAGTGAGTTTTAGTTTTACGTCCCACCAACAGCTAAGGTTATACGGAGACGGGACCTCGGTTTAAAGACTCATCCGAAAGTCTGGAGAAGCCCGGGATCGATCCTGCGATCCCTGGTTTACAAGGCGAGTAGCGTAACCAGTGTACCACGGAGGCTTCTTTTGTATGAGTGGAAAGGTGATGTCACAAGGAACTTACATGCCAAATATGAAGGCTCTATCTCAAATGGTTACAAAGTTATGATAAAGTAGGTCAAAGGTCAAGGTCACAGGTAAAATGTTTTGTATGAGTGTTAAGGCCATGTCACAAGGAACCTACATGCCAAATATGAAGGCTCTACCTCAAATGATTAGAAAGTAATGAAAAGTAGGTCAAAAGGTCAAAGGTCAAGGTCACAGATAAAGACAATTTGTATGAGTGGTAAGGCAATGGCACAAGGAACCTACATGCCAAATATGAAGGCTCTAACTCAAATGGTAAGAAAGTTATGACAAAGTAGGTCAAAGGTCAAGGTCACAGATAATTTTTTTGTATGAGTGGTAAGGCAATGTCACAAGGAAACAACATGCCAAATATAAAGTCTCTACCACAAATAGTTAAAAAAATGTGGAAAAAGTAGGTCAAAAGTCCAGGGTCAAGGTCACAGGTCAAAATTTTTTTGTACGAGTGGAAAGGGAATGTCACAAGGAACATACATGCCAAATATGAAGGCTCTATCTCAAATGGTTAAAAAGTTATGATAAGTAGGTCAAAAGGTCAAGTTCACAGGTCAATTTTTTTCTGTACGAGTGGGAAGACAATGTCACAAGGAACATACATGCCAAATATAAAGGCTCTATCTCAAATGGTTCAAAAGTTATGATAAAACAAAGAAATTACCATAATTACCATAAAAATTCAAAGTATGTGGCCTTGACCCAAGGTTACGGTCATGAGAGCTGATGCTGCTGCATAATAATTGAGACAAAGTATAAACTAAATCCATCTGAAGGTAAAGTAGTAATGAACTCCTAAAAACTTTAACACAAAAACTTGAAAATTAGAATTCTAAGTCTGTGACCCCAAGGTCACGGATATGGCTGCTGATATTGCAAATAAAAACTTTAGACCAGTATCTATCATCATACCAAATATAAACTCAATCCATGTAGGCATAAAAAAGAAATGAGCTTCTAAAAACTTTAACGCAAAACTTAAACATTTGTGGACGCCGACGCCAGGGCCCTGAGGGGTAGTAGAATAGCTTACCGGAACAAAAGTTCCGGTGAGCTAATAAAACAATGCAAATAAGTCAAAAATAACATTTCTTATAAAATAAAAAATTCAAGTGTGTTCCAATGTTTTAGTGTGTTCCGGTATTTCTACGAACCCAGGGCAGGTTAAGTATTTGTGAAAGGATACTTTGGTTGCCGCCACAAAGAGCTCGTGAATGAAATGTTAATTCCTAGTCAACATGGCAAACAATACCCAAGCTTCCTCCAAGTCACCACGGATAGACACCACGGGTGACCCCCATTTGCCGTACTAGGACCATGACGAATTTATGAACACTTCTCTCCAGCGAACAATTCAGTTGAGAGAGGCTGTATGGATACACAAATTATACCATATGTAATAATTAACATATGACATAAGATCTTATTTCTAGTGTGTGTGGATTCTGACAATTAATTATTACTTTGATAAACTTAAAAAATATTCTCGAGTAGGTAGGTTGTTGGTACACAATTGCTCGGCATTCCGAAAGTAGGAAATCAGGGTCGGGTATAAAAGCAAAGGCGGCGCCGGGCCGGGCCGGGCCGAGCCGCCGAGCCTACCGAAAATTTTATTTTTAGTCTCTAGATACAAGTTAGATGTATATTTTGGTGAATGTGGGATTAAATTATTATAAATTAGTTATGTTGTAACTACAAGTAGTTTCTCGTATCTACGTTGCTTATTTATCTTTTAATAACTGTTTTCCGAAATCCAGGGGTATAAAAGCCAAGGCGGCGAAAAAGTATTGTCAATTCCGAATTTCATTCAAATTCATCGGTTAAATTACTTCTTTTTGGCCTTATGATATTTGCATTTGATTATACTTATTATGTGTACGTGATAAAATTAAATATACCCACCAGAATTACCTTAAATGGTCGAATTTCTGATTTTATTTTTGTTTCTATTTTTAGAATTACCTTATTACAGGAAACGACCGAAAAGGACCGAAAGGGAAGAAGTGAAAGTCAATGTCTATATGAATGCTGCCTAAGTTTTTCCTGCCCATTTTATAACAAGTAGAGATGAGATGAGTTACTGTTATTAGTGTCAAGATGATCGCAGTTCAATTAAATTAAAGAATCGAATGCTTTAAGAAACTTAAATGACAAGATCTCACTTATCTAAAACAATTAGATGAGTCAATTAATGCATTAATCACTTACTGACTGAAGCATATTAATAAGCAATAATAATACAATAGGTGAGTATCAAAACATAATTTATATGTCTAAAGCATGATTAAGAAATATGATGAGTTTCATATGTTTAGTTCCTACCATTCAAATAGTATATTAAATGCCCTTATCATTTATCTTACATTGCCGTCCGTTGCGGTTCATTACGACGTGGCCTACAGTAAACCACCAAAAATACGGTTATTAAAGATACTAATAGGAATTGACTGGAATTATTACAATAAAAGGTTTAGAAAATACTTTTTGGGGGTTGTCATGTACATTTTTTCACACATTCATGTCTATTTCATTCAAATTCGATCAAAACGTACGATAAAAACCGCCTTGGCTTTTATACCCCTAAAAATTTGCAAAATTGCAATAAAAACAAAAATTAGGGCAAGAAAAAGAACAAAAATTATGCTGAGTATCAGATTTGATACAATTAACATTATCATATTAAAATTTACCACTAACATTTCTTCTTCGGTTAGAATTCCGAAAAATAAAATCTTCGGATCGGCAATTTTTGGCTCGGCGGCTCGGCGCGGTCTTGGCTTTTATACCCGACCGGAAATCAGGCCGGAAATGCAAAACGACCACGCTTCAATGGCTAGATTGGTTCCCTTGTCGTAAATGACTCCGCTAGGTGGCTACAACGGTCGCGGGACGTTTCGGTCCTGAGTCGTTTCGGTCCCTGGGTCGTTTCGGTCCTGAGTCGTTTCGGCCGGGTCGTTTCGGCCTGGGTCGTTTCGGCCCAATTTCGGGGTTGGGTCGTTTCGGCCAAATTGGTGGGTCGTTTCGGCCTGATTTTTTTTTTGTCACTTTATTTACATGTCTAAATGTAAACCGGAAGAAGAAGAAACCGGAAGAAGAAGAAGAAGAAGACATGTCTATATATTTTGATTGTCGAAGATCAGCCTGTGCTTTTGATATCTTCGCTCGTTTTAAGCCTTTAATAGGTCAGAAAACAAAGTGCTTTTGCGAACTGCGTAGACTCGGAGATCAGCCTATGTGTTTGCTATCTTCGCTCGTTCAGTTTTCAATAGCTCAGAAAACAGAGGGCTTTTCAAACTGTGTAGACTCTGATCACAATGAACAAATTTATAGGTTATTAAGTCTTTGACGGTGTCACAACGACAGATGCAGGCTGATCATATAAAATAATAACATCGTTCAGTTTTTAATAGCTCAGAAAACAGGGGGCTTTTTCAAACTGTGTAGACTCTGATCACAATAAACAGATTTATAGGTTATTAATTCTTTGAAGGTATCACAACGACAAATGCAGGCTGATCATATAAAATAATTAGGCTACATTTAGCAAATATTTCGCATGCTGTTCTCAACATGTGCGTGTCATTGATACTAGTAAAGTAGACCTCCGCTTAAAGACCACTCCTATATTAGGACCACTCCGCTATTCAGACCAGTTTTCGCCAGACCCAAATTATTTCTTATATAATTAATTAAGACCACCCCGCTATTCAGTTTTAAGACCGCTTTCAAAAGACTAACATTAAAGTCTAACATTACTTTTCTTTATTGAGACCACTTTTTTGCCAAGTCAAGTTAATTTGTATCTCTCAGACCATTGGTCAATATTTTTTTTTTTTTTTGCTGGATTCCTCATCATAACAACAGATCTTGGTAATGTTCACACATTTCCCTAAAGGTGTGAAAAACAGCAGTTTACCTGTACTAATCAGTGTGTTGTTTTGACAAGATTTTTTTATGCTAGGTGAATAAATAGTTTTAATAATTTTGGTAATGTACAGCGCTGTGTTCTTCAGAAAGAAGATTATTGTGGAACGATTGTTATCATTATTGTGATTTTTATTGGTGTAATATGCCTATAATTACATATAATGAGGAAAAGAACAGTAAAGTTAAAGACAGCAAGATTTACTTAAAAGCAATAAAATAGGCACAGTGCACATAAAAAAATATTTAAATCAGTCTTGCTAGCACTATTTTCTCACCAATTCGATTATAAGGGACCATCCCGCTAATAAGACCACTTTTTAGAAGTCTAGAAAGTGATCTTAATAGCGGAATTTTACTGTAAATACTGATCATACTCAGACAATAATGAAGTCCTAGTCACATCTCCTCGTTGATGCTAACTGGAAACATGGCTATGGATAGAACTTTTAAAACACTTTATTTGGGCTATCATAACCATGGCTAACGTGACAGGTCGTTGAAATAATATTCCAAATTTAAATAATAATTACTATTCAATATGTTTTTTTACAGAAAAAATGCTATCTAATAAAATCGGACCGAAACGACCCAGGCCGAAACGACCAACCGAAATAGGCCGAAACCACCCAGGTCCAAATTTGGGCCGAAACGACCCAGGCCGAAACGACCCGGCCGAAACGACTCAGGACCGAAACGTCCCGGATTCGGCTACAACATATGTGCGTACCGAAGGGGAGGTAATAACGAAGGGGGACCAATCTATTCAATGGCATCGAGGGAGTTCGACCATTTACCAGACCATGGTAGCGGAAGTCAAATTTTGCACGTTCTTCCCACTATTTCCATGTTTTTTCACCGGTGTGATCGAACGAACATTCAATCCCCGGACAAACTAAGTGATCATGATATTGTCTCTGGATTTTTGAAAATCTTCATACCACCTATAAAGAAACCTCGTAGAAAGGTGTACTTATATCAAAAGGGTGACTATGAAACTATGAGGAAGGATGCCCTAAAATTTGCAAGAGAGAAATACTTTAATGGTCATTCAGACGCTCGGTCTGTCCAGGAGAACTTTGATTTGATAAGGTCTTTCATTCAAGCTTCGTCCGAAAATCATATCCCCTCCAAAACTAGCAGGTCTGTATCTTCAATTCCTTGGATCACACCAGAAGTAAGAAGAAAAATTCGGAGGAGAAATAAGATTCATGCTAAGCCAAAAAAGTCGGGAAGTGGTAAACTCAGAGCAAAATTTGAAAACTTGAGACGAGAAATTAAAAATGACATCAAAAATCAGCATGATCAGAATGTAAATAACTTGGTAGGTGATGTAAAGGCGAATCCCAGAGACTTCTACAGATATATCAATAGCCAGAAGAAAGATAGGCAAGGTATCCCACCCCTTAAAAAAAGAGGAGGGAACGGGGTCGCTGAATCGGACTCTGAAAGGGCAGAGGAATTGGTTGGTCAATTCAATGATGCATTTAAAAAAACTGAGTTCAACGAGGTTCCATTGACTGGAAGATCGGCCCCTTTCATGGAAAATATTGTTGTATCCTCTGCGGGAGTGATCAAGTTACTTAAAGGCTTCAACCCTTCTAAAGCTTTAGGGCCTGATGAGCTTCATCCTAGAGTCCTGAAGGAACTAGCAAACGAGTTAGGTCCAGTTTTTGTTCATCTTTTCCAACAATCTCTCGATACGGGTGAAATTCCCAAAGAATGGCTCCTAGCGAACATCTGTCCACTTTTCAAAAAGGGGACAGGGCTCTTGCTCGTAATTATCGCCCGGTGTCACTGACATGTGTTCTATGTAAATTGCTTGAACACATAGTCTGCTCAAACATCATGGCCCACTTGGATGAACATAAACTTTTGTCAGACAGACAACATGCATTTAGGAAAAGGCATAGTTGCGTAACTCAGTTGAGCACGGTTATTAATGATTGGGCAAAAATCCTGGACAAAGGGGGGGGGGGGGGGGGGGGGGCAGGTGGACACATTTATTCTGGACTTTGAGAAGACTTTTGACACCCCTCCTCATGAACTACTTAAATCCAAATTATTTGGTTATGGAATTGGTGGGAAGACTCTTAAATGGATAGATTCCTTCCTTTGTTACAGAAAACAGCGTGTTGTTGTTAATGGTGAATCTTCAGTATGGGCGCCAGTTTTGTCTGGAGTCCCACAAGGGACTGTTCTTGGTCCTCTATTGTTCTCCCTGTACATCAATGATATTTCCACTGACATTGACTCAGAAATAAGACTGTTCGCAGATGACTGTGTTTGTTACCGGGAAATTAGAGATACAGATGACTCACTGAAATTTCAGGCTGACATAGATAGATTAGGATGTTGGGCCAGAAAATGGGGCATGAGATTTCAACCAGTTAAATGCAATATTATGCAGATAACAAGGAAGAGATCTAATAAAGGCTTCTTACACCTTAGAGGGAACGGTCCTCGAAAATGTGAATTCCATTAAATACCTTCGTGTGACAATCACTCACGATTTGAGATGGAATACACACATTAGCAATATGTGTACAAAGGCGAATAGAACACTTGGTTTCCTGAGGCGAAATCTTCATCAGTGTCCCCAGGATGTGAAAGAGACAGCATACAGGGGACTTGTTCGCCCAATCTTGGAATATGGTAGTTGCATCTGGGACCCAAGCGGAGTGGTCCTTAATGAAGAAATTGAAAAAGTTCAGAATAGAGCTGCTAGATTTGTAACTGGAAATTATTGCTTTGAAACTGGGAGCATGACTGGAATTCTAGGAAAATTAAGATGGGAGTCTCTCAAGAGAAGGAGAAGAGACAGTAGGCTCATACTCTTATACAAAGGTCTAAAGGGTGCTGCCAGCCTTCCAACAGATGACCTTGTTCCCCCGGCTAGGCACTGTAGAAAACACCATTCAATGACGTTTCAGACCCTTACTGCAAGAACGGATATTTATAAAGAATCGTTTTTCCCCCGAACCATTAGAGATTGGAATGCCCTTCCCGATTCTATTATTTTGACGGCTAAAGGTGCTGAGGATTGTGTAGCTAGGTTTACATCTTTGGTTAGAGCTAGGGACTAACTTCCCATATCACAGGTCCTGGTGTATGAATGTCATTTGACGTGTCACCAGTAACAATTCTGATTCTGACGACGTCTGGTAGATGTTTGGTTGACTGGTACACAGACCCTCTATTTCTTGAATAGATAATGTGCAGTCTCAAGTTCGCCTCTTTGCGGATGACACTGCGGTATACCTGACCATTAATAACCCAGATGACTCTTCCAACCTCCAGAAGGACCTTGACCAACTACAAAAGTGGGAGGAACAATGGGATATGGAATTTAACCCTGGTAAGTGCCAAGTTTTACATATCACCAGGTCACAAGATCTAATCGAGTCTACCTACACCATGCATAAGAAAACCCTTGAAAGTGTATCCTCCGCCAGATACCTTGGTGTTGATCTATCCACCGACTTAAGTTTCAATACACATATTAATAGAATTTCGGCAAACGCAAATAAATCACTTGGTTTTATTAAACGGAACATAAAAACTAAACATAAAGGTGTCCGTGAGGCTGCATATAAAACTATTGTGCGCCCACAACTCGAGAACGCCTCCACTTCATGGAGCCCTTATACCGTAAGCTATTCCCAGAAAATAGAAATGGTCCAGAGGAGAGCTATTCGCTGGACCATGAGTGACTATTCGTCTTACAACAGCGTTTCAAAGAAGCAGGAAGTACTTGACTGGCGGTCACTGGAACAGAGGAGGGCTGATGCTCGCCTCTGTATGTTATATAAAATTACACACAGCATGGTTGCCGTTCAAATGCCACCGTATTTCCAGCAGCCAACAAGAGCAAATAAAAATCAAAAACGAGTTCTTTTAAGAGCAATGAAAACATTCAAAAGAAAAAAGATGGGTCATACTACGTAGTTTCGGCTAATAAAGTAGAAGTAAAACAAAGATCAGGAATTGATACAATTAACTTACTCCACCCATAAAAGACACCAAAGGGAAAGAAATACAAACATTAAGCGACCAGACCATAATGGAAACCTAAACAAAGGAAGGCCATAAGGACAGTTACTTTCCCACAAAATGGCCATATGGCCATCCAAAACCAAAAGACACAAGTGATACAAACAGTAAGTAACAAACAACAACATAAATAAATCGCCACAGAAGAGCCGCCTTGGAACGGTCAGTGGAAGATTTCCACTGGGGGGGGGGGGGGTGGCTTAAATCGATTTTACGTGGCCACAATCCTCGCCCTTACTTCCGTCGCGATTTAGACAAATAATTTGTTCAGTCCGCATGAAGGCCTCCTAACTCATCAGTGCAACATCTCCGTGAACACAAAAATCAAAGAACCACAGAGGTGAGACAACGGTGAGGACTCGACAGCAAGAAACCACTGAAATGTTGGAGTAAAAGAAAACCAACAGTTAGACTCCGATGAGCCCGACCAGAGACAGAGCATCAGGCACCAACCAACATTATCTCTCTAATTTTCAAAAAGCCTTTACGTTGGAGCCGTCATAGAATCTGAGGCCTGACCCACCGGCGTGCAATTAAAGAGGGAAGCAAAGTTGCCAACCGTGATTGGGTTAACTACCATGCATGCAGTCTGCCGTATAATATCCATGTTGTACCCAATCTTTTTATATCGAATAATGATTTTACGAAATTGGGTGCTGAAGTCATTGCGGTTATATATTTTTCTGAATTTATATACTAAGTCACCATAAAATTCGGGTTCCGATAGACCTTGTTGCAGAAGAGATTTAAGTCCAATATTGAATTTTGAAATTAAATCAGAATGGCGTCTATAAAATTTTGAAAAGGCTTTGCGTAGTTTATGGTACCGATAACCCTGATTAAGGAGTTTAGCCGTTAATAATTTATTACGAGTGTTGAAGTCAGTTACATGACTACACACTCTAGCAAATCGAATTAATTGCGAAATATAAACGCCATAGGATGGCGCACGAGGAACATCACCATCCAAAAAAGGAAAATTTACAATCTCAAAATCAAAGTCATCGCGTTTATCATAAATTTTGCACGAAACAAATCCATCTACAATAGATGGATGTAAATCCAAAAACGGGGCCTTGGTATCAGAAGAATTTGCTTTATTTAACTGAAGTTCTAGGGGGTAAATCTGACTGATCAAACCATCAAAGTAGGTATTATCAATATTTAATAAATCATCTAAATATCTAGAAGTAGAGCTAAAAGCTTCAATAATTTCAGATTGGTTATCAATGGAAAGCGACAAAATGAAGTCTCTTTCATAACAATACAAGAACAGATCAGCCACAGGAGGTGCGCAATTAGTACCCATAGGAATACCCACAATTTGTCTAAATAACTTAGTACCGAATCTAATATAAATATTGTCAAGTAGAAAGGTGAGGGCATCACACACTTTCTGACATGACCAAAGTGTATAATTCTTATGCTCTTTAGAAGTGAAAAATGCATTTCTGACATTACATGCAAGATAGAGAGAATCTTCTCTGTGAAAAGCCCATTCAATTAAATCATTAAGCTTTTCTTTTATAAGATTATGAGGAAGTGTAGTGTAAAGAGTGGAAAAATCGTAGGTAGACAGACTAGAAGCACGAAAATGTCTAGATTTCAATTTATTTAAAACCTCATTCGAATTTTTTATAGACCAAAACAGATTTCTTCCTGATCTTTCAAAGACTTTATCACAATATTTAATTACATGCGTTTTAATAGCAGTAAGACAGGAAGTTAATAATTTAGAAAGTTCAGTGGTAGTGCAAGAGCTAGAATTTGCAATAAACCGTGCTTTGTAAGGTTTTTTATGAAGTTTTGGTAACCAGTATAGCGTAGGAAGCTTGTCTTGGCCTTCGTTAACACACACAGCAAACTTGGTGGCTGAAAGACAAACATGTTTATCTACTATAGCTCTCTCTTCAGCTAAAGGCTGAAGTTCATAGGCCTTAGTACCACCAAGCTCCTGCTTAAGCGTGTTAACATAGTGGAGCCGCCACACAACGACGACGTTGTTAGCGGCCTTGTCTGCAGGGGCCAAAACAAACTTGTGTCACTTGTGTCTTTTAATTTTGGATGGCCATATGGCCATTTTGTGGGAAAGTAACTGTCCATATGGCCTTCCTTTGTTTAGGTTTCCATTATGGTCTGGTCGCTTAATGTTTGTGTTTCTTTCCCTTTGGTGTCTTTTATGGATGGAGTAAATTAATTGTATCAATTCCTGATCTTTGTTTTGCTTCTACTTCTTATGAAATTCTTGAATACCTAGTTTAAGATGACGTAAAGACGTCTTGGGCTTAGGAGGTAATAAGTTAGTATTTTGAGAATAGAAAGAAATGCGTTTATTCACTAGTTTTAAAATGCTAAGTTTCCAGTCCTTAAGGGCTTTATGCTCAACATACTCTCGCTTACACCATCGATTACCGAATTCATTCAAGGAAGCAGCGATTTCATCTCTACATTTACTGAAATCAATTTCAGAAGGAAACCGATATTTCGGTCCTTTAGAAATTATATTCCTTATCCTAGAATCAGGAATAATTTTCAAATTGCCTGTAATTACATGACCAGCAGCAGGATAGCAATACTTTGAGTTTTTACAATCACATGAATCAGGAGTATTAGTATCATCAGTGACCCTGTAATGATCCGGCAAAGAAAGCCAGAGGAAACATACTGCAATTTAGCGAATTTCGAATAGGCTGTCGATTCAAAGACTGATATAAATCAAAATGGGGTCCAAATATTTAAAAACCTGTCTAGAATATGAATCTAAACCAATAATTAATTTCTGATTTCTCAGAATATTCATGCTGATCTCAAAGGACCAAAAGTAAAATATAAACTGCACTATGGTTGATGTACGGGGAGACGTTTTACGGCCGCCACACGGCACAACACCAGCTGCAGTGAAGGCAAATAAAAATCAAAAATGAGTTCTTTTAAGAGCAATGCAAACATTCAAAAGAAAAAAGATGGGTCATACTACGTAGTTTCGGCTAATAAAGCCTCATCAGTGACCCTGTAATGATCCGGCAAAGAAAGCCAGAGGAAACATACTGCAATTTAGCGAATTTCGAATAGGCTGTCGATTCAAAGACTGATATAAATCAAAATGGGGTCCAAATATTTAAAAACCTGTCTAGAATATGAATCTAAACCAATAATTAATTTCTGATTTCTCAGAATATTCATGCTGATCTCAAAGGACCAAAAGTAAAATATAAACTGCACTATGGTTGATGTACGGGGAGACGTTTTACGGCCGCCACACGGCACAACACCAGCTGCAGTGAAGGCAAATAAAAATCAAAAATGAGTTCTTTTAAGAGCAATGCAAACATTCAAAAGAAAAAAGATGGGTCATACTACGTAGTTTCGGCTAATAAAGCCTCATCAGTGACCCTGTAATGATCCGGCAAAGAAAGCCAGAGGAAACATACTGCAATTTAGCGAATTTCGAATAGGCTGTCGATTCAAAGACTGATATAAATCAAAATGGGGTCCAAATGTTTAAAAACCTGTCTAGAATATGAATCTAAACCAATAATTAATTTCTGATTTCTCAGAATATTCATGCTGATCTCAACCCGTCAAAGCCTGCGCCATCTTTTCGTGTATCGTCAAATCCATACCTCAACCGATTATTACAAGTATTCGTTTTTCCCTTTGGCTGTTGTGCAATGGAACAGCTTGCCATCTTCCTTGGTCATGCTGCCAACACTGAATCAGTTCAGTGTGGCAGTTCGGTCTCTTGACCACCAGTTACCCTAAACACAGCAGACCTGTTTTTAAACTGATTTTAATCTCATCTTATTAACTAACACTTTCATCTGTTTTTATTCATCTCACTATTGCACTTTTATTCTCACTATTCATTCTACCTTTTTCTTCACGGCGCGCAATCACCTACACGTAATCCTCGTCAGGGGGTGTTGTAGTAAACCTAGATAGATAGATAGAAGCAGTCAATTCCGGACATTAGTGTTCGCACCTTTCGCCGCCATCTTTGATACGTATGGTGTGACCCACGCTTTAGTCTGGTTCGACCAGAGTGACGTCACGACACTTTCGCCTTGCTACCAGACTGAGTTCGATCACACTTCGGTTAACCACTGGTTAACCATGGTTAACCAAGGTTCGTGATCGAACTACCTCATCATTTGCAGGGATGAATGTCAAAGTACACCGTTCGGATCGGGACGTTAACTTGGAAACAAGACGTTTCGCCCCCAAGACTTCCCCCCTGGTCGTTTCCCCCTAGTCGTTTCGCCCCCCTTTTGGCCCCTAGTCGTTCCGCCCCCCCCCCCTCACCCTAGTTGTTTCGCCCCAAAACCCTGGTCGTTTCGCCCCCAAACTATTTTACTATATTTTATATAAAAAGATTAATATATGACACAGAGAAAAAGAGAGAGAGAAGAACCTGTTCTTTGAATGAAAATGTTAATTAGGAATTATTACATGTTTTGATCAATACCGGTCATCACATTGTTTATTTGATTTGACACATTAATCAGGCACACCCATAGTGTGCTATTTCTGCTCCCGGCATGGAATGTGGGTGGTCGTTAGAACCGCCTCGGCAAAGCGATTATAACGAGTAGCAATATATCACATACTTAACACATTTTGACACTGTTGTTTGGATTTGTGAAGATCACATACACAGTTTATAATGTATTTTTTTCTCACTTTTTATCTCTCTATCCGAACTCTGAAACGAGCCCGTCCATACATCACCCATCCGTAGGTGTCACTTGACGTGTCACCATGAAAAGTTCAGATCCGTTCGTCCGCCCGTCCATCTACACAAGCATCACTTCATTAATTCATCCATTCATTCATTCATTTCCGATTGTCCATCTACCAATACTCTCCATTCATTCATTCATTAACTTATCTATCTCCGTATATTCAAAATGCCGTCCGTTCATCCGTACGTCCGTCCACCTACCAACGCACAACCCCATTCATCCATTTATTCATTTATTTATTCATCCATCCGTCCATTTACTCATCCATTCCGTTTGTCACTCCCTTAAAATATAATTGCGGCGAAAGGACCCACGGGCGAAACGACCCACCAGGTAAGGGCGAAACGACCCAACCCCAAAATCAGGGCGAAACGACTCAAGGCGAAACGACCCGGCGAAACGACCCACGGGCGAAACAAGCCGGAACCATGAAAATGCACAACTACCCCAACATCCAGAACACAATCCGATAATTTCCCGGACAAACTAACTTAAAAAATGTCCCCCTAAAATCATAAAAATGAAAAATAATTTTTAATAATCTTTTTGAATGGAGCTTGAAATTTTATTTGATACTAATTTTATTAATTTCTGACCACCCGAATGGTGATATTAGGGATAACGCATCCCTAACCCCAACATCCAGGACACAATCCGAGAATTTTCCGGACAAATTAACTTAAAAAATGGATCCCTAAAATGATAAAAAAGAAAATTATTTTTAATAATCTTTTTAAATGGAGCTTAAACTTTTATTTGATACTAATTTTATTATTTTCTGACCACCCGAAGTGGAGATATTAGGGATAACGCACCACTACGCCGCCCCCCCCCCCATTTCCCTGACAATTCCCGGCATTAGTGTGCACCGGTGCAGGTAGTGGCACATGATTCCGAAATATATATGCCATACCGAGGGTTCGTAGAAATACCGGAACACACCAACACCGGAACACACTGGTAATTAACGGAACACACTTAAATTTTTTATTTTATGTTATTAAAATATCGTTTTTATGACTAAATTGCAGTTTTTTAGTGTGTAGGATGTTGTTACTAATAAATCTGATCTTATACAGTCATACATTAAACTCATTCCATCGTTTTATTTGAATATTTATACAAGTAATCATTGAATAGATGTTTATTTTAATGTTGTCACTCACTAATAGACATGTAACTCATCTGATGACAAAATGAAGACCTTTTTTCTTATTTTTCCTTCACAAAAAAAAAAAAAAAAAAAAAGATTCGACATTTCTAGCAGTGTCTAGGTTGGCTGACCCGTTGGACCGTTGGAGGGTAAGTGTAATCCTTGGACTAAATCAGTTGGATTATTGGATATTGGAAAAATCCAACTGAATCCAAGTTGGAAAAATGGGGTGTATTCCTTGGACTATTCACCTGTTGGACCATGGTTTGAAGATAGATTTAATTAATTTTATCATGTAATAATATACATCACTTGCATGATTTTTTTCAACTTTGAAATGTAATAGTTTTCAAAAGTTCTCTTGTCTTCTGAAAAAACAATACCAAACTGAAAATACCTTTTTTGCCCCTTCTTATAACTGTTCATTGTAATCTTCCTTTCCCTCCCCATAACAAAAAAAGAAAAGAAAAGAAAAAAATGAAACATAAAATGACAACAGAGAAAGAGATAAATGTGAAATATGCATTCCCCAAATGGGATTAAAGGAAAAAAATGTCAAACTATAGAAATCCATTAACAATGGGTGATTGCTTGTTTACCTGAATTATTTTAAGCCTGGTGACTGATGCCTCCTTAAATGGGTCCTTAATTGGGTTTGTGTACTTAATAATTAATAAAATATCTGTATGGTCTTCCACATCAAACAGAACTTGTTTTTTTTTTTTGTACCAGTGGTCACTCAAAAATAAATATCTCGCCCCCGCCCATAGGGGCTTGAAGAAATATATAGGCTGCATGATGCTTCCACGCAGAGCTGAATCCGGCCCGCACACGAGTACTGGTAAACCACTTTGAGGATCTAAGCCTGTCCAGGAACCGCGGTGCGTGGTGGACCGTCCATTAAACCCTATTGGTTGCATTGGGCGACAGGGCTTGAGATGTCATTTCATCTCAATGTCGGGTAAAAGTCCCACAAAATTGGAAGCAACGTGTCCAAAATGACCTTTACAGTGTTGACAGGGACGTTAAACCTCAAATCAAACAAATCAAACAATCAAAAATAAATATTTGTCTAATTAGGGACTCATCTTTGACGTTTTAATGACAGAAATCATAAAAAAGACTGATGTCACAGTCTGGATTACAAACATAAATTGAGTAATGCAAACAGATTAATTGTATAATTTGGGGGCTTATAAAATATGTTGGAAAATTGTAAATGACATTCAGTACTTAATGTTCAACTGTGACAATACTGACAATTCAAATCAGATATGGAATTTAAAAAAAAGTGTAAAAACAAAACTGTGAACAAGGTGCTTTCTAATTTACAGGATTAATTTTAACAGTAGTTTTTTCCCCCCTTCAACATGTTCACGAGATATTTGGACTGTTTTTGCAGAATTTGTGAAACTATTAGTGAAAACAAAAACTATAATTGAATGATTTGGTCAGTTAGTAATGATTAAAAATACTGAACGATAGCTCTTGTCATAGGACATAGCCAGACCAAATATTTTAAAAGTAGATAAAATAGGGCAATTTATGATATTTCTTCTGCATCAATACAAGAAAAGAAATTAATTTAATAAATGAATCCTCTGTTATAGTTGCCCGGAAAGACATAATATCAGGCTTCAGGATGTTACGTTAACACACCCATGCCAAAAAATGCAATTTTTCATGACTGTAAAAATGAGCGATATTTTTCTTATTTCTGCTCCAAACATAGATTGTGGGTGCTCCTTGGAACCGCCTATTGAGGCAGTTCTAACGAGTACCCACAATCTATGTTTTGGTGCCGAAATAAGAAAAAAAAAATATTTTCCTTGAAAACCCTACTTTTTTCTTTATAAATTGGGGTTTACAAGGGTAAGCATTTCATGGACATGTTAACGTAATGCCCTGGGTTCCATATTAAGGTGACTTGCTACACTTCCAAGGCTCTTAAGTAAGGAGTTTTGAGGGCTACTTGAGTACTCTTATAGAAAAGAATTTGCTTCCAAAGGGCGCCAATTTATTCCTTTATGAGTAGGCTCCCTTTTTCACAAGGGTTCCTGTTCTAGGAAAAACAATACTGTCTATGTTATCCCAGAACTATAAAGAATATTCTTACATTTATATCTCAGTCGATTTACCCTCATCATTTACTCTCAGGTAAAAATACCTTAGGAACCTGTGTGGATCCCGATCAGGGACTGTGGTGTTTGTCATAAGGACCAAGATTATCCATTACGCTAACATAGCCATGCAAAAAAGGACAATTTTTCATGAATTTGGATTTGGCATTTTTCATATGATAAATTGCGATATTTTTCTTATTTCTGCTCCAAACATTACGATAACATGCCTATGTATTATACTGCAATATCAAATGGATCTAGAAATGGCATTTTTCAGATGATAATTTGTGATATGTTTCTTATTTCGGGCCTCTTATTTCTGCTCCAAACATAGATTGTTTGTGCTCGTTATAACCGCCTCATTGAGGCGGTTCTAACGGGCACCTACAATCTATGTTTGGAGCAGAAATAAGAAAAATTATGTACACCCTGGTATACCCCACTTTCTCTATATGAAGTTTGGGTTTACCAGGGTATATATTTCACAGACTTGTTAACGTAATGCATAGATTGTGGGTGCTCCTTAGAACCGCCTCGATCTGTGTTATGGAGAAGAAATAAGAAAATAATGTATTCCCTTTTCTCTGTATAAAGTGGGCTTCATAAGGGTAGACATTTCAAGGATGTTAACGCAATGTGATTACCGTATTTATCCTAAATATTCAGACACTTTCGGACACTTTTTAATAAGCATGATTTTATCCCAGTTTGTTGGGAAAGACTTTGACTAAATTGCAAACAGTGCAGACCCTGATCAGACTGCTCCTTCAGATCTGGACCTACAGTGTTTGCTCAGGCTTATGTTTTCGGACATTAAGGTATCCGAATACTTAGGGTAAATACGGTAATAAGCATTTTCATGTTTCCAAATATAATGTCAGTAATTGGTGCCTATTAGATGTCTGTATGACTTTTATTATTTCAGAAAATACAAATAGATCTGTTTTTTTTTTCAGTACTTTTTAAATGTTTAGATGCTTTTCGTCACAATATTTTTACCCCCATTCTACTGTAACATTCCTACAAATCCGTTGATTATTTCTTTCTTTAATCCATTGTCTAATGTGCAATTATTGAATTTGAACTGAATAATTGCAGATTAGACAGAAAGAAAAATAGAAAGAAAAATAGCCAACAGTTTTGTAGGAACATTATAGTAGAACGGGTGTTAAACAGTGAAGATCATAAAAAATGTGACAGATATACAGACTACAAGCAAAAATTGTATACCCAGATCAGACTGCTCAAGAAGTAGCTTCATCTTGGTCTACTGTATTGCTATGTTTTGCCTGAATTTGTACAACTTGCAGTATGGTGTCCCAATCTACATTCTGAATTCTAGCTTCATTAACTAACATACGAATCTGTTCAATTTTTAGGATCTTAATAGTATATATATTTAGTCGCAATAAATTCCCACTCCCAACCCAACACAAATATATTATTATAAATATTATGTACTGGGAATTTTACTTTTCCCAAACTTTCTAATTATAATTCAGAAATTGTAGCCATAAAAGGGGAGAAGGTTGATAGTAATAATGATCAAGATCCTACATTTGCATACTGTTACCATATTTTCCCTGGACAATTTTTAAGGATTTTTTTTTCAAACTCTGTTAATGTGTAAATAGCAAACACTTAGTGCAGACCCTGAATAGACGGCTAATTTAGTTAAGTATTAAATATGAAATCATTAAAATGCAAAACATTCCTATGCCAACTTCCCAACTTAAATAAATTGGTCAATGTACGAAATTGCCTTTTAACTGTCTTTGCTAAGTTTACAACTTAAGTTTCTAACTTAAAAAAAAAAAAAAAAAAAAAACATGAGCAGGGGCGGGGCGGTGGGGGTGGGTAAAAGCAATAGATTTAGCATAGTGCCGAATTCTGTAAGATATATATTAAAAAAAGTTAAGTTAGGGTTCAAAATTTTCCTCATAGTGCAGAATTGCTGAATTTTGACAAATGTAACAAGCAGGTTCAAATATGAGTTCAAAATAATTAAAATAATTTTGTTGTGTCCTATTTCCTGATGTCCAGCGAACAAAAATGTAAAGAAATTATATTAGAGAAATCTTCAGCTTTGAAATACAGTCATCCTCATAGTTTGCATTTTCAATGCCGTATTTATTGGCTTAATGATGTACCCCACTGAATAAACAGTGTATTAACACAGCTACTGTAAATATTGGCTATAGGAGCTTTTTTCGTGACGTACTTCCGGTTCTAAAATAGAACGGGAAAAGCCCTGGCCGTCATCTGTCGTATTGCTTCAAAGGTAGTGGGACAGATAAAGTGTTAATTACAGCGTAAAACAGTGGAATTCTTTTAAACTTTTGGCAAAATCTAATGTAAGATAATGGGAGAATCACCGATATGCTGCCAGATGTGAAATTTCGCATTACGAAAAACGATATATTGTACATACGACCCCGGCAACAGGGTGCTCTCTCTCTCTCTCTCTCGATCTAAGTTCTGTCCGTATGTGATAGCTAAACTTGGATAGCGAATAAAACGAAAAGTTACGTAAAAACTTATTTTGTAAGTAAGCTTTCGTGAATTACGGTATCTCAAACCGTTGACATGGGTCATTCACGAAGAGATTCGTCAATTAAAACCGGATTTAGGATAAATGAATATCGGTAATAAAAGGAAAATGTCTTTCTTTCCATCTCGAGACATTATTCCAATGTAAACGGGTGTATTTTCTCTCAAAATGTCTGAATATTGTTAGCATTTTATGTTCCACCAATACATTTGAATAGCGATGGCCGTTTCAATTGACGGCCAGTGCTTTGCGCATGCGCAAGAATGACGTCATAAACGGAATTCCTAAAACCTCCTATCATTATGACCTATTGATAGGTAACTGTAGATAATCTGAATAACATCATGTTAACAAATCCATGTAATGAACACCTTGGAAAACCCCACTTTATACAGGGAAAAGTGGGGTTTACAAGGGTATACATTATTTTATAATTTCGGCTCCAAAACCTAGATAGTGGTACTCATTGGAATAATGAGGCAGTTCTAACGAGTACCCATAGTCTATGTTTTTATGCAAAAATAAGAAAAATATCACAAATTATCATATGATTAATTTCCTTCCTAGCGTCATAAACAGATGCCCTATTTTGCATAGGCGTGTTCTCCTAATGAATAGTGGTGTACACCAATACGTTAACATACCCATGCAAAAAGGGCAATTTTTCATGTCTCTGGGAATGGCATTTTTCATATGATAAGTTGTGCTATTTTTTTCTTATTTCGGCTTCAAACATAGATTGTGGGTGCTCGTTAGAATCGCCTGATTGAGGTGGTTCTAACGAGTACCAACAATCTATGTTTTGGAGCAGAAGTAAGAAAAATAACATTTTCCTTGAAAACCCCACTTTTCCCTATATAAAGTGGGGTTTATCAGGGTGTTCATTACATGGGCTTATTAACATAAAGCTGGGGGAAAATAAGTTTTTGGGGTGGCACTCCTGAGACACTGTATAATGTTTTGTATTTTAATTTTAGAGCATTATCTTGCCTTCTGACATAATGATTTGAACTCTTCTGTATCTTTTATAAAAATAGCACATCGCATTAATTTGCTCATAAATTCTTAGCCCCATCATAGTTCACATTTTGTGTACAAGAAGTGAGAAACGTGGGGTAAAGTATTTTCCCGACAACATGCAGTATTTCTGCCAGTCATTATGTTAACAGGTCCATGAAATGTTTACCCTTGTAAACCCCACTTCATGTGGAGAAAAGTGGGGGTTTCAAGGCAAATATATATTTTTTTAATTCTGCTCCAAAACATAGATTGTGGGTACCCGTGAGAACCGCCTCATCTGTAGTATGCAGTTCTAACGAGCACCTACAATCTGTGTTTTGGAGCAGAAATAAAAAAATAATGTCTACCCACGTAAACCCCTGATTTCTCTATATAAACTTGGGTTTAGGTTGGTGTTCATTTCACGGACTTGATCACATGATGTATATATAAATAAACAATAAAATAAATACATAAATAATAAAAAAAACATTATTAAATAATTAAATAAATACTTATTTATTGGTCCAGTGTGAGTACTGCAATGAAAGGTCAGGTTTTTTTTTCAATTTTCATATCAACTTAAGAAAATTAATAATAAATTAGGCCCTAATTAACAATCAAACTAATTAGAAAAAAAAATGCTTCTGAAAGATCTAACAACACATTTCAAAAATGAAGACTTTCAATTATTTGCAAAATTTCAACCTAATCATAGGCTTACAGCCATTGGTTGTAATATGTAACTTTGCCCCACCTACAATAGGATAAGCCCCACCTACAAATAACCATTAAACTGCCAATCACAACCATTATAATATCAAGCCTTTTTCTTTACTTTTCAAAGAAAATCTTGTTTAGCATGTTTCATATATGAGTCCTATGGAAATGTTGTTCTCTGTAAACAAACAAAAGAAAAATTTTTGAATGCCATCTGCTATGAGGTAATATGGCTCTGAATGTAGTACTTGGAAGTCTTAAAAATAATAATAATAATGCCATTACCAGTAAGTAATAAAATGACTGATTGAATAGGAATAGATAAAACCACTAGGAAAAAATAAATTGGCCAAATTGTCATACAAAAAAAATAAATAAAATAAAATAATAATAATAATACCGTATTCGCCCTAATTACCGCAGAGTGCGCTTAGTTTTTTCAAAATCGTGTCAAAAGATCACAGTGAAAAATCTACCTAATTAGCGCACACTCGATGCAAAGACAATAGCTTCCAAGATGATGCATACTGATATTTAATGGGACAGAAAAGGATACTCAAGCATTGCCTTCACTGTTGAAGAAATAACGTTAAGTTTTTTTATAGATTTACTGTGAGAGCTTCCAGGGGGAGGTTACTGTAAAGTGTGCGTTTATGCATTTCTTTTTCAAAAATAGCTTTGGTGTGCGCTTAAAGGAGCATGTGCGGTAATTAGGGCGAATACGGTATGATAAATAACTAACTGTTTTTTGTTTCCTAGTAGGGAAATTTCCATTAGAACTGAACATACTTTTTTAAAAGATTAACACAATGCCTAAAATATATTTCATTTATTTATATGGTGAAGAATTTCATTATCGCATGTTTTTCTTTAATTTATTTAATGTTTTCCACTTATCCCTCTGAACAAGACAATCCCTACATTTGCAAACAGTTTAGCTCCAGATAAGCCATCTGATCAGGATCTTCACTGTTCATCATGCAGTTTGTGAATCTAACAGATAGCTTATAATAAGTATATGTATATTGAAAGTAGAGAAATTCTAAATTTAAGTGAACATTTTTAAAAGAGTAACAAGATACCAACTGATCACTAGTGATCAGGATCTTCACTGTTTATCATGCAGTTTGTGAATTTAAAAGATAGCTTATATTAAGTGACTTGTGTATTGAAAGTAGAGAAATTCTAATTTTAAGTGAACATTTTTAAAAGAGTAACAAGATGTCGTCTGATCAGGATCTTCACTGTTCATCATGCAGTTGGTGAATTAAAAAAAAAAAAGATAGATTATATCAAGTATATAGAAAGTAGGGAAATTCTAATTTCAACTAAATATTTTTATCAGAGTAACAAGATGCCAAAAATATATTTCATAAAATTCTATGGTGAAAAATTTCCTGAGCATAATAACACGTTTTTCATTTTATTTAATTTTCCTTTTTTCTGTATATATGCCCATGTGGTGATATACCATACCATTAGGTGCCATTTTCAATAAACAGTAATTATCTTCAATTATCATAGGCATTATATGGCTGATTAAAGCACTGGTCCTCCTGTAATTGGTCCTCAAATATACCCCTGTTCCTCTAGAGGACTTGGTCCTCAGTCCTCTGGTCCTCCAGTAAAAGTCCTCAAATTATACCTTCCCCAAAAATTGAGCAGTTGGAGGAAATAATAAAACTAAATTTTCCTTCAGTCACTTTCATTTTTAGTTTTGAAAAGTTTAGGGAGGCTGACGTGAGAACCAGAAAATAAAAAATTCTATAGCCTAAGCCTGTAAACTATCATTTATATGGCATCTGAATTCAGTTTCCGTAATAATCCTAAAGATTGGGACACCATGAGCATGTGCTGTAATTATCCTAAAAAATGAACAAGTTGAATTTACCAGCTAATAAAGCGTTCAAAAGACTTGGACAGAAGGGAAAATTGTGTAGACCTTGATCAGAGCAGTCTGATCAGTTCTTAACTATTTGTCATTATGTTAACAAGTCCATGAAATCAAATACTCTGGTAAACCCCACTTTATATAGAGAAAAGTGGGGTTTACAAGGGTATACATTATTTCTTATTTCTGCTTCAAAACATAGATTGTGGATATTCATTAGAAACGCCTCAATAAGGTGGTTCTAACGAATACCCACAATCTAAGTTTAGAGCAGATATAAGGAAAATATCGCAATTTTTCATTGGAAAAATGCCATTTTTAGAGCCATGAAAAATTGCCCTATTTTGCATGGGTGTGTTACCGTAATGTTCATGCATTTAATGCTGTCACATTTTTTATGATTTTTACCCCTAAATTTATTTATTGTCCAACAGGTAAATAGTCCAAGGAATAGCCCACCTTTATTCAAATTTGATTTCACTGGATTGATTCAGTATTATCTTTTTGAGTGGTCCTTGATTAAATGAAATTTGCCTGAAAAAGATCTCTTTGATGCAAATGTTATCAATTGATAAGTAGAAACTGATATCCCGGGCTGATATCTGGCTTAAATGAATTGAGTTAAGCAATCAAGCATTGTTGTGGTTTAAATTTTGTATGGTTCAGTCATTATTCTCCTTCCTCTCATTTTGGGGATGTGTATTTTCATATTTCTTTACTATAAAGTCCTTTAACATTCCAATCATTCTTTTTTTTTGTCTCTCATTTTGGGTGCATTTACAACATTCATTTACAATAAGCTTTCGGGCTATGGCTATCAGTTTAAAAAAAAAGCAAAACAAACAAACAAAAAAAAAACTGAAAAAAAAAAAAAAAAAAACTGAAAAAAGAGACTTTTCAGTAATTATGCATTTTATCTGAAAACAGAGTAATTTTGAAAATTATTAATTTCCAAAATTGAAAAACTTGATGCATATTATTACATGATAAAATTAATTAAATTAATTAAATTTATTTTCAAAATATAGTCCAACAGGTGAACAGTCCAAGGAATACACCCCTATTTTTCCAACTTTGATTCAGTTGGATTTTTCCAATATCCAATAATCCAACTGATTTAGTCCAATGATTACACCTACCCCTGGTTGGAGACGATAAACATGAACTGTCAAAATCGTAACTGGGAAAATATTTCAAAATGTTATCTGAAAATTTTACCTAGCGTACCTGTTGTCTGAAAGTTACAAAAATGACATTTTTGGAAATGGGTGATGGGGGTTTCAGATTTTTTTTCCACTCAGGTTTCAGAATTTTTCAACAGACCTCCAGTCTCATGCCTGGTGTATTAAATATGTTATATTTGGTCAAAATATGGCACACAAAATATATATTAAGCACGTATTCCCCAAAAACCATATTTAATTAGCCCCCAACAATTTCTTTTAGTGTGTTCCGGTAATTACCAGTGTGTTCCGGTGATTTGGTGTGTTCCGGTATTTCTACGAACCGCCATACCGGTAATTCGACGTATTTCGCGCATTATAGAAATTCAAAGAAAACAAAAAAACAAAGGTGAAACTGAGAAACAAATGTCCCATACAGCACAGGTGAGAGGTCACGATTTTCGTATTTCTGCTCCAAACAGATTTTGGATGTTCAATAGAAATGCCGGGTCAACTCGGCCCCGTGTCAAGTCGGCCTGTTGATTTATGGACATCTCGGCCCCTAACAAACTCGGCCCCTGACAAACCCGGCCCCTGACAAACTCGGCCCCTAGCAAACTCGGCCCCCATTCAACTCTGTCCCTAAAAACTCAGTCCCTAGCAGCATTTAGGTCCTAAAATACGATGTTTTTGTTTCCGAGAATCAATTTGGAAGGTGGATAGGTAGTTTCACAGAAAGTTTGAGCATATGTATCGTTTTTAATATGATACCTTATCCACGATAAAAGATCGCGGAAACCCATGCTGTAATTGGGGCGGTGTTGGAATTGAGTGTGGCATCACAAAAACATGCCTATATAATTTTGACCAACTGCAACCACACTTTTATATAGTAAAACGGGGGTTTAAAATGGTTCATATCAATTTATTTTTTTCTTCTGAAAAACATAGATTGTTGGTTCTTGTAAGAACCGCCTCGTGGATGCCGTTTTTACAAGTACCCAAATCTGTTTGCTCAAAAACATAGATTGTTGGTACTTACTTGTTAGAATCCCCCTGTCAATGTGGTTCTAGCAAGTATACAAAATCTCTGTTTATAGCACAAATAAGAAAAATATGTTCATGTTTCATCTGAAAATGTTCATATTTGGGTGGTGGAAAATTCATTGTTTTAGAATAGGCGTGTTTTTTTTTTTTTTGTGATATATACATTTCCAGTGTAAAACCAAATGTAAACCTATAGAAAACAATATCCGCCCCTGCCCATCGGGGCTTGGAGAAATAGTTTGGGCTGCATGATGCTTCCACGCAGAGCTGAATCTGACCACACACGAGTACTGGTAAACTGCTTAGAAGGACTAAGCCTGAGGTTCAACGTCCCCGTCAACACTGTAAAGGTCATTTTGGAGACTGCTTCCAATTTTGTGGGACTTTAGCCGACATTGAGATGAAATGTCCTCTCAAGCCCTGCCACCCAATGAAACCGATATGGTTTATAAGCATGGACAGGCTGACTCGCACCGCTTTGCCTGGGCAGGCTTAGATCCTTTAAGCAGTTTACAGTACTCGTGTGCGGGGTCGGTGGCTCTACGTGGAAGCATCATGCAGCCCATATAGTTCTTCAAGCCCTGACGGGCGGGGGCCGTCATACTTTCATGAACAGCAGAAAAATAAAATTAATTTCTTAAATGAACACACCAGTGCCTCATGGGTTTAGGTCGGGTAAAAGCCCCACAAAATTGGAAGCAACTTCTCCAAAATGACCTATACAATGTTGACAGGGGTGTCAAACAATCAAAATCATTGGTATTAACAGAAAAAAGGGCTAATGGCTGTGGAATGGTCAAACCCTGCAAATGATAATAAAAACAAAAGGGTTCAATTTGTATAAGTGCGCAACAGAACATACCACTAGTCTCTTTTAAGTGGCAGAGATGCAATTACACGCCAATCAATCAATTAGTTTATTAATTACATCGGAAGGTGAGTGACAGTGGACCCACAGCAGCGTTTCATACACTGGTTCAATCAACGGCATTAGGTTCATTAAACTCATGTGAAATGGGTTACAGTCGAGTCCGGTAACATTGCGCGGCCGTTTACTTTGCGCAACATGCATTCATATTTTCAATAACTTTAACCCTCACAATTTCTACCACCACTACCTGTGCATCTTTATTAAGTTTTAACTTAAACTTGAAAACATGGGGTTGCAAGTGCAGATGTGACACTTTCGCGGAATTTTTCAAATTTGCAAAAATACGAAAAGACCGAAATTTTTCAAACCCAAGACTGAGCTTAAAAATAGGCAAAGGGACAAATATGTTTTGTGTCTCAATTTACTGCATATAACAACATTGCATAATATCTAATGAACAACTTGTTACAGTCAACGTTTGTGTTCAACCAGCACAAAACACTTATTGTGTGCAATGTTGGGCGACAAAATTGGTAATCAAATTTCAAGGGGTATCCCTTTTCATAGAACTATATCTACATCTACATCGTTACGTTGTGCCGTCAGATTTGACTTTTATACAACGGGTTGGTTTCGTAATGGTTCACGCTAGAAAGATGAAAACAAAGAGAATATAGACAGGGAGAAGAATTATAGAAATAATTAAGACATAAATAAATGTAGAATACAAAAATCAGTACAAAACAATCTAAAACAAAATAAATTAAGAGTACAACATAAAAAGAAATGAAGAATGAAAGTTTTCCTAGCCACTTTTGGCTCACCTAGAGAAGACCAATCTGCCTTCCGTGGCGGTACCAGGGCCCTTACGTCCCCGACAGCACAGCTCCCCCCAGGGAAGATACTAGGTGACTGGGCCCCTACACTTATTTAAATTGAGATGGAAGCCAGCTCCCTCCTGAAGGATGCCAGTGAGGGAGCCTCAGCTACAGTAGCTGGTAAGGAATTCCATAGAGGGACAGTGCGTGGGAAAAAAGAGAATTTCAATGAGTCTGTGGATGTTGAGAATTGTCTGAACTTTTTGGAGTGTGCGGACCTGGTTCTGCCTGATGCTGGAGTCAAGTAGTCAGATGCCTGTATGTCGATCAGGTCATGGACAACTTTATAGAAAATTATCAGTTGGATCTTTGATCTTCTTGACTCCAGGGATTCCCATTGTAGATGCTGAAGCATTGAAGATACATGGCTGGTATTCCTATAACGATGTGTGATATACCTTGCAGCACGCCGCTGTACCATTTCAATCTTCTTTATCTGTTCTTTGTGATGGGGATTCCATACTGAGCAGCAGTATTCCAGGTTTGTTCTCACCATACTGAAGTAGGCAGTAGACTTAGCTTCTTCACTGGCAATTTTCAGGTTTCGATGCAGGAACCCAAGTGTGCTGTTTGCTTTCTTGGTGACTCTGTGGATGTGGTTTTTCCAAGAAAGGGATGCTTGATCTTATGCCTGAAGATCAACTCCTAGGTATTTGGAACTGTCTTGTAGTTCAAGGAGATGTCCTTTCAGTACATAGGGATGCTGGATTGGAGAACGAGCTCGTGTAACGCTCAGAATGTTACATTTCTGTGGATGAAACTCCATTCCCCATTTTCTTTCCCACTCAGCTAGTGTAGATAGGTCTTCCTGTAGCGTCTTACAATCCTCCATGTCCCTAATAGGTCGGTATACGATGCAATCATCAGCGAACAGTCTGGCTTGAGAGTTGAGTTTATCGGGAAGGTCGTTGATAAACAGTAAGAATAGCAAAGGGCCAAGGACAGACACTTGTGGAACCCCGCTGATTACTGGTATACTGTCTGATGTAGCACCTTCAGCAACACCTCTGAGATCGGCCTGTAAGGAATGACTTGATCCAGTTGTGAACATTGCCTCTGATGCCATAGTGGTCCAGCTTCTTCAGGAGTCGTTGGTGCGGCACACGATCAAAAGCCTTGGAAAAATCCAGGATGATCATGTCTGTCTGGATGCCCTTGTCTAATGAAGTAGCCAATTCGTGGACTAAGGTGACAAGCTGGGTCTCGCAACTCCTCCTGGCTCTTAATCCATGTTGACAGTCAGATAAGATCCTGTAGTTGTCCACATGCTTCATGACCTTGCTGACAATAACATGCTCCATAATCTTACAGCATAGGCAGGTTAGTGAGACAGGTCGGTAATTGGAGGGATCATAACGTTGACCTTTCTTAAAAACCGCCGAGACGTTGGCCTGCTTCCAGTCTTGTGGCACTGTTCCTGTCTGTAAGCTCTTGTTACAGATGATAGCCAAGAGTGGAGCCAGTTCATCAGCACATTCCTGTAACAGTCGGGCCGGGATCATGTCAGGTCCTGATGCTTTACTGGGGTTACTCTTCCGAAGCAACTTCCGCAGTCCTTCCTCAGTAATAATAAAATCCTCCATCTGTGGATAGGGGTTACCTTCAGGGGTCGGGACTTCACTGTCTTTATCCTCTCGTGTAAACTGTGCCTGGTATTGTCTATTGAGGATGTTGACTTTGTCTTGCGGAACATTGAAAAGACGTCCGTCTCCTACCAGTTAAAAATTCAGAGGCCAATTTCTATTGCAGCAAGTAGATAAGGAAGTGCTGCAATCATTCTGATTGTGATTGTTTGAAAGGTGGCTTTAACAAAGTCACACGAAGGTATCAAAACCTTATGTGCGCAATGTTACCGGACTGCATAGTACTCATAATTTCATCAAAATGAGTTCCAAAGGTAATTAGGCATATGTACATTAAAAATATGTGAAAAAGTTTGGTAATAAGTCAGTTCCAACACTAATTTATACATATTCTAATTTTAGGGGCCGAGTTTGTCAGGGGCCGAGTTTGCTAGGGGCCGAGTTTGTCAGGGGCCGAGTTTGTTAGGGGCCGAGATGTCCTGTCACCGGCCTGTTGTTGTTGTTGTTGCACTGTGTGGGAGCGTACAGTACACTTAACCCGGATGTTCCGATCTGTATAGTGGACAGATCCTTGTTCCGATATGTCGGGTATGTTACAGAATGTTTATTTTTATCCCCCGACCGAATAGGTTCGGGGGATATAGCGATCAGCCTGGCGTCCGTCCGTCCGTCCGTCCGTAGACGCAACCTTGTGATGGCCATAACTCCTATACCCTTTGAGATTCATTGATGGTTCTTGGCACAATTGTTCACAAGGCCGAGACGGCGTGTCATGCGCAAGAACCAGAACTCTGGATGCCATACTTTATTAGTTATCTCCCCTTTTAATAAAACAGAATGACTACTTTGTGATGGCCATAACTCCAATACCCTTTGAGATATATTGATGGTACCTGGCACAGTTGTTCACAAGGCTGAGACGGCGTGTCATGCACAAGAACCACAACTCTGGTTGTCATGGTTTTGGAGTTATCGCCCCTTCCAATAAAATAGAATGACAACCTTGTGATGGCCCTAACTCTTATACCCTTTGAGTTTCATTGATGGTTCTTGGCACAATTGTTCACAAGGCAGAGACTGCGTGTCATGCACAAGAACCAGAACTCTGGATGCCATACTTTTTTAGTTATCTCCCCTTTTAATAAAATAGAATGACTACTTTGTGATGGACATAACCCCAATACCCTTTGAGATATATTGATGGTACCTGGCACAGTTGTTCACAAGGCTGAGACGGCGTGTCATGCACAAGAACCACAACTCTGGTTGCCATGGTTTTGGAGTTATCTCCCCTTCCAAAAAAATAGAGTGACAACCTTGTGATGGCCATAATTCTAATACCCTTTAAGATATATTGATGATACCTGGCACAGATGTTCACAAGGCCGAGACAGTGTGTCATACACAAGAACCACAACTCTGGGTGCCATGGTTTTTTAGTTATCTCCCCTTCCAATAATATAGAATCACTACCTTGTGATGGCCACATCTCCAACACTCTTTGAGATATATTGATGATACTTGGTACAGTTGTACATGAGGTTAAGCAGGTGTGTCATGTGCAAGAACCACAAATCTGGGTGCCCTGGTTTTTTTTTAATTATCTCCCCTGATAATATAACCTTGTGATGGCCATAACTCCAATACACATTGAGATATATTGATGGTACTTGACACAATTCTGAATTGTATACAACATTGAGATGGCGTTTCTTGCCAAAGAACCACTACTCTGGGTGCTATGATATTTGGGTTATCTCCCCTTCTAATATAACAGTATGACAACCTTGTGATCATTGTACCTCCAGTACCCTTTTAGACATATTTGTGGTACTTGATGCAGATGTACCTGAAGTTAAGCAGGTGTGTCATGCTCAAGAATTACAACTCTGGGTGCTCTGGTTTTTTAGTTATCTCCCCTGGCAATATAACCTTGTGATGGCCATAACTCCAACACCCTTTGAGATATATTGAAGGAACTTGGCACAATTGTATACAAGGTAAAGAAGGGATGTCATGTGCAAGAACCACAACTGTTGGTGCTGTGGTATTTGAGTTATCTACCCTTTCAATATAACAGTATGATCTGCTTGTGATCACCATATCTCCAATACCCTTTGAGACATATTGATGGTACTTTATACAGAAATACATGAGCTTAAGCAGGCATGTCATGCGCAAGAACGACATTTCTGAGTGCCCTGGTTTTTTAGTTATCTCCCCTGACAGTATAATCTTTCGATGGCCATAACTGCAATACTTTTGTGATATATTGCTGGTTTAATTGTAGTGCACTTTCTATTGGTGAACAATCTTCTGAAGGCCATATTGGCTTTTGGTCGGGGGATTTGCCATCTCTTCCGATGGCTATTTTTGTGTTTTGAAATTATTAATCATTAGCATTTCAACTTCATAGCAGTAGTTCGGGAAGCATAACTAAAAGTCTTTTCGACATGCTACCTTGATTTTCTGTTTATTGCTATGATTTCTTTTATTTTCACATTTGTTTCTAGAAAATCATTATCCTACTTTCGATTTCAAACGCTGCACCGGTACAATTTAATCAAGCTTTGCCACCAACCTTATATGAAACGACTGCTGATGCATTTTAACTATTTTATGATATATTTCGGGTCAGCTTTTATTAATATTACTAAACATCTTGCCATATAACGTCACCTTAGCGCAAAAAGTCAATAAGTGCAATACAAAATGTATTGCACTTATTGACTTTTTGCGCTAAGGTGACGATAAGGGCAATTATTTTCAAAGAAAGCGATAGAGGGGTCAAAAACTGGTTTGTATCGCATGTCCCAAAACTGATTTCTCAGCACTGTATGTTGTGTTCCGATCATACTATATTGTTTGTCCTGATAATACTATAGAGCGATTTCGACATATTCGTAGGATAACATTTAAATACGTTAGCTATTTTGTTTCTGAAATGTGGAAACTTGGCATATACACACTTTCCTTCTTCTCAGGAACCAAACGGCGACAGACCTTTAAACTTGGTATGCAGCATCGGGGACTCGGGCCCTACCAAGTTTATTCAAATGATGACCTTTGGTTGACCTTGGCCTGTTTTACGTCAAGGTAAAATTTGGTCACTTAGACATTTGTATGGAAAAAGGGCAAAACAGTGTATTTTTCTGATTGCATAGTAACCTGTGGCATCAGAAATGATATTTGTAATCAGCTGAATGGAAGTTTATCAATTCCAACGGTCAAGGTCATTTACTGACCATTGTCCTGGAAGGCTCAGATTCAGTAATTTTATCTTCTTCTCAACTTAAACTGCTGGGTAGTTTGAAATCAAATTACATGTGGAGCCTCTATGGGAAGTGGGAACGCAAGTAAGGACTGGTTCACATGACCAAAATGGCCGCCATGCCCATATATGGTAAAAACTTTTAAAAATCTTCTTCTCAGGAACCAAATTGCCGACGACCTTAAAACCTAGTATGCGGCATCGGGGACTCTGGCTCTACTTAATTTGTTTAAATGATGACCTTCGATTGACCTTGACCTGTTTTACATCAAGGTCAAATTAGGTCATGTTGGCATTTATATGGAAAAAGGGCAAAACAGTGGGTTTTCTGATGGCATGGTAGCCTGTGGCATCAGAAATGATATTTGCAATCAGTTGAATAGAAGTTTATCAATTCCAAAGGTCAAGGTCATTTACTGACCTTTGTCCTGGAAGGCTCAGATTCAGTATTGTTATCTTCTTCTCAACTTAAACTGCTGGGTAGTTTGAAACCAAATTACATGTGGAGCCTCAATGGGAAGGGGAACGAATGTTTGTTCGTAAGGACTGGGTCACATAATCAAAATGGCCGCCATTCCCATATATGGTAAAAACCTTTAAAAATCTTCTTGTCAGGAACCAAACAGCCGATGACCTTGAAACTTGGTATGCAGCATTGGGGACTTGGGCCCTACGAAGTTTGTTCAAATCATGACCTTTGGTTGACCTTAACCTGTTTTACACCAAGGTCAAATATGGTCACTTAGACATTTGTATGGAAAAAAGGCAAAACAGTGGATTTTTTTCTGATTGCATGGTAGCTAGTGGCATCAGAAATGATATTTGCACTCAGCTGAATGGAATTTTATCAGTTCCGAAGGTCAAGGTCATTTACTGACCTTTGTCCGGGAAGGCATACATTGAGTATTTTTATCCTCTTCTCAACTTAAACTGCTGGGTCGATTGAATCCAAATTACATGTGGAGCCTCTGTGGGAAGGGGAAACGAAAGTTTGTTCGTGCCGACTGGGTCACATGACCAATATGGCCACCATGCCCATATATGGTGAAAACCTTAAAAATCTTCTTCTCAAGAACCGACCGGCCGATGTTCTTGAAACTTGGTATGCAGCATCGGGGACTCTGTCCTACCAAGTTTGTTCTAATGATGACCTTTGGTTTAATTTGACCAGTTTTGTGTCAAGGTCAAATATGGTCACTTAGACATTTGTATGGAAAAAAGTCAAAACAGTGGATGTTTCTGATTGCATGGTAGCTAGTGGCATCAGAAATGATATTTGCACTCAGCTGAATGGTATTGTGTCAGTTCCGAAGGTAAAGGTCATTTACTGACCCTTGTCCGGGAAGGCTCAGATTGAGTATTTTTTTTATCTTCTTCTCAACTTAAACTGCTGGGTCGATTGAATCCAAATTACATGTGGAGCCTCTATGGGAAGGGGGAATGAAAGTTTGTTCGTAAGGACTGGTCACATGACCAATATGGCTGCCATGCCCATATATGGCAAAAAAACCTTTAAAGGAACCAAATTGCCGATGACCTTGAAACTTGGTATGCTGCATTGGGGGCTCGGACCCTACCAATTTTCTTCAAATGATGACCTTTGGTTGACCTTGTTTTTTCGTTACGGTCAAATGTGGTGACATAGACAATTGTATGGAAAATTGGCAAGACAGTGGATTTTACTGATTGCATGGTGGCCTTTTGTTGTCACATGACCAAGATGGTCACCATGCCTGTATACCTCTGGTGAGCGTAGTGGCCCATGGGCCTCTTGTTCACTTTTTTCACACTGTTCAGACTGGGCAGATGCTCAGACTGAGATTAGTCTTTGCTGGACGCATAGATGAGTTTTTGTTTTGTTATGCGCAAGTTGAAATAGTCCAATTTTTTTCTTCTTTCACTCATTTCAGACGTGATGAATTAGTCGTTCGTGGTGGACCCGGTTGTGGTTCTTTGGCATGACACACTGTTTCAACCTTGTCAAAAACTGTGCCAAATACCATCAATATATCTCACAGGGTATCCAAGTTATGGTCATCACAAGATTATATTGTTTGGGGAAATAACAAAAAAAAAAAAAATAAATAAAAAGTGCACCCAGAGTCATGATTTTCACACATGAAACACCTGCCTAGCCTCACGTACAACTATACCAAGTCCCATCGTTATGTCTCAGAGTATATGATTTTATTAGAAGGGGATATAACCCAAATACCATCGCACTAGAGTTGTGGTTCCTGCGCATGACATGTTGTCTCAATCTTGCCAAGTATTATCCACATATCTCAAAGGGTTTCTGAGCTAGGACCCACAAGATTTTGTCAGGGGGGTAACTCACAAACCAGTGCACCAAGAGTCGTGGTACTTGCCCGTGACAGGCTTGCTTAACTCAAACAATCAACATCACTCGAAGACTGTTGAAGATACGGCGATCAAAAGATAGTCATACAATTTTATTAGAGGGGGAGATAACCCAAATACAATTATAACCATGACACCCAGAGTTGTGGGCCTTGTGAACGACATGCTGTCTCAACCTTGTGAACAAACATGCCACGTATCATCAATATACCTCAAAGGGTTTCGGAGTTATGGCCATCACAATGTTATTTTGTCAGGGAAGGTAATTCAAAACCAGTACACCAAGAGTCGCGGTTCTTGTATATGACACATCTGCTTAACCTCATGCACAACTGTACCAAGTACTATCAACATGTCTCGAAGAATATTGGAGATATGGAGCTCAAAAGATAGTCATCCTATTTTTATTGGAATGGGGATAATTGAAATGCCATGGCACCAAGAGCTGCAGTTCTTGCACTTGTCACGCCTGCTTAACCTCATGTACAACTGTACCAAGTTCTATCAACATGTCTCCAAGAGTATGGGAGATATGGCGATCACAAGATAGTTGTTCTATCTTATTGGAAGAGAGATAATTCAAATGCCATGGCACCAAGAGTGGTGGCTCTTGCGCTTGACATGCTGCTTCAACCTTGTGAACAATTGTGCCAAGTTTCATCAATATATCACTAAGGGTATTTGATTTATGGCGATCACAAGATAACAATTATATTTTTTGAAAGAGGAGATAACTCAAATGGCATGGCACGAAGAGATTTGGTTCTAGCGCATGACATGCTGCTTCAACCTTGTGAACAATTGTACAAAGTTTAATCAATATATCTCGAAGGGTATTGAAGTTATGGCGATCACAAGATAGTCATTCAATTTTTTTTTCGAAGGGGAGATAACTAAAAAAACCATGGCACCAAGGGTTGTTGTTTTTGCCCATGACATGCCGTCTCAACATTGTTTACAATTTTGTTAAGTATCATCAATATATCTCGAAGGATATTGGAGTTATAGAGATCACAAGATAGTCATTCTATTTTATTGGAAGAGGAGATAACTGAAATACCATGGTACCCAGGATTGTGGTTCTTGCGCAAGACACGCCGTCTCAACATTGTTTACCATTGTGCCAAGTATTATCATCAATATACGAACGACCGGACGCCAAGCCGATCGCTATATCCCCCGAATCTATTCGGTCGGGGGATGAAAAGGAAATTTTCTTTCACAGACTGGTCCACAGCTCTTCATTTCTTTGAATAAATTTACATGTATATGTCTTGAACAAATAGTCCGTAACTAATCGTATTGCATTTCTGTGCAGTCTGATCAGAGTATTTGCTATGCGTCCTGTGGATGAAGAGAGACGCGTGACGATGCGACTCATTTTGTTAAATATTTCGCACCCGAAGACAGTCCTCGAAGGCTGGCTCATTTGGCCGAGTGGTTAAGACCTCTAGTCTGTAGTGCTCTAAAGGTTCAATGGCATGCAGCACACACCACATGCAATTTCTCCAAGATTTCGGGAATTTATAGGTAATTAATATTTTTACGTACAATTGCTATTGTTTAAGCATTATCATCGTATTGCATAGACAGATATTGCAATGTACTTTTGAATAGCTTACACACATTAAAAGCGACATCCCATACAGTCAAAACAAAGTATCTTAGACAAGTTATACAGTAAATATGAGACATGCCATACAGTCAGAAATTTTTTGGGATGGTCAGTCTTGCTCTTCGTGTGATTTCGTATGGAATTCTAGAGGCACTTATTTTTAGTATAACTCATTATAGATTATTAATATATCTTAAAACTGTCTTAAAAGATATTTTTCTTTCGATTAAAGCTCTCAATTGGTCAATTTTCTGGTCACAGGTAAGGTGTGATTCTTACAAACACTAGTGATTTGCAGCTGAAAAATAGATTAAAAGCATAGAAAACGACATCTTGCCGTGCCCAAAGATGGTCAGTATGGAAAACAAAATAAATAAAACACACTTACCAAGTTGTTTATGTTCAAAAAAAAAATATACAAATACAGAAGACAGACCACGCACATACACCTTCAAGGTCATAACAAAAGACAAGGATCTGTCCACTATACAGATCGGAACATCCGGGTTAAGTGTACTGTACGCTCCCACCCAGTGTATTGTAGGGATCCAGCCTATTAAAGGCTCAACAGCTGTCGCTGAATTTTGGGCTTTTAGTTTATGTTCAATGTCACATGCGTATATGTAGTTAAAAACATGGGCATTAAAAGTCACTAAGTAGCCAGTATACATATATATAGTGTTAACACATCAATCCATTTTGTGGGCCAGTCGAAGATATACGTCGATAGGCGGCGTTGTCACATCCAACAGTCTCTCTACAGCGATGGGAGAATAATATCCAGCGTCGGGAGAATAATATATATATCCAATTTAACACGTATTTACTTATTTGTTAATTATATATTGACTTATAGAACTAAGTATTGTTGCTATATTTATACAAGTAGACTGTCGTTATTAACTGTTTAACTATATACAGCTTTTTGCGGTATTTACATGCTACACAGTTCAGTAGTATTAATTACAGCCATGAGTGTGCGATGTTCCAAGTATCTAAAGGTCTCTTAATTTTAACCCTAAGATTTCACTTCTTGACCTATGCAGTGAAAAGCACCAATTCCTTGAAAGTTGTTCTAGACTGCTAACTGTCTCTTCAGTTAAAACCAAACCTCCGTAAGCCCCGCATAATGTACTATCTAATAACAGTTGAGTCAAGTTTTCATTGTCCGAGATATAAGACTGCACACAAATCTCTGAATTATTTTTCAACAGTATCTCTCTTATTCGCAGCCTATATTTGTGCCTTACTTTCTCCAGCCTACTGCACTCTACAAGGAAATGTTGTGTAAACTCGCTTCTTGGCCGGGTCAACCTGTCACCTCGGCCTTTTTTCGATTGGAAGGCATTTAGATTGGATTGATGATACCCCAGTTTATTTCTAACCGTCTTATGACGTAACTAGGAAAGCCCTTCATATAAGACTGCTCTCCATGGGAACAAGACAATTCAGTGACAAGACAACCTGACAACTTATCGACACGGTTTTTGGAGACAATTCATCGACACAATTGAAGACAACTCATCGATACTTTTAGAAGACAAGTCATCGACACATTATTATGCAGAACGTGTAAAACTGGTAAGCTTTAATATGAGTTTTAAACTCTCTGTCAGTCCGCCCGCCTGTCCGTACGCTCGTACATATGTATGTATCCTAGAGTGCCCAAAGTTCGTTACACTAAGCCAAAGTGATCTACACATAATAATATAAAGCAGCACAAATCAAATCCATTCACTCCTCTCACTAACTTATCATATCGTATTTCTGATAACAAAGCAATTTCCCTATTTTCGTTTCCCGTACAATTAACAGGTCTGAGAGTTTAGCTATTTTTAAAGACTGTCCATAAAAATAAAGACAGTCTTTAAATTTATGGACTCGCGTGTCTCTAGAAAGCAATGCAAACCGTAAGAATATTAAAAAATTCGAAAATCGCAGAACATGTGTTACGCAACCTTCTTTATTACATGATAATCTGCACGTAGCTGAAAACTGAGTATGATCCGTTGTCTTGTTGATTAATAATTCAAGAACTTAAATAATTGATTCTGTGTAGTTTAGGTTTTCTCCCTTACACTATAAACAATGAAATATGTCACCTGATGCGTGGCACACTTGTTGTAAAGTACATGAAGGGAGAAAACCTAAACAAGAATATCTTCCGTAGACGTTTTATATAAATACTCGAAAAGTAGACAACAGTTCGAGAAAAAAACTTTCTGTGTATGCAATTCATCATGTAGCGGATAAGTTTATATAATACACATTCTGCGATTTTTGAATTTTTGAAATTTTTTACGATTTGCATTGCTTTCTAGAGACACGTGAGTCCATAAATTTAAAGACTGTCTTTATTTTTATGGACTGTCTTTAAAAATAGCTAAACTCTCAGACCTGATTAAATAACAAATAAGTTCAAATGTAAACAAATATGGCCCCTGCAACATTTTCTGGTCCTAAGTTCGTGACCCCATGACGTCATCATTTTTGTGCTGCTCTGCTAGGCTACAGTAAATAATTATTAGGTTTTCGATATATATATATATTCAGTATTTGAAAAGATGACCAGTTCAAAGTTTAAACAGCAAACTGATCAGCATGAAGTATTGACTTTTAAAAAATGCTAAAACAGAAAGTTTTACTTTTTCAACATCAAAGACAGTAAAAATACAACTTGGAAACATAACTTGTATTTGATATCAGATTTAATCCTTATATGGGGCAAGTATGCAATGAGGACACAGGAAAACTATGTGACGCCTTAAGACTGAGATATCAGTGCAATATTTGAAATGCACCCAGTGTTTACATGTGTACCTGTTTCTGAACCCGTCACCCTGTACTCTAAGAACCACCAGAATATTGGAAGCGATTAATTTCTTTATCTTGGCCTAATTCTATTTGACAGGACATGTGACCTTAACCCTGAAATGGTAGACAAAACAGACGACAGATCGTTGCGGCACATCGGATTGAAAAATAATTTTTATTAGTATTTTTACAGATGACGAATTTGGGAAGTGGAAATGACTTTCTTACAAAAGAAAAATAAAATATGGGTGTTAACCCATTTGTATGAAAGCCATTCTTGACAAAACTTTGTTCGGGAAAACTTCTGGTCGACAGCTAAAAATAACCGCATATGAAAGTCACGTGAGAACAAGGTCAGCGCGAGGAGCACAGAAAATGATGATGTCACGCAGTTAAGGCAGTAACGAACTTAGGGCACCCAAAGATATGTATGTATGTATGTATGTATGTATGTATGTATGTATGTATGTATGTATGTATAATACTGGTGAGTCTTTATATGCCTTTTTAAACTATCTGTCTATCTGTCTGTCCTACTGTCTGCCTGTCTGTGAATCTATATTTCTTTCTTTCATTCTTTCTTAGACATTATATGTCTTGTTTCTTTCGTTCATTCTTTCTTAGACATTATATGTCTTGTTTCTTTCGTTCATTATGGATTTTATAGATTTGCCCAGTATCTTCCGTGAGAGATCGGTGCTTTCTTCCATTCCTGCTTATTTTCAAAATACTGAAACACCTATAATTTGCTATAAATATAACAAACCTGTTAGATCTATCATTTTTAATTTCAATAAACTTGTTTCAGATCTTGATATTGATACTAATACTCATGTGATTGTAAAAACTCAAAGTATTGCTATCCTGCTGCTGGTCATGTAATTACTGGCAATTTGAAAATTATTCCTGATTCTAGGATAAGGAATATAATATCTAAAGGACCGAAATATCGGTTTCCTTCTAAAATTGATTTCAGTAAATGTAGAGATGAAATCGCTGCTTCCTTGAATGAATTCGGTAATCGATGGTGTAAGCGAGAGTATGTTGAGTGTAAAGCCCTAAAGGACTGGAAACTTAGCATTTTAAGACTAGTGAATAAACGCATTTCTTTCTATTCTCAAAATACTAACTTATTACCTCCTAAGCCCAAGACGTCTTTACGTCATCTTAAACTAGGTATTCAAGAATTTCATAAGAAGTTTGTTTTGGCCCCTGCAGACAAGGCCGCTAACAACGTCGTCGTTGTGTGACGGCTCCACTATGTTAACACGCTTAAGCAGGAGCTTGGTGGTACTAAGGCCTATGAACTTCAGCCTTTGGCTGAAGAGAGAGCTATAGTAGATAAACATGTTTGTCTTTCAGCCACCAATTTTGCTGTGTGTGTTAACGAAGGCCAAGACAAGCTTCCTACGCTATACTGGTTACCAAAACTTCATAAAAAACCTTACAAAGCACGGTTTATTGCAAATTCTAGTTCTTGCACTACCACTGAACTTTCTAAATTATTAACTTCCTGTCTTACTGCTATTAAAACGCATGTAATTAAATATTGTGATAAAGTCTTTGAAAGAGCAGGAAGAAATCTGTTTTGGTCTATAAAAAATTCGAATGAGGTTTTAAATAAATTGAAATCTAGACAGTTTCGTGCTTCTAGTCTGTCTACCTACGATTTTTCCACTCTTTACACTACACTTCCTCATAATCTTATAAAAGAAAAGCTTAATGATTTAATTGAATGGGCTTTTCACAGAGAAGATTCTCTCTATCTTGCATGTAATGTCAGAAATGCATTTTTCACTTCTAAAGAGCATAAGAATTATACACTTTGGTCATGTCAGAAAGTGTGTGATGCCCTCACCTTTCTACTTGACAATATTTATATTAGATTCGGTACTAAGTTATTTAGACAAATTGTGGGTATTCCGATGGGTACTAATTGCGCACCTCTTGTGGCTGATCTGTTCTTGTATTGTTATGAAAGAGACTTCATTTTGTCGCTTTCCATTGATAACCAATCTGAAATTATTGAAGCTTTTAGCTCTACTTCTAGATATTTAGATGATTTATTAAATATTGATAATACCTATTTTGATGGTTTGATCAGTCAGATTTACCCCCTAGAACTTCAGTTAAATAAAGCAAATTCTTCTGATACCGAGGCCCCGTTTTTGGATTTACATCTATCTATTGTAGATGGATTTGTTTCGTGCAAAATTTATGATAAACGCGATGACTTTGATTTTGAGATTGTAAATTTTCCTTTTTTTGGATGGTGATGTTCCTCGTGCGCCATCCTATGGCGTTTATATTTCGCAATTAATTCGATTTGCTAGAGTGTGTAGTCATGTAACTGACTTCAACACTCGTAATAAATTATTAACGGCTAAACTCCTTAATCAGGGTTATCGGTACCATAAACTACGCAAAGCCTTTTCAAAATTTTATAGACGCCATTCTGATTTAATTTCAAAATTCAATATTGGACTTAAATCTCTTCTGCAACAAGGTCTATCGGAACCCGAATTTTATGGTGACTTAGTGTATAAATTCAGAAAAATATATAACCGCAATGACTTCAGCACCCAATTTCGTAAAATCATTCTTCGATATAAAAAGATTGGGTACAACATGGATATTATACGACAGACTGCATGCATGGTAGTTAACCCAATCACGGTTGGCAACTTTGCTTCCCTCTTTAATTGCACGCCGGTGGGTCAGGCCTCAGATTCTATGACGGCTCCAACGTAAAGGCTTATTGAAAATTAAAGAGATAATGTTGGTTGGTGCCTGATGCTCTGTCTCTGGTCGGGCTCATCGGAGTCTAACTGTTGGTTTTCTTTTGCTCCAGCATTTCAGTGGTTTCTTGCTGTCGAGTCCTCACCGTTGTCTCACCTCTGTGGTTCTTTGATTTCTGTGTTCACGGAGATGTTGCACTGATGAGTTAGGAGGCCTTCATGCGGACTGAACAAATTATTTGTCTAAATCGCGACGGAAGTAAGGGCGAGGATTGTGGCCACGTAAAATCGATTTAAGCCCCCCAGTGGAAATCTTCCACTGACCGTTCCAAGGCGGCTCTTCTGTGGCGATTTATTTATGTTGTTGTTTGTTACTTACTGTGTGTATCACTTGTGTCTTTTAATTTTGGATTGCCATATGGCCATTTTGTGGGAAAGTAACTGTCCATATGGCCTTCCTTTGTTTAGGTTTCCATTATGGTCTTGTCGCTTAATGTTTGTATTTCTTTCCCTTTGGTGTCTTTTATGGATGGAGTAAGTTAATTGTATCAATTCCTGATCTTTGTTTTACTTCTACTTTATACATTATCTTATTCTTTTTTTTTTATTTATTTACTTATTTCATACTTTAAATATTTTGAGGGCATGTGCCAGTTAATATAAAACATGGACAAACAATCAATTACATCATTACTCAAACTATTTTGTTAATCGGCGTGTGCCATCAAGTTACAAACATAACGATTATCACATTGCTCAATTTTTTAACCTACATATGTATTTGTCCGTTTGTTCGTTTACTATATTGTTCGTTAGTTAAAAACCATTAAATATTTAAAAAAAAATAATAATGAACTTAATTAAAGTTAAATTTCGTTGTTTTATATATGGATGATCACTTCTAAGTATGTACTGCAACCTGTATTAAAAGACCTGTATTTCAGGGATCGACCTGGCGCAGTACCGACGCATGACGAAGCAACAACTACTTATCCATAATTACCCTTAATTACCTATGATTGCCAATTACCTTCAAACAAATGTGTCGATGAATTGTCTTCAAAAGGTGTCAATGAGTTGTCTTCAATTGTGTCGATGAATTGTCTCCAAAAACCGTTTCGATGAGTTGTCTTGTCGATGAATTGTCTCGATTCTGCTCTCCACATATTTACACAGTGAAAACTCGTGTGGAATAAGCAGGAACATGCAGCGCCCGTCGATGTCTATTTATAAAGCATTTCCAGATATATATTTATAAAGCGTTTCCAAGAAGTCAAACCAAAGAAAAAAAATACAATAGAAGCAGATCCTATTTTCACTTTAGTCCTTTTGACGTAACCTCATAAATAACCCATAGGTGTAAAAAAATATTCCACCTTTACAAGTCTGGAGTGGTCAATTTCTAAGCATAGGGATGTCATTTTTGTGGTACGTTTTACAAAAATGCATGTACGTTGAGCAAACAGTTTAGATCTTGATCAGATGCGGCATCTGATCTGGGTTTGCAATATTTACCAATGTCTGAAAAAGGGCCGCTAGGCATATATGGGTTAATTGTCAAATACTTGATTCCAGTTTCCCATTATCCGGTAGGATGGTGAAATTATCTTAACTGACGTATTCGACGTAATAAGCGTTTGTTGTGTCTCAGTGGTTAGTGCACTTGCCTGTGATGCTAGGGGCCCCCGATTCGATCCTCGGAGACGGTGATTGTTTCGGTGTCCGATCACGCTCCATTGGCATCATTTGCAGGGATGAATGCCAAAAAGTGCACCGTCCTTCGGATCGGGACGTTAACTGGAGGCCCCCTGTGCAGGAAGAGTCATCTCCTGTGTAGGTTAAAGACCCCTACCGTAATTACATGACTACTGTGTAGGCTTACAATCCTGCAACCTGGATTGTATGTAATGTACACCTGCGAGTAATGGTCAAATGTGACCGATCACATTATAAGTAGAAAGAAAGTTAGAAAGAACTAACCCTGTGGCCTTCTGCATTGGGATCATTATAAAACATCTATGTGCTTAAATCTCATGAACTAGCATTTTCAGTTCATTACGAAAACACTACAGAATTTTGCCACCCAAATGAAAGTTGTCTGATAAAAAAAAATCAGATTTTTTCATATTTCTGCTCTAAACACAGATTGTGGGTACTGGTTAGAACCGCCTCGATGACGCGGTCCTAACGACTACCCACTGTCTAGGGATCAAAATTAGACAGGCTAGTTTTCGTGATGTGAAAAAAAAAATCTTTTTTTTTCCAGTCCAGTTATAGATTGTCGGTGCTCGGTGTTCTGAACGCCCTGAAAAAGGAAAATAATGTACCCCTGTACACCCAACTTTCTCTATATAAACATGATAAAGTTGGGTTTATAGGGTTGTTCAGTACATATGGGGTAGCCTCAATGTGCTTCTAGTGCCCGATTACCTTAAAAGCAAGATCATCGTTGTTCAGTACACGGACTTGTTGATGTAATTTAAGGATTTGTGGAAAAAACAACAACAAAACAAAAAAAAAAACAAAAAAACAAAAAAACAAAAAAAAAAAAAAAAATGCCTATAGATTACAAAAGTTAATTCTGTCACTTGCGTCACACTTCTCTCGGTTCATGGTCACTCAGAATTTCCAGGACATGTTTACGAAGAGAGTTTGATAGTTGAAATCAGTAAAAATAATTTTGCAGAGTCCAGTTACAGGCAGATAGTCTAACTCTAACTAGCCGATAACTTACTGGTCTAACTCTAACTAGCCGATAACTTTCTGTGTAAAACAATTTTTCCGAGTGTATTTCACGAAGTAAATCAATCAAGTGTGCTTGCTGTAGGGCAGTCTCTATGAAAGTGATATGTCATTTTTCTTCATTTATTTAGGAACATTATTATCCCCACGCTTTTGAAAAAAAAAGCATTCAGGTATATTGTGAACGCCTCCGTCCGTCCGTCCGTAAAGCTATCTCCTCCTTAACCACTGGCTGGAATTCAACCATATTTGCTGCATGACTTCCTTACATGGTGAGGGCGCCGAGAGGGACGTAATAGTTGGCTCGGCCCAAAGGGGCCATCTCAAGGGGTCAAAAGGTCACGGCTGCTATAAAAGTCACGGTATCGCCCTGGCGCCTACATTTCTTCACCGATTTCAATATAACTTAACACAAATGATCTTTATGACAATATCTCAAGCGAGTTCAACTTTCAAGGTCGTGGCCTCAAGGTCAAGGTCACTGTGGCTATTTAGAAAAACTTTGTCATCGCTTGAGCGCCTATTTTTGTCCACCGATTTCAATATAACTTCACACAAATGTTCCTTATGAAAATATCTCGAGCAAGTTTGACTTTCAAGGTAATGGCCTTAAGGTCAAGGTCACTCTGGCTATTTTTTTAAAAAAACTATGTAATTGCTGTAGCGCCTACATTTCTTGACCAATTTCAATATAATTTCACACAAATGTTCCTTTTGACAATATCTCGAGTGTGTTTGACTTTCAAGGTCAAGGTCACTGTGGCTATTTTTAGAAAAACTTTGTAATCCCGCTAGCGCCTTCATTTCTTGACCAATTTTAATATAATTTCACACAAATGTTCCTTTTGACAATATCTCGAGTGTGTTTTGACGTAAAAGGTCACTGTGGCTATTTAAAAAAAACCTTGTAATTGCTCTAGCACCTACATATCTTGACCAATTTCAATATAATTTCACACAAATGTTTCTTTTGACATATCTCGAGTGTGTTTGACTTTCAAGGTGAAGGTCACTGTGGCTACTTTTAGAAAAGCTTTGTCATCACTCTAGCGCCTACATTTCTCGTCCGATTTCAATATAACTTCACACAAATGTTCCTTTTGACAATATCTCGAGTGTGTTTGACTTCAAGGTCACTGTGGCTAATTTTAGAAAAAAACTTTGTAATCGCTCTAGCGCCTACATTTCTTGGCCAATTTTAATATAATTTCACACAAATGTTCCTTTTGACAATATCTCGAGTGTATTTGACTTTCAAGGTCAATGTCCCTGTGGCTATTTTTAGAAAAGCTTTGTCATCCCTTTAGCACCTTCATTTCTTGTCCGATTTCAATATACATGTGTAACTTCACACAAATGTTCCTTATGACAATATCTTGAGCGAGTTTGACTTTCAAGGTCAAGGTCACTGCCTATTTTTAGAAAAAACTGTCATCGCTCTAGCGCTTACATTTCTTGTCCGATTTAAATATAACTTCACACAAATGTTCCTTATGACAATATCTTGAGCGAGTTCGACTTTCAAGGTTAAGGTCACTGTGCCTATTTTTCTAAAAACTCTGTCATCGCTCTTGTGCCTACATTTCTTGTTCGATTTCAATATGACTTCACACAAATGTTCCTTATGACAATATCTTAAGCGAGTTAGACTTTCAAGGTCAAGGTCACTGTGCCTATTTTTAGAAAAATTTTGTCATCGCTCCAGCGCCTACATTTCTTGATTGATTTCAATATAACTTCAAACAATGTTTCTTATGACAATATCTCGAGTGAGTTAACTTTCAAGGTCATGACCTCATGGTCAAGGACACTGTGGCTATTTAAAAAAAAAACTTTGTCATTGCTCTAGTGACGACATTTATTAGTGGATTTTTATTATCCCCACGCTTTTAAAGAAAGCGTTGGCGGATATTCTGAATTGTCTGTCCGTCTGTCACGTTATCTACTCCTTAACCACTGGCCTGAATGCAACCATATTTGCTACATGACTTCCTTACATGGTGAGAGCGTGCAAGAGGGACGTTATAGTTGGCTCCGCCCAAAGGGGCCATCTCAAGGGGTCAAAAGGTCACGTCTGCTATGTGGCAAAAGCGTGGGGATTTGCGATGGCTTGCCATCGACTGCTTGCTCTAGTTAATCTTTCCGTTATAAGCTGTGGGTGAAAGACAGTTTTAAACCATTGCAGAACATGTCTCGGTCGTGCCTTGAACTGGATTTTTGAGGATTCACCACTTTGCATGTTCGCCACAAGAGGTTTCGCCACCTCCGTGAGAGGGTTCGCCACTTTTTCGATTTTTTCTTTTGGAGGATTCGCCACTTTTTGTCGCACCTGCTTGTAGCAGGGTGCGACATATGCGTCCGATTTTCCGTCCGTCCGTCTGTTAACATTCACGTCGAAGTTCGACATTTAAGTCAAAGTTTTTATTTTACAAACCTCAGCTACCATCATACCTTACATGAAACATCTCATAGACCTTCTCACTTTGTAAGCACCTTGACCTGGTGACTTTGACTTATATTTTGCGTTCCAGTGACTTTTACCATTACGTCGAGGTTCGACATTTACGTCGAAGTTCGACATTTACGTCAACAATTTTATTTACAGACCTCATCAGCTACCATCAAACCTTACATGAAACATCTCATAGACCTTCTCACTTTGTAAGCACCTTGACCTGGTGACTTTGACCTATATTTTGCGCAACCACCAAATCTTGCATAGTGGTTCTAATCTCCCAGATGTACTGACTATGCAGGTACCTTGACTTGGTGACCTTGACCTATTTTTTGCACTCCATTTACTTTAACACATTTAGGTCGACATTCTATATCTTCTTAACTATAAAGCCTACAACCACAAAACCTTGCATAGTGCTTCTCCTACATTTACTTACTCTGTGGGTACCTTGACCTTGTGACCTTAACCTATATTATGCACTCCAGCGACTTTTACGTCGATGTTCAATATGTCCTAAAATAAATGGGCTACAGCCACCAAACTTTGCTTAGTACTTCTCCTCATTGTACTGATTTGGCACGTACCTTGACCTGGTGACCATGGCCTATATTATTGGTCCAGTGACTTTGACACATTTTACATCAACTATCAACTGCTATGAAATTTACTTAATTAATAACAACATTCTGATTGTGGCTTCTGTGACTTTTGCCCCCAGAAGGTGCGACGCCGCCTTCTGTGGAATTCTTGTTGATATATGTTGCTGATGACTATTTAATTTTTGAGCAGGGTTTAATAAAAGAAACTAGAATCGCGCAGTCAATGGCACGCCATCGCATATCCCCACGCTTTTTTTAAAGATATGCCAATATATAAGTTCTCAATTGCAGCTCCCACCCAATCTTAAGATCAAAATTCGGAAAGTGTCATGCACTCCTCAGACCAAAGACCTATCAGTTCCCAAAGTTTCATGTTTCTATCTGAAACGGCGTAGGAGGAATTATCCGGTAATTGTTAAAAAGGGGGTTATGGGGGTAAAAATCCAAGTTTTTGACCTCTGGTGACCTCAAACCTGACCCTAGGGGTCAAATTTTGATTTTTATGTATTCTACTCATTATGCCTTTTAATTTGATATGTCACACGACCAGGTTCTGAAAACTTTAATTTTTTACCCCCGGGGCACCCCACCCCCTGGCCTGACCCCTAGGGGTAGCCTAGGATCAAAATTTCGAAAGTGTCATGTACTCCTTAGATCAAAGACCTATCAGTTCCCAAAGTTTTAAATTTCTAGCTGTAAAAGTGTGGGAAGAGTTGTTCGGTAAGACGGACGGACTTACGTAAGGACGACGGAGACAATTACAATATCCCCTCTTTTTTATGCCCCCGCCATTCGAAGAATGGTGGAAAGGGCATATAGCGTTGCCCCTGTCCGTCCGTCCGTGCGTCCGAAACTTAAACGCAGTCAATAACTTCCTTATTTCTGGATGGATTTTAAAATTACTCGGCAGAAATGTTAACCATCATGAGACGACGTGTCACGTGCAAAACCCAGGTCCGTACCTCCAAGGTCAAGGTCATACTTAGAGGTCAAAGGTAAAAAAAAGAGTCCGAAACTTAAACGCAGTCAATAACTTTATTATTTCTGGATGGATTTTGAAATTACTTTGTAGAAATGTTAACCATCATGAGACGATGTGTCATGTGCAAAATCCAGGTTGGTACCTCCAAGGTCAAGGTCATACTTAGAGGTCAAAGGCCAAAAAAATGGGTCCGAAACTTAAACGCAGTCAATAACTTACTTATTTCTGGATGGATTTTGAAATTACTTTGAAGAAGTGTTGACCATCATGAGACGATGTGTCACGTGCAAACACAGGTCCGTACCTCCAAGGTCAAGGTCATACTTAGAGGTCAAATGTCAAAAAAAGGGTCCGAAACTTAAACGCAGTCAATAACTTACTTATTTCTGGATGGATTTTAAAATTACTTTGAAGAAATATTAACCATCATGAGACGATGTGTCACGTGCAAACCCAGATCTGTACCTCCAAGGTCAAGGTCATACTTAGAGGTCCAAGGTAAAAAAATGGTCGGTCAATAACTTTCTTATCTCTGGATGGATTTTGAAATTATTCGGCAGAAATGTTGGCCATCATGAGACAATCTGCCTCACACAAAACCAGGGTCCTTACCTACAAGGTCAAGGTCATACTTAGAGGTCAAATTTGAAAAAAGGGTCCAAAACTTAAACACGGTCAATAACTTTCTATTGATGAATACGAAAGACATATTTTCAGGCGGGGGCATCCGTGTCCTATGGACGCATTTCTAGTCTTCGAAAAGCTTGGGGATAATAAATGAAAACTGTTTATAGTTTTAAATGCTGTGTGTTATTGTTTTTATTATTTCCTACTTGATAATAGACAAACTTAGGCAGAAAGAGACCTCATATCCTACCAACATGGTCAATTTTACAAAACATGCCATTGTTCATCTCTGAAATCGAATTGCGTGTCAAACGAGTAATTTAAAAGCTTAAGATGGTTCTGTCTTTTCTGACAAATTTTCCACCAGCATAAAACTTGTGCGAGTGAGCAGCTCGCCACATTCAGCCTTCACTGTTCATAAATGCCGATTTTTTTAACCATTACAGTTAGATGTTCACTGATGTTGCGGTTTCGCTCCTCGGCGGGCCCTTGAATATGTTTCTACGTCCATTGTCCTCATTTCATTGGTTTAAGACTGACAGCTAACACTGAAACAGTATCCGTAAAAGTCTTACCAGGAAAATCATGCTTATTTAGAGTGACAATGTCGATGCAACGTCAAGATCTGGCATCAGCTTCATTTTTGGCCTCAGGGCTATAATTTAAACAATCTTGATAGAGGTCCACTGGATGAAGCTTCATGCAAAATATCAAAGACCTGGGCCTTTCTGTTTCAGAGAAGAAGATTTTCAAAGATTATCTCTATATAAGTCTATGTAAAACCAAAGGGCCCCGGGGCAGGGGCATTTGTGGTCGGAGGGCTATAATTTGAACGATCTTGGTAGAGGTCCACTAGATGAAGCTCCATACCAAATATCAAAGACATGAGCCTTGCAGTTTCAGAGAAGGAGATTTTTAAATATTTCCCTATATAAGTATGTAAAACCAAAAGATCTTGGGGCAGGGGCATTTTTGGTCCCAGGGCTATAATTTGAACAATCTTGATAGAGGTCCATTAGATGAAATTTCACACCAAATATCAAAGCCCTAGGCCTTGTGGTTTCATAGAAGAAGATTTTTAAAGATTTTCCCTATATATGTCTATGTAAAACCAATGGGCCACAAGGCGGAGGCATTTTCTATCTCAGGGCTATAATTTGAACAATCTTGGTAGAGGTCCACTAGCTGAAGCTTCATACCAAATACAAAGACCTAGGCCTTGTGGTTTCAGAGAAAAAGATTTTTCAAGATTTTCCCTATATAAGTCTATGTAAAACCAAAGGGCCCCAGAGCAGGGGCATTTTTGGCGCCAGGGCTATAATTTGAACAATCTTGGTAGGATCACAAGATGAAGCTTCATACCAAATATCAAACACCTGGGCCTTGCAGTTTCAGAGAAGAAGATTTTTAAAGATTTTCCCTATATACCCGGTAAGCCTATGTAAAACCAAAGGGCCCCGGGGCGGGGGCATTTTTGGTCCCAGCACTATAATTTGAACAATCATGGTAGGGGTCCACTAGATGAAGCTTCATACCAAATCGCAAAGACCTGGGCCTTGCAGTTTCAGAGAAGAAGATTTTTCAAGATTTTCCCTATATAAGTCTATGTAAAACCAAAGGGCCCCGGAGCAGGGGCATTTTTGGTGCCAGGGCTATAATTTGAACAATCTTGGTAGGTCCACAAGATGAAGCTTCATACCAAATATCAAACACCTGGGCCTTCCAGTTTCAGAGAAGAAGATTTTTAAAGATTTTCCCTATATTAGCCTATGTAAAACCAAAGGGCCCCGGGGCGGGGGCATTTTTACACCCCAGCACTACAATTTGAACAATCTTGGTAGGGGTCCACTAGATGAAGCTTCATAACAAATATCAAAGACCTGGGCCTTGCGGTTTCAGAGAAGATTTTTTAAGTTTTCGGTGAAAAAAATCTATTTTTGGCTCCTGTGACCTGTATGTGCAACAGACCGGAACCATTTGAACAACTTTGAAAGGGGACCACCTAAGGATCATTCCTGTGAAGTTTGGACAAAATCTGATAAGTGGTTTAGGAGGAGATGTCGTTTGAAGAAATTGTTTACACACGCACGTACGGCAGACGACGGACAAAAAGTGATCCCCAAAGCTCACCTCGTCACTACGTGACGGTGAGCTAACAAGAGACCCCTGAGTTCATGCCCTCGGGTGGGGCTAGGGGTCAAAATCTAGGACACCTCTGTAAAACTGAAAAGCTTTTTGAAATGCTTATATCTCGACAGACACACACCACAAAGCATTCATATTTTACAACTTGGATACCTGGGAGTGTCACCTGAGATTCCAAGACAACACACCCCTTGGTTCATGCCTGGGAGGGGGATGGGGTGGGGCTAGGGGTCAAAATCTAGGAAATCTTTGTAATTTGTTATAAGGACAGTCGGCAGGGAACTCTCCAGTAAAAAGAACAAAGAACAGCTATCTTTCCTGCCATTTTTCTCATTTGGTGGAGGTGAAAGCTTCGGTTTGTTTTTGCTAAAATTTGATCATTTTTAAACAGTTTTTAAAGCAAAATGTATGTAACTATTTTATCGACAATCATCAGAAATAAAAGGAAATATACAGAACAATAATATACATGTAGAGTAAATCTTTGTTAGAGGTATGAGACTGATTTAAAATTTTTCTTGTGCTCATTTGGTATTAAGGTCATATGGGAGCTTTCCACTGAATGTTTTCCATAGGCGACAATAGTAACCTTTCACCTGCTCCCACAAAAACTACACATACAAAACTTTTCAAACCTTACTTGTTTATAGAGCCATACTAGCCCAACAAGTTAAAGAGAAAAAATCCGAATGTTGACCTGCTCCTTTTCAAGTTACAGTCAACCATGTTTGTTTACATACTAGAACGGAGTAAATACAAACCAACAGATTTAAAGGAGGGGTGACCATATAAAATCAGCAAACATTTCTTTGAGTTTGCAGATTTATTTATAAAACATGAATCATTTTAGTCTCTTATACCTATCATCTTCTCACATTGAAATAAAACATGGGATATATATCCAGTGGAAGCAAGTCTGGTATTTAGAACGCAACTAAAAGCTCTGTCCCAAAGTGATAAAACCCAGCACCTCCCAGTATTTAGTGGAATGCTACCTATACCAAACCCTTAGTTTCTTTATGATGCATCAAAAGAATTGCAAATAGAAATTTAGGTCATTTAATAATTTAGTCATGCATAATAAAAGTTCATTCACAAAAAATCTTCCAAAGTAGAAGTAAAACAAAGATCAGGAATTGATACAATTAACTTACTCCATCCATAAAAGACACCAAAGGGAAAGAAATACAAACATTAAGCGACAAGACCATAATGGAAACCTAAACAAAGGAAGGCCATAATGACAGTTACTTTCCCACAAAATGGCCATATGGTCATCCAAAATAAAAAGACAAAAGTGATACACACAGTAAGTAACAAACAACAACATAAATAAATCGCCACGGAAGAGCCGCCTTGGAACGGTCAGTGGAAGATTTCCACTGGGGGGCTTAAATCGATTTTACGTGGCCACAATCCTCGCCCTTACTTCCGTCGCGATATAGACAAATAATTTGTTCAGTCCGCATGAAGGCCTCCTAACTCATCAATGCAACATCTCCGTGAACACAAAAATCAAAGAACCACAGAGGTGAGACAACGGTGAGGACTCAACAGCAAGAAACCACTGAAATGCTGGAGCAAAAGAAAACCAACAGTTAGACTCCGATGGGCCCGACCAGAGACAATTGCGAAAAAGTTATCGCTTTCAGATTCAACAATGAAAGCCGACTAAACCATAGTTTATGAAAATCGCAAAAGTTTATCCCTTTCTGGAATGGAACCCAGACACCGGCTTGCATCAGTGGTTCTTCTCAAACGTCTTTGGAACAATTCAATACTAAAATGCACAAAATTATGCCTTAATAACACCAATACTCATTTTTATGGCTATGTTACATCTACAACCCCTATTTAAAGTAAAAAATGGCATTTTCAGGGTATTTTGAGGACAAAAATGCCAAGAAAATGTTTATAAATGCCTTAATGCCATGAGGAGTAGCTGAATATATCTGTTCACATCCTTTTACATGTACATGAATAAAATAAAATAGAACTTATAACGGATATTGCAGCGGGTTGTTTCGGAGAGACAGTTTTGAAGTCTTGTTTTGATCTGAGACATAGTCCTAGTGCCATGAAACCTTCATCTTATATTCCAGCTGAAGTTGATTCTTTCTAGTTTTTGTGCAAATACAATTACTGCAAGTCTCCTTTCCAAACACATCAATAAAAACTGATTTACATGGCTTTAAAGTACCCCACCCCCCTCCCAAGAACATAGATCAGAGGCAAAAAATCATCAAATATACCCAGTTAGACATAAATTAGCACTACCATTACATTTTTACAGCAAAATACATGTAATGAAGATACATTTTATATGAAACAGAACTTGACAGAACCTACAAATGTGTGGAAATACCGGTAGTATGTAATGACTGAAAACAGAACAGCGGTCCTATTTTTGCTATAGGGAGCTTTCCACTAAATGTTTTCCATAGGCGACAATAGTAACCTTTCACCTGCTCCCACAAAAACTACACATACAAAACTTTTCAAACCTTACTTGTTTATAGAGCCATACTAGCCCAGCAAGTTAAAGAGAAAAATTTCCAGATGTTGACCTGCTCCTTTTCAAGTTAAAGTCAACCATGTTTGTTTACATACTAGAACGGAGTAAATACAAACCAACATTTTTAAAGGATGGGTGACCATATAAAATTAGCAAAAATTTCATCGAGCTTACTGATATACATGTATTTATAAAACATGCATCATTTTAGTCTCTTATACCTATCATTTTCTCACATTGAAATAAAACATGGGATACATATCCAATGGAAGCAAGTCTGGTATTTAGAACGCAACTAAAAGCTCTGTCCCAAAGTGATAAAACCCGGCACCTCCCAGTATTTAGTGGAATGCTACCATATAGCAGAATGCCTTGGTTTACACCTCCGAAAATGGCGGACCTCAGCGGAAGTGACGTCACGCTGATTGTCCTTATGGTCAAAATCTAGGACACCTTTGTAATTTGATATATACGTATCCATTATGCTAACAAGTTATAAGCACAATCAGGTTAAAGAAAGTTGTTTTATTTAAAGACAGTCTGTAGATTTAAAGACTTAAAGACTACTGTCTTTAAATTTAAAGACTTTTTAATCTGTAGATTTAAAGACTGACACAAATAAAATCATGTAAATGGTGTTTTGTTTGATTTGATGTTTAACGTCCCCGTCAACACTGTAAAGGTCATTTTGGAGACGTTGCTTCCAATTTTGTGGGACTTTTACCCGACATTGAGATGAAATGACATCTCAAGCCCTGTCGCCCAATGAAACCAATAGGGTTTATTAGCATGGACGGTCCGCCTCGCACCGCGGTTCCTGGACAGGCTTAGATCCTCTAAGCGGTTTACCGGTACTAGTGTGCGGGCGGGATTCAGCTCTGCGTGGAAGCATCGTGCAGCCCATACATTTCTTCAAGCCCCTATGGGTGGGGGCGCATGAAAATGGTGTAAAACGGAAAAAACCACACTTTGCTATTTATAGAACTTTGGTTGTTATCTGTGGAATATTTAATTATGTGTAGCTGTACATTATATAGCTGTCTTTATTTTATAAAATTCCTTCACCCATATTTGAAGAGTTCTCAGAAAAACAGATTTGTAATAAGATTCATATGTAAAATGAGCTAAGGAATGAATGTGTATAATGCTTTTATCATTTTGTCAACATACCGACCATTCGCTTCGACAGACAGTTTTTTTTCTGACAACTAAACTGATCAAAGTTTCAGATTGCCTACAACAGTAAAATGACCGAAAACGAGATGACGTCCGTGCGAAACACATCTAAGTTCGACCTTTGACAGATATTTCCTCCTTTTCTGCCGTGTTTCACCGCATTTGTGGTCTAAGGGAAGGAACTGTGTTGTTTTATTTCTTAATTATTTTCTATCATTAAAACGATATTTACAGACAATAAAATACATGCAGTCTTCAGCAACACATTGTTTTTAATGAGAAGAAGAATGAGGCTGCGTATGAGAATGTGATTTTTTCGTGCTTCATCATTTTCATGATTTTTCGTACGCACTGTTGTGTAAGTCTTTTTTTTTTCCCCTATTACTGCTATTCGCTCACATCTGAGCATTACCACCAGGATTTCCTGGGTGATAACCAGTACTTTTTTATTTTATTTTTTTAAGCAATGTGGATGAACTGCCTTGCTCAAGGACACAACACTTGGTCAGCGGGAGGCTCGAACCCACAACCTCTTGATCACAAATCCGATGCTCTACCTACATGTATGCACCAAAGCGCTCCACTTTAAATCTACAGAATAAAAAGTCTTTAAATGTAAAGACAGTCTCTAAATTTACAGACTGTCTTTAAATAAAACAACTTTCTAAGACCTGACAATTGGTTATATAACAGCCAACCATGTGACATTGGTTCAAGTGTAAAAGGGTGAAGGTCATGGTGACCTACATTTCACAGTCTAGTGATTTTTGCCTTATCTCTTGAAGACTTTTTGTTGGAGAAATGTCATACCTGGGATATTAGTGCCATGTGACCCCATGATTGAACTCAAAATATATCTAGGTCACTGTGACCTATATTTCATTGTTCAATGATTTTGCCTTTTATCTGGAATACTATTTGAAGGAGAAATGTGATACCTGGATTATTAGTTCCATGTGACCAGATAATTGACCACCAAATATCTCTAGTTCAGTGTGACCTATATTTCGTGGTTCAGTGATTTTGCCTATTATCTTAAATACTATTCGATGGAGAAATGTCATACCTGGATTATTAGTTACATGTGACCCCATGATTGACCTCAAAATATATCTAGGTCAGTGTGACCTATATTTCATGGTTCAGCAATTTTGCCAATTGTCTTGAATACTACTTGATGAAGAAACAACATACCTTGATTATTTGTTTTGTATGAACTGCTGAATGACCTCAAAATATATATAGGTCAGTGTGACCTATATTTCATGGTTCAGTGATTTTGCCTATTTTCTTGTATGCTATTAAATGGAGAAATGTCATACCTTAATTATTAGTTCCATGTGACCAGATGGTTTACCTCAAAGTATATCTAGGTCAGTGTGACCTATATTTCATGGCTCAGTGATTTTGCCTATTATCTTGAATACTATTTTGATAATGAAATGTTATACCTGGGATATTACTTCAATGCAACCAGATGATTGGCCTCAAAATATATGTAGGTCAGTGTGACCGATATTTCATGGTTCAGTGACTTTGACTTATATCTCGAATACTATTTGATGGAGAAACTTCATATCTGAATAATCAATTCCATGTGACTAGATGATTGACATAGAAATATATCTAGGTCAGTGTGACCTATTTTCATGATTCACTGATTTTGCCTTTTAATTCAGACATTATTTGATTCTGAAATGTAATATCTGGAATATACATGTATGTTCCATGTGACATGATGATTGACCTCAAAATATATGTTGGTGAGTGTGACCTAATAGGCTATATTTCATGGTTCAATAGTTTTACCTTAATCTTGAAGGTGCAAAACAAACGAGCTATGCTGTTATGCGACAGCTCTTGTATAATATGTTATCAGTGTTGTCCTTCCATTTTTCTGTCTTTTGCTAATTCATATTCCATACATCTTTTTCCAGTAGACCTCATCGGCATAGATTGTCCCACAACATCAACATTTCTAAGCAATTTGTGGACAGCAGGTTAATATCATTTAGA